>OX421964.1:62962600-65462600 GCA_949128115.1 Anaspis maculata | reverse complement strand
GGTGCGGTAACCTCCCCCAGTGTTCTTTCAAGGATCTCCCTAAATGTTCCGAGACAGGGCGGAGTGATGTTTTTTATGTGAGGCCCACACAAAAGCTCTTTTACTTCAATTCTCCAGTGAACCGCCTTGCTCTGACATACAATAGGTTCCAGGAGAAGTTCGACATTTTCAACTGCAGTGCGGCGGATGTCAGGCGAGTTTTTGATTGAGATGCAATCGACGCATTGTTCTTGTCTGTGAGTAGTATTGCGACGGATTTTCTTTTCTTCGTTCCGCGGTCACGCTATTATTGGACTTGTTAGTCTGTTGCGTGCCCGTATATAATAATAATAATAATAATAATAATAATTATTGCAGTGCTCGTCAAAGTCACTTGTTTAAAATGCTGAATATGAAATAATGTTGTTACGAATTTTGCGTTGCGTTCCTTTATAATTGAGAGACGATCGTTTAAACACACACTGTTTATTACAGCGTACTACTAAACTAAACTAAACTACTAAGCGGCACCTCCGCCAATTAGGCAGATGCTTTCTACCCGCACGTTGGAGTCTCCAGTTTGTTCGAACCGTCCAAAACCCACGCGTATGTTCTCGAATGCACTAGAATTGCACAAGAGCTTCACAATTCGTAACACTGAATTTAAACGGTCTAGAAAGCACCGCGTGTGCTCTCGAATACACGAGAGCCTCGCAATTCGCAACAGTATTGTGGACAGAGTGACAGAGTTCTACATTTTTTAAACATTGATATAGGGTGTTTTTTTAGAGGTATAAAACTTCAATCAGCGATAGCGTTGGTGCTTGGGAAGATTTTGCCGTAATTTTTCATCTAAATATTCATTAAGGCTTGCCATTTGATCATGCACAATCGCACAACTCAAGACAGTTTTTCAAAAATGATTATAAAACTTGGTTTTTTATGCGGAATTTTCGTGGTTTTTGTGGATTTTTTTTCCAAGTTCCAATTACCGGCCGATAAGATTTTGTATTTCAACTTCCTTAGACTTCTTTCATTTGGGGCTTGTGGAGTCTCTGGCTTTCCTGAATGAGTCCCGAACTGTCCAGGGTCTTGTGGAGGATATCGTTGGCCGTATTAGTTAGATAGAGCCTGACCCTTGCCAAGAAGCTACCCGAAATTGAATCTAAATTGGAATTTAAAATAATAATTTCGAGCTGCCGATGCCGTGCGATTGTGCGTGAGTATGAGCAAATGGCAAGCCTTTATGAGTATTTATATGAAAAAATGACGGCAAAATCATCCCAAGCACCAACGCTATCGCTGATTGAAGATCTATACCTCTGAAAAAACACCCTTTATTATGCCGTGCACTAAAAAGGACCAGAAATCAAGTCTTTTATGTTATCAGATAACAAATCAAGCGTTTTGTGGAATGGTGCAAAATTTTATGTATGAAATTCCGTGCTCTTCACTGTATGTCACCTATGTCATGAATTATTGTTTGTAATGAAAAACAGGATTATCGAGGCTCAGAATGCCTGAAATTGAGAAAAATTGCTCTAAAATCATCATCATACTTGGATTGATATAGAAATATGTCTTAATTCTATCTACAACGTCAAAAAAGTTCTAATTTGTCAATAAACCGCTCTGAAGTCATTGTATGGAAATAACCAAGAATGGCGCTGAAAGTGTTTTGTAGGTTTTCCTACTTTATTTGGTGAGCTAATTCAGATGGTTTGCACCAAACCAAAAAAAAATTGCACGAGGGGGTGCCAGAGTAATTGGATCCGTAAAAAAATTGTTCTACGGCTACGGGGTGATTTTATACCAAAAGGTCATCAAAAATTTTCCCCTTGAATCTTCCTATCATGTTGGACGGAGTTGAATTGGTGAAATAAGCGTTGCGGAATCAATCTTTCGAAAACTACAAGGATGTACTTTGGTTTGAGCATTGGCATTTTAAAAATCGGAAAATAAGTTTTTTGATTTTTGGATTTTTGAAATGCCAATGAGCTCAAACCAAAGTACATCTTTGTAGTTTTCGGAAGAGACCTAAATGGTGAGATTCTGTCAAGAAACAAACCCACAGGGATTGATTCCGCAACGCTTGTTTTACCAATATAACTCTGTCCTTTAGCTAACTAAAACCCAAAAGAGATCCATTCTAGGCGACCATAACAAAAACAGTTGACTGCAGTTAACCGTTTGGCCAGACCCTTTCTTATATCCGCAGGCCAAAATCATAACCGTTTGGCTAGACCCTTTCTACTTCGGGTGTTTCAAAAAAAACTTCCAAATTTTTGCGAAGTTTCATGGATTTCTTGTGGTTTAATTCTGAAATATATAAACAAAATCTCTTAGGCCCAGTTCCCAGTATTATAATGTCCGGTTGACCGCCGGTTAGATTTCAACCGGAGGTTAAAGGATGCCCGAACCAATGACAGCGCTCAAATTTGCTCTTAGCCGAAGGTTGAATATCAGTCGGAGGTTCAAATCCGTTATAATACTGGGCCTTAGATCACTCGAATCACATTTCCACTGGACGTACTATACCATTCGAAAAAAATTCAATAATAATATACCTATCATCAATATCTATCGTCACTCACTTGTTTACCCATACATATTTGGAAACTTGAACCTGAAGCACCCTGTATAAAAGCGAAGCTGTTTAATATTCCAAGAGCACAACAAGAAGTGTCTAGGTAATTGGTGGGTACACATAAGTAAATATTATCGAAAGGAAGTGGAAGCCAAACACTTTTCGGGAACCAGTTTTGACTATAGATACGATGATGCTCGCACAATGAGGCATCACTTTCGTTTCCGCCCAAGGGATTTATCAACTTTCAGCGCTGCTACCTACCTCGGAGGAAAGAAGTAAGAACAAGAGCAACGCGAACAAGACGAGGCGAAAGAAAGTGAAGTGTCTGTGAGGCGCGGCTCTTTCGATTCGGCCACTGGCGGTATAGAAAACACAAGAGGTCCCGACCTTTCGAGAGCGGCTCGATTTTTTTCGCGTCTTGTATATTATTTTTATTTCGGTGCGATAATTTTAAAAATACCTACTCGACTCGCACACGATCCCAATGGAAGGACAGTTGCCAAACTATATAATCGCGACCAGTAAACGGGCGGTGTTTTTTTTTTGAAGGTGCGTGTACACCTGTCTATACCCATCACATGACAGGACCAAAACAACTCGGTGGAATGGAGTTGTAGTGTGTAGTAGGTAGAGGTATAAGTATCGAATCAAAAAATTATGACTTACATGTTGACGACGAATGGATGGTGGATTTCTTGCAGGATGTTCTTTTCGTTTTTGACATGTTCCACCTGTTTCAGTCTGATGACATCCGCCAGGCACAGGACTTTCATGGCACCGTATTCATCGGAAGCTTTGTTCCGACACAGGAGCACTCTACCGAACGTACCGGTTCCTGTAACAAAAATACCTTGTTAAAATTCATACCTATACCTATTTTCTTCACTAAATCGTGTATCATTTCTTTTATGAAAATAATCTTTTCTCTACGGGCCATTTAGGCCCTTGGATTGGTATCACAAGTAGAGTTCTAGTGGGTTCTGATACCCGTGACGGTGATACGAATTCTAGCTGGTATTCTAGCTGTGATATTAGGTATAAATTTAATACATTGTAATAGTCCGGGAGCCCACTGCAAAATTCTGGGTCGATCGCTTTTATGAAGAATTTCTGTTTCAATCGATAGTGGGCAATACGATGAATCTTCCGATACCCGACAGCCACCTTCCATCCCCTGCTATAAGGGTCGCCGCCGGTTTTAAAGATGCCCATTTTGAATCATTTTTTACACCTCTTGCTTATATAAAAAAATGTCACAATGACTGACAGAAGGCGAGATGGTCGAGTGGTCTAGATAAAAGTAAACGAATTCAAAGGTCAGAGGTTCTAATCTCCGCGAATACTTTTTTTTTATTCTTTTTTTTTTCGCATTTTAAAAGCTTGACAGACACATATCACTGTTTAATACAAAGATACCATTTTCAGTAGTTGAGGATGTTATTTCCTAGCATAAAAAACGGCTGAAACAGACTGCGGATCACCTGCAGAGCGGAAGAGAAACAACAGATAAATTCTTTTGGCGTGAGTTACTGCCAAATCTGTGCACCTAAAAACGTAACAGAAAAATTAGTTATTTAAATCTGAGCTGGCAAGAGAATGAGGGTCTTTTTTCAAAAAATATATGAAAATTTTGAAAAAAAATCGAGTTTTTCGGATTTTGAAATTTTGAAATACATACTGTGGTGATCGGCCTAGCCTAAAATTAAAATAGTTAACTTAAGCATAAGAGCGTAGCTGCAGCTGGTGAAATTCAGGGAGTAGGAGGGGAAAGATGCATGGCTTGAGGAAGCCGAGAAAAAGACGCAAGGGTGGTTGGTGTGCGAATGTGACGCAGTGAGGACACCTTGCTTTGCGCTCCTGCTATTATTGTTATATTATTTGTTGATCAAGCTGTTTACGGTTTAGTGATTGTGAGTTTGATGGTGATCGATCGTTGAAGTTAGAAAGGCAAGTGATCACTGATTTGATTTATTTGACCCTAAATTGAGGTAGCAGGTATTCAGAAGTTTATTAGCAAAGATCATTGTGAAGTCAAAGTCGTACTTCAATTAACTAGGGTACAATCTTTATTATGAATGTTCAGCTGTTGGAACTCAAGTACAGTTGTAATGTCAGATTTAATCGAATTTCAAGAAGTAAATTACCTGGGCTTTCCCACCTGTGAAGGTGCTTCAAGTTGACGTGGCTTTTCTTCTCTATGCGGTTAACCCTTTCAGATATAAGCTTTAGTCAGTGCGTTAAAATTCTAAGCTCAGAAGAATTAGAAGTGAGAGTTAGACGCGAATAAGAAAGGGTTAAAGTCAGGTGCGGCATTGCGGAACGAACCAGCAAACTCCAAGTGATGTCCGGAGCCTACTAAACTGACGCTATCTTCCCAAAGAACCGGGTGAGATGTCACCATGAATTCAGGCTAAACGAAAGCAACAATTACCTGACCCAAAGGGTTAATCAACAGGCAGTTAGCGACAGGACAGAGTTAACCCGAATCGTCTGAAAAGATATTCGAGGCAATCAAGCTCTGGCACCTGGCTGCCAACCATCGCGAAGCGGTAGAAAATAAGAGCGGAAAATTGCGGAAATTAGGAAATGCAAAGCGCGAGAAATTCCCCACACAAAATCTGAAAAGCCAAGTCATTTGAAGCTACCTGATACATGATCTGAAATAAAGTTCTTTTCGAAGAGTCTATTGAAAGGACTGTACCAAACAAAGACCCAAAGGGTTAATTCATGCTTATCATACCGGTAAATAAACCATCAACTAAAGTTCGAGTTGAAACGTATGGTATTAAACTGACGACATTATGACAATAATTGGGAACCGACAAAACTGGGAATTATTGCAGTTATAAAATTCCAATTTAACTCTTTCGATTAATAACCCTTTAACAGGGGAACTCCACAAATAATGAATTTGCCATGCTGTTTGGAATATAATTAAAATTGTGTAAACTATTGCTAAAGAAGGCAATGACGTATTTCAGGAATTAAATTGTATTGGTTACGAATCTAGTTTAATTAAGCAGTGAAGTGAAGAATCAGACAATGAGATTCAGTAAAAGCAAAAGGCTTATGTTTGTTCAAATTTAATCAGATAAAATAAAGGTACTTGTGATTTGAATTGTTTGTTTCTATGTAGGAAATAGATTAATTTGGTCCTCTCGTAGGTAGAACCAAGGTTTGTCAACAAAAGAAAGGGGTGAACTGATTCACGGCAAACAAAGGGTTAAAATGCACAACGTAAATGGGTTAAAAGGGGGGTGAGCACCACATTGGGCCTGAGACCAGGATTACGAGATAGTGAAAGAGACCAATTAATCCAAATTTGCTACATGGAAAGTTAAAAAAAAATTAAATTGAATAATCACAGACTGAGGAATTTCGCTTGGTGTTGAGAAAGGGCCAGTGAACATTCACGCACATGGCGGAAGTCGTTCGTTATATGGGAGCATGCAGAATCCACACCAGCGAGCGGCGGCCTTCGAGGGTGCAGGAAAAGGGAATAAGTTACCTGCTTTTGGGCCAGCATGCCGCCAACAACAAAGTTGGGCGACACTCTCTCAATCCATGCATTATATTGCTAAAACTATAACATTCTTCGATAGCCGAGAATTTGGATGCGTTTTATTAAGTAATATCATTAACTTGCTGTAAATTAGGTGACAAACAAAATTAGCAGAAACCGCACTGATTGGTAATTAAAGACAACAAAATTGGTACCTACCTAATCATTGTAAAAGCAAATAAATTTGATGGTCACAAAATTACTTCACAGCCGAGCTGCAAGTGGAAAAAACCCACGCACCTAACGTCCTATGCAAAATTTAGGGGGGCAGCCACCTTATCAATTAGACATCTGGAATACACACCTTTACGAAATTGATTTGAGTAGAAAAATAGACATTGCATGTACCTACCGTCTTGCAATTAGAAATTAAAAAAAAAAAGAAAGGGGTTAAAATGGAAAACACTTGGCAAAGTCAGTTAGATGGAGTTCAATAGTTCAACGATTAATAATAATTCAAAGTGGTGTGATTTTAGTTGAGAATTACAGTAATTGGCTGACCAACAAGTTGATTAAATCACTGTAATTTGTTTCGAGTAACCCAATCGGAAGACGAGGACGCCTTTCAAATCGTTCATGAGAATGTATCGATTAGAGGGTGAGACAGGATCGGACTTGGAGTATCCTGCCTGGTTTCTCCATTGGAAAACGAAACACGAAGCCGAAACTGCCAGAACTCTTGGAGAAATGGAACAGCGTTGGCAAGCCACGTTGGACACCTTGATAGAAGCCATTCGACATGTGTTGAATGGAAATCAGGGGCACCTGTCTGCGAGGGGGGCACCCAACAGCGTCGGGGAAATGCTGAACGAGTCCGTTCCCAACACCGTCGAATGCGGCCCTGCACCAAAGCGCCAAGCATCGATGACCCAGCGGGAAGTCGATGATAAGAATGGAGAGCAGGTACCAGGGAGATTCCACAACAGAGAGAGAGAAGTTGATGCAGTGACGTCACTTGATGGAAGTGTAACAAAGACGGTGATAGTAGAAAATCCTGTAATTTTTCTGGGGAAACTGGAACGATTTTGCCGAGAACGAAAACTTTCCAGTGAGAAAATGGTGGAAATAGCCATCGAGAGTTTTCAGGGCGAAGCACGATTGTGGGCAAACTTCCACTCCAGCCATTGGAAGACATACAATGAATTTCGAAGCAAATTTCTCTCCCGATTCTGGAATGAAAATGAGCAAAGGAAAATTCGACGAGAAATTCTGACTGCTAGACATCAACCTGAAGACTGCGACATGATGGTTCATTTCGCTAAGTTCGTTGAACTTGCAAGCTTTTTAACAACACCGATTTCCGAGAAGACCCTAGTACGAGACTTAATGTACCACTTTCCAACTTACGTTCAACACCTGTGGATCGTGAGCGAAAGTAAAGGATCCATTCCAAAGACAGCTGACTTCCTGGATGAACTGGATAAAGCAAAACAAAACGAATTTCCTGAAGAGCCAGCCAGATCGGAAATGCCAGAATTGTTACCCAACTCTGAGGGTTTTGAGAGTCCATTGAGTTCAAAACCATCCAGGAAGCGACGCCGCCGAAGAGGGATGCGTCCATCCAGTTCGCAAGAGTTTGCAGATTCGAGTTGTTGAAAAAAGCAATGAATGTTGACGGACAACTTGCCACAGAATTCGCACGTAAAGTTATGAAATTTTATTTTGCAATTAGACATAGAGCTTAGCTTGTGTAAAGTTTCAGGAACGTCCTTGATGAAAACATCTTTGGTACCAGAGAATGACTGTCGAAGACTACAGCCTGAAAGTTGACAACCCGAATGCAAATCCAGCACGAAAATTTGAAGATAATGCGCAATTAGTCGTAAGAAAGACCTAGAGGTTTTTATGTCTGTAGACTTTTCCTCTACTTGCTGAGTTTTCCCTCTGTGGAAGGGTTTTTCTCTGTCTAATGAACATTAAGGTCTTGATCTATGAACATGTTAATCATTTAGGATCTCCAATCAAGTAGAATTGTAAAAATATTTTAATGAAACCTAGAATTTAGGGACGCGATTTTGGACCTATTGTTAAACTTCATTTAAACAATAAGCCCAAAAGGGGGGCTATGTGGTGATCGGCCTAGCCTAAAATTAAAATAGTTAACTTAAGCATAAGAGCGTAGCTGCAGCTGGTGAAATTCAGGGAGTAGGAGGGGAAAGATGCATGGCTTGAGGAAGCCGAGAAAAAGACGCAAGGGTGGTTGGTGTGCGAATGTGACGCAGTGAGGACACCTTGCTTTGCGCTCCTGCTATTATTGTTATATTATTTGTTGATCAAGCTGTTTACGGTTTAGTGATTGTGAGTTTGATGGTGATCGATCGTTGAAGTTAGAAAGGCAAGTGATCACTGATTTGATTTATTTGACCCTAAATTGAGGTAGCAGGTATTCAGAAGTTTATTAGCAAAGATCATTGTGAAGTCAAAGTCGTACTTCAATTAACTAGGGTACAATCTTTATTATGAATGTTCAGCTGTTGGAACTCAAGTACAGTTGTAATGTCAGATTTAATCGAATTTCAAGAAGTAAATTACCTGGGCTTTCCCACCTGTGAAGGTGCTTCAAGTTGACGTGGCTTTTCTTCTCTATGCGGTTAACCCTTTCAGATATAAGCTTTAGTCAGTGCGTTAAAATTCTAAGCTCAGAAGAATTAGAAGTGAGAGTTAGACGCGAATAAGAAAGGGTTAAAGTCAGGTGCGGCATTGCGGAACGAACCAGCAAACTCCAAGTGATGTCCGGAGCCTACTAAACTGACGCTATCTTCCCAAAGAACCGGGTGAGATGTCACCATGAATTCAGGCTAAACGAAAGCAACAATTACCTGACCCAAAGGGTTAATCAACAGGCAGTTAGCGACAGGACAGAGTTAACCCGAATCGTCTGAAAAGATATTCGAGGCAATCAAGCTCTGGCACCTGGCTGCCAACCATCGCGAAGCGGTAGAAAATAAGAGCGGAAAATTGCGGAAATTAGGAAATGCAAAGCGCGAGAAATTCCCCACACAAAATCTGAAAAGCCAAGTCATTTGAAGCTACCTGATACATGATCTGAAATAAAGTTCTTTTCGAAGAGTCTATTGAAAGGACTGTACCAAACAAAGACCCAAAGGGTTAATTCATGCTTATCATACCGGTAAATAAACCATCAACTAAAGTTCGAGTTGAAACGTATGGTATTAAACTGACGACATTATGACAATAATTGGGAACCGACAAAACTGGGAATTATTGCAGTTATAAAATTCCAATTTAACTCTTTCGATTAATAACCCTTTAACAGGGGAACTCCACAAATAATGAATTTGCCATGCTGTTTGGAATATAATTAAAATTGTGTAAACTATTGCTAAAGAAGGCAATGACGTATTTCAGGAATTAAATTGTATTGGTTACGAATCTAGTTTAATTAAGCAGTGAAGTGAAGAATCAGACAATGAGATTCAGTAAAAGCAAAAGGCTTATGTTTGTTCAAATTTAATCAGATAAAATAAAGGTACTTGTGATTTGAATTGTTTGTTTCTATGTAGGAAATAGATTAATTTGGTCCTCTCGTAGGTAGAACCAAGGTTTGTCAACAAAAGAAAGGGGTGAACTGATTCACGGCAAACAAAGGGTTAAAATGCACAACGTAAATGGGTTAAAAGGGGGGTGAGCACCACAATACTTATACACTTTCACACCTGATTTTAGGAAACCCTTATTTTTTTCAATTCTCCACACTCCACTGGTTTTCATGGCACTCACGTTTGAAGAAAGAGCACTATACTAGGAAATGCCGTATTTTTTGTGTGAAAAAACGGCAGCATTAATAAATTTAGCGACGAAAGTTACTCCAAATTGAGAAACGTCGTCCAATTCCGCAATTTTAAAAAGTTCAAGTAAGTCAAGCTTTTTAAATGCAAAAAAAAAGAATTAAAAAAAAGGTATTCGCGGAGATTAGAACCTCTGACCTTTGAATTCGTTTACTTTACCTTTTACCTTTACCTTTAAAAATCTTTATTATCTTTGTAAATACAACAGAATATAAAACAGAATATTCAACAAAGTGACGTGAATTAACCAGTCCCTGGCGCATTGCGCCTTACAACGTTGCCATGTGTTTATTGCACCGGGGTGCCATGTGTCGTTATTTATATGTTTTCAATGTGCAATTTGGAGTTTGGAAGCATGCTGTAGTGTTAGCGAAAGACAGGAAAAAATAAACCTGCGTTGTAAAAATTTCTAACTGATGGATCGAAAATGTATTTGCTACGTGCATTATGAGATGACTTGATAATTTTGTATTATTGTGCCGAACTGGTGGTTGAGTTTGAGTTTGCCGACGCGTCTGTTTCGCTGTCGCTTGTTGTGTGGGTTTCCGGCCATCGATAGGCCGAGGCAGGAAAGGCGTCGTCGTTGTCGTCGCTGATGTTTTCGCCTTCAGTGGTCAGATCGTCGCTTGCTGTTGAGAGGAAGTCGGATGGTTCCTCATCATCCGAGGACACGGGCTCGCTGAATAAAGGCAGTCGTTGGTGAGGGTATTTGTGTCTTATGTGGTTAGTGTTATGTGTTCGAATGGCTGCTATGTTACGTGTAAGTGCAGAATTTCTGATGTTTTTATGGTAGTACCTCTCGGATTGGTCCACAATAAAATCCCTAAACCGCGGCAGTTCGGTCATTTCGTGGAGGGCGTCGATTCGAGTGTAGCGGTTCGAACCCGTCATCAGCCTCAGACAGGAGTTCTGCAACACCTGTAGAGGCTTAAATGCCGTGTCCGAAGCACTACACCAGATCGGCGCCGCGTACGCCATGATTGGGCGGATCATGGTTTTGTACAGCAGGACTTTGTTGGCGTTGCTCAACCTGCTCTTCCCGCACAAGAGCGGGAAGAGGGCCTTGCGCGCCGCTCTAGCCGAGCAGAGTGCTCTGTTGATGTGAGTGCCATGGTTAAGCCTTCTTCCGAGATTAACTCCCAGATATTTCACCTCAGCCCGCATAGGGACCTCCTGACCCGCCATTTTGAGTGGTTGAAACACGGAAATGTTTGAGAATTTCCGTGCAAAAATGATATTCTCCGACTTGCTCGGGTTAACTTTGATAAACCACTGTTCAAAATAGCGGCTCAGTATGTCTAAATGCAACTGAAGCTGCTTGTTGGCAACAACGGCACTGTGTGACTGCGCCAAGATTGCCGTGTCATCAGCAAACAGCGCCAGTTGGGTCTGAGGGAATTTTGGTATGTCGTTCACGTTGTAGAGAAAGAGTTTGGGACTGAGCACTGCCCCTTGTGGTACTCCCGCCTTGATCTGCCTCTCCATTGAAACGCAGTGATTTACCCTTACCTGGAAAGTCCGGCCCCCGAGGAAGGACTTGAGCAAAGCCACCATGTACGGCGGGAAACCGTACATGGTGAGCTTATGCAACAGACCAGGCACCCAGACCCGGTCGAAGGCCTTCTCGATATCAAGAAGGACCATCGCCGTGACCTTGTCAGCGTTGAAACCGCCGACGACATGGTCGACGATCCGGGATACCTGTAACGTTGTGCTCAGTCCTTCCCGAAAGCCGAACTGCTCAGGCAAGAGCACCCCAAGGCGCTTCTCCAACTTGTTTAGCCTCGCCAACACCACCTTTTCCGCGAGCTTGCCAAGGACGCTCAACAACGAGATCGGCCTATAAGACAGGGGAAGTCCAGGGGGCTTCCCCTTCTTATAGATCGGAACGATCACGGCCTGCTTCCACACCTGGGGAAAGTGCTGAATCCTCAACATGGCGTTGAGGATGTACGTGAGCTGGACCACCGCTTTTCTGGAGAGATTCTTGACCAGCATTGCATCAATAGCATCCGCACCGGGCGCTTTCTTTCTGAGCTGTTTTATGTGCTGACGCACTTCGGCTGGGGAGGCCAGCACTTTAGTCAATTGTTTCCTGTCTATGTATCGTCCATGTATTGCGTCAAATGACGACTGGATGTCGCGTTGCTGTCGCGTCAGTTGCGTCAGGCCGAGTTCGTGGACTTTGGCGAATTCAGACGCCAGCAGTTCAGCCTTTTCCTGGTCAGACAGAGCTGGAGGTGCACCCGCCGTGGGTGGAACCAGCGTCGGGATCGGCTGACGTTCAGTGCGCAGACTTTTCACCAAACGCCAGAGCGACCCGTCCGCTGTGTTCAGTGCCTCCAACTTGTCGTTCCAGCAGCGGTTGGTGTGCTTCTGGACATCCTCCTTCACCCTCCGCGTCAGTGCGTTTAGTTCCCGCCTGTGTTCGTCGGACCTGCTTGCTTGCCAGCGACGGCGAGCGGCGTTTTTGGTCCGGATGACGTCCAGGATGGCCTGTGGCAACGGGGCGATTGCACCAGCACGCCGCGTGACGTTGACCATCCTGGAGTTGGCATTTTTGGCTGAGATGACGGCTGAGGTGAATTTCTCCACCTCTGCCTCCAACTCTTGTGCACTGTTAATGCCGTTGTTGATGTGTACGTGTTCGTCAAGCGCTAGGCGGTAGCGCTTCCAGTCTGTGTGTCTGTAAGACACTGTCTGTCGGTCAGGGTGAAGATGAGTGTGATGATTCCATGCGAATGAAATGGGGTTGTGGTCCGAGTCCAGTACGGTGTCGACGAGCGACTCGGGAGCCAAGCTCACCACCGTGTTCTTGACCACCACTAAGTCAATCGTCGACGGCGTCATTCCGTTAGTCGGGTAATGGGTCGGTTTGTCAGAATGAAACACCTCGAGGTTGTTATTGATGATATACTGGTCAAGAACCCTACCATTGGCGTTAATGGCGCTCACTGGGTCCCAAGTGCGGTGCCTCGCGTTGAAGTCTCCGACAAGCAAGATGGTGTTGGCGAGGCCAAACAAGCCATCCAGAGAGGCGGGATCCATGACATTGGCCGGCCGGTTGTAGACTGCCACAATGACAGCTCCACACGCCAGCCTGACAGCCACGTGTTCAATGTGACATCGTGTCACTTGCGGCAGGCGGGTGTGCGCGATGTTGCCCTTGACAATCGCGGCCACGCCACCAGCAGCATGGACAGCGTCAGCCCTGTCACTCCGGTGGACAACATAACCTGGAACCTTAAAACGAAAGCCAGGCCTAATCTTGGTCTCATTTATCAACAGAACATCTGTCCTGCTGTCCATGACGAATTGCCGGATCAAAGGGATCTTACCAGAGACACCGTTGGCGTTCCAGTGTGTAATGTTTAGTGTGCGTGTGAAGTGGTGTGCTGCCATTAGTTCATCGTGCTCGTGTGCCGGATGATGGCCATCATCCGCTCTCCGCTCGTCTTGCAGTTTCTCAGGCTAAGGTTTAGCGCTGTGATTTCGCGCAGGATCTGCACGAGGTCGCAGTGTCTACGGAGCTCGGCCATTTGTTCTTGCAGCTGGAGGAATGTGTCCATTGTGCTGTCATCCGACGGGTTGGGTAGCAAGGGCGCTCTGAGGGGCTGATTCCGCTGTTGTTGTTGTTGTTGTTGTTGTTGTTGTTGTTGTTGCTGTTGTTGTTGTTGTTGTTGCTGTTGTTGTTGTTGTTGTTGTTGTTGTTGCTGTGGCTGTTGTATCTGTTGCTGCTGCTGTTGTTGCGTCCTGAAGCTTCTGGGGAGACCACTGTCCCATGCGTTTGCTGCTGGCAGCGGGGCAGAAACGAACCTGGGTGCCTGTGAGGCCTGTTCAGGTGCCGCCTTTGCCTTTGCTGCATTGCGTTTCTTGATGATGCCTATGTAGGCTTTGCAGCTGATACTGTTGGCGGGATGGTCCAAATCGCAATTGGCGCATTTCGCCGGCGTATCCCGCGGCTTTTCGCAGATGTAGGTCCAGTGCCCCATTCCGCACTTCAAGCAGCGTGGTTGCGCACGGCAATTATTTGCAGTGTGCAGCCATAGCTGGCAGCGGTGGCACTGGACCACTTCTCTGGTGTTTCTCACTCTCTCCCATTTGATTCTAGTATTCATGACATACTTGACTTGTTCTTGTAACGTTTTTAGAGTGACGGCCGCCGTAAAGGTACACATGTAGAGCTTAGGTGCTCTTGGGGTGCTTAGTACCATTTTCTTTGCCGACACTACCGCCAGCCCATGTTCTAGTAGTTCTTCGACGATTCCATTTGCGTCCGGCTCTTGCTCAAGGCCTCTCAGCACAAACGTGTGCTTTTTCTCGTCGCTTGGCGTGAACGTGTGAAACGCCATTGAGTCGAGTTCCAGTTTCTCCTTGACTGCCACCCATTCCGTCTTGTCGTTTAATATTATATTTGTGTTATTTCTTGAGTACTTCAAGGTGTACCCCTTTGTTGCTGTTTGCTTGAGAAATATGACAAACTCGGCATTATTTGCAGGTTTGCCATGTAGCACTACTGGCGGGAGTACTGCTGCTGCCGCTTGCTTGACCAATTCCTTCTTCTTCTCCTTCTCCTTCTCCTTCTTCTTTCCCCCGTCGTGGTCCATTTCTTCTTCGTTTTCGCTTCCATCTCGTTCATCACCCTCCGAGGAATCAGAGTCCGGGTGCTTCTCAAGGGGTGTGAACTGATTTTTTATGCTAACCTGACTTCTATTGTCATCATTCTTTGACTTTTTGGATGGCCTCCGGGTATGAGGGATTAGGGTGAAGGTGTGATAGGGCGATGTGGTCTGCGTCGTTACCGCTTCACCAGCCTGCAGTCCCGAGGGGCCTGCTTTTTGCATAATATCGGTTTTGTCTGACGTAACATTCTCAGAACTGTCAGACGATACTCCCTGTTCCATTTTACGCTTGGGGGGCTGTTTGGCCTTGTTTTTTATTTTGGTCCGGAGGCTGGCCACACTCTGCGTCTTCGCCTTTGTCTTTAGCCTCTGAGTCAATCTTGCAGGCTGCGTGCTGCTGGACGGGATAACGGGCGGAGCTGAGCTCAACGCCGCGTCGTCCATTATCGCTTCCTCTTGCGGTTCCCCGGCTTCGATTTTTTTTGTGTCGGACTTCGTAAAGTACAGCGGCTGCCGTCGACTTGTTTTGAAGCACTAATGGGTTCTCGAACAGGCAAAATTTGCTTTTTTTTCTTAGAGCTGTCAGCAAGCGTGTGATAGCTTTGACTGATGTCGTGAGAATCTTACTATAGGGAATTTGCCGCGAGGCACCGTTGAACCGCAGCGGTTCCAACAACGGTCCTATCTCCATCTCTTGCTATCCAATTGCGTTCTCTTTTCATATCCTTCAAGCGCGAAAATGCATCGGTCTTAACCGTGGTGAGGTGTCAGGTGACCGCGGTTTCAGTTTAAAGTTTAAATGTTATCTTGACCTCACAATCGACACATCATCCACATAACAACAAACCTCTGAGCTGGGTATCCGTATCCAAATGGAATAAATCCAGTTCCGTTCCAGCTAAACCCACCAATTTTCCCGAGCTCCCGTCCCGCTAGGTTATATCTGACAATTCTGACATAAGACAGATAAACCGCCACACTGAACCGGCCACTCCACCCGGTCCCTGATATTGCGAACCGTTGAAGTACACTCCAAGTAAAAAGTTTGAACCGGTCAGGTCGCGGCAACGCAGCGGTCATGCAGAATCGTGCACCGTTGACTCAACGGTGCCTCCCGGCAAAATGCCTTATGATATTACTCTAATATTACTTTGATCTAGACCACTCGACCATGTCGCCTTCTGCCAATCATTGTGACATTTTTTTATATAAGCAAGAGGTGTAAAAAATGATTCAAAATGAGCATCTTTAAAACCGGCGGCGACCCTTATAGCAGGGGATGCAAGGTGGCTGTCGGGTATCGGAAGATTCATCGTATTGCCCACTATCGATTGAAACAGAAATTCTTCATAAAAGCGATCGACCCAGAATTTTGCAGTGGGCTCCCGCACTATAAGCTGGCTGTATGTCTGAATTTTTCGTGAAGATTCAGCATGAAATAGAACACTCCATCGCTAGTATTCTATTCACTCAGACTCACCTTTTCATTTTATATAACTACTTCAATTTTTGCAGCCGAAAAAAAATACGACAACGGAGAAGAAGCTTTTGACTGTACTTTATGGTGTGAGAAAGTTCCGTTGTTACAAAGGGAAAGGGTCCTTTCCATTCACAAACCCTTATACATATAAGTCCATAACCATAACCATACCGATCTTCAGCTCTACCAGCCACTTAGGCCCTTGACTGATTCTACTGCCTATTTACATCAAAATGGGGCCTACAGTTTGAAGTGGATTCCGAACTACGTGTGACTAGGGATAACTGGTACCTAAGTATTCCTGAGAAGTTTTCTTGGCCTGCATACTCGGAAGACTTGACCGGGGTCTAGCCGAGGAGAAATTTGCGTCGGCATGCGTCTCCAAATAGGTTCCACCCCACCTATTGGGGCAGCCACTCATCCGAATTCGCACTCCGCGTTGTGTTGCTCGACTTCTGTGAAGGAAGCCAAGCATGATGTTCTATTACACTACCCGTCTCTCATCATTCAATGTTATAGATTGTGATTAATTCTGATTTTGCAACAAAACGAGGTGATATCCACCTCTCAAAAATGATGGTCACATGTGAAAAGCTTCCGTTCGTTCAACTTCCTCAACAAACCTCAAGCTAAAAAATGATTGCATAATGACAAATTGCGAGAAAATTTTGCACTAGAAATAAATTTAAACAAAGAATGTGATAAAATATTACTAGTTGTGCCTCAAGTTGACTGAGAGAATTTTGGCCGGCACGTTCTTTGGCTTGGTGAACCGCCAAGCTCAAATGTACCTTTTTTAAAGTCATCTCCATTGAGGATACCCCCAGACCCCAGAGAAGAGCCAGCCGAGCCATTTTTCGTCACAGCATGTCAGGTTTGAATTTCTAAACACCATAACGAACTGCGAAATTTGTAATTTGTAAACTGGCGCCAACAATAAATTCGTTAGGTAGGTACTATCGCGGCCAAAAAATCCCGAACGATTTTACCTTTGCTTTCGGTTACAGTAGCTCGAGCAATGTTACATACTTTGACATCACAAGTATGGTGAATGACGAAGGCTAACTGTACCATTGTAATTAAGCCAAATCGCATATATTCTGATTCTGAAGCTAAACAAGACTTGCAAAATTGGAACATCGAAGGACCATTCGGAATTTTTTTTGCCACGATTATTATTATTATATTATGTTGAACAAGTTCAGCTGGTACTCTACTTATTTATATTTTTTTGGTCTCGTAGGTATATGTTAACTGGAATGGTCATTCTATTCTATTTTATTCATCATTTGAATGACCTCTGCAGCACTATCCAGAAAATAAACTTTTCTACTTTCTTAACGCATTCCTTAAAAATAAAGAAACCATCATCATAGGCGATTAACATCGCGAATCGAAATTCTTGAACGTGAACCATGTTTAGTTTATCAACATTGTTGGTGATTTAGAACCGATTGATCGTAACAGATTATTAGGTGCTGCCAACAAAGTGTGATTTATTCCCGTTTTTTTTTTGTATGTGTGCATATCTTGTAATAAAATCATATAGCTAACTGCAGACTTGCAGAGCAAATAATCCATAGCTTGAAATATGTAATTATAATCAAGTATATTCAGCACACTCGGACACCTTTTATGAAAGTATCCCCGATGTTGTGAAAGATCTTAGACATTGATATAATGAATAAAATTGTATAATTTATACCAATTAATATTAATGTAAGCACGCGGTTCATTCACAATTCACACAAGACAGGTATAGGACATTAGTAACTGGAACGACATAAATAATGTATTTATTATTATTATTATTAAAGCTACTTACAGATTTATGGTAAGCGGGTACGGGAACTTTATTATATAAATAACCGGAACTGGAAAAATCGCGAGTTTGTCTGCAACTGAAGTTCCTGGTGGTGATTTTACTTCCCTTGGCTTGCAATAAGGAAAGTAGTTAGGTATAGTCAGTATTTTCAATAAAATCGCGAAGCTTTTTTCTTTTTCAACATTTCAAATTGATTTTTTCCTCAAACTTCCAGAAAAACGAGACTATAATGGGTCGTTTTCTTGAGTAGGTAATCAATCCATGAAGTTAAAAATTGACATTTGTCCGAAACTGACGTATTTTCCAGAAACATTCGCAAACGAACCGCATGGACGTTTGAGGGTGAAAATTTGACAAAATTTGCCTTGAGTTCGTGCAAATTTTTCTATTATTTTCATTTCATTCCAATTTTTCGAAGGATTTGACGTTTGGCGAGATTCATTCAAACATTCTTGTTACGATTTTTTGGCTTGGTCTCCGTTTGCGGCGCCGGTGACAGCTAGTTTAAAATGAGAGGGATGAAACCTGTCAATCCGTTGGATGCAAATACATCGTATTCGACGCTTTGTATCCTATTGACACCATTTTAATTGGTACAAAAAGTGTTGATCATTATTGTATGTATTCATATTTATTTATAAGTAACAGTAACAGTACAAGTTCTATAGTAACAATTGAGAAAAAATCAGCAAACGTGTATATCTCGTTCACTTTCTATTTTCAGTACAATGACTTTTTGAATCAAAAATAAAGTGACAAGCTGGAGGGCCACGTCTACGGCTGATGGCATCTGGCACCTGTGAAGTTTTGGAGCGAAACTATCAGCAGCCATCAGCCATATGCTTCCAGCGCTCCATCTTGTCACTTTATTTTTGCTCCAAAAAGCCATTCTACCGAAAATAAAAAATGAACCGGATATACCTATGCAAACAAATTACCCCAATTCTCAACAGAGCTCTTGCATCAAATCAGTTTTTTGATCCGGCAAAATGATCTGGTCCACCGAGTGGATGATTTTCACGAAGAACCTACTACTACTTGGACTAGAGGCCTATGGAAAATTTTCAACTACAAATACCTCCAACAGTGAAAAAGGCCAATTTAAAAATGGAAGAGAAAAACAGGTTGTTTTGAGTTAACTGGTTCAATTTTCAAGAAAGGATCCGGCATATCGTACAGAGGTATTATAAGGATTGAATAAAATAAACTGCACGCAGTCTTCCTTCAGTATAAATATTTGAACTGTGATGACGAGGGGTCAGCTAGAGACCCTCGAAACCGGTCAGACATTGGAAAAATTCACACTGAAGGAAGACTGCTTGCAGTTTATTTTATTCAACTTGTTCAAAATTGTTCCTATTGAAATTGTAACAACAAATTTGAATTCAGCAGGTGGAATTTAGTCGAAAAAGATAGCCAACTTATTGTTCTCGGTCTCATATGGACAGAAGAAGAAAAGATCTACCTAGCCGAACTTTTTCCTTTACGCTCCTTCCAACAATCAGCATTTTTTGTGTGTGCCAAATTTGTACTAATAAGGTACGATGTATCGAATAACACTGTATTTTTGTCAAACCCAACGAATTGTCACATTTTAACTCATCCATTTTTAATTGTAATGGCTGATAAATCAAAGCCATTGAGTGCATTTTTGCGAGATTATGGATAATAGGCTGTCATTCTGGACAGAATATTATTTTTTCAGGACATACATATTTGGTCAAGGTTGAAAATCTTTTTTTTTTACTAATTGTATTCAATTATTCAAAAACTTCTAGATGTGAAAATACATTGGTTGTGATCCGAGCTACAGATAAAGTAGAAGATGACAGCTGAACGAATGATCAACTAAACGACATAACGTACATATTTGATGAAATTGTACACTAAAAACTAGATCTTTTGGAAGATAGAAAACAGGGCAGTATTTCAAAGTAATTTTTTGATGTTTTGACGTTCATGCCGTTTCGTTCTGATAACGTGATTAAACCTTACCGGAAGTTGATTTTAGTATACGTAGGCTCAGCCACCTACCACCTACCCTTAGCCACCATTACACTGTGAAAGAGGTTGTCAATGAAAAGAAAGAAACACACTTGAACCATCTTTGCTTGGTTTTTCACCGCAAAAAAAACCTTGAAGCAGGGACCCGGACCGGACCGATTTCGGACCGAAAACCGGACCGGAACCGTAATTTTTATCTGGACCCGAACCGAAACTGAACTCATATTCCATGTTTCATAAATTTTAGGGAACGAACCCGAACCCTTAACATATTTTTCGGTTTTTTCGGGTTTTTTTCGGTTCTCATCAGAAAATTGTTTTTCGCGTTTTACTTTAGGTCTTGCTATTTATGTAAATATTCAATTATTATCTTCGCGCAATACCTACGCTTTTCCACCACCAACGAAGAGATGGGCACATTCGTGCCACTATACCGACTGACCTCAAACCCAAAGCCCGCCACGCAGGCCACGTGACTCCCGAGACAGCGGGACAGGCAAGAGCGTTTGCGTTCTCACGGAACGTACGACGTAACGCAACGTAGAACGTGCAAATTCCTCTGTAACCAAGGAATTGCTAATAACAAACTCGCCAATTTTCACGTTGAAAGTTACCTACATAAGTACATAACGTCGTACGTACTTTCAACGTGAAAATTTGCGAGTTTATTGTCTGCAATTCATTAGTTACAGGGGAGTCTCCACGTTCTACGTTGCGTTACGTCGTACGTTCAATGAAATCGCAAACTCCCTATTATGAGATAATAAGTATATGCCGATCACGTTTTAAATTCAGCAGAAAATAAAACGCGGTTGGCCATGTTGCCTAGAGTGTAACGGACGCTCATAGACCAAGTTGCGCGAAAACGGGCTGAGCTCAAAGAGGTTAGGAAATTTTGACAAGAAATGCCAGTTCTGGCGTCTCCTTGCATCATATCCGCTGCCCTGTTGCCTTGACCGTTGTTTGTCATGATGTCAGGTGAGTGTCATAGTTGTTTACATTCCTGGGAAAATTTCATTAAGTGTTCTGCCCTCGGTTCTGCTATTGCTATATTCATGGTTCTGCCTGTATATTTATAAGGTAAGTACGAGTAACACTCTTGTCTGAGTACTTAAGTTCATGTAAATTTTTTCTTTCATTCAAAGTTGACTTCAGATGCAAATGATCATGGGGTGAATCCTCGGGTGAATTACTGGGACATCAGAACGTTCAACGGATTGTGATGGATTGCCACGGGATTACCACGGGATTTCCACCGGATACGATTTCTTCAAATTGAATGGATAGCCACGGGATTCCAGGGAATTTCCACAAATTACCAACGGCTTGGGGCCACGCATGAATCACCACCAGAGAAAGGCGCTCTTGCTTTGCGGCGCTTATTATCACCTGAGGTCTCCACGCTATAAGGTTATTCATTAACGTTACATAGACCAATGGCAGATAGGGGATTTCAATTTTGTTTAGATTTACCAGCAATATTCCTCTGTTAAAACTTGTCAAGAATTACTGGATAAATCAAAGTCTAGGGCCGCAGATTCGGAAAAATGTATCCCTGTGTTATTTGGTCAAATTTACATTTTTGGGAATACTGTTATCGGGTTCGAGCCATATTGAGGCAAATTTAATGGTTGACCTGCGATGTGACTCGATTGAAAAAAGTTGGCTTCTGAATTTTAGCTTTTTAGGCCAGCCCTTCTGTCAACAGAGACAAGCCATTAAATGAATTTGAACCAATTCAGTCGAACAGTGAGTAGATTATGACCAGCCAAAACTGAAAACTTGATCCAAAGTTTTATCTTGTATTTTTTTGTCAAAACTGAAAACGAACTTTTTGGACAAATAACACAGATGTGCAAAATAAAAACCCGCCGATTCTGTGATTTTTCACTATGATATTTCTGCACATAATAAATATGTATTACGATTTTCCAACAGAATTTTGTCATCTTTCAGAAATGAGGATTGAATCCGAACTCTCTGGAGATAGAGACTAGAGCCATTCATCTGAACGACAGAAGCAGTTCGTCACCTCAATGTCAGCTTTCATGGCCGGACTTCATCTGCAGCACAGTCCCACTCCAAGTACCTCGGTGGGACCTTCGACCAAACATTATCCTTCAAGATCAACTTGGAGAGACTCACTGCCAAGACGAAGACACGAATGAACCTGGTTCAGAGACTTGCGAGAACTACATGGAGTGTCGACGCCACTACTCTTCGGATATCCACTATTGTCTTGGTCTAGTCGACAGCGGAATACTACGCTCCTGTTTGGATGAATAGCACACACACACACAACATCATTGACGTCATTCTTAACCAAGCATTGAGAATCATTGCTGGAGTTGTCAAATCTACCCAGACTTTCTGGCTGCCAATTTTGAACATCGCAGCCAAAAATCCATGCTGCAGATTTCGAGATGAAAAAACACTGGAAGGAAATATGGGATACTGAAGCCGCCGTCAAGAACAGAGCGATTGTAGAGGATCCGAAGAGCTTCTACCTTCCAAGGAAAGTATGGATTCAATAGGATACGAACAAGGCAGGGAAAATGCAGATTTCAGTTCTATCAGTGAGGATATGTAGAAGATCCGAGTTCTGAGTGTGGAACTGAGAACCAGACCATGAACCACATCGTCGCGGAGTAGGTGTCCGCGGACAATGGCTATCAAAAACTGCATCTGAGCTAGACCTGTAGTTCCTCAACATCTCCATCGTCAACTTCGCACTCGCCTACTTGCTGCATCTACTCTACCCTCTGTTCCCTAAGATGGCCACTGATATCAGCCTCGCTGACATCTTTTTCTTTTTTTTTGCATTAAAGCTACGTCGAGCAGTTTTTCTGTGGTTTGCCTATAGATCTTCGAGCGAATGCTGTAGCTGAAGTTAATTCATCTCACAGGTTTTCAAGAATTGTTGTATATATTTAGTTATAGTATCAATGTATCTCAAGTACCTACATATAGTGATACTAGGTACTATTGCACTATATAAGTTGATTTACGTTGTCACTAATATTGTATCCTTAGTACAGGCATAGCAATTAATTCAGAAAAATTGTGAAATTTTCGATTATTACCTTCGAGAGCTTGTAAAATCTATCACCTAGTGTTAAATTTAAAAGGCACAGATTAATTTTAGATATCAGCTATTGACCTTTATTTTTGACCAAAAATTAGAACAGTTTCCTCAACGTAATTCATTATTTTATTTGAAAAAACCTTGGGAAAAACATTCCACCAGTCGCCCATTTAAACTGGCGAAAATCTACCAAAATCAAGACGCCTTGAACATTTATACAATCTTGCAACAGCGCTGTACTCGATTGACAATAAAAATTCAAGGTCATCTAGGGAAAAAGTGATCCAACATTACAAATTTGAGCATCCCCAATTATCGCAGAATTGCCAACTTGGCGTAAGAAAATTACCGTTCTAGTGCGGAATTTAAAAGCTGATCGGCATATAGGTAAGTGATTCTACTTACGTAAACGTATCCCTCACTTATTAAAATAAGACTTCAGGATTGATTGATCAGGAGATTTGAAGGATATACCAAGGTTATTTTTTATGAAAAAGGCTAGCTATCTAAAGTAATAACCTTATTTTTCCGAACCGAAAAAAACCCGTTTGGACCGAAAAAACTGGACCGGACCGAAATATTTTTAGTATGGTGTGGTCAGAACCCGAACCCAAATTTTCGATCTCGTTTCGAACCGGACCGGACCGGAACCCTTATTTGACTTGGGTCCGGGTCCCGAAGTGGAATCAGAAACACGGTAACACCTACGAAATACGTTATTATCGAACCTTTTTCATTTCTTGGGCAGTGTTGCCACGCGCAGCTTCAGGGAGTGCTTATGACGTCACGCGAATTTTTAAATTTTTCTTCTGAAAACGGGTTTACTTGTAACTTGATAGCTCGGCCATGATAATATCTCAAAATGGCACCAGTGTCCAGTAGCCTATTCTTGTGATGTCAAATAATGTGAAATTGCTCGAGCCAGAGTGGACGAAACCGTAACTACAAAGGTACGGTCATTACCGAGGTCCATTACATTACCCATTAGAAAGGCGTACAGCTTTTGACGGGAAGTGTATCTACTGATTTGATGAATGACTACCTTTTCACTGTGACACCAAGCCAAAATTCCAAAAATCGGTACACTTCACTTTAAAAGCTGTACCTATACTTGAACGTTTCTATTGGGTAATGACCGTAGCAGATGGTTCGAAATTTTCTGGCCGCAACAGCAACAGGTACTTAGTACCTTTCAGTAACGATTACTGACAGCTAATTAGGTGATTAAGTATCTACTTAGGTAAGCATGTATTAGTATTATCATCAATGACAGTAATTTACGTCATGGATATCTACGTTAATTTCAAGAAGTGACCGCTCGTGTGACACGATAATAATTCGACGTCACTTTGACACGAAAAACTACGAATTTGCGACATCTCCAGTCTAGAGGAGACGAAGACAAATTGCGGCTTCCTTGGAAAAAAAGTTCCAACAGTTCTGTTTCAACAGTCAACAACAAGATATATTCCCTGATGCGTATATTAATATCGTTATAATAGCGTAATCCATTACAACAAGTTTTCGGTCGAGGATTGCATGTGGTTTCTTGTGTCAAAAAAAGTCTGGAAGGCGGTGTGTTTTTGGCATCGTCTCCCAGACGCGATGACGTTCTCCAGTGGCGTAGGTGTGCTTTTGTCCATGGGCATCATCACACACACGGCAAAATATTGTTGCCTTGAACGAAAGACGATAATATGCAGTGATCGTCGCGGCCGTCTAGCGATGCCATCGGGACATTAATCTATTGTTATTTATGGATATTTACGTTGTGCTAAAGACGTCTCTCAAAATATTTGCACGTTAAACGATTTGGGATGTTTATGCGCGGAGAGCGCAGAGTTGTTGATACGCCCCTGACTTTGCTTGGCCAACAGCTGCAATTATTAATTAAGTTCATACGGCGTGTTTTGCGTTAGCTAAGAAGGCCCACTTGTGCTCTAGTTTAGATTTGCGGAAACACTCTATTGCTAGGAGTCTCATCTGACCAACCGCCGGCCGGTGCTTTTTATTTCGTACCTCATTTCTATGATGTGCGAGATGTGCGAGAGGTTTTCGGCAAATTTAACTGTTTCCATCGTTTCACTATAATATTATGCCGCAATGAAACCGCTAAGTAGGCGCACGTATTATGTTCGCTGGAGAGTTCGGTTGCAGTTGTTATAAAATGGGTTATATTTTTGGTAAATCCAAAAGTCACGTATTGTTATTATTATTATTTGTAGCATTTTCGAGTTACGTGCTCCGTTTCGGAGCAATTTTATACAATGCTATTATAGGTCGATTCGAATTTTGCAGCCGCCAATGTAACGACAAACTGGTCTGAGCTATATGGGAGTGCAAGTAATTCGAAAACGCCATTTGGTTGCACAAAACCAAACTCAACGATTGAAAAAATTCAGCGGAGAGCACATTCGAGACTTTGATGCCAAATATTTTCTTTCCGTCTTAAGGACAGAGTTGAATTGGCAAAATAAGCATTGCGGAATCAATTCCTGTGGGCTTATTCCTTGACAGAATCTCACCATATTTAGGTCTAGATGGTAAGATTCTGTCAAGGAATAAACCCACAGGGATTGATTCTATAGCGATGTGACGGAGAAAAAGTCTCTACCCTGACCGGGACTCGAACCCGGGTCTTCCATTTGCCGGATGGATACTCTGACCACTAAGCTATCGAGGGAGACAACAGTTCCTCCGTCACATGCCCACATGAGAGCCGCCACAGTACTCCCCCTTCAGATACGTCGTTCGTCTCGTATGTACCCCTGCGTTCGCCGTACCAATGGCCGTACTTATGGACCGTTGACCGTTGTTCAGTACCCCCCACCTAGGGCGACGGATAGGATGTGGGTGGACGTAGGACAGGGAAGTGGCGGTGCTGTTTATTTGTTCGTTGCTTGCTTTGTACCTCTTTGCCTGAGTTGCATGTTGCGTGCGCGTGCTGCTTTTGTTTTGCGTGCGGGGTCACCATTTATGGCGCGATGTGACGGAGAAAAAGTGTCTACCCTGACCGGGACTCGAACCCGGGTCTTCCATTTGCCGGATGGATACTCTGACCACTAAGCTATCGAGGGAGACAACAGTTCCTCCGTCACATGCCCACATGAGAGCCGCCACAATTCCACAACGGTTATTTCACCAATACAATTCCGTCCTCAAGTACTGTTAGAAGCGGCGATTCCCGTGCATTCTGGTGAACACGCGATCTTTCTAGACTCTCCCATTAGGTCGCAGTGTACAAGTGCGGAGCGGAGCTCTGGATATTTCCAGAACAATACGCGATGGCTTGGTGATTGAAATACATGGAGCCTTGAACGGTGGGTCAAGACACATCTGTCCATTTTGGCGAAGGTGCCGTAGTCAAAATGTGTAGGATTTTACGGGAGTCGCATGGAAACCGTATGCCGGGTCGCTGAGGAATTTGCTGAAGGACCTATGGAACATTCGAGATGAATTAGTCGAATTATCCTATACAGGGTGTCCCGGAATTAGTGTTACAAAACTCACAGGGAGATAGAAAATTGAAAAATAAGGGGACTTTTGTTGATAAACACACCCTCGCAAACGCAAATTAACGGAGATACAGGCCTTCAAAGTTGTTTTTTAAAAACAGTTTTTTTTGCATGACTTTTGAACCGTTCAACCTATGTTATTCAATTTCAAACCAGAGTTTACTAAGACAAGTGTTTATTGAACAATAATAACGAATTTCATCAGACATTTTCAGGGGCGAAGATGATAAGGGGTACTGGCCCCCTTCCCCCCCTATTTCCAACCTTCCTAAATATTTTTAGGAACGGTTCATATTTTTGAATTTTGCGTTCAATTCAACGAAAAAAATTACTCTTGCAAAATTTTGATTGGAGGCTTCATTTTCAAGATATTTGGGTTTGAAACATTGGAAAACATCTTGAAATCGTCACTTTCCAGGGCCCAAATTCCTTTTTTCTGAAAAACTCCATGTTTCTCAGCGAAAATGGTGGTTTATCAATTTAAAACACTCAAAAAACCCATTCCAGTTGACGAATCATGAGTTTTCTTGGATTTTAATTTTTAGGCCCAGGAAAGTGGAGATTTCGAGATGTTTCCAATATTTCAATTCCAGATATCTCAAAAACGAAGCCTCTAATCAAAATATTGCAAGAGTGACTTTTTTGTTTAAAGTGAACGCAGAATTCAAAAATTGGAACAATTTCCAAAAATATTTGGGGAGGTCAAAAATAGAGGGAAAAGGGGGAGGGCACCCCCTATTATCTTTGCCCCTAAAAATGTTTGATGAAAAGCGTTACTATTGTTCGATAGAGACCTGTTCCAGTCAACTCTGGTTCAAATTTAAATAAAATCAAATAAAACTGTTTCCAAAAATCAACTTTGGAGGCCTGTATCTCCGTTGTTATGCGTTTTCGGGGGTATGTTTATTAAGAAAAGTCCCCTTATTTTTCAATTTTCTATCTCCCTGTGAGTTTTGTAACACTTATTCCGGGACACCCTGTATAAAGCATCAATTGTCGGCTTACGGGCAGTTATGAATTGGAGGTGATCGAGTGCGATAAAAACGAAGAGTCTCAGCGATATTTCCAAGCGTGAATAATTGTTGACGTGTATTTATTGTAGTACGTAGTAATAAACAGTGTGTGTGTTTTAAAGCGATTGTCTCAATTATACCCGTACGCGGAATACGTAACATTTGGTGTCAGAAAGCGGCATAATTGAGAGTACTTTGGCCTGCGACTACAGAGAGTTTGGAAAAGCGGAATTGGTTGGTAAAAGCCGGAGAAGAGAAGCATGTCGAAGACAATTTGGCGAGCATCATGGCGATGATGCAGGAACAAATGAATATCTTGCAAGAACAGGAACAGAAACGCGTCGGAGAGCGTCTAGAAGACAAGGAAGAACTAAAGAATCTTCTAGTGGGGCAGGAACAGGAATTGAGAAATCTGCTAGAAGAACAGGGAAATAAACGCCTGGAGAGAAGGGAAGAAATTCCAACCGTTGTGGATCAACAAACGCGGAATTTCGACCGCAGCGTGAGGAGAGGAAGCTAGAAAAAAAAGTGGAAGCGGTGAAGGCCAACATGACGAAGCTGGAGAAACAGGCTCAGAAAACCGCCGCCAGTGCTGCGATGGTCAGTCCAGCGGGTCTTCATCGTGTGAAGTTGTCAAACTTCGATGGGAAAAGCCCATGGACTACCGCAAACTCACTGATGTGACAAAGAAAGACAGCTATCCACTGCCTCGGATTGACGACACTTTGAGCACGCTGTCTGGATCGAAATGGTTTTCGACGCTTGACCTGAAGAGTGGTTACTGGCAAGTGGGACTCCATTCGCTGCATTTGTAGATTTTAAAAGAGCTTTTGACTCCATAAATCATTCTAAATTATGGTTCAAGTTGTACAAAAACGGTCTCAGCTCCAAGATCATAAGAATTGTTCGGTCTCTTTATGAATGTGCTTCGGTTCGGATCAGGGTCGACGATGAGCTCACGGAGGGGTTTGATGTAACGACTGGTGTTCTGCAGGGAGAGTGCCTCAGCCCATTTCTTTTTTCACAGTATATAGGCGATATGGAAACTTTTTTCAGGTCCAACGGTTCCTCAGGTTTGTTTATTGATGGCGTCAGGGACATACTGATGCTTCTGTACGCGGACGACCTGGTGCTGCTCGCGGATTCGGAGGTGGACCTCGGTCGTAAACTCGGTCTGCTTGAAAAGTATTGTTTGGAAAATGAGTTAGATGTCAACACGAAGAAAACTAAAATCCTTTGCTTTCATAGGGGAGGTGGGCCTTCTCCTAGTGGTGTTTTCTACTTCAATAATGAACGGGTCGAGGTGGTCAAGCAGTACCGATACCTTGGGGTCACATTTTCTTCGTCCTCTTTATTCCTCGAAATGACACGTGCAGCCGTACTGAAGTCTAAACAAGCATCCGCTGCGGTTTTTGACCTGATGATCAGATCGAAATTAAATTCGTGGTCTTCTAGGATGACACTGTTCCGATCAGCGATTTTGGGGTCCGTTTCTCATTGCCTGCCTTTGTGGGGGATGGGATATCCTGATCTGCTGGAGAGGGTTCAGATGGAGTTTTTTAGACGACTCTTGTGTTTGCCTAAGTCGACCTCTGGTTCTTTGATTCGACTGGAGACGGGCATAAGTATCCCTCTTGACATTTAAATCTTGTCTTGCCTGGCTGTTGAAATTACTCCGGATGCCCACCAGCAGATATCCCAGGGCGTGCTTTGACAGGCTGGTCAGTTTGTACTCGGTCGACGAGTCCGCTGTCGATATGCGTTATAACTGGGCAGGTCGGCTCGCTGAGCTCTTTGAAGTTGTGAACTGTCGCGATCTCTGGGATAACCTTAATTTTGAAAATTTAAGCTCAAGAAAGGCTGAAATGATTGACGCGTCAAGGGAGAGATTGTTTATAGAGGACTTGAGATATCTGGAGCGCGCCCCATAGTCGGTGTTTTTCCTTCCACCCATTTTGCAGGAGCCTCAGCAGTATCTGGAATTCCAAATTCCAATACACTTCGTGAGATTTGTGGCACAAATGAGACTTGCCAATAACTTTTCGCTCAAATTTTCTTTCAATGGAAATACTTATAACATAAACACCTCTGAATTTTGTACGTTGTGTAATTTACACTGCCACGAGAATCTTGATCACCTGATTTTTGAATGTCCCCTGTACCGCAGCTGCAGATCTTTTCTTCCTGCGGGGCTGAGGACGTTTGACGATTTGATTGTTTGTTTGAGGGGTATTGACCAGAGAGGCGCTAAGAGGCTAGGACATTACATCATGGCTATGCTTAAGCTTCGCTCATTCGCTTTTAACGAATGACGTGATATTTTTAAAATGTGTTGAACGGTTTGTGTACCAGTATTGTTTTAAAATGTATTAGTATTCGTGTTAACGGTGATATCTTGTTCTACAATTGTTATGAGAGTTTTATTTTTCTCAAAAAACAATAAATCATTTGAAAAAAAAGTGGGACTCCACAACGATGACAATGAGAAGACGGCGTTTTCCGCCGGCCTTTATCAGTTTACTGTGATGCCGTTTGGACTTTGTAACGCACCGGCAGCGTTTGAACATCTGAGGGAGGGCGAATTGCGAGGTCTTACATGGGAAACTTGCCTAGTCTACCTCGACGACGTGATGGTCATCGACCGAACATTCGGGGAACACCTGAAGAACCTCCGGGAGGTATTTTGACGTCTTCGAGGTGCACATCTCAAGCTCAACCTAAAGAAATGCGTGCTTTTCCAGTAGCAAGTCAAATTTTTGTCTCAGTGGCATCAGAAACCCCTTATGGACAGGGAGCTGGTGCCTCAAAACTTACGTCATAAAGTACATGATTTTGACCCTGTAGGTCTAATGTGCGTTGATAAGGTTGTTAAAAATTGCTTTGTCTTACATGTCAGACCGGGGGCTTTAGGCTGGTATGAGCTTGTCAATTTTCGAAAAATGGCCAAAAATCTACGTCATAAGGTACATGAATGAAACTAACTGGATTTTGTGTAGGAACACCCCTTCAATTGAAAATCTGGTCGTAAGACAACCTTTTTGGGGGCTTTTGGTCCATAAGACAAGTTTGAAATTTTCAAAAAAAGACCATTTATCAATTTTTTCACAGGCGTTTTGTTGACTAACCCACCAAGTGTGGTATATATTTGTAATCAGGATGAAAGACGGAACCGATTTCCATGTTAAAAGACAGGGTGTACAATTTGAGAAAAAAATTTCGATGTTGCACCCTGTAAGCGATGTACCATTAAAAATTTTTGTGGACAGGTTACCTGCGTAAAAAATCATGAAAGAATCGTTTTTCATTCCTGGAATTATGTCAAAGGAGAAGTCTTCATAAGGAGGTAAATTTTGGCCCTTATTGAAGATTTCAAACTTGTCTTATGGACCGAGAGCCCCCAAAAATTTTTTCTTATGACTCGATTTTTGATCAAGGGGATGTTCACACTTAAAAGCCCGTTGGTTTCATTCATGCATCTTATGACGTAAATTTTTGACATTTTTTTAAAATTGACAAGCCTATACCAGCCTAAAGCCTCCGGTCCGACATGTAAGACAAAGCAATTTTTATTAACCTTATCAACGCACATTAGACCTACAGGGTTAAAATCATGTACCTTATGACGTAAGTTTTGAGGCACCAGCTCCCTATCCATTAAGGTTGTCCTATCAAAGTGCTGTTTTCTCGGCTGTTTTTCTTCTAACAGTTCTATCTCTATCGCTATCTATGCTTCCAGAAAAACCCGAAGAAACAAGTATATAAAATTGGAACTTGAAGGTTGGCGATTCACAATGAAGAATAGATTGTGACATAACATGAGTGAGGAAAAGAAGAGATGTACTTCATCTTCCACAATTTCGGCGTTATTAATTTTCTAAATTCAAGAAAACGAAAAAGGTATTACTCATACTGAACGAGCCAGTTCAATAGCTATTTTATATATATTTTCGCTCAAACAATGCATATTTTTTCAAACAGCTATCTCACTAGCCAGTCCAATTTAAGATACCTGTTTCTTCATTTTATCTTTCGAAATATTAATAGTAATAGAACTGCAAGAAGAAACAACACTTTAAAGGGGTAACCTTAAGGAGTAAACTCGAGAATAATATAATCATTTAATCATTACAATAAATGAACGAACCGAACGATCTAAATACAAGAGAACAACAGATAAGCTTATAAAACACAATCAGAACATGGGCGTGTGCAAAAGTTGTTCCACACGATTAAATGCAACACAAAGAATCCACGTCCATATTTTATTAATACGCAACAACCCTTTACATAACACAGGCATTCAATAAACTTGCAAATAAACAATCGCTGGCTTAACCTTTGAGTGTGACAAAGCAGAAAAATCCGGAGCTAGTAATTAAATTAGTGTACATAATTATCTATTCAAGCCGAACTGAAAGGTAGGTTAGTGAAATGGTCTGGTGTTATCGACACAATTAAGATAATTGGCAGTTACTTGGGCTTCTTTACGTTTAGCGGCGTGTTATATAGGTATGTACCTACCGAGAAAAGCATTCTAATCTTATTTTAGGACTGGGCACGTTTCAGTTGTCCCAGTTCAATGGTCTTTGCCGGGGAATTTTATAGCCAGTTTAATGCGAAAAGTTGGTCTTCCTATACCTACGCACCTTTAAGGTGAACATCCCAAAAAGCTCGTGTTCATTAACACTAATTTGCCCGCCAACGCGCCAGCCGAATCAATTCAACTCTACTTGTTTCAAACAGGAATATCCCCATAAGGGCCTTCTAATTAATCGTTGTGTAAAAATAGACGGTTTTGCTCGCATTTTTGCAAGGTGACATTTTTTGCGAAAGAGGTGAATAAATTTTATTGAGCAACTAAGGTAAGACCCGGCAAGATCACATACTGAAGTTTTCATCAACACACGAACACAAAACTTCAATATGACAAGTATTTGCTAGTTAGCAAATATAAAGGTTTTCCCGAGGGATTTTCCACGGAAAATCACGCGATTGTGGAAAGCACCATCCAAGCAAATTCGCAAGCTGGTACGCGTTTTAAAGTTATTATATTTTTCATCAGCACGACTTATCGAAACGCCGCCCAAACTTCACGCAAACTTGTCATTTTTCGCGGTAAGTACCTACTTACAGTTCGATGTGATCTTTTCGCGCTAATATTTTCGATGCGAATTCTTCTGGCGCTTATTTTATTTCGTGGTAAATATGCTTTTCGCGTTTTTTTTTAAGAAGCCCATTCAAGGGCAAGTCAAGTCAAGGGCACAAAGATAAAACGTATATAAAATTTCTCCAACTCTCACTTTAGCATGTCTATGAATGTCAAAACACCAGGTGAGTTTACTACCAATTTGAGCGAACGAGTTTTGTCATCTGCCAGATAATTACATCCATCCTGCCATCCTACTTTCTACACTCTTTGTCTTTGACCGTGGCATAGAAAAATGCGCGCTTCTAGCAGCATGATACATTTTATATTTCCATATGTATTATATTCGCGCTATCTAGCTCGGCGATTTTCAAAGTGTCATATAACCCCACACAAAATATGCAAAAATTTCGAAAAAAGAAATACAGCAATAAACTTCAATCTAATGACTTCATTGTTGTAAATTATCGCGTGGCTTTTTCAAAACGCTCAGAGCATTTCCTAGTCGATTTGCATAAACGCGACTCCATTTCTGTATGCATGAGATTTTTTTGCGATAACCAAAATTATTTGCTGGGCTATAAAGCTATAAATTATTGATGATGGATGACGTGACATATGCTTGCGGTTCGAACAATGAAGTATCTCCTTTCAGCATCAGGTTATAACGATTTCAGCCGGCAAAAATACGGAGAGAAGTGACGATACTGACCCACAAACCTTCGTCTTATAATAGTCTTATTATTAACGTCAGCAGCGGTACTATTATGCAGTTTCGACTTTCTTCTCCATAACACAGCGCTTTATGGCCTACCTAGACTGAGTCACTTCGGTAATCGTTCTGGAGTATTGTAGCCCGAGGATGTAGGTTTAGCTGAATATTGCTTCTGATGCTATAGTTTTCTTCTTGTACGCGACTGAAGCCAATGGGAGGAGTGAGAAGTAGCATAATCGAAAGATAGAATTATGGTTTTCAATTTACGCAATTCCGAGAGGCAGAACCAGAGAGGCTATGCTTGATTGCTTCCAAACGTGTATGAGTTTGAGAAGTGTAAAGTGTAACTACAAAAAAAAAACTATTAAATTCAATTAATTTACAGTTTTGCACGATGTGCTAAGCTTAGTTCATAATTAAAAGCGGTTTCTATTCGATACCTCTTATTAACAATTATTAACATCACCAAGCGCCACAGTTATATGATACAGGGTGATACGATACTTTAGAAACGGAACTTGGATGCTGTATTATTTTACTGCAACATTAAACCATATTTACTAATTTGTCGCGTTAAATTGAAGCGTTTCAACTCAAGAAAAACAAAAGAAGTCGTACATTAACTGCGAAATGCGACCGTAACGGGGAAAAATCCTATCATCCGGAAACCTTAAAATTCTAATTAGGTATTGACAAGACTCTTTTACTGGATGAAGCGTCTGATAATCAGGTTACAGGAAGTTTAGTTACGAGACATTGTTAATTTCCATACCCGGATCAGCCCTTATCATCTTGACATCTTGTAACTCTTGGAAGCCGTGGATGATTATGTTTGTCAAGCTTTTTGGCAATGAACTCCTTTGCTTAACTATTCAATCCAGTAATGTTTTAATTCTGATCATTATTATCCTATGTATTGGACGATAGCTTGAAAAGTGGAAATTATCGCAGGATTAACTAACGCCCAGAATAAAAAAGCATATACAGGGTGATTCAGAAATGCGGATTTCCTTTCGGGCACGTTATAGTGGACGTTAAGAACATGGGAAAAATAATGAAAAAAAATTAATCGGCTTCGATTTGCAAGTTATTAACAACAACAAATCTGTTTACTTTGGCAGCATCGCATTAGTACCTACGTGGCACCTTCACATCGAAGAGGTACATTACAATAGCATAATTGTATTGTTACCCTGGGAACTCCGTAGAACCTGCCGGACCATACCAAACATACTTGCCAAATGTATTTTCACAGCTAAGCCACCTTTGAGATGAAAAACGAATTTTGAAATTTAAAAATACGACTCAAATCCCAATTACAAGAGGAATGTTCATTTGGGAACTACTAACGACATGTGATTTTTCGCAATTAACAATGGTTTGCTTCAAAATCATTGCAAACTGAAGAAGTTGAATTCTCAACTTCGCCCTTTCATAGCTCGAAGGATAAGTGAGCCAATTTTTTTTCACCACTTTTTCCGTGCTCCGTCAACGTCTTCCACAACGTACACGGGAGAAATGCATCATTTTTGAATCACCCTGTATTTTTCATTTTTCAAAATTTAATTTTTTTCCAACGTTTTTGTGTAACGAATAAATTGCTCTTGAGGTAGCTAGCGAAACTTCTTGCGAAACTAAAGACAAGTAAGAAGCAGGCAACCCTATCGTTCACGAGATCACGAACACGACAGGATTTCCGCATTGTTGAGATGCAATTTGAGCGTAGTAGGTACTTGTTGGACAGCACTTCGAAGAAAGCAAGGTCAGGTAGATAACAGTTTAGCACTAAGATTTTGATCAATTTTGAGTCAGATATTCACTTTAATGAGAAATTTCTCAAAACATTCAAGACATGAAAGTTATAACCGACAAGTATGAGTACCGGTAAATTGCATACAATGGCGCATTATGGCAAAAGGCAGAGTAATTATTGTTCAAAGTAATCTTACTGAAAACGGCAAAAAAGTAATTATGCGGCTGAAATGTAGGTAGCAAGCATTCATGTGGCTCTATTTGTTTAATTGTATTGTTCTGAACTGCTTGTATGGTTTTTGCACAGAATACCACTCTACAATAACTTTTAGGTGTGACCACAGTTCCTCTTGATTTGATAATTCTTGTACAAAAGTATCTTCAAAAGCTGATCAAACGAAATTTGGTTCTCAACAAAAAGGATGACTCTTGTCACCGACATCGAGTTTTCAATCTTGGGAAAATGATTTTTTCCCCAAAATTCTCTTCCCAAGAGAACAAAAAAAAAAACTTTTGTCAAGAGCCACCATTTCCTTTTCAATATTGACCTAAACAATAAATTTCCATGACTCTTATTTCTTTACCTATATCACGGTGTGTCTTTGAGAACGTTCCACAGTGAATTGTTCGAGGAATTGTTATCAGGGAAAAATTCTTACAGATGGTCAAATGATTTAGAACATTGAGCTTTGATTAGTATAAATGAAGTGGTGATTTTGAACCAAAATTTATTTTCTTTCAGTGTTATTAGGCGCTTCAAAAGTTTCTCAAACTCACTAACGGTCTCCACTACATTCAACATTCAACTTTGAAATAGGAATTTTATTCTGGATGCATGAAAGTGTTTGAAACAGCAATCACTTTGGAAGCAAGAAACCGTTTTTTAGATGTAATTTTTACCAAAAAAAATTACCATTGAAGAAGCGGTTTTTATCACGTCTCCGGTTTCATGTGAATATCCTCAAAAATAACGTTGTAGTTCGTTGTTTATCAGTGGGTTTTGAGCACACTCAAATTTTATGAAAACTTCCTTTAGATGTTTAGTTGAAATTTTATCTATAATTATTCTTCTTCAAGGACGGCATTTCCTAGCATAAAAAATGGCTCAAACAGACCGCGGATTAGCTGCAGAGCGAGAGAGAAACAGATAGATTCTTGTGACGTGAGTTTCTGCCAAATCTGAGCAGGTAAAAATGTAGCAAAAAAATGAGCTGCAGCTAAAAATGTAACAGAAAAATGAGCTATTCAAATCTGGGCTGGCAAGAGAATGAAGGACTTTTTTGAAAAAAATATGAAAAATTTGAAAAAACAATTTGAGTTTTTCAAATTTTCATTACCTATATTAAATTTATCCAACTACAAGTACAACATATTATTGTAGAACTATAACCATAACTAAAAGTTGAACGAGGAAGTGACATCAGTGCAATGAGTTCCCATCAGTTGAATTTTGAAATGTTCAATAACTTATTGATTTTCATTCTACATTTTAGATTACTCTTCTTTTTTTTAAATCTCTTACTCCACTGATTCTCATGAAACTCACGTTTAAAGAAAAAACACTAGGAAATCTCGTCCTTAAGGCATGGAGTAGGTAGTACCTCAGTGAATGTTGCAAAAAAAAATTGTAGGAAAATGTGATATCATTGAAATAATAAAAAGTCGCTGTCTGACAACTAAACCTAATTAGTAAACTGAAAGAATACAATGTAGACGGCAATCGAAGTGAAAAAATTGTCTAACATAGGTATTCAACATTAAAAAGTAATTTAGTTGAATTAAATATGCATCGCGACCGTTTAGCTTTGAGTAGAATACAAATTAGATAACTCACCGCGATTATTGAAAGTGAAATGGGTCTAATCGACCACACTCCATCTAAACTCATCTCGTTTGCATACAAATTCGATCAAATTAACATAAAATTAAAATTTTCTGTGACCTGCATTCCTAGTGATTTTATTTATTTTCCCGGATTTTTCCTTATAAGCAACAGTGACATGTTTATTGATTATATTCCTTATACAGTTTTCTTCCCACTTTTCGACTACAGATAGGATAAAGTTTAAGCATATGGGTAATGTAAGTCTTGAAGTTTTTTCCTATTATTTTTTTTTGTTTCTACCCGAGTTACTAACTTCCTACCTCTATTATCGTATAGGACTAAAAATCAAAAACTATTTTGAAAATCAACTTTAGTAAGACTAAATAGCGAACAAAAGATATCAAAACCAACCAATTAGTCGTGGCAGAATGTGAGCTAAGCGGAACACACAAAAAAAAACAAAAAGTTTGATACCGGACTGAAGCTTAAGGGATGTAAGGAGCAGTTAAGGTGGACTTCATTTCAAATGAAATTAAAAAAACCGCTAGAAATGGTAACATGTGTTTTACAGAAGAAAATGGATAGTAGAGAAAAGAAAACTATAGTGAAAAACTAACTGTTCGTAGCTGAAAACTTAACATCGGACTAAAGTCGTTGGAGATTGCAAGGGGAGCAGTTACAGTGAATTTCAGTGCAACTTGTAGGATGAACGGCTGAAAAGTCACTTTTGTGAACTTTTTTCACATATCAAGTGGTCGTCGCGATAATCCGGATCAGTTAAAACCAGGACGATCCGAATTCCAAACACCGAACACTGTTCACATGCCGAGTTGATGTCTTTTCCAAAATCGCGTCTGCGTCAGATTGACGTTCCTGTCAGACTGGCCGATCGGCGTTTGAATTCCATCATTTCACGGCAAAATTTGAAGAAAAGCCCCGCTGTATGGCTCGCACCTGATTACACGTTGCCCCCGAAACCCCCCGGTCGGCATTTCACAACAAATGTCATCGAATTCTCCTCAGAAAGCCAAATTTTCGCCGCAAAATCGAAACAAGAATGTTTGGATGAACTTCAAAAATGTCAAATCCCTTGGAAAATTGAAATTGATTATGAAATTTTCGAAAAATCTTCACAAATTCAAAGGAAATTTTGTGAAATTTTCACCCTCAACTTGAGATGCGGTTTGAGAGCGAAATTTGAAAAAAAAAATACCCGGTTCAAATCCGACGTCTAGTTTTCACAAATTTCAACCCCCACCGTTTAGTTTCCTTCACCGGTTGGTATCAAGCCAAGCCAACGGCCAAGTCAAGTCAATGTCGTTATGCTGGGAACAGTTGAATTTGTACTTTGCTTTTCCAGATAAAAGCAATAAAATGTGAAATTTTTGAACTGGGTTGCTTACCCACTGATGTTTGCTCATAGATTCCTCTGTACTAAAGTACTCAACAAAAGTCGTGTAACCCCCTAAATTTACATCCGTTTTCAAAACTGATTATCTTCGGATTTCGTCTGGCGATTTTGGATTCCCTTAAACTGGCAGATAGCACAATTGTTTAGCTATCAGACCTTGCTTTTGCGAAATATAAAAAATGTCATATCAAGTTTGTACAGGGTGACACAACAGTGCCAAATTGATGAAAGCTCCGTAATCCCCCATTTTCTCTAAAAAACATTTCTTTTCAATTTAGAAACGGAATCAACGAAGAGGGATATCTTACCTCGGAATAGTTTTAGATTTTCACCCCTATTTTGATTTTTAAAAGGAATATTGATTTTTTTGTAAAATTATTCTCGAATTTTCGATTTTCAAGTTTTTCAAAACAACCCTTTCCAAAAATTAATCTCAATGGGGGTTGATTTCATGGTGACTATGGTGATTCTGATGTGATATACCTAATGCTATATTCTAAAGCCACTCTGATCCAGAAAATGCAATAAGTACAATGGACTGCACCAACACGCTCCAATTCGTCATGATCCAGAGGTGGTGCCAGTAGTCAACCAGTTATAACCCCTTGAAGGTGGATCAGAAAAATTTTTATCAGGGGGTAGATTTTGAAGTGGAAATGTGAGTATTTGCCAAATCTGACTCGATAATATGACCAATTAGAGAGCCAACAATGAAAAAGTCAATTAGTGATGACGTAGGCTGGTGTAGATCAGGGCGCTGCTGCCTTGACAACCATGGATGCAAACCCGAAATCGAAATGGCACTTGACGTTGACATTACTTGCGTCAAAAATTGTCAACAATAAAAGGTAGAGCGGGTTGTTGAATAACAAAATGTATTAACTGCCGTTCCAGGTAGAAATCACCCTTTTCTCAGCGAAACGGATCAAGTGCAGTTTGAAAGTGTGGTCAACGTCAACTGTCATTTCGGGTTTGTATCCATGTAGCCATGGCAACGGCGCTCAAACCTATCTATACCAACATTACCAACCTACGTCACACTAATTGAGCGCTGAATTTTTTCGCCGTGTGATTTTATTTCGCGAAAGTTCCTTTGAGAGCTTTTACCGCATAGGTATCATCGGGTTCATGGAAAACTAGTACAGTAACAAAGTCAAGATACCGTGATTCTAGGATGTTTTAGTTGTGTTAGGTCGCTAGAGACGTATCATCGTAATCGTGCCCCTGTAATTGTCCATCATGTCCCGTCCGTTGTGTCGTCAGTATCACTGCTAACAAAATAATTCGGAAGTTAAAAAGTAATTTTAAATAATGAGCCCAATAGAAATAGTTCTATATTCAAAGAGTAATAACATGAAAATTTGACTAGTACCGTATGATCAAAGATTTTCTTACTCAAGGTAGGCTGTGGTCCTGGTCATTGGCAGGCAAACGAGTCTGATTTTGGCCAGACCACAGCCTGCCTTGAGTAAGAAAGTTTTTGATCATACGGTATTTAGTCATATCGTGTTGTCAATAACATTTTGTAAACGTCTTGGCAATCATGGACGACCTTAAATCTCTTGTGTATTCTGGAGAAATTTCTTGCCAGGTCTCCGTAATTTTCATGATCAACTCATCTCTATTTCTTGGCCGAAAGTCTTCCCGATACATTAACTTGGTCGTTCTTCCCAAAACGCTTTCTATTGGATTCAAGTAAGGGCTCTTCGAAGACGATGGCAGCAAATTGATCTCTTGTTTTTCCATTATTTCATGGACAATTCTTGCTTGATGCACTGGACAGTTATCTTGTTGGAAAATTAATTTTTTTTCACAAAAGTGGTCGGATAGAAGGCAATACAATTTCTCCCAAAATTCTTTGGTACACCAGACTAGTCAACCTCTCATCTATGACTATGATGGTGCATACACCTGGACCCCTTAAGCTGATCCATGCCCAAACTTTTACAGAAAAGTGGCCTGTTTTGTTAGTTTTTCTGGTATATGTCGGGTTGTATCTCTCTTCTGTGACGCCGGTAAACCCTCAAGGTCCCATAATGGTATGATTGAGAATTGAAAGGTTTTGGCGAGAAAACCACATTCTCCCAGAAGTTGGAGTTTTGTTGGAGGGGCTCTTGAGCGAACAAGAGCCTTTGCTGCTTGTTCGCTTCAGTCGAGAAAATTTTATTTGCGGCACAGCGGCTTGTTAAGTCTAATTGACGAATTCTTCGCCAAGGGGTACTGCAAGATCCTGGGAATCCTGTTTCTTCCCTAGCTCTTATTCCTGTCTGGAATGGATTAGCTCGAAGAAAATTCACCAGGTTGTGGTCTTGTTGATCGGTGCTCAGTTTTTTTGGTCCGGTTCCTGCTTTTCTCACAACTGATCCCCCATTGCGGATTTTATTTTTGTCTGGTTGCACTGTGCTCTTGTTACCGCCGATTTCGCGGGCAATTGCTCTTATGCTGACACCATCGTTCAGTCTCGTTTGGATTACAGTTTTTAGGGCTTCGTTCTTCAACCGTGGCATTTTTGCTCGCTGCTTGTATTAACGATGTACGATGTACGTCAGTGTCATCAAGAGTTTGTTTGAATTTGTGGTCTCCATTGAATTTGCTATTACTTATTGGAGCCCAATTCAATCAGTGCAAAATTGGCTGTACTAGTTTTCTACGAAGCCGATGGTACTTGAAAAAAAATCCGAGGAATTTTTTCGTTCTTTGCTACCTTGACTTTCAAGCTTATTCTTCCCCCAAATTTTGTCTTCCATTAAAAAAACCCACTCTTTACTTAATCGACCATTAAAAATCTATTTCAATTTTACTACATACTTTGAGTACCGTATAATAAAATGTTCGTAAACTTTTTTTTTCGAACAGTAAACTATATCTAAGCGCAGGTAATGAGCGAAAAAAGAGGCGGTGCCATGCACACGGCACGTGTCTTAAATACTTTCTTGTTCTCTCGGGATCTAATCTGATTTTTGTAATTAAACGTGTGCCAAACAGCGGTTCACGGATTTTTCCGCACAATAACTTTCGGCCAGATATTTTATAAGACTGATATTATCCGTCCCATTTAGCGCACGAGTGGTTAGCCCTGGATCTTGGCAAGGGCTTCCTTCGTTTTATACGACGGTATCATGGCAGAAGCGCGTACAATGTACCTGATAGTTATTATTTTTGGACCAAGTGCATTAATTTAATTACTACGTCAGTGTTGGCCCATAATTTCCCAAAAGTTAGCGGCATTTATTTATACTATACCAACCTAAAACTGGTGGAGAGACGTCAATGGATGTTCAATTAAAACACATTAGATTCAGATTGGAATATACCATTTCGAACTCGACTTCAATCAAAACATTAGCGTGAAGGTGGTTTCTATCAATCAAACTATAAATAATTATTTTTAATTTTTTAACTAGAGATTCAATTTGCTGAGCTATTTCTTTAATCATAATGCATAGGTATAGCTAGCTAATGTGTAGCCACGGATATTGATGGAAACCATATGGAAGTTAACTACCGTTAAATGACGGACAACAGACAATGGCATATTATAGAGATGGCAGAGTAATTGGTAAATTTATATTGTTAAAAGCCACTGCGAAGTAATTGTGGTTGAAATGTAGGTAGGTTGCACACATCATACAGTTGTAGTACATAACTGCGTATGGCTCCTCAAATTCTACACTTTATGAATTAAAGCTTATTGGTTTCACAAATCACAAATAATTGATAAAACCAATTAGTAATTTAGTAATACCGCTACTATTAGAAGTGAAAAGTCTACGGGACTAGACTGGTTCGTTAGTAACGTACAGTAAGTTAGTAATCTTACTATGCAGTGGGTCCGGATGAGTGACACCGATGAAGTTTTATTAGGTATTGTTTGATGGTGAATAAAAAAGATAGTGAGCTTAGAGAATTTTCCAAAAAGTCTTCTACGAGACTTCTCATTGTAGCATCCTACCTGCATCGGCTTTAAAGACTAGTATCCAGGAACCTATGGAAAATTTTATTCCAAGTTTGAATAAGGGTCCGAATTTTCATAAGGAATTGCCGGTATCCCTTAACTGGGAGCCAAATACTGTGGGAACAATTATTTCAACAATTGTATTTATTTACCTTTCAGTTAAAGTTATCTAGAGAAGGGAATACCGGCCCTTAGAGAGAAATATAGAAAATAATTTGAATAAAATTAAAAATTGTGTTTTGGAAAATTTGAATTTTGCTGGAAAAACCGCCGTGATTGCCTGATGTAAACAAAATTTTAGCCAAACGTTCCACCTGCCAGATACTACCCATATACCAAATTTCATGAAAATCTATCAGAGCGTTCCAAAGATGCGAAAATAAATCGGACATTTTGATTTAATTGTGTTGTGGTACACCTGATTGAGGTTTCGGGACCAAAAGTTTATTTTCACGTTTGGCTACTATTCGACGCATGCTCACAAAGTTGTATTGCAATCGCTCCAAAAACCTGGAAAAAAAGCGAGGACAAGCCCATTTTTACCAGTTTTCCGAGAAAAAAATTGTTTTTTTCCAAGTTGGATGCCTGGCTTTTATCGGAGCTGTTCATGTTCCGTCAAATTCCTGGCGGGTACTCTTGCTGCAAACCAAATTTGGTTGAAATCTGTTTGGTACTTCTTGAGTTATCGAGCGTCAAAGTTTTTTCTTTGACAGCTTGTAACTTTTGACAGATGACAGGTATGTCATAACTGTCGCATGTTCTGAATAGTCTCTCAAAAGCCTCAAAAAGAGCTGTCAAAGATAAAAATTCTTACATCAAAATCTTCAGTCACTTACATTTCCCTTCAACAGATCACGGTGAAAAGCTTATTTTCTTCTTCCCTCCGCCGACCATACTCGCATATCAAATTTGGCTGACATCGGCCTGACGGTTTGGAAATAAATCGAGAGACTGACAAAAGCCTGACATACATACTAACAGACAGACCGACACGGAAAAATTTTTCATTTTTTTTCGGCAGACTCGACGTTTAGTATACGGGGAGTCCAAAAAACGAATACAATTTTTTTTTTCGATCACCTCACTTTTCATTTTTCGCAGAATTCGATGAGAAGTAAGAAATACACGACAACGGAAAAGAAACTGCTGGCTGTTGTATATGGTGTGGAAAAGTTTCGTTGTTACTGTAAGGAATGTTACTTTTACTTCTCATCGAATTCTTCGAAAAACGAGAAGGTAATCGCGAAAAAAAAAGAAGAAAATTGTATTCGTTTTTGGACTCCCCGTGTGCTAAAATGTTCAGATCTGTCGAAAGAACAAAACTTTTTTTCGTGTCGGTCTGTCTATGTGTTGGTATGTATGTCAGATTTTTTTGGCTCTTTTTTTTCCAAACCGTCAGGCAGTATTTCAGCCAAATTTGGTACCTATGCGCGTATGGTCGGCGGGGTAAATGAAAAAATAAGCTCTTCACCGTGATCTGTCAAAGGACATGTCACTGTCAAAAAGTGACAAAATATTTCGATGTAATTTTTTTACAGCTCACTTTGAAGCCCTTAAGAGATTCTATTCAGAACATGTGACAGTTATCACATACCTATCTGTCATCTGTCAAAAGTTACAAGCTGTCAAAGAGAAAACTTTGACGCTCGATAACTCGAGAACTACCAAACAGATTTCGACCAAATTTGGTTTGCAGCAAGAGTATCCACCAGGGACTTGACGGAACATGGGCAGCTGCAATAAAAATCAGGCATCCAACTTGAAAAAAAACATTTTTCTTTTTTTTTCCGGAACCGGAAAACTGGTAAAAATGGGCTGGTCCCACGCTTTTTCTTCATGTTTTTGGAGCGATTGCAATACAACTTTGTGAACATGCGTCGAATAGTAGCCAGACGTAAAACTAAGCTTTTGGCCCCGAAACGTCAATCAGGTGTACCACAACATAATTAAATAATAATGTCCGTTTTATTCTCACATCTTCAGAACGCTACAAATTTTGATGAAATTGGGCCATGTGGTTAGTATCTGACGGGTGGAACGTTTGGTTGAAATTTTGCTGACATCAGGCAATCACGGCCGCCAAAACTGGAAAAAAAATAGTTGTTCACCATTCACCCCCCGCCATTGCCACCCGGGAAGGCCTGCCGTCCGGATTACGACCAGGACGACTCGCTTTTGATGGAGTACTCCACTCAAAAATTCATTCCTGCTCGGGGATCGACTTTTTTCGAAAAATTCCAACCGATATCGAAAGCAGATTGGATTGAGCGTCGTGTAGACCCCCATTTTCAAAATCGAAACGGTTCCGGTTTTCCGACGGTAATTTTTTCAAAATGAATATTGCACATTCAGTGAATTTGAAAAAAAAAAACGCAGTACAAACTTCCCCGCATGCGACGGGTCCCACAAAATATCTATTTCAGGTGCAGACATGCTGCGAATGAAAGTTGGAGAAAAGGTTGAGTCAATTTTTGGAGAAAAATTTTTCGAAATCGGACCAATCAACGGTTGCCGAGTTTTCCTCTCTTGAAAAACTGCAAATTTTCCAACTTTTCATCCCGTAAACAGATTTTCACCATTTTTCTTATAAACAAGAGGTAATTGGTTCTTGAGCATATTCCAACAATTTTTTGCAATTTCCCGGGAATTGCCCGGTTGAAAATGTGAAACCGACATGGGTTTTTGAGACAGGATTTGAATGATGAAGCTTAAAGTGGAGCCCTAATTTTTTTACAATAAGATGGTTTGGGAAAAGATCTGAGGTTCTTACCGGAAAATTCAAATTTTCCAAAACACAATTTTCAATTTTCTCCGAATGTTTCTCAATTTTTCTCTCTAAGGACCGGTATTCCCATCTCAAGACAACTTTATCTGGAAAATACCATAGATACAATGGTTCAAATAACTGTTTTCACAGTATTTGCCTTCCAGTTTAGGGATATCCGGCCGTTATTTGATATGAAAATACCGACTCTAATTCCAACTTCGTAGAAAATTTTCCATAGGTTCCTGGATACTAGTCTTCAAAGACGTTGCAGGAAGGATGCTACGATACGATGAGAAGTCCCGCGGCAGACATGACGACGATTTTTTTTTTATCCACAAACCCTTATTATGGTTAGATGAACTACAGTCTGTAAAGTAGATCAACAAGATTGGGTTTGATTTTTTGTTCGAGATTCAATTTTGTTAGCACTGCTAAAAGCAAGGTTAGTGATGAGAACACGTGAAAGTTAACTACCGGAAAATGACAGGCAAGTAGGTAGAGACAATGGCAGAGTATCATTACTGAATTTGTCCAGTGGAAAGCAACTTTTCTTTCTAAAAAAAAATCGAGATATGTACGAAAAATTGAAAGCACTGACCCAACTTCCAAGGCAGGTAGGTAAACGTAATAACTCTTTATCTACGACCACTATCGTAAGTTGCCAATAGCACATGACTAACAATTCTAGTAAGTTGATCTTTACACACGGATAGCCGTGTGTAAAGTGAGGCGATCGCACGGTTAGGGAATTAATGGTTAAAATTTGGTTCCAAAACTGTCAATGTGACGTTAACGGCAAAGCAAATTTTCGAACGCCTATATGAAAAACGCTTACTTCTCCCTACACTTAAAAACCTTCATATTGCGAAAAGTCGCACTTGCAGGACCGACCGCAGTCATGTCCTACGCACCAACAACATCTGTGAGGCAGCTCTCTTATATCTTTACGGGCCGCAACTCCATGAAGGTGAGATGTAAGAACAACAAAATCTTGTATAACTTTCGTTTGAAGACGGTTATTGTAAACTTATGAGTTATTTTATGATTTGCACTTACAGAGCTTCATTATTCCTTAATTTTTCTAATGTGAATGGCGCCAGCAATTTACAAATTGAATCCTGTTCGAATTCATCAGCTGCACCCCGATATGTGCTGATATCAAGTGGGTAGGCAAGCAGCATGACGTGTCATTTTGACGGGTCGTCGGGTCAACAACTGTCAACTACAAAAGTGCCCCCTTCGACTTTTGTTGGTTACAATTTTCATCAGGTTTCTGAAGTGTTACCCATTTACTTACTTTCTACATTACTAATTTACTGTTTAGGGTGGGCAACAACCGCAGCCACAATGAAGAATCTTGATAATGTAAAATCGACCACCTGTCCCAGCGCTTCGGCTTGTGATCTATCGCCCAGTGTCCAGCTAAGCCATGGAGGCCTGCGAATTTCAGATTTTTGCCAGGTATGCACCTAGGTATACACTGTCGATACCCACCTAAACATTTGTGAGCAATGGGTCATTCTTATTTTTAGATTCTCAAAGAACAAACTTAACATGAACTAAACCGGAGGAAGAAAACGTCCAGCCGATTGCACAGCAAGAAGTTTCGAGAAAGCTACCGGAGCCGCCAAAGTTACCCCAGCCATCAGAACAACATGAACATCAATAATTTATTGTGCTTCAACTATTATTATTTGATGCCTTATGAATAGTTTTGACATTAGCATAAATTGTATCGTCTGAGGTTCCATAAAGTTTCAAGTGTAGTACCTAGTTGGATGTTCGAATAAAGTGTTACAAAAATCGACTTCCTCCAGTTTTATTCAATACAACATCTCAACATCCATTTATTCTTAGATAGTGATGGGTTCGATTTAGGTATTTTAAATATAAAATAAAATAAATATAAAGGTATTTTATAATTCAGAAGTTTTTAAGATCAGTAAATTCCTGCACCGCTGCACTCCTCTCTAATTTATTATGAGTATTTTGTAGTAAATTAGTTTAGTAACATCTATTTAAAATTTGAGCGAAATTGGTGGCATGGTTTCAAAGTTATGACCCTAGTTATGACGAAAGAACGATTTTTCCATTCCAACTTTGGAGGGCTGTATCTCCGTCATTATGCATTCCTGAAAATGTTTTGTAAATGCAGACTACTTATTTTCCGATTCTCTATTGATTGCCAAAGTTTTCGCACATAAACTCTGATCACCCTATATTTTTTTCAAATTGAACTATTGTTGCTCAGAAGCTTCATTATCTGGATATTGAAGTAACCTACGCCAAAATATAGTGAGCATCAAACCATTCAATTTGACGCATCAATTATCAAAATTTGACAACAAATAACGGAGCTATGGGACTTTTTGCTTGGAATGGTAGCCAGGGGAAGGGGGGGGGGGGGGGGTCGAAGATAAAGTATAGTACGGAACACGAGTAGTAAAGCAATTACGCACTCAGGGAAATACTACACTCGCTCGCTACGCTCGCTCGTGTGCAACTTTTCCCTGCGTGCGTAATATGCTACTTACTACTCTTGTTACGTAATATACTATTGTTGTATACCCGCATACTAAGAATACAGGCGTCCGCTATAAGAATATTGTGTTTATAGTGTGAATCATTTATACACATATCTAATAAAAGCTCGGCCTTACTATTAATAACTTCCATGAGGAGTAAACTCCACCGCGGATTTTTACGCAAATCCCGATTTATGTAAATATTTCCTCATTGAGAACTTGTAAACACTTCCTCGTTTTATCGGAAAAAGTTCTGACTTACAATCACAGCCTCCTCCTCACTCACTATACACCACACCGGTTTATGAAATTTATTGTTTTATTGTTGACTTTCTCGATTCTCAAAGTTCAAAAAACAAAAAGCTGTGCGCACATTATGGATCCGGAATTATGATTCGGATCATCAAAGGTGGGCGGTTTTACGACACGCATAAACTCCAATATTTTAGCAAAGCCATCTCGTTAACGCCAAATTTTACGAGACCAAACCAAATAAATAAATTATCGGTGAATCACTTCATTATTGAAAGAAAAGTGCTGACCTATTACACTTCCGGCGTTGTTTTCTATTGACAATGAAAGCGCTTCTTTGTCACCATATTTAAAAAAAAAAGCACTTGGGCGTAGGGTTGCCAGACGTCCTGGATTTCGCAGGACGTCCTGGATTCAGCCCTAAAATTTTGCGTCCTTCCTAAGTCCTTCGTAGGACGCTAAATGTCCTGTATTTTTTAAACAAAGCTCTCCTGTATTCTTAATATACAGTTTCGAATTATTTGTGAGTATTGTCTACATTTTTTCCCGGAGCTGCTACATCTTCTATCTTTTCAAAAATCATAAAATTTGTTCTTTCGATTTATGGCTCAAATGCCGATTCCGAAAGACTGTTCTCGCTCTGTACTGCCTCTTGGACAGATGCTCGGAATAGACATCTACCTGACCATGTGAAATCGGAGCTACAAATAAGAACTGATTTCAATATATGTCGTGCAAAGAATTTTATCACTTCGCATTGAAAAATAAAAACGTTCTTAAGGCGGTGAAGTCCGAACAAAAATACGTTTCTAAAAAATGGAGATGTTTGAGTTTTTTTTGTTTCTGAATTTTTGTGAATTTCTTGATAGTTTTATTCATTTGAGTTTATTTTGATTAAATATTCTTTGTATTAAAGCTTATTGATCATTAGTTTCAAAAGTCCTGTTTTTTCGACGTCTGTCCTGGTTTTTTGAAGCTTATGTCCTGGAAATCCAATTTTTGCATCTGGCAACCCTACTTGGGCGTGTGATAACAAAAGCCAAATTACATACAGCTACCAAATTGATAAAAATAAAACACAAACAAAATCGATAAAATTTTAAAAGCGCCTGATGGTGTGGGAATGGAAAATTTCCTTTTATGTTCAATACGTAAATTCGGTCCTACTTTACTTTATCCTTTATCAATATTTATTGAGCGTAACGAGTGGGATTGCTCCTTATTCTAGTCGCAGCAATGGCACGACGGTTTGTATGTCTCCCGTGATCTTTCTCAATGTCCCGCGTTTATTTTCGATCCGGTTAAATTCGAACAGACTGCTCGGCTAAATTTTTCTTTCACTAGATCGGTATAATAACATTATATCAAGCATTTCGTCCATCCTTCCTACGCCAAAATGTTCAAATCATTCTTAAATTTAGACGACGTATCCATATGAGATGGCCACTATTTGCGGTTTAGTGGCCATAGGCTTTTATGATTTACTGATGGGAAAGAACCAAAAGACACATGTGGAATTATGAGTTATGACTAATGAGCGTGAGTGCAGAATAACTTGTAATTATATTCAGTACAACGAATTTAGTAATCTCAGCCTGAATATCAGACCCCAATGTGATTTCATAAACATCTGTAATCAGTGCGACTTATCAAAAAGGTCGCGAAAGTGAGAAGATTAACGCGAAAGGTTGAATTAAACACCTTATATGCGCATAAAAAACACTTTAATTTGAACAGCAAAACATGCAGATATTCCAATAAGCATAGTTCTTTGCAAAGTTATAGAGCCCAGCTCGCCGGAGCCTCTTTTAAAGATGGAGTTAAATTAGTGAAATAAGACGTTGTCAGACGGAATCAATCGCTGTGGGTTTATTCCTTGATAGAAATTCACCATTCAGGTCAGGTCAGGTAAAAATCCAAAAATAATGTTTTGGAAATTTGAATTTTTTACGATTTTCAAAACACCAATAGGCTCAAATCAAAGTACATCCTTGTAGTTTTCCATAAGGACCCGAATGGTAAATTTCTGTCAAGGAATGAGCCCACTGCGATTGATTCCGCAACGCCTTATTTTACCAATTTAACTCCATCCTTAAGGGCACCGGTCGATTGCTACAGAATGCGCCCAGGTCTTCGCGCGCTACAGCCTTCTACCCTCAAAACGCCGAATTTAAATGGCCATTAAGTTAAACTAGAAAAATTCTAGTTTTGAAAAAAAAAAATTCGGATTTCGAAAATGTCCATAGGCTCAAACTAAACTACATCCTTGTAGCTTTCCAAAAAGACCTGAATGGTGGATTTCTGTCAAGGAATAAACCCACACGGATTGATTCCGCAACCCTTTATTTCACCAATATACATATAAACTCTTGTCCTTGAACGGTATTTCCTACTGTTTTTTCCTTAAACGTCAGGTTTTATTAAAACCAGTGGAGTAGGAGAATTTAAATAAGAAGGGTAATCTAAAATCGAGTATGAAAACGTATAAGTAGGTATTTCAAAATTTTAAAATTTGAAAACTCGAATTTTTTTCCAAGATTTGCCAGCCCAGATTTGAATAATTCATTTTTTTCGCTACATTTTTAGCTACACAGATTTGGCAGAAACTCACGCCACAAGAATCTATCTGTTTCTCGTTCGCTCTGCAGCTAACCCGCAGTCTGTTTCAGCTTTATTCTAGAAAATGCCGTCTTTGAGAGTAAATTGCGAATTTAGGTGTAGTGTGTCACTCCGTCGATTCCATAATGGCCATTACAAACACCATTTAGCAGCGAATGCTCGAGGGAATGGTTAATAAATCCCGATCAGGTGTAGGATTAATCTCGCACAGTAAGGATTACCTCAATTTACCGAGTAAGAAATAACGTCCCTGTGAAATGTTGCCATGTAAATAGTTTGATTAATTCCACTTGATTTCGGATGAGCCCGACTGAAGCGATCCCATTCAACTATTAAATGGAATGCAACTGATTTCATTTAATATCACGAACGTGTACAAGATCCCACGGATTACTGATTTTTCCAATTCTTGATCAAATCACTGTATGACATCATTGACATCGCGACGTCAATTGTTTGCAGTTTGTGTCAGGTTTCCGCTTGTGTCAACGCGTGCGCAAAAGGAATCATTTTGCTCAAGTTTGAAAAAAAAAAAACAGTCAAATATTTGGTATTTCACCTTCGCCTAGGTACAGGGTGTTCACGTTAAGACTAGCCCCCCCCCACTAGCTGTCTTATCGCTGGGACAATTTCAAAAAGAAAAACTGATTCTTGAAGAAGTTTTGCTGACTTTTTTGAATTTGCTTATACAATCTTCCAGACCATAATTTACAGGGTGTCGCAAGAAAATATTTTCATCAACATGCAGTCTATGCAGACTTTTATCTTGATTACAACGAAATCTAACACTTACGGGTTCATTTGACCAACAAACTGTTGAAATATCATCAATGTAACAGTTTAAATATAGAAAAATCAAAATCAAACCGATTTTGAGAATTTCTTTCAACACCCTATCCCTATATTTGTTTGGAAAAATGGGCCCGTAAGTTTTATAGAGGGTCTTTCAGAGATGATAGCAAAAAATTCAACTATGAGTAGATCTTGTCAGAATACGATCGATACCATTTTGGAAAGTTCGGCCTAATAACGAAGATACAGCCCTTAAAACTTGAAAGTTCACTTTTTCGGATTTCAAAAATTTGTAACCTAGGAAAGTTTTGAGAAAATTGGGTTGAATTCAGCATAACCTGGTTTATCAACAATAACCTGCCAAATTTTGAAAGCATCCAACCAGTAGCGTCGAAATTATGGGGGGGGGGTCAGCTCAAGCCAACTTTTCTTCGGATGCTTCTAAATTATTGACCCGCGTTAGGAGTTACTGGCTGGATCCCTTCAAAATCTGGCAGGTCGGTAGATAGTTTCGATAAACCAGTCTATGGTGATTTAAAGTCAATTTCGTTGAAACATTCCTGACTTACAAATTCTTAGAATCCAAAAAAAGTGAACTTTGAAGGGCTGTATCTTCGTCATTAGGTCAAACTTTACAAAATGGTACATAGGTCTTCGTCATATTTTCACGAGATCTATCCACAGTTGAATTTGTTGCCACGATCACTCAAGCACCCTCTATATATTTGTATCGAGGACAAAAGCCTGCATCCATTGCATTATTAAAAAAAAATGTGGATGTAATAGAACAAGATAATTTTTTTGCGACACCCTGTGTATCAGGGATCTGGACAATGTTGATGGGCAAATTTGGGAAATTCAGCAGAAATCCTCCAAGAAGCAGGTTTTATTTTTAAAAATGATTCAGGGATAAGCCGGCTAGTGGGGGAATCAATCTTAACGTGAATACCATGTACACTGGGGTGATCTCTGTCTACAGCAAATTTTCTGAATCAACGTCCTTCTGTTGGCGTGGAACACTATCTCTCAGCTACTGAACATAAGCCTTATCGAGCTAGGAGATGTTGAAGCAACCCTTGAAAATACATCACTTGGACGACACTTTACATGAGAACCAGGGAAAACAGGAGAGACTCAGACAGAGTCTGACGGAGATATCATTTGAACATAACCATGAGACATAAACCGAATTTGACATGTCAACCCTCTGGCAACGCTTCCCGGTTCTTTGATGCAAAATTACCAGATTTATAGTAAACTGCCACGACAAACAAAAAGTTGAATTATTTCCTGCTGGTACATAAATTTCATAACCATAACTTACAAAAAGATGCTGATTTGTGTTGTTTTGCTTGTCCGTGATTTTTAGGCCTGCTGCCTTTTCACCTGGCGTGAAACTGACTTCTCTAGAAGTGAAGTTATTGAAATCTTGGAAAACTGACCTGGTTATACGTGGAAGTGCGACTAGGGTGACGCAGAGCTGTGTTACCGTCATGTAGACACCAAAAAAGCACGGGGCGGCCGCAAATCTAAGTCATTTTGACGGCGGCCCATTCAGGATCGACAAAAACTCGTCCCGGAAAGCCCCAAAACGAAAGCAAACTGCAAATTGAGGGTACTGACATCAATTTCGGTCCAATACGCAATTTTGAGCGGCTGGGTTTTTTAAAATTTGGTTTAATTTACTTTTTACACGTAAATCCTTTTGCCAATGACAGACTGCACGGCAATCCTTGTATCGCCTATAATTCTTCAGGGCTTGGCGTGTATTTTTGACTGGAAGAGGTGAAAGAGTTGATGATTGCATGGAGCCCCTTTTTTGGACGAAGGGCATTTAATTTGAACAAGCGAAAGTTGAACCGGCTTCGAGAGGTTAAAAATATTTTTGACAACTGTCAAATGTCAAGGCTCTTTTGATTTATTTGTTTATTGGCAAAAATTAAAAACAGGTCGAAAAATTGCTACATTTTCCAATAAAATGGCGAAAAAACGTCAGACATAACGTCCCGCAAAAATGTTCCGGCTATCTGCAGAGGAAATACGCAAAAAATGTTTTTCAAAACTGGTCCGGACAGAGCAGCCAACTGCAAAGTTTTGGGGATTTCCTATATTTCACATTTGGAAACTTAAAAACAAAATCTCACAGCCGACTAGAATCATGGTACACGTGAACATAATATAGTCTATATTTATGGACTGCAGACTGCCTGTCAGACACAACCTGACAACAACGGTCAATGCATATGGCAGGATCACATACCTAGTGCGCAAGTGCAGAACAGGTTTACTACGTCATGCGTCATGAGTCTCTCAATTTGAACTTCATCGGTTCCCGCCCAAATTTTCAACATTTTTATCAGAAAAAAGTAAGGGCTTTTGAGACGAAATATTTGCATGCCTGTAGTGACCTCAATTTGTACTTTGGTTTGAACAAATAAAAAAAGCCAATTCTACTTTTTTTCAGTCGTATTTGAGAAAGCCGAAAAACCAATTAGATATCATCGGTCTGGTTGACGAACACTACGATCGATCCAATTTTCCCATGCGATCAGAAAAAGTAACAGTGCTTTCGAAAATGACAATGCCGTTGTTCCCATAATCATCAGCGCCGCTGAATTTCCATACAGCAAACAATAAACTCTTCCAAGTCTATAATAAGACAAGATATAGCACAGATATACACATACACACACCAGTTTTAATGGCTTGGACAATATCCAATATGAAAATTTTCCAGGACACGCGTATCACGCTTCTTAAGGCATTAAGACCAGGCGCGGATTAAATTTATTGCGAAAGTTATTTCGACACGTTCACCGGTGTGGCGACAAAATGCAGCAAATTGTGTGCAATTAGAAGCATGCACGGCTCCTTTGGAGCTGGGCCGTATCGTTCATTTCGTATTTATATAACGCAACAACCGGAAGCCTGCCTGAAGAAGTAGGGCATTGGAGTAGTAACGCGTTGCCTAGGCTACGCACGGGAGAAGGGTCTATTTTTGAAAGACGCGTCCTATTTTTGAGAGAAAGAAACTGATGCCGCGTGCGATTTATGGAATATAAAAAAAATCCAGAGTGCTAAAACCCATTAGGTGTTATTGTGTTTCGTTCCATTATAGGCGTTTATTGATCTCGTAAAGTTGTGGGAAAATTTGATATCGGAGGGAAAATAACTCTATAATAATATCCTTCCGTCAGCGCCGCGCGGCAACATTCTAATATTCAAAGTTCGAAAGTTATTTATTCTCGAGATATGGATATACAGTGATAGAAGTTTTATTGATGCTCAAAGTGGGTCACAGATGACCGATGCTCTTCCATTTTCATCGCGCTTTGATGCAAGAAAAAACAAAAAAAAAAGTTTCAAGTGAACGTGAGCAGTAGACAAATACAAATATTTCGAGTGGTTGTGGTCAGGGTATGAAAAGTCTGACCGAGATACAAGAAAAAAGTTCGCAGAGTAGGTACCTATACCTATTTTTAAATAAATTCAGGAAGGTAGGTCGTATAGATTCCAGACATAAGGAAAATAATAATATCTACAATGACTTTTGTTGTCGAAGCTTCCGCAGAAGCGTTCCGTTTTATTTATACAGACATAGCTATTCCCATAGGTTTTTGAATTTTTCCTTCATGGCATTTATACTCACAAAACTTTTCTCCACTTCCTGGAAATTATTCTGGTTCTCTACCTATATTTCTGGTATTGAATCCAGGAAGTTCTGTTTACTGTTTCTGAAACTTCCAACGGTCCGTTTGTACGATTATCCATGTCTCGGCTGCAAGCCAAATACACCGTGTCATTGTTTCAATCTGAAAACAACGTATAATAATTCGCCGGGGCCCCGGAATTATTACCGACCCCGTTTATAACCATACCATTACCAATCCAGTCGAAACGAAGAAACCTGGCTCGAAAATGGCATAAAAATTATCAAGGACAACGGTCGAAATTTGACGCATCAAGTCTTGGCTTTAATTTTGTCATCCTGTAGCAGCGTGTACGGAAAAATTTTGACCCACCCTGTACCTGATGTCAACGTCAACAGTAAAATTTGTATTGCTACTAATTGATCATTTTTGTGGGACGTGGTGTTCGAGATTTTTTCATTTTATTGGAAAATAACGTAATTTTACGACCTGTTTTTGATTTTCGGCAATGAAAAAATACATCTAAGCAACCTGTGACATTTGACAGTTTTGGCGAATATTTTCAACCTTTTGAAGCCAGTTCAATTTTTCGATGCTTCAAACTGAAGAATGCGACCCTTCGCTTTCAAAAATGGGTCTCATGGAACCATCAATTTCTTTGCCTATTCCATTCGAAAAGACAAGTCAAGCCCTGAAGAGTTAAAACAAGGAAATCCTCCGCGGCGGCCTGTCATGTCCAGCAAAATTTACGTATAAAACATCCAGTGGCTCAAAGTCGCGTATATCGGGCCGAAACTCATGCGACTGCCATCATAAGTACTCCAAAAGATAAGTGTCACCCTGCAAAGTTTGACCTAACTTTGAAACTAGACAACTTTGAAATGCTACAAGCGATTCAATCAATTTTGAGATCGTTCGCTAGCCTAGTCCTTCAGCTATTAGTCCCTATTTTTTATATAGGTACATAAAATATTCAACATTTATTTCTACAGGGTGTTCAATGAACTGGTGCAAAATTTCTAAAAGTTTGACATGCTCCATCTTGAACAAAAAATTTTTTACTGTAATTCAACACCGTAGCATAGGGAGGAATACCTCGAGACGGTTTCTGAATTTTCGGTGTATATCTTTTATTTACAGGGCGACCTCAAAAAGTTAACTTTTAAAGTTACAGTGCTTGGCCTTTGGTTCGGAAGCCGAGGCACTGTAGGAAAAAGCGTAATCGACTTTTTTATTCGTTTTAAACTCGACATGACCATAATTAACTAATGACATATCAGAACAAATTCTGATGATGCGATAAGGATTTTACACAAACATATTTATATATAATATGCCATATTTATTTTCATCTTTTAACTTTATACATTTCACATTTTCCCATTGGATTGATCGGTATGCTGTGTACTATTACAACCCGAAGTAAACGGGCAGCCCACTTTGAATAAAGTTTCCTCTTTCTACTCGTTACCCGATTTTCAAAATTTTTGGCTCATTTTGAAACTAAAGCTTTAGGTAGGAATACCAATTGATCAAAATCATCTCAAGACAGACATTCAAGATACAGGGTTGCATGAAAAATGACCCAAACCTGCACTTTTCTCGGAATCTAGGTGAGAGGATAATCGAATGATAATTAACTTACCTTCTGAAGTACCATTTATTCTGAACACTTCAAGGTGCTTTTTTCTTCTATGGAACTAGAATTGCTGATTAACAGGCATAACAAAACATTTGAACTGTTTGCTTTTGAACGACAAATATCGCCCTTGTGCACCTGAAAATGTTCGTAACCAAAGTAACAAAAGCCTAATAATCACTAACAAACAGTGATCGACAAATGAGTTACCGACAAGTGAGTGATCGTTCGAATTTTTGTAACGTTGGCTACGAGAAGCTTCATGTGAGCAAGGCATGTGAGCATTCTCCTCCGAAAACACGCGGTTGTAATTTGTTTCCTTTCACTAACAATTCAGGTCTCATGCAAGAAGAGGATACCTTGAAGTGTTCAGAATGGATGATTCTTTCGAAGTTGAGTTGATTTTCATCCGATTCTCCTCCCAATTCATAATTATTCCAAGAGCAGGTCAGGTTTTGCTCACTGTTTATGCAACCCTGTATTTCCAATGTTTGCCTTGAATTATTGATTTATTGATCCTATGATCCTACCTGGAGCTTTAGCTTCAAAATGAGCTTGAAATCTCTCAAATCGGTCAAAGATTAAGAAAGTTACAACTGTAACACCAAAAAGTTGACTTTTCGAGGTCAATCTGTGAATCAAATATTTAGATAAACCAGAAATTCAAGGGTCGTCTCAAGGCATGAGCTATACCATCTTGCCAATGATGTTGAAATCCAAGAAAAAAAAATTCGCTAAAGAGGGAGTATGTCGGAGTATGTCAAACTTTCAGTAATTTTGCACCACTCTATCGAACACCCTGTAGAAATATTATGTGGAATATTTCATGTATTAGAAAAATACTGACTTATAACTGAAGGACTGGGCTAGCGAAAGGTCTAGAAATTGATCGCTTGTAGCATTCCAAAGTTGTCTAGGTTTAAAGTTAGGTCAAACTTTGCAGGGTGACACTTATTTTGTTGAGTACTTTATTTGCCATTTCCTTTCGTTTTGGGGCTCGACGGGACGAGTTTCTATCGGCCCAGCCTGATCGCCGACAAAATGACTGAAATCGAAGGCGGCCCGTGCGACGTTGGTGTCTGAATGACGAAAACACGTGTCTGCGCCCCTCTAGTCGCATTTCCACACATGACAAGGTCAAGGTCAATTTTCCAAGATTTCACTATTTTGGTATCAGTTCAGTTGTTCCAATAATGTTCCATCCAAAATTATCAAGCAAATCTTGCTTATGACGAAATCGAAAAAACGGGTAAAAAATTGACGTTTCCAATAAAGCAATCGCCTCTCCAGAAATTAGTCACAATCAGGATGCGCAGTAGTCCAACGGTCACACGGGTGTTCTCTGGGGCGTTCGGCATTAGAGCGGCAAATTTAAATTCGGGGCAGAATTTGTTGGCAAAAAACCGTAACTAAGCAAAAAAAATTGAGTATAAAATAAATCGACAGCAACATAGGTACAGGGGTGTCACAAGCTTGATGCCATCTTGATATCAACGGAAATGTTCCATACACATGGGCCAAATTTAAGCGATTTACAATTAAAAAACGCCAGTTGTGGTTGAGCTCTTAAAATCGTGCAGGAGTTTTTTGACAAGGATCAATACTGGGACCGGTACGTTTATAGTAGCCTGGTAGGCAATTCTCTGCTGGTAGATAGGCACAAGTTGATACCTGCAATCTGCAATACCTACATTATTGACGTGGTTTGACAAGTATTGAGAACTTGTCAAACCACACATTATTGACAAAGATCGAAATCTGTTTGGTACTTCTCGAGTTATCGAGCGTCAAAGTTTTTTCTTTGACAGCTCGTAACTTTTGACAGATGACAGATATGCCATGACTGTCAAATGTTAATAGTCTCTCAAGGGCTTCATAATAAGCTGTCAAAAATGAAAATTTTTACATCAAAATATTCAGTCACTTTCTGACAGTGACATTTCCCTCAGACAGATCCCGGTGAAAAGCTCATTTTCTTCTTTTCCCCGCCGACCATACGCGCATACCAAATTTGGCTGAAATCGGTCTGATGGTTTGGAAATGAATCAAGGGACAAAATAAACCCGACATACACACTAACAGACCGACACGGAAATATTTTTTTTCGACAGATCTCGACGTTTTAGCATACGAGGAGTTCAAAAAACGAATAAAAATTTTTATTTTTTCCCATGATTAGTAGTCCAGGAATTTTAGCTGTTAAAATCGCAAATAGCGAACAAAAATGAAAGCGAGCCGTATTTTTGTATATAAGCTCAGTTAGGCATGCAGTTCAACATAGTAAAAGTCCTCAAGAATCCGGTGTGAGCTTCGGCCGTTGTGGCCTCGAGAAGAACTTGAGGATCAGTTTTTCACGTATATCTCGTGAACAATGGCACTTAGGAAGAAAGTGCTTCGGAAAATTGTTGGAAATTTTATTGTCTATAAGAGAGGTCCTTACACATTCTATCGTCAGTCCACTCCTTCTTCGTCAAAACACAAGAAAATTAAAATAATCCAGGTGCTCGATGCTGAAGACTGTATGGACCTTGAGTTTTATGATGGCGGAGTGCCACCTCATAGATGTGTTGGTTGGTCCACTATTTCTTGATTGAAACTTGAAGCCATTAACACGAACTATGCCGGCGGCATATACAGGGTGAAATAAAAATAAAAAGTTGAACATTTGTACCTCAAGAACCAAAATAGGCGAAGACATGTAAATCGTCATGAATAATTCTGATTTCATGGTCATAAAGTCATCGTAAACTTGAATTAGATATCTTAAGCCGTTCTTGAAATATCTTCAAAACACTGAAGTTGTTACCGAAAAAAATAATTTTTTCGCCTACTCATCAGAAAAAAAGTTGACTGTGTTTTTTCTGGAAGTAGTTGGCCTAGAAAGTGTTTTTCACTATTATTCAATTTTAAATGTTTTTTATCATTGTTTCGATTCAAGACATCAAGTCTCGATTCAATATCTGAAGAATTACTGATATACGGAAAACTAGTTTTTTTTCGTAACGACTTCAGTCTTTTGAAGATATGTCAGAAACGGCTCAACATATTTGATCCAAATTTACGACGACTTCATGACCATGTAATAAGGAATATTTTTGGCGATTTATATGTCTTCACCTATTTTGGTTCTTGAGGTACATTTGTTCAACTTTATATTTTTATTTCACCCTGTATATGCCGCCGGCATAGTTGGTATTGATGGCAAATAGTTTCAGTCAAAACAGAATAGATCGAACAACACTTCTATCAAGTGGCACCCCGCCATCATAAAACTCAAGGTCCATACAGTCTTCAGCATCGAGCATCTGGATTATTTTAATTTTCTTGTGTTTTGACAAAGAAGGAGTGGACTGACGATGAAATGTGTGAGGACTTTTCCTATAGACAATAAAATTGCTAACAATTTTTTCCCAAACACTTTTTCTTAAGTGCCATTGTTCACGAGTTATACGCGAAAAACTGATCCTCAAGTTCTTCTCGAGGCCACAACGGCCGAAGCTCACACCGGATTCTTGAGGACTTTTACTATGTTAAACTACATGCTTAACTGAGCTTATATACAAAAATCCAGCTCGCTTTCATTTTTGTTCGCTATTTTTTCTAAAATTCCTGGACTATAGATACACCTTCTCATTTTTTGAAGAATTCGATGAGAAGTAAAACATGCCCCCGACGTGGCAGGTCACTGGAAATTGAACACGGGAGATAGGGTATCACATCGGGTTTGGACTAAAATTTTCCTACCTCGGAGATAACCTAGAAAAAATCTAGAATGTTTCTTTCCACGCATCAGTTAGCTGCACAAAAAAAACCTTTTTTTTTCAGCATTTCAACAATGAAAATAATGATTTCCCTTATATTTTTTCCATTTTTTCCTGCACACATTTTAACTGAAAACATACATGTATGTAACTCTGCATTTTGTTAGTGGTAGGTAGATACTGCATTTCTGGGGCAAACCAATGTACAGGTATTGTGTCCGTTTATTACTGTCCGCTGGGTGGTTGAACTAAAAATCTCAAGAAAAATCTCATAGATGCATTTTACAATAGGTAAGTACTCAAATCGAGACTAAGATTCGAACACTACTGCATCACCCACCGTATTTTTTACAGTGTACCTGGACAAAGCCTATGAAACAAAATCCAGTCTAACTCTTCCAAATCTCACATCACCTAACAGGGGCAACCGAGGGGGCACCATTTTTTAAATACGGGAAATTCAATAGAGTCCAATATTATTCTCTGCATGAGAACGCTCGATAACGACTGAGAAAATGTCCCAAAAACTACAAGAAATTGAGACATCCGCCTCAAACGAAACTGTTTTGGAGGGATAGTCTAGGCTCAATTTTTCAAAAGTCCTCTCTAATCTGTGTTCAGCGGCATGGAAAGGTTACCGGTTGGCGATAAAACTTTTAGACTAATTCGACCCCGCTGGATCCGAAAATCCCGGTTTCCAGAACGAAAAAGGGTGCCTTCTGGGGCGGAGCCCCTATTTTCGACAATTTTTCCAATTTCTAGTTTTTCCAATTTTTTGCGTTCAACCAGCTAGAAGTCGAAAACCATAGTAAATACGGCAAATTTTTTTACATAGTTCTAATGCTGGGTCATTTTTCAAGCATTCAGAACAGTTTTCATTTTTCAAATGTTCATAGTTGTCTTTCCAAATCAATAGAAACCCAAGAAGTACAAAAATATGACACAAAAACTTCGACCTATGGGGAACTACATCAGTTTTTCAAAATAAGTCCATACATATGCGGGATCATGTGTGGAGAAAACTTTCAAAAATATTTTGGGAAAGTTTGGTTGCTCCAAAACTCACAGTTAAGGAGTTATAAATTTTTCAATCAACAGGAAAGTCATACATGCGCCGCGGGGGCTCATGGTATAGCCCAGTCAATCTAGACTTTATATCATAAATACCGAGAACAAATTCGCTCAAAGCTGATTTTTAGCCAAGTGAGTCCTTAGACCATGAGAACTCAGTAGAAATTTTCTCGGACTTTCCCGCGTGTGCGTGTCTTCCAGGTCTTCGAATGTTTTGAGTCGCTGTAAATTGCAGTACTCGCCTGGAATTTGCACCACGGCCGCATAAATGATCAGATTGAGCCCGAACTGGTCTCAAACGAAAAACAGTAAGTCATAAAATGTCTTACGATGCATATGGCTAATGGCGGGCCACTTCCGGTAAACGCGGAGCCCGCCAAATTCAAATTTTTGCACCTCAGTCAAATCAGTACGGGAAAGAGAGTAAAAAAATCGTCACAACCTCGGAAAAAATATGGGCGTCCTGAAAATTTGGTATTCTGTTTACAATTGAATGCCCTATTACTTATTCAAAATCTGCAAAAATCGCACCTCGGGGTTCTGATTGGAGAAGAGGGTTGAAAAATTGCAACTCAAAGTGGAGGGGATGAAATCCTTCAATCCATTGGATGCAAATACGTCGTAATGGGGCCTTGCACTGCCACTTTTACACACTGAGGGCGCCACGACCGTTGGGGGCAAATTCGAAAATTTTGACGGCGTTGACGCTTCAGCGACCGACGTCCGTCATTTTATGTCTTGATTTGAAATTTGGATAACCTCTGTTTCTTGCTTGACGTCTCCAGTCACTGTCAGTTACTGGTCAAACTACTCAAACTCCCCTGTTTTTCGCGTCGTTACGGCCGCTTTATCGAAGTAGGCGCCCCCTACAGTAGTGGCGACCTCACGTTGAGTTTTTCAATTGCAAGGCCCCATTCAATGTATCTCATCATGTTGATACTATTTTGGCATAAAAAGTGTCGATCATTGTTGAAGGGGAGTCGGAGAGGGGGGAAACGAAGCCCGGCTAGGTGGCTCTATTTGTTTTCCAGGCCATATAAAACCGATCACGACAAGTTTGGTATCGTTTCCGACTAAATTCAATCTCCTGAACTCGAATCTGATGTGTAAATTTGAAAAAAAAACAAGCTCAAACAAGTTAACTTGAAAAAAACTTGTTTTCCAATTGACAATTTCTATAGACGGTTCAATCACGCCACACTGCTTTCGGTAACCTTCCTTAGTGCATAAAAGATTACAAAAAAAAATATTTGAAAAATATAAAAGGGTCAACGGGAGAGAATTAGCCCCCAGTATGTTGGTTACTTAAAGGTATTTCGAAACATAGTTTAGGAAAAATAATGAGTGATCCATTCGTGAAACAAGGTGCATGAGACAAGAAATTCATTATACAGGGTGGTGGGTCATAAATTATGAGAATCTACTTTTCCTCAGAAGAACTAAGGTGCATAAATTCGAGTAGTTTCTGTACCGATATAGACCACAAGATGACTAGGTCGTTTATACAGCAACGAAGATTGCCAAAACAGCATTGCATTGCAGTTTAGCGTGATTTTTCATAGACACCGTGAGAAATTGAATATCGCCCCTACGACTCACACCCGACGCTCACAGGCCAATTTCCCTGGAACTACGGCAGATACGTAAAAGTGATACGCATCTTTTTTGTAGACAATTTGATGGACTTTTATTTGAACAAAACCGTTTTCCGATGGGATCGCTATTTATGGAGATAATTGAAAGAAATACCCAATTACACCAATAATCCAAGATGGCGGCGACTCTACACCTCCTATATCGATGAGTACTTTTTACACAATAATCAACAAGCTCTCGAAATCATCTACACGATTTATTTTCGCTATTTTTTCCTCGTTGACTGGGCTAAATAGGTAATTTCATGCTCTTTGACTCACACTGCCTCTGACATATTAATAATTTTATCCAGATAAAGTGTTACTGCTGTTGTTTTGTATCACCCAGTCTGAACAAATACACTTGGAATCATGAAAATTGTGAACAGAATCGAACTGAACAAATTTTTTTTTTCTGTTTCTGGTTCCTAGTAAAATCATAGTGCTAGAATAATTACCATGGTAAATGTATAGCTTGCATTTAAAACCAATTCCAATTGACCAGGGGAGTTCAAAAACCTAAAAAATGACACTTAAATTGTAATCCTAGGACTCCTAGAACCCTGAAACAAGACATTTCCGGTTTACTTGCTCCCTGTCCGCCATCTTGGATTTTGAAGCTTCCGGTAAAGTTTTCGAAGTGGAAACCGCGATTTTCATATTCAGCGATGTCGAATTAGTCTATAACGTCATGTTGTCAAACAATAATAGTAAATGCCGCTGAACTCTCTTATTTTCTGTTTTGTGCCTAGTCTAGGATGGGTTGGAGCCGCGGCTATTACGTCCATTCGGATGTTATTCATCAACCAATGATTGGTTTTTTCGGTTTACTCAGAAAAGCGGCTTTTGTTAATCCCACCTCATTATAATACGACGGATAAAGGTACCTAATGGTATTGTACAGAAAAGGAAACTTGTTTGTGTAAATGAGTGTAATTTCCGTATAAATATTTAAATTGTCTGTAGCGAGACTCTGGAGATTACTAGGTGTCCTACCTTTTTTTTTTGATTTTTATAAGCGATGTGCAAATATATTCCATAATGCTCTGCTGAATTCTGTTTATCCAAGCAGGTCTTGAGAGCATTTCAGTTGACACATCCTAAAGGTCATTGGTGTATAGCATGATTTGATTGAAAACTTATTGAATCGAGATTTTTTATGGTGCGAACCTTAACCGAACCAGACAACGAGACACTTCACTCGAGTGAGGATGATGACTAAGAAAATAAGTCTTAATTGACATGCAAATTAGAGTTTAATAAACTGATTCTCCTCCGCTGTGTCTTTGCCTTTCATTGAACTCCGTGACCTTTGCCCTTTGCCAATACGAGTGCCAATAGTGCTAATTTCACGGGCAATTAATCTCGGCATGTCGGCACTTTGAACCAACTGAAAGTTGATGAGATAAGTCCTTTTTACTTCCACTTTTCCAATGGGGTCAGTTGTGAGAAGAAGCTTTGATTCACATTATACTAAATTTAATGATTTGAAACTGCCTGTCTCAGATTTTACTAAACCCACTAGGTACGTGTAGTGAGTACCTACACTATACCTACTAGTGGTAGGTATGTACCTACCTAATACTTAGAGTTTGCAAAAACATTTTTACCAAAAAAACTTCAGACTTTTGTTATGATAATTTATAGTAGGCATTATTTGCTTGCCCACATACATTATTATAATAATTGGAAAGATGACTAACGAAAAATTGTGACAGTTCGTGGGTCAAAGTCAAAATATTTTTAATAACAATCGATAACCCAGACGACAATGAAAAAAAAGAAGAAAAATGACAAAATGAGAGGTGGCAAAAAGCGTCTTGCTGTCTTGGTTTTCCCTCATTTTCTCTAGATAGATACCTACCGGCTTATTGATTTTTTTTTGAACCTGAGTGAATATTTTTGTCTTATTGTTTGAATACTTGTAGATAGGTACTTATTTTAAATTATTCCAAACAAAATAGCGAAAACTTACCGATGGTCTTGATTATGTTGAAGTCGTCGATGTCGTATCCGTCCTTCGAGTCCGACTCTTCCTCTTCTTCGGCGGAATAGTCGTCCTCCGTGGCCGTGGTGGCCGAAGAGTCGAGGCTGTCGGTGCTCTCTTGCCTGCTTCGGATCTTGTAGTCTGCCATTATAATAATGTCGTATATACTGCCTGGGTTGCCGTGAAAGTGCCTTCAACTTAGAAGAAGAAACTGTTCATCACACGTACGTGAATTTATCGCGATGATTGAGCAGGTGGACTCCCGTTCTATGCACTTCCACCGAGTCGATTGTAAACTAAATGGAAGCTGTTTGAAAGCCGCGCGGTTGCGTCACGTTCGATCCCACTTCTTGCACTTACCCACGCGCTTTGGTCTTCATTGCGCATGGATGTATTTTCGTCTGGCTTTGAAGAAAAAACGCAGACTATTTAAAAATCTATTATGATATCAATAATTATTGAGATTAGCATAAGTACCTAATTAAGTTACATTTTTCAACAGATTTTAGGTTTGGATTGGAATTGCACATAACTATCTGCTCTTAGCTCCTACTTTTTACTTCAACTTCTTTCACTCTGTTGAACCCGAGGTTGAACCACTAATAGTAATAGTTCCTCCGGACTTCATTCGCGACGTATCCCGCATCTTATCAACGGGCAGCAGGGGCGGCGGAAGAGTCTAATTATTGGGGGGGCACAAGTGAGAGGAAAAGAACGCGAGCGAAGCGAGAAGCGCCGGAGGCGAAAGATTTTTCGGAAAAAAGGCGTGACTATCTTATTTGACATGAAGAAAAAAAATTTTTCGAGAAAATTGGAGGGGCCAGGCCCCCACAAGACTGAGATTGGCGGGCCATGCCCCCCCCCCACCTTGCCTCCCCGGTTCCGCCGCCTCTGACCAGCAGTGTGATCGCAGTTCCAGTTCCTCTTCACAATATTCGATACCTACCTTTTGTTGGGTGGTCCAGAATATACAAGGTGTTACACTTTTTTTGTCAATATTTTAGGAAATGATATAGAGCATCATCAAAAAACAAGTGGACTTTCTAGGAAACATTAATGTCGGAAACGCATTATAATAGACAGAGGCTTCCAAAGTTGAGTGAGTTTTTAGAAGCTCATCTGAAATAAGTTGGTAATACCTTTTTTTAAAGACCTTGAATCTCGCCCTGAATTATCCTATTCGAAATTCGAAATAAAAGACTCAACCATGGGATGAAAAATTGTGATTAAAATTTGGTGTTTTCTTCCAATCTGAGATGTTTTCTAGAGGGGTCAACTGGTTTTTCAGATACAATGTTGATGGAATTAAAAAAATATCGTTTGTGTCACCCGAGGTGTCACCCCAAAACTTCCCCGACGAGTAGCAAGGAAGAGATGGAAATTTTTGCATGAGACGTCCCTAAATAGAGTAAAAAACAAAACAAGAAAACTTGAAAATTAAATTTATTATTTTGAAAAAATCATTGTCGGAGAATAAGCGAAACCGTGTCGGATTTGAATTTAAAATGAACCTACACGACGCCCCATGCAATCTACTTCCGATATCAGTTGAAATTTTTCGAAAAAAGTCAATACCCCACCATTAAAGGACAGAATTTGATGAGTTGAGTCCTGCACCAAACACGGGTCGTCCTGGTCAAAATCCAAACGAGCGGCCGTCTCCGGTGGTAACGGCCAGAAGAATATTTAAAACCTCGTAACGTCCAACTGGGAATTGGTGGAAAGCTGCAATTGCGGGCTTGATTTGATGATTTTGTTTTGTTGCTTTCTCCCAAATTTGGCTCCAATCCATCGGATAGATATTGAATAATTGAATGGCAAAGTTTAAGATAAGATTACGAAGCTGTGTGTGTATGTGTCTGTAATCTTCCACGAGAACAGCCGCAACGGTAATTCTATCGACTTGAAATTCGGTATACGGACATGATTTTGCCGTCGAATGAGTCTGTTACATTTTGGTTGTCATCTATCGAACGGAAATGTCACCATCAAAAATGACAGAAAGCATATGTCAAGAAACTTGACTCGCAATAAGTCTTTTGAAAGCCCCTGAAAAACTGTACCTATTCAAAATTGTTGAAAGTATTGCTCCGCATGACATCTGTCAAATATTAAAAAATGTCAAAGTTCAAAGCTTTGTCATTTAATTATTCAAAATTTATCTCATGGATTTGGACCAAATTCGGCAGAAATCAACACAACAACAGAATCAAGTCACGTATGCAGTTTGAGCTTTCCATCTTTTTTCAGTCTGGAGCTTCGAATTTTTATTCATATTTTCTGTTTCACCCTGTATAAATTTCCTGCAAGAAATTCAAGCAAAACACCCGGTGAGGTGTGATTGCTGGCCATCTAGTGAAAGTATTCCACATAGCTAGTCACTATATACTATACTCTTTCATTCAAAATCCCACCAGGATTACATAAGCTCCTGGACTATCAGGTGGGAAGTTAGAATTTGAGGAAAAGATTGAAGAATTGAAATCTCGATTGAAATATTCACCTCAATAAGGGCGGCTTCATTATGAGCTTCATCATTTGGGTTCGATCTCCATAAGCCAGGCCAATTATTCATTTTCAAGTGGAAGACTCTCGGGGAACTTGGCGAATTTTGACAGAAATTGCCGGAAAATGTTCAAGAATCACTTACTCTTTGTTCAAAAATTGGTGTACCTAGGTAAATCTGTTCATAAGCTAAAAAGTTGAGAGATTTGCAGTTTTTCACAAGGAACCAAATTATGTGGAAAGAAAAGCGAGTGAGTCAGTCAGACACATTGGTGCATTGTTGAAGGCAAACGATCTGAAAAGGTAAAAAATTTGCAGGAAATTCAAATTTTTGAAAATTTGAATTTTTCGGGAAACCTCAAATGTACCTCACTGCACCTCGGAAGTGTGGTGTTCGCGGCTTCGCGGCCTGTTCCGTCCGTAAAGTCTGCAGTTGCAATCTTCCACGACGTTTCCAGTCGAGCGTTATGAATTTCCAAAATTTCTCCTAGCCGTTGCCACCCGGGAGGGCCTCTCGCCCGCCTTTTGATCAGAACGACTCGCTTTTGATGCAGGACTCCACTCAAAAACTCATTTCTGCTCGGGAAACGACTTTTTTCGAAAAATTCCAACTGATATCGAAAGTATATTGGATTGGGCGTCGTGTAGACCTATTTTCAAAATTGACACGGTTCCGGTTTTCCGACGGTAGTTTTTTCAAAATAAAATCAGCACATTCCGTGAATTTGGAAAAAATGCAATGCAAACTTCAACATGCGGTGACCGGTGAGCCTCACGAAATATTTATTTTAGGTGCAGACATGCTGGGAATGAGGAAAGTTGGAGATAAGATTGAATCAATTTTTGAAAAGAAAATTCTCGAAATCTGATCTACGGTTTCCGAATTTCCCTCTCTGGGAAAGCTGCAAATTTTCCAACTTTTTATTCCCTGGACAGATTCTTACAATTTTTTTTAAACAAGAGGTAACTGGTTCTTGAACAATATCCAACAATTGTTTTTCCAATTTCCTGGTTGAAAATGTAAAACTGGTCTAAGCTTTCGAGACTGGACTTAAATGATGAAGCTTTAAGTGAAGCCTGATTTGACAATTTTTACAACAAGATTATTTGGAAAAATTTTTGAGATTTTCCTGACAGAGTTTTCAATTTCCCACAAATTATTTGCAATCTGTCTCTCTACTTCCAACTTCCTACCCGAAGGGACTTTTCCCGAGACTTTTCCAACAACAATTTCCATAGGTTTCTGGATACTGGCCGGGAAAGTTATGGTGTGACACTCACACAACCGATTTTCAACATAAGAAATGGTGTAGTAAGTACTGGAGGTTCTTACTTCTTACTTACTTCAGCTGGTTCAAGAGTTTTCATCAAGATTCAGTATGAAAAATAACCATCAGCGATGCTGCCCTGCAGTCAAGACCATGAGCCCACCCTACGACGACGACGACGACTGTAACATATCTGTTGGCGAGGTCCAAGAAGCTATCAAGCGGATCAAAGTGGACACAGCGCCTGGTCTGGACAACGTCATTGTTAAAGCCATAAAGCAGAAAGGCATCCTCCAGATCATCACCTTGATATTTAAAAGAATTCTGAACACCGGATTTGTACCTGGCTCCTTCAAGTTAGCCGGAACCATCTTAATATACAAAAGCGGTGATCCTGACATCCCTAGGAACTGGAGACCTATATCCATCTGCTACGTTTTACGTCGAGTCATGGAACGAGTAATAAATAGTTCGACGGTTTACAACAATTGTCTCTTTCAATGAGAATCAACGAGGCTTCACTGCAACACCACCTTAATACGGCCATCCTTGCCGGAATACTTCGTGCTGCAAAGAGTGAGAAAAGAAATGCCACGATAATGTTCCTCGCGAGGTTCCTCGACATTAGCAAGGCTTACGCTAATGTGGGCATCCCTCATCTGACTCGCTGTATCGAACAAACTGATCTCTCCAAAAATATCAAAAGGCTGATCATCAATCTTAATAATGAGAACCAGATACAGATTCAAACATCTTCTGGCACGACTAAACCGACTAAACCGAGAGCGCCTCTGTCTTTTTCAATGTACAACCTGGCCACAGATCACATTTTGGCGGAACTAGCTGGGGAAAGTGTCGGAAACGTTTATGGCTTCAAAATATCCCACACCTTACCAGCCGTGTCCATCATGGGATTCGCCGACGACACTGTTTTGATAGGGAATGACAGTAATAATGCTATCAGATTATATCAACTATAGCCACGGAAAGGTTTGAAGAGATTGGGTTGATAATTAATCCAGAAAAAACTTACATTGTACACATTGAAAGGGTAAAATTGATAAAAGAGAACTTTGACCTGGATGGCTCCACCGTTAAATCCATCTCAGAGAACGAGACAATCAAGTATGTACAGTGCCGTCTTTTGAACAAATGGGGCCCCGGGCACAAGGCAGTGAGAGGCCCCCTTATGAAGGTTTGTGAAAAAAAGCACACGAGTGAGGCGAGCACCACCGCCGCAGGTTATTATTCAACAAACTTTTTTTCATGAAAATTTCGCGTTTTTTCAAAATTTTTTTGCAGAAAACCAGTCTTTTCTTGATTAGTTTAGTGGGATGGAGCGTCGTGGACTCTTGGGAGGTGAGGGGAGGCGCAAGATCAGCTCAGAAAGTGACATAATTAAATAAACGTCGTGAACGGAAACGCAAAAATAGTCGCTTCACTTTTAGATATTTAAGGAGGCCTTGGGGGCCCCCAAAAAAGCCGGGGCCCTGGGCGTAGGCCCTTCGGGCCCATGCCCAAAGACGACACTGAGTATGTACCTGGGTGTACTTTCAAAAACGAAATTACCCCACGAAAAGACAAAATCATCAAAAATCTTCAAGATGACATCAGTAAAGTAACGGCAACACCATACCTTCATCCAGACCAAAAAATCTCTGTTCTAAATCAATACATTTGGCCTACTCTATTATATTATTTTCAATCAACTCCAGCTCACAAATTACCAAAATGTTTCCTGGAAAATATAGATAAATTGATAAAATCTTCAGTCAAAGAAAGCCTAAACTTTGTGGTGGCCGTGAATTTTAAAATTACTGAATAATAGCAATCTGGAGTGTCGTGAATTTTAATTACTCAATAATATTTCAATTACTCAATAATTAACAAAATTACTTTTAATCAATCAATAATTGTGCGAATTTAATTCGATTACTATCATTCGTGAATGGCAAAGCATTTAATTAACACACGCATGTGCAGAAGTAACTCAAGAAATCGTCAAATTATTATTTCTTTAGAGCACGCCATATATTCAAAGTCGCCCGAGCAAATGATATGCACCTCTCATGTGCGCCAAACTGATGGTGGGGATTAGTACATACCCACACATACCTACCGATGCATTCCGCCAACCAGATAAAAGACTGGGAAATCGAAGTGAAAAACAAGCTAATTACTTCGCAAAGAAGAATACATAAATTACCTTCCTTTACGACATTTTGCAGAATACAAATACAAATCTACGCGATTTTACCAACAGCGGAATCAAACATCACTTACGAATTCACAAGAAAAACACCACCATAAATCTTTCGGTGCTATTAAAAACCCAGTAAATACTTAGAAAATCTAACACCCAGCCGGACGGAAGATAAGGTTCCACAAGTAAAATTCAATAGATATTAGGTCGTAAAATTCAATCTCTAACGAAGCGGGTCTAGGATGAAACAGAATTCCAGAGAAAAAATGGAAAAAACAAAATCGTAAATTACCAGTGCATGGGAAAGGTTCTTAGTACTCCATGCCGACTACAATCATCGGCTTTAGACGCGGCTAGGAATATAGGCGCAGATAAATGCACGGGCGAGCGTGTACCGTGAGTATCTATAATTGGGTAAATAAATCGTAAATCTTACTGACGCGGGAGATATTATAAAAGCGAAAAAAAATCGGAAGAAAAAAAAAAGAGTGTAGTCAGTCCAGTTTAGCCTGCAGTATCGACAAGAAGTAGTTGCAACAACGAAACTAGTAGGTGCACTTCAGTTTTAGTCAGTCGATTTTGAACCAGTGAAAATCCAACATATAGTCAGTGCGATGCAGTTCATAATAAAAATACACAGTGCAGTGGCCAGCCAATTAAAATATTACCAGCAGCTAAATTAGTGAACAGTGTTAATTCAGTTTCCGACAAAAATGTGACACAACGCTACGCAGCCACTTTCTTCTTTGGTGAAACCTTTTTGATTCTTTTTCTTATACTTATACCTTGAAATGATTTTGAATTGTGCTTTAATTTTAGTATGTTTTTATTCAGTCATGTCCCATCTGCATGACCATTTTATTGTGCCCGAATTATTAAACAATAGTCATACGTAAAAGCCTCGATTCGAACCCAAATTCTTCATGTATCTTCCCTTTGTATATTTTACACTAGTTTATTTTCAGACAGTAATTAGATAAGGTTGTTATTGCATCCAATGTTTAAACCTGTGAAATTTCCATACTTAAAAATATGCAGTCATAATTTTTGCAGCTTGAAAGAAACTCTTTTGCTATATTTAATCGTGTTGCTAAAAATTCGTTCAATAATTATACAAATTTTTCGAACGCATGTTTTCTACGTTTCCGAATAGAGTGAGAAATTCAATCGTTCATACGAGTACACTAATTATTTTTCAGTTCTCTTTGGTAATACCTTTATCACGAAAAATCGCGCAAAAGATCCGGTCAGTGATTTTGGAAATTATTCGCAACGTTGAACACCTCTACCTTCTTTCTAAAATAGGACTACCGTCGGATAAAATTAATGCAATAGTGTTTTTTTCATGCCTCTAGGCACAAATAACGCTGTTTTCCACCGTTCAATGGTTGAGATAGTAGTTCAGTCGTTTCAAGAAAAATTACGTACTTCTATATTGTTTTTCCTCGCAAAAATCTAGTATTAATTACCACGCATAATTTTCTAATTGTCTTCTCTATACCAGACCTAAAATAAATCAATAAGGAGTTGTCCAAAATTGAGTAATCCTTTTTTTATACTACCATAAACTATTCAGTGAAGCAAGCCTTTGAAACCATTTTGACAATAGCTAATTATGTATCAGTAAATTCAGAAAATACTTTCTAAACATTTCTGTGACGCCCTAAGGCATTAAAATTATGCTAAAATATCAAAACGTATTTTTACAAATAAATTGAAATGCCTCCTTGCGATGCTCACATTTCATGTAAGCGACGGAAACCAGTTATATTCAATTTCACACCGTCAAGCCAGGAAAACTAGTCCAGGAATTCTTTTCCTATAGCAATAAGTCCGAAAGCTAAATAATCATTTCCTACAATTTTTGTAATCATTTTACTTATAAATCAACAGGCATAGTAAGCTTGAAAATTCCATTTTTGTGTTATAGTTTTTCCCTATACTTAGTAAAATGCATGTATCCAGCGCACTATACGCAACTATCATGAAACACAGATTACAATTATTATTCGTCCAAATTTTATGTAAATTATCCAAATTTCATGAACTTAGAAAAACCAGTTTTTAGTTACTAATTAGGTAGTATTTTAGACTAAGCTTCATTTCTATTTTCTGTACATATTTTCATTCGTTAATTTTTGTAATAAATTTTATTAAATGTTGCTCGTTTTCAAGTTATTGACTAACATGAAGTAAATTAGGACTAAAAGGGACATTCCATCTATTCTGTTCGGGTTAACGCTACCACATCTTCAAGGGCATAAGTAGATAATAATTGACAGTGTTTTTGAGACAGAGTAAGTATAAAGTGTTTAGACAATAGATTGACATCCACCAGTTGACAAAACCCTACCTGGGAAGGTAGGTCGAATCCACACCGCCTTTTGTGAAAGTAGATTATTGTAAGGGCGAATAAAGGCTCCCAATGGCCTTTTAAAACAACCCATTGGGTGGTGTCAGATTTATACGGCCCGTTGAGCCTTTCCATCTAATCAACAACTAAAAAGTGTCGCGTAAGCTTTGCTCAGATAGCCTGCGACACTTGACTGATGCCACCGAAGTATGCTCCAGCACTGCCAATCCTGACTACAAGGGCTGGACAACTTACCTGCTGACACACCTGATGCTATGTTATATACAGCAAAAACACATAAAGGACTGGGTATATTCAAGGCGCAATGGGAGGCGTATGTAGAGAGATTGAACACATGCGACATCCTCCAATACAGCAACAATCCTTACATACCAAGTATAATTGACCTGTCAGCAGAAAGACGGCTGTGTCTCACGAACCTGCAGCTTGAAGGGAAGGAGAAGGTACAAGACAGAATTTCGGCAAGAACAATAAGACGTGACGTCCGCGAAGGAGAATTCAACGCCTGGTGCAAGCTGCCGCACAAAGGAAGAGGTGTCATATTGTTCACCGAATACCCGCCAGCAAACTCTTGGATTTCTCAAAAGAAAGGACTGACGACAAGCGAATTTAGCCTTAAAAATTGTCGGGAATGTCACAGCTGCTCGGGCGACTCTTGGTTCCTGGACGAAGCAAGAATGGGGCCCAGTGTCGGCGCTGTAATGCCGGGACTGAGAATCCACCATATGAAACACTACCCCACATTCTTGGTTTCTGTCATTTTGGAGAAGCTCTTCGGAACATCAGACACCATAAAATAAGAACATTGCTGGCCAAAGCACTTAAAGGGCGAGGATTTGAAACATTCGAAGAGGTACATTGTGTGGCTGAAGGTGGGAGCAATCGCAGAATTGATACCATTGCCATCAATAGGAGAAAGAAGAAGGGCTACATTTTGGACCCGACAATACGATTCGAAGAAAAACAAGGGCAGCCTGAAGAAGTCCATCTTGAAAAATGCTCCATCTACGAGCCTACAATTAGAAAAAAATAGGCACTTGAAGAAGATAAGCGTATAGGATTGATGATTGGTGCGCGGGGGACGATTCCTAATTTTTTTATATTGAATTTTTGTACTTTTTTTCGGATTCATTGTTCTCTAGCGAAGGATATTGCAGTAACCGTGTTGCAAGACTCTATTAAAATTTTAAAACATCATTTGTATCAAAATTGAAATTAGAAATTGAAAAGATGTTTTCAAAATTATATTCAACACACTATACAGAGTGTTTCTGCGATGATAGCAAAACATTTCACTGTGAGTAGATTTTATTAAAATATGACGAAAATCTCTATACTATTTTGCAAAGTTCGGCCTAATGACGAAGATACAGCCCTCCAAAGTTCACTTTTTTCGGATTTCAAAAATTTGTCACTTAGGAACGTTTCGACAAATTTAGCTTTAATTCAGCATAAGCTGGTTCGTCATAATTATCTATCAACCTGTCAAATTTGGAAAGAATTCAACCAGTGGTGTAGGAGTTATGAGGGTCAATAATTTAGAAGCATCCGAAAAAAAGTTGACTCAAGGTGACCCCTCATAACTTCTACGCCACTGATTGGATTCTTTACAAATTTGGCAAGTTGATAGATAATTATGACAAACCAGCTTATGCTGAATTCAAGCTAAATTTGTCCGAAACGTTCCTGAGTTACAAATTTTTGAAATCCCAAAAAAGTGAACTTTGGAGGGCTGTATCTTCGTCATGAGGCCGAACTTTACAAAATGGTAAAGTAGTTCAAAGTAGTTACAAAGTGGTAAAGTAGAAATGGTAGGTTTTCGTCATATTTTGACGAGATCTACCCACAGTTAAATTTTTTGCTATCATCCCTGAAACACCCTGTATGGTATCCTTTGTTAAAAGCAGGTCAAATTGTTTGGCAAGGTTGTTGATACTGTTGAATAAATATATGTGTAAGTTTGCCATTGACGTTGAAAAATTCGCAATTCCAAAATCGTTTCAAAGCCGTACATTGAGTCATAAAATTGAAATTGTAAATGAAGTTAAATAAACTACGCAACGTAATTATTGTCGTAATCCAAATTTCACCTTTTTTCAAAACAAGAAAACTCCCGACTGGTTCAAACAATTTCAATTCTGTTCAAAGCACTTGAGAGCTTGATTCTCTAAGTATAGAATCATATCAATTCGAAGGTCGGCAGATGATGCTTATAGAGTTTGAGATACTCCCATTTGAAGAGACGGTTCCATTTTTCGGAGCTGTTCGGTTCAAGTGCGTCTCAAGTGAATCATTTATAGAATCCTAGATAGAATATAAAATCGTTTGGCTTCTCAACTCCTCCCGTTGATATGTGCAAATTTTACTTGAATGGTCGCTGTCAATCTCGTCCACTTGACGGTTTTCGTTCCGCTACATGCACACGGAAGTGGGGTGTTCCGCAGGGCACTGTCTTGGGACCTGATCTGTTTAACTTTAACATCTTCATCGATGACATTGTCATCGACCTTGATGTGAGCTGTTCAGTTCAGAGCTAAAAGTCACTGGTTTTTCAGACGGAGCCACTCAGAACGTACAGGGGATTCTAGAGAGAGCTCACAATTAAAGGCGTGCTTACTTACCTGAAGTCATTCCACAAGAAATCTTGAAACGACAGCCACAATGCGTCTTGTAAAACAAAGCGAGTTGCAAGACTAGCAACTTTTATTCCTACTCTTCCACAATTAGGTAGATCCAGAGGCTGTCTAGGTGCTTGTTGTAGTAGCAATAGTAGCATAATATAGTAGGTATGGTATAGGTATGTTAGTAGGGAATAAGCACCATTTTAGTAGTTCTAAAACCTGTTGGATGTGATGTGCAAACCAATAAATGAATAAATGAATGAATAGAACGTGATCTATAGGTACCTATTTAAACTGATGCTATAATATTTTGTGCTATAATTTCACCCTGTTTCTGGTGTGCCGTGTCCAACACTTCATTTCTTAATTTTTGCAAAAAAGAAAAATAATCTTGTACTTACGAGCCTACCTCTGTATAAAAACAAGCTGTTAATAAGTTAGTCCGGGTACTAAAGGGACAAATTCAAGTGAAACTCTGCACTTGGTGATAAATAGAGAGCGGATTTATAATTTTTCACATGTTCTATTCGCTAAGTTGAATGCAACTGTCGACTTGCAGCTTGACGTTTCCACGTATAAGGAACCTAAATACCAGGTTTTATTTCGCATATAATTTATTATTTTGACTTTTTACCGCATACAAATTGATAGTCCATATAATCGCATATAGCCGCATATTCAGTCCATATTTTTGCACATAACTGCATATTTGTCACTATCTTGGCCATTTTATCTATATGTGCGAGAAAATCACGATATTTTGACTCCAAGGAAAAGATAATTTAAAATTTTCGAAAAAAAATTATTTTTTTACTTTGATGGTCAAAGTTGGTTGGTTGGTTTTACATGTAAATGTTATGTTATTCACTATTCTTGCAGCTTATATCACATACTTACTCGCATATATTGCTCTATTTGAACATTTTTACCGCATATTTTGATACTTTTTAAGCGCATATAAACTGCATATTTTGGCCTTTTTTACCGCATATAAATCCGCTCTCTAGTGATAAAGTTTTGAAACTTGGCACACATGTTCTTTGAATGATTCTCAACAAACCTAGATGTGGGGCAGACTTGACAGAGGTGGCGTATCAGGGTAGAAAATGAAGTTAAAAGATTGTATCTGAAGAACCAAAAGTGCTGGAGTCTTGCAATCACCATATTTAGGTGAAATTTAATGTTCAGAAGCTCCCCCAAACAGTTATCAAATATCTTGTTTTTTCTCTGAGATACTTTGAAAAACGTAAAAATGCTCGAAAAAACGGCTTCTTGTCCATAAATCAGCAAATTTTAAAGATTTTGAGGCGAAACTTGGTATTTCTAAAATGTGTGACGTTAGAAATAGAATTAGATCAGGGGCCAATTTCTACGCCTCCTATTTTCAGAAATACGATAGTCAGTTTTTTGTTGTCTTCACGGCGGTCATTTTGAATTTTACTGTGACTGAATATTCCAAAACGTGGTCGGCAATTGTGAAGGAGACTACATTGGACCATTATATACAGAAAAATACATTTTGAAACAGGAACCTTTCTCAATGGAGTGAAGAGGACTATGAGATTTTCATTTTTGTGAAAAAAGTGTAATATTTTATTTAGACGTCGCTCACAAGAAATTCCTGAACTGATGATGGTGAATTTTGGCACAAAGATCTCGGAAAAGATAAAGATTTGAATTTCTGATTGTATTTCACTTCTGCAAGTATGTATGTACCACGTCACCGTCATCCACACTGAAAATATGTAAAACCAAGGAAAACTATAGATCGATTTACAGATTTTAACTCTGATTTTAAATGACGTAAAAATCACAACTTTTCCTTGCAGAATGTCTTCTTCTGTATGTAATGGTCCAATGTAGTCTCCTTCACAATTGCCGACCACGTTTTGGAATATTCAATCACAAGAAAATTCAAAATGGCCGCCGTGGAGACAATAAAAAATTGACTACCGTATTTTTGAAAATAGGAGGCCTAGAAATCGGCTCCTGGTCTTATTCCATTTCTAACGTCACACATGGTAGAATTGGAAATACCAAGTTGCACCTTAAAATCTTCAAAATTTGCTTATTTATGATGGACAAAATAAAAGTTTTTTCGAGCATTTTTACGTTTTCCAAAATATCTCAGGGAAGAAACAAGATATTTCAAAACTGTTTCAGGCAGCTTCATAAACATTGAATTACACAGACATGTGGTGATTTACAAGACTCCAGCATTTTTGGTTCTCCAGATAGATTTTTAAATTTTTCAACTCCATTTTTCACCCTGTATACGCTACCTGTCAAGTCTGCCCCACATCTAGGTTTGTTGAGAATAATTCAAAGAACATGTGTATCAAGTTTCAAAACTTTATCACCAAGTGCAGAGTTTTTTCCCTTTACTACCCGGACTAAGTTGAACATAGATAAAGTGACCAACTTCAAATAAATGAAAATCAGGACATTGAAAAAAAAACAGGAAACAAAACATGCGAAGAGGAAAGGGGGTCTAGGCGGGCCTGGGGGGGCGGAGGAAAATTCCCTTTTTTTCCAAAAACTTTTACCAACATGGAAAATACAACTAAATATTACAAAGAAATGGGAAAAAAAGAACTCCCCTGGGCTGTGCTTGGTAGAAAAAAGAGTGGAAAAAATCGCCGTCGAAAAAGAGAACAAATGTTCTCTTTAAAATTGACCTTCTGGCAACCTTAATAATAACACAAGAAATTGAAGTGTGATGTGTGATCATTAAAAATAGAATTTCATAATAGAAAAAACACAAAACTCAACCTTTTATTTCTTTGGTAGGTTGTAGATCGAACCCATCTGCGAATATAATGTCAAGTGTAATAGGCACAGGAACGGAAGTATGTGGAAGAGAAATGGTAGGGTGCGAGGTAGGGTGATGATGTGGGAAAGGGTAAGGTGGTGAATCGCTTGATATTTTCGCGTCAAATTTAAAATCAGAAAAACCAGGATTTTGCTTGAAATCAGGCCAAATCAGTATTTTTGCTTAAAATCAGGACAAATCAGTACATGAACATGAAACAGGACAAAGAGGTGTAAAAATCTAAACCTGTCCTAACCAAATCAGGACGGTTGGTCACCTTAAACATAGATAATAAATCAATAAGTAGAGTAGATTGAGTTTTTATTGCAATCCAATAATGGGATGAAGAGGAATAAGCAACATTAGTTTTTATGCGCTATAAAAACTCAGTGGAAGGAACAAAGTTATAGTAAATTGCTGAATAACACTGATATACATCTCTTTTCGTGTTAAAACACAGCTTTGTCATCATAACCCATGTAGCACACTCAATATTAATAGTCCACTATTCTCCCAAATGCCTGTTAAAATATCACTCAGCCAATTTTTCTTGCACATAAAATTTTGTTCAAATAAGTAGGAACATGACGCAAGTCGGCTAATATGATTGTAACTTGAAAAAATCTGTTAAAAGAAGCTCATTTCAGCATCCCAACACAAAGGATATCCAATCCCACAAAATCCTTTGAAATGAATTCTTGAAGCTATCAAGAATAATGTTATCGCTGCTCATCTCCAGCGAAATAGCCATCAATTTCTACACTATTTCCTACGATGACTGCGATCATAGTTTTGAAATCCAAAAAAAAATGATCGTGTCTAAACCGGCTGCTCGTCTCTAGTTTGGTCAAGACCTCGACGTTTTACTTCGAGAAAATCTCCAAATTCAACCTTCAGTCGAAACTGTCATGATTTGCGAATGCAACGTCAAAAATATCGAACCGGGTCTTCCCCTGACAAAAATTTCAGATAAAAATTCTATTAGCTTTTATAATTTTCTATATGAACGTAGTGGATCCTATATGTTATCATATAAGCTATAAGGTAATCACATAGTAAGCTCTATATATTTCTATATGAAAACATAATACTTGGAATGTATCTGAAATTCATCATTGAATTTCTATAAGTTTTTATGTGAAAAATCCCTATTATGAAAACCTTATGGATTATTTATCAGCAAATGCTGATAGAATTTGTCTCCTGCGTTTCTATTATGAAATACTGATAGCTTTTGAAGATTCTGAATTTCCCGGGAACTGCCGATAATGCAGTGAGCACTTGAGCAATGCCAATGACTCTGACATTTCTGCGTCTAGCTGTCCGTTCTTTGGTCCCGCGGCGTCTATTTCTGTGTTTGCTTCGTTTGCTTGTTCAGTTTACTGTTTATGTTGTTTCTGCTCGATGCTGGTGTAGTTTTCTATTATTAAGATAGACTCTCTGGAAGACCGAATAAGAACTCCACGATTTCACATTTCACAGGTTAGTGTATTCTCCTGCATGTTACATTTTCAAATAATCGACGCAAAAAAAGAATAAGTAAGTATATGATAGCTATTTACGATACAAGAGTTGAAAGTGACATATTAATTATAAGACACTTAACGCCCATGTATTTTATCACAAGATTTTATCTACAAAATGATCTTTAAAATGTTTAGTAAATGTCATATAATTTATTGAAAATATATGACAGGAACGTGCAGGATCATCACTTTCAGCACGTCGCCCATCGCGATTGGTTGAATTTTATATGAATCTATGATTTTATATGTTATTTTACGTATCCTGTTCGAAACACGTATACAATTTTATATGTTTTTATATGCCAAATGCGGTATATCTTATATGCTTCTATATGTACCCTATAACCTATTTTGCCTAATCCTATAAGTTTTTGCAGATGAAATTGTAGCGTTCCAAATGGTTTACCTGATCCTATAAGTAATTTCAGAATTGTGATGTAGCCGGCCCGGTCCAGCAACAGTGGAGATGGCTGGGTTCAATAATGGTAAAATAAGGCGCCACGGATTTGTTCGGCACACCCCCTGAGAATTACCTACCTGTTAATCCAAATACGACAAATCCGAACCTGTATCAAAGTCGGATCGAGTAAGGCAAAAACCAAAAAAAGAAAAAGGGGAAAACTAACAGTACCAACAAAGGTTTTACAGTCAAGGTCGGGGCTTTATTAACAATAATTCAAGTCGATTGAACAATATAAAAAAAATTGCAACAATAGTTTAAAATTCGAATGCAACAGTGAAACTACAATGACTACGAGAATATATTAAACAAATTATAAACAACTGAAAAGCAACAATAGTGTAGTAGACTTAACTGAATCGAATCGAACCGAATCGAATCAAATCGAATCGAATCGAATCGAACTGAATCAAATCTCAAAACGGCGGTAAGGGTGACGTGAAACTGCGCAAAGTAAATATTTTTTCAAATGCAAACAACGATGGGTGACTACAAAATATTTAAAAAAATAAAAAGTTGAATTTTATGACAGCGAGAAAACAACAAGTTATCAAGTTAAACTACAAAATGAACCATTCAAAATGACAAAATATGAACGAAATATCACAAGTGAGCAATATTTAAATGACTAGTGAGATTTAATGAATCGCGACGACCAGAGGTTTTTCCTGCTACTTCAAAAATTTAAAATTTGCTACGGTTGGTCGTAGATTTAGAGTTTCACAGCTGTGCAATCTAACTCTATGATTTTAAAAGCAATAAAAAAAATACCTGAACAAACGGATTTGGGTTTTAGAAAAATAAATGAAACAAACGCAAACTATGAAGTACGAGGAATGGTTTGGTCTTACCTTGTCAATAAATAATCTACGCTCTTGCTTAAAAATTCAAAAAGGTTCACTAGGTGTGATCATAAAAAGGGCAATTCTGCAGTTTTAACTCTATTATTACTTCGTTCTTCTTTCTTCGTTTCTCATGCAATTCAAATCGCCGTATTTCAGGTCGTAGGTGTAGTTATAATGTATGCGCTAACGCAACCTTAAAATCGAATGTCAACTTCCGTTATATTTTGCAACGTATCAAGCGCCAAAGTTACAGCTCTACGTTCCCAAACAATCGAACAAATCGGGTAGAAGCTACGTAACGGAATTCTACAATTAAAGTAGAAACTGGAAAGTGGAAACTGGAAAGTAGAAAGCCTGGAAAAAAAAGCAAGTAGGTGTGAAGCACGAAATTATACGAAAATACCAAAAAACCAAAATCGAACAAGAAGAGAGAAATACCTGGAGGTGTTGGTCGGCTTTTTAAGAGTCTTTTAAATGCGTTCGAAGTATAGATCCGACATACAGTCGCTCGAATTTCTTCCCAACGGACAATAAATTCGATAATTCTCGACGTTCGTTTTCAATCCGAAACTAGTTCGCTCTTCGTCAACAACAAACAATTCAAAAATATTCCAAATATCCAAATATTAATTTCTGAAGCTCGTTGACGGAGAAATTTAACGAAACGTTCGAGTTCTTCGACAGTGCAAAAAAGAATCCATCTCAAACTTCTTTTTCGCGATAGCTACCTACTTGATAAAAAACTCTACAAGAAAATCTGGTGTGCTTCGAAACGGAGTGATAAACCTGCCTAAATAAATTACACGAATATTCCATGTCAAAATGGCGTCGACTGTTGTTTGTAAACAAACATACCTTTGCAGATTTTAACTAACGCACGGCATTTTCAGACTAGGCGATAAGAAGTGAGCACCAAATGTACAACAAAATGCGAACCACGGTCGAGGCGTAGGTACATTTCAACTCTCGCGTCGAGCACAGTATAGTGAAGTTATATTTCAACTAAATCAAAACAAATCAAAATATGCGGAGAAAATCAAGAGACAAGAATCATTGGAAGCACCCTGGAATGAAAAATGAACATTACAAAATTCTATATGTTTTCCATCTGCAAACTACTGTTTCAAAAACCGAATACAGAACATATAGAAAACATATAGAATTCTATATGATTTTTTTATATGATTTTATCCGAAATTTCCGACAGGGTCTCGATTCGCTGCCAATCACGAGCTAATTATAAATCCAGGGCAATTCTGTTCACCTTGCTGGGTGGAACTTTCAAGAAATTGCCCACAATAAAAACTTTGGCAGTGTCTGAAAACCATAGCTATTTGGTTTTCATTGAAGCTGGAACGTTTGAAAACCTTGGTTGGAAGGTTGGAATTGAAATGGTTCGTGAACGTTTCACTCAATTCGCTCAGTTTTTTCCTGAACGATCTGTATGACCATCAGGCGAAACCGTTGGGGATCTCGTCGCCAACTCTTGACCATAGTCATTTAGCTGTTGCCCATAAGGTAACCTGTAAGCAACGTCACCTCTACCCAGTAACCTGTGCTGTGAGTATGAAGATTTGGGTTAGCGAACGGTCTAAAAATTGATTGAATCGCTTGTAGCATTCCAAAGTTGTCCAGGTTCAAAGTTAGGTCAAATCTCGGGTCAAATTTTGCAGGGTGACACTTTATTTTGTTGAGTACTTTATATGAAACTTGAAAAGGCAATCCGAGTTCGTTAAGGTGGATAAGAGGTGAGGAGGGTGGCAGACCTCAATCTACTCTCTTGTAAACGAAACTTAGCGAAATTTTTGCCTACTTGAAATACCACTCAGGTACCTATTCTACCATGCTCTCAGGCGCCGAGCTCTAGCTATTTTCCAATATAGTGTTGTTGAACCGTCAGTCTTTTTGTAGCATAATGGCAATATATTGAAAAATGAGAACTCTTTTTGAATAAAAATACATCAAAAAGACTGGTGTTCTGATTTTCTCTGGCAGGTACAAGCTCTGGCACTCATCCAGGTAGGATTATGAATTTTCGTAAACTTGCAAAAATTACGTCAGCTCAGAGAATGCTCATCAATCGACACCTTACACTCAAGCTTAGAATAGCTTCGTTCATATCCCATACAGTTTTCACATTTCTACAAATTGTGCTGGAACTCTTTGGACTCTGGAAGATGGTTGAAAGAAAGGCACCAACTTCCATGACTTTAAATTAATTTTATTACACACTGTACTATAATACTTAGGTACATAACTTCTACATTATCTTTAAAATAACATGTCATAGCTGTATAAACAATAATCATCACAGATTACAACAAGCTATGAAAAAAGTTATAATCGATAACAATATTGCAGCACACACTGCCGCAATTTCAGTATTGTAAAACGCTTAATATTCTCTTTCACAATAAGTAAGTAATACATTTTACAAAAAAGAAAAGATCAACGCTCTATGTATAACACATGCCACAAAAACTAGGAGTAAGTACTAATGTATAATAACAAAAAAGAACTATAACAATAATTAACACAATACTGTCTTTTTCATAATAAGTATGCAATACTTATTTTATAACATCACGCTAACAAATAGTAACAAAATCATTGATGTTACAGTACAAGATCACGATGATAGCATATTTCGTATTCTTATGAAAATATTTTGCTTTGTTCTTAAATTTTTGATATCTTTTTTTGAAGAATATGATGGAAGCGCGCAAGCCTTGCACATAAACATTCTCATTTACTTAGTAGATTTAAAAAATTATAAAAGCTATCTGAATAATATTAATAAGCTCATTTGAGATTGTATAATACATTTTTAATTACATTTTTGTTTGTTTCGGATATGCCTATTATGAAAAAAGCAACAGAAGTTTCATGATAGTTCTAAAAAATGCGTATATTCGACTTTTCAAAGCAGTACAAAACGTCGAGTTCCAATAATCTAAAGCTCAAGATCTCGGTAATTTTTTCATGATAATCTCATATACACGCTACGATGACGATAAAAACTTATACTATTGTAGAATAGGTCCCTATAATTGTCTTAACATCACAAAGATTAATTATATTTACGCAGTTAGTTGCTGTAAAAATATATTAAACCAAAATGTACCATTAGAAAAATACTTTTTGGGTATGGTGTTCTAAATTGTGAATGCAACAAACAAATTTGGTTGAAAATATTTCCAAATTGAGTATCAAACAGGTGGAAAGGCCCTGAACTACTCATTAATTTTAATATATTTTTATAATAACTTACCGTTTACAAAGAAACTTACAAATAATTATGTACTTACTAACTACAGACGCAACTTGTATACAGTGAATGTTATTTTGTGTCTTTCATTAAAAATTAAAACCTATGAGTTAGAAAATAATAATAAGAAAAAAGCACTGACGTAATTTCGTTACATTAATTTTTGGAATTAATCGAAATCAACATTCCATCAAAAGGAATGGAAAATAAAATCACACGAAATCATCACAATAACTAATAACAAAATCGGCAATGATAATTATTATTAAAATTGATAACAATTTGACTAAAAATTAATAAACAGAAATACTGACTGTATGGAAATAAAAATGATTATTAAAATTACAAACAATCCGTGTCAGTGCTCTGTGTGCTAAAAATTTTACTAAGCAAGGGTCCGAAGCTGATATGAAGGGGGGGTGGGATTTTTTTTTCGTCGCAAAATCTGCAAATGATCTCACAACACACTTTCAAGGCACAATATTGTATTCCAGTACTTTACTGATGAGAAAAGAAAAACACCTGCACAACCTGCAGATTTTTCACAAACCATGGCACTTACTGTAACGATGACTATCATTTTTAATTATTCTTACAGATTAAGATTCAAAAAACTGACTTTAATTAGTACGATATTTATTATCCATATTATATAAAAATATTTTGATTGCAAATTTCTGCATTCTTACTATTAGGTCGATTTAAGAAGACCTGTATCGTAGCACTGAAATACTATAAATGTCAGTATAATAATAATTACCAAAACAATGCGCGTCCCTCATCTACAAAAATCTATGTTTAAGAAACTTAAAAGCTGAGCCCTACTTATACAATTTTTTTTCGGATATTCTTACGCTAAAATGATGCATAATCTGAAGAAGTGTGATTGTTTTTTTTTGTTCTTTTGGACCCTGCCTTTTGCTTGGGCTATGCCTAAATATATAGCCCTACATTTATGTTTCATTAATCTAAGAGCATGGAAAGACAGAGCGGATAAGAGATGCCTTATGCTAGGGAAAAGTAAGCTAAGATGATGCGGTGACTATCACTCGGATATGTCGATGTCGACCCAGTCCACCCTGGCCCATTCTGGAAGCTCAGTTTCGAATTCCCAACCGGGTCCCTGGAAATGGAAATAATCAGTAAATCAGTTTTACAAAACAAAAGCCTCAACAAAAGCAGAGTGCAAATGTGTTTGGTTTCCTGAAGATGGAGAGCAAAAAATAGGAACTGTACTCTGGTCCACCAACAGATAAAGCAATGACGAGAAGAGTGCATGACCTAGTGGACCCGCACTGTTCATTCATAGCCATAAAACGTGCTTGTTGAAGAATCACCATTTGAAATTCACGTTTTGATAACTGTTTTACTCCATCTGTTGGTGGACCAAGGTATAGTAGTTAAATTTAGCTGAAGGCCTAGGAGCTACCACATAGCACCTCTGGTTGGAAAGGAACAAGATTTGCAGCAATGAAGACAATAATAATGATAATTTTCAAGAACGACCTTAAAGTTGTTTTTACTGTTTATATTAGCTCAATCTACCTATTGTTCAGTTAGCAAGTAATGTGATTACAGCGCCGAGCTCTTGAATCAGTAGCGTTATTCTCAGTCTCCGCAATCATAGCAGGCAAGTGTTCAAAGGCTTTTTGCAAATGCTTTCAAGCGGCTTATGGTCAGTCTCTATTGAAAATCTTCGGCCATACAGATATTGACAGAATCTTTGGCATCCAAAAACGATCGCAAGCATCTCCTTCTCTTGCTCTTGAGTGTACCTACGCGTAAGTGAAACTTTTTGAGATGACGTTGCAAAAATAAGAAAATGTGAGTTTCCTTGGAGCGAAAATTTGCTGCGGTCGATAAAAGACATCGTTTCTACTGGTTGGTAATTTTTCGCTCTGTTGTGTTAGTGGCAGCCACTCAAGAAAATGATGCCCAAGAGCGGCAGTACTGAAGAAAACGGAATGAAAATGTCCGCCACCCAGGAACCTCAGTGAGCTTGAGAGAGCTTCCTGAGATGAACATTAATCTATGGAGTTTGACTGCACAAGGCAAAACAAGCGCATGAAGGCACTGTTGGGAGATTTTCTCAACACGAAACTGATTTGTTTCTTGTATGTATCTTCGTCTTCATACTTGCTAGCTGTTTTAGTATAAAGCAGAGTGGGTGGACTCACTACTCAGTGATGAGGATCGGAAGGTAGATCCTCTGGGCAGTGGGCACTTTTTATTCCATATTCTTCAGTACTGACGCGCTTGAGCATAGCATTTTCTTCTGGGACCACCAATAACCTCGCTATTATTAACAACATCACCGAAGAGCCACCAACCAATCCTTTATCGAACGCAGCAAATTTTCACTTCAAGAAAATATTATTTTCGCTTGTGTAATCGCGAAAATTTTCACTTAAGGCTGTATTCTCAGCAGGCCAAAATTATTTTGAGGATTTCTCCCTCAAAAATGAAAATGAAAACTTTTTTTCACACGGTGTACTTCAGTGTATTGAAAAAGTTGATACAGAGCGTTTTTTCAACTATGTTGTAAAAAATGTTCCTTTTTTATTGACAACTTTTTTCAAAAAACGGCTCCGTTTTCAGTTTTCTACTAGTACAGGAAAAATAGTGAAAAAGTCAGCAAAACCTTGGAATAAATATGGGCGTCCTGAAAATTTGATAATCTGTTCAGAATTGAATGCTCTAGTACATATCCAAAATCGCCAAAAATCGCACCTGGGGGTTTTGAGTTATTGGAGGGGGAGGGGGGGTAAAAAAAATTGCAAACTTAAATGGAGGGGATGAAACCTGTCAATCCACTGGATGCAAATACATCGTAATTCGACGAATTATATCCCGTTTACATCATTTCGGTGCAAAAAGTGTCGATCATTGTTGAAGGGGGCTCGTGGGGATGCGAAGCTCGGCTAGGTTTTTTTTTCCTTCCTGCGCCATATTGAACCGATCACGACAAGTTTGGCATCTTTTCCGACTAAATTCAATCTCCGAAACTCGAATCCGTTGTGTAAATTTGGAATTATAACGTATTTGCTCCCAATGGATTGACGTGTTTCATCCCCTCCATTTTAAGTTGCAATTTTTTACCCCCCCCCCCCTCCAATAACTCAAAACCCCCGGGTGCGATTTTCGGCGATTTTGAATATGTTGTAGAGCACTCGATTCTGAACAGAATATCAAATTTTCAGGATGTCCATATTTTTTACGAGGTTGAAATCTATCTTCCTTGTACTATACGTCTCTCAAAATTATAAAACAGTTGATAATTTTTTCGTTATTGAAAAAATGTCTCAGCAATCCTTTAGAAACTTTTCTAGTGTTTTAGAGCTATTGGGCTTCTAAAAAAATGTGGAGTAATCCAAATGGAAATAAGGTGGACAAACATTTATTAGAATCCCATCAAAATCTCTATATCTCTTCATTCTTATCTTTGGGGGAGAAATATTGATACCCTGCGTATACAGCCCCATATGGGTGGGTACATCACGTTGCGATGACGGTGACAACTGTCACATTATACATAGCACATCTGGACAACTACACACATCAAAAGAATCTAGGGGACAAGCAAATTCAGACGATTTCCAAAATCATCATAACTTTTGATTGCCGTCAGCGATTTCATGTCTGTTTTCAGTGTTCGATAGCCCAATCCTTTGTTTTCATGTCTTGATCACGTCGAATACGAACAATGTTTTATAAAGTTTCTACAGGGTGATCAATGGAATAGTGTAAAATTGCCGAAAGTTCAGTACGAGCGCGATTTCCCAAAAACAAATTTATATGCATTTCAAAAGCACAGTTATGAAAACTGGTATTTCAGCTCCAGTAACGTTTTTGAATTTTGAAAATCGAAGGTAAATTGCCAAAGATATTGATCATTTTGTGCCGCCATGTTGAACTCCCAAGAAGTGATCCGATTTCATTGAAACTTGGATCACATTCATGTCTGGTTTCAGTAATTGGAATTTCAAGGTCAAATATCTTTCTCGGTCACTTCCAAGCCGCCATTTTAAACTTTTATGTAAATGATTCGATTTTAGAGTGTTTCAAGTTTCATTCAAATTGAATCATTTATGTAAAAAGTTCGATATAGCGGCTCGAAAGTGATCGAAAGTGACATTTGACCTTGAAATTCCAATTACTTGAACTAGACATGAGTGTGTTCCAAGTTTCAATGAAATCGGACCACTTTCTTTTTTCTTGGAAATTCAACACAAAACACAAATTCGGCCCAAAATGATCAATATCTTTGGCAATTCACCTTCGATTTTCAAAATTCAGAAACGTTACTAAAGCTGAAACACCGATCTTCATAACTGTGCTATTGGAATGCATGAAATTTTTTTTTGGGAAATCGCGCTCGTACTGAACTTTCAACTATTTTACACTGTTCCATTGATCACCCTGTAGCAACCTTATGGAACACTGTACGTATTTGACGTGATCAAGGCATGAAAACGAAAGATTGGGCAATCGAACACTTAAAACCGATATGAAATCGCTTACGGAAATCAAAAGTTATGATGATTTTAGAAATTGTCTGAATTTGCTTGTCCCCTAGATTCTTTTGATGTGTGTAGCAGCCAAGATGTTAGCATCGTACCATTCGTACCAACAGTACACATTTTTACTATAGCTTACTCCAACGAAAAAAGCAGTGAAACTGATTATAGGAATCGTCATAACTCTTCCGCATTTTTCGGTTCCGGCATCTGCTTTATCGCTTCGACTTTTCCTTGTCTACCTTGACTCTCATATGTATCTTACTTCGCTCACGTAAAATTTGCATTCACTTGTGTTGAATTGGATTCTCTTTTTTTTGCACGTTTCAAAACCTCTCTCAGAATTTCGTCATGCTTGTCTTTCGATTTTGGGATTCTGCAAGAATTATTACGTCATCAGTGTAAATAACTTCTACTTCGGTAAACTTTTCAAAGATTTGCGCAAAACTTCTGTGGAATATCCCGAATCTTTTGTTATCCTGATCGTGGAAAATCGGAATATAGTATATAATTGTCTGGAACTTCTTATTGCATTTGCATCTTCATTTTACGCTGAACAAAAATCATTTTGATACAGGTTAAAATCGACATTTTTGCAATGTTGACGAATCAAACTAATCTACCTTGAACGGCATTAATCTTAGCTTCCCAACAAGTACTTAATATCCAAGTAATCCAAGTCCCCTATCTTTTATATTCACCTATCGCTTAATATCCGCCATCACTCGGCATTTTAGCTACCTTCCACCTAGCTATTGATGTTTGCGACACAGGAAATTACAAGGAAATGTTATTCAACGAACACAGCTACATGAAGCAAATACCAAGAATGATCAAAGATACGGCCCCAACTTCAAGATCGTTCTGTTGTCGTTAATGACAGGCGCCAAGAAAAAACAGGATATTACTCCTTCCCACTAATGGGCCGTCCCCGTCGCCCTTACCCTGTATTTCCAAGCGTGCAGATACATAACTAAATCTTGCGGTTTCGGATCCCGATATCGCACTTTGCATTCGTAGCAGTGCTTGTCCACCGTCATTTTGTCGGGATTGAAGGTAAAATCGGGCGCTTCGTGTCCGGTCTGCGTGGCAACGGTGACTTTCGCGTCCACATTTCTGCTGGTGGTCAGCGAAGAGAGGGCCAGCGGATGCGGAGAAGCTTCGCACGGAATTGAGGAGCTGTTGTCGCACGATTCGTCGCACGGAGACGGCTCCCTGGACACCGGGTCGGCGTCGTCATCTCCCAGAGCGCGATCTGTAACACAAACGCTCCATTAGAATCGGCGATGCAGTTCTAAAGTGAGAATTCTTTGGTTTCGCCCCTTGCGTTCCTGGAGTTGATTAAGACAGAAGTTAGATGGGGTGCGTGCTCTTCCCAGCAAACTGGACCTCCGAATGTGTTGTTGTCGACTTCGAATTGGTTGCCTAACCAATGAATATGTCATCAAGATGCATGCTGGGCAGCTGGGTAATATGCAGGATCAGATAAGATACAATAAGTAAGAAGATCAAGGTTTGCGACTGTTTTGTTTTGGCTTGCACGGCCAGGGGATCTTGCCGCGTTAAGAAAGAATAGCTGAGCGGAAGTATAATGCGACGGAGAAGGAGGTGTTCGTGTTTGTGTAAGCCATCGAAAAGCTACGCCCGTATGTAGACACACGTAGATACACTTCCGTCATCAGAGACCACTTCGCGCTTCAGTGGTTGCATAACTTCGAAGATCAAAACGGCAAACTAGACAACTAACTGGCATGATGGTTGGAGTATTCGCCTCCAACAGTACAGCTCTAAAGTTGTCTACCTACGAGGTGTGGGTGAAGTTGCAGTGCTACAATTCGAGAATGTCAGAGACCTGTGGCATAAGACCATGCTACAGAAGGTGTCTGATTCTCCTCGTGAAGGAAGATGGTCTTCTTCACAAGAATTATTGTCGGAATTCTCTTTGAAGACCTCGAAGGTCCATGCCAAAGGACCCCGCACGATTCTTATGGAAAATGGCTCCCGGTTAAATTCTCTGAATTTTTGATATGTTGTAGCTCATGAGATACTAATCAAATACCGTGAACCCCAAACTCAAATAATGGACAGTTTTTCACCCACAGGGGGTTGAAGTTGGAGGTTTTGACGGCTTCAAAATGATATTATGACGTTGATAAAAGCTTTTTATTTGGTTTCTCTTCAAGTTGTGTTTCATGCTAAATGTATTTATTTCACAGAAAAATATCAACCCCCTCCTCCACCCCCAACCCCTATCTACCATCATAAAATTCGAGATTACTCCCAAAAACCCTGCGGATGGCTTCTATGATTCAAATTATGAGTTTTGACATCAAAATTATTTTCCACCCCTAATGTTGGGGTGCCGATTTTCCAATTTTCCTCGGTTAATTTGGCTGAATTTTTGGTATTGTGTATTTCTAATTCTGCTGAACAAAAAGCTCATACCAAAACTTATTCCTATGAACAGTTTTTGTTCTGCAGGGGACTGAAGTTCAATATTTATGCTCTCAAATCTTCAACTTCAGTCCCCTGTAGAACAAAAACTGTCCATAGGAATAAGTTTTGGCATTGAAACTTTTTGTTCAGCAGAATTAGAGGTACACAATACCAAAAATTCAGCCAAATTAACCGAGGAAAATTGGAAAATCGGCACCTCAACATTAGGGGTGGGAAATAATTTTTATGTCAAAATTCATCATTTAAATCACAGAAGCCATCCGCATGGTTTTTGGGAGTAATCTCGAATTTTATGATGGTAGATAGGGGTTGTGGGTGGAGGAGGGGGTTGATATTTTTCTGTCAAATAAATACATTTAGCATGAAACACAACTTGAAGAGAAACCAAATAAAAAGCTTTTATCAACGTCATAATATCATTTTGAAGCCGTCAAAACCTCCAACTTCAACCCCCTGTGGGTAAAAAACTGTCCATTATTTGAGTTTGGGGTTCACGGTATTTGATTAGTATCTCATGAGCTACAACATATCAAAAATTCAGAGAATTTAACCGGGAGCCATTTTCCATAAGAATCGTGCGGGGTCCTTTCCAGTAGTCAGAAAACTACAAAGCGGATGTGCTCGGGACCGTTGAGTGCCTACGCTCAAATCAAATTCAAGTGTCGGAACAGGTGTTCGCGTTCGCCTACTGGATGGAGCATTACCGGTTGCAAACGGTATCCTACTCGAATAAGCGAATGCCGTGTAGCCAATGGTCCCGAGGTGGGACCAGGAGTATCTACCGAGTTCACATAAAGGTTGGTTTTCTCAACAATTTGTCTAAAGTCAGAGTAATCCTAAGTTTGTCTCATATGCGACTCGCTCATGAATGCGAGTGATGCGCAGTTTGCTTGGGGGTTTTCTAGAAGCGACTTCTTAGATGGCCGAGATTTCGAGTGTTACAGCTGAACCTTATCTCTCAGGGGAAACGTACAATTGACGTCACTCTTGGACAGTTTTTACTGTACCAGCGAGCTTGATACAAGATCAAGGTCGGCACTTTGGTCTTCACGTGGACGTGAACCCAGAAAAGGCTCAGGCGATCGTGAACGTTCCTCCAGCGAAGCGTGTAAGCGAGGTATGATTCATACTATATATCGCGTTCTGGGACCTGAGCTGGAACCCTCTTCCTGGCTGTAGTTGACTGAAGAAATCGGTACCAATTAATATACAATGAGAACTTGTTGGATAAGATATTGTACTGCAAAAACTGCACTTGAATGAAAAGATTATTTAAGGAGAATAATTTACCACTGACTGTGGTGTGGTCAGTTGAATTTGATCGAAAGATTTGATGACCTCAAACTGACTAGAACTGTACTCTGCAGTATAAGAAATCTAATCGAAAAAGGGGTTTTTGGATAAGGACGAGGATAAGGATTGTAATTGACTGAGGTCGGGTCAGCTGAACTTCATCGAAAGTCTTACGACCGTTGGGGATTCAACGAGAGATAGACAAAGACAGCGTGCACATAACGAGATGCAGAATAGGCATGTTAAGCTAAGACAGGAAGTTTGTAGGTTGCAGATTCAATTTGAACCGTATGACTCTTGGAAAAGCTTCGGCGTGCTTTTTGTTTCCCAGAATCCCAGAACGTAACTTTTTGAATAGATCGTGTACTGTTTTAATAAGGCCACTCATCACTAAACCATACGTGCTTAGATAGTAAGGCTCAAGTTTAGGTATGCACTATACCTTTTCAACTTCAAATTGAGACTAATCAATTTCAAATTGGGAATAACCAATTCCAAAATAAAATAAACAACTCCAAATTGGGGATAAGCAACTTCAAATTGGTACTAAACAACTTCAAATTGAGCGCGATGAATTATTCAGTTTCAAGAAGAAAAATGGTGTCTGTCAAACTCTTCTTCTTGCCATAACTCAGACGGAGACGTATTCCATCTCCAGCTCAAAATACATTGCTGCAGATTCATTATTTCTTCTAAAAAATGAATAAATCATCGCTCTCAACTCGAAGTTGTTAAGTGCCAATTGAAGTTTGTTTGGTACCATTTTGAAATTGTTTATTTCATTTTGAAATAGACTATTTCCAATTTGAAATTGATTAGTCCCAATTTGAAGTTGAAAAGGTATAGAGAACTAGGGGGTCAACTATGACTTGTTCAAATTACCTTTTCTGGGATTGAACATTGACAATTCGGTGTCGCCGTCCATGCCCAGCCAGTTTTCGGCGTTGTGGATGTGGATCAGATCACGAACCAGTTCTTCGTCGGTTTTTCCACCTAAATCGCCGCCTTTACCTTTCATTGGTCCGAACACGTCGTGATTGTACAGCGGATCGTTCACGACGGGATAACCTGCGAAAACACAATACGTATTAGTACAGTTGTTGACTTGTTAAGTACCTATGATCAGAGCTGGGCCGGGTACTGATAAATTGTACTCGAGTACCGGGTACCGGGTACTTGTCATAATTGAAGAGAGAGTACAGAGTACCGAGTACTTTACTCATTGCACATCCTGTCGAGTACAGTACTCCGAGTACAAGTACTCGAATTTCACGAGTACTTTTTCCGAGTACATATTTTCCACCCCCACTTTCACACCAAATTTTATAAAGCAAGTCCAAAAACCATGTATCAGCAAATGTTTTGAAAATATCATAGGTGCACTAACCAAATATTGAGAAAAACACAAAAAACAGTTCCTATTAGATATTTTACGATCGGTTATGATCGATTTTGTATGATTCTCCATCACTACTAACTAAATTCTAATTTGTATTGAGGCAAGGGAGCAACATGCCAGTGTTGACTCAGCGGGCAAAATCGCAAAAAAAATACTCATGCTCTTTTCAAAAACAAGTGGATCAAATGGAGAATATAAGACCTGTTGGATTTTCTCCATATCAGACATAGAAATAGTTGATTATTTCATATTTTATATCTAACATTGGCTATTCTGTTGCATTCTACCTTCACTACTTTTGCACCCTGTAAAAAAAACGCACTCATACATACATAGACAATGACAATTCCAGACTTGTGTAAAGTATTCGGAAAATGTACTCGCATGGGAGATACGAGTACCGGGTACTTTTACCAAATATGTTACGGGTACGAGTACCGAGTACTTCTTTGAAAATGTACTCGAGTACCGGGTACAGAGTACCCAAAATGTACTTAGAGTACAGAGTTCGAGTACTTGTACTCGAGTAACTGCCCAGCTCTGCCTATGATACAGAAACAGAAAAAAGATACAGTTTCGGAGAGAAGCCAGAATGTCAAGATATATCTAGTGAAAGAATCACTGCCAGCCATCGTTCAGAAATATGTTGAACAGCATCCGAAACATCAGGTATACCTCATACACTTTCTATTTTCAGTAGAATGACTTTTTAGAGCAAAAATAGAGTGACAAGCTGGGTGGCTACGGCTACGGCTGATGGCACCTGCAAAGTTTTGGAGCGAAACTATCAGCGGTCATCGGCCGTATTCTCCCAGCGCTCCAGCTTGTCACTTTATTTTTGCTCCAAAAAGTCATTCTACTGAAAATAGAAAGTGTATGGGATATAGATAAGGGGAATTCACTGGATACTGTTACAAGTTCTGAGGCTTTTGTGCATTCGAGAGTAAACGCGTAGGATCCGGACCATTTGATTCAACCGGAGATCTCAATGACCGAGCAGAACACATCACTCCCAATTGGCGAAGGCGCTGCTTCCAGAACACGGCGGAGTTACACGCGAAAGTGATGGACTGTTCGAAAGTCGTCACGAAGCCACATGCCGTGATCAATGTGGAATTTGCCAGAGGTCCGGTGGAAAGTTCCAGAATAACAGCCGAAGTATCAAAGCACCGATGGGCCGACCAACAGAAAAGTTTTTAAATCCAAAGCGACAACAAGCGGATAGGAAGACAGAGTAATCGGCGATATACTCAAGCGCGAATAATAATCGACGTGTATTTATAGTAGCACGCAGTAATAAACTGTGTGTTTGAACGTCATCTAGTAACCCAAACGCGAAATCCGTAACAATACGTTAATTTGGCCACTGTAGGGAATATCAATTTCAACAAGTGACTACACTAAAAACTATGCCCCGAGGTGCTTAGTTTTTTCTATGATTTATCGTTCAAAGGGAGATTTTTAACTTTTCTCAGAGTGGCAACTGAACAATTTTATAGATGTAACCGCTTCATGTTTTGGGAATGTTTGTTCATGGGTTTGGTATGTGAGTATGTGCATGTCAGTGAGTGAGGTCTGGTCAGTTGAAGTGATCAAAGAACAGATCTTTTTGATGATGTAAGGGATCTCATGAGTCGCTTTAATAGGTAAAATAAATAGGTTATCAACTAAACTGTACCACCTAAGAATTTCCTCTCACCTCGAAAGGGCGGCGAATAGGTAACCAATTTCTAAAAGCTTGGCGATGCCTGAAAGGACGTTACATTGGCTACAGGAAATCATAGCGGGTGAGGTGTTCACTGACAAGACTTGAAAATACAGTGTGACAACTGAAGGTGTGTCGAAAAGCCCATTTTCAACCGTGCAGAGCTTTCGTAAAAAAATTCTACATTTTTTCTGCAGTCATTTTTTAAAAGCCCGTATCACAAAAGTCGAGATGTTTCTTGTGTTGTCGCCATAACCTAATTTGATTTTCGAAAAAAAGTTTTTTTGTGGAATTTGAATTTTAATGCTGCGTCTGTAAGTGGCCATAAGGTCCACTTCCAGGTCCATGGGGAAGTTATGTTTGGCATTGTGAAAAGCTGGTTTTTCTGATATGATTATATCTGGTATTTGAAATTTTGAACATTTATACCCAAGTATGAAAATGAAAAAAAAAGCAATACAAAACATTTATTTACTTTATTCACGATATTTACGGTTGTTCAAGGCACGTGAATGAGTTGAATGATTCACGCGTGAATAGTGGCATCATTCACGGGGCGTAATTAATTCGCCCATCTCTGCCTTCAACCCCTATTCAGGAGCTATTTTGAAAATGTGTGTGTTCTAGCACAGAGTAGAGATTTTTAAGATCGCTAACATGGCATGGGGTCGGCACCATCTTTCACATTTACGTGCTAAACGACACAAAGGTTCGCCTTCCATTTAGCAAGAACTCTAACTAAATCAAAAGAACTTGTTTTCGGGACGAAAATCTAACCGCTCCCGCCGGTGGGGATCGAACCCACGTCTCTTGGAATGGCACTTGGATGCACTGACCACCACACACTACAAGCTCCTTATCTGATTCGATTTGAATACATGGCTTGAACAACCGTAAATATCGTAGATGAAGTAAATAATGTAATTAATAGATGTTTGATAATAAATTGTACCCCACTTGGGATTCATCATTTCAGGCGGTCACAGGGGGTAGCATCCCTAGGTGTTGCAGAGGCCAAATTCCTTTATGAGTTTGTTTGTCACGGTGAATTCTGCTCAATAAAAAGCGAATGGTATGGCCTCGGGTATGGCCAATTACGGATGCAGCATTAGAAAATTCAAATTTCACAAAAACACAGATTCAAAAAGATAACTTATTTTCTTCAATAATCAAATTGGGGCGACCAGTTTCGGCTTCCTGATACAGGCTACTAAAAATTACAGCAGACAAAGTCAGAAGCACGGTTTCTGCACAAACATAGATTTTTTATACATCTTGAGCTGCTGACACCCTGTATATCAAGTTAATAGCAGTGAACACTTAACATGCCACAGTGCCTTGTAGCCAATAGAATACCGTTTTAGGCATCACCAAGCTTTTTGAACTCAGTAACTTACTCTTTCAGATATGCCCGTTTGAAGTGAGGTGAAAATTTTGGGTGAACCAGTTCAGTTGATCACCTGTTTATTTGCGTATGTCAGTGAGTGAGGTTTGGTCAGTTGAAATTGATTAAAGAACGGATCTTTTTTATTGTGTAAGGGATGCAATAAGTACCATAGCTTATACACTTGTGCTTACAAGCTGATAACAGGGTATTCGCGCCCGATAATTGGTGACTAAGTCTTTGAAAATTTGTTACAAGGTATACCAACCTAAGTATTGTAGATGTACCCTGATTTGGTGCATTCGTCCCGTCTTCGGCTTGCACAAGACGATGCTAGTTTTCCCATTGAAACCCAACTTTTGAAAGATGGTGTTGCAATCCTTGCCCTTGGGCGACACCTTGCAAACGCCAATCTTGTAGCTGACCACCTCGATGGGTTCTTTGCATTCTATAATTTCACTGCAAATGAAAACCATGATTGAAAATAAGTACTCGTCAAGAAAAACAGAAAACAATAAGTCCTTGGTAAAAAAAAAACAAAACAAAAAACACTTACTCGGGAAATTCGCCTTCCACTCTGCACACGTACTCTTTCTGGACCAGCCGATTTCTGATTTGGTGCTCCATTTGCCTCGCCTTCTTTGGTGATCTCCCGAACAGCAACAGTCCACTCGTCAGCCTGTCCAGCCTGTGTATTGTCCTTAGGTTTTTCAAGTTGTATTCTTTGGCAAGTATAAAAACTACGGTATTGTGTCTGTACCTTCCGCACGGGTGCACCTGAAAAACGGCAGTGAAAAATTGTAATTGCGGTAAAAGTCTCCCTTCCGCATTGTGGTTCCGGTACAAATTAAATTCAGCAATCGAGTCCTTCTACAAGGCATTTCGAATTCATAGTCTCGTAAGTTGCAAAATCGTACCGGTAATCAGAAAGAGCTGACCGGGTGCTTGATCTTTCCACATGTGTTTGAGGCGATGTATTATCCGAATGCTTACATTCGCTAAAATAAATTTGATTTCAAATATAGGTACTGAAATTTATTACAGTCTTGAGTAGCATCTTGGCGGAAACTATAATCTTTATACTAAACTATAATCTTTATACTAAACTATAATCTTTATACTAGACACCGGTCATGTCATATCTTTCATGTCCCGGAGCTGCTGCTATTTCAGGATTTATTGGACAACTTACGAGTCTGAAATATGCTGCAGTGCTATTTCAATGCTAACGGCGACATTTTCTGAAACTGATGAGGAACTCTGCAAGGACTCGATTGGTAATTGGAATCTAATTGTACGAAACCAATTCACCGTTACAACGTGTCACCAAACCCACCTTCTTATTAGCATTATTAGCAAAAGAAATTGAGAGAAATAGAGAGAGCAATGAATACGTAAAGAAGAAGCAGCTCAAAGAGAGCAGGAAAGACCGTCAAGGAACAAGGAAGCAGAGGCGGTATCAAAGGCCATGCAAATGCTTTACGCTCTAGAGTAACAGTTACCTTTGTGAATCGAGTGTTAGGATTACATCGTGTGTGAGAATGAGAATAATTACAACTGAATTAAATGAAGTTTATTCTGCGAAACCCTGATGTTGCACCTACTGGATGTGGAGGATAGGGATAGGATTTTTTGTCATCCCTTCAGCTTCAACTGCTGCCAAAATCGTTTCTGGTGGAAAGCGCTGTGTTGCGATGGCTGAACATTCATGCCTCACCAGTTTGTGACCAGCGGTATGTGGCAAATCCCTCTTGCAAATATGGTCATTATTAGGAATATATGTCGCGTTCACGCACGACGCGCTCCAGTGGCATTATTTCACAGCCGGCAGGAAGAAATACGACCAGCAGGACGGAGAGCGTCAGGATGTGCCGTGCTGGTCAATGATGTTCCGTTCGGGATCAACGTGATCGTTACGGCAGAAATGTACTTGTTTTCCCGCCAGGGGCGTACGGTGCAATAATGGTGTTATAATTTTCCATTCGCACCGGTCTGGGATGTGCAGAGAATTGAATTAGGGTTCCCAGAAGGGGTTGTTTGCTTTTTCAGGGCGATGTCGGTGCGGATTTCAGTGGCAATGGGATATTGCCAATGAAAGGTAACCACTGTGTTGTGAGCTGACCCATACAAACCAATTTGTACCGTTTACTCTTTGTGACAGCTGCAGGGTGCAGACCTCCGTTGCGTTGCTATTTATTACGGTGATCGCGTTTCAGTTTTTTGGCCCGCCTCTAGCTTAATTCAACAAATATTTGAAAACGTTCGAATCGTTCTCCACATTTAGGTACAATTTGCTTCATCACTGATTTGTAATAGCAAAACGAGATGTTGTCCTGGTAGTGCCATTAAGGGCCCTAGGTAAAAGTTCATCCCTTGAACATGAAAAGCAGGCACGTGTAGCCCAAGTATGGAAGTCGCCGAAAAGTCCAAATCATCAACAGACGCTAAGTCATTTCTGCAATGGAATAAAGTGCAGACAAAGGTATTTGCACGGAAAACAAGTTTGGTTAGGTACCTAACTGCGTCACCGATCTGATTTGTACGATTCGATAAAAAGTCCTGCAATATTGGAACATGGGGCATTTGATTGATCATTGATTCGGTTGCGGTCATTGTCGTGGTCGATAGTCATCAGCACTGCTGGTGATTGATGCAGTTTATTCATTAGACTGAGGCTGTGCCCTTAGGTCCAAGTTATCACAATGTCAGTAAACTATTTTTATATCTGTCTGCGAGTTTAATGTGTCGAGTGTCATGTGTGTAACATTTTATAATAATTAATAAACTTAGTATAGCAAGGTATGCCTTCTCATTCACCTCTCCCGTATTTAGCTGTGTGCAAAACAACAATAAAGAGCAAACCCCAGTTCACAGGTAGGGAAAGGGCCTGCCCTTCTCCCATTCGTAACATTTGGTGGAGGTAGGCAGGCAGTTGGTCTACAGAAGACAAGAGTTCTGTACGTGTTTACTAATAGTGAGGGTCATTACTACAGTGTGGCCTAGAAAGCAACAAAGTTTCAAACTGCACAATTTGAGCCCCAGATCAGCTATATTACACGTTTTTTGCTGATATATTGTTCTGAGAATGATCATAAGATGCGCAAACATTTATCAGCTCTTTTTCCTGCCTCCATAAAGGCACACTTCGCATCCGAACGGTTTTTTATTCATGACACGGTGAATTATGCCAAAGGACTTCCCCCAGTTACGCGGCCATTTGTCTAGTTCAGGAGAGGCTACTATCAATAAATAAACGCTAGGACTCATTCTTCATCATATCATTTTTATCCCATGCCCACCGCCGCACGACGGAGAGATGTGAGAGGAAGTAGTTACCGATATGTGAAATACCGCCACAGGACAGGACACAAAACGGCACTTATGGATAACCAGTCGGATGGGTTTGCGATTTCCGAATTCATCGGACAATCCTCCAAGGATTTTGAAGGATTAATTTTACCCAAACAGCCTGCAGGATACACATCCAGGGTGTGTGATGGTGTGCACTGTAATAGCTACCTACATGTTTAAACAACGAAATCAATGAATGTGGTGTACGTATGCGCCTATTGAAAACCGCACACGAGGAATGGGATGATGCTCATTAGCGTACCTGTTGTGGAACAACAGGGGTGAATATTATATCAAGTGGCATGTTACACGGTGAATGAACCCGATACGTAGGTGGGAGCATATAGATTACAATCACTGCTGCGTAGTATGCTGCGTGGGAAGACAATTCAGCTCAGATATCGTCGTTTTATGCAAATTTGATACGGGAAGTGAGATGATTTTAATTTGATTCCCATCTGAGTGTTGAGGCATTAGGAGATGCAGTTGCACGAGCTCATGTTTAGGTAATAAACTGATTAATTGTGTGGAATGTTCTACCATCTTACAGCTTTAGTTCTTAACAGTTTCAGTTTCCCATGATCCCATATCGTGTAATAAAAAGAATTCTTAATTTAGGCAGGCTGCTGTGCCCTAGCCAAACGCAGCTTCGCACCTTTGAATTTCACCAAATCACACATGCCTAAATTAAGAATTTATTTGATTACGCTATAAAATGGGCAACAATTAAAGTGCCTGTGTCCAAATACTCCAAAATGTCGTTCGATTTGTGAGTTGTGATGTGAGTGTGACCCAATAACACCTGCAATGCAATGTAAGTGTAAGGATAAGAAATATCAATCATCTGACCTAGAAGTGAAGCCGTTCCTCAGAAACTTGTTTTGACTTGGGGCCTCGTCGCTGCTGAGGCATTCGAAGCGGGAGCTCGGCCGGTCTAACTTTTGAGACAATATACATACTCTGTAGGACATTCACAAGTGAAATCCCCGGGCGGCGCCATCTATGAGCGGCACTCCACAACAATGAAACAATGAAAGTGAGGAATTCCAATCATCGAACCGACCGGGAAACCACCATCGAAATACCGCTCACAGATGGCGCCGCACGAATATCTCACTCGTAAGTGCTTTGCAGAGAGTGTACAGGGTGATCCACGAGATCCCCCCCCCTGCTTTAATTTTTTCCGTTGGAATCAATTGGGGAGAGAAATTTGTAATTTTTTCCAACTATTTTTTCCGTAGAATCCAAACTTGGACATCAAATTTTTTTGTATCTCATAGTATACAGGGTGTTTCAAAAACTTTCAATTTTTTTCGGAACCTTGTATCTAAATATTGGAAATGATGTAGCTTTCTCTTCTGAAATGTAATTTGATATCTGAATAAGATCATATAGGTGGAGGGTATTCATTTTTACATTTCTCACCCCAGATTTCTCCAAGCCAAATTTTTTTCCAAGAAAAACGCCGGAACAGGTCGATTTTTATCGATGAGAATTCGGCAATACGTGTTCTGGATGTCCCCCTCGAAATAAAAATCGGCCTATTCCAGCATTTTTCTTGAAAAAAACTTTGGCGGGGGAAAGGGTAATGATATATCTGGAGTGGGAAGTGTGAAAATGAACACTCTGTATATGATCTTATTCAAGTATCAAATTATATATCTGGACTCTGAAGAAAAAGCCGCATTATTTCCAATATTTAGATATTAGGTTTCATGAAAATTTGGAAGTTCATTTGAAACACCCTGTCTACTATAAGATATAAAAAAAATTGGTGTCCAAATTTGAATTCTACGGGAAAAATGATTGAGAACAATTTCTTTCCCCCACCAATTTATTAAGACGAGAAAAATTCTAAAGGGGGGGATCTCGGTGGATCATCCTGTACATGGGAAATCTCGAGAGTTGGACTGCCCGGGCTTTCACATCGAATGCCCCGACCCCGACCAGCAATGACGAGACGCTACTGATGCAGGTCGAAATAAACGGTCGCCGTGTCATAAAGGGGACCTCGATTTCGATAATTTCAAAAAAAGGGAATTGACTACAAACAGCGGCCAAGGAGGGTTTTCAAAGGTTCGAGAAAAAAATTATGAAACTATGCAGTGTATTTTTAGCGCCGGAGGGATATGCAACCCCGCGAACAAAGTGGGAATGATACTAAACGAAAGATAAAACACACCAACGGGACTGGAAAGCAAAACAGGGAAGTTGAACAAGGAGAAGGTGGATATAACGCGTCATGAAACAAAAAACAGGGCTAAAAATCGCCAACAATCGTGAACAAACAATTGAAAAGAAGGAATGAATCACACGAAACGGAAAGAAATTCGAAAAAAAGGCAGTCGACGCGTGTAAAGAAGGAATGAAATGCAAAAAGAAATAGCTGAAGAGTGCAAAAAACGATAATAACGAATGGAAATAAGTATTGCGCAAAATCATGAAAAGGACTTCAAGTACCTACGTTTAAAAAGAAGGAATAAAGAAGAAGGAACACAGGAAACATGAAGAAAGTCGCGAGAAATAACATACTGCGCTTTGTGGAGCACATGTATTTTCACATTTCTTGCATAGCTCCTATAGGCGATAAGTAACAATACAACTGTACAATTTCCGTAGTGTGCTTTTATTCTATGCTCAAGTGATATAGGCAACTGACAATACAGCTTTTCCACTGTTGTCTACGTCAAGCCCGTGGAAGCCCGAAAGCCCATCGGGAGTTTCATATCGGCCGTGCATGACACAAAAGCTGAAATATCCGGCACGTATTCTGTTTCCTACTTTACTATCAAAGGTTGATAGCTGTGGGGGAAACGTCAACTGTCAAAAAAAGAACGGCGAGAATAGAGTAGTTACCATGGCGACAGACAAGAAAAGTGGGCGATGTTCAAGTGCAAAAATGGAATAGTTAACGAAAATAAATCGCATTCTTCCGTTACTAGATCGACTCAAAATTGCATAAGGAAGAAATGGTGGTAGAATCGTTACTGTGAAATGTGCGGCTTCAGGTTCCCTTTATGACACGGTCACCCAAATTGGTCTAGGGATCAAGATCGGATTTCAGAACACAGCAGTCAGCATTGAATTCGTGAATTTCTTATGTTGAACGATGCAAAGATATCCTATCGGTACATAAGCGAAATGATCCCACTTCTGATGACAATTATTTAGTCCGGCTCCCAGCCCTCGTTATTGTTGAAATTTTTCGAAATATCGCCCGTTCGCATACGGACGAGGCGGTAAAAAATCTAGAAGAGGATTAGTGTGACTCTTAGTTAATTGCTGTGTTTCGTGTTGTTGGGGAGTGCAAGTTACAAAGCGGTTCACTTAGAAAGAGGAGAGTTATAGTGGATAATTCGTCACTTCTTGTGCGCACACAACAACAACAATAAATAGTCTGCACAATCTAGGTACATACTCATTCGGGAACAAGACGTCGTCACCGACGTATCATGCGACATGAAATCTCAAAATGTGGGTTTTGATTATTGATGATGCTGTCCAGCTTCTTTTGGCGTTTTCATTTTCTATTTTATGTGTGAAGTATATGACCGGAGAACACTTTACTCACCGGCAGCGAACACGGTTTATCCAAAACAACTAAGTCCTCGTCAACATGAATTAGCTTGATTGGGTTTGCTAAGACAGGGGTCTCATGTCTGTAATGAACCAATAACATCAGACTTTCATGTGCCACACACCTGCGTCTCTCTTTCAGTATTGTTCGCATCCTCGTATCGAATCGTTTGCACGATGCACATGAAAAGATCTAATCTACAAATTGATCTCTGTATAAAAAAGAGATGTCGTCTTTTGTTTGTTCCAACAGATAGAAGAAAAGAAAAAAAAGTGAGAAATACGCCGCCATGTCAACGACGGACGGTGGTCTTTAGTTAGTTGGCTGTGGGATGGTGCTTATGTTGATTATAAGTCGTACAGCCGAATTGTGTCAATTGCACTAGTTCAGTCGAATTATGCTTTACATAGGCCGAGACGTAGAAGGCGATGAATTTTGCACGATTAGTTCGTTCGGCCTGACTAAAATGATTATACCCTGTGTTTCCCGAAAACTGCACCAGCTCATGACTTTTTTCCTATGGGATAGATAGATTTGAAATTTTTATGGGGTATTTAAGAACACTTTTGCTATTTTTTACGTTATTCATGAAACAACACTCACTTCCGTGAATAGCCGGAAGTGACATTAACTTTTGAGTTTCGAATGGAACACCTGTATATTTTTTGATATTCGGATAGAACTTTTTTTATTAGGTGGGTAGCCTTAAAAAAATTTTTATGATGCAAAATGACGATTTTATAGCGGATTGAATACAATCAAATTATTACTAACAAAGGTGGCTGCGACCACAAATAAAAATCTCAAGTTAGATGTTCGTTAATGGTTCATGTCGAGAAGCGTTGCCGGGTTGAAATCGACATAAGCAATAAACAAAATTCCACCTTCAGATTTTTATTTGTGGTCGCAACCACCTTCGGTAATGATGTTTACAATTGAATCGATTTAGTAATAGTCGATTTCAACCGGCAACGCTTTGGCAACGCTTTTTAAGATAAACATGTGACAAATTTCCAACTTCAGGTTTCCATTTATGGTCGCAGCCACCCTTGGTGATAATTTGTCGTTTTATTTCTGTCCTTGCTTGGATCAATGTAGGAGGGAAATCTTGAGGTTTAGGACAAATCAATGGTCTCAAATTTTTTTTCTGGCAACGTGTCGACGTAATTCACGTCTTCGTCGGGCCTGTATATTAAAAATTAGGTAGGTAAATTCAATAATATATAAACAGAACTTACCAAAAAAAGTTAAAAGTAACATAAAAGCATATAAAATGTATAAAACAGGAAAAATGATTGTAAATGGATATTAATGTCAGTCGATATTTTTTGACAGTGTACCAGTTGAAGACTGTGGACACCGTTTTTAATTTCATTGTGAGACCTTTATCTATGTGTCTCTACCTATGTGTAGGAGTGTATCATGTGTAGGTCACAAATGAATTTTGGTTATTAGATCTAAATACATATTACTTAAATTACGGATGTTGGTTCTGAAATTTAGACTGTTGATGAAGAAGATGAAGATGGGAAAACTGCCCTATGTAATTTTGTTGAAACTTCCGGACATTGTTTTGAATTCAATCAAATTGAAATTTCAGATTATGAACCAATTTTGTCGTTTAGTGAACGTTTAGTATCTGAAATGATTTTTATTGAGAAGTTCAAAAACAGTCTAAATTTTAGAACCGACACCCGGAATTTAAGTAATATGTATTTAGATCTAATAACCAAAATTCATTTATAACCTACAAATGATTGAAGATGGGCGATATCGTGATCCGGGTATCAAAGTTTGATAATAAAAAAATATCGGTAATAATTATCAAAGTATCAAAATTTGATAGTTATCAAATTATCAAAAATCAATAATTATCAAAGTATTAAGAACTGATAATCATCAAAATATCAATATTAAAATAAGGATATCAAGTAATAACATAAAGAATACAGGGTGTCCGGGAATTAATGCAACAAAATTAACAAGGAGGTAGACAATTTTAGAATAAGGGGACTTCCTCAATTAAAATACTCTCGCAAACGTAATAACGGAGATACAGGCCTTCAAAGTTGGTTTTTAAAACAGTTTTTTTTGCATAAATTTTGAACCGTTGAGCCGATTTTATTCAAACTTGAACCAAAGTTTACTAAAATAGATCTTTACGTGTTTGTTGTGTTGATACATAAGATATAAAGACTTTTATATAAGCTGTATATGGATTTTACAGTTTATGTACTTAATTTGACACTTGTCAAAATAACCTCAAAAACTACAACATTTTCACAATTTGCAATGAAACAAACACGTAAAGATCTTTATCGAACAATGGCCGCTTTCATAAGACGGGAGCAGCTACCGCTACGCTCCTTCGGAACTGTTGGCGTCTTACGAACGCATTGTTGGAAGTAGCGGTGACTGGCGGTGACACATCCAGCGCCGCGTCAAGAATAGCCGAAAATATAATCTGGTCTTTAAGGATGGGCGGCTCAGGAGTGATCCGGCTCAGTGAGCCGGCTCACTTCAAGAACCATGTGACCCGGTTCGCGGCGTTGGATTGAACCGGTTCACGGCTCACTAATATGCGCTATTGAAATTTCAATAAAATGAGATTCGGAATCGGATTATGAGCCGATAGACGCGGAGTGAGCCGTGAAATTACAAAAACTCCCAGTTCCGGAAATTCCTTCGATCCTTGGCTGACAGTCTGACACAAGGATACGAAGAACGACTGAACGGCTGAACCGCTGAACGAGTTAAGTTGGTGGGTTGTCGAACCGGAGCGGAGCCGGCATAGGAGGAGGCATATGGACTCGGCTCGACACGACACCACGAACGACCCATTTTGAGCTTAGAAAACAAGGGGGAATATTAATTTAACAAGGAACCAGTTTATTTTATCACAATTATCAATAATAATTACCAGTTTATGCGAAACATAAACACATGCGAGTAGGCGATTTCTTAGAATTTCGGCTTGTTGAGACAAAAGGTTGAGACATGGGAACCCGGCCTATTAATTTGATAAATGAAATGAATTCGTATGAATTATTTCCCCTTAACTATAGGTGGGTACAGGTAGGTACCTTATAGCTACCGAAAACCTACCAAAAGACAATAACGGCGTGAACATATTAATCATGAATGAACCGTGCTTGGGTTTCGAGCGAGCCGAGTTGAACGAGTTCGAGAAATTACGAATCGTGGTGCGAGGTGCGATTACTGATCCGAACGGCTCAATTGAGCCGGTTCAGTGAACCGGTTCCTCAGACTGATCCGGAGCCGGTGAGCCGGTTCAGTCAACTGAGCCGCTTTCCCCATCTCTACTGGTCTTGGAGAATTTCACCCAGTGCTATAGCTCGATGGTCTATATTTAACAAGCGATTCACATTAGCTGAGAAAAAACTTATAATCTTCAAAAATTCAAAACAGCACTCAAGGTAAACAGCACTGAACAACAGTCTTGAACCCATAAAATGTCAGAATGGCACTTGCGAACATCAAAATTTAACGTTTCTCTCATTCTTCCACCTCCCACTCCTATCGCTCACTATGCTATCAAAATGTAGCGAACTTCCGAGCCGCTACAAAACATGGCCGTCCGCTCCGAGCGGAGCGGAAAAGTAGCGCACCGTTCACAGGACAAATCGGTAACAGTTCCACAACTGTTGTGACTTATGAATGCGGCCAATGATAACGCATTTTATCAAACATTTCCAGGGGCGAAGATAATAGGCGAACCTTTCCCCTTTTTCCCCTATTTTTCACCCCCTTGGATATTTTTGGAAATTGTTGCAAGTTTTGAACTCCACGTTCAATTTAGACGTAAAAGTTACTCCTGCAAAATTTTGATTGGAGGCTTCATTTTCGAGATATTTGGGTTTGAATCTTCGAAGAATATCTCAAAATCGCTTCTTTTCAGGGCCCAATTTTTTTTTCTGAAAAGCTTCATGTTTTTCAGCAAAAATGGTGGTTTATCGACTTGAAACATCTAGAAAACTTATTTCAGTTGGGGAATCTTGAGTTTTCTTAAATTTTAATTTTTAAGGCCTTGAAAGTGGTGTTTTCGAGATGCTCTTCGAAGTTTAAAACCCAAATATCTCGAAAATGAAGCCTTTAATCAAAATTTTGCAAGAGTAACTTTTTTTCCAAATTGAACGTAGAATTCAAAAATTGCAACAATTTAAAAAAATATTTAAAGAGGTGAAAAATAGGAAAAAAGGGGGAAGGTCTATTATCTCCGTCCCTGAAAATGTTTGATGAAATGCGTTATCATTTTTCGATAGAGACTTATTTTAGTAAACTTTGATTCAAATTTGAATAAAATCGGCTTAACGGTTCAGAAGTTATGCAAAAAAAACTGTTTTGAAAAACCAACTTTGAATGCCTGTATCTCCGTTATTACGTTTGCGAGAGTATTTTCATTGAGAGAGTCCCCTTATTTTTTAATTGTCTACCTCCCTGTACATTTTGTTGCATCAATTTCGGGACACCCTGTATACCATCGATGGTCAATCAAGACTTGCATGATGGATAAAACTAACTTCTTTGGAGGCCTTTGGTTTTCTATCTTGTTATGTTTCGACGATGATGTTGATATTTATCGATATTTGATATTTTGATAATTATCGACATTTGATATTTTGACAGTTATCGATATTTGATATTTTGATGATTATCAATTTTTGATATATCGATACGTTGTAAAATCGATATCATTAGTTGATATATCGATATATCGATAAATTTATTGATATATCAATAGTTTTGCCCATCCCTACACATGATACACTCCTACACATAGGTATAGAGACACATAGATAAAGGTCTAACAATGAAATTAAAAACGGTGTTCACAGTCTTCAACTGGTACACTGTCAAAAAATATCGACTGACATTAATATCCATTTACAATCATTTTTCCTGTTTTATACATTTTATATGCTTTTATATTACTTTTAACTTTTTTCGGTAAGTTCTGTTTCTATATTATTGAATGTACCTACCTAATTTTTAATATACAGGCCCGACGAAGACGTAAATCACGTCGAAACGTTGCCAGAAAAGAAATTTGAGACCATTGATTCATCCTTAACCTCAAGATTTCCCTCCTAAATTTGGTAATAATGATTTACTGATATCCAATTCGCTATAAAATCGTCAATTTTCATCATAGAGAATTCTCAAAACCATCACTGTGTCAATAAAAAGATCTCCATCCAAATCTCAAAAAATATACTGGTGATCTATTTGAAAATCAAAAGTTGATGTCACTTCCGGTTGCTTCCGGAAATGGGAGTGATGCCAAGGGCGAAAGAAGCGCGGCCTGGGTGGAGGGCGGGGCTTTCAGGCTCTGGCGGAAACGCGCTCTCGATGATGGTGACCAGAGGTCTCGCTAGGGGACAAGGTCCGCTCGGCGGATCGTTCGGACAGGGACAGGCCCTAAGAGGGGCCGATGCTTTGGCCCTTTCTTTAGCCCTGAAAACGGCCAATGGTTGGGTAAAAATGGTGGCTGGAACTGCAAAGCATCTCGATGAGGGCAAAGGCTGTCGGCGGACGAGCGGTGCGAAGACGAGGCTGCTGCAAGGTGTGTCGGCTCAGGACAGCTGAACGACACGTGCTATGTAAACGTCGGCTTTTATAGCAGAGAGGGGACGAGCGTAGGCCCCGCCTCTTCCCATGGCGGGCCGGTAACAAGAGTAGCTTCATGATCAACGCAAAAAAAGTACTTTTGAATACCCCATAAAAATTTCAAATCGATATCCCATAGGTAAAAAGTTATGGGCCGGTGTGGTTTTTGAAAAACACACGGTATGTGATAGCAAAGAACGCTATAGCAACGGCGCCGGCTGCAGCCGAGCATCTCGCTCGGGCTATGCGTTCTTAAAACGTGTTTCGCCCGCCCATGCGAAATACGTTACTTTTCTTTCCGTTACGTCATATACAATTCCACTGCGGCTATATCGTGGTGTAAAAATGTCACCGCAGTGACTCTGGCTTAAAACCGTATTTAGGCTGAAACGACCATAATTTGACTGATACAAGCGGGCACAATCTCGGCAACAGTGGGTGTTAATTGTCGGACATGCAGTTAGCGTTTCGTTCTCGCTGAAAATTATTTACATTTTACCTCATTAAAATCGTGCACGGTGTAAATGCAATATTTTATCCAAGGGGGTACTAACCTGTCAACCCTTTTATTGTTACTGTCATCGTATATCACGATTATCCCTAATGTTAGGAAAAGCGATATGGTATTTTTATGGCAATGTTCTAGGTGTAATAAACCACGGGTGGAAAGGATTTTCAGCGCTTCCGCTATGCAGTCTGGCCGGCTGCAAATTTGAACTTTTGCATTTTATTGTTAATGGGATTAGTAAGAACCAGGTTCAGCAATGCCTATTGTTAGGCACTTTGTGGTATAGGTATCACGCCAATGCATCAGTATTCTACATCGAGATGAGGTAGGTAGTTTTAAAGGGACGACAAGGGAGGTAAAACGAGGAGAAGAAGATCAGTCTTGGAAGGAAAGTGGGAATTGGGAACTGGAGGTAAACTTGGGGATTAGATTTGATATGCCACAGTTTTTTTTTCGACATAAAGGTAATGAACAAACCATAGAGTTAGCAAACACTTGGGATATACAGGGCGTTTCTGAATTTTTGTCGTATCAGAATGACGTAAATGCTGATTGGTGAAAGGCAAAGTCTCGACATAAACTGCTGAACACCAAGGTGGAAGGACTGGAAGGTGAAACAATATAAACCTCTATTCGGGATTGTTTCGCTTTGACGGCCGGAGCCAGCGCCGACATGAACTCGTGTCGCGCGGGTCCCAAAACGGGGGCAAATGGCAAATTGAAAGTAATCGCAATAATTTCGGTTCAATACACAACTTTGAACAACTGAGTTTCTTGAAATTTGGATTATTGAACTTTCCACGCGTGAATAAGCTGCCTATGCAGACCGCCAAGCGTTCTTAGTTTTACAATTTTTTTGAGAGCTCGGATCTTTTTGACTGGAGCAGGGCAAAGGGTCGGTGATTCCATTACGACAGTTTCTCTGGAGCGGCGGCATCGCATTTTTTAGATTAAAACGTCGAAAAATCGAACTCGATTTAGGGAAATATTTTTCTTTACTGTTGAATGTCAGGCTACTCTGATTTCTTTGTTTATCGTCGCGAATTGGAAACAGGTTGGGTTGGGAAATTACGCCGTTTCTCAGTAACATGGAGAAATGCGCCAGGACATCACAAAAAACTCCGTTATTCGGTGGAGCAAGCGGAAATGTGCGACGTTTCGATGTTCAGCAGTTTTAGATGTGATTCTAGGCATATTTAATATTCATGAAGGAGACTGTGCTGAGGTTAAGCTGTATTAAGAAACACCCTGTACTTGAATGCAAACTGCAAACAATAAAGCATGCACCACAGACACAAATACTACGTAGTAGACAGCTCATAGCAGAGTATATAGACGGTGAGATAATGGCGGTCTTTTGGCCACTTACAGGGATAGAGGCAGGTTTGTTGACCACCACAATGTCCTCATCCATGTGTACAATGGTGATGGGTTGGCTAGTGACGGGCACTTCATGTCTGCAACATTACAAGCTCAGTACGTCTCATGGTACTACGGCAGGCTCCTCGAAACACACATATTAAAAAAAAATCAACAGCAATCAGTGTCCAACTACAAAAAATACTGCGGACGCACGCGCGTATAAAAACCTGCTACAAATCGGTTGCTGTTATTATATTCGGAAAAATAGTAAACATAACGGTATGCTAAATAGAATATAAAAGAGTTAATGGCCAAATTACTACTGGGCAAAAAAATAATCATTAGTATTGTGTATACATATCGTTGATGGATGCTTGCTTTGTGCGAACGACTAACTACGACTCAACGCCTTCAGAGAAATCAGTTATTCAACGTTTGTTGTAGGGGGCGTGAAGTGTGAGAGAACTGTAAGTAATGAAGACTTGCAATTTTCATGCAGCTTTATCTCCCAGACAACATTCATTCGAGGTATTTACACGAAATGTGCAGGGAGCAGAGTTCACTTCGCTTTGAAAGCTTTCGGTATTAGTCTGAGCCATCTCAAGTAAATGACTGGCACCAATATTATTACGGAGTTATGTCGCGAGAGCTACATTTTCTCAGAAATCCCGGAAAGCAACCGACCGCAAAAGTTGAAAAACGAATGCGATGGAAACGAGACGGACCGACGCTGGTCGTGCTGATGAGCCGTTAAGATAGACGCAACTACTTTAACGTCTTTGTAACATTTTTCAACAGTACATGATACGAATCGCAAGAAGACTTGGCCTGTCTCAAAATATCGTCGCACTTCAAAACCGGAATACTGCAGAGTGGCTGTTCCGAGGACTGTTCTCATGTGACTAGAAGACTTTTTGACGCGAATCGGTTTTTGTTCATTTCTTCCTTCAAGTAGAAACTCTTTCAAAAAGAAATGTACGGGAAACGCTACTGAATTTTAGCAACGCCCATACATTTTTATTCAAGAAAAAAAAACGTTGCATACCAAATTTGAACTTTCTATTTAAAGAAAAAAGGTACCAAAAATGGTTTCTACTAAATAGTTCACTTTTTCATGTTTACGGAAATACATTTTTGGTACCTACCTTTTTTTTGAAAAAAGTTCAAATTTGGTGTGCGACTTTCTCTAATGAAAATGTATAGGCGTTGCAATCTACACACATCAAAAGAATCTAGGGGACAAGCAAATTCAGACGATTTCTAAAATCATCAAAACTTTTGATTTCCGTGAGCGATTTCATATCGGTTTTCAGCGTTCGATTGCCCAATTTTTCGTTTTCATGCCTTGATCACGTCAAATACGTACAGTGTTTCATAAGGTTGCTACAGGGTGATCAATGGAACAGTGTAAAATAGCCGAAAGTTCAGTACGAGCGCGATTTCCTAAGAAAAATATTTCATGCATTCCAATAGCACAGTTATGAAGATCGGTGTTTCACCTTCAGTAACGTTTCTGAATTTTGAAAATCGAAGGTGAATTGCAAAAGATATTGATCATTTTTGCCGCCGTGTTGAATTTCCAAGAAAAAAAAAAGTGGTCCGATTTCATTGAAACTTGGAACACACCCATGCCTAGTTCAAGTAATTGGAATTTCAAGGTCAAATGTCACTTTCGATCACTTTCGAGCCGCTATATCGAACTTTTTACATAAATGATTCAATTTGAATGAAACTTGAAACACACTAAAATCGAATCATTTACATAAAAGTTTAAAATGGCGGCTTGGAAGTGACCGAGAAAGACATTTGACCTTGAAATTCCAATTACTGAAACCAGACATAAATGTGATCCAAGTTTCAATGAAATCGGATCACTTCTTGGGAGTTCAACATGGCGGCACAAAATGATCAATATCTTTGGCAATTTACCTTCGATTTTCAAAATTCAAAAACGTTACTGAAGCTGAAATACCAGTTTTCATAACTATGCTATTGAAATGCATATAAATTTGTTTTTGGGGAATCGCGCTCGTACTGAATATTCGGCAATTTTACACTGTTCCATTGATCACCCTGTAGAAACATTATGAAACATTGTCCGTATTCGATGTGATCAAGACATGAAAACGAAGGATTGGGCTATCAAACACTGAAAACAGACATGAAATCGCTGACGGCAATCAAAAGTTATGATGATTTTAGAAATCGTCTGAATTTGCTTGTCCCCTAGATTCTTTTGATGTGTGTAGTTTTCAAAATTTCAAAAAACAAAATGAAAATTTTCGATTTTTTGTAAATTTTGAAAATTTGATGGCATTTCCCGTACATTTCTCTTTGAAGGAGTTGCTATTTCTACTATAAGACATCAACAAAAACCGATTCCAGTCAACAACCATCAGAAACCCCTCAACGCCCGGCGGCGCGTGGCAAAACTGGACTACACCAAAGTCTCTCAAGTGAAACTCCACAAGAATGGTAGGTTCTAGAGAAAATTTACAACGGTAATTTTTAAGGCAACAAAATGTAGGTACTGTGGTGATACACCCCTTTCTCGCTAAATGGAAGTGATCTACCCTACGTTATGTATCATCTTCATGTCGTTGCTTTTTGTAACCCTTTGACCCTTAATCAGTCAAATACATTCCCAAATTCCTTTAGATTCCCAGATACTTGTTTCCTAATTTCCGCAATTCCCCAGGTTCTATCAGAAGAGGACAATCAAATAAATATTGAAAATAAACAGATATTTCAAACCACACCTGCTTTATTCCGATAAATCAATGATCGCTAATTCAATCTAGTGAACCTTGACTACTTCATTTAATTAATAATTCATTACACACTTTCAGATTGTGCTGAATTCAGCCGACAATAAGGAATTAGCTTATTTAACTTCCATTCAGTTTCTGGAATTAGAATACATCCAATTTACTTGCTAAGACCGCGTCTGATTAGTAATTCGGACTCCTAATTAAACCCCGCTACTCAAGTTCCCAGTCTCTCCTCTTGGACCGCTTCTCTCTCGCCACCCTCTTTTTACACCCTGCAAGTGTGACATCCCTCTTCTAGCTAACCGATGCTCTAGAATGCGGCAGGACTCCACCATCATCCCTTCTACATTTTTTTTTCTTCCCAACATCGGCCCTAACGCTAATTTATTCCGAAAATTCATTTCTCTTTCAAGATTTCAGACTGGACACCACAGTACCTATCATGACAAAGTCTGTGGCATGAGCTTAAATCATTAATAGTTTTTTTAATGAAATACCGTTATTTGGAATTTACCTACCCCATGTTACGCTACTGGAAATAATGTCTTGCAAATGTCCAGCTGTTGCCGCTTATGGATTTTGTGACTTCCAACAGAGAATTTGGTGTTTTTCATTTGTTCATTTGAATTGTTCCTTCGCATCAAGCAGGAAAAACGGTGTGAAGATCGGTTTTTTCTTCCAGAATAAAACTCGAGACTATAAAACCGGCCAGCAGTGCTGTTTTCTTTCTTTTCTTCGGCCGCAGCAGTTGACTCCACATGGCAGAGTGGAACATCACCTCAAGTCTGCACTCAGCGCTTCTTGGGTGAGTAAGTTATATTCATCTTTTCATGTGATAGAGTCGAGTTGTGTTCTGATCTGCTTTTTTTTGTGTTTTAGCGACGCTGCCTCCGACGTGGCAGCCGCCCTCGAATCGTTGTCTGCTCTGGGGGCACCAGCAAAACTGGATGATTCGTGACGCTGGCGCCCCATACTCAAAGTAACATCATGCTCTCTAGCAACGGCAGCCAGTTATGCCCTCATGAAGGGGGCAACCACATAGGCAGCGCCACTGGGACACGGGCTAAAGGTAGTTGACTGGGTGGTGCCACTTCACGGAACCGCAGGGACTGCGCCGGCCCCGGCATTACCCAGAAAAGAAAGTCCCGTTCGCTTTATCTAGATTTGAAGTATATCACCTAGCTAGCTTCTGTATCTACGGATGTTGTTGTGAAATAGATTACGTTCCTACTTGTGTTCTCGTAGTCATTTTGGAGGTTTTCTTCGTTCGAAGTGAGACGAAATTTTACAGGCAGACTACTTTGTTCAAGCGTTGACCCGGCGTGGCCGTACTGCACCAAATCGGCATTGTATTGAACTGGCCATGGCAAAATTGTCACAATCGTTACTAACATGCTCAAAAGCTTCCAAACTAAAATCAACAGCGCCGATAATTAGATATCAACCAAACAACATTTAGGCTGAACAATGGGCCGCTCGAACTGCGGTGAATATCTGATTCCACTGGCAGCGAACGGGTGTTTGTCGCATGAACAAGGGAGTCTATTATTGCGTTACGGCATACAGAGTGTTCCCAAACCAAACCGGCATGAAAATTCAAGGTTTAGGATTGACCGCGGTCCTGCACTCCGTAACTAACTCAAATCACAAGAACTGTCTTTCGATGTTAACATATCTCGGCCTTATTGTCAAAATCTCTAGGCTTTTGAATAATTATAATTTGGAAGTTTTAGGGTTGTAGTTTTAGAGGGTTGAGAGTTTAGGAAAACCAGTGTTCAATTAAAAAAAGGTCTTCGGCATCTTCACAAGTTGAGGATAAGAGCTCACGGGATGAATCGGGACCGGGCCCTGGTCGTGATATTAGTCTTGCAATTCGCGATTCAAGTTAATTTTTCCCGCCACAAGATATTGCTATCAAAAGTGGCATGAGATGACAATGATTGGTTGCCAATTATGCCACTTCGATGTTATTGGGCAGTTCGCTTGTCATGGCTCATTACAATCCGCTTTTAGCAGCAATCCTGTGGCAAGAAAAATTAAATTCTATCTCGAATCAATGGCCCCACGTCCATAGCGATTTGGGGTTCATTGAAATCGTCTCCAGTTCTTGTGATTGAACTAGATCTACTGTACCAAAGTCGGTGAGTCTTCTAAGTGGTACGTTTGCCATGGAAGTAAGTGGCACGTTTGCCATGGAAGTGAACTGCTACCATATAAGATAATTCAAACTCCTTGAAGGTTGATCAGTCATTTGGGAAAAACTGTATCTATCAATCTACTAAAGAACAGCATCCATCACGATATGTTACGTTCATTTTGTTACAATCAAAGACATCCACGTTTACATCATACCAAAGTCACGGAAGTAGATAGTAGTGTGGCAGTATATACAGAGTTGGAAAAATGTTTATTACAAAGCTGGTCGTAAAGTGTGTGAAAACATGTACAAAATAATAAAAAGTTATTCGACGCTTTCAACACACACATCATACTAGACTGTGGCCATGGCTGGTGGTGTGGAAAAGCGTCGTTTATCGTTCGTGTGATAAAAACACAATTATTATCGTACGAATTTGTCGCTTCATGCATACCTATGAACTACGTTGGCTAACAAGTCGTTATGTTTCAGCTTGTAATCGGTGGGGACCTTGTCGTAGTTGACGGTCAACGTCCCGGCCTGGATGCACCTTTCGTACTCCTCGGCCGGATGGGCCCGGAACTCCCTGGCGAACACGTCGAGGATCCTCTCGCCCACCCATCGTCCTTTGGTGAACGTCGTGAAGGTGAAATAGTACGGGTACACTTTCCGCAGCCCTTGAAAGAAGAGAACAGAAACAAATCAGTGAATGCATAAAACATGAAGGTATATGGGAGAGAGCCTAAAACTTTGCGGGATTTCTTTTTGTGGCGCGGTTAATTATTGAGTGGACGAGAGCGAAGGGACGAAACCGTTCGCTGCTCGTTTTAGTGGGTGCTACAGTATACTGGGCGCCCCTGAGCTGTGCGCTACTTCAAACCAGACGATACATGAATCAGTTAATGCGGAAAAATCAAGTTTTTTGTCATAATTAGTTACCGTCCAAATTGGTAAAAGTAACAAATTTAAGTGATAAGGATACGTGTTGTTTCTTATATGAAGTATACAATTATTCACACGTTTCCAGTTAAAGAGGATAGACGATCTGCCCCTGGTAATAAGCAACCAGTAACACGTATATCACCAGTGCTGTGCGTTCCTTAGCAACTGTCACGTGTTAGGCAACAAAGTCGTTACCGGGTCCTGATCACTACAGAATGGTGCCGTGACCAGGATGATAAGAGACTGAGAAACTACAAGCGCCACTTCGTGGTTTTCGTAGTGTTAGGTAGTGTAGTGTTAGTACATATATTTACCCTACACCTCAAACGAGGTAAATGGGATTTTTTTTATTAATATAATATATAATATATACGCCACAAAAAAGAAAAGAAAAAGGTCAGCTAGAAAAACTCAAAAATCATCTCCTGCCTTCAGGTTCACCACAGGGCGCTTTTCAAGAAACAAAAAATATCATGGATTTTCGCTTTAGATGTAGAATTATGTGGCAGTTGTCTGGTCGAATCTCGTGTGTGAGGTATTTTGAGAGCCAGAAGGATCTGAATGAGATTAGTGCTGGGCATCTGCAGATCAAGTGGAAGATATCCTCGCTTTCATTTAAATTGCATAGAGTGCAGTTTCTCTGGTTTTTTGGTTCCCTGGTTTTTTGTGTATTCAATGTTAGCTTGTTCATGTTACAATAATCGCTTAGAAGACTGATCTTTTTTTGAAGTTTAAAAGGGGAGTCCGAGAAAATTATCAAGTCGTCAGCATACATAAGTAGGATAAGGTCGTTTCTTCCGTCAATATTTAAACCTTTGCAGCCGTTCGCTTTTGAAAAGCTTTCCAAGTCGCTGATAAAAAGCGAAAAAAGAGTAGGACTGAGGCTGTCTCCTTGCAAGACGCCTTTTGTTACAGGGATATCACATGCTGTTTGGTTACTTGACTTCACATGAACCGCAGCATTATGATAGATTTTTTGAAGAACGCGTACAAACTTACCGCTTACTCCCGAGTTATAAAGTTTATGAAAAAGAAGAGAATGCTCAACCAAATCGAACGCCGCCTTAAAATCGACAAATAATGCGTATACTTTTCTTCTTCTGGGCAGTCGGAGGTGAAGTTGTATGATTGAATTTAAAACGAAAATATTATCCAAGCACCCACGTTTTTTCCTAAAGCCAGCTTGTGTCTCAGGTATCATATCATTGTCGGCGCCAGTAGCAAGCCTTCCACCAGAGAACCACTTTACGACTACAAGTTCCTCGCCACGTTTTATAGATCATGGGCGCCAGTATACCACAGTAATAAGCCTTCTTGTTCAAGGAGCAGTCAGATGGCCAGCACTGGTCAGTCACGATATCGCCATCTTGATTATTACGCCCTCCGTTTTTACATAGTGACTAAACAACAACAACAAAAATCATGACTACCGAGGTTTCTTTCGCCGTACTGTGTGTTTTCATGTCTAGCGGCCGAAAAGTGTTCTTCGTATATCCTCCGGAGCATCATCGCACGATTGGCCCATTAACAATGGAAACACGCGTCCGGCCCCCAATAAAATAAGTTATAAACTAAACGAAATGTAATCCAGAAACTGCAATTCTATTTCATATAGAAGAGCGCAAGAAAGAGGAGTCTGGGCAGAAGAAATCGTGCGCCGAATCAGGATTCAGGGACGTGATCAGCGCTAAATATTCAATGAGAAAGCGTGCTTGCGGGCGGGCTCAAAGACCATGTCCAGAAGTCCCGGACATGAAAAAATGGCCGAAATCACTTTTGTGTTGGTTTAGAACTTCTGCATCGCGTGTGGGTGTGTGCGCGCGGTCGGAGCTTTTATCGCGTCGATGTCGTAACGATGTCAAAAATCTAAATTGGACAGTGGCAAGGAGCGGGAGCGACCGTGGCCGAATTTTCGTCACGTTCGCTTCGCTGTCCGATTGAAAAACAATATTATTGCCCCGCTTGTTGGATAAAAAGCCAAATTTATCGGTTGCAATTGCCAGAAGCCCGCCACTTTGCTCTCCAGAGTCTCGCACCGCCAACCTCCTCACTATTTCACCCGGCGACTGCTACCACTACTACTATTAGTATCAGCTCTGTTTGTTTCAATTGGAAATATATTTTATACCGACTGGAAAAAGTAAATGCTATTTGCTATTGGAGCACCAACTGGAGTCTCTTTCAAGGCGTGCGAATAATTTTCTATTTCGAAAATACCACCGATTTGTCTAAGAACATAAGGCATACTCTGATTTTATAACCTTACAACCAATTAGATGCATGAAAAGCGTTCCATGCTTATTTATCAAACTGACGGTAGATAAAATAAAATTAACTTGCTGTTCGCCTGGAAGAATTCAACCAATAAGCATATTTATGGAGGTTTTAAAATGGTTTGAACAAATAAAATAGATAATAAATTATTTCGCAAATTCGTGATTTAAATTAATTTTCCCGCCACAAACGGATGCAACAAGCGGATCGTGGTGGCAGCTGGCAATCAGACTTGAGTGACGCAGGCCAATTTTTTTCAAAAATTTAAACACATTTTTGAAGAATAAGCTGGGTAAGCGCAGCTAAATATATTAAAATATATGTATTGTGTGGCCAGGATGCCGTCCACAGCGTAGTGGCGCCCCGACATCATCTCCGTCCAGTACTAGCCAGAACACCATTATACTACCCCATATCATTCTAGGGTAGATCCAAACTACGTCCGGGATCATAGTTTTACACCGTTGGTTCAACTTAAACTGACCAGACCTCACTCACTTACAAAGGCATCAGTACGAACACAACCACCGCCTACAAAACTACATTTCCAAAGACGCGAAAGAAACTATCATCTAGTAGATTGCACTTTCTGACATCAGAACTTTGCGTCTTTTGATTAACTTCAACATTTCAACCGACCAAATCAGCTGATGCCTGAGCTGAGCCTAAATATACATATTGCGGTGGTGCGCCGTCACCCTAGCTGAGCTTGAGCGGGCTTCAAGGTAAAAGGGTTTATCAGAATTAACAGAACCGAAATTCAAATATTTGGGATTATTATCAATGAATCATCGTAAAATAGCAATCCTGTGTAAGATTAGGTCAAGATTAATCAAGCAGATTCACGTGATTCTAACTTTGTCCGGGTGATTTGACTGACTTTCCTGTCTTCTCTTTGCGATGAACCCCTTCTTGATTAGGGTAGTGCATTCATTTTGATATAAGTATTCCAGTTCTCGTCCATCAGATCTATTAGTTTGAAGGTGGTTGTTTTCTTGGTTTTTTTTGGACTCCGTTCAAAAGAAACTATTTTTTTTTAAATGCGGACGTTTTGTCTTTAATTCAGACTTTTTCATGGCTATAAAAACAATGTAAATCTAAGTAACAATTACATATAAAAGTGTGGAGCTTACCATCTAAAAAATGTATATAATAATAATAGTAAAATAATAATAATAATAGTAATAATAAAATGTCTTTATTGGCGGTATTCAGCGAAGCTGCTCTTCCATACAACCACAACAATACAACAATAAACATATAACAAAAAATATGTATATAATAAACAAAATAACATAAATCACGTATATATCATGAAAAAAAGACAATAAGTATCATGATCGGTCGCTCAAAAGAAATTTCCTGAGTTGGGATTGAAATGATTGGAGGCTAGAGGCGCTCCTGATATGAAATGGGACTCTATTCATTGTGACCGCGGCACAGTAGGAGAAGGAGCCACGGAACTGTGTACTCCGGTGTCGAGGAACTACACACAGACCACGGCCTCTCGTATCAATTGAATGGATGTTTTCGTTTCTGATCACTCTACTGCGCAAGTACTCGGGATGCAAGGTGACGTCCAACTTGTAGACTAACGAGGCAAGCCGCAAGGTGAACATTTCGCCCAAGCTCAACCAACCGGACTGTTCGTATTTCTCGGTGGTAAAATAAGTTTGTAAAATTTCTCGTGTAGACATGTATAAGGTTTTTTTGACAACATTTTTTGATTAGCATGTTTTCTGATTGTTGTTTATGGTCTTTGATTTTTGAATTTGTCAAGGATGAAACTGTAAATTTTGCCAAGTCCCTCGGTGTCTGAACGTTTGTTGACCGTATTGTTAATGTTAATAAAAATCATTTCACTTGAATTTCGTCATTTCCCATTGATCTCTTTATCTAAAATGATGGTGTCGTCAAAATTGAAGGTGTGATTATCAATGAAATAAGCAATTTTCTCAATCTTGTCAGACTTCTTATCATTACAATCGTAACAGTGTTGTCGAATTCGATTTTTCAAATATTGTTTAGTTTGGCCAATATAACAAGAATTGCAATCTTTACATGGGATCTTATAAATCACACATGATTGACTGGTTTTAGGTACTTTGCTTTCCAATCTGCTGCAGATAATATTTGTGGACTTTACATTGTAATATACCAGTTGGAAATTGTACTCTTTGAATATTTTGTTGATGTTAAATGAAATGTTTTTATTGTATGGAAATTTTAGATATATGTTTTTTTGTTGTTTAGGGTGTTGTTGTGCTGTGAACTTTTCTTTTGTCCGGTTGAAAATTTGATTAATAAAGGGTACTAGGATAATTATTCTCGTTTGAAATTCTTCTTAGTTTCTTAAAATTATCAAAATGAAAGATGCTGTCACTAGGGATCGACCGATATGGATTTTTTGGCCGATACCGATTATCGGCCGATACCGATATATGCGATATCCATATCGGCCAATACCGATATATCGGCCTCAATATTTTTATCCTTCAATTACTATTTATTTCGAATTTTTCCGTATGAGATACATTGCGCAAGTGAATATACAGTGTGGTGATAAAGTGTGCGATATCCATATCGGCCAATACCGATATATCGGCCCCAATATTTTTATCCTTCAATTACTATTTATTTCGAATTTTTCCGTATGAGATACATTGCGCAAGTTAGTGAATATACAGTGTGGTGATAAAGTGTGCGATATCCATATCGGCCAATACCGATATATCGGCCTCAATATTTTTATCCTTCAATTACTATTTATCTCGAGTTTTTCCGTATGAGATACATTGCGCAAGTGAATATACAGTGTGGTGATAAAGTCCTGCACAAAATTCATACTTCCGTTCACGAATTTATCTCTGAAAAAACTCTGGAACAGGTCGATTTTGTCTTTATCCAACCACTATTCTGTAATTAAAACAAGTATTTGTTTGGTAATGATAAATATCACGTTTTCAAACTTTGTGTGCATTTTATTCAAAAAAAGAAGTAGTCTGAGGGCTCGATACCATGTTGCAGGCGCAAAGTTCAAGACGGCCAAATACGGCGGTCTGATTGCTTGGTATCCGCCGTTGCTATGGTAACCGCACTTACGGCGGTTTCAGCCCCAACTTGGTATCGAGCCGTAGACATAAAACATTTCCACACTGTTGTTTGAAAAAAAACCAAAACTATCAATTTTATAAAAAAAAAATTGGGGTTGTCATTTAAAAAAATTCATGATGTCATCGTTACTCAAAAAGTCAGAAACAGCCAACGAAAAAAGTGTTTTTGTATACAGTAGATATTGTGGGTTGGATAAAAACAAAATCGACCTGTTGCAGGATTTTTCCGAAAAAAAAATCATTAACGGAGATATGAATTTTGTGCAGGACTTTATCACCACACTGTATATTATATCATCACCCAATGTGTATAGAATAAAGGATTTTTTCCGTATCAGCGGAAGGTTTTCGATGTTTTATCACGATGTCTATATCACAAACATTCTGAATAATCTCCAAATTATTATTATTTTTTTTGGCAGAAGTTTTTTTTAGTTCGACTTTGGTAAATTATTGTATAGTTTAATAAAGAAGAATAATAACTTGGTATGATTTTTCACTGTTACATGTTTCAAGATCATTCGGCTTATGTGTTTTCCAAGTGTTTTAAGAAGCGTGCTACACATTCAAATATCGGCGACATACCGGCCAAATGTCCAAATGGATGGATACCGATATAATCCAAAAATAGGCCGATATACCGATAAACCGATAAATCGATATACTATATCGGTATCGGTCGATCCCTAGTTGTCACTCAACTTCCAACATTTTACTAGTAAGATCTTCAATAATGAATGGCAACTTTCATATGGAATGGATGGTATGATTCGAAATTCAGTAGTCTATTGGAATTACATGGTTTTGTATACCAATTTGTTTTCATATTACCAGTTAAATCTTCCGAGGTTTTAATATCTAAGAATGCAATCTCTCGATTTTATCTCAAACTTGATTTAATTGTGTTTACGGAATTTAGTAAATGTAAGACATGGTCAACTTCAGATTCAGGTAGTGACACTATTGTATTATCAACGTATAGTTTAAGTAAAGGTATAGGAAAATTCAATTTGGAAGTGACTGTATCAAGTATATAATTCATCACTATGTTGGCAAAGACTGGACTTGCTGGGTTTCCCATAGCTGTACCATCTAATTGTTGGTACAATTTTGTACCAAATGAAAAATAACTTGTCTCGAAACAATGATTAATTATTTCAGTTAACTCAGAACAAGAGATTTCAGTGTAACATGATATTTTTCTCCATTCTTTATGAATTATATAAATCACTAGATCTTTAGGAATATTCGTGAATAGAGAAACAACATTAAATGGTACCAAAATATAATTTGAAGGTAATGTCATGTTGCAAATAGATTCTACTAAACTGCTTGACAATTGAACTGCAACACCTAAAAATTAGGTGCGTTTTCAAATTGAGATAGCTCGAAAAATATTTGACGGATTTCAGAAATTCAGGCATGTGAGGAAAGGTCATTCCTTTGACTATCAAGTGCTGGTATTGATGATAAGTTTGATTGCACAATTTGTCATATACAGGGTGCCAACGGAGAGCGTGCAGATATGGGCAATCTTTCACCTTGTACAACTTTCGAAAAAAAAATCCGAGATTTTTTCTATTGCCTGCTTTTGAAAGGTTGAATCATTATGCCGAAACGGTTTTGAAATTTTGACCCTAACTTTTTTTTTCAAAAAATTGTGCTCAATTTTCTGAAATATGCACTTTCTGATTAAGAAAAAGAAATAGAGAAATTGTTTGTTTTCAAACGGCTTCCATATTGAATTTGCTTACGAAGATTTTTAGATTTTTATTTGAGCCTCCACATCCCCTAGAAACTACCCCTTTTGGGACACCGTCTCACAACAAGATATGCAATGCTTCATTTAAAAGGCATAAGGTGATTACTCGTCAATAATTGGATTGAAATAAGGATACTGCGATGACCCCACACGTACAGATTCCTAAAAACCACCCCTTGACTTCAAGGGACAGGGTTGGTATGATAAGACATGCAATATGTACATGAAAATTCCAAAAAACGTCTTTTTCAACTGTTCCACTGAAAAAGTGATGCTACACGATGACCCTCTGCGTAGGTCATCCCAACAGTAGCTACCCTCTCGGAAAAAGAACTACCCTTTAAAAAACCAGTACATACTTCCGCAATACCTCATTTGTTGGAATTTTCTCAAAATCTGTCGCAATAGTTTGCCGCTACGATGATTTCATTCACATATTTACCCGAAACTACCCCTTCAACTACCCCTCCAATATCGCATAGCCTTTACCTTGATGCGTGTAAGGTCATCGCGAAATCATTTTAAACTTATTCAATCGCACCTTCTCTGAGCTTCCAAATGAGGTATTGCATACCTTTTACTAAAGGGGCGATTTCTAGGGGTAGTTTCAGGAAAGGTTTTGTACTATCATCGTAGAAAACACCATCATTTCAATGAAACGGTTAGTAGGCAAAAGTTCTTTGAACTCGTAAATAACGCATCAAGGTAGAGGCTATGCGATATTGGAGGGGTAGTTGAAGGGGTAGTTTCGGGTAGATATGTGAATGAAATCATCGTAACGGCAAACTATTGCGACAGATTTTGAGAAAATTCCAACAAATGAGGTATTGCGGAAGTATGTACTGGTTTTTTAAAGGGTAGTTCTTTTAGCTACTGCTAGCTACCAGCTACTGTTGGGATGACCTACGTAAAGGGTCATCGTGTAACATCACTTTTCAAGTGGAACAGTTGAAGAAGACGTTTTTTTGGAATTTTCATCTATTACATGTCTTATCATACCAACCCTGTCCCTTGAAGTCAAGGGGTGGTTTTTAGGGAGCTGTACGTGTGGGGTCATCCTAGTATACTTATTTCAATCCAATTATTGATGAGTACTTTTCTTAGGCCTTTTGAATGAAGCATTGCATATCTTGTTGTGAGACGGTGTCCCAAAAGGAGTAGTTTCTAGGGGATGTGGAGGCTCAAATGAAAATTTTCATAAGTAAATTCAATATGGACGCCGTTTGAAAACAAACAATGTCTCTATTTCTTTTTTTTAATCAGAAAGTGCATATTTCAGAAAATTGAGCACAATTTTTTGAAAAAAAAGTTAGGGTCAAAATTCCAAAACCGTTTCGGCATAATGATTCAACCTTTCAAAAGCACGCAATAGAAAAAATCTCGGACTTTTTTTTCGAAAGTTGCACAAGATGCAAGATTGCCCATATCTGCACGCTCTCCGTTGGCACCCTGTATATGACAAATTGTGCAATCAAACTTATCATCAATACCAGCACTCGATAGTCAAAGAAATGATCTTTCCTCACATGCCTGAATTTCTGGAATCCGTCAGATATTTGTTGAGCTATCTCAATTTGAAAACGCACCTAATTTTTAGGTGTTGCAGTTCAATTGTCAAGCAGTTTAGTTCCATCAAGTTCTTAATATTGTAAGTGTATGTAGTTGTGATGGGATGAAGTATGCTGTGAAGATACTTGGCTAGGTTATATGATGGAGAATTTATACAACATACTACAGGTCTAAAAGCAATTTTGTCTTTTTTGTGAATTTTTCTTAAACCATACAGTTTAGGAGGTAAACTGTTATGCCTCTTCAGTTTGAAATTTGAATCTTTTAGTATTATCAAGGATGCTTCTTTCATGTAATCTGTCAATGAGTTTGTTCGAATCGTTTTGAAATCGAACCGTAGGGTCACGACGAGGGTCACGATTTAAAACTTGATAGATGTTAGTGTCTTGCAACATCGTATTTATCGCATTATCGTAGTATGTTCTATACATAAGAGTGGAAACATTACCTTCATCAGATTTACTTAAAATCACATTTCGATTATGTTTCATGAATCTAATTGTCGAATTGAGGTTATCAGCCAATTTTTTTTGTATATTTATCATGCTGGTCAAGTTTATAGAATGTATTAGTTATTATATTCACCGATCTGGCTCTTCTTTTGTTCTTTTAATATTCATCTACAGGTAATTGAGCAATTCCAAATTTTAAATCTTTATGATTGTAGGTATAGGTAACTCAGAATTTTTAATAGAAATCCCAAATTTTGGACCTAGACATATAGTATCAAAGACATCAGTGGGAATTGGAATATTAGTTAAATTAATGATTAGATCCTGTCTATGTGAAGGAATAATTGAGGTTTCTTTGTTGATTAACCGGTCGAACTTGGCAAGATTATAGAGCTTCACTTTTGAGAACTGTTTTTTATAAAAAATATTCAAGTAAAATGCTGTCTTCAAAAATAATTCATTTTCCAATAATCTTCCAATTTCTTCTTTTGATTCGGATTGCTTCTTTTGTAGTACATTGATTTCGTAGTGAGTCACTTTAATTTCCAGGTTGAGGATCGATTTTTTCATATTGTAGATGATTTTACCGCACTGCTTTGTGTAAGGATGGTTCGTGCCAGGAAAACCATTGATTGGCATTTTAAAAAAATAGTTTCTTTTGACGAAGTCCAAAAAACCCAAGAAAACAACCACCTTCAAATTCATTTCAATCCCATTCAAGAGTAATCAGTATTTCCGGATTAAATCGCTTACAAAATGATGTATGTACAAGGGAAAGAACCCGGAGAGTTATTCAATTAACACAAAGCTTAAACAATGACCACAAAACTCTCATTTGCAAATTTTGAATGTAAAACTGAACGGGAGACCATTGTGTTGTCTGCCAGGAATTATAATCCATCGGATTCTGATTCATCCGAATATAAATAAATTGTGTCAAGAATTATTATTGAAGTATAAAATCAACCTGGAACAATGTTCTATTGTTATCCAACATTTGGACCAATGAAATAACCTTTTGTGTGGTTTTGAATGATTTTTTTTGTAGAAATTATTCAACTATTCAGTATCCTCTTTCATCGAGTCCGGTTACCAATTCAAATTTAATAACTGAAGAAAATAAGCAAGCGATGAAACTTTCTAGCGGATCACAACAAAATTGTGACGGGGCCCTGATCACTACAGAATGGTGCCGTGACCAGGATGATGGACTGCAAAACTACGAGCGCTGCTTCATGGTTCTAGTAGTGCTACGCGCGTCTGACTGATGAAAGTCGAGTATCCCAGTCGCACAGTTAAACAGCTACCACTCACATCACAGTTTAAATCTTCATGGCTTAAAGCGTGGTAATTCTCAATTACGATTCCACTAGGTATGAGTTTCTAGTACGGCGAAGCAAAGCGCGCAACTGAGGCCGAACAAGTATGGGGCGAAACACATGCAGAGGCACAGAGCTCAACATCGCCGGCGACAGCATGTGGTGGCGCGGTGGGTGTCTGCAGCTCCGGAGAAGTAGTAGCAGCGGCAGTGTGTTTTGCCGCGGTGTCGGTGCAAAACCCATTATAGTTTTGGCTCAATCCGATGTGGAACTTTGGAAGTTACTTCAAGCTCAAGAATCTATTTAACAGCCCACAAACACATGAAATACAAACCGCAGAGATAGGTGTACGTCTGCGTGACAAGGCCCGGATTTTCTCCGTGGATGCCACACACTAAACCCCCGCCCCTTCACTCCGGGCTCGCCCGTAAGCCGAACTGAAGATATTGCAGCGGAAAAGACATTTCCTGAAAACTGTCGAAGGCGGTATTACATCACCCGGCATCCAGATGCATACAAAGTAGTCGTTATACGGTTATACCTATCTCTTGGTGTAGCACCACCTACCGATACGACCGGTAGCTGGTGCCGTAGCCGCGTGCTTATTTTATTTCTTGTTGCGGATGCTGAGCTGTTGCCGCTCTCTCTACACTGCAAGTAATTTTATAGTGTATACTGTTTATCACTCGAGATGTTAGACACGGCAAATAAGGGGTGTTTGCTAGAACCTCCTCGCCGACTCTCCGAGGATCAATAAGATCGGCACGGCTTTTTATTAAATCTTAAAGCGGCTTTGAACTTCTCTCTCGAGCTACGAACGCGCGAGTGTGTGTTAGTTGGTCGCATCTTTTCTCAAGATGTACCAAATCTTGAAGCAGCTCAAATTTCATCCTACTTAGAGCTACGCAGAGTAATCGCGTGCAATTTTGCAGCAATGTGCCGGAGCAGCAAACATCAAGAAGGAGAGACAGCATTAATGCCATCAAAGCGGAAAGTTTTGTTCTCGGCATAAAAGTTTTCAGTCTTGGTATTTTAAAGTTGGGAAAAAATTAACATTCAAGTCTCGAGTGCGGGTCTGTATTTATCGCATTCATTAGGGATACGAAAGTACATGGATTTGATTCGCAATCAGCATTGGCCGGAAGTTTTTGTTTCAGTCATGCCGAATCGAATGCCCGCGCGGAGCTGACCCAGGAGAAACAGCTGGGCTTATTGAATAACTGTTCCTTGAGTTGCCGCTGGAATAATTAAAACTGGGTGTGCAAAGAGGCTGCTGTCGAAGGTCGAAGCCCATTCGCGACCGAATGCTACCGTAGAAATTGGTATTTTCCTTGTGGTTTGGGAATACTGTCCAGGAGGATGCAGACTTTTTTCTTCAAACTCTGAGGGGCTATTATATCCGTTATTGTGCGTAGGTGTTGGCGATGAAACTATATGCGAAGCCGAACCTGAACCTCTAAGAATTTTGGTATTGACACCACCCGTTCCACGTGTGACATGAAGGCCCGTGTTTTTTTCAGTGAAGTTTTTGGCGATAAGCGCAAGCTATATAAATCGTTTCGAGCGAAAAACTCGTTCTTTTCTGTCGCCGAATTCGTACCGACCATGCTGCCCGAGTAGAAAAACGGCCGCCGGCCGCCTCGGCTTATCTTCTACAGGTAAATAAAGCACTGCTTGCGCTGCGGGATGGCAAATCATGGTGAATTCGTCCTTAGAGGCCCTTTCTCGGCGCTATTGCTTATTTTCCGTCGCCATTTTCGACGTTCCACCGCCGCCGGGTATAGCTATTTTCCACGATCCACCACCGCCGGCTATCGGTATTTTCCACGTTCCACCGTTGCCGGCTATCGCTATTTTCCACGTTCCACCGCCGCTGGAGTTTCCACCACCGCCGGCTATCGCTATTTTCCACGATCCACCGCCGCACAGTGGTCCAGATTCAACATTTTTTGGCCCAAACTCTCGAACATACGGAAACGCCTCAAAATCAGCTGGCGTTTACAGGAAAAATAATGAAAAAATGCCATTTTAATGTAGGGGTGGGTTTCAGGAGGTGTAAATTGAAATAATCGAATAAAATTGTGAAACTTTGGATTCGAGTAGAATACTTACCCTGAAATCGATCAAAAATAGTGAAAAAATCATACTGATACATAAGGGGTAGGATAGGTATATAGGATTTGAATAGAACTTTATTTCTCAATTTGAGGAAAAATTGTGGCAAATATCTTATGATACATAACGGTGGATTTCTGAGGCTGGAAATTGAAATAATCAGGTAAAATTATGGAACTTGGGATTCAAAAAGTGTTTCACTTCCTAATTCAAGAAAAAGAGGAGCTTGTGGTAGTTAGCGCGTTCGACTGCCACTCCGGAGGTCACAGGTTCGATCTCCGCCGGGGACGGATTTTCGACCTCGAAAAACAAGCTTTTTGATTTAGTTGGAATGCTTGCTAAATGCGCCGTGTGTCGCATAGCACGTAAAATACGAACAATGGTGCCGACCCCATGCGATGTTGGTGGTCGTTAAAAATCCCTACCCTGTATTGGAACACACAGGAGCTTGGCAAAATTTCTGGTATAGTGGAGGAAAGCATTCACCGGCGTCGGTGTTAGGCCTCGTTGCGGAAATAGGCCGACGTTAAATAAACAAATATGACCAATATATATAATTTAAGAGAATAAGTAAAAAAAATCTTACTGATACATGAGGGTGGATTTGAAGGGGTGGAAATGGAAATAATCAGGTGAAATTGTGGAAGGTTGTTTTCAAAAAAACATCTACCTTCTCATTTGACAAAAAAATAGTGAAAAAAAATCCTACTAATACATAGCGGTAGATTTAAGGGGGAGAAATTTGAAATATTTATCTAAAATTGTCAAACTGTGGATTTGAATAGCATTTTACTTGTAATATTTGTAATAATAAAATCTTTATTTTCAAACTATCTTGTAATTTCTTGTCGGGCTTTAGAATCAACCCTATACTTTTTGGAATATATTGCCAATACACTTTCAAGTTTAGGACGTCCAAGAATATTCTTGGTATTATAATGACAGCTGGTGTGTATAAAGTGCCGTTGCATTTCACAGAAGAGTACAGGTATAGAACAACACACAAGAAAATTTTAAATTCTGGACAATTTCATCCAGTTATTCAATTTCTACCCGAAATCGATCTCTATAATTAGTGGGATTTTTCTGTATTTTTTTTATCTATATTTTCCAAATCCACCCCCTGAAACCCACCCCCTCTGTATATCAGTGTGATTTTTGTTACTATATTTCCTCGAATTCGAAAGTAAAATTCTATTCGAATTCAAAGTTGCACAATTTTATTTGCTAATTTCAATTTACACCCCCTGAAACCTACCTCTAAATTATGATGCCCTTTTTTTTCATTATTTTTCCTGTAAACGCCAGCTGATTTTTTAACGTTTTTATAAGTTTCAGAATTTTGGCCAAAAAATGTTGAATTTGGACCACTGTGCGCCGCGCGACCCGTGGAATATAAATTCGTGTCAAACCTAAAGTTGCGAACAGTAGCAATCAGTTTTTTAATATGTATTGAAAAAGGTTCATATCTACTAGGAAATAAAATATCTCGGCGGTAACTAGTGGTAAAAATTACTTCTGCCCTTTAAAAAAAAATATCCGCTGACTATGTGTGAAAAAATGCAATATGAAGTAATTAGCAATTATCGGTAAAAAATATTATTTTTTTGAGTTTTATGTTAACAGATTATAAAGTACAAATCATCAGAAGGAGTTTCCGTATTCAAACGTCAAAATTGGTGCAATTTTACGGACATGACACTACTTTTTACAATTAACATATTTCTCCCAACTTGATGGAGCGCCAATGTTGCGCCCGTGAAGCGCACGTTTGGAGTCTGCCCAAGAGCCTTGTAGGAATACATGGACCCTCCTTGAAGTTATTCTGAGGTCTATAACTATTAGTGAAACTATACCAATCGCCGATAAGGGTTTGAAAAATAACTTTTTTTTTGGACTTTTGGCCACCGTGTAGAGTTTCTGAACCACTGTGCGCCGCTGGAGTTTCCACCGCCGCCGGCTATCGCTATTTTCCACGTTCCACCGCCGCCGGCTATCGCTATTTTCCACGTTCCACCGCCACCGGCTATCGCTATTTTCTACTTTTCACCACCAGCCGTGCTCGCTGCCGAACTTACGCCGCCACTTGCATCGTCGGCTACCGAATCAAAGTTAAGTGGTTTTTTTATGTATCGATGGGCCAAACTTCCCGCCTCGGCGATTTAATCAATGTATCATTGTCTAGCCGCGCTACTGAAATGTGCCGGATCGCCGCCTTGGATACCGTCAGTGTTATTTATCCTCCATTTTGCCACGCGTTGTGTATTTGCTGACCCCTTTCTGTTGTCTGTCCCCCAGGTCCTCGGCCCCGACGGTTGAAGAGTTCTGCAGGCCAACATCACCAGGCATCGGCCAAAGCTACGTCAGGCCTGGGCGCACTGTTATTTTGAATTGCCGACCGCTTTCCGGCTGAGCTAGCAGAACTTCCGGGAACCACGGGCCGACACCAGGAACATCCGTCGGAGGTCCGGTGGCCTGGTGGGGGCGGCAGGAATGGAGACGCCAGGACTTTGGACAGCGCACGTCGGCCACAGGGAAGTCCTTTTCCATTTTTCTTCTACTTGCGAGAAAGCTAGAAGTTCTGTAGATCCGGCAGGTTGAGTTTGAATTTAATTGTTACATTGTGGTGCCCTTATGCCCCGTCTTCACTTGGGCGAGTCTTCAACTCTTCCCAGTAAGCGGCCCTCTGCCAGTATTGTTTGTGTTTTGTTACGAGAAGCTTCAAGCGAGCTTCTTGTATCTTGTACCTGGCCCAGTGGACGTTATTATGATTGTGCTCCCAATTAATTCATTTTCCGTGTGTGAATTACATGATTTGTACAACGCACTTGTTCTCGTTCACTTGTATGTCCCACAGCCCAGTATTTTAATTTGGAATGCGGCTGTTGCACGGAGCTGACTCCTCCGGTCCGCATGGATCGAAACGTTTGAATTTGACCCCGCGATAAGTTTTCAAAACGAAGACGACCTGTTGCTCGACATGGTGACATTTTCGAAAATATTGGGCTTGGGCGAAGAGAAAAAGATTGTGCCGATGAAAGCTGTGGCTAAGGCTAGTACTGAGAAGGCCGTCAGCTCCGTCAAGTGCTGGAATTATTCCGGAGTAAACCACCTGTCGTTTTCATGCCCACAGCCAAAGGTCCGAAGGTGTTATAAATGCAAGAGTGAGGGTCACACTTTGCAAAATTGTCCAGTTAAGACCGAAAAGCATGGGATGAACTCAATCAAATCGGTTCCAATCGAGAAGTATCCGCGAACAGTACATGTCACATATCAACATTGTCAACGTGATAGAATTGCGAAGTTTGGTTGATAGTGAAAAATTCATTCCAGAACAGTCTCCCGATCATGAGACCATTAAAACAAAAACTAACATAAAAAAAACCTTGGTCTGCCTGTCTATTCGCATGATACGGAATAGAACACACTCCCCCTGAAATTCGGTCACACTGCTGATATCCCGGCTCCAGCTCCGCACACGCAGCCAGCCATGCATCTATAGCTATCTTTGGCAAGGAGGACCGAAGGCGGAAAATCCAATTTTGCTACACGATGATGGGCGAATTGCTGCGCTCGATCCGGGCAGAAAAAGCTGCCGAACACTAATTTCAAATTGATTTCCAAACAACTCGTCGACGGCTGGCGGGCGTCAACAAGTAGTAGGTAGTGAGTGCGCTATAGAGCTAAAGATTTTTAAGTTGTTCCACTTCCACACGGGTTTTCGCGTATAGCACGGGGACCTTCCCCAGTTCCCCACTTTCGGCAGCCTCCCTCCATCGGCAACTTTCTCCGTCCCCTGCCTTCCCACTTCCTACACCCACTTCAAGCAGACAAGCCGGTTCAAAACAATATCAATCTGTTTTCCGCGATCGCTTCTCAGAACCTGCACCAATTCTGTCACGGTCAATTGTCTTTCGGATAGGTTTCAGACGGATGATCCGCATAGCGCAGTTACACGGGCATATCTAATCCTGCATCAGCGAAACCGATGCTGAATGTTATGAATTTTATAAAGAAGTTCTTTGGGGTTGAAAAGCAAACGCGAAGGCGGAGGGTGAGGGTACAAGAGTGGCGCAGCACCATCGCGAACACGAATCACGCATTCCGGCATCTGTTTCCATGCGGTGCATAAATACGTACCGTTTTCGATGTAGTAAGACGTTTCGTTGTAGCGATCGTCCGTGAAGCCTGGTCGTTTGGCTTTCAGGGCTTTGGTCTCCAGCTTGGCCTGAAAAAAAACAAAATGTTACTTTGTATACTGGGAACGTTGCCTGGAGAGAGCGAAAGCCATGAGCATTCACTAGAGTCGATATCCCATGACGCTGTCGACTAGAAAGCCGCGTTTTATCGGGGCGTCGCGTCATATACAAAACGTAACGACACTTTTTGAACATGAACGGATCGTGTGCAGACACTATCCAGACGAAAGCTCGAGACATTTTGGTGTCAGAAGTGGGATTTTTTCCTGCTATGAACAGTACAGTCTGAGTTGTCTTGCTATCTTGCTCTTGTGTCACGTTTGTGAAAAATGCTGGCTGTACAATGCGGGTACAATCGCGTGCAAAAAAGGATACAGTGAAAATACTGTAAGGAGTGTGAGGCTTTAGCTTTTGGACTTTTAGTTGCATGCACACCAGTGTGATCGGTCGATATGGATGAATGCAACAATCTCACACAATTAGAAGTCCGGAAACGAAGGCCTAAAGTAGGTGTCCAAATTTTTTTGTGCGCGATTGTAGGTAGGTCCATGACAATAGTTAGTACGGTACGATGGCGAGAAATTTCAACATTTTTTTGACGTTTGATAGTGCAACCTTGCAATGGTTGCAAGTGAGGCCTCAAATTTAGCCCTAAGTGTTTAAATGCAAGATATAACCTGAACTGAGTCATCACGAAACGCAATAAAAGGTAGCGTCGGTTAGCCCAAGGTCCGGATGATGACCGAAAATAAGATTAAATGAGGCGTCAGCTAATTTTTAAAATAGAGTGCATTTATTCACAACAACGTAGAGGTGATAACTATGGTAAATAATTAGTGGAATTGCCGTGAACAAAAATTAGCAAAAGCCGCGAAAATCGTAAACCCAGGCAGTCAGGAAAGTGAAGTCAGGGAAACATTCGAGTGCCGAGAGATTATCAAGAACTATTCCTTGCGGAGCAGGAGAAAAAAAACTGACAAGAAACAAAACATTGAATAAAACTATGGAATTAAAACCAGAATTATCTAATTTAAATTTTGATTGACAATTTTTGAACTGTAACACTCCCCCCTTCCTTTAAAGGAAGAAGCGTCATCAAAAGGACGAAGGTTCTGACGATCAGTATAAAAACAACAGTCACTTGTACGACATAGAATTTGGAAAAAAGAATTGAAAATTCCTTGAAGAGGAGTTTTACAAAATTAAACATCCTTTGAAGAAAGATATCCAAAAGAAAATATAAACATTCTTTAAAGAAGATGGAAGAAAGTAACTTTGGACTTGAAGTCAAAAGTAACTTCGGACTTCAAGTCAATTACAGAGAATGATACATTGAATATAAGACTTCTCTAAACAAATCCAACAAGAAAATGGGAGAACAAAAAAAAACTTGAGCCATGGTGGAACAAAGTTGATCACCGGCTTCAAATCTTTAACATGCCAAACACCCTTACTAATTCTGCTATCGTCCGCAAGTTCAAAAGTACATGTTCCTGTTTTCCGTTCAACAGTGAAAGGTCCGATAAAGGTAGGAGCTAGTTTTGCATTATAATAGCTAACTTCATTTGACAAACTTTTTGTTTTTCCGCCATACTTGATCACCAATTTGATAAGTCACAGGTCGTCTACGAAGGTTATAACGATGACGAGAATTCTCCAGACTAGATTTCAGTCTAGCCGAAACATATCATCAAACAGTTTCTGAAACCCTATTTGTTTCTTCTTGACTTCGCTTTGCAAATCAGTTGGTTGAGCCTCAGTCGAAGGATGTTTGAAATCTTGACTAGAGATTTTATGCTCACGACCAGAATTTACATAAAAAGGAATTTGCTGTATGGTTTTGTGACGAGCTATACGAATTGCCCAAGCAATGGATTATGGATGCAAGTTTTCCATCTTATTTACGATGATCATTTTTGATATATTATGAAGAAATCATAGTTTTAACAACGCGGTTGACTCTTTCAGTTAGATCGGCTCGAGGATTATAATTTGCAGTGTAGAAAACTTTACATTGGTAATTAGCACAGAGGGACTGAAAGACATTACTCGTCATTTGGACGCCATTGTCGCAAATTAAGAATTGCGGAACACCATAAACAACAAAAATACCCTCTTCGACACTATTAGATCAAGACTTAGCAGTCGCAGCACGATGTGGAAAAAGAATGACATATTTAGGAAAATAATCAGTGATTACTAAAATGTAGCAGTTACCATGAGTTGATCGTGGCAAAAGTTCAACGTAATCTAAACTGATCATCTGCCAAGGTTGAGTGATGTTGGGTCTCACCGAGAAGACCTGCAGGGGACTTTTGCTCAGGTTTTTGTTGAGCACAAACGGTACAAGATTTTACATACTTCACTATATCCGCACGCATCTTCGGCCAGAAATGTCGCTGTACTAGAATGATAGTAAGACAACTTGAAAAACATAGTTTCGAGTAATCGCAATTTGAACATTTCAGAAGAACAAAAAACACTCTTCTTCTCAAAATTTCAAAGATTTTTTTAATTTCCAGTTGTATCATATCGCCCCTGATAGACCTGTGAAGAATTCATTATGAAATAACGTCTGCTCAATGAGAAAAAAATCAAAAAGTGAACATATCCTTGTATATCGCTAGAAATAATAGTTCTGTTGGAAGTTGTCCGCTTTTTTATGCAAGTTATCCTAGTATTCGTCTGGAATTTTTGGAGTGATTTTAAACTTATCCCCCTTTTTTTTTTAAGTTGTCCGAGTATTGCACAGTAAGCATAGCCTGGTTTAACATATTTTTCATAGTTATCTTCAAGTATTGTATCACATGGAATAAGCTTATTAGTTTTTGGCTGTCATCTGACAAATTGAAGTGTCACTATCAGAAACTGAAAATTCATTTGAAAGTCCTTGAAAAACTGTATTCAGAACAGTATATAGTGTTTCGCTAACTCTCATCTGTCAAATATTGAAAAATATCAAAGTTCATAACTTTGTCATCCAATTATTCAAGATTTTTTAACAAACTTTTTATCCTGTGAACCGATTTATACGATTTCTTCCACTTTTAGCAGTCTTGGTCATAGCTATGACCAATATACGTCTGCCTCTGCATCTATCTATCGTTTTACCCAGCACAAACTGAGCTGTGGATAACGAAATCATGGCAATGTACATTAGAGATAAGTTGAAATTATTAAGTCATTTCAAACAATTCACGGAACATTTTTAGTGAAATAGTGGGACAACTTAGAGAAAAGTAAGATATTTTACAAACGCATGAGGGTATGTTTTGTGCAATAGTGAGTTAAAATGAAATATCTGAAGACTTTTATTGAATCAGTTGGTTTTTTGGTATAAGAGTGAGATATCTTCCACAGTCAAATACTGAGATAACATGAAAAACAAGGACAACTTGAAATTTTCAAATCAGATTTGTTGTAAAATTGGGACATGTTGAAATGTCTTCGTATTATACCAGAAGGCAAGATCAAATTCGATCTATTTCTCAGTAGAAGAAATAGAACATTTTGAGATGTTCGAGTATTAGACCAGAACTGTTGGAAAAACAGATAATTATAACAGTGAGATATTCATTTTTTATGAACTTCCATGATGATTCTGAGTAATTCGATTTTTTTACCAGGTAGAGAATAGCTTGGAGCTATAGATTTTGAATTAATCCGAAAATCAGAAATTTGAAGTTATCTTACTATCATTCTAGCACAGCGATGTTTTTCGTGAATTCGCCAAACTGTTTCAAAAATACCGAAGTGACCGGGCGTTTCTTTGTCGTGACAGAAAGATACAATTTGTAGACGATAATCTTTGGGAATAACTAATTTCCAATAATCAGACTCATTAAATAACTCAGGTTTTCATTACTTCTACAGTACTTGTACATAATACCCTGCTCTACGCGATACTGTGGAGAACGATCGACATTTAGATTGATGCTATCGCGGAGGTTACGGTACCAATTATCTTTTGTGTCGGAAAAATTCAGACTAGGAACGGATGCAGAAACGATGTCAAGAACAGGAACAGAACGGGATAACATGTCGGGGACTATACGATTTTTTCCTTTACGATGTAATACATCGTAAAAGAAAAGGTCAGAGATGAGATAATATCTGGAATGATTAAGCTTGGAGACGGAGAGCCCAACGAGCTAGTCGACCTTGAGTGTCTTTCAAACTGTTTAGTAACAAAAGACTGGTGACCAGTAATCACAGTGGAAGCAACCCCTTCCAAATACTGACGTAGATGTTCAACAGCCCAGATCATACATAGATACTCAAGTTCCGTAGTTGAAAATTTTTTCTCTTGTTTTGTAAGTGGCCTTGACAAAAAAGATCGCCCGCTCACCATCATCAAATTGTTGGACCAAACAAGCACCGAGACCGTAGGCAGAAGCGTCAGTCTGCAAGATGAAAGGACGATCATAGTCGGGAGAGGATAATATGGGAGCTGTGACTAGTTTTTCTTTCAAAGTTCAGAAAGCAAGATCGCAGGTTTCATCTCAAGAAAATTTAACGTTTTTCCGAGTAAGATTTGTAAGAGGAGAGGCAACAGAGGAATAATTCGGTACAAATCGCCGGCCGGTACCAAGAAGTTGTTTCGACAAAATGACGCAATTGTTCAAGATTTTCAGGAGGAGGAATATTCAGAATTGCCTCAACCTTACCTGGGTCAGTCCTTATTTCCTGCTGATCAATCACATGACCTAGATATTCCAAGCTGGGTCGGCAAAAATGACATTTTCCAAGGCTTACCACCAGACCAGCAGTACAAAGACGATCCAAGACAATTTCGAGAGTTTTTATGTGAGAATCATAATCTCAAGAGGTGACAATGATATCATCTAGATATACCCACACCGTCGGTGTCAAATCTACGCCTGAAACCGTACCTATAATACGCTGCCAAGTCGCAGGAGCGTTAGTTGAACCGAATGGGAGACGTTTAAAATGATAAAGTCCGCTACCAGGAATCGTGAAGGCGGTTTACTCGCGACACTGCTCTTCTAGTGGGACTTGCCAATAAGCACTTTTTATATCGATTGAACTCATATACTTTGCATCTCGAAGCTGATCTTAAATCGAAGACGTGTATGGAATAGGGTATGCATATTTTTTGTGACTGCATTGAGCTGTCTCAAGTCAACACAAACCTATAAGAGCCGTCCTTCTTGGGAACGAGAATGATTGGAGAGGACCAGGCACTATGAGAAGGCTCAACGACATCTAATTCCAACATTTTCTGTAATTCTAGGTCGATAAGTTTTTGCTTGTAAGGAGACACGGGATAATAACGTTGTTTAATTGGCTTATTATCCGGTAAAAGTGAAATTTTATGTTCTACCTGTAAACAATCAGCCATAGCATAAAATCTCGTTCATGGTGTAGGTACAGAGGTGCATAAATATGATGGACGAATACTTGAAATAAGATAAAAGTAAAACTCGGTGCGTAGATTAGGAGCCCTTTATCACGCCCAATGCGTGGGGTGGTGAAGCGACGAGATTCTTTGATAAAAATAGATTCCGACACAGAAATCAACTTCACTTCTAATAGACCCGAAACGTTAGGCTGTAATCAATCTTAGTTTGCAGGTCCTTCGAGGAAATGGTGCTTTAAAAATACGGAATTTCGCCACATTGTTTGGCGCGCTCACATACACAAGAATATTTTTATTTCCCTCCGCTGTGTATCCACAAGTACTATACAAAACGTGCATCGCGCGCCACTTTTCTTTTTATTGCAATAAGTTTTGCGTCTGTTCGAACGAATCCACAGGTATGGCGGTGAAATAAAAGAGAATATTGTTGAAGCTGAAATACGCGAAAGAAGTGCAGAGAATATAAAAAGTTGCCATTATTGAATTCGTTCGAACAGGGTGATGATAATCTTAATATTCACACACGCATTACACGAGTGACAGCTGAAGCCGGGGCCTATGCTACCCACATCTTCCGAGACACCAAACGCACACGCACGTCAAGACGTGACCCAATAAATTTTGTTTTGAAACATTGCGTTGAAATTCATTGTTCGTTTCGTTCGTCAAAAGTAAGCCCTGCGGCAGGCAGCAAGCTTTGATTAGCATTATTTCTTACGCTTGCGGAAAGAAGGAAAATACGAGGAAGTGGGCTACAAATCGGCGTTCGAACCAAATCGCTGCGAGCACTTCGGGGGTGGCTTTTTCACTCCGCGCGGAAACCCTGTCCCATTCTAGACGTATAGCGAAATAAATCGGGCTGACTAATTCGATTCGACAAGTGGAATGGGGGGGAGGTTCAGACTTATTTGTCTGCACATGGAGGACTAATGCCGATACCTTTTCCTCCGTGAGACGAAATTTTATGTGATACTCCCGTCCACAGCACGACGCACTCTCTGTATTCTCTGTGGTACAATATAATGCAGATTTGCACAGTTGACAATTAGTTGGGCATACCTATCATTCTCTGGCTGCTTCCGCATACGGTACAATGACGGATGCTCAGTTCGCCTGCGGCGGCATTTTTGCCCCCGGCGACTGACGGCACCGGAATAGCAGCAGCAGCAGCGGGAATCTATGAGCTTTGTATGGCACTCTGTGATGCCACTCGCATGGGGCGCACTACCTACTAATCCGGCGACAAACAATTCAGTTCAACATGTTCTCCATATACGGCTGAGCACTGTCAATAGATCCGGGGGAGCACTCCAAATATGTCCCATCATCCCTGCGGTGAAGTGAAGATGTTCCGGGAGGGAGGGGGTCGTTTTATTTGCGCCCAAAGGACAAACGTAAATCATTAATCTGGAGAGAGCTCCCTTTGACAGACTTAGTATTAGGTAACTGCTGGTACGGAACTAAATGTACCTCTGCCAGTAGGTGCTCTGCATCGTCGCCAGATTTACAGAGAGCGATCCCAATAATTACAATTCAAAATGTATAACGTCGTTGTGCACAAAAGGTCTCACTACTCTCACTGGTAGAAATATTGCTTTTGCTGAGGCTCCTGGGGTCTTTCCAATTGGCCCAGCATTTATACAAGTGATCTAATCGGTAATGTCGGCATGACCCATTTTTGACTTTTCTGTTGCATAAGATGTGCATCACATTCAGTCTCTATTCCATCACTGATACCGTTCTATCTTCTTGATGTTGCAGGGGGCAATATGATAAGATTTTTCCTTAATTGAACTAATTGAACTAATGTCCTGTACTGGTTGGGGCTTAAGTAGAAAGAAGTTTAAGGGTGTTCGGAAGGTCGAAGTTCCCGACGTCGAGTTGCAGTGGTCAGGCTTCGGCAGTGGCGATCCCACATTTTCCACGAGAACGCCGTACAAAGTTGAGTGATTACCTTCGGTGTACCTGGCACGTCACAGTCGGCCTCACCTGTTCTTTCGATATTTTTGTAATCTACTTATTTTGCTAAGATCGTAAAATCTCCGTTGTTGAGTGTTCACCCTATCCGGATGGCCGTCTGCCTCCGGTTAGGTTTTGTTTATATTCTGTGCCTTCAGTATTTTATCTCGGCGGTGTCTGCCGCTGGAGTTTGTCTGCGTCTGTGTGCTCACAGCTGATCGAGGAAGTAAATTTATTGTTATTTCGATTTTACATTTTTGTCGAGGCCCAATAATCTGTCGGTGTGTTGTGTTGTTCCAGGACGTCGGTTGGGGGCCCTCTCCTACCTGATTCACTCCAGTGTCCGCTGCACAGCATTGAGTCACCAGGTGCAACACCAGCCCTCTCCAGCGGTGGCGCTTCGACGGCAAAAGTGAGCTAGTCGGAACATCATTTTGGGGCCACCTGGATGCCACTTCGCTATGGCAGGGGCGGAACCCGGCCGCCGGCGATTCTAGAGGACCACAGCAGCCACACCGAGCAGATGTTTCATCTCAAAAAAAACCTTGGTAACGTACACTTTGTCTATGTTTCATTTCCATATCACGTAGTTTGTAAGGGCCTCCCGCCATCATCATATGAAGCTAGGTTGCAGTCCCAGCATAAGATTGTATTCTAGGAAACTTGGATACACCCTGATCTACCGAAACAAGTCTTGTTTGACTCCCTCTACTGTCCGCATTCCCTGTACAGCCCTGAAGAAGACGCCAACGAAAGCACGGCTTCAATTTTGTAGGGCTTTCCGCCATGCCAGCGTTGCCCTAAGCGTCGGCATAGCCCTCTCCCAGCTGGGCTGAAAGGAACTGCTCTTCTGTCCCTAGGCCCGAAGGGCAGAGGGTAATTAACTTCAATTGAATGTGTATCCACCCTAAACTAATCGGTGAGAGAACCAAACGACGGCTGGTTGAATTTGTGAAAACCAGACGTCGGATTTTAGCGCGGTATTGAAAAAAAATTCGCAAACGAACCGCAATGCAAGTTGACGATAGGAAATTTCCAAAATTTCTGCTGAATTTGAGGGTATTTTTCGAAAATTCATAATTCATTCCAATTTTTTCCGGGGAACCGCCGCTTCGAGTAGTCCATTTCAAACATCTTGTTACGTTTTTGCGGCGAAAATTTGGCTCTTTGGGGAGAATTTCGAGAAATTTGGTGTGAAATGCCGACCGGGAAGTTTCGGGGACCTAGTGTCGTCCGGTGCGGGCCACGTGGTGGAGTTTTTTTTTAAATTTCGCCGTATAATTGATCAATATCGTCCACGGCATGGCCAAAGTGACAGGAACGTCAATTGACGTTCTGGGTTTTGGAAAACTCAACACTTCGGGGCATTTGAACAGTGTTTTTGGAAAAAATGTACCGTGTCAGCGTGCAAAATTAGATTGTGGCCTCGAGGAGACTTTTGAGCGTCCATCAGACACAAAACACAAGAGCCAATCCAAGTTCGAACGGCATTTTGATCAAATTTCGCAGGCCGGCTCCGGTGTTGACGGGATAATTTCACCGATACAGGCGAGTTGGGGTGGCGAAGCACGTCTGGGGGGTACTCACAGTATATTTGCACTGGGGCCCGATTTTTAAAGGCTTCACATTTCGAGGAAGGGGCTTCTCTCGTTGTCCATAACACTTTCCGTGGCGAGTTGCACATTTATCTTGCCGCGACTTGTTTTCTAGAAAAGTCGTGTTGATTCCAGGGGACCTTGTGGCTGCACTTCCAGAAAGGGTCCATGTTTTGACTGGCATGCTTATTTTAGGACCTTTTATGGTCCTATTTTTTAAAATTTGACTCATAATATTCAGCATCATTGCTGGCGCTGCACTTGTGGAACTGGCAAATGTCAATAATGTCACAGCACTCATCTCATGTGGACTTCATGTGGATCTCATCAGTCCTTAATAAGGACTTCACGCGAGTCCTTATTAAGCGCATTTTTCGCGGGTGCTCTGGGTTCTTGGTTGCGTTGCAATTTGCAATGATGTTGACAGTTATGGACTTTTTCACGAGTGAATCTAATGACGAATGCGGAAATCGCGCCATGTTGTTCCGAATATTGAACTTTTGTATTTTTCAACAGATTATTCAGATATTTTAAATAAATACTCGGTCATGATGGACAATCGGAATGCATTTGTCATTTGTGATTGTTGATTTCTCAGTGGATGTCTTTCACTTTAAGGTTACTTTTTTGTTTGTAAATAAATTGGTCTTGACATTACAATTTCTTGATAATATAACGGTGCCCATTTTCGTGACTCGCCAAAGTGATATCATTGACAGTCTCTTCTCGTAGTTACATGACATTTCTATCATCAATACCGCAAGATCCGATTGGTATTTTGAACCTATGCCAACAAAAAATAGACAGTCTAAATGCATCTGCCAAATTAAAATTTTTGACGTTTCAAGACGCCGCCATATTGAACTTTTGCATTTTTCAACCGATCTGATTGAAATTTTAAACCTACACCCACTTGAGGTTGGCGATCAAAACGTCAAAATGAACGTTCGACCACTTGAGGTTGACAAACTAAGTGCATCTGTCAAATTTTGATTTTTGACGTTTCAGAGACCGCCATATTGAACTTTTGCATTTTTCAACCGATCTGATTGAGATTTTAAACCTACATCCTCTTGAGGTTGGCGATCAAAATTCATCTGTCAAATTTTGATTTTTTATGTTTCAGAGGCAGCCATATTAAACTTTTGCATTTTTCAACCGATCTGATTGTGATTTCAAACCTATACCCACTTGAGGTTGACAATGGAAATGCATCTGCCAAATTTTGATTCTTGACGTTTCAAGAGGGCACCATATTGAACGTTTGTATTTTTCAACTTATCCGATTGATATTCCAAGCCTTCACCTACTTGAAGTAGACAATTGAGATGCATCTGTCATCAATTGAGACACCTTTCAAGTTACCCCCAGACCGACTTGATCATCATAGCATCCCTCTGCCCCCTTAAAACCGCGCAGTTGAGCTTTTAAATAAATGTTTAGGGTGATAATGACGCACTGCAACAATATTATCCACACATTTTGTTCCAAACTGAATGTCAGCGAAAAGCGAAATTTTGCTTCAATTATTCCAGATCCTATTTCTTCACTGCAAGCCTCAAACACCGAGCAATATCTCGGCACCCACCCTTAATTACCAGCACTTACTTGAAACACCATCACGACGTAAACGTAATACTTCCACTAACCGTAAATTCAACGTAACACCGCATTTAGCCGGCTCGTCACTTGGAATAAAGACCGAGAGCCGCAAAACAGCAAGAATTATTATTTATCTGCCAATCTTCTAGCCCCCCTCGGAGGTTAGGGCGCCGTATTATTAACCATAAACCGAAATGGACCTGTACACGCTCCTTTCCTCCTGCGCGTCCTGGCGGGTGGATATGTCTTTTAAATGCTGAAGGCGTCGTTCCGTACCCCTTTTATTACGCATAATGGCCGCGCTTTGTGCGAATATGTAATTTTTTTATGCGTTCGCGCAGCGCTCTATCTGACCCAATAAAGCACCGCCGAAAGCCGCGGAATTACCTTTGCAAATTTTCGGACTTGCCTCTCGCCGCGTGATCGTGATGATCATCATTATTGCTATTGTTATATTCTCGAAGCCGCGACCCTCTGACTTACCCCCGATTCCTTTGAACGGAGCCGGGAGGGAGCGCGTCAAGCTGACGAGAGCCGAGCCGGGGTTTTTTCTCTTTCTAGTTTAGCCATTTTTTGCTTTATTTGCATGTATTTGGAGAAAGCTCGGTGCCGCGGCTCGCTCAGGGGCCCAGGAATAAAAATACCCTTTGGAATAATTGGCACGCTGGCCGGTGCGCTTTCTAAGCGCTTCTGTCGCTGATTTATATACCTCCTGAATTATGTATGAAAGACGTTTGAATACTTCGGACATTTCAGAATTTTTCGCAGAATTTTTTGCTCCGCGGAATGCCATCCGCGGCTCTCATGAATTTTATATTGTCTACTCTACCGTTTCCATCATTGGTGGAAATAACTATTAGATCTCATTATATTATTACAACCCGTAAGTGAATAACGAATAGCTGTGACGAAAGCGTTGAATAAGAAAGCAAAAACTGAAAGGTTTGCTTATATAAGCTAATGTACAGGGTGATATATACTCGATGCCCAGCCATTTCTCTCGAAAATGGAAGACACAGAAGGGATTTTTCTTATACCTTACAGAAATCGATCTTATGTAAGAATTGAGATCATGCCGATCGTTCAATTTCTCCGCTAAGCGTTGCGACGCCTACAGTGAGGAAGAACAGTTTTTCCCCAAGAAGCACTGTGACGTTCGGACTTTCGCACGAACGGTGGTTCGCTTCAATGCACACCACTAGCTGCAAGTGTGCCATTCCCTGGTTACTTCTGGTGAGATCTAGGAATTTTGGTGTTGCCACCACCCGTTTCACGTGTGACGTGCAGGCTCGTGTTTCTTCGGTGAAGTTTTTCGGCGATAAGCGCAAGCTATATAAATCGTTTCGAGCGGGAAACTCGTTCTTTTCTGTCGCTGAATTCGTACCGACAATGCTGCACGAGTAGAATACAGCCGCCGGCGCCGGCCGCCTCGGCTTCTACAGATAAACAAAGCACTGCTTGCACTGCGGAATGGCAAATCATGGTGAATTCGTCCTTAGGGGCCCTTTTCCGGCACTTTTGCCCATTTTCTGTCGCTATTTTCCACGTTCCACCGCCGCCGGCTATCGCTATTTTCCACGTTCTATCACCGCTGGAGTTTCCACCGTCAGTCGTGCTCGCTGCCGAACTTACGCCGCCACTTGCATTGTCGGCTACCGATTCAAAGTTGAAAGATTTTATTATGTATCGATGGATCAAACTTGCCGCCTTGGCGAGAATCCAAAGAGCTTGGGAGCGCTTGTGTCAATAGCGGCGAGAATCGCAACCGCCACCAAAATGTCATGTCAACGGACTGTTAATGCCAAGGTTAATGCCATAACCTAGAGAAACCGAAGCTGACACGTGACTGAAATTTTCTTGCGGTTCTAGTGTTTATTTCATGTATAATTGTCTAGCCTCGCTACTGAAATGTGCCGAATAGCCGCCTTGGATACCGTCAGTGTTATTCATCCTCCATTTTGCCACGCGTTGTGTCTGATTGTGCTGATCCTTTTCTGTTGTCTGTCCCCCCCAGGTCTACGGTCCCGACTGTTGAAGAGTTCATCGGCTAACGTCACCAGGCGTCGGCCGAAGCTACGTCAGACTTGGGCGCCCTGTTATTTTGATCAACCGACAACTTTCCGGCTGAGCTAGCAGAACTTCCGGGAACCACGGGCCGACGTCACGAACATCCGTTGGAGGTCCGGTGGCCTGGTGGAGGCGGCAGGAATGAAGACGCCAGGACTTCGGCAACGCACGTCGGCCACAGGAAAGTTCTTTTCCATTTTTCTTCTACTTGCGATAAAGCTAGAAGTTGTGTAGATCCGGCACGTTGCGTTTCGAATTTAATTGTTATATTGCGGTGGCCTCATGCCCCATCTTCACTTGGGAGAGTCTTCAACTCTTTCCAGTTTAGTTTGTAAGCGGCCCTCTGCCAGTATTGTTTGTGTTTCGAAACGAGAAGCTTCATTTCTCGTATTTGGTACCTGGTCCAGCGGGCGTTATTGTGATTGTGTTCCCAGTTCGTTTATTTTCGGTGTGTAAATCACACGATTTGTACAATGCACTTGTTCTCGTTCACTTGTATGTTCACTCTGCACAGTATTCAAGTTTAAATGCGGTTGCTGCACGGAAAACTTCAAGTCGATCGCTTGAAAATGTAAAAGATCAAGGTTGCGACCCACGGAAAACGTCAGAATTCAAAATCTGACAGATGCATTTCGATTGTCATCAGAAGACGTATAGGGACGCGTTTGAGAATCTTCTCACCGCTACTTACCGCAGGCTTGAGGTCGTGACACATCGTGGATATCTTTTCAATCTTTTTGTCTTGTTTGAGATCTTGATGTGAACGATCAACTTGCGTCGTAAGACGACTTTTTCTGGAATTAAACACGGCTTCTGCCGTTCAAACTCTGTATTCAGATGTAGGTGCCAAGGCCAAACGTAATGCATATGACGATGGAAGTGACGGGAGGTTTTTTTTTTCAAATAGAATTTCAGAAATGTGGGTATCAAAGGATAGGTATCTACCACGTCTCCCGCTTTACAGTAACGCCCCTTGTTTTTATCGCCCACAGTAATTCTATACGAGCATCAGGGACGCAACTCGCAGGACTTGCGAAATAAAGTTAGGCTCCCTTTTAGGAGGAATTTAAAAAATTTACATATTTTTTCTCTTTTTTTCGCGCACCCACGTACATAAATAATACACGCATGTTTCGACACATTTTGAGCTACTCACCGGAGTGATCAGAACAGAGAGACATAATAATTCGAAATTGTGTCGGATCTCTCGTCTTTCAATAGTCGCGCTCGCGAATCCCATTTTACGTCGTCTCCAGCAGCGACAACTTTCTCGATCCTCCCGTAATTTGTCACAATCCACGGGAGTCGGGATGCGTTAGCCTCTTATCGCTGACACGGCGGCATCGCGTCCCAAAGCCGGCGACGAGCAAACTTTTTCCATCTTTCGGGAGAGGAGGCATCAGCCGGCAGCCGGGGCTCCTCCATGCAAGAGGCAGGTGTAGCGTAAGTTCATCATAACTGAGTATAATATTCATAGCTGAGTAAATTCGTAATTTGTCTAAGACCTTGCAAGCTCATTTCGCGTAATTGGCAATCTGAACCGCGCCGAGCCGAGTCGTACGGAAAGGTATAGGAATTGCCTCGCCGCCACCGAGCAGTCATCCCACCCTCCCCACACATGATTTTTAGGGAGTTTGTATTTTATTTTCGAGACTCGGTGTGCCTCTCGCCCTGCACCACTTGCAGTTTTGGTTTTCTTCTTGTTTCTTTCCTTTCCATCTATTATTTTTCACGGCGTCGTCGCCTGTGCTCTGAGCTAGTGCTTGTGCCGGGGTTAGCTCGCATACTTTAGCTAGATAGTGGAGAAAAAGCAGAATTTGATGTTCAGTTACTCCATGCAGTGGCTTCAGTGATCTTGAGATAAACCAAATGAACTTTACCAAGTCCGTCGAGCTTTTATTTCCAGAATCTCGAACCGCATTCCTTGGAAATTTACTTGCGAAACATTGTATCTTAGAAATGACACCCCTGGCGGCAGACGGGCGGAAGCACTGTCCTAAACAAAGTCTACTTTTACTTATTTTCTATTACACGCCTGAATGATATGTACTATTTCATTTGTTTAATTTATTTAATTGTCTTATTTAACAAGGCGACAGACGTAAAGACTTAACACTGGCGGCGAAGAAAAAAAGAAAAAAAAAAGCTTCGGAAGTACCCAACATAATAGAAGCAACCAGAATCAAAATGACTACAATAAGAAGAATTGAAGAATGTAACTATTCAGAAGGACACTGGAAAACGACCACGTCCCGGGTGCAACAATTCTTCATAGCCAACGGCATGAAAGAAGAGGTGAAAACAGCCACGCTAATTACACTTGTAGGGAACCGAACGTACAAACTTCAGGAAAACCAGAAGACCAGACGTTTGCGGCCCTAGTTCAGCTTATTGGAAATCACCTCCAGCTCAAGCCGTCGGAAATTGCAGAGCGAGTTAAATTCCGAAGAAAGAAGCAAGAACAAGAAACAATTGGCGAGTACCGGGCTAGTTTAATGAAATTGGCAAAAACCTGCAACAGCGATGATGAGCTGGATCTTAATCTCGGATTTTTTTTCCACATTGTTCCAGTAAATGAAAAGCCTATTTGTATAGACGTTTTGATTGAAAATAAGAGAGTAAAGATGGAAGTCGACACGGGTTCAGCGAACACTTATGATCAAAAGTTCAAAAATTTGCCTTTAACCAAATCTGCAATCAAACTGAATACTTATGTTGGTCAAAATATTGAAGTCTTAGGAGAATTTTCGGTAAGAGTAAGTTTTGGAAACAATAAATGTGACAATCATCAAATGCTTGTGATAGAGAATGGCGGTCCACCTATTCTAGGTAGAGACTGGCTTAAATCATTGGGAATTTCAATTGATGAATGCTTTCAGTTCAACTTTAACCAAAGTGATCAAACAAAAGTTGAAGAAAGCAATATAAAGAATTTTTTGACAGATAAATTCCCGGAGGTTTTTAAGGATGAATTGGGCTTTTTCAAGGCAGGTCAAGTGAAGTTATACTTGAAAGACAAAATTTTGCAAAGAAAGACCACTTCCCTTTGCTCAACAAAAAGTTGTAGAAGAATTGGACAGATTGGTAGAGCAAAACATTCTTACACCCATAAAGTTCAGCGAATGGGCTACACCGATAGTACCTGTTCAAAAAAAAATGGCCAAGTCCGCATCTGCGGTGATTTTAAGGTAACGTTCAATCCGCAAATTCATGTAAACAAATATCCTATTCCTAAAATTGAACATTTACTCAGTGAATTACAAAATCATAAATATTTTTCAAAAATAGACTTATCTCAGGCATATGCCCAGATTGCCACTATAAATACGCATAAAGGACTATTCAAATACAATAGACTCGTACTCTGCACTGCACTCGCGAGTGCAGGCATTTATCAGCGATTGATGGAGGGCATTCTGGGTGGTATGAATGGGGTTTCGATATTCTTAGATGACATTCTGTTGGCTTCCGAATCAACAGAGAAACACATTGAGTTTTTACTCAAAGTTTTTGAAAAATTAAATGAATACGGTCTGAAGATACAACTACCGAAATGCTCTTTTTTGCAAAAAAAATTAAATATCTCGGGTTTGTTATTGATGAGGAAAGTATACATACGGCACCGGACAAAGTTCAAGCGATTTTAAATTGTAAAATTCCGGAAAACATAACTGAACTTGGGGCATTCTTGGGTTTGGTTAATTATCATGCTAAATTCGTTCCGGATCTGGCTACAAGGCTCAAAGCTTTGTACGACTTACTGAAAAAAGACGTTAAATTTGAATGGTCGGAGAAACATCAAGAAGCTTTTGATAAAATAAAAAACGAATTATGCTCTATGAAGGTCTTAGTACATTATGATCCCAATCGCCCTGTAGTTGTGTCATGTGATGCCAGCTCGTACGGTATTTCAGCAGTGATTTCACACGAATTTGGAAACGGAAGGACACGGCCTATTGCATTCATTTCCAGGACCTTGTCGCCCGCGGAGAAAAAATACTCACAAATTCATAAAGAAGCGTTAGCCATTATTTTTGGAGTAACTAAATTTCACTCGTATTTGTATGGCAGATTTTTCACCCTGTCGACTGATCATTTACCCTCAGTTACAATATTCGGAGACAAAAAAGGCATACCAATATTCGCTGCAAATCGATTGCAACGTTGGAGTGTAATTTTGGTGGCATATCATTACAAAATTAAATATATAAATTACTAAGAAAACTGTCGTCTTCCGATTACCAGGTCAGACCCAGTCTGCCTGCATAAATTAAATACCATAAGTCTGGACGCAATATCGTAAAAACTCAACAGAAGGATAAACGTAGAGGGGTTTACATACACTCCAAAGTACGAAGAAAGTGCTTACTGTGGTTGTTTTATTTTTCAGGGAGTCGTCCAAAACTCTAAGCCCGTCGAGTCCGCCCCACGTGACCAGCATTTCATTACTTGTGTTCAATTTTATTCAGTGAATTCCAATACAATTTTCGTAATTATGAGAGTAGTACTTAATGGTGTGATTCTTTGAAAAATTACATTTCATAAAAGCTCCGTTACGCTGTTATTACCTAGGCAACAGCCAATGGCGGACCGGAATTTTTACATAACAAACCGTTTATAGAATGTAATTTTTTCACAAAATTCGCACTATTATTAGAGAGTAACTGAGCAGTTCACTTTACATTTCGTCTTACATGTAATTCAAACTCAAAATTCATCGTTTTCACATTTTGTCAGTAACGTGAAACTTTGCGCGGGTTGCAAGTCGGACCTGAAATCAAGCCCTAAATAGATTGCAATATTGAGCAATAACAATAAAAAAAAAAACGTTTTTACTTCACATGCCTATCATATTCATAAAGCTCTCCGAGGAAAGTCCCATTATTGTAGGTAGGTAGCTAGCTACCTACGGGCGCGATAAGGGGAGGAATATAAATATCCGCGCATACAACCTGCTGATAAAGTTAACAGAAAATGGCTTCCTGCAACACATTGTGCGCCTGAGTGTGATCAAGTATAACGGCACACATTAGACATTATCATTCCTAATAATCGTAAAAATGTTTGCGAAAAATACTTCGCCGAAAGATTACGGGTTCTCTCGTTATTTTTTACAATATCTCTGATGCCGTGAATTTTTCTTGATGTCCCCAACGACTCTCTGTAACGAAAATATCATGCCGCTGATGCCATATTATAACTGCAGCAGCATTAGGTCATTATTATTAGGCGTCAAATTGTAGATTTAAATTGCAACAGGCGGGCCTCCTACTGCATTACATCATCGAAGCGAAATACTGACTTGATAATGCCAAAACTTATGTGTCCGGAATCAGTCACCCACATTCACACTACACACACTTAGATCGTGTTCATCTGAATAGTAGTTTTTAGAAAAAACTAGCTGTAGAATATGCGACTACGCTCAGAATTATCGTTAGCAGACGTAAAACAGTTGAAAGAATAACATAAAAGAAGCTTTAGCTACTTAAGAACTTCTTCGAAAAATGTTATACCATGGGTAAATTGTTGCATATAATGTATGGCTTGCTGGACCAGCATAAATCATAAGGTTGAAAAAGTTGTCCTACGAAAACACAATCGCGAAAATATCTGCGATTTTTGAAAATTTAAAATGGACAGGGCTTGTTAGTTTCATGAACATCACCAGGTCCGTCATAATTTTGGAACAAACGGCGGAAAAAAAATAGGGAAATTTAAACACCAATGGGGCAAATATTTTGGGGAAAATCGGACGTATCGAGCCTTGAAAGATAGGACGGTGTGAGGGCCTGTTGCGGTCCACTTCGGACACAAGTCCACCGGGTTCCTACTTCCTTATACCAATTTGAAGCAAAACGTACGAAAACGACTACCACCGCCGGAGACACCGACAAAATTTCCACCAGCAGTAGCAATCGGGCAGCAGGCCAGGCAACTTTAACGTACTCACGGTTGATTTTACACAAATACACAAGTCTGAGCCCCTTGTCTTTTCGAAAAGGGGATTATTTAACTTTTCACGAGGAAGTCCAAGACCGTATGCAGACCTTCCGTGTCGGTCGATGTTTTGGTCATAAATCCTGCAGGACTTGACCCGACTATCGCGCCGAGTCCAAAGGGTCCATGTTTCCCATTTTCCATTTCTTTACATACATATTTATTGTAAACAATAACGTCCTACCATTATAATAAATGGTCTGTAAATACAAGGAATACTTAACAATAAAGAACATTACAAACTTAAAAAGTAAATTAATATTGTGTGTTTATGTAGATATTGTATAAAAATATTTAGTAGATGAAACACTGAATTCCAGTAGGTAGGTAGATACAAAAATTTTTATCTAGTATAGTTAGTGTATAAGTGATGTTTCAAAATTAAAACGGAATATTTCAATGTCTCTAGAGCAATTGTTTTAACAGGTTTTTTTGAAATAGAAAATTTTTTCGTGAAGTCAATAAAAAATTTTGAAATGGTTCCACGAGCACCGATGAAAAGTCCTATAATTTTGATTTCTTTGATCCTGTATTTGTCTTTGAAAAAATTTATTGTCGGGCTGTAAATACTCCTTTTTTCAAGGTCGATGTCGGTCGGTTGGTCTTTATTGTTTTCAAAGCTGGAGCCTGGAGAGCTGGGGTTCTATTCAATAATTTCGCAATATCAAATGTCGCAGCTCGTGTCGCGACCTATTTTGATGCTATTGTGGTTGACGTTGGATTGAAAATGAAACTGTTTAAATCAACGGTTTTTTGTAATAATTCGTGAGCCACTGAACCGATTCTCTTCTAACGTGACATCCATGTTTCCCTGGTACAGGCCTGAGGTGTAAACCACTTGTTGGAAATTTATACGCTTATACAGTGATTTCCAAGCATTCCAGAAAATGAACGTTCAACTTCTCTGAAATCTTCATCATCTTGCTGCCGTTGTTCAGCTTTAGCATTCTTCTTTTTCAAAATTTCTCTATACCCTACTTCTGATCTTTTTCACTTCATGTACTCAGCAGTTTTTTGTTTTTCTTGTTCTCGATACTTTGGTTGTGATCTTTTTTTTTTTTCGACGTCTTTTTGTTTTTCTTGTTCTCTATACTCCAGTTGTGACCTCCCTAGAGTTTTATTGTTTTTCATTTCAATTTTGGAGACAACACGTTTTCCCACTGATACTAATAAGCGTTTGATAAGGCCATTAACAAGGCGTTTTATTATTTTTATCTTTAATCAGGGGTCATCCGGTATCCCGCGGGCTCCTTCGTGGAGGGGCAAGAAACCTTTCTTTTCCTATAGTCCGATATGTAGAGATACCGAAATGTTTTGGTGCCACTTTCAAAATGGCGTCAATTCAAAATTGCGGCCATTTGTTTCCGGTGACATTTATTCGGACCTCACTTGCTTCTTCTCACCCGATTTGGATTTTTTTTTTCAGAAATACGTGAATTAACCGAATTAGAAAAAAAAAAAATTATGACTATTGGTCCTATCGGTTTCTCGACTGTTTCTCAACCTAATTCAAGTTGTATTGATCCTAGCAGCATCTACAACAAATGAAGTTCACTAAAAATTCAGCTTGCTGGGAAAATATTGGCCACAAGTGATACAGTAGGTAAAAAAAGAGCGATATTCACTAAAAATGGTGAAATTAAGAAGGAAAGTGCCGTTTGTTTTTTAGGAAGTAGGTATACTTGTGATTTTTCAGTTACTACTTCTCTGGCCTCTGAAGACACCGTAATGCTCTGGTACAAATTTCAAAACGGCGTTGTTCCAAAATAACGACCATTTGATTTTGGTAACATGGATTCACACTCAACTTACTCCTATTTTCGCTCGCTTCAAACCGATTTTAATGACTTTTCTTTTGATCAGGTATGGATTGATGGTCTTTATTTGCTATTGTCCGAAATTTGCATGTGTGCTGAATAGTTCTTCCAAAAAGTGAAAAAAAAAACTAGAAAATCAGTGATTTTTACGATCCCCATTGCCTCAGGTGCTGTGTGCTTCCCCGTGAGAGGCATGCCTAACAAATATTTTTTTATTATTCTCATAGGTATAAAGTTACCGAAATGCTTTGGTGCCACTTTCAAAATGGCAGCGTACCGATTTGGCGGCCACCTGGATTTTGATAAGGTGTTCAATAATGCAAAAATTCCAACTCGGTAACCAAAAGAGCTATAGTGATAGAAGTCACAAGGTAGATTTACAATTCAATGCTTGTTAAGATAAAACAAATCGCATCTCCATGTCTTGAGCATCATCTGATATCATCGTAAATCTTTCTCTTTTTATTATTCAAACGTTCAACTTCTCTGGAATCTTCACCATCTTGCTGCCGTTGTTCAGCTTTTGCATTCTTATTTCTCAAAATTTCTCTATACCCAACTTCTGATTTTTTTCACTTCATGTACTCGGCTGCTTTTTCTTTTTCTTGTTCCCGATACTCTGGTTGTGATCTTTTGTTGTGACGTTTCAGGACCTGCAGTTATTCCAATTTTTTTTGACATTTGGCGCGGCCGCCATTTTCTATTGCATCTTTAATCAATCGACGTGTAATTTTAAACGCATATATCTACTTCAACTCCAACTCAACACCTTGACATTTCAAAGGCCGAAAATGAATCTTTTCGACATTTGGGGCAGTCGCCAGCTTCTTTTGTATTTTTCAAAGGATCGACGTGTTGGAACTTCCAACATGTACCCACTTCTGACAGGAGACCGTTTGCATGCGTCAAATTTGATATATTGACAAATCGACAGTTCCAAGGCCGCCATATTGAACTTGCATTCTTCAACCGATCCAATCAGATTTAAACCTGCAGCTACTTTTGACTGACAGTCGAAATGCAACTATCAAATTTGAGATTTTGACAGTTCCAAGGCCGCCATATTGAACTTTCACATTTTTCAACCGATCCAATTGGAATTTTCAACCAATAGAGCTATACTTTTGGCAGACAATTGCAGATTTTGACGTCCGTCTCGCACGTGATTGTTGCAGACAAAAAAAATCGCTCAAATCCGGTGCTAATCACGAACCAGCTCAACACTTGAGCGTATATAGTTTCACGCTCCATGAGAGATCCACAACGGCGCCCAGACTGCGAGTTCATTCAAGTTTATGGACGCCCAGCGAGCGTCTTGTCTTCCCCAATCTCTTCCGACCTCTCCTCCGGAAAGGTTAACATATTCATCTTATGCGCTCGCATCTGCATTACGAGTTACAAATTCGATTGAATAATCCGACACAGACGTTCTGGAAGACAACCGACTGTGTATTACGATGGAACTAACTGTCAGTGTGCGGCTCCTGTTGTTCCCATATACGTATCCAGCAGGAACATTTGCATTTCTCGATATATCCACCCCTCATCCCCCCGTTCTCGCAGACAGCCCTCCGATAGCAGCTATACCAGCAGCATCGGTTTTCTGCATCATGTGTTGTACTAGGCCAGCGGATCACATGATTTATGCAAGCAGTGTGCTGCTGTATGCTGTTTGTTTTGCACGTTGCATTTTTCATGCCCACGAAAAGGCGATTTTCACATTCACCATGAATATAGGAAAAGAAAGACGACGACGTGTTTCTGTGTTCCTGAATCCTCGGCAGTTGTTGTTGACGAAGATACAATATTCAATAATACGTGACTGTTGCTTACCAGGTAGATTTGGCGCGGTTTACCCGTATATTCCAAGTCTTTGCATTAACTATTAACTTCGTGCTTTACTTGTGTGAATCATGGACTTCCTCAACACCTATTCTCCAACTTTAGTGGTTGACTAACTTCGGTCGGGGATTATCTAAAGTTTATGTACGTGTAAAATATTAAACACATTCGGAGAGATGGCGAGCTCGCGCGAATTCCCGCACGTAATATGAAACGCTACGATAATAATTACAAGAGCACAAAGAATTTTTCTCGCGCAGTGCAAGTTCAGTGTGTATACAGTGAGTGGCAAAAGTATGGAACAAATTCATTAGAAAATTCGCATTTGTTTTCTCAAAAAAGTCATCGAACAGGTCGACTTTATTTTTCAATTCGGCACATTTTGATGCAAAATTTTTATATTTGCCGCCATTTTTTTAAGCTGTGACGTCGTCATCAGCAATTTTTTTAAATTGAACTCTTCTTTTTTTTGCAGATTTGGATAGATTATGAAATTCTGATTTCAGCAACATGCACGTTTATACTTTTTGGGCTGATAGTTTCAGGTATATAGCCCCAGGAATTCCAGGTGAAATTTTGGTCAAACCCTGAAATAAATGTCCCTTTTGAAAATTTGTACAAATGGCTCCCAAGCAATGCTGAACAACATACCAAAAGCTTCCGTCCAGCAAATGTGCGGAACATAGATGTTTTGAGCAAGAAAGGAATAAGTGCCGTCAAATCTCGTAGCGCCTGATTGAGAGATGATGGAGAACCCTAACTGCAGACTTAACTGGACTCTTTTATTCTGTTGCTCTTTGCTGAATTTGGTTCAAATCCATACAATAGATTTTGAATAATTAAATCTCAAAGTTTTGAATTTGGATATTTTTTAATATTTGACCTATGACAGATAAAGAAATGCTTTCAACTGTTCTGAATAAAGTTTTCCAAAGGCTTCCCAACGACATATTGCAATTCAAGTTGGGTGAAATAAAGATCCTGTCATTTTTTGACGGTCCCAAATACATCTATATGAGTTACGTAATTGGCACATTCCGACCGGTTTTTTATTAAAATTAAGAAAAACGTATATAAGGCGCATAAAAGAAAGACTTAGGACGTGTAAACTTACGTGTAAATTTTTAACTCATTTCAGCCTTAATTGGATGATTCCAGCGAAAAGTAGGTTATATACATCTTTTCAATAAATAAACTATGAAGCGCATAGGATAAATAAGGAAATATAGTATATTAACCAGCATCAGTACTAGAAAATTCTCACAAATTTTCAGCTCTTCTCATCTTGTAATGAACAATTTTAACGGGAATGTGCTCTTCACACCCTCTCTTGAGAAAACAAGAAGTGTGAATGGGAGAGCTTGGGAAAATCAGGATTTCAATCGATACACTCTGCTGGGTCTCTATGCCAATTTTCAGCCTTTTTCGCCGCCAACTGCGATCTGTACAGCGAAAAGAGACATTTTCCCCTTCCCTCTAAAAAGACATGACATTTACAATGAAAAAAATTGAAATTCTCATATGTTGTTCGCTTACGCTTTAGTAAGTGTGTATGCCAAATTTCAACTTCCTCCAAGCCAAACTGGATGTTTCCAGCAGAAATGTGCATCGGATCTTTACCCCTAAAAAAAACCATGACGCGCACATGGGAAAGGTTGGGAATTTCAGTGGGATGTTCAGGACGCCTTAGTGAGCCTGTATGCAAAAATTCAGCTCCTCTCCAGTTTTATTGAGGTTAAAACCTAAAATTCCTGGGCTACTACGCGTTTATGACAAAATAGTCGACACGTGAATGACCGGTACTTGATTATGGTGAAATATTTGAGACTAGAGGTGCCTATACTTCGCTTTGTATGTACCTAGGTTGAATCTGACTTGGTTACAAACTGTAAAAAAACGTCTGGAGTCTCGACGTTGTAAAGGCGCCAATCTCGTTGATTTAAGAGCAACTGTTACCAAACAGCGCCATCTAGTTTGAGTTAAAACTCGTCCGTCAACTTTTTGGAAGCTCGCATGGTCGAATGTCCACTCGTTTGGCGTTAAAACGCCAGTGCAAAAAAAAAACGACGAGAGGACAAATATATGCCAACATCGCCATATAGCAGCAGACACACCATGTGCTATTAAGGAAGTTCCGAGCTGACTGTTATCGTAACGTTTATTGCCACCTATTTACAACGTAACTTGTTCAACTAGCTCCATTCGTAGTCCAACTGCACACATGGCAACGGCCCTCCTAATCGCCCGAGCGATCCGGAAAGGGCGACCAATTGTCTCCCTCCTCCTTTCGCTGGCGAAATTAAGTCGGCTAAAATTAATTTCCATACGCCATTAATTCTTTATCAAGTTCCGCGGGTGGTGCTGCACTTGTCTGAATGGGTGGCAATTCTCGCTGTTATCAGAGATTACCGGAAAAGGGGTGCGATGCGATGAAAAAAAGCGCGAGCACCGCAAAAGCTGGTAATTTATACACTCCGCTCTCCTTTAGTCTCCTCTCAAAGTATCATCCCCCCCCCCCCGGCGGGTCCGTGTGCCTTGTGCCTTCGCTTCGAACTTCTTGCAGCTTGGTCGCGCAGTTAATTCACTAATCACTGCGTTTCTGCTTAGATTCGAGTCCAGAACTGAGAACTTCATCAGCCCCAATACATATTTCATCACCAATTTGGCCGGAAGGGTGGAAATCTGGGCTCCGGTGCTATTTAAAAGTTTACTGATCCTGAGCCGAGCAGGACTCTGGGGCGTTTAAATTTTGATATGACCGAGGTTAACTGAGAGCAGAAGAACTGTCCGCATACGCCGCCTGTGTCAAAGCAATCCAATTTTGACCTTTACTCCCACACACTGCTGAAGCCGATGAAACTTGACGAGTGTATATAAGTACAATTGAAAGTTATCGCTGCTGCTGCTCTTTTTTGCCGCATTTTGAAATGTTGATGGGGAGGGTTTGGTTATTGGAGGGAAGTTTTATACCTGGCAAACAAAAGCGAATTCCTCGATCCTCGCGGTGGTTGTGTTTTTTCTTATTCAAAATTAATCCCGAAGTTTTTGCTGCTCGCCGAGCTTTCTTTTCTCATCTGGAAAAAAGTGAAAAACTGGCATCAGCACAGGTACCTAATCACGCGCTTCCCGCGCGGGTTTTCTTTTTCTCCTGGTGCTTTATGATTCTTACTCGCGCCGAGGCACGATTGTTTTGAAACACTTTTCATTTCCGAACAATTTCCTGATTGATTTTTCCAAGGAGTTTTTCTTCTAACGATGCTGGGCTGGTGTTGCGCCGCGGTATACATACAGTGAGGGGCGAAAGTATGGAACAAATTCATTAAAAAATTCGCATTTTCTTTCGCGAGAAACTCCTCGAACAAGTCGATTTTGTTTCCCAATTCCGCACATTTCGATGTAAAATTTTCATATTTGCCGCTATTTTTGTAAAAGCTATGACACCATCAGCTTTTTTTTTCTCAATTGAACCAAAAAGGAGGCTGCTTTTTTCTAGCCCGGCCATGGATTTTGACTTACCCAGTATGGCTTCAGGGTAAGTTTCAATAGGGAAATATTGGGATACGGACATTTCACCGACAACCAACTCACCGACTGGACATTTCACCGACACCCAACTCACCGAATCTCCGATTCACCGACAGGACATTTCACCGACTCGCCGTTTCGCCGACAGGACATTTCACCGACACGCCGATTCACCGACAGGACAATTCACCGACTCGCCGATTCACCGACTCGCCATTTCACCGACAGGACATTTCACCGAATCGCCGATTCACCGACAGGACATATCACCGACACGCCATTTCACCGACAGGACATTTCACCGACACGCCATTTCACCGACAGGACATTTCACCGACACGCCATTTCACCGACACGCCATTTCACCGACAGGACATTTCACCGACAGGACATTTCACCGACACGCCATTTCGCCGACAAGACATTTCACCGACAGGACTGTAGCGTTTTGAGTTTTGGAGCAAAATCTATGAGCGAAAGTGACCTACATTTGAAAGATTGATATGCTTGATTCCCTACCGTTGGCGCCATTTGACGGCGCTTTTCCGAACACCTTGGTTGCTGGTCAGCGCCAGTCAGCGCCAAAAGTGAGGGATGGGTTGACAGCTACGGTCTTTTTTTTTGCCATTTTTGGCAAAAAAGTCGAGGAAAATTGTTTTTACGACAAAGGCAAGTTTCCCTTGGGTGCACCATGCATTTGAGTTAGTTAAAATTTGGAATTTTCCGTTGATAAACGGGGGTTGATAAAGTACACATCTGAAATAAATTCTCCACGTAAGCGGTAGAAGCCATGAAGGCAAAAGGTCATCTCATGAGGCGGGTTTGGTACATTTCACCGACAACCAACTCACCGACAGGACATTTTACCGACAACCATTTCACCGAACGGACATTTCACCGACACGCCGTTTCGCCGACAGGACATTTCACCGACTCGCCGATTCACCGAAAGGACATTTCACCGACAAGACAATTCGCCGACACGCCATTTCGCCGACAAGACATTTAACCGACACGCCGATTCACCGACAGGACATTTCACCGACAGGACACTTCGCCGACACGCCATTTCACCGACAGGACATTTCACCGACACGCCCTTTCACCGACAGGACATTTCACCGACACGCCATTTCACCGACAGGAGATTTCACCGACACGCCATCTCACCGACAGGACATTTCACCGACACGCCGATTTACCGACAGGACATTTCACCGACACGCCATTTCACCGACAGGACATTTCACCGACACGTCATTTCACCGACAGGACATTTCGCCGACACGCCGATTCACCGACAAGACAATTCACCGACGGAAAATTCCACCGACTCGCCGATTTAGAAAACTTTGCTTCGGAATGAGTTTTCGGAAAATGCTGCAAAATGTCACCATATCATGTTTGGTATTGGCGAATGCGGGATAAAAACTTTTTTGTGTAGGTTTCATGTTTCCACATTGACCCTGTATACTGTACATTGCTAAAAGCTCAAACGAGGAAAGGAGATTCTTGCCTGTATCTTTTTCCTGGGAAATTCGAGGCAAAAAAATATGGTATGACAAAATGCAAAAGTTGATCATCAGTTTTAAGACACCAACCAATCTCGATTCAGAAGTACGTTTACCAAGTTACAAAATTTTCAGTGTCTGGGGTCTCCAAACATTAGGTATTTCTTATGGATCAATGAAAATTCACCGTAATTCACTGAACTACGTTGAACATTTACGTAAATGGTTATCGTCGTTAACCGCTGTTTTCTAGGTCTTGTTTAGGGTCAATCAAAGATAAAGTTCTGGAAAATTAAATTTCCACTTTTCCCGCGAAAAATCCAAGAAGCCATAATGATATAGGATCGTTTGCGATGAAATTACTGGAGTGGTCATTTTTATTTTTGTTGGGGAAATCCAAATTTCGAAAAAACTTTTTCACAAATTTCCTTCACAAGTGAGTATAGGCTGTCTGATTTCTACATGAGTCTAGTGGGCTGTGTTTCTAATCGTCATCGGCCGATCGCGGCCTGAATCGCAGCCGACTAGAATCATGTAGAAATCAGACAGCCTATACCTGCACTTTTGCATTTTCGCGTAAAAATGAGTTTCCGGGAAATGCCGCAACGTAACCATATCGTGTTTGGTGTTGGCGAATGCGGAATAAAATACTCTATGTTTTGGTGTAGGTTCCATGTTTTTACAAACTGACCCTGTACATTATTGCGTACATAAGCTCAAACGTGGAAAACAAATTCTTGCCTGTATCTTTTTTCTGAAAAATTTAAGAAGAATGAAACTGGTATGATAAAATACAAAAATTTATCATCAATTCTAAGACATCAACTAATCTGGATTCGGACGTACGGTTACCGAGTTACAAGTTTTTCCGTGTCTTGGATCTCCAAACATCCCGGATTTCCTATGGATTCGAGAAAATGCACCGTTATTCACCAAACAACGTTGGGAAATTCACGTGAATGGTTTTCGTCATTAACCGTTGTTTTCTACGTCTTATTCGCGGTCAGTTAGGAAAAAAAGTGGAAAATTGTGAAAAACTGAATTTCCACATTTCCCGCGGAAAATCCAAGAAACGAACCAATGATATGGTATCGTTCGAAATGAATTCACTGAAGTGGTTATTTCATTTTTGTTGGAAAAATCCAAATTTCGAAAAAATTTCCCATTTCCTTCATGAGTGAGTACCCCCTCAAATTTTGCATTTTAGCGTATAAATGAGTTTCCGGAAAATACCGCAACGTAACCATATCGTGTTTGGTGTTGGCGAATGCGGAAAAAAATACTCTATGTTTTGGTGTAGAGGTTTCATGTTTCTACACTGACCCTGTACATTGCTAGAAGCTCAAACGTGGAAAACAAATTCTTGCCTGTATCTTTTTTCCGGAAAATTCAAGAAAAATGAAACTGGTATGATAAAATGCAAAAATTTATCATCAATTTTAAGACACCAACCAATCTGGATTCGGACGTACGGCTACCGAGTTACAAGTTTTTCCGTGTCTTGGATCTCCAAACATCCCGGATTTTTCCTATGGATTCGAGAAAATTCACCGTTATTCACCGAAAAACGTTGGGAAATTCACGTAAATGGTTTTCGTCATTACTCGTTGTTTTCTACGTCTTACTCGCGGTCAATTAGGAAAAAAAGTGGAAAATTGTGAAAAACTGAATTTCTACATTTCCCGCGGAAAATCCAAGAAACGAACTAATGATATGCGATCGTTCAAAATGAATTCACTGAAGTGGTTATTTAATTTTTGTTGGAAAAATTCAAATTTCGAAAAAAAATTCCATTTCCTTCATGAGTGAGTACTCCCTCAAATTTTGCATTTTCGCATATAAATGAGTTTCCGGAAAATGCCGCAACGTAACCATATCGTGTTTGGTGTTGGCAAATGCGGAAAAAAAAACTCTATGTTTGCTGTAGTCTGCTTTAGCCATTTTTTATGCTAGGAAATGCCGTCCTTAAGTGAAGAATGGATTTATTATATGACAAGCCTGGAAAGAAAGAGGATGCTAGACTGCTAGAGTAAAAAATTCGGAAATGGACTGTGTATCTGGTAAGTCTGAAAAAAAAGGATACTCGAGTCAAACATAAACTCCTCAACTGGCATGTCTGAAAAAGGAAGATTGCTTTAGTCAAAAATAGACTTCAGCTATGTATAGTGCGGTAAGTAAGGGGAACCACCTTGCAAATTGTGAAAGAAGCACAAAATTTGATACACTTACTCTTCAAAGTACCCCAAATAAGACTGGGGATGGTGCCCAGCCGAATTTTTCTTGGGAGGGCTGTACCAGAGCCTCTAAGTTGTCCCTGGAGCCCTAAGGTCTATCTTCGAAACGGCAAGTGATATCGACATACTTCAAACTTCTTTTTGACCGAAGTTACTCGCAGGTGATGAACACAGATTGTATGAACCGATCTGGACCTCCTGTTTACCCGTTGCCTATCTTTCAGGGGTAAAATTGAGAAATCTGTCAGTGGGGGCTATTTCATTTGAACTTTATGGACTGATACGTGCATATACCTTGCACTTTGTGATACAACCACGAAATTTTGTACACTTACTGTTCGGAGTACTCAGAACAAGACTGGAGATGGAACCCAGTCGAATCTTTCCTCCAAGAGCCGTACCGGCCCCGCCAAATTGTCTTTGGAGCCCTACGGCATATTTCCGACACGGGAAGTGATATCGACATTTTGAAAAGTTATTCCTGATTGTAAGAACTTCCAGGTGAAGGATAAAGGCTATATGAACTCATGTAAACCATCCGTTCACCGGTTGCCTAACTTCCAGGTGCTAAATTGAAAAATAACTTAGTGACCACTATATTTCGGGAGCCAAGAGCTAAAATACGCATACTTATATCTTGTCTTTTGTGAAACTAGCGGAAACTTTTGTTGATGCACTCTTCATAGTACCCCAAACAAAACTTGAGATAGTGTCTAGTCAAATTTATCTCCTACCTACTTAATTGCTGTACCGGAGCCGTCATTTGTCCCCAAAGTTCACGGCATATCTTTGAAACTGCAAGCGATATCGACATCCTAAGAACTTTTTCCTGACTGTAGTTACTTCTAAGTAGGTAATTGATAAAGATATTATATAACCGCATTTTAACCATGGATGAATTTCACTGTTCCGTTCCCCGATGCCTACCTTTCAGGGGAAAAAAATTAAGAAATATTACGCTCTCGATCACATTCTTGGTTACATAATAACTGGCTACTATTAGAAGCAGTAGGTACTTTTTCGGAAGATTTCTTATTTTCATGACTAATGGAAAGTGTCAAGCTTGTCTCTCTCTCCATTCGCCCTTACCACTTGCTTTTTTCTTATTTATTAAGGGCATCGAAGACAGGCACAATGGAAGAAGGCTTCCGATTTCTCTTACTTCGGGTAGGACGTTTGAAGGCATATTTGAAAATATTTGGATAACATTTTAGTTAGGCATTTTCTGAGTAGAAGGTTGTTCATGTAATCTTCATCCATCACCTATAGACACTCAGGAGAAAGTTTTCAGCATGTCGATATCGCTCGCCATTTCAAAGATACCGTAGACTTTCTGATGGCTCTGGTACGGCAGTTGAGTTATAAATTTGACAGGGCACCATCCCTGGCTTTGTTTGGAGTACTTTGGAGAGTGCATGAACCAAAGTTTTTGCTTACATCACAAAGGACAAGATATATGCGTATTTGAGCTCTTAGATCCTGAGATATAGTAGTCACTGAGTTATTTTTTTATTTAGCCCCTAAAAGTTAGGCAACCGGTAAACAGGAAGTGAAGATGAGTTCATATAACCTTTATCTGTCACCTGGAAGTTCTTACAATCAGGAAGAATTTTTCAGAATGTCGATAACACTTCCCGTTCAGGAAATGTGCCGCAGGGCTGCAAAGACAATTTGGCGGGGCCGGTACGGCTCTTGGAGGGAAGATTCGACTGGGTTTCATCTCCAGTCTTGTTCTGGGTACTCCGAACAGTAAGTGTACCAAATTTCGTGGTTGTATCACAAAGCGCAAGGTATATGCACGTATCAGTCCATAACGTTCAAATGAAATAGTCCCCACTGACAGATTTCTCAATTTTACCCCTGAAAGATAGGCAACGGGTAAACGGGAGGTCCAGATCGGTTCGTACAATCTGTGTTCATCACCTGCGAGTAACTTCGGTCAAAAAGAAGTTTGAAGTATGTCGATATCACTTGCCGTTTCGAAGATAGACCTTAGGGCTCCAGAGACAACTTAGAGGCTCTGGTACAGCCCTCCTGAAAAAAATTCTGCTGGGCACCATCCCCAGTCTTATTTGGGGTACTTTGAAGAGTAAGTGTACCAAATTTTGTGCTTCTTTCACAATTTGCAAGGTAGGAACATATTTTGACCCTTAGCTCCCGCACTAGTAGTGAGTCCGGAAAAAAGAATGATACTTGAGCCAAAAATCATGAGGTGGGTCTGAAAAGCAGGACGATACTTGAGTGGATAAATCAGTTCTTATCTTGTCGGTGGTGAGTGTGAGAAGAAGGATGATACTTGGATCGAAAATAAACTCCTTATCTGATATGCCTGAGGATACTTAATTAAAAAAAAACTTACAGTAGGTCTAAAATTAAGGACAATACTTGACTAGAAAATTGATTGGTTATCTTGCGAGTCTAAAAAGAAAGATGATACTTGAATAAAAATGAACTTCTTATCTGGCGAGTCTGAAAAGGAAAAGGATGCTTGAATTAAACATTCAAATATAAGCTCGGTATCTGGTGAATCTAAAAAAAAGGATGATGCTCGATCAAAAATGAACTTTTGAACTAGCAGGTAAAGAAAACAAGAATGTTTGGATCAAAAATAGACTCCATCGATCCCTGTCGTGAGTTTGAAAAGAAATATGGTACTTGAATCCAAAATCAATTCCTTATCTGGTGAGTTTCAAAAGAGGGATGATGCTTGAGTCAAAAATCAATTTTTTATCTGATAAGTCCGAAAAAAATTATACTTGAGTTGAAAATAATAGTATATTATTCAACCTCGTATTCAACAAATGGGAATTGATTGCTTCTTACTCATGAGGATGCAGTTGACGAGTGTCGTAATAGTCGTAAAGCATCCGAATGAGTAATAGCCATTACCCGCGAGTAGAATACTATGCTTTATCCAGTCTTATTGAAAAATGCAGGCATATATGCGCGTGATAATGCGTGCACTATTCAATAGGATAAACTTGGATAAACTTCTTATTTGGTGGGTCTGAAAAGAAGGATGATACTTGAGCAAAAATCAATTACCTTCTCATCTGTTGAGTCCGAGAATAATGATAATCATTATTGAGATTATTATACTTGAGTTAAAAATAAAAATTTTTCATGGGTCTGAAAAGAAGGAAGATGCTCGAGTCAAAAATTTAGAAATTGACTGTGTATCTCGCAGGTCCAAAGAGAAGGATGATATTCGGGTCAAAAATAAACTCCTCAACTGGCAGGTCTAAGAAAAAAGGAAGATAAGCCGAGAATCAATAACTCATTAGGTGGGTCTGGAAAGAAGGACGATAGTTGAGCAAAAATTAAACTCTCATCTGGTTTTTTACTTGTGTGGGTCTAAAAAGAAGGATGAACTCGAGTTGAAAATCAGATTCTTATCCGGTGAGTCTAGAAAGGAGTTTGAAAGAGTCTGAAAAGAAGAATGTTACTTGAGTCAACAATCAGTTCGTAAAATGTCTTGTCAGAATCAGCGTGTCGGTGAATGGTCCAATAACCAAAATCACACATAACGTTGAAAACCAGACAAAATATTTGTGTATGTGATCAATAATAAAAATATAATTTACACAATGTGTTGGTGAAATAAGATCTGGAAAAACTGTGGTAAATTCATATAATTTCTGATCACAAAAGAAATACTAACAATTCATTAGAAATTGATTTCAAGTGTAGGTATCTGGAAGTTTGTGGATCTTGTTTCAGAACCAAGCTGATTTGACTTCCTAGTCACCCCTGATACATCTACACGCGCCTTTATTCTTTATTTCTGATCTTTTTCTTAGACTCGTGCCTCATAAGATGACCTTTTGCCTTCATGGCTTCTACCGCTTACGTGGAGAATTTATTTCAGATGTCTACTTTATCAAATGGAAAATTCCAAATTTTAACTAACTCAAATGCATGGTGCACCCAAGGGAAACTTGCCTTTGTCGTAAAAACAATTTTCCTCGACTTTTTTGCCAAAAATGGCCAGAAAAAAAAACCGTAGCTGTCAACCCATCCCTCACTTTTGGCGCTGACTGGCGCTGACCAGCAACCATGGTGTTCGGAAACGCGCCGTCAAATGGCGCCAACGGTAGGGAATCAAGCATATCAATCTTTCAAATGTAGGTCACTTTCGCTCATAGATTTTGCTCAAAAACTCAAAACGCTACAGTCCTGTCGGTGAAATGTCCTGTCGGCGAAATGGCGTGTCGGTGAAATGTCCCGTCGGTGAAATGTCCCGTCGGTGAAATGGCGTGTCGGTGAAAGGTCCTGTCGGTGAAATGGCGTGTCGGTGGAATGTCCTGTCGGTGAAATGGCGTGTCGGTGAAATGTCCTGTCGGAGAAATGGCGTGTCGGTGAAATGTCTTGTCGGTGAATCGGCGATTCGGTGAAATGTCCTGTCGGTGAAATGGCGGGTCGGTGAATCGGCGAGTCGGTGAATTGTCCTGTCGGTGAATCGGCGTGTCGGTGAAATGTCCTGTCGGTGAATTGTCCTGTCGGTGAATCGGCGTGTCGGTGAGATGTCCTGTCGGCGAAACGGCGAGTCGGTGAAATGTCCTGTCGGTGAATCGGCGATTCGGTGAGTTGGGTGTCGGTGAAATGTCCTGTCGGTGAGTTGGTTGTCGGTGAAATGTCCGTATCCCCATGAGGCACGAGTCTAAGAAAAAGATCAGAAATAAAGAATAAAGGCGCGTGTAGATGTATCAGGGGTGACTAGGAAGTCAAATCAGCTTGGTTCTGAAACAAGGTCCACAAACTTCCAGATACCTACACTTGAAATCAATTTCCAATGAATTGTTGATCAGAAATTATATGAATTTACCACAGTTTTTCCAGATCTTATTTCACCAACACATTGTGTAAATTGTATTTTTATTATTGATCACATACACAAATATTTTGTCTGGTTTTCAACGTTATGTGTGATTTTGGTTATTGGACCGGACCATTCACCGACACGCTGATTCTGACAAGACATTTTACGAACTGATTGTTGACTCAAGTAACATCCTCCTTTTCAGACTCTATCAAACTCCTTTCTAGACTCACTGGATAAGAATCTGATTTTTAACTCGAGTTTATCCTTCTTTTTAGACCCACACAAGTAAAAAACCAGATGAGAGTTTAATTTTTGCTCAAGTATCGTCCTTCTTTCCAGACCCACCTAATGAGTTATTGATTTTCGGCTTATCTTCCTTTTTTCTTAGACCTGCCAGTTGAGGAGTTTATTTTTGACCCGAGTATCATCCTTCTTTTTGGACCTGCGAGATACACAGTCAATTCCTAAATTTTTGACTCGAGCATGTTCCTTCTTTTCAGACCCATGAAAAAATTTTATTTTTAACTCAAGTATAATAATCTCAATAATAAATATCATTATTCTCGGACTCAACAGATGAATAATTGATTTTTGCTCAAGTATCATCCTTCTTTTCAGACCCACCAGATAATAAGTTTTTTTTTTCTATTCGAGTATCATTTTTCTTTTGAGACTCACCAGATAGATCATTGACTCTTCACTCAAGTTATGTCCTTCTTTTTAGCGCCACCAGATAAGGATTCAATTTTCGAGTCAAGTATTCTTAGGCCCACCCTACCAGATATATGGAGCTTATTTCCAACTCAAGTATCATCCTTATTTCCAGACACACCAGATAAATAATTGATTTTTGACTCAAGTAGGTACCATCTTTCTTTTCAACTCACTACAAAGGTAGAGTCTATATTTATGACTTGACATTCTTGTTTTCTTCACACGCTAGCTCAGACGTTTATCTTTGACGAGTATCATCCTTTCTTTAGATTAACCCGATGCAGGACCTATTTTTCGTTTTTGATTGAAGCATCCTTATTTCTTCCCAGACCCACCAGATAAGTTACTTTTTCACCCAAGTATCATCCTTCCTCCCAAATTCACCTGATACAGAACTGATTTATTGACTCAAGCATCCTTCTTCCTTTTAGATTCACCAAATAATAAGATCATTTTTCATTCAAGTATCACTTTTTTTTATATCCGCCAAGTAAGAAATTGATTTTTGAGTCCAGTGTCATCCTTTTTTCCAGATCCAGCAGATAAAGATTTCATTTTTGACTCAGGTAACATCCTTCTTTCTGAACTTAGTACAAAGATGAAGTCTTTTTTTATTCAAGTACTTTTTTACCCGATAATTACAGACTTTATTTTTGACTGGGTAGCATCTTTTTTTTAGACCCACTATAAGAAGTCTATTTTCAAATCAAGAATCCTTTTCTGAACTTTTGACTCAAGGATCTTCTTCCCAGACTCACCAAATAAGAAGTTTATCCAATCCTATTGAATAGTGCACGCATTATCACGCCCATATATGCCTGCATTTTTCAATAAGACTGGATAAAGCATAGTATTCTACTCGCGGGTAATGGCTATTACTCATTCGGATGCTTTACGACACTCGTCAAGGCTCGTGTCGGCAAACTGCATCCTCATGAGTAAGAAGCAATCATTACCCGTTTGTTGAATACGAGGTTGAATAATATACTATTATTTTCAACTCAAGTATATTTTTTTTCGGACCCATCAGATGAGAAATTGATTTTTGACTCAAGTATCATCCTTCTTTTGAAACTCACCAGATAAGGAATTGATTTTTAATTCAAGTACCACATTTCTTTTCAAACTCACGACAGGGATCGATGGAGTCTATTTTTAACCCAAACATTCTTGTTTTTTTCACATGCTAGTTCAAAAGTTCATTTTTGATCGAGCATCATCCTTTTTTTAGATTCACCAGATACCGAGCTTATATTTGAATGTTTAATTCAAGCATCCTTTTCCTTTCCAGACTCGCCAGATAAGAAGTTCATTTTTCATTCAAGTATCATCCTTCTTTTTAGACTCGCAAGATCAATTTTCTAGTCAAGTATTGTCCTTAATTTTAGACCTACTGTAAGTTTTTTTTTAACTAAGTATCCTCAGGCATATCAGATAAGGAGTTTATTTTCGATCCAAGTATCATTCTTCTTCTCACACTCACCACCCACAAGATAAAAACTGATTTATTCACTCAAGTATCGTCCTGCTTTCCAGACCCACCTCATGATTTTTGGCTCAAGTATCTTTTTTTTTCCGGACTCACTACATAGCTGAAGTCTATTTTCGACTCAAGCAATCTTTTTTCTTCAGACATGCCAGTTGAGGAGTTTATGTTTGACTCGAGTATCCTTTTTTTTCAGACTTACCAGATACACAGTCCATTTCTGAATTTTTTACTCTAGCAGTCTAGCATCCTCTTTCTTTCCAGGCTTGTCATATAATAAATCCTTTCTTCACTTAAGGACGGCATTTCTTAGCATAAAAAATGGCTAAAGCAGACTACAGCAAACATGAGTATTTTTTTCCGCATTCGCCAACACCGAACACGATATGGTTACGTTGCGGCATTTTCCGGAAACTCATTTATACGCGAAAATGCAAAATTTGAGGGGGTACTCACTCATGAAGGAAATGGGAAATTTTTTCGAAATTTGGATTTTTCCAACAAAAATGAAATAACCACTTCAGTGAATTCATTTTGAACGATCCCATATCATTGGTTCGTTTCTTGGATTTTCCGCGGGAAATGTGGAAATTCAGTTTTTCACAATTTTCCACTTTTTTCCTAATTGACCGCGAATAAGACGTAGAAAACAACGGTTAATGACGAAAACCATTCACGTGAATTTCTCAACGTTGTTCGGTGAATAACAGTGAATTTTCTCGAATCCATAGGAAATCCGGGATGTTTGGAGATCCAAGACACGGAAAAACTTGTAACTCGGTAACCGTACGTCCGAATCCAGATTAGTTGATGTCTTAGAATTGATGATAAATTTTTGCATTTTATCATACCAGTTTCATTTTTCTTGACTTTTCCGGAAAAAAGATACAGGCAAGAATTTGTTTTCCACGTTTGAGCTTATGTACGCAATAATGTACAGGGTCAGTTTGTAAAAACATGGAACCTACACCAAAACATAGAGTATTTTTTTCCGCATTCGCCAACACCAAACACGATATGGTTACGTTGCGGCATTTCCCGCAAACTCATTTTTACGCGAAAATGCAAAAGTGCAGGTATGGGCTGTCTGATTTCTACATGATTCTAGTCGGCTGCGATTCAGGTCGCGATCGGCCGATGACGACCAGAAACACAGCCCACTAGACTCATGTAAAAATCAGACAGCCTATACTCACTTATGAAGGAAATTTGTGAAAAAGTTTGTTCGAAATTTGGATTTCCACAACAAAAATAAAAATGACCAATTCAGTAATTTCATTGCGAACGATCCTATATCATTATGGCTTCTCAGATTTTTCGCGGGAAAAGTGGAATTTCAATTTTCCAGAACTTCATTTTTAATTGACCCTAAACAAGACCTAGAAAACAGCGGTTAACGACGATAACCATTTACGTAAATGTTACGTAAACGTAGTTCAGTGAATCACGGTGAATTTTCATTGATCCATAAGAAATTCCTAATGTTTGGAGACCCCAGACACTGGAAATTTTGTAACTTGGTGAACGTACTTCTGAATCGAGATTGGTTGGTGTCTTGAAACTGATGATCAGTTTTTGCATTTTGTCATACCAATTTTTTTTGCCTCGAATTTTCCGGGAAACAGATACAGGCAAGAATCTCCTTTCCTTGTTTGAGCTTTTATAGCAATGTACAGTACAGGGTCAATGTGGAAACATGAAACCTACATAAAAAAGTTTTTATCCCGCATTCGCCAATACCAAATATGATATGGTGACATTTTGCAGCATTTTCCGAAAACTCATTCTGAAGCAAAGTTTTCTAAATCGGCGAGTCGGTGGAATTTCCTGTCGGTGAATTGTCTTGTCGGTGAGTTGTCTTGTCGGTGAAATGTCTTGTCGGTGAATCGGCGTGTCGGTGCAATGTCCTGTCGGTGAAATGGCGTGTCGGTGAAATGTCCTGTCGGTAAATCGGCATGTCGGTGAAATGTCCTGTCGGTGAAATGGCGTGTCGGTGAAATGTCCTGTCGGTGAATTGGCGTGTCGGTGAAATGTCCTGTCGGTGAAAGGGCGTGTCGGTGAAATGCCCTGTCGGTGAAATGGCGTGTCGGTGAAGTGTCCTGTCGGTGAAATGTCCTGTCGGTGAATCGGCGTGTCGGTTAAATGTCTTGTCGGCGAAATGGCGTGTCGGCGAATTGTCTTGTCGGTGAAATGTCCTGTCGGCGAAACGGCGTGTCGGTGAAATGTCCGTTCGGTGAAATGGTTGTCGGTGAAATGTCCTGTCGGTGAGTTGGTTGTCGGTGAAATGTACCAAACCCGAAATATTACTGGTGAATTTCAAGAGAATATCTTCAGCCGTTTCAGAAATATCGCTTATCAAAGTTTCATACGAAACACACAAAACACCCTGTATCTTCGTCACCAATGGAGAAAACAAAATTTCTTCAGTGGATCCTGACTCGCCTCGAAGTCCCATTATCTCCCATTAGCCTATGAAAGGTCACTCATGAATCACCCTATACAGGGTGTCCGTTTTTCGAGGCTAAGCATGAGTATCTCGCTTATCTTGAGAGATACAAAGTCGGTTAAATTAGGAAAAAGTTGCGCATTTTCATGACGATCAATGATCCAAAAAGAAATTTGACGTATCGATTTTAGTTTATGAGATATCGTGAAAAATCAGGAATTTGAATTTTTGTTTTCATTTTTTATTCAAAAAACGGTTGAAGGTGGCCTTTTCTAATCTAGACATTGTCAGCGCACTTTTTCAAGGGGAATTCAAAGCTGCCAAAATCTTTATTCTAGCTTTCAAAGCAACCGAGATACGACATTCAACTTTTTTCTCTAATAGGCGCCATATTGGATTTTGATTTTTTTGAATACGGTATTATTTTCTGTTTACAACGATGTGCCACATGTCACTGTTGAATAAATGTTGAACATTTACTTTTTTGTTATTGTCGGTGCTGATTTTGTTTCCAAAGCACTCTAGAAATTTTTTACTCAAAAGCATGGATTCAACAATGGCATGTGACACATTGTTGTAACCAGAAAAAAATATTGTATTCAAGAATGTCAAAATCCAATATGGCGCCCATAAGAGAAAAAAAAGTTGAATGTCATATCTAGGTTGTTTTGAAAGCTAGAATGAAGATTTTGGCGACATTGAATTCCTCTTGGAAAAGTGCCTGTACAATGTCTTAATTAGAAAAGGCTGTCTTTAATCGTTTTTCAAATAAAAAATAAAAACAAAAATTATAGATTTCAGTTTTTTCTTGATATTTCGAAAACTAAAACTGACAAGACAAATATCTTTTTGGATAATTGATCGTCATGAAAATCCGCAACTTTTTTCTGATTTAACCGACTCTGTATCTCTAAAGATAAGCGAGATACCCATGCTTAGCCTCGAAAAACGGACATCCTGTATAACCAAACTTTTGTCGGTGCGAACGGCGCTCGGGTGTCTTGGGAGAGCTTGGGTCGTGGGTGACTTCAGGCGTTCCTTGAAATTCGGTAGTGACGGGCGCCAAGTGATTCGCAACTTATTCTCTATTTACCTGGTTTTTGAATTGGCACTAATGCCCGAATCACTAACGGCAAAAGGTTAGGGTTTTTGTAATGAAGAGAAAGTTTTGAAATAAAGAAATGCAGGACAAAAAATGATTTGGAAGAATGGTCAGTTTTATTAGAACTTCGGGTTGATGAGTTTCAGACGTAGAATGATAACTGAACGTAAATAAATTTGAAAATGAAAAAGATAATTCAAGTGAACAGATTGAAATGCAACGAATATTGCGAGAGACGGTAGGTATTGGTGAGAAAAAACGCGACGCGGTTTTCAATAAAGAAATCCCGGTGTGAGTGCACTCAAAAAGGGGAGAATAGATGGGAAAAACTTGCCCTTGCTAAAACGTTGCAATATTCAATCCTAACAGAATAGAAAATAAAAGATCAAAATAAGATAAAAGTTGAATGGTCACTTGAAGAGTGACGTAGGAAATTGTTTAAATTTACTTGAAGAGTGAAGCAGCAAAATGATTCTAAAGACGGCGTATTAAGGACGGAGTCATATTGGTGAAATAAGCGTTGCGAAATCAATCCGTCTGGGTTTATTCCTTGACGGATTCTTACCATTTTGGCCTCTTTCGAAAGCTACAAGGATGTACTTTAGTTTGAGCCCATTGGCATTTCCGAAATCAAAAAAAAAATAAATTTTGACATTTGAAGAAATAATTTCTGGATTTTGGAAATGCCAATGGGCTCAAACTAAAGCACATCCTTGTAGCTTTCGAAAGAGGCCAAAATAGTAAAAATCCGCCAAGGAATAAACCCAGACGGATTGATTTAGCAACGCTTATTTTACCAATCGAACTCCGTCCTTAAGAAAGAAGAAGTGAAGATTCTGGCCTTGTCGTGTTCCGTATTATACGAGCGCAGCTCCTCGTGACGGTGCCCTTCGGTAAAAAAAAATGACAGCCGTGGTGGAAATTTTTCGTTGAGACAATGACTTCGTAATCCTGCTTCATACGATCAAAACTTGCCTATGTTGGAAAAGGAAACTTGCATCTTCGTTGGTTTTGGCCGGATGAAGAAAATTTACATTTACATTCGAGTATTCCGGAGAAATTTAATCCTGGCCAAAAAACCCTGAAATGGTGAAACGGAAGATTAGCCAAATCGCGGTGTCGAGCAGAAAAAAAACTGAGATTACTTGCCTTTTATTGACAATAGGGTTGCAACTAAATATGTGCCATCGGCGCAAAAGAGAAACTTGTAATAATTGTTGTTATCAACTTGCGTTCCTCGCAATCGTGGCACCTAGAGTGACTTCTCAGTTCCTCCCTACCCAACAGATCAACTCGGCCAATCCCCGCTACCCATCCAGATAAGAATTTACTCCTATTTTACCGAAATGTTCCGTACTTCCGCGGCAAGAAGAATGTGGGAAATTTAAATTGCCACACGTGATCGTATGCCAGGTATGGCAGCAAATGTATCAGCCGAAAATGCGTCCAGATCTCACCAAATATAATCGGAATTGTCAGACTTGTATATTGTCAAAACAGAACAAAATCCTCCTTTAGGTTCGATGTTAGGTCGACAGCATTGCGGTAACTATCGCCAACTACATGTATCGCCAGGCCGACCCGCAAGCTCCAGAAAAGTCGAGAGCTTCGCGATGAATTCGTTAGCTTTCGAGCAGCTCCTCCGCCAATTGTGCTGGTTCGTTGCTTATACCCTAGTCGGAGTCTCCAGTAAACATCGTAACAATTGACTTGTACGGAAGATGTCCGCATGCAATGACGTGTCCAGAATATTTGACAACAACAATTGAGAGCTTGTTATGTTGTCAATTCCGAACGTTTCTCTCTCTTGAGCCTGCTAACGACAACAAGCCACTTTTTGTGAGGCCTTGGTGATGTTTTTTTTTTGCATTATGCAACGGACATAACAGAAAGACTGGCCCGGTGCCAAAAAGGAACAGCGAATTTATTCTAAACCTTTACTACAACTAAGTTATGCCAGGAATGCGCTGAAACCGGCAAGAACAATAAAATGATCTAAATGCATAAAAAGATCAGAGGTCAACTCTACAAAATATGTGTCGTCCGACCAATTACGATTAGGTCATCACACACGTTAAAAAGCTTGCTCTTAGCACCCAGTCTAACCGTACAAATTTATTCCTGCATAAAGCTACAGAGAGTGAGAGTACTATGCAATACTATGCATACATTACACGACGCAAGACCGAAAATAGTTTCTGTTCGACATCTTTTTTCCTGGTTGCAAGGTTCACTTTCTAGAGATGCACTAAAAATAGCCATTCTATTTCGATACCTGCACAATAAATAACCATCATCCCATTTAAATTGGCCGCATACCAATTGGCCGATCGCACTTCCCAACTTTTTTTTTTTTTTTGGTGAAACAATAGAGTCGAGGGATCAGATCATTATCATTGTATCCTCATCGCCAGCGTTACGTAATAATTACAGTCACGTGCACGGCAATTGAGGATCGTCCCCTCAATTATTGTGATGACAAAGGCACTCATCAGGCACGCAGGAATTGTGGTTACCTTGAATTGCGTTTGATGTTTCGGACAAAATGCGAGACGAGAGTGAAAGTTCAATGCCGCGGGAATTTTTCGAATTCAAAATGAACTTTGACACTGTTTACGCTGATGGAGTTCCGTTTCCGTTTTCAAACGGGACTTTCGAGCGCGTTGTAGACAAATTATCATTCAAGTCGGATGTGACAAAAAAGTCAGATCGATTTCAATTTTATAGGTTCAAAAACCAAATCATCCATGTCAATTGCTACTTCGCCAGCTTCTGCTCGCCTCTGCAACGTGAAATAGCTGTCGGTGTGCAGAAGCAATTTCAGAGCATGTTCCGCGGAAAGTCTTTAAATTCCGTTTACCATCGTTCCTGATGAGGAGGCAGTTCGGAATTTCGGAAGTGATTTACCAATGGCTTCGAGCTACACTGATACCTGAGTGTACTTACAGCTTACTACTAAGATGTAAGCTGTCCTAGAAATTAGCACGACGGCAAAATTGCAATTAGTTTCGTCAATTTATTGATATATGGCCCTTTGTGAACTTGATTTTGGTCGGATTCATAAGGGAGACTATTTTATACAGCAGATTGTAATGTAGCCAATAAAATCACGTCTCTTCAGCCATTTATACTAATGAGAACGATTCAATGATGATTAAACACCTATTCCGTCGGGAAATTCTGCATGCGCACGCAATTTAAACAGCCGCGCAACTTTCGTAAACAATCACCACAAGATGAACTAAATATACGCTTTTCAGTCCATTAAGTTGAACGACCTATAACTTCAGAATAGCAAATCATGTCCAAACCCAAAGCAAAAGTTCCTTATGTCACCGGCGCACGCAGCGAGTTCACGAGTTGATATCGCGGTGGCACAGGTGTATCATACAACGCCGTTGATCATTAGAGCTATATGAATAATAATCACTTATTAGTTTCCCACTGTCAATGGAAACCGAATAAAATGGATACAAACAACAGAATCTGACGGCTGTCACTTCGAACCTTTTTTTTGTGATAGGTTCAGTGAAATATCACTCGTGCTTGAAATCTTCTCAGATACTCATAACTTTGAGGTATGACTGGGTCGACTCAACAAAGATCACCAATCGCAGGGACGGTGGAGTGACGCTGGCGCCACCTGGCGTTGCGGAGGCGCCGTCTAACCCCAGCCGCCAAACTTTTCCCGAAACGTTGTTGCGACGATTTTCCGGGGAGTGCGTAGACCCTGGACGAGATCGAGGACGAGATTAATTATTATGAAGACATGCATGAGAAGTGCTGCCAAGCAATTTTCCAATGTGGGGGGCCAGGGGGGCCCCTTTTTTGACAACTTGAATCGTTTTTGTCGATAAAATCCGTGATAAAAATGCTATAAAAAAAAACTTCAACGGATTATTGAAAAGCAACTCAAAATGTCACCTATATGTGTGATGAGATTTATTACAGGGTGAACAGATTCCGAGAAAGATGACTTTCCGTCAACATACAATATGATGAAGAAAAAATTGCGCCAAAGACCTTTAGTTTCGTCATTGAAAGATGCCCATTGGCATATTTGTTGCTCATACGCACCTGAACTGGTTGAGAACCGTACTCAACTGCGTCATTGGTGCCGGAGCTATATACAGGGTGGAAGAGAAAAATATTTTTGTTATCATTTATTTCAAAAACCAAGATAGATAAAGTGATCGAAATTTAGGAATTGATGCTTCATTCAATGCGTGTAAAGACACAACAAACCGTTTTGAAATACCTTAAAGCGTTCCTGGAATATTTTGAAAAAACTGGAGAATATCATAAAAATTTTACTTTCTACTTTGATTTCGTATTTTCCATTATATAGAGGTATATACTATAATTTGACAACAAATTAGGGTGAAAACTAAACAGCCACATCACTCACCGGCATCAATCATGTATGCGTCAATGCGTCATATACAGGGTGTAAGAAAAAATGGTTGTTTTTTTTTGCTGTTATAGAAAAATCAAGACATAAAAAGTGAAAAATTAGGGAGGTAAGAAGTTTCCCGGGAAACAAACCAAGCCAAGACGCCTGATAAGGTAAATAACTGACGTGAATGTGTAATCCACGCGTTTTTTCCTTGTTTTTTATATACAGCAAAAGAAAAACAACCATTTTTTCTTAGACCCTGTATACAACGCATACATGATTGATGCCGGTGATGGTGCTGTTTAGTTCTAACCATAATTTATTGTATATTTGTGTATATTGTGAAATTTGTTGCATAACTTAAGGATATACATCTGTATAATGGGAAATACGAAATCAAAGTAGAAAGTAAAATTTTGATGATATTCTTCAGTTTTTTAAAAATATTTCAGGAACGCTTCAAGATATTTCAAAACGGTTTGTTGTGTCTTCACATGCATTGAATGAAACATCAATTCCTTAATTTTGTTCCCTTTATCTATCTTGGTTTTTAAAATAAATGAAAACAAAAATATTTTCCTCTTCCACCCTGTATATAGCTCCGGCACTGTTGACGCTGTTGGATGCCGTTCTCAACCAGTTCAGGTGGATATGATCAACAAATATGCCAATCGGCATTTTCCAATGACGAAGCCAAAGGTCTTTGGCACAATATTTTCTTTATTATATTGCATGTTGACGGAAAGTCAATTTTTTCGGAACCTGTTCTCTGTAATGGTTTTTATCACACGTAAGTGACCTTTCGAGTTGCTTTTCAATAATCCGTTAGAATGTTTTATTTAGCATTTTTATTACGGATTTTATCAACAAAGAACGATTCAAGTTGTCAGAAAAGGGCCCCCCTGACCCCCCACATAAAAAAATTGCTTGGCAGCACTTCTCAAAAGATTGATGAAGGCTTTCTGAACAAGCCTGCAAAAAATTGTTCCGTAGTCATAAAATGCATAGTTGAACCCTAGTCCACCGGACTATGAGTTATTATCCATAGAAAATATTCGGAGTGTCAACAATTTCATGGCAGTCCTGAAAGTTTGAAAAACTCAAATATTTATAAAACAGAATGCACGAAAGCTCTTCACATGAAATGGGAGGTCAAGGGTTTCTTCTGCCGAATTCAATTAGTCGTCAATCTCACTGGCGTAATCAGCCATTGGCACTATCTCTTGTTATTAAAAAGTGGTCAAAATGACAAAGTAAGCTCAAGATTTCAAAAGAATAAACTTTCCTTTGCGTCGCCTCGTCCAGAAAATTGGTTCACTTTGAAAAAAGTTACGTATAACGAGCGTTTAAATGAATTGGACGTCAAAGTAGGCGAACTCATGAATATGAAAGTCACGGAGTTTAGAGGATAAGCTTTTTTTCACAAAAGGAACGAAACAAACCAGCTTGAAAATATGAATGCCTAACGAGACAAGAATGAGCTCCAAATTTCATGGAGATCGTCCCACTCAGACTTGAAATGTTGAAATTCGCTAATAAGTAGCTGTTTATTGGAAATATAGGTGAATAATTGTTGTTGAAAAAAACGACAGAAGTGAACGGTTTTGGAAAGGCTGCTTCAGAAATATTGATGATCTGATATACGTCAAATAGTGTCAGACTTGTCACTGATTCTGTTGCTATTGTTACTGATTCAAATCAACGTTTTTCCCAGCGCAGTCTTTCTGATATGTATACCGTTCAGTCCTGTTGCCGGACCCTGTATAAGATTGGATTAGCCAAAAAACGGAATTTATACGGGGTGATTCACCACCAAATGGACATAGCCTAAGGATAGGTCCAGTTTTTCCTTGCAGGCGAGCCAGGATCTGGTTTTATAACCCTGTTCGTTTCGAAGTTACCAGAGTGATTCATGTATTTTGTCGAGTTTTTTTGGTAAGCAATATCTTTAGAACGACCCAATGGATTCGAAGGCCGGCCTCGAAGTTTTAGAAAAACTGTTGAAAAAAAAAAACATTTTTTAATACAAGTTTTTCACAATTTATTTTCATATTCAGAAACTGCATAAAATATGCTATTAATATCGCAAAAAAATTGCTTGGTACCATTGAGCTGCGATTTATTATGGCCTTAAATTTCAGCCGTTTCATCAGAAAATTAAACTTTTTTTGTTTGTTTGCGTAGTACCTAACGAAAAGTTTCAGCAGTATTTTTGAAGAACTTTTGTTACGTCCCTCAATTTCACATCCATCCCAAACTGAGCTGGAATTGAGAGACGTAACCAAAATCTTTTGAAAATTCTGCTGGTACTTTTCGTTACTAGGTACCTACATAATAAATAGGAAAACAAAAAGATCTTTTTCTTTTTTTTGATGAAACGGCTGAAATTCAAGGCCATTTGCCATCATAAATCATTTGCAAATATTTGAAAATAGTAATTTACAAAAAATCGTAACCTCAAAATCTTTAGGATTAACAAAATTTTGACAGCTCAATGGTGCCAAGCAATTTTTTGCGATATTAGTAGCATGTTTTATGTAGTTTCTGAATATGAAAATTGTGAAAGATATGTAGGTATACAATTTTTTTTTCAAAAAAGCTTCGATTTTTTTTTCAAGACCGGCCCTGGAAATTTCAAACTGCTTGATAAGTGAATGTGTCAGATATCAGTGGAAGAAACCCACAAAATTACAATCGAATCCATTTGGTCGTTTCAAAGATATGGCTTATCGAAAAATTCGACCGAATGCATGAATCCATCCTGTAACGTCGAAACGAATAGCGCTAGAAAAATTTCAAAGCCAGGTGCTGGTTCGCTGAGAAAAACTTGACCTACCGTTGAGCTATGTCCGTTTGATGGCGAACTGTATATAGAACCAACTGGAAGGAAGATATGGGAAGAGTGTTCCGATATTCGCTGGAGACTCCGACTCCGGAGTAAGCCACAAACCCTGGTGACTCTGGCTTGGGGTAAGCCACAAACCCGCCGTACAATTGCCGGAGGAGCCGTTCGAAAGCTTACCGCGGAATCTCGGATTCATGAACGAAGAAACTGCTGGAATTTTCAAGAAGTCTCCCATATTATAAAATAAACTTGAAGATGGACATATGCATATTTGTTAAAAATTGTTCACATATTTAGTTGACCAATCGTCCTCAAATGGAACAAATGTCGAGCTGAAGCAGATAAGAATCGGTAAGTGAGACTAACTCGTTATGTAAAATCGTATGAAAAATACAGGGAGAATTTAGCTATCGAGAAAACAAAATACTCAACGAAAAATCACAGGAAAAAAGGCTCTTCAAAGGTCATAGCTTCCGATATTCCGTATGGAGCAGGGCTTGAAATTTTAATTATTTCTCGGAATCATCAGGAGATTAGAATAATCTTCGAGTTGAAGTTGTAATTCCAGGAATATAATCAAAATTTTCCAGAGAATATAACTATTACATTACGCGCCCTTTTACATTTCATCGTCGTGATACACCTACAGTAAAATCACTTCGAGCACCTCAAAAGAGTTGAAAGCACACCCACGTATTCTAGGTGGGTATTGATGCGTTGTGCCCCCATGATACTCTGATACTCCCTTTTCTTATTTTTCTTTTCAAGTCAACAAATAGGTAAACTGCTCAACATAAGAAGTGTCGACCCACCCCCGAAATGTTGCCTGATTTTGAAATGGTATAATTTTCGTTACAAGGGATTTCAATCTTGTTTTCGTAGGTCGGCAGCCCCATTCTTTTTATTCATTTGTCTTACTGGTAGGTACCAAACTCAAAAGACAACAGAATAGATTTATTACAGAGTTGCACGAAGAAGGCGTGCAAAGCTGATGCTCTGCGTTCTGCATGCCACCGTTCTTCAAAGCTTTTTTTAAAATTCTGATCGTCACCGAGAAGATGGCATTTTTGACGATAGCAAAATGCAATTTAGCGTAATTGTTCCTTTGGTGGTTCTGCCGAATACGCTCCTGTGAAAGCATATTGCTACGAGCGACGATTCCTGTGCAATCTGGTAAACACGCGATATTTCTAGACTCTCCCACAGCTACAGTGTACAAATGCACGGAGCTCTGGACATTTCTAGAGTAAACGTGATGGCATTGGAATACATGGAGACTCCAACGCCCGATCAAGGCACATCTCTCCATTTGGGTCACTGTCGAGTTTGCTGGGAGATGATGGAAAGTTCGGGAACACTATTCGGAGGCATATACAGGGTGTTCGGGTTTGGCTATTACAAACTTTAAGGGATAATTCCCCTTCAAAAATAAAGCCGAAAGAACAAAGAACTCATGGTCCTAAAATGCTTCCTTAAAAAGATACAGGGTGTTGAAGTTGACTTTTTTAAATGGTTTTTTCACCGTAACTTTTGAACCGTTGAACCGATTTCAATCAAATTTGAACCAAAGTTTAGTCAAATGAGTCTCCATCGGATAATATCACCACAATTCATCAAACATTTCTGGGGGCGTAGATAATAGGGGACTGTCCCCTATTTTTGCCCCTATTTTCATCTACCTCAATTATTTTTTTAAATTGTTGATATTTTCGGATTCTAAGTTCAATTTAGAAGAAAAAGTTACTCTTGCAAAATTTTGATTAGAGGCTTCATTCTCGAGATATTTGGGTCTGAAACTTTGGAAAACGCCTCGAAATCGCGACTTTCAGAGGCCTAAAAATTTAAATCCAAGAAAACTCATGATTCCTCAACTGGAATAAGTTTCCTAGGTCGCTTAGGTTGATTTACTGCCATTTTCGGCTAAGAAACGAGGCGTTTTCAGAGAAAAACAATTTGGGCTCTGGAAAGTGATGATTTCGAGATGTTTCCCAAAGTTTAAAAACCAAATATCTCGGAAATGGAGCCTCTAATCAAAATTTTGCAAGAGTAACTTTTTCTTCTAAATTGAACTTAGAATCCGAAAATATCAACAATGTCGAAAAATAATTAGAATAGATAAAAATAGGGGCGAAAATAGGGGACAGTCCCCTATTATCCACGCCCCCAGGAATCTTTGATGGATTGTGGTGTTATTATTCGATGAAGACTCAGTTGACTAAACTTTGGTTGAAATTTGATCAAAATCGGTTCAACGGTTGAGAAGTTACGATGAAAAAACTAATAAAAAAAGTTAACTTCAACACCCTGTATTTTCTTAAGGAAGCATTTTAGGACCATGAGTTTTTTGTTCATTCGGCTTTATTTTTGAAGGGGAATCATCCCTCAAAGTTTGTAATAGCCAAACCCGAACACCCTGTACAAGGCATCAACCGTCAGCTCACGGGCAGTTATGAATTGGAATGCGAAGTGGTAGCGAGCGGATTAAAAGCGAGTAGTAATCACAGCGACATTCCTAAGTGAATAATTGTTGTCGTGTATTTATTGTAGTACGTAGTAATAAACGGTGTGTGGTGTGTGTTTCAAAACGATCGTCTCAATTATATTTGAACCCGTACGCGAAATACGTAGCAATATTTTCCTTATAATTTTGACCAGTTTCAGTCCCAGAAAAAAATCGAGCTCCACGTAACAATATTTTCCTTATAATTTTGAGAAGTTTCAGTCCCAGAAAAAATTGAGCTCTGCGTTAAGAGATCTTAGTCTGGGGGCATAGGGTCAAAAAAGGCTTGGCCGTGTGCAACTTCGTGAAGATATATAGAGATATGTCCTAATCGACTCCTGGGCGATCAAGGACCATGAAAAATGATGGTGGAATATTGACATCTGCTGCAGGCAAATATGGTGGAGGCGTCAAAATGGGCTTCATCTGGTAATAATAAACTGGCTGCAGCTCGTTTGTTTTTTAACGGATTGTGACATCTGGAACGTTATTTTGTAGACAAAAAAATTCTCTTCTTATTTCATGCCTGAATTTACAAACGTCATTTCGAGAAACTGTCAAAATTATCTCTATAAATATGCTAAATTCCGGCCTTTTTTAAGGTTGTCTGATATTTTTGAAACTTGGCAGTATTATAGATCTTCAGGTGCCCTTTCCGAATTTCAATTTTTTCACTTCGTATATTTGCCGTCTTGGCCGCCATATTGGAAAGATGTCGCCCAAAAAACAGTTTTTTGTCAATATCTTAATTTCAGTCAATGTGAGGTGGAAGCGTTTGTATGCGAATGGAAGCTTATTCAATTCTCTACAATTTGACACCTCACTCGTGTACGTGCCACTTCCGGTTCTTAGGTTATAGCTTCTAGAACTCCCTGAAGCATCAATTTTTGTCATCCAATCAGCATATCAAGTTAATCTTAGCTTCACGTGGCAGTCGAAGTGACCAAAATAATGATAAGTTGTCAACCACAGACCATTGATATCCAGAAAATCAATCATGGTGACGGTTGTTATGCAAGTACAGGGTGAACCGAGGGGTGAACTCTAAGATAAAATTGACTTTGAAAAGGTATAGCTTGAGAACCGTAAGTCGCACATGAGTGATTCAGATGTCAAATTCTAGAAGAATTTATTAGACCTTCACTTTTGATATGAATCTTGAAATTTTATGACGAATTTTTCCGGAAATTTTCCGAAAATATGTTTTTTTAGACGCCATCTTTTCATAATTATGCCCAGAACACCAGAGATACGAAGTTGAGAAGTGGATATTCTGAATGATCATCCCAAATCTCATCATAATAATGAGTTTCGAATGTATTTGATAGTTATGTATGGTTAATTCGCCTACTACATGACGGTGGTATCAATTTAACATGCTGATTGAATGCCGAAAGTTAATGCTTCCGGAAGTTCTGAAAGCTTCAACTCAAGAACCGTAAATTGCACATAAATGACTGATATGTCAAATTGCAGAGATTTGAATGGCTTTCCTCCGCATATACACGTTTCAATCTTGAGTCAGTTGAATTCAAGGTATTAACAAAAAACTGTTTTTTGGGCGCCATCTTTTCAATATGGTGGCCAAAACGGCAAAGATACGAAGTGGAAAAGTAAAAATTTGGAAAGGGCACCTCAAGATCTATGATACTGCCAGATTTCAAAAATATCGGATAACCTTCAAAAAATGCCGGAATTGAGCATATCTTATAAAGACAATTTTGACAGTTCCACGGAATGACGTTTGTAAATTCAGGTATGAATAAGAAGAGAATTTTTTTGTTTACAAATAAAAATGACGTGTCAGATGTTGAAATCCGTTGAAAAACAAACGAGCTACAGCCAGTTTTTTATCACAAGATGAAGCCCATTTTAGCGCCTCCACCATATCTGCCTGCAGTAAATGCCAATATTCCACCATAATTTTTCATAGTCCTTGATCCCCCAGGAATCGATAAGGACATAACTCTATATATCTTCACGAAGCTGCACACGGCACGACCTATGCCCCCATACTATAATTGTCCTTTGGTGGTTCTGCTGAATACGCTCCTGTGAAAGCATATTGCGACGAGCGACGATTCCTGTGCAGTCTGGTAAACACGCGATAATTCTAATCTTTTCCACAGCCGCGCATTTTTCTATTTCTCTTGGAGAATTGTTCTGAAGGCTTTGTTTCGTCTAAAATCCAAATTTGTCGAAGGAATCACACTAAGAAGTCAAAATGATTAGGAAAACAGACAGAACTATTAGATAAATCAATCAAGAATAGGGCTGCTGACCTATTGAAACTAGATTAAAACCCTATGTGGCTATATGAAAAAATTATATACCGTTTCAGATCAGGCAAAATTTCAAAGGGTGACACTCCCTGTGACGAGCAGTTTATACTAGGGAGCAATGGAACACGAACGAACAGTCTGAAAGCTCCAACCCTTAACCAAAGCTCGCGGAGTCGCGAATCCTTGAAACTCTCGGCTACGCCTTGTGCGTAAGGAGTCCCGTTACAATGCGCAACTCGCGCCGGCTCACGAAAATAAATACTGCACAGTTCGCGGCTACACTGCGGCGCGTCGATGGTTTGAAAAACAACAATGGCATCAACACAAGAAGAAGAGCAAACCATAAACCCCGAAAGCAGGGAGGCCAAAGAACAAAAACGACCGACGAGAGCACAACTAATCAAACGGAAACTCACAGGTGAGGTGTTCGAAAATTTATCGACAATAAATCAACTATTTCGCTTCATTTCAGGCAGCTTAACATTCAGCTTGATATTCGCCATAACAGTCCACACAGCCATGATAGTAATCGGTGCTATGAACTTGAAAAAGTGTCCAGTCGAGCCGCAGATCCCCATTTTTATTCTGACAGAGGGCGTGATCGGGGTAGTGAGCAAGCTGATCAGTTTGTTCAGGAATTACTTGATCAAGAAAATCAAACTGTCCAGCATTCTTTCGTTTATCGCCACGTTCGAGTTGACCATCTTCATTGCTGGTAAGTTGTTTTTATCTAAATCGTTTTGTTTATTGATAATTAATTTGCACAGGATCGTACTATATTTACAAAGAATTCGAGCCGAACTATCACGAAGACAGTGGCAACTTTTACTGCAACAAAACAGTCTACTTGTTCTCTTTCATTTACATCACCATTGTGTATTCCATGCTGCTGCTGCTGTTATTGGGATTGTGCTGTTTCCTTACTGGAATACTGGCCCTCGACAAGTGCGTTGAAAAAGACGAAGAGGAGGTGACTACAGTTCAAGAAGGCGAATCCAATTCGTAAAGGACCAAAGAGTTACATTTTGTTTTGTAAATTTTATAATAAAGCTTTATAAAAATAAAATAATAACGATACTGTTGTCAGCGAGTCTGCTTTTCTTCAACCAGACCTAGATTGTGGCATTTGTAAACAAGCGAATTGTATTATTGAGCGACGTTCTAGAACGACCTTGGTTGCATGTAGCACGCCCACCACAAATAACTCCTAAAAAAACGGCGCCACCATTTCTGCCAGTCCTCGTACTAGCGTAGTTGGTTCCACACGCACTGGTTAGACGCATCATGAAAGTACCGCTGCTGTACTGAAATAGTCAAGAACAAAGCCAGCTAGTGCCCGCCAGAGTGGAGACATGGAGACGCCACAAAGCACCACGGTTCAAATTGTCCCGGAGGAACCTGCATCGGCGGAACAACCGCAACAACAAAACGGCAACAATCCACCGGCAACGCAAAAAGAAGAGGGCAACATCATTCGCACTTCCATCAACAAACTGAAGGCAAAGTTCATACGTGAGTTCAAAAAATATTCATACCGCATAGATTATAATGGACAACAGGCGTAGAGACGCACAATAAACCCGGGCGAGCCTCCTAATTGGATTTATTTGCTCATCAAATTCCATGCACCATTATTATCAATTATTTCTTGTCGTTTTCATTACAAAAATGATTGGTGAAAAATCGACCGGCACCCGGCCGGCTTACGGACGATCATAAATTTTGCCATGCGTTCATACCTGGGTATAGTATAACACAATTTTCCCAGATAAAGTCTATTATGTACATGCATCTGAGCTTCAATGCATTAATAATGGAAAACAAAGCAAAGCCCGGCTTAGGATTCCCTCTTCTGGGTCCTGGAGTTTTGGAAAGGTCATAATCCGGACAAATCCTCATCCTCTTTCCGCCAATAAAATGTAAACATGTTATTTTTAGATTCCGGTTTTGAGAGAAAGTCTATTTGGATTTGGATTCGGATTAAGTCAATGAGTCGCTATTTGCCATCCACTCCAGATGCAATTATCACTGCCGGCTTTGAAAAATTATCGTGTGTATATTTTCTTATTCAGTTATACTCTATGGGTTTTATCTTTTATCTGTGAAATGTTACTTTTTTGCTAGACTGATGGTAGAAAAAGCAGCAATTATCAGCAAATGAATTCTGAACATCATTCCAACGGAAGTCACGCTAGAAAAATATTTTTAGTTTGTTTACAAGTCTAGCTGTTTCGTAATTAATTAATATGGACGACCATGGAAGAGTCAAGCTAAATATTATTGCGCTGTCTCCGTCTTGCGAAATCATGGCTTTGATTACATTTTGATAAATTTATCAGTCATAACAGTCACACGGTGTTTATATCAAATCACTAGGTACCTATACGTTCGCAAACAAGTATAGGTATTCGATAATTATATACCTACGTGCAGTATGGTAATTAAACTCATTCAACCGTTTTCTGCATTTAATTAAAAATATTTATTTTTTGAATTTGTCCTTCATTCTTGATAATCATCGTACGTTGATAACCAGTCGAGACTTTTTAGAAGTTTTAGAATTTTGAAATGCCACTTGCTTGACATTATTATTCTGATGGTGGTCATCCAAGTATTCAAAACAATCTCAAGTCATATTGTTAGGCGTTATTATTGTTCAAAAAACAACAAAATGTTCGAATATGACATCGCAGAGTTGTGTGTCTTTTTGAGAGTTTTTCACCACAAAAAAAACATTCGAATTTTATAGCTTTTTCAAAAGTTCAATATTTCGGGTCAATGATAGCTGAAAAGCGCATTATGTCTTCATTCGACAAACGAAAATTGAACAAAAAGTCTGTCAAAATTCGATGGAAAGTTCTAACGTATATAAAAACGCTATGTTACGACCAAGACGTGTAAGTTACAACATGCAACTCCCGACAAAACTCGCTTGTTTTGGTTGAAGTTACTGGTCACTTGTTGCTTTTGCGAAGAACTATTAGTCAGGGGTCATCCGGTACCCCGTGGGCTCCTTCGTGAAAGGGGCAAGAGACCTTTCATTTCTTATAGAGTCCTATACGTGGAGATACCGATATGTTTTGGTGCCACTTTCAAGATGGCGTCATTCCAAAATGGCGGCCATTTGTTTCCGGTGACATTTATTCGGACCTAACTTGCTTCATTCTCACCCGATTTGAAAATTTTGTTCTTAGAAATACGTGAATTCATATTCTCTATCCGCTGCTGTCATTGGTTATCATTTATATCGATCTGTTTGACCGAAATTAAAGAAAAACTGAGAATTATTATGACTTTTAGTCCTATAGGTTTCTCGACTGTTTCTCAGCCTAATTCAGTTGTATTGACCCTAACCGCATCTACAATAAATGAAGTTCACTAAAAACTCAGCTTGCTGGAAAAATAATGGCCACAAGTGATACAGTAGGGAAAAAAAGAGCGATATTCACGAAAAACGGTAAAATTAAGAAAGTTCCTGCCGTGTGTTTTTTAAGGGTATAGGTATACGTGTGATTCTTTGGTTACTACTTCTATGGCCTCTGAAGACACCGAAATGCTCTGGTACCAAATTCAAAATGGCGTCGTTCAAAAATGGCGACCATTTGATTTTGGTAACATGGATTCACACTCAACTTACGCCTATTTTCGCTCAACTCAAACCGATTTTGATGATTTTCCTTTTAATCAGGTATGGATTGATGTTTTCTATTTGATATTGTCCGAAATTTGCATGTGTGCCAAATAGTTTTTCCAAAAAGTGAAAAAAAACTAGAAAATCAGTGATTTTTACGATCCCTATTGCGTCAGGTGCTGTGTGCTTCCCCGTGAGAGGCATGTCTGGCAAGTATTTTTATATTATTTTCATATGTATGAAGTTACCGAAATGCTCTGGTGCCACTCTCAAAATGGCAGCGTACCGATTTGGCGACGACCTAGATTATGATAAGGTGTTCAATAATGCAAAAATTTCAACTCGGTAACCAAAAAAGTTATAGTGATGAAAGTCACAAGGTAGATAACCAATTCAATGCTTGTTAAGATAAAATGAATCGCATTTCTATATCTTGAGCCGTTCTTGAAAAATCCTGATATTAGTGGTCAGTTGCATGAAAATTGACATTGTTTAAGAAATCAGTGGATTTTTTAGGAACGGCTCAAGAAATGGAGATGCGGTTTAATTTACCTCAATAAGCATTGAATTGTAAATCAACCCTGTGACTTTCATCACTATAACTCTTTAGGTTACCGAGTTTGAATTTTTGCATTATTGAACACCCTATCAAAATCCATTAGGTGGCCGCCAGATCGGTACGCTGCCATTTTGAAAGTGGCACCAAAGCATTTTGGTAACTTCATACATATGAGAACAATAAAAAAATATTTACCAGGCATGCCTCTCACGGGGAAGCACACAGCACCTGAGGCAATAGGGATCGTGAAAATCACTGATTTTCTAGTTTTTTCTCACTTTTTGGAAAAATTGCTTGGCACACATGCAAATTTCGGACAATAGCAAATAGAGAACATCAATCCATACCTGATCAAAAGAAAAATCATCAAAATCGGTTTGAGTCGAGCGAAAATAGGCGTAAGTTGAGTGTGAATCCATGTTCCAAAATCAAATGGTCGCCATTTTGGAACGACGCCATTTTGAATTTGATACCAGAACATTTCGGTGTCTTCAGAGGTCATAGAAGTAGTAATCAAAGAATCACACGTATACCTATACCCTGAAAAAACACACGGCAGGAACCTTCTTAATTTTATCATTTTTTGTGAATATCGATCTTTTTTTCTCTACTGTATCACTTGTGGCCATTATTTTTCCAACAAGCTGAGTTTCTAGTGAATTTCATTCATTGTAGATGCTGTTGGGATCAATACAACTTGAATTAGGTTGAGAAACAGTCGAGAAACCTATAGGACCAAAAGTCATCATAATTTTCAGTTTTTTCCTAATTCCGGTCAAACAGATTGATGTAAATGATAACCGATGACAGCAGCGGATAGAGAATATGAATTCACGTATTTCTAAGAGAAATTATTTCAAATTGGGTGAGAATGAAGCAAGTTAGGTCCGAATAAATGTCACCGGAAACAAATGGCCGCCATTTTGAAATGACGCCATTTTGAAAGTGGCACCAAAACATTTCGGTATCTCCACATATAGGACTATAAGAAATAGAAGGTCTCTTGCCCCCTTCACGAAGGAGCCCACGGGATCAGTTTTTTGAACCTATGGTACCTGACTATATGCTTGATTGCCAGTTTGCTTGATGGACAAATAATTTTTGATATCGTTTCAGCCGGAATAAAGTACTCGCTGCTGATATCCCTGATATTCAATTTCGCCATGCTGGTCATCGGATGTCTGAGCGTCCACAAATGCCCGGTCAACCAAGAAATTCCACTGTTCCTCATAGCGCTAGGTAAATATTCAATTCCTCTGCTATTACACCCATGACTGATAATTCAAAACTTTTACTCACTGAACAAACGTTAAAATTCCAGGCGCCATTGGTATCATGTCCAAGCTCGTCACCTACGTCAGAGAACGAATCCTGAGGTACTTCCAAGTCAAATATCTGGAATCTGCTCTCTACACTTCCGAAACTATTTTTTTCTTGTTAGGTAAGAGACTTCACTTTTTCCTCCGGCTATAACTTCACCTAGGAGTTGAACGTTTGAACGCAATTTTTTGCCTAGCGTTTACTTTATTGTTGAAGTTACTCGGAGAAAAACTGACTTTCGAGCACTTGAATAACTTGGATAACTCAATGTTTCAGGGACGTACTGGGTCTACAAGGAATACAAGCCCAGCTTCGACCCTCTGGATGGCAAAGCGTATTGCGACAAGACCGCCTACATGTTTGCCTTCATTTACCTCACGACTTACTACGCCATCGTCTTGGCGATACTGGTAGGATTCGTGATCTTCCTGGTGTGCATCTGCTGCGTGACGGCTTGCGTCAAGAACGAGCTGGACGAGGCCATCGAACGCGAACGTGACATCGAAGCGGGGACCAACAAAGATAAGGAAGAGCAAGAAAGTAAAGAGAGCCTTACCAAAAACGAAAAGAGTGAAGGGGACCAATGATGAGGGTGCGTCGTTTTATCCGTTGATTGGAATATAAGTCTGCTATTTTTTAAGCTTGTTGTAACTCGCTTCGTGTTTTGTGTCTAAGCTGTCTCGATTTATGTACGAGAAGCCTTTCTGATTGTATGTTTTATATATATATTTTAATATATTTTTTATCAAGTGTATCGAGAGTTTGAAGAGATTACGCCAATAAGGCCAATAATTTAACATGACAGAAGCCTTAACAACTATCAGTAGTCGTATTTTATTTTAAATATTATTTGTGCTCAGAAAAAATGTTTTCATTCAATCACTTGACTATCAATGCTTTAGCCATCTGGAATTCTCCAGTTTTCTAATTTCTCATTCATTTTCCAAAAATTTACTTTCTCATTTACTTTTTGACATTATGTAATATTACGAAGAATTTAAGCTTGAACTCCTGCTAAACCAAATTGATGCAATTTGGGTCAAGCAAGATAATAGCCTGAAATTACATTTCGTCCTTGAGTGGACAAATTTTTATGAGTACAATTGGAATCAAATTTAAAGAAGGCCGAAAGTATAGCTGTTAGGGCTAAAAAGACGGGTAGTTTTAGGCTCACATCTTCCAAATGTTGTCAGATCAAGTGAAGATGCATATTAGAGCAAACGGAAGATGTGAACAGCTACACCTAAGCAATAAGTATCTTTGAATGAAGATCAAATATCCTAGGTGGCTTTTCTTGAGTTACAAAGTACCTACTTATTACAGGCCACCGCTGTCACCAAAAGTTCGAGTCAAGAACAATATTATTGATAATTACTCATCAGTTACATTATCAAGTTGCAGTTGGTGACTCATTAGTTATACCTCATGCGCCTTCAAGGCGTTTGATGGGAGCCTTTCGGAATTGACTCTTGAACTGACAAAATCAGCGATTTTAACCCATTAAAGCCTAACGAGCCCATATGGAGCCACCATTTCTTGATAGAAATTATGACTGATATTTTGGTAAAAACCTTTATTTTTCAAAAAAGTGTACCTGCACTGTTTAGAATGGATAATAATGATATACACTCGCAAAAAAACACACCTTGATCGATGTTACTTTTTCCTTGCTAGCGCTCTGAAAAAACGTGTTGAATTTTTCGCCGGGAAACGATGAACTTCACTTTGATATAAATATTATTATTGGTGTTATTCATGTCACAGTTGTTCTATAAATAATTTTTTGCATTCTTATATTATCATTCAAGCCTATGAAATGTTTTGTGGATGCAAAGTGCTTTTCATGTTTTTGTTTTTTGACCGTAAACATGGCTGAGCCCATATGGAGCCACTAGGCTGTTATCGGTATAACTTGTGTTGCCGAGTTCTGAACATAATAAATTATAATTTAGTGGAATAACTCTTCAGGAAGCCATTGCTCGTGCGCATGACGATGATGATCATAATAGAGAAGTGTTAGATGTATTCATAGAGCCTCCAGAAAGTCATGTTTTGACGGACGAGGATTTAGCAAATGAGGAAGGACCTGGACTTGTTGATAATTTGAGCGGGAAACAGCTTGCTGCAAATGCCGAAATTGTTCTGACAGATCGGATAATGTGCGTATAGGAGGTACTCAAGATATAACTGAGGTACTGAGGAAGATCAGTTACCTGCAGAAGTCACTGAAGAGCCTGAAAATATTAGAAGACAATTAGTAGTGATTATCAAATCCCGAAATTATTCATTTTTGGATTCGGCAGATTTAGAGCTTCCAGTTGTACATTTTCCAAGCCCAGATTACTCACAATACAAAAATTTGCCCTGCGTAGAAATATTATTATTTTCAATCATTTTGTTTCAAATGATTTATTTGGAAAAATAAGGAATGAAACGGCAAGTTACGCACAATTCAAAAATTCTCCATATCCGCCAGTTACCGTTCAAGAACTAAAGACTTTCTTTGCCATACTGATTCTAAATGGATATAACATTTTGCCGTCCAAAAGAAATTATTGGGAAAACACAGAAGAACGAGCCAGTATCTAGTGCCATGAGAAGAGACCGGTTTTCCCAAATTTTCCGCTTTATACATTTTGCCAATAACTACCTTGTGGATGAACGCGCTAAGATGTAGAAATTGCGACCGATAGCAGACATGTTGAAAGAAAAGTTCTTCGAACATTTTGTGCCAGACAAAATCTTTCATATGATGAGTTTATGATAAGACCTTTTGGTCGCCACGGGTGGAAACAATTTATACGTGGCAAGCCAGTACGGTTTGGTTCCAAAGTCTGGAGCCTGGATACACCCTCTGATATCTAATAAGCTTTGAGGTATATCAGGGAAGGAATCCAAAGGCAAACATCAGATATGAAGATTTTATCAAAATTTATTGTGAAAATATGGATTTCAAATATTTGTTGTACCATTTTTTCACAAAATGATATGTAATACCTAATATATTTCACAATTTGATACATTTTTATCTATTCTTTGCATGGATCACGCATCATTGTGAAACTACCCGGGTAGCGCCTAGTGGCTCCATATGGAGCCACGTCATTTGGGCAGTTTTTTTTGATAAAAAACATGGGAAATACTTATTTTCCTTGTATATGTAATAGTATTGACATGTTTTGGTGAAAAAAACCCAATTTCATCAAAATTTTTAATGTCGGTCTTAATGGGTTAAACTCAATCTACCTTGAAGCTGGTAACTAATTATTTGACAAATACTTTCGTTGATTATTGAATAATCAAAAGTTGAGGTGTGAGTATCGGGCTATTGGATCACCGAAAACGGAGTTCTGCAGAAAACTTCAACACTTCAGCAAAGTGGTAGCTGGCTTATCTTATCTACGCTACCTATATAACTCTATTTATGTGAATGGGGTTTAAAATGCCACAACAATGGTGCAGTGATTCAATAAATTCTCAAATGAAATTATTAAATGAAGTAGACTGTGAAGTGAAAAAATCACATTTGAGGGCGATTTGATCGATACTAGTGTGACTTATAACTGGAAGGTAAACGCTTTAGAAGTAAATGTAAATTGTACTAATTTAGTTATTTTTATTGTTTATTGTTCTAAACTGCAAGTGACCTATTTACCTAGGTATATTAAACTGTACGGTATACAGGATACAATTAATTTGTTTCCGAGACGTTGAATTTTTTGCATTAGGCGACCCTGATTAGGTCAAATTACTCATATACTCGTACCTAGTTGTAATGGCCTGAAAGTAACAGTAAATTCAGACGGAATCAGGTCGATCTTGACTTAGTAGGTACCTACTACCTATAGTAAGATATTCACAGTCCCTAGAATATTAGCACAAAAATAATTTTGTGATGAGTGCCTGTACTGTGAAGATGGTTTGAAAAATTCGACTCCATATAAAGAAGGCACAGCAAGTTTGATTTTTTGTTTTTGTTTTTACATGAATAACCACAAACGGGTTAAGGTATTTGGCTGTTTTTTTTGCCAGAGTTGTGTTGAAGATTATCGACTTAGAAGTCAAAATTCATTGAATTTCTTAAAAAAGGAGGAAAGACCGTAAAAACAATCGAGTTTTTTAAAATAAACTTCATTGGACTAGGAGGTCAGAAGGTCCATTTAAATTAGGATTCCACGGTTAGTTTCTATGTCATCACTTCTGGGTCAATGACGCAAAATTGGCGAAGTTCAGGCAAGCTCTCGACTTTGAAAATGCCAGAAATTTTTTTAAAAAACTTGAGCTTTTAATTTTTAGAAATATGTATGTGGGTCAAAGAATGGAGCTTTGGGTGCTTTTATTATCGTTATCTGAATCGATTTTTTTAAACTGTCTCGAAGATTTTTTGCGAACCCCCCCCTGCGTTTTGAAATTTCATCAACTACACAGGGTGGGTCGTCAGTCCCAAAAATCCAATTTTCCTGATGAACGCACCCAGAAAATTCCTAAAAATGCTATAAAAATGTCTATTAAAAATTCCTCTCAGGCTATTGAAATTTTTGCACAATAAATTTTCTTCAATATTCTGAGAAATATTCCGGAGCGATAATGAACACAAACAACCCCCTTTTTATTACTGCCAATATTCAAACTCACACGGATCAATATTAGTGAACAAAAAAAAACTTCGATAAATTGTGCAAAAATATTGATAGCTGGAAGTGGGCTTCACAGTATATAAAATTCCAAAAGACTGTGAAATAGTTCTTTAGTCGGTTTCAAAGACTTCACACCAAAAATCGATTCAGAAGTGAAGAAGTGGAGGAACAAAGTAGAAGAGAAAAAAACTTCCTTTGATTCCATATCTCCAAAGACAAAAAACACTTGTTTTTAAATTTCTGTTGTTGAAAAAAAAAAGTGCGCAATCATCAAAATAGATACTACAGTGTAATCCAAACCATTCCGAATTGGGGTAGGCTGTGCCCTCTGGCGAAAATCAACTCAACATCCCGGAATTCGACCAGGCCACAGCCTACTCCAATTCGGAATGGTTTGGATCACACGGTTCTACTCTGTAGAGTACTTGGAATACCAGAGAGACCTGTGGACGGAGCCTGACTGCGCGAACTGAGTTCATCTAGTGGTGCACCTAGATTTGCTGTGGAATTTTAGGTTCGCCTGTGACCTGGTAATGGTCCACCACTAAAGCTGACGGCGTTGCTTCCCCTGTTTCAACACACGGACTCGTCAAAAACGATTTTTGTTTTTCTGTTTAGCCCCGCCGACAGGTCCCTGTAGTGTGCCGTCAACTCTATAAAACTGACCAAATGTCAAGACTGGGTTTGGTTTCTAGGTAGTAGGTACTTACCTGCAACTGCAACACGAAATTCTCAGTTTGTTTGTATCAAGGTCGTTAGGTACATACCTGAAACAAAATATTTGAATTTCAAAGTGATCTCAAACTTTATAAATTCATTCAGGTATAGTAGAGGTATTATTTCAACTTTCAACAGGAAATTCGAAGTTTCAACAAATAAATTCAGGTTGTAATACGAAGTTTCGAAGTTCAACTCGTTTGTCAAATCTTGAGGCAAGCGAGTTTTCAAACGGCATATTATCTCCGCCAGTTTTGGTGACAACAGTAATTCCAATTGCTTTCAAGGGCCAAGCGCGGCACTACTAAAAACAGTGGAATGTAAATAACTGAACAGTAACTACTTTCTACTCAAGTTCATACCTATAGAGAAACAACAAGCATGATTGTATTGAGAAGAAGTAAGAACATACATAGAGAAATCCTCTTTAGGTGCAATCCAACTTGATGAATAATTCTCAACTTCCACCGCAGGGGAACTCACGTTTCTTCACGTTCGCTGCCCAGCCGCGGAAATTTCTACTTGCGGGTGCATCGCGTTAAGATGACGGTGACAGCTGACAGCTATCACATTATACAGAACACTAGTCATCATCAATCCGGATGCTTAGTGAGCCATTTCTACTTTCATAGTCACTTTTCAAATCTATCAAGGCGTCAGGCGTCAAAATCTAGTTGGCATTGTACCATTCGTGCCAATACAACACCTTTTTTCCGTAGCTTGCTCTAATGAAGAAAGCCGCCGTGTAACTGATTACAGTTTGTAATTCCATGAAATTCGACATATGATAAGTATTTGAATTTTTTTGTACAAATGGACTCCTTAGAAGTCTCAAAGGACCTCGTTTTGGATCGAAGATGTTGTCCGTTACGCCACTGCTTTAGACATTGACAGGTGACAGCGCGCCTTCGCGCCAATAGAATTGACATAATATTTTGACATTACGAAATAAAAAATGTAACGTTCATGTGCATAAAATATCGTTTTTCAAGTTTTTACAAAATAAAACGCTGTTTAAGTTCAAACGTGTTAACTATCATCATCATCATCATCGCTTCTATCACCCCATTTAAAATCACCATCGAAACTGTCAACTCTCCACTGAGCCATCGATCATTTTGGTCCCATCGAGCCACATCTCCACAACAGTGGGCCCCAGGGTACTGACCAGTCTTGCGGCGCTGACGAGCACCTGGAGTTGTATCACAGCATCTTCAGGACCCGGAGGTTCCACAGACGTTCAGAAGCTCACATCGGCTCAACAATTCACACTGTCCGAGGCACAAACCGGAGACACAAAAAGGTTTTTTAACTTCATCCAGTCGGTGAGGTCTTTCCTTTTAGTACTAGCTTAAGTTCATAAGCATGCCTTCCAAGAAGGAAACAATTCAAGCTCGGGACTTTTCTGCTACCAGAATAACCGAAATATTTGAACGAGGCAACACGGTTACCGGTGATGCCGAAAAATCAATGTTCAAAGTTGCATTTCGCAGTCTTGAGGCGTTGTATGAGGAATTCAAGGCCCTACATACTCAAGTTGCCGCTTTCACGACCGGTGCTGAAGAAACCGCCCAGTTGGAAGTTCTTCGGAAAAGAATTGATAATGAATATTTGTTAACGATAATAAAGTATGAAAACCTTTTCCCACCCGAACAAGTCGCGATCGTAGGCAACACAACTAACACATCGACATTGACGGTTGCCAGTAACATGCCGTCAGCTCAATCGCAAGCGAGGCTTCCAAAAATTTCTTTACGCAATTTTAGCGGTAACATCTCCGATTGGCAGTCATTCTTAGACCTGTACAACAGTTTGATTCACAACACCAGTCTACCAGATATTGAAAAATTCCAGTATCTTTCGTTATCGCTAGAAAAAGAGCCGTTGCAAATCATCAAATCAATACCGTTCACAGCGAATAATTATCAACTAGCATACGACACTCTTCTAAATCGTTACGCCAACCCCAGGGTGCAATCTACGCATCACTTGCATTCACTGAAAGGTTTCAAGCCAGTCGCTGCAGAGAACGTCAAGGATCTGCGGAAATTAATCAACACTTTCGAGGAAAACTTGGCTGTTCTGCGAATGTTGAATCATAACGTGGACGAGTGGGATTTTCTTGTCATGGACATGCTCCTAGAAAAGTTAGATTCGGTCACTCGAAAACGATTCCAGTTGGAACACGGTTCGTCGGCGATACCAACTTACAAATCATTAATCGACTTCGTAAAGGAGCACTGCCAAGCCCTGGAGACCCTGGCATCTGCATCAAACAATCCGAATCAATCTTCAACGAACTTAACCCCAAAATTCAAGAAGTTTTCGCACTTTGCATCAAATCAGCTTTGCCACTTCTGTAAGGGTGACATGCATCTTCCGTTCCATTGCACGGAATTCATGAAGAAAACACCAAATGAGCGTTTTTCGATATCAAGGGATCTCAAGCTGTGCATAAACTGCTTGAGCGCAAGCCATTCGGTCAAAGAATGCAAATCAAAGAGTTCTTGCAAAACTTGCAATGCGCGACATCATACTTTGCTACATTTTCATCAAAATACAGTCCACTCCAACAACAATCAGTCTAATCAAAATCAGCCCGATCACAATCACTCTAGCAACAACAATCAATCCAATCAGCTCAGCAATAACAATCAGTCCAGCAACAATCAGCTCAAAAATAACATATCCCAAAGTTTGGGAAGTCTCAGCTCAAACTCCATGACACTTCTTTCTACCGCTCTTGTTGACATCAAAGGCAGTGATGGTAAATTTCATCGATGCAGAGCGCTGCTAGATTCCGGCAGCGAAAGCAACTTCATTCGGCGAAGTTTGTGCGAGAAACTGAAATTACCTACAACGAAAATTGAGTTTGAAGTCTCTGGCGTTGGTAAAAACATTTTCAAAATTCATGAGAGGGTAAAAATCGATGTGTCGTCAAACGTAACGAGATTCAAAACATCTTTGGACTGCTTTGTTGTGCCAAGCATTACAGGAAACATTCCTCAACATTCATTCTTGATTGAAGACCTGAACATTCCGAGTGGATTGACCTTGGCAGATCCCACGTTTCATGAATCTGGTCAGGTTGATCTGCTTATAGGAGCATGCATTTTCTACGAACTTCTATCAATCGGTCAAGTTAAATTGGGACATCATCAACCAATACTGCACAACACGAAACTAGGCTGGATCGTGTCTGGTCCCATTACTGCTCCACAATCGAATCAACAAGTCTCCAACTGTTTCTTCACGTCGAACTCAATCATCCAAGAACAACTCGAGCGGTTTTGGCGCCTAGAAGAATTTCCTGTACAAGCTTGCCTATCTAACGAAGAGCTGGAGTGCGAGAAGCATTTCAGTGAAAACTTCTCACGTGACGAATCTGGACGCTTCACTGTCAGGCTACCCGTTCGGAACAATCTTCCAGATTTGGGCGAGTCTGAAGAGAGGGCTGTCAAACGATTTCTTGCGGTTGAGCGTAAGTTGCAAAACAACTCTGAGCTATATGGAGACTACGTGAATTTCATGAGCGAATATGAATCATTGGGGCATATGAGCAAAATTGACCGTGAGAAAGATTCACACAACGAAATCTTTTACCTTCCACATCACAGTGTGATCAAGAAGTCAAGCACCACAACTAAAACGCGTGTTGTCTTCGATGCGTCAGCAAAGACGTCAACGGGCTTGTCGCTCAACGATGTACTGAAGGTAGGACCGACGGTGCAGTCGGATTTGTTTTCGATAATCGTCAGGTTCAGAAAGCATTGCGTTGCGATGGCATCCGACATAGAGAAGATGTACCGTCAAGTAGATGTGCACCCCAGTCAACGTGATTTGCAACGCATAGTTTGGCGATCAGATCCTCACGATCAGCTGAATCATTACAAGTTAAACACACTGACGTATGGAACTGCTCCCGCTTCCTTTCTATCAACTCGATGTTTGTTGCAAGTGGCAAACGAAAATTAAGAATCATTTCCCTTGGCCAGTCAATCAATACGACAGGATTTCTATGTGGATGACTACATTTCGGGATGTGACAATCTTCAAGACGCAATCAAACTTCGGCAAGAAGTCGAATCAGTACTAGCTAGCGCTGGATTCAAGTTAAGAAAATGGGTGTCAAATGATTCGCGGCTTTTGGAGGGAGTCCCACGTGGTGATTCATTTCAATACATTTTGACGGATGATGGCAACGTTAAAACCTTGGGTGTCTCTTGGGACTTGGACAAAGATGATTTCTTTTACTCAACAAACACAAGTGACAAGCCCTGTTCCAAGGTCACAAAACGTACCATACTATCGCTCATTGCACAAGTGTTCGATCCATTGGGTTTGGTCGGACCAGTGATACTCAGGGCGAAGTTAATCATCCAGAAACTGTGGCAACTTAAACTTGACTGGGACGATCCCATACCCGAAGACCTCTTGTCCACGTGGATGCAACTCTACAATCAGTTCTTTGCGATCAATTTGATCAGAGTTCCTAGAAGAATTTTGATAAAGGATCCAGTTGACGTTCAAGTTCATGCGTTCAGTGACGCATCGGAACTTGCTTATGGTACTTCCATATATTTGCGTTCACAAGACGACCAGGGAGCTTGCCTGGTGAGATTGATCTGCTCCAAGTCAAGAGTCGCACCACTCAAGACTGTATCGTTACCTCGACTAGAGCTCTGCGGAGCACACCTCATGGCGCAGTTCGTTGACAAGGTCTTAAGAGCCTTAGATCTCAAGGTCTCCAGCGTTCATTACTGGTGCGACTCGACCATAACGTTGCATTGGATAGCTCGAGAAGCTAGCTGCTGGAAGACCTTCGTATCGCACCGTGTATCGAAAATTCAAGCATTGACCAAGGATGGACACTGGCACCACGTTTCATCAGCTGACAATCCAGCCGACATAATCTCACGCGGGACAGATCCTGGTCAGGTGGCACATTCATCTCTATGGTGGAATGGCCCATCCTGGCTTTCAAGAAAGAAAAATAATTGGCCTGAATTCGAGGCACCCGTGGTGGTGACGGATGTTCCTGAAGCGAAAACAGTGAGTCTCGTGAGCACTTCTTCGGAGTCGGACACCATTTTCCATCGCTTTTCAACGTTCTCTAGACTCCAACGAGTCACTGCGTATTGCTTCCGTTTTGGAAGCAACTTGAAGAATCACAACAAGACCACGGGCCCTTTGACTGTCGAAGAACTAAAAGCAGCTACGTTAGCACTTCTAAAACTTTGCCAATCTCAAGCCTTCGGACCCGAAAAACAAGCTCTATCAAAATCAAAGAAGTTACGCGGTAGTCTGCATACGTTGAATCCTATGTTAGACGAAAATCAGCTGATCCGTGTAGGCGGCAGACTGCGTAAGTCCCAGCTGCCGTTCGAAAGCAAGCATCCGATCATTTTACCAGCTAAACATCCACTCACCAATCTCCTGATAATGCATGAACATCACAAGAACCTTCATGCTGGGCCGCAGGCCATTTTGTCAAGCATTCGCCAGAACTATTGGCCGATGAACGGAAGACAAACAGTGCGAAGTGTTTTGAGAAAATGCGTTACCTGCTTCAAAGCAAACCCGACAAGGTATATGCCGCCCATGGGAGAGCTCCCGGCTTCAAGAATTACTCCCAGCAGGGCTTTTTCAAACTGTGGTGTCGATTTCGCAGGACCGCTCCTGGTGAAGGACGGCAAAGTCCGCAACAGAACAGTCATAAAAACATATGCATGTATCTTCGTTTGCTTTGCGACTAAAGCAGTCCACATTGAATTGGTTAGCGACTTGAGCTCCGACGCGTTCCTCAATTGTTTGAAGCGATTCGTATCACGGCGTGGTTTATGTACACACATATATTCGGACAACGCTACCAATTTTGTAGGAGCCGACAATCATCTCAAGCGAATCGCCGAACTAGCGCGAACCGAAGCCGTACAAGACTATGCCGCCATGAACAGCATCCAGTGGCATTTTATACCCGCAAGATCGCCTCACTTCGGGGGGTTGTGGGAAGCAGCGGTTAAGTCCGCAAAATTTCACCTTAAACGAATATCTAATAACTTAACTTTGACCTTCGAAGAAATGTACACATTTTTAAGTCAAATCGAGGCCGTAATGAATTCGCGGCCTCTATTTCAAATTTCAGATCATCCGAATGATTTGGAGCCGCTCACGCCTGGGCATTTCCTCATCGGGGGTCCTTTGACGGCTGTGCCTCAGGAATATCCGCCCGCTGATGTTCCGTCAAATCGACTAGCCCGATACGCCCACTTACAGCGTATGACGCAACATTTCTGGGCCCGCTGGTCCGCTGATTATTTGCATCACCTTCAGCAGAGCCGCTGTAGCAAGGGCGCTGCAATTCCGGACATCCGCCCGGGCTCCCTTGTTGTGTTACGGGAGGACACTCCGCCCCTGTGTTGGCCCATGGGAAGGATCATCTCGGTGCATCCTGGCCAAGATGGCGTCGTGAGGGTGGTTAGCGTGAAGACCCGCAGTGGAATTGTGAAACGTGCAGTGGCGAAGATTTGCTTGTTACCAATTTGAAAGCGCAGCCTTTCAAGGGCGGCGGTATGTCCGTTACGCCACTGCTTTAGACATTGACAGGTGACAGCGCGCCTTCGCGCCAATAGAATTGACATAATATTTTGACATTACGAAATAAAAAATGTGACGTTCATGTGCATAAAATATCGTTTTTCAAGTTTTTACAAAATAAAACGCTGTTTAAGTTCAAACGTGTTAACTATCATCATCATCATCATCATCGCTTCTATCACCCCATTTAAAATCACCATCGAAACTGTCAACTCTCCACTGAGCCATCGATCAGATGTAGTAGAGTGGAGCAAACCTTTTGAAACCGATCTTCACAGGACTGTTGGGAGAAGATTACATTCGTTTTGAACCAAATCAATTCTATCTTCATCATTAGATTAATGGTGAGCTCGAGCTGGTATTTGCCAAATTCAAAATTTTAGCTATTAGGGGCGCGGTTCCGTCGTAGTCCGTCAGTCCGCAAGGGCAGATTAGACTTCAAGGACTTTAAAGTGGATTTAGGATAACTCTTATTGTTCCAAAGTTTGTTGAAGAGAACGACGCCCGAATGAGACACACACCTGCACAATTGGCGGAGGAGCCGTGCATCGAGAGCCTACCGGGATATTCGCGAAGCCAACAGACTATTTTAGAGCTCTTGTGATTAGGCTAGCAACCAATGCTGGAACATGGCGGAATGATGGGAGCGACGAGATCCTTCGAGGTTTTCGCGGAAGACGTCTAGAATATTCTCGAATACAAGACGTGAGTATAATAATATAAAAAGCGGCATGTCATGGCCAGTGGCCATTGAACAAGTTGGATTTGACTTCAGAGCCACGCGGCAGTGCGAACAGCAAGTACCACAATTTGTGACTTGTACATTGGTAGTACACAGCAATAAGCAGTGTGCGTGTTTAAACAAGAGGAGCTTGTGGTGTAGTGGTCAGCGCGCTCAACCACCACTCCAGGGGTCGTGAGTTCGAGTCCAACTGTGGACGCTCGGAATTTTGTCCCAAATCAAGCTCTTAAATTCAGTTGGAAAGCTTGCACAGCACGTTAAATACGAACGATGGTGCCGACTCCATGCGATGTTCATGATCGTTAAAAATCCCTACCCTGTGTTGGAGCACACAGGGGTTCTGCAAAATTTCCGGTATAGTGGAGGAAAGCATTCTCCGGTGTCGGCGGTGTTGGGCCTCTTTGCGGAAATAGGCCGACGTTGAATAAACGATAAAAAAAACGTTTTTTTTTTCAATATTAAAGTAGCCCAGCAACACCAATGCAAATTAAGCTTCATTTCATCAGTTTTTCTTGGTACTTTTGTGTCAATGATGACTAAAGACCCGAGGTAATGGATATGCTACGTGGCAAATGTGAATCTCTAAATTTCTTGCAGTAAATCCTGATTGTGGGGTTTCGGAGAAACTAGTGGAGTGGATGGCGGGGAGGTTCCTACTTTGCAGGAAACTGGGATGGAACTTTAGGCCTAACCTAAAACTGTGTTAATTTCTGAAATGCACAAAAGTATTTTTTATTGTGAAAATACAACACAGCACCTCCATCCACTCGTATCTTTATGCAGACGTGAGAAAGATTCAAAAAATCCAAAATTTTCGAAGTGTCAATTTAAATACTGAAGTTTTGTTGGAACAGGTTGGATATCATGTTGATTCAATTATAAAATTGTAAATCACATACCAAAAAGGAAGTTGCTTGGATGCAACAAAACTTTCGCCTGAAGCAGGAATGAAGTTTCCGCCGAGGCATGTATACCATTTTATTCCAAATCATACTTCCGTCCTAATATGGGTATTAGTGTGATAATTTTCTCTCGCTTTTACTTGATTGGCATTACCAAACACTGGGTACTGGGTGGACCTAGTGGGAATGAGCAATGAGCACTAAAGAGAGAAGAGAGAGAGAGAGAGAGAGAGAGAGAGAGAGAGAGAGAGAGAGAGAGAGAGAGAGAGAGAAGAAGAGAGGGAGAATGAACAAAAACCAGTTAAAACTTTGAATCAAACTAATCAAAGCTACAATGGGATTTTCAGATTTTCATCAAGAAAAACTTCGAGTGGAAGCGCAAAGTGAACCAACCAAGTGACAAGATGCTGACAAGTGACGCCCTCTACAATCACTTCTCCAAGTCAGGCACCACCCAAATCATTGCTCGATCACCACAGTCAGGGCGGTACTAAAAATAATAATTCGATGAAGAGTGGGCACGTCAAGCGAAGGTAGGACTGGTAGGAGGAAGGCGGCTCTCTTCAAGGACGACCGCAGCTTCCGTATTTATGTTATTTAGGCTAGAAGCGCAACCGTCTGGAAGTCTGGCCAAGTTTTCAAAGTCTTTCGTCCCAATTCCGCGCCATCGTATTGTGCGAGAGCGCGCGCGTCCCCGTGACAATTCGAATTGGATCACGATTCAACTTTGCCAAGATCCGCAACGACACAACAACGCAGCACCACACATCGGGTTATGCCAAATAGTAAAATGCAAAACCTAAAAATAATCAAGAGCCCGGCAAAAAATATAAATAGAGGCGCTATGGCATTGTTTCGATTGAACTTGTGCCACACTGGCGCATGTTTTGTTGTTGTCGCGATGATGTCCGCCGACGGCGACGTCGTGGACGCCGAAGAAGAAAAACGAAAAAAAGTGGTGGTGGTGAAAGACGCTGACGTGGTGGAAATAGGTGATGGCGATGGTGACGCAACAGTTGCCGCGGTCGACAGACAGATCAGCTATGACGACGTCGAACGGCAGAACGAGATCAAAGCGTTGCAGGCGGAAGACAACAGCGAGCCTTTGGAAAAAGTTAAGGAAAAACCGCCACGTGAGTATACGAGTGCCTATACTTTGTCCGGGACTTTGCCGCGTTCAACCCAAACACCACATTTCAATTTGTGCAGACGGGAGTGAGGCAAAGTTCGGGAGCACGGCGGCGGTGGCGACGTCTTATGCTAATTCCCACGTTTCCGCCTGCATATACCCGCGTTTATAGAGGGTTCTGAATTATGATATATTGTATGTATGTATATTTTTCAGCCGGGATAAACGCCTCACTAGTCATGATATATGCTATATTCTTCTCGATGTTCACGATAGGCTGGGTGAACCTCAACAGTTGTCCCGTCAGCCGGCTCATTCCCATATATCTAATTGTTGCAGGTAGGTAACGTGTTTGCTTTGAAATGTTTTTTGCTTCGAATTCCTCACTGTATTCTTTACCTATCTAACTCTTCGCTAGTTCAACATCTACTTTCACAATCACAAGCCTGGACCATGGACCTGTTGATCAAACTGGACTGCTGATGACCACTATGCCTTTTTAAATCACAAATGACACCCCGACGGAGACTACTATCGGGATGGTCACCAGCAGTTCTCAAACTATAACGGAGCGCATCAAAGTACATTTCAAAAGATTATTTCTAAGTATGGATCGCTTCAAGTGATAGTTTCGGTTAGTACCATAGTATACCCCAAAACCCCAAAATAAGACTCAAGAGGTTCCTGATAGTACTAAAAAAGTTGTTCACGGGAATCGGTTTTTGGTTTTTTTTTTCCAAAATTTTTGGGAATGTTTGATTTTGTTTTTCGAAAACTTGAAAACTAGACAGCAACGTCCATACATCTTTCTTTAAGGAAGTCCCATGCCGAATTTGAATTTTCTATTTCCAGAAAAAAAGGTCCAAAAAATGGTTTCTACTAATTCACTTTTTCATGTTTACGGGAAACCAATTTTGGTGCATTCTTTTGAAGATAGAATGTCAAATGCGGCATGCGACTTTCTTAAAGAAAGATGTATGTACGTTACAATTTTTGAAATTTTCAAAAAGCAAAATAAAAAATTTTGGAAGAAATATTCAGAAACCCCCAAATGGCGGTTCACGATCTTTCGGCGACCTATTGGGAAGTCATTCTTATGACAGCTATCAGCAGTCCAGTTTGGTTAAAGTTGGTGACGTGGACCCTGAATTCAGAGCCAATTTGGATAGTTGATTTTTGATCAAGAGAACTCGTTGGAACTGGAACATTCAGCTAGATATTATTCCAGAGACCATTCCAGATACTGCTTTGATTTTTATTTGATTTTTAATCTTAAATGTTCCACTCTGAAGTACAGTTGTCTAGTGAGAATAGATTTTAATGGACTGCTACTCTAAAAAAAGTTTTGAGTGAAGCTGCCTATACGGGATGGAAATTCAACTTCGTCAGTCCGTCGCTTCACTTCGAAAGCAAAGTGAGATTCGCTGGCCAGTTAATGGCGGTGTCTTTCAAGAAAAAATTGAAAATTGTAAAAAAATTGAATTTTTTGGGAATTTGAATTATACATTTTCTCGATGAACCCATTTCAGATTACCCTTTCTTGCAGTTTTTCGTATCCGCTACCACTAGTTTTCATTAAATCTACGTTAGTAGGTAATGTGGCGCTTGAGCCGGGAACCAGTTACCCGGGTGTTTTGGAACCGAAAGTGTGAAGACGTCGAAGACGTGCAAAAGACGTTAAATACGTATGAAAACCTCCTCCGAAAACAATTTGGACACGTCCAAAACGTCCAAAAACAACTTGAAGACGGTTTAGAGACGTCTTGAAGACGCGTTTTACACGTATTCGACGTCTTTTGCACGTCCTGAACGTCTTCAAGTTGTTTTTGGACGACTTCCAGACGTCTTTTGCACGTATTCGACGTCCTTTTCACGTCTTGATAGTCTTACCACTTCCGCTCCCAAGCACGGACGGTCCCAAGGCACCCGGGTAACTGGTTCCCAGGCTCAGCGCCACGTCACACACTTACTTTTACAGAAAAACACGAAAATTACGTTTCAATTGAATGTAGTTTGCTCCCGGTTGCAGGACAAATAGTGTACGCAACTTGCCGGAAAGTGTCTTACTTTTATTGGTGTGATTTCTGTACTTGGCTGCGCCTCGTGCAATAATTTACACACTCGTGATGTGTAATGTGTGTATTGTAATGTAATGCGCGCGATGTATCACTTCCCGTACTTCTTACGTAATGTACTTGTAATGTGTGTATTGTAATGTAATGCGCGTGATGTTTCACTTTCCGTACATCTTACGTAATGTACTATTTCCACCAAGATGAGAAAACTTACTTCATTCTACGTTATAAAAGTTGTCTCAACCCATCATCAGACCAATCAACTTCACTTGCTCCTGATGTAACCTTATGTAAGGTGGAGCAGCAAGGACTATCTTTCAAGAGAAAACTCTCTATACTGTCTGGATGCATACTGACAAAAAATTATCTGAATCATGCTGTTGGTGAGTTCAAGGCTCATGAGTTCATGATTTTTTGAACTGAAAATCAACCCCTCACTCTTACTATACTTTTAGAAATGAAGCTTAGTAGCGAATTCTGCAGACACATCTGCTATGTGCATTCAGTCGAGTAGCGACATCTCGCAGCCGAAAATAACACAAACAGGCATCCTCCAGTTTCGTTAATCACCACTTTGAGCGCTGAGTCGACTCCTCCCGGCGAACGCACATAGCGGAATCATCATGTGCATTCAGTCGAGTAGCGACATCTAGTTATCGAAAACAGAATAAATAGGCTTTATTCAGTTTCGTAAATCGTCACCTTGAGCGCTGATGTCGACTCCGACAACCCCTAAAGTTTGATTTGATAGATTTTCTTGGGTCGAATAAATTCAGTGAACACAAAAACCGGGTGCTAGTCCTCAGCAGACACGCCAGTTTCACATATTACTCGCAGAGGTGGTACGGACATGTTTCGACAGCGATGACGTTTCGTATGGATGACATTAGTGCATGGAAGATGGAAGCATATTGTTATGGAAGTTGTCAGCATATTTATGTCAACAAAGACGATTTATGTTGATGTTCCGATATTCGCTGGGGACTGCGACTCGGGTTCAAGCCACAAACTTGTGCAACTAGCGGGGGATCCGTTCAAGAGTTTTCCGGAATAATCGCGAAGTTGCTGGACTTTTCTAGAGCTCACGCGATTGGACTAGGGACATGGTTCGGAACCAATAGCAAAACGTCACTCTTATCAAACTAACATCTAACTAAGAGTTCAATTTTCCATACGGATTTACGTCGGATTACCATTTACCATAACAACGGGACAAATCAACCTGTTTTAGCCAATCAGGCCGCTATATTTTGACATTTGCGGCACCTGATTTGCAATTGAGCCGTAAGTATTCCAAGGTGAGGGCAAGCACGAAACCTCTGGAGAAATCCGATCGTTGGCTGGCTAGGGGGTAGGCGGACTTGAGGCTTGACCAGCGAAAAGGTGGAGTGGCTCTTTTGGCAACTGAATGATAAAGGTCGTAACGTGTCCCTTTCCCCAAGCGATGCAGCAAAAATACAAAAATTAGGTGAGTGGAATAAGTTCAAGTTAGACTATGATCATTGGAGATGGCCACTAAATACAATAATAGGCCTGAAAGCTATCTGTGACGATAAAAGGTGAGGCGACACTCAAACCAGACACGCAAACATAGAGGAAAGTGACCTAACCTAATCTGATCTGACTATAGAGAATAGATGTTCAATAGAGAGCCTGAGGACAATATGGACCGTTTGACAGCTGACAGTTGACATTTGAAAAGTGACAGTTGACATGCGACATTAGACAGCTAAAAGGCGACAGTTGACATAAATACCTATGGCGTTTGATAAGTTTCATGCGTGACGCTTCACAGTCGACGAGTGAAAAAGCGCGGGATATTTGGATAAGGAGCCCCTTCAAAGCCAAAGGCACATTATTGACTTAGCAGTCCAAGTTAGTTTCTAATAAAACTTATTCTTCCTAACCGAGGGTAGGTAAAAACTTACAAACAAGACTGATATTCTCCTAATCAATCTTCAATTTGGCTTCTTCTAAATGTAGGTCCACGTTTGTGACTTGTGAAACAGGTTTTGTTGGATCCAAATAAAATCATGCTTCACACAATAAAATTCATTGTATCATGGCATACGTCCTAGTAAAAGTTGAGCAGCTGTATTATATTCTCTAAATAGAAACTAAGTAATATACCAAGCTTACAAACAAGCCTCGGGCACAGACTACCAATACAGACGGTCAACCGGCGAACAGGGCGATGTGTTTCTGGGTTGCCACTGCCAGGTGGCGTTCGTCCCGAAGTGTCGCTCCGCGGGGCGCGAGACCGTGCGTCACATTCTAACCGCCGAGCTCTAGCGCGGAACGTGATACTTACCCAAACAAGTGAGATTCGACAGTTCCTGCGTTTTTATTACACTTTACTATCGCATCATACCCTTACTACCACTCCTACCACTACCTGTTATTTATATTGTTATTCAATGCAGATCTTGACCTACACCATCATTTATTTTCCTTCATTCAAGTAACTAATTTCTAAATCAAGACTCCATCCAAAAATCTTATTCTCATGTGGAAGAATTATTTAATTAGGTACCTAAAGCCACAGCTAATAATAGGTGTAGGTACATAATTGTATACCATTTTCATTTAGGTACTTCTAAATTTTCTTAAAGGCTTACAGGGACCATTGAAAGCGGGCCCAATAGATTAGGAATATTTACCTTATCTGATAAAAAAACTTTTGCAAAAATACCATTGTCAATTGTGCAATGAAATTATTGGGGTATGCAAATCTAACGAAGGAAGATGAATTATTGATACTAAAGAAAAATTATGGAACGTCATTGAACCCATGTGATTTGAAGACTCCTCCAAATATTATGGAAAAAAAATATAAAACTGCATTTGACATAGTTTCAAAAAAATTAAAGAAGAGGTGGTGCGATCTACGTGTGACAGCTACATTATTCAAATTAATTCTGAAAAGGTTGAAAAAAAATCAAGAAATCAACAGCCTGTTCTTCATGGCCAATGTGAAATTCATTTGAACTTTTTGTTACATTCAATGATACACACAGTAATATCCAAAGAATGTGAATATTTTAGTAGTTTGCAAAAATACTCAAAAAAGACTCTAAAACAACACCCAAAAATGAAGACTTTTCAACACCAACGGAGCAATAAAACAATTTTTTTGAAGCCTATAAGTTGGTTTTCTCTTTGTTAGCACTAAGAGAATGATTTTGATGTAATAATATAGTGGACATAAAGGTGCATACAGGGTGGCCCAACGAAAATACAACAGAGGGGTTTTTGGGCATTTCACCTCGTTTTTTTGGAAAAATCTCAGACAGGTTGATTTTTATATCGAGGGGGACATCTGAAACATACATTGGCAAATTTCTATCATGAGACCCCTCAACCCCACCCACCCCAACTTCGAAATCTCCAACGACACCACCCACCTGCTTGCGATACATCAAATTGAAGAGAATTAAATTCTCTTCAATGAAAAAATATTTAAAAAAAATTGAATCCCACCACTCTTCTTCCTAAAATACTATGACTGTCCCGCTTTATATTATTGACTCCTCAATTTTTTTCAAGTTGGTCCGCGTCATCCCAGATAGTATCGAAGAAGAAAATTTTCAGTGGAGAAAGTGCTACCCAAATTCACCCCTTTGCTCTCCCCCACCCAGCTTCAAAATTCAACAAGATACCACCTACTTTGTGATACATCGAATTGAAGGGATTTCAATTCTTCTTCCGAAAACAATGTAATGTCTCTAAGAAAATTTGCGAACATAATTTGAGAAGCAAAAATGAAATCGCTGTTCCCAAAGCCCAAAAAACCGTCGGCCAAAACTGTTTTGTTTATCTGGCTCCTAGGCTATTCAATAAAGTGTCAGACTCAATAAAAAATATTGAAAATCATAAGCGAAAGTGTACAGAACTGAAAGAGTGGATTTTAATTGGTGACATCAAGGAAATGCTGCCCACACTGCTCTGAGGCGTTTCACCTCGATCGATTTTGACCCAATTTTTGATTTTTGACTTTTTTCACCTCATTTTCAATTTTTTTGCTCAATCTTGATTTTTTTTTATTTATTCTTATCTGTTTGTATTTTGAGTATCTGTTTTTTTTTTAATTTTCAATAGTTGTTTATTCAATTCACTCACACACAAAGTTCCCTTGAGGAACTTTAAGTGAGGCTTACTCTTTTCCCAGTACAGCTAGTGCTGTGTTGATGTAGGTGGTTGTGTTATTTTGTAGAGTGTAATTTTTTTCTGCTGTTGCTGAAATGGGAAATGAATATTATTATAACATTAATGTTTCGAAAATTCTCAACCCCACCCCCCAATTAATTAAACATTCAAACTATTTGAGGAGGGAAAGAGGGGTTTGTTAAAATTTTGAAAATATTTTCTTCAGGAAGAGAATTAAGTTCCCTTCAATTTGATGTATCGCAAAGTAAGTAGGTAGTATAATTTTTTAATTAGAAGGGGTGAATTTGGGTGGCACTTTTTCCATAAAAAATTTTCTTTCTCGAATGACGAAGAATGACGTTGACTGCAATGAAGGAAATTGAGAGGTCAAGAATATCAAATCGGTCACTCGGAATTTTAGGAAAATATGAAGTGAGGCTGAAAATTTGGAAAATATTTTTTTTTAAAAGAGTATTTGATTATCTTTGATTTGATGTATCGCAAAGCGGATAATGTCATTTGAAAGTTGCGGTGGGTGGGGGTGAGGGGGCTGAAGATAGAAATTCGCCAATGTCTGTTTCAGATGTCCCCGTCGATATTAGAGTCGACCGTCGACCTGTCCAAGCTTTGAAAAAAAAAAAAAAAAAAGACTAAGAAACCCCTCTGTTCTGTTTTCGTTGGGCCACCCTGTGAAATAAATCTGTCTCTTCACGTAAATTGAAAAAGTATATTGCGACGCGTTTTGGCCTTACAATTTGGGATAAAGAGTCATCTTCAAAGCAATAAATGTGTAGAAATTGGTGTTTGTCAAAGTCAGGGGTTTCTAACAGCGGTTTCTAAAAGAGAGTACAAGCTATCTGAAAAATTGTCAGAAAGAGAGGAATTGAAAAGCATATTTTTTATCAAAAGTAGACATTCTGTAATTGGAACGGATGGGAATAAATTTGTGACATCAGAAGAAATCAGAAACGAATTTAGTGGTGGAGTAATGTTTTTAATTTTGTTGATCAACTCTGTTGTGTTTTTGGCACTGAAATTTAGTTTAAAATTCAAGATATCTGGTAAAATTCTATTGAGGAGTTTTGATAGTTCATAGACACGAGAATTTTGAAAGAAACAACAGACCTTCATTGGATTATGTAGTTTGTGAATTTCTGGAAGGGGAAAATATTATTATAATTGAGGAATTTTAGTATTGGTCAACATTAATTCAGATGGAAAATGATTAAAATGTTTGATAGCTCATGAATTGATTTTGATATTATTTCTATTCAAAGTAATAAATTGATTATTTGGATTCTATTTCAAAATTTCAGAATCCGGAGAATTTGAAAAGTTTCTGTTTTTCGATGTACGAAATAAAGGTGTATTTTATTATTATTTATTTCTACAACAATGCCTCCACAAAGAACTGACCCTAACGTTACGATATTTACATGATATATTGTTTACCCATTTATATATTTTTTTTTAGTTAGAGGCAAGTAATGTTAATTATGTCACAGAATTCCGTCGTAGATACAGCATGTGATCAAGTTATTGTTCTGTTGCTTCTAAACTGATTTCTGCTCATTCACGCAGAAGAGTAAAAAGAAGATGAAAATATATTTTTTCAAATGAAAAATTGGACTTTATTGATTGAATTAAATGAAAAAAATCGATTTTCGGCTGACGTCCCAGTGCGTGGCTAGTACACCGCATGTCAGTTTATCATGGCAATTTAAAATTGTCCCAATTTTCTTGAATATTGTTCAAAACATTGCACTTTCAAAATTTTACACCTTATTGTTTTGAATATTGTTGGTAAAATTCCGATGAAAAGCTCAGATGGTACCTATAGCTACGTTCCAGAACGTATTAAGATGCAAATCGGCTATTGCTTTAATTTTAATCAAATGAATAAGTCGTATTTCCCATCGAAAATAAGATGAACATCAATCAAAAGTTCAAAACGGACATAGATGAACATAGAAAAAATAGTGTCCAGAAAATGTAATATTAACTTGAGAGTGATCGAATTTTCTCCTCAAAGTAGGCTTCAAGTGGTCTTCTTGGTAGCCACGGTTTTTCGACAGATTTTCAGGAATCATAGGTGACCGGAGGAGAAATGTATTCGATCACTCGTTATAACCACTTTATCTCATCCAAACAAAATTCGGAAATTGTGACCAAAATTACCTACCTAGCACCGCTAGGGAACATGGATTTATCAAAAGAACATGGATTTATCTTCATCACACAGGTCGGCCCTGGTGCTTGTATTTATAGTTGTTGAATTGGCGATGTTTATAAACATGTCGCTGCTCGCCGATTTTTATTACCCTGCAGTGTCTGCTCCGGCATTGAAGCCCGATAACTGTGCGATAGCATGTGACTGCTGCGGCGCACCGATTCTCAGTTTTCACGAGCGTAACACGCCGCGGCACCTACTGGTGATCTTTGTAAGATGCAGTTGACCGTCTGTATTGGTAGTCTGTGTTATGGTATTACGCCAAATTGTGCATTATTCAGGAACGTTACGCTGAACATATCTCCCCACGGCTTTTGTAAGCTCGGTGTAGCACACTGCAAGGTGGACACTTTTCACGTGGAATGACGATTTGTTTGCTTTACAGGTTTCATCGGAGCACTGGGAAGGTTTCTGAGCGAAACCACCAACAGGTACATATTCAACGTTGCAGTGGTCCTAGTCATATTCTATTGCGTCTGGCACATACTAGGTATAAACTGAACGTACGATGTACGGCTGGCGCAAATGAAAAGTGATAGGCAATTTTTCTGTCCTGGGGATCCTGTCCGCTCGGTCACTTAAATGTTTCTAAATTGTAAGCAAAACTAACGAATCCATTAAGAGCGCAGCAAGAGAAATTTCGAGGCGCTTGAAAAGCAATCATCAGTGAGCAGGCAACCAGTTATACAATTTCACATTTTCGCAGCTATCCCCTAACGATGCGGGTGATGTGGTAAAGCATCACCATGGAATCCACTTGAAACACGAGAAAAAACGCTCGAACAGGTCAATTTTTGAAAACGGCAAGCCGTTTTTTCATGACACGTCTCATGATCTACCGTCAACTTCTTAACCCCCAGCCACTCTTGGTATTTTTTTTTAATCGCACCCTATGGCTTGTAAGGGCTCATTGAAAAGCTTGTCAGAAACTGTATTCAGATCTAGGTACCATTGAAAATAGTTGGACGCTTTCCAACGAGCCCCACGCTTTCTAACGAGTCCCCACAAGCCATAGGGTGCGATTAAAAAAATACTAAGGGTGGTTGGGGGTTAAGGAGTTGACGGTAGATCATGACATGTGTCATGAAAAACGACTTGTCCTTTTTACAAATCGACCGGTTCGAAAGTTAAAAAAAAAAACTTAGTACAAAATTATGAATGTGATAGTTTTGATGAGACCCCCTGTATTCTAGTTCTTTATAATTCAGCATGCAGTTTGTAATGTTAACTTTAGTATATGCCAAAAAGCATGAAACAAGCGTTTTCTTCAGTTCCTCCACCTCAACATGGAGAACAATTAAATTACCTGCATCGCTAACCTGCGGAAAACTGTTTTTACGTTGCTTTTTCACTGAAAACGTGCAAAAATTGTAAAATTGTATAACTGGTTGCCGGCTTCAATGGCGACTGCTTCATACAGCGCAAAAAAGGCCAGGGCTAGACTGAATTCGTTCACATTTTGTTGGCGCCAACTTAATGTACGTACCTGTGTCCAAATCTCGGTACAAACGTTACAAATGAGACGGATTCGTGTTATTACGTTCCGGGCTTCTGATTCCAGGAAGCTGGTGGATTTACAGAGAATACCAACCCAACTACCAGCCAGAGCTCGGGAAGTACTGCGACAGGACCACCTACTTGCTCGCCTTCTGGATGCTGACCCTCCAGTACACATTGCTGAGCTTCTCGCTAATGCTAAACGCTTGCACGATGTTAATGAGAGGTAGCTTTACGAAAGTGAAATAAAATTTTTGCAAAAAAAAATATCGTCCAAAGTCGTTTAATTACTGCCGTGATGTCGGTGCAAGCGTGGGTGAGTCGAATTCTACCCCGCATTTGCACCGAGTCTGATTATTTTACCGCTCGATGTGAGCTCCCGCAAAAACTGCATTCAGGCCGTGGGGCACTGCACAAAACAGTGCTGAAAAAACTCCGTGTGTACGAGTGTATGGTGGAGGGTAAATGAGAGAAGCTCAGATGCCTCGCATTCACCTAATTATCTTTGTCAACTTGCGCCGAGTATCTACCTACGTACCTGTGTATGTTTTACAGTGTCAGTGTAAGTGGACCAATTACGAAATTACTTGCTCCACCACAGCCATCTCATTAAATTTCCATGCTAGGAAAGCGATACTCTCAATGGATAGGGTAGAAAAAAAACACAAAAAAAAGGGAAGAGCGACGACGCCGAAGACGACTACGCCAGATGAGCCTGACGTGAAGCCGCAACACAAAGTGCATTGAACGCAGGAGTTTGCATAATATACCCCTTGATGGAGGAGCCAAGTATTACAGAGAAATTGAAAATTGTTCAGTTCCATAACGGAACTCGACGGTTCTGGTTGTACCTGCCGGACAAAGATCTTGTATATAATTTAAGCAGATTGAATTACGTGGGAAGGGGGGTGGTCATAATTAACAGTTGGATTACACAGAGGAAGAGAGCGCGCCGGATGATGATGATGATGATAACGGTTTCAAGTCTTTGCAAAATCCGCCGCCAAATGGGTTCATTAATTTTTCAAGTGGCAAAAAAATCGCTTCGCCAACCCCAGATGGGAATAATTCCATCTCTCTGTGAAGTACTTTGCGACCTGACCTGATGGATATCAAAACGAAACTGTTCCTCGATCCACGAACATCAACAAGAACAATTATCAAAACGTGATGCTGGGTTTCGATCACATTCTTTCGATTAGACAGATAATGTGATGTTTTGTACGTTATTGTGCCACGAACAATGTTCTAATTGGAAACTGATTGACTCTCTTGATTCCATTTACCGCTTTCTTATACCACTCGTTTTTCGTTTTTTTCTTAGCTTGCATCGGCACTACCAAATGAGAGAATGCAGCCAAGGGCAACAAAATAATAAGGCAGGAAAGTGAATCTTTACAGGGCTGGTAGGGTAGGCATATTCAAGGGCGAGCGTAAGCGAGGCCTGAAGTCTACGTGCCCTGTAAAGACACTTTCCTGGCGTATTATGCATAACGTTTCACCCGAAATTACCTCAATAAACCACAAGGAAAGAAATTGGTACCAGAATTCTGAAATGTCATTCTGGCACAATTTGGCCAATATCACGTTGCTGGATCCGATTTCCAGCAAACAAAATATGTCTTTTGACGCAAGAACGTAAGATTTCCTTGCCCAGGCAGGCAAAAACTTTACGTGGCTAGGCAGGGAAATCTTACTTTCCTACGTCAAAAGACGCTTGTAATGCGGTCACTTTACCAGTCAGTTTCGGGTAAACGTTATTTTTATATTTAGTTCTGATTTTTGCATCTTGATTGTTGCAAAGGTCGGGACACGTTTGCTTAACACAGGTAGAAAATTTTGTCCTTTACGTCAGTCGCATTCCTTGATATATGTACTACATTTCATACGTGAACAGGTACTCGTAATATACCAGCATGCATACAGAGGTGCATTTCTCAATATGCACTGAAAAAAAAGTTGAAGCACTATAGAAACGTACCTACCTATCGCATGTCTGAGATACGGAATGCCATCCTTGATCCTTGCAGGGTGGCTGCGCCCCGAGGCTCTTCGATCTTCGCCCTGTTCGCTCTCTACTCTCTACATGGTCTGGTCGTGTGTGTATGTGTGACGTGTGCGTGTGTGTTGTACGTTATATCCCACCAGTTTTGAATAAGACTATTTCAGGACCGACTCCATTATTCAGGTCGTTGATTTCCGAGTATATGGGAAAAGCGCTTCCTCTCTAAAACGTTTTTCTCCCCAGACTCATTGTCAATGTTTCCATTCATTTTGTAAATATAACAATACAACGCAAAGAATCGCGACGCGGCCGGGCACTGCTCCGGAGCCGAAGATTTGTTTTCAACGCCTCGGCCTCGTCGCCGTCGTCTTTATAAAAAAAAATAGACAAGAACACGAAGGGGTTGCGCGACACATTGGCACATCACATACAGAGAGTGCCAAAAGTAAGTACGACGGAATCATGGAAGAAAAATCGTTCATGAAGTTGTTTTAGGCTGGCAGTACAATTTTTCTCTGCACGTTTAGTCACCAAAACGCATGTCAGTGGGCCGTGTCTGGTCAGTTGAAGTTTTTGAACATACCTGAATAATTAATAGTATTATTATGAGTTGTCAATGAATTATGTCTCATTCTGAGTGATTCACCATTAGGAAAACTGAAACTTCATTATTCTGTGTGTAGATACACTATACCTGTCAAGATCAGAACACTTTTCTGAAACTTTCCTATAGCGATAAACCAGTTTGCAAATTTGCTTGGAAGTGTTTTTCAAAAAACTGCAATTGGTCCCCAGAGTCCTCGCAGGTTTGTATACTGAAACGCTACAGGGTCTACCAATGTACAAAAATAACCTTCACAAGATTTTCAACTAAAAATATGGGGGCTACCTTTTGACCGAAAGAAGTTCACTCACGGTTCAGATTTACGGGTTTACCATTCAACAGGTTTAAATGAATGGTTGACATTCTTTGTGGTCGATCTGCATACAGTTTATGGCAGTTTCTTCACTTTTTGCCAAGAAACAGATCATTTTCAAAGCGAAACAGAAGCAGCCGCAATCCGCATGATCTGACGCAGACACCTGAAAAATGCCTAGCAGCGTCGCAGGTGAAAGTGTAGGGTGAGTGGAGGAACATTCGCATGGATTTTGTTGAATTTGCTAGTGGTTAGAACAGTTGACTTACATCCAGACATGTTTTCAACAAAATTCCATTCAAGTTCCCGCAGTTATATGGGCTTAGAATTGATGTTTGAATTTTGCAAAACTGACGTTTCAGATACAAAAAGACTGGAGAGTACCTCATGTGTTTTGAACAGTGAAGCCACCCGCATTTGGCGGGCCGAAAATAATCCGGAGGAAAATAATTCAAAGCTATGAAATCGAGGTATAAGTATGTGAATATTCAGAGTCAAGGCATCATTAAAAGATGTCGCTAGCTATTTAAGTCTTTCGTGTAAATCCCGCGAAGCTCTACAACATAATTTACTTGCTCCTCATCGAAATTCTGCTCGACGTCCGATAAAATGGTGAATTGGTGCATATGGAGTAAAGCACCCGCACTTCAACCCAGCCAGTTGCTGCCGTGCCGTACTCCTGCTGTTTTGACGCTCCGTGCTGCCGCTCGCTGCCCGCCATCATCCGATTCTCACGTGTTAGCGCCGCCGGCCGCATTCCTGCGTGCTTCTCAAATTACCTGAGCTGTCTATACCCCGTTCGCGATCGTTTTGGAAGCAATAAAATATTTCGAATTGCTGGGAATGGAGGATATCACCGGAGATTGACCGTGGTACCTGGACCAATCCTCCTGGGCTGCCGTCCGCTACCGATTTGTCACGTCCGTCGTCGGGTGCTTCTGCGGGCCTGTTAGCGAAGAGTTTTAGTCCCCTTCGAGGAAGCTGAGTTAGAACCCGTTTATGTTGCGTCGCGACCCTCCTAGAGGCCGAAGCGTCGAAGCCTCAATGATGCCAGTATAATGGGTTGCCTACCCATTCAGGGGTTAAGAAGTAGCTGGGGTCGTTTCAACAGTGTGAATAAAAAACTCTGGACCCTTAAAAACTTGACAAAACTCTGCTTCTTCACCATTCATGCGCGTGGCAGCATTATGGAGCTGCCAGAGAGGCTGATCGCTGTACTACACTACACAATTTCTTGAACAATCTGTCAGTTGAACAATCAAGTTCACCGTTTTTTGACACTATTTTGGCAGATGGTTCAAGAAATTGTGTAGTGTAATACACCTATAACAGAAGGGCAACAGCTCGAAACATGGAGTTGTTGGTAATAGGCTGTCTGATTTCTACACGATACAAGTGGGCTGTGTCTCTGCTCGCCATCGGCCGATCGCGGCCTGAATCGCAGCCCACTAGAATCATTCAGAAATCAGACAGCCTATACCAAAATCTTCAACAAACCAATGCATGTCAAGATGTTGCTCAAATGAATAGCCCCAAATGGTTGAAAAAGTACTGGTAATGGAAATACCTCACCAGATAAAGGGGTTGCAGACGACTTGAATTATCGTAAAGCGATTTATGACAAACGTCGATTAGCCACCTTAACCCTTAATCGTCTCTGTTTACTATGTGACTTTTTTTGCAGACTTTCGAACTGTCTCTTGGCAAAGAGTACAAAAAAATCGGTTGTGTCACCCCAAAACTTTCCCGACGAGTAGCAAAGGAACGGATGGAAATTTTTGTATGAGACGTCCCTTCGGGTAGGAAGTAAGGTTTTGAGGAAAGGAGTGAAGAACTGTGATATTTCCCTCAATAAGGGCTTCATTTTGAATTCCATAATTTGAGTCCGGCCTCGATAACCCAGGCGGGAAATTCTCGACAAACTGAAACCAAATTGTTGGAAAATATTTGGGAACCAGTTACCTCTTGTTAAAAAAAAGGTGAAAATCGGTTCACGAGTTGAATACCTGGGGCAGAGTTCTTATTATTTGCACTTTAGAGCTCCAAACCAGAGGGGGGCTCAGCGGGGCTTCAATCAAGAGACACCCGTAGACACCAAGAAGCCTATAGGACTTCGACCAACCCAAGAAGACACAACGGCGTCGCTTTCGGCTGGAACGGTAAAATCTGATCTGATCTGTCACAAGTGGGGGCTCATCAGGGCTTTGAACGGCATTAGGAATAAGACACCATGGAGCCCTGGTACTAAATCATATAAAGGAACTGCACACATTACAGCTTGAACTTTATAACCAGCGAATCTCACACAGAAATTCGTGGCCCGTAGCTCAGAAGGAGATTGAGGTGGGTTAACCTTTTGGCTATTCTCGGCAGTGCAAACAACACGGAATATTTTTGAGGGCGCCACCTGCAATAGTTAATAGCCGCTAGTGAACTCGCGAAGATGTCGCAGGTCACTACACGAGAATTAAGAACGGAATTTGCCTTGTTGAATGTTTTCGTATATGAAGGACGATCACACACACAGATCAGAAACACGATCACAGAATAATATTCACACGTATAATAAAGATTATATGATAGCTATGTACAATTCAGTTCAAGTTCGTTGAATATAATAGTATCAAATAAAGCGGCGATCGGCCGTCTTTAGATGAATGAAAACTTCGGAGACAAATTTATAGTAAGTGCGAATGATACGTGATATATCCCGTGGAAGTCGACTGATACCAATTTAGTTGACAAACGTTATTACAGATCAAGCTACTGGAAACGCGAGTTCGAACTTTCGTTTTTACAACGCGACATTTAGATAGATACAACACAGCGATAAATTATAATTCACACGACGATGATGTAATTATAATAAAATAATATCACCCAACGACGGTAAAAAAAAAGGATATACGTAGATTCACTTTCTACAAATTTCCACAACCGTGCGGTCCACAAAAGCGGTCGGATATCTTGCCAACGTACGCCAATGATTTTGCCAACTTGATCATGGAAGACTCGTTCAGCGACGGTGATGAGAGACTGTCCTTGTCTTGTCCAAATCGTATCAACGATGGTAATGGTATGCGAAATTTGACGTTGCGAGCGTAGCGGCTATAGATGTATTCAGGGGCTATTGTCGACACCACGAGTGTATTTCCCAAATGCACTCGGTTGCTCCGTTTGGATGTTCGCGATAATTCGGCTCACAGTTGGTATTTCGAGAACTGTAAGAGACACACTACAGAGTCGATTAAATTGCAAAAAAGTTGCGCAATTTTATGACCATCACGAATATAAAAGTTATAGGACGAATAATTAGGGCTAGCTTGAACCGTTTCAATGAAATATACTGAAAAAACTGTATTGCTTTTTTCTTATTTTGCTTGTAATCGGTTATTTTTTATACGTTTCAATTTTGGTTTGTGCACATGAAAAATGGTTTTCTTTCTATTCTGGAGGTCAAAATTTTAGGTTTAATTTTAAATTAATTTTATGTTCAATAACTTTTGACAAGCAATAGTCAATTTTTTTGTCTTACGGCGGTCAAATTGGATTTTTCCGAATTATGATAGAACAAAAAATTATCTTTTCAAATATTATATAAAAATCCTATGAAAATCTTATGATGCAAATGAAACATAATTGCAAAAAAACCCGTATTTTTCATATTGTGCGCATAGGTGGCTGGGGAAGAAGCCTAACAACATCACTGCACTCCATGATAGGTACTATCTTATGTTGAATGTTGATGGAAAAATCGAAACATGGTTGAAGTTGATGATAATTTACTCATCAATACGTCAAGTACCAGCAACAATAACAATTGAAAAAATAAAAATATTAGAAAATTTAGGTAGGTGCTCAAAATAGCCCACCATATGGCCATATTTGTGTGGTGCCATTCTGTTCCACACAAGTAGTTGCTCTTCGGCGAAGATCAGCAGCGGCAGCTGCAATCAGATCGTCAATAACTCCTGCATAAGCCTATTAAATTTTCAAATTTGATTCTTCTATGGCCCGAATTTTATGGGCATGTATGAAGTTTTCCATATATCACCATAAGAAGTAATCTAACGGATTGAGATTCGGGGATCTGGGAGGCCAATTCACCCGCTGCTCAACCACATTTCCACCTAATTGGTCTCCCCGGATCTCAATCCGTTGGATTACTTCTTATGGGGATATACGAAAACTCCATATAGGCCAAATGAAAAAAGGCAATTTTCAGTTCTTCATGAATATTTAATGAGCGGTTGAAGCTAGCCTTATTTTTCATATTCGTGATGGTCGTACATTGCGAAACTTTTTTGTGATTTAGCCGACTTTGGATCTCTTACCGTTCCCGAGATACCGATAGTGAGCCAAGCTATCGCGGACACCCTGTCCTCCTGTCGAGAAGTGTTTAAAGATTTACGTCGTGATAACTCGTTTTCAGCGTTGATTTCTTCATCTAGCATGTTGCTCGGTCTAATCGCAAGAGCGAGCAGCTCCTCCACCAGTTGTACGGGTTCGTGGCTTGTCTCCAAGTCGGAGTCTCCAGTTTTGGCAACAATTTTCTGCTTTTGTATTTCTAGCGTTTTGCACTGAGATTTCTGCGGGGAAGTGTGGATGAGATCAGGTTGCAGAAATAAGAAAAAGCGCCTCCTTGAGACCATCGAAAAATTGTGGAACATGTTCCAGACATGTCAGCAACAGCAACCTTGAAAAGAAAATGTTTCCACAAGCAGTGTCATGATAGCGTTAATTATGACACTGTTGCCACCAATGAAGCTATTATGAACGTTGATGAATATGATAAAAAACCAATTATTTCGTACTTTAGGTGGGTCCTGCATCACTAAAAAACCAGTGCGAAAGCATAGGCAAATTCGCAATTCCGCGCCTGCGATGTATTATATCGGGGGCACGATGGCCCGTGTCCGCCCCGCCGTCGCCGCCGCCGCGCCGAGTACTGCGAATATAAGTGCGATTAATTTCGCCATGTAATAAATTTCATCCATGTACACAGTTAGCATCAGATTTCATCAGAAATTCTCATAAATATCAGAGAGACAGCTGTAAACTTCAAAACTTCATAATATAAACTCGTCTCTCACTGGTGGTGGTATATGTATGGGCCATGGAGATTTGCGAAACAAAAACGACATCAATCTGCGAGAGACGTGGACGCACTATCCCATAAAACTAAACGCTAAACAGTCAAAATGTCACGAGGGAATATTGAAATTAAGGAGGTGGTGTCGCGGTGGTGGTGCAATAAATAGGACCATATAAAACACGCGGATATTGCGGCAGCGAGTTTCGGTCGGTCGTCGGCGGGAGCGCGCTAGGCCGTTCATTATTTTTTCGGGGGGCCTCCGGTCGGCCGCCGGTTGGCCGAAAGTTATTATTCTGTCCATCGCCGGGATATTTGATCGCGCTGGTAGAGTAAAAATGATTGTATTTTATGTTCTGATGGGGGCTATTCTGGCGCGCGCTCCGGAGTGAATTGCCGAAAATGTGTGGATTAGCTTCGGTTTTCTTTCGAATAAAGTATAATAATTACGGTTCTGTGGCAATGGGGGTCAAGCTTTATGTTTCTTTTTCCTTTTCTACCTCGCGACATTTGAACTCTCCTTCCTCATATGCACAAAAGCGCACAGAAGAAACCAAAAGTTCTAGTGTGTAGTCAATTCAGTGAACTGCGAGACTCCGTAGACCAGAGACACTTCACGCTCCAGGAAGTCGACGGTGGATAAGGACACTTGCCTGGTTACTACGTACTCAGTGAACAGGTCAATGGCCACCACGAAGTAGCAAAACCTTTGTGAACTCTTCGGCAGGCGCCCTACGATATCTGCTGTCATCTGCTTTGAGAATCGAACCCTGCGCACATCGTCCATCAATCAAGCTGCAACCTGCTATGTTGCTTTCTGCAACCTGCAGTAGTTGAAGTTCCTGATGTATCAGCCCATCATTCAGTACACATCTTTGACCACTAACGTGTCCTTACCAACCGTGGGTAAGTTTTCAGAAAGACGAGATATGCGCTCGTTAGTTCATCGTGCGGGCGGATTTCAAGAGAACGTTGCGCTGTTTTTTTAGGGCTAAAAGATTGCCCACTCAGGAATGTTTCTACGAATTGAGAATTCCGTGGGGATAAATTCATAGTTGTACGGGTCTCTGGAGATTCTCCGGCGTGGGTCTACTTAGAATGTGCTTTGGCCTCAGGGCCATTTGCCGGGGTTTCCGCTTCAAGCTTAGAGGAAACATCGAGACAATGCGTCTGACTATGTTCAATTTTCCCTTTCGATGCTCCAGAACCACATTACTGAAACAATCGGACCTCACCTCGCCAATGTTTTTGTGGGATCCTGGATCTCAAATAGCTGAAGCAAAGAATGATGGTCTGTGAACTATGTGAATAACCTTGAACTGAGTGCTTTTCACAAATGGTCGGAATTTCTCGACTGCGAAGATAACCGCAAGACACTCGCGTTCAGTGACGCTGTGATTACGGTCCAGATTAGTGAGTGTGCGACTGACGTATTCCCCGAAGCGTCGCATTCGAAACTACGAATTTCTCGGTGAAGTCTGGATGAGTTATAGGCAAGACGGGTGCCACCATCAACCATCCCCATCTTGATGTTCATTCATTATTATTGTGGGTTGGGTTGCCCCTGCACTGAAACTATGTTTATTGTGTGGCAAACTGGGCTACTTCAGCCCTGTGCCTTACATTTTTACTTATTAGTTTTACGCTAACCTACCGCCTATGGGTAGTGTCGATGTTCGATCGCGTCGATCGCCCATGTGCGTCCCACGGCCGTAAGATTCCCGAATTTCGAGTAATTATTTCCACGGTATTATCGTGTAAGACGCGCGCGATTATTGAATTGAACCGCTCGAAGTGTGTAGAATATCACCGTATCGCGCGAAACGCGATGTTCCCTCGTCAACGCAGAAACCAATCGTCCTAAAATATTACCCCTGTGTTCCTCGCGAGTGTTACTCTGTTGACACCCAGGGTGGAACGTGAAGATTAAAGTTCTTATTAGTGTGATGTCACCGTATAAAGTAAAACCTATCTAATTATAATTATATTCTCGCGGATGGGCAATGAGTCATCTGCAATAATGCTCTCTAGCGTCTCTATACTCTCTCGCTCTGAATCTCTCTCTTGTATCCCCACTTACGTCATGTGCACGAGCCATGACGGATGAACGCCAAAATGACGTCGTGACAGTTGTTGCACTACCCTCTTACGCCATCAAGCGTCACAGCGACAGCTGAGTTTGTTTTTGTCTATTTACTTAATATTTAGGTATACGCCACGTGGATGGTTACTATTGTGAATATTTTCAATACTAGCTTTTGTTAGTAAACCTATGCAGTGATTGTATTCAATTAATCTTGCTTATTTGAACATATAACGTTTGTTTGAAAAATCTCTTGTTCACCTAACCACCCTTTACGTAGAAAGGTAAATAGCTGGAAGTTTCTACTCAATTCAAATGCCTCGTCAGCCGGACTCAATCTTAACGCCTTCCCGGAGAGTTAAAGCCAGAAATAGATAAGCTAAAATGCACGTTACCCAAACCAAGATTGAAACTAGAAGATGTACCCAGATGGTCTGTTCCCCTTCCCCTATGGATCTGTCTCTCCATATAAAATAGTTGAGCCAGTGGTGGCAGTTCACGTTACTACCCTTAGGATTAAGCACCCCCTACTCTGGACGACCACATAGGGTCTCGACCTACTATAGTTACCCCAAGCAGTACATAAGGTACAGGAACTTGTAATACTTATTAACATACATATACCTATTTTATTGTGTTTAAATTGTTCAGTTCATTTGAACATTACCCACCCCTAGTTTTACAATTGGTGGTATTTTTATATCATTTAATACTTTGGAAATATCTTTGACTCAATTCCATTGCGTCTTCCGTTTTCGTTTATATTATAATTTAATCAAACTCCCCTAAACTTCGGCTCATGAAATATGGTATTAGCGCTGGGATCTTTCCTAGTGTTGAATTTTGATATATTTTTGATAAGTTAATAAAGGGGCTAACTACCCCTTCGGACACCCCATCCCTTATCGTACTTATAACAATGGTTGTGCCCCACCAACCGGACTCACCGAGCCGCAAAGTGGTGCCTGGATGCTTATGGTAGGTCCATCTAAGCACTGGGGCCGACAAGTGCACGGTTAAACGGACTCCATCTTTCACCCCCGAACGCAGGTTCAGATGTCCAACACATCCACACCCTACGCCCGGTACTTTCAGACTTCATCCGTCCCCCAGACTATGCTGCCGGTTGTCCTCTACACTTTTGCCGTACCGCCGGCTGGAGGCATGCTATACTCGGGGGGTTTGCCCAAGACCACCCGAGGAGGAGTACCAGACCGGCTTCGAGTTAGATGAAAGACGCCTAGTCACCAATCCAACTCTTGGCATCGGCCAACGTTGCTGCAGTCGAGTTATCACCCGACTGGAGTGGCCTACTACACGCTACGCCCTTCTCTATCTTGATGTTACTCAAGTAAGTCCCCAGGCGCGAATTCTTGCCCCAAGCTATTTGAAAGTTCTTATCTCTTCTGTCAACTGTTTTCTCTTCTTTCCTTTTTTCTCTCTCTTAAGGACGGAGTTGAATTGGTGAAATAAGCGTTGCGGAATCAATCCCTATGGGTTGATTTCTTGACAGAATCTTACCATTTAGGTCTCTTGCGAAAGCTACAAGGATGTAGTTTGGTTTGAGCCCATTGGCATTTCCAAAATCAAAAAATTAATTATTTTGATCGCGCTTGCGGTAGTCTGTAGTGATGTTTGTCCCTGCTTCTAGTCCATCTTGGCATACTGATCGCTTACCGGAGACTAGATTACTTCGAATAGAACGCCGAATTCCCGCCCTGCTGTTAACGCCATTATTATAGTTGTCGCCGTCATTTGGCTGTCATGCTGACAGCTACGTCAGTGAAAATTTGCCCGTACATTCCAACCAACAGGCCTTCGTATTTGTACTGAAGCGAATTGGTTCCGGCCCAAATTTTTCGTGTTTTTGTTTTAGCTAAGGATTAATTCAACTAGCTAATAACTAAGTTAAATTTGATTTTCTGACCGCTCCCAAATCAGAAGGTGTCAATGGCATGACCGCTCAGGCCAAAAGGCCGTGTCCAGTGGTCGTACTACAAGGTGTACTTTGTGGTACCACATTCTCCGGAAGTGTCCAGACGTTTATCGTCTCCTACGTATTTTGGAAACATCTCTGTCAGGGAGTGGACACGCCACCAACTGCAGACTGTCCTGCCGAATCCAACGATGTTCTTGAATCCAGAATGCGCCCACGGACAAGTCCCTGAGAGCTTGTTTTCGAAAAACTGTCGTTTGAGGATTTGGTCAAAGGATGGCGCCACCGTCGCAACCACCTTATGGTGGTTGCGATTAGGTGGTTGCGATTATTACGATTATTCCATCCATCGTAAGAGATGTTGAGGATTTTTTGCGAGAAACTTTTAATTTGGGCAGAGGGAGACGGAGCAGGCATAACGTGAATCCTGATCCTGGCTGCTGACACTTGCAAGAAAACTTTTCACAGGTGTGTAACCCGATGGCGAGTCCCTTGCTGCTGTCCTGCGATGAACCGATGACCCTTAAGCCGCATCCACATAAGATTAGTGCAGTTGGACTGCAGGGGAACTGCGTAGGTAATAAACCAATCTTACCACGAGCGTTCACATAGAATTAGTGCAGAACTAGCAACTTGACACGTCAGCTGCCGACCTGACGTAACAACCGTCAAACGGCTCTTTCTTGTAACGTCTGAAATTTGGCATTCGCATCTCACAGCAGCAGATTCGCATTATCAGTCAAGTCATCACGCCGAAATAATAACTTAGCAACGGAATCGTGAATTGTGATTGGCGATGGCAGAGAAAATTGGCGAGGGCAGTGCAGAATGCCAGAAAACTTCAAACTTCTGCCATCCCAACTGCACTCCCACTGCGATTCGTTTCGTACTGTAAAGCTGGATTCCCAGTTGCGAATATTCGGACAGAAAATGCGAAATTTAATGTCAAAGTCGTCATATTGGCCAATCAGAGCCCTCGAATTCAAAATTTGACATATAAAATCGCATTTTCTGTCCGAATATTCGCATCTGGGAACCCAGCTTAAGTCTATGTGAACGCTCAATGCAAAAACCTATAGTTTAGATTTTCTCCCATACCGTTGCCACTGCACTAATCCTATTAGCCCAGGTATTTTAGGTGCTATTCAAGTCAAAGCGTGAACTAATTTATGGTCGGCCAAATGTTTCATAAAACGACAGTAAAGAGTGTCTGCTATAACATACTAAAAGTCCCCTAAGATCCCGTGTCGGCGTCCCCCTTTTTGGGGCGTTTTTCTAAAATATGACAGTTACGCTATAAGTATAACACACGGATATTGGGACGCGCGCCTGTCACCCGGAATAGCTCAGTGGCAAAGGCTTTGATTTCCGATTGATGGATCGCTGGTTTGAATCTCGTTCAAGACACAATTTTTTTTTTCGTAGAAGTGATTTTTTCCTTCTCCTAAAAATTATCCAAGGGATGAGAGTGCTTATTCTGAAGCATTTTCGACTTTTTTCTCGAGAAAATAAATCTACTACTAATACGAGTTCTGGACACATAATAAACAATAAGCTGTAATGCCATCATGGCTTTTTCGTCACATTTTTCAGCTCATAAAATGTAGTTACCTGTCCATTGCGAAATTGTATTCAGGTATTTTCAATAATAATGCTGGACGAGCATTTCCACTTGTCCTTGTCAATCAATTATCAATTATCATTATCAATTTAAAATACAGGTGATTCCAAACTGTCGGGTTATCGCTAGGGTGTTGCTAAAGGGCACCCGTTCGAGTACAAATGTGCAAGATATTCTATTTTCGCGATATCCGAAATGTACAATAATGATTAAAGAAAAGTAACAAAAATAGACTTTTTGAAAGGAAGGCCTAAAAAAATCAAAGCCAGTTTTGAACCAAAAATAAACTTTGTAGAAACATTTTTGTGCCCATAGGTAAATAACAAGAGTTAATTGAAGAAGTCATCCTCGTCTTCGTTCGTTCGTTCGCCAAAAATTATGAGGTGCCTCCGTACTCAGAGTTTTGCTGAAGTAGTTTTGTTGACATATCAGATTTGATCAGAAAAACCAGCTGAATCCAACGGTCTTCACCGCAACTCGCTAGCTTTAACGGATATTGAGAAAAATGGGTGTGGACATCTTTTTTGAATGACCCGTAGGTATATAAAAAAATGAAGTGGTTTAGATTGTAGATTGTAGATTAGAGGTGGTTGTTTGGTCTCGGAGGATCCTCTCTGCACTGCGACCTATAAGATCTTTTCTGCGTGACCATGCTTCTATTTAATGTCCCAGGAAATCCACCTTGTGTGAAGTGGTTCAAAGAAATGGGGCAGTATAACAAGCTAGAGGACAAGTGGAAATGCTCGTCCAGCATTATTATTGAAAATACCTGAATACAATTTCGCAATGGACAGGTAACTACATTTTATGAGTTAAAAAATGTGATGAAAAAGCCATGTTGGCATCACAGTTTATTGTTTATTATGTGTCCAGAGCTCGTATTATTAGATTTATTTTCTCGAGAAAAAAGTCGAAAATGCTTCAGAATAAGCACTCTCATCCCTTGGATAATTTTTAGGAGAAGGAAAAAATCACTTCCACGAAAAAAAAAATTGTGTCGCGAACGAGATTCAAACCAGCGATCCATTGATCGGAAATCAAAGCCTTTGCCACTGAGCTATTCCGGGTGACAGGCGTGCGTCCCAATATCTGTGTGTTATACTTATAACGTAACTGTCATATTTCAGAAAAACGCCCCAAAAAAGGGGACGCCGACACGGGATCTTAGGGGACTTTTGGTATGTTATAGCAGACACTCTTCATTGTCGTTTTATGAAAAATTTGGCCGACCATAAATTAGTTCATGCTGAAACTCGATAGTACCTGGGCTATATGTGGATGCGGCTTAAGGCTATCTCATTCCACGCTGTCCTACTAAACTGCTGGACAACGAAGTTGTCGGTATCGGAAAAATAGTCCGAGTTTGGAGGTCAATATCTCTCGATTGCCGAATGCGATTTCCATTTTGTTTATTGCGTTAACTAGCTTTATTTTTCCGTAACCCATCCTATAATAGTGAATGTTGAGAAACTTTATGTAAATTTTATACAGGGTGATACGTAAAATGGTGCAAAATTGCAACGACTTCATCGTACCCCCATTTTTCAAAAATATATATTTTTGATTTTCTAATACAAAAATTATGAAGTGTGGTGTCTTATCTCGAAACGGTTTTGGAATTTCCCGGATTGGAAGTCTTACATTAAAGGTATAAATTTTTATGTTGAATGTTGCAGATTTACGAAACTCAGGCATAACACAAGCACAAAAAGTATAACGTCCAGGGGGGCTTTACTTCACTCGGACACTGAAGTTTCACATCGTTACCATGTTCAGGGGCTCAAATCTGCAAATAGAACATGTTCCATATCTGAAATTCTGATGAAATTCTGACGAAATCCAACGTACGAAAAACAGGCACGGACAACCACTTGAAAAAGTGCCTCCTGCTTGGCCCCTCACCAAATATTCTGGTTGTGTTGAGAGTGAAATTGTCCTGGACTGTTGTAAAACAATCTTGCTCAATGTCAACATCCATTCATCAAATGTGACTTAATCTCGCGTGCCAACAAGGCAAATCTGTAACATTCAAAAAAAAATTAATATCATCGATGTTAGACTCCCAATCCAGAATACACCACACTTCATGATATTTGTATTAGAATACATAAAAAATTTTTTCGACGAATGGGTGTACGATGAAGTCGGTACAATTTTGCAGCATTTTACGTATCACCCTGTAGAAATTTTATATGAAATTTCTTAACATTCACTTTTACAGGATAGGCCACGGAAGCATCAGGCTAATTAACACAATAAACAAAACGGAAGTCGCATCCGGCAATCGGAAGTTATTGGTCTTCAAAGTCGACCCATTTTTTCGATACCGACAACTTCGTTGTCCAGCAGTTCAGAAGGTCTTCCCGGCAATTATCTGAGACGATCCGAAGTCTTTCAGGGGAGAGTTTTACACTTTGGTGTCCAAGACGACCTAAGGGTTTTCGAAACCAGTACTGTTTTAGAAGGGCTTCTCTCGGTAACCAACTTGTATTGACACCCGACCTCCTGCATTCGTGGTCGCGTACAGGGCCGATTCTGGCTCGTCGGCCGCCCTTGTGCGAAAAATATTTGGCCGCCCGCCAGCTGTAACCCCGCAGCAATTTTCCAGCAGGAGCGTCCGGGCTCCCTAGAAATTGCACCGCAGGCGGTTTTTTTCACTTTTGCGGGCCTGAAACCGCCAAAGCCCCCTCATTTTAAACAAAATTATGAACAATTTTGATCTATTTTGCGTTGAGGATCAAGGTGCGTCCATGACCACCTCACTGCATATCCCTCGGCATACCCTATAGATGAGTTTTTAGGCACCTATACCAATTCATAGGTAAGTATATTGATTTTGTAGTTGAATGGAATCAGAAAAAGCTGTTCAAATAGATGGTTGTTTATTGATAAGAAGGCAAAACCCGGAAGAAGGTGATAATTATTGGTAAAATACCTATAATCTTGAAAACACAACAACTTGCAAAATTCTGAAAACAAAAAGAACTTATGACAAACCTAATACATATTTGGTATATGAAAGGTAAGTACCAGGTCTATGAGTAGTAGGTACTAGGTATACCTATACAAAGGGTCGGTATTTCTGAGAGTATTTCCATTCCCTCAAAAAGTTTTGAATAGGCTGTTTGTCAAATAAACCCTGCACAGAGCGTAGAGCGCAAAGTTCATCAGCCAAACAGACTATCCGAAATGTTACCAAGAGATGAAAACTCTTGCCCTTCCTCAGATACTTATCTGAGAAAGAAGTCTAATATCTATAATAGTTGACGCAGGGCGGCCGCCTCGCCTCCATTCTTGACAACTTGTTGTATTTTTTCGGCACTGAAAGATCACAATTTACGCAGGGCCGCCGCCTTCGGTCTCCAAAATCATAATGTCAGTTTCTTTTTCGACACTCAGTTTTACGTTAGAAAAAATTGGGCGTCTTTTTGCCGCCCTTGAATTTTGGCCGCCCTTGTGCAGGGGCACACCCAGCACACCACTCAGAATCGGCCCTGGTCGCGTACCGTCCCGCTTGAGGGCAAATCACGGACGAAAACATCAGAACACCCGCTCGAAGTCAAGCTCGTTTTCAATGTTAGGGAGAGTTGAAAAAGAGATTCATATTGCCCGTCCGGCTTCTGGTAAAAGAGAACCATATCTGGGTGAGCATGCCGGCCCATTAGTCTGAACGATGAGGGACAACTGATTAGGGACAGAAAGACACTTGGCTGAACGAGGAGAAGATGCCAGTAGAGAGAGAAGAGGGCGACTGAATCAAGTTTCATTACATGTAATTACAGAGGAGGTAATTACGACGTCGGTAATTAGACCGGTCCTACCGCTCTACAGTACACTCTTTAGGGTACGACGCCGGGTGCTATAGAGACGTGATATGGGTCAGGATCCTGAAACCGAGCTCATTAATTATTGAGGTAATTACTAGAGAGGTAATAACACCCTGAGAGTATGTGCACACCAGTTTTACCGTTGCGAGCTTGAACCCGCGGTTTACCTGGACCGTCGCTTTAGTCCTCCTCCTCCTCTTCATGCCTACCGCTGCAGGTGCAAAGCAGAACAGTGGCAGGTGCATGTGCCATCGTGTCTTCTCAGTCGAACCTCCTCCGACACCGTTTGCGCTATATTGGTAAGAGCGAGATGAAGCGCTGCCATCCTCTTAACACAGCTCGACCAAGCGCACAGCGGTAGGTCTCCTCCTCTCGCGCTCGGTATTACCTGCTCCGCATGACCCAAAACCGCCGGAACGTGTTTTATGGCTGCTTCCAATCGAACATGCGAAGGAGTCGGAAAGGTAGGTCCTTCGCAAGGTCCTGATGGTCGGAGGTCCTTGCACATATTGGGGGCATGAGCGCTGCATCTGAGAGAGAGAGAGAGAGAGAGAGAGAGAGAGAGAGAGAGAGAGAGAGAGAGAGAGAGAGAGAGAGAGAGAGAGCGAGCTATTTCGCTCCCCATCTCTCTCTATCATCCTATGCGCTGGCGGTCCAGCCAAACGCAGGTGTTTATGCATCGGTGAAATCGGTGTACGGTTTCATTTATCGACGCTCACAACATGGGAACGAAGGGATGCACGGCGCTTTAAAAAAATCAATGAGAGGAGGTACCTAATTTTTCTATATGACCGCTACGTCGCAATGTTTTAATCATAGCAAGGAGGGAGAATATGAAATAGGTATGGAAGCAGAGGTGAGGCGCACAACGTTTTAAAAAAATTAGATGAGGTACCTAATTTTTCTGAGATGAGGTACCTAATTTTTCTATTTGCTCGCTACGTCGGAATACATTATCCATAACAAATCGAGATGCTCTGGACAGATGAACCGATACATAGCTAACTGTTGTACTAATCATCATGATGTTTTTGATGGTAGGGGGTAATAGATACCTCGGTACATCATCTAGATGTGTTTTAACCCAGTGATTTCGAGATAGCTAAATTAGTTTCGCATGACTAGGTACGGCCATTTCTACCTTCTTCACAATTCAAAAATTCAAATATTCAAATCCAGTATCGGCATGATATCCCCTGCCAGAGGGTGGAGGGTAGGGAGCGGCGGGTGGCAACCGGGATTGTTCGATGAGGTGAGCGAAACTGATGGTTAGATATTACTCGTTTATGGTTTTGTAAATCGCCTAATTAAAGACCTTTTCTCGCAAGAGGACCGTGGGACATGGCCACTACCCACCTGCCTCCGAGCTATGCAGAGCGGCCGCATATACATGCCCGAATTATTAAGGGTCTTATAAAACGCAGTCTATCGCTGCAAGTGTTTTCGTCGAGTTTTTAGGGTATCTGTGATGCAAGACCAGCCCTCCCTAACATCGTTTCCATGCTCCAGCATTCCTGCATATGAATCTCCGAATCAGGAAATTTTTATTGCTAGAGGACCGTGGGACTTAATTAAAACCTACCTGACCGTTCGATATGCCAGAGGCGGTCAGGACGACGGAGAAAAAAAAAAACCATTCTCCGACGTTAGCTGCCAGGCCACGAAGGAAATAATTTTTATCTTCGCGGGGGGCTGAAGGGTTGGACTCAGTAACACGGCGACCAATCGGGTTTAATCATACCCCTTTCTCTCGATATGCATATGGGAAAAACATCGTCCAGCAGACGTTCGTGATCTAGCAGGCGATCGGGCCCCAACCAATCAGGTAATTTTTCCCAAATTTCATGCATAGAAGGGATGGAGCGACTCGTCTGAAGGGTTAATCCGGAAATTTCATATAGCTAGTTTTCTACCGTACTCGCGTCAGTAAAGTTCGGCTCTGAAATCCTCCCGGCTAAATTTTTTGCTAGTGAGTATCTTACATTTTAAAAAATAATGGAATTAGTGAACCAGCTGAATAATATTGCGCGGGGTGCTGCTTATAAGCCTCTCATTAAGGCTAAAGAGCTAACAGTCGGAGAGTCCAATAAAATAATTGATATAAAAAGTGTGACGACACGGTACGGTGAAAGGCGCGTGTGTCATCTTGAAAACGTCCAATTCTTCTTGCCCACGCGGTTTAACGCGTTTTTCACACCGCAAAAAATTGCGGAAACGATCGAGCTGGATATGTCGATCATATTCAGAGGCATGAAAGGCTCTGGAGCCATGGAGACGCCGGTCTTCGAATTTGCCTCAGCGCAAGGTGAGATAGCGATCTCGCGAAAGTATGACACCTAGATCATGTAATAACATTTTTTTTTATTCCAGTATAGAGAAGGTTGATCATCATTACCATCACCAGTATCATCATCACCATCATCAATCATCATCGTTATCAACCCCCCCGATCATAGATGTTAACGTTCGCAATCGTCGTCTCATCTCCTTTCATCAACGTGATCATCGTCAAACATCATCACCGTCAACCCGATCATAGATGCTAATGTTCGCATTCATCATCTCAACTCTTTCATCATCGAACTAGGATCCCGAGAACTAGAAGAGTTCGCACCCTCCATACCTAAAGCAATCGCTCTTTACTAAAGCAGATGTAAAAACATCACCCGCGAGCGAGCACAATCATCGTCAGGTCGATCCCTACGAGTCAAGTACTGTGGAGCTTCAATACCATCTCTGCAAACGTAAGCTATTTTCTCCTCAAAATAATTTCAAATCATCCGCTAACTTGGCTTCTCTCTCTCATTAGCATGTGGCAACTTCGACGTGATCCCCCAACAGACGTTAAAGAGAGTGTGAAGAGCATGCAACGGTACCTAGACGAAGAAGAGCTGGAGGCCGACAGGGCGCTGAACCGTGTATATTGTCCGGACAAGTTGGCAAGATACGAAAACCTTTCGAACACGGCTCGCGCGGGTGGAGAAATCTGTGAACGTTTCATACAATCACAGATTTCTCTGGATCATTTTTGCGAACTAATTCAAGATATAGGGCTGGGGCCACGATTAAAGCGGCTTAGGCCGTTTATCACCGAAGAGCTGGTGCAGAAATATTGCAACTAGTGTCCCCGGCGCCGGATATTTCTACAGCATTATTGTACCCGAACCTGTTAAATTAGATAAGTTTATAATGTAACATTTTATTTTTCAATAGTCAATTTCGTCCATATTTAGGTTAACCTAATTAGAGCATAGCAGTGTTGATGATTTTAATTTTAATGATAATGTAATGATGGTAATGATGTAAACGTATTAAAGCTTTAAATAAAAATGAGAAAAAAAAAATTCTTGCATTTTCAATAAAAAAGAAAAAACCTTTCAACATATGAAACGTAAAAGCAGGGATATGAGATTTGAGAAACAGTCTCAAAATAAGATATAAAAAAAAAATCGAAAAAAAAAAAAAACCCCGCTGGATGTGGGAATATAGGAAAAAAAATATTTAACCAATGGCAGGAGAGCCATCCCCCCACAACCTCCGCCGCGGATGACGAAAGCTCAGAAAAAACAATGGCGTGCCCAGGAACGTATCTGGCAACAGCAACCACCATCCAGCGTGCGTCATGAGCAGGAATAAATATAGGTTAGCAGAGCATTTATTCTAATTAGATTTGTATTTTTTTTTTTTGAGGCTAATAAAATCGTATTAAGAACCTATCGCAGCACTGCTTTCATCCAGGGCTTCCTAGCTAATCATAGTAATCTCTCTCTGCGACGAGTTTTTGCGATCCATGATCGTATGATATAGAAAACTCTATATCTTAGAAAAAATCTTTATCCGGAAAAATAGAGTTCCGGGTTATGTGGTGATCGGCCGTCTACGATGCAGCGCTGCTAAGAGAAATATTCATATCGGTATGTGGTATAAACAAAACAAACACAAGGTTGGTTCCATAATATTTTTATTACTAAAAAGTTCTGAAAATTGTCGGAATAGTGAATATATATTATGGCATGACGCGGTGGTGGTTAAAGCATGACGTCACTGTTGACAGCTCATGCCGACTTATGGCATGACGCGGTGGTGGTTAAAGCATGACGTCACTGTTGACAGCTCATGCCGACTTATGGCATGACGCGGTGGTGGTTAAAGCATGACGTCGCTGTTGACAGCTCATGCCGACTTATGGCATGACGCGCTGGTGGTTAAAGCATGACGTCACTGTTGACAGCTCATGCCGCCTTATGGCATGACGCGCTGGTGGTTAAGGCATGACGCGCTGGTGGTTAAAGCATGACGTCACTGTTGACAGCTCATGCCGACTTATGGCATGACGCGGTGGTGGTTAAAGCATGACGTCACTGTTGACAGCTCATGCCGACTTATGGCATGACGCGCTGGTGGTTAAGGCATGACGCGCTGGTGGTTAAAGCATGACGTCACTGTTGACAGCTCATGACGACTTATGGCATGACGCGCTGGTGGTTAAAGCATGACGTCACTGTTGACAGCTCATGCCGACTTATGGCATGACGTGCTGATGGTTGAAGCATGACGCCACTGCTGACAACTCATGCCGACCCGATGCTTAAATGATTCTATTAATCTATCCATCTATAATATACCTCATTAGATCATCCAGCTGAACCTTGCCTAATTCCGCATGGTCGTCGGTTAAAACATCACGAGCTGATTATGGCATGACGAGCTGCTGGGTAAGGCATGACGTCATTGCTAGCAGCCCATACCGACCCGACGCTTAAAACGTGATGATCTAGGTGATATGGCATGACGACTGATGGTTAATGCACAGCGCTTTGACTCTCAGACCATGCCGTCTCTACGGATAAAACATGTCGACTAGTGCTGCTGGCACATGTCAAATTATCTAGCAGAGCATGCCGACTTGTTATGGTTGAAACATTGCACCATAGCGGTTATAGCTATAAAACCTCGAACACCTCCGATTAATAGCCAGTCGCGAGCGATCTTTGTTCAGTGAATGAAGCTGCTGATCCTGAAAGAAACATGAGAAATCAAATTAGTTCTGAAACAATTCAAAAGGCTGTAGCCGAAGTCCGACGTGGTGGCTCGCGCAGAGCGATCGCTAGGTCATTATGTATTCCCGCATCTACACTGGGGCGGCTGTTGCGACGGGTTAAGAAAGTGAACGGCGTGTATGTCTATAATCCAAATATCGGGAATAGGAGAATCTTCTCAAAAGATGAGGAGTTGATGCTCGCTGATTATATCAAAGCAGCATCGAAAATGCCACATGGCGTGACACGCAAGCACGTGTGTAAATTCGCTCTAGAACAGGCTAGGCTGCTAAACAAGAGCTATCCACAACGCTGGGATAAACAACAAGCAGCATCTTTTGATTGGTGCAGAGGATTCATGAAACGGCATCCAGACATTTCACTTAGAGGCTGCAGGGAACGCAATTTGCAGCAAGTGGTAGATCCTGACAAAGCGGCTGAGACCGTCTCTTGTAAAAATCTCGAGACTTTTGACGTCAGCTCGAATAATTCGACTATGGTTATGAAGTATCCAACCAAAGCTTCCTCGAATACGTCGCTACAGCTCCTAGCATCATCAGGGCCTCAACCGGGACCTTCGCCAGTGCTGTCATCATCAGCCAGCATGATATCGGAACCATCAGATGTGTATGATGACGAGGATGCAGATGGTTATGAAAGAGCAAATGAGGACTCCACTACCAAGTTCTCCGGTAATAAAGAAGATTTTCACAGCTCTCAGGTTGGGACGTCCAAAGCCTATAATTATGTTAGCGTGTTCAGACCACGTTTTTCATCGGGAGATCAAGTCAAATCACGTCTCGCTTCTAAATATGCGAACACTGCTAAATCCTCGGAGGACTCTGTCTTGAAAGCTGATAGTGACGATGTGTTATACGATAGCTCTGGTGATTTCAACGCTGCCAAAGAACTTTCTTCGAGTTCGCTTATCAATCCGCGTACGGGGTATAAAAATGCATATGAGCGCCGTTTTTCATCTGAGGACGAGGATCAAAACATGTGGTGTAAGAGCTTCAGTAATACAAAAGAAGTTTCTTCAAGGGCGCGACTTACACCGAGTGGCGGATATCAGAATGCGTACAAGCACTGTTTTTCATCTAAGGATGAAGATAAGAGGTGTTCGGGGAGCGACTTCGAGAACATTGATGATCGTGCGGGGAATGGCTCCTTTATGAATGATATGGGACGACGGCGATTTGCGAAGAGGTCCCTAGTAGGTGAATATTTCACTGACATAAATGGCGTTATAGATCGATTAGTAACATTGAGTGCACAGCGGAACACCGGGGACGTCGGAGTCGTCCGAGAAATAGTATCGCTGGAAAAAATTCTCCGAGATGCTGAAGTAATATACTAACATTTTTTTTTGGATACCCTCAATAGCGTAAAAATGTCCATATTTTATTCACGATCGAATGGGACATTGATCGGAAATTTGTATCAACTAATACCTAATACCTACCTACCTACCTAGCCATTTAAAGATGTAGTGAATATTTCCGTGGAAATAAAGATATTGAACACTTTTGAATAGAGCATATTTCTTTCACTGTCATAATCACCAATCCTATATGCCTGGTTGTGATGCCCATACTTGTCTCAATAGCGAATCATAAGGTGAGGGTTTGCGGAATGCCTGCCTCATGGACACATTCATATTTATCAAAAAAAAAAAGAAAAGAAAAGAAAAAAGAATTCAGAGATGTCAAATAAATAGAGTGAGCTCGCGCGAAAGAATAGTCTCGACTGTAGAAACCCTCCAAAGCTCTTGTACTTTTTATCCCACCCGAATCAGTCCGGGCAGAGTCCAATTCCGGCTCTGTTAGAAGTCTATAATCTCTCATTCAATATATAAAAATGGTGCATTCCTTGATGCTAGAACATGGTATGCAAGGTGAGACATCCTTTTTGGCTCCCTTTTACTTCTCCTGAGCCACATCAATTCGGATGATAGCCTTACCCACTTCGAAGGAACGTCTACCGTATTTGGCGAGACAAATCAAAAATTTATATTTTTGCAATCACTGCGGGTACTAGCTACTGTAGCATCATGCATTTTTGCAGATTTTGGCCATGCAATGAGTTGCTAGAGACAAATTTCCCTGGCAACTCCCTGCACAAAAGAGGCGAAGCAGCACCTAATTCGAGCTGTATATCAAGTCAGGGAGATATTATAAATACAAATTTTTTATATGGTTTGCGGAAATCTCTGAGCTTTCGAGTAAACTAGATAATATTATCCTATCCAATTTTATTCAGAAAATCAGATAAAACATATAAAACATGTTTCACCCTCTAGCTTATCGTCAAAACCGATGAATTATTCTCGGAAATGCTTGCAAATACCTTCAAACATGTGAATGAAAATTTCTATGCTCTTGCTAGTACGATAAAATCCATCGTGTTTAACACTTGGGGGATATGGAAGATGCCGGTTCTCCGGTCATTTGGTTGGATTTTTTCCAACATTCCCATCTCAGATGGGGGGTTTTTTCGAGTCGAACTTTGCGGTCGAGGATGGATTACGAGAGCAGATGTTGTTTGAACCGTCAAGTACTTCGAACGTTCCGAATGGTGATATGAAAATTTTCGAGAACTATACTCTAAAATTGGGTTCATCTGCAGGCATCGGACATCTACATAGCAGGGCCCAGACCGTCTATCTGCATGAAAATTTTCTACAACAAATTGCACGAATGAGAGATATCATCAGCTATAGATTAGAGGCTCTAGAATCAATGAATTTTAAAAAATTTTATACTGATTTATTATCAAGCTCCTTTAAAATAACGATCGATGTATCGAACTCGAACGTTTCTATGTATAAAGTTCTCAAACAGATTTTGGCTGGTTTCAAATCTAATGAAAAAGTTTCATGCATGCTAGAGTTCCTCGAACTACACTACGACGATGTATTATCGGATTATGAACGACTGAAGACATGTATTAATTTTTGAATAAAACTCTTGAAAAAATGATTGCCTGGTTTTTTTCAACGGCTACTGCTAATTAACGCATGCCGAACTGTCTCATACCCCACAACATCTTTACAGCTAAACCATGCGATTCCAGGTAAACGGTGCTCATTATGCTCATTCACAGCTGGGTTTATAAAAAAAAAAGCGAGTGCACTCGTAGTTTTCATTCAAGTGGCACTGCTTCCCCATGCTTTAGAAAGTGGTATAGAAGCCGTCTCGTTGTGTTGCTATATGGTTTTTCCAAAGTGCTCGTAGAATTATCTCCATACACCACCATCATATCACCATTTTCCTCGAAACTATGATGGCACATAATTCTATAATATACCCCGAGCTTTGAGAGCATGAATTTTTTAAAGAGCAGCTACCTACCGGTTTTGTATGATAATAGCACTTTATACCTGCAGACCCTCGCTCGGAAACCTAACCTTATGCATCTAACAGGCCTCAAATTTATCCATCTCGATGTGGGATGATAGACAGGGATGGAGCCGATATAGCGCGCTTTGTCATATGCGGCGCTTAGGTCTTCTCGCGAGAAAAAGCCCTTAATTCGGCAATTTACAAAACCATAAACGAGCAATATCTATATAACCAGCAGTTTCGTTCACCTTATCGAACAATCCCGGTTGCCACCCGCCGCTCCCTACCCTCCACCCTCTGGCAGGGGATATCATACCAATAGTGGATTTGAATATTTGAATTTTTGAATTTTTGAATTGTGAAGAAGGTAGAAATGGCCGTACCTAGTCATGCGAAACTAATTTAGCTATCTCGAAATCACGGGTTAAAACATATCTAGATGATGTACCGAGGTATCTATTACCCCCTACCATCAAAAACATCATGATGTTTAGTACAACAGTTAGTTTTGTATCGGCTCATCTGTCCAGAGCATGTCGACTTGTTATGGCTAATGTATTCCGACGTAGCAAGCAAATAGAAAAATTAGGTACCTCATCTCAGAAAAATTAGGTACCTCATCTAATTTTTTTAAAACGTCGTGCGCCTCTCTGTAGGTAAGTAAGAGCTATCTATTTCATATTCTCCCTCCTTGCTATGATTGAAACATTGCGACGTAGCGGTCATATAGAAAAATTAGGTATCTCCTCTCAGTGTTTTTTTAAAGCGTCGTGCATCCCTTCGTTCCCATGTTGTGAGCGTCGATAAATGAAACCGTACACCGAAGCGCGAGCAAATAGAAAAATTAGGTACCTCATCTCAGAAAAATTAGGTACCTCATCTAATTTTTTTAAAACGTTGTGCGCCTCTCTGTAGGTAAGTAAGAGCTATCTATTTCATATTCTCCCTCCTTGCTATGATTAAAACATTGCGACGTAGCGGTCATATAGAAAAATTAGGTATCTCCTCTCAGTGTTTTTTTAAAGCGTCGTGCATCCCTTCGTTCCCATGTTGTGAGCGTCGATAAATGAAACCGTACACCGATTTCACCGATGCATAAACACCTGCGTTTGGCTGGACCGCCAGCGCATAGGATGATAGACAGAGATGGGGAGCGAAATAGCTCTCTCTCTCTCTCTCTCTCTCTCTCTCTCTCTCTCAGATGCAGCGCTCATGCCCCCCAATATGTGCAAGGACCTCCGACCATCAGGACCTTGCGAAGGACCTACCTTTACGACTCCTTCGCATGTTCGATTGGAAGCAGCCATAAAACACGATCCGGCGGTTTTGGGTCATGCGGAGCAGGTAATACCGAGCGCGAGAGGAGGAGACCTACCGCTGTGCGCTTGGTCGAGCTGTGTTAAGAGGATGGCAGCGCTTCATCTCGCTCTTACCAATATAGCGCAAACGGTGTCGGAGGAGGTTCGACTGAGAAGACACGATGGCACATGCACCTGCCACTGTTCTGCTTTGCACCTGCAGCGGTAGGCATGAAGAGGAGGAGGAGGACTAAAGCGACGGTCCAGGTAAACCGCGGGTTCAAGCTCGCAACGGTAAAACTGGTGTGCACATACTCTCAGGGTGTTATTACCTCTCTAGTAATTACCTCAATAATTAATGAGCTCGGTTTCAGGATCCTGACCCATATCACGTCTCTATAGCACCCGGCGTCGTACCCTAAAGAGTGTACTGTAGAGCGGTAGGACCGGTCTAATTACCGACGTCGTAATTACCTCCTCTGTAATTACATGTAATGAAACTTGATTCAGTCGCCCTCTTCTCTCTCTACTGATGCCCGCTCAAAATCGAACGAAGTGATCTCTCGAACCTTTGTTAAACTTTTCAAGTGCTGGAGATCGGACAAACACACCACGGCACAACACACATACATTATTCACCTGCACTAACTGTGGATACCTGTGAAGTTTCCGAAAGAGTTTTCATAGATTGGTAGCTTAGGGGGGGAAACCATCACGGGTACCAAAGGACATCAAGTGTTTTGACTGTCTCATGGACGACTTTGACCGTCTGATAATTCAAGGGATATATATTTATATCACAACTACTAACTCTACACATACTAACTACTAAAAAGCCCTACAAAATCTAAATTTGTGTCCGGAGTTCTTAATTTTATCCTGGTATTATAAGCGTTATCCAACAATCATTATCTCACCATTTCAACAAACATCACCATCTCTACGAATCGACACTCCGAGAGTCTGCAACTACTAGAATTTCACGAACCAATACGACGAAAGGTCTTCAACCTAACAATATTATTAGTCAAATATTTGACTGAATATCTGAATATTACTAGTCGAAAATGTCAGAATTATGAACAGATCTGGGCTGAATTTATGACGTTTTATGTCACTGATTTGGGTGGATTCTGATCTGGTTTTGTGTGTTTTAGCATCGCCGCCCTCGAATCGTTGTCAAGCTGTGGGGGCAACAGGAAAACTGGATTCTGGCGCCCGCGACCCCAATCTGAACATCTGTGTTTTCCGCCAACAGGAAGTCAGTTTTGCCCCCAGCAAGAGGTCTACCACGTCCGGCCGGAGCGATGTCGCTGGCGCCGCCAGGTGAGGAGGCCGGGAGCACTCGACTAGGAGGCACCACCTCACGAGGCCCCCGGAACTGCACTGGCGCAGGCCTCGCCTCAGTCAGACAGGGAAGTCCCGTTTACTTTTGTAGTTTCGAGTAGTTGATTAGCTAGGTCTGTTCTTTGATCCGAAATTTCTTCTAGCTTTTCTATTACTTAAATTCATAATTGAATAAACATTCATAGGTTCCTTATTCTTACCCACGCTACGCTGCGAATCTCGCTCAATACTCTCGATAAAAGTTGCTCACCTGAAACAGAGAAACAAAAATATTCAATTCTGAATCCAACTTTCCAGACGGGTATCGATGATCCTATACTACAATGATTCTATATTGCAACTGTACCTAGCTCGCGGAGGTTTTCGAGCTCACCTGATGAGAATCGCGTTAGAGAAAAGAAACAAGTTTGTCGCTTTTCCGATAGGTGAGCTTTCAATTTTACATGATCTAGATATCCTTTGCTAAGCAGACGTTAGATCTAGCGCAGTGTAGTTGGGTATACAAGAGTAAGTTCTACTTGTTCGCTTACAGAAATAGTTCCAATGTTGTTTCTGTGGAATATATTTATTACAAAACATTGCGGAGTAGTGTTTGCCAAGTGGCATTACGTTTTCGCATAATATTCTTCTCGAACAATATTCTTTCTCTACTACGACGACCACTTCAAAATACGCGACGTTGTCAGTAAACAACTAAACTGAAATAGCTACGTTTCCGCTATTTTACATAACGTCTGTGTTTTCATTTTTTCTTTCATCTTTTTGCATGCTGAATCAGCTTCAGTTGTCTAGTTCCCGTACATCATCCAACATTATTGTTTGCATCTCTACTATACTACTTCTACTCAACCTGATTTTGCTCGAAACTCATTCTCTCTAGACTTTGGCTTGAACTGTTGCCGTTTCTAAATTCCATGCGAAATAAACATGTTTTCATGCTGTGAAACTGCCATCCGCAAGTCACTTCAATGCCGAATGCAAGTTATGTCACTCATTAGGTCACTAGTGTTCTGACGGGAGTGTAGAAAACGTCGTATGGTTGAGCTCTCATTACGAATGCAATTTACGTGAACCAATGCCTAGATGCCAAGCTTTATGCGGAGTTGTGGAGCATTCTGACCCGGTCTTCTTAACAAAAACTGCAGAGAAAAGCACGGGTGAAGCGTAGGCAACTAGGCAAACCTCAACAGTTTCTATATAAGTTTTACACACCGCTATGATCAGACCTTAATCTAGCTGGCCTGGTCAAGCTCCTGATACTCCTAGTTTAATACCACATCACTCGTGGCAATTGTTTGGTCTAGAAATGAAGTGAAAATACCTTGCATCGTCACATAGGAGACAGAGAACATTGCCGCGTTACATACACTTGGATTCTTACTTTGGCTCCACGCTCCATGAGCCCTTCTTGAACCAACGTTTACACAACCATTCTAGCTTATTCCACGTCATCCCGGCTCCAGACAGGTGTTTTTGTTAATTTCAGGCACCTGCTAGTCAATCCACGTAGACTTATTCCAGACAGACAGACACATACACACGGCATTATTATGAACACATTATCATACAAAGTTTATACATCCAGTTCTTGAAATACTCCACCGCTACACGACTACACACTGCCGAGCCATATTACAGAGCTTTCGCCACCCCCCTTTCGCAGTTCTCGCCCGCGTTTTACGTTATTGTTTCGGAAGGCGAAGCCCAGCAGAGCCTCGTCTTGCAGCCGAGTTTCCTCCGCCAGGGCAAGTGGGATTATCTGGAGCGCTATTCAAACACATCCTCACAAAACCCGCTTTTAAATCACCCTGTCCTTCCTAATTAATTACCTGAAAATTTAATTGGATTATTTAAATTCACCAAGGATGCTTGCGGGGTTAAATTGAAGTGCTCGGCGCTTGCTGAATAATACTATTTATAATCTACACAGAAACGGGCAATGATATCTTTGTTAATAATGCACTCCAGGATCGAGCTGTCACAGTGGTGGATGGTGCGCCCGCTAAAGCAACCATTTATATTGCTATACTGCAAACATGAAGTAAACAAACAGTCGGAGGATTAGGGCAGAAGTTGTGCGAATGTGTGTGTATGCGCGCCGGAACTTTCTATATGAACGTCCTCTGAACGTTTATTGACTAGCATTACGGGACAACGCAGCAAAAATAGCGCAAAGTTTTCTTGTTGACTAATGACAAAACTTCATTTCCTTAATCCGATGGTGAAGTTATGCCCCTGAAACAGCCCAGCAGCGCAGAGCTATTTTATTTATAGGTGTGTGGTGTGTGTGTGGGTATTTACGAATCCGTGTGGAGTAAGTTTTTGTCATTTATTTTCTTTTGTACAGTTTGCTGTAAACATTTTTCATTTCATTCCAACCGTCAGCCACTTTCGTGCTTTGAATTTAATCAATTTCTTTTTTCATGTAACAAGGTCTTTTGTTACAAATATCTATTTTTCTCACAAGCAGCTTCAGACATCAGCGACCAATGAGGGTTTCAAGCTAAGCAATATGTCCTAAGCAGGCAGCTGAACAATAATTTAAGTTTTGATTCTGATTCTTGTCCATTTGTATTTATAATGAAGGATTTTCTCTTGGGGTAGATTTTTGGACACAAATAAGTAAAAACTCTAGGTATTTGCCGACGTTTCGATTTAATTAAAATCTTTTTCAAGGCTCATGACCTATTTACTTTAATAATTATTATAATTATCAATAATAATTATCTTTCAATATTCCAATTATCAATTATCAATTTTTCAATTATCATTCGATAATTATTTAAAGTAAATAGGTCATGAGCCTTGGAAAAGATTTTAATTAAATCGAAACGTCGGCAAATACCTAGAGTTTTTACTTATTTGTGTCCAAAAATCTACCCCAAGAGAAAATCCTTCATTAATAATTTAAGTTGGGCGGGGCGTGGCAGAAGATTTCGATAGACTTTGAGGCAGATAAAAAATATTTCTTATGGAAGATTTATTTGCCAACTTATGCTGAGAATTATTTATACAGGTTTTTTTTCGAAAAGGACCCACCCCAGATTTCTCGCCGCCACAAAGTTTCACAGGAAAACGCCGAAACAAGTCGATTTTTATTCTGAGAGGGACATTTAGGACACACATTGTCAAATTTTCATCTTCAACCCCTTCGTCCCCACACTACCCTACTTCACAATTTCAAACAGCACAACCTATGTTGTGACACATCAAATTGATGGTAATAAGATTCTCTTTCTGCCAAACATATTTTATTTTTTCAGGTCACCCCTCAACCCTTCGTGAAATTATCTCATTGTTAATTAAAATACAGCTATTCCTCTATTAACTCCCGATAATTGGAAAATCAAATTTCCAGCAAAAACAGGTCGATTCTTATTTCGAAGGAGGCATGTAAGACACGTATCGCCAAATTTTTATCTTCAATTTCTTCGCCCCCACCCTACCCTACTTGAAAATTTTAAATATCAACATCTACCGTGTGATACATCAAACTGAAAGTAACAAAATTCTTTTTCTGTAAAAAATAATTCTAAGTTTTCTAAACCTCCCTCTCACCCTTTTCAAGAATTCTCTTAATTGAGAGGCGAAGGGGTTGGAGATATTTTGGCAATACGTGTCTTAGATGTCCCCTTTGAAATGAAAATCGACTTGTTTCTGCTGGAAAATCTATTTCTCAAAGATCGACAGTTAATAGGTGGAAAACTCCCCTTTATTTGACAGTGAAAAAATTTTGAGAAAGGTTTGGGGTGGTTTACAAGAGTTCAAAATGTATTTGACAAAAAGAGAATTTTATCACGTTAGATGTTACACAACATAGGTAGTAAGTACTAAACTGCTCAACAATGAAAGTGTTACAAAGCAAAAATTCACCCAATTTTGAACCGCTGTAACTTTTGATTGGCACAAACGATTCTGATTGTGTTGCAAGTACTGAAGAGCCCAATCTTTTGACCATCTTTCTTGTCAATATGGAATCCATAGAGCCCCTCATAGAACTTCTACAGGGTAATGAACAGAGCAGTGAAAAATTGATTGAAGTTCAACATACCCCAGTTTTCGTTAAAAATTTTTTTCGGGAGTATCAACACCAAATTTATGAATAATGATGTGTTCCCTCGAAACGGTTTTTGAATTTTCGGGATTCCAGTCGAAACAGCCAAAATGTGATTTTTTATTGTGAATACTGTATATTATTCCTGTAGCAACGCAAAAACATTAGAATTTTTCATATCAAGATGACGCCACTTGGTAGGCTTGTTCACTGAACAATTCTGAGCAATTTGACTTGCAACACGTTTCTATTGTCTACGGTAGGGGTGAAGAAAAGCCCAATTGGCAGCGTACTTTTTGGTACTACTCCTAAAATTCGGGTTTTTAGCATTGAAAAAAGGGTTATTTTTACTCTCTTTAGTCAACATGGGACTACGTCATTAGAATTGGATTAACCAAATTTCCGCCATTTTGGAATTTTTTGCCTTTACCTTGAATTTTAAAACATAGGCATGTTTGGCATCATTTCTTGAAATGTTGGTCCCCTAAACGAAATTCTGTCAATAAGATCAGTCTATCTGTTTGTTTATCTGTCTATATCTTTCCGAAAAAATATTTATAGAATTTTTAATTCCACCCCCTAAAATTCTCTGAGTGTCCAATTTTATATTCTTGACCTCTCAATTCTTTTCAATGCAGTCAACGTCATTCTGCATAGCATCGGAAGAGATGATTTTCTGTGAAAAAAATGCCACCCAAATTTCACCCTTTCGCTCCCCCCACCTCATCTCAAAAATCTAAAATGGCAATACCTACTTCGTGAAACATCAAATGGGAGGAAATTGAATTCTCTCCATAAACAAATTTTTTTCAAATTTTTCAAACCCCCATTTTCTTCACAAAACACCCCAAATGTCCAATTCATTTGGAGAGGGGTTGAAAATTTCAAAAAAATTGTTAGAGAATTCAATTCCCTTCAATTTGATGTATCACAAAGAAGGTGGTGTTTCGTTAAATTTTAAAGCTGAGGTGGGGGCTGAGGTGAGCAAAAGGGTCAATTTGGGTAGCACTTTTTCCACCAAAAATTCTTTTCTTGGATTTTTTCTATGATGACACTGACTGAATTAAAAACAATTGAGAGGTCCAGAATTGAAAATAAGACAGTCAGAGAATTTTTAGGGCAAAGGAAGGTGGGGTTAAAATTTTTGTGAATATTTTTTTCAAAAAGAAAATTCGATTCTCTTCAATTTGATGTATCGCAAGGTAGGTCATGTCATTTGAAATTTCAAAGTTGGTTTGAGTTGAGAAATAAATTTGCCAATTTATGTTTTAGATGTCCCCTTTGATATAAAAATCGACCTGTTTTTGCTCGAAGGAATATTCACTAGGAATCGGGAGTTATTGCAGGTGGATAGTTTTCAAATGATCACCCGGTGCAGTATTCACAATAAAAAATCACATTTTGGCTGTTTCAACTGGAATCCCGAAAATTCCAAAACCGTTTCGAGGGATCATTTTTCATAAATTTGGTGTGATACTCCCAAAAATTTTTTTTGCGAAAACGGGGGCATGTTAAACTTTCATCAATTTTGCATTGCTCTGTTCATCACCCTGTAGGAAATTAATGAAAAGCTCTATGCTTTTCATATTTACAAGAAAGATGGCCAAAAGATTGGGCTATTCAGTACTTGAAACAAAATCGGAATCATATATGCCAATCAAAAGCTATAGCGGTTCAAAATTGGGTGAATTTTTGCTTCGTAACACTTTCAGTGTTGAGCAGTTTATTTGGAATTCTAAAGTAGAGTATGGTGGGGGCGAAGGGGTTGGAGATGAAAATTTGACAATCGGCCTGATTCTGTAAGGGAATGGTTATGGTAATCACCGTGCTTACGATGAAATTGCTAGGGCAACGGGCCTTCCCCTTCCAACTTCTAGTTCTAGGTCGCAATTCATAATTCCTCATTAATTTTAGTACGGAATTTGGTCTCAAAATCGGTAGGTTTGTCAATATCGGTTGCATTTTTGTCTAAATTTGGTATAAAATCAACATTGAGCTTAGAATTTTGATTTTCATCATTTGGATCAGTAATACTGTCAACCACAATTTTGGGTACATTTTCAGCAGGAGTTGAGAAAAGCGCGTTTTTAGCTGGGCTCAGTGTCGTTGCACTTCTTCACCATCCCTAGTTTTGAGGTCATATCAAAATATTTCCTGACCTCCTAACAACTGGTCCTTTTTCCCACTTGAATGTCGTTGATTTTACCATATTGACAAATACTGGAATCTTTGTGAAGTCCTTTCGAGTTTTCTGCTTGCTTTTCTAACTTCAGTATTTTCGATTTGGCAATAACAAGTTATAACGAGATTTAAGTTTTTTACTGAATATAAATTGAGCTGGAGTAGAATTAGTAGTAGCTGAGTGAATTGAATTCCGATAATCAAACAAAAATTGATGAATTCGAGTTCCAAATCACTAGTTTTTTTTCAAGCTGAATTTTCTTCAAAAACTACTTGAAAATTTTCACAGCACTTTCCGCGATACCATTGCTCTCCGGATGGTAAGGTGATGAAAACACTCAACGTATAGCAATTTACCTACTGTTCAAATAATATTGTTCATATTCAGAAGACGTGAAACGGGGATCATTAGCCGTGATCAAGCAATCAGGCAAACAGAACTGAGAAAAAGACATCTTAATTTTGAAACAACCGAGTTTACGTTAGTTGAAAACATTGGGAACTTCCAGCCACTTACTGTGTGAATCCGTAATAATCAAATACATTTTACCTTTGAAAAGTCCACAAAAATCCATGTGTAAGCATGCCCAAAGTCTAGAACTAAACGGTCAAGAAGTTTGAACTGTTTTATCGGATTCTCCACTTACCGCATCACATGTGAAGCATTTTCTGCTCAAATTTTTAGTATCGGTATCGATCCCCGGCCACCAAAAATAGGATCTAGCTAACGACTTGCACTTATTCATTTCTGAATGGTTGAGATGTAGTACTGATAGAACTGACAATCGTAATTTTTGAGGAAGAGTTAAGCGATAGCCCATTTTGCTTGCTGAAAATTTTCGATGCGTGTTCATTTAGCTCTGACTTATCATTTGGATTACGCACGGACAGCCACTAATTTTCCCCAGCATCGTGTTTTTTCTGGTTTCATACGCAATTTGTTTGTGAATTATCGCATATTTTCTTTAATGTATGTACAACAAATGAGGAAAAACCGCATCACTTTCTTGAACCGTTACATTCTGTGGCAATCTTGACAAACCGTTGGTTTTACAGTTCTGTTTTGAGTTCATGAATTTTATTTTGTATCTAAACACGACCAAGATAAGACTACACCGCTGCAAACGATTTGTTGCATAAATTGCTATATCCTTCCTGTATCCGAAAATTGTAACTAAAGATTTATGTTCGGTCAAAAGCGAAAAAAATCTGCGGTATAAAAAAGAATGAAATTTGGTTACCCGCAAAAATGATTGCTGCAGCTTCCTTGTGGATCTGAGAGTATCCTATTTCTGCCGATGGAAGAGTCCATGATCATAATCGATCGTGTAACACAATTTTTAAATTCGTGCGAAATAAGCGCCGGAATACCGCATGCACTAGCATCGCACGCCAGGATTACAGGAAGTTTTGGATTGTAATAAATATTTATGTTAGCACTTTCGCCAAGATTGATTCTTTTTTTATATCATCAAAAGCTTGTTGATGTTCTTGAGACAACTTGAATTTTACGTCTTTTTTCAGCAACTAATTGATAGAGCATTCAACTTGGTCGCAAGATCTGGAACAAATTTGGCATGATAATTAACAAAACCTAAAAATGACTTTAGTTTCGTGATATCCACGAAAATGATAGTAACGCTTGTAAACAAGCCCCACAGCAACCCCTAGTAGTGAAAAACTCAGTGATCATAAATACACCAACATACAGAATTGTTTTAATTGTAAAAAAATTATCAAGCAACTTGGATAAAAAGAATGTGGATATCCAAGAGTGCGACTTTTCACGGTGATGATTATGTGAAAATGTTATGATAAGAAACTCAACAACACTCAACAAGACTCTGCCACTCAAGTACCTATGAAATTCGCGAAGCCCGAAGCATCAACAAAGTTACTTGAAATGAACTAGGTAAGGTAGCTGCTGATGAAAAACAATTTTGTACAACTCATTGGCCCGAGTAGGAATCTACCTGTTAGAAGCTGACTATAAGCTCTATGAGGCATTTACTGAGAAAAAAGAGTCCTCTTTTCCAGTCGTTGCTTATCTACGTCATTTGAAATTAGGGAAAAGTCGACTGTTTGAAACTTGATCGAAACGATGACGATTGCAAATCAAATAATGTTCAATTCGCGAATCGCGAGTGAAACGCACTTGTGCGGTATAATAATCAATTTATGCTTCTCTAGGTTACACAGCGCGTTCCACCTGAACGATGTGTACAAAAATTTGCATAATTTAAAAGCAAAAGCCTTGCTGTCGACTTCTGCTCAGGAATCGGAATATTTGAATAATATATTTTCAGTTTTCTTTCCTCTCTCCGTGGAAATTGAAGTGTTTTTTTTCCATACGACCTTAATTCGAAAGAATTGCTTTCGCTTAGAAATAATCCAATTTTATAGTACCGGAGAGGTTCGGGCTCCGTTATTGTGGACCGGCAGTTCTTTTCCGACTGGTGGGCTATTATTTATAGTATTTACACCAAACTAAACGTCGTCCTTATCTCGTCGGATAAATTTATCGAGCATTGTGAATAGCGCTAAATGCCACTAAACTTAATCAATTAACTGAATTAATGGCCAGTCTAGACCACATTGTTTGGAACACTCGAAATAAAGGTTAGGTAGAGGTAAATAAGCACCCGGCTATACATTATAAACCGTCAGCTTTAAATATTTGGCAGCGGTATGAAACAACGATACTAGAATTCAAAACTAAAAGATGATATCTTTGCGCGGAACAAAATCATAATTTCTTTCTGACATATAGGGTGGCGTGTGTGCGGTATTCGTAGAAAGTAGTTAGCGTTAATCTTTTAAAATGCTGAATAAAAAATCAGCTTCATTAATACTGTATGACCGTTGGAAATGGAAGAGAACGCAACCAGTGATTCACCGCTGACGGGACGACAAAATCGAGTTTTCGCACCTATCCACCGATATAAATAATTACGTGAAAAATGACCGTCGCGTCAAGATTTCTGGAAATTTCATTAAAATGGGGAAGGATTTATAACACACCTCAAACTGGGGAAGCTCGCTCATTGGGGTTCATCCCATCTCCCTTCTGGCTCAAGGCGGCTGTCGGGATCAACGCATAACCAAAATATAAAACGCACCATTCGTCCTTTTTATGGTACGTTAACTTTATTAAAAGACTTCTGGATATATATATCTGATATACATATACAACGCGATATATCTTTATATTCGGCCCATAAAATACGAGAGATCTAGTTTTAGATTGCGGCCTAATTTTCCTATAAAATAAATTGTTTTCGATAATAACGCTAATTTCCAGGAAATTGGGCGATAAAACGTACATTTTACGGCATCACCCCTCACTTAATACGAATGTGTGTGTGCGTTTTGGAGAAGGTTTGAATAAAGGAGGTCGTCCACTATACTCAATCTTGTGTGTGCGTCTTTCGAACGAGCGCGATTTGATAAGAGAACAGCAAAAGTAGAAAAAGAACTCAAGAGACGTCTTGATAAATGTCTTGAAAAATGCACTGTTTAGTTTCGTTGTTTTCGCGACCCTGGAATGACGGCGATCCATGATGGACTGTCATACACTTTGTCTGGCTAAAAGTGAGGATTGATAGCACAGTGGACTTTACTTTTTGCGGGTGGTCATTTAGGGCACTAAATCGTGGTTTGAGCTTTAAAAAAAATCCAGTAATCATTGTCTATATTAGATATTTTATCCGGCAAACTGTGCTTGGTTATCACAGAAGAGTACAATAGATGATGATTAATGGGATACCATCAACGTCACTGATGGAAATTATCGCAAAATATTGTATTTATGAGCAACGTGCAGGCAACCAGTTATACAATTTCACAGTCTTCAACATTTTATATGATGGGGTAGCATCAAGCCACAAGTTTGATTTTCCGCAGCTTAGCGAGGTAGACATTTTATTTTTTCTATTATTATTTAGCGTTGCGTGTGTGATATTTTTGCGTTTATCTTCGAATAAATTCAAAATAGTACTTAGGTAATATAATCACTTTCACGGATATTTCATTAAAGTACCTGAGCTATGGAAAAATTAGGTTGTGTTGGTGCGAAGCGATAACGTTGTCGCAGCTAGTCGTTATGGATGTGATATAGGTATTATGTGTAGAACTTTGGAAAAGTCCGCAGTTCAACTTCATAAATTGATAATATCCTTCTTGAGAATTTCTCGTAACCTAACTGAAGCCACTGGGCAGTGGGCATTTTCATTCCATCTTCTTCAGTACTGGCCGTTGGCTTCATTTTATTCATATGACCGCCCCAGTCAGTCAGCACGAAGTCAGTTATTGAGCCGCAGCAAATTTCCATCTGAATAAAATCAACATTTTCCCTCATATTTCCCATTTTCGTAAAAAAAAACCTCAAGATTTCGACTTAGGAGTGCATTACATCGTAGTCACGGGTGACAGCATAGCCTTTGCGAATACCAAAACAGACATCCTTGATCATAACGTACCTTTTTGCCATAGCTTACTCTAATGGAAAAAGACGTGGAACTGTTTATTTCTGCGTACTACTAAACATCCGTCAAATAAATCGTCATCAATTTCGTTCCCGGCACCTCCGCCCATTGTGCAGATGTGTCTTATCCGCAAGTCTCGATCTCCAGCCTTTTCGAGCCTTCTGGAACCGCCGCGTTTGCTCCCGAATGTATTGGAATTTCACGAGAGCCTCGCAGCTCATAACAGTATGGAAAGACGTTTCGAAGCTACTCTGGAATCATGTTTGAATATTTGATCAGGTGAGAAATAATAGCCCCAAAAGAAAATAATAAAAGCGCAGCGATTCGAAAAGAAAACGCCGCCAGCATTTTGGGAATTTTTTCCAACTTTACATCCCCTGCAGAATCTGCTTTCATCTGTTTGATTTCATTATTTATATTTACGCTCGTATTTACGTAATAATGTTTACCAGCTTTTGCCGGGTCGTTGCTTGAGCTCGAACCAGTTCGCCAAGCTCGGCCGTTTCGTGATTCCACCTTCCACCACCTCTCTGCATTGACTTGAATGCGATCCATCGGACGAAACAATTTTGGCGACCGTTGCCCAAAACGTTTGGAAGATGACCATGGAACTCATTGTGTTAATCCGATTACTGGTAACTGAAAGTTTATATCGGTGGTAAGGCGCATGTGTGTAAGTGAGGTCTGGTCAGTTGAAACTGGCCAAGGATGAAAAAATGAAACCGCCTGATGGTGACCAGTGATAAAAGATTTGTAATGATCATTGGGCTGTGCAGCCGTTTGTTAGTTATTACTGAAGGTTATAAGTAAAGATGCGCATGCGTTTGAGGTGTGGGAAGTTATAATTGGCTAAGATGTTGTGTTGCTAACGACGTCCACGTTACTCGATGCGCTCTGATCAAGCCAGGAAAACTTAGGAATAGAACGGATCAATCTGATGGTGTTGATTGCATGAATTTGCTGATGCTTCTGAGTCTGCGTATGGCTGTACAGTCTACGTACGCTCCGTCAGTCTTGGTGGATCTTCCACTGCCAAGTTGTTGCGCACAAAGGGGCGAGTTCGTCCACTGAAACCGGTTAAAATACCCAAGCTAGACTTGTACGCAGCATTGATGTTGATAAGGCTAGTGGAAGCAGTACTAAAGGTCTTTGCTAAAGGTGTCATTTGACAAGCAAGTTTTCTTAGACAGATTTACAAACCACTTCGGCATAGATCACAGGTTTTCCTGGACAGTGGAAATCTTTCGTGTTCAACAGGGTTGCCGAAATACGGTGCTACGAAGCCAGCAGAGTAGAACCATGTTTTTGGCTGTGAAAATCCAGCTGATTTGATCTCAAGAGGGCTTCATCCTGACGAGCTTTTGAGTGCAAGCCTATGGTGGAAGAATCCTCAATGGCTAAGCCAATTTGAGGAACATTGACCTCAGAAGAGATCAAGGGTTTGCGAGCTGCCAATTCCTAAAGCAAGGTCAAGCAACTTTTTCCTGGAGCAAACTTTGCTGACCGTCAATGGAAACAATGACATTTTCACTCGCTACTCGTCGTTGGCTAAGTTGCAGCACGTTGTTGCATACGTTTTGAGGTTTTTACACAGCCTCTTAGGAAGAAGAGCCATCTGTTGATTTTGAATCACGGCTCACTGGAACTTCAAGCGTGCTGTTGTAAAATTGTGTGTGTTACCGGCGGTCAGCGATGCTGAAAATCAACTTTTATTTGAGGAACTTTTTTGTAAACTTTTTAAAGGCAACGCTTTCAATAAGAGGGCAGCTATGTTTGTGGCTGAATTTGTCTTTTGCACTAGTGAGATTGATGTCGCTCAATAATTTGAACTATTGAAAAATTTGGTATGAAATTGAAATATTCTTAGACCAGTGTGGTCTGTCAGTTCTTCATGTTGGTTCTCGTCAGAAAATAAAATTTACATCTCAGAAAGTATTCGCTTGTTCAATTCAACGAAATATATAAATTAACACCAATGGTAACGGCCTTTATGATTGGCGTTGGTGGCAGTTCTTGTCACGGCAACAAACTCCTATTGATGGCCAGCGGAACGAGCTCAAGGAACAAAAACTCATTTCGCGCCTTTCGAAAAAGCTACATCAATGTTCCAAAGACAGATTGAGTGAGTATACACACTTCCAGATTCCTTGCTACGCAATTTACCTGTCCCCGAGAGGGTGGTAACTTTTCCTAATTTTCGCTTGCCTTTACCCCACCGCGCCCCCGCCCCCCTGCTGTCGGTGCCGCTTTCACCTGGATGAACGAAAGGCCTCGGTCCCGGCAGCAGAGGCTAATAGGGAGTCACCTCACGCTGCCATGGCCTGATTACGTGTTTCGTACCTCTCCTGTGCTGCCTACTACAGCCCCACATATAGCAGCAGGTTTGTTTGCACTCTGTGCGACCTGGGCGGCCAAATTGGTAATTCAATTCCCAGACAGGCACAATCAATTTTTAATTAGTGTCAATTTGTCGCGGCTCATCATGTTCGGTAATTGCTGCTAAGACATGCAGAACTTGTATATGGAGTTTCCGAATTATGTATTCCGAGTTCTGCTGCTAGCTGATGCTCTGGATGTTCCTCCATCCTCCTGTTCCGTCGGCGACGATGCAATGGCATTTCCTGAGGGAGCTTGTTCGCCGCACTATAACACACCTACCTATAGGCGTCTGCGGCCAAAATTGCAGCAGCATGGAAAGTTTCGAGATGTTGGCGTTCATGATTGCTATAGTTGTAGCAGTGTCTAGTTGGGTCTGGCGCCCCAACCAAATAAGATCAATAATATTCTTAGCTGCCAACTTGGCAACAATATTATTAGATTGTATATGAAAGTGACTTGTGTCAATCAATTGAACAATAAATTTTGCGTGGGTTTTTGTGATAATAATTAAACAATGTAATTCTGTGTCTGAGAGTTCCTTCCTTAGTTACTTGCTTGGGTCATTCGATGATACGTAGTGTTACGGTTCCAAAAATCGACTTGGCGATACAGAATAATGAAACCAGGGGAACCAAAAAAAAAGAGAGTTGGTTGTTATTTTCGGAGGCTCCGGCTGATTTTGCAAAGAAAGATCCAATAACCATCGGCCGCGTAGCGATTCAGTGTTCCTCTACTCTTCCTGTTGATGGCAAACAGTACCACCAGTCATGTGATGTGCCTCAAGAACCAAAACTAAGGAAAGCGGCGCTGAACGCCACTCCTAGAACGCCGCGCCGCCTTTGGTTGACAGCAACTGTCAGTAATCGCCAGCTTCGTTGGAGTGACCATCACGGTCCTATTTCTCTCGTCTGTTCGGATGCCAGAGCGTATGGTGAGCTTCTGGAATGTTCAAAGGTACCGAATCAGTTCACTACCTTACCGTCCAATCGACGTCTTCACCGACGTTGTCAGTTGGTCCAGATTATCAAGATCCTGCTAATCGTTGCGGTTGTCCCGAAGCTCATGCGTTCAAGACTCGTTGATGGGCAAACCAAGTTTTGCCTCTTATCTTTTATTTTACTGTTTAAGAATAAGTTACCTATTTGACATTCAGCGTGTTGTTATTATATGTATAATTATTGTCTCTGCGTGAAGTAAGAGACGTTATTAGGGAGTAGCTATACCGGTTTACTACACCAATTTCCCTTGGATAGGACGGGAGTATGTTGTTTTTCGTGTAGGTACTCTGTTTCAGTGTCGTCGCTGGAGCTTCGTTGGGCCCTTCGAGTTCTCGCGGCGTCATCAAAAAGGTAGGTACCTACGTTATAGTTTGTGAGCCAAATCTCGCGGTATTGCTCACCCTTTCTATTGGCGTCCTCTGCGCAACGCCCTTTATTTTTGTTAACACGCCATGTCAAGTTGAACTGTTGAACGCCACTGTAAATCATCTTGAACCTCTTCTTCCCGATCATAAACCTGATTTTTGTAGTTTATTCTGTATTTTTAATTCTCCCAATCCCAACTATCTCCACTTCGGAATCAATCACTTTCAATTACAATTTCAACCTGTAATAGTAGATTTTGTAACATGTCTAAATATTTTCACAAAAACCCACGCGAAATTCGTTATTTAGTTTGGTTGTCGAAATGGACCGTGAATTGCATATTATACGCAAAACAAGATGTCAGTGTCGTCGAACTTTGCCTTTGAAATATCGCGTATGGCTTTTTATTTCTTGAGATAGCCGCCGTCGTCTCGGAGATGGTGAATTTCATGGTAATGCATTCGATGGTCGTTTATGTGAATCAATGCATTCCAGACCGGGTAGATCAAGACACATGCCACTAAGAAGATCAAAGTCCGTTGCGGATTCGATAACATCACCGGGGTTGATGTCTCCAGTTTATACGATGGGCGGCACAGGAATCACATATTCATTTGTTGTAATGCCCCGTCGAGGGCCGTTTTCCGGTGGCTCTTTTTTATATTATGAAATACGGAAACATCTCGTCGTATCGCGAAGCGTGTTTTTCCCCTTCAAGCTTGTTCCCATCGGTGACTTCCGTTCGGCATTCAAATTCGATGTGTCTCTTGGATTTTTCTATATAACGCTGAAATTGAACGTGCAACGGACGGACGAGAGCATCGGTGACCTGTACAGGCAATTCAATTCGACGCTTCATTTGGTCAGAGGGCACACGGTTCAAAAAGCTTCAGATGCACCACTAATTCTAGCCAATCGGAGTGACTAGACTATTTTCAGACACAAGTGCAATGTCTGCCAGGGCTCAAGCTCATCCGTGAACACTGAACAATGCTCGGGTTTTCCTCCGGCTGTTGGCGAAATTAGAAGTGGATATACTTGTGCGAAAAATCCTGAAAGCGGCCCACCAGCGTGCGACAAGGAATAAAGCGAGCGACAGCCAGCCAGCCACCCCCAACGAAGCGAATCAAGGGCGGATTAAATTTTTAAACAACAGACTCGTAAATTGCACGTAGTCCCCGGCATAATCCGATATTCTATTGTGTTTCACTTGCCAGAATACAAAGAGTGTACCAACGCAAAAAGGAGAAATACCAATATTTTTATACTTAAAAATAAGTAATAGAGTTGCGTCGACAGAGGATTAGCGAACATATTTTTCCTCTAGACTAATCCAGGTTTATCAACAGCGGCGGCAGGATCAAGAAGAGAAAAATAAATTTCGTTCTGCATCAGCCTTAGAGCGAGAAACAGTATCTATTTCGGAGGAAAATGACAAAGATTTTCGCACGAATGGTGGTTCGCTTTGTTAGGTATTTAATATTATTCAGATATTGTCATACACTCTGTAAGTACCTATAAGTATTATTATTTTATTTTGTATAGTGTGATATCTGATCAATTATTCTTTTTGTGTGTACAGAGGTTCGACAATAACACCACTAAGAAAACTGTCGTCTTTGATTACCATGTCAGATCCAGTCGGCCTGCATAAATAAAATACCATAAGTCTGGACGCGATATCGTAAAGACTTAACACTGGCAACGAAGATGGGATGAAAAAGAAGCCTCGGAAGTACCGAGCATAATAGAAGCAACCAGAATCAAAATGGCTACAATAGAAAGAATTACAGAATTTAACTGTGTAGAAGGAAACTGAGGAACGTACACGTCCCGTGTACAACAATTCTTCATAGCCAACGACATAAAAGAAAAGGTAAAAACAGCCACGCTAATTACACTTGTATTGTAGAGAACCGAACGTACGAGCTGATGTGTGATCTCAGCTGTCCAGGAAAACCAGAAGACCAGACGTTTGCGGCCCTAGTTCAGCTGATTGGAAATCACCTCCAGCTCAAGCCGTCGGAAATTGCAGAGCGAGTTAAATTTCGAAGAAAGAAGCAAGAACAAGAAACAATCGGCGAGTACCGAGCTAGTTTAATGAAATTGGCAAAAACCTGCAATTTCGGAGATGAGCTCGGGGAAAACTTGCGCGATCAGTTAGTATATGGGCTACGAAATGAGGCGATTCGTCAACGACTCTTCATTGAAGAAAATCTTACACACAAGAAAGCGTACGAGTTAGCAATAAATATGGATACGGCCGAAATCAATGCAGGGTTAATGGAAGTACCTGCAGTGAACAAAATCAAGATGAAGAAGTCTCCACAAGCATCAAGTTCGTCGGCAGTTCGACAACCGAAAAATTTCACCAATGTGAAAAAAGAAGGTAGAGACAAAAACAACTGTGTTCATTGCGGTAAAAATAATCATTCAGGTTATCAATGTTTTTTCAAATCCGCTTGTTGTAGAGTTTGCAAAAAAATTGGTCATCAGTTTCATTCGTAAAGATAAATTGAAGAATAATGGTAGGCAGTTTTCAAATAAGTTTGTGGATATGAAAAATGATAGCGATATTGAGGTAGATCTAATGGTGCGATTCTATAAAAAATTACATTCCATAAAGGCTCTGTTACGTTGTTATTATCTAGGCAACAGCCAATGGCCGACACGGATTTTTACATTACAGAGTGTTTATGGAATGTTATTTTTTACAGAATAGCACCATAAATCTCGAGTTTCTTTTTAACATTGTTTCAGTAAATGAAAAGCCTATTTGTATAGACGTTTTGATTGAAAATAAGAGGGTAAAGATGGAAGTCGACACGGGTTCAGCGATTTCCGCGATTTCAGCTAACACTTATGATCAAAAGTTCAAAAATTTGCCTTCAACTAAATCTGCAATCAAACTAAATACTTATGTTGGTCAAAATATTGAAGTCTTAGGAGAGTCTTCGGTAAGAGTAAGTTTCGGGAACAATAAATGTGACAATCTTCAATTGTTTGTGGTGAAGAATGGCGGTCCACCTATTCAAGGTTGAGACTGGGTTAAATCATTGAGAAATTCAATTGATGAATGCTTTCAGTTCAACTTTAACCAAAGTGATCAAACAAAAGTTGAGGAAAGCAACATAAACAATTTTTTGACAGATGCATTCCCGGAGGTTTTTAAGGATGAATTGGGCTTTTTCAAGGCGGGTCAAGTAAAGTTATACTTAAAAGACGGCGCATCCCCAAATTTTGCAAAGCAAGACCACTTTCCTTTGCTCTCAAACAAAAAGTTGAAGAATTGGACAGATTGGTAGAACAAAACATTCTCACACTTAGAGTTAAGTGAATGGGCTACACCGATACTACCTGTTCTTAAAAAAAATGGCCAAGTCCGCATCTGCGATGACTTCAAGGTAACGCTCAATCCGCAAATTCATGTAAACAAATATCCTATTCCTAAAATTGAACATTTACTCAGTGAATTGAAAAATCATGAATATTTTTCAAAAATATACTTATCTCAGGCATATGCCCAGATTATCGGGTTATCGAGACTTCCACAAACGCAATGTGGTAGAAAAGATATTGACGCGAATTTTTCACATTTACTGTACGTGGAGGAAAACATGTTGGTAGATCACAAAAAAATTGCATATGAAACGAGAAAGAGTACCGTACTAAATAAAATTACCAGTTACGTTCTACACGGTTGGCCAGATCAGCGAAAATTAGATGAGGAAGAGTTGAAATTCTTCAAGAAAAGAAACGAATTGCATGTCGATCAGGGGTGCCTATTTTGGGGTTACAGAATAATTATTCCACACAAGTTGCAATATGCCGTTCTGAAAGAATTGCATCTTAGTCACATGAGAATGAATAAATGAAATCGCTCGCGAAATCCTATTTTTGGTGGCCTAGAATCGATGCGGAAATTGGAGAATTATGTAAAGGATATTCTATTTGTAATTCAATTGGTGGAGAATCAGATAAAACTGTTTTGACTCATTGGCCTCTTAGTCGTAGACCTTGGGGACGTTTGCACATGGATTTTTGTGGTCCATTCAAAAGTATGGTAAGGTTCACCTCTACAGGTGAATGAAGCACTGCTTGCACTGCGAAATGGCAAATCATGGTGAATTTGCCCTTAGGAGCCTTTTTACGGGGCTATTGCCCATTTCCTGTCGCTATTTGCCACGTTCCACCGCCGCCGGCTACCGCTACTTTTGACATTTCACCGCCGCTGGAGTTTCCACCGCCAGCCGTGCTCGCTGCCGAACTCACGCCGCCACTTGCATCGTCGGCTACCGAATCAAAGTTGAGTGGTTTTATTATGTATCGATGGGCCAAACTTCCCGCCTCGGCGAGAATTCAAATAACTGGTGAGCGCTCGTGTCAACAGGAGCTAGAATCGCAACCGCCACCAAAACGTCATGTCATCGGACTGTCAATGCTATAACCTAGAAAAACCGGAGCTAATACGCGACTGGAATCTTCTTGCGTGTTCTAGTGTTTAATTCATGTATAATCGTCTAGCCTCGCTATTGAAATGTGCCGGATCGCTGCCTCGGATACCGTCAGTGTTATTTATCCTTTATTTTGCCACACGTTGTGTATGTGCTGATCCGTTTCCGTTGTCTGTTTCCCAGATCCACGGCCCCGACGGTTGGAGAGTTTCTCAAGCCAACATCACCAGGCTTCGGCCGAAGCTACGTCAGGCCTGGGGCTGGGCGGTCTGTTATTTTGAATTACCGACAACTTTCCGCCTGAGCTAGCAGAGCTTCCGGCAACCATGAGCCGACGCCAGGAACATCCGTTCGGAGGTCCGGTGGCCTTGTGGGGGCGGCAGAAATGGAGACGCCAGGACTTCGATAACGCACGTCGGCCACAGGGGAGTCCTTTTCCATTTTTCTTCTACTTGCGAGAACGCTAGAAAGTTATGTAGATCAGGCACGTTGCGTTTTTAATCTAATTGTTATATTGCGGTGGCCTTATGCCCCGTCTTCACTTGAGAGTCTTCAACTCTTTCCAGTTTAGTTTGTAAGCGGCCCTCTGCCAGTATTGTTTGTGTTTCGGAACGAGAAGCTTCACTGTTTGTATCTTGTACCTGACCCAGCTGGCGATATTGTGATTGTTTCCCCAGTTCATTTATTTCCTGTGTGTAGATTACACGATTTGTACAATGCACTTGTTTTCGTTCACTTGTACGTTCCCTCCGCACAGTATTCAAGTTTGAATGCGGTTGTTGCACGGAGCAGACTCTTCCGGTCGGCATGGATCAAAACGTTCCAGCTTGATCCCGCAATACGCTTTAAGGTGCGTACAGACCTGAGCACTTTTTCGCGGACGAACAGTGCTCGCGGACACGTGCGTGCGTGTGGACGGGTCACACGCACGCATGATGTTCGCAGACGCACAGTTTCAACGCACAGAGCCCGTTCCGAGGCACGGATTCCTGTTCGCGACGCACAATGCCGTCCGCACATGAAAAACGCTCAAAATTCATGATGGACTAGGAAACCCAAAACATACTCATTCGATAGGTATTCAAAATGGGCTTGTACCATCTTCTTATCTTTCACTCACCTCACGGATTTCCGTTGGAATTACCGTTTTTAGGTTCTTCTAGAAAATATCACGAAATCCCGTGAACTTGAACTAAACTCGTCGAATCTCAAGAACTAAAAGCAATATCAGAAAAATTTCTTCGCTGGCGCTTAGAGCCAAGTTCTGCGGTGCTCACGTTGAGAATATTTTCAGGTTCACGTTAATAGGTGGCCCCACAAAAATTGGAAATCAAAGAATTGCACAGCCAAATAATGAAAAAGACGCGAAATCTTCGACCAGCGATGGACTATGTTAAATTTTCAAAATAGAGGGGTATATTATGCGACGTTATATTTGGAGAAGACATTGAAAAAGTTTTATCCTCAAAGAAAATGACAATTTGGTGTGTCCTCTGGAAGGTACTGATTTTCAAAGGTAGATCTCGGATGCGTAATTTTAGGTTTTGAAATATTCCTTGTTTTTTGGATCAATATTCAAAGTAGTTTACACTCCTAAAGATGCCAACACGTTTTCTGAAGAATAGAATAAATGGTGGAATAAGTGAGCAGTGGTTCTCTGATCCAAAGATGGCTGGTGGCGTATGTCTTCATGTTAAATAATTCTTCGATAAAGAATTAATCCTTCCGCCAAAGTTAGAATGATGAGCAATTTTTTTCCAATGCCCAAAGTGTTATTGCCTACAGAGTTGAAACGTCCATTGTCCCTCAGGTTCTTTTGTATTTTCTTGTGTCATTATCAGTGTTATCAATATTTTGTGCTTTTGCGTTCCATTTTGCTTTCCTAAATTTCTTTCAAATACATATTTATGCAGTGGAGACATAATTATTGGAACTTGACTGCTGAATCATTATCATAAGTATCAAGGCTGACTCTTTGTCAAATGGACTTGGCAGAGTCCTGAAAAATTTCAACACTAAAATTGAACCAAAAGGTCATCGATGGTATTTCATTGTACAAGCTAAGCGCCACAAATTTCCGGTCAAGCACAAATTTTGGTCATTACTCGTTACTGAAACGATTTTGATCTGCTTGAATTGCCTCTGTGCAGTGTTAGACAATGTGGTGTATTTGAATTCTAGAACAAATGAGGTTACGTGAAATTGTTTCGAAATAGGACAATGTAACTTTAATCAAAAACATCATGCGATACAGGCCCTACTAAGGATGGTTTGCAAATATTAGGCCTCATACATCACATAGCTTCGATAGATTATATTATTATATAGAAGAAAGCTTATTGAGTACAAGAATGTAAGTAAAAAGTCTTCATTTAGTGCCGCAAATGAGTACTGACGCTGTAATCAAATTGTTCACGAAGAAATGGGCGGCTCTGCACCAGATCAAGCAAATAATGTTATTGGATGTTATTGTGTCGGTCCTTCTCTCAGGTATTATGTTGTGAAGGAAGGTGAAGGATTAAGGTTCTTTCGCAAGAAACACTGAACATGAGTCCCATGAAAATACGCAAGAGGCAAAAAAAAAGAATTATTGCCATAATTTTTGAGTTTGTGAGAGAATCTTTCATATATAAACTTTGAAGGGAACTGGGTCATAAGTTAATCTTACATCATACAACTTAAACGACCTAGAAAACTTATTCCAGTTGAGGAATCATGAGTTTTCTTGGATTTTAATTCTTAGGCATTTGAATGTCGCGATTTCGAGGCATTTTCCAAAGTTTCAAACCCAAATATCTCGGAAATGCAGCCTCTATCCAACATTTTACAAGAGTTACTTTTTCTTCTAAATAGAACAAGGAATTCAAAAAAAAAGTATAATTTCTCAAAAATATCCAGTGACGTAGAAAATGAGGTGGGAGAAGTTGAACAATTCCTCCGTATCTACGCCACTGGACAATTTTGACAAAAGTTATCCACGTCAAGTGATGAATATCTATTCTGTGATCATTTGTACCAAACTTGGTTGAAATCGCTCAAATGACTTGAGAGTTATTATAAAAAAAAAGATTTTAAAAACAGAACTTTGAAGGGCTCTATCTCCCTTAGGACGCGTTTTGGAGCAAAATTAAATTATGCATGTCGACCTAGTTTTCGACGGACCATCGAATGGTGAATTATTGCTACTATAACCTGGACCGCACCGTATAGCGTCTTGTAATCGAAAATATTCCATCTTTTGTCAGAAAAGCCGCCAAGGTTCTCGTCGCTCCCAATGTCGTTGCTGTGTTCTCCAGCATTAAGCGGCAATCCATTTGCAATAGCCCTGGAAAAGTCGATCGGCTTCGCGAATATTCTGGCAAGTTTCAGATGCACGGCTGCTCCGCCATTGATAATTGTGTAGGTACGTGTCTTATTCGCGCGTCGTGGTCTCCAACAAGTTTCGTATCAATATTAACATTGTTGTCATGTCCGCTTGTCTTCGGATGATCTTCAACTACCTACTTTTAAATGACATTTCCTATTTCCATAACCATAATATCGATTCATGGCCGTTTGGGAAGAGGTGATCAAAAACCTTATCTTTTTTTTCTACAGACCCGTTGGTTGGCGTCTTTGGGTAGTCGACATAATTGCCAATGACTTATTATTGGTCTATTAGGAGATCACAAAATATTGTTTCTCAAGGTACTTATTCTTCAGATGGTCTAGGAGAATACAAAATACCGTTTCTGATGTTCTTCTTCAGATGGTCTTTCAATCATTTGAAATTTTCGGGAACATAGTTTTCTAAGCCATTGGGTGTTCTTGACAAGTTTAACCACTCGCTGAAAACTGACTTGCAAGTCCATTTCATGGCTCCGCAACCGCAATGCGTTCCACCGCCGTCGTATGATTTACTGGAGATGTTCAAAATTAGATTTTCAGGGCCGTTGGTGTCTTCCGATGCCCAGTCATTTTACCTCCAATAGCCTTCTTCAGATGGTCATTCTCTCCATTGACAACTTCTCCATCTTCTCCAGGATCGCTAGTTTTTTGGACGGCATCGGCACTCGTGTAATATTTTCAAGTAAGGTACATACGCGTCGAACACCCAATTTTAAGTTCTGCATGTCCCATTTCTTCGGTCTTCCGCAGATGGCTTTTTTATGGTTACTTTTTCTTCTTCACAGCCATTGGCTTTTTCGTAAGGTTCAATTAATGGTGAAACCACTCTGGTTCTTCTGCTTTCCTTTGTTACATACACTGACTCGTTGAAAATCTGAATGACGCCAAGTATCAAGTATCACTCCACATGACCTTAGCTCTGCCTTCTCTTATTTTGTAAGCTTCATTTTTTTCTCTTCAGTAAGGTTTTGAACTTTTTAAGAAAATTATCATGCGCTCAATATATCGAGAGAAGCCTCGCACTGAACCTATTGGGCATCTTCATTGAGGCAACGAAATCAATATTAAGACCCATCAATAACACCAGACCTCTCACAGTTGAGTTGAATCGAAATAATTACTGAAATTCGACATCAATTTTTGCACGCACATAACAGCGTTCGCACGCACTCAAAATGTGTGTTTGTTGTTTCCACTCCACGGAATGTCCGCCGCGAACAGTGTTCGTGCGCGTTGAAATTCCGTATTTACACGTCCAGACCTGAGCATTTGTGCGCGCACGAACACTGTCGCACGAACGTTCGTCCGCGAAAAAGTGCTCAGGTCTGTACGCACCTTTAGACGGCAACAAAAATGTATCTTGTACAAGACGACATCGTGAAGTGTGAGAAGTTCGTCAAGGGAATTCAGTCACTACTCGCGGCCTACAAATTGAGACTTTCAAAAAACGAGAAGAATCTTCGTCAATAAAAAGAAACGATTCAAAGTAGGGGCCATGGCCGAACGCCAGGCTTCCTGCGCTCTCTCTCGCGTCCATTGCATGGCGCGAAGACGTTTAGTCCAAATGCGAAATGAAATTATGAAACGGAGCGGCTCCGGCGCTCTGAAGAATTCCCCTCGGCGACTCATATTTACATTTCGCACCGAATTATCCTCTCGCGCGCCGGTCTGCGGATACAGCGAGAGGATGGGAGGCTGCATTGCCGGAGCAATGGTCATAAACGTATACTTAAACCCCAAAGTGGCCCAGAACTCGACGATCTGTAATTTTTCCTCCTGCATTCGCCTCAGGATGGAATTATAATAAAGAGAATATCCGCCGCGTTCGGGAGTATATTAGGACGGTGTAATAACAGAGTTAAAGCCGAGGAAGGAGCGAGGTTAAGGGATATAAAAACGAATAAAAACATAGAGCTGGTGGCTTCGACTAATGGATTTCGCCTCATTGTCAAGAGATTGGTAGGTATTTGAGACGCTCCATCATCACGGCCACACGCGAAAATCGCTCCTGGAGTTCGCGTACCTACCGTGCCTCGCTCCTAGCTCCCGTGTTTTCTCATCCAGCTCACCTGCAACAAAGAAATTCGTATTGTAATGAAATTTGAGGAGCACTGAGTGAGGAGCCAGCATCGCACGGAAGAGCAAGTACTTAAAATTACTGGCGAGTTGAAGCTTGCGCCGATCGCGGGTCGATACGAGTGCCTTGTCTACCCTCTTGGTACTTGGAGACAAAAAGACTAAAACGCGGTTTAACAGCGAAACTTTCAGGGCATCTCCAAAGAAGATTACGGCATAGGACGGCAAACAAGAAATAAGTTCCAAGTATAAAAACTTGTGCGCAGCCCTGTAGAATTCCAGTTTATGGGTATAGATACGTCTGGATAGGTATAGGTATACGGGAAACAATAAGCTGCGATTGATGTGTAACCGAATCAATATTTATGCAATAACTTATGCGGCCAATCGGTTCAAGGCATCATGGGCAACATACCCCCATCATGTATCACCTGTTCCAGCAGACATAATTAAAGTACGATATGGTGTCAGGGAACGGGTTGACATGAGCACACTATGTGCCTGCGGATATGGAGCAAGTTGCGTATTCAATCACGCGTTATGGACATAGAGCCATTTCTTTGTGTAAACACACACACACCCCTTTCGACCCCGTCTCCCGCTCCGATCACGACGATGGCACGAGCACCATGTGTTTGCAATTTCAAATTGGTAGCAGATACCTGTTCCAATTTGATACTATCTTTCATTTCCGCCTGTGCAGTTGGAAGTATTTCACATCAACACCATAAACACAATGGTTAACACTTCGTGATCTATTGCAGAACATAATTTGCCCTGTCTTCCACAACGGACTACGATGCCTGGGCCACCAAGGAGAATACTTCGAGAAGTACTTCACACCGTGAACAATGGCTAACAGTTCCTGATCTATTGTAGGATACTTATTTGCTTCCTCATTCCAAGATCGCGGCCCAGATACAGAAAGATGAGAAGTGATCCACACCAAACTTGTTATATTGTAATATTTCTTAACTGGCTTTGCAGAGAACGCTTCGCAGTAGCTTTTTTCCACTTCATGAAAAATAGCTAACAACTCCCGTTTAATTGTGAAGTGATTGTTCATTTTACTGATTATTACACACAATGCCTTTGATTAATAGACCTACAAAGATAATATTCACTTATCTAAATCCCAGTGTCAAAAGCAACGGAATGAAATGGATGTAAACAACCAAATCTGACAGCTGTCACTTCGGACTTTTTTTTGTAATAATCACCAAAATATCACTCGTGCTCGAGATTTCCCCAGATAATTTTGGCCAGGCGTTTCCCTTGGGCTGGTTGTCCCTAGATAAATCGCTACAACTAGCACTCGCGATCGCCTGTCCAAAATTATCGTGAAAATCTAAGCACTTGTGATATTACTGTTGATTATTACATGCAACGCAAGGATGATATTCACTTATCTAAATGCCACTGTCAATGGCAACGGAATAAAATTGATGTAAAAAACAAAATCTGACAGCTGTCACTTCGGACTTCTTTTTTGTAATAATCATAAAAATATCACTCGAGATTTTCCCATATAATTTTGGCCAAGCGTTTCCCTCGGGCTGGTTGTCCCTTGATAGATGCCCGACTCCTGCGATCGCCTGGCCAAAATTATCGTGAAAACCTAAGCACTTGTGATATTACCATTGAAAAAATCACAATAAGACCGTAATAATTGTTTGCAGAAAAGCAGAAGGGGGCGGTTTTGTTTGAATAGATGATCTGAGTAGCTATACTTGATCCAGTGACGTCACCAGATTTCACACTATTAGGCAACTTTGCCTGAGTTACGATAGCAACAAAGAATTTCTGTTCCAAACCAGTTATCAAACTATCAGTTCTGACTGCAAACAACTACTGTGGCACATAGCGTGAATCTGAAAGAAAATTAGTTCCTGAATGGAGTAGCATTAGGGGGCGATATTGGGGAGAAAAGAAATTATGCGAAGGATGGTCATTCCAGCGCATTGGTTAGGTAGGTGGAGGGGCGGGTGAAGAAGACGCTCGCGAATAGAAGCGGGCGAAGAAAAAGGACTTGAGTGACGGGGCTGGTGGACGGGAGACGTATGTGAACGAGACTCACAATTTGTATTCGTCAAAAAAAAATTGACAAGGAATGCTAAACCAGTGATTAATAGTTGTAGTGCACCATTGATTAGAGCAAAACCCCAGAGGCAGGTCTATGCTTTTGTGCAATTCAATAATTATTTTAAATTATTGAAAGTTATTGTTTTAGTTATATGAACTTTATTAAGGGTTTTTCTTTGTATTCCGATACTAGTCGAAAGTCTTGTCAAACCCATAAAAGTTACTGTTCAAATACAGTGCCAAACAAAAGCCATTGCTGGCAACAGCCTGTAACAAATAAAACTGAGAAATATTTTTTTAATGTCCCGCAAATCGATGTGAGCTTTTCAAGATGTTGTTTACAGATCACCCTTCAGTCACCAGGTAAAATAATCAGCAACACTGCAACTAAGTGGCTTCCAACAGAAAGGTGAATTCTATCGACTGGATCTGAAAATCTCAAGAAACTATAGCTAATTTCAAGTGAATCAGCTCGACAAGTAGTAAGACAAATAGCTACTTTCGATATGTGAAAGATCACAGTAAAGTTATTATCAAACTCATTCTCTAAGAGGAATGATAGGTGTAATCTCTATATCTCTCTATAAGTGGAAAAAGGGTGTGACTGCGAAAAGGTTGATTAATTCACGGGGTTTTATTACGCAAGGACTCAACCTCAAGTGTGTTTGGCTCCCTCTCATTGAATCACAAGGAATTCGCAAACAAAGATTTGATTTGTCGAGGGTTAATTAATTATTAGACGTATGTATGGCCAAGCAATTAGGATGTATTTTATTTCAGAAACCGAACGTAAAATTGGATGAATAAACCTTTATTGTTAGCTGAATTCAGCACAATTTGAAACTGTGTAACTAACAACTAATTCGAATGAAGTCATTAAGGCTCAATTAATTGAATTAGTGGTGTGAATTTAAAGGCAATAAAAGTTAGATGTGGTTTTACACTTTGTTTATTTGTAACGTTTGTTTAATCATCCGCTTTCAAAGGAATCTGGGAACAAGTATTTGGGAAGCAGAATCTGGAATCTTGCTTCAACAATAGATAAGGGCTAAAAGGTTACGAGAATCTACAGAAAAATTGAACACAATGTAAGGTATGATCAGATCACGTGCAATTGAAAATGGGGCTTTTATTACAGTACCTACTGTTATTTGTTCTTCCTCGTTCACGGTTTGCCTTCATTTTCATAACAATAATGCCGGGTAAGGCCAAGACGTGGTTTATTGCTGGTTGTTCCAATACCGAAGAATCTGCACCCAATAAACTATTTGTATCAGTGCCAAAAAACTTGAAGGTGCGCAAATAGTCAAATACTAGTTTCAGTCTGCGAATTTCCGAAAAACGAGACTTCTTGACCGTAGCAAAGATCATTTTGTTGTAAGTACATAAAAAATACTAATTATTCTCGAACACTTCTGGAAGCAACACTGAATTCTATAAAATATAAGTCTTGCATGCAGACAGCTGAAAATTCACTGTGGAAACTGGAAATATTTCAAACAGATGGACGGCAATAGAACGTATCCACAATCTGGTAGTCAACATAGGGCATATTGCTTGAGTTCCCTTTCCCAAAACCGCTGTCCATAAGTAGCAAATAATAACTTTCTAGTCACTGACTTTATCCAATTCTATTAAATGGAACTTCCGTTTGACGTCCAACGACTTCAGAAATTTGAATAATTATTCGTTACCATCGCACCCCAAGCGCGATGTTGCCAAATAAATAGGATTACATTTCCTATAAGACTTTCAAACATCATCAGTTTTCTTCTAAAATCTCATCCGAATTTCCTCTCTCCTATTCCCCACACCACTCCTGGCATTCTGTTCGTCTTTTTTACTTGAATTTGAAAAAAATCACGTTTTTTGTTCCACCAACTTGAAACAACAAGTCCGAAAATACTTCTACTTCCTATGCAGGCGTTCTAAAAATTATGGCAGAGAAGAATTTTTCTTGAGAGTGTTATCCACGGTTAAACATAGCCTTTTTCGGCACACATCTGCTTTGGTTGTCACCTTGTATGTCAAGTATGTCAGTGAACACCTGCTGAAATATGAAGCTTCGTGGCCAAAAGAATGGCCTTTCGGACATTATATCAGCCTTTCAGAAATTTTTTGAGATAGATCCATGAAGTGAGACAAAACTTCGGGGTGGACCACTTCATAATAATATGTTGGTCTGTTAACAATTTAGTATTTTTATTAGAAGTTGAAGCGTGTTAAATCTCAGATTGAGAACCAGTAGGTACTACTGTGTAGCGGAAGCTAGGTAAGAGATTTTGTGACATCATTTTGTTTATTTTCGTTTTACGTATTTATAGTTCACCCTGTAAATCATCACGGCACGATTTTGTTTGATTAGAGTAGTTTTGAATTATTTTCTACAATGCGGTAATACTTTTTCGTGGTACAAGAACGGCAGGAAAAAGCCGTGATGAGGCGAAATTGATTATTGGAATTTTACCAACCGCATTTTACCAAAATCAGCTAGGATTGGTAGAAATGGATTCAGTAGACCACCTGCGACAGCTGTGTAAAAAACTGGAAGCACGAAGACACGTTGTTGAGAATTTTGTAGCTCCTCCAAGAAAGCAACGGAATCTGCTGGAGTCTGATCTGGCTTGTGTGAGTTGTGCTCCTGAGTCGGATGTGGCCGCTGTATCTTTAGGCAAGACTTCTGCTCCTGGATCCAAACCCGCAATTGTTTGTTGGAATTGCCGAAACTAAGGACATTATTGAGAAATCCAACAGCCCTTGGGCCTCGCCAATCTTACTAGTGAAAAAGAAAGAAAGAAGAAAGAAGTCGTATTTAAAAGGAATTCTATTTACTGTGGTCACAGACCATCACAGCTTGAAATTGTTGCATAACCTAAAAGATTCTGCTGGAAGACTTGCGCGCTGGGCGATCAGACTTCAACAGTATGAATTCCTAATAGTACACCGAAAAGGCCGTGAACACGTCGTTCCAGATATGCTGTCCAGAAGTGTGCCCGTGCTTGATACTGTTGATGAGTCAGGTCAACCGATACTCAACGAAAACCATGGAAAACTCGTCACCGACAGATGGTATGGAAATCTTATCCAAAATTTCAAGATAAGTCCACAGAAGTTTCCACAATTCCGCATACAGGATGATGTTCTGTTCAAGTACGTCGTTGGTAGATCAGTTGGACGGATGGAGGATCACGAGTGCTGGGAAGAGATTGTTCCAAAGCCAGGTCGTCCAGAATTGATTAGAAGATTCCACGATGAGCCTACTTCGGGCCATGCCGGTGCTTCCAAGACGTATCATCGTATCGCTGAAAGTTATAGATGGCCGAAGATGCGACGGGATGTATCCCGGTATATTGCTGGATGCCGCACTTGTCAATCACACAAACCCGTGCAGAAGTTGCCAGTTGGTCTAAGTTTGGATCTAGTTGGGCCGCTCCCTAGGTCAAGAAGAGGACATGAGTACATCTTGGTTGTTGCAGATATTTTTTCGAAGTTCGAGCTGACTTTTCCTTTACGAAAGGCAGTTGCTTCTACCATTGTGAGACACCTCGAGGACAATGTTATCGTGATGCTTGGAGCCCCATCTACCATGATTTGTGATAACGGTCCGCAGTTCCGTGGAAAGGAATTGGATCATCTTACAAGGAAGTACGAGATCAAATGCAAATTCACAGCTAACTACCATCCGCAGGTTAATCCCGTAGAGAGAGTGAACTGAGTGGTTAAAACTATGCTTTCTTGCTACGTGAAAGTCGACCAGAGAAAATGGGACGAATGCCTCCAACATGTAACTTGCGCCATTCGCACTTCGCAACACGTGGTTCACTTTTCGTAGTCGTAATAATTTTTAGTGACCGAGAATAAGAACTCTTAATTTCCAAGTTTATTTTTTGTCTAATTCCTTATAGGTCTGTTAGTTGCGCGTTTTAACCTAAGTGAGCTTGAAGGGGTTGCTTGGCAGCTCGACTGTCATTGCAAATCTACTGAAATACGTATTCACTGACTACAAAAGTACGTAATTTTTTCGTCTTTTATTTCCAAGAGTAAATCTGCAAGGGAAATGCGTGCGATCAAGGCATTGCAAATTTCCAGCGCCAATTCGCAACTCCGATCCGGGGGAGACCTTCGGCGAGCCGACTTGCGGTGATACCGGTCTTCCTGCTTCCCCACCGCCCGACTCCTTAATGTCTCTGCCGGAGTACCAAGTCGTTTAAATATTGATTGTTTCGGATTCGTGTCAATTAGATTCAGAACTCTGCAGGCACGCGTTTAAAATCTGCGGTTGGGAGTGGATGGCGCATAGAGCCAGCCAGCCAGCAGGCATAGATCTTTTGAATGCCCTCGCCGCTGCCGAGACCTGAATATCGGGAAGGGCGCGCTCGCACACACCAGGCAGGAGTTCCAACAGCAACAGTTGTTGACAGTGATTCTTTCCGAGTTATATCGTGATTGATGACTCGAGGAGGCGATACATCACTGTCTGCGTAATCGCGACTTGTCCTTATGCCTCCGAGCCGTTTCTATCTCGCAGGATCTGGAACAAGGAGTTTGGACAATTGCACCGCCCTTCCAGCCTAATTCGCAGCAGCCGGAGCTCGTCTCGGCGTCTTGTGCCCTGATTTCGCCTTTCTCTCTCCGCTTTCTGGGGAGAGAAAGTGCCAGTTTTCGGAGCGAAAGCGATGTCGCGCGTCCATGAAACGTAACTTCAAATGCCAACCCTCGCCGTTTGGCGTGTTGTGTTGCGGTGGCCAAACTCGAAAGAAAAAGGTCAACCGTTGCTGGGGTGTCAAAAACAAAATCTCGCAGCATGCTCAGCAATATTCTCCGAATGCGTCTGGAATACCTGCGCTTTGTATTGTTACAACCAGCAAGCTTGAGTGCCAACTTAATGAATTCCTCCCGTCTATTCGAACCCCATCAATTATACCAATGATATTAATTAGTTTTGCACATAGCGTATGGAATTTGATAGAGAGAGGTCATGCTGATTGCTTAGAGCCGCATTCTCATATACGAAATACCTGCATAATATCTCCAGCTTTGATACATCCTTTTCTATAGTCGCTACTGCTATAATTGGTATTCTCGAACAGGTGTAACAATCCTTTTCGCTTTAAAACTCCGTTTATCCAAAAAACACATCTCCAAGCTTTCCAAATCAACTTGCATTATTTTGTTCCGATGCTCTACGATTTGCATAAAGCAGTCGTCGCTCAAGACTCTCCGCCCTGCGCGTCCTTAATCTTCCCGTTGGAGAAATGTAGTGCACTTTCGAGAAAATCCTCCCGTGGCCTTACTCCTAATAACAAACACGGGAGGAGCTATTCTAAAGGCATTATGCGATGATCGTTCAACAAAATGACTTTCAAAGCACAACAACGTATCTTAATCAAGCTCCCCTAGCCGGGAGCCCTTTCATTTTGCCATATATTCTCATTTGACCGTACTTGAACGAGCAGCCAGCTCCCAGTGTGTGGTGCGGCAGGAGAGATGCCAAGGTCACAAACTATACGTCTTGAATAGTCGAGCATCATGAATGAGTGATTGAGCGTTTCGCAGAAAGATTTTTTAGATGTTTCGACGACATGAATTTCTGTTGATCTTGGATGAAAGCATCTTGTAAAATCCTTTACGCAGTGCGGGTATACGTGGCAGAAGAAGCGACAAACTTGGTGTAAGTATCGACGCGGCAGAACATTGAGAGTGGGTTGGAGTTTGAGCGAAGTTAACTGTTCTAAGAAATTGTGCTTCAGCACAGTACGTACATACATACCTACGTAAATTACGTCAAGATGAACAAATTCTTTTATTATTGTTAGCGTTAGCTCTTGGAAAATAACGCTGCCTGAATTTGTCAATTACATGAAACGAAGGATACGGGAAGTGCTACGTGAGTAGTGGTTCCATTTAAATTAGTTCATTGTTTGACACAAGCAGGTACATGTACAACAACAACAGATAAGAACACAAATACCTAATAACTCTCGAGTGCTTTGGTAAGTTTGTTTTCCTTAAATGGATGACCTATATCCTACTCACCAAGTTCAAATCGTTCCAGATCCGTCAGTATCCAACTACCTAAATCAACCTGTTATTCATATTTGATGGAAGAAGATGGCTGGAGAGCAAGTACGGACACATTGTTCAAACGCTGTATTATCTATCGTGTGATCAAATGAATCCTTAATTCAGACATGCTATGCCCTAGCCAAATGCTTCACGTCCCTGGATTCAACCTGGTGTCAAAGATGAAGGTGCCTTCGTCTCGAGGAAGTGCCAATATGAAGTGCATCAAGTCTTCGATTGAATGTTGGCATTCCTCAGTTTATCTGAAGACTTTCTTGGCTTCTGCGCGGTGGTGGAGGGGTTTAGGGATCTGGGAGTATCCTTTCACAAACTTGCGACAATAGCTGCATAGCCCAAGGAAACTTCCAATTTCTCGAACGTTCCCTGGCGTCTGCCAGTCCTTAACAGCTTGAATTTTGTCTTTGTCAGTTTGAATACAATTTTTTGAAATCACATGACCCAGATACTGCACTTTGGAATAGGTGACATTTTTTTTGGATTTAGCTTCAAGCCTGCGTTTTGTGATCTCCGGAAAACTTGCCGCAGTCGGTCCATTTCCTTATGAAAAGTCTTGCCATGAACAATCACATCGTCCAAGTACACCAGAACGGTTTGCTATAAGAGTTCTCTCAGTACCTCCTCCATCAACCTTTCGAAGGTCGCCGGGGCATAACATTAACCGAACGGCATGACCTTGAAGTGTCAAAGTCCAGCGATGAAACAAAAGCGGTATTTTCCTTGTTTTTTTTTTGGTACATTTTGTAGTGTATCCTGGTCACGGCACCATTTCTGTAGTGTAACCCCGTTTTTCGATGTTGGCAGTGATTGTTGTTGTCGTTGTTCCTTTCCATCCCCACGTCGTTTACCTTTTACCTACGTTGTGTGAGTTCTTACTCTAGATAAGAATGTGCCGTTGGGGGTGAGGTTGAATTCTTAAATGAAACGCGAATGAAATGCAAGGAGAATGAATGTTTATTGGAAATTAAGAGCAAAGGTTTTCAAATGATTTTGTTTCTTTTCTCAAAACACCTCACAACAATAAATTGACAGTGATAAATGACAAACATTAGTGAAGAACAACAAAACACATAACAAGAAAAATCATTACAAATTATTTAGACAATTCAGGAATTTACAACAATGAAATGAACACAAAATCAGATTAACAAAACAAAACAAGGAATCATGAAACATATCAAACTGTCAATTTGATCGCAAAGGAGAAGTGACGTATTCGCTGACAGGCACACATGGGAAGAACATGTCAAAGAAACCCCTGCGTATAGCCTGGTTAATTGCTGATAAATCCCTTCCCAAATGATCTGAGCAAAAGTCGAGTGGGAATGAGTCATGATGGAATGACAGAGAAGTCACTCCAGTGATGCATTGATCAAGTCAGCGTGGATCGGTGCTTGAACCCTTTTGAACGTTTGCTTCGTTTACAAGTTATTTACGTAACAACAAAAGGAAACTCGCTCACTTACGCTTTGGAGAAAACTTAGAGCCTAGCAATTCAATTTTTACAATTTACAAACAAAAGAAGTCAAATTGATAGAAAAGTAAACAATTGGTAAATGATCGGTAGACAAGTGGTTAAATCAGCAAAAAACAAATGATAAGTAATGGTGTAGGTGAATAAACAAGAAACAAATGAGAGATAAACAGGTAGATCAATAAACAAGAAACAACTGCGAGATAAATAGGTAAATAAGTAGAAAAGTTGAAGTTGGTCATACTCTTTGTAAGCAATTGGAAGGAAGAAGTACCTATAACGCATTCGCCCGAAAGTCCCCAGCAGTTACCCATCACAAACCCCATAGATACATACTTACATACAAAACGGCAAAATGGTTAGTTAATAGTGATCACATACAAGAAAATCGACTCGAGCCAACCTGTGGCCCTCTCTTCGTCGTCTTACATAATTCCCCCCCCAAATAAGAAAAGGTTAGTAGGATTCATACGAGCAGATGGATCCCCCCCCCCCCGGACACGGAGAAGCGTGCAAGTCTTCTTTCGTTCCTTTACTTCCATGTATAACCCGACAATGAACAATGAAATGTGAAGGAATCATAAAAAGTACTGTCTACTTAGCGGCTGATTTTGGCGTAGCAAAGTTTCTTTTTGTCGTCTTACTGTTTGTGACGTAACTTGTGAAGAAGAAACATAATTGAAACCTCAGAATACGCGCGACAGCGCATTCCCGAGGCAACGTCATAAGTGCGCAAAAGGCACACCCACTAGATTATGGCCTTTGCCATCAATATTGAGATCATTTGGGTAGATATTGGATCATTCAGTAGATAAATTACATGAAATTCGGAGCAGTGCAAAGCACCTTGATTTCGAAGGTGAAAACTGCGGGTTATGCAAGCCCGTTGGAAACAAAGAGAACAAAGAATTTCGAGCAATGTACAATAATTTTGCGGACAAAATAGGTATCGAAATACATGATTTGGTGAATGGGTGAAAACCAAAACTACGATACAATAATCAAAGAAAGACCCACCTTGAAATTGTGAAAAACGACACACACTCGTTGCACTGAAAATCACGTGTTCCTCACCACAGCTGATTCTTTTCTCTGTACGCGGCTGCCGCTCGCCCAGCGCCATCCCCCTCTCCTATCGGCAAACGCTACGAACGTCTCCGTACCTACTTCAGGTACCAAAGTACAAACAAAACAAAGGGGGAATACCACAATTTCTACTTGCCAGTAGCCTCTCTCTAGATCTAACGTAGACAATCAGTCTGAATGAAGGATGCTTTCTTGATCAATTGCATGTTGTAGGCAGATATCTTATTCCTGGCATAGGTTTGGTGGCAGACGATTGAGGCATAATCCTGACTACCAACCAAACGTGTTCTGGCATTAGGTGACGTGTACATGACTGATGTGAATCCCGACTTTCAGTGACACAATATGAATGGAATCAAGTTTTGTGATATCTCATGAACCGCCAAGGAAAAAACCGGTTGTGGCTTCAGTCGAGGTAACAACTCGCTACGATCAAGGCTACTGAGTTAAACTGCACCTACAACCTACAATGAATTGTAACACACCTGCGAAACACACAAGTGATCCAACTCCGCACATTCTGAACGGAGACTGCGAATGATAATTGACTCGATAATTGAAAACTCTTCGGGGCAATAACGGGGAGCAATGAAATCGAAACTCGCTCGCTATAAGAACAATAAAAGTTTATTTTCTTGACGGCGTCCGTGGCCTGGCTCGTCTGAAAGCGCCTGTTGCCATGTCTCGCAGAGAGCCGGCTAATGAGATAACCCGTCAATAATAGACAGTCAGAACAAGACCATCGAAACTTCATCCATTATAGTCCTCATCAATATAAACTGTCTCCGCTTTACCTACACCCAGTGATTCCGAACATCATCAGAGCAAGTGGTACAAAATTTTAAGCCATCATCCCTGCGCGCCTTCGGCAGAGAGTGGCGCCCCTCGTCCCTTCTCCCACACGTAACGTGACGCATTTGAAATTCTTGTTATTCCGATAAAGCTGACTCGCGCAAATTCAGGCTTAAAGGCAAAATAAACCCTGCAGCAGCCCCGTTTTCCCGTGGCACTGCCACACACACACACACACACACTCGGTCCCACACCATACTATACCCGATTCTAATTAATGCGATTTAGAAGTTGCACGTAGTTGCGTTTTGCGTTTGATGGCAGTCACCATGGAAGCCCTTAAATCGTATCTGGCGTGTTACAAATACGTTTTTATTGTTTAGTTCTTAATCCCGCACGTCTGACGCGCGGGCGAACACAACGGGCACAAAAGCAGGGACTTCTCTCCAAGGCGTTTTACGATTTCGAGAGCTTATGACCTCCTCTCGTTTCGGCTTCTCGAAAGAGAAGAGGGCATTACGACCGCCATCATCCCTAGCCGCACGCATGCCGCCAATTCTAAAGAAATTAGTGGAATTATCTTTTATACACTCCAAGGCCCTTTGTTCATGGGTGTGATATTCGTTTCGCAACACAATAACTTCAAACTAGCCAAAACATTTGCATAACACTTCTGAATTGAGGCTCAGACAGCAGTCACTGTCTTGATATAGTTCACATGTTTTGATGTTCAATAAATATTCAAATAGTCCGTACTCTGTGATCGCAGTTAGGCTGAAAAAAGTGCCAAGTACAAAATATATTCTGTAGTGTTCAATTGCCCATACCACGGGCAAGCTGGCAGGAATTCACTTTCAATGGTGCCATACTTCCTCTCGGCTTGATTTTGAGCTCCGCTGTGTTGTGAAGATACTCAGCATAGATCGTTTTTCTATTCGTGACTATCGTGGCGCATGCATCGGCCAAGGCGGTACACAACTGCGGTACAACAACAGATTTGGATAGCGACGGTTGGAAGCCAGACTTGTACCGCCTGGTCGGATATTGACACCCCAACGCTTGCGCACTGTAATAGGAAAACCATCTATTCCCATGTTTCAAGATAGAGTTCTACCTAAACATGGTGGATTCAGAGAACACTTTCCACTGGAAATTCTCTCCCCTCGATGCGATGCATGAATACGGTAACTGTGTTGGGAAGAATATTTGAGGGATCAAAAGTGTTGAACTGGTCACTTGGACAATTTTAGAAAAAAAAAAGGGGGTGGGGTTAAAATTTATAATTTTTTTTCAATTTAATTTCCTTCAATTTGATGGTTCACAAAGTAGGTTCTTGGTGCCATTTGAAATTTTGAAGTTGGAGTGGGGGAGGGGGAGGGGGGGGCGAAGAGGTTTAAGATAAAAATTCGCCAATGTGTGTCCAAATGTCCCCCTTGATATAAAAATTGACCTGCTTTTGCAATATTTTCTACGAGTCAGAATATTACGGGTGAATATTTTTCAAATGATCACCCTGTATTGCATAGTCATGCAGGCCAATAATCTATTTATGTAGCTGAATTGTTTCATGATCCTGCGCCCAGTTCGGCTTTATAAGTGCTCCAAGAACGTTCTTCAAGCACTTACGAAACATGAGAAAATAAGTTAAAATAATTCATTGATCACAAATTTATTTCCAGGATTTGTAGAAGGGTTTGAAGAAACCACAGTTCTTCCACAGTTTGAGTTGGGAGTTTCTGAATGTTTGAGGTAACATTAAAATGTAATTCAGTGGAAATTATTGAAAGTTGCACTTTTATTCTTTTGGGGGTGGAAGTTGGAGGCGGCGCCATGTCAAAGGTAGCCTATTCTTTCCCATTTTTAGTTAGCTATCCATAGAGCGAAAGAATTAGATCGTTATGTCTTCGGGTTTATGTTTTTCATTCATCTCTCACTTTGAGGGCAGCGTGTGGGGGCGGCAACATTCGGCAAAGTAACTGTTGCACAGTTTGAGTTGGGAGTTTCTAAATGTGAGGGAAATATGACAATCAGTGAAAATTGTGAAAATTGCATTTTTTTTTGTTTGGAGGCGGCAGCTGGAGGCGGCGGCTAATTAAAAGTGGCCTATATTTTTCTAATTTCAGTCAGCTATCTATATAGCGAAAAACTTAGATCGCTATGTCTTCGGGTTCATGTTTTTCATTTATCTCTTACTTTGGGGGCGGCGTGTGGGAGCGGCAGCGGTCGGCTGAGCAAATGTTGCACAATTTGAGTTGGCAGTTCCTGAATGTTTGAGGGAACATCTCAATCAGTAACATTTGTGAAAGTTGCACTTTTTATCGATTGGGGGCGGAATCTGGGGGCGGCGACTAACTAAAAGTAGCCTATCCTTTCTCATTTTTAGTCAGCTATTTATATACCGAAAGAATCAGATCGCTATGTCTTCGGGTTCATGTTTTTCATTTTTAAGTGATTGGGGGCGGTTTTTAGCAGTTTTTTCATGTCGGCGGCGCATATTGGAGACGAAATGTTCCTTGGCTTACGTTTATAAGTGACAACTATGTATTATTCAAAAAATGAGAACACCAGAGCATCAGGTCTGGTAAAAAGTGCAATATTATGTTATTTCCAGTTTATCGGGGGCGGTTTTCTCTATGTGGCGGCGCAATATAGACATCCAATATAGCCTAGCCCTCCTTTGGGAGTGGCAGCTATGTAACAGCGAAAAAATTAGAAAGCTAGGTCGTCTAGTTTGGGGGGAGTTTGAGGAACGGACGGACGGACGGACGGACGGACGGACGGACAAAGCGGTTGCAATAGCGATTTTCATCAAGATGGAAAATGCGCTAAAAAGACGCTGAGTACAAGAAAGGAAGATCAGAACCAGAGTGGAGAGAAATGAGAAAACGAGAAATGCTGGAGCTGAAGAGTGCAGCGTGAAGAAGAGGACTATAAGGAAAGAGAAAAATTGAGCGCTTTGCAAAACAAAAGGGAAAAAATGGAAATTTTCATCCTAAGACCTCGTCAGATTTTTTACAACGACCTGGTCTATAACCAGAAGCGTACAGAGTTATAGTATATTATTCAACAAGCTGGTAATGATTGCTTTTCACTCATGAGGATGCAGTTTGCCGACACGAGTCTTAACGAGTGTCGTAAAGCAATAAAGCATCCGAATGAACACATTTGATGAACGTGTTGGGAATACGTGGATGAAGAACGAGTGCCCAGTCTAGCAACAAACAATGGATTACAATTTGACCAAGAGTACTTTAGCTCAAAACTAAAACTGCATCGACAAAGATTTATTAGGAAGTATAATAAATGCGTCTGGGATGGGAGGTAATTTAAGCTGTTTTAGATTTTTTGTCGAGTTTTTACTGGTTCAAAACTTTTGTACAGTGTTTACAACAGAACTATAAGAAGCTATTTAGATTGACATGAACACTAGTCATTTGAACCATCGACGTCCGCACACTGCAGAATGTGCTTCAGCATAATTTCTCCTGGTTTAGCATGTTGCAACGTGTCGTGCCCTTTTAAACTCATTCATCACATTCAAACCAATCGATGTCTTTAGAGGCAGCATGTTTCAACATGTGCTTCTTTGAATCGCTTTTTTGTTCGGATTTATAAGAACACTCTGCACATCGAAACCAAACGATGTCTTCAGCGATGTAATAAGTTTTGAATTCGCAGCAAACGCAAGGGAACTGCTCGGGTTCTACGGTAGCATGAAAGAGTTCTGCTGCGTAAACATTTGTGTGGTCCCTTTGAACGTGATGTTCTAGTTGAAACTTGAGTTCAAACTTATATGAACATTGTTGACAGCGATGTATGTCTGCCATGACTGACAATCTGGAATAGCCATTTTTGGTAAGTAGGTACAACAGTATACTTCAGTACACCCCTGCTGTAACAAACTTTGGATTTCACCCACAATTATGGAGGTATCTGTCCTGTTACCTGTGTCATCGCGTGCAATCCTGCAAAATATTCTGGTAGTTACCTACCTAGGTATTACTCGCTACGACGACCCTGTGTATTTTTAATGTTAAATCTTCAGAGGAATTTGATTTTTTGCACCAATACGGGGCAACATGCATTGTCATTCAATGGTCAATGTAGGAAAACGCAATTTTCTAATCTCTCTAATTTGCTAAAAAAAATCCTCTCGTTGACGTTGCCAGTCAGCAAGTGTATGAAGGGTCAAGAAGTCGGACGGCCCACCCAAGATTTGGAAAAAAATTCGTCTGCGGTGCGCAACAATAAGAGCCGGTTTATAGTCACAACCCGGGCTGGCAAATTCTTTCAATCCGGGTCTGCCAAGCATTCTATTCCAATGGAACCATAGTTCTTTTTGGCTTGATTCGGAGCTCCGCTGTATTATTCTTGCTTACTTAATGGACTTCTACTTGATGTTGCGATTCCAGATGCATCTGTTCCTAGTCGATGTGAATTTCTTTATAAAGTTAGGGAATGTCAAAACGCCACCCAGGTTTGGCTCGCATCATGACCGTCGACGACAGCCAGCGGCCACAAATCATAAGATTTCGGGATTAAGTCGGCAATTAGACAAACAAGCGGGACAATTTGTCCCCGGGATGCGGAGATAAAAGTAAATGGAATACTCGAGACGCGCAGACATTCAAACTCGTTTAATGGCTTTTTTCCTGAGCGAAAGAGGGCGCAGGGGAAAAAGTCAAGAGTAGTGGATTGACCTCTTTCCATCAGTGCCCGCCGCAGCACATAGTAATCTTTTTTCCGCTCCACCAACAGCTTAATACCCCCGATGATGGAAGCGTAAATGTTTTTCATTGTGGTGGGCGGCGTCGCGACGCCGATGGTCCCGATTTCTTCTCCTACCTATTAATTAGGTTCGTTCTCAACACCTCCTCCGTGCCGCGCCCTGCTGCGCTACACCTACACAAAACTTGGGAGGTGTGTGCAAATTGCTTTTAGAGCATCCAGGTCTTATGAAAAGTAAATAAATTCGTAATTCCCGGACTAAACGCCTACACCAACCACTGCAACAGGTGAATCAAAAGCAGAGTTCTTCCGCCATTCGGGTTTTTATTCATTTATGCTGGAACGGGTAAGCTCGCGGCGGAAGGGTAATTGAGCAGAACAGAATTACGAGAAACATCCCCAAGTATAGTGTAGTTGCGTTGAAAGAGTTCTTTGAATAAATAATGGCATTGCAAGTTGCTTTTTCTTTTAGACGCGTAGTCTTTGAATTCAACTCAAAGGACTGGCTGTCACCGGCGCCGGCAAGCCGTCGCCTGGGTGACAGCATTGGTTGAAAAGTAGCGGGAATGATGAAGGCAATGGTATACACGATGTTGATTTTTCGTTGGTTTAGGCGGATGCCAACTTATCCCTTGGCGAGTTGAGTAATTTTATGCAGGTCCGTCGATAGTGTCTTGGTCAGATAAAGTTTTCCAAGAGGCGTAATCAATTGATTGTGTAAGAGTAACATGGATTTGAAAAAATGCTTGTTTTTTGTGTCTTTTGAAAGTTCTGCCTCGACTTGTAAGGTTATGTTGCGAACAAAACGCATGCCAGTGGATAGTTCTCAAGGAGAATTGCTTCAAGAGCCTTGTAAAGTGTGTTTGGGGTAAATTCAGGTGGAACAAAAACATGTGCGAATTTGAAATTTGACAGTTGCGTTCCGGTTGATCATCTAACCCAGGTATAGGTTCAGAATCTCAATCGGATCGGCTGGAAAGTGCAAACGTTCAATATGACCACCTCACAAAACGTCACAAATCCAAATTTGACATGTGCATCTCGATTGCCTACCCAAAACAAGTACAGGGTTGAAAATCCCGATCGGATCGGTTGAAAAATGCAAAAGTTCAATATGGTGGGCTTTGGAAACGCCAAAAATCGGAGGTTGACAGATGCATCTTCATTGCCTACCCAAGGCAAGTACAGGTTGAAAATTCTAAGACGATTGGTTGACGAATGGAAAAGTTCAATATGACGGCCCCTGAAGACGTCAAAAATCGAAATTGGACAAAGGCATTTCGAGGACCTACCCAAAGCAAGTATAGGTTGAAAGTCTCAATCGGATTGGTCGAAAAATGCGAAAGTTCAATATGGCGGCCTTTTGAAACGTCAAAAATCAAAATGTAACCGATGCATTTCGATTGTCAACCTCAAGAGTAGTAGTATATTGGAAATAGAAAAAAATAGGTACTTTGCTGGAATTAATTCAACCAAAAACGATTTTTTTTTCACCATGGCTAGCTTCCAGTTACCTCTTCAACATATCAAAAGTCCTCAACTCTGGGACTGCTACAAATTAGTATACAGGGTGAAAGTTTATTATTTTTCTCTACTTTCTTTCTTTTTTGAAAAACTGATGACTGAAAAAAACAGTTTCAGGCTAGTTTGATAGGCCATAGTCTTCCAATAAACATATAAAAAATATACCACCCAGCAACTGCTGTGTATCAAGTTACAGGGTGAAAACTATTTTTCTTCTTCAATTTTTTTTTCTTGGTGGAACTGATCTAGATTGAAGCCGGTTCCAGTTCTTTTGCAAGCTTAAAATGTCGTACTGAACATATGAAAAGGATACATCTCTGCAACTGCTGCTTTTCAATTTACAGGGTGAAAAGTCATTTTCACGTTTCAATTTTTTTCTTGATGAAATCGGCCCACAAAACAATTGCGACTGGTTCTTTTGTAAATTTGAGGTTTCTAGTCAAACATATCAAGATAATACATTTCTTTTACAGCTACTTTTTCATTTACAAATTTAAATATTTGGTTGCGTTTCAGGATTTTTTGACTTTTTGATGCAAAGTACCCGAATATACCTAAACATTTAAATTTGTAAATAAAAACGTAGCTGTAGAAGAAATGTATTATTTTGGTATGTTTGACTAGAAACTTCAAGTTTACAGAATAATCAGTTGCAATTGTTGTGTGAGCCAATTCCACCAAGAAAAAAATTGAAACGTGAAAATGACTTTTCACCCTGTAAATTGAAAAGCAGCAGTTGCGGAGATGTATCCTTTTCATATGTTCAGTATGACAATATAAGCTTGTAAAAGAACTGGAACCAGCTTCAATCTAGATCAGTTCCACCAAGAAAAAAAATTAAAGATGAACAATAGTTTTTACCCTGTAACTTGATACACAGCAGTCGCTGGGTGGTATATTTTTTATGTTTATTGGAAAACTATGGCCCATCAAACTAGCCTGAAACCGTTTTTTTTTCAGTCATCAGTTTTTCAAAAAAGAAAGAAAGTAAAGAAAAATAATAAACTTCCACCCTGTATACTAATTTGTAGCAGTCCCAGAGTTGAGGACTTTTGATATGTTGGAAAGGGAACTGAAAGCTAGCCATGGTAAAAAAATCGTTTTTGTTTGAATTAATTCTAGCAGATATTCTATTTCCAATATACTATAGGTATAGGCTCAAAATCCTAATAAAAAAACGCAAGAGTTCGATATGGCGGCCTTAGATCTGTCCAAATGACAAATTTGACAGATGTATTCAAAACAAGACGCGACAAGAAGACACTGACGCCACCACGAGATGTGTCTGGAAATCGGAAAAAGGGACCTTTCTCGAAATGTGAAGCCGGTGAAAATCGAGTCCTAGTGCACATACGACTCATACGAGCCCCGTCTCACATCAGTTGGCCCAGATGCGAAGACTTCACTTTTCTTATCCAAATAAATACAGGGAGCCCCGGAGTTCAAGCGTGGAAACTTGTCCATCGATAAAGATTGGGAAAATAAGTAGACTGATCCAAAAAAAAATATATTTCGGGAAAGTAAAATATCGGAGATACAGCTCTTCGAATTTGGCTAAAAAAATCGATTTTTTATCATAACTTTGAAACTGCTTCACCGATTTCGCTCAACTCAAGAATAAGAGACATTTCTGACGTAATCTACTATGCCTAGCAACCGAGTTAGCTGAAAACAAACCATTTGGGGAGGGGGTTCCATTTCATCACCAACTTCTCTACTGCGCACGCGCTGGAGATTCAAACCTAGAATATGTTTGAAGGTCTCAACTGTAGTGAACATGAACAAAAAAAAACAATATTTCAAAATATTTCAACATTCCCATCATTAATTTTCTAGAAATTGCATTTTTACTGATGGGCCAACTGATGTAGGACGGGGCTCGTATACTGTGAGTACCCCCTAGACGTGTTTGGCCCCCACCACCACCACTTGCCTGTTTTTGTGAAATTACCCCGTCAACGTCAGACACGGCCTGCGAAATTTGAGCGCAACGCCTTATTATTTGAAGGAGACCTTGTGTTTGTGGTGCCTGGCAAACGGCCAAGGGTCTTCTGAACCGCTACGGTAATATTTCGTACCCTAACAGGGTCATTTTTTCCCGAAAACACTGTTCACATGCCCCAAGGTGTTGAGTAGTCCAAAACCGACACCGTCAATAAAATTGACGTTCCTGTCACTTTGGCCTTACGTGCTTCAATTTCAACATTTTTCGGCAAAATTTCAAGAAAAGCCCCGCCGAATGGCTCGCACCTTATGACACAGGGTCCCCGAAACCCGCCGGTCGGCATTTGACACCAAATTTTTCGAAACACTCCCCGAAAAGCCAAATTTTCGCCGCAAAAACGTACCAAGATATTTGAAATTAATTACTCAAAACGTTACGTCAATTCCCTGGAAAAATTTGGAATAGATTGTGAAATTTCAAAAAATCTCCTCAAATTCAGCAGAAATGTTGAAAAATTTTCACCCTCAACTGACAATAATGTCTGTTGGGAAAAATGTTCAGAAAATACTCCGCCAAAATCTGACGTCTGCTTTTCACAAACGGACACCGCCAGTCGTTTAGTGTCCATAAGAATCTGTGATCGCGGCAGGCATGGTCAGGCCGAAAAACGCAGTAACAGGCGCAATTGTAGTGATCGAAAGCGGATTCCAAAGGCGATGCGATTACAGACATTTATAAACACCCGGTATTATACATTAGGGTGCTGAAGCTCTGCGTCACGGTTGGCACTCTTTCTGATAGTACCAAAAATACAAGTCAGATGGCAGGAGAGGAGAAAAAGCTACAACATACAAAGAAAAGGTCATTTTAAGCGCGTTTTGGAAAGGGCGAAGGAAAAAGGAACGTCTGCGAGTTTCGCAGGCAGCACACAAAACTTAATATAAATCCACGCCCCTTCAAAGTCTGCTCGCGTCTAGAGATCTTTTTTGCTCGGGTGGTAGAAAGCAGAAACACGGACACGGCCGGTGTATACGTAAACTTGTACCTAACTTAACCAATAAATCACACAATAAAGTCTGCTCGCTGTTGTTGGTCCGGCGCGCTCCTGGGCTGCCATGCAACAGTTGCAACAGCAACCGGGCGAGAGGAAAGAGAGAGCTTTTTTTGCACGGCCGAAGCACCAGACTCCCCCGGTATATATACGCGGCTTCTCCAGGCGATCCGATCTCCATCATCATCATGAATAAATCATCCGAATTAGAAACTTAATTATGTGGAGTCTGTTTGCAGGATCTTTCTCTGGATGTGCGGATGTCGGCGAAATTCATTTAAATGATTTATCGTGGCCCGCGCACGGCTAAGTTATGGATGACGCGAGCGAAACACGCCTTCAGGCCCGGAGCCGTGTCACCCAAAAATCGGCTGATGGGAGGCGAGCGGTGGCGCGGTGGCGGTGGCAACTTTCTTTTCCCTTATCGAGAAAATTGAAGCAGGAAGTGAGGCAAAGACGCCCGAGCTCGAGCCGGCGAGAGAAAAAAGAAATATGAATGTTTGTGTGATCCATTTCGCCGACGCGACGCTCCCCTGCACGCATTCATCATTGTTTCTTTTATTCCCGACAAGACATTGTAAATTCACGCCGGAATCTGATGCGAAACATAAACAATCCCGATATACAGAGTGGCCGATAAGTTGCGCCGTCGGAGCCGCTTCTGGAGTTTCACATTTGATTGCGAACCAAGCGGTTGACAAACGATGCTGCTGCTCCGACCTTGGACCAATTCCAGCGAGATAAAATGTTTGAACATTGTGTTATGGTATGGTATGGTCTGGGCGGAGGGGAAACTGACAGCAAGGTTTGGGTAAACACCATAGTTTGAGCACCGCTGGCCCTAAGCCGATGACGGACCAATAGAAGGATGGCTAGTGGAGAAATTGAGAGTGCGTCGGGTTGGCATAGAAACGAGTAAACAACATCAGATTCCGAAAACTAAGCCAAATGAAGCAGCACGAGTGTATTCCACTAACGCCGAAAAGCATAGTTTTGAACGTAATCGCATTGACCAGTGGACTATCCACTAAAAGCTCGATGGAGTTCCTTACTAACATCGACGTTACGGATCGAGGGGCTTTTGGTGTAGCAGGCAGCAGCCATACGGTATCGGGAGACAGGTATCACCATCATCACCGCATTAGTAATTCGAGGGGTCCACGCCCAGTCTCTTGCACAGATCAAGAAAATATGCTCACAGTCCAAGTGAAGTGCAGCATGTTTGTTTTTGCTGAACGTTATCCGTCAAGTTGTGTCATTATTAGAAATATTCGCGATTTAAATTGATTTTCCTCGCCACAAGATGGCTACGAAAGGCGGAACTCAATTGACAGCTCAAGGTGACATGAGATGTCACAGCAATGTAGGTTAACTTTACCTCTTGTTTCAATCAGAATCACCACTCAGCTTTTACTCCAGTTTACTTTTCGCTTGGCCTCTTTATTATGTTATTTGTTGTTATTACGAGTGTTATTGGAAAGTGTTCGTTCGCTGTTGGGAGAGCAAAAAGTATCACAGGTAAATGGACTGATTTTGGCAGGAAGTTGTAACACTGATAATTAGTGTCTTTTATTTTAGTATCGTCTATGGATATTTCAGCCTTGAGCCTTGAACGTCGTCTTTGAAGAGCCCCCGCACGAAATTAGAGGATCGTTCAAAATCAACTGGAAAGTTGCATAATCTCAAAGATGCTAACGAAGAAGTTGCCATTCCGAGGGTTCTTTCATTGCCGGTAGATTTTCATACCAGATACCTACCCGATATCTATAAACACAAAGGTAAATAGAATATGGTAACAATAATTACTCTAACAATTGTGCCGGTGCTGTTTTACTCCCAGGCAAAGTTATCCGAAGATCGAGCCGGAGATGGAAATATCTGACTGGAGCCCGTAAACCCGGAAGATGAAGGTACTGTCATGGCTAGCTCGTGTTAGGTTGGCAACACGATGACATGACATGACATTCTGCCAGTTAACCTAAAAGTAGAAAGCACGTCTTGTTATTCCTCCTCCTGCAATCTGAAAATATAAGGGCTCCTTGCGGCCCCCATGTCCCATCGAGGCTCCCAGGCCTCGCTACATGGCGCAGTCGGCGAAATCAAACAGAAATTTGACTGAATTTTGAACCGAAAAATTTAATTTTTGAAACAGCCGAAGCCGATGAAAATGGACGGCGACCGCAAGTTGGAAAAAATTTATTACGAATTTCAAGAGGTACACTGCTGCGAGTGGTTGCGACCAGAAGATGGGACCGGTAAGAGTGGCAGTTTTTCTTCACTGCATAGGCGAGGAAGCAGAAGAGCTGTTCGAAACTTTTGAGGTTACCGATAATGAAAAGAACGACCCAGACGTTGTAGTCAAAAAGTACGAAGACCATTCCGTGGGTCAAGCGAACCCAAGTGTTGAAAGGGCCATTTTCAACACAAGGACACAGCAACGAGGTGAATCCTTCAACACCTACCTGAGCGAGTTGAAGAAGTTAGCTGCAAACTGTGACTTTGGATTCATGAAGGGCGAGCTATTGAAGGATCGAGTGGTTTGTGGCCTGGACAATAAATTTCTAAAAGAACAACTCCTTAGCAAGCAAGGACTCGGCCTCCAGCAAGCGATTCAAATGTGCAAGGCTGCCAAGGAAGCAAGAGGGCGTGTGCAACAATTGCAGCACATCAGTGGAAATGAAGTCGGAGCAATCCCCGGGACCAAGGCCAACGACGTGGTGGAATCAGAAACACAAGCAGTATACATGGAGCAGCGAGGCAAGGGCAGCAACAACAGCAGCAAGGTGGAGCCAGACCCGGACGGCAGCAACAGGCAAGCGGAAGAAGCTACAATGATTGGAGAAAAGCAGATCGAGGCGCACACAAACGCTAAACCGGAAAACAATCACACGGATCGTGTACGTACTGTGGATTCACCTACTCAAGCGATTAATGTCCTGCATACAATAAAACTTGTGAATTATGTGAAAAATTGAATCATTTTGCAAATGTTTGTCGTCAGAAATTTAATGTTAATGATGTCGAAGCTGTACAGGGTGATGAGGATGATGAGTATTTGTTGGAAACATTGCTATGTAATAGTCAAAAGTCAGAATGGTTGATACAGGTTAGAGTGACAGATTGTAACAAAACATTAAAATGTAAACTTGATTCAGAAGCTCGGATCAATGTGATTCCACTTTATATTTTTAATAAAATGAAAAGGTCATCGGATTTGAATTTTGATTGTGGTAAATTGAATGTCGTAAATTACGAAGGCCAAAAGTTGAAGGTGATTTGATCGATTGTTTTGATCAACACAGAGTCAAGAGCAGCACCAATTTTGGGAATAGATGCAATTAAAGATTTGAATTTGATTTAGCTGAACTGTAACGTGGAAGTCATCAATTGTGATATTGATCACAATCTGGATTTATTTGAAGGAATTGGCAAGATCAAAGATGTCGAGTGTGATTTGAAGTTGAGAGATGACTATGAGCCAATAGTAGAGCCTGCTAGGAAAGTACCTTTTGGATTGAGGGATAAGTTAAGGGATGGGTTGAATAGAATTAGCTGAGAATCTTGAACCCATCAGAGCCGACAGAGTTTGTTGATCCCATTGTTCTGGTACGAAAACCCAAGAGTGATAAGATCCGGATTTGCCTGGATCCACAAAATCTCAATAAATCTTTGTTAAGAGAACACTTTTAGATTCCGACATTTGAAGGTTTCACTTCAGAGCTGGCAGGAAGCAGTTACTTTCCAGTACTAGAGTGTAACAAAGGATTCTGGCAGTTGAAATTGACTAAGAAATCATCGAGACTGACTACATTTGGTACGCCCTTCGGCAGATAAATTTTTTTAAAGTTACCATTTGGCCTGTTACCCATAATGTCTCGTCGGAAATTTTTCACAAGAATTTTTTGAATTTTCAAAGATTTGAAAGGCGTGAAACTCTATATTGACGACTTAATCATTTATGGAAAGAACAAAGAAGAACACGATTATCGCCTTTTCAAAGTAATGGGAAGAGCAAGAGAATACGGAGTGAAGTTCAACAAAGAAAAATGTAAAATCAGAGTACAGGAAGTCAAGTATCTAGGCCATAAGATTGGAAAATATGGGATCAAAATTGACAGTGATGAGGTGGAAGCTATTAAACAAATCAAGACGCCAGCAAACGCGAAAGATCTGAGCCAATTTTTGGGCATGATTACATACGTGGTGAAATTTTTACCAAATTTTTCAGCGATGACGGCGAGCCTGAGGAAACTTTTGAAAAAGAACATTGTATGGGAGTGGTCCGAAGTCCATGAGGAAGAGTTCACCAAGCTGAAGTCCACTACTGTCCGAGAGTCCAGTATTGAACTTTTTTGACGAGAAGAAACCGGTAACGTTGTCAATCGACAGCTCCAGAGATGGCTTGGGCGCAGTAATTCTTCAAGACGGGGCACCTATAGCCTATGCCTCTAAAACACTGACTGATGCACAACGAAATTACGCCCAAATTGAGAAGGAGGCACTTGCTATCGTCTTTGGATGTCAGAAATTTTACCAGTTCCTGTATGGCAGAAATTTTATCGCCGAGACAGATCATAAACCGCTTGAGAGCATTTTCAGGAAACCACTAGAAAAATGGCCAATGAGACTTCAAAGACTGAGAATAGCAATCTAAGGATATGACATGGAGGTACTATACAAACCGGGAGTTTCGCTGTACGTGGCGGACACTCTTTCCAGAGCGAGTGTAGAAGATGAGAATTTCAAATTAATGGAAGAGGAAGTAAATGCACAAGTCGACTCCATCCAGTATTTGGACGTGACTCCGGAAAGGTACCAGAAGATTAAAGAAGCTACACTGAAAGATCCCGACCTGAATAAATTGAAAGCAGTAATAAAAGAAGATCAGAAACGACAACTTGGAACCTCATTGAACTGTCAAGGACGAATTAACAGTCATGGACGAGGTAGTTTTCAAAAGAAATCAAATTGTTGTACCCGAGGCACTTCGAGCTGAAGTAATTGAGAAACTACATTATTACCACATGGGTAGAGAAAAAACCTTGCTAAGAGCTAAAGATCTCGTCCACTGGCCATTCATGTCCAAAGAAATAACAGATGGAGACCTCATGAATTAGGCAAATACCCGAAAGACCATGGCAACATGTCGCAGCCGACTTTTTGAACTTTGATGACAAAAATTATCTCCTTATCGTCGACATGTACTCAAAATTCCCAGAAATCGTTGATTTTGGCAATAACACAACCCATAAACCGGTTATTGAAAGGGTTGAGGAGACTTTTGCTAGACACGGAAAGCCAGATTGTTTGCATACTGACCAAGGGCCACAATTCGTTAATAAACACTTCCAAAACTTTCTAAGGACTTGGGAAATGACTCATATTACCAGCACACCGCACAATTCACAAGCAAACGGATTTATCGAAAGGCATGTGCAGAATATCAAGAATCTTCTGAAAGAGGCGAAACATGATGGACGAGATTTTCCACTTTGACTTTCAACAGCTGGGATACAGAACTGTCACAACAGTGAAAGATACGGAGTCCCACGACCCGTACATAATACTTAAGCTGGGGGGGGGCTTATTCAAAGGTCTTAATTGCCGAATCCGAAATAGAAGAACATAATTTGAACAGCTAGATATTGAACGGTTAAAAATGGAATTTCGTATTAGTTCACAAAGTTGCATAGCATAGCTTTGAGCATCGGCATCGGTGGGACTTTGATGTTACACTAGTAGCGAAACGCCCTGTATAGTGTATACAAAGAATGCTAACTTGGCGATAACAAAGCACCATTTGGGTTGTCCAAACAGATTACGAACGGCATCTACGCGGAGCATTCAATTCCAAAGGTCAACCCGGGCTCCGTGCGGCTTCAAGTGAAATGTTCCGCGTGATTAAGACACCACCCGCCCCTCGCACCATATTGAAGCTCCGCACACAACAATTGTTATTAAAACTAAGACGCTCCGAGTTAGTTATAACGTTGATAATTCTGGGAAACGGTCTCGGGAATGGGGCCGTACAATGGGGGGGATATGGCTAAAGAGCGGAGGCAACTCGGGAATGCTCTTATTGTCGACACAATGCCGCGATATTTAGCACCCCGCTCTGGCCGCGCACAATGCTGATGTATAGTAGGTAGTTATAACGCCCGGTAAGACTCTGATGGATCGGCTGATATGCTGCCGCTGCAACATCGTGCTGATGATACACATAAAAGTCGAATCAAATTTTCGCCGTGTTGCATTCGACATTTTGGCACTGGTTGACCGCGCGCGCTGGATGGGCGGCGACTTTATGGATTCCAGTCACGTTGACAACGCAACTTGCACTCGAGAAGATCTACTGGAGCGATCGCGTCGTAAATTATTGGCATTTATAAGAATTCATGGGAGCATAATGCGAGACAGAGCGGGGTTGATGCATGCGGTATTCAATACGTTTTCAATTCTTCGGCAATTCAGACGTTCAAGTAGTCATGACGTACGGTTTTATGAACCTGCGTTTCGTGAGAATATGCATATGCAGTTTTAACGATCTTTAAAATTTTAATGGAAAGAACTACTGGCACCGCCGAGCTAATGAAGGTGCTAAATCTTTTGATCACTTTAGTTAGGATAGCGTGTGCGATTCTTGAATGCTTATGAACCAATTGGACGTGACTGACATAGTGGGACTGCACAAATCGATCACGGGCTTCCATCGTGCACTTTTCCGTCATCGTCATCAGTCTGCATAATACTTTTCGCACGAGCTACTCCGACAACGCCTTTCAAAAAGTACGCAAGTGTATAACTCTGTCCTACATCTTAGCGATTTGCAAACAGTAACAATTTATTCCAGGTCCCCTTCCTCACATTGACGTATTCTTTATTTCCGCCTCTGGTATTAACGAGAGCTAGTCATTTGTCCATAATCTGGTTACCTAGCCTGGTAGATTCAGTTCAACTTGGTCTAAACAATCACATACTCTATTTAAATGATATCCGTCGCCTGGGTGACAGCATTGGTTAAAAAGTAGCCAGGGAATTTGTTCCACTGATACCGGACAAGTGGAAAAAGAATTGTTTACATGTTGTTGATTTTCCGTTGTTTTAGGCAGATGTCAGGTTTTCCCTTGGCGAGTTTAGTAATTTTATGCATGTCCGTCGATAGTGTTTTGGTCAGATGAAGTTTTCCAAGAGGCGAAAGCAACTGACTGTGTAAGAGTAACATGAATTCGAAAAGATGTATGTCTTTCGCGTGTTTTAAAATTTCTGCCCCGGCTTGTAGGATTCTATTGTGAACGAAACGCATGTCAGTGGGTAGTGTCTGGTCAGTGAAGAGTTGTTAGGGGAAATCGATACACCATTATTTTGATTATTGAGATGTATTTCAACTATTGTTCAAGATAACTACTAAAAATACTGGAAACATTGATGAAGTACCACAATTTTGAAAATGAAAGCGACGATGTGTGTTATGAAAACTTGAACCGTGAAGAAGGCTCCGCCGTGAAAGACAGTGTATAGTGGGAAGAAAAAAAGAACCGTGTATTTTTGTTATTTAGGCGCTTTTTTAAATATGTGTAGGGAAAATTGAGATGAAATAAAAGTATGTGCAAAATATTGAATTTGACAAATGCATTTCGATTGTCCATCTTGACTAAGTACTCATTTGTTTAAAATCTCAATGGAATCTGGTGAAAAATACAAAAGTTGATTATGGCGGCACTGGAAATGTCAAAATGCTGAATTCAACAGATGCATCTCGATTGTCTTCTTATCTCGCGATTTCAAAAATCTAGACGCCCTCTGGCGGCTAAAATCGCGAAGTGAGTTTGTAAGTTTTTACGACATCTCAGTTCTGTCGCTTCTGTCAAATAACCAGTGACGATCGCACGAATTGTAAGGATTCTTGTATAGGTGATCGAGTTACTCAAGAAAATGAACTTTTTCTGAATAGCGATCAATAATTATTATTAACTCAAATACCACAAATAATACAACCGTTATACAACGCACGATGACAAGTGACAGAAGAACTTACAATCCTCCATCTTGTTTGCAGCGCTCCCATCGATAGTTAAAATCGCGAATAGGCTTGAAATCTCAATCAGATCGGTTAAAAAGTGGAAAAGTTCAATAGGCACTCTGCGGATTTGCTTCAGCGCCAAAAGTTGCGATTTTTTTGTACACTTGCTGCAGGAAGTTATCTGTTTCCATAACAACAATGCCATTGGAATAATCATATCACCTGTAAATGTCAATTTCAACAAAAATTATAAATCTCAATATTGACAATTTTCTTCACACATACCGTCCGTTTTTTTTTCTAGGCCCCAGCGCGTAGCCCCTTTATTATGGGTTCAACACCCAACATATTACATATTTCTGAAATCAGAAGAACAAAATCTTTCGATTTATGGTATGTCAAATTATTTTTGAAAGATGTCATTTTTTGACAATTGACAGAATAGTACTTGTGGTATATCATTTTGAAGCCCATAAAATTCTGAGAAAAACTGTGTTTTCATTTTTTGGATAGGATATCTTCCACAGCTTCTAGAGGTCTTCAAATAGGAAAAATTGTTGAAATTCAGAAATACTCATCAAGTTCGTAAGTAGGTAAAACAGGTATTTTTTAATATTAACTAATCATAATAATCAATAAATAATCACAATGGAACAAAAAATGTCCTAAAGAAATTACTCGAACAGACCGTCTCCTTGTTCTTTGAATGAGACATTCGACGACCGGTGAATTGGAACTGCCAGCCCAACGCGATGGTATCCGAGGTGGCCATGTATGACCCCCTTGATTTTTTTTATGAGCCTATCTGAAAGATAAGGTGTTCATAGAATTTCCCGCTAATTTGGACGATTTAAAATCAGAATATTATCATCAGTTGATATTGAAAATTCCTATTAATTATTAAGTAGGTATTTCTGAATTTTAACACTTTTTCCTATTCAAAGACCTCCAGAAGCTGTAAAAGACATCCTATTCTAGAAATAACAACACAGTTCTTCTAAGAATTTTATGGGCTTCAAAATAATGTGTCACAAGTACTATTCTGTCAATTGTCAAAAAATGACATCTGTCAAAAATAATTTAACATACCATCAATCGAAAGATTTTGTTCTTCTGATTTCAAATATATATGATATGTTGGGTGTCAAACCCATAATAAAGGCGCTACAAGCTGGGGCCTAGAAAAAAAACGGACGGTATGTTCGTGACTGCCGCATGAGGGTGCTGAAACGGGCGGTATATTCAAAATGTGCAGAGCGCCTATATGACGGTCTCTTGAAACGTCAGTAATCAAAGTCTGACAGACGCATTTTGAGGTATAGGTTGAAAATCCCAATCGGATGAGTTGGAAAATGGAAAAGTTCAATATGTGAAAGTGTCAGTCAAATTTAACTGTTTGATATTCATCAAATAGGGAGAATTTCATTTCGATACATAAAAAAAATGCAAAAGTAGATGGCGGCCGTCACATATGTGTATATTATGTCAAAAACAAATCAATTAATTTCGGCCTCGGGAACGTCAAAATGTCAAATTCAACTAATGGAAATGAGTTTCGGTCACAAGTAGATATAATTATGTGTATTTGGAATTGCACGTCGATTGGTTGATAAATACAAACAAAATGGTGCTCTTGTCAGCTGCGAGGTCAACTGTCAAAAAATTTCAATCAATTCCGCCACCCGAAACGTCAAAATTTCAAATCAGACTGTTGAAAATCGATAGTCGGAAGAGACGGACATGTAAAGAAATTCCCAAGTCGTTTCGCAGGAAATTGAAAACAAAATGGTGAAAGCTCATAAAAAACGATAAATCACTTATTCAGCTCTGAATTATTAAAAATCCCACGAATTGTATCGGGTCACCTATGGATCTGCTTTGCATGACGCGAAAGGTCTGGCTTGCACGAGGAAGGTCGATTATAAACGAATCGTGTCTGGGCCATTTCTCAAACGAATTTTCAACAGATTTGATTATAGGTGAAGACGAAAGAAAACCGAAGCTTGATGATTGTAGACGCTTTCCTCTATATTATGGAAAAAGTTGTAATTTTTCCGAATCTTTTATTTCCAACCAAACATGAAGTTGGCTGCCGATTCATAACCTTTCTACTTGACGGCAACTTCACGCCAACGCGGCCAACGCCAAACGCCACATACATTTGACATTTGCATTGTTTACATCGAACCGGCAAAAATGACGCCGTATTTCCATCCAAAATTAGTAAAAATAGGCAATCGAAGCGCTTAAAAAATTTTCAGACGGAAAAGTGAACCGTTTGTGGTGGTACAGCCGAAAGCCTGGGGCAGATCATCCTGGAATTCCCATCAAGCAGCTCGCGTCAAAAAAGGTGTGCACTCGCCAAGGAATTTGCTTCTGAAGAACAAAAGAGGCCACTTTTTTTGCAAATGTGAATTGCTAAAATCTGGCCCCAGTGTAAATTTATCGTGAGTACCTCTTATATCCATTTTGCTTCCTTAGTTCCCCTGTGTTGATCAAATTACTCCTCCAATACCAGAGCCGACTTGGAAATGTTGATCCCTATCTCGTTCAATTTGAAGGGGACCATGTGTTTGAGTTGCCTGGCAAACGGCCAAAGTAGCCCAGGTACTATCGAGTTTCAGCATGAACTAATTTATGGTCGGCCAAATTTTTCATAAAACGACAATGAAGAGTGTCTGCTATAACATACCAAAAGTCCCTTAAGATCCCGTGTCGGCGTCCCTTTTTTGGGGCGTTTTTCTGAAATATGACAGTTACGTTATAAGTATAACACACAGATATTGGGACGCGCGCCTGTCACCTGGAATAGCTCAGTGGCAAAGGCTTTGATTTCCGATCGATGGATCGCTGGTTTGAATCTCGTTCAAGACACAATTTTTTTTTCGTGGAAGTGATTTTTTCCTTCTCCTAAAAATTATCCAAGGGATGAGAGTGCTTATTCTGAAGCATTTTCGACTTTTTTCTCGATAAAATAAATCTACGAATACGAGTTCTGGACACATAATAAACAATAAACTGTGATGCCATCATGGCTTTTTCATCACATTTTTCAGCTCATAAAATGTAGTTACCTGTCTATTGCGAAATTGTATTTAGGTATTTTCAATAATAATGTTGGACGAGCATTTCCACTTGTCCTCTAGCTTGTTATCCTGTCCCATTTCTTTGAACCATTTTACACAAGGTGCATTTCCTGGGACATTAAATAGAAGCATGGTCTCGCAGAAAAGATCTTATAGGTCGCAGTGCAGAAAGGATCCTCCGAGACCAAACAACCACCTCTAATCTACAATCTACAATCTGAACCACTTCCTTTTTTTATATACGGGTCATTCAAAAAAGATGTCCACACCCATTTTTCTTAATATCCGTTAAAGCTAGCGAGTTGCGGTGAAGACCGTTGAATTCAGCTGGTTTTTCTGATCAAATTTGATATGTCAACAAAACTACTTCACCAAAACTCTGAGTACGGAGGCACCTCAAAATTTTTGGCGAACGAACGAACGAAGACGAGGATGACTTCTTCAATTAATTCTTGTTATTTAACCTATGGGCACAAAAATGTTTCTACAAAGTTTATTTTTGGATCAAAACTGGCTTTTATTTGGCCTTATTTTCAAAAGGTCTATTTTTGTTACTCTTCTTTAATCATTATTGTACATTTCGGATATCGCGAAAATAGAATATTTTGCACATTTGTACTCGAACTGCCCTTTAGCAACACCCTAGCGATAACCCGACAGTTTGGAATCACCTGTATTTTAAATTGATAATGATAATTGATAATTGATTGACGAGGACAAGTGGAAATGCTCGTCCAGCATTATTATTGAAAATACCTAAATACAATTTCGCACTGGACAGGTAACTATATTTTATGAGTTGAAAAATGTAACGAAATAGTATTTTATGTTACTAGCGCCGAAAACCGGGCATAGCATAACGAACGTGAATGCAGCTCGAGGCCCTAGGCCGAGAGCTGCATGTAAGAGAGTTATGCTAAGCCGTTTTCAGCGCGAGTAGCATACATCGTTTTTCGTGCTGCTTTTAATAAAATTACAAATAAATAAGATCATATCGCAATAATCATTGGAATTAATTTCAAGTTGGTACTTCTGCCATTTATCACCAAGGCACGAGGCAAATACCTACTAGATGTAGATTTTTGTGTGTCAAATGTCTATTTGGAAAATTGCGTCCCATGTTTGAATTTTCTTGCTTAAAACCGCCCTCCCCCTCCCCAATTAGAAGGGCCATCCCCCAAAAATCCCGAAATCACTGAGCTCTAGTGTCTTGTGTGACGACGAAACACAGAAAATGGCATGAATCATTCACTTTTAAACCTTGGCGCCACAAAACGTCAGAAATCATTCTGCAATTGTGCCAACAGCTATTAGAAAAACGACCCTAGAATATCAATTTTGAAAATGATTATTTATGATTTTAACTGATTCAAACCGAAAATTTCAAGATATAACATTGGAAACGTGGTCTCTCTTGAATTCTGCATGATTTTGCAAGGTTAGTTTATTTTTTACGTGTACTTTTTACTTTGCCGCTCTAGATCTTTTTCTGAATATTACAGTGCAGGACAGCGAGCGTATATTGTCATTTTCGGTTATGGCAGCACGAAAAAGCCATTACAGCTCATTGTTTATTATGTGTCCAGAACTCGTATTAATAGATTTATTTTCTCGAGAAAAAAGTTGAAAATGCTCCAGAATAAGCACTCTCATCCCTTGGATAATTTTTAGGAGAAGGAAAAAATCACTTCCACGAAAAAAAAAATTGTGTCTTGAACGAGATTCAAACCAGCGATCCATCAATCGGAAATCGAAGCCTTTGCCACTGAGCTATTCCGGGTGACAGGCGCGCGTCCTGCAATGTCCTTTTCTTATTTTTGGAAAATTCCACTACATTTGGCGAACGGCACTCAGCTTTTTGGTTAGAGCGGGTCGTGGGTTTTTTTCTTGCACGTCACACAACATAAATTTATATCGCGCCAACCAGGAATGTTGGTGTGAAGCTTTATTTCGGGGGAGTCTACCCTGGTTTACCCCAACCCAAACGTGCTATAGTGAGACGTAGCTACTAAGCAAAACTGAAGTAGATGTTAAAGTGAAGGACAACTATTAATTTGAGAGTAATTAAAGAGTTACAACAAAATTTTAGTTTTGACTATTTAATGAAAATTAAGATTGGTTTTTTGTATAATAATAAATGTTGATATATGAATTTTTAGAAATGTTGAACTGAGTGAAATAATTTCGTATTTATTCGTAGCGTATCGTTGTTAATCCTGAGCCGTCCCGTGACGACAATCCTTGGACGCGAGAAGTTCAATAGGGAGAACTCATCAAACACACCCCCCGGGCATTTTCGTAAATTAAAGAAACTACAAGCTACGACCTATCTTAAATAATGACGTCTGTCACAGAAATCTTGGGCCCAAGTAATCGGTGTCAGTTTTTAGGCGCAAACCTTGTGCGGAAATAAAAATTGGTACGTATACTGTTCTCTAAAATACTTAAATTCCTAAGGTTAGTGGATAATTATTGTAAAATTCTCACGGACAGGAGCGTCGCCCTGGAATGTGCCTCGGAAAATATTGCTGTCTCGCTGCTTGGTGCTGACGTCTCGGTCAGATTGCGGACGGAGTCCTATCGAGGAGAATTTCGAGACAATGCGTAGCTCCAGCAGGGACAAGAAGATTTCTGTCGGCGTCACGGCGATGCTGACAAATGCTGACGGGTGTACAGCGTGGTAGAGAAAATACAGATGCGGAAATACAGATGATGGAACCGTTGTTAAAAAGTAAAGATGAATAAAGATGAAGGATGATATCGATAAGTAAAGTTGCGTGTACGTCGTCGTGCGGATTTCTCGATCCTGCCTTAGACCTTGCAGACAGATAGACGGAATTTCACGATATTTCGACGTGGACATACATATAATTTTTACACGTGGAAGTCGGAGTTGGAGGTTGGACCTAAAATTGATATTTTGTACCTATTTGAATACCTAATCAATAAATATCTTACCCCAGCACATCGGGCACTTATTTCAAAGAAGAATCTGGTCAGATCTGGCACGGATGGCCCACCAAAATTCGGAAAATCCACGATGGCTAGGGATTCTTAAATATTCACGTGAATTTTATACGACGTCTCTTATTTATCGTCTATTGAAAGAAACTCCCTCAAAAACCGTTCGCTTCTATCTCGATGCCTCTGAGCCGAACACCAACTCTTATCGGTTCACGCGCGATTTATTTGAAATGCCTAGGTACCTACTCTGTGATTTAGTACCTAAGTACCTACGTACCTACACACAAAGTAGACTATACCTCGCGCGGAAAATAAAATCGTTACAGTCCCAATATCTGTGTGTTATACTTATAACGTAACTGTCATATTTCAGAAAAACGCCCCAAAAAGGGGGACGCCGACACGGGATCTTAGGGGACTTTTAGTATGTTATAGCAGACACTCTTTACTGTCGTTTTATAAAAAATTTGGCCGACCATAAATTAGTTCGCGCTTTGACTTGAATAGCACCTAAAATACCTTAGAGAGACTGTACTATAGAGAAACGAAGCTATGAAAGGGATATATCGGTATTCTCTGTCAGTGTCTCGGCATTTCCTGGCCTCGTCAAAATTTAAAACAAAGTTAGCTGGGGTGGGCGTGGTTGCTATTGACATTTGTCATTTTCACGACTTGTTTACAAATTTTAATTGTCATTATTTTGCATGCCGAAATCGCCGAAACCCGGGCTAAAAGTGCCAAAACGAAAAAGGTGCACCGTGAAGCAGTACAAGAGTCGGGAAGATGTGATGTTTTCCTTGCCGAAGAAACCATCAGGTATAGAATCTTGCAAAATTGATGAACTTCTATTATTGTGCTTTTTGGGTTTTCCAGCTGTTCGGGGCCAGTACCTACTGAAATACATAATATACCTACTGCGCGTACGGCAATTACAAATATATCTTCACGATGGGGGTCACCACGTCGACGGTTACTGCATTCAACGATCAATGGAATTTGCGTTCGACGGAATGAGTTGGATGATGAAACCTACGTTCGACGAAATGCCAGCAGTACTTGAAATACGGTGATCGAAAGCATCTGCTATGTATGGAACACAATATACATGCCTAAAACAGTTTTTAATAGTTTCTGTTAAGTTTAGTGAAAAAATCTGTGTTGAAAGATGAAACGGTCGACTTAACCTCAACAAAAATATTGACAGCTCATGTCATGCATTTTGACTGTGACGCAGGGTGGTTTAGTAACAAGCAATGGCACCACACCCTGACGTGCAAATACCCTAGTGCTCTAGCTTTCTCTCTCTCTATACCCTTTCGCTCAATGACTGGGCTTGCGTCTCTCTCTGGGTAACCAGATCCCAGGTCTCTCTAAAATACCTGGGCTAAGGGTCTACTGGACCACTACGGTCACATTTCGTACCCTGACAGGGTCATTGTTATTCCAAAAACACTGTTCAAATGTCGAGGTGTTGTGTGTGTTGCTTTTCGAAATCGAGAGCGTCGTCAATTGACGTTGCTGTCACTCCTGCCAGATGGGGCGGCCGCCGGCTCGTGCTTCGATTTTTCAACATTTTTTGGAAAAATTTCAAGAAAATCCCCGCCAAATGGCCGGCACCGGACGACACTAGGTCCCCGAAATTCGTTTGGTTCTCTCAGCGGTTAGTTTAGGGTGACGATAGGCAACCAACAGTATGTGTCTCCTCAAGATCACGTGAGTTCAGAATCTGCCAGTTTATATACAGGGCGTTGCCGAAAGTGAACTTTATGTTATTAAAACTGTTCAGTTTTGTACATCTCAAGCATACAATGTAGCGCAGAACTCTTTAGAATGTTTGCATGAAAATTGAAGTGACATTTTCTGAGAGTAATTGGAATAGCACCCTGGAACAAAATTAAAAACAGGTTAGAATTTCTCACCAGAATCGACACATTCTCAACAAAGACGTAAGACGGTTCAAATAAGTTTTAGTCTTATAGGCGCGAGTGATCTTGGGTTGAAAAAAAAATCAGTGGTACTCTGAACAAGATGGATTCACCCAGTGACTGGCGAGGTGTTTTCGTCGTGCTATCTTCGCCGGGATTTGGATTTTACTGGCTGTTGCGGCTTCGGCAAGAGATAAACTTGACATTTCGCTGCGTAGCGAGATCCAATCAATCGACTATTGGAGAACAAAATATACGAACGAGAGATATCTCATACCTACCGCTACTGCTTACTGATACCTATTCCACCGATGGCGTCCATTCCCGTCTCGTCCATCATTATTTCTTTTATTCCGACGGGCGGCAAATTTATTACACATATCCGATACCGTCGCGTTTTATGGAGCACTATACAGATAAACCTTAATAGTTGCGCGACCAACTACAGCATTAAATTTTACGTCTCGGCTGTAAGCTACTGGTGGTTAAGTAATGTGGAATAATTTTGTGCAAAAGCTTGCGGGTTTCCAAGCGGTCGGGTGTATGCTCTCTCTACCACATTCACTCTGACACGGCCAGAATGATCTACTCCCGTACCACTAAAATCCAGCCAGGAGAGAACGCGACAGGCATCTGACAGGACCGAGATGCTGGCTCTATGCGAAAATAGGAAGGTATACCTACGGTTTGTCGGTTTGTTCAACGAAATTGTTGTTATTCCAAGCTCACAGTTTCTGATTAGCATTCCGACGTTATAAAATTACCGCGTTTACAAGTTAACCAGCCCATATAATACGGGGCGTAACGTTTCGACATAAACATAAACACAGGTAGGAGAGTGTGGCGCTGTATCTTCTGTCTCTATTAGCGAACCGGCTTAATCTTGACATCAATTGTGTCGTAAAATTCACATTTGCCTAGCCCTGCGTATTTTACTCTTACGCGAACAATGTCTCTCTGAGCTCGGATCATCAGGATCGACAAGATTTATTATGGGTATGGCTTTACGACCAGAAGATTTGAAGAAGCACTGTGTTCTGTGTAGGTGCCATCAGTACAGGATCTGTTTGGACACGAACATGCGAACTGTATATCTGACTCCTTTCTTAATTGCTACCCGTTTATCTCAAACCTAGTTTGTAACGTTTTGTTAGTGATTCGGACAGTGTGGCTCGAGGCTTAGGTTCAGTTTCTATCCGTACCCATACAGTTTATTACTCTCACAGACCGTCAAGGGCTTTAAATTTACAGTGCGGCTTCAGTCAACTTCTAGTTACTTCCTCCTGATGATATCCAAAACGACACGCTAACGCTACGTGTACTACGTTTCAGAAGATAGAATTCAATTTGTATTTTTCTTCTTTTCTTCGTATTTTACCGCTAACAAACCTGTTTATTTTCAAGTTCCCTCTTTTGATGTTTTCTACGATACCATATCCCGGTGTTTCTGAGCTTTCGCTCCTACTTTGTCAGAATCAAGTAGTCCACGTAGATTTTCTCGCTGCGCACCACAATAGCCCCTGCTTGACCTTTCGTGAACATTTCTTTTATGCTTGTCAAGTATCCCAAGTATGCAGTGAACTGAGGTTCAGTGGCACCCTTGCCTTACTCCTCTGGATGTGTAGAAATGTTCACTCTTTTCTTTATTCACTCTGGCTTTGTTTCTTATCTCCTTGTAAACCTCTCCAGTTCCATAAATCAGGTTGCTGCATGTCAGCTGAGGCCAGCTTGAGAGAGCTAGACTGGGAGCATAGGGTCAAAAAAGGCTTTGCCGTGTGAAACTTCGTCAAGATATCTAGAAATATGTCCTAGTCGATTACTGGAGGATCAAGGACCATGAAAAATTATGGTGGAATATTGGCATCTATTGCAGGCAAATATGGTGGAGGCGCCGAAATGGGCTTCATCTGGTAATAAGAAACTGGCTGTAGCTCGTTTCTTTTTCAACGGATTTCTACATCTGATGAGTCATTTTGTAGACAAAAAAAATTCTCTTCTGATTTTATACCTAAATTTACAAACGTCATTTCAGGAAACTTTCAAAATTATCTTTATAAGATATGCTAAATTCCGGCCTTTTTTAAGGTTATCTGATATTTTTGAAACTTGGCAGTATTATAAAACTTGAGGTGCTTTTTCCGAATTTCTACTTTTCCACTTCGTATCTTTTTCCGTTTTGGCCGCCATGTTGGAAAAATGGCGCCCAAAAAACAGTTTTTTGTTAATATCTTCATTTCAGTCAATAAAAGGTGGAAGCGTTTGTATGCGAATGGAAGCTTATTCAATTCTCTACAATTTGACACCTTACTCGTCTACGTGCTACTTCCGGTTCTTAGGTTATGACGTCTAGAACTCCCTGAAGCATCAACTTTTGTCATCCAATCAGCACATGGCAAGTTGATCTTAGCCCCACGCGGCAGTCAAATTAACCATAAATAATGCTAAGTTGTCAACCAGAGACCATTGATATCCAGAGAATCAATCATGGTAACGGTTGTTATGCAACTACAGGGTGAACTCTAAGGGAAAATTGACTTTGAAAAGGTATAGTTTGAGAACCGTAAGTCACACATGAGTGATTCAGATGTCAAATTTTAGAGAATTTGATAGACCTCTCCTTTTGATATGAATCTCAAAATGTTATAACGAATTTTTGAAGAAAATTCTAATAATGCTTTTTTTGCGCCATTTTTTCGAAATTATGGCCAGAACAGCGCAGAAATACGAAGTGAAAAGTAGATGTTCTGAATGATGACCCCAAATTTCATCATGATAATGAGCTTCGAATGTCTCTGATATCCTTCAAATGCTATATTACCTTTATTTCTTTCTAAAGTCAGTCTGCTTTCACAGTTCACCCTGTAATCAGACAATTAACATCACCATGATCGATTTTCTCAATTTTTATTATCTATGGTTAATGCCCAAGAGCTATTCATGAATAATATGCTCACTACATGACGGTGGTATCAATTTAACATGCTGATTGAATGCTGAAAGTTGATGCTTGAACTTTGGACTCTGAAACTTTCACTATGTATCGAATATATTGTTCAGCTACGATGTTCCCAAAAAAAAAAAAAAGAATCAGAGCTGGTTTCTGGGTTTGATGTTGAATATAGAAAAGGGGGATTTGCTTTCATTTTTCTTAGCTGAATATCCTAGTATTCTTTTTATATCAAAAATGTGTTTATTTTCTTGATTTTTTTGGGAACATCGTAGCGGAACAATGTATTCGATACACAGTGAAAGTTCCAGAGTCCAAAGTTGACCAGGGACTTGAGAAATGAGGACGAGGGACGGGATTATGTCAAAATTTCCAGTTGCTCCGCCACTGGACAACTTATCAAGAAATTGAAATTCCCCATTCTAGATGCTTGTTACAGAGGGGCCTAGCCAAATTTTCACCAAAATCGGTTGAAAATTGTGGAAACTGTACCTCCACGAAAATCGCCTTTTTTGAAATTTGAAGGGCTGTATCTTTATTGTGGATGATTTTAGATGGAGTTATTTAATGACATCCTGAAGTTTTTGTAATTCTGTGTCGATCCTCCGAGTTACAGAACTGAAATTCGATCAACTGGGGGCCTGGCCCCCATGGGGGTGCACAGGGTGACCGCACCACTTTTGAGCGTTGCCACAAAAAAATCTGATTCTGTGGACCTTAACTGATTGGAATACCAAAAAAAACCTTTTCGACCTCTAAAAAAATGCAGGATAGTATCTAGCGGATGGACTATTATGAGATTTCCAGAACCGAATAATATGGTTCTTGGTTTCGAATTTGCCCAAGATCAAAGACGACTTCGTTAGCGTCAGCCGTTCTTACATCTGATAATTGTTTGAACAATCAGTTTCAAATTTTATACCACTGATTTTCGGCATGGGCTACTCAATATCTGGAAGACAGGTTCGGTCCGGCTGTTTTCTTTGTGCGCGTCCGAGCTGGTTCATTACTGATTGTGATTACGCATAACCACTAACTTTGCGGCCTTCCTTTATGAGACCTGGAGCCGCTTCTTTCTTGTAAACTTCCTCGATAAGTTTACTACTCTAGTTTTATGACTTTCTTCTTATCCGGGCGGATTTTTCTTCAAAGCGAAAACCATGTCAATACGGCCCCCCATATAGTCCAGTCAAATTAAGCAAAAATCAAGTCAAACCGGAAATAAATTAGGAAGTTGACAAAATCTGGTGGATCGATGCAGAATTCAACGTAGCATAACATACTGAAATTCCCGGAAATTCTAAGGCTTGGATTCTTTTTTACGACCAATAAAAGAGCGCCAGCCTTGAAAATTCTCAATTCTTTCTGAATAACTTGTAAACTATTACCTTTATGACACAACTACCAGCAAAGCGAATGTTGCCTGTTCAATTCTCAAGAGATCAGTACTAAATTCATTACTTTGTGGTCAATAGTCTCTGCGATACAGCGGCTGCCAAAACGCAGTGAAAATCACTCAAAATTTATTTCCGGATTTTATGTAACAATTTGCATAGTGTCTGTTCATGGGCTGTAACGTGGACAGCAATGGGCAGATTTCAATGTGTTTCACATGTCTGGAAAGCCAATTCAACATTCGGTATCACATTTCTATCTAGAAGTCGCTAACTTCAAAATGGTACTTTCCCTCGACCTTTGAAATCGATGCTTGATGTCCCAAAGAATCCCCAAAAGTCAATTTATTTCTACCCATGCTATTCGCTTCATTTTGCAAGTAGGGCAAAACCATCCAGGGAATATATGGATAATTAAATACCAAAAAAACAACATCTTTCGAAATCTCGTTCCTAGTGATGGTTCTTGAGTTATATGGGTTGAAAGACTAGAGCGACCTTTTTAGAAAGAAAAAGGTAGTCCAGACACTAACTGCTGATTACTGTAAGAACCTTGCATTTGAGGTGTAAGATGCCACTTGGCAGACGTGGAAAATACATCAGTATATTCAATACGTCTGCTAAGTGGCATTTTGTATCATCAGGTGCAAGGTCCGTACAGTATTCAACAGTTGGTGTCCGGACCACCTATCTTTTTTCCAAATAGGTCGTTTTAATTTCTTACCCCATATAACTCACGAACCATCACTAGGAAAAAGATTCCAAAACATATTATTTTCTGGTATTCAATTCTTCATATATTCCCTGGATGGTTTTGCTGTAGGTAAAAAATTGAGCAAATGGCATGGTGTAAAAAAAATCGATTTTTGTGGATTCTTTGGGACATCAAGTATCGATTTCAAAGGTCGAGGAAAAGTACCATTTCTAAGTTGGCGCCTTCTAGACACAAATGTGATACCGAATGTTGAATTGGCTTTCCAAACATGTGAAACACATTGAGATCCGCACATTTTCTTTCCACGTTACAGCCCCTGAACTGACACTATGCAAATTGTTACGTGAAATCCGGAAATGAATTTAGAGTAATTTTTACTGCGTTTTTGTGTCCTAAAGGTAATAGTTCACCAGTTATTCAGAAAAAATCAAACATTTTCAAGGATGGCGCTCTTTTATAGGTCCTAGAAAAAAAGCCAAGCCTTGGAATTTTTGGGAATTTCAGTATGTTATTATACGTTAAATTCTGCATCGATTCACCAAATTTCGTCAACTTCCAAATTTATTTCTGGTTAAAACCTATTTTGACTGGGCTAATAGCACTTCCTTCGATCAGTAGAGTTCGCTTTGTCACATCACAGAGAAATTTCTTTGGGAAATCAATGGATACGCGAATTTTGAGTCGAATCCCACAGTATATAGGGTAACTGAGGCCAAACATCTTAGGATGGCAGCTGCCAAGGGGCAGATGGGGACCGAGATGGGGACTATCGGTGAATCGAAGTCTCCGCTGTCTCAAGACGGAGATTAAAGATTATAAGTGCTATGATAAGACAAAAACTTCAGTGCTCTGTAGGGGGCGATCAGAAGAAGAAGGATGAAAAGTTTTCAGTGTTGGGGCTGTGTGACCCCACAGTGAGGCCCATTAGGAAAAGGTCCACCAAAACTCAGCTGGCGAAATTCTTAGCATAGGGAACGTCTGGAAGCGGAGGCGTATGTACGGGACTATTAGAAGATAGAAGACAAAGTTCTCAGTATGAAGACTGCTTGAGACAAACACACTAGTATAAAAGCTGTCACAGAAGAGGCCTAAGAATGGAGGCAAATATCAGTAAAGAAAATAGCAGATGCAAGGGTTAGTTTAGCATGGGAGCTGTCCTGGGATGGAGACCTAAGCTTAAGCGTTATCAGCAAATAAGATGCAAAATCTTCGATGTGATTGCCTTAGCTTGGGGGAACCACGAAGAAGTTAATGATCGAAGCTTTCAGTATTATGGGAGCTATTAAAGAACAGGAGTTGGAGTTTTTAGTTTGTAGGTTTTTTGGGAGCGAAAACCTGAGTATGCGGTGCTATGAGAAGACAAGGAATGAACTCTCCCTTAGGGAATTTTGGATGTGAGAAGGGAAGTACGAAAGCCATTCGAGACGGATGCGTAAGTAAGAAACTATCGGCAGAAATAGCACAAAGTTTTTGGTACGGGAGCTGTATGGCTCAACTGAGGAGACCACCAGAGAAAGGCTACTAGGATTCAGCAGACGGATTGGTTTTCAGTACGGAGGCTGTGCGCAAGCGAAAGCCGAAATGTTGAGGCTATACGAAAAGCAAGGCAAGTTTTTCAGTATTGAGGTCGCCTAGAGGAAACATCTTAGTATGGAGTCGGTCGAAGAAGAAGTGAAGTGAGCAGTATGGAGGTTTACAAACGGCAAAGATCGAAGTCTTTGTCGGGGCTGTCTAGGGGCGAGAGCTGAAAGTATAGGTGCTATCAGAAAACGTGACACAAACTGAATTTTCCTTCTTTCCGTAAAAGCTTAGGATGGGGGCTGCCTGGAATTGAAGGTCCAAATACAAGGGCTGTCAGAAGACAGGCCGAAGTTCTCTATGAAGTTCGTCTGGAAGAAGGGTTCAAATATGGGGACTATCAGTATAAGGGCTATCAGACGGCAAGCGTGCATGTCTTGAATATAGCAGCTTTGTAGCTTTTTGGAAGCAAAGACAAAAATGTGAACACTGCTAGAAGACGCGAGATTTTGGAATGGGGACTATATGGGGTAAAGAATTAAGTATTTCAGAGGGCGGTCTGGGGAGGAAGTGATGTGTATCCCTGAAAAGTATTTCTCATCAGAACGGGAGACATCAGAATCCAAGATAGATGGGACCCTCAGTGTGGCTCAATGTGGATGTTATCTAGAAACGAAGACATAATATGGAAGCTATCAGAGAACAGTGGGTGAGGCACTGCCCGAGGCAGAAATCTTAGTGTGGGAGTTCTCCGAAGCCTGGGGTGTCTTTGATGTCATTTCGGCTTAGTAGGGGCACCATACTCATCTTGAGTGATCAGAACCCTATTTGATCCCCAAAAGCCTTTTGACTACATGTACTTTTGATGGCGGTATCAGTGCCGTGTTGTGTAATTCGACTTTCGGGGGTCTAGCTTTTCTCCGAGAGCTTCTTCGCGAAAGATTCTCTTGTCCTCCTCCAAAAGATTTCCGTCAAAACCAGTGGCATCCGATGGGAGTATAGCAAACACAAGATCTTTCCACACGAGGATACATAACTGGCTGGTAAAATATTCAAGTGAAGCGAACCGTATTTCGGGTTTCTGCTGCAATGCCTTTCAAGAACATAAAATCATATAATCAGGTTCTGGACCGGGCCAGATTTCAATGCATGACATCAACCCTTTTCGAAATCGCATAATATTGCTCATTCCGAGGACGGCGCGCTAATTATTCTAGCCAAAGGCTCCACTGCAAATATGCGCCTAATCCTGGTGTTGTTGTTTTAATTATTGTCCTAGAGCATCAACACACATTGCAGTATTTGTGTTTGCAGAGGCCACACATAGACATACACACGTACGAATATACGCATGCTTGCCTAGGCCAATATCATGTCAATTTCGCGCGCTCACAGGGTAGTAGTGGTGGAGACCGATGTGTCTCTTTATGGGGGTGTGCGTCGCCCGAGCTGACATATTGCATCACTTCCATCATCATTACGTCGAAAAGTTTAAATTAAACATTTTTGGGAACGCGTTAATAAAGTTGCTGATGACACGGCCAACGTCCGGAGTGCTGGCCGAATCATCGTCACCCATCTATGATATGGCGATACTCGCATCAGGAAATTTAATGTATAGAATTATTATAGGTATTATAACGAGCGATTTTATTCACAATCAGCATATCCATTAGTTGATCCATCCCATCGTTTCCATTACTGACTTAAAAGTTGGGACATGAAATATTGCTTAGTACCTAACTTTTATTTCCCAACTTGTCGGAAAATACAAATGGCAAACTGGCGCTCGCGCTTTTGCGTGGCTTCAAAATATCTTTTGTGCTGACACTTGTTTTTTTTCTGCTGCGGGTCGTAACTCAAGAGAGCTTGATGGAAATATTGACGGGAGGAGCACTAAATAAACTCAATAAATTACTGGGCAAATTGGGTTATTTTCATTCATAGACAAAATAAGATTGTGACAGACATAAAACTGCCAATAGTCAATGGCTGTACCCACGTGTATCTTGAGCCAGTAGCCCCTCCAGATATTGCGATTCACATAAACAAAAAATTATAAGGCGCCAACAACAAATGAAAGAAACAGTTATTTTCCACCAAGGACTACAAAAGACTGCTCTAGTCCAAAAGTTCCCCTGATACCCGGTATACCCCTGTGACCGGGGGGTACCTCAGGGACTTAAGGTGATCAAGGGGTATATGCCCCAAAAAGTAGGGGTATTTTGAGTAACCTAAGGAGACACATTTGAATTTCCCGCAACAGTGACAATAGAGCCTCTGACAGGAACGCTTTTGTGCTTCATATTCACTTGACGAGACGTGCGGGAAGGGAGTGGAAGAACCGCGGAAGAACCAAATGTTCGCCATGATAAAACTCAAGAACGCTTAATGGGGCTGACGAAATACCCTACTCGGCTGTATTCCGGGGACACGACCCCCTGGGGTGTATGGTGTATCCATCTAGGGTATATCCCCCGAAGGGTATACTCCTCTGGAGTGTTTCCCCAGGGTATATCTCCTAAGGATGGATCATTTGTCGTCCCTGGGGTATATGTACACACATTGAAATTGGCCCATTTTACAGTAACGCAGCGGTGTTCCAAGTTCTAGGCCGGGAATTCGTGATTACAGGTGGGTTTAATTTTGATTTCTTTGCTGATTTTATTCCTCAAGATACTGCCTATCTTGGCACGTGAATTTGTCGCTCGGTCAATGTTGCATGTCACATTTTTGCAAATTTCAAGTAGGTTTTTCTCGTCGCGAGCCGAACGCCATTGTAAATTGCGACGTAAATAAGGGAAATGTAAAATTTGAGAATTTCGCTCTAGTTGAAGTCAAACCCCACTGAGAATGAAAAAAAGCATCACTCGTACGATTTGTTTAGTTTGTTTTAGAGAGAAACATCTTACCTATCGGGTAGGTAGCTACGACGTGGGTATAGCGACGCTCTGCCCGTACGCCGTCTGGAATTCTCGCCAGGTCCGGATTCAGAAATAATACATTCAATTCCTTCATTAGTCAAATATGTTTAGTCGCTGAATTACAAAATACCTCATGCAGGTGAATGAATATCCACATATTCAGGAGTGTACGTTGTCATGACAGTGTTTGTTGCTACTACAAATCCTGCAAGCGGCAAAGCAAAGCCTGATAGAGCCTTGTTGAACCTGAACAAGTGTGTGAGCTAGCTTCTAACAATTTATCATGTTTGACGTGTCCCTGAAAGCCGTGTATGGGCCAACACTCTCTGGCTGCTCAGGAACTGTTCAAATGTTAGTGACTTTTGTGTGTTTCATGTTTTGGGGTTTTTCTGATTCCTGTTTGAGGCATCAAGGAGGGTCGGGAATAGGGAGAGCAGTTACAGGTTGGCAATAGATCGGTCTCAACTCTGGAGGGACGACCAAGCTATTGGGTTGAGGTCTTTTCGGCGGTCCCTTGAGCCTATACATGCAAAACCTACTCTGTGGAAGCCCAGAGCCTTGATTTAGTTGAGTCACATGTGTGTACTGATTTCGTTTTTGCTTTGAGAGAGATGCAGAGTGGCGAAAGAGTGTGGTTTGGTTCGTAGAGCGGAAAATTGAATTGGTTCCCACCAAAGCGTAAGCGGGCGAGTTTCCTTTTGTTGCTACTCAAATAATTGGCAAACTAAGCGTACATTTTAAGACGTTTGAGTACCAATTTGCACTGACTTGATGAATGCATTACTAGAGTGACTTATCCGTCACTTTCGTTAGATCATTTGGGGAGGGATTGCCAGAACCCAATCAGGCAATACGCAGGGGATTCTTTGACGTGTTCTTACCATGTGTGCCTGTCAGCAAATACGCCACTTTTTTGAGTTTACTGACAGTTTGACGCGTTTGATAATTTCGTGTTGTGTTTTGTTAATCTAATTATGTGTTTATTTTGTTGTTGTGAGTTCTTGCATTGTCAAATGATTTGTAATGATTTTCTTATTTCATTTTGTGTTTGTGTTCTGTTGTTTTGGTCCATGTTATGTCATTTTGTCACTCCGTCAGTTCACTGTTGTGAGGTGTTTTGAGAAAAAAGACAGATTCATTGAAAACTTTGCTAACGATTCAAATAAAAAGTTCCTTTTGCTTGCCTTCATTCGCGTTCCATTAGGAAATTTCAGTATTATCTCCAAATGTACGTTCTCATCTAGAGTGAAAACTACACAACGTAAAAAAAGGTAGACAACGTAGGAAGGAGGGGGGGGGGGAGTAACGACGATCACAGCCAAACGTCGAAAAGTGAGTTACATTACAAGGGTAAAACGGGACAACTGATGAGATAATAATTACCAGGCAAGAAGGCGATGAGTACAATAATGGTAACATGTAGCGACGACAAGTGCGACGCGATGCGAATGATTACCGCTATCACTAATTAATTGATAATATTAATCAGCTATGATTCCAACAATGCTTTGTTATCAGAACAGAAATGGAAACTCCTCCGAGTTAGTTTGGAAAGCCAACTTTTCTCTGCGCGTTGCGTTTCAGATTAATTAGAAAATTTCGCCGCTAAACATTTTGTTGTGCGTTATATTGTTTGTTATATTTACCGCATCGGCGACGCTTCCGTGACTCCCAGCAGTTCATAATAAAAAAGGAAATTAGTCAAGTTTCAACAAAAGATCCTGCGACGCGGCATTAGCCTAATTGATTTATGCCGTTGATGTTTCCAAAACAACCATAAAACTACCCGCCACCACCCATCACCGCTGGTGTATCCTACGGCCACAACCTGCAGTCATTTGTAAGGTATAAAACTCGAATGGGCACAACTAAAATCTGAGAAACTTGAATCATAATAATTTTGATGATAATATGCGCCGTGCTGATGGATTTCGTTTTGGAAACTTTCCCATCGGCATGCTAAACCGCAGTTTAGGGGCGTTTCATGTGCGTTTTCAAATTTAACAGTTCTCTGCAGGTGTTCCGAAATGAAGTGCCGAAGTAACACGTCATTTTCTGTCTCGCACGCGTGGGTTAGGTACGTTTTTGAATATAACCAACTGTGCAGCAGTAAAACTAACTGTGCAGTAGTAAATGTCATCTTCACGTATTATACCTGTGCACAATAATACTACACAGGTTTAAACCTAAGAGATTCACTGAAAAAAATAATCTTACAATATTATATCTGACCGATGAGATCCTAAACAAACAAAACGATCATTTTTTGCTGTGGTGCAGGCAGAATTAAATCCGAAACGTTGTCGAAAATGGGAATGAATACTGTTGGAATAGAAGACAAATGGGTACATGGTGGAAGTATAAAAAAAGTTCCTGGTAACAACCAGGTTTTTGAACGTATGTGAAGTAAAACAGTAGACAACAGAGACAACACGACTGTTACATTGAACATTAATGGTTTGATTGTGATTGGTTTGAACGATAATATGCCCCTGCTATATATAATGTAACAATACAATTAGATATGTATGGTTGCCTACATTGCATGTATGCAGCTGAGCGGTCAGTATTAAACTAGAGCTAGAGCAGAGCGTTCGTTTTATTCGACGATCCAACATTATATGCGCTGCGAACAGGATAAAGGAAAAAGAAGGAAAAGTTTCACCAGTACGTCTATTGCAGAAAATTCGATGTCGAAACCGACCATCAACCGCTGATTTTCACTTTTCAACAAAATCTAAAAGATTGTCTATCTCGACTTCAAAGCATTTTATTGTTTTTACAGAAATATGACATCAACTTGATTTACAAACCCGGGGAAGAATTGATCATAGCTGATACTTTTGGCCTAGAGCTGAAGCAGAGCAGTCATTTGATTCGAAGATCCAACATAACATGGCGCTGCAAACAAGCTGAGGAGAATGGAGGAAAAGTTTCACCAATACGTGTATTGCAGAAAATTTATTGTCGAAACCGATCATCAACCGCTATTTTCACTTTTTGTCCAGTTCGACTTTAAAGCATTTTGTTTTGCAGAAATATGACATCAATCTAATTTACAAACCCGGGAAAGAATTGATAATTCCATATACTTTTGACATAGACCTGAAGCTAGGGCAGAGCGGTTGTTTGAATCGAAGATCCAACATTACAGCTTTGTTAAGGGAGAAAATCAATTCGGGGTTATTTTTCAACTGCCTATTGTCTATGCTTATGTAATTATCAATTCCTGACATTCTTGTTATTGATCTGGGGTTATTGAGGGTTCTGGATTCTGTTTCTTTTTTTTAGGAAGAGTTGATGGCCTAGCTTTTGGGTCCATTATACCATCACCTCTTCGGACCAGCGGGGTCCATCCAGCCCGCAACGTGATGCTTGGACGCTTCATGTTCGGTCGGTTCAAGTACTGGAGTCGCCAAGCGCACGGTTCATCGGGATTCCGCCAGACTCTCAACGCAGGTATGAAAATATGGTTCGTTTCCCGCTTATGCTGCCGGTTATCTGCACATGCCGTACTGCCGGTTGCTGACGTAAAATTTTGAAAGGCTTGCCCAAGGTCATTCAAGGGTCATTCAAGGGTCATTCAAGGAAGATTATCAGCTCGTTCAGAATTTGGGTGAAGACCGACCAACCAAATCCTGACTTCACTTCGCGTTCTACCAGCGCTATGTGCGGTCCCCTTTTTATTAGGAGCTATTTTCCATTCGACTTATCGAGAATAGCACAGCGGGAGGCAGAAAGAGCACTACAGCTGCAGGTTCATCAAAAACAAATTGAAATTCATCCGAATTGATTTCACACACAAAGACGCTGCTGGTCGCTGTGTCGTTGCTGTGATCGGGGTCCTGTGAAATGCTGGTATTTCACCTATACAGACATATTTCATGCGCGAGGAATAATCCCAGTTCACTGCATTTTAATGGAGTGAATTTCGCCGTTTCGTACGGAACGGCACACAGGAATAGTCGTTGATTGTGTGGCGAGTTCTAAATGCGTGAGACCTATTCGGGGATATCAGCCAGCAGCAGCAGCAGCATACCTGACCTAATTGGATTTTATTTAATTGAGCAAGCTTCATTTTGCATGGCGGTTATTTCAGGCGCCACCACCTGGACAAAAACGGCACGTTAAGCTTGGCTCGCCCTCAAGCTTCTGCAAATATTGGGAAACAGAAACACACACCTGGATTTGCATTATTAAAATTGCAAGCGAGCTCCGCAGAGAAAATCGTGTCGCAAGGTGTACGGCGGGAGACAGTGATTGCTTGAAATTGGGCCATGCAAGTGTCATGCAAACACCTTCTCTGCTCGCAAGTCGCAGAGGGCAATTCTTTTCTTTTTACAGCTACCAAGCAATAAAAGGGGGATGACTGTTCCCCACACCTCTATACTGCTGCTGCTGCTACCTACTACCACTATTGCCGTATACCAAAAACTTTTTCGATCTCTGTGAATATTGTAAATTTGCACGCGATATCAAGTCACGCATCACCGAGATGACATCCGACGTGAAAATGACTTCAGTGTGTAATGATGCAAGAGGAAATTTATGGTTTTTCTTCGCGCCATGCTCTGCATGCCTGTATCCACTGCTGAAACCCCGGAAAATCCCGTAATGTCGCACCGTGGGGGTTGTAACCGGCGCGCAAATGTATGGCCTGGCAATAGGGCGAAACGAAAATCATTCTTGATTGAACAAAATTGACGTGCGTTATATATGGGAGTGTGAAGTTAGCAGACGTGCGAAGGTGTTTGCTATTCTACTCTCTCTCCCAAGCCACAGAATAGCTATATACAGAAGCATCACTCGTGGCGGTCCCTTTGATCTTTTGCCTTGGTTACCGGTGACCTTGCGCCATTTTGTTGGTAAATTTTCGTAGAGGTGGGCGTAAAAAAATGCAGCAGAATGAGAAGTGGGGTGAATTATTTATTATTCATCATTCCCTTTTCTTTGCTAAAGGTCTCACAGTTGGTTCTTTTCTTTTTTTCATTGATTAAATGTCACTTTTTGCTATTTAAACCAGTTTCAATGGAAATTACTATTGATTGGGGTATTCTAGACTGTTTCTGCCCCAATAATCTCCATTGGGAGTGCATCAAAAAAGTTATTATGTATCGAAAGTGAGTTCAGCTAATTTTTCAAAGAAGCCGTGCGAATTTTTTTTTCATCACAGCCGTAAGTAGGTGTAATTAAAAAAGTAAAGGAACAAGTGTAGAATGATTTATTATAATAAAGACCAATTAACAGTATAATACAAAAAAGTGTGCAAGCTGTGTCTGCTATGTCCATTTTGTCGACTTTCAGTTACAAAAAGGCAAAGAAATTTTCATCAACTCCAGTGGAAAACCATATGAACCTGTCTGACATATTTTTCTAAAACAGTCTTTGATGGCAGAACAAGTGCTTTTTTTTTAAGAGCTTGTAACATTTGGGGCCCAAAAAATATAATAACAAAGCAAACTTTTTGAATTCATCAAACTAACGTCGGCCATGGCAATTTCTTTTCAATGGATTGGCTTATTGCACTTCGGCTAGCTTGGATAATTCGGGATTTAAAAGTTTGTAACACAAAAATTGAAACTGGATTCATGTCCGAATCTTGACTACTTTTCCTAAAATCCTCGTCAATCTTTTTCTTCAAAGCCGCATTTTCTTTTTGGAGATGGACATTTTTTTCCAACAGCGTGACTTTTCTTGATGAGTTCTGCCTCAAAGCTTCGAGGAGTTCGAGTCTGAGCTGAAGACTCTCTTGTTTCGGAAGTCTGAGTTTGAGCTGGAGACATCTGCGGCGGCTTTTCTCTCTGTCCATCTAAGTCACTGATCATCTCAGAAACTGAAACATTTTTATTGCTATATGAAGAATTCTTATTTCATCTTTGATTAGGTACCTACCTCAAATATTCTGCAGTATTTTAGGTTTTTTCAAGTGCTGGCTGGTCACATATTATGTCTCCAAAAGAACTCGATCCTTCGTCGGAAACACTTGTGAAACAACCACTGCTTGTAGATGGATGTTGGTTTATCTTGCCAATGAAATCCATCGAAGTCCATCCATTGAAATGAAGTCCATCACGACCATTGTTCTCGATTCAAATTTTACACCTGAAGCAAAAATAAATCAAATACGTGCAAGATAACATAACACACGCCAAGAAGCAGAATTAATGTGAATTTTTGGTGAAATAATACGAATGTAGAAACTGTACAATTGTGTATGTTGTAGGTACTTACATTGCTGTGTCTTTCGGAAATCGAAAGAACCGGCGATAAAGGCTCTCAGTCTTCACTGTCACTTTCAGAATAGAATCTGTAGCCGAAATCTTTGTACGAACATGCAACGCCCCATTTGCTTTTCAGCTTCACCTGTTCTGCGTCGTTCATGATGAAAATGTTTTGAAAATGCCGAAGAAAATGTTTTCGAAAATCGAAATGTCAGAGTGACATGAAAAATCAAATGCCAAATATTCCCAGTCTACTCGGCCATTTCAAACGCTTCGCGCGTCCTCATCGCTGTGCCCATCTCTCGCTCAGTGCCCAATAGGATTGCCCGCATAACACGGAAGGTAACGAAACTATACCGAATACTGCCGAGTAGCACTCAAGGACCGCCTTCTGGTATTTTTTTTTATCTCACTCTAATTTTTGATACCCTTTTCTAGTCACGCTTCTGTATATAGCTATTCTGTGCCCAAGCCTCTCATCGCAGCCATCTATCTCAGCAACGTTGCAAATGTTGCTAGTTTCCAACAGATACACAATTCTTGGTCTGTAATTGGCCGTAATTATTTGCCCCGTGTCTAGATTGTCGGTCACTACAGGTTACCATTGTGTTTATCTGGTCTGGTAGTTGTCAGTTTTGTCCCTAATTTACATGTGGAATTTAGTCAAGATGCCGTAATGTGGTGCCGATACGTCAAGTTTAACTGAAAGCTCAAGGGTCGAAGTGGAACACGGATGGGTTCACATTCTTTTGTAGTCCTTGTTAAGAAATGAACACTTTCTTCAATTTGTTGTTGGTTATCAGTGCCTAACGGGGCCAATTTCTTGAAATTTGGGCCTGTCTCCCAAGAGGGATGTTATTCTACAGGGTCTCAAATGAAACAGTGCAAAACTCTTTGGGGTTCGGTCATCCCCCATTTTGTCAAGAACTTTTTTCATGTATACCAACAGTAAAAATTTCAATAAAGTTATATAATTTTTGTTATATCTACACACTTTTTGAGAATTAGCTTTTCAATAGGCTATATTATCCATACTCGTAGTACAGGCGCCAGGGATAAGAAAAGATGTAATGCAATGAGGAAATAATTACCAATAGGCTGGTGAAATAGGTAATCTTTATCCGTTCCCGACTTCCCGGCGGAAGGCGTATCCTCGGACTCCACCCCCATAGCAACATAGAAGCAGACATTGGTGAACGATGTCCTCTCTCACCCTTTACTCAAATATTCCGGATGCTGAGCGCCATATTTGGGTCCCACCTTGCAAATCGTGATGCCGGGATGCCACTTGACAGAAACGTTGTACATATCCTATGGTTCATTTTAAGAAACGGAGCCCACCTGCCATCCCTGGCAGATCCTTGGTATTGGTGGTCGATGGTCCAAGAGGTTACCATTTTTGGAATCTTTGCTTTTTTGTACTTTTTTCATTGGACTATATATTTTCAAGGTGAAGGAACACAATGCAATAAGTTTTCAAAAAGTGTAATGCACCAGTGGCGTACCAGACGGCTGCGAAGGAGCCAGGGTGCAATTTTTCACAAAGTACTATATTAAACCGTGACTAACACCTTTTTTACCATGTTTGGCATCATTTCTAATCGAATCACACATTCTGATTCCAAAAATAAGTGTGAAATGTCGATAGAAACGTGTTTAACCCGGTTTTATTGAGAAAAACTTGATGTTTTCACCCTCAAATTTGATGTTGAGTATAATTCTAGTTCCATCGTGACCCAAAGTATTTGAACTATGATTTTGAATTGGTTGGGCACAGAGAACAGTTGGCTTGGGCTATTTTACAAACAAATGTCATTTGATGGAATTTCTTCCCGTTTTATGAAGTCACAGAGAAATCTTGTTTCTTGAGATATCTCATGTCAACAGCTTGGTGAGACAAAGCGTGCTATTCACAGGAAGAACTATACTAGAGTTACAATGTACCTTTCATTCAGTAATTTATCCATTTTAATGCATGAGAATAGTTTTCTCTATTGAATAGAACAAAGAGAATTAAAATCAGAGCCGTATTTTTGTCTTGACATCGTTTTTCTTCCGACAATGCGGAATAAATTTCGTGAAAAAAAACGCGAAGTTTCGACCTATGCATTCTATTCCTAGTTTCCATCATGGTCCAAAACACTCAAGATCACAATTTAGAAATATATAGATTGTTCAACTGAACTGCTTTAAAGAAGAATTTCATGCACTAGAAGTTTCTATGGCTGCTACAGAGTCACACGGTAGTTTTGTTCGGCCTCTAGGTCTTTTCGTTCTATAGTCATAAACTTTCAAGTTCATGAGAACGACTCTTAGGAAGACCTCCTCAGAATTTTGGTTGAAAGAATTTCGCTTCTAGGTTTTTTTGTTTCCCAGTTATCGGTTTTCAATTTCATCGCAACAATCCTAAACCCTTGGAAAAAAGTTATTCCGATATAAAACGATGCTGCTCAAGTATCATGCTGATTTTGATGCCCGTCTCAACAAGCCGGCCCGCGGGAATTTTATATTTCAAGTATGGACCGGTAATAATTTTTATGAGGATGGACAGGGAAAAAGTGTTCCAGGAGGTAGTTTTTCAAGTGAAACTATCGATTTCTTCCGAATTTGTTTTGACAAAATGGCCAATGGGGTACTTGCCCAATTTTTTTTATTGGCTTGATCGATAGCATAGGTAGAAATATTGTATCCGTATTTTTTCTTTTTTCTAAATTCCCAAAATTGCGGTCGTAGTGCCAGTTTTCAAAATATATTTGTGACGTCACAAATATACTAAAAACTGAAAAAACAGCACTGTTGGGTTGAAAACTCAAAAAACTGTTAAAGTAGCATCACAATATTTGAAAAATACAGACATAAAAATTTAACTGAAGTTTCCCTACTGTTACCAACCCTTTGAAAAAAAATCTTCTAAACCAATGGATATATTTTCCGGAAATTCTTGGGAAATACTATTCATTACTCTTGTTGATGATTAAAAGTGTTCCCAGTCAAATCGGTTTCATTGGCAAGTACCCCATTACGTTACTTTTTTGGAAATTAAAAGAAGTGTGTAATCGGAGATCAATTCGAAGGGAGACGTCATTCTTCATATTTTTGGTGTCGGTGTACCCACATGAGCAACATTTCTTGGCAAAATTGAGGATGGCTGAATCGAGGGCTGAATCTCCACAAGTTTCGCACTATATTATTTGACACCCTGTAGGAACTTCACTTCACTTTGGATTTTCTTATAGAAAAGTCGAGTGTGTGTAAATATTTTGAACAAGTTGAACGAGCTTGGCACTAACTCCAAGGTTATAAATTTTTTTGAAGAGAAGGTCTTGGCTAACCGAACCAAATGCGCGTTTCAGACGAAGGCTGAAAACACTTCACCTAATTTGCGGCGTAAATGCAGAACTGATCAATTGAATGTTTTCTGCATGCCCAATGAATGCAATTATTGTGCAATGTGCATGCAGAAAAAAAAAATTGTTCAAACACCTTCTTCTTCGGCGGAAACTTGTCTCAATCTTGGGCAAAGCCTTGACCTTGTCTTCTGCCCCCTATTCCACTTATTAATCCGAAATGCAAAACCTGGGGTCTCTTATCTAAAGCCCGACTGAACAAGACACACAATCATGTAAAGCAGCCAACTGTGTGGAAGACACTAGCATATTTCGTAAAAAAAATCACTTTTTAATAATTATTATAAACAGCAGCATGAATAATGATTATTTTTCAATGATCAAAAAACTCTTGAAATAATAATCACCGTTTTCAAAAAGGTCCTGTGATAATCTTGAAAACAATTCCAAGGAATTTTTGAAAAGCAGCGGTGAAGTGCTTGTATTTTGAGGCAGGAGTACTCCAAATGAACCGTCATATTGCACTGCTACCGCTACCGACACGCGATTGATAAAACTGTCTGTTCACATTTCATCTTCCAAGCCTCCCTTCGCCGAGATAATGACGATGTCTTGGAAAAAATTAAAAAATAGTTATATGAAACAATATACTCAATCACTCTCGAATTCCTCTGATTCATCTCTGCATTTTACATTATAAACTACGATCACCCTTTCTGCTTATCATCATGCAAATGCAGCAATCAGAAATTAATGTGAGGGAATTTTCGGAAAAATCAGACACTCGCATGTATTTTGTTCAGTGCCGATACTTTGGGTTCTTGAACATGTCTACATGGCGAATCACTTGAAGAGGGAGGAAGTGAGGGAGAACGCCGATGTCAAGGAGCGACGACGCGACCGCAGATAATACAGGAGGAGCTCAAGAAGACGCGTCCTAAAGCGTTAACGCCGGGGTTAAATGCTTCAAGTGCAGGAGCGGAGGACATTATGCGAGTACATGTGCGAGAGGACAGTGAAGTGTTTTATATGCAACCGAGAGGAGCATGTCACGCGGAGCTTGTCCACAGAAAGCTGAAATATCACGTGCTGCAGCTCCAGAGGTCTCCCCACCAGCCGGAGCGAAGCGGCTTACGGCATACTTTCGTAACCTCAACTTATCTATAGTCCAAGGGCCCGTTTTCCATCTCCGGTTAGCTTTACCCGCACTGTCAGTTGACCGTGAGCATGGTGAATGATCTATCCATGGTTGCCCTTGCCCATAACTATTGTTTCAATGACGGTCAACTTTTGGGATAAGTTAATCAGGGACGGCATAACTGGCCTTTGAGTAGACAGAGCATCATCAACCCTCTAACGCTAATCAATCTAAATTGGTGGCTGTTTGGCACAAATTGCCAAACACGTTAATCAATAAGTACCTATTGAGGTGTGATCGAAATAGTCATTATACCATTCGCTTCATGTAGAACAAAACGGCCGCAAAACACAACAAATCCGATTGTTCCAACGCGGGGCTAATTGACCAAGCAACAGCATAATTGCGCACTCCTGATAGTTTACCCCGAAATGAAGAAAGGAAAACAAGCGATGTCAACAACAGCACGTCGGCGTTGCTCCACAGCTACCTTTGCTTCGGAATTTTTAATTAAGCGATAACAGCGGTCCCCGTTAAGTTGCGAGCAGCACATGCCGTATCGCACAACGATTATTATTTTTATTAACTTGTTTTGCAGTGTGTTCCAGCTTCCAGCAAACCGAATAAGACCTCAGCGGAGTTTTGTATAAGTCGTCGTCGGCGGAGTGGGTCTGCCAACCCTCTGCCACCGGAGCCATCAAGAACAACAACAATGCGGGCGCGAGACGATGAGGTTTATCACTAAAATGCTTACCTTTTTAAGATCTTTGTTGGGTTCGCCGTCGTCTGCTTTCCGCTTTTCTGTTCCCGTCAATTTGCCCTTGTCCTTTTCTCCTCCGCATATCTGCAAAACCAAGAAACATAATTAAGTGCGTTTAATTGCCAACAGGAAACGCGAAAATCCCGAAAGCTCTGGCGTCTTTTATATACGCCGGCACAAAAGAACGTTTACACTTTGAAGCTTAATTACACCCGCATCAAATTTAATGAACTCCAATCTCGGATAAAGGTATTATTATTGGAGGAATTTCGGCTATTTAACGCAATTTCCAGCTTTACCTTTGTTGGAGAACGACGTCTAAGTACCAACAGGTAAGTGTGTGCTCATGCCGAGACGCTGGCGCTGTGTTGCGCTATTCAGAATGTACACGCCGAGCTAGAGAAGTCGGTTAACTTGATATCTGGCTGTTCAGTTTAAAAACTAATTAATTTGGTACTTCTTGCACAAAATACGGGCGTGCTTCTCAGAAAAGCCAGAGCAAACTTCTATGATACGAAAGCTCGGCTAATAGGAGAGGCACTTAAGCTGGTTACACAAACGGCCGGCATGTACTAGCAGTTTACAATGTTCACACATCAAAGAGAAATCAAAATCGAAAAAGTCTGATGTCTCTTAGACGATGCACAAAGGCACAGTAGTTCTATCTTTGCAGTTTGCACCAAATCATTCGTGGAACCTGGAAGTCTCAAAGAGATTCCGGGGCTCCTAAGACATTTTCAGCTTTACGAGCATCCATAGAGGAACCGAGACAAAAAAATAATAGTTAGAGAATAATAATTCCTATTTTCAGATAACATCACCATGAGGCATGAGGATGGGGACAAAGTATTGCCATACCAATGATTGTTGGGCCAACAGTATCTGTGACATTTATTCACAAAGTGTCCTCATGATAAATTTACACCAAGATGGAAATACTGGGCCAGACAAGTCTTCAATCCTCTACATATAGCTCGATGCTTTTCGGAGATAACGCTTGGCTACAGTGACCAGAAGCAAAAAAGAGGTCAGAGAGGCAGTCTTAAAATTGGCTAAAGCAGCACAAGAAATGAATTTACAACGAATGAAGCTAAGAATAAATTCATGACATAGACAGATTAGAAATTCAACGGACAGGGAAAGATCAAAATAAAAATAGCCAAAGAAAAAATATGGTCGGATGGTGATCACTCCATACTACTACATAGTTACTAGGAAGCAGAATTTTACAAAAGGCCGGACATCAGAAGAGGAATACGGAGAAGAATGATATTAAAATATCATTAGCAGGCAATCAGTGTATATTCGCATTCAACAGAATATATTACACAGCAGAAATATAACCAAAGAAAAGAACTCGAGCTGAAGATTTATAAAACAACCATCATAGTTACAACCAATAGTAATATTCTCAAGTGAAGTCTGGACACTGGAGGCAACAGAACAAAGCGTGTTACGTATATGAGAGAGCAAGATACTGTGAAGGGGCGGAGGCTTACATGGTTGGCCTTGGCCATATCATGAGGGTGGATGTAAACAGAGTGTCTAGAAGGTTGATGTAGAGTGTCATGGCAGGGAAAAAGTTGAAACCGAATCGGAATCAGACTGGAAAAGTGGGCCAGTAACAAAATTCAATAGAATCGGTCCTAAATCAGAGCTCTGAATATAGGGCTGAAAGCTGTGTTTTTGAAGGGCTGTGGTTTCCGCACCGGGTACCAACAGTAAGGGGGTGTCAGTGGGGTCTACAAAACTGAGGCGCAAGGTCTTGAAGGGTGCAAAACAAGCTGGTGAAGACCCGTCTTTCGAAAAATTTCCGCCTGCGGTGCTTTTCTGTCACATTAGTCGCTTTTCGCTTTGTCGAGAAATCGTTCTTCTATGTCCAAAAAATACCATGTCACCAATTGGATCCTAAACACCTCAGAGCGCAAAATTGCCTAATTCGGCACAGGGAGTGTCACTACGCAGTCTGCAACTCATTCTCTAGGTAGGTTTGAGGAAAGGACGTGTCACAGGATAGTCTGCCCCGGGTGCCAAATACGCTAGGTATGCCACTGGTACCTTTCTTGAGAATGAATCAATCAAGTTATTTCTTTCGCTACATATTTCTTCATTTCTTTCTGTACATTTTATTTCCTGGATGTATGCATCTAGCTGTACTGGGACGCAAATTGTGTCGATGTCGAAGTTAACACTGCAGTCAATTCAATACACGTACGGTTGCGGCCAAAATGAAGTGGACGACAATGTCAACGAGTTGGCTTGCTGTCATGCGACGTTCAGGCCAGAATCTAGAAAAATCTGTCAACTGTCGTCCACTTCAAAAAGTCCGCAACGGTACATTCACCGTGTGGAATCGTAAAGCGGAACTCATTTCTTATAAAAATGTATTTTCTATAGCAATAAGTAATCAAAATGATTCTTCCACTGAAAATTGCTCCATTACTTGTTGCATATTTCGTTTGCTGGATGTATGCGATTATGCATGTATCTATGTAGAACGGTTCGCAAGATTCCTCGATGTAGAAATTCTGAACATTTTGAATTATTTTGCAATCGCGGGGCTGAACCAAATATTTTTTGGGCCTATTTCCATCCGCAGACAATAAGCAATAGTTTGAAAGAAACCCGATACTGCTTCTACTTTTCGTTTAGGAGGTGTTCAACTACAAGATGGACGGTTGGACAGACAGATGGATGGACAGACGGACGGACGGACGGACGGACGGACGGACAGACATACAGACAGACGGACGGACGGATAGACGGACAGACGGACTTCAAAGCGCGGCTAATAACGGAAAATGCGCTGAAAATGTCTTGGTTATGTTGAAAATGAGGCATAGTAAAAAAGTATAGTCATGAAGTACGGTCAGAAAATATCTTCCGCAATTTTAGGCAGTTTCACTTTCTGGTGATTTTGCTTCTTCATGCTCAGCTCAAGTAATGTGTTGATTCCAGCAGTGCTCTTTTATGTCAAAATTATGTTCAAATTCAAATTCAAATCTTTATTCATTTCTATTTACAACGCAGTTGCATGAAATATGTCGTAAGAAAAAGGTATTTACATCTAGATAAATACGTAAGTATGTCAAATTGTATAACACGTAAATAGGCAAAAATAAGGTGCGTTCAGTCAGCTTATTTAGTCGCTGTTTTAGTTTTAGTCGTTGTCGTAACAGAGAAGAGCGTTCATACAGCACGATTTAGTCGTAAGAATTGACCAATAGGGGCTCGAATGATACTGCGCGAACCTTCATCTTCATACGGTCCGTGTTCATAATGGGTAGTATTAATATAAAAACTCGTAAAAAAATAAGCATAAATAAGTATTTGCTTACATTTATGAGGAGTACAACTCCTCTGAAATCGAAGCAAATGCTTATGCTATTTTCTTATTGATACATACAATCCATTACCATCACCATCTATGCTCATACCTTATACCGGTAATTACGCAACCTGCAAGTCGGCATCATACGACAAAGTTCGGAATTCTTACGACTAAAATTAAAACTAAAACTCTGTATGAACGCCGCGCATATGACGCGTGCTTTCTACTTTCAAATTTAAGACAACGACTACGACTAAAACTAAAACCAAGCTGACTGAACCCACCTACACAAATGGAACGTACAAAACATTAAAAACATTAAAAACAGAAATCAAGATGAGCGAACGATCCAAGAACTCATCTGGCATGGAAAAGTGGCTATAACGAAACTGACTAGGATCGGTCCTAAATCAGAGCTCTGGGTAAGGGTCAAAAGCTGTTTTTGAACATTTGTATTAAACAAATATTGACAGCATATATGACAGGATATATCCTCACTGCGTTCGTCGTGCCCCAAAAACCGTCGTGCGACAAAGTTCGTCTTTATTAAACTCGTATTATAATATGGAATTTGGATGATGCGAACATTGCAAACACGCAGCACGATATCGATTGGCGGCACTTTTATTTTTGGGCAAAGTCGAATTTATTGATGAGAAGATACTCTAGTAAGTAAAGTATAAAGTAAACTGAAGTAAGTTTCCGTGCGTATTCGTGAGACAGGTAGGTATATGATGATGATGCCCGTGGCGTGCACTTTATCTAAGCACGTACGAAAAATTATAACGTAAATTAAAATCTCCTCGCTTTACATGAGAAACTGACCGCCTGCGCCCGTTCGCGAATGTTGGATGATACGAACATTGCGAACTTGTAGCACAGTATCGGTTGGCAGTACTCTATTTTTGGCAAAGCCGAATTTATTGATGAGGGAATAGGTTTTTCCGTAAGTATCCGTGAGATAGGTAGGTATCTATATAAGTGTTTATTTCCATGAGTATCGCATAAATAAGCTTAAACCTCGGCTTAAACTATGCTAATAGCTTTTAAACATGCTATCTAGATTAGGAATATTCCAAAACGTCTGTCGTAAAAAATGTGAAATTTTGCAAAAGCAAGCGAAATCGAAGGTACGTATCGCAAAAGCAGTTGAAAAATTGCAAAAAAAGTTATGATGAACCACACGATACTCACGATAGATACAAACATAATGAACTATAACATGCATCTGTCAGTTGCCTTATTGCCACTTGCCAGCCGCGCACATGAACCAGGGTCGCGCTTAAAAGTTGGTTAGACTATGGGACTATGCGATTTTGATCAGGTTGACAAATCATCAGTCTCTTATTCTTTGTTTCCTCAATTTCTTTCGACTCAATGGAAATTCAACATATATTTTGGCAACAAATAAATATAGTATGATGTGGTGTGAACATTGCAAGCAATAATTATTTTGTTATTGCCTGCAATGTTCACACCACGCTTTCTTGATTGAATGGAATCTAAGCTAAATACCACCTCACATCTCACCTAAAATATGAAATTATTACTATAATTATAGATGTTAATGGCAATAATAGCCCAATACTTTCGGACCATTCGACAATTTGACATTGACATTTTGGGCAAAAATTGATTGACACGTTTATTCATGCGCTACGGCGCAAGCTCATAGGCTTATTACGATTTGCAGTGTGTCACCCCCAAATTCGCAATCGTCATTCAACCTTGGTGATCATTACACTGAATGATCATTAAGGTGCAGTCTGTCAAGGGTATTAGGTCCTCAAGACTGACCAATGAGCAAATCGGATTTCATGGTTGCGGCGCCATCTGGTACACCATATTGATTTCTCCTCTTATTAGTGGAACGATTGTCATAACACTTGGAACTTACTTTTGTCTCATGAAAATTCTTATTTACAAGCTGAGTTTCATGATTTCGCCTCTGTCTTGGCCGCCATATTGAAATTTCTCATAAGTGGAACGATTTTCATGGAACTTGACATTCACCCCTGTCTTGTGATAATGATCATTCTTATTTTCACGCTGAATCCACTGATTCTTTGGCTGCCATATTGAAATCTCTTATTGGTAGAATGATTTTCATAAAACTTGAAACATCTGACTTCCATCTGGCTTTCACTAAGTTTCACTGATTTTCAATGACTTTCACCTAATTCTACGTGATTTCCATTGAATTCCACTGACTTCTACAGACTTCCACTGATTTCCATGACTTCCCTAGACTTCCATTGACTTCCACGTGATTTCCATTGAATTCCACGGATTTCCACAGACTTCCACTGACTTCCATGACTTCCACGTGATTTCCATTGAATTCCACAGATTTCCACAGACTTCCATGACTTCCACTGATTTCCATTGACTTCCACGTGATTTCCATTGAGTTCCACTGACTTCCACGTGATTTCCACGGACTTCCACGGACTTCCACTGTAGTGTACACCAGACTTCCACTGCGGTTTACCCCTCGGTTAGTGCACACCAAGTAAGTTTTCAAGAAGAAAAAGTATACTAGTTGCGGTACTCCTCGAGGCGGAGTTGACAGCAACAAACTTTACATTGTTTCGACTCCATCGTTATATTTGGGTTTAGCTAAATCGCGGATAATCCAGAAATTGAAACATCATGCCCGGATGCTAATAGATTTCACCCCTTATTGCGCCCCAATTTGTGTTATCCTCCCTGTCCATCTGTTGCTTCGTCAGTTGTATATTTCCGGTTCGGCGCACGATCCCCCGTCCGTCATTCCGGTAATTTTTGCACATCGCACGCGGGCCGGATGCCTCTTGAAAATAAATTCCCCAAAAATGAAACTCAAACATTTCAGGCGCGATCACAATTTCGCGATAAGACATGCAGCACCACATGCAAAACGGCATGCCCACCGCCGCCGTGTGCTGATACGCTATATACCTTCGCAAAAACCACCATCACCCTCGCTCGTGTTCTAGTTTATTTGTAAAAGACTGCGAGAGGATTTAATTAAATTAGCAGAGAGGTGGATCCGGCCTCGGGGTACAAGGATAGAGAGCAGTATAGTTCCGGGTCGTATTATTTACAGGGTGATAGCGCCGTTTAATACGAACAGCGTTTTGCAATTCACTCTGTAATTTCGTAATTTTAATGAGCGGTCATCTGGGGGTCCGTCCGACGGGTGATTAAAGTTACGTCATGTTTTTAGTGAGCGCGGGTTTGTTTTAGTACGGATCATAATATTTGTAATTGTGCTGGCTGCTAATATACCTACGTCTAATGGCAATTAGAATTTCGAAGCTCGATACCCACACACAGCTATAAAATCCATCAATCCCAATTTTAAACAAAGTGCTCGAATCAAGTTCCCGCTCCAGGGATAAAGCTGATGCCATGTCAACGTCAATTATCTTCAGCTAATTTGTTTACAGCCATAATCAAGGCAGTTTCGCTGATTGTATTCGTTTAACGAAAATACCAAACACACAAACAAAACGCCTGTTTGTGATTATAATGACCTAATCCCGATCGTCAGACGTCACAACTTGCTTAAATTTCGAGTTGAACTTAAAAATAATGAATCTTCACAATCAGTGATATTCACGACATGTATAATGATATATGAACAAAAACAATTAGAGCACAACAAAAACAATATGTCAAAACTGTCAGTCAAATAAAAAGGAGAGTGACGGATTCGGAAACAGGGCACAAAATGGAAGAACCACGTCAAACAAACCATTAGGTTAAGCCCAAAGAAGAAGACTCAAATATGTGACAAAATGACTAGCGACTCACTGATAATTTAAGGTATTCAATGTACGTAAAATTGGTAAAACAAAATCGAAGGAATATCAGTAAACAAATGCCATGACATCGGTAGGTAATGTAGAAAATTCAACGAGGAATAAAATCCACAAGGTGTCATAAAATCAGCAATAATATAAAATCAGCAATGATAAAATATCAATGGAGATCGTGAAAAATACATAGGTACATCAAATATCCGACAAAATTAGCAGTGAGCATCGGAATGACATGTAAAAAAATATAGAGCCATAAAAACAGACAAAGGACAATTGACATTAAATTTACGTGAGAATCAAATCATGACACAGACCACAGCACAGACCAAAATACAAAAAAATTACAGTCAAGTGAGTACGTAACGAGCGAATTTCACACAAAAGAAATGACATGATCATCATCAAAATAATGACATAAATGACATAAAATGGGAATAAACAAGCCCAAATTCATACAAGGTAAAACTCAAACAGGACGCGATGCCTAGACAAAAACTTACTCCGTGTGTGTGGGTTATAAATAGCCACCAGAAAATAATGCGTGCGTTCAAATTATCAGACAAAAATTCAAACTACTTCAAGAAATGATAAGTTAGGTAAATTCAAAATCCATTGCAATGTTCAAAAAGAGACAGAATTAACACATACATGTAAGGAGAAATATTTGAATTCACGTATCATGAGCACACACAAAACACTTGTCACAAATCAACAAGGAAAAAAACAACAATTATCTAGTGAATGGCAGTCTTATATTTCACCCAACACGAAAGGCCCAAAAACTCGAATTATAAGGACGGGCTACATTCCTCACATCAAGTACTTCTGTTACCCTAATAATAACAAACAAGCTAGCTGTAAAAAAGTTCAGAGCGAGGATGATTATTTATTTCGCTAAAATCAAAGGTTAATACAAAACCTTATTAGCAAAAATAAAAAAAAAATGAGGCAAAAATAAGAAAAATGAGATGGGTAGATCTTGTTGCGAGAGCAATGCTTTGAAGTACAAGACCTAATTGTTTTATGAAAAAGTTTCTAATGTTTATCACAAGGCAGAAGGGAAATGAAATAAATCCGTTGAAAACTTTATCAGCAATTTGAAGAAAAAAAATGAGGTCGAGAGTCGAGAATCGAGATTTTTCTGCGAGATTCTCGTATCGGCAGTCTTATTCTCGTCTCGATTTAGAATCTGGTCACCTTGATCTCGTCTCGGTCTCGTCTCGGATCTCGAGGCGAGATCGAGACGAGATCGAGAATCGAGACGAGATTCGTGCAACACCAGTTTCAGCGGCGGCTGCCCGCCCGACGTGGTGGTCTCCCTCGAATCGTTTTCAAGCTCCGGGGGCACCAGGAAAACTAGATTCCGGTGCCCGTGACCGCAACCTGAACATCAGTGCCATTTTCAATAATCTATAAATCATACGATAAACAAATCAATCACTGGGACCGTTGTCATGCGTCATGTTACTGCACCTGATTGATAGATGGATCTCCGTTCGTCGTTTTCTAATCACACACTGCGGATGAAGTTTACATTTAGCCCTAGATATTATCAGAGATGCTATGCGTTCCCCTAATTACATTATAACCAAGTTCTCTCATATACCGGAGACAGGGAAGAGGGCCAGGGCTGGGGGCTGGGACAAGAACCGTGGAAGGGTTCATAAGTTTGAGAACTGTTAAGCTCCCCAGCGTATTATTGTATTGCTGCTAACCACGCAATTTAAAACCGTCGGATAAACGTAATTATTTTGTCCGAGGGAAAACCCGAGCTGTGTGTCCGCACACAACAAAGAAGTGGGCGTATAATAAAAGAATGCTGGTGCTTTATTATTGTGCGCGATCTCAAACGATTTTCATCAATAGTTGGCGGCGCATTATTAGAAAACTTGAAAAGACACGGATGTCCGCTGGAAAAAGCCCCTGGAGTTTCGTAAACATCACGTTTGGAACTCGCATCCCGATCTGGAACGGGAAATATGGCAGGCTTTCCATGAATTTTTCTGGCTCCCACTCACGAAGTGTTTTATCAGATTAATTTTGAGCACCTACGTATCAATCGCTACGAAGCGGTAACCAAACAAAGCAGGAAAAAATGTAACGAGATTTTGGTTTTTTTGTTCTTGATTTCTTGAATATTTCCCGCACGCATACCTACCCTCTACAGTATAAAGCAATACCGCTTTTTTTTCCTTTCTCGGCAACTCCACGCAGAGCCAGGTCGCGAATCAGCAATTTCATATAATTGAAATTCGATGAGTGCTCATTTTATATGCAGAAAGGATAGCCAGGATCCAGTTCCAATTTGGTGGAAGTCAATGAGTTAAAATTTATATAAGTGGCGCGTAACGGCGGAATTACCTTTCCGGAGGCGGCTGCGACGACGACGACGACGGCAGCGGCGTGGCCCTATTTTTACAAATAAAAAGGAACCGAGAAGAGACATTACTTGGAACCTGCAGGATACATTCCAAACAGGCGGGAATACTTTATTCACCTGGAGCAGGGACGTGGTGGTGGTGCATGGATTATTCAAATTAAAATTTCAACCAAGAGGTTGGAAGACTTATGTACATGCTTGTCGTGAACTTCGCTTATTCTAGAAACTTGGTGCTCCCGAGGATTGATTCGTTCAACGACTCTTGAGCGGCATATCGAATGCAAATAGGTACCTGATGGCGGTAGCATGGGGTTTCTTTTGGTCTAAAGAGTGCCAGTTTTCGTTTGAAGTAATCATGAGCGGCTAGGTCCTCCGATTTCCAATTCATAATATCAATTACTTGAAACCTTTCCTACAACGAAATTTCTGCTTTAGACCGACGACTCCGATTATGGGTTGAAAACTGTTTCTTTTACAACCGAGCGAAGAAGTACACGGGCAGTATGTTTCTTGTCTAGCTACGGCCCAATGCGCCTGGTTTAGGTCACAACGAGGCAGGAACAGAATTACACCGTGGCCGAAAGGGAATGCCTGAGCGTGATTTGGTCCGTTGATAAAATGAGGTCATACCTGAAGTAGATACGTTTCACAGTAATCACAGACCACTGGTATTTCTTCTGATTGCTTACGTTAAAGAATCCTACTGAATGATTCGCGACACATAGCGTACCTTGTTGAGGGGGTTAGTCCACTGAATTCTGGTAATGTCTTCTGATGAACCCCACAGTTGTGGTGCAGCAGTCGCAACTTGTGCCGACAGAATTTGTACAAAACTGAGAAGAATCATCTAGAAAATCAATTATTGTCAATTTGACTATTGGTTCTGATATCAGCAATGGTATAGCTGAAATTCACACACCAGATAAAACTACAGTTGAAACTTGCGAGAAAAAGTCGAATGCGTACTATAACTATACGTCGGAAACTTTGCATTAAAAGGCTTAAGGAAAAGACCAGGCAAAACACGTAGTGTGTGAAGGCTCGAGTCCAGCGAAAACTTCTTAATCTTCCGATATCAGTCTAAAGGCTGCTACACAGGAGGGAAGCAAGATGGAAAGAGTGGGATGGATGAAATAGTGAAGAAATAAGTGCTATACAGATCCCGATTAAATAGTATAAAAACTGCAATGAAGTCCTGCGAGTACTCCTTTTGACAATATTAGAGTAGTGGAAGATCCTAAGGGAAGTGAAAGCGAAAAATAAATAACACCTCCTGCTTTGGAGTTAACCCTAAAATATTAAACCTGATTGTGCACTTCCTTATAATAGGCAGTGAGGTAACCCCTTCTATTTTCTACACAAATTACGTCATCTCGCAATACGGAAGGGCAATAATCATGTAAATATTGAAATTTTTATTGCCGACAACGTCCGCCAAACACGCGTGTATGTTGCCCCGAACAATAATTCCGTTGCACTTGGCAAGGTTTTCCATTGAGATTGCACTGAGTAAATCATCCACGTCGGAATTGCACAGCTCAATCCCACAACTTTTCGCGTTTAATGTTTTTTTTTTAACACCACACGTCACACACTCGCCGCGGAACAAGTTGCAGGGAAGAGTATTTTTGGATCGCACAAAGCCAGTTGTGGAGATTACGTGAACTCTCCTCCCGCAGCTCCTCGAGAGAGAGAGAGGGCTCAGCTCGGATTCAGTAAAAACAGGATCGGTTGATTTGGTGCCAAAAGGGAAAAAAACGGCATTTTAAATAAATGGTCGATTGTCTCCGCCACATCCCACAAGTGGCCGCTTTGCTGCCGCAATTCTCGGTATTTTTAACTGTGACATTGCTTTTTCACTACCTAGCAGAATGCCTTTCTCTCCAGTTACTTTCAGTATGTCGACATTGTCGACGGACCCTTGTACACTTATACAGTAAAGTATTGAATTTAGTTCGTTTACTAGGCGCTTTTTAGAGTAAGAAGGAGCGTACATGACAACTTGACGCCAGGACAACTTGACGCGGGAAAACTTGACGCCGGTACAACTTGACGCCAGGAATTTTTTAAGTAGCCGTTAGCCGACTTAACGTCGGGACAACTTAACACCAGTTGGAGCTATACGACCCCGAGTATCGCATGAAGGCACAAAGGTGCTTACTAAAGTTATGAAAGCCAGGGAAAAATGCAAGGGGATCCGATAGACCTTTGAATACCAAACGAAGGACAAGAGTGGTTACTAAATGTGAATGGAAAAAATGCAAGGGGGCTCAGCAGGGATTCAAACACCATTACTGAAAACACAATGGGGTCCAATGGGGCCATGGACAACACATGAAAGCAAAAGAGGGCTTTTTGGGCATATGAGGACACAAGCGGACCAAGTAGGGTTTCGAATACCAAACGAAAACACAAGTGTTCTTTCGATTGCTTGAAAGCTCCCGAAGACACGGGAAATTGCAAGGGGGCTCATCAGGACTTCAAAAGGCATTGAAGGCACAAGGGGGCCCCATAGTGCTTTGGATTACACAAGAAGGCAGAAGGGGCTCACGGGAATTCTAAACACGTGAAAAAACATGAGGAGACTCACCAGGGCTCGGTACTTGAGGTTGAAGACACACGGGGGCGCCCGATAGGGCTCCAAAAATGTTAAACGAAGGCACAAAGATGTTTACTGGAGCTTCAAAAGTGACGGAAAAATGTAAGATGACTTAGCAGGGCTTCAATCGACGTTGAAAAAAGAAAGGGGCCAGAAGGGCTTTCAGCAACAATCAAAGAGGGCACAAGGGGCTTACTGAAATTCTGGAGGGGCGAAAAATTATGAGGGGCTTTAAACAAGAATGTCCAATTGTGTTCTGAATAAGAATGCTTACAACGCCATATGGAGACATAAAGGATAGATCCTTCGATTCCGAAAGCAACATGAACACGCAAGGGGGCTCATCAGGGCTCAAAACGACATATAATACACAAAGGGATCCACTGGAATTTCGAGTTAACACAGCAAGACAAAATGGGAGCCGCTTGAGCTCCAAAACATAGGAAGACATAAGGGGGCTCCTCAGAACTCCAAACACCTCAAGTAAACACAAGAGGATTCATCGGGGCTCGAAACGACACAAAAAGACACGGGGGCTCATCAGGGCTCCGATTGACAAAGAAGAACTCTAGAACTACAAAATTTGAGACGATAGATTGTGGCTCGATGGAGTTCCAAAAAGAACATGAAGACACAATGAGGGGGCTCGTCAAGGCTTGAAGCGACACATTAATTTGTCCCGCGTCAAGCTGTCCTGCTTCGACCAACTTGACGCCGGGACAACTTGACGCCGGACGATTTGCGCCAGGGATTTGGTGAGAACAGAGTACGAGAACATTCAAAGAAAATGACAAAAAGGGACTCATCGGGAGTCGAAACGACACATAAAGACACAAGGGGGTTCACTGGGGCTCCGAATTACACAGCAGAACACAATAAGGGCCTCTAGAACTCCAAAACACAAGAAGACATGAGCGGGCTCGCTTAGACTTCCAAAAACTTTAAAAAAACATTAAAGGGTTCATTGGGGGCTCGGAACGACACAAAAGAACACAATGGGGGCCGGTAAAGCTCCAAAGAAAAAAAAAATTCAAAAGGGCTCGATAGTGTTCCGAAACTGCCAAGAAAATACAAGGGGGGTCATCGGGGCACAATACGGTACATAAAGACAGAGGAGGGGCTCCGATTGACACAGCAAGGCATAATTGGCCGCTAGAACTCCAAAACATGAGAAAAGTGAGCATCAGGGGGCTCGCTATTTCCGAAAACCACAGAAAACATGAGGGAGCTCATCGTCGGAATAACACATAAAGACACAAAAAGGCCTATTGGAGCTCCGATTGACAAAGTAAGGCATAATGGGGGCGCGCGAGGGGGCGCCATATAGGACTAGAAGTATTAGGAGATACAAGGGGGTTCATCGGGGCTTCACACAACACCACATGAAGACACGAGGGGGATTCTCAGGTTTCAAAACGACAAATACAGACAAAGGGGGTCCGTTGGGTCTCCGATAAACATAGCAGGACACAACGAGGACCGCTAGGATTCCAAGACATAAGAAGACAAAATGGAGCTCATTGCGGGGCTGGAAGCGTCACCATAGACACATGGCCCAAATTGACCCAGCAAAATAGAATGGGGGCCGGCAGAATTCTAAAGCACAAGAAGATACAAGGGGGCTCGATAGTATTTAGAGCTTCACATGAAAACACAAGAAGGTCATCGAGGGGGCTATCAGGGTTCCTAAAAATACCATGGAAAAACGAAGCGGCTCCACTATAGTTCCGAAAACAACACGAAGACACAAGTAGGGGGCCCATCAGGGCTTGAAATGACACATAGAGACACATGGGGGCTGTGACTTCAAGTTATACAGCAAGACACAACTGAGGTCATTGGGACTCAAAAACGTAAGACACAAGCAGGCATAAGGGGCTTGCTAGTTCCGAAAAGCCACAGGAAAACACAAGGAGGCCAATTGGAGGACAAAAAGACACAAACTAGCCACTTGGAGTCCCGAAATTATAATAACTCCCAGCATCAAGTTGTTCTGGCGTCAAGTTGTCCCGCGTCTAGTTGTCCTGGCGGCAAGTTGTCCCGCGTCAAGATGGCCAGCGTCAAGTCGGCGGCGTCAAGTTGTCCTACTTTGTAAGAGAGAAGATACAAAAAGGGAATGGTGCTGTGATGAATAAAAGTGTATCAAACGCCACAAGGTATTTTGCTCAGTATTTTGTTGACCACTGATGCATGACCACTAAATGATAGCAAAAAATAAGCGACCAGCGAGGTTTTCCCGATGTTGTCTTAGAAAATTCACGTCTGTTGCCATGTTCGAGCGGATTGGAGACAACAAACGCAGAACTCAATCGCAAGGACATTCTGAATATTTATTGGCTCTCTTCCCGGGTGAGCTCCGTTCGGCTTTCGAGTACTCTTGGGGTGAGGGGCAACCTCGTTGGATCCCCGGGTTTATTTCTCTGGATTTTGGGTAATCATCTCAAGACTACCCACTTGAGACTTGTGTTTCTATTTTGAATCTGACCTAATTGTTCTAGTTTCTAGTTAGTATTAGACAAGATTACCTGCGTGGTAGTCGAGTAGGTACGAAAGGTACGACTAAATAAAAGTCGAATATGGATGGAGTCAGGAAATAAGGATCAGGATGTAGTCAACGGCTCTGGAGTACCAGCTTCTCCCCACGGCGCCCCCCTCCCCCTTTGAACAATCCTGGTCACGGCACCACTCTACGACGCAACGCAACAGGATTTGACGGCTAGATTTCCTACGGTGCTATCATATTGTGGTGACATTGTGCACATTGTTAATCATTTCTTATGAAAAAGGGTTGGATGAAGTTGGGGTTCAATGAATTATTACGGTTTATTTGTTACGCACCTTAGACCTTAGTGCGCAGTATCTATACCTATCAGGGGTAGCGCGACCATTAATCCCGAACAATATCGCAGCGATTATCATCAACCTTCTATGTAATTAGAACGCCATTGTGGGCATGTAAATGCTATTGTTGGTTAATGCCACCGCGAGCATCCCTCACGGGGCCAATAACGGAGAAAACCTCAGCAATAAAATCCATTACACTTTGTTTTTCAGCGTTCGAAAAAACTATGGTCGGGTGGCGGTTCTTTCTTTTTTCTGCCTCAGCAAAAAGCACAAGTTTTATTGTCGTCGGCGGTGGTGGGTGGGTGAAGGGTGATGCATTATCGCGGAAAGCAGAACTTGGAAAGCAACCGTATATATAGCGAGAGGTGGTGATAAATTTCTTCATTATGGTGAGAACAATAGGTCAAAACGTATCAGATTGAGTTATAACAATGAGAAAGCAAGCGAAAACTGCTGTGTTGAGTATTTTTATCAGTTTCACTGTGGTACGAACAGCTGACGCCAGGCGTCGCTCAGATATCTAAGAGTAATATGGCATGCCCTATGCTAACCCGGAATTTCCATTAGCTCTATCTTGATCCAAATAAAAATTATTTTTTATGAATTCACAGAAATGTGAAACGGCATGGTAATCAGTCCAAAGAGAATATTTAAACTTGTTTGTGAATTTAAACAATTATTACTACAATACCAGGTAATAAAAGCTTGTGGGGAGGGGTCTCTGTAGACGAGCCTTTAGGCTTTGTATGCTTTCAGATCCCCAAGGAGCTTGTCGTATGCGTACTCACATTGTGCGGTTCGAAATTCGTGTATGAAAATTCAATAGGCACGACAATTATTGTCGTTAGTAGGCATGGGACGCATTTGCGTACATACATATCCCCGACAATGATTGTCACACAATGCATTGTTCGGTTATCTATTCGGGAAATCAAAACGAATTCGAATCAATATCGCATGACTGGAGCAGTTGTAATCCCGGGACGCCGTTCGCGTGTATTAATGCGAGAAATATTCCAAATGAAAGCAATTATTAAAGACATACGGGAATATTTAGGGGCACTTTCGTCGCCGTACGTGAAACTATCCATCAACGCCACCTCTCCTAACGGTAACGGGTGCGAAGCTCAGCTGGGTAGCAAAACGAAAATCTAATTTGATGTTGAACTCATCAGGTAAAGCTGGATTCATTTCTTTTATGAGAAACCGGTCAGTATTACTCGAATATTGTTCTGAGCATACTTTGGATGGTTTAAAGTCTGACGACCAACAAGTTTTGTTTTTGCGAAAACCTGTTCCAGACAATTAGCATTCCAGGTAGCAAAATGACGTGAATATACGTAATATACGTAATTAATTAAGAATAGTGTCATAGACGAGCGAAGAAGGGTTAGCACCAGGTGCGGTATTACAAGATAAATAAACACACCAGGTCGACGTCAGCAGCGTACGAGCCAGACGCTCAGGCTTCACAAAGAACGTGGTAAAATGGCACCATGCAATTATGCGAAACCAAAGCAGCAATCACCCAAAACACAAGAAGAAATCGAAAGGTGATTCCCGCCGTCAGGCCGGACCAGACTCAAGCTGTTTGTAAATATGCTTGGTGGTCAAAGACTCATTAGTCCGGAACTTGGTGACCAAACAACGCGACGCGGTTGCAATAATTGCGGACAAGAATTGCGGCGATTGGGGAAATAAGAAACTGCGAGAAAGCCCCCTTAGCAGAAACCAAAAGAGCCAAGCAATTTTAAGCTATTTGATACAGGGTTCGGACCGAAGGTCCCTCCGACGAGTCCATTGAAGAGCTTGAACAATCAAAGACCCAAAGGGTTAATAAATGAATAAACTGACTGGAACAAATCACCAACCTACTATCTAGTTGAAATGAAGATTGTAAGACTGATCGGATAGGAATGTATTCATGAAACGACTACAGTGATTATCGCAATTCCAGTTCGCAGCTATCTTTGCTCTCAGCGGTGAATAAAGCACTTTCCGCCTCGGTATGTAATATACTGTTAATTGTCAATGCATTGCTGAACACTGGAAACCAGCTTCTTCATTTTATACGGGTGGTGCGATTTGTTCAGCCGTAGCTATTACTTATTTCGTCTTGTTCTATCAGTAACCTTCTTATTAGATTTGAGGCATTCAGATTTGAAAATTTTCCATAAATAGCTGAGTGGATTTTCCAAGGTCGCTGCTGAAGTATTCTAAGTATATTTTACTTTATTATTCTGAAAAACAACATGAACTCAAGTGATCAAGTTAACTGCCCTTGTACTAAAAATAAACAGGCGAAGACTGTGTTATCTTCACCATAACGGCTAAGTAGGTTATTATTCTCAAATTGAACCATGTGGGAAATACAGCTCACTTAAAATAGACGACATGTAATTTTATCAGTGCATTGTGCGGCTTTTATTACTTTGAATTATCGATTGGTTATCCTAATGTGATCTATTTTCAGTTTTAATAATGGCATTATTGACTTTTCCTTCCGATACACACATCAAGAGGGTACGTACGTGGAAAAATCCGGAAAAGTTATATTTATTAATGGGTTGCTTACTTGACACATCTTGTTAGCCTTAATTCACTTGCCTTGAAGCCCTGCTATTATATGGCCTATGTTCGTAGCACACTACCAAACGCTATAAGTTTTTTCTCATACTTAGTTTGAAATTGATGATGAAGGAGTAACGTGAAAGCTGCTGCGCCGATTTAGAGCAGAACTGAGTATTTCCGTACGTAGATACTTTTATCAATGTCCAAATTCTAGAACTGCCATTTGTAGTTTCACCCTCGCACGAGAACAACTACTAGGATGTCAACAAGCACCAATGCCAGTTCAATTTCGAATTACTATTTTCTATTATATCGCAGTGTTCGTGCACCATTCCAGAACATAAAATTCATCTCTGAGAAATTGCCCAGGGCGGCATTGTTGTACGAAACACAGAGGATACAGCCCGGCGGCGGCTGATTATGATGGTTCCAAACGTCGCATTCCTTTCATGCCACCCCCGTTGTGTCCGCGTTGTTTGAAAAATCCTTGCCCCGCTGAAAAATAATTGCGAATTTGTTGTACGTATTGGGAATAGCCTGGCGGAAAAGAGTTATGAGTCCGAGAATGCATCAGCAGGAGTGCGACTTGAATTCCATCACGGAGCTTTAGTTTTTGTTATATTGTGCTCTCGCCGCGCCTCCTATGAGTCCTGAACTCAATTCGATGTCAAGCACAAACGGAAGGCAGAGCTATTTATGAAACAAAGGAGGGAAGTTTACCACCTCCCAACCCATTTGTACTCGCTATACCTTAGGTCCACTCAGAGAGGGGTGCTATCCGTCATCCGTCCTATGAGCTCAGAGAACGACGAAGTAGCCAACAAGCCGGCAAGTCAAGTCAACATGCTGAAATATCAAAACATAGACAACTGGGACAGTTCAATCAGTTACTTGGTTTGTCACTCGAGGGATTTTACGGTTGAATCTACGGAAGCGGTCAGCAATCGAGGAGGAGAAGCCTCGAATGAAAATCGTACTTCGTAGAAGTGATTTACGAAACATCAAGAAACTGGAAAATCCAGGCGGTAAATTTCCAGAAATGAAAATCATCACTCAATAGATTATATGTATGGAAATCCCAAACGTCTTGTATCAACTATGGCATAGAATCAATGGGAAGAAGTTGTTACGTTCGGATTTTCGCACGAACGGTGGTTCGCTTCAATGCACACCACCAGTTGCGCGTGTGCCAGTTCCTGGTTGCTTCTGGTGAGGTCTAGGAATTTAAGTGTTGCCACCACTACGTGTGACGTGCGAGCACGTGTTTTTTTCGGTGAAGTCTTTCGGCGATAAGCGCAAGCTATATAAATCGTTTTGAGCGGCTTGTTCTTGTTCGTTGTCGCCGAGTTCATACCGACCATGCTGTACGAGTAGAAAACCGCCGCCGGCCACCTTGGCTCATCTTCTACAGGTAAATAAAGCACTGCTTGCGCTGCGGAATGGCAAATCATGGTGAATTCGTCCTCGGGGGCCCTTTTCCAGCGCTAGTGCCTTTTCCGGCGCTATTGCCAATTTTCCGTCGCTATTTTCCACGTTCCACCACCGCTAGAGTTTCCATCGCCGCTGGCTATCGCTGTTTTCACGTTCCACCGCTGCTGGAGGTTCCACTGCCAGCCGTGCTCGCTGCCGAACTTACGCCGCCACTTGCATCGTCGGCTACTGAACCAAAGTTAAGTGGATTTATCATGTATCGATGGGCCAAACTTCCCGCCTCGGCAAGAATTCAGAAAGCTGGTGAACGCTCGAGTCATACGAGCGAGATTCGCGACGTCACCAAACGTCCGGTTGACGGACTGTCAAACGTCATAACCTAGAAAGACCGGAGCTGACACGCGACCGTACGTTTGCTTGTTCTAGTGTTTAATTCATGTATGATTGTCTAGCCTCGCTACTGAAATGTGCCGAATAGCCGCCTTAGATACCGTCAGTGTTATTTATGTTCCATTTTGCCACGCGTTGTGTATGTGCTGATCCATCTCTGTTGTCTGTCCCCCAGGTCCACGGCTCCGACGGTTGAAGAGTTTCGCAGGCCAACATCACCAGGCGTCGGCTTAAACTTCGCAGGCCTGGGCGCCCTGCTATTTTGAATTACCGACAACTTTCCGGCTCAGCTAGCCGATCTTCCAGGAACCACGGGCCGACGCCAGGAACATCCGTCGGGGGTCCGGTGGCCTGGTGAAGACGGCAGGAATGAGAGACGCCAGGACCTCGGCAATGCACGTCGGCCACAGGGAAGTATTTTTTGATTTTTCTTCTACTTGCGAGAAAGCTAGAAGTTATGTAGATCCAGCACGTTGCGTTTTAATTTAATTTGTTATATTGCAGTGGCCTAATGCCTCGTCTTTACTTGGGAGAGGCTTCAACTCTTCCTAGTTTAGTTTGTAAGCGGCCCTCTGCCAGTATTGATTGTGTTTCGAAACGAGAAGCTTCACTTCTCGTGAAGCTTGACTTCTCGTATCTTGTACCTGGCCCAGCGGGCGTTATTGTGATCGTGTTCCCAGTTCGTTTATTTTTCGTGTGTAAATTACACGATTTGTACAATGCACTTGTTCTTGTTCACTTGTATGTTCTCTCCGCACAGTATTTGAAGTTGAATGCGGTTGTTGCACGGAGCGGACTTCTCCGGTCCGCATGGATCAAAACGTTTGAGTTTGATCCCGCGATAAAGTCCTCAGTGAGGCATCACTGGTCCATTTCGCTGGTGAAATGGGAATTAAATGAATTTTCTTACGATAGACTTCGTCAACGAAGGCTTTCATGTTTCAATCAATGGTGTTCTTTCAGAAAAAACTAGAAAGCTCATAAGCGATAACGGGGTTCAAATATATTTCCTCAATTATGCTAGTCACGAACTACAATTTCACAGGCAGAAGTGGCGTATGAAAGAATCGGGAACGAAACTCTGACTGGCCATCGCTGTTTGAAATGACTACGCTCATGACTGGAGAAAGTGTTCTATGATCGTACCTGACATTCGCATTTGGTGAACCGTATCAGCAAAAAAGTTCTAAAATCATGGTTGGAATGCCTCGCCATGTGCATGCGGAAGGTCGCAGCTGTTTCTCATTTGGACCTGGTTCGGGGTCCCTGAGCACACTTAACTTCCACGCAGCTTAACCTTCATTTTTTTTTGCATCGTGGTCTAATGACGATAATGGTAATCGATGATAATTCATCGATTCCCAAACACTGACATTTCGTGTGACATTTCGTGACGTTATTGACTTAGTGAATTAGTCCTATTTCAAACTTAATACTCATTCGTTTCTTTGGTTATCGGTTCTGGCTGAGACATCAATATCACCTACTCACCAGTGATCACCGTGCAGTGTAGTGGTAGACTCTGTTCCATGCTGACCGTCTTCGACAGTGTCTACTACGTCTTCTGCATAAACCAGCCCACATAGGAGCGTGACAATCCGTCGCGCGGACAAATTTCTTTTTTTTTGCCTTTTGCCTGAACTTTAATAGCCATTATTGTGCTTTTAGAGCTCCAGTGACTCTTATTATGCTTTCTTGTATAATTTAGAGCCCTAATGGGCACCATTGTGTGTATCGTTTTGTGAATTTCGGAGATCTAGTAAGCCCCCGTCTAGTTTTTATTTGGAGCTGTAAGGTGCCCTCTTACATTTTTCCTCGCTTTCAGAAATTCAGTAAGCCTCATTTGAATTTTTTCGTGCTGTTGGGAGCTCTACTAGGCCGTTTTGTTCAGTAAATGTCGTTTGAAACCCTGCTGACCCCCTTTGCCGAATCCCAGTGATTCTCATTTTGCGTTTTCATGGTGTTTGGAGCCCTATTGGATCATTTTCTTTCTTCACTGTCATCTGTAGCCGTGCCCAACCCCCGTTAGGTCCTCTTTTATTTAAATTTGTCGTTTGGAGCTACAAAAAGACTGTTTTTAGGCTTCCAGAATTCAGTAAGCCCCCTCTAGCCTTCTTATGGTATTCAGCGCCCATTGGACACCCTTGTACCTTATTGGGTTGCTAGTAGCCCTATTGAATTCCCTTGCTCCTTCAATGTTGTTAAGAGCTCTATTGAGTCTCTTTGCATTTTTCTATGGTTTTCGGCAATTCAATAAGCAACCCTGTGCCTTCATTATGCTATTCGAAGCCCTATCGGCCCCCTTGTGACCTCATCCGTTGTTTGGAGATCTATTGAGCTCCCTTATGTTCAATGGCTTTCAGACTTCCACTAGCCCCCATTTTGCCCTCTTATATCATCAAGATCCCCATTGGCCCCCTTCCCATTAGTGCCTTATTGCGTTGTTGGAAGCTATACTGGGCCTTTTTGTTTTGTTATTGTTTTTTGCATTCATGCGAAGCTCTCTTTCATTTTTTTGTGGCTTGGAAAACTGTAGTAGGCAACCTTGCCTTTATCTGTTATTCGGAGCACTAGCAGGTTCCCTTGTGTTCTTATCTGTCGTTTAAAACTCTAATAAGCTCCCTTATGTTTTTTAGGGCTTTTAGAATTGAAGTAGGCTTTATTTTACCGTAATCTTGTGTTATCCAGAGCCTCAGTGCCCTCCTTGTGCCTTATTGCGTTGTAAAAATGAAGCCCTGATGCCCCCCTTGCTTCGTAAATGTCTTCTAAAGCCCTGCTGAACTCCTTTGCATTGTTTCCGGGGTTTTCAGAGCTTGACTAAGTGGTCATTTGCTTAGTCCGAGCCCCATAGGGCCCCCTTTCTATCTTCATCTGTCGATTTGAGCTCTGAAAAGCTCCCGTGTGGTTTTTAACGCTTACAGGATTTCAATAGGCCCCATTTCACCTTTTTGTGCTATCCAGAGCTCCACTGTGCTCCCTTGTGCCTTACTGCGTTGTCAAAGCCTTGCTGCGGGCCGCCTTGTTTCGTGAATGTTTTTTGAAGCCCTACTGAGCTTTTTGAATTTTTCTGTGGCTTCCAGAGTTTTTGTAAGCAACGCTGTGGGTGATTTATTAAGCATCCTTGTACCTTTATGTGATATTTCGAGCCCTATCGGGCTTCCTTGTGTCCTCATCTGTCGTTTATTATAGCTCTGACGAGCTCCCATGCTCTGTTATGGCTTTCAAAGTTCCAGTAGGCCCCATTTTGCCTTCTTGTGTTATTATGAGCCTCATTGGTCCCCTTGTGCCTTATTCGGTTGTTAGAAGCCCTGCTGAGCCCTTTCATCTCCGTTTGTTGACTGTGTTCAAGCCCAAATCCCGTACGTCTTTATATGCGTAAGTGCTATTCCCTTGGCTCACTGACTCACTTCAGCTTTTGCGACACCAAACGTCAGTTACTGTCGCCCTGGAACCGCAAACCGTGTTCTGTCTAAAGAATACCTAGTACCAAAAAGCTCCAAATCCTTGAAAAAAAGGACTCAGGTCGGTCGGCAAGGCGTAGCTGATTCGAAGGGGCGTTCTGTAATCCAAATGGGAGCCACCGGAACTTGAAGAAGCCTCGACTAGGTACCGTAATCCAACTTCTTTGGGTGGTCAACCACAACAACGAGTTTCAGCCAGGCTACATGCGGTCGAAGCTAACTAATGCGACAACCTCAACACCGTTTATCGTTCAGAACATGTCGAGCTTCCGTGAGCGCTGTCGCAAAATTTTGCTACATACATGCCGGTCATAATCATGTTATCGGCCGCGCGAGCACGATGAATCCGTTCTAGTTACATCGACAGCAACACTCTGAAGAATTTATGCAACACGAGTAGTTTCGTATATACATTCTGACGCTTTGACGCTGCAGGGTGAAGTTATGGGGTCAAAACGCAACAGTGTAATGAATTCAAATGCAGCGTAATTTCATAAATGTACATCATGATTACGACGAGTAATTGTAATCGCCGGCCATTGTTTGGAATTCCAAACGCTCCCAGCTTCTGCTGCAGTTCCAGTGAGTCGACCGCAACTCGGCCAGAGCCATCAGGAATTTTCAAGATCTGCACAAAAACTCGCGCGCGCGACAATCGCATTTCCTCGGAATTATGTGCCATGCAACTCACCTTATTTGTAATCTCGTTTTATATACCTACACCCATATACCCACCTCTGGTGCCTGCTACACTGTCTGACTTCTGCATGCTTTATTTATCTACTCTCGTTTTGGTTTAGTGTATGTATCTCGGAGGATTTCATTTTGTGTGGCATCGGTAAAAAGAATCAAATTAGAAGAAGCGCGGTTTATTTTTAAAACTCCCCGCGTCTGTTCTTTGTGCCGGCAGACGGATGACTTTTATGTATGCCCAGAAGGAAAGGTCGTACCGGGGGACCCTCAGAAGCTCCGAAGCCTATACTGCAAGAGAATATAGGTCGACGGACGTACCTTGGGGTTTTCGTTTTACATATTGTAACAGGGTATTAAAACTTATTGTGTGTTTGTGTTGTTGTGTTTCTAAATAATTGCGCGGACCATTGTATTTTTGTATAAATTTGTTAGGGGCGCCCGAGATGAGACAAGTCCGCAAATTAGAAAACTTATACTGCGTCCCACGATGGCACGCGTCAACAAAGGAAAGCCGTCCTAGGGGGGCTGGTGTATATGTAACAATGGAACAATTGAAAAATCCCCATGGCCGCATGCTGCACGTCCATCATTCATGCGGTACATAAGCGCGTTTAGTTTATAGATAATAAAATGATTCAATTATTTTTATTATACCTGTGCAATTCGGCGCCGGCAATAACTTTTACGCAGCACATGTTATTGAGATAAATGTGTTTTATATCAACAGTTGCCATCAATTAGTCATATTCTAGCAGTTATATGCTCGGAAACCCCGTGTACCCACACATTATTGGATTATGGAACATTAATCAAGGGGATATTTTATTATAACGATATGGAAAGTTTATTCTCCCGCCACTACTATACATGCAGACCTAATACCCTACTCTATTTTACAGTGTGACGTATTTCCTGATTTGCCAACTGATTTTCCCACAGTACCTACGGGAAATGAGACTTTACGGAACCAACGAATTTTTGTGCAAATAAGATTTGGTCTCGGGTTTTGCAGTTCTAGTACTCAACTATGAGTTGACTTTCACCCCTGGCAACTGAGCCAAAACAGATTGAAAAGAGATAAGAACACTGATACCTAATAACTTCGACTGCTTTTTACGCTTGTTATTTTGAAATTATTATTATTTCCGTATGTAGATACACTCGTTACATCGTTTTCTGCTTCTGTCTGCTTTTTGATACTTTGACCAATTGGGCCAGTCCAATTCTGCCCCGTGGTTTAGTTCCTAGTGTTTGGGAGTTTCGTTACCTTGCTGTGGCCGTCCTGGTAAACAAATTCCGCGTGCCTTTCTCTTATTGGCGGTAGATAAATCTTGGACAAGCCGACGGACCGTATCTGATAAAACGGAGCGACGTATACGTATTTTCCCGCTTTTCTCGTCTAGAACTCGCACGAGTGCTGTTGCCGAGAATGTGCGTTTGTGTCGTCCACGTTTTTTTTTCTCCAATTATTCAACCTATATAATTTTTTGGCCTTTTGCAAATTGGTTGCCGAAGTTGTGTAGCTCGAAAAATGGAAACCGCCTGTTTTGCGGACTTAATTTGGCACGTTGGACCGTGTAGGGTGTTAAAAACCCGAATTAGGCTTGTTTGGTCAACTAAGAGGAGCACGACTACACCTGGCGCATCCAACGGAACCTACTACGATCTGAAGTTTCTCCATCATCTAGTTTCTACTCGACCATTCAGTTTCTAATCTACGATCCAGTTTCTATTCTACCATCAAGTTTTTCTGATATCGGGTTTTCTGCGATCAAGTTTTCTACGATCAAGTTTTCTACGAACGAATTTTCTGTCATCCCGTTGTAGGGGTTCGCCTTATTTTATTTTTAATATTCAAGCATGCATTTACTATAAGCGCGCAATAGTCTATAGCTTCAAAAATCTGTGTATGTTCGAATTATTGGAATGTGACGAAGTTTGTGGGGATTCATAGCCTGGTCGTGGGTCGAGGAGCAAAGGGGAATTTCATGTCTTTTTTGCCGGGGGTTAAGCGCTCGGCGCAAGAGATGCAGAGGTGTTTTGTTTGTTTGTGTACACTCATGGTACGTACGTTTATTTATTAATGTCTGAACTAATTTCGTCTTGTTTGAACATCTTACGCCGGGTTGCTCACTCCGAGTTTAACTTTAAACCTGGTTTGGTTACTATGGAAATAATTGTTGCAACAATTAAATCTATGGCAACCAAACCAAGTTTTAAGATAAACTCGAAGTGAGCAACCTGGCGTTAGTGAGTTTTTGACTGTACCTAAAATATCATTTTTTGCGTTAATTTGCATTTTAGAATGAAATGCACGCATTAGTATTTATTGTACACACACGCTCTAAAAGTCTTTGTCTTGCAGCCGTGTCGGGCTCGAATATTTTACCTTGTCTGTACATTTTATGTCATGCTTTTGATGATGATCATGTCATTTCTTTTCTGTGTGAAATTTGCTAGTTATGTACTTAATTGACTGTAATTTTTGTACGCCGTATTTTGGTCTGTGTCATGATTTGATTTTCATGTAAATGTCAATTGTCCTCCGTCTGTTTCTGTGGCTCGATATTTTTTTCATGTCATTTCGATGCTCACAGCTGATTTTGTCAGATATTTGATCTTATGTATTTTCTCACGATCCCCATTGATATTTTATTATTGCTGATTTTATTATACCTTGTGGATTTTATTCCTTGTTGAATTTTCTACATTATCTACTGATGTCTTTGCATCTGTTTACTGATGTTCCTGTGATTTTGTTTTACTAATTTTACGTACATTGAGTACCTGGGATTATCAGTGAGTCGCTAGTCATTTTGTCACATATTTAAGTCTTCTTCTTTGGGCTTGACTCAATGGTTTGTTTGACGTCGTTCTTCCATTTTGTGCCCTGTTTCCGAATCCGTCACTCTCCCTTTTATTTGTCTGACAGGTTTTTTTTGTGGGGTTTTAATTGTTTTTGTTCATTTTGCTCATTTTGTGTCATTTTGCAATTCTGTCAGTCCTGTGTTTGGTGTTGTGAGAAAAGAACCAAAAAAGAATTATTTTGCACTTATTTTCCTTGAGTACATGTAAATTTCTGTGCAATGAGCGTGTTTTATTAAGCTCCTTCTTCTCCCCCTCCGGGTCGTCTCACTCCTGAGCAAAAGCGGACCGGAAGGTTTAAAAGCGGGTTTGAACGCGGGCACAACGAAAACAAAAACGGGCACAACGAAGGGTTCCAGATTCCGGATTTCGGACGATCACAAATAGGCCAAATGAATGTCATGTCAGGGGGGTAGGAGGGGTATATAACACCGTTTCAAAGTCTGAAGATCTTGCCAGCGAGTCGTCGTCATCGTCATCTAGGCAACAGGGAGATTCCCGAGCGACCTTTTTCTTGGAAAGGAAACGTTTCGACGTAGAGCCCGCTTCGGTTTGAGTGCAAAATTTTCCAAACCGCCCGGCGTATCCTGTCGTACGCGTCTATCTGCGAGGACGCCTCCTTCTGCGACTTCGAACCAAAGCGACTCACTCGTACTCTGGAAAAGGAAGCCGTCACCGTGTGTACCACTTTGCAGATTAGGCCAATGAGTCGGTGATATTTCACCTACCGTGATACTGAATTTCCGCTCTATAAATTGTGTTTTAATCAAAATGCCGTAATCTATAATCATTTTTCTCGTTGATACTTGGTTGAACACTACTCAAGTACCGTTCCAGTAAAGGGACGGAAGAAATAGAGATTAACAGTTTTCAAGGGTCAATAAAGTGCAAAATTACAATTCAGTCTGTTCGCCAGGAAATCGTTGCGATTTTCGACCATCCGCCAAGAGTATTGTTACGAGCGGTGCTTCCGAAGAGCACGCGATCTCACTAGACTCTTCCCATTAGTTAGTTCAGTGCAGTTCGTGTTGTGGCCGGACTTGGTTACAGGCAGAATTGCGGAGACGCATTTAGAGCTTTAAACATCATGACATTGCCGTCATTGTATATCCTGGAGTGCTTGTTATACGTTAAGGACCATCTTTTGGACGTCACTGTTTCTTTTGAACACTTGCATCATTACTCCACCAGAAATAATAAAGACCTGGTACCCCCATTTCTTAGGCAAAAAAAAACCAGAGGGCACTTTGGGATCAAAATTTTTAATAAACTCCCAGCAACAGTTAGAGGTTTGAATCGAGCAAGCTTCAAATCTTGGCTGAAGGACTTTTTAATCGAAAATCATTTTTACTCGGTGGATGACTTTCTCAAATTGTAAATGTATTTCATTGTTTTTGTAAAATGTTTTTATACAGTCATGTACAACTTGTATATGTACCTACATACTATGACTAAATATTTTTTCTTTGTGATATCGTGTGTGATATTTTATGACTTGTGGAAATACTTTATGTATACCTATGGGGAACACCAATAAATAGTTACTTACTTACTTACTATTAGGTCGCAGTGTACAAATGCGAAGCTCTGGAACATTCCCAGCATATACGTGATGGCTTGGGAACTGAAATACATGGAACCTTCAACGCTCGATCAAGACACATCTGTTCATTTTGGCGGAGGCGCCGGCTCTAGAGCACGGCAGAATTATACGCGAAATGTGTAGTTTTTCGGGAGTCGTATGGAAACCGTATGCCGGGTCACTGTGCAATCTGCTGGAGAACGCATAGACCATTCGAGATAAATTAGTCGGACCCATATAAAACATCAATCGTCGCCCCACGACCAGTTATGGATTGGAAGTGAACGAGTGCGATACGAGCGAAGTAGTACCTGCGATATTTTCAAGCGTAAATAATAATTGTTAGCGTGTATTTATTGTAGTACGAAGTAATAAATAGTGTGTGTTTTGAAACGATCGTCTCAATTATAATCGAACCCGTACGCAAAATACGTAACAGTATAATATTCGCTTTGATCACATCAACATCAACATCACATTTGTGTACGCTCTACTTGTAGTTTTAACATCGACAGTCTTGTGTGTACCTTCTTGCTGGTGACTTTCTACTTAACCTAAATTTTATAGAGCGAACGGTCCTAGTTTGACTTGAATATCTGTAATTATTATTTCTTAGAAAGGAAAATTTCAAAATTAAATTCTCAAAGTTTTGTATATAAAATTATTATTGTTATTGTACGTAATATAGTATAGTATATAGTAGTTCACCTGTACCGTGATTCTAGTCGGCTGTGAGATTTTGTTTTCAAGTTTCCAAATCTGAAATATAGAAAATACCCAAAACTTTGCGGTTGGCTGCTCTGGCTTCGTTTAGCGTTCCTCGTTCGGACCATTTTTGGAACGCATTTTTTACGCATTTCCTCTGCAGATAGACGGAATATTTTTGCGGGATGTGATGTCTGACGCTTTTTTCCATTAAATTGGAAAATGTAGTAATTTTTCGATCTGTTTTTAATTTTCGCCAATGAACAAATAAATCAAAGCAGCTTTGACATTTGACAAGTGTCAAAAATATTTCCAGCCTCTCGAAGCCGGTTCAACTTGAGGTTGATTCCAACTGAAAAAGTATTTGGCCTTCGTCCAAAAAAAGGGGTCCCATGGAATCATTCAATCCTTTCACCTCTTGCAGTTGAAAAGACACGACGAATCATGAAGAGCTATTGACAAGACAAGGAACATCCCAGCAGGCCTGCAGTTGCAGCAGAATTTACGTATAAAAAGTTGAACGGAATTTGAAAAAAAAACAGCCGCTCAAAGTTGCGTATTGGATCGAAATTCATATGAGTACCTCCAGTTCGTGATTTGCTCCCGTTTTGGAGCTTGGCGGAACGAGTTTTTGTCGGCCTTAAATGGCCGCTGTCAAGATGACTCAAATTGAAGGCGACCCCGTAGAGTTTTGGTCTCTAAATGATGGTAATACAGCTCTGCGCCCCTCTAGTGGCATTTCCACGTATGACAAGGTCAGTTTCCCAAAATTTCAATATCAGTTTGATAAGAAATATAACTTTACTTCCAGAGAAGTCAGTTTCACACCAGGTGAGAAGGTGGCAAGCCTACAATGATAAAGTAGAAAATTTGTCCAGCCAACTAGAGTCACAGTACAAGTAAACCTACTATATTTCGCTTATTGTGGCAATATCATCGACATCTCAATCTCGTATATTTCATTTATTGTGAAACTAGTCAACCGGTACCTGTTCATTTTCTATGCCTTTTGTAAATAAACTTTGTATTTGTCCAAACTTCCAAACTTGCAAACTGTGCTTCATCTTCAGTATTATGAGTCATTGCTTGATGCTTTGTTATTTTTTTTGGAAATTCGGCTTACAATACTGTGGCGCCCCCGACCATCCAAGAACCCCGGTCTATCTCCTCTGATCAGCTGGCGGGCCGTGTTCCTGCATAAGACAGACCAATAGGTGAGTCGCACCGAAAAGGCACGAGGCTTTTTTGGCATGCTACTACTCACCTACCAAGTTCAAATCGTTCAGGGTTTTTCAGTTGCGAACTATCTTATCCGGCTTAAATTTACTGAATGTCAAGTTGCAATGGTGTAATTGATTACGACCGAAGTATACGGCAGAAAAATAGATTCTCCATACTGGGACTATTGAATTTTCCGTTTCCTCTTGTATCCATTGTTGCAAACTGCACACCTTCTTCATTGAGTATACATGCATATTGGCACTTTTGGCCACAAGGACATGCGAGGGATATTATTTGCAGCAAGGTTATCGGCAGAGAGCGTGCTGCAAAATCTCGAAAGGGGATCATCCATCACGTCGCGTCGTCGTCGTCGCCGCATGGAAAATGATCAAACATTCTTTTTTGTTTGTTGTTTCTCGCCCTCCCCACAGACCGAGCTGTTTGTTGGTGCAAGAAGAAGTTCTCACCACCGAAAGTTAAAGGAGCAATTAATAATTAGCCCGCGCCGCCCGCCGAAAGTTTCTCATGTAATTAACATAATGGGGTAATTACGACATGGGCTCCTAACGCCTTATTATGCTAGATTTACGAGAGACACGAAATTATTTGTTTGGCGGCCGGGGACTCTCTCGCGCGCGCGAGAATTCGAAAACCGGGGGAATTGCATGCGCGGCGCGCGCCAGAAAGTAAGCAGGACGACAAGCAGTGCGTGCCCCCACAGCGGCCCCTAAACAGCGCCGGGGCTCTGCATGGCTTTTGAATTATGTAAGCGCGGGCCACCCAGGCCATCCCCGAAGCCCGCGGGTAAATATTTACGACGGAGTGCTCGAAAATTCGAAATTTTTCTGCTCCGCCTGCCCGCACTCAATACACCGGGGTTTTCACCTGCGTTTTCTTTTCCAAGCGAAAGGTTACACCTTTATATCGGTCTCAAAGCTCATAATTTTTCGGAATATAGGAAACACATTTTCAGGGACTGCTTGTCGAATCGTTCCAGTCAGTTCAGACAACTGCTCAAAGTAGCTTGTTTATGTATCATCACATTTGGCTTTTTTCTCGTACACAGCTTTCGATCACTCGTCTTCTGGATCTTGATTCTGTACACACTTACTGACAATATTCAAATCGCTAGCTGGGGTGGAAACCAAATGTCGTTCCTGCCTGAATAACGAACACCAACAAGTACAATACCTGCAGAATAATTGCGGTTCTGAAAGAAGTCGCAGAGGTTCTTGCGCCTTCAGGGAATGTGGATCTTTGTGGCTCCAAGTCCTGCCCAACGCCCCTGGGGATCTGTCAGACGATGCAGCCAGAGAAGTCTGTGATAGTCCGTGATGACGCGAAATCGGCGACCTTCACGGTAAAACCTGAGTCGCTCCACACTCCAGATTTTTCATTTAATTTTTTCTATTTTTTTTTATCATTAATAACTCAGATGATCGATTAACTTTCCCTCTCGGTAGCCGAGAACTTTCTTTCCATAGCGGTGAATGAACGGGAGAAATATCATGATAATCACCCGTTTCCCATCTAGGAACTGCTGCGTGAGCACTTCTCTAAGGCCAGAACCAGAGGCGTCAGCTTGGAGGGTGGAAGGTCCGTGGCACACTAACCAACAAGTTGAAATGACGAACGTTGAAGTAGATTTAACTGGAAGTCAGCCGTGGATGCCACACTGTTATCAATGTAGTGAGGTGCCCTCTGGGCAGGTGCTCAAGATACAGAACAGGTGTTCGAGAAACAGAACAGGTGTTGAGTGTTTGGTAGCGTTTATTAGATATAATTGGCTCTCATAGTGTACGTTACTGCTTAAATGGGCATATGTAATTGTAATGTATCGCTATCTTATCTGTTTAGTTTTTTATTGTAAAAAAGTTGTACATACAAAAAGGCAGAGTAAAACACTTCCAGTTCGAACTTGTTAGATCAATACCTTCTCTCAGTATGTCCCAATGAAGTTGGATAGAATTAAGTATGAAGACATAACAAATTGGCGACGAAGATAACGGAAAATCAAGTGAGAACAATGTCGCCCGAGCGAACATCGCCCTACTATGGCCAGCTGCGTGAATTCAATTCTGGAAGTTGCGAATGGAGTATCTACAGGCGTCGCATGGACAACTATTTTAAGGTAAATGGTGTCCAGGATCAAGATATCAAGCGAGCGTTGTTGTTAAATGCGTTAGACGAAGAAGCGTACAAGCTCATCTACGATTTATGTCTACCGATCGTTCCAGAATCGAAGACGTTCGATCAGTTGGTGAAACTGTTCGACACCCATTTCCAAGCTGGTGAGACGACTTTCGCGGCAAGGTACAAAATTTATTCTGCTTTTAAGGAACCAAATGGAAGTGCCCAAGACTGGTCAGCTAGAGTCAGAAGCAAAGCGGCCAATTGTGGATTCGACGCTACCGTCATCGATATGGTGTTACGAGATCGCTTTATTGCTGGTTTCAACCGTGAATCTGTTCAAGACAGACTTTTTGAAGAAAAACCCTCCTGCACGTTAGCCGACGCTGTGGCTTTAGCTGTCGCAAAATCAGCAGCCAGTTCAGCTACATTGGCTACAGTGGTTGAAATGGAGCCAGGTGTCCACCACGTAGTAGCGAAGAAGTTCCAAACAAGGCAGCGAAATCAACCACAAGCAAGTGACAAGCAAGGTACAAAATGTGAGTGTTGTGGACGAAGCAACCATCCTACGTCAAAATGTCGGTATTTAAATTATACCTGCAATACATGTCACCTTGAAGGTAATTTATCTCCTATGTGTGCAAAAAAAGGTTTGAAAAGTTCCAATATTCGCAAAAATCAAGCTCAGAATTTTATTGAAAGTGAAGAAGTTTTTCCAGTAAACAGTTGTTGTGAGATTAAAACCCATTTCTTATCAAAGTGGAAATAGGTAAAAACGAGCATATTTTTCACTTAGATTCTGGTGCCTCTGTTTGTGTGATATCTAATCACTATTGGAAAAAACATTTTGCTGATTATAAATTGTCTTCCAGCAACTGTTCACTGAATGTTCATAATGGTTCCAGAATGGTTAACTTGGGAACTTTGGATTGCAATGTAAAATTCAAAAACATGACAAAAAGGGTAACATTTTATGTGATCGAAAACGGTGGCCCGCCGGTATTAGGACGAGATTTCATGTCAATGTATTATGTTGGATTGAATGTTCATTTCGCAGATTGCAGTATTGACTTTCTAAATTTGGTTCAGTTCAAATTTGGTTCAAATCATAAGTCAGTTTTTTCTGAGGGGTTGGGACATTTCAATAAAGATATAATTTCTTTGTAACTGAAAGACAGTCAACCGACACCAAAATTTGTAAAAGCTCGACCATTACCCTATGGTTTAAGAGAGAAAGTAGAATGTGAGTTGGACAATTTGGTCGAAAGTGGTGTTTTGCAGCCAGTGAGTTATTCAGCCTGGGCAACTCCTATCGTGCCCTTTATAAAAAAGTCAGGTTAAGTCAGAATTTGCAGTGACTTCGAAGTTACAATCAACCCTTTGCTCGAGATAGATCAATTCCCATTACCTAAAATCGATGACCTTTTTGCTGAATACAGGGCGGAACGGTATTTTCGAAAATTGATTTATCTCAAGCATACGCACAAGTTCCTCTCAATGAAAAGTCAAAAGAACTGGTAACTCAGTATTTTGGCAGATGCCGGACTCAAAGTGGCTTTGGACAAATGTGATTTTTTGAAAAATAAAGTTTCTTACTTGAGGTTCATGATTGATAAACATGATTTGCATCCCATGCCAGATAAAATTGAAGCAATTAGGAATGCACCCGTACCAACAAACGTTTAGCAATTACAGTCAGTTTTCGGGATCATCAATGACTACGGTAAATTTGTGCCCAATTTGTCTACAGTTCTTAGTCCAATGCATGAGTTACTGAAAAAAGATGTAAAATGGTTTTGGTCCAAAGAATGTAATGAAGCTTTCAACCAAGTTGAAGGATTGTTGATGTCTCCTAAAATATTAGCCCATTACAACCCAAATTACGAATTGCGTTCAACAACTGACGCTGGCCCATGCGGCATAGGCGCTGTGATTTCTCATATTTTTCCCGATGGACAAAAGCGTCCGATTTCATTCGCTTCACGAAGCCTTTCGGCAGCTGAAAAAAAATTTCACAGATAGAACGCGAAGGGCTCTCAATTATTAGATTAGATTAGATTAGATTAGAGGTTTATTTCCAACAGGCCTGAAGCCCAAATACAGGAAACGTGCGCTAAGAACCGAACAGTCACAGGTGAAAGTATACAACATAAAAAATACTAAGATATAAATTTCAACAAAATGTGCTGACGAATATCACAAAAATTATTACAGAAAATATCACAGTCGGAGCAGAGCAAATTTAGACCATTACACATGCTATAAATAGGGCTTCGAATAAGCGCATTGCTCTTGGGCGGATCACAATAAAACAACCTTGTTGATCTGGCGTTCAAACGTGGAACAAAAAAGTTGATCCGCCCAAGAAGCTCCGGACAGTCAATTACATTTTGAATTAAATTATAACAAAATTTGGCATTAGAAATGGCATGTCTTGCCTCAAGGGAATAAAAATCATGTCTAGATAGCAGAGCGCTGTGATCAAATCCTTGAGGAGGATAGGTGCCATCTAGCATGAATGATAAAAACTTTAAAAATCTTCTTTGGACTGACTCAAGTCTGGCAATATGAGTGACGTAGATAGGGTACCAAATTAAAGAGGCGTACTCAAGCTTAGATCGTACAAAGCTGCAATACAAAGCCCTCAGACACGAAGCACTTCCAAGCTCCCTGCAGTTGCGATACAAAAAGCCAAGTGTCCTCAGCGACGAGGACACAATGTCGTCAATGTGACTCGAAAAAGAAAAACTGCTGTCAAAAACGACACCCAAATCTCTTGTGACCCCGCTACGCCTAAGAAGAACCGGACCAACCGCATAATCGAAAGAAATCGGGTCAACCTTCCTGGTATAAGTTGCAATCATGCACTTGTCAACATTCAAAGACAAACCGTTCTGGCGACACCATTCCGATACGGAATCAACGCATCGCTGAAGTCTGACACAATCAAGAACCGTATCGACTCTAGAATATATCTTTAGATCGTCAGCAAACAGTAACTTGTTGCAGTCGATCGACATGTCTATATCGTTGATGTAAATTAAAAACAACAATGGACCCCACTTAGCCCCCTGGGCAACCCCAGAAGTTGATATATATGAACTGGAACTAGTAAAGTGACACGTGACACGCTGAACTCGGTCAAAGAGGTAAGAACGAAACAAGAGCAACAGAGATGGTGAAAACCCAAGTCTGTCTAGCTTGTGCATCAATAAGTTGAGATCTAATTGATCGAATGCTTTAGAAATGTCCGTATACACCACATCAACCTGGCCTCGGGAGTCCAAAGTCTCGGATACGAACTGTGAGAAACACGCCAGATTTGTAATTGTGGATCTTCCCTCCATGAAACCGTGTTGGAAGGGAGAGATATGTTTTTTCACCTGTGGATAGATTTGATTGTAGAGGATAGTGTCAAAAATCTTGGCGAAGTTGGAAATCAGCGATATTGGACGGTAGTTGTTAAGGACTGAAGGATCGCCCTTCTTCAACACCGGACAGACCTTGGTCTCCAAGTCTTGGGGTACGCTAAGGTAGTCAGGATTAGATTGAAGATGAATCTCAAAGGATCGGCAAGGACACAAGCACAGTCGCGGACCAGGAAACCGGGCACCATGTCCTCACCCGAAGTCATACCGTTCCCAATCCCACCGGCAGCCGCCACAACGTCATCCCTAGACACCAGCCCAGCAGTGATACCATCCAGAGACGCACGCTCCGGAGTAGACAGCGGAACTTGACTGTTGAAGGTAGGTAAGGTGTAAACACTTTTGAAATATTCAGCAAAAGCTTCAGCTATGGACTCAGGATTATCATACTCGACCCCACCAGAATCTCTCATGAACCCAGGAACACTGGACCCACCCTTCTTACCACGAACAAAGGACCAGAATTTACGAGGGTCCAGTGTAAGATGAGCAGCTGCTGTCTCCCGCATAAAGTCCCGATAGTCGCGCCGAATCATGGCCCTGGCGGAGATCCTAATGCTTTTAAACTTCTCCAAATAGAACGAAGTACGATGTTTTTTATACATCTTATGTGCCCTTTCCTTGCGGCGCAACAGACCCACCACCTCACCGGTAAACCATTGTGGATGTGACCTTTTCCCTTTAGCCGGCCTGAAATATGGAACCGTTCTCTGAAAGATAGAATCCAGAATTTTGTAAAACTCAGAGCAGGCCGAATCGACATCATGTTGAATGGCATAAAGACTGCTCCAGTCAGTCGAGCACAAGGTTTCGTAAAGTAGAGGAAAGTTGGCCTTTTTGAAATTGTACACTTTTTCATTCAAGCGGTCACGGAGCAAGTGAGGTCGTCCTGGAATAAGAAACGAAACGGATAATGCCGGGTGGTGAGCATCTTCATCAAGTAAGGGGTCATATTCCCTCAGTACATGGCATTCAAACGTAGCAAGGACAAGGTCCAGGAGTCGTCCATGTGAGTTTAAAACCTGACTGTACTGATTCGCGTTCAACAAATGCAGGGAGTCACTCAGAAGCCTAGAGAATCGATCACCCTCATTTGGGGTGGAAAATGTAGGAACATTGAAATCGCCAATCACAATCACTCGGCCACTAAAGACGCAGTCCAAAGAAGTAAACAAATCTAAAAACAATGCATACTGGTCAAAAGAAACCGACGGCGATATATAGAGTACAAAAACATAAACAATAACATGATTAGAAAAAGTCAATCTGGAACCCACAACATTGATAAGAGGCACACATTTATTGATGTTTTGCAGATCCAAAGCCACGGTTCTGATTGTGTTCACAGTGGCCAACAACACACCGCCACCGCGCGACAAGCCAGGAGCAGATCTGTCACTACGATTAACCGGGTAATGTGTTGGAAATAGCTCAGAGTTAACCATGTCAGGAGTGGCCCATGTCTCAGTCACCGCCACAATGTCATGTCGAGCGGCAGCAATGTTGTTAAAGAATGTGGAGGTTTTTGTGCGTAATCCTCGGACGTTTTGATAATATATGCATACATCGTGCTCAAGTGCACTGCCGCTACAGCTGGGCTTCACTCTAGGTGCAGGTTTACCGTCTACTTCGTTAAAATTTTGCTGCGCCACCGGCGCTGGTGTTACGAAAGAAAGTGAATCTTTCAATCACAACGTTCGGGGGCCAGTTCGAGCTCTTGTATAATTCTTCCTTGAGAGCAGTGTCGGCTCCCACCTTGAATGCCACACTGGCGGCATCATCACGGACAGGCAAAGGCTCGACGACAAATAGACTACCCTCGAATTTCTTCCTTAGGTAGAGTTCGATCTGGGAGGCTTTAGTTGCTTTATCCACCCTACCCACGTACAACCAGACTTTGCGGGCAGCCGCGGCAAAGGTGGCACTCGGATCAGCACCTGTGTCAACCACACCATTCCCAACAATTGCGGCTTTCTTCGGCTGTTTATCTGGAGCAGTGAGCCGTTTCGTCAATTGCTCAGCGACAACAGTCGCATTCGTTATAGGTACACGTCTGGATAGTTCGACTAGTAGTCCAGTAAAATAAGGATTTAACTTGGAACAAATTAGGGGCAGGATGAAAAAAATATGGCGATGTAGAGAATGAAAAACTGAATAAGAAAAACCAAAGTTTCATTTCCAGTCATCCCGGGAACCATGGAAAAAAAAATGGAGAAGATGGAAAAACATGCGCCGCGATCTTTCTTTTGAAACGGTGAGAGAACGGTGAGAGATGTGTGAAAACTGTCAGGGACGAAGTTGTAAGGAATTCAATAATCTACAAAAAAGTCCCTGAAGGCATATGTCTAACTTCTTCAGTTTAGCCGTTTATTGCAGTCAAAGTTGCGCGCCGGTCTAGTGACGTGGAAAAACTGTCCGCGTGACCTTCCTTCTTGGATGCTGTGAGAACGACAAGAGATATCAAAAAATTGTGAGCGACAAAGTTGTAGAGAATTGAATGCTCCACTAGAGAATCTTCATGGCCAATTATTATCTTTTCTAGTTTAGCCGTGAACCACGTTTGAAGTTGCGCGACAATCCTGTTGATAAAGTGGTTTTTCTGGAAAACTTACAAAAACCCTAGACTCGTTGAAAAAACTATGACAATGTAGAAGATGAAAAACTGGATCTAAAAAACCAAAGTTTCATTTCACACCGTTTCGGGAAACCTTAGAAAAAAAAAGAAAAACTTGAAAAATAGTGATTTGCACTCGCAGCTTCCTCATTGAATACTGAAATAAACGTGATAAATATGGAAAATCTGAACAAACTAGCTTGTAGAGGATTGAATGATCTATAGAAAATCCCGTAATGTCATGTATGCATCTTTGTCGACTTAGCTGCGGAGCGCTATCAAAGTTGGGGTACATGACTCGTGACGCGTCGCATATGTGGTGAAACTGGCACGACGTTGCGATCATTGTTAAATTGATTATAAAACATGATTGAATGATTTGAAAAAATTGCGTACTTTGTTTAACGTCTGGGTAGCTACTTATTGTTAGAATTATCATTGTAGTCATCATCATCGTCTTCCGAAACGACAATGCAGGAAGCGTGAGAACAGGTGGTTCCACGGCAGTGGTGGCAAAACTTGGTACACTTGAGGTCAGCTTTTCTGCATCCACAAAGCTTCTCGCAGTTTTTGAAGCATCTGCAGGAAATCAGCCGTAGCAGATTTTCGAGAGCTACGTTATCCTGGGTTCTAATAGGCATCAACAGAGAAATGTTTAATTTCCAACCCCATTGCTCAGGTGGACAGTTGTTGTTGTTGAATGATCATTGTTCATCAGAAATCAGTTGAAAAACATCTCATTATCTAACGTGAATCATGTTTTTCAATTATTATACATATTGTGTTACAAAATACGAGTACTTTCTCAGTTTTAAGCCTGAGTGCCACGATACTATTTTCGTACTATTTCGATTCTATAAATATATGATTAGAAACGACAAATTCAGAAATTCCCTAGAAACCTAGTCTCTCGTCCTAGATTTCTGGAATGAAAATATGACGAAAATAGTACAGTGACACTCACGACTTCAATTTTGCCAAACAAGAAACTTTATACATAACAAAGCGTTCATCCGCGGAGTTACATTTCCAACAATAGTTACCAGACGTTCAACAAAGCACGCAATTTTTTCAAATCATTCAATCATATTTTATAATCAATTGAACAATGACCGCAACGTCGTGCCAGATTGACCACATATGCGACGCGTCACTAGTCATGTACCCCAACTTTGATAGCGCTCCGCAGCTAAGTCGACAAAGATGCATACATGTCATCAGGGCATTTTCTATAGATGATTTAATCCTCTACAAGCTAGTTTGTTCAGATTTTCCATATTTATTACGTTTATTTCAGTATTCAATGAGGAAGCTGAGAGTGCAAGTCACTATTTTCCAACTTTTTCTTTTTTTTTATTAGATTTCCCAAAACGGTGTGAAATGAAACTTTGGTTTTTTAGATCCAGTTTTTCATCCTCTACATTTTCATAGTTTTTTCATCGACTCTAGGGTTTTTGTAAGTTTTCCAGAAAAACCCCTTTATCAACAGGATTGTCACGCAACTTCGAACGTGGTTCACGGCTGAACTAGAAGCGATAATAATTGGCCTTGAAAATTTTCTAGTGAAGCATTCAATTCTCTACAACTTTGTCGCTCACAATTTTTTGATATCTCTTGTCGTTCTCACAGCATCCAAGAAGGAAGGTCACGCGGACAGTTTTCCCACTTCACTAGACCGGCGCGCAACTTTGACTGCAATAAACGGCTAAACCAAAGAAGTTAGACATATGCCCCCAGGGACTTTTTTGTAGATTATTGAATTTCCTACAACTTTGTCCCTGACAGTTTTTACACAGCTTTCACCGTTCTCTCACCGTTTCAAAAGAAAGATCGCGTCGCATGTTTTTCCATTTTCTCCAATTTTTTTTCCATGGTTCCCGGGATGGCTGGAAATGGAAGTTTAATTTTTCCTATTCAGTTTTTCATTCTCTACATCGTCATATTTTTTTCATCCTGCCCCTAATTTGTTCCAACTTTGGCCTAAAAATCGCCTCATTTTACTGGACTATAGTGGGGCTCGATTGACGGGCGCGATATCCGTGGTGTTACTTCCGGATACACCCACAGCCGGCGAATCCAAGTAGTTCCCTCGCAGAATCTGAAGCATGAACTTCTGTTCTTCGACTCTGTCCTGCAGCTGCTGGACCATCTGCGTCAAGAGTACGTTTTCTCTTACGTCGCTGGAAGATTCAAGTGGAGGAGATCTAACCTCAATCGGCTCTGCGTGGGCGAAGTGGGCCTGTACAAGGGCTTTTAGTTTATCGAAGTAACTCACACTCATTCCAGTAGGAGAATCAAAGCCAACACCCTTTGACAAGATTATCGACATCAGATCTTCTTTGCTTAGGCGTTTTAAAAGAGAAGCAAATGCAGGAGTATCAACTTGCGACGCCATCTTCAAATTGAACTCTGATCATTATCTTTGGTCTTTGCAAATTCAACCAATACCTTTATGAACAGCAGTTCATCTTGGTCACGGATAATAAGCCTCTTGTTGCAATTTTCAACCCGAAAAAAATTATTCCGCGATTTTCCGCGAACCGTTGTAGGCGATGGGCAGTAATTTTATCTAATTACAGATATAAAATTGAATACATTCCTTCTAAGAGAAATTCTGCGGATTTTTTGTTACGTCTACTGATCGAAAATGAAGAAGGTGAAGTTTGGGAAGACGTGGACATGAATTATGTTCACTACTTTGCAAATTCGGAAATCACAGTCAATTTTGAAGAGATTCAAAACAATATGAAAATTGGCAAATGTTTGAGTGCTGTAATGAGTTTTGTGAGGAAGAGTTCGCCAAGTACAGCCAAAAAGAACGTCGATTTCAAGGAGTTTTACAAAATTCATAATCAGCTATCAATCAAAAATGATGTTTTATTATGGAACCACCGCATCATAGTTCCTAAAACGTTGAGAGAGAAAGTTCTTTCTCAATTACACCTTTCACACTTCGGTATTGTTGCAAGATGCAAGATGTCACTTTTCCTGGCCTGGTATCAATCAAAATATTGAGGAACTAGCAAATACTTGCGAACAATGTTGTGTAAATAAAACAAATCCTCCTAAAACGAAATTACATGTTTGGGAATGGCCTCAAGAATCATTTTCGCGGATACATATCGATAATATTGGTCCACTTCTAAACAAGTTTTTCTAGTAGTTTTGGACGCACATTCAAAATGGATTGAAGTATTTCCTACGACGACTATTACTAGTTCTTTTACCATCAAAGCTTTGCATGCTACTTTTGCTAGGTTCGGAATGCCTAAGACACAGGTCTCAGATAACGCACGGAGTTTTACAAGTGCTGCATTTCAAAATTTTATGAAAAAAATTAATATTGAACATCACACATCTGCTCATTTGAATCCACAGTCAAACGGTGCTGTAGAAAGTGCAGTTGAAACTGTGAAGTATGCAATTAAAAATTGTTTGGGTAGAAGTAAAAAAGTGTTGATTTGAACGAAATCATAAATAATTTTCTATTCGACTACCGATCAACTCCGCATTACACTACTGGTGTTTCTCCATTTCAAATAATGTTTCAACGCAAAGTTCGTACCAGATTTGACGAAATGAAATATAGTCAGATGGCCAAAAATGTCGAAAGGTCTCAAGAGAGACAAAGGAGAAATTTTGGGGGAAAGGAGCGTAGTTTTTCGGTGGGGGAGAAAGTGTTTGTGAAAGATTACAGAAACGTAAATGTTCGTAGTTGGATTGAGGGGATGATTGAAAAACTAATTGGCCGGTGTACTTATATGGTCAAAATACCTGAACTGAACAAAACGTGGAAACGTCATACAAATCAAATGAATTCTTTAAAGCATGAAGCAATTTCAATTCCAACATCACCCTGCAACGACGAAACTGATAATTTAGATATACCCGATTGTGACAAACCTGATAGCGACAGCAATATCTCAAAGGATAATCATATTCAAAATAAAATAATTGTAAGTAATGTATAAATAGTCCAAGCTATGTATAAATTTGAATTATGTAAATAATAATTAATCACCTCCAATCAGTTTATTTAAAGGAGGAAGGGTGTAATGTATCGCTATCTTATCTGTTTAGTTTTTTATTGTAAAAAAGTTGTACATACAAAAAGGCAGAATAAAAGACTTTCAGTTCGAACTTGTTACGATCAATACCTACTCTCGGTATGTCTCAATGAAGTTGGATAGAATTAAGAATGAAGACATAACAGTAATAATGATGGTATGTACAAGAATGTGGTGACATACACTGTACGCTATTAAGTACGTCACTACAATAGAACCAGACGTCTGGCTTAAGACTTTCTCTCAAAACCCTGTCCACAATACGCTGCCAAGCGGCAGGCGCAGTTGTCAATCCGAAGAGCATGCAGATGAAGTGGAAAAGTCTACGACCATGCACAGTGAACGCTGTAAGCGGCCGCGCTTCATGTGCCAAGGGAACTTGCCAGTCGACACTTTCTATATCCAACGTGGACAGATATCGAGTACTGCATGATGATACTCTGTACGCTCGCTGCTTAGAAAAATCCAGTCCAAGGAAGTAGCTTTATTCCAATCTGCACAACCAGCGAGCCCAAAGCCTGCGGTGGCTGCTTGAGTTGTCGTCCAATTTTGCGGTCCAACTGCAGTCTCGCAGTATGTCAACTCGATTCCAGTGGACATCGCCGAAGTTACTTTTACTTCGGAGCCGGCTAAGGAACCGGAAGCTCAACCGGTTCCATGGCAGCAGCAGCCAGTGCTTGACGTGTTGGCGTTAAGCTCCTGTCTATTCAGACCAGTCTCAAGTTGGACCAAGCAGTTCGGTGTTGAGAGTGGTAGAAGCAATCATGGCTTTCTCACATGACAATAAATCACTTTGGATCTCTATTGAGTTGATGTACTTCAATCTCAGACTTCTACTGAGTATAGAAGAGTTACAAGTGTGATGCCTGGGAGAACTTTCTCCTCTGCTTCCTATGGGTTGGTTTCAAATCTGCTCAACAAGTTGAGTGTGCTACCAATAACCATGTTACTTTGGCTTGTAAAGTGTTGCTGACCCCCATAAAAAATGTCAGCGTAAGGGAAAGCTATCCCGAGGTATGTGTATTTTCAACAGCATCCGGAGTTTCCCCGTCATACGTGAAATTGAATCTGCTTCCGACGGTTTTTTTTTCCTTTGAAGTGAGGTGAACTTTGCCCCGCGCGTTTGAAAAATGACCATCTCAATACAAGAAACGATTTGCGGAACACACAGCACAAAAACTCGCGCCTTTATTTATGACAGCTTTGTAATTGGGATTTCTGGCATTCCGTTTTTGGACCGATTTATTTTATTAAATGCCTCTCTTCTGGGAGATACGTTTTTTTTTTAATTCCGAGAGAGAAGGCCCGGCCAACCGGAGTTATTACGTTCGTAAACGAGATCTAATTAAATTTTCTAATAATACGTATAATGAAAATTCTGAGAGAATTAACTGTTCCTCTGCTGATGCTGCGCGCTTTGCTCCGTTCATCCGTCCTCGCACGGACGGACGACAAAAAGAATTGCATCTCTCCGAAAACTGGGCGAGAGGCGCCTGAGTTAGTTCAGTGCCTGAGGAAATATTGATATTATATTTATATACAAACTTTGCAAATATCGACGATCGTTTCTATCAATTCGCAGTGCACCGCGCGAGCGTTGTGCAACTCGTTTTGTTTCGGTCGCTGAATTCCAGGACATTTTTCAGGACGCCGTATTATGCCTCTGTCGATAATTCCGACACATTTCAGCTTTCCGTTCTGCGCTCTACTGAAAACTATGGAGACAATGACAGACACAACGTGATCGGCCGCACATACACATTCCGACAGGCAGACCTTCTGGTCTATTGTTGACAGAGTCGCCATCATTCGGCGTGATCGCCTCTGATCGTTTCCATTGTCCCAAAGACTAAAGCGCCCAGAGGAGCGCTATTTGTTCCCCCTAATCACCTGCATTTAATCGACCACATCAATGACCCACCACCAAACCGTCATCCTTTCATCATCATCAGCGCCCCCAATTTCAGACCGCAGGCTTGCTAGTTCTTTTATGGTGTAATTCCAGGCTGGTATTCAAATTCTTGTAATACCCACCCCCCATTTCAGTCATTCATCCAGATCGCTAAATCTACGGTTCAGGGATTGACATCATGTAGATAGATACCGCTGATACTTGCTTGAATGGAAAAGCTGGTGTTTAACGGTATGATTATGGATGAAAAACCAAATGCTTTGATGTTACAAAAGGTATGTATGCTATACCTTCCAGAATGAACTTGAAACTGTGTATCTGAACGTATACCTACTTAGAATACTCTATGACCTCTCCGGCTCATTCAATTTGAGAAAACGCCACCCCCGGGACCACTTTAATGGTGTAAAACACGAAATTTGTGCCGTCAGCGTGTCCAAAAGTGCGCCTCCTTAATTTTTATGGGTAGCAGGCGAAATTACTCTCTGATTGTTGCAGGAAAAAAGTTCTTACGTCAGCAAGAAATCCGACTATGGATTGAAGGAGAAAAGACTGCGGGAGTTCTTACAAAGAGTCGCAGCCCTCCTGTGCGGGATAAGAGGTGATATAAAATAGATCAAAGTCTAGACGACTGCTTCTTCGTTGGGCATCAATGCAAATTGACAGACACGTCATTAGCAATATCGCCGATGACGGTAACGGAAGAGCAATATCTGATTAAGCTCATCTCTTCAAGGCATCCCATTCAATCCTCGGTGGCTTTTAATTATTTAAAATCCAATTTCATTTGCAATTTGATGGTGTGCCAGTGCCGCCGGCTGCCATCATCATCATCACCAACGCGCAGCGCGGACTCTTTCTGTCGTTTGCGTTCCGGGATTAATAAATCAATTTTAAACACTTAATTTGGCGGCAGATTGAGAGACCCAGAGACAAACGGCTTGGATTTTTCGCTTCCACCTCTCATGCCCGGGGCCTATAAATGAGCGATGGCGATGGAATAACTATTATTAGTTGAAGAATTTACCTCAGAGAGCTCAAATGAGGTGACCAAAACTATATTTATTATATTATAACGTGTAAATATAGTAGTCTTCTCCAGTTATTTTTTCAACTTCTTCACTGCAGTTTCAGCTTTATAAATGTAATGTAAAAGCCATTTTCAAAAATATGGTACCGTGAATAGGATAAGTATCGAAATTTATATCAGTGAAGACCAACTTGTCAACACCATCCTCTAGAAGAGCTATCCAAGCAGGATAAATGGCTTGGCTCAAATCTGAACTTCATTACTGGTACAAGAAAAGAGACCCTGCATTCCTACAAACAAGTTACCTTCATCTAGACCTCATCAGTATCCTCCATCCAGTAATTTGGGACACAATGCTATCTTTGAAATTTGCTCTTTCACATACCAACATCAGTAAGAATCAGATAAGCTCTTTAGTCGTTGAAAGTGAAGTCATTTTGAACAGAGTCAAGAATAAAAATTCAAATGCTTCGGGAAACCATATTTCCAATCAGATTCACAGGTGTCCTCAAGTAGAAATGAGTTTAACAAAATTGTCACCAAAAACTGTTGATGGGACCTTGTAGTAGAGGTTCTGGCGAGCACAGAAATGTATCTAACAAAATCGTAGCTGATCCCGAACGGCAATTATTCAATTTTTAAGATTATTAGTTAAAAATGTCGTAATGAAAATTTGGCTTCGGGTTTATTCAAATTTTTAGAATAACTAGGATTGTCTAAACGGTTAATTTTGCATCTCTCCCAATATCTAAAAAATCTCTGTGGATAGATTCATACCCTTCTGTTCTAATAAGAGTCCAAGACCTCCATTGTTACGGAACTTCAACAAGTTTTTGAGATGACATGAATTTCCAAAGCTTCTGATAACACCCTTGTCCCAAAACACTTTTATAATATATTTATGCCCTCTTCGTAAGGTCCAGCTATATCTTTTGCAGTGCTGAAACACTTCTCAACAATTTTGTTCATCGTTTTGAAGCCAGACACAAACGGAATCACGCAAAGTACTCCCACATTATTTACGGATCATTGCGACTGTCGCTTTTCTTTGAAAGTTTCCGACAGGAGTTCTCTTCAAAAATCTTATGTTGGTAACTTTTGGCGACCAAGTTAGGTCATTGGGCCACAGCAAACTTCATCACACCCAAGTATCGGCACAAGACCATTCCAAAATAAATGGTTCACAAACCCTTAAAGAAGATGCTTCGAAAAGAGAGGGGTAATTATGCTGTGACAATCTTTCGCAAAGTTCTTCTTTTTTTCCTGCAGAGCAAAATGTTCAATCAATGCGCCTCAAGTCTCCGTAAGTCTTCATACTCGTAACCATCTCTTTCTGTTTATTTTCTTTACAAACCTTATTCAACGTAATTTCATCGCATTTCCCTCGTGAGTCTTTTAGAGTGATGAAGCAGTACGGACATGGAAGTAGCCGTAGTTGTTTGCTCATTGATGGTCATTGATCAAAAGAAGTTGAAATTCCTGAACAAATTTTAAAGGAATTGCATTGATATTGGTCATTCCAAACATCAACTTGATTTTAATTGGTCTAGAAGATGCGGAAATAATTTTAGAGAAAGAGGAAAAGAAAGATTACACAGGCAGCAAAAAAGTCGTTACATAGATTGACGATCGATTGAAAACAAAAGGGGGGAATCAACTAGTTTCAATAGGCTTATGAATGGATTGCATTGTACCCCAGGTGAAATGAAAAACCTATATGAAAATATCGAGTTGATGTTTCAAATGACCAACATCAATGGACTTGGGTTTAAATTTGTTTCGGATATTGAACTTATTCTTTTGATCAATGACCAGCGAATGGCTATACGGCAACCATCCCCGTACTGCTTTATCACTCTAAAAGACTTACGAGGGAAATTCGATAAAATGACGTTGAAATGAGGTTTGTGAAGAAAACAGAAAAAAATGGTTACGAGTAGGAAGACTTATGAAGATTTGAAGGCGCATTAATGAGAAATTTTGCTCTGAAGAAAGAAAGAAGTTTTCAAAAGAGTGTCACAAGCTCATTCAACCCCCCCCTTTTTTCGAAAAAGACTTTGCATAATTCCAGAGTTACATCTTTTCAAGGGTTAGTAAACCATTTGTTTTGGAATGATCTTGTGCTGATACTTTGGCGTGATGAAGTTTTGCTGTGGCCCAAGAAGTTGAACTTAGTGGCCAAAAGTTACCACGACGAGATATTGAGAAGGAACACCTGCCAAAAACTTCCAAAGGGGAGCGCCGGTCTTACTGATCCGGAAAACATAGAAAATGTGGGAGTACTTTGAGTGATTCCGTTTGTATCTGCCTTCAAAACGATGAACAAAATAGTTGAAAAGTGTTTCAGCACTGCAAAGGTTGTAGCTGGACCTTACGAAGAGGGCATAAATATATTATAAAAGTGTTTTGGGACAAGGGTGTTATCAGAAGCTTTGGAAATTCATGTCATCTCAAAAACTTGTTGAAGTTCCTTAACAATGGAGGTCTTGGACTCTTATTAGAACAAAAGGGTATGAATCTATCCACAGAGATTTTTTTAGATATTGGGAGAGATGCAAAATTAACCGTTTAGACAATCCTAGTTATTCTAAAAATTTGAATAAACCCGAAGCCAAATTTTCATTACGACATTTTTAACTAATAATCTTAAAAATCGAATAATTGCCGTTCGGGATCAGCTACGATTTTGTTAGATACATTTCTGTGCTCCCCAGAACCTCTATTACAAGGTCCCATCAACAGTTTTTGGTGACAATTTTGTTAAACTCATTTCTACTTGAGGACACCTGTGGATTAAAGAACATATTTTTCATAATAATAGACCTCATAAAGATATCATGATGAATTCTTCAAGAAATGAGTCTTACAAAAATATTCGTAGATTACAAGAATTCAATTTGAACAACAATTTAATAGTGTCACAGGCAGACAAAGCTAACACTATAGTAGTGATAAACTAAGATGATTACCATTTCAAAAAAAGAGAATTTTCTTAATACAACTGCATTTGAAATTTTACCAAAAGACCCTACCACAACTTATCAAAGACAAATGAAAGAATGTTTGAAATCCTCTAATAATATTTTATCGTTTTCAATATTAAACATAATACACTAGTCACTTCAAATCCCAGAATTCCTAGACTTTATTCTCTCCCAAAGATCCATAAAGAAGATATACCTATTCGTCCAATCGTATCTTTGAATTACTCACCAACATACCTATTATCTAAAAGAGTCAATAAAATTTTAATGTCACTTATTGATTTGACTTCTCCATTCAGAATAAAAAAAATCGAATAATCTTATTTCTAATATAATACCAATTGATGTTCAAGAAGATAGTTTTTTAGTATCTTTTGACGTAGTAAATTTATTCCCTTCTGTTCCTGTCAAAGCAACTTTAGAATTAGTCAAAAATTTATTATTCAACTCCAACTGGAATGATGAAAACTCTAATAACATTTTCAACATGTTAAATACTTGCATCAAACAAAACTACTTCAAATTCAATGACAAAATCTATTTACAAAAGTCTGGCTTGAGTATGGGCTCACCATTATCTCCACTTTTAGCTGAAGTTTCTATGACATGGTTAAAAAAAACTCATATTTCTACAAATGACACTCACGTCATTTATTGGTATAGGTATGTTGATGATATTATTTGTTTATTCAAAGGTACGCAATCCGATTGAGGTAAATTTTTGAATTTTATAAATTCTGTACATATCAACATTACTTTTACTTTAGAAATTAGTGTTGATATAGCATTCCTTTCCTTGACTTATATATTTCTATAATTAATCACAAACACACTTTCAAAATTCATAGAAAACCCACAACTACAGACACTATAATACCCTACGATTCATGTCACCACCATACACACAAATTTTCATCTCTACATAGTTATACATTCATCGTCTTCTCAATACACCATTCTCACCTGAGGATTTTTAACTCAACATCAATAAACAAATCGCAATAAACAATGAGTATCCTTTATCTGTTTTTGATTCCTTTTATAACAAAACTTTTCAAACATCACATAAATAAGAATTTTAGTTTGACATCTGGACAAAAACCAAAACACTATGTTTCTTTATCTTATTTTGGAAATATTTCCACATCAATATCTCGCATTCTAAAACCACTTGGTTTCAATATCAGCTTCAAAAGTCCTTTCACTTTGAGTTCCTATTTTGTTAAAACAAAAGAAACAAAAGTGGATCCTATCAGTCCACTTGACAATAGTGGAGTGTAAGAATTAACATGCTCCTGTGAAAAAGTATACATTGGCAGGACAATAAGATCTTTCAAAATTAGATTTAATGAACACAAACGAGAGCTCTGGTCAATAGATATGAAGTCAAATTTCACCAGACATGTAGTCGATGAAACCCATGACTTTTCACCAAATTGTATAAAACCTATCCTAAAGCTTCAGAATAAATCAATAATTAAATTTCCAGAAATCTTAGAAATCAAAAAACAACATTTTCAAAATTCAGATAGTCTTTTGAATGATCGAGTTCAGTTTGACAACATCCATATAATACCATCTTTACTCCCAATTCTGTGACCCACCTCCGTCTTAAATCTTAAAAATGCAACACAAATTATTAGTAGATCAATCAAATACGTTATTTTAATTATTACTATTGTTTCCACCTGTTGATGTCAATTACACATAACGTATCAATCCTATGTGTCAAATTTTATACGTATATTTTTGAAAATGGCTTCAACATCACATTTATGAAGCTGAAACTGCAGTCAAGAAGTTAAAGAAATAAGTGGAGAAGACTACCTTATTTACACGTTATAATATACATCTCCTCTACAAGAAAAATGGATCCCTTCATCAAATTCATAATTCATTAATTGTACATGATTGGTGGATTATGATTTTGTGGAAGAAAGGACTCCTGTTAATTGACTTTCAGCGTTTTAGCAAATTGTCATACTTTGGTTATCATTTTCTTGCGTGTTCCAGTGTTTGATTCATGTATAATTGTCTAGCATCGCTACTGAAATGTGCCGGATCGCCGCCTTGGATATCCTCAGAGTTATTTATCCTCCATTTTGCCAACCGTTGAGTATGTGCTGATCCATTTCTGTTGTCTGTCCCCCAGGTCCACGGCGCCGACGGTTGAAGAGTTCCTCAGGCCAACATCACCAGGCGTCGGCCAAAGCTACGTCAGGCCTGGGCGCCCTGTTATTTGAATTGCCGACAACTTTCCGGCTGAGCTAACAGAACTTCCGGGAACCACGGGCCGACGCCAGAAACATCCGTCGGAGGTCCGGTGGCCTGGTGGGGAAGGCAGGAATGGAGACGCCAGGACTTCGACAACGCACGTCGGCCACAGGGAAGTCTTTTCCCATTTTTTTTCCACTTGCGGGAAAGCTAGAAGCTATGTAGATCCGGCCCGTTGCGTTTTGAATTCAATTGTTATATTGCGGTGGCCTTATGCCCCGTCTTCACTTGGGAGAGTCTTCAACTCTTTCTAGTTTGGTTTGTAAGCGGCCCTCTGCCAGTACTGTTTGTTTCGAAACGAGAAGCTTCACAGCTTCACTTCTCGTATCTTGTACATGGCCCAGCCGGCGTTATTGTGATTGTGTTCCCAGTTCACTCATTTTTACACGATTTGTACAATGCACTTGGTCTCGTTCACTTGTATGTTCCCTCTGCACAGTATTCAAGTTTGAATGCGGTTGTTGCACGGAGCGGACTGCATGGATCAGAACGTTTGAGTTTGATACCGCAATAACTTGCCTCGAGACCACTTTGAATTTCTACACGTTGCTGTCTTGCTGTGTCTTTATAGGGTCTACTTCAAGCCGCCGGAACGTCCCTTTGTGGCCAGAACGCCGTCACAGCGTAGTGGTGCCCATGACACTATTTCCGACAAGCTCACCGTCATCGAAAGCTGTCCTAGGCCATATTGACCGCGGCCCGTGTTGTCCAACTGTCGAACGACTTGCCGAAATTGTAGTTCAATTGGCCTTCAGCCGTAATCAGTTTTTACCTGGTGCCTTTTGCCGTAGTTGTTCTGTCATTGTTCAGTCTTAGATTGCAATCCAGTATCACCTATTCCGTTTTTGCCATTCAACAGGTAAATAGCTAGCGTTCCTTTTTTTTTGTTGGAAACCTCTTCTTCGTAATCTGTAGGGTACACAAAAAAGCCATGCACATCGTTCCCAAGCTCGCCGATTTGACTCGCCGGAGAGACGCACGAGATCAGGGCTTGTTGCGGAATGCGGAGCCCTCTGCTGTATGTTGCCCCTCAAAACTACCTCCATTATTCAGGGCAGACCGCAATTACTGATAAATGATACTTCACACAATCGTTCGAAAAAAAATCCCACCCATCGTAACATTTACGAGTTGCTACGGCGTTGTCACAGATAACACGACATGAACCACCTCTGCAGGCGATACAGCATCAACTTTCGATCGAATAAGAAAACGAAAACTCTTAAAAGCTTCAGACAACGGCCAGACTTTTCTATATGTCTTGGACAGTAGAGTGCAGCGCAAAAGTTGGTGTGAAGTCGGAGGTTATTTTACGTCTTCATTATTGTGTCGCGTTGGTGCCGTGTAACGGAGCATGCACAAACAAAAAGTTGAGGATTTATAGACGATAAATACCCACCGGTATTATAGGTGTACCACCCGTATATCAAAGTGCCGTGGCACCTGTTCCTGTTGCTGCACTTGTTCGTTGCATAAAACCAGCAAGGCAGCAGCGCGCCGAGAGTGCTCTGTGTGTCGGGGCTATTTTCGACCTTTTCCTAATTAACCGTTTCAAATAGCCAGACGACGGGGTTTTGTTCTTTGCAGACGCACCGGGGACGCACATTAAATTGCGTAAGTGTTGTGTGCATGAACGGGCCGTTAATTTTCGAATAGGAAGAGAAAATAACCGCAGACGACCCACAGCCACTGAACAATAATTTGCCACCGTGCCGCGTCGCGGAGAGTGTCACCAGCAGATGCTGAACGCTTCCCGAGTCAAGACTTCAAAATAATAATGAAGGCGTGCTCAATTTAGATTTAGTGGAGACGGCGGAGTGCGAAAAAAAGAAAGACTTTTTGAAAAAAGTTCCAAACAAATTATGAAAAGCTTCAATCAACACGTTGCTGGGTGCCTTTCAATGGACCGTCATCGCACGGAGGCTTTGCCGCAATTCTGATTTGTTTCAATAACAATATGCTTTTGTGACGGGGCAAAAGTTCGGCCGTGACGGCAAATTAAACTTGAATGGAACAATTCATTGCCCATTAAGTGCCCAGTGTGCACTGCACCACCCGCCCCACGTGCCCTGTACAGAAAAAAATTGTTTTTCGCAGACCCAAGTTGTGCGTACTAAATTATATTTGTGCTTGGTATAAAATCAAATTTATGAGCGCGAAGTAAAACAATCACGCTTTAGAATGGGAAAAAGTGACGCAGGCGGTACGAGTTTTCTTTAATTATTTCGCAAACTCAAGGTCTTCCATTGCGTGAGCGTAGCTCGCATGCAAAGCAAGCAAGCGTGAACCATAATGAAATGGACCAATCACTGACTATATCCAACGTGGCTACCACCCCCTAAATACCTGTTCAAATCGCTTACATGTCATTTCTATTCGAAAATCCAAAATCAATTTTATGTATATTTTGCCTGGTCAGATTCATTGTTCTTTCATGCATCAAATCATCAGCCCATAAATGAAACACGTTTGTATCAAATTGCGAGAGTCATTCAGGACAAGGTTTCTCCTGACCGATGGTTCCACGTTCAGTCAGAAGACAATCCCGCTGATTGCGTGTCTTGAGGCTCATTACCTTTCAAATAACTACATCACTCCTTATGATGGCAAGGTCCCATTTGGCTACAGCAGCAAAGTGCTCATATTGAGGCTCACCTCAAATCCTCAATCATTAACCTCATTAACCTCAAATCTAAATCCGAATGTGCCTGAAAAACGAAGATCATGTTTTGTAATCCAAACCATGCCTCCACTGGATTTGTGGTCTAGATTTTCATCACTCAACAAGTTAAAAAAAATTGTAAGTTACTGTCTCCGGTTCATTAATCATTGTAAAGGTAATCCCAAAGTTGTCGGTCCATTAACTTGCCAAAAATTACGAAACGCAACTCATCTGATCGTCAGATCAACTGAACTCGAAACATTTGCATCTGAAATCAAAGATTCACAATCAAGAAAACCCATCTCTACAATTGTACAGATGTGTTTTATTCGCGCGTTGTGACCCCCAGCGAGTTTCCTTACAGTGGGGATGTATCTGTCAACAAGTCTGAAAACGCCTAAGCCTGACCGAATCTAAAGAGTGCGTGCCGATAAAGGCGTTTTTTTTCTCTGGTAGCTAGACTGTATCGAAGATACCGGCGAGGTCTCAGTAACAGTATACGGAATGAAGTCAGTCCCATTTCTCTTTGCCTCAGCGAAACCAAAGTTATGACTGCGAAGTAAAACAATCACGTTTAACAATAAAAGAGTGGGAGAGTGGGCGCCCCGGGCGCCACGAGCTTTCCTTAATTACTTTGGAAATTCGAAGTTTCCCATCGCATTACTAATGTTCTGTGTGTGTTCTCGGGTTACCGAATGACGTGTAGGTAGGCAGCGCCTAGTTGCGCGTCTATGAGGTTAGCGCGCGGGAGAAAAAAAAACTATTGTTTCAAGCATCTCAGACAGCATAATAGCGTTATAAGTTACGAGACCAGCCGCCCCCCCAGTTCAAACTCCGGGAGTCCGGAGCTAATGGCGGTAAAGGCATCGGCCCCGACCGCCGCCACCTCCTGCTGCCAGGCTCCGCAGACTGAATCAGGATATGCTCTGTGTGGAAAGACTTGCCGGATATTCGACAACTAGGGTTGCCAACCTTAGGATGTGGTCTCACACACACACATGACGTTAAAGTGGAATTATGGGGCGTGTGGGGGAAATGAGGAGGGGGAGGGAGACAGCGAGCGTGTTAGCAGGCGACTGGCGACATGTCATATTCGCCTTGTAAATATCCAAATGCCAGAAAATATTTACACTCCTCCTTATTGCCATCCGCACTGTACAAAGGACCGTCTTTTTTGCCGTGGAGCAATTTGATTTATTGCAAGAAGAAATATGCGTCGCGGCGGTTATGAATCCATTTATGAATGGAACCGATTTGCTGCGTTTCCATCATTCATCGCCTATCTCGTAACGTTTCAACCCTCCATTTCAAGTGAGGCTTTTAACAAATCGTTCATAAGGTTCAGTTACCGTTCGTTAAGTTATATTACTTTTAAATCTGAGCTTCGATCTTTGTTCATGTTCAGTTTTCATCTATCGAGCGTACAAGTGAATTTTCTCCCAAATTAGGCGAGCTGATGAGAACGTAGGTTTTTGATTTCTAATAACTGAACGCCACTGTCACACCGACACCTACTTGCAAAATCGATCCAAGCCCTGCGTCTTCATTTCCAGAGGCTACTTGTACAGAAATTTACTTGGAAGCTTGGTATGGAGAATAAGCGCAACTGTCACAGAACTCAATCAGTTTGATTTACATAACCAACTTTTTCAATTCAGACGTTTCTTACCGACGGACGCTGTAAATCTTCAGTAGTTCTGCTTACCTGAAACAAAGAACTAAGTTCAATTTTCACTCAACAAAACAGATTTATTTCAGTTGTTATTCCCTGAGTTTCATTCAGCAATATTTCACGTTACAGCCGTTCATATCACGTTTGTACGTTTTCAACACATGGTATCCTTGAAGTTTCAAGTGAAGTTGCAAGTTCTCCATTAACTTTCTGAAACTAGACGCACCTAGCATGCAACACACACCAAAGCAGTCTGCGCCCGGGTCGTGGCGTTTTATTCGCAATATTCTTTTCATTTTCAAACAATATTCCTTTTGAACTTCAAAGTATAGTCGGCGAATAATGCCGAGAATGGCTGGATTTCTCTCGTTTTATAACATTTTCGTGCTTTATGTCTTGAAATAGTGGATGTAGGTAGTTGAATTCGTTACTTTGTGTCGTATATTTGAATGAAAACATAATATCCTACTGTTTTCGCTTTTCACTGGCGTTTATTTGAGCGTTTATTTTAATAACAATATTTTGTTCACCATTTGTCTTGTAGTTTTTTAAATAATCTTGAAACTTAGAACACGATTCGGAAATTCTTCAACCGGGAAACGGATTTTCGAAAAATCAGACTTTCAATCAATCAATAATTATTAAATTATTTTAAGAATTTTAAGTTTATTCCATGAATACAACACAGATTTGAATCCGGGAGTTATGAGATGATCCGGGAATTCCGACTTTGCCTCGGAAATTCCAACTTGTGCTTGGCTCGGAACTCACACTCTCGAACACAAATTTTCACTCTGTATTGTACTTACTTGAGTTAATACTTTTTCTTGAAAATTTGAAACTAACTTCAGGAACTCTGATCTTATCTCGGGAATTCGGACTTCATCTTGGAATTCAGTTTTATAAATCCCGACCCTATCTCGTAATTTTGTACTTCAGGTCCAGGAAGTAGAAACTCTCGAGGGTTATTTGGGACTTCCACTTTTACCTCAGAAAATCAAACTTCGACTTTTATCTCGTAATTTCACGTTTTTTTTTTCTCAAAATTCTAACCTCAACTCGGAAATTCGAAAGTTGTCTCAAGAATTCCGACTTTGACCCGGAATTTTCAGTCCGACTCCAGCTCCGATTTTTGTTTTCATCTCGGAAATTCAAATAAAAACTCGAAATAGTTCTGGGATATGTCGAGAATGTCGACCTTATATCGGAATGTTTAGCTTAATTCCGGAAAACTCTTCTCGGAATATCAGATTTGAATTCTAGAGCTCTGAAATTATCCCGGAATCTCCAATTTCACCTAGGAAATTCAAACTGGAACTTGGAAATCTTGAGACTATTCCGAGAAATCAAACTCTATTTTGAAACTCAGGAATAAAGGACCGCACCCCGCACTATTCTTATGTAAAATGGCTCCCGGTCAAATTCTATGAATTTTTGATACGTGGTAGCTTATGAAATACAGATCATATACCGCAAACCCCAAATCTGAATAATGGACAGTTTTTTACCCACAGAGGGGGTTGAAGTTGGAGGTTCTGACGGCCTGAATATGATATTCTGATTATGACGTAAATAAAAGTTTTTTATTTGGTTTCTCTTCAATTTGTGCAATTGTATTTCATTTAAGAGAAAAATATCCACCCCCTCCTTCACCCCAACCCTTATCCGCCATCATAAAATTCGAAATTACTCTCAAAAGCCATGCAGATGGCTTCTGACATTTGAATAATTATGAATTTTATCATAAAAAATATTGTCCTCCCCTATAATGTTGGGGTGACGATTTTTCAATTTTCTTCGGTTAATTTGGCTGAATTTTGGGTATTGTGTACTTCTAGTTCTGCTGAACAAAAAGTTCTCATACCAGAACTTATTCAGTTTGACTCAAACAAATATTTCACTTCAGTCCCCTATAGAACGAAAACGAAATCATAGGAATACGTTTTAGTATGGAAAATTTTTGTTCAGCAGAACTAGAAGAACACAATACCAAAAATTCAGCCAAATTGACCGTGAAAAATTGGAAAATCGTCACCTCAACATTAGGGGTGGAAAATAATTTTCATGTCAAAATTCATAATTCAAGTCACAGGAGCCATATACATGATTTTTGAAATTGATCTTGAATTTGACATTTTTCTCTAAAATAGTTATATTTGGCATGAAACACAACTTGAAAACAACCAAATAAAAACCCTAATTTACGTCATAATATCATTTTTAAGCCGTCACAACCTCCAACTTCAACCCCCTGTGGATAAAAAACTGTCCATTATTCAAATTTTGGGTTCACATATTTGATTAGTATCCCATGGGCTATCAAAATATCAAAGAATTTAACCGGGAGCCATTTCCCATAAGAATTTGACGGGGTCCTTTGCAATTTCAATTGCAGTTTGAATTGGAAATTTACACTTGAGCTCGAAAAATTTTAAATTGTCTCGGGGATTGGATCTAGAAATTTTCGAAAGTGTCTCAAATTTCGGACTAAAATTCGAAATTCACGTGTATATGGCTTTGTGAAAATAAAGGTGTTTTCCACTGGGAAAAAAGTGCGCATTAGGCACTAACTGCCTTGACCTTGCGCATGGACCAATAGCAGGACTTCCTGGTGAGTTTCTATGACAACGAGAGCAAAAAGTGCGCACTTTTTTTACCAGTTGAAAACGCTATAAGTATACCGACTTTATCTTTAAAATTCATACTGGTTTAGTTGTCACAGATTTAATTGTTATAACAATTATTTGCATGGTAACTGAACCAGGTTCAAAGTTAATCTGGAAGCAAGCAACTGGACCTTATGTCTTGTGCCCTATGTATGTATGTCTTGCTACTGAATTAAACGATGTAAAATAAGGGTGACGGAAAAAAGATCGAAATACAAAAGGTCGAAAACAAAACATCGAATGCATAAAGTCGAGAAACAAAATAACGAAACCACAAAACATCGAAAAGTGAAATATCGAAAAGCAAAAGGTCGAAAACCAAAAGGTCGAAAAGTGAAATATCGAAAAGCAAAAGGTCGAAAACCAAAAGGTCGAAAAGTGAAATATCGAAAAGCAAAAGGTCGAAAACCAAAAGGTCGAAAAACAAAAGATCGAAAAGCAAAACATCGAATAATAATAATATGTCGAATAGCACAATGTCGAACTAGAAATACCTGTTTTAAATGTGATTACAGTTCGGATCGATTGAAGAGCTGTGACTCCCTCAGAGAGCACTTGAGGAAAAATTTTACTCTCACTTTTCGACTTATTTTTCAGAGATAAATCACCTCCCAAAGTATTATGCAAGGCCACCGAAACACCTGTATATTCTTTTAAATCTGATCAGCGTCAGCGTAAATTAACTTAAGACTTATAAACCTGTGCACGCATGGACCTTGTTAGGTTGAGTGATTTTTTTGCAGACCTGATTGGGTTTTTTGACGCAAAATCCACTCTGAAACGTAAAGCTGTGCACATGGACCTCGTCAGGCCTAGTAGTTTTTTTTTGAAGACCTGATTTGGTTTTTTGACGCAAAATTAACTTGGACTTATAAACCTGTGTACATGGACCTCGTCAGGTTCAGTAATTTTTTTGCAGACCTGGTTTGGTTTATTGACGCAAAATCAACTCTGAAACGTCAAGTTGTGCACATAGACCTCGTCAGGTTTAGTTTTTTTTTTTTTGAAGACCTGATTTGGTTTTTCGACGCAAAATCAAGTTGAACACTTTTTTTTTTGAAGACCTGATTTGGTTTTTTTGACGCAAAATTCACTCTGAAACGTGAAGCTGTGCACATGGACCTCGTCAGGTCTAGTAGTTTTTTTTTTAAGACCTGATTTCGTTTTTCGACGCAAAATTATTTTGGACTTATGAACCTGTGTACATGGACCTCGTCAGGTTCAGTAATTTTTTTGCAAACCTGGTTTGGTTTATTGACGCAAAATCAACTCTGAAACGTCAAGTTGTGCACATGGACCTCGTCAGGTTTAGTTTTTTTTTTTGAAGACCTGATTTGGTTTTTCGACGCAAAATCAAGTTGGACGGATGAAGCTGTGCACATGGACCTCGTCAGGTCTAGTAGTTTTTTTTTTGAAGACCTGATCTGGTTTTTTGACGCAAAATCAACTTGGACTTATAAACCTGTGTGCATGAACCTCGTCAGGTTCAGTTATTTTTTTGCAGACCTGATTCGGTTTTTTGACGCAAAATCATTTCTAAAACGTCAAGTTGTGCACATGGACCTCGTCAGGTTTTTTTTTTAAGCCCCGGTTTGATTTTTCAACGCAAAATCAACTTGGACACATGCATGGACCTCGTCAGGCTCAGTAATTTTTTTGCAGACCTGTTTCGTTTTTTTCTTTTGACGCAAAATCCACTCTGAAACGTGAAGCTGTGTACATGGACCTCGTCAGGTTCAGTGATTTTTTTGCAGACCTGATTCGGTTTTTTGACGCAAAATTGACCTATACTCATAAATCGGTGTACACACTACACAGACCTTGTCAGGTTCAGTATTTATTTTTTTCAAGGCCTGATTAGGTTTTTTCACAGAAATAAGTTTGGGCTAGTTGATTTTTGACTCGGTGCTTCTCTTCTCTCGTCTCAAACTCTCAAATCATTTGTCTTTACAATAATTGTACATACACCTATTGCTCATTTTCGATTTTCACGGTTTTTCTTTCTAGACCTTTTCTTTTCGATTTTTTGTTTCTCGATGATTCTTTTCGACGTTTTGTTTTTCGACCAATTGTTTTTCGACCTTTTGTTTTTCGACCTTTTGTTTTTCGACCTTTTGTTTTTCGACCTTTTGTTTTTCGACATTCTGTTATTCGATATTATGTATTTTCGACCATATGTATTTCGATCATCATCACTTTCGATATATTGTAAATTCGACCTTTTCTTTTTCGACCTTATGCATTCGATGTTTTGTTTTCGACCTTTTGTTTTTCGCTCTTATTTCCGTCACTCGTCTAGCTATCCAGAGATTCGGCTATGCTGATTGTTCCAGAATAATAAAGCCAGAACCTTGGAGTCGCCCTTGGAGTCACCTGATTTCACCGTACACCGCACACATGTTTGTCCATCAATCTAATAGATAGATAGGATACCCATTTCCCGTTCGAATGGCATCAGCCTCAAACTCAATCTCGCAAAGCCTTTGACGACAGAGCGAGAGAAACACCAGACAGAGGGCAGGGGACAGAGAGAGAGAATCGCAGAGTTGATAAAAAATTCACGCTAATTGATTCGTGTGTTTATACAATAAATTATTCAGGGTTCGGGAAATTCGATAAGAGCGTTTATAGACAAATAGTCGTCTCTGGTCCCGAATCAGCAATCAATCCCGGCCATGCACAGCCTGCCTGATGGCATCGCGGGGCTGAGAGCTGTATTATGGCCGGGGCCAGACAGACGTGGATCCCCACAATCAAACACAACAGACAACAGACAAAGACGTTCACAAACAAGGCACAAAGCAAGCCAAAACCATAATCGCACGCACGCAATTAATCCACAAACGGCCATTTAGACTGCTTAACGACGTCGCTCACATTTTCCCCTGTGTACCTACGAGGGCTGTTCACCCACCTCGAAAAACTGAAAAGTGGCCAGGCAAATGTTGACTCGTCAAAGTGATTCCGTCATTTTACCTCTCATCGCAGATAAAGCTATGGGAATCGGGAGAAAATCGTCCAAATTTGGTCCATGACAGTGGCGTAGCCAAGGGGGGGCGAGGGGGGGCGAATGCCCCCTCCGCCCCTACCCTTCAAGCGCCCACGGCGCCCCATCCCGCTTAACTAATCGGGCAATACAGAGGCGTATTCAAAGGGCGCAATTTTTTGTGTAAAAAAATGTTCAATACAGTTTTAAGCATATATGCGATATGCGATACTTTTCATTTCTCGGAGGGTGAGGATGCTGGTTGTCGCCCATAAAAATAATCTCACAAACAACCGTTCTTTTCGAAAGTAAAAACTCTCCGCCCATTCTCGAACGGTTTTGCACCCCCATAAAACATAGGTCTCGTATTATTGTACGTAGGTATAATACCCTCGATAATACCTTTCTCTGCAATACTCTAGGACCTTTTAGTGGGTGGTGCAGAAGCAAAACGTGACTTAACAATGACCAAGTCTGTTTTATATGCATGCACTTGCGACTAGCTTCTTTGTTAATTCGGCGCCAGAATTTTATAGTCCACTTTCGTGGACAGAGTCTACATACCTAGCTGCTATGATATGAATGGGATTTTGATAAATTTTACTGCAAATACATTTTCACAAATACATCACATACCACTTTTATTCACCAGCATGATGCACGATCAGTCGATCACCCCCAGCACTGCAGGTTGTTGATCAATCTCACACACTGCTCCAATAAATAATAACTGTTTATCATAGAAAGTAGGTTTGTGCAATAATTGTGAATTGTGATTAGTGATTATATGGGATGGCAAAAAAAAAATGGAGCCTCTTTCCGTCAGGAAAAGAAGCAACAGCTCTTGCAGGCTGCGGCTTCAATAAGCTTCAGAAACATACGCGATTTCTTCAATAAGCCTGTCAAAAGTAGTATACTCTTGCTTCTTCTGTTAAAGGCCAAAGCGCTGCCTCAAGTAATGGACTGTATCAAGTTTGATTTTTGAAATCGAGAAAGCGTCAATAAAACCCTGAATTTTTGATTCTGTAAACGTCATTTTTCAGTTTCTGACTTTTAATTTTCTCTATGATAATTTTATTGGAGGTAGATGATAATAAGTAAATATGCCTATTATTATCATCATTATTATTATTATCCCCGAAAAATTTTCGCCTGCGGCGCCGTCGCTCGCTCCGCTCGCGAAATGCCGCCCTCGTCATTGCCTTTGCCCCCTCCGCCCTCAAATCCTCGCTACGCCACTGGTCCATGAGTAGGGAGATAAAAATAAGTTGATACAGTAAGAGAATACAAACATTCTCTTGAGTATTAGCATGTTTTTTGATACGTAGGTAATGTGAAGATAAAGGAGCTATGAAGAAGCCCGTCGCGCAGCTTGTATGCTTCTAATTTATGACGTGCGGTCGCTCATTGGTTCACAATGGGCAACCCCAGATCATAAATCACTTAGCTCGACTCCGTACCTACCACGTACCACTATTTGATTCTGGCAAATTTTACAGGAGTAACCAGATTTTGGGTTCCATTTTTGACCTTATTTCTGAGAATTTGAAAAAAAAAACTGAATTGTTTTAGCTGGAATGCTTGCTAGCACGTGAAATGTGAACGACGGTGCCGACCCCATGCGATGTTGATGGTCGGTAAAGATCCCTATCCTGTGCTGGAGCACACAGAGGCTCGGCAAAATTATTGGTATAAGGGAGAAAAGCATTCACCGACGTCGTTGGTTGGCTTTGACAGCGTTAAGAGACCGACGTTAAATAAATGAGTGAAAACTCCAAGACTTCATGGGAAATTTACAAGAGAAAACAATTATTTATCTTGCTTCAAACTGATGTAATCATGTAATGTGGCGTAATATATCTATCTATCTATCTATCTATCTATCTATACTGATCTTATGATGATTATTTTTTCAACGATCCTTCAGTGAACTTTGAACATTTTTGGTAGAAAATAGGGCAACAAAATGAAATCCAAGATTTTGAAGCCAGGCATTTGCTCATAATAATGGTCGTTGCAAATTTCGTGAATAATAATTTGTGTCTTCGGAATGTTCGACTAAATCCGATGAAATTTGACAAAGTAATAGTGTTAATGGCACGCAGAAGTCTCAAGAGAAGGATAATCAAGCTCAATCATTTAAAACAGCTACAACTGAAATAACCAACAAGAAAATGATCATTATCACGGATTATAAATAACTAGAAGTTTCATTCTTAAAAAAAAAGCACCGGCTTCAAAAGATTGCAGGGACAAGGGACTAAGGGACAGATCCCCGCGTTAAGAGGTCCCGCAGTAGGAATAACGACGATTTTTTTTACTTGTAGATCAATCCACTATGTATTTATTTGAAGTTAATGAAAAAATTACTTCATTCATGAACTTGGCTCCACTGGAGAGTCTCCATATTATGAGTGAGCAATAATAATTATCCTATACACTAATAAACTTATCAAAACGCCAATAGAAATTATTCCGAAGAAGTTTGCTATGACGCAGGCCAGAACGTTCAGTTTAGCGTTATGAAAAAGAAAACCTTTGTACTGATATTTTAGTAAGTAGGGATCTCCTGAAACGGCTTTCAGTTTTTCCACAAAATTCTTTTGATTAGCGAACTTATCAAGACCTTTTACATTGAAATAAAGTAAGTAAGTTCATCTAGTTTTCTGAAGTATCCAGCTCAAAGTATTGTAATAAGCTACTCTGGTTTCTTTTTCGAAATGAAGTTGACTTTATGTAAACTCGATGACCCTTGAAGATTCTGCTTGAACTAGCTAGCTGATGATGGCCTAGATTTTTCAGGCCTTCATTGCAGCTTTCGCGTAGCTTTTGTAGATGATATTTTTTGGCGTGGTCAACGTTCTATGTTATTATAATTAAAAACATTCTTTCGCGTGCTGATTTTTTCATTTGTACTTGAATAGTGAGTTTGGCGATGAAGTCTGTTTCAAGTTTCAGGATCAAATCCAATATCGCCTCGCAAGTCACAATAAAAAAAGCTTCCGGCGTCATTGTTATCATCCCCCCAATAGTCGCGACTGCCAATTATTCGAGTAAATTTGCTGGAAACAGCCGTCAGGCAATCTATACGAGCGTCATAAAACGCATTTATTGCTGGCATTGCAGTTCCACAGATCTTTAATTAACCAGTGATTAGTGACCTTCACTGTGAATAAGATACGGCACTCAGAAGAAATTTCATGAGGTAAAATTTGTTTCAGTTGCGGTGGCAGTACTGGCAGCGGTTCAGGCGTTGAAAATAACGTAATGATAGCTGTGATCAATCCATCAGAAGAACAAAGCGCAGTAGGACCGACAATATTTAATTGCCAGTAAACGAGAGAGGCATGCGCACATTTTTAGTCGTCTGCCAGATTGTACAGGGTGTTCACGTTAAGATTGACCCCCCCTCCCACTAGCTGCCTTATCCTGGGACAATTTCGAAAATAAAAACTGATTCTTGAACGAATTTTGCAAATTTTTTTGAATTTGCCCATAAAAAAATTCCTTACCATTAACAGGGTGTCGCAAAAAAAATCATTAACATGCAGTTGATGCAGTCTTTTATCCTGATTACAACGAAATATAGCATTAACGTGTTCGTTTGTCAAACACACTGTTGAACATTATCAATTTAACAGTTCAATATATAAAAATCACAATCAAACCGATTTTGAGATTTTTTTAACAACCTATGATTTTTTTGAAAAAAGAACCTGTAAGTGCATATTTATATTATATTATTTATATTTGTATTGAGGACAAAAGTCTGCATCCATTGCATTATTTTAAATAAATATGAATGTAATAAAAAAGGTAATTACTTGATACTTCGGTGATGCTAACCGAACATCATACAGTAGTGCCATCATACGGCTTAAAAGCAATAGCACGTAACAGACAATTTTTATGTATGGCAATACTTCTTGGTAATAGAACTGCCTTTTTATGTTCCAATATCACCTCGATGTGTGTATCTCAATATAAAAAAATATATATGAGGCTACAGTTTGTGTGTGAAATGTATAAAAGCGATGATCACCGGCAGTTTTCTTGTTTGAACTGAAAAATTGCTCGCCTACTGCAAATTGTACGCATAGCCGCATAGCCACGACCACGATATAAGTAGAGTGCATCAATAAATCATGATTTTGGTCATTATATTCGATATTTTAAATTTGGAATCACATCTTCCTGATCGTTGAGATAAGGAGTGGTACCGAAAAAAGTAGATGGTGTCAGAAATAAGTTTGGCATGAGTTCAAACCTTTTCGCCACCGGTGCCGCCGACCTGCGATCACGATTTGGCCTCGGTAAAGGTGTGAAAGAATACGCTCGGCTTGTGTATGTTGTAAGTTCGAAAATACCCACCCTCGGGTTACGCCACTGGAATTGACGCTTCGGGCGTGCGCAGCTGTTGTGGACTAGCGACTGCAGTGGTACCAATCGCGCGACGGGTCAAGCCAACGGTTTCTGTTGTTTTTCATTCATTTACCTCGATGAAATATTCGGCTCTATGCAGGGTGTCCGGAAAATACACCGACAACGTTCTAGGGCAGCTTCCTCTCATCAAAACAAGAAAAAAAGTTCTCATGAACATGGGTCCGGAAACGCTCCCTAAGGGAGCTACAGGCCCCTGAAGGTGGGACCCTAAAGATGGTGTTTATTAATTATTTACGAAACCGTTCAAGGGTTCAACCTTCTTATGCCTAACAAAAATGAAGTTGCTTTGAAATAGTTTTTCTTTCGCCTTGAATATCGTAATTGAAAATCAGGATTTGTGACCACGTTTTCATACATTCAAACTCAAATATCTTGTAAACGGTGCGTCTATCAAGGTTGAATAAAGGGACCTTTTTTTTGGTAAAAAAATCCAATACTTCATAATTTCTGGTTAAATTTGGAAACAATCCACATTCAAAAATGTTAGGGTTATTTTTACTCCCACATCTCAGCCTGACCCACCCCTGTTAAATTATTTTGAAATTAATCTTGCCTCATTTTGTTAGGCATAAGAAGGTCAGTGGATGTATCAAGTTTTATTGATTTCCCTCAAACGGTTTCGGAGATATTGAATGAAAACCAGCTTCAGGGTCCCACCTTTAGGGGCCTGTAGCTCCCTTAGGAAGCGTTTCCGGACCCATGTTAATAGGAACTTTTTTTATTGTTTTGATGAGACGAAGCTGCCCTAGAACGTTGTCGGTATATTTTCGGGACAATCTGTATAACCAGTCGACCATGCGATTTCCCTTATCATCTTCTCGTCGCAATCTTCGACTTCATATGGCGGAATAAACATTCTTCTAGGCGCGCCCCGTGCCATTCTAGGGTTATTTTTGCCTCCGTATTTGTATCGTGTCATTTTATGCCACCGATTTGTGTATATTCTGATCTGGTTTTGCGTGTTTTAGCGGTGCCGCCCTCCCGACGAGGTGGTTTCCCTCGAATCGTTGTCAAGCTCTGGGGGCACCAGGAAAACTACATCCTAGCGCCGGCGACCCCAATTTGAACATCAGTGCTCTCCGACAAGAGAAAGTCGGTTTTTGCCCTCAGCAAGAGGCCTGCCACGTACGGGCGGAATAGTGTCGCTGGCGCCGCCAGATCAAGAAGCCAGGAGCACTCAACTGGGAGTCACCACCTCACGGAGCCCCCGGAACTGCACTGGCGCTGGCCTCGCCTCAATCAAGCAGGGAAGTCCTGTTCACTTTTGTTTAGTTTCAAGTAAACTGCTGGAAGTTGTCGGTATTGGAGAAATGGTTCGATTTTGGAGGCCAATATCTCCCGATAGCCGATTGCGATTTCCATTTTGTTTGTTGCGTCAACTAGCTTAATTTTTCCGTAACCCATCTAATCCTATGATAGTGAATGTTGAGAAGCTTCGTGTAAATTTTTTACAGGGAGATACGTGAAATGGTGCAAAATTGCAACGACTTCATCGTACCCCCGTTTTTCAGTATTTTTAATATTCTGTTGCAAAAATCATGAAGTGTGGTATCTTATCTTGGAACGGTTTTGGAATCACCCAGATTGCGGAAGTCTAACATAGAAGATATAAATTTTTATGTTGAATGTTACAGATTTTCCTTGTTGGCACGCGAGATTAAGTCACTTTTGATGGATGGATCAAGTTGACATCGAGCAAGATTGTGAGATTGTTTGTACAACAGTCCAGGGCAATTTTACTCTCAACACAACTCGATTATTTGGTGTGGGCCAAGGGGGGACTTTTTCAAGTGGTTGTCCCTGCCTGTTTTTCGTACGTTGGATTTCGTCAGAATTTCATCGGAATTTTAGATGTGCAACATGTTCTATTTGCAAGTTTGAGCTCCTGAACATTGTAACGATGTAAGACTCCAGTTTCCGAGTGAAGTAAAGCCCCCTCTGGACGTTTTACTTTTTGTGCTTGTGCCCTGAGTTTCGTAAATCAGTAAGATTCAACATTCAAAGTTATATCTTTGATGTTAGACTTCCAATCTGGGTAAATCCAAAACCGTTTCAAGATAAGACACCACACTTCATTTTTTTTTGTATTGGAATATAGTATTTGTTGACCCACTGAAAATTTGAGAAAATTGGTATATTGGCTAAACAACGAAGATGGATCTGACGCAGGACGTTAGCACGTCCAAGGTCTGAAACCGTATTTCGGCTAGCCCATTTCCCCCCTTTTTCGAAGTATAGCAGTGTAGACAATGCGGAAACCAGAACCTTCAAACCTTGGTAGATCAGTGAGAGCGCTAAGGAGTTACTCAGTATAGTAGGAAAGCTGACTTTTTTTCTGTAAATAGTGTGAATATGATGAAGTGGTAGTTTAGGTCTAGTTTATTTTCAGATTGAAGTGTGGGAATGATTGGGAGTATGAAACAAGTCAACAGAAAAAAGAAAAAAAATCGAGAGCCTCTTGAAGTGTAAGAAAAAAGATTCCAATGCGCATTTTTTTCCAATAAAAGGGAGTGTGTAGCATTCACAAGATTTTTGTGAATTACCAAACAACAATTTTGTGAATGCTACACTCTAGACACAACCCCGCAACCTAAAACCGCAAGTTCAAAAAAATGTACACAGAAGTTGAGTCATGTATCAAGCACATTAAAAAGTCATATTCAAAGACTCTTAATTAATTGGAAAAATTATCGTCTTTGTTCTCCTTTAATATTTGAATCGTCAGTCAAGTCGTCAGTCAGAATCGTCAACTGTTCAGATCAGTCTTCTTTCATAAATCAGACAGTGTTCTGGACGGAGCTGTTGGCAATAGTACATTATACGTAACAAGTACGGAAAGTGATACATCACGCATGAGTGTGTAAGTTGATGCACGAGGCGCAGCCGAGTGCAGAAATCACACGAATGAAAGTAAGATACTTTACGGCGAGTTATGTACACTATTTTTCCTACGACCGGGAGAAAATTACATACAAATTAAGACGTCATATTCGTGTTTTTCTGTGAACGTAGATTTTATAAAAACCAGTGGATAAATAATGATTACAGAAATAAGGGTAATTTTAAATGGGTTTATAAAGAAAATGTGTATGTATTTCAAATTTTCAAAAAATTCAATTTTTTCCACAATTTTCAATTTTCTCTCGAAAAACACAGCTTTTCTGACTACCCAGATTTAACAATACTAATATTTTTTCATATATTCAATTTCTTTCTCGAAGAACACCGCTATTTTCTGACCAAGCCTGCCTGTGGCTGTTTTTATGCTTGAGCATCTTACAAGCGAGCGGTACACGGAATTATCGCAAAAAAAATCAAGAATCTCTTTAAAAATCAGTATTTCAAATTTAGATTGCTTTCAAAATATAAAAAAATGATCTTTTTCATGAGAAAAATTCGGGGAATCGCAGGAATCGAACTCGCGCCCTCAGGACACACGCCTCGCGCCTGTTGCAGCAGGCAGGGTCGGAGGTAGCGTCTTTAACCATCAAGCTATCAGGGTATTTTCGTCAGACGGCCAAAACCGTCATTAATAAAGGACACGAACAATTTCTTTTATCCTTTGAAGAGCAATAGAGGACTAAGGCCTCGGCTACCAGCCGGGAAAGGTACGTTTTGGTCATCAGCAAGTGTATGGGACTTTAATCATTAATAACGTCTCCTTGTGAGAAAATTGAAAATCCAGTATTGAAATTAGTGACATTTCAACCGTCATTTTGACATTTTATAGCATGTTTACTTGATTTAAAGCATTTGCGTGTATTGGATGGGGCTGCTCGGCTGGTGCAACTCAAGATTTCTAAATGGACCCCCATTTAATCTTTTGTGGTCACATTTGCATTGCTACCAAAGAGTTATTCTGCAAATGTAGGTGAGAATTTCATTCATAACTTTACAATTACTGTTGTTGAAAGGAGATTATGTGAGATTTTTATTTCTATACATCTCACCGCTACGGTTAGGCCTTCGATAAGGTTATATAAGCATGTCAAACCAAAACTATCGGTTGAGAGGACATGACTGAGGCCAGTCCTGTAGGTGCGAATTATTGTTGATTTGCTTGTGAATCAGAGTTACGGTGGTGAAAGCCGGTTTTTCGAAATTGTGATTGACGCGTCGTTTAAATTCGTATTGTTTCGTGGTCCGAATGAACTGTGCGTTATAATAACGCACGGCTCATAACGCACAGGTTGGGTAGGTTGACGTAATCGACAACTTTCGGGCCTACTATAGCGTGTGAAAGGGGTCACTTTCGTAGGTGGTCGTAGGAAAAGTGTTTTACTAGCCAAAAGAGGTATCGGTGTAGGATGTGGGCGATTCAGATGGAATAGCGACTGGTAGTGGATGCGCAGATTGTGTGTCACGGCGGTGCCACCAATAAAAGGATCACCGCGAAAGGGTGGTGGCGTTCCAAAAACGCACCAAAAGGGCTGGAAAGCTTGGAGTAACATTCTCCGGCGATGTACCTAGCGGTGACAGTGGTCCACTTCCCGACCTCTATGAATGTATTATGTATAGTGGGAAAATACTTGTCTGGAGCTCTGGGTATTCTCTTAACCCCAAATTGGAGCTTATCAAAACAACAAAAACGAGATCTAATACTCAATATAAAGAGATTGCATCAAGTTAGATTTGAGCGACGACCTGAGCTCATTCCATTAATCTGTTTTCAAATCACTTTTTACAGAGTGTTCCCATTTCCGGAATCAAGGAGGTCAAAGACATCTTAAATGATGCAGGGAATACACATCAAAGTGCACCTCAAATTTCACTTTGCGCAAAAGAAGCGTCGGCGGTGGCGAGAAAGTCGTCCTGTTAATCCCGCGGAACCTTTCAGTGTGCCGGAAAATCTCCCGATGCAACATTTCACCGCACGTCCTATATACCACACGACTGGGAGCTTCTTTTCTTCTTCTTTTCGTGCGAACTTTTCGAGAGACTGACGCCTATCGACCGCGATACGACGACTCTCCCGAACCCAACAGCTTAATTCTTTGAGTTGTGCCAGTGTATACTACCGGCTATACGCCCGTCCTGTATTATTGCTGCGCTGGGGGGTTGGTGGTGGTGGTGGTGGTGGTGGTGGTGTGAAAAGCTGAAAAACCGTTACATCACGGCTCGGTGTGCGCTCGTTCTCTGCTGCTGGGTTTCTCTTCTCCGTATCTGCCACCATACCTATACACTTCTGTATTGGCGTGTTTGTGCCAAGCCGAGCCAAACGATTTTTTCGGTTTTCCGCGACTTGACAAGTTGTGGAAAAATGCGATTCGCTGCCGACGCCGCCACCACTGCCAACACCAAGCAAGCGGTATAAGGACCGCAGAGTTGTGACAGGCACTCAACATTTTAACCTGGTGTAATATTTATCGCAACATAATCTCAATTTGTCAATGTCGTGGAAACCTGCATCGATCAAACCCTATTCAAATAACGCGCCGGTACAACAATATATTGCACGACGGCACGCATTTTTGTGAAACGTTTGTGCGCGTGAATGAACGCCACCACCTTTCGCCATACCCACAAATCTGCGTCGCCTGCCCAATTATTGCCGGCTGATTATTCCTTTCTTCTTTTTCACATCAAGGTATTGTGACTGGTTTGCAAAAAGATCAATAAGTCGTCATACAAAAAAAAAATGCAGAAACTCCGGAGGATCTCCTTGGATTTTCAGAACAAACGGCCAAGAGTTCCATCAATCATTTCCAACGACAAGAGACGCATCCGATTTCTATCCCCCATAGTTGGCTGCCAAACCTGAAAAGTCTTTCAGAACGGCTACACACATCCAAAACGTCTCCGAATACACCGCAAAGCGTGAATGGGATTAAATTGCTCGCTTGTGTTATTATACAGGGTGATTCACCACCAAATGGACATAGACTATAGGTCCAGTTTTTTCAGGCGAACCAGGATCTGGATTTGAAAATTTTCTAACGCTGTTCGTTAGTTATTGTAGAAAGTTAAAAATGTCTCTTCACTTGTATAATATTTTATTTTGCTCTACGCGTTTCGAGACTCTTATTTATAGTCTCATTTTCAAGAGCAAGTAAATGGTGAATAGATATAAAATGTAAAAAGTCATTAGTTCGTTAGTATTTGGTCGAATCTTTCGATAAGCCGTATCTTTAGAACGATCCAATGGATTGGATTGAAATTTTGTGGGTTAATTCTTCTATTTGATAGCTGACACACTGCCTTATCAAGCAGTTTGAAATTTTCAGGGTCTGACTTGAGAAAAATTCCGAAACTTTTTTCAAAAAGACATTCTTTTATACATATTTTTTCGAATTCATCCTCAAATTTGTTGGGTATTTATGGTTATTCAGATATTGTCATACACTCTGTAAGTACCTATATTATTATTTTATTTTGTATAGTGTGATATCTGATCCATTATTCTTTTTGAATGTACAAACACTGTTAGTCTAGACGCAATATCGTAAAAACTTAACACTGGCGACGAAGAAAAAAAAAGTCTCGGAAGTACCGAACATATTCAATAGAAGCAACCAGAATCAAAATGGCTACAATAGGAAGAATTGAAGAATTTAACTACTTAGAAGGAAACTGGAAAACGTACACGTCCCGTGTACAATAATTCTTTATAGCCAACGGCATAAAATAAGAGGTAAAAACAGCCACGCTAATTACACTCGTAGGGAACCGAACGTACGAGCTGATGTGTGATCTCGGCTGTCCAGGAAAACCAGAAGACCAGACGTTTGTGGCCCTAGATCATCTTATTGGAAATCACCTCCAGCCGAGGCCGTCGGAAATTGCAGAGCGAGTTAAATTTCGAAGAAAGAAGCAAGAACAAGAAACAATCGGCGAGTACCGGGCTAGTTTAATGAAATTGGCGAAAACCTGCAATTTCGGAAATAAGCTCGAGGAAAACTTGCGCGATCAATTAGTATATGGGCTACGACATGAGGCGATTCGTCAACGACTCTTCATTGGAGAAAATCTTACATACAAGAAAGGGTACGAGTTGGCAGTAAATATGGAAGCGGCCGAAATCAATGCAGGGTTGATGGAAGTACCTGCAGTCAACAAAATCAAGATTAAGAACTCTCCACAAGCATCAACTTCGTCCGCAGTTCGACAACCGAAAAATTTCACCAATGTGAAAAAAGAAGGTAGAGACGAAAACAACTGTGTTCATTGCGGTAAAAATTATCATTCAAGTTATCAATGCTTTTTCAAATCCGCTCGTAGTAGAGTTCGCAAAAAAATGGGTCATATCAGTTCCACTTGTAAAGATAAATTGAAGAATAATGGTAGGCAGTTTTCAAATAAGTTTGTGGGCATGAAAAATGATAGCGATGATGAGGTGAATCTAAATCTTGAATCTCTTTTTAACATTGTTTCAGTAAGTGAAAAGCCTATTTGTATAGAAGTTTTGATTAAAAATAAGAGAGTAAAGATGGAAGTCGACACGGGTTCAGCGATTTCCGCGATTTCATCTAGCACTTATGATCAAAAATTCAAAAATTTGCCTTTAACTAAATCTGCAATCAAACGGAATACTTATGTTGGTCAAAATATTGAAATCTTAGGAGAGTCTTCGGTAAGAGTAAGTTTCGGGAACAATAAATATGACAATCTTCAATTGTTTGTGATAAAGAATGGCGGTCCACCTATTCTAGGTAGAGACTGGGTTAAATCATTGGGAATTTCAATTGATGAATGCTTTCAGGTCAACTTTAACCAAAGTGATCAAACAAAAGTTGAGGAAAGCAACATCAACAGTTTTTTGACAGATTAATTCGCGGAGGTTTTCAAGGATGAATTGGGCTTTTTCAAGGCGGGTCAAATAAAGTTATACTTGAAAGACGGTGCGGTACCCAAATTTTGCAAAGCAAGACCACTTCCTTTTGCTCCTCAACAAAAAGTTGAAGAAGAATTGGACAGATTGGTGGAACAAAACATTCTTACACCCATGGAGTTCAGCGAATGGGCTACACCGATAGTATCTGCTCTTAAAAAAAAGGCCGCGGTGACTTTATGGTAACGCTCAATCCGCAACCGTAATCCGCATTGTTCATGTAAACAAATATCCTATTCCTAAAATTGAACATTTACTCAGTGAAGTTCAAAATCATGAATATTTTTCAAAAATAGACTTATCTCAGACATATGCCCAGATTGAACTGGACGATGAATTGAAGATGCTGGCGACTATGAATACGCATAAAGGACTATTCAAATACAATAGACTTCCGTATGGGATAGCCGCGAGTCCAGGTATTTATCAGCGATTGATGGAGGACATTCTGGGTGGTATGAATGGGGTTCCGATATTTTTAGATGACATTCTGTTGGCCTCCGAATCAAAAGAAAAACACATCGAGTTGTTACTTGAAGTTTTTGAAAAATCAATTGGATACGGTCTGGAAATACAACTACCGAAATGTTCTTTTTTGCAGAAAAAAATTGGATATCTTGGGTTTGTTATTGATGAGGAAGGTATACGGCACCACACAAAAGTCAAGCGATTCTAAATTGTGAAATTCCAGAAAACATAGCTGAACTTAGGGCATTCTTGGGTTTCATGGGCGCCCGGAGGGGGGGGCAAGGGGGGGCACTTGCCCCCCCCTGGCTCCGGAGCAGCTGAATAAATTCTTCCTTACGAAAAAAAATTTACAAGATAATGAACGAGTGTAACTATTGACCTGGCTATTTTGAAGTAAATTTTTATACATTTTGTACAAAATTACAAATTTTAATAAATTTCTTTAAAGTTAAGTTTAATTTTCAAATATATTTCCTAATTTTTCGCACAATAATTATTATCACCATTATTATTATTATTCGGAAAAATTTTCGCCTGCGGCGCTAATCTAAAGGACTTCGCAAATTAGGCCAGGTAGGTATGTGACGTTCTCTAACTAAAGCTATTTGCCCCCCCCTGACAAAAATCCTGCGGGCGCCCATGTTGGGTTTGGTCAATTATCATGCTAAATTCGTTCCGGATCTGGCTACAAAGCTAGAAGCTTTGTACGACTTATTGAAAAAAGACGTTAAAGTTGAATGGTCAGAGAAACATCAAAAAGTTTTCGATAAAATAAAAAACGAACTATGTTCTCCGAAGGTCTTAGTACATTATGATCCCAATCGCCCTGAAGTTGTGTCATGTGATGCCAGCTCGTACGGTATTTCAGCAGGAATTTCACACGAATTTGAAAACGGAAGGATACGGCCTACTGCATTCATTTCCTGGACCTTGTCACCCGCAGAAAAAAAATACTCACAAATTCATGAAGAAGCGTTAGCTATTATTTTTGGAGTAACTAAATTCTACTCATATTTGTATGGCAGATTTTTCACCCTGTTGACTGATCATTTGGTTACAATATTCGGAGACAAAAAGGCATACCAATATTAGCTGCAAATCGATTGCAACGTTGGAGTGTAATTTTGGCGGCATATCATTACAAAATTAAATCTATAAATTCTGAAAAAAACTGTTTAGCGAACGGGTTATCGAGACTTCCACAAACGCAATGTGGTGAAAAAGATATTGACGCGGATTTTTCACATTTACTTACGTGGAGGAAAACATGCCGGTAGATCACAAACAAATTGCATTAGAAACGAGAAAGAGTATCGTACTAAATAAAATTACCAGTTACGTTCTACACGGTTGGCCAGATCAGCGAAAATTAGATGAGGAAAAGTTGAGTGCCTATCTTGGGGTTACAGAATAATTATTCCACACAAGTTGCAATATGCCGTTCTGAAAGAATTGCATCTTAGTCACATGGGGATGAATAAATGTAAATCGCTCGTGAGATCCTATTTTTGGTGGCCTAGAATCGATGCGGAAATTGAAGATTTATGTAGAGGATGTTCCATTTGTAAAGCAATTGGTGGAGAATCAGATAAAACTGTTTTAACTCCTTGGCCTCTTAGTCGTAGACCTTGGGGACGTTTGCACATGGACTTTTGTGGTCCATTCAAAGATAAGGTGTACTTGGTCATCACTGATTCATACAGCAGATGGCTCGAAATTTTTCCAATGTCTTCAACTAACGCTGATCATGTTATTTCAAAGTTAAGGTGTCTTTTTGCGCAATTTGGTCTTCCTGATTCAGTCGTAACGGACAATGGTCCACCGTTCATGTCAGCCCAGTATAAACATTACTTGAGAATTGATGGTATTCGGCAAGTTTTTTCGCCGACATACCACCCTAAAAGTGACGGCGCCGCCGAAAGTGCGGTAAAGATTTTGAAAAATGTTTTGAAAAAGGCTTTTATTGAAAAAGCGGATTTAGAACAAACCATCTATCAATTCTTGTTTGATTACAGGAATTCAGTTTATTTTAACGACAAATTCAACTCCCGCGAAGTTGATGTTTAACAGAAAGTTGAAATCGCGATTAGATTTGTTGTTGCCAAACAGACAATTACCGAAACTAGAAAAGCAAGTTGAAAGTTCTAAAGGACATTACAAATAATTCAATATTGGCCAACAAATCCATTTCAGAGAGTATAGTAGAAGTAATGACATCACTAAGTGGAAAAAGGGTAAAATTATTGGAAGGTCTGGAAATGTTTTATACGATGTAAAAACTAAAGAAGGTCAGGAAGTTAGACGTCATTCAGATCAAATCAAACCTAGATCGTCCTCAACTTTGCAAGTTAGTGTAACACCGGAAACAGAAATTGTTGATAGAGCTGAAACTGCATCAGAAACTAAAGACGAAATTCAAAACCCTCCTAAACTCGATGATGACATAATACCCGATTGCGACACTTCACCTGATTGTGACAAAAATGCGTAAATACAAAATTGGTTGTAGATTCTGATTCTGAATTAAAGGCTGAACCTACTTATGAATTACGCTCTAGAATTAAATCAAAAAATTATAAGGTTTGGAAAAATTCAATTTTTGAAATTATTGGTAAATATTTATATAAGCATATATATTTATTACTTTGAATTGTAAAATGAGGAGGAAGGTGCTAGGGATTTATTATTATTCACATATTGTCATACACTTTGTAAGTACCTATATAATTATTTTATTTTGTATAGTGTAATATCTAATCAATTATTCTTTTTGTATGTACATAAGTTCGACAATAAAACCACTAAGAAAACTGTCGTCTTCCGATTACCATGTCAGATCCAGTCGGCCTGCATGAATTAAATACCATAAGTCTAGACGCAATATCGTAGACTTAAAGGGGGACTGTGGGTAGAATTTTGTGTCAATTTTAAAATTTATACAGCTGCGGGATGGCTTTAGTTGACTTAGGGTCAAAATCGCATCGAAAAATTCCAAGCCGTTACGAAGTTATCGTAAATTTTGTGGGCTGATTATGACGTCATACTGCGCACCGGAAAGGACAGGTCGGCAGGCCAAGGCACCACGCCAACAATTACTAGACCTTTATAAAATTAAACAAGTTTACCAAACGGTAGACGCAGGTCATTTTACTTTAATTTCGAAGTACGGTGAACCAAATTTCAGTAGACATTTTTAAAAACATAATTAAAGTGCGACTTTATCTGTCAACGAAATAAAGCGGCATGGCAAAACATGGCAAAATCGCGAAGTCGCACTTCAATTATGTTTTTAAAAATGTCTTCTGAAATTTGGTTCACCGTACTTTGAAATTAAAGTCAAATGACCTGCGTCTACCGTTTTGTAAACTTGTTTGATTTTATGGAGGTCTAGTAATTGTTGGCGTGGTGCCTTTGCCTGCCGACCTGTTCTTTCGGGTGCGCAGTATGACGTCATAATCAGCCCACACAATTTACAATAACTTCGTAACAGCTTGGAATTTTTTTATGCGATTTTGACTAAAAATCAACTCAAGCCATCCCGCAGCTAAATAAATTTTAAAATTGATACAAAATTCACCCACAGTCCCCCTTCAACAAAATTCAGCTACATGGAGCAGACTAATTTTGGTACAGGATCATACGCAGACCATTATGGCCCAGAATTTTCTCTCCTACCGTTTTTTTATGGGATCAACCACTTGCAAGATATCTACCTCAAAACACGGCATTGCTCGGATTTTCCGCTGCGCGCTCAAAGCTACCCCCCACTTCAATCGCTTTTTTCTTGAATTGGGTGAAGACTAGCCACACAACCAATAAAACCTTTTCGATGCAAAATTTAGTGAGACACATTTTCACTTCTATTACCTACTATTTCACGTCCAAGCTACCGTGTGGCGGAAAAATGAAAAAAGCCGGCACCATGTCATCGTCAGAGTGGTTTTTACCCCCTAAAATCCATGACGCGAACACCGGAATTTCTGGGTGGGAACTGCTGAAATGTTGCCCAGATGGGTCAAAAAGGTCACTATGCAAAAATTTAGCTTCATGGGAATTATTTCCGGGTTAAAACCTAAAATAACTGGGCTTCATCCTCGAGCTTTGCCTTGACCGACTCTCTTGGGCGTCGAGCGTCGCATCATCCTTTTCAGCATTTTAGGCGCAGCTTGACTTTGACAACATTTTAGGTGACCGCTACACTACCTATGTACAGAAAATCATCTGCGTAATTTCTTTTCTGATGAACTAAATGATGGCATTTGTCAGCAAAAGTGGAATTTTATTCTCTTGATGAGATCAATTCGATCAAAATTCAACGAAGCAAACGGTTAATGGGGAATTTCCAGAGCTGCTGCCGTGATCCTAATTATTATTGGAAGCGGCCCGGAGAATAAAACGTAAAAAAATCAACTTTTCAATTACCGAGGTTCACTGTTTAAAAAAGACCGAATGTGCTCTGTTGTCTGCTATTTAGTTTTTATCTCGGAGGCATCGTAAAAACGGAACGTCGTTAGTCCTTCAAGGTTTTCGGCTTTCCCCATGCCGGCAAAAATTAAAGCTCCAGCGCGCCACCCGCGCTAATATACTCGAGATTTCCGTCCGCCAGAGCGGAAAATAAAATTGTTGATAGGTGATCTTGCGGGGCATCGATCTGAATCCGCCAAATCCAATCTTATTTGCGTAGGGTAATCGTGTGCACGAAGGCGGAAGGAAATATATCGGAAATACCGCATCGCGTCGACCAAAGGTAAAAAGATGCAGCGTCTGTGAAAATTGAACAGAGCACCCCACCGTACACCTGATCGATAATAATATCAAAACATATACACGTTATTATGATGATGGATAAAAAAAAAGTCGAGCGCCGTGGTGGTGGGGCCCCCGCGGGCGAATAAAACAACAATCAACGGTGCGAACTAATGGACGGGAACGGATAATTGGTCGCAAAGAGCGGGTCGGTCGTAAAAATTATTGTCTTCTTGAAAAGAATATAAAATAGTCGTTAGTCAACCAGAGCTAAATAAATCTCCCACGCGCGTCTTTTTGTTGCCTCCATTTTGTCCGTTCATTACACTAATTAATTTAGTTCTTTTCGTTGTTCTTCCGTATCTCTCGCGCGCTGAACTAGGCGAATGTGGTGCGATCGGTCCTGCGGCCCTTTTGCACTTTCCCACAAAAAAGAGAGCATTCAGCTAGAGAGCGCCCGCGGAAAATGAGCGGGGAGGATTAAATAGTGGAGCATTGCGCACAGTTTGTCGTCATCACCACCAGTTCGAGCGGACTTCATTTCGCGCAGCCACCAGAAGAGTTGTTTTGTTCATACAAATAGATTTATTTAAATTCAAAGAAGTCATGTGCCACTGTCCGCCTCAGGCTATATTAACAACTGAAAACTAAAGTTATTTGATGTCTGACGTAAAACTGACAGCTCAGAAGGCAACCTTACTCAACTAATTACTTGCAATCCAGCCGCCCAAATTGTTGGGGCTCCAAGAAGTCAAGAGCCAGCCGAAAAAGCTCAAGCAGCTTTCTGGGAGACAGCCGACAGACCGTCTACAATATCAAGTCAAATGACATAAACTCCTGGTGAGCGGTCGATTCTATGTCAGTACTGATGTCACAACTAAAGACAATGTGTATGTTTGAATTTACGCCCTACACTGGGTTACGCCTATGGTACGGAGTCGGGCGTTGGCTGGGTATTTTTCTGCCACTGCGGTGTAGTCCAGGCAATGGGTAGGTTCTACCTTGCAAAAGGTCGCGGAGAGTCGAAAATTTGCCGTCTGGTACAGTTTTGTGTCCTGATTACTCCTGATTAACATATTGAATTTTCGAATTCGGTAAGCCGCCGCTCGGTCCTCCACATCGAAAAGTTGGTGCCGAAGGACCCAAAAAGAGCCACTTTTCACTAATCTATTGTGCATCGCCCTCTGACTTACCGCAATGGAACCACATGACTGTAGTGAAGCCAGTGGCGGCTGGTGAGGGAGGGCTCAAGGGCGGCGCCCTCCCAACGCTAAAGGCGGCAAGAGATTTTTATCGGTAGGAAGACATGGAGTGCATTTTATAATTATACTTATTCCAAAAATCTGTCTTAGTGCAAAAACGTTCAGTCATTAGTCAATTAATATTTTGACAAAATAATTTTAAGCGATCGCACGGTCGAAGAAGTTCGTCTTGGGCTCCGCGTTCGGCGCCCACCGCCGATGCGGTGATGCCGGAATGCACCCGCGCAAAACATGTGCCGTAACCATGGCAACGCGAGACGCGGCTCCCGCTCTATACTGCAGATATGGGCTCCGTTTCTCGAGCCCCCGGCCGATTGAAATAATCGATATAATTATTTATGTACTCTTCGATTAGTCAACAGTTTGCAAACATGAAGATAGCCGACCTAAAAAAGGTACATTTAGGTCATCAAGCCTACAAGAAGAAATAAATACAAAAAAACAACGGACGTCCGATTACAGCATTGATTTACTGAATATAAAGCAAATCGAACCCGCAAGAATAAATTCGTGATGCATTAACTCACACGTAATTTTGACAAAACAGTAAATGCTAAAACTCAATTATGGTTGTGATGCGGATACGACAAAAAAGTTCTTGTCTCGAGTTTCGTCATTTCGCGAACTGAGATCTGCACTCTTTGTAGAAAATGTTTTTCGAACTTCGAACCAACAAAACATGAACGGAATGTTTCATGATTTGAACAATTAGATCAGAAACGGGAAAGGAATAAAAGCCTCTTTCTCTAGTTTCTGATCTAATTGTTTATATCAGGAAACATTTTGTCCATGTTTTGCTGGTTCGAATTTCGAAAAACATTTCCTACAGGAAGTGCAGATAGAACATTATAGTTCTCAGCTCGCGAATTTGTTATTACCTTGAGCCCTCCTTGCAAAAAACTCACGAGCCGCCACTGAGTGAAGCCCTTGATAGCATTTACTGCCACGCCAGTGCGATTCTTCGCGGTTAAAAAGAAATAATTCCCTTGGCAAACGTCTAGTTTTTCTTGATATTGGAAGGATTTTTTTCTCATGCGGGAATATCACAAACTGACCCAACTCAGGTTGATTTCGATCAGCTTCTTTCTTCTTGAGCTCGTCCTGATCTCATAATTTTCTTAACAGCATTTGTTGACAAGGTGTATTGTTGGCAAGAAGTGTAAAATTGCCAACACCAAATCAACAGTGATTTTTTCATAATTTTCATCGATCAGGAATTTCAAATTCCAAAGGAAATGATACCTTGGACTGTTTTCTGCTTATACAGCATAGATCGAATCCCCAAATGTCCGTGGGAATACCGAAAAATTAATTCTTTTTAGAGTGCGCGTAAATCTGCAAAGCTGCATCTGAACACCTGAAAATAGTCGTAACCACCACTACAAAACCCAAAACAATGAATGACAGAAGAACCAGTTCAGGTTATTTATTGTTCAGATTTATGTTGTGTTGGTTACGACCATTTTCAGGTGTTTAGATGCGGTTTTGCAGATTAACACGCGCCAAAAAAAAAAAAGATTTTTTCGTACTCACACGTGAATTTTGAAATTTGATCGCAAGCTGAATAAACATTAAACAGTCCAAGCTATCAGTTCCTGCTAAAATTGAACTTCATGATCACTGGCAATTATGAAAAAATGACTGTTGAATTTGGTGTTGGCAATTTAACATTTCTTCCAGTGCACCTTGTTGACAAATGATGTTATGAAAACTATGAGACCAGAACTAGCGCAAGAAGAAAGAAGCTGATCGAAATTCACTTGAGTTAGGTCAGCTGGTCATATTTCCGCGTGAGAAAAAAATCTTTTCAGAATCAAAAAAAAAACTAGATGTTTTCCGAAGGAATTATTTGTCTTTAACCGCGAAGAATGGGACTGGCGTGGCAGCAAATGCATCAATATTTTCAACAAAGTCATAGGTTCCCATTGCGGTAGTTGAGACGACGATGAACAGTGAATTGGCAAAAATTGGTTCTTTTTTGGTCCTTCGGCATCATCTTTTCAATGTGGAGGACCGAGCGGCGGCTTGCCGAATTCGAAAACTTAGTGTGTTAATCAGGACACAAAACTCTACCAGAGTGCAAATTTTCGAATCTCCACGACCTTTTGCAAAGTAAACCCTATTTTAATGTATCGGTCGACTGTACTAGTGATGAGAATTCACACTGGGGACGTGAAGAATTTTCATTAGTAACGCCACTTTGACAGTTTCTCCAAGTATTGACAGGAGCGACCTTCAAAGCCTCGAGCTGGATCAACAATTCGTTCGTGCACGAGTAGATTCTAGATTTCATGGGTACTCTCCACGCGAAAGCCTAGGTTCGTGTTTCAAAACTCTGTTGGACGTTCTCCAAATCTGGAAAGGCCGTTCAAACCCAGCTGTCGGTTACTTTTCAAGCTCAACTATGGTGATAGGGGTCTTTATTTTCCACAGCTCGATCCTTCTTTTCTTTGGTGTTTTACAGAACACTGTTATTACACCTATGGAGAGGTCAGGCTACCCCAGAGGCGACAAAAAGCCTACAGACGACACGGCGATGACAACGGATATGCAGCGGGAAATAGAAGAAAAGACGAGGAAAATGCCGATTATAAAGAAGTTCGCCCTCATCCGCACCCCAACCGAAAAACCCACAGAGACGAAACTGACCGACGGCGATCGTACATTGGGAAGTTCAGCAGGAACTAGCCAAGAACCGAGACCACACACGCCACCAAAGAGAAACGTTTTTTTCCAAACGCTTGCCCAACCACCAGGGGCCCTATTTGCGGAACCGGGGAACAGCTCATCAGGTGATGTTGCCTAGGTGACAGCCAATCACAGCCCTGGTTGCCTAGCAACTTCGCATGCGAACGGATCACACGTCTCCCGAAAATAGGGCCCCAGGTGTCTTCAAGTTCCAATCGAAAAGACTGGAAAGAGCAAAAAAGAAAAAAGCTACCGAGATCGACAGTTCTCCCGAAGAGGTTAACCCTTCGGTTGTTGTTAACCCAGTTTGGAGAAGAATCAAGAAAAAGCAAGCAAAGAAAAGGAGTATATATAGCGAATACTGGAAGACGCGACATCAAACTTGGAAAAGCTCGCCGTTCTCATCAAAGAAAACTGGAACATCAAGAGAGAAATTAAAGAAGTGTCAGAAAGACTCAAAGACTTTTCATATAGAATTAAGGCCAGAAGGGTAAATAACTTCCTAAAAAGATCGGTTGAAGCGGAACCAAAACCTGATGAGGAAGAAATAGAGGAACACGAGACGCGAAAGGAAAGTGAACATGACCACAACTGGAACACAGGCGGATATACAGGAAACCCCGGAGCCGAATGTCATCCCCTGCAAACACTGCGGTGGAACAGGGCGGACAGAAATGTTCCGACACTCCGAGATAGTTGAGGGAAACCCCCTCGAAACCGACGCTCCCAAACTCTTGATGCTGGTTGGAGACGTGGAAAAAGAAATGGATAAAGGGATTCAAAGAATGTTTTGGGACAGATATCCCGAAATCAAGAAGTTAGACGGAAAATTTACCAGCATGAAAAGCGTTACGATTATAGAAAGCGGAGGGAAAGAAATCTCAAAAACTCGCCGGATCTGGAAGGTAGCAGCCAACCACAAGAACAACTTTGGATATGGGAAGAGCTAAGAAAAAGGTTCCAAGAAGATGACAACATGACCACAATGGCTATGCTCAAAACCTGTGCAAATACCATGGAAAGAACCAGAAAGGACATCGAAAATGCCCTAGGAGACTCAAACCTCATGATCAGATAGATGGGATGTGTATCCCAAAGCGAGAAGAGCCGCACGCAACCCCAAGACTAGAAGCGAAGCCCTTAGAGTAGAAACGGAGGGGAGCTACGGCGAAGTTCTAAAAAAGATTGAAACCAACATCGACGTAAACAGGCTGGACGTAGAAGTTGAAGGAATCAGAGAAACTACAGAAGGTAACCTTCTGGTTAGTATGGCACATAACAGCAAAAAGGAGCCACTCGTCAATGCTCTAAAAGAACTTATGAGAGATCGCCAAATACGCCCCGCCACGGACAAAAAAAGATTCACGATACGGCATCTAGACGAGCTAATCACGTAAGAAGAGGTATTGACCGAGGTTGCTAGATAACGGGAGATGACAACACCCTACTCAAGAGCCTAAGGCCTACACAGGGCGATCCGCAGGTGGCCACCATCACAAACGAATCAAAAGACGACCTAAGGCTCACGCAAATTGACGGAAGGATAAAAATCGGATGGACCAACTGCCGAATAGGAGAAAGCCAAAAAACTCCAGGTGCTTCCGCTGCAGGAAGAATGAACACAGGGCGCAGGACTGTAAGGGAACGGATAAGGCCAAACTATGCATTGACTGCTACAAGGAAGGCCATCGTGCCGAAGAGTGCAACGACTCCTCGTGGTGCCCGTGGTGCGAACAAACGGGCCACAGGGCAGCCTACGGTGGATGCGAAGCGGTCAAAAAACATAAAGGAACCACCACCCCCGAGCACAAGAGAAGGAAAAGCAACGACAGCAACAGATACTGAAGATAAAAACCCAGGCCAGATCGCCAAACAAACTCAGATCAGCTGAGCAAAATGCCAGCACTGGCGGATATGAGACCGAGTTTCCATCCCATCTAACCGTACAATGAACACGCAGGAAACCAAACCACGTGAAATGTTCAAGATTTTGCAGATCAATACCAACCAAAGCAACAACTTACACGATACGACGAACATGCGACTTCACCGCGATAAGCGAACCGAACAAGAGAACACAATCGAATAAAATGAACACCTACCTTAACGAAACCAAATCAGAGGCCATAGAAAACTTCAGCAAGAAACACATTGTGATGAACATGCGAAAAGGGGAGTGCTTCGTCTGCATCGAGACACAAACATTCACACTCTACAGCGTTTACGTTAGCTCAAACTGCTCTCTAGTAGAATTCTCGCTAGTTATATCTCGACGAGATACAGGACGACATTGAAAACAGCACTAACCCAGATATTGTGATAGCAGGCGACTTCAACGCAGAAAATAAAATCTGGGGCGGAAGACACACAAACAGGAGAGGCGAGATGGTATTGGAGTGGACTGAATCACTCAACTTGAACATCCTGAATGAAGGCAAATCCCCAACTTCAGTAAGGTCAGGTCAGGTCTTTCATAGACTTGACACTGGCGAGCAACAGCGTGGTAGCAAAGCAACCAAAATGCGACGTCATGAACGAGGAATCTGAGTGACCATAGGTTCATTTTGACTGAAATACCAGACAAAGCACCAGCAAGACAAAAAACGCACAGATTCGGCCTAAATAGCACCTTTGGAACTGATTTGAAAAATTTCGGAAGAACTTGAAGAAGCAACAAACCCCACGGATCGCAAAAAGTGTACAAAACTTATGACCACCGCCTACAAGAAGACAACACCCAAAGTAACCTCCAACGCGGAGGGAAAAATACCCTACTGGTGGAAAAACAAAATAGGCGAGTTGATAAAAACTTCAAAAAACAAAGGGGGAAAGTGGCTGAGATAGAGAAGACAAAACAACTCAGTACACACTGAAGCACTGTATAAAGAATAAGCAAGAACTAAGAAAGAAATCAAAGCCGCAATAAAAAGCGAAAAGAAAAAGAAATGGGAAGGGACACTCGACGACCTCGAACGCGACATTTTGGGCAGCGGATATTGAATCGTAAGAAGACAGATGAACTTAAGTTTTAGGTAAACCCTAAAATTATACCTTATCAACAGAAAAAAGGCTGAAAATTTTTGAAAAGCTCTTCATAGGCAACCAGAAAGTGGTGGTTTTATTAGGCGACTTCAGACCAATAGCAAAAATAAAAACAAGAAAAGCACCCGGTCCAGACGGTATACCCGCTGAGATAGTTGAAGTACTGATGACAGCAAAAACAGAGTATTTTTTGGAGCTTTTCAATAAATTGCTACAAAAGAACGAGTTCTCAAACATCTGGACAAGGCAACTTGTCTAGCCTGGACGCAGATATTTTTTCCTTAAGCATCCGCCCGAGTTCTCCCGCCTTACCAAGTGCTCGCTATACCAAGTCCTCCGCCTTACCAAGTCCTCATTGGGGACGCGCTGTGCGCCAGGCTGCGCGAGCCGGCACCATGCAGTTTCATACGTATCGCAAGTTTGCGCGCCAAATCAGAGTGTTGTAGTTTGTAGCAGTAGTTTGTAGTAGATATACGACTGTCGTACTTACATATTATAAATCGTGATAGCCTGTAGTTTTAAATTCACTCTGCTGCTATCAGCGTTGTGTGCTCTCTGTCTCCGTGTTTTTTTTTTCAGTCCTGTCTAGATATATGTCGTTTGTTTGTAGGTTTTGTTTTTACCATCGAGGAAACAAAAGTAATTGGCAATGAAATGATATACGACTCGATATACGAGTATATATTTCAAACTATACGAGCCGAATGCGAAGCAAGAGACTTCGAGGCATGGGAGAAAGATTTTGAATTTTAATCCAAGATGAACCAGACTGTATAGGTGGTCCATCCAAGCGTAATCATCCCATAGCAGTCTTACCGTTCAAGATAGAGAAAAAGATGTAGGATAAAAGCTATATGGTTTGATGAGACCTATAACCTAAAATTATTTCCAGCTATACAGGTGTCCCATTTTGACGGGATTAACGGAACCATAACGGAACGTCATTTTTTTTAATGGAACACCTATATTTTTTGGCATTTTTCTGTTCAGCTTCTTCAACTGTCTTATGTTTGTATTTTCGTTTTTCAATTGTGTGGCAGTACTACCAACTAAAAATAGAAAACTGGAAAAAATCGCTTTTTTACAGTTTTCTTGAAAAAATCGTATCGGCCTTGCTTTTCAAAACTAAGACATGAAACTTGACATGGTGATAGTCAAGTCAAAAACCAAAATCTCAATGTCAAAAAATTGCGATTTTTTGTTACAGGGCGTTCACAAAAAAATCAAACTTTACAATTTTCAAAGTATCATTACTATTTTTTTTTTCAAATGGCATGCCCCTAATTTTATAACGTTATCTGATAGCTTCTTCCATCCTTTTATTTTTACTAGAGGCACCCCACCCTAAACTTTTTTTTTGAGATAATTGGAAATTTTCACAAAATTTTGCTATTTTTTTGTTTTTTTTTCCAAAAACTGACTTGGCCGTTATGAATGACAGACAAGCCAAATGGTACGCAGCTGTCAGTTAGTCAGTCTGAATATTGTCGAACAAAAAAAAAATGGCTTCAGCGCAAAAAGACAACAAAGTGGAATCCTGGATATCTGGATTAATACCAGATTAACATATCAACCATTGCCTCTCGCGTAAAGTGATTTTTCTCAGTTCGAAAATATTCAGACTGACTAACTGAGAGCTGCGTACTATTTGGCTTGTCTGTCATTCATCACGGCAAACTCAATTTTTGGGAAAAAAAACAAAAAAATTAGCAAATTTTGTGAAAATTTCCGTTTATCTCGAGAAAATGGAGTATAAGGGTAAGGTACCCATAGTAAAAATAAAAGAGGATAAAAAAAGCTATCAGATAACGTTATAAAATTAGGGGCATGCCGTTTGAAATAAAAAAATTATGATACTTTGAAAATTATAAAATTTGATTTTTTTTTGTGAACACCCTGTATCAAAACATCGCATATTTTGACATTGAGATTTTAGTCTTTGACTTGACTATCACCATGTCGGGTTTCATCCCTTAGTTTCGAAAAGCAAGGCCGCTACGATTTTTTTAAGAAAACTGTGAAAATGCGATTATTTCCAGTTCTCTGTTTTTAGTTGGTAGCACACACAATAGAAAAACAAAAATACAAGAATAAAACAATTGAAAGCTGAATAGAAAAATGCAAGAAAATAGGGTGTTCCATATAAAAAAAATGACGTTCCGTTAGTCCCGTCAAAATGGGACACCTGTATAGCTGGAAATAATTTTAGGTTATAGGTCTCATCAAACCCTATAACTTTTCTCCTATATCTTTTTCTCTATCTTGAACTGTAAGACCGTTATGGGATGATTACGCTAGGATGGACCACCCTGTACAGTCTGGTTCATCTTGGATTAAAGTTCGAAATCTTTCTTCCATTCCTCGAAGTTTCCTGCTTCGCATTTGGCTCGTATGTAGTTTGAAATATAATTCGTATATCATTTCATTGCCAATTACTTTTGTTTCCTCGGTGGTAGAATGAAAACCTACAACCAAACGACATCTAGGCAGGACTGAAAAAAAAACACAGAGACAGAGAGCACACAGCGCTGATAGCAGCAGAGTGAATTTAAAACTACAGGCTATCACAAATTTTCAGCTCTTCTCAGCTTGTAACAAACAATTTTTGCGGGAATGTGCTCTTCACCCTCTCTCTTGAGAGAACATGAAGTTTGAATGGGAGAGTTTGGGAAAAATCAGGATTTTATTCGACACAGTCTGCTGGGTATCTACGCAAATTTTCAGCCTTCCTCGGCGCCAACTGCGATCTGTACTGCGATAAGAGATTTTTCACCCCTCTCTCTAAAAAGACATGACACGTACAATAAAAAGTTTCGAAACTTTCACATATTGTTTGGCACGCTTTATCAAGTGGTGTATGCTAAATTTCAACTTTCTCCGAGTCAAACTGGATGTTTCCAGCAAGAATGTGCATCAGATCTTTACCCTCAAAAAAAACCATGACGCGCACATGGGAAAGTTTAGGAATTTCAGTGGGATGTTCAGGACATCTTAGAGAGCCTGTATGCAAAAATCCAGCTCCTTTCCAGTTTTATTGAGGTTTAAAACCTAAAATTCCTGGGCTATATCTACTACAACACTCTACCTGTTTGATTTGGCGCGCAAACTTGCGATACGTATGAAACTGCATGGTGCCGGCTCGCGCAGCCTGGCGCACAGCGCGTCCCCAATGAGGAGTTGGTAAGGCGGAGGACTTGGTATAGCGAGCACTCGGTAAGGCGGGAGAACTCGGGCGGATGCTTAAGGAAAAAATATCTGCAGCCTGGACAGAACAAGGCCAGACTTGTTCTGCTGGGAAAATCCCCCCAAAAAAAAAAGAAATACAGACCCATATGCTTGCTCAACGTTTTGTAACGTAGTCAACGTAATCAACTACAGACTAACAGAAGAACTTGAAGACAATGGAGGCCTAAACGACAGACAAAACGGTCTCAGGAAAGGCAGAGAAACAACCGACGACATTCAAATAGTAGTGAACACAGCTCGGGGGAAAAAAAGAACTGGTGTGCCGTAATACTAGATATTTGACGTTAAAAACGCATTCAACAACGCAGATTGGGAGATTGTGAACCCAAAAACCCAACAGGACGTATAAGCCGTAACTAATAATCGAAATTGCTAAGCTACTAGTAGGTACACGCCAAGGTCGCCAAGGTACTATAGCGAGCGCATGAAAATTTTTACCTGGCCCGGGCCGGATTCGGACCCACTATCCCTAGAATTGCTTCTGAAGACGGAGTCCCCCATGCTACCGGCAAAATGAGCGTAGTGAAAATGAGGAACAGAAGAGAATCTCCACGTGGATATTGTTTTGTATGTTAATTTTGTTGGGGCGTGCTTTGTCGCTGCGTTAGCTTTGCGTCTCCCCTCTAGCTACCAGGTCTCTGGGACTTAGATCTAGAATCGCATTAGAAGTGCTAACCCAAACGTAACCGCGCCATACAACCTCTCCCCTTCTCTGCTATTTGACTTGCGATTAGTTTGTTTTGCTTTCAGGGTTTTTGTTGTATTGTAAAATCCATTGTGATGTGATTTCAACTTGAATGTTATTTACAGTGCAATTATGTGAAAAATAACATTCTACAAAAGCTCGATTACACTGTTATTGCCTGGACAACAGCGATTGACCAACAGACTTGTTTACTATAATTATGAATTATTTTTTTTGACAGAATCGCAAAATTATTCTTATTTGATGTTTTGAGTCACGAGTAAATCAATAGAATTAATTTTGATTTGAAATGAACATGTTTGTAGCGGTGTTTATAAATTGAGTTCAATCGAGAATTTGATGAACGTTAAATCATAAGAACAGAATTAAATTAGTCTTCAAAATACTATCATATACTTTGATATGCAGACGTCTCAAAATGCTTAATATTTCTTCTAGAATGATCAAGCATTGAGAGTGAGTCGTGAAGCTTTGAACAAGTAGTGTAATCAGTGTCAGCTTTTTACATTAGTGCATAATTTTTATTTTTTTTAAATAATGATTCGACTATTTTTAACGACGTTATTCCTAGGCGGAGCACGAAGTAATAATAATTGCTGTATAATTAGTACTGATTCGATTTTTTTTTGTTAATTAGGCACCAATACCTACTCTGGCACGTAGGTCACGATTTTTAAATGCTAAAAAAAATACACTCACATGTTTACATCATTATCAATCATGTGAGGCCATCATTATCCTAATCAATTTACAACTCACTGTCAAAAAACAACTAAATTACACCAAAGTTTTATATAATTTGCATGCGGTAAAAACTTGTTGACTTGTTTTCGAAGTGAATACGTAAGTATAATTATCTTTATTATTCAAAGAAAATTCGTATCAATAAAAACTGCAAGGGTGTTCCTACAATCTTACTTTAGAAAAAAGCTACTAAATATATCTTTGTCTATACTTCTGTAATTTTATAAGCTTGACTCACCAAATATTTCATTCCGTTGTTTGAAACTACCGCAGACACAAGTGAACTAACTTTATGATTGTGGTCTTGAAGGAAAACGACTGGTTTTACCCCTCTGTAGCTCTAGATTCGATGCGCAGGCAAATACAAGCTTTTTTTGCAAGGGGCAGATGTCAGGTAGCAATAGGTAGGTACAGCAGACCTCTTAGTATAATATCTCAATTTACAGTTTATCTTAAAAACTTGAAGAGAATTCACTACCTAAATATATGAATGTTTGGTCAAAGAGAATTTACTATTTCAACTCTGATAACATCCACTCGTGTACCTACAAAGAGTATTCTTAAATAAAATAAATTCCTTACGGTATGCCAAAATCGATTATCCTGAGAAGTTTTGAACTTCCAACAATGTGTTGCATAACTCGCAAAGTGAAATTTCCTTCTTCCTTCAAGCTCAGAATTAATTACGCCAAGATTTGAAAGCTGCATGCTCGCTTGAGTTTCAGCTTATGTGTCATAAAAATAGATAGATCGCTAACTTGAGCTACCTACCTAGGTGTAATGGTAGGTATGCATTTCAAGTATGACTGTTGTAGCTCCGAATCATCAGCATCACAGAATTCACAGACAGTTACTTAGCCAGCTGCTTTCCCATTTCGCACCCGCACAAAGTAGAAGTTCTTGGAAGACGTCTGCTTCATGTCGCAATATCTTGGCCGCAAAGTACACCGTGATTCCTTCAAAGTTTTACCGCGAAACGTTGGCCTCTTCTTTGATGGGCTGTACAAGGTTTGGTATCATGCTTCCAGGGGCCTATATGTCTAGAAAATAACAGTACCTAGAGCAATCACGTCAGCTTAGTAGCTACGAAAATATTTAACAATAAGTAAATTTGTTAATTTGTAAATTTGCACGATATAGTACCGCCTTTCAAAAATTTGACGTAAGAATTTGTGGTGATGGATATCTTGATAATCGATGCTCACGATGCCAATGGTGAGTATCGAAAAATTCACCATCCTGGTATTCACTTCACGCATCTGGATTCAAACAGAATCAAGGACACCGGTAGAATCTGTAGATCATGGAGTATATACAGGATTCCTTCTCTGCATAATTTTTCTTGAAATCGGTGACTTGCTTACATGCATAAGAAAAGTAAAAAGGAAAGGGGTTGAGATAGTCCAGAATCCATAAATTAGACTGGTTTTGGTCCAACTGATGATTATTTGATAAAATTATTAAAAAAAAACAGGATTACATTTTTGACGGCAACGCCGGCTTTATAGGTACAAAAGCGAGTTGATTAATATAATTTTCATCATTCCACCTCATGACGTTTCCCTCTGAAGTTGATAATTTCATATAAAATGTAACAAACCGGAAAAAAATAATAACGCGTAAAGATGTACCTATACGTGGGTGGGTACGTGGCGCGGGGCGTTGTACAGCAAGGTGCATTATCAAAAGTCCTTTGTAGGCCAAAGTGCCCACCCTCCTCTCATTACTGAAATTAATGTGGAACGTTACAAAAGTATATAATAAGCACCCTGGAACACGGTAATAAACCGAAGAAAAACACCGTTAATTGAGGTCGCATCCCTCTATAACACGCGAATATTCATGCAAGTGGCTTTCGGGATGCTCTCGTGAAACTGCGCGAACAGAAAAAAGAAAAACTCTCAAAGGGCAACCGTTTCAGCTTTTATGATTGCCCGAAATAAAATTACACAACAAGCGTGACGTGAGCCTTATCTTGTTTTGTTTACTTTTATTGTTTGGGAAAACCGGATGGCAATTTTATAAACCGGCCAAAAATCATTGTCAGCAATTTTTTTTGTTTTTGATAAATTGGTATCATGAACGCACCATTTACCTTCCTGTTTCCACGCTACTCCACTTCGATTACCACACTCTCCCAGAATGTCGAAAAGTTCCAAAGCAATTTTATAAGGAACATATCAATGTTGATAACGATGTCATCGCGTTGAAAGCTGCTTCCCCTATCTTTTATATGCGTTGTTTTAGCTTGAACGATAAGTATCGGTATTGTGCTCAGCCTAAACCTGACATGGCAGATAAGTCACTCAGCCGAAAGTTAAAGCGACGAGTCCTGACATGATCCAATTCTGCACATGGGTTTTTATTATTATCTTCTGAAATGTCCGGCGATAAAATAATAAAAGAATAATAATTGGTAGTGTCGAACTTCTCGTGACGACGGAATTCAGTAGCGGTTGGTGAGCAAAATCAATCAGCATCTTGCTTGGTCACCGTCACTACCTGTCCAAGTTCTTTACGAGTTAAGCTGGGTTCCACACTACAACATATGATCCAGGAAGTAACGCTAAGCGGCTGGGGTGGCATCTGATTGTAAGGATAATTATTATTGGCCCGGTGTAACGTTTTATCTTCAAAGGTTTCACTTCGCTTCGTTATATGAATAAGCATAAGGTTACTGTTGGTTAAGGCCAAAAATGCAATGAGAGCCTGACGTTTTCAAGGATTCTGTAAAGACTTGACAAGAACCCAACAACCGGCAGCGGCAGTGCAGCAACGAAGGCAATAACAACAACAATAACAATGTTGCGCAGCCTGCCAGAACAATAGATGATATTCGCTGGTATAATGAAAAACATAGGCCTGATAAAATAATAATTCTATCAACAAGAACTATATACCCTCTTGCTTGAATTCTTGCTCTTGATTGCTCAACCAATATGACTAGATCCTCGTTCTACAACTCGACACTTTTGAACTTTTGAAACATGACTACCAGTCATCAGAGTCACGCTGGGTTCAACACGAAAATAAAGTGAAATAAGGAGTAACGCTTAAGCGCTTAAGCGATTTGTCAAGAGTAAAATATTAAAATCTTTTTTTATCCATTTTTCAAATACTTTCTTGTAATTCGGTACATATTCTGCATATTCATGCTGAGCCGATAATAATAAAAGTGTCCTTATTACCGCAATATGTTCCTACATATTTTAGACTGTGAAACGAAGGTTCCAGGTACTCGAAGGGGGTAACACCTCATCAGGGCAATGACGTTAAACTCCTCCAAAGAAAAATTGTTAAGTCTCAAATCACATTTCCTCCACATGAGAGTGAACAACATGGACATTGCGAGAATGGGCGTTAAAAAATGTAGATTCGCAAAAAAAACTCGAATCCAAGAGCTGTTTCCACATACTTATGTGGGTTTATCAAAAAATGGACTCTCGAATAAACTCGCGATTATTTTTACAAAGGCATGTCGGCCAGTTTTATACACTCTTACTATTGTAACCCTGATATGTCATGCCTTACGTAACTGATAACATGACTTATTAAAATATTTCACAGTCAAACGTATGCGCTATACAGCCTTCAATCCAATTTCTTGAATTAGTTCATTTTTTACAACAATTAATTCAGAATGAGGCGAAATTATTTTCAAGTGGATCACTTGGATTACTGACTGTCCAGTTTATTTTAATAATTATGGATAATGTAATGAATTGTGAACTGACCAAGGATGTTCTTCCTCTTGAATTATTATTCCACACAGCAAGCGAAAGCACTCTAAAATTTCTGAGTAATAAATTATAGTTTCTTTCACTGTGTTTTCCTTACAATTCAATGGAGTTGCTAGCACTACGTAATTATCCAAAGTTATAAAACTACAAAAAATCACTGTCACTAGAACAATAACAAGCATTTTATCATTCTACCCTACCCCAATCAACAAAGTATTATAACGGATGTCATCACTGGAGTAGCTTCTAACAGGGCAATTGTTTAACTGGTAAACACACGCATTGCTACACCATGTACATCGTTAAGTTCCAATGGGCTCCAGATATCAAAGTTTCATGATAAATTGTTACGTTTCGATTTCTCCTCTGCCTTGTTACGCCGCTGAAACCCATGCGGACGTCGATATTTTTTGAAGGGATTTATCACGATCCCTCCTAAAATGGTATATTATTCAACAAGCGGGTAATGATGGCTTCTTACTTACTCATGAGGATGCAGTTTGCCGGCGAGCCTTGGCGAGTGTCGTAAAGCATCCGAATGAGTAATAGCCATTACCCGCGAGTAGAATACTATGCTTTATCCAGTCTTATTGGAAAATGCAGGCATGTATGCGCGTGATAATGCTTGCATTACTCAATAGGATTGGATAAATATCTTTCCAATACCCATTCTCTCGTGCTTGTGTCACAATTCCATTTGCAAAGGAATTTGTCGTTCGGATCCAGTAGGAAGAAAAAACCGGCGATGTAAAAGGTTTGGCCTATATTTCTAAATAAACTGCACGCAAGTGTTCCTCTTGTAAGCTGTCGCAGCCCTCTTCGTATGACGCTTTTCTCGATGCCGCCAACGCTTGAATGCATCACTTCAACCACCAATGCTTTCCATCGCCTGAATACGCCGTCTGTGCCGCCAACGCTTTCCCCCGCTTGATTGGACAGCTTGTGCCGGTGCCGGTGCTACGACAATTCGTCCCGCGGACAATTCGCGCCACGGACAATTCGTCTCGCGGATAATTCGTCCAGCGTCGCAATCGAAGACTTTGGAACGTAAGGGGGTTTTATTACACATGAAGACACAAGGGGGCTCAATAAAGGGGCCTAACAATCACAAGTAAATACAGCGGTTCCGATAGAGATCCGGAAGCCACGGAAAAATGCAACGGGGCTCAGAAGGGCTTCAAACTATATTGGAATATTGGAAGGAAGGGGTCTCATGGGGCTTCATAGAACAAATTAAGACAAAAGGGGGCTTACTGATACTATGATGAAATACAATAAAAGCGTAAGTGGACCAATTAGGGCTCCATACTACACTCGAGACACAAGGGGGCCCGATAGGGCTCCGAATGAAACATGGAGACACAAGGTGCTTACTGCTGCTTCGAAAGCCATGGGAAGCAACAAGGGAGCCTAATGTAGCTCCGGATAACATGAGAAGGCAACAGGGGGCTTACTGGAATTCTGATAGCCATGGAAAAACATGAGGGGGGTCACAAGGACTCCAAGCTATACTTCAGAACATAAGGGGGCTCACTAGGCCTTCAAACTACACTTGCGAGCATAAGGGGTCCGGTAGGGCTCAGAATATCACATGGGAGACACAAGGCGCTTACTACTGCTTCGAAAGCCACGGAAAGATGTAAGGGGTATCAGGAGGGCTCCAAAAGACGTTGAAAAAACAAGGATGCCCAATGGAGCTACGGATAACACAAGGCGGCAACAGGGGGCTCACTGGCATTATGATAGCCCTGGAAAGACATAAGTGGACTCACTAGGGCTCCAAGCTACACTTTAGGACATAAGGGCACTCACTAGGGCTCCAAACTACACTTGCGGGCACAAGGGGGACTTACACTGGGGCTTCCAGTTATACAAAAGCGCACAAGATGGCTTACTGGAATTCTGGAAGCCACTAAGGCACATAATGGGGCTCATCAGGGCTCCAAACGCACAGAGAGCACAAGGGGCCCAAAAGAATCCGGAAATCACGGAAAATAGCAAGAGGGCTCTGTAGAACTTCAAATGATATTGATATTGGTGACACAAGGGGGCCGAAGGGGCTCTTTATAACGGGAAAAGGCAAAAGAAGGCTCACTGAACAGTTCTCTGAAAGCCAATAAAAACAAAAGTGAACTGATCAGGGCTTCGAACTACACATAAGGGCACAAGGGGACCCAATTGAGCTCCGAAAGCCATGGAAAAACGACAAGGGCTAATGAAGCTCTGTATAATCAAAAAAGGCAAAAGGAGGCTTACTGGAACTCTGGAAGCCATGAAAAACCTGAGGGTGCTCACCAGGACTCCAAGCTATACTTCTGGACATAAAGTGGCTCACTAGGGCTCCAAAATACACTTGCGGGCACAAGAGGGCCGATACGGCTCCGTATATCACATGAGAGCACAAGGGAGCCCAAGGAGCTTTATAAATATAACAACAGAAGGTAAAAGGGGGTTCACTGGGTTCAAACACAAGGGGGCTCATGAGGGCTCCATACTGCACTTGAAAACACAAGGGAGCCGAATCGGGCTCCGAATATTGCAGGAAGGCACAAGGTGCTTAATACTACTCTGAAAGTGACGGGAAGATGTAAGGGGGTTCGCAAGGCTTCAAAAGACGTTAAAGAAACAAGGGGGTCCCATGGAGCTCTGGATAACACAAGAAGGCAACAAGGGGCTTACTGGAATTCGGATAGCCAAGAAAAATACCAGAGGGCTCACTAGGGCGCTAAACTACACTTGCGGACACAAGATGTCTTACTAGAATTCTGAAAGCTACGAAAACACATTAGGGGGCTCATTAGGGCTTCAAATGACATATACGGCACAAGGGGTTCCAATAAAAATCCGAAAGTCAGGAAAAAATGCAAGGGGGCTCCGTAGGGTTTTAAATGATATTGGTGACACGAGGGGGCCCAACGGGGCGCTCATTTAACAAAAGAGGGCAAAAGGGGGCTCACTGGTACTTTGAAAGCCAATATAAACATGAGTGGGCTGATAAGGGCTCCAAGCTACACATGAAAGCACAAGGGGCCCGATATAGAGCTCCGAAAGCCATAGAAAAACGCCAAGGGGCCCAATGAAGCTTTGTATAATATAAAAAGGCAAAAGGGAGCTCACTGAAATTCTGAAAGCCATGAAAAAACATGATGGGGCTCATCAGGGCTCCAACTATATTTTGAGGACCCAGGGGCCCGAAAGAAAGAACTCCGAATGACATGACGACACATGGGTGATTACTATGCTCTGAAAGTATCGGAAAATGCAAGAGGGCTCAGCAGGGCTCCAAATCACATTTAAGACACAAAAGGGGGCCCAATGGAGCACGGATAACACAAGATGGCAAAAGGGGGCTTAGTGGAGTTCTGGAAACCATCAAGCACATAAAGGTGCTTATTAGGGCTCCGAATTATACTTGAAGACACAAGTATAGTGTCCCGGTACCAGTAGGTACCAACTCCGAAGTCATGAAAACCCGAGTGAAAAACGTAAGGGAGCTCAACTGGGCTCCAACTACACCTGAAGGCGCAAGGGGGCCCGATAGGGCTCTGAACATACCATGACGGCACAACGCTGCTTGCTGCTCCGGAATCCACGGAAAATGCGAGTGGGCTAAGAAGGGCTTTAAATTACATCAAAGACAGAATAAGGGGGCCCAGTGGAGCTCTTGATAACACAAGAGTGCAAAAGGGGCCTTGTGGAAATCTGAAAGCTATGAAAAACATAAGAGGACCCATTAGAGCTCAAAAATTACACTAGAGGAGACGAGGGGTCCGAAAGGGGCCAAATATCTCATAAAGGTACAAGAGGCTTACTAGTGCTCTCAAAGCTCGGTGTATCAGCAGAAAAATGAAAGGAGACTAAACAGAGCTACAAAGACATGAAAGAAGCTAGGGTGGGCAGTAGGGCTCTAAACACTACAACAAGGCATAAGGGGGCTGACTAAAGTTAGAAAAACAACGATAAAACACAAAGGGAATAAAGTTAGGGCAAAGGGCAAAACATCATTTTACGACGAATTGTCCGCTACGAATTTTTCGCGGGGCGAATTGTCCGGTCATGAAGCCAGGATATCGCTGTTGACCGCATAGTGGCGCCAAAAACTAACATTGATACGCCGACAGCTAGCTGGAGAAACTTGATCCTGGCAGGGCCCCAAGTCGGCAAGGGCTCGTCTGGTCGGGGTCCCCTGTGAAGTGCAGGCGAGGCGAAGGGGACCCCCAGCATCGCAGCCGGCTTTTCGATAAGTACCCCTTGCCCTTATTCCACTGTAACTTATTATTGAATTGTCCCCGACCGCTGCCGAAATGAATGAGTCGGGACTGTACTCTAGTTCTATTTTTACCCCGTTCTCTTGCCGTTCTTGTGAAACGCAAAAAAATAATTGATACCTAAACCTTTCAAAACGGTGCACATATCAACTCAGCGCAGCAAGTTATTCGGGGCTCAAAACCTCCCCGTTACCCGTCTCTTGCTTGGAAGACTTTCTTAGAAGCAGTCTGACTGAAGAAATAAGAACGGCTTGATTCACGCCAATATGCCTCAAGATAGACAGCAAGTCAAAAACAACATTCGTCAATACAATTTTCCATCCGACTTATGGAGAATGAAGTAAGGTAAGACAGCTCAATCTTGATCTTGGCATTACAACCGACATTATCCTCGACTGACTTCACATGATATCAAGCTCGGGGATGGACACAAGCCCGTTTTATTGGCGGAGCAGCTGCTCTCGAGTTAACTGGATTGGCAGTTGTAGGGCTAGCAACAAGAGCAAAAGTTCCAGGAGGTACTTCACCAAACCCTACCTCAGTCTGAGTCATTGTTATCCATCACGATCGATTGCCAAGTAGCGGCTTACCTGAAACAAATAAAACAAAATTAGTTTCTTCAGACAACTTGGGTCAAAAAAAAAACACTCCACTCTACCCTCGCCAGTCGGATTCTTATTTCTCGATACCTATTCCTAAGCCAATAAAAATTCAAATGACACCCTCAGTGGAAACATACCGTTTCACAAATTAGTTCCACGCTTGAAAAACGAACCCGAAAAAAATACACAAAAAATCGCACATAAACAAGCCATCCGCGCGCCGGGCGAAAAATGCTAATTCCAGTGGACATGCAAATTTTTCGACGATGCAAATTTCAACTCCGCACCACTCATTCAGCGGCAGCCCAGCACCGACACAAGAACTTTTCGCGCGATGAGAAATATGACTATGGCGGGCGGTGGACATTTGAAAGTCGACCCTCTCCGCGTTCTCCGTTCTTCATCACACAACTGTTGAATAATTTTTTCGCGAGCGCGGTTTTGTTTGCTGACACTTGTTTGCAAAGGGTTTAAATTGCCGTTTTTGTTTTGCTTAATGAAATCATATTTTCACAAATTGGCTTGTGCAATAAACGGCCGAACGTTTCCCTAATTGAATTTGATTAAAACCGGCCCCCGGCTGAGGCGCAATGATCATTAGCCTGGGCCACACTATACTATACTGCTGCTGATGCTACTGCTGCCTCTGGCAAAAATATGATTCAATTCCTCCGCTGTTTTTTTTTCTCTCGCTTTCCCTCTTTCCCTGGTGTTGGTGGTGTAGATGAATGTGGAAGGGGTAGGTGCGATAACTAACAGCACATTTATACCGAAACCCGACCACGGCCAGGACCCGGATTTCAACTGCAATTATTCATAACACAATCCTCTAACAATAAGGGAGAGGACGTAATGAGCTCGCGTTATCTAAATTAGAACCCTCTCTCTCGTCTTGGGAATTTCACTCTGCGCCATGAAAATGACTATTTTTATCAATTATTCAAGTTTTAATAAATTCAAGCGCACGCTGGAGCTGCCCCGCACGGTCGGAAGAGCAATGATCCGGAGCTTTCATCAACTATTGTTTTCCATCATGTACGAGTCGGTGCCTTGTACAGGGCGACTGCATTAATTTAAATATCGTTAACGGCTAATTATTAACATCGTAACTCCATTTATGTGCGTCACAATTCACAATATCAAATTTTGGAACCTTTGGCTTTCATATAAAAGTCATACTAGTACCTACGGCGGTTAGTGGACGATTTTGAGACCTACCTTGCATTTTATTCTAGAGCATTCAAACTTGGCACAGTTGTAGTACATACTCCCAGCTTACTTTTAAGAAGTGGAAACAAGGTTACAAACCTGGGAGAGCAGCAGTATAGCGAGTTGTCTACCTAACAAGGGTATATTTCAAAACCTCAACAAATCGTTCGTTTCGGTGACTTTCATGGGCCGGGATCGGTCCTCCACTTGACATTTACTAGTTACGGGCATATATCGACCTTGGCGATGAGTTGTGGCAGCGGGTTGCCTATCTTTCAGGGGCACAAACAGAAATCAGCGGAATCACAGTTAGTCTGGACGTTACGGGGCTACAACCTTGCAAAGAATGATCAAGCGATGAGACTTGTCACAAGATGTTCATTAGGCCCCTGAGCAACTCTTAAGAGGTGATGTCACGATGAGTCTCCTTGCAGACGTCGTGTACAGGGTGTTCGATAATTAATTCACATTTTTTCACATATCAGTAATTTCCGAGGTGATTACCTACGATATTTTAGTGAAATTCGGTAGTCCTTTGAAGAGTAAAGTCAAGAATGAAATGCCATTTGTTGCTATTGTCCCTGTCCACTATCTTCGAAAATATGATAGTCAACTCTTTTCTTTCTTATGGCCGCCATCTTGAAGTCACCCATTATTGAATAAGTGAGGAATTGATCTGTACTAATGATAATGGTCATAGGCAATAATCTTAGTGCAAAGAAAAAAGACCATGAGTGAGTAAATCCTTTTCAATTGACTATAATCTCGGCTATTCAAAAGTATGAAATTTTATAGTGAACTACCCATTTTTTTAGAATATTTTCAGGCTATTTCAGGAAAGACTGAACTTGAATCAAAATGGTTTTGTATCCTATTTAAAAAAAGATAGAGGATATAGCCGCACTATACGTTAAGTCGGTAGAATTGGAGAAAACTCGCACAGAGATTGTCAGCTGTAATACACCGATAGGTGAGGAGTATAGATCTTTTCATATAGACGGTTCCCTTTACTCGCAGCTCGTGCCCAGGTCTTCCCATAGACTAAACTCACTGGTTCAATTGGCTGTTTAACCGTAAGCGCTTATCGATCGGGCTGGCTAGGGTTGGAGTTGGCGACGGCGCCAATATAGGTGAACCTGCGCCCCGAGGACCACAGGTAAATGAGAGTGGCTATTAAGTATTATCTCTGCAGCGACGATTTTCACGAGGGATGCATTTTTGCTGATTATCGCCCACATACCCATTTAGCCAACAACCGAATAAGACCCACAGGCATGACTTAGTTAAGCAATCCTTATTGAATACACTAGCAAGTCAAAAGAGCACACTAGGTAATAGCACCTATACAGGGTGTTTCAGGGATGATAGCAAAAAATTCATCTGTGGGTAGATCTCGTCAAAGTATAACGAAAACCTATATACTATTTTGCAAAGTTTGGCCTATTGACGAAGATACAGCCCTCTAAAGTTCACTTTTTTTGGATTTCAAAAATTTGTTACTCAGGAACGTTTTGACAAATTTAGCTTTAATTCAGCATACGCTGGTTTGTCATGATTATCTATCAACCTGCCAAATTTGAAAATAATCCAATCAGTGGCATAGAAGTTATGAGGGGTCACCTTAAGTCAACTTTTCTTCGGATTCTTCTAAATTATTGACCCTCATAACTCCTACACCACTGGTTGGATTCTTCTCAAATTTGGCAGGTTGATAGATAATTATGACAAACCAAGTGTCGCTGAATTGAAGCTGAATTTGTCGAAACGTTCCTGAGTTACAAATTTTTGAAATCCGAAAAAAGTGAACTTTGGAGGGCTGTATCTTCGTCATTAGGTCGAACTAAGCAAAATGGTATATAGGTTTTCGTCATATTTTGACGAGACCTACCCACAGTTGAGTTTTTTGCTATCATCCCTGAAACACCCTGTATATTACATTCTACTCTACAATGATGATACCCAATGAGTGATACATGGGAACTACCATTCCTACTATAGTAGGTTCACTCACACCGTGATTCTATAGTAGGCTGGACAAATTTTACAGTTTGGCATTGGAAAACTGACGTCCAACTGCCTAGTGTACGTCTAAGCGTATGGCTTGAAAAGATGGGTTATGTAGGTGCGTTGCTGTCAAGATAGGTTATGTTGGTGTTTGTTGTTGACTGTTGCTGTCAAGAATGAAAAAAATAACGAAATTTTTTGAAAATTGTAAGTATGGACTGGATGTACTCCACCCTCCACGATTTCCGCAAATTTCTTGTTCCAGCACGATTTCCTCTGAGCTAGCCGATGAAGCTATCCACAAAATAATTGGATGGGTTGTAATTTTCCAGTCTCCCAAAGTGTGGGTACTTTTTTCAAAAGCCAGAAATAGTGCACAGTGCCTCCATATTATGTGGTTTTCGAAAATAAATTCACGTCTTCTCTCCAAAGCCGAACGATGAGCAGTGACAGATTAGAAAGCAGTGGCGCCTTAGGCTGATCCACTGCGCCCCCCCCCCTTCACTTTTGGAACTACAACAATAAATAATGAAAAAAATCCACCTTGATTTTTTCGTCAATTTTCAATGATTGAAAAAAAAATGTATAGGCTGTTCAAAAACAGAACAAAACTAATAAAATCATAAAGTGGCACACTGTATGTAGTCCGTAGGTATGTGAAGTGTTAAACACTGACTGAATAGACCCTTTTAGCTTGTGGGCAGGTGATTTTCATTTCTATATACTGGTGAAGGTCTGTCTCCTTGAAAAAAGTTATTTTATGTTTTTTCTTTCCAAAAATGTTTTTCTCCTTATCAGCTTTAAAGATTCATTTCAAAGATGGTGGGTGACATTCATCCGCTTCGTCGCTTGAGCTATAAACGGAAATACAACCTTATTCCTGGTGTCTTACGCCGGCGCCGTGAGGCAAAGACCTTACAGCTTTTCAACGGTTCACTTTCGAGTACTCGTTTACCAGTTTTTCATAAAGGAAGGTGCGTAGGTAGTCGTCTACTATGAGATTTATTTATTTTATTCATAATTTATTAGTTGCCAGCATTTCGATTTATTTTTTCCATAGCATTTCTTCACTTGGGAGTGGATGCCGGAAAGTACCTTTCCAACTTTTCTAACTGGCCTCAAATTATTGCAACAATATGGAACATAAAACTACAACATTTTTTGTGAATTCATGCTTTTTTCAATTTCGCCTCGGTCGGCGCCCCCTTTTATCGAGGCGCCCTAGGCTGCAGCCTACTTAGCCTATTGGTTAATCCGTCACTGACGATGAGGGAATTCAACATGCTACCTACTCCGCTCATTTTTCTCCCGGAAGCGAGTTCTAAAGACACCCTCAAGGGCTTCAAAATGGGCACTGGACGTTATTGTTCAAGACACAAGCCAAGGCACGAACACAGTTTTCACAGTACATATTGGGTCTAACTCCACCACAATTTTCGCGAAACTCGTGATTTTCAGTCTATTTGACATAAACGACAATGTTGATGTTGTCAAGCTTGAACTTTCAAATTTGGAAACTTAGAAACAAAACCTCACAGCCGACTAGAATCACGGTAGGAGTGAACCTACCATAGTAGTCTATTTGGGCCTCAATCAGAAAAACTTAACTCGTGCTTTGCGTTTTATTCGAGTTGAATGTTTTGAATTCCTCAAACAAACTATAGGCGACGGATTTTGTTCAAGATAATATCAGGTCTACTTTTCGAATGATTGACAGTTGTTTTCAGCTTAAAACGCTTCAAGGTGGCCGGAATATTGGTCAAATAACACAGTTTTCCTTCAGTTCCAGTAACCTTATTGCCTGGAAGAAAAATTACCAATCAGGTCTCTCTTGAAAGCTACAATAATGGTCTTCAACTTAACAAACTTGAACAATTTGACAACAATTTTTAAAAATGTTTTTTTTCAAAAATGCGGGTGAACGCAGGATTTTATAGGGGTTGAAACTCACCGACTGATTGATGACTATTTTGACTATAACATATCCAAACTTGAGCTTCAACTCAATCTGTTGGTTCATTTATCCAACGTTGAATATTGTCATTTTTTTAATTTTTCAAATCGGGGATGAAATATTTCCAATTAGTTCCATGTTATGGTAAATGTATGTTACAGAGCATCCCATAACAAAAACACGAGGTATTCATCTGCTATAAAGGCCCTTCGTTACAAAAATCCATTTCAAACCAATATACATTCAACCCACCCTGATGGAAGGTGAACCTTCCAGGTTGATTTCGGAAAGTTGACGTAAGGATATTTTTTGATCAGATTGCCAAGAGCTAAGTGGCGTATCTAGGGTGAATTGCGCCTAGGGCAAAACATGAAAAGTGCGCCTTGGATTAGAAACCTTGAAAATTGCGCCGCAAGCGTTTTTTTTAGATCAACAATAAGGGGGTGTCAGTGTCGGATTATTCGTGGTGCAAAAAGAGTCCACAAAACTGGGACGCAAATCCTTGAAGGGTGCAAAACAAGCTGGGTGAAGACTCATTTTCCGGGAAAATTTCGTCTGCGGCGCCTTATTCTCGCATTAGTCACTATTCGTAGTGTTTTCCGCTTTGTTGAGAAATCGTTTTTCCAGGTCCAAAAATAGCGCGATTTTTTTATCCTAAAAATCTAACGACTCGATACCAAGTTGGGACTGAGACCGCCGTAAGTGCGGTTACTATAGCAACGGCCAATTAGACCGCTATATTTGGCAAGTTACGCCGTCCTAACTTTTGCGCCTGCAACTTGGTATCGAGCCCAAACCTCCCTGCCCCCCTGGAGGGGGGTGTCAAGGATAGTCCGCCCCGAGTGCCAAACACGCTATAGGTACGCCACTGGAAATGATACCGCTTTTTCGGATTCCAACAATCTGCTCGTTTCTTTTACCTTTTGTACGACACCCCAATGATGCGCCAGCTTAATTTCAATCGCCCTGTATATATAGATCATCTCATGCATAGGTGCATGTTTTCATGAAACATGTATGCAAATGAATATTCAACAGTTTACCAAGGTACTCTTTAAACACCTCGTTCATATAACGGCCGGCTGGCTATCTGAAATCTGAACGCCACCCAGGAGCGCCTGAAGGCACGGCCATTTCGCACAAAATGTTTAATAAAAAACAAATATTTAGGTTGGAATAAGGCGGGCATTTTGATTGCAGCACAATTTCCGCAGCACTTGGTCCAACGGTGACCCAAACTATGCGGTTTTTTCGTTATTATACGGCAATTTGCCAAAGCAAAATCTTGTAACGTTGCCATCAGCCATCATGCATGCACACTCATGAAGATGACGAGGAATCCAGTGGCGCATAAACTTCACTGATGGACCTTGAGTCGACTTTACTGAAACGATTTTTATCGAGAACTTTATTTTTATAACCAAATAAATGATTGTTACATTTCGATTTATTTCAATCTACTCCACAGATCTTTGGTGACGCAGTGATCGACGGCGTGGAACCAGTCCATCAGCTCTTCGGAGCAGATTTCCGACGTTTGCTTCTTCCCCTTGACTCTGTCGTTGCATTCTTGGTACTTTTCGTGGAGGTGCACGCAGTGGTCGTCGGTTTCGTTGCACTCGTCCCTCAGCTCTTGCTGAGGGTCCGCCGCATCGTCTTTATCGTCCTTAGCGTCGGGCTTGTCTTCCGGTTCATCGTCAGCCTTGACGGTGAGGCAGTTTTTCAGCTTTTCAAGCCACATTTTCGCGAAATATGCACGGAATCTGACAGGGAGCGTGAATGAAATGATGTGTCAATTCGACACACTGGATTACTAGATTTTTCGCTAGCTGACATTCAACGCACTCTCCAGCCAGCCGATCAGGGGCCCACTTTACAATTGTGTAGCCTTAACAACTCATTGTTGTAACAATGATAACCAATACGACAGTTTGTAGAATTAGGCTTGTTACTTTTATGAAACGGGCCTCCGGTCGTCAGAAGATTTCAAAGAAGTTAATTAGTGCTCCGGCATGGACAAGTGAAGAAAAAAGTTGGAGAATACTTCAAAACTCTGCTGGAGCTCAAAATAAAGAAGATTTGGTTGCCGTTGAAAGCCTCCAGGGAGGTATCATTTTGAAAAAGTTTTGACTAAGCGTTGGTCTTCCACTTTTAATTCGTAACACCACTTTCAAGGCCTAAAAATTACAATTCAAGAAAGCTCATAATTCCTGAACTGAAATAAGTGTGTATTGATCGACGATAAACCACCATTTTTGCTGAGAAACATAGAGTTGTCCAGGAAAAACCAATTTGGGCCCTGGAAAGTGGCAATTCCGTGACGTTTTCCAAAGTTTCAAACCCAAATATCTTGAAATTGAAGCCCCCAATCAAAATTTTGCAAGAGACTTTTTTTGCGAATTGAACAAGGAATCTAGAAATGTAATTAGTTTTGAAAATCTTTAGGGGAGTTAAAAGTGGGAGAGGAGAAGGGATTACCCCCATTATCTACGCCGCTGGGCATTTTTGATCAAATGCGCCATCACTGTTGAATAGAGACATATTTCAGCTCACCCTGGGTGGAGTTGGTTGGAGCTAAATCGGTCCAGTCGTATAAAAGTTGGGAATGAAAAACGAATTAAAAAATTGAGCTTTGAAGGCCTGTAGTAACTTTTTTGCAAAGGCACTTAAAAACAAAAAATAGCACAATCTTCCTATTTTGAAAATCTGAATCTGGGGTGGAAAAGATAGCACTTATTTTAGAAGCACCCTGTATACCTACCCTACAGTTCTCTAATCTAACACAAGTGGCTAACTTGCAAATACGCCTTTCTTGTGAAATAGCTTTTTGACTGTACAGTCAGATACGCTTTGTTACCTTAATTTTTGAAAAAATTGCAAATACGCCCCTTGAATTAACATAGCCCTTCAAAGTTGAAATTAAAGAATCTTTTTTTTTTGGCATACCTAACTCTCTAATCGCTCAAAATCTCAAAAGCTCATGATTCCTCAGCTGAAATAGATTTTCTAGGTTCCCAAGTTGATAAACCACTTTTTTTAAGTTTTCAGAAAAAAAATTTGGGCTCTTGAAAGTGGGAATTTTGAGATGTTTTCCAAAGTTTCAAACTCAAATATCTCGAAAATAAAGCCTCTAATAATAATTTTGCAGAGGTAAGTTTCTTTTCCAAATTCAACGTAGAATCCAAAAATTAGAACGATTTCTAAAAACAGTCAGGGGAGTGAAAAATAAGGGGGAAAAGGGGGAGGTCAGGTACCCCCAATTATCTTCGCTCCTAAAAATGTTCAAATGAAATGCATTAGTAGTATTCAATAAGACTTATTTCGGTGAACATTCGTCCAAAATTGACCTAAATCGGTTGAACGGTTCCAAATTTACGCAAAAAAGGTTTTTTAATTCTAACTTTAAAGAGCTATACCGGGTGATCATTTGAAAACTATCCACCTGCCATAACTCCCGATTCCTAGTCAATATTTCTTTGAGCAAAAACAGGTTTGCGATACATCCATTTGAAGAAAATTGAATTCTCTTTTTGAATTTTTTTTTTTTAAATGTCAACTCTACCCCCCTTCTCTTTAAAAATTCTCTGAGTGTCCCTTTCAATATTCTGGACCCCTCAATTCTCTTCAGTTTAGTCAGCATCATCCTGAATAGCTTCAAAGAAGAGAATTTTCGGTGGAAAAAATGCCACCCAAATAATTGACCCCATTGCTCTCCCCCACCTCAACATTAAAATTTAGCGCAATACCACCCACTTTGTGATACATCAAATTGAAGGAAATTAAATTCTCTTGCTAAGAACAATTTTCTTGAAATTTTCAACCCTTCCCCCATTTAACTGGACATTTGGAGTATTTTAGTAGGAAAACGGGGGTTTCACAAATTTCGAAAAAATTGTGTTCAGGGAGAGAATTCAATTCCCTTTGATTTGATGTATCGAAAAGAAGGTATTGTTGTTTTAGCTTTTTAAGGTGAGGAGGGGGGGGGGGGGGGGCGAAGGGGTGAATTTGGGTGGCACTTTTTCCATTGAAAATTTTCTCTTTCGATGCTGTGCAGGATGACGTTGACTGCATTGAAGCGAATCGAGAGGTCAAGAATATTTAATTGGACACTTGGAGAATTCAGGAGGGAAGAGGGGTGGGGTTAAAAATTTTAGAAATATTTTTTCAGAAATAGAATTCAATTTTGTTGAATTTAATGTATCGAAAAATAGGTAGTGTCATTTGAAATTTCAAAGTTGGGGTAGGTGGGGGCGAGATGGCTAAAGATAGAAAATCGTTAATGTATGTTTTAGATGTCCCCCTTGATATAAAAATCGACCTGTTTTTGCTCGAAGAGATTTTCACTAGGAATCGGGAGTTATTGCAGGTGGATAGCTTTCAAATGATCACCCGGTATCTCACTTATTATTCGTTTTTGAGAAAAAGTTTAGAATGAAATTCCCCTTATTTTTTCTTCTGCTGTTTTATGGTGCGATTCTCTAAAAAATTACATTCCATAAAGGCTCTGTTACGCTGTTATCACCTAGGCAACAGCCAATGGCTGACACGAATTTTTACATAACAGAGCGTTTATGTTTATGGAATGTTATTTTTTACAGAATAGCACCATTAGTTTCCAAGAGTAAACACCGGACACCCTGTATAGCTAGCTAAAACTCATATTATTTTGTGAATCATTTCTATAAATACGGTTCAAACAAACACAGGTATAGGTATACTTAGTGTATTCACTCTACCAAAGCAAATAGCCCTGGCTATTTTTACTTTTAATTATTTCGTAAGTTCTTGAAGGAAGTCACTTAATTACACGATATGGCTGAATTTAATTTGATGGTTTGCGAAAGAGAAACTCCTCTCTCATCAATAAATCAAGAGATTACCGGAACCAATTTGCCGGTAAATATTGGCACTGCTAAAAATACACCCTTTTCAAAGACTCGCGGCTGAGATAACCGCCTCTCTCGAGATATAGGTACGTTTATATACGACCGACGTACACCTCTATATAATTAGTTTTCTTTATATAAAAGTTGCTATAAATTACGATAAATTCAAAATTATGAGTTATATAACTTCACACGTTTCATCACGCATCGTGTTAAATTTCTGAAAACGAATAGTTTTATGACCCGTGTGACAGTTTTATGTGGAACATATTTGTTTATTTTGAAACTGGAGTATGTACCTACTAGTAGAGCACGGTTGGCAATAACTCACCCCAATTTGAGATGGCTATATAAGCTATCAGCCCTTGGTAATGCCCTCCTGTTCAGGCAAAATAATGTCACAATTTTCATCTGGTATATGTCTAGGTATAAGTATAATTTCTCGTTTGTATGCTAATCAGGTTGAACAGTATATACTTTTTGATTAAACTACCTGAAATGGTGCCTTTGGCAGTATTAAATTGTTCAAAACGAAAATTTTACTGCTTATTATATTGTTTCTACGTATCGAGATTTTTATGGCTTACAGCTCGGTGCAAAGCTGTTGTGTGAAATATATTGAAAAAAAAAACAGTTACATAAAAATGCACTTGCACCACCAACCTTTCTGGTATAAGTGCATGCTGTTGCAGCGATTCCAAAGTAAACTCTTCTCACAAACTGAAAGGCTAGCAGAATTGCAGGATTTTTATTCGATTAATAAAATGGAATATCCAAGAGTGGCATTCTCTGATGGAAAAAGATGCTTGTTTGTTCTCCGTTTGCCCTTGCATTTCAAATTGAAAAATAAGGCGTTCTGGTACCTACAGAGTTTTACGAGCTGTATCGATAACAACAACGTAAATCATTCCCAGCGAAAGCCCAACAATTTAATCAGTTTGTTTGAGTATTATAGAGTAGATGTCCCGCATTTTACTGTGCCGTATTAATTATTTTCGGTCATTAAAAAGCTACTAAAATTAAGTGAGGGAAAAAGCGAACGCTGTGCTTTTTTCTCTTCTTGTTGATGATGCTTGCCGTTCGGGTGATTAGTGCAGAGCGGAAAGCTCCTTTTAAATTGAAACACGTGTTAGCGAGCGACACGCCCGTTCGCTCTCGGAAGCTAAATTTAATATATTTTTATAGAGTGATGTTCGGCCAATAGTTGATCTGCTTGGATATCACGCCCGACACCCAGTAAACTGCTTGTTATGCCACTAATTTATTTCGACTTGGCTACCACGGCTATACCAGTAATTATCGAAGGTAATTGCGGGCTTTTTACCAGGTAATAAAACTGTGTCTTCATTAAAGAGCTGAATGTCACTGCCCAATTTTAACAAGCGCACAAAGAGGGCATATCACGTCGACTGGAAACGAATCGCCCTTTGTGGAGCATACTCTTTTGAAAAATAAACGTATCAATGTTAATTATTTTTTCGCTATATGATTGCTGGGTGATTTACGACGTTTCAAGAAGCGAGTTTTTGGTTTTTATGTGCTCCATTACGAGAGTGCCTCGCAGTATGCACTTCCGTTAATATGTGCGGTTATATTATGTGACCCATAAACCTGGCATCACGTGGAGATATATGATTTTATACCCCGATGGAATCGTTAAATCCAGCTCTAAATTGGGAGCCTTGATTTTTCCGCAATAATTATTGCAGGGAATAACAATAACTGTGAAAAATATGCGGGTGATGTGCAATCATTGTAAGTGTAATAATTTCAATACCTGCCACGGAAATGATTGGAAGAGTGATCAGAGCAAAGGGTCGATTTTTTTTCATTTTAGTGAATTAACAAAGTAATCAAAGTAGCCTTCGACATTTGACACTTGAAAAATATTTCCAACCTCTTTGAACAAGTTCAATTTTCGCTCATTCCATTTCAGAAAAATGATGCTCGCTCCAAAAAAAAAGCACTGGAAGTATCGACCCTTTGGCCTGTTCCAGCCAAAACGACGCGCCAAGCCTTGGAGAATTAAAATAAAATAAAATGAATGTTCTTCTCCTTATCGGCTTTCTCTCGTTTGCCCGTTTATTTATCAAGTTTACAAATTCAGAAAAGTGCAAATTTCGGACAACACAACACCCAGACTTTTCACCGGGAATCAAACCCGGGACTTCCGCGTCGCAGGCAGCCACTCGACCGCCTGCGCCACGTCGCCTTGAAGGATTATTGGTAACACAAGGAACATGTCAACTGCATTTTACAGCGAAGAAGGTGGTAAATCATTTTTCCAGACATTTCTGTGAAATCAAAGATTTTTCTGCTGAAAAGCAGGGAGCTTTTGCGTGATCGGACATTTTATTACTCGTCGGGGCTAGTTAGCTCCAAAAAACACATACGACGGGGGCTCACAAAAGTACCCAAGCCACAAGAAGGCACGTAGACTAACTAAAATTCCAAACGCCACCAGAAGACACGAAGGCGACTCATCAGGGCTCTAAATGACATATGAGGACTAGAAGAAATCCAGAAGAATACACAACGACGGCTAATCAGCGCTCCAAACAGCACATAAGAACAATAGGAGGTCCAGTATGGCTCCAGGCTCCGGAATCAAAAAGACACGAGAAGGCTTATCAGAACTCCAAACGACACACATAACACAAATGAGCACAGTATAGCTATCGAATAAACGGGGGCTAACAAGAGTTCCCAAGCCACAAGAAGGCACGTAGGTTAACTAAAACTCCAAACGCCACCAGAAGACACGAAGGCGACTCATCAGGGCTCTGAATGACATTATGATGACTAGAAGAAATCCAAAAGAATACACAACGAGGGCTAATCAGCGCTCCAAACAGCTCATAAGAACATTAGGAGGTCCAGTATGGCTCCAGGCTCCAGAATCAAAAAGACACGAGGAGGCTCATCAGACCTCCAAACGACACACATAACACAAATGAGCACAGTACAGCTATCGAATAAACGGGGGCTAACAAGAGTTCCCTAAACACAAGAAGGCACGTAGGCTAACTAAAACTTCAAAAGACACGAAGGCGACTCATCAGGGCTCCAAATAACGTATGAAGACTAGAAGAAATCCAGAAGAATACACAACGAGGGCTAATCAGCGCTCCAAACAGCACATAAGAACATTAGGAGATCCAGTATGGCTCCAGGCTCCGGAATCAAAAAGACACGAGGAAGCTCATCAGACCTCCAAACGACACACATGACACAAATCAGCATGGTATAGCTATCGAATAACACATAAGATGCAAAGGGTAAAAAGTGTGTTCCAAAAATCACAAGAAAACATGAAGGAATGAGCTCATCAGGGTTATAAACGAAATACGAATACTAGGGGCTTGATTATATGTTCTTAACAACAAAAGAAAACACAAAGGAGCTCACTTGGATTTCAAAAACCAAAAGACAAAAGTGGAATGATCAGGGTTCCGAGCTCATTAGCAAAATGCATACAGCTTTTACCGAAGTGTGAGTACACAAGGAGTTCCACGTGAACTCCAACATCCATAAGGAGGCACCAAGTGGTTTTCAGAACCACAAACGACATAATATCATGACAAAATACAAAAGGGCTTATAAGGGCTCCGAGCTCACTATGCTTCGAGCTCACTATAGGGCTTCGAGGAACATAAAAAGACACAAAAGCGCCCACAAGAAGACAGAACGGGTCTCATTTGAGCTCTGAAAACAACAAGTGAACACAAGGAGGCTTATCAGGGCCCCAAATGACACATAAAGACACAAGTTTGTCACTCATCAGAGCTCTGGGCTCACTATTACAGAGATTCGAACAACATGAACAGAGACAACGATGCCCACTTGACTTCCGGCATTCTCAAGGAGACAAAAGAGGATTTATCACAACTGTGAAGTGACATAAGACACAAGGGGGCCTTGCACGGCTCCAGAACCACATAATGTTGAAAGCTCGCTGGAGATCACGACGCCGGAATAAGACACATCCGCACAATTGGTGGCGGAGCCGTGCATCCAGAGCTTGGCGAAATATAGGCGAACCCGATGGACTCGCTGGGGGGCCAATGCTGGAATACATCGAAAAGCGCCTGGAAAATTTTCGAATAAAACACGCGAGTATGTAAGGTGTGTTAATTTATTTGATTTGTATTCAGTGGTACGCTATAATAATTAGCAAAGACCGGATCTTAGGTAGTTGAAAAATGGAAATTGGGACACCTTTTTAGGCAATTACAAGCTCTATTTTAAGACGCTTTAAGCCGTAACGAGCTAAAATAGGCAAAAGAGGCCAACAACATTTCTCTTATGTGTTGAGGCAAATTATTTTTCAGTATTTTGTCCCTGAAATAGTTATTTTTGGACTACTTTGCGAACTGTACCTTAAAGACACTGTCAAGACGTTGCATTTTTGATTTACCAGTCTATATAGTTGTTGGAGGATTCATCCGCTGAAGATTTCTTTTGCGTATACTTTACTTGTTATGTAAAATACCAATTGGGGTCGAAATAAATAAAAGGTAACACATTTCAATAAAGCAGATCAAACGACGGATTTTTTCCAATGCATTGTGAATCATTTGCATGTAAAATAGAAAAAGCCTATTGTAAGCCGTTGAAGGGCACTTTTAGGGCAGAAAATCCAAGTTTGGCTAATGTTAGGAAAATTAGACAAGAATAAAGGGCTTTCACAAGTTATCATTTTCAACACTAGAATTTTATTCAAAGTCCCATGCAAATGGTCAAAACAAAAATCGGAAGCCATTTTGCCTAGAATCTGGTCCCTGCGGTCAAAACCAGCTTTCGTGCCGTTAAAAAGTGAACATGAGAAGTTATGTTTACATTCTATTGTTTTGGAGAATTAAAGCTGTACTTTACCTAACAGCCTGGAATAGACAGTGGCGACCTAAAATAGACAATAAATAGACGAATCCATTTTCAAATAAATTGTCTACATTTCAAAGTATTAGGTAATTAAGCAATGCTAAGTTCCAAGTTTCTTCTTATTTTATGCTCGTGTATTTGGAAGTGTATATTGCTTGTTACCTAGATGGAATAAATTTTCAATACCTACATGCATCGTTTTTGCATCGATTGACAGGTGACATTGTTGACAGGTGACATTGTTGACATGTGACATTCAAGACGCCATGTTGAAAATTATTCGCGCCAACTTTTTGGGAATTTCGAGTTGGCAGCACTCACGTTGGAACCCTTGGTCCCTAAATGTCACCAGACTCATCACCAAAAGTTATGCAACCAGACATATATCTGCGCAGAACGGTACCAATTTCACACAGCTGGGCGCATGACCTTGAAAGTGGCCGAGAACTGTCTTAGCTTCCCTACTTGTCTAGCCCTCTCTACTAGTGACCGGGAAGCTAGGACAGTTCTAGACCACTTCCAAAGTCACACTAGATGTATGTATGATTGCATAGCTGCCGGTTTTCGGGAACCAGTCAGGCACCGCTATAAACCGTTCTGAAACCGTATGCAACCACACATACATCAAGTGTGACTTTGAAAGTGGTCTAGAACTGGTTCAGTTTCCCTACTCGCATGAGCTCCAAAAACCACATCAAGACACTAATGGGCTTATCGGGGCTCTCACATAATATTAGGACACAAGGGGTTCAGTAAAAATAACTCAGACAGACACAAGGGGGCTCCTTACAGAATTCCGAACGACACGAAGTTACAAGTGAGTTGAAATTGCCTCGGTCACTACTGCTTCCGTACACACATCAAGGAAAGCCTATAATAGATGGCGCCACACGGGGATCTCTCTTATGAGTATCGTGCAGAGAGTGTACATAGACAATCTTTGATGTTAGACCGCAGAGTTTCCGGCTCGTACGCTTCGGCACTAATGAGATCCAAACAGGTCGAACACGTGTCTGCTGGATTCCGATGGTGGTTGCATGTCCTGACGTTTGGCATTTCTCATGATTTTTCATACTTATGCAGATACGTGCGCCTACGATTCTTAGAAATACCGCTGAAGATCTCCGAAAATATTAGAAAGATGAAATATAATGTTGCTCTTACACCGAGCTAGACACAAATTTCTCCAAAAGAACCTTGGAGATATCTATCTGTAAAAAACATTGAGTAGCGGACACGAGATTAGAAGGACAAGTTACCGCGATCTGCTTATAATGCTGAATACTCTGGTTGATTAATATCATGGACTTTAATGAATCCACGGCTGTAGTATATCTTTATATCTGGAGGAGGCAGAGTTGTGGATCCTGAATTTTAATTAATGAATGGACTTTAAGCCGTGCCTCTGAGTATGTTTTTGATCTTTCAAAACTCATTTCTTCAGAAAGTCCCCGCGCTTTTCCCGCCGGTCTCCCGTCGCCCGCCAAAACTGTACAAAGACTCCGAGCGCGTAAGTTTCGTAATGATAATTATAGGAGGCATCAGAAAGGCGCGAGAATGAGGGCAGGTCTCTTGCATTGGTAACTAACTGGCGTAATTAAAATGAAAACGAAACGTTCCCTTAAAGGCGACGCAAGCAGCAGCAGCAGCAGCAGCAGCAGCAACGGGAAATTTTTGCCTGAGCAATTTTCGGGCCGAGGGCGTCTCACGGTTTAATTAGGGAAATTAAAAGTTTTTGTGCGGCACCACCGGGCTCTCGCGAAGGAGAGCGAGAGTATTTATCGGTTTCTAAACTCTGTTCTTGCGCCAACGCTCCCTTCGCTCTGATGATGTCTCTAGGATCAAGATTAGGATCTTTCTGGCTCAATGGGAACGGGAAACGTGTGCGATGGTCTAACTAGCCAGCAACGGCGCTGCGGTGGTGGAGCGAACCGCAAACGTACTAAACCCCCTTCGCTCTCGCTCTCTGATTATACAAGTAGTAGAATCGATCCTTTGTCTTCAAGCGTCCGCATGTAATATATCCTTTATCTATTAGGGCCATCTTTGCAATCCTTTGACCCGCCCATGACCATCTAACCTAGCGGAATGCAATGCATGATGCTAAATTTGATCGCCGTCCGCCTGCCAAAGGGCGCCCTTTGTACCGATCCGACCGACCCTATAGAGCTTGAGGTTGGTAATTTTTGAAAACGATACGACAAACTGAGCTCTTCAGCAGGCTTGAGCCGGATTGTATTGGATTGAAAGTGCGAGAGCATTGGCGTTATGCACACGACTTGCGAGAACCAGTCCCGCGTCGCGTTGAGCAGCTGGTACGAAACTATGATTTATCATTAACCATGTTATGGTTTGGTTTAAGGGGATACCAACAGTGAGGAGTCCCCTTTGTTTGGTTAATACTATAACAATATTTATTTCCAATAGATTAGTACACCCCAAATAGGAAAATACAGATAAATAAGATACATAAACGTTACAAGAAACTCATGATTTGGCCCAAAGTGGTAAAGTGTAAATCACAGTCCTCAGAAACAGAATTGAATTCTATGCACTAACACTGGAGATCTATGCAACAGGTTAGTGTTAGAACGGTCTCAATAAAAAGTGTGCTGAAGTCTAGATGACGATCTAGGTATAAGAAACCTCAGCTGTCCCTGCAAATATGAACAGTCTGTCTCCTTGACAGAGACGCACAAGAGAAATGTTACTGCAATCTTCGATATGCGCCGATCCAGAGAGTCAACATTGAATTCACTCAATAGAGAATCGTGATCGCAACCTCTCGCTGAGTAAACTCTAATGTTTTTTGAATTTTGAGAGTTTCAAACATCCATCGTCTCTGAACGGCCTCAATCGATTTACTATGCGAAGCATGGATGGGATGCCATATTAGTACCCAATACTCCAGCCTACTATGCACCAAATACGAATACAACATCATCAACCCTGAGACATCGCGAAAAAATGTACAGTTCCTGTAGATGAAACCAGACATCGCCGAGGCAGATGCTGCACATCTCTCGATGTATCTATCAAAAGTATGTATATAACTCATAAAATATGACACCAGGATCTCCAATGAACACCTGGTAATGGCAAGACGATTTACAATTGTGTTTAGATCATTTTGCAGAACGACGCAATCGTCAGTTGACAAAATACGGTGATAGATTTTCATATCATCGGCAAAAAGTGAAATTATCAACAATATCATTAATAAAGATCAAAAACAGTGAAGGTCCCATGTTTGAGCCCTGAGCTACAGCCTATAGTTTGGGGACTAGCTGTCACCGGCGCCGGCAAGCCGTCGCCTGGGTGACAGCATTGGTTGAAAAGTAGCCAGAGGATTTGTTCCACTGACACCGGACAAGCGGAAAGGGAATTGTATAAATGATGTTGATTTTCCGTTGTTTTAGGGGGATGTCAGGTTTTCCCTTGGCGAGTTTAGTAATTTTATGCATGTCCGTCGATAGTGTTTTGGTCAGATGAAGTTTTCCAAGAGGCGTAAGCAACTGAATGTGTAATAGTAACATGAATTCGAAAAGATGTTTGTTTTTCGCGTGCTTTGGAATTTATGCCTCGACTTGTAGGGTTCTATTGTGAACGGAACGCATGTCACCGAAAGTAGTGTCTGGTTAGTGAAGAATTGTTGGAGAAAATTGAGACACCATTACATACTTTGTTCATGGAAATCTATTTCTACTTTTGTTCAAGGTAACTACTGAAAATACTGGAAATACGACGAAGCTTTGAAAATGAAAGCGACGATATGTGTTATAGAAACCTAAACCGTGAAGAAGGTACTGTCGTGAAAGACACTGTGTAGTAGAAAGAGAAGCAGAACTGTGTATTTGTATTATTCACAAGCCTTTCTAAATATTTGCTAGAGAAATTGAGATGAAATAAAGATATGTGCAAAATTCAAAATTTGACAGTTACGTTCCAATTGTTAATCTGAACCAAGTCTAGGTTTGAAAATCCAATGGATTCTGTTGGAAAAAGCAAGAGATCAATACGGCCGCTCCAAACTGCCAAAATGTCGAATTTGACAAATGCATTTCGATTGTCCATCTTGACTAAGTATTTGTTCAAAATCTCAATTTAATCTGTTGAAAAATACAGATGTTCAATATGGCAGCCTTGGAAATGTCGAGAGGACAAACTTGACAGATGCATCCAATTGTCGACTTCAAGTAGGCAAAGGCTTGAAATATCAATCCGATAAGTTGAAATATGCAAAAGTTCAATATGGCGGCCCCTTGAAACGTCAAGAATCAAAATTTGACAAATGCATTTCGATTGTCAAACTCAAGTGGGTATAGATTTGAAATCCCAATCAGATCGGTTGAAAGATGCAAAAGTTCAATATGGCGGCCTCTTGAAACATCAAGAGTCAAAATATGACAGATCAAATCCGATCAAATGAAATATCAATCCGATAAGTTGAAATATGCAAAAGTTCAATATGGCGACCCCTTGAAACGTCAAGAATCAAAATTTGACAAATGCATTTCGATTGTCAAACTCAAGTGGGTATTGATTTAAAATCCCAATCAGATCGGTTGAAAGATGCAAAAGTTCAATATGGCGGCCTCTTGAAACATCAAGAATCAAAATATGACAGATCCATTTAGATTGCCAACCTCAAGTGGGTATAGGTTTAAAATCCCAATCAGATCGGTTGAAAATTTCAAAAGTTCAATATGGCGGTCTTTGAAACGCCAAAAATTACAATTTGACAGATGCACTTCGTTTGTCAACCTCGAGTGGGTAAAGGTTCAAAATTTCAATCAGATTGGTTGAGAGACTGTTGAAAAATACAAAAGTTCAATATGGCAGCCTTGGAAATGTCAAAATGGCAAATTTGACAGATGCATCTCAATTGTCGACTTCAAGTAGGTAAAGGCTTAAAATATCAATTGGTCAAGTTAGAAGATGCAAAAGTTCACTATGGCGGCCTCTTGAAACGTCAAAAATCAAGAATCGCGCTCCCGATCGGTTGAAAAATGCAAAAGTTCAATATGGCGGCGTCTTGCAACGTCAAAAATCTGAATTTGTCAGATGCATTTAGACAGTCTATTTCATGTTGGCATAGGTTCAAAATACCAATCGGATCTTGCGGTAATGATGATAGGAATGTCATGTAACTACGAGAAGAGACTCTCAATAATGTCACTTTGGCGAGTCGCGAAAATGGGGACCGTTATAACATGAAGTAATTGTAATTTCAAGACCAATTGATTTACAAACAAAAAAGTAACCTCAAAGTGAAAGACATCCACTGAAAAATCAACAATCACAAATGACAAATGCATTTTGATTGTCCATCATGACCGAGTAATTATTTATTCAAAATCTCTATGTAATCTGTTGAAAAATACAAAAGTTCACTATTCGGAGCAACATGGCGGGATTTCCGCATTCGTCATTAGATTTACTGGCGAAAATGTCCATAACTGTCAACGTCATTGGAAATTGCAACGTAAACAAGAACCAAGAGCACCCGCGAAAATGTGCAGCGCTCGCAAAAAATAGCGTAATATGAGTGCTGCCACATCAGTGACAACTGATATTTGCCAATTTCACAAGTGCAGCGCCAGCAAACGAAGCCGATATTGTTAGTCAGGTTCGAGGTCAAATTTTGCAAAATTGGATCATAAAAGGTCCGAAATAAGCATGCCAATGAAAACATGGACCCTTTCTGGAAGTGCAGCTACAAGGTCCCCTGGAATCAACACGGATTTTCTACACAACAAGTCGTGGCAAGATAGATATGCAACTCGCCACGGAAAGTGTTATGGACACCGAGAGAAGCCCCTTCCTCGAAATGTGTAGCCTTCAAAAATCGGCCTTCCCCTTCCCCTTCCCCAATCGCTTTTTGGTTCACCCAACTCGCCTGTATCGGTGAAGTTACCCCGTCAACACCGGAGGCGGCATGGGTTATTTGATCAAAGCGCCGTTCGAATTTGTAGGTGGCTCTTGTGTTTTGTGTCTGATGGACGATCAAAAGTCTCCTCGGGACCATTGTTCAATTTTGCACGCTGACATGGTCAATTTCATTCCAAAAGCAGTGTTCAAATGCCCCGAGGTGTTGTTGAGTTTCCCAAAACCGAGAGCGTCAAATATTGACGTTCCTGTCAGATGGCCGGGCCGTGTTTCGATTTTTCAACATTTTTCGGCAAAATTTCAAGCAAAGCCCCACCGAATGGCCCGCACCGGACGACACGCGGCCCCCGAAACCCCCCGGTCGGCATTTCACACCAAATTTCGCGAGATTCTGCCCGAAAAACCGAGTTTTCGCCGCAAAAAGGTATCAAGAAATCTGGAGCGAATTATTAATTATGTCGATTCCCTGGAAAAAATTGTAATGAATTATGAATTTTTGAAAAATTTCCTCAAATTCAGCAGAAATTTTGTAAATTTCCCATCGTCAACTTGCATTGCGGTTCGTTTGCGATTTTTTTTTTTAAAAGATACCCCGCCAAAATTCCATGTCTGGTTTTCACAAATTTCAACCAGCCGTCGTTAGGTTCTCTTAGCGGTTAGTTTAGAGTGATGCTGGTTGACCGTAACACAGCTCTGCGCCCCCCTAGTGGCAATTCCACGGATGACAACGTCTCAAGATTTTAATATCAATTTGATAAGAAACAGCTTCACTTTTTACTTTATACATATTATTACGACAGGTCAAAAAGATCGAGAAATCCGGTATGTTATACGAGCAATAACGTATAATCTCTATCGTATATCTCTTTGTTCCGTCCGATATTTCTAATGCAAGTACACCCTGTATAGAGAAAAGGGCACTCTGGAAACTGGTAGGTATTAAAAATACGGACAATAATAATTACAGCGCAATCCTGGAATTCCTTTCGCAGGACGAAACGGAATGGCGGACAAGCACCCGACTGAAAGCGACGGCCTTTGACGGATAACGACCCGATGCATGGCTCGGCCTGGTCCATTATCGGCCCCGAAGAAGTCCAACTTCGCCCTTCTTTGTCTAACGTTTATTGCTGTATTGTTACGCGATCGGACTTTGAATTTCTCAAGAAATGTCCCTCGGGACGACGCTTCCTTCGCTTTTTTTGTATAAAGCGTCGATAAATGACAGAACGCTTGGCTTCGCTCTATAATAACACCCCGGTATTATAGCGGGAACCTTCTCCTAATGCGGCAAACCACCCATAAATAGAGCATGGAACCGGTATATGGGCAGGTATTTTTATTAAAAATGGTTTTGTGCCAAAGTGGGTGCAATTATTACATTTCCTCGTGTCGTTATGTATGTAAATTGCATTGTGTCGTGCTGGAAACTTTGACGTATTTTCTTCTTATCTATTAGACATCTATGTTGGAGCCACCCAAGAAGTAATTAGAATGTCAAGTCGTGTGTAGGTATATATTTCTCTAATGTTCTGCCAGATTTAACACGCAAAATGTTCACTCTGTGCTATGGCGAACCAGCGGATCGTTTTACAATTACTTCCAGCTTATCCTTGTTCTAGTTTTCGTATTAAGCTGTGTTGTGCTTCTAGAACGATAAGATGACAGTTTTTAAATTGTATTCCTAGAGTCGTGGATTGAATGCTACACTGATATGCTAACGCCATCTATAGAAACAGGAATAATGGTATGAAACTGGTCATATGATTGGTTGGAGAAATACTTTATCATCTATCAATTTCAGTGCTTTTGTAGTAGCGGTATCATATTGTTACGAGTGGCGATTGTCTCGTGCATTCGAGAGCACCCGCGGTTCTTCTAGATCCTTCGAATACAGTGTTACGATTTGCAAAACTCTAGTGCAGTCGAGAGCATACGCGCAGGTTTGGCTCATTTGATTTACATGGGGATATTGTGAGATACCCGCTTCCCCTGAATTAAATTAATTAGCTGTGATACGTTTAGTGACCCCACGTTGTGTCTTTCGTTGCCGTAAATTTTGATTACCTTTACCTAAGTCATTTTGATCAAATTTCTACCTACCTCAATTTCACGTCGTGCTGATACCTCAATCAGACTATAGTAACCTCACGTTCTCTGAAAGAGGATGAATTGACTAAATCTTGAGAAATGAACAAAGTCATTCAACCACACCTCTCCTTTATTACAGATTAATCAATCATCGCCAATTTACTAAAAGTTCATCTTAACTATTCATTGCATGATTTCCAGACGTGCTGACATCAGCTAGCGTTAGGAATTAGTTGATTCAGTTTACATTCGGTTTCTGAAAGAAAAATACACCCTTACCCTTCCAATTTAATTCCGTTTCGCATTCTTCTTAATTTTCAGAACTATTGTTGAATCCGTTCCCTAACACACCTGAGTTTTAATTTCCTGCTCAATTAATTCAAACCCTCGTCGAGATTCAAATTTACCCCTTCTTCTACCTAGGCCATCTACCATATACGAATAGAAATCTCGATTATTTAATTGTTCTAAGAGAGAGATTGTTGTTTACTGAGTTTTGTATTGATCTTTCGAATTTATAGCCATTATTTCAATTATCGATCAAATAATTTACATAATATTGAGTGTTCACATTCCATAGATTTTATATCCGACTGGTGCTGTAGCTTGAACTTACAGCCTTATCCAGCAGTTTTTATTTCACGCTGAGTTGAATAATTTCACACACATCTGCAATCAGTTGTACAATTGTCGCGGTAAGCCTCTAATTAATTAGCCTGCAAAATTGATGTTCTATTTCTTTCTATGTTGAAGTATTTTCAAAACGACACTGAATTTTCTTGGCATTGCTCAAGGGGTTCTCTCTTTGGGGAACTCAACCTTATGCCCATAAACCCTCTTTCGTGCGAAAGGGTTAAATATTTTATTCTATGGGGGAAAATAACACGTGAGGTGTTCGCCCATACTTGATTTGCATAAATACTGCTAGTGCTTGTTTAAAGCTAATACAGTCTACAAAATTATGCTCTGTAGGAAGCTAGATCTCTTCGAAGGGTAACTGAAGCTTTCACTCTTTTCCTGGTGGTTTAAAGGTAGCTGAAAACAATTTACTTAAAACCTCACCGCAACTTCAAGGCATTAAATCAGGTTGACGCTACCCATGGCTATTTGAAATATCAAAACAAAACCTACCATTATTTTATAAACAAACAATTACCTTGAGCCCCATTCAATAATGAGCATTTGATTACAATAGAAATCGGACTTGCCTTTAATGTTTTAATTTCTCGTCATTAATGCACTACAATCAATTACAGTGTTTTAGCACTCTTCTTAATTTATTCTTCTTGAAAAATACGAGTTTTTCTTCCCCCGCACATCTGCCGTTCTCGACTGCTACCACGCGAATCCTCTCACCCCCGTCGCTACTTTCGGACCCTTCCTTGTTTCTTGCCCCATTCCCTCTCACGTCTCAACCGCATACATTTCCTGACTCTCCATCACCCCGTGTGCAATTTAGTCACTTCCCAATTCCGCCCGTAATTCTAATCTATTGCTGAATATTTAATTCCCCTTTATTTTATAATTTTGGGCGTCCCATTACAATATCAACAGACAGGCAAAGCACACCAGCCCAATTGGTGGGGCGCCGCTCCGGATCTCGCTAGCAATGCACGCGAAAAGTGTTGGACTGTTCGAGAGCCGCCTTCAAGCCATAGGCCGCTATCAATATCAAAGACGGACACTGCAATCTTCTTGCACTTTGTAGCTAGATGTCATTGGGCGAAATTCCTGAAAGCCAGTGAACAACTACGTCGATAACAACATTATTATTTTTGGCCTAATTTAATGGTCGTTGCAAATTGCTATTTCTGAACTGAATGTTCACTTCATGACCTCTAATGAAACGAGCATTTGCACAGGAAAAATGACATAATGTCACGGACCGTGGAAAGAGCCACTTTTTCTCATTTTGTTTCATTTGATTGCCGCCAACACCGCGCGCTCTCTCTTAATGGCATCAAACTTTCAATGGGGCGGAATCGGAAAATTAAGTTATTTCTCAAAAAGCCTTTTTGCATCTTTCATTCAAACTTTCGATTAATGAAACGCTTCCCTTTGGCTCCAGAAAATGGAGCCCACATCAAAGAGCTTTGAAATGGCGTGATGCAGTTTGGATGTTACACGTTCGACAAAAAAAAAACAACTCCCACGCAGCATCGCTTCAGAGACATCATCAGAGAGACACAGTTTCCACAAGGTATAACGTACAAGGCGGTCATCTAATGGTGTCCTATTTATTCTCGTCAAGTTTCCTTTTGATCCATCAGATTCCAATATTCTCCCCCTCTGGTGTTCTGCTACTGCTGCCGCCTGCCGCCTTTCTTGCTTAATAAAGAAGTTATGTGTGGCATGCATGTTTCAGCAGATGAAGTTGGAACCAAATTCAATTTGTCCACAATAATGTACCTATTTTAGTGTTCTTTTATCGTACTCTGGGCGGAAAAATGCGAATAAAATAAAGCACTTCGGGTCCGTCGTCGTGGTGGCGGCGTCGTCGGTGGGATGGCAACTGCTGGCAAAAGAAACCCCTGGTATTAAAATTTCTACTTCTACACCACCAGAGGACGGTTTATTACGCTTTGCCAGTCTATTGGCTATGGAAAAGAGCAAAAAGCCGTGTGTAAATTTTAACACTTTGACGTGCGGCGTAAAATCCGCAATGAGGGCTGGAGGGAAGGGATGAAAAAGGAAAAAGTATGCTGGATTTAAAGGCACGCGTATTGTTCCGCATGAGTGCACCCATATTGCAAGTTTTTTAACAAAGCAATACGGAGGACGAACAGCTTTTTTCACTAGAGAGCTTCAAGTCCGCTTTTTTTGTGAATTATCAACAGTGGCCAGTAGATCTTCAAGTCGCATTCTAGGAATGTTGTTATAGTCTTGTTCAAAAAAGGAATCTCCACTGCAAGTCCACGTGCGAGAGTATAGGTGCTCGGTATAAAAATTCGATTGTTACTCCAGATCCATTGCAACCAGATAGCAGGGATCAAGCTTTGGCGCAAGCTCCAATTGTTTGAGAACCAATATAGTTTGAGGACCGCTGGCTCAGAAATCGAGCAGCTTGAAAAACAAGTCAAGCTTGAGTCGAGTAATATAAAATGCATGCCAAGTCAAGTACTTGTGGAATCAAGCACTTGAAAAAATCATTCTTTCACGGAGGAAATCACCGTCCCTATCACGCGATTCACCCGTTCAGTGGGGTTTACTTGAAGATGGTAGCGCGCTTTGTATAATCAAACGTATGAGCCCGCACACTCGGGCTGGGTTTCACAACATATTTGGTCTGTGGTCGGTGTCGTTTTTAAAGCCATTCTTAACGTATTCCATCTGAAAACGTCTTGCTGTGACCAGAAGCATTATGTTTCGCAAAAGGATAAGTCCAGCATCAAGTACCTACACTGCATACAGCTATTAAATGCCTATTTGTCGCAGGACTTGATGGAAATTCGTGTTCCCAGAAGCCGATAACGTAAAAGATGAACCGGCTTTTCCTTATAAAGCTCCGGAGCACTCGGTTATTTTGCTTCCAAACTCAGACATACACGTTTGGCATAATCGCTGGGGAGACGAAGTGCAAAATAAACCGGAGGAGTGTACATTTGCCTTTTCCGGCGGCATCAGACGGCGAGCAACAGCTCGACGTATAAAAATGCCTCTTCGATGTATCCGCGCGGGCCATGAACACGCGCTTAGCAGAATGAGAGCATTACCGCGTAGTTACAGGGGAAGAATATAATAAGCGTTGAAACTTTTTTTTCCGGCCGTGTTGAGGAATATGTGTGCCATGGGAGCGCTTACATGGGTGATGAAGTGTTCGAGGCAGGGCGAGAAAGTGAATCTCTTCCCGAAAAGCAATGGCAGAGGCCCTCTCTCCCTCTTGGTTTATGTTTCACCAGGTAGCAAAGCACGCTGCTGCCGGCATATTTGTTACACACCGTTTAATTTCAGGTGTGTAGGTAGCCGGTATATTGCCCGGCATAAATCTATAAGTTTCTGCGTGTTCCTTCTAACTTCTCCATGAAAAACGATATTGGCTATTCTCGCAGCAGAGTTGCTTTGTGCTAATTCGTAGTCGTCGCGGGTGCTTCGCTAGCGCTGGCCACAGTAACAGTAACAAAATTGTATAATATCTGACGAACCAGACAAAATGTTGCTTTGAACGTGGCAGCCCGGTTAATAGAAAGGATTAAACGCCACTCCAGTACAATTCCCATCTGCGGTGTTACGGAATCTGTGAAATGTCGCTGTGCGTCACATGCACCTCCGAAATAAGCCAAACGACAGGGTTATAAAGTGAAACATGTCTCTCGGTGCAGAGACATTAGTTCTGCTGTTATATTTATAGCAAGACATTTCTAAGGTAGAAGCTAGACTTCGGGCTAGACAACAAAAATAGAGACAAAACGCGAGCAACTAAATCAAAATCGTATTTTAGTTTGGAGCGAAACTCAAGTCGTGCCATCTGACCCGTCTGCAATAGACTCTGTACATCAGATGATGGCGTCCTGAGTCAATATTTAACAAACGAAGACAAAGAAGCGGAGACGAATAAGATTTCTGTTGTAAAAAAATTATTGTTTCGGATATAGTCGCGTTATGAAATTTCGCGGAGAGCCATTTCATTAGAGCAACCACGCAGAGGCTAAATTCCTCATCCACTTAATTTGAGGCAAGCAAATAAATATATCAGCTGTTTTATTAAAATTGTTAATCGAAGTTAGCCAATAAACATGAAAGTAAAAACGTATGTGCGTGACTTTATTCAAATTGCGCTCTTAAGGCGGTCGGCTAGGCAACGCGGGAAAATGAATCAAGTAGCAGACATACGTTTCCACTTTCATAGCTAACTCCAATTCACACTTTTTTGAAACACCTGGTATCTCTATATAATCCCGGGACAGAACTTTGAGCAAGGCAGCGTACCCCACGCTGTTACAGTTCTTTGTCAAATATTTTTTTGAGCAAATGTAACTAAACTAGATCGAATGATGAAGGTAGACGTGATACAGCCTCCATAGTTCACAGAGTTATCATAGTTTTCCAGTTTTACTAGGCAAGAAATCGTTCGGAAAGTACCGTTTTTGCTGTCACGAAAAACTAGAGCTCCGTGTAATGTGAGCAAGCCAATTAGAATCTAGTAAGAAAAGCAAACCAATCTCTTTCGTCAAGAACGGACCTACTGAGTTTGCTAAGCAAAGTCCACGGAACGGGGTCCAACAACGCTCGATGAATGCAATTTTCGGGTCTAAATTCGAACATTTTGTTTTCCGGTATCTAGACGACGTATTTGTAGTCTCCAACACTATGCAGGAACATGTAAAATTATTGGAAGAACACGAAAGACCAATTTAAAACAGCAAACTTTACTGTACACATGAACAAATGTCGTTTTTTCAGACAATCTCTGAAATACCTGAGGGTTATCATAGACGAGAATCCAGAAACTTGCACAGAAAATAAGAGGTTTTTGAGCATGTATGTTCCTGGTATGGGAGGTTCATTCCTCAAGTTTCGGATATCATTTCTCTTCTGAACGATCTGATAAAAAGCACAAAAAGCTGTAACTTCGAAGTAAAAAATTCACCCATCTATTAACTAAAAAGAAGCAAAATGTGTGTGCGACGCTTCGGATTCATCTTTGGGTGGCGCACTAACTCGAAGCCTTTTCCAACTTTCCCAAAATTGAGGGGACCGCCACGACTCTGCATTTGAGAAGTATAAAGGTCATCTGAGCTCACTCGATGGCTCACTGATTAAGACATATGAGAACTTTTTTAGAATCTAAACTTGCCGATCTGGCTTCAGTGGAGCCACTGGAGTCTCTGCTTAATAACTAAGGTTTTCTGCTTAGTCACCAAAGTGTTGTAAGGATTCGCTGTAATCATTCAGGAACTGCTTCCTCTAGAAATTTTTTGTAGCTTTCTTGTCACAATTTGAGGCAAACCGCTCAAACATTCTACAGGGCTAATGAGTGAGATTAGCTGAGAAACCGCCAAAGTTGTCCGAGGGCTATCCGAACTCACTCGAAGGCTCACTGAAGGTATATGACAACTCTTTGAGGTTTGGAACTCGCTAAATTTCCGTCAAGAATGTTCCATGTTTTTAATTTCACGACATTTGTCTGTGGAACCGCTAAGGTCTTTGCTTAGCCACAGAGGTATTCTACAGAATTTCCGAGGTATTTCAGGGATCTGCTGTGACCTTTGGGAAATTGCTGGAGTCAATTGTGGATTTCTTGTATTGTTAGCCCTCACTCACAACTCCAGACGTTTCTATCAAGAATTCTGCAGAGCTGACAATGACTTAGTTTATCTGAAAAGTCGCCAAGGTCTTTCACGAACTATCTGAAATCACTCGACCACTGACTGAGGTCATGAAAAACCTTTGAAGGTTTTCAATTCACCACCAAGTTTCGTGGAACCGTTGAGGTCTCTACTGGAAGACTGAGCTCTCCTCAAAAGTTTGGGGTGTTTCAAGAAAATTTTCTGAGGTCATTTGAGAGAGCTTGCTGGGGTCTGCTGGGCATTTTCTGTATTGGTAATTTGCACTTACAACTCAAAACAGAGCTCCCGGAGACTCTGCAGATCTGAAAACGATTGAGTTATTTTGAGAAACAGTCAACGTTTTCTGAGGACTATCGGAGCCCACTCCACGATTTACCAAGGTTAAATAAGAGATGTGTGAAGTCTTGAAATTGATGATATTTTTTGTGGAACCGCTGAGGTCTTTTCTTATAGGAGACCACAACACAAAATACAAGTTGGTCTCAGATGAAAGACAATAGCAATATCAAGACCATGGGAACGTGATAGGTGAAAATCGGAGGTGAGAATCTTGGTGAAAACATCTTCCCAAGTGACGTCACGATAATATTTTCAAAATATTTCATTGCGGCTGATCGGACTTGTCTAGAAAACTTAAATTTGTTCCGTATACTCTTAAACTACCATCCCCATGAGTTAGTCAAATGAAATATAGACTCGATTTTTGTGTTGTGGTCTCCTTTAACTACACTGGGGCTTTCTGCTGGAACATCAGAGTAATGTGTGAACATTTGCTGAGATCATCTGAAAACTTTCTGGAGTCCTCTATGGATCTCTTGTGGTATTAATTCCCAGGAACAGCTTTGGACGAAACTTATTGAATTTGTACAGGGCTAGGAATGATCCAATTCTTCTATAAAAGTGGCCAAAGCTCTCTAAGGGCTTTCGGAACTCAGTCTATAACTTACCGAGGTCATATATAATTTTCACCGCCCCCCATCGATATACAGCAAGCGCCGCAGACAAAAATTCCCGAATTTTAGAAAAGCTACTTGAGGAAAATACCAAATACCCTTTTTTCCCAAAACATGTTGTTCGTGATCGTTCGTTTTCGAGACCGGAAAACATTATACCGCGACGGAACGTGAGCTCCTGAATTCATTTTTTACGTTAGAAAATTGCCGGCCTGACATGAAAGGGACGAAATTTAATCGGCCGACAAACGTAACAGAAGTTGTCTATTTTAAACTGAATGAAAAGACGTAACGCAAAATTTTCAAAGGAAGAATGCGTGTTAAGCAAAGCTAGCTCGACCAAGAGCACCCTGTAAGCCGGATTCTTCTCAGGGATGGGAGGGGGGCAAACTGCTCAAGAATACTGCCCACAATCCCAGTGCCGAATCTAGGCTTTTTTTGAGGGGTGCAAAATCCAATTTTGCCGCCCTCCATCGATACGCGAGAAGCAAAGGGGGATCGGGAAGGATCAGAGCCCCCAAGTTGGGCCGCAGGTGAAAAATTTTTGATTTTAAAGAGGCCGTTTAAGGAAAATACCCCTCCCCTTTTCCCAATTTTTTTTACAATATGAGAACATACAAATTGCTAGAGTAGTACTACAGAACATTTTTTGCCGCCCCTCTTCCAGTATTTTGCTTTTTTTCCATTTTCAACAATAAGAAACATATTCGAAACAGAAACAAAAATATTATCAAGGTAAGAAATAGAACATTTTAGTTTTCCAGTTTCATTTCTGTCAGAATTTTGTTTTGGCTTTGCTTCAGGCGCCAAATTAGCTTATCAAGTCAAACGCCACTGTCGACCGCCTGCCGCTCACTCCCGCTGTTGCAAAAATCTGTTTAAAGTAAAGATGTATTGTTTTCGGGAATCCTATTTGAATATTTTCATAGAAAGATAAAGAGCAGAATGTTACTTTCATCAATTTTTTTTTTCATTTAAATGAAATTGGACCTTATTTTGCCGCCCCTTCATTCTGCCGCCCGGTGCATATGTACCCGTTTGCACCCCCCTACATCCGGCGCTGCCACAATCGCTTAAAGGAGTCCGGGGGTGCAGAATTCGTTGGAGACTTCAACTCGAGGATGAGGCACATGCCCGCATAAATGGAGATGTTCGAAAGCTTGCTAGATTGATAGCTGTAGCGCTAGCAACGGGGCCAAAAGTTCCAGGAGGCGTTCCACCGAACCCTACCTCATTTGGAGTTATTTGTTATCCATCACGTTTGAGTGCCAAGTAGCGGTTTACCTGAAACAAACAAAATAAAATGAGTTTCTTCAGACAACTGAGTGATTAAAAAGAATACGCTCGACCCTTGCCAGCAGTATTCTTATTTCGTGATACCCATTGCCCATTGCTGAGCCAATAAAAATTTAAATTAGACCCGGGGAAGAATGCCGAATCACACTTTGCGAATTGTAAAATTTCTGTTGTATTGTTGACAATACCTAATAATAGATGAATTTCCATGGAATTTTTTGCTGATTTTGATGCAAGCTATTTGGATAGCCAGCCTAGGTAGTGCTTAACCGGTGATATTGAAATGTTTCTTCTGTAGTATTGTGAAAAAAATGGTATATTATAATACAAGTTTTATAAGACATCGTATTGTCACACGCGTCATTTTGAAGCACGAGGAGCGAAGCGACGAGTGATTCAATTGACGAGTGTGACAAAAGGTCTTATAAAACGGGTGTTATATACAATTTTTTCTATTTTGCAACTATTCCATACATTTTTCTTTAATAAAAAAATATAAAATATGTGACTCTCCGAACAAAATTGTTGGGAATTACTCTTGGTGGTGGAAGCACAGTTTATCGTCAGAAATGAGCCGGAGTTTTCTAAAATGTACCCCTTTTGCGAAGTGATGTCACCTAAGCTGTCTCTTCTGTCGGTGAGTGCTGTCATGTCAATGTCATGCCCGCTGATATTGCCAACATTTGGGATTAAAAAAATGCGCATCGTAATGGAGCCTCTTACGATACGCGAATGACGTCATTTGCGTATCGAAATGACTTTCTTACGAACGCAAAATAGAAGAAAAAAAGATTTTTCAGTTGGTGCAGGATTTGAATGATGAAGATGGTTTGAATGCTGGTCGCTGCGTGCAGGCACATACAAGACCTGAGACCTTAATTCGGGGCTGAGCCAAGTCCCAACTGAAAGTTTTTTTAGACAATTTTGCGGAAATTTGGTGAATATGATGAGCTTTTCTGAAGAGTGTTGTAAGTAGCTAAGTAGCTAGATTGAGTCTGAGAGTTGCTGAGAGACTCCTGAGAGTGAAGTCTTCTCTGTAAGCACTTGTACCTTGTAGTAGTTTTAGTTTAGGTGATAAATGTTCATAGTTAGGGATTTCGAGAGGAACGGATCAGAGCCGCCTCGCTTGTGGTGTGTTGGTGGTTGGTGTATGTGTGAAAGATCAAGGAATACCGACCATAATAATAGTGGTGTTGAATTATTATGGAAAGAGGGGATTGGAGGGGCACAGCTCTCTAATAGCGCGTTGCAGACGAAATTTCTTGTCAGCTGAATTTTCACGGCTGGGAGTTAAGGGTGACGATTCACAGTGAAGGAGAGACCGTGACATACCATGAGTGAGGAAGAGATAGAAATAGAATTTTTTTGCGGTTTTGGCGCTGCCAATGCTCCAAATGCAAAAAGGAAAAAACAGGTAATTCTAAAATTGAATTGGCCAGTCCAATAGCTATTTTGTATAATTTTTTTCCAAAAAAGGTGGACATTTTTTCGGAAAATTTTTTGCAACAAAAAACAAAAATAGTTATTCGACTAGACAATCCAATTTCAGATAACCGCTTTCTTTACAGTTTTTCTCTTGAAGCACTGATAACAATGAAACCGTAAGAAGAAAAACAACATTTTGGGGCGTCACCCTTAACTGTCTTGATGGATGGTGAATAAATTAATTGAATAATTGAATGGAATTTGTAAAATTTTGATCGTGTTTGTTTAGCTCTAGTTTTTGCAAGAGCTGTCTACCGTAGCCAGGTGCAATAATTTATAAACGAAAAAGCAACTATCAAGAGCTTTGAATAAGCCGCATGCCTCTTTTTGAAGAGCAAAAACAAAGCACCAGGTTGTTCGCTCAAAATGGGCACAAAAACACAACCTACCGCTTATAAGTTATTTTAAACCATAATCGCTTTAGAAACAGCTATTTTTGTTCAGAAAGAAAAGACAAAGAGCAGGAGCATGCAGCAGTATATACGACGTGTCGTCCGTCACAGAGATTCAACAAAATTTGTGTACAATAGTACCACTAAGAAAACAGACGTGGGACGAGAGGGTCCACACACACATACACACTACTTCTCGGAAGGCCAAGAAATCGATAGAAGAGAAAGAAGAGGGAGACACCCAAAAATTACAGCGCGAAAACCAACGAACGGAAACGTTAAGCGACACTGCCACATCCGGGGTGGCCCGCCGTATACGACCCGCTCAAGTATTATTAATGAATTATAGCCAATTTTAAGGGAGGGAGAGCAAAAGCGAGAAAGGGACAGAGAGATAATATTATGGCTTTTTGAAGAAGTTCCCGCGGGCGGAAAACTACCACCACCACCGCCACCTGTTTATTCAAATGCGCGCACGCGGGCCAGCTCAATTTCTTTACCGCACAAGCTCGAATCCGTCCAAATTGGGGCACGAGAGCTCCAAGCTCAGCCATCATCATCATCAAAGACTTTCGCGTAAGATCAACACAAACCCAGAAACATTACGTTACGAGATTAATGGAATTAAAAACAAAGAGAAATAATACAATTTCTGCCAGTAATATAAGAAATTCAATTTCCGCCACGCGATTCAGAAACAATAAAAAGTGTACGGCACTTTAATTTGCACAGAGCGAAGAATATCGCAATTTGCAAGAGAGCATCGAGCATCCCGGGCCGGTATAATTATCAATCTCGATCGTATCCGGGCGTTTCGAGCGAAATCGACGCCCGACTAAGTTTCGATATAGTCGCGAGCGCGTGATCCAAATTTTATGAAAAGCATGCGATGATTTGGCTTCGGATGGCGTACTGTGGCTGAAAAATCTGACATAGGTAATAGCCCAGGCGCCAGGGAGCAAAAATCAGCTCAATAAGGGAATAATTGTTCACTGGCTGGAAACTAGCTTAAAACGATATGTGTGGCCTAGGTTTTGACATACTAATTTCCCCCCTTTCGGAAATGTCGGCGTCATGTCGCCATCATCAACAAGAAGTGCACCAGCGTGGTTTTTGCCGAATATCTTGATTGGGCCATCTGACAGCAAAATATGTGAAAAGTCATTCTGAAACCAATGAAATTCCCTACGGAATAGTTTTCAAATGACATTTCTGCGACCTAAGGTTTTTGAGATAGAGCTTCTGGAAGCGAAAGGCATTGTCGTAAAACCTCCATGGCCACTTGACTCGATAAACTAAAATGTCGATGTGACAAAAAAATTTCAAAATGAGATTTCTCGAGAATCCTTCATGCTATAGTTGCGGTGATGGTCTTAAACTCTTTCTCTTGAACCGTTGAATACGAATATAGAAAAGTCAAAAACGTCGCATTGTACATATACAGGGTGAACTGAGGGAATCAAATCAGATCAGAGAAATTTTACATATTTCTTCGATTTAGCCTATACAGGGTGGTCCATCCTAGCGTAATTATCCCATAGCGGTCTTACCGTTCAAGATAGAGAAAAAGATGTAAGGAAGAAGTTATATGGCTTGATGAGACCTATAACCTAAAATTATTTTCAGCTATACAGGGTGTCCCATTTTGACGGGATCAACAAAACGTCAATTTTTTTAAATAGAACACCCTATATTTTTTTGCATTTTCAGATTTAGCTTTTTCAACTGTCTTATGCCTGTATTTTTGTTTTCCGATTGTGTGGCAGTGCTACCAACTAAAAATTAAAAACTGAAAAAAGTCGCATTTCCACAGTTATCTTGAAAAAATCGTAGCAGCCTTGCTTTTCAAAACTAAGAGATGAAACTTGACATGGTGATAGTCAAGTCAAAGACCAATATCCCAATGTCAAACAATTGCAATTTCTTGATACAGGGCGTTCACAAAAAAAAATCAAACTTTATAATTTTCAAAGTCTCATAACTCATTTTTTTCAAATAGCATGCTCCTAATTTTATAACGTTATCTGATAGCTTTTTTTATCCTCTTTCATTTACACTAGGGGTACCCTACCCTTAAACTTCATTTTTTTCGAGATAATCGGAAAGTTTTACAAAATTTGTGATTTTTTTATTTTTTTTCACAAATTGAGTTGGCCGTGATGAATGACAGACAAGCCAAATAGTACGCAACTCTCAGTTAGTCAGTCTGAATATTGTCAAACAAAAAAAAAAGACTTTACGCGAGAGAAAATGATTGATATGATATTCTGGTAATAATCCAGATATCCAGGATCCCACTTTGTTTTTTTCTGCGTTGAAGCCATTTTTTTTGTTCGACAATATTCAGACTGACTAACTGAGAGTTGCGTACTATTTGGCTTGTCTGTCATTCATCACGGCCAACTCAATTTGTGAAAAAAAATAAAAAAATAACAAATTTTGTGAAAATTTCCGATTATCTCGAAAAAAATGAAGTTTAAGGGTAGGGTACCCCCAGTAAAAATGAAAGAGGATAAAAAAAGCTATCAGATAACGTTATAAAATTAGGGGCATGCTATTTGAAAAAAATGAGCTATGAGACTTTGAAAATTATAAAGTTTGATTTTTTTTTGCGAACGCCCTGTATCAAGAAATTGCAATTTTTTGACATTGGGATATTGGTTTGTGACTTGACTATCACCATGTTAAGTTTCATCTCTTAGTTTTGAAAATCAAGGCCACTACGATTTTTTCAAGATAACTGTGGAAATGCGATTTTTTTCAGTTTTCAATTTTTAGTTGGTAGCACTGCCACACAATTCAAAAACAAAAATACAGGCATAAGACAGTTAGAAAAGCTGAATTCGAAAATGCAAAAAAATATAGGGTGTTCCATTTGAAAAAATTGACGTTTTGTTGATCCCGTCTAACTGGGACACCCTGCATAGCTGAAAATAATTTTAGGTTATAGGTCTCATCAAACCATATAACTTCTTTCTTACATCTTTTTCTCTATCTTGAAGGGTAAGACCGCTATGGGATAATTACGCTAGGATGGACCACCCTGTATATGCGACACTCTAAGCACCTAACACGAGTCCAATATCAATATGAATTTGCTCTGTAAGCTTCATTTAATACACTGAAGAAGTGGTCAGCTCACAGCTTTACTGTAAAATGTTTTGAAGGCCCTCTGAATTCATCAAAATAATGATTTACAGTACCAAGGAATGTATATAACAGTATATTATATACCAAGGGACCAAAGTGAATTTTCAACTTGGGGATTTGGACTCAAAGAGTTCTCGAGCAACAAACTTCACCCAAGGGATCAAAAATTCACTTTGGTTCCTTGGTATATAATATACTGTTACATACATTTCTTGCTACTGTGAATTTTGATGATTTCAGAGGGCCTTCAAAACATCTTACAGGGAGGCTGTGAGCTGACCACTTTTCAAGTCTATCAAGTGAACCTTACAGAGCAATGCATATTGATATTGGACTCGTGAAACGTGCTTAGGGTTTCGCATAGGCTAAATCGAAGAAATATGTCAAATTTCTCTGTTCTGATTTGATTCCCGTAGTACACCCTGTATATCGTCCCTTGCCAGGCAAAGCAACGTAAGCGACATTTTAGTAACTTTGCAGGGAGACACAAAATTGTGTTGTTTGCAAATTGTTCACGAAAGAATATTAATTTTGGATGTGTCATGTTATGCAATGATTATTTAAGTATATTTTAGTCTTTGTGATGGTTCAGTTATTCGACGCAGCTCAGTGAGACCTTCCCAACAAGATCAAGAACTCACTTTTGTCAGAATGGCGCTTACGTTGCTTTGCCTGGCAAGGGATGATATGTACAATGTGCGTGATCTACGGTTCAAGAGGAAGAGTTTAAGACTATCACCGCAACTATAGCATGAAGGATTCTCGAGTAATCTCATTTTGTTTTTTTTTTTGTCACATCGACATTTTAGTTTTTCGAGTCAAGTGGCCATGGAGCTTTCACGACAATGACCCTCGCTTCCAGAAGCTCTATCTCGAAGTCCATAGGTCGCAGAAAATTGATTGAAAAACCAAACTGTAGGGAATTTCATTGGTTTCAAAATGACTTTTCACATCTTTTGCTGTCAGATGGCCCAATCAAGATATTCGGCAAAAACCACGCTGGTGCACTTCTTGTTGATGATGGCGACATGACGCCGACATTTCCGAAAGGAGGGAAACTAGTATGTCAAAACCCAAGCTACACAAATCGTTTCAAGCTAGTTTCCAGCCAGGAAACAATCATTTTCTTACTGTTTTCCCTGGCGCCTGGGCTATAACCCTTAAAAGGATATTGCGACGTTATTGTCCCACCCCTGTTCCAACAGAATTTTTTGGAAAAATGTGTCTCACTTGTTTCAGCAGATGCGTAGGATACTGTAGAATATACAGGATGGTCCAGGTTATAGTAGCAATAACTCACCATTCGATGGTCCATCGAAAACTAGTTCGACATGCATGATTTAATTTTTCTCCAAAACGCTTCCTAATGGAGATAGAGCCCTTCAAAGTTCTATTTTTTCAAGATTTAAAATATAAATAAATAAATAAATAAATGTTTTCCTCCTTCTCGGCTTATCAGCGCCATAGGAGTTTTTGCGCCTTTTTATTGATAACAGTGGATTATTACATAGGAATTACAATATACGCAAATTTTTCAACACACACAAAACATCCATGACTTACCAGGATTCGAACCCGCGCCATCCGCCCCACAGACGGCAGACGACCGACTGTGCTACGGGACCGTCTACGGGCTTTGCGCAGTGGCAATATCGTAGCCGATGAGGTAAATCCGAAGTGCGATTATTGCTAGTTGAAAACTTTAATAAATAATAAATAAATCTTTATTTCTCTTAGGACTGTAGGTACAGCATGAGAATTGTCACACAATATGATTTGGTCAGAGATATAGAGAATATAGAGTAAAACGTCAACAAATCACAATATATAAAAATTACACTCAAATATCACAGATACACTTTGGCTAATTTATTATCTAATGTCGTACAATCAAGATATTCTTGGATTGAGTAAAAATTATGAGCTAGGAGCAATGATTTAATTTTGTTTTTAAATACAGATAGGTTTTCTACTTTTTTAATCGCTAGTGGTAGCTTATTATACAGTTTTATTGGCATAACAAATGGTCCTTTTGCAGAGCTGCTCAATCGATGCATAGGAATATCAAGGTTTAGTTTTTGTCTTAAGTGATAATTAGGATTGTTATCTCTGCCGGAGGTGTAAATGTTTCTGTTTTTACGAACATATAAAACACAGCTTAATATATACATGGACGGCACAGTTAAAATGTTTAGTTTTGCAAATAAGGGTTTGCAAGAAGAACTTTGATTTGAAAAGCACATAGTCCGTACTATTTTTTTCTGCGTCAGGAACAAATCACCCAACCCACTACCGCCGCCCCAACAAATTATCCCGTAACTCAAAATGGAATGGACGTAAGCGTAATAGTACGTTTTTAAAACAAAAGTGTCAACCTTGTCCCGTAATTGCCAAAGGACGTACTGTGAAACTTTTAGCTTGCGAATTGTTTCGTTAATATGACCCGTCCAAGAGAGGTGACAATCCAAGGTAAAACCCAGGAATTTAACTGAAAGGTTCTGTTTTAAGCTTTTATGGTCAATACGCACAAGTAGGCTAGAATCAATCGTTCTGTTCGAAAAAACAAGAAAGTCAATTTTGTCTTCATTCAACTTTAACCCATTAAAACTGCAGTACTCTTGCATCGCTTTAACAGTCTCAGACGCCTTCAAGCTTAGAAGGCCGTCATCGTCAGCGGACACAGCCGCAGATGTATCGTCCGCAAACAACGTTACGTGAGCGTCACCGATTCTGATGTCGTTCACAAAAATTAAAAACAGGAGAGGGCCCAAAATACTGCCTTGAGGTACACCTGTTCCGACCAAGACGGTGCCAGAGTGAAACCTAACTTTGTCAGCAAGGATAACACTCTGACTCCTATCCCTCAGAAAAGACGACAACCAGTTCAGGGCCACTCCCCTAATTCCATTATTACATAACTTATGTAAAAGCAGATCATGGTTGACAACATCAAAGGCTTTAGAAAGATCGAAAAAAATGCTAGCAGTCGGCTTACCAGATTCACGATTCTGAGAAATGAAATCGTATAAGGACAATAAAGCATCCGCTGTAGAGCGACCGCCTCTAAAGCCAAACTGATTGTTAAGCAAGACTAAATTTTTATCAAGGAAGTTAGAAAGTCTGGAATAAAAGCACTTTTCAAAAATCTTCGAGAACACTGACAGCAATGCAACCGGTCGATAATTGCTAATGACTCTCCTGTCTCCCTTTTTATGAACAGGAACAATTAATGCTTTTTTGAGTATTGTTGGAAAAACACCCTCAACAAAAGACATATTTATTAAGTCAGCCAAGGGCCCAGAGATATGATCAATCTTTGATCAAACTTATGATGCTTTCAAACTTTGAGATTTAAAATCTTAAAATTCTTTTCAAGTTTTTAAAATCATCTTTTTGCAATAACTCTCAAGTCATCGAAGCGATTTTCAACAAATTTGGTACAAATACTTATGAAATGAATACCTTTCACTTGACGTAGATACCTTTTGTCAAAAGTTTCCAGTGGCGTAGATACCGGTGGATTGTTCAACTTCTCTCACCCCATTTTCTACGCCACTGGATATTTTTAAAAAAATAACACTTTTTCTGAATTCCTTGTTCAATTCAGAAACAAAAGTTACCCCTGTAAAATTTTGAGTAGAGGCTTCATTTACGAGATATTTGGGTTTGAAACTTTGGAAAACGCTTCGAAATCGCGAATTTCGAAGGCCTAAAAATTAAAATCCTAGAAAACTCATGATTCCTCGACTGGAATAAGTTTTCTAGGTCGTTTAAGTTCATTTACTGCCATTTTTGCTAAGAAACGGGGCGTTTCCAGAAAAAAAACAATTTGGGCTCTGGAATGTGGCGATTTCGAGATGATTTCCAAAGTTTAAAACCCCAACATCTCGAAGATCAAGCCTCTAATCAAACTTTTACAAGACTAACTTTTTTTTGTTAATTGAACACGGAATTCGAAAAAAAAAAGTTTTCCAAAAGTATTCGGTGGCGAAGAGAATAGGGCGTGAAAAGTAAAACAACTTCCCCGTATCTACGCCACTGGCCAATTTTGTCAAAAGTTATCTACGTCAAGTGATGGGTATTTATTTCGTGAAAATTTGTAGCAAATTTGGTCAAAATTGCTTTGATTACTTGAGAGTTATTGCAAAAAAAAGATTTTGAAAACTGAACTTTGAAGGGCTGCATCTCTCATAAGGAGCGTTTTGGAAAAAATAAATAAATTATGCATGTCGACTTAGTTTTCGATGGACTATCGAATGGTGAATTATTGCTACTATAACCTGGACCACTCTGTAGATGTCGGCTGTTGAATTGCCTGAATATGACCCTTTTTGATAGAGGGCGGTCAACACTACTCATGTGGGATGTGTTTGTCCCAAGTACTCGTATGTCCACAGGAAAGGTGATTTTTTCAATTGACATTTCAAGCTCAAGTAGATTCATTCCAAGGAGAAAAGAAATTATAGTCCCAGTGAACTTGAGAGAAAACAATACGCGTAATGCTCTTAGGGACAATATTGTTTCACCCAAAATTGTGACTTTGGGATAGAAAAAAAAAAGAAAAATGAATATATCATGATCAATCTGAACCTATTTGTGAACTCCCCACCAAAGCTCATTGCAAAATTTTGAACGCCCGATCGTTATCCAGACAGGGAAGAAATTGGACCGGAACAAAATCTAAGCTTTCGATTTTGATTTTTGCGCAAAAAAACCGCCCTCACGAAATAGTACATTACGTAACAAGTACAGAAAGTGTTAAAGTGATACATTACGCATGAGTGTGTAAGTTAATCACACGAATGAAAGTGGGACACTTTACGGCGAGTTACGTACACTATTTTTCCTACGGCCGGGAGAAAATTACATTCAAATTAAGACGTGATTCTCGTGTTTTTCTGTGAACGTAGATTTTATAGAAACCAGTAGATAAATAATAATTACAAAAATAAGAGTACCTAATTCCAAATGGGTTTAAAAGGAAAATGCATATTTATTTCAAATTTCCAAAAATTTACTTTTTTTCCACAATTTCTTGATTTTTTCTCGAAAAACACCGCTTTTCTGACCACCCAGATTTAAAAATACTATTAGTTTTTCATATATTTCAATTTTTTGTTGAAAAACACCGCTATTTTCAGACCAAGCCTGCTTGTGGCTGTTATGCTTGAACATCTCACAAGCGAGCGGTACACCGATTTATCGCAAAAAAAATCAAGAATCCCATCAAGAATCAGTATTTCAAATTTATATTGCTTTGAGGCGGCGTCTTTCACCATCAAACTATCAGGGTATTTTTGTCAGCCGGCCAAAACCATAATTAATAAAGGACACGAACAATTTCTTTTATCCTTTGAAGAGCAATAGCGGCCTAAGGGCCCTGCTGACCCGGCTACCAGCCGGAAAAGGTACGTTTCGGTCATCAGCAGGTGTATGGGACTTCATCAACAACGTCTCCTTGTGAGAAAATTAAAAACCCAGTAGGTAACGAAATTAGTGACATTTCAACAGTCATTTCGACATTTTAGTATGTTGACTTGATTCAAAGTATTTGGGTGTATTGGATAGGGCTGGTGCAGCTCAAGAGTTCTGAATGGACCCCCATTTAATCTTTTCTGGTCACATTTGCGTTGCTACCGAAGAATTATTCTGCTTTGTAAGTGTAGGTGAGAATTTCATTCATAACTTTACAATAACTGTTGTTGCTAGGGTTAGGCCTTAGATAAGGTTATATAAGCATGAAAGCATGTCAAACCCATACTATCAGTTGAGAGAACATGTCTGAGGCCAGTCCTGTAGGTGCGAATTATTGTTGAATTGCTTGTGAATCGGAGTTAGGGTGGTATTGAAAGCCGGTTTTTTGAAATTGTGATTAAATCGTCGTTTAAATTCGTGTTGTTTCGTGGTCCGAATGAACTGTACGTTATAATAACGCACGGCTCATAACGCACAGTTGGGTAGGTTGACGTAATTGACAACTTTCGGGCCTACTATAGCGTGTGAAAGGGGTCACTTTCGTAGGTGGTCGTAGGAAAAAGGTATGAAATTTACGGTTATAACTAACAGATTAAGATTATTGATATATCAAGCCCTATAATTATTTCAATCGTAGGTATATATCCGGACGTTTCAAGCAAAATCGACGCGCGACTAATTTCGACATATTCGCGAGCTCGATCTAGATTTTATGAAAAGCATGCGGCGATGCGAACTTGCTGGATATGGTGGGTATAACTACGATATCGGAAGAGGCGAGCGTATCGGAAAAAGCACAATGCAAAAGCGCCCGCTTTTATATTTTTTCTGGTAGGTATTCCCTTATTGCTATTGCAATCAAGACAATACTGCTTTTGAATTTTCATCATCCCGCGGATTCCGAAATTCGGCCTCGACAAAAATCGAGGCAAGCAAAAATATAAAAATTGCACCGAGTTCAAAAATATCTATTTCACATTATTCTACTTCGGATCAGCGAAGCATTAAGTAGTAACTGCCACTGCTGCTGATGAGCAGCAGCACGCAGTTCTTTGGAGAGCCGCAAAAACCTCTTGAATATTGCATAAAATGCGCACAATAAGCCGAAATGCCCGAGCACCGAGCAGAAATCTCGTCTTCCGAATTTCGTGATCCAGAGGCTCATAAACGTATTACAAAGGAACAGAAGTATGTAAAGTGAACAACTGAACATCAACGCGGCGTGGTGCTTCCGCAAATAACCAATCGTTCTCTTCCCGGTTCCCCCAAGACGGATTTATCAGAGTTATACAATAATGTTTTTGTGCTATATACGATGATGGTTGTGTATTTCTCGAGAGAGTCGCAGAAACGTAAATCGCTCAACCGCAAGTTGAAATGCAGATAAGTGGGCGCAGATAAAACACATGAGGATTCCGGATCCACTTCTTCGTATATGACCCGCATGTTCTCCATATCTCCAATTCACATAAATTGGCTTCAATTTCCTTTCATTAAATATGGAAGTACAAAGCAGATTACATTGGTGCCTACCTATCTACACCGCAAATTAATACAGCAATCTGTTGTATATATACGGGATTAAGTACGTCGTTTCGCGGTGTCTGAGTGCACCACTGCAATTTTCAATATTGGCTGCACTCCAAACCGCAAACGTCAGAGCTTTTACGTCACTTTAGGAGTACCTATGCGTAAATTAGGACCATTGCGTGCACTCAGTGAGCGAGGTCTGGTGAGTTGAATATGAATATGATCATTATGGGGGAGGGTATGCTGGATCGAGCCGGAGAGGAATAAAGGTAAAATGCATGCAATTATTATATAACGAAATGAAATAGTTTCACCTTGGAACTATGGACTAGAACTACCATAATCATGAGGTAAAATAACTTTGAACGTCTGACTTGGGATTTTTTTTTGTCATTATGGCTTGACCTCGAGGACCACCCTCGTTTGGCGCTTGGAGTTTTATTAAGGCACCCTCAATAAACCGGTGCATGAAAAGAGATAATACAGTTCGCATCTGATGCTTATTCCGATGTGCTTCTTGGGATAATAGCCAGTTGGCACGACGTATTGCCTCGCGTATTGCAAAGTTTTAAGATCGTCATATACGGCCTTTTACCAGCATTTTTATATTTTTCATGTTGACTTTTAGAAATCGAAGAATGACTCCGTTTGTTCCAGGTCAAAAACAGAAACACCAAGGTAGGTTCTACATGTATAGTGGTGAAAAAAAGCTCTGCGGCCCATAGGTACACTGCTAGAATGTTGTGCTTCGCCCTTGCTTCATTCCGGGAATTATTATTAGGACACGACGCGCTATGTGTTCGCCGGATAGAAGCGGGCCTTAAAAATTACACACGCTTATTTTTAGCACTCCAAGCTGTTCAAGTATTCATAAGGATTTGGCCGAGATAACAACTGCTGGAGCACATCCACAGAGATGTGCGCTGCCGAGGCGTAATAGGTCCGTTTGCATGTTGCGGTCGGAGAGTCTCAGCCGGTAACCGGGAACTCTCCGGGCAAGATTTAATTTGGCGCAGCAACCTCTCCAGGAACTGTTGTGCATACGACAGAACTTGGTATTGGCACAAAGCTTGAATGCAGGCGTGCTATACATGTTCCCCAGCTAATTGCATTCACTGAATGTGAAATGCAACATATTGATGTTTGTGCATAACAATTTCAACCGGTACATAATCCGATCACCAGAAGCTAATGAAAATGAAACGGCAATAACACCGCATTTCAAAGTGGCGAAGCACAAATCGCATTATTTCCAGGTTGCAGTTAGTTAACTAGTTACGTTATGAATCTACAATCCGATGAACTTGCTCCAGAGTTATTGTTTGGTACAAGCATTCCGCGTAACATCTAAATTAAAAGGCTAAAGCTGCGGTTCTAGCGTTGCGTCTTCCGCTACTGCATTTTTAATTAAATAGTCTCCAAGTCGCGACCTGTTTTGACGGGTTTTTTTCGACCTTAGCTCCCCGCTTCCAGCTTGAATGATTAATTTGAATTTGCAGTGTTATCGACATGACGGTGCTTAGATTTAACCTTGTGTGCCTGCGGCGAATACTTTTCTTGCGGTAATAAATCAATTTCGCCCCCTCACTCGTCGCCGTGGGGGAAGGGGGAGGGCGGTTTTGGCGCATCGCATTAACCGAATTTAACCTGGGTAGAATCAGTGTTTGATATTTTAGTTCTCCACTCCGGATATAAATCCCGGACGATGTTTCAAATTGTAAATTAACTCGTCCTTTTATTACCTTCCACTGTGCCACGCTCTCCCGCTTCCCTCCCTCGTGCCCTCTCTCTGCACACTGAAAATTACTGTGCGGCGATCTTTTAGCGGAATTAAACGGAAGTTTACTTAATTTATTTTGCCGGCAAGTTAAATTAGTTGCGTCACATGGAGCTTCAAGACCCATCATCATCAAGCATCAGACTCCGATTTTAATATTGCCTTAGCCTTCCCCGGCTCATGGTGCACCGGTAGCAGTACTGGCGCAATGTTTGAAGGAATGAGCCGATTTAGATGGAAACGATTTAATCACACGAACCGTGATTGCAGGTCCAAGGCAGCGAGCATTTTCTGACAAATTAACACCGATCACTACGCTGGCTGGTCTTGTTAATTTTCAGCTCATTTGATGCGTTAACGCAAACCGTATCGCTTTCAAAATCACTGGTAATTAAGCTGTACTACGTCACGAAGCTTTTTTTATCTAGGCTGAAGCTATCAAATTACCTATCAAAAGCGGGCGGTGATGGACCTGTAACGGACTGCTGAATTCAAGTAACTGGTCATTCAATTCTCAATTCTCAGGCTACCAGTATATTTGCTATTACGAGTACAAAAAAGCCGGATACTCTAGCATTGGTGCCGAAACCTGAACATGTCTAACACGACGAAGCTCCAGACTAAATCCAAATGTAAGTTTCAGGTACACCTGACGCGGACGTACTTCAAAGGACCGGCCTGAAAGCATACGAAAGGAAGACAAGACAATGACGGTGTCAATCCATATGTCAAAGAAAAGCTCGGTAAAACGCAGAAGACTAGCAAGTGATCCTGAAAAGCAGAAAGATATGAACATATTGATGAAATAACACGAATATCTAAATATCTTAAAAAAAGAGAGACAAAAACAGCTTGAAGAACTTCAATTGGAACGACAGAGACAAGAGCCTGAACTTGAAAATAAAGAAGACCGGAGCGACAAGGAGGAGCAAAGAAGAAATAATTGAACGGCAACAATGCTTGAACGAAACTGTTAAGATAAGTCAAGAGAGAAAATTGAATCACTTAAGAAGTATAAAGAGGTGGTTGAACGAGGATGGGAGAGACGACAATACTCCAACCTCAAGACATGATCGCCGCTGTGACAACAGCCATGAATTTCTTCACTTACACGCTGAAGACAATCACTAATAGACACTTGAGGGAACGCTTTCCAGGCGGTTGAAGTATTGTTCATTCCATCAAAAAATGTGGATGCTGTACTGAAGATACCACAAATACGATTCGGCTGTCCGGAGCTTGTAATAGAAATAATATTAAAACAATTCGTCAAACAGAGCATTTTGACGACGATCATATTAGTTTGATTCATTTGTCAACAGTCTGTCAGGTGTTTTTTTGCTCCCCCAGCTGTTTTAGGTTTGAAATGCCCCACTGACAGTTCGGGCCCGGCCGGCTCTATCACGAGAACTTTAGTCACTTTCGTTCCGTGGTAGTGGATGAAATAAGAAATAAGAAATAAGGGCGGTCGAAATGTTACTGTGGATGGCCCACTATCGCGACATGATATCAAACTATCTGCTGGCTGAAATTGAAGCCCATGATCTTGACGACATTTGGTTCCAACAAGACGGCGCTATTTGCCATACAGCCCGTGAAACCATGGCATTATTGCGAGAACATTTCGGTGAACACTTGATTTCAAGCTTCGGACCAGTGAATTGGCCACCTAGATCATGTGATATTACACCTCTAGACTTCTTTCTTTGGGGTTACGTGGAATCCAAAGTCTATGTGGATAAGCCGGCTACGATTGAGGAACTGGAGCGCCAACATTACATTAATGGACCGTGTTAGTCGCAGTTACGGCCAAAATTTGACAGAAATAATTTTTCAAACATAAATGCCAAGAACAGTTTTTTTGTTCAATATTAAAGATTACCCGATAAAATGTTCCTCTTTATTTTTTTTTTATTATTGAAAAAATTACCTTCCAGTGAATCACCCTTTAGTTTCTGGATATAGTTTCTGGATCTAGTTTCAAACCGCTACCGCTAGCGTCAAAGTTTCAAACCGCTACCGCTAGCGTCAAAGTTTCAACCACCTTTCGAAGTCTAGCTCCAAAAGACTTTAATCATCCCTCTACAAGAACCAGGACCAGAATTTGGACCCGTACATTCGAGTTTCATCATTTCATGTCGTCAAGTTTCTTCAAACAGCAAGACATCTATAAGTTTCTTCAAACAGCAAGACATATTCAAGTTTCTTCAGGCTGCAAGTCGTATTCGAGTTTCACCATTTCAAGTTATCAGGTTCCTTTAGACTGCAAGATCTTATCTGGAAGATACCTTTCACTTTCTGCAGTGATACAACTTCAGCCATCATCACCCGACTAGGACAGTCTTGGACCCTAGGGTTTGTTCGAAATTAGCGAACGTTGAATTCATAGTTCCATTGTACTGTACCATTTTACATTTTGGCCTCCATTGGCTTACTTAGTAATTATTTTGTCTTGGGTTCAACCCATCTAAACCTGCTTTATTTTTCAACTTCCAACAGTACTTATCTTCTCAAGCGTGTTGATCACAAACCAAGTGTAACCTGACGATTTCCCATTCTCGGATTCGTATAAATTTAGTTTGGTAACTTGTCGACTCTTGCGGGAACACGACCCACGAATTCGTGGCGCCCATACTCCATCATTCGAACCCAGCATTCTCCAATGGCAACTGGCGGGCCGAGTTCCGAAAACGCTGACCTCAGGTAAGTTGCACCGAAAAGACACTAAGTCGTTTTGGCTTGTAACAAGTCGATCAAGAACTTCACAGCGACGGCTAGATCACTAGAAATGGAACTGTATAAAAGGTGTGACGAGCCCCCGACGGCTGAGCGAGTTACTGACAAAACTTTCATCCAGTTTCATATACAATAGCTTCGTCTTGAACAGCTGATTCGGGGCAACGTCAGTCAGATTTGCGTTATATCTCTTACGGGGCACGTGGGCTACAGCTGGGTTCCCAGATGCGAATATTCGGACAGAAAATGCGATTTTGTATGTCAAATTTTGAACTCGAGGGCTCTGATTGGCTAATATGAGGACTTTGACATAAAAGTTCGCATTTTCTGTCCGAATTTCGCATCTGGAAACCCAGCTTACGTAGAGAGTCTCGTTCCTGGAGATACCGTCCACGGGAGTAGACTGTTCCCACTTTCCACAGCACACCGACGTCGAGCTAGCCCGGCCGCGTGTGTCGGTTTCCCGCCCGAAGCATTGACAGTAATATGTCAATTTGTCAGTCGGTGTCGGTGTGTAAAAGTCACTGGTGTCATGAAGTTTTGACAAACTGGCACGTATATTTGACATAATGTTTAGCGACGCCGGCGACAGTCCCCACTCCACTGTAGTTGAATAATTTGAACGACACGACGACAGAGGGGGGTAGGGGAGTACAGGCACATCGAATCCTATTGGCCAGCGACATACAAAGTTCTGTGAAGCCGCCATCAGGCAAAAATGTTGACATCGATCAACCAAAGGTTCATATTTTGATCGGTTTCTTTGTCCTTCTTTAAGTATACTGTGGCGCTTTTCTTGAGGAAACATTACGAAATTATTCTTTTTTTTTATTATAGTCATATGCTACGTCATATAATGAAAAAAGTTTATTGTCGTCCTGTTTCCTCAAGAAAAACGCCACAGTATAAAGGTTCCTATGTTAAAACATTTAGCTACATTGATCAAGAAAAAGGCTCCGCTATCGCTCGTCAAAATTTTCTTTTGAACACCAGTTTACGAAGTAAGGAAGAATATCGTCAACCAAAACACATTCTGACCCATATTGAGGGTGGAACCGCCAGGTGTATCAGGTTCCAATGGTAAAAGTACCAGTCCGAGAAGTGTTGGTGAGGAAGAAGCTGAGAAAATCTGAAGTCTATAAACGGCGGCAAAACATGGTCATTGGAAAAAAAATTATATATTTTCAGAACCGTCCCCTACTTTTTTCATAAATCTGAAGTCTATAAGCGGCGGCAAAACATGGTCATTGGAAGAAAAAAGTATATTTTTTTTAGAACCGTCCCCTACTTTTTTCATAAGTAAATAGAGCGCTACAAAGGCTCTTCTTTCTTGGTAGAATACAGCTGCCAAATGTCAATCAATTCTACCAATTATTCATTCGCGAGATATGGCGAATTAAGGTTTTTAGGCCAAACATATAAGTCACCCTGGACATCTAAAACAGAGGACCTCAGGGAAATTTCAAGTAAGATTCTTAGTTTGAAGTCCTTCTGACAATTTGAAGCATATCGATAGACTGCCTTTGATTCTGAACCGCGGGTTCTGGGACACCCTGCATCTACTGATGAAGTTTAGACAGAGAAAATAACGACGAAAACACCAAAAGTCAATGATTTGAAGATCATTGTTGAGGAAGATCGACCCCGGAATATTTGACTGCTGAGACAGGTTACTCCTTACAACTCCTTACAAAAGGGACATTCAAGAGGCCGCTGACATAAGTGGTCGTCATTTTGTAGAGGACGAAAGATGTTAGCGACAGTCGACAATGGGCAGCTTTTCTTATTACTATGACTTTGTTAAGTAATTTTGAAGTTACAAGATTTCTGATATAATAAAAAAAAAATTGTTACACCCTCCCTCCCGCACATAATAAAATGATGATAAAATAAAACCCGTCACCCCCAAACGGGTTCCCAAGGCCAACACTATCATCCTACGAGCTTCTCAATTGATTGCTGCATGCACAATTTACAACCGTAGCTGCTTGAACCTCGATAAAAACTACAAAAAAAAATCACAGATCAAAAGAAAAATCCAACACCTGCAACTTGAGATGTAATTAATGTGTCATTTTACTTGGTAGATTTTTAATTAGTTCTGTAATTAGTACCTGTAATTTAATTAGTTCTGAGTTTTTTTGTACCTGTTGAAATGAACATACCTTTTATTATAATTGATATGCTAACAAGAACTACACTTCATGAACGACATCATTATTCACAGAAAATATCAGATTATATAGCAAATCCCAAGTTTCGAGCCTTATTTTGAAAACCATTCTTTGTCCGGCCTGGTATGACAATTAGCAGTCTGGTTAAGGTCTATGGTACAGATTTATGGTTGCAAAGATACACTGCCGCTTCTTTCATCGTTCTATCAAAGTCCTGCTTACCTGACACAGAACTCAGTCACTGTCAAGATTTGGGCAGCAAGTGATAATTTATTGAATTACTGGAACTTCACTCGAAGAAATTGCGATCCATACATATTAAACTTCATGCAACATCGAGATTCTCTGAGCAGTGCATTCAATTGCGTTCCGTTCTGGCTGGCAACCCAACACATCGCATCCAGCTGAACACTATTGTATTGCATTTTACAGCAAGACCAACAAGTGCATTTTGTAGATTCTCCCCCTGCCAGCTGATTTACTATTCCAGACGGTTAATGTTTGGAACGAATCCCAAGTGCGCATTGTCACTACATTATAGAAGAACGCCGGGATACAGCGCGGCGAGCAGCGAAGCAGAGTGTATAGCGAGGAACGTCGGGCCATAGATGAACTTGTCCGGACGTCAAAGAGCCATCACGGCGGATCCTTTGGAGGCGAGAGAATAATAAATTCGGATGTTCTCTTGATAATGACGTTTTGCTTGCGCTCTCTCTCTCCAGATATCCGATCCCGGCAACCCATTACGTACACCTCCCTGAAACCTTCAACTTAGCTAAAATATGTTTCGTCCTCGATGCTTCTGGAGGCACTTTGGCAGCAATAAAAGTTAATGAAGCATTCGGGACTGTAGCATTGTGTGGCATTAACCTGCGGTATACGGACTTTGTATAACTCGCCACCGAAAGTAACCACTAAGGCGTCCAGTGGCGCATCACACACGATCTGAATTTTTCCGAAAAAGCCCTTAACCCAATTATTGCTGTGCGGAGCAAATTAGCTAATAACCGAAACAGTCCTGGTGGGTAATCCAATAAAATGTTTCACTCTCGAACATTGCGCACGGCAGGGGAGGGCTTCCAGAAGGAAGTCGTGCCCACCTTCTTCCGTGTCGCGCCACTGAAGGTAACTAGTTCTTGCGTGTTATTGCATCCACGATTTCGACCCCTCGTAAAATCTGGGACGAGCTTCCGTATACTGCCGGCTTTTCGCCTCTTTCTTCCTTCCTCGGTCGAGTCCCTCGCAAATTCATCCATGGCGCGACGGATTAATGCGGTCGGTACAAATTACTCGTTATCAGCGCAAGAATACTCGATTTCGGTGTTGGTGTATGGTCGGCGTGATGATGGCGGAGAAAGAAAACACGGTGATGCTCCCACCCCGAAGAGTTTTGCTTCCGTTGTGGTGGCGATGGCGGCGGATGGGAGATTTAAGATGTAAAGGCAAGTTACGTTGTCGGGAAGTTTTACAATAAGCCGTAAGTACGTGCTTAGCTATACGTAATGATTGAATTTAAAAGTACTGTTTAAAGTTTCCGCCGGCAGCATCTGAGAAGAGGAGAATAAGGAGGAGGAGCAGGCCCGGCGTGGATATTCTAAAATATTGAACTATCCTCGAGCGCGCCGTGGTTCGGAGATCCAGTTCCGCAACTTTTAATATATAAAGTATTTATTGCTTTCGTATAGCGGTTAAGTGTATTTTGGTGTTTTGCGGCATTTATCTGCGGTTTAGGTAGTTATACATTTTTTTGCAGAAGCCTCAGCGGACACGAACCCCCATTCTATAATTATCGATTAACACCTCAGGTTGTCGTTTATTGTTAAACAGTACAGATGCTCTCAACAATACGGCATAAAAAGATTTGAGATTGTAGTCCAGAAATATCTTATACTAGCTCAGTCATTTAGCTTCGGTAGTGTTCGTCATTCTCAAATCAACGTGATGGAATAAAGCTCACTACAAATTATGAAGTACGGAAATACAGCTCGTTTCATGATTACAAGAGCAAGCCGGCATCATATGTCTTTCTTTATATTACATAAATGAAACTAGCCAGGTTATGTAGCCATTGTTCTGATTTTCGTATGGCGTTGGTTACGTGTATGTTCAGGTCAGCAAGAGCACTTGTTTTCCCTCTGAAAACAATTACGCAGTTCTGATTTGGTTTCCCTCACCGATCAATCTTGACTCACACACGCGAAAAGCACGTTGAAATGCAATGTGTAGTGAGCGGTTTGCCCGAAAAAAAGTTGTATTTGTTCGAAAATTCTACCCCCAAACCGATTCCTGAAGATGCTTGACATTTGGGTAATGTTCGATGCAGTCCCTTGTTTTCAATAAATTCTGATTCTAAAATTTTTCTTTCCGAACAATTAAGTACAATTCAACAATTTCACACACCTACATGTTTTGGAGATCTCTGGTTCTATATGCGAGAGGACCAAGTTAAACCTTGCAACCTTGGTCCTCTCTTACAACAGCTTGGCTAACTTATTATTGATAAAGTTCCCCATCAAAGAGGTAATGAATTTTGAAGAGTCAAAATTTAAGTTTTACCACTTGAATAGTTACCAACTGTGGTCGTTTCATGACGACATTCTTATGCCGTCAGTCTTACAATTTTCATTTCAACTTGATGATGGATGGATGGCTTGTTACAGCCAGCTTACTTATTTATTAACCCTGTGGGTCTTTATTTGTTACAGCTCTTCAATAGACTTCACGATGGGATCTTTCGTTCGAACCCAGTATCAGATAGCTTCAAATGCTTGGCTCTTTCAGGTTTTGTGTGGGAAACTTTCTTGCGCTTTTCAATTCCCTAATTACCGCAATTCTTTTAGTAATTACCGCAATTATCGCAATCACGTCGCGCTGTTCGGTGACCAGGTTCCGGACTTGAGAAGTCTTCACAAGCGGCTTGAGTCTAGTCCATCCTGACGGCGGGAATCACCTGTCAAGTTCTTCTTTTGTTTTGGGTAATCGTTGCTTTGGTTTCGCATAGTTATTGCATGGTGCCATGTTACCACGTTCCAGAGTCAGAGTTTTGGGTTCGTAGTGTTACGAGACTGTTCCGCCTTTCAGATTGCAGTGTACAAGTACGAAGCTCTGGACATTCCAGACATAGGGATGGCTTGGCGATGGGAATAACACAGTTTGGGAGACTTCAATAGCCGACTAGAAAAGATCAGCCAAATTGGCGGAGGCACCGCGTCTCAAGAGCACGCAGTATACACGCAAAAGGTGTATGGTTTTTCTGGAGTCGCCTAGAAACCGTATGCCGGGTCATTATGGAATTTGCTGGAGGACCGGTGGAAACTTCCAGAATACTAGTCAGAGGCATAAGCACCATGGATCGCCCACAGAGCAGTATTCAAATCAAAGCGCTAGCGAGCGGATGGAAAGCGAGTAATAATCAATCAGCAATATTCTCAAGCAGTAATCACTGAAGTGTATTTATTGTAGTACGCAGTAACAAACATTGTGTGTTTCAAAACGATCGTCTCAATTATGAACGAACCTAAACGCAAAATACGTAACAGTAGGCTCCTGACGTCGAACTGATGTGTTTGATTATTTCGCAATGCCACATCAGATGTCAACCCTTTTTCAAGCGTCTATGATCCTATTCCCAATTAGCTTTGGGCCTACAATTTAACGCACTAGCTAATGCTAGTCTATTCTAAAAAAGAGTTAACCGCGAGAGAAAAAAAAGAGGCCAATATGAAGCACCTGTACAGGTAGAAAACCAATGGAACTTGATTGGTCAAATTCTGATTTGATCTGACATAGGACTGCAATTTGTTTACGACCATGGAACATGGATAATTAAGATTACACTCCACTTAATTCAAGTGTATTTTGATTCGACAATAACTCGTGCTAATCAACTTACGCACACCTAGCACTTCAATTGATTGGGTCGAATTCCTGTTGTACTTGTCTCAAGACATATCCCCACAACAAGCATAATAACAGGCACTTCAACGCAACGCTTTGACGTTTTTGAAGTAAAGTTCGCAAAATACGTAGCGGACCTAAAACAGTGCACAAAATGACCATTTTAGAGACACAATACTACAAAGATTTTTTAGAGCACCTTAGAATTTGAAGAATTAGGTGAAAATTCGAATGACCGTTTGGGAATGTTGATTCGAGCTCTCCAAAAATAAAGTCGGAAAGAGTTTGGTATTTTTTTTAAACAAGTTGAGCAATTAATTACTGCGTATTATTATTCACAATACTCCATAATAAATATCCATGAATACTTCATCAACTACCTGAATGTTCTTGTACATCTTCTTTATCTTTTCACTTCTATGGGTTTCTGGTTTATCCCCGAGTCGGAGTCTCCAGCTATTTTCATAACAATAGAATAAATCGACATACATTTTCACATCTTGCTTGCGGGTAGATTTCAGCGAGCAAACATCTTGAAATGATTTCCGGGTTGTGTCCATACGTTCGGGATTGGCCACTTTGCGAGAACAATCCGACGTTGAAAGGTGAAAACTTTATGAAGGATAACTAAAAATAGAATAAGGAAAAAATTGTATGGGGTTTCTACAGAAAAATTACGACAACCATACTTCCAATTTATCATGAAGCCAAGTACGGTGTACTCCCGCATGCGTGACAGATCACGCCACGTTGACATGCAAGAAAAATGATGTGTAAAAAAATCATGTTAGTGTGCGTTGAAAAACCACCAAGCATGCTTTGACCATTGACCCGTTTCCATAGCTTCCTTGTTTATGGTCGTCCGGGAGCAATTTTGCAGTGTCTGGACGCACGCAAGCAATTTTACTACCGCGCAACTACTATCGAATGAACGTCATAGATTTGACAACAATTGAGGAATTCGAGTATTATTTAAAAGATTCTCTCTCGCAAATTCTTTGTGTCACATTCGGTTGAAGAATATGTTACTATTATTGATTACAAATCGACATTTTTCGAATGAAGTCGTTCAGTCGAACTCTTTGTGACTGCACGTAATTCGTCTACCTGATCGTCAGCAGCCGACAGGTGGCGCTGAAGATGGGGGCAAAGATGGCGCTGAAGTAGCTGGTGTAATTAAAATTTGGCGGTAGGTTCAATTGAAAGGCTGAAGTGCACCGCGCTTTGTATTTAGGCACAATCTAATCAAATGCATGTTATTGTTATGTCATTGTGAACCGCGTAATCCATTTCTAGCAAAACTCCAAGAAAATATGGCGACTAGATGTTTGTGGAATTCTTATTCCTAACCCCTCCAACAGTGACAGGTGTATGACAGGCACATTGCTATGGCATTAGTTCGATGACTTTGACAGTGGTGACATTTGGATGTCATTCTTGAACTGCTTCAGCTATACCGGCAGCCTATGGAAAACTGCCAGCGTTTGCGGCGATTCCGTAATGTATTCGAAGAATCCTAGAGAAATTGGGATGGTGTGAAAGTAAGTTTTGGTAATGAGGTATGTTACTCGGGACTTGAATTGATATTTTCCGCCACAAGATGGCTGCCAAATGCGAAGTGAAATGAGTAGTGACAACCAAATTGCCAGTGACATCCAAACAATATAACAATGGGAACCAATCATTGCCAACGCGTGCCGCTTTTGACAGCCATCTTATGGCGGGAAAAAGTGATTGAAAACGCGAATAATGCAGAAAATTCTATTCACCGACAGTACAGAGTGCTCTTAAGGCCAGTAGTATATTGTCATGTCATTGTCATTCGATTCGATGATTAGTATTCATTATTATTGTCAATTTGGTTGCGGTCACTGATGGTCAATATTATCCGGTGAGCCCTCCTGGGCATTCTTGAAATACATTGTTCAACGTCAGATACCTACTTGATTGACAAGTAAGTGAAGTGTCGTGTGCAAGGTGTGGAATTATCTCATAATAATTAATAAACGTAATGTAGTACAATGCTCGAGTTCCCATTTACCTCTCCCGGTTTCAGCTGTGCTAAACAACAGTAAGGAGTTAAGCCCAGTCCACGAGTAGAATAAGGGCTAGACCTCTTTCTATTCGTGACAATAATGTGTAGTTGACGACCGGTTATTGGCGGATATGTCAGCAAATGACAGCGCTTAGATTTGCTTTTAACCAGGGGTTGAAATCTTCCATAATACTGGACCTTCGAGAGGTTTGGGGTCAAAACCATCGATAAAAAAAATATTCGCAAAAAACGTTAGCCTGGTTAGGGTTCGGCACGCACATAGGTGACACGGGACAATCACATTTGACTGTAACGCAATAACTGATATTTTGTCCTATCAGCGACGTAGGCGTCCTCTACATGCAATCTTCCTATACAATATAAAAAGTTGGAAGAATATTGAAAATAGTACAGATAGCTAGATGGATTCTTCACTTTTTTTTTCATCATCAATTTATCATTTATGACGAGAATTGACTAGCTTACTCACATTTTGCATTGTTACCGACTAAGCCCCCGATAACCAAATAGAAATTCAGAAACACCATCATTCTCCCAAATTCAGGGTACTTGTACACCATCAATCATTCTTGGTCAGTTCAAACTTCAACTGACCAGGCACTACCCACCAACATGCGTTTCGTTTACTACACTTGCAAAAATAAGTACACTCAATTTAAAACAAAAGGAAAAAACATTAGCAGGATTCTCTTACTATTTGTCCGTGTCAGTGGCGTACACTTTAGAATGTGATAAAATTTCAAATCCTCCCGCGAAGTGGAGCTCTCGCGACGATTTCACTTAGGCCCGGGCAAGCCTGGACCGGTGAAAGCTAGTCGAGATATAGAGTAGTGATTCTTGAAAAAATTGAATGAGGTAGCTGCAAAATACGACAGAAAACAATTATTATAGAAGTTACTGGCAGCTACCTCGAGGCATAAGCCGTTTTTCTATTCTAGGTCATTGTAAAATTCGAAAATTATCAAATTTTCAGTTGATCGGTTTAATATACAACAATGCGTCACGCTATTGTTACCACAGCAAATGAAAGGAAGTCATGCAGCGGCAAAACACATCGAAATGATTTACGATCGTCCAATAAAACTAGTGCAGTTCTTGGTGCATCGGCCAAGAACATTTTGAATCGCATCCAGACACTGACGCAATTACAAACAATTATTATTTCCACATTCCAAACTATGCGCTACCGATTGTAATACAATTTTACCGGCGACGACGCCGCATGACGACGCCTGACGCCTTCCAAATGGGTATTAACTCAAAGATCCGAGGAATGAATATAAGGCTAATACAAAAATTGCGTGAGCGATTATCTGATGCGGGTGAATAACGACGAACCACTTAGCTAAATTGATTTTTTTTTGGTACAACACAAAATTACCCTCAAGACTGGCCGGGGCTGTATATAGTGTAGTCGCGCGGGAAACAGCGAAAATTAAAATTCTAATGTGATTAAGCTATCAGCGAAATTACTTGATCCGGATTTACTTCTGGCGCGCATCACGGGCGCAGGCGGGGCGCGAATAACGTGCGAATACAGGGTGATTCAAATCCAACGCCCGGACTATTCTGCTCAAAAATAATAAGAAGGATGATTTTTATTTGCACTTTATAGACATCGATTGTGGGGGTATCCGGTAGTCAGAGAGATCCGTAGTGTACACTCATGAGGGACTCCTAATGTGTGAGTCTCCCATGTGGTGCCATCTATCAAAGGCATTTTGCAATGCCATTACCCAAAGCATCTGGCAGGCAACGAATTAAACGGGGAGCTGGTGCCTCAAAACTTACGTCATAAGGTACATGATTTTAACCCTGAAGGTCTAATGTGCATTGATAAGGTTGTTGAAAATTTCTTTGTCTTACATGTCAGACCAGGGGCTTTAGGCTGTATGGGATTGTCAATTTTCGAAAAAATGACAATATTCACGTCATAAGGTACATGAATTAAACCAACGGGCTTTTGTGTGAGAACATAACTCTAATCAAAAATCGGGTCATGAGACAACATTTTTGGGAGCTCTAGGTCCATAAGACAAGTTTGAAATTTTCAAAAATGGCCAAAATTCACCTTCTGCTTGAGACTTTCCTTTAGATAAAATTTCAAGAGTGAAAAATGATTCTGACATGATTTTTTACGGAGGTTTCGAATCTGTTTACAAAAATTTTCAAAGGTACATCGCTTACAGGGTGCAGCATCAAACATTTTTCTCAAATCGTACACCATGTATTTTAACATGGAAATCAATCCCGTTCTTCATCCTAAATACAAATATATATCACACCTATTGAGTTAGTCAACAAAACGCCTGTGAAGAAAATGATAAATTTTGGTCCTTTGTTGAAAATATCAAACTTGTCTTATAGACCGGAAGCCCTCAAAATTTTTTTCTTACGACCAGATTTGCGATTAAGGGGATGTTCTCACATAAAATCGCGTTGGTTTTATTAATGTACCACTATATGACGTGAATTTTGGTCCATTTTTATCGAAAATTGTCAAGCTCATACCAACCTAAAGCCCCCGGTCTGACATGTGAGACAAAGCAATTTTCAACAACCTTATCGTAAGCTGGCTAATGAACCCGAATCCAAGGCCAAGAGCACAGAAAAAAAACAACCTTATGAACGCACATTGCACCTCAACGTTGAAATCATGTACCTTATGACGTAAGTTTTGAGTCACCAGCTCCCTGTCCAAATTTAATACCAAATTCTGCGTGAAGCCATACACCGTCACCAGGAGCATCAATGGTGAAAGTTTACACATGATTGTGTATTACTCAAGCCATGTAGAGCAATGTTAGACAAAACAAACACGAAAATATATATCTTCAAAATATAGAACGCATAAGGTTCTCGGGGAGGAGTAATTCAGGCGTTGCGACGCTTAGCATCAGTGAGATAAAATGATCGAAAAGGTGTTAATTCTTGCAAAAGATCGATGTCTATAAGATGCCAAAATATTTTCTTTCCGTGCCTCACCATTTGTAAGTAAAATGGCGTGGGCGTCGAGCTTGAATCACCCTGTACCTACATCACAGAATGGCTTTTTCGCACCTCGACCTCTCTCCCGGCGGCAGCACTGGCATGCATGCCGCACATTTTGTAGTTTATTAGCGTTATTATTATAATAATAAAATAGAGGCAGCTTCAATGCGTGTAAACTTTAATAAGTATTTAATGGGTGTTGGCGCGCGCGCTCACGTATTATAGGGCACCTCACTCGCTACTCACTCTCTGTAGCCACGCCAGAGTAACTTGCACTATAGCATAATCGTTGCTTGTTAGCACATTAGACTAATTAGAACACAACCTAACAAGGATTTAAACTAGTTTTAGCTTTGATAATACGTGTGTATTCTCAGCTCTGTATAAACTGTGCACTTAAACACTTAGCTTGACGCTCTTAATTCCTTACAATTATTTTCAAAACGCATTAGGGGATAGGGCGTACTGCATCATTTCTTTCAAACACACGTTATGCCAGTAATAAATTGAAATGAAATTAGCTTTCAGCAATTCAACGGCAGAATCATAAAGCTGTTGGAAAGCATCAAGAGGCGTGCCTGAAACTAATACAAATGCACTTGCAGGGCGGACTACTTCTGGAAAATTCAGATCGTTGAGGTTCCAAGCAAAATCTCCTGTTCATGAGTCTTTCAAGAAACCACATTCGTGTGGAACTCGGATTAAATTTAACTTGCTCATAAAGTTTATGGCGGAAGCCGCAGTAAATCTGTTGCATTATTGTAGCATTATTTATTGTAACACACTGTTACATTATTGATGCAATAAGTACTTGTAATTGCAATATGTTGTATGCCCTATGGAAATATTTCACCTAATTGCCGGAAAAAAACGAGTCCGGAAATGATGGCAGTAAACAGAACACCAGAAGACAAAGGCGACTAAACACACTGAGAGCAACGGTCCAAAATGGAAATCCAAGAAATAAAACAAGAAACCTTCAACGACATTCTTATGCGGAGTTATCTGATGACAAAAAAAACGCACTACTCCATTTGGAAAGCTACAACAAACCTGAATAGATCCAAAACACAAGCGCCACCAATTAGAAACGAAGACGGCACCTGGGCCAGAGATAATCATAATCAACAAAACGCAGACACGTTTGCAGACCACCTAAGCAACATCTTCCAGCCACACCCAAAACTAACTGAGGACTAAAACATACCAACAATCACCAATGAAGACAAAACTCCAATCACCTTGACGACTCTACGACGACGACGACTGACGATCTATACATAACAAGCTGCTGATATACAAGCAAGTATGATATCATAGGAGTTTATCAGCTTATCTTCAAGGTAGCGTCATCCCAAGACTGAAATACTGGGTCTCAAAGACAACACAAAAGAAGAGTGACGTATTCGCTGACAGGCACACATTGGAAGAACATGTCAAAGAAACCCCTGCGTATTGTCTGATTGGGTACTGAAATTTCTTTCCCAAATGATCCGAACAAAGTCGAGTGTGAATGAGTCATGATAAAATGACAGAGAAGTCGCTCTACTGATGCATTTATCAAGCCACCGTAAATTGGTACTCGAACCTCTTTAAATGTTGGCTGAGTCTGCAAATAATTGATGAAACAACAAAGGGAAACTCGTCCGTTCACGCTTTGGAGGATTTTACGCTCAGGTTTTAATTTTACGCTTTACAAACAAAAAGCACGTTTCCGCCACTCCGCATTTCATTCAAAATAATAAATAAGTTGGGAGACACGTGTGACAAAATTGATGAAGGCTCCGGGTTCTCACAGAGAAGGTTTTGCGTGTAAAGGCTCAAGGGACAACCTAAGAAGCCCTAAACCCAAGAGCTTGGGAGTCTTCCCAAAGCTGACACCGACTTATTATTAAACCTGGAACTGCTTTTCCCAATTTCTTATTCTTCTGAATTTCTCAAACTGGAATCAAACAAACTCCCAAAACATGAAACACACAGAAATGAATGAAATTTAAACCACTTCTGAAGCATCTGAGAAGTGTTAGTCAGTACACTACTTTTCAGGGGCGTAGAACATGATAAAATGTGGAAGGACTAGTGTTACCAAAATCCCGAGACGTAGTTGGGGGATTTTACCCAAGACAATATTGAGTCCACTTCCCGGGTGATTGATAGTTGTTCGAGCAATTTAAAACATTCAACTAGAATACAGCACAAAGGACGAGTGTATATTTTGATGTTTATTACATGAATTCCTACTGCGCTAAAATGGTTCATTTGAACTACCAAAAGAGTGTCAAAGCCAGCCATGTTGTTGTGTTGGTCATTGTGTCAAATTGTTGAATTAAGACAGCCGACTTCTTTAGAAAATATTATTTAGATAGTTGCTAATGTTATTTTAGTTGTAATTTGGTTCTGTAGTAGGTAAGGTACAAGGGATAATAATAATCCAGTGGCACTTAACTGGTAGAAAATAGTATATTATATACCAAGGTAGAGAAGGCGACCATTATAGCTGAGGTACCAAGATTAAAATCCCGAGCCATAGGCGAGGGATTTTAAGGTACCAAAGCTATAATGGTCTTCTCTACCGTGGTTTATATACTATTTTTTCCACTACTAAAAGACTCAAATACTTTTTTTGAACGATTTAATAGATAATAATAGTGATACATCCAAAAAAATCAAAGTAGGCTCGACTTCGAATGGAAGTGTTCTTTTGTTTTATGAATAACAACTGTATTCCGCGACTTGGTAATTCATGTCAGAATTTATAGTTTGCTCAAAAAGTTTATAATAACTATTATGATGTGCGAAGAAAGTGGAAGAAGTACGCCTCCTGGCATTAGGGAGAAAGTTCAAAGCTTGCAGGACCAGCTCCTTCCGGAGAAGTCGAAAAGTTTATATCAAAAAGCGTATACTACTTACAAGGACTGGTGCCGACACAACGACGGTACCCAAACATCAGAAAACGTGCTTCGGGTATATTTTCAAGAGCTAGCGCTCAACAAAAAGGCGTCAACTCTACGGGCAACATTTTCAATGTTGAAATCGATTATCGCATTGAAAATAAGAGGATTGCAGAATTGGTCCAGGGCAAACAAAAACCGACCGCCACTGCTACCGTCACCGAAGACATGGATCCGTTGCCTTCAGCTTCGCCCATCCCGATGTCACCTGAATCAGTATCTCATCCTCAAGAAATGCCACTAAATTTCAATAGTTGCAGTCGCATTTTGGTGGAGAATGAGACTGGAAACTCTTCTTCAACATTTTATAGTACAGGAGCTCCTGGGGCTTCCACTTGACGTGCCACAACTGCACTATAAATAATTATTTTAAATATTTTTTTCGAAAATTATCATTTTCAGACTTACCTGTTACTTAGCTTTAGTCTCATTAAATATTTCTATCAATAAAAACGCATTTTCCTGGGATGAATATTTATTTGGGGTTAGATTAAGTGCATTTTGCTTCATTTTTCGTTAGCCTTTTGTATAGATAACACTTTAAAAGTAGACCGCATTTTTCCAATAATAGGTAGAAGATCCCCTCTGAACGATTTATAGTGATGATATATTAATATCATCAAGCAAACTCGCGAAAACTAAAAGTAAACAAAAAAACAAACCACACATTTTTTGACATTTGTCTTGCACCGCTGTGCTGTCACCAAACAGTTCTGGTGCGTGTGTTGACAAAACTAAAGTCTCCAGCTTACATTTTCTTACTTCCACGACCTCCACCTGATTCAAGTTTCAAAACAGTAATAGTTACAATCATATTATTGTCGTAATAATAATATAATATAAAATTATGAAGTTTGAATCTCGCGGATTTCAAATCGAAAGATTTTCAAGGAATTTTTGATTACCTATGCAAGCGAACTACGACTTACGACAATGTTTTGTTGGTTGCCTATCTGTAAACTTCAAGGCACTAAAATCACAACATTTGAATAAATTTATTTTTATTCTGTCTTGCAAAACTTGTATCCAACCATTTCCATCGTCGCTGCAGAGAAAAGCTCGTTACTGAATGTTCGCATCCAACCTAACCTAATCAAGTTGACTTGACTTTGACATAATATTATTTTGACGCTCGATCTATGCGCTTGACGCAGGCAGGCCCGTTGACAGCAAAAACGCGAGATAAGTTGGGAAAATGGAACCTTTTACCACTATGTCTCTAAAAATCGGTACAGTGGAAACATGCTTGCAAAACAACAAGTAGATAATTATTATAGTTCAAAAAATCCGATTTCGGCAGAACTTGACAAGATATTGATGAAAATAATAAAAATACATCTCACCGCTAAGGCAAACAATTGAGTAAGTATATAAGCCGATACGCTTACCCTCTCCTTTGGAGTTCCATGTCATGAGATGATATGATACACGTGCAAATCGATGTAGGAATCTTGTTGGATAAAATTCACGAAAGCGCCATTTGGTCGGTTTCGTAGGAATTTTCGCTAGTCATGGATTTTCATTATTAACCTAGGGCAAATAATGATTATTTGACCTAGGGAAAATAATTCGTGAAATTTCAAGTGAATGTTCAGTAGTAATACAATGAGTGGTACGATTATTGTCGATAATTTTTTAGTAATATTATGAGTTATAATCCCAAAGCTGAAAATACAACGAGCCCATAGGGCGAGTTGTATTTTCTTGCATTGGGATTATAACGAAATGATATTATTAAAAAATTATCTGACGATTAAGCGTACAACGCATTGTATTTGATAAGACTATATAATGAATTGACAGAGCGCTACCCAAGATTCTGGGTTCTACCAGTGTTGTTCAAATGGTTGAAATTTTACAAAGAACTTTGTGGTATACACTGATTAATCAGGGTAATCTTATTCTTTACTCAAAATGGTTTTTAATATTCACTTCATCATCATAATAAATTGCGTTCTTATTAGCGCAATAGTGCTTTTTTCTTAACGTTGGCAACGGAAGATCTCGAGATGCTGCGTCGGTAAAAGTCAAAAGTTGGAAACGTCATTGTTTGACGTTCGAGTTTGTAGGTTAGTTGCAGTTGGAAATCGGAAGATGAAAAACGCTTTCAAACAAAAAGTGCCATGAAAAAGTGCAGTAGACCTATTCAGAATCAGAAGTGGCTTTCATGCCATAGGTATATCCAGCTACACTGGAATTTCTCACCAAATTCAGGGTGCTACTGCGAAATGGACAAATCAGAGGATATTATACCAGAGAATGGACAAGAGGGCGACAGGTTATACAATGTTATGATTGATTTTATTGAAATACTTGAAGGTTTTTTCTTCTTCAGCATAAAGGGAACCTTTGACTGATCTTGGAAAGTGCAGAAGCTTCAAGAAATTCTCTAAATGAAGCAATGGAGATGGAACGTTTCGATCGATTGACACTTTGTAGCATACAATTTTTCTCAATACAAATTATTTGTAAAAGGCAATTGAGTAAAATGCGTTATATTTGTACTGAATTTGTTTAAATAATTTAATGAAACAATACGGAAATAAGACAAAGTTGAGAGTCGAGGAACATACTTAAAAAAACATGATTATTGCATGAACGGTAAGTTAGTGACACGAAGTTGAGATTCAAGACACATACTCCAGTAAAGCATGCATGGATAGATAAAAAAAACTATTGCCTACACTTTATGTTATCACAATTCACTCAAATATTGTAACAGGCTGGGGAGAGTCTTCACATGCAAAGTTGTATCTTGATTCAATGTATTTAATGAAACCGAAGGACATTTTTCTTTGATGTAGCAGAAGCGTCTGCTTGTAATTTGAAAGCCGTTGTATAAGCCATTTTTGGTGAAGGCCGTGAGTAGATAAAATTGAGATTCCTCTTGGAAAATTAAACAGCGTGTGCCCTGTTCCCAGTTCAAGAAAACTTGGGCTTCTTTTTTTCTTCTCCTATAAATCAAAAAGCACAAAATTCAACAACTAACGGTGTGGAATGAAAATTTACTAGGAAAGTGGGAATACTTATACCTTTAAATGGTAGAAAATGCTCTATAATGCATGGAAAACGTTCTTGCAATGTTCAGTTTCATATATTTTGATTGTGACAACTGACGGCACTGACATTGCGTAAATGCGCTCTGAATGACAGCCACTGCCCTGGTCTGGGAGAGGGGGAAGGACCACGGTACCACAGCGATAATATTTACGTCAAGGAGGACGCCTGTATTGCCGGGGTGGTAAGCGTAGAGACGTGCTGATTGGCTGCCTATGCGCATTTCAAGAGTTTTGATTGGTTCTTGTTCAATGTATTATATAGTCGGTCAAAAATAAGGAGTTAGAAGAGTAGTAGTGGAAAAAGTAATTTTCGTGTGTAGTTTACATAAGTGACATTTCAGTAGAGCAAATGTCACCTTGTATATGACAGATGGCTGGGAGGTTGCAGCGGAGGGGTGCACAGAACCCGATTAAGGGAAGGCCCACACAGCCGAAATAGTGCAGAAAAAATCTCAAACGGGGTAAAACCATAGTTTACTTGACAAAAATCATTTCTTTATGCAATACTACTAGTTTCCCATTCACAATCATCTGAAATCGGGGCGTTTCAGGCTTGAGTTAGTTCCAGGACACAAAAAATATCCCAGAGTGGCGCTGTACTATACTAGTGCGATTTTATCACCTGCTAGTGCGATTTTTTCACTTTTTTATCGATAGCTTGAAGCAAGTAGCCCAGACCCATTTCAGATGCCCTCACTGGTTAAAACTAACGTGTATGTAACAATCAAAGAAATAAACTGACTATAAATCGTACGAGTAATGTTTTCTCATTCCCTGTCCCGTCTGACTTAAGTTGGCAGTAAAACCCAATTTTTACATCTTCCTTGAAAAAAATTGAGAATATGGCCAATAATACCTTTTTATAGTACAAAGAATTCTTTAGTATATTATTGACAGTTCGACTATTCTTTTGTGAATTAGTGATTAAAAACAATTTTAGGAAAAACTCTAGCATTTTTCTCTCAAAGTGGCTGCGATAAGTGAACAGCGACTTTTGCTTTGCTGTTGAATTAGTATATTACATACCGAGGTGGGAAGCGTCTCATTACAGCCAAGGGATTCGATATATTACCGAGGCGCTCCAAGGTGAAATAGAATCCCGTAGGCTGTAATGACGCCTTACTCCGTGGTATGTATAGGACTTTATTCACAATGATCCAGTTTGAATGCAAATAATTGGCTTCATTTCAAGTTTTTCGCGTCAAATGTTTTTATCAGGTAGGCATAGGCAACCTTTTCAAACAACGCATCCATCAACACTCCGCACTTCGCGACAGCTGTTTAGATCAGATCACCTCTCTTCATACGTCATTTTCGGCCCACGGGCCGAAAGTGACATTATTTTCCAACCTGTTAGGAATCATTCACTTTCCAACTTTTCAAAAATTGGGAATGTATCGATTGCTAACTCATTGTGAATAAAAATAATTTTTGTTTTATAACGAGTGTTCAATAAAATTTGACGTCAAGGCGCCAGTAATTCTTGGAAATCTGGCGAGGAAACATGGCTAGCGACCAGGCTGTAGCTTATTGCGAGCTTAAGTTCAGTTGAACGCCCAATATTATTGAAAGAATATCAAAGAAATGATCTCACGAGATCCAGGCAGGTAACATTTTATGTTTTTTCAAGCACACGTTGCGTGGGTAATAAATTAAAAAAATTAAATATAATTTCCCGCGGCATGTCATCGCGAATTATTGCCGGGGCGGTGGAAAAAAAAAACTTTTTCAAGGAAACATCTGCATGGGGCATGCATGCGAGTGAAATTTACAAGTTAAAATTTAATTTTGAGTTGTAAACGTAAACTTTCCCCGTTATTATGGGACCGACCAGGCGCTCTAATTCGAACAAAGTTGTGCGGGCCAGAGTGAATCTTTTTCGTTGCCAGGCCCCCTCGCGCAATAAAATCCCACCGTACCTGGGTGCTTAATGAAGAACCATAGCGTTGACAAGTCAATAAAAATGATATTTTGTGTGCGTTGGTGCGAACCGTGATTCAACTTCGGTTCAAGTTTAATTAAATACCACTTTTGAGCGCTTGATTCCTGCTCGTCTTTGAGACATTGCTGTTTGAAATCGAAAACTGTACCAGAAATAGGTAGTTATATCGAGGGTGAATTCAGATACGATCGTCTCCCGGAAGATGAAGGTCGAAGTGTTCGCCTAACAGTCCTAACACAATAAGCACGCCAAACACTCTGAGCATTACATTCCACTATGCTTTAGGAGCTTTAGTCAGAATTATTGTTAATCAAGGTGGAATCTACATGAGATCGTTTCCAGAAAGATAGGACGTCCAAATGTTCACATAACACACACCTTTGATAACAGGTAAGCCTTTAACTATGTTCAGCGCTGGTGTAAGGCGGATATTGATCACTGACTTATTTTCTTAGAACTTCGCATAACTGACTGAAGGTTTCCAATATTATGTAAATAACTGAAGTTTATGGCTAAATTTAATTGTCATTTTTTAAATTTTCTGAAAGATCGTATCTCATTCTTTAGTCTGGTGAAAAACCAGGAACCACGCGTCAAAGCTTTTGCAAGGGCTTTTTATTTTCACAATCACAGGCTCTGTATATTATGTCCCACGCTTTGACAGTTAAATAACACGCTCTAGATGAGAACGTATGCCTAGAAAATATTGCACTTCCTATAAGTAAACTAGCTCAATAATTGGTAAACAAATACAATGGGCTGATAGTTGATGACAGCAAAAATAAATTCCGGTCCTGACTCGGCAAGTGGCAACTGGAAATTCTTGCCGACATCGTGCCGATGTATGGTGTGGCTCGGGACAGCAGCAGGTGAACACTGGGAAATTCCGTAATTTCGTGTCGAGAGTTATGTGTGCGGTTTTCTCTCCGTTTATTGATTTATTGTGGCACCACCACCAACCGAGAAAGAGTTGCGTGAGAAGGGGCGAGGAGAATTCTTCAACCCTTTAGAACACCTTTTAGGCCGCCCTGGCTGGCTCCTTCCTGCCTGCCTAATGCTAACTTGAAAGGATATACATCATACCGTTAAATAAACACCCAATTAGGAAACGTTTGAGTCTATTATACTTACATTATACGTCCGACCCTGACATGAGCCCAATGTCAATATACACCCTTACCGCAGAACTTCTTGCTATGCCGCTGCTAGCTACTGGGGCAATATTTGTGTTGATGTTGAATTATTTCGTCAAGTGATGGGAACTGGGGCTCAGGAAGAATAAGTTGGCTCCTTCAATTATGCCATGCGAATCACAAAATCGAAAATTCGCCGAAAAGATTTACCGTGGTATAATTCGAGAGGATGAGTGTTCAAGTGCGGTGGGTTTTGCGTTGAAACCCACTCCTGGCAAACATTTGCCGCGGAAAGCTGAAGTTGCTCTGAAAGTTGCACATTCGACATGTTTCAAGTCTTTTCGCGCGCGCACGGCGCTCACTTGAAAATGCTGAACCTTTATTATAATTTAGCGTTTCAGCTAAAAATTTCCAACAATAGCCCGGGCTAAATTTGCATATTAGTATAATGGTAATTATTGATCTCGGGCCAATTTCATTTCCCCCTTTGAAAAAACTGAGCTCTTACATTATGGCTCCGCTTGTGTGTGGGTATGTGTGTGCTTGTTTTCCCTCTCTGCTGAAATTTAATAGTTACCGGCCCAGGCGGATGGATGGAGGAGGAAGTATTTAAGGCACCATAAAATTTGCATTAACTACCAACATTCGATAGGAACCATCAGGAAATGATACACTCAGCAAATTAATGGAAAAGTATAGGGCGTTCCCTGCTTAAGGATAAAATAGCCTTTGAAACTAGTGGAGCACTTTGTATTCAATAACCGACAGTTGGAATTAGCACAGTCGATAAAGTCACTGACGAACGGACCGACTGATGGTGAATGGGTGATTGTGGCGGCTTTGCTGAAGAAGCAATATAACGTCGAAGTCACAGCAAAAAGCAAAGTTTACAGGTATAGAGGTAAAAACATGTTCTTCATGTAATAGGGATGTTGGAACCAACATTTTTAGAGATTTTGGTGAACTTTGGTCATTTCCTGTGCTTTAATTTCCATTAGTGCATTTGCCATTGCTCAAGATTCTCTACCATTGCTAATTTTGATCCAACGTCTAAGGGAGTGTCCATACGTTTTTCATCACGCTTCCTACACAACGCGTCACGGGCATACTTGACATAATGCCCCCCTTCATCAAAATTGTATGTAATAGGTATAGTGAAAAGAACGGAAGCTCTAACCTTCCGCTTTGTGGGCCAAGTCTCTCAACTGGATGTAGATCCACACTATTATTAAGTATGGTGATGAATATTTATAGGTAAATACTGTGAGAAGCCCCCCCTTCCTATAATTAAATTAATTAGCTGTGATGCGTTTAGTGACCCTTCCATACGTTGTGTTTTTCGTTGCCGTAATTCTTATTACCTTTACCTGAGCTGTTAAAATCAATTTTCCACCTACCTCAATTTCACGTCGTGCTAATACCTCAATCAAACTAGAGTAACCTCACGTTCTTTGAAAGAGGATAATTTGAACAAACGTTGAAAAATAAACAAAGTCATTTAACCACACCTCATCTTTATTACAAGTTAATTAATCATCGCCAATTTAATCAAGTCCATCTTTATTGTTCATTACATAATTTCCAGACGTGCTGACATCAGCTAGCGTTAGGAATTAGTTAATTCAGCTTAAATTCGATTTCTGAAAGAAAAGTACATCCTAATTACGTGCGCAATCCTACGACCAATTAGCTCTACCCGTTCAATTTAATTCCGTTCTCATTTTTCCTAATTTGCAGAACTTTTTCTGCACCCGTTTCCTAACGCACCTGAGTTTTTTAGTTCCCTGCTCAATTAACTCAAGACCTCGTCGAGATTTAGATTTTAACCCCTTCTTCTACCTAGGCCATCTTCCATTTACGAATAAAAAATCTCGATTATTCAATTGTACTTATAGAGGGATTGTTGTTCACTGAGTTTTGTGTTGGTCTCTCGAATTTACAGCCATTATTTTAATTATCGATGAAATAATTTGCATAACAATTGAGTGTTAACATTCCATAGATTTTATCCGGCCGGTGCTGTAGTTTGGGACTTACAGAGAATTATACAGCAGCTCTCCTTCACGTTGAGTTATATAACTTCACGCAAATCTACCTACAATCAGGTATACAGTTTGTTGCAATGAGCCTCTAATTAAACAGCCTGCAAAAATGATGTTAGGTTCCTTTCTATCTTCAAGTGTTTTCGAAAAGACAGAATTTTCTTGGCACAGTTCAGGGGTTCTCTTTGGAACTCAACCTCAATGTTTACAAACTCCTTGTCGTGCGAAAAGGGTTAAATATTTTATTCTTTGTGGGAAAATAACGCGTGAGATGTTGTCGTCCAGATTTGATTCAAATATATGTCGAGAGCGCTGGATTTTCAGCAGAACTGACCTAGGAATCAACCTGCAGAAAACGAAATCTTTTCAAAGAGTAATACTGAAGCTTTCACCATTCTCTGGCGTCTTGAAGGTAAGTAGCTGAAAACAAGGGGCCGCATTTGAAAGCTCAAAGCAACTAACGTATGGAATCGGCTTGACGCTTACTATGGCTGTTCGAAGTATCAAGGACAAAACCTAGTATCATTTTAGAAACAAAACAATTACTCAAACCGCATTTAAACAACTATCATTTAATCACGATGGAAATCAGACTTGCCTTGATGTTTTCCTTTCTCGTCACTGATGCACTACAATTATTAACAGTGTTTTCAGCACTCTTCTTAATTTATTCTTTTCGATAAATATTAACTTTCTCTTTATCAGGCACATCTGCCGTTGTTGACTGTTACGACACGAATCTCCTCACCCCCGTCGCTACTTTCGGACCGATCCTTGTTACTTGCCCCATTTTCTCTCACGTCTCAACCCCAAGCCTACCAAACCAATGCGCCCGCATACGTTTCCTGACTCTCCATCACCGCGTGTGCAATTTCGTCACTTCCCAATTCCGCCCGTAATTCTAATTTATTCCTGAATATTTAATTCCTCTTTATTTTATAATTTTAAGGCGTCCCATCACAGTACTTGATAATATCATCTACCACCGACTAATCGTCATTTGAATTGTCCCGTGAAACCGTAGGACTTGCAATGTTGCAACTCTCGATGGATTTATTGTTTCTTGTTCAGCTTTTTTGCTTCCAGTTGGGTTTTCTTTAGTTCCACTTGAAATAACTTCCTACATCCCAACTACATCTACACGCCAACTCAGTCTTGTTTAAACTGCATGATCTCCAAAATCGTTACCCAACCTGCCCATGCCCATGGTCAGAAACTTCTAAACCTTCTGGCGAATCTTCAAATATTAAAGAACCGTGGTATGTTTTTTTTTCAAAAAAGTATTGCAATAAACTTCAAAATAAGTTCCTTTGGATAAATCGATTTCCTTGGCCGAAGACTCGACTCATCATTATGAAGTGGTTATTTAAAAAACTGGAGGGCGAAGCAGCACAATAACTTTTGGTTCATTTTCGCTACCCTTATCCACCATTGGCGTTTCGTGAGTTTTTGTCCTATCATCTGTATTCACCAATATCATTGTGAATTTCAAGGAACTAATTTTCAAGTAATATAGGACTTACAGGCTTAAGTATCATCTACATAAACCTTAACCGTAACAGTAACAGCAACGCTAACCTTAGTATAGAAGTTTGGATCTGTAAATTTCACCCGTGAGGCCCAGAAAACAACGAAAACAGGTTGTCGGAACCGAAACCAAAAACCAACAGCCTGCTACCGATGCATTTTCGGCCTCACTGATTGAATGTTCAGATCCAAACTTCTACACTAAGGTTAGCGTTGCTGTTACTATTACGTTTAAGGTACCGTATGATCATCAGAATCTTTCTTCCTCAAAGCAGGTTCTGGTCAATGGCAGGAAAACGAGGCTGATTTTGGCCAGGCCACGGCTTGCCTTGAGGAAGAAAGTTTTTGATCATACTGTATGTAAATGATCCATGACAACGCTAAATTGGCTAGTGGATTACCCCGAGAACACCATGTGTAATGGCCAAAATTTTTCTAGGATCAAGCTCGAAGTGTCTTCAAAATCACATACGCGCAGAAACTTATAGTCCGCAATAATAAGAGTTGTAAGATCAAGTTTCCCACTACATTCGAGAGATCGTCCGAGAGATGCAGAAAATATGACTCTGACTTGCAGTTTTCTGAGTGGATAGTTCATACCCACTATAGTTCTTGTGTATGATTTGAGCCGTTCAAAACCAGAATAGTGTAAGTCATAAAACATTATTTTGAGATATGGCCTTGAGAAGTTAGGAGATCCCATTTGAATGTACAGCGAGGCAGAGAAGCGGAGGCGTGTAATTTTTTTGCAAAAAGTGCTACCTTTTTTATTCTTAGCCTCAAAAATAGAGCAAGAAAAAGAGATTCTGAATATGTCAAAAATCGAAAAACTCAAAATCGTGACTTGCACCACTGTGGTTTTCATGGGCTCATTTTTTATTCTGTAAAATGGTTAACCACAAGGTTAACCACTTCTTGAATCAATGAAATGAGGAAGTTGTCCTGGATTTCTCAGAATACACTTGTGTAATTGAAGAATTGGTTTTTCACTTACCATTAAGCTTCCACAACAGTAAATGCATGACTGAAAAAATTTCTTGGCCCGTATTCAAATCCCACTTTTAAGCTAAAAGCGCTTTTAGTGCGATGCGCATTTAGGGGCATTTCTCATATTTTAGTGTTCAAAAATACAAATTAAGTCGCAAATTAATTGCAATTAAGTACATACAATCGCTCCCAATCGCAATAATGCATTTTTGAACACTGAAATATGGGAAATGCCCCTAAATGCGCATCGCACTAAAAGCGCTTTTAGCTTAAAAGTGGGATATGAATACGGGCCCTTGTCTCTTGGCAACCTCAACCTCTTCATGTGGTAAGTCATTTCCGATAAACCCTTGTTGACAAAATCCAGAACAGTTCCGACGATACCACAAGGTTAATCGGAGTCCATGTACACCATGTACAAGAATGGTGAAGAAATCAGGTTTTTTTTTGGACTTCACCTAGCAAATGCTTCCTTCTGTGCCATAGATCTGCATGGTCAAATACACATAAAATCTTCTTTTGGTGGTTTGACTGGTTTGAGATTCATTTCCGCACATCAGCTTCTTCTCGTGGGATTTCATATTTTCCAACAAATTTTCTCCATCTCACTTCAAAATGAACTTCCACGCCGGCACCCTGCACTTGGTAACGCAATATCATCCGAACGCATGCGCAGGTGTTTATAGTCACGTGCAGAACCTCAGCCTCGGATGTAAAAATGCATTTTAGCGATATTTTTGGTTATGAGCCGGAATATTTGAAGGGTCTGCGCGTGACTTTGAGGACCTATGTATGCAGTTTAGTGATTGGGTTATTGAGTGAAGGCACCAAGAGATTCATCAACAACTCTACTCAAGAACAAAGGCCGAAAATCCTCTCTCGCATAAAACACAAGTCAATTTCCAGATTAGCAATATAACTTTTACTGCTTATATACCATTACTGACGTAAATAAGCAGGTATAAACCGCCGTGTCGTTACATTGATTTAGAAAGTAATAGGGAAGAGTTACGTCGCTTTAACGGAAACATATTATTATAACGTGCCCACATTTTCCGTGTGCAGTTTATATGAAAAATGAGCGCGAGAAAACATCACTTTTCCAATAAACCCAGAGCGCTTTTACTTTGTACATCATCACAGGAAAACGCTGTGCACGCCCTTTGGTATATACAAAGTGCTTCAAAGTCACCGCACCAGAACAGTATTACATAAATAGAATCTTTTGAAAAGCCCATGAAAAAATCCCTCGACTTTTATTGTCGAAGTTACGAAGGGTCAAAGGATGGTCTTCCGCGCGAACTTTTCTAGTTTCTCTAATCGAAAAGATCGGTGGTAGATTCATAAATGGAAAATGAAATCTACTAGGTGTGTACAATTTTTAATTTTACTATACAGGGTGAGTGTTGTAGTGAAAAAGATACAATTTCTCAAAAAAAAATCCTACCGAAGAAAACCGTTCGACCTTCTGCTCTATATTGGTTAAGAGACCAAACAAATAGCCTAGAGGCATTTTTGAAAGAGAAATATATTACAAAGTTTCTGACTTGCCCTGTATAGAAAACAGAAATTCGATATATTTAGATCCAGTGGCTGATATTTCTTTCGCTGTCACCAGCAGCTTAAAAATATCTTTAGAAATAACGAAACTAGAAGGGTTTGAACGAGCACCCTTTTACCCTTCATAATACTTCGAAAATAAATGTCGCGGTATTTTCTCATTATTTCTGCGAGACACCAGTTTTTATAACAATTGACAGCAACAGTTGGTTTTACTTTCTTTACCTTTACCAAACGGTGGGTCTTCTCACGGACATATACCTACTTATTTACTGTAATTGACTATGCCTATGTGAATAATTGAACAAGAGAACCTCAGCATTGCTTATACAGAGTAGACGGAGGTTTTGTCTGAACTAATATGCTACAGAGGTCATGTGCGAGTATCCCCTGACCTCACTGCATGGTGCGGGATTAGTTGTCTACACTAATACGCTACAGGGGCCTGGTGCGAATATCCCCTGGCTTCATTGTATGAATCGGCACAGGGTCAGGTTATTTGTATCGGAGGTGATCACCCAGCTATAGACAAATCGAGGATGAATTATAATCACGCTTGATACACGTGGTGTGGTATTTGGAAAAGGTGCCATTCCACATTGCACTTTTCATTATCACGGTGTTTACTGACTCTGGCTGGGCCATGTCGCGTATTTAGTAAAGCTGAGTGGAATATTATTTTAGAGTCATATTGATTCAAGACTGGATTGAAGTTGAATTCAATACTGAATTAACCTGATGTTGTTGAACTGAATAATTTATACTGAATAGACCTGAGGTCAATACATGGGAATAGGGTTATGCTCACACCCGTTTTTATCTTTTCAGAACTAGATGACCATGACCAAACCGCCGCCTTCCACTTGCTCCCAATATTGTTGTATTGTTTCATTGATTTGTAAAGTTGATTGTTAATGAAGCCAGACGGTACTTGAAATAATTGTTTTCAATTTCCGTTTTGAGTATCTAGATGCTCTTTATCGTCCGACATTTCTTATAGGCTTGGTAAAAGATGTACCGTGTACGTGGTACTGTTCTGGTGCGGTGATTTCGGGACACCTGTATGCTGCGTAATAATCTCAAAACTCAATTTATGCACCCACATCTTCATTTTCGCCCATACGCAGGCGGAAACGTATATTTGCACTGACATAAAATATAAAGTTGCACGGCCGCCCGCGCCTTCGCATGTGCTTTGAACTTTCCCAGAGTCAAGTGTTCGGAAACAATTTGTGTTACACGTGATGTCCGCATCTACCTCTCTGGAATGGCATCAAAGGTCCGGAAAAGCTATCCCTATACCTCTTTATCGGAGGTCATTTATCCGTTTAATATTATCTCTGTGCGATTAAGGACTCCCAGGATGTGCCGCTCCCTGCCCGCCTCCCATTCCATCGTCGAATACATTTTAGCCCGACTTTATATCAAAGAGAATTTCTTCCGGAAAACAAAGCTTTTGCACGGCGAGTCCCAGTCCGAGCAGCTATAGCAGTTCATGAGATGACAATCCTTTTGCGGTGATTCCGCGCTGGAGGATTTAATTACATTTCTCTCGTATACCTTCGAGCGACAAAGTCTTGTTTTTCGTCGCGACGACGACGGGCCGTCGTCGAAAGTTCACTAATTCCAAGCGACAAGTTGCCGACGACAACTATCTATTTCTAGTGCACACGCCCCCGTGTTAAGTAGATTAAGGAATCTGAGTGACATTAATTTGCACAGAAAAAAAAAGAGTGGATCAAATGAATTAGTTTTGTTGGAACTCCTGCTGTTGCGTGTTGTTTTTTCGCACGAAGTAAAAGCACTTTAGAACAACGAGCTTTTGTCGCGTGCGAAATTTATATGCATGTGTCTAATGGTCGTATTTATAGACATTTCTCAAGTACAGTCGGCAAAAGAGGTTGCACGTCAAATGATCAAGTCTTTTTGACAACGTTTTTGTCCTCGAATTTGTCACTGTCGGTTCAGTTCAGGGTTCAGTCACAAATATGGCACCAATATTATCAGAAGCGACTCGTGCTAGAATCATTGGGATGTGGGAGAGCGGCCAGCCTGTCGAACAGATAGCACAGACGACTGGCACCGGTGTTCAGACGATTCGGGCTTGAGTAACCCGGTACCAAGAAGAAGGGGAGAGATGTCTTCGTGATCATCGCCAAAAAACTCGCAGACGAAGAAAAACAACGCCAGAGCAAGACAATGCAATTGCAAATGCACTTAGTGAACAACCATTTCAAGCTGCTAACGATATCGTCGGCACCTCGATCTTCCCATTAGTAGGCAAACGGTTAGAAACCGTTTGCATGAAATGGGAATACATGGTCGACGACCGGCAAGGAAACAAGCCCTAACTGATGCGCATCGTGAAAACCGAGTTGGGTTTGCTCTTGAACACCTCCTTAAGAGTTTTGGAACTCGGTAATATGGACCGATTAGAAAGTGTTTTCTACTTCTGAAAATGGACACGGTATCAAGTTTGGCGACCCGCTAATAGTCGATATACAGGGTGTCCCAGCTAAAACAAGCCAACGCGATTTTCTCAGAAAATATCAAGGCTACACATTCAATTTGGGGGAAGCTTGAACTTTGAGCTTTCTTTTAAGGGGGCGCCGATTTTTGTAGGTGCTCTAGTTTCCAAGAAAATGGAATTTGAATCTGGCAAGTCACAAGAATTCAAAAAGTCATGACCGACAAAACAAAATACATACTTCAGATGAAAAAAAATCCTCTTTCTCTGAGCTTTCCATTGATGTGTCGCCGATGTCTGTACCTGGCCTAATAAACCAGAAATTCTGCCTCAAAGCCCAGCAAACACAATAATCGGAAATCATAACGAGGTCACCGATCTCACACTTGTTGATTTTCACATCAGCCAGTATTCATTGCTATGGAGAATCCAGGTAGGTTGAGTGAAAAAGTGCTAGTAACGGCTGGTGTTGAAATCAACAAGTGTGTGATCGGTGACGTCACGGATTCCGGTAACTGTGTTTGCTGGACTTTGAGGCAGAATTTCTGGCTTGTTGGGCCAGGTACAGACATCAGCGACACATCAATGGAAAGCCCAGAGAAGTAGGATTTTTTCCCATCTGAAGTATTTTGTTTTATCGGTCATGAATTTTCGAATTCTTGTGACTCGCCAGATTCAAATTACATTTTCTTGGAAACTAGAGAACCTACAAGCATCGGCGCCCCCTAAAAAGAAAGCTGAAAGATCAGGCTTCCCCCCAATTGAAATTTTTTTTTGTTGCCTAGGCTTCCCCCCAATTGAAATTTTTATCTGTTGCGTATTGCGTTCTGAGAAAATCACGCTGGATTGTTTTAGCTGGGACACCCTGTATGATCTCCAGTTCGTGGTGCCATTGCAAGCCCAGTGGGAGGATAACAATGGGATTCTGGGGGTTCGGTCAGTTCACATGGTGTGGGAGAGCTTGCAGAAATATCGCCAAGTATGAACTCTGCAGAGTATATAGAAATTCTTGTAACTGTTCTGTTGCCGTCTGCCGTCTGTCCAAGCGTTATCAACGATAGGATTGCAAGAGATTGCAAGAATTGAATCCTATCGTATCGAATCTTCAGGTAGACCTTTGTTCTCGAACTATGAATCAACACCAGTCCTTGGAAGGCTTTTTTGGTTGCGCAGAATGACGAGTGAACTTTAAAAAACTTCTTGGGTACAAACCACGTACTCTATACGGCAGCAAAAATGTACTTTTTGATCGAATAACAAAGGGGCACCTTTTTTCTAGCCCGGTCCTGGATTTTGACTTACCCGGTAGGGCTTCGGGGAAGTTCCAACATAGAAATGTTACTGGTGAATTCCAACGACATATCTCCAGCCGTTTCAGAAATATCGCTAATCAAAGTGTCGTACGAAACATACAAAACACCCTGTATATTCGTAACCACTAGAGGAAACAAAATTTCTTCTGCGGATCCTGACTCGCCTCGAAGTCCTCTACTTCCCATTAGCCTATGCAAGGTCACTCATGAATCACCCGGTATAGTTCAAATTTTAGTTTGTTCCAAGCTCAAGTCGATACTCTGAGGCGAAACGTACCTGTATCAGTTGTTCTGTCACACGTGAGCGAAATGCCATTATAAGCAAGTGAGATGTTTGGTACATGAGCGCTTGCGCGAGTGACTTATTTCTTTCTCTTATAATAATACAATCTACTGTATTATGTTTTCCTCTGGCGCACTGACAGATTCACCAGCTGATATATTGTCTGGGTATTTTTACTTTGTACATACCAGGTGTAGGCACAAAAACTTTCACTGGGAATAATTTTCACAATTTTCTAAGATATCAATTTCCAGTCTGACAGTGCTGGTCTGTCGTCTGACTGGACAACGTTGTTTCACCCCCCATAGCTGCCTGCTTAAGAAGCTGGGAGTGAAATGATGCGGTCCAGTCAGACGGCACTTGAGCTTACGTACGTCACAACGGCGTCAAATTGAAAAGAATCATCTTGCAAATTGCGGAAATTATTTCCAGTAAAAATTTTCGCGCGGACACCCCGTATATGCCACCTCGAAAACAAATTAACCATGAACCGCCCCCTTTGCAAATAAAAACTGAATGCCTCCGGTATAAAAGGTTATTTTAACATTAGGCGTTTATTTTTAAGATTAGATTCGATTTGTATTTTACGACGTGTCGCCATGTGAGTACAGTCATTATTGTTATTATATTATATTGTGCGGTTATTATTCATGTGTCGTTGGCACGCACCGCTATATCCTCTAAGCTAAAAATATATTATATTGCTCTGGAAGAATTATAGTATTTTTGTAGTGTTTTGTGGTTTGTGAGTGAGGCATGTGTGTGTGTGTGTAGGGTTCACCGGGAACGCGAAAGCTTAGATGTCAAAAGCTCGCTAAATTATTGTCGACATGTGACGTTCTTCGTGCTTTCGCCCCTTTCACTTCTAATAACGTTTTTTCTATACGTCTTTAGAATTCGGATCTGCCTCGTAATCCACTGGAATATGACGTCTTAATCGATTTTTTTGTGCTATGCACGCATAGAACTTTGTGCGGGAGAATTTTTGTACGAAAAACTTGTAAAAATAAATCCGAAATCCTGGAGCATACACCAGACACAGATACGTATTCACGCAACGCGAGCTTTGCATTTTATATTCGATATATTTGTCAACTGGGGAAAATGCACAAAAAATTGCTGTCGCGCGCGCTGATCTACTTTCGCTAGAGCATGATGGATGGTACACCTATCGAAAAAGTCCTTCAATTTTTCCATGTGCAATCTATGGGTTGTAAGTAAGCAATGTAACAGGTATGCCAAACAATGCACAGTGGTACCTGAAAAATATTGCAAATGAAAAACAGGAGCACGTCCATCAATATTACGATGCTGTAGGTACAGTCGTACAGTACCCTATTGGATGTCTGAATTGTGTGATGCATTACGACGCTCTTTCATCATTGCAATATTTATAGCAAGAACAATAAAATTTTATTGGTATCATAGTCTCTAGTTACAAGGACGTGTTGAAAATCATACGACGGTCCGTTTTTCTTATTATTCACACGGCTGATCTGATCAGGGATGCCAGACGTCCCGTTTTCTGCGGGATTGTCCCACAACTAATTCTTTTGTCCCGCGTCCCGCATACATCCGAAAATGTCCCGCACACGAATATTTTGGCTTTTTTTAAATATATTTCCTAATTATTCAATTCACCAAATTGAAATTCAAAATCAAACTTCCAACTTTAAATCGACCTAATCTGACAAAGACTAGCTAGGCATGTATGTGGGGCACTAATACCATTGTTTGAGAAAAAATACATCATTATCAATATTATAGATTCATTTCCAAAAAAAATTCACCTGCGGCGCTCTTGAAGTGTTATATCTCCCCGGAACCCCCCTTAACTTTGTTTTATAAGTGTCTGTACCGCGTTGCGGTTTCAGAAATCTGGTAACCCTGGATCTGATGCTGTTCGGCCGCACTAGTGGCCAAGGAAACTCCAATACGATGATCTGTTTCCTGATAACGAGTGCGGCCGAGCAGCACTGAAGCAGCCAAGTGAGTTCGCCATTAGATAAGTACATACTGTAGCTGTAGTTGAAGTAATTGTTTTGTTCATGAACGTTAGTAGGTTTGGTTCTTGGTATTTCGAACAGCCATAAGAAGCGTCAACCCGATTCAATACCCTGCAATTGCTGTGAGCTTTCAAATACCATGATTTTAGCTACCTTCAAGACACCAGAAAAATGGTGAAAGCTTTAGTAACCCTTTAAAGAGATCTAGTCTCCGTCAGGTTTATTCCTTAGGTCAGTTCTGCTAATAATCCAGCACTATGGACATATATTTGGATCAAATCCAGGCGAAAATTTCACGTGTTATCCCTCCCTATAGAATAAGAAAAGATTTAACCCCTTTCGCATCGACAAGGAGTACACAAGCATTGGAAGGTTGAGTTCCAAAAGAGAACCCCTTTGAATTATGCCAAGAAAATTCAGTGTCGCTTCGGAAACGCTCCAAGACAGAAAGAAACATAACATAATTTTGCAAGTTACTTAATTATAGAGGCTCACAGTGATAAACTCACACCTGCTTGCATATTTGAGTGAGGTCAGATAACATAACGTGATACAGAGCTGAGTGTAAAGACTGTAGATTGGAGCTACAGCACCAGCCGAATGAGAATTGACTAAAATAAAAACTCAACTTTTACGTAAATTGTTTGATCGATAATTGAAATTATAGCTATAATTTCGAAATACCAAGACAATAGGCAGTGAACAATAATCTCTCTTGGAGTACAAATGAATAATCAAGATTTCTCTTCGTACAAATAAAATGGGCTAGGGTTGGAGTGAAATCAACAAGGGATCAATTAATCAGGCAAGGAATCAAACTCACATCCAATTCCACCAGCGAATTTAATTATTGTTAGCTGATTGGAACATTTTCTCTGATGGATTTAAGGACAGTGCTGGTTGAATGACCACGGAAAATGCATACTAGCTGTCGTGGTCTAGACATTTTCCCATAATCTTTCGTGAAACTTGTGTTTGCCGTGATCACTAGGCCAATATTCACGAGAAAAAATATTTCAATTAGTTAACAATGATTAAATTCGCTGGTGAAACTGGCTATCAGTGTTTTAGGAAATATAACTCATTTACGCCTCTACTATAAATTCGTAGGAATACGGAAACGGGAACTTGATTGCGAGTCGGATTAAATAATTAGGTAGGGATCTTCGCGGACAATTAGGATGTATTGTAATTTTTCAGAATCCCAATGTAATTTGAATTATGTAACTAATTCCGATCGTTAGCTGGTTTCAGCTCGACTGGAAACTATGTAATGAATAATTAAGATAAACCTAATTAAATTGGCGATTATTGATTAATTCGTAATGAAGAAGATGTGTGGTGTTGAATGACTCTGTTTACTTTTCAACACTTATTTAAATCATCCTTTTTCAAAGAACCTGAGGTTACTCGCCTAACTGGAGTACTAGAGAGTATGGCTGGGGTACTAGAGCATGACTGGGGTACTAACACGACGGGAAATTGAGAAAGGTAGAAATTAATTTGAATGACTTGGGTAGAATTGATCAAAAAAACTACGGCACAACAAAATACACAACATAAAGTAAATAATGGTATCACAGCTAAATAACTAATTAAGGGAAGAGGGGTCTCCTTACATTACCTAGATACAACATGAAATAACGTAGGTATGTTGTATATTATAGTTGAGTGTTCGGTCAAGTGTTAGAGTAGCTTTGAGCTAAACTCTGCCAAATAAAGTCGCTTTATAATTATTATTATTATTATTAGGGCCGCATCGGAGTTATATTGGTAAAATAAGAGTTGCGGAATCAATCCCTGTGGGTTTATTCGTTGACAAAATCTTACCATTTAGGTCTCTCTCGAAAGCTACAAGGATGACTTTGGTTTGAGCCCATTGGCATTTCCAAAATCGAAAAATATATTTTTTTATTTTTGGATTTTGGAAATGCTTATGGGCTCAAACCAAAGTATATCCTTGTAGCTTTCGGAAAAGATCTAAATGGTGAGAATCTATCAAGGACTAAACCCACAGGGATTGATTCCGCAACGCCTATTTTACCAATGGGGTCTTATACGAGAACCACAAAAGGCGATTTTCTTAGGTAAATCGATGCTCAAGTACCTAAAATTAAATACTGTGAAGATGAGAAAAAAACATTATAATAGGCCCAGGGAAAAGAGTTAGAAAACGGGCTTCTCATAGTCCTTCTGTTTAAATCGACTGAATTCGCGGCTAAACTCAATCACCAATGAAATGGAAGCAGAACCGCAGTTGACATAAAGCAGCGTTGCCACATCCACATTGTGATTATTCACCTATCTACCTGTTATTTATCTAACCTCACATTCCTGATTCCACTGTTATGAGAGTTTGCGGTCATAGTATTTGCTGAACGTATTGTGTTGTTTTTTGTAATAAATTGGAAAAAAATGGAAGCTGGTTTCGAAAAAGTCAACGACAGAAATCTCCCAGGAGTCGATGCGGACATGCATGGTTGACAATTTTTATCGGAGAAAAGCAGATTTTTTCGCACATGGGGTACGAAATGTTAGAGTAGCAGTTAAGACTTTGAGACCCTTGAGCAAGCGCACCGTTGCACCTACCAGTCCTGATTCCGAGCCTAACAAAGTTCTCATGCGGCGTTGCTATGTAAGGAGAGCTATGATTGGCCCTTGCCTAGCAACTACACATGTGAACTTTGTTCCCCGTTTCAAAAATAGGACCCCTGGATTCTGGATTCCATTTGGGGAGTTGGTGGAAGATAGTTTCTCCTGGCACGTAGCCCTCATTATTGGGCCCATGGTACCCCTCTCCCAGACCAGACGGAACCACCGAGCCGCAAAGTCGAGTTAACACCAAAGCACAAGGTCCTCAGTATTCCATACGCCGTCACAGTCATTCAATGATGAAGAAGAAGAAGAAGAAGAAGAAGAAGAAGAAATTTGGTAAAGTCAACCTCTGAGAAGTTACACCACAGTATTCCAGGCGGAATTGGTAGGAGTGAATCACGAAGCAAACTTCTGGAATGCCATCAAGTCCTGGAACGAGTATGACAACAAATGGCGTCGAACTCATATGGGTCGAAGGACACAGCGAAGTCAGAAAAATGAAGAGGCTAATAGGCTAGCGTGACAGGCCGCAGGAAATCGAAACTGTTTCCTGTGGACGTGAACCGATTTAACCGCTAACTTCGACGGCCGTCAAAAACTTGATAAAACCACCCTCAGAAGTCATACAGACAGGTGAATGAACGTGGAAGATTGGAGGCAAGGAAGAGCCGCAATGGCCAAACCTTCCAGAAACATGATCAATTACATGGTGCAGGGTAAAGCTCGGAAATTGCTGTGAGAACTGGGAAGAAGTCAAAAATGATCCCACATGTCGAGGCTGTGAAAAAGAGGATGAACTAGCCGAGCACGTGATCTGTCACTGCCCAGCTCTTTTATTAATGAGAGGATCTATACTGGGGGACCTCTGGCCTGGTATGACCAGCTTTGCTAGCCGTGTCTTCAGTTTTGACGGCTCGGCTAGCTTGACGACTGATCGAGAGGGCGGCCAACCACTGAGGAGGTGGTACAACCGGATGGAACTTTTTACTGCTCGCCGTGGTATGGCAATTCTCAGTCCAGTTTAGGTACAGATTCAAAATTTTTGTACGTGCATTTGGTTTTTCTCAATGGAAGTTGGCGTGGGGACGCAACTTCCAGTTTTTTATTATAGCGCAATCGCTTAGCATTAGCGAAATTGCGCTAATGAAAGTCGCTATTATATCGAGGATAGTGGACGATTTCAATCGGTTAGCCCGGACTCGTTTCTTTTTCTCCATTCGATTTCGCAAAGCGGCAGGCCGGCAGCATCGATAATTTGCGGTGAAATTAATTAATGGCAAGTTGTCTTATTTAACCTCGGTGTATTACCGACGACCGGGCCCGGATTAATTAATCATTGCAGTGTTGGTAATGACTCCCTTCTCATTAGGAGCGGGCGCGCACCAGTTTATTAAATTCGGTACCTATCGAGTGAAAATTATTTTTAAAATCCACCCCGGGGGCTTTTCCGTTCTCTCTGATGTGCTCAACGCATTATGTGTTATCATCATCAGGGAGAAGAATTGATGCTCATGATGATGATGATGAGCATATTCAGTGCGTTGTTGTACTCTGTTGTGGCAGCATACCCACCTATACCTATAGCCTATAGGTACTGGTACATGCGCAAGTAGTGTCGGATTTTAGAAGGGGGTTTAATTAAAATGCTATTAAATATTTGCTGTTTTGGGTCGGAAGTGCGTGAAAGACGCGCTTTGTTTAGTGTTTGGTTGGATGCTGCATTCGCAGGAAATTAATAACTCCATGTGTCTATAGATCGAGTAAGAGAGCCGAGAAGCATCAGCACTCTATGCGGTAGGTGGTGAACGGGGATTTTGTTGCTGCGTGTGCCATACCTAAGCGAGAGACGCCCGTATTTTAAGCTGGTTGTCGGAGGGTCTATGATATCGGATATGGCTGAAGAAAATTTGTACCTAGGAAGTTTCAGCGAGAAATGAAAGCTCACAAGCTTCGAAGCTCCCTACTTCTATTTTATCCAGCGATGCACAGCTAATACCCAAGTATAGTGATTCTTGAACTAATTATTGTAGCTCAACGTAATACTAAACTCTAACGCATACCTACATGGTGCATGCAAGCGTCGACTTTGACAATTAGGAAACAAGTCCATAAAGTCCGGTGATGACACAAGTCAGGTGCTTTGAAGCTGGGGTGTAACTATGAACATCAAACATACTACAGTATGGAACACCAAAGTATTTTTTTTATATAAAAAGTAAATTTTTGCACTTCTAAAATTGTGAACACTCAAGTTCAGCCAAATTTGAATATTGCTTCTGAAGCAAATTATGCTTCTCAAGATGAATAGATATTGTCATAAATAGGACAAGGGCAGGCCCTTAGCTCTACCCGTGAATAGGGGTTTGCTTTTTATTGTTGTTTAAGCACAGCTGAAATCGGTAAAGGTGAATGGGAAGGCAAGCATCCTACTAAGATAATAAGTTTCTTTCGAATCAATGAATAATTAAATGCCCCGTTGTTCAAAGCTTCGAACCTCTTTCATCGAATCGCCTAAATCAGGTCAGTTACGCAACTATGCTTAGCTGATCCTGCAAAACCTTTGTCTTCATTCTATTCCATTGCGGAAATGACCTAGCGTCTGCTGATTTCCACGATTCGGCGATACCTTGGCTACACGTGGCTGCTGTTTATGTTCAAGAGATGAACTTTTACCCAGGTCATTACTATGACAATATAATTCATAGTATGAACATAGTAGAACATAGTATGTGTCTTTCAGTTATATTAGGACTCATCGGAAGAGATTGTTAAATTTTTATTATTTTCAAACTGTTGTGAATAGAATTGAAAGACCTTGATATTGCATGATTCGTACTAAATCTAAAATTTGCCCACATGGGAAATGCACACAGCGAAAGATTACTGTCACGCGCTTTGGCTATGGCATGATGGATGTATATCCAAAGTGCAAAACGTCCTGAGCTTCAATCCATCATACCCAGTGATTTATGCATATTTTCCGAAAACCATCAGCTGACTCCACAGCCGAAAACCTCAACTTCACTAATAGCATATCCGAGTAAGTTACCTGGCGAAAATGTCCGCAAGACAAACTGCGAAACAATCGAGTGTAGCTACGGCTGCGTGGGGAGTCATAACTGCATCTTGAAAACGTCAAGCGTGTCGGATTTATTGGCCGCCCAGAGACGAAACACGTCCAGGGGAGAAAATTATCTTTTTCCTCGGCAACTCAGGCGACGGCTTACCTGCAACAGAAAAAAGAAACGATCACATAAAAATATTATGCGCCGAGCTTCCGTGCCTCCGCCTGCCCTACTACGGTCTAGTTTACCGGCGACACAAAGTTAACGAGACGTTATTTTATAATATAGAGCGCAGAGAGCAGGGGACCCATCCCTTTTTGGTATAATTCAGTTCATAAGTTTGCGTTTATGAAATTGTGTTTTTATATTTTCAGGAATGAAGGAAAGGGAAAAGTTTTTCATTTAGGCGGGACATAAAATCTCGTTTTTCCGCACTTTTCGCTGTTTTTCCAAATTGATTTATTGCTTTCGCTTCCTCCGGTCGGCCCTCCATCCATCGCAATTTTTTGTCTTTAGCATACTGCATCAGTGAGCTTCGAGTTGGAAGGCTGTGATTATCTGGACGACCTCCAAATTAATGTCGACACACTCCGGGGCCAATAATCTGTCTTTTTGATAGAAATTTGGAAAACTAGGTATTTCTGCCCTATATACTAGGTATGCATTCCAAGCTGAAAAAAACCACAGTTGCCTATGATATTTTTTCTTCTAGTTGGACAATCTGATGAGCTGATGGATTGAAAAAGTCAAGATATTGTTAATCAAATTTGTCGAAGTGATGTTTGCTCTGCTGGATTGCCGTTTTAATTAAATTGTTAGGTTAGATTTTGATACTGACACAGTATTTTCATTCTTTTTGGTGTTGACAACGCCGTCAGGCACGTTATTTTGATAGTGAAAGTATTGAGACGTGCAATAGTGAGAACATACAGTTTAAAAAATGACCTAGGACGGCCCAGTACTAGCGCCGGAATGTGAATTCGTCGCAAGTGATCTCGTGACCTGAGCTCGTCGAGCCCTGTAAGAACCTAGGTACGATTATTCACTCTCTGTTCCAGGATCATATTCTGTGATCCTTGCCGGAAGAAAGCGGCTGCGGTCAGAGTGAGAAAACCTGCGACCTGGCGGCGACGCAGTCCCCACAATGACAATTTGACAACACAGCTCAGTTCTAGTAAAGGTTCCATGCATGGATGTGTTTTATGTCATACGGACACAAATTTCAACGTAACCTCCCTTGTATCAAGATGACATTGAACATCAAAAATCAGAGACAGCAACAAAACTCGAATTTTTCATGGCAAGCTGTGTTTTTTTTCAAGCTTGGAATGGATTTTACTCTGTTTCCTGATGGTTTACAACTCGGTTCACAAGCTAATGTGCAACATCTTTTGGGGAGACTATCTTGACATAAAACTTGTACAGTAAAGAAGATAAATCTGATATGTAAGTAGTGATGTAGTGTTGCCTAATGACTACATTAAACATTCGTTTTCAGTGACTAAAGTGAGTTATTATTCACAAGTGCTGGCTATATGTATATAGTATAGTGTTCATATGGCTAAGAAGCTTTCACAATAATCCAACAATATGACTATTGCTTGATTTATCGAGGCAGAATATCGTCTCACTTTCAATTTGTCTCAAGTTTCAACCGCTACTCTAAAATAAAACGTCGTATATCACACTTTAACGAAATGTCACAATACGCCATCAGGCGGCAGAACAACGTACATGCAGTGGAACTGATTTTACAAGACAGTCATTTGAAATTCGGAGACGCTTTAAACCGTCATATTTTGGTCAAATATGAATATTTTGCGGCACTCTGTTTCCTCAATGTCTTGTTTTATATTGAGCTAACAACATTTCAAGATGCCACAAGTGAGGAAGAAATTGCTTTCTCACTATCAATATCGAAATAATACTTGTCATATGTGCTGTACGCTGCACAAGCAAACCGCAGGTGATGGTATACGTTATGGCAATTTATTGCGAAGAAAAATCGTTGAAGATGACTGGGCAACTAAGCCGTAAGTGACAAACTCTTAATCTTATACTGAGTTTATACAATTCTTTTGACCTTTCACGTACGATGTACTTTCAAATGATTTTCATACTTATCAAAAAAATAATAATAAAAACGAACAAATCAGGTCAGACAGATGGAACTGAACTGCAAGAATCTGAAAATGACGGCATGAGCACGTGAGAATTCACCATGTGAATATGACAAAAGATCAGAGAAAAGCAAAAGATCCTGGGCCCGAAGGCAGCCCAAGCAAACAAAGCCTTCTTTGCCCTTCTTTCTGGGTTCAGTTCCAAAAATGTTCAACCAATAAAGTCCGAATTACAAAAATAGTGATTCCCATCAGGGTGGAAATCGTCGGTCCTGACACAAACGAATGATAGATGGCCTAGATGCATTGCAAGATATTGCTACTAATATTCAGACTTGGAAGAACGAACTTCGAAGAGCATATGTGGAGATCAAAATACAACAACCGGAAATACAAAGCTTTGCCACCATCCTAGTCTACTGGAGTCGGATCAGGTGGTTAGAATGGATGAACGAAGAATATCTAGAAGAAAACTACAATTGAGAAAGGAAGGGCGTATATCGGCATGAAGACCAAGGAAAAAGAGATACAGGAGGATGCTATAAATCTGGTCATGATGCAAAACTGTGGGAAGGAAGCTAAAGACAGAAACGGATTGAAACGAAATCAAAGGCGACCAAGGCCCAAAACGAGCTGTAGCGTGAAAGGAGGGTATATTTTTAATCCTTTCTCGTGTCAAGTCGCCAAGGGCTTAACGTATCACCAAATCTATCACGAAAAGACCGCATGTGGTTGCTTATGAAGAAGTGCCTTCCGAATCCTGAAATAGTCAAGACTTGAAGAAGTCGAAACCAGTACAGTAGAACAGAACGAAAACTAATGTTTGGCGCTGAGACCAAAAATCTCTAAATCCGCCTCTGTCCGTACTCCGTAGCTTGATTGTCTCTGGCTTGATTTCGTATAATTCAGGCAGAGACACTGTTTTCGCACACTTAATTTCGGCCCAAAATCGCGAGCTTTTAGGTGCTCAAGCGCACAATTTGCGTGCTCAAATTATTATCAAGTTATCGCAACCCCTTTTATTTATACTTCGGGAAATCGTTGCGTTATTCGCTCTCCCCGCGCAGAGTTTACGAACATTATGGTAATATTTTAAGTAGGACACCGAGTTTAAATCACGCTTTGTACCCTATTTGAGCAACTCTCGAATTTCACCGGCCACCTTTCCCAGTGAGTGAAATGAATGAGCGAGTGAGTATCTACGCATGATTAGCCGTAATGTTATTAATTTAAATTGAACAGTTTCGAAGAAGCTATTGGCGAAAGTCCGAGGCCGTACGAGAACGGGATGATTGTCTTTTGCTTTATAACGCGGTTATTATACGGTTCACGTAATTGGAGACGCTGCTTTAAAATTAAATAGGTAGGTATAACGCAATTCCACCGTGTGTTATGCAATCGCAGATATAAACGTAAAATTACAGTACTACTTCCACCCTATCTGGGCTATTACTTTGTTTGGCTCTCAACTTAGCGGCTAACTGTGTTCATTATTCCCCGGATGCGGATTAGCACTACTTCTTGCGGGCCCCGACTAAATCCTGACCTTTCTTTATGATGTCCGCGTCCTTTTTATGGCACAAAAGGAGGTATAGTAAAAGCAAGTAGTGGTTATAATCCACCGGTCGCACAATAAAAACAATAACAATAAAAAACACTGACAACGTGAAATATAAGGAGTATATTCACCCAGTGTCCCAGTGACCGTTTCGATCTAGGTTTCGATCAAAAATTAACAATTCGGAAGCCATTCTTGTTGAGTCAAATTTATTTTCCAGCAACAAGATGGCTGCCAAAGGCGCACTGTAATCAACTGACAATTGCATTCAAGTCAGATTATTCCACTTGATAGCCTTATTAATAATGTAGCTTGCCTTAACTGCGGCAGTATTCAGATTCTTCTTCAAAACGTTTCTTCCTTTATCACTGTACTTAATGTAAACTGACGGTAATTGTCAGCTGTCAGTACAATCCGCCTTTGGCAACCATCTTGTGACAGGAAAATCAATTTGAATCGCGAATATATTACTCATCGATGGCGAAGAACAGCAACCTTCTATGTCACCATTTGCGGTAAATCAACAACCTCCTATGTCAATTTCAGCAGGGTTGAAAATAATGAATTAAACAATCGACACTCCAGTCTTTAAACGACTGACAAAACCTCCGATTCCAATTAAGACTTATTACGTATGTCAAGTGCAAAATATCAACCTTCTATGTCAGATAAAGAAGGTTTTTGCAGAAAATACGATGACAAGGCAGAAGATAATAAATAACCTTCCATGTCAAAGATGGAAGGTTGTGGCACAAAATTTCAACGACAAGATGGAAAACAGCCTTCTATGTCAGACAAAAAAGCTGCTATGAAGCTTCTATTTGCAAAAATTATCAATATATTGCTGACAAAACCGTCTATGTCACGTTTTATAGACAAATCTAGTGAAAAATATCAAATTTCATATCCTATTATGTCACTTTAATTTATAGTAAATATTATTTCAACATAAAATGGAAGCAAATGTAGTACATTACGTTCAAAGTACAATTTTGTTCCTCCTGAAAAGTACTCCTTTTTGACATAGGATAGCTTCTTGAATTTCTGCAAACGGTGACATAGAAGGTTGCTGTTCTTCGCCATCGTCATATAAACAGGTGATCAATTGAACTGGTCCACCCAAAAATTTCACCGTACCTCAAGATCGAAAATCTCGTAGTAAAAACCAACAGATTTCAAAAAATGTGGACATGCCGGATAGGTCATTCTTCTAGAGTTCTGGCTACAAAATACCATGCTGAGTCACGTGGTCGTTGACATTGTTTACCATGTACAGGGTGACAACAAAACCAGTGTCAAGATTACCAATTTCCAACTGTGCAAACTTTTCGAACAAAAATCGTAGATCATTTGCCAATGAATTTTGAAGAGCTTCTTACAATATCTCGGAACGGTTTTTGGTTCATCCTCTCACCTGAGTTTACAAGGGAGTGGTGTCAATCTTTGACAAATTCACGTTTTATGATGCCGGTTCTCTTCAAGGTCATGTCCTTGGCCTAAATGTGGTAGAAGTGCATAACTTCGCTCTGCAAAGTAACTCTTCATCTGATTTGATCCCACAGGCCATCAGGAACGCTACCCCCTGTGAACGTCTGCAACCCCCAACGTTCTATTGATACCTTGCACCCTCATCATCACAGGGCGGTTCAAATGAACCATCAGTAATGTGATGGCCAGCTTGAAATCATAAAGGGGAATTATATTTTCGGAATAAATTAGCGTTATGAGCGATATTAGGAAGAAAATGAATGGGACAAGGGAGAATGCTAGAGTCGTGCGACATTCCAAAGTGGCCGGCTTGTAGGCCAGGGGTCGTCACACTTTAGAGGGAGGGAGAAGAGAGAGCGAGGAGACGGGGATGAGGGAAAGAGGACTGGTGTAGTGGAGTTCGATAGTGGCGCTCATAATGAAGATTCTACTTTTTCCAAATGTGATTTTTCATTGTTATTCCATGTTTTGTGACAAATAAAAACTGTGGATGGAGAATTATTCCTTTAGTATGGGTGACTTGCGGGAAGCGTATGATCCGTCCAAAGTGGAGTCGGAGTGACAGTCGCTGGCTGCGGGAAACGGACGATTTCGCAAGCACTGAAAACCCCCGTTTCATCAGAGCCACCGCTGAAAAAAACGCCCGCAGTTAAGGGGTTAACAAGGTTAACAACTTTCTGTGGATGAGGTGACGTAGCTTGAATATTGTGTGGTATTCCCCCTTTGTTTTGTTTGTACGTTGGTACCTGAAGTAGGCACCGCGTTGAAGGAACGCTTGAGGCGTTTGCCGATGGGAGAGGGAGATCGCGCTGGCGCGCGAGCGGCAGCCGCAGAGAGAGAAGAAAATCAGCTGTGAGGAAGGAACACGTGATTTTCAGTGCAACGAGTGTGCGTCGTTTCCACCAATTTAAGGTCGGTCTTTCTTTGATTATTGTACCGTAATTTTCGCTTCCACCCACTCATCAAATCATTCATTTCGATACCTATTTTGTCCGCAAAATTATTGTACATAACCCAAAATTCTTTGTTCTCTTTGTTCTCAACGGGCTTGCATAACCCGCATTTTCTCCTCCTTTGAAATCAAGGTGCTTTGCACTGCTTTGAACTTTGTTTAATTTATCTACTCCCCAAATGATCTCAATGTTGACGGCAAAGGCCGTAATCTAGTGGGTGTGCACTTTGCACTTTGCAAGCACCTGAGTGAGTTGATCCCACGTGGGGCCTCATCGAAGATAGGCTTCTTGAGAGGTCCTTGTCCATCCTATCAGGATATCCCAAAAGCACATCCGACTCCAAACTTATCTCTTCGATTCACGTTGGGGTTTCAATTCCAAATAACACGACGAAGAGAGGGCCACAGGTTGGCTCGAGTCGATCCCCTTGCATGATTACTGTTTACTAATTTATCTTCTGTTTTGTGTGTATGTATCTGTGGGGTTTGTGATGGGTAACTTGCTAGGGGAATTTCGGGCGAATGCGTTATAGATACTTCCAATTGCCTTTGCTTACTAATTGCTTACTAAGATGACCAACCCCAACTTCTCTAGTTATTTACCTCTCAGTTGTTTCTCGTTTATTTATTTACCTATTTATCTCTCATTTGTTTCTTGTTTATTTACCTACACCATTACTTATCATTTGTTTCTTGTTTGTTTACCTACACAATTACTCATCATTTGTGTCTTGTTTATTTATGTACTTGTTTACCGATCGTTTCTTTGTTGTTTACTTATCTATCAATGTGATTTATTTTGTTTGTAAAGTGTAAATTTAAGTAGCCAAGCTTAGAGTTTTCTCCAAAGCGTAAGCGAGCGAGTTTCCTTTTGATGTTACGTAAATAACTTGTAAACGAAGCAGACGTTTCAAAAAGGTTCAAGCACCGATTCACGCTGACTTGATCAATGCATTACTGGAGTGATTCCTCTGTCACTTCATCAGGACTCATTCACACTTGAGTTTTGTTCAGATCATTTGGAACGGGATTTTTCAGCAATCAACCAGGCAATACGCAGGGGTTTCTTTGACGTGTTCTTACCATGTGTGCCTGTCAGCAAATACGTCACTTTTCCTATGCGATTAAATTGACAGTTTGGCATGTTTCATGATTTCTTGTATTGTTCTGCTCATCTGATTTTGTGTTTATTTCATTGATGTAAATTCCTGCATCGCCAAATAATTTGTAATGATTTTTCTTGTCATGTGTTTTGTTGCTCTCTATCTATGTTGTGTCATTTCATCACTGTCAATTTATTGTTGTGAGGTGTTTTGAGAAGCGAAACAAATTCAATTAAAACTTGGCAATTAATTTTCAATAAAACATTCATTTTGCTTTCATTTCATTCGCCTTTTATTTAAGAATTCAGCCTCATCCCCAAGGACACATTCTTATCTAGAGTAGGAACTCACACAGCGTAAGTAGAAGGTGAACAACGTTGGAAAGGGAAGGGACAACGACGGTCACTGCCAAACATTGAAAACGGGGTTACACTACAGAAATGGTGCCGTGACCAGGATACACTACAATTGTGACATATTTTCCAGAATTGATAAGGCAAGTACTTTTTGATTGGGGTAGTTTCTACAGAGGTGGACCAAAAAAAAGATCATCGACGCATCATACATTTAATGGGACTATTGAGATAAGACTTACCGAAACTCTGTAAGGTAGGTATATGCAATGGATATCTTTAGTTATTAGGGGATGATTTTTGGGGAATATGAAGACAATTTTGGGCACCTTGGAATATTATGTTACAAGTGATGTTGGAATATTAAAAAGACAAAATTGCTCACATGTTTGAAATGTCGAAAAGTTTAAAAAGTCACCCGCAACCCCTATTATATAGGGACGATTTCAAAACATCTTCGTAATGTTAAAATGATCAGGGTGGTTCAGGGGAGTATCGGAATGAAGATGAGATAAGATATTGTCTTTATGATCCATCGTTCAGGAGATACATCCTTCGAACTTTGTAAGTATAACAACCCTTGACAAAATGAGAGAAACGGGGCTGTAATGATCTAAAAGAGACTAATTATGCAATGGATTGATACTCATATGTGAACCGCCCTGTGATGATAAGGATGCAAGGTATCAGTGGAACGTGTCCTGTCTGGAACAGACTGCAAAGACGTTCATAGGGAGTAGCGTTCCTGATGGTCAGTGGGATCCATGGATGTAGGAATGGCTGGATGGAGCATTACGTCAAAAATGCGGTTCCCAAACCGGAAATGTCAGAAAAGGCCTCCAAAGTGAACTTGATTTAGTCGGGTAACAGTGGCGCACAATTATTTTTTTCAAGGATTTGGCATTTTAGCTGTCACAAAACGTAAATCGCCAATGCCATCACGTACATTGAGAAAATTTGAAGATAATAAAGAAAAATGCGGCCGAGGTAGTGACTAAATCGCGTTGTTGTTCAGTTGGGTCTTACGAAAATGCAGGTCAGCCAATATTATAGCAGATCAGCAAAAGACCTTATACAGTTATCCGGCCAGGCAAGGCTGCAAGAATTTTGTGCCCTGTCGCCGCCAGTAGCAACGCTTTGGGAACTTGGTGCTTATAAATGTGACCTTTTATACACCAAGGAGGTGAAAATCCGAAATTGAACCCCTCTGATTGAAAAACCACCCTGGACTAGTTTAGCAATGTCGTTGAAGCAGCCATTGAAAGGACTTGGAGTGGAGCAACTTGTGATTGTGGCCTGAAGCTGCTCGTAGAAAATTAAAGGAGTCTGCTTATATGGGCTAACCTACAAGAACTGATCTATTTAGCCTGCAAAAGTGACTGGCCTCCACTTCAAACTCCTCAAAACTCCAAATCAAAATCTTCCAATTTTGAGCTTGTTTCAGTACCGAATAAAATTGTGTTTACTCGTACAAGTGTAGTGTAAGGTTTGATTGGATATCTGGATGAAACAGGCAATTTATTTCAAATATCACGTACATAGGCGCTTATACAGGGTGTCCCATAATTAGCGTGCAATACTTCACCAGCAGATTCTACGGCTGAAAATAAGAAAAAAAGTTCCTATAAACATAGGTCGAGAAATGCTTCATAAGCGAGCTACAGCCCTCTAAAAGTAGTACCCTGAAGATGGTTTTTATTCAATATTTTCGAAACTGTTAACAGCAAAATCATGAAATTTTGCACATTGGCCAATCTTTTGATGTCTAATAATATGCAATGATAATAATTTCAAAATTCTGTCCAGAAATGGGTCAGACTGTGGGGGGTGGGGGGTAAAATCACCCCAACTTTTTCAAGTGTCGTTTTTTTGCAACTTTAGTATAAAGTTATGAAACGTCAAAGCATTTTGCATAAAAAAGGTCCTCTTGTTCAACTCCGATAGGAAGCACCGTTCTCGAGTAAAATCGATTTGAAAATTACCCTACCTGTCATAAAAATTCATAATGAAATTACAAAAAGAAAAAAATTGAGCGTAGGCCATAGAACACGACTACTATGATTGGGGGGAAATAATTAAGACAGGGTGACAGATTCATGAAATAAGTTACAGTGTGTTTGAAAGTTGTGTTTAAGGGGTTTCTGATGCGACTAAAAAAGTTGTTGACGGGAATAGGTTTTATTTTATTTTTTTCGTCAAGTAAAAACTCCTCCAAGAAAAAAATGTACGGGCATTGTTTCCAAATTTTGTAAATTTCAAAAAAAAATTGAAAATCTTTGATTTTGATTTTTGAAAATTCAAAAACTAGATAGCATCGACAATGCATCTTCCCCCAAGAAAGTCGCATGCCAAATTTGAACTTTCTATTCAAAAAAAGGTACCAAAAATGATTTCTACTAATTCACTTTTTCATGTCTACGAGAAATCATTTTTGGTACCCTTTTTTTGAGAATAGAAAGTTCAAATTTGGCATGCGACTTTCTTGGGGAAAGATGATTTGTCGATGCTATCTAGTTTTCTAATTTTCAAAAATCAAAATCAAAAATTTTCAATTTTTTTTGGAAATTTTCAAAATTTGATAGTAGTGCCCGTACATTTTCTTGTTGGAGGAGCTTCTACTTGACGAAAAAAATAAAATAAGACCGGTTCCCTTCAACAACTTCTTTAGTCGAATCAGAAACCCCTTAAAGCTAATTAAAGAAGTTTTATTGCGGGTACTGTTTTGTAAAAATGGAACGTTTCAAAAACCAAGAGCTGGCAGACATGCACTTCGTGTATGGCTTCTGTAATGAGCTTTTTTCCTAAACATAGAAGTCGTGTTCCATGGGCTACGCTCAATTTTTATTTTTTTTTGTAATTTTCATTATGAATTTTTATGACATGTAGGGTAAGTTTCAAATCGATTTTACTCGAGAACGGTGCTTCCTATCGAAGTTGAACAAGGGGACATTTTTATCGCAAAATGCTTTGAGGTTTCATAATTTTATGCTGAAGTTGCAAAAAAACAGCACTTGAAAAAGTTGGGGTGATTTTACCCCCCACCCCCCACAGTCTGACTCATTTCTGGAAAGAATTTTGAAATTGTTATTATCAAATATTATTAGACATGAAAAGATTGGTCGATGTGCAAAATTTCATGATTCTGCTGTTAACAGTTTCGCAGATATTGAATAAAAACCATCTTCAGGGTACCACTTTTAGAGGGCTGTAGCTCGCTTATGAAGCATTTTTCGGCCTATGTTTATGGGAACTTTTTTCTTAGTTTGGGTCGCAGAATCTGCTGGTAAAGTATTGCACGCTAATTATGGGACACCCTGTATACTATAGTTAGTAAAAGACAAATAATTATAACTGCTATCTACGAACATGTTTTTAATATCAATCATAATGAAGAAATCACTTCTGACTTCTGGAACAGTAGACAGTGGTATCGACACCAAAGTGAGCAACAATTTCACAGGAATTTCTTGACCTTAAGAATCATGATTACCTACAATAAAGTGTGAGAATCTCAGTCTGAGCTTAATGCAAAAGGTTAATACTTGCAAGATATAACTACTGAGTATTGAGTACTTGGTATATTGATAATCGAGGACTCAATCACTGATATCTCAACTTTAACACACATAATTGTAGTACCAGTGACAACAAAAAAACAGACCACTGTCATTCATTATTTCACGGTTTTTGCAACAATTTGGACTCCAAATGCACCTCAATTAGGATATGTCCATATCTTGGCTGTTAGTTGCAACCGACATGTCCAAATTGGAGGTCGTTTGGGCCAAATTGTTGAAAAAAACCGGTTGAGTACTGAATGACTGTGTCCTCCTTTTTTGTCCACACTGGTACCAATTCAAAAGGAACTTCAAGTGCTAACATTCAAACTGGTGAACTGAGTGGAAAACATTTTGAAAGAACTTGGCCAAAGTTTTTCAAAGTTAGGTAGGTTATAGCATTGTTGTACCTAAGGTGGGTGACGGAAAAAAGATCGAAATACAAAAGGTCGAAAACAAAACATCGAATGCATAAAGTCGAGAAACAAAATAACGAAACCACAAAACATCGAAAGCACTATTGTCGAAAGTACAAAAGGTCGAAAATCAAAAGATCGAAAAGTGAAATATCGAAAAGCAAAAGGTCGAAAACCAAAAGGTCGAAAAGTGAAATATCGAGAAGCAAAAGATCGAAAACCAAAAGGTCGAAAAGTGAAATATCGAAAAGCAAAAGGTCGAAAAACAAAAGATCGAAAAGCAAAACGTCGAATAATAAAATGTCGAATAGCACAATGTCGAACTGGAAATACCTGTTTTAAATGTGATTACAATTCGGATCGACTGAGGAGCTGTGACTCTCTCAGAGAGCACTTGAGGAAAAATTTCACTCTCACTTTTCGACTTATTCGTGAGAGATAAATCACCTCTAAAAGTATTATGCAAGGCCACCGAAACACCTGTATATTCTTTTAAATCTGATCAGCGTCAGCGTAAATTAACTTAAGACTTATAAACCTGTGCACGCATGGACCTTGTCAGGTTGAGTGATTTTTTTGCAGACCTGATTGGGTTTTTTGACGCAAAATCCACTCTGAAACTTGAAGCTGTGCACATGGACCTCGTCAGGTCTAGTAGTTTTTTTTTTTGAAGACCTGATTTGGTTTTTCGACGCAAAATTAACTTGGACTTATAAACCTGTGTACATGAACCTCGTCAGGTTCAGTAATTTTTTTGCAGACCTGATTCGGTTTCTTTTGACGCAAAATCCACTCTGAAACGTCAAGTTGTGCACATGGACCTCGTCAGGCTTGGTATATATATTTTTTGAAGACCTGATTTGGTTTTTCGATGCAAAATCAACTTGGACACATGAAGCAGTGTACATAGACCTCGTCAGGTCTAGTAGTTTTTTTTGAAGACCTGATTTGGTTTTTTTGACGCAAAATTCACTCTGAAACGTAAAGCTGTGCACATGGACCTCGTCAGGTCTAGTAGTTTTTTTTTTGAAGACCTGATTTGGTTTTTCGACGCAAAATTAACTTGGACTTATAAACCTGTGTACATGGACCTCGTCCGGTTCAGTAATTTTTTTGCAGACCTGGTTTGGTTTTTTGACGCAAAATCAACTCTGAAACGTCAAGTTGTGCACATGGACCTCGTCAGGTTTAGTTTTTTTTTTTTGAAGACCTGATTTGGTTTTTCGACGCAAAATCAAGTTGGACACATAAAGCTGTGCACATGGACCTCGTCAGGTCTAGTAGTTTTTTTTTTTTGAAGACCTGATTTGGTGTTTTGACGCAAAATTAACTTGGATTTATAAACCTGTGTGCATGGACCTCGTCAGGTTCAGTATTTTTTTTACACACCTGATTCGGTTTTTTGAAGCAAAATCAACTCTGAAACGTCAAGTTGTGCACATGGACCTCGTCAGGTTTTTTTTTTTTTTGAAGCCCTGATTTGATTTTTCGACGCAAAATCAACTTGGACACATGCATGGACCTCGTCAGGCTCAGTAATTTTTTTGCAGACCTGTTTCGTTTTTTTTCTTTTGACGCAAAATCCACTCTGAAACGTGAAGCTGTGTACATGGACCTCGTCAGGTTCAGTAATTGTTTTGCAAAACTGATTCGCTTTTTTGACGCAAAATTGATCTATACTCATAAATCGGTGTACACACCACACAGATCTTGTCAGGTTCAGTATTTTTTTTCAAGGCCTGATTAGGTTTTTCCACAGAAATAAATTTGGGCTAGTTGATTTTCAACTCAGTGCTTCTCTTATCCCGTCCCAAACTCTCAAATCATTTGTCTTTACAACAATTGTACATACACCTAATTTCGCGCTCAATTTCGATTTTCACGGTTTTTCTTTCTAGACCTTTTCTTTTCGATTTTTTGTTTTTCGATCTATTGCTTTTCGACGTTTTGTTTTTCGACCATTTGTTTTTCGACCAATTGTTTTTCGACCAATTGTTTTTCGACCAATTGTTTTTCGACCAATTGTTTCTCGACCAATTGTTTTTCGACCTTTTGTTTTTCGACATTCTGTTATTCGATATTATGTATTTTCGACCATATGTATTTCGATCATCATCACTTTCGATATATTGTAAATTCGACCTTTTCTTTTTCGACCTTATGCATTCGATGTTTTGTTTTCGACCTTTTGTTTTTCGTTCTTTTTTCCGTCACTCACCTAAGGTACTTATTTTTACAACTGTTTTTGCAACAAATTTCAACACAGTTACTAGAAAAGGTAAAGCGTTTGTGAAAGCATAAGCTTTTGTTGCATTATAAAACTTCCAACAGGACAAGATGTTTGGGCAGCATGGCAGCTTCGATGACAGCACAAGTGAGCCAAGTCTTTCTCCATTTGAGAACGGCAGTAGATAGCAGCCAAAACGCAGTATCCTAACTAGTTTTTTTCGAGAGTTTTTGCCATTCCACATTGCACTTGGTGAAGTCTTGTATCAGTCAGCAAATTTTCTTTCAGGCAAGTATTATTAGCTTGGAAATATGTCCGAAAACGAAGCCGAAGAACGGAATTCTTCATCTAAAACCAATCCATTCAACGTATATCCCCGAGCATCTTCATCCTCATCTCCATCATTCAAACGAGCATTCAAACTTCTAATTTTATTTGAAGTGTTGACTTGGGAGTTGCCGAGTTTTCACTATTTTCTGCAAGAAATCAGAACCTCATTGAAAAATAATCATGTAGCCCCCGTTTGCACCAAAAATTTGATCATGAAATATTAAATCGAGCTTTTTTTGCTGAATTTTAGCGTAGTACCTGATGAAAAATGCAGTTTTACAAAAAAAAAATATGGGAAAATGTTCATTTCTCAACAGCTTAGATGCATCGCCTGTGGTCAGTCAACTGGCAGACCAAAGAAAATCCTCAATTAGCTATTTCATGATTAAATTCTTATGCTGCAACCGAGGGTAGGTTTAATAAAGATTGCAATTTGTTGGGCGATTTAGCCCTTTTTTCTAAGATGCCTGATGGATGTAACGCCACTGAAGGTGCTGTCAAATCGCATAAGTGAGGTTATGTAAGGTGGTGGAATGGAGCGTTTTTCGGGGAAAAAATGAATTAACATGAATATTACGGCCAGTAATTCATCAAACTTGACTTACCGATGAAGCGCAATGCCCTCTGAACATGAGGTTGTGGTCCGCAACAGCCCGCACAATTTACAGGACACCATCGTGGACAACTCTGCAAAATGAATCGGATTACAAACGAACTGTACTGGAACTGGTAGAAAAAAACATTATTCTCGTTGCTGTTATGATAGATCAGACATTACTTACTCAGAATTACAAATTTTGATGCACTCAATTCCACTTATTTGGACTGACGCGATTTTTGTGACAGCCAGTTGACGGTTTCGAACAGCGTGTTGATTATATTTCAAAAATCAAGTTCACCTTGGAGGCCTCGCTTCCGCTTTAAGCCCCGCCCCTCAGCTCAAAATCGGGTACCAAAAATTCAATTGTTTTTGGCTTTATGCTCTATCCAGCTATTCCTACATCCATGGTGGGATCAAATTCGATTAGGGTTACTTTGTAGAGCAAAGTTAGGCACTTCTACCACAGTTGAGCCAAGAACATGACCTTGGAAAGAACTTCATAAAACGTGAATTTGTCAAAAACTGACATGACTCCCTTGAAAACTCAGATACTACTGTTTAAAATTGGCCATTTTGACACTGGTTTTATTGTCACCCTGTACGTTGTAAACAACGTCAATGTCCATGTGATACAGCATGTCATTTTGTAGCCAGAAGAATGACCTATCCGGCATGACCACATTCTTCGAAATCGGTTGATTTTTCGACGAGATTTTCGATCTTGAAGTAGCGTGAAATTTTTGGGTGGACCAGTTCAATTGATCACCTCTTTAGTTAATCGTTCTCTTGGTGCGAAAGCAAAGACCACCGGTCAGCGGGACACACTCATGCCATAATGCAGCTAGCTTTCACTGGTCAGAGCGCTGGGCCCCACAATACATTTTTCTTGATAATTTATGGACTGAAATTCAGTTTTGTGCGAGTCCTTCATGCGTGCATAACATCAACATGATGTGAATGTGTGCAGCATTATTAGAGAAGTATGCTGCAGCAGATAAAAGAGGTGGAATTTATGAAGGACGCGTTATTTTCGCCGTATACAACGCGACCGACTAAAATTTCCGGTGTGGTATATTCTACGTTTTGAAATATGGTATCTCCGGAATATTATATGGAAGAAAATGGAATAATGCGGAATGTGCGAGGTTCAGTTTCCAATTAGGTTGAGCTTTCCATCGCGCGCGCGGTTTGTTCTGGACGGGCGACGCTGCGCTGGCGATGGCGCGACCTTTTCTTGTGATTTCCCGCACAGCATCCAGCGGGATGTCCCTGATGCAATTATTGAAATTTCGCCCTTTTGAGCACGGCAAAATGTAAAGCTAATATGCGGAATATTATGGATAAAAAATACCGTGTCCGAGATTTCAAAATGGATCAATTTTGGAATTTATCTAACCCAAATGAAGTCCTCGTTTAAGTTTTGCGTTCCAACGACTATATTTTATGGATCACTGCACTTCTTAAATCACACTCTCCACAATCACTTCTCCACCTTATTCACCAAACGTTTCGTATCTCGTTTCTCCCGCATTATACCCAAACCAAAACACATCACCTGCACTGAGATCAACGAGTTCAGTTGTTTGCGTACCACTATAGATTGAGGACGGCTGGTTAAAAGCTAATGGCGGACCAGGTTACGCGGTACGACCATAGACGGTACGACCATAAGCATTGAGGTTGAAAGACGGCTGAGTTACATCCCCATTGCGTTGGAAATGATGTGCTAAATTTTCTCTGTCTCGGACAGTGAAGTGGTGAACACCTTTGCCTTCAGTTGGCGGTAAAGTCGATGTCCGAACCAGAAGAAACGGACTCTGGGGAAGTTTCGGCTTCGAGTGTTAACATTCCTTACCAGCACCCTTACATGTACAGGGATTTTTCGCTCGCGAGGGGTTTAGGGTTTACCCGAGTACCTGCATTTGGGCTTTGCAATAGCTGTGGTCAGAATACTCGCCCAGTTGAGAATCTTTGGTAGGGGCTACATCAGACTTGTGCATCGGGGTGTCTGTTATCGAATCCTTGAGGAAGAAATTTGTTCCATTTGTAACATGAATGAAAGAGAGACCCTGGAGTACATGTTTCTTAGATGTCCCATTTACCGCTGCAAAAGATGTTCTCTCCCACCCGAGCTCCCACCTAATTTGAGAACTTTTAGAAATTTGCTTTTCGCCCTGAATAATCTCGACCAGGCTTCAGGTAGAGCAATTTTCAACTTCACTGTGGGTGTCTTGCAGTTGAGGGCTTTTAGCAGAAATGAGTAGTGTTTATTTTTGATATTGTTTGTCTTATTTTCTTTTATCTTTATCAATGGAACTTACATTGTACCTGTGCTGTTCAAAATATTACATTGGCTGTATCACGCCGGACCCACTGTTATGGGAATTATGTATTCTCGAATATACCATGCTATCAACAAAATTAGGAATTGAGGTAGGCTGTGACCTACTCAAATTTCAGGATGTCAAGCTGCTTTCGGCCAGAGCGCAGCCTACCCCAATTCCGAATTTTGTTGATCGCATGGTACAATAAACGAATAATAATAAAAATAATAATGGCGGACCAATAAAGGGATTATTAGTGTAGAAATCGAGTAAGCGTGAGGTTGGCATAGAAACATGGGAATAACAGCGATAGATTCCAGAAGAGAAAAATATCGTCAAGTCGGAAGTAGAGTGAGGTAATAATTTATTCGTTCATAATGCTTTGATAGCACTGGCTGTAAGACATTGATTGGAAAGATGAGAAATCCAAAACTGTGGCGTAAATGAACACTCTAATCAAGCAAGCTGTTTACTTATTATACTGCACTTCTATATTATTGATAGAAGAAGCACTTAAGGTCACACGTCAATTCCACGGTTACGCTTCTAGCAGTATTACCTCCAATTTTAATTGCTCAATAACTATTTCCTATATTTACACTGCCCGGTTCTTGATTACCATGCATCTTTAACTGGCAATTTTTGAAAGGTCAGCCATCAGCAGCATTTCCTCATGAACATTTCAGGCGTTATAGCGAATCGGAGAGCGAAACTTTTCGCTCGCCGCCGGACCATCCCCTCCATCAATATTTAGTTGTGTCCTTTTTCGAAACAACCCTCTGCCGCGCTGAATTATTTACTTAAATAACATTTCGCTCAAAAGAACTTCCAAACAATAGCTCGTCAGCCATGGCATCCAGCGGTGTACCAAGAACCAATTTGAATTTTAAATCCTGCAGCACCACTCTCCTTGGAACTATTTGAATATTCTTCCCTGAGCGCGTCCTCTAATCGTGCCGTAACTCAGACGGATAGAGGTGCAGCCCTAATAGCCAACCTACGGTTCTAAGGGGGTGTTTCACGGGTTTTGGCAAAACATGAATTTAAATACTATGGCCTTCGTAGAGCCCACATGTTTTCTTTATTTGATTTCTTGCGTTCGTTTAGGCTCCGAAAAAGAAATAAGAAAATTTCGCGTGACGTCACGCTTACTGAGAATCGGATACGTAACAGATGGCGCCAGGTGAAGCTGTAGAATTTGTTGCTGGAGGTAGTACGGACTTGGTAATGCGGGAGGCGGGTGATCTTTGCCGGGTGACGAACAGCTGATTCCGAATTCCCGAGAAAAATCTCTGCGTCAATTTCACGTCAATTTTGGAGTATTTTGTGTTGAAATGGGGGTGAAATCTGCTGTTTGCTTGAACAGCGTTCGAATATTTCCAATACCTACCTCCCTGGTATTGGAAAAAAAAAAGAAAACTGATTCAGCCAATCTAGAATCATGGGATATCGACAGAAAAATTCAAGAATGCCGCCAGAAGCTCTCATTTGGTCTGCAGTCTGCAGCGGCCTGAGACCTAGCTTGAGAAGTCTATCTGAGGTTATGGTTGCCTTCCCTGCATAAACAAAAAACAAGTCATAAACCAGCAGTAAAGAAGTCTGCTGTCTAGTCCCACTGGAGTGATTCATGGTGTAGTGCGTCAGTTGCTTGTTCCTGATACACAATACACATTACACGTCAAAAGTGACAAAACGTGATTCAAACTTGAAGGCGCCAAAATGTCGGTGAAGTAGGTCACGTTTGGTTTGCGCGTGAGGTTGACCGAGTGACGTCATAGTTCAATTAGAAACTTGTTTTTTTTTCTAGAAAATTAGAGGAGAAATTAATGTGCGTGTTACATGAAAGGCTTAATTAGATCAGAAACTCAATGAAAAATCACAACTTTTTTCCCAATATAGCACCCCATTGGCCCCGCGCAAATGTTTTTGGTGATATAAGCTTCTGCAGGTCAAACCTGGCGAAGCTGAATAGTTGCGAGGTCAGAAAGGATTCGATGAGGTCCTGTTGCCGCTGGTGTCGCTGCCTTGATGCCGTAATAGAGTCGTCGGTCGCCATCCTTGCGACCCACCTACCTTCTTCATTTCACTTAAGCGGTTTAACCCGTGCCGGAGGTTCGTTCCTCTTTGCTCGTTTAGTTGTATACTGTGCGCGGGTGAATTCGAAATTAATTCCTCGGAATACCTAATGCAGCGCGACGTAATATTCCCCGGAACAACATTCAAAAGGCGATTAAAAGTGCGGTAGTCCATTGTTCTTTTGAGGAGACTCGATGATTGCGACGGGCTTTGTAGAGCCTTAAGGGTGGTGGCATTTTATTGCTTGTTCCAAATGTATATACACCGCGGGCTATCTGGGATTACGGCAAGTCAAAGAGTACTTACGGAGTTCACAAATAACTGGGACAACAAGAAGTATTGTTGTCTGCGTGGAGTTCGATCAAAAGAGATTCGTTCCCAACCAGGTAGGCATTGTTTAATTTTTCTGAGCTCACAATACCGAGACAATATAGCTCACGAAATGCATTAAGAAAAGCTCAGTTTATAATACTAGAGAAACACCAGTATATGCGTACCCAATTCGCTTTTCTGCGAAAACTACTTCGCCAATTTCATCGGACAAGACTTTGTCAGTTGAGCTCCTCCAAGAATACCGACTACAATATTTCCTTGCAGCCTCTGCATTCTGCATCCTCGCCAGTGCAGAATAAAATTGCACACTCGATTGAGTGAGTATTTTATTCTGGGTATGGTGCAAATTGTCTGAAAGTCTGTGGTTAACTGACTGTATGATATTGCACTTTGAACATCTGCGTTGATGTAGCGATGTAGATGTAATGTGCGGAGATGCTCCGTCTCGCTTCACTTTGATGAATAGCTGCCAAAGTTGCAGCGAAGTGAGTTGTGCTTCTCCACCTGCTCTATCGTAACGTTACTATGCATTCCAAGACGGAACAATGAATAATTAAGGAATGTTGACATTTGTTGGTTGCTCAATGCATAGTCTGGTCAGATGCAGGACAGGACTCAAGGAGTCGCGAATGAGGGACCTCCGACTTTTGATCAGTGAACATTATCGTATATTCAGATGAAAAGGTTAGCCCTCGGGTTAGTCCTATCGCAGGAATACTTGATATAAGTGAATGAAGAACCCCGTACGCCAGATCAACTGAGCATCATCACCGAACGATCATCACCACGACGGACACGTGTTTCGACCTTATTTGGATCTCATTAGTGTCGGGGTATTCGAGGCAGTGCTCAGCGATCTCAACGTACGGTATCCCATATATCACTCTCTGCAGAGCACTCACAAGTGAGACTCCCGTGCAGCGCCATCTATGATCGGCACACCGCAATGTATATACGGAGGTTACAAGTGGGCGCGAAGGCTTATATCAGCCCACTGCATCGACCACTCTCCTCCCCACATTGATGGAAGAGTATTCACTGGTTTACAGAATAATGATATTTAAATGAAAAGGCTAGTCCTATCGCAGGAATACTTGGTATCAATGAATGAGGAACCCCGTACGCCAAATCAATATCTGATTGTAACCGCCGCATATACATTTCGATGTGCCGATCATAGATGGCGCTGTACGGAAGTCTCATTTGTGAGTACTCTGCAGAGAGTGACATATGGGATACCTTACGTTAAGATCGCTAGGCGTTGCCTCGAGCGATGAGACTCACCTTTTCATTCAAATATTATTCTTCTGTAAACCAGTAAACACTCTTCCATCAATGTGGGGAGGACAGTGATCGGTGCAGTGGGCTGATATAAGCCTTCGCAGCCACTTGTAAGCTCCGTATATACATTGCAGTGTGCCGATCATAGATGGCGCTGCACGAGAGTCTCACTTGTGAGTACTCTTTAGAGTGATAATATATGGGATACCGTACGTCAAGTTCGCTGAGCATTACCTTGAGTACCCCGACACTGATGAGATCCAAATAAGGTCGAAACACGTGTCTGTCGGGCTTCGGTGGAGATGCTCAGTTGATCTGGGGTACAAGGTTCCTCATTCATTGTTATCATAATTATATGTCTATTTCTTGGTAACAAGCGAGTGGCCAAAAAAGTAATTTCTCAGTAGGTGCAACCAAAGCACACCACTGCCAAACTCAAGGATATTTCGTTGATATTGACGTTTCCTCCCATCCGGATGACAGCGGACTTTTAGCAATAATAAGATTATCATCAATTTTCGTCTTATTCTTGCAAGCATGATTATTCTACTGACACTATCAGCCTGACACAGCCGCTAGCGGCCTGACTTGAGCTAGTGTTTGGCGGTAGCCACCACAGAAAGTTTCAACTTCAAAAAGTAGGAACTTTTCAGGAGCCTTCATAGGAAGACTGCGCAACTTTTCACTTTGCAAGACTTGTGGTCAAAATCAGCTCGATATTCATCTCAACTCAAGTGCTTATTGAGATACTGACCCCTATTATACCTACTTATAGTTTGGCCTTAGGTACGGTACACCCATAAGGGTAAAATCGGTTGGTTCTGTTTTTTCGTCGGGAGCGGCGTAAGCGGTGGGGCTTGAACTATTGATATGGATGTTGATTGATTCATGTGATGTGGAATGGGCAGGAAGCACGACAATTTTGTCTGGTGTCTGCAACTTTTCTGATTTTGTTTCTTTGTCGTCGGGGGCGGCGTATGAAGGCGGCGGCGGCTAAAACAAATTTTCCCGCGATGTCGAAAGGACAGGAAACACGATAGTTTTTGTCCGGTGTCTGTAACTTCAGTGGTTCCGCTTTTTCGTCGGGGGCGGCGGCGGCTGAAACAACTTTTCCTGCGATGTCGAATGGACAGAAAACAGTATAGTTTTTGTCCGATGTCTGTACATTTTTCGGTTCTGTTTCTACCTCGTCGGGGGCAGCGTATGGGAGCGGCGGCTGAAACTATTTTTCCTGCGATGTCGAAGGGACCAAGAGCACAATGGTTTTTCACCTGTGGCTGTAACTTTTTCGGTTGTTTCTTTTTCGTCGGGGGCGGCGTATGGAGACGGCGTCGGTTAAAACTATTTTTCCTGTAATGCTTAATGTATAGGAAAAACAATGGTTTTTGTCTTGTCTCTGTAACTTGCTTGATTCCCGTTATTGGTATCGGGACGGCATCGGCAGCGGATTTTTGAACGATAAATTCATAAGTATTTCAGAGGCGTCAGCAAAAAGAGTTATACCAAACGGAGAAATCCCATTACATTATTCCATCGCATTATTGGCCTCGCAGCTGGCACACATGTGCGTTGCCAAGGCGCCCCGAGTCCCGACGAATGCTCACGAAAGCCTGACCACGATCCCGTGAGTCCCGTGACAGACAAATTAGGGCTTTTCTCATGTATATAATATCGTTGTTTTTACCACTTCTATCCCTAGAGGTCGCGGGAACATAACCGTCACCTTGGCACCTGCTATAGCAACGTTGTAAGTATGCCTGACGTGGCAACTGCGCAATGCGCATCCGTTTCGACGTTGAATTGACATAAAACGCTCGCGCAAGCGCAGACAGGGTGCAAAGGTACCGCTGTAGAAATGCGTTTGTTTTTAACATCACTCAGACAAATCTTGAGTTTAGCACAATTATTTTTTTGATAAAGTAGCAATCGTTCAATAGATCATCTATATAATTTATTACAACTAGATAAAATGGTATTCACAAGTACTAGTAGAAATAACATTATACCATACACCCATCTTTAGTCCGCCATTTTTGTTCCTGCGACCTATAGGGAAATAAATATTTGTTCCGCTCAAAAATTACCTACCCCAGGTTACGTCACTGGGAATGACGCTCCGGGCGCGCGCAGCCGTTGCAGTCTAGTGACTTGCGGTTCAAACAGGGACTTTTGGTTTCACGCGTTGCCAATCGCGTGACAGGTCGGAAAAAGACTTACTCGTTTCGGAAAAAAAAAACGGAGAAAAAGCTCGAATTGATAAAACCGACCGACCGTGCGGTTTTCCTTCTCACGCCTCAACTGTTGACTCCACACGGCAGAGTAAAGCATAATCGTGAGTCTGCGCCTCGCGCCTCTTGGGTGAATTATTTCGTGTTTTTTTTTGCTCAAAAAGTTGCGTTCGTCTTTGCTATGACAATGGATTTTCCCAAGAGGCCGTTTTCGGTCTCAATCCACCGCCAGCACGGAGTAACGCCAGCCGAGCGCTCCGCATTCGCTGTCTGTGCTTCCTAGGCTGGGCCGCTTGTCTCCGAGTCAAGTCTGAACCTATGTTTTTTGTATGCCCGTTTTGCACACGTTAGTGCTATGCAGCTGGCTTGCGGAGTTGGTAGAAACTGGGCTTGTCCTGCGCTGCAGGCCGTGATGTGATTTCTTTTTTACGTTTAGCCCAGAGTCTTGGACATGGAGCTGCCATTTGACTGTCAAGTGACATTAGCGTCATTTTTGCAGTCATCTGCCTGTCACGATTGACAACTGCGTCACTTTTATCTTGCAGGTTGTGTTTCAGCGACGCCGTCCCCGACGTGGCCGGCACCCTCGAATCGTTGTCAAACTCTAGGGGCACCAGGAAAACTGGATTCGTTGCACCCGTTAGTCCGTTACCCATGCTGAACAGCATTGCTCTTCGGCCAGAGGCAGCCGGTTGTGCCTTCAGGAAGAGAGCTGCCACGTACGGGACCGGAACTACGCCGCTGGGCCATGAGCCAGGAGCACTCGACTGGGAGGTGTCACCTCATGGAACCGCAGGAACTGCGTCGGCTACGGCATCGCTTCAGAAAGGGAAGTTCCGTTCCTTTATTTAGTTTTGAGGAGTTGGGTACTTCGCTAATTCCGTATCCACCTTATTATTGTCCATTTGGGTGCAGGCCCCTGCTTGCATCATGTTGTATTTCCAAGATTGTGATTCACCGTCCTTATTTTTTTTTCTGAAGTGTTTATACAGGTGTCCCGGAATAAGTGTTACAAAACTGACAGGGAGATAGAAAATTGAAAGATAAGGGGACTTTTGTTGATAAACATACCCTCCCAAACGTATAATAACGAAGATACAGGCCTTCAAAATTGTTTTTTAAAAACAGTTTTTTTTGCATAACTCTTGTATTGTTCAACCGATTTCAGTCAAATTTGAACTAAAGTTCACTTAAACAAGTCTCTATTGAAAAAAAATAACTATTTCCATCAAACATTTTTAGGGGCGAAGATAATGGGGTTCCCCCCTCCCCATTTCCCCCCTATTTTTGACCTCCCCGAATATTTTTGGAAATTGTTTCAACTTTTGAATTCAATGTTCAATTTAAAGGAAAAAGTTACTCCTGTAAAATTTTGATTAGAGGCTTGGTTTCTGAAATATTTGGGATTGAAACATTGCAAAACATCTCGAAATCGCCACTTTCCTGGGCCTAAACATTGAAATTAAAAAAAAAAAAAACATGATTCGTCAACTGGAATAAGTTTTCTGGGTCTTTCAAGTCGATGAACCATCATTTTCGCTGAGAAACATGGAGTTTTTCAGAAAAAAACAATTTGGGCCCTGGGAAGTGGCGCTTTCGTGATGTTTTCTAATGTTTCAAACCCAAATATCTTGAAAATGAAGCTTCTAATCAAAATTTTGCAGAAGCCTCTTTTTTCTTTAAATTGAACGCAAAAGTCAAAAAAGGGAACCTTTTAAAAAAAATTTCCAGGGGAGTTGAAAATAGGGGAAAAAGGGGGAGGGTACCCCCTATTATCTTCTCCCCTAAAAATGTCTGATGAAATTCGTTATTATTGTTCAATAAAGACCCGTCTTGATAAACTTTGGTTTGAATTTGAATTAAATCAACTGAACGGTTCAAAAAGTATGAAAAAAAAAACTGTTTTTAAAAAACAACTTCGAAGGCCTGTATCTCCGTTATTATACGTTTGAGGGGGGGGGGATGTTTATCAACAAAAGTCCCCTTATTTTTCAATTTTCCATATCTCCGTGACTTTTGTAACACTAATTCCGGGACACCTGTATACTGAAGTCAAAGGAGTTTGCTGTGTTCACTTTTTCACCCCTCGCATCACGTGTTTCTAGTTGTGAATAGTTTGTGGATCTGTGCTACTCCTTTTGGAGGCCTTCTATAAGCTGGCTCAAAGCTGGCTGCGGATGAGAGCCTGAACCTTGGAGAGATTCGACAAGCGAATTATATGTATAATGATTATATCGTTGTGTGCGTTACATGAAGCCATCAAAACAGTTGAATTCCTTCGAGTAAGTGTACTCAGGTACTATTGATTTATTGATTGTACTGTTCTTACCTCGGTTTTCACTTAATTGACCCGGAAGAGGCCTCACGTAGATTGGCCAAAACTTCGGTAAAATAGTGAAAATCAAAATCTACTTGTCATCTTGAAATAAAATTCACCAATAATAAATAGCTACTTTACTAAATACCATCGAGCAACAGGACCAGAACCCGATGTGAGCTTTCGCTACACATCCTGGCCAATAGTTAACAATTAATCAACAAAAGAATGTAATTGTCAGTTAGCTTTCCCGCGAATCACAACGTCAGTGCATTTTCGCGCTGTATTTCTGGTTGTCTACTTACATGATTGGAAATTCCATTGTGCATTGCTCCGATGCGCTCGGCGTTCTGCAACCGAACCTTTATCTGGGGCAAGTGAATCACAATCCATGTTTTGTTTTCCTTTTTTTTTTTTTGCTTTTCGCATCCGTTTGTTCGCAATGTCCTAAATTCGTTCGTTTCAAACGGAATGAAGCCGTCATTATTGTGTGAGTGTAGGAGTCCTCACAGATATCTATACTATAAAGCAGATCTGAAATGTCACAGCGCGTGGAACCACGGTAGGTACTGATAATGAGCATATCGAGCTTCCTGGCAAATCGGAAGCTGCATTGGAAGCTCCCTCTCACGCGGATTTATAAAGCTTCGCTTGATATTTTTTGTAGCATGCGGCGTTAAACAGAGAGATCAGGCTTGATGCTGCCTGGCGGAGCGTTCTAATATTTCAAAATCCTGACGTACTTTCCGGCATCATTACGGCTGTAATGGACGGAAATGACGGGGCTGCAACGTGTTTAGGAAGTGCGATTTTAAGAGAACTACTGAAGAAAATCCAAGCGCGCAGTCCTTGGAAGGTACAGCCAATTTATCGCGTTTCCGCGTTAGGTGCGTTGTGTGTGGTGCACTGAATGCATGCCAAAATAAATAATTATTCGTAAATGGCACACAACCGCAAACACACAGGGGCCATTATGTACAAGCAGTTTTGTTTGCCTTGGAGACATTCACCAATTCAACGGCATCAGCACCTCCGGTAGGTACGGATATACGTTTGCGAGGTGTCTGTTTGTTTAGCAAAATGATTGAACGTTGCGATATTGTTCGACACGTCCGTGTGACGGCACGGATATTTATTTGTTCAAGTCGGATTGGGCGTCGGGATTGGCCTGGGGGATCCTAAAATTAGACAATAAAAATTAGAGCCAGAAATAATGCATTAGCACAAGTCGAGCTAAAACACTGTACCATCTGCACAAATAGAACAGAAACGCATTCAAAAGAGCTCTAGGTGCAAATATCTATAAATACGGAGGAGGTGTCGAGGTTTTCCAAGTTTGCTCGCGCGGCTCTAATAAAAATTTAAAGACCGTTGCCGATTGGAATGAGGTAGGCAGCAGCAGGAATCGTTCACGCGTACCGATGTTAGGTGAACGCGCGGAACGTAAGTGTAGAAGTTCTAATTGAGTTGCTCAAACCGAGGGGAAACCATAAAACCTAATTTTAAAACACTGATCAAAGTTTGGATTAGGAAAATCCACTTCTGACGTTAAAATCTGTAATCGCCAAATGCATACTACCTAAGTATAAGCACGAAAATAGTTTTGCCGCGCGTTGACTGCGGTTGACAGGGTTATAATATCCAGATTCGGCATTTTGAACTATAGCCCGCTTTACAGCCCAATTCAAGCTTTGAAAAGTAATGCTATGTTATAATTGGTCACAACTGAAACGCTCCCGCCCGTAGAATCGAAAGACGTCGGACCTTTTTTACTCTTTGAACAGTAAACTCTTGGAAAAAAGCAAAAAAAAACGTTCAACTGAAAACTTTTTTCAAGCTTGAGATAAGTTTTAGACTATTTCAAGTAGGTAGGTACCTATACAGGGTGTGTTTCAGCTATGATAGCAAAAAATTGGGTAGATCTTGTCAAAATGTGACGAAAACCTATGTCCTATTTTGCAAAGCTCGGTCTAATAACAAAAATACAGCCCTTCTAAGTTGTTTTTTTTTTCGAATTTCAAAAATTTGTAGCTCAGTGACGTTTTGACCAAAATAACTCAAATTCAGCATAGGCTGATTTATCGAAACTGTCTACCGACCTGCGAAATTTTGAAAGAATCCAACTAGTGGTGTAGGAGTTATGAGGGTCAATAATTTAGAAGCATCCGAAGAAAAGTTGACTTGAGGGGACCCCTTATAACTTCTACGCCACTGATTGGATTCTTCTCAAAATTTGGCAAGTTGATAGATAATTACGACAAACCATATCGTAAAAGTTGAGGGATTCTCCTAATTGAGGCATCTTGTTGAAATAAATTCAGCAAAATATACTCAGGATTACAATTTACGTGGAGAGACAGATTATTTATACAACTTTATTTCTACGACAAACCAGCTTTATGCTGAATTGAAGCTACATTTGTCGCAACGTTCCTGAGTTACAAATTTTTGAAAACCGAAAAAAGTGAACTTTGAAGGGCTGTATATTCATCATTAGGCCGAACTTTGCAAAATGGTAGGATTTCGTCATATTTCAACAAGATCTACTTACAGTCGAATTTTTTGCTATCATCGCTGAAACACCCTGTATATTTATGATATCTGTTCAGTTTATACGAACGCAGTCTAAGAGAAGTGCTAATTAATTGAGTTTTTGAACTGCCAGCGATGATTCCCATTTATTTATTAGGAGTTTCCGAACATACCCTATACCTCAGGCATACAAGAATTCAAGTTCACTCGAAGGGAAATATTCGATCTTGTTAACGCACTTGTCACCAAAAAATCTCAACGAGATTCTTACAATAATTAACCCTTAGATACCCAAGCTACGCAAATTTACGTTGAGACCCAAGAGGGGTCACTAGGGTCCCCCGCCATTTTTTGAAAATTTCACGTGCCAGATATTGCCAAACTATTCAAAACAATTGGTAACTTCATAATAACCGCTCAGACTTTAATATATCAACGATTTTATTGGATATTCGAAAAAATAGAATGAATTGTCATGAACTGAAAAATAGTCTCAGCACACACTGGCTGTTCACTTACCAGAAAGGAAATATGACTAAGAAAGAGATAAAAATAGATAATTCTTTCGTAGCACCATCAACACACTTGACAGCAGTGATTTTTCGCCAGTGGGCGTCGTGAAAAAATTCCCGACAAGTATCGCAGATAACTTTTTGTGCTGAATTATTAAAATTTTCATAAATACCCAAGTGGGGTACTTTTGAGGGCCCACTCACCTTATTTATTCAAGTCTTTCACACATCCACTGCAGTTTTCAAAAAATCTGACAATGAGATATGACTTCATATTCCATTTGACAAATAGCTGTGATGTGGGTTGCTCACTCCCTCACACAAAAATGTTACAGCCAAAGTGGCGGACCCAAATTACCCCACTTGGGCATCTGAGGGTTAAGTAATTTTCCAATTCGTCAAGGAAATGTCTGCAAATTGTCAGGAACTACATACCAATGCAAAACCTCAAACAATACTATCTAAAATGAGAACGAAATGACAGGAATCTCATAGAATTGAAAGTAAATTCTTGGAAAAAAACGTGAACTGACTTGAAGAGATTTTCATTGATGATTTATTGGCCAACACACATCAAACAGAAGCTGTAATTTCAGGAGACAAAGAACGACCTTCTCAACTTCAGAATAATTTTAGCCAAAAAATGTTGAATCTGGATCTCAGTCCGGATCACTGTGCGGTGTCACAGGAACGGCATCGATATAGATAGAACAACGGATTGATCAAGTAACGTCTCGGTGCTGACTACATGGAGATCAAGACCACCAAGGGTTTTGATTCTGTTTTTCTCTTAGTACTGTAATGGGACTAAGGGGTAGCTTAAAATTATAAGATAAAAAGAAATGGGGGAATCATAATTTGGGACAAATTAGTTTTGGTTGAGGAATGCGAGAGAATCGATTTTTTGTGCCGCCTGCACAAGGGGTGATGGAGAGTCAGGAAACGTATGCGGGCGCATTGGTTTGTAGGCCAGGGGTCTGAGACGTGAGACGTGAGACGGGGGGGTTAACAAGAAGGGTCCAAGAATAGAGCCGGGGGAGAAGAAAGAGATTGGGGTCATAGTGCCCGACAACGAGAGACGTGTGTAGAGAAGTAAAATTATTGCTCGACAAGAATAAGTTATAAGAGTGGAAGAAAGCCACTGTTGATAGTTGTAGTGCATCAGTGACGAGAAAGGGAAATATTGAGGCAAGTCTGATTTCCATTGTAATCAAATGCAAGTTGTTTGATAGGGTTGAAGAAGTTGTTTGGTTTATAAAATCATAGTGAGTGTTGTTTTGATCTTTCGAACAGCCATGGTAAGCGTCAAGCCGACTTCAATTCTCTGTAGTTGCTTTGAGCTTTTAAATGCGGCCCCTTGTTTCCGCTACCTACCTTCAAGACACCAGAAAAAGGGTGAAAATCTCAGTAACCCCTTCGAAGAGATTTAGCTTCCTACAGAGCATGATTTTGTGGACTCTATCAGCTTGAGACAAGCACTAGCAGTATTTATGCAAATCAAATCTGGGCAAAATCTTGATCACGCGTTAGTTTCCCCCACAGAATAAAATATTCAACCCTTTCACACAACAAAGGGTCTATGGGCATGAGGTTGAGTTTCCAAAGAGAAAACCCCTTTAGCAATGCCAAGAAAATTCAGTGTTGTTTCGAAAATACTTCAAGACAGAAAGAAACATGACATCAATTTTGCAGGCTGGTTAATTAGAGGCTCATTGAAACAAATTGTACTCCGGCGTGCAGCGATGCGTAAAGGTATTGAACCTAGCGTGAAACAGAGCTGCTGGATAAGTCTGTAGGTCATAAACTATAGCACCGGTCGGATAAGAATTCATGAAATGTAAACCCTAAATTTCATGGAAAAAATTTGATCAATAATTAAAATAATGGCTATGATTTCGAAATAACAAGACAATACTTAATGAACAACGATCTTCCTTCAAGTACAATTAAATAGAAAAGATTACTCTTCGTACCAGGGTAAATGGGCGAGAGGGAAGAAAGGGAGAAATTAAAACTGGACGAAGAATTATTAAATTAAACAGGGAATTAGAACTCAAGTGCATTAGGAAATGGGTTCATCAATAGTTCGGCAAATTAAGAAGAATGAGAACGGAATTGACTTGCAAGGGTTGAACAAATTCGTCGTAGGATCGCGCACGTAATGAGGATGTACTTTTCTTTCAGAAACCGAATGTAAACTTAATTAAACAATTCCGAACGCTAGCTCATGTCAGCACGTCAGGAAATTATAAAATGAATAATTAAGGTGAACCTTATTAAATTAGCGATGATTGATTAATTTGTAATAAAGTTGAGGTATGGTTACATGACTTTGTTTATTTTGAATATTTATACAATCCATCACCTTCCAAAGAACGTGAGGTTACTGTAGTGGATTGAGGTACCTATTAGCACGACGTGAACTTGAGGTAGGTGAAATTGAGTTAAATGACTCAAGTAAAGGTAATAAAAATCTACGGCACAACAAAATATGACTCAGGGTCCTTATAAGAAATAAGACGCATCACAGCTTAACTATTTAATGTAGGAAACGGGGTAACTCACAGTACCTACCTGCATATCTACCTCGATATCTACAAAAAGTTTGGTTGAAATGTGTACATGAATTACATAATCTCATCGCTAGTCGAATCTTCATTTCTATCTTGTTCGTTAACGCTTTCTGAAAATATTATCAAGTATATAGCCGAGTATATAGCTCAAATTACCAGCAGAAATGAAATATGCAACCAATTTGTACAGGTAGCTGTGTCGGTTGCCCAATCACATTTTGTATACTTGTTGGCGGCCATTGGCATGATGGCCTTACGATAAAAGGCGGGAATTTCGATTGTACGACGATCGATTGTACGACGTTCGATCCTATACGTTTTTTGGTTCCTTTTTTGAAAATAAAAAATCCAAATTTGGCATGTGACTTTCGTGAAGAAAGATATAGACGCGTTGCTATCTAGTTTTCAAATTTTCAAAAATCGAAATAGAATGTTTTCCAAATATTTTGGAAATTTGATAGCATTACCCGCCTATTTTCTTTTTGGAGGAGTTTCTACTTGAAGAAGGAAATGAAATGAACCGATTTCAGTCAACAACTTTTTTGTCGCATCAGAAACCCCTCAAGGATGGAGTTAGCTTGGTGAAATAAGGCGTTGCGAAATCAATCGCTGTGAGCTCATTCCTCGACAAAAAATTTATCATTTAGGTCTCTTTCGAAAGCTACAAGGAAGTACTTTGGTTTGAGCCTATAGACATTTTCAGAATCGTTGAGTATTTTTTTAAAATTTGACTTTTTTGGATCTTGAAAATCTTTATCACCTCGAACCAAAGTACCTCCTGGTAGCTTTTGGAAGAGACCTGAATAGCGAATTTCTGACATGGGGTAAGCCCACAGCGGTTGATTCGGTGACGCCTGACGCCTGACGCCTTATTTCACCAATTCAACTCCATCCTTGATGGTCTGTTTCCACATTAAATTGTGTTCCGTGCACATACTGACGGAACTTTTCAGCCTCAAAACAAACTGCCGAGAGCTCTTTTTCAATTCGACCATAACCAATCTGTGTGTTGTTAGTCATTTATTATGGAGTGAATGCAGAAGGCTATATTGATTTTGGAGAACCACCGCTCCTAACCCACATTTTTACTGGTCTATCGAAAAACCTTTCCACGTTTCATGTTAAAAACCTAAAAAATACCAGGTTACTGGTCACATCAACTCGATATATTTTCTTCAAGTTGTGACTTAAGGCGCATTCAAATGTGTTGATGGTACAGTCAAGGCAAATTTCCCAACATTTCACAAATCATGCTCCTATCATTATATTATCAGTGGTTTTTGTCTTCTGAAAACCTTCAACTGACCAGACACTACCCACCAACATGTGTTCTGTCCACAAAACCTGCAGAGAAAAAGGTTCAGTTAGCCTAAAACACCTGCAAAACAACATCATGAGCAGGATTTCCTTTGCTCCTTGTCAGCATCAGTGGCATAGATAATGCCAATTTCAACCCCCCCGCGACGCTTTCATTCAGGTCTGGGCTTTCCCGGCCCTGTGGAAGCTAGTCAATCGAATAACAGGAAGCACAAATACAACAGTTGAACTAGTTTGAACACATTGATAGAATGGAAGATGAAAAACCAACCACGAGACTGTGGAAGATCAGAATAATTTAAGAAGTCGAAACAAGAATTCAACTGAAGAGTACAAGGAAAGATGATGTGTGGCCGCCATACTGAAAAGAGTCGTGGACTAGTGGCGGCAAGGATGGCAAAGAACAAGCGGGAATGGGTCCAAGTTGTACGTAGACGAGACGAAATTATGATTATCTCTCATCTTTAGAAATATTTTGCACATATTATTCACGTGTGTGCAATTGAGGAAGACAAAAAAAGCTGAATTCAAAGCTTGTGCACCAGGTTAGCTATCAGGTCAAGAAGAATGCGGGTTCGCGCGTCCAGCAAGTCTGCGGGTGAATTTACGATGATAAACACGTAAACATCTTGATGCCCCTAAACAAGAGGCGCCCGGACACAGTTTGAAGGACGAAAAGCACATTTTGATGTGATGGTGGTGCGCGTCTGCTGAATGTAATAAATCCGTCTTGATTCCGCCATCTTGATAATTTCAGTACGGCCACTTTAACGGTTGAAGTTACGAACTTTTCATAGATCACTTTACGGCGTCGTCCACATTACGAGAAAACTTGCCGAGTAAATGATAACCGGTCCTTAATATAGAGACTCTCGTCGTCGTCGTCCGGTTTTCCTGGATGGCGATGATGACGGTGAGTGCGGGCTGCTGATGCTGCGGTGTGCAGAAGAAGCCGACTAATGGCAGAATAAAAAGCCAACATGTCGAATTACAAGAAGCGATCTTTTATTCATTGAAAAGCCTTGTGTTTGTGTCGCCGTTTGTCTGCAAACTTTACTGTTGGGCATAAATCATTCGCGTACCTATACTATCTGGTTGATGATATCGGGGCCGCGCGCGTTTTCGATTCATAAACCAGGTGTTTCGGGTCGGAGTCATTGTTGCTAAAAGCGGCACGGTGGAAATTACTGATGATGCCAAAACACCGCACCACCAATTCCTCACCCTCCCACCGACCGTATACCTTTTGTGTTTTTCCTGATGCCATTGTTTCATGTTTCCAATTAAATTTATCAGTTTTTTTTTTCTACGTCACTTCTGCTTTCTCCCTGGCTTTGCGCCCGCAAAATGATTTCCATAGTCTTAGAGGCGGCACCGAAAGGTTCGAAGCGATATCCCATCGGACGCGCGCGCGGTTAAATCAATCAGCCATTCAAATCAAATCTCATACAACCTGCTGGATGGTATATAGAGAAATCTGGAAAGGGAGAGAGCTCAATGGAGGGAGCTGGCCGAGGTTTCAGTTCGGCTTCGAGGATGAGGAAATTAACTCAAACAGATTACGGAACGCCCGGGTTTATCAAACAAACTGCACGGACCGGGAGGTTCACTCACTATTCTGCGAAATGACAAAGTTCCAATAATAATGGTCTCTCTGTTATGAGCTTATACAGATAAGTGAATGGAAGAGAGAGGGTAATCTAAATCGAGTTTTTCCCATTTCCGTTTGATAGCTTGACTTTGGAATTAGATCTACTAGTCGACGTGAGTGGATAGGATTTACATCCTAGGCTTTGCAGTGAGTAGACTGGCGTTCGCACACCCAGGCTACGTGCATCCAAAATGCACTTCGCATGCTACTTGTCTTCAAACATGTTAAATTTGTGCAGCTTCACACTGAGTTCCGTTCCGCCCAGTAATACTGTGTAGGCATCTCGTAGCTCAATGCTAGATGAATCTTTTCTGGCCAGTTCCACAGTTGGTTGACTAAACAAAAATCGATGTTAACTCCAATAATAACCAATACAAAACACAAGTTTATGTCACTCATGCGTGTTACTGTCGCTTACGATTCGCGACCGTTATTTTGATTCCTGCAGGTGATACCTGCACTGCATGATAAATACAGTCACTGACAGAAGTGGCAGGAAAAATATCGAAATATAAAAGGTCGAAAACTAAAATATCAAATGCCTGAGGTTAAAAGATGGAATATCAAATGCAAAAAGTTTAAAAACAAAATATTGAATACAGAAGGTCAAAAATCAGAATATTTTAGGGCGTAGGCATGAGGGACGAGGAACGACACATCAATAAGAACAACTACACAGAGCTCTGAAGCACAAACACAGCCGGGCCCAGCAGTGCAGCGAGCAACTTGAGAAGAGGTCTCACCAGTCTCTTGAAGAAATCAGCGACACAAAGGTGGCCGAGAGACTTAGGCCAATTCTCGAAGACTTGAAGCCACTTATTAGAACCATAGAAACAAGGAAGGAGAAAGAAAGGTTCAGTGGAGCTCTAAACAACACAAAAAGATAGAAGGGAGCCAGCAGGGCTTCGGACAACTTGAAATGACACAAGGGCTCTCACTGAAGTCCCTTAAAACCACGAGAAGACACAAAGGCTCATCTGGACTCCAAACGAAATATGAAGCTACAATAAGAGGCCACTAGCATCGTTACGGTTTCAAAAATCGAATTGGCGATACAGAATAATGAAACCGTGGAAAAAAAAGAGAGATGGTTGTTATTTTCGGGGGTTCCGGCTGATTCTGCAAAGAAAGATCCAATAACAATCGGCCGAGTAGCGATTCAGTGTTCCTCTGCTGTTCCTGTTGATGGCAAGCAGTACCATCAGTCATGTGATGTGCCTCAAGAACCAAGATTAACGAAAGCGGCGCTGAACGCCACTCCTAGAACGCCGCCTTTGACAGCAACTGTCAGTAGACGTCAACTTCGTCGAAGTGACTATCTCGGCCCTATTTCTTTCGTCTGTCCCAGATGCCAGAGCGTATGGTGAGCTTCTGGAATGTTCAAAGGTACCAAATCAGTTCACTACCTTACCGTCCAATCGGCGTCTTCGCCAAAGTTGTCACTTGGTCCAGGTTACCAAGATCCTGCTAATCGTTGCGGTTGTCCCGAAGCTCATGCGTTCAAGACTCGTTGATGGACAAACCAAGTGTCGCCCATTGTCTTTGATTTTACTGTTTTAGAATAAGTAACCTATTTGATATTCAGCGTGTTGTTGTTATATGTATTATTGTCTCTGCGTGAAGTAAGAGACTTATTAGGGGGGTAGCTATACCGGTTTACTACACCAATTTCCCTTGGGGTAGGACGGCAGTATGTTGTTTTATGTTTTTCGTGTAGGTACTGTGTTTCAGTGTCGTCGCTGGAGCTCCGTTGGGCCCTTCGTGTTCTCGCAGCGTCATCGAAAAGGTAGGTACCTACGTTTTAGTTTGAAAGCCGAATCTCGCGGTATTGCTCACCCTTTCTATTGGCGTCCTCTGCGCAACGCCTCTTTCTTTTTGTTAACACGCCATGTCAAGTTGAACTGTAAATATTCTTGAACCTTTTCTTCCCGACCATAAACCTGATTTTCGAAGTTTATTCTGTATTTTCAATTCTCCCAATCCCAACTGACTCCACCTTGAAATCAATTACTTTCAATTACGATTTCAACCCGTAGTAGCATATTATCAAATCAAAATCAAATCAAATAAATGTTTATTGTTTTCTTTGATACAATACAGTATCACAAAACAGAAAAAAAAAACAGTATATACAAATCCATAGGCTCCTATCCTTAAATAAATGAATTCTCCAAAGATGAAAATATAAAAAAGAACATAACACAATCATAGAGAGATGGTAGGTACATCAGTGAGCAGGGGAGCACTAGTAGCATATTAGAGTACCGAGAGCCACAGAAACACACGAGAGTTGAGCAGGGCTCCAAACGACACAAATGGACATAACGAAAATTTTCACAGCATCTCGATGTTTTCGTAGAAATACCTAAATGTGTTGTAATTTTCAACTTCCGCTTGACAACTGAGATGCTTCAGGATACTTGTCCGGGCAAGTTTGGTGTTGTCACAACAGATTGTCAGTGGTCTAGAATCAAAGCTACATGCATTGTTGATTTGTTTCTCCACTACTCCACTGCCTGTATTTTCCCAACTCTTGAAAGCGCGCGCGACACATGAAACGGCCAATTCTGGATGATATAAGACACCAATTTCGCAATACATACCTATTCACATTAAAATTTGCAATTTGATGCATCAGATTGGGTCAATGCTTTCCAGCGTTGCAATAATTAGCAACACCTTGATGGTATACGTATACTCCTGCCACCACAATTTCCTACATACCTACCGACACAATTACACGAATTCTCAAGGTGATTACATTAGCGGCTCAGTTCGAAGTCCGAATAATTTTATGCGAAATTAACTTTGCGACTATTAGGCGTAATTATAATATGCGAAAAAGAAATGCGAATTTAATTACCACGCGCGCGACCTCATCACCGGGGTGCAAATTAAAGTAATTGCGAGCTGCCAAAGTCTTCGGCTTCAGCAAACACTGAAAGTTCCACGGGTTGATTTAATTGAATTTAATTGAGTGTACACGCAGATTCGCACCGTGCTTTTGGCAAAAAATTGATTAATATTTTTCGTGTATGTACAGGTGGAGGTGCCTTGATGATTCCCAGAGCAGCGCGCTCCATCCTTTGTCTATGTCTCTCGTTAAGACTAAATCTAATTAAATAACTCTGGGGACACACGACATCAAAGAAGAAGAAGCAGTGCGTACTATAGCCTTCAGCTTTGGGAATTCTTTTCAGCTCCGTGTACGTATATATATAGGTACAGTTTTTGTTTTCAATGCGAGATCTCGGCCTTGGTTTATTCGAGAATTCCAAAGGTTTTTTCGAGCACCGCGTCCTCCTAATACACAGATATTATTATCTACTTTGGATGTGTAATGGTCAAAACATAATTTACCATGCAATTATTCCGTCTGGGATAATTACGAGTTTATCACAATTTTTGTAATGGGCCAGCGCTGCAGGTTGCCTACAGGTTTTTTCTTGAGTCTTGACGTTTCGTAATTTCGGTTAATTAAATTTTTGTAATCTCACGCGGTATTAACTTTTCACATCAAAGGACGGGTTGTTGGTTTTTTGCGCTGAACAAGTTCGAAGTTCTTATTTGGACGTTGGGGTCGTAGGCGGAATGTAGGCGCCTGATGCGAAGCCCCATCACCGCATTCTGTGGGAAAATCATCCGACGCATTAATTATCAATTGATAATAATAAGGATACGAAAACTTCAGAAAATGCTCGAATAAGTCGATGGTTTTCGGTTCATTTGCCTAATTTTTGTGGAAACGAGCAAAAAATTGAGGATACATAATCAGTCACGCAAAATAACTCCAAACGAAAACGAAAGTAAAAGTCGAGTGATGAAACTGGAAGCCATAATCGAGGCTCGCAGGGTCAATGTTGCTTGTTACGACGTAATGTGAGCATAGTTAATTGATAATTATTGTGGTTAAATACATGCACACTTTTTTTACTGGTTTCGTACCTAAACACAGGTGAGTTCTTGTTTCTTGCTCAATAATATTAAATACCTGCTGTTCAAAAAATTAATAGTTTCGTCTATATAATCAATAAAATTAAAAAATTGGGAGCGCTTGGTTTCTAAAACGACAGGTTGTGCTAGGTCACTCAAGACCTCGTTAGACTTCCTGATCAAAAAATATTCGCGTTAGTTCTAATCGTTGAATACCACGTGCCAAATATCTCCATGTAACATGCATGTTAGCGCGAGTGTAGACAGGGAGGTATAACAGAGAGCTTGTAAGACCTTCAGCTGTCAAAACGCGGGACATACATAGACTATAATGGTCAAATAAGAAACCTTTGCTCGGATTTTGACATCTCTGACATGGTTTTTAGTTTTGACGTTAGACATTTTAAGTGCTTGCTAGAGTGCAATTCCGGACTCAAGATACATTACGATTCCTCCAAAAAGTGACAAAATAAAATTTTATCGCACAGTTCAATTCATTTACGTTGAAAGGAAAACCTCCGATTGAGCATTATCATGCATGAGCAAATAAACGGAGGCGATATATAAACTTAGGTGCTTCCAAAATCATTGAATCACTGTAGCCTTTCACCACATTGACAAATGAACTGAATAAACGTTGACAATGTCAAACTCAAAATTCCGACACTAACATGACATTACTGTATTCATTCTTGATTTTGCGAAGAGTCCTGCGAACGAAGCCCAGAGGGAAAAAATCTAAAACCAGAACAAACCAGGTGGAAAGAAAGGAGAATAAAGTAACGAGAAAAAGGGCGATGGGACGGTTGGTTATTTTATCAAGATACTACCTGTCAACTTCTAAAATATATACGGAAAAATAGGCAAACTAAGGTGTCCCCGTTTATTTTGCTAATGTTGGTTGGTACTTATGCAGAATTCTAATAGAATCATAAGCGTTCGCATCAGACGGGCGCGGGAGGTGTTTACTTCAAATAATTATTTGAGCTGTCCTGTCATCAAGGACGTGTGTTATATGAACATTGTGAACATTTGGACCTTCTGTTTCTGGAAACGAATGCATGTAAATTTCACCTGGATTAACACCCTCGTTTTACATCAACCATATCGCATAGGTAATAAATGCTGAGAGTATTCGCATCACACCAGTGTACTTATGGTGTTATGCGAACACTTCGATCTATCTTTACGGATACGATCGCATTCAAATTTACCCCTGATTGACCTCCTCGAAATTGGAATTAAATTTTATATCGATACTGTTACGGTTTCAAAAATCGACTTGGCGATACAGAATAATGAAACCAGGGGAACCAAAAAACAAAAGAGAGTTGGTTGTTATTTTCGGAGGCTCCGGCTGATTCTGCGAAGAAAGATCCAATAACCATCGGCCGAGTAGCGATTCAGTGTTCTTCTGCTATTCCTGTTGATGGCAAGCAGTACCACCAGTCATGTGATGTGCCTCAAGAACCAAAATTGAGGAAAGCGGCGCTGAACGCCACTCCTAGAACGCCGCATTGCCTTTGGTTGACAGCAACTGTCAGTAATCGCCAACTTCGTTGAAGTCTTGGTTTAGGTTGAAGTGACCATCTCGGTCCTATTTCTTTCGTCGGTCCAGATGCCAGAACGTATGGTGAGCTTCTGGAATGTGTCAGTGTGTTTTGTATTAGTGAAGGCTAGGGTGAGAAGTGACAGAACGTCACTGTCAACAAAATGAAACTCTGTCGGAGAGCTATGAGAACAAAAAAACAGTAATAATTTGTGGCTTCGACGAAGAAAAATAGTCTTTATTTTTGCGCTTGTTGTACACCGTGGTAAGTGAGCGATAGATATTATTTACGCAATAGTGGTTGACTACGTTTCCCTGTTGCAGGTTGAAGATTGAGGTTAAATTTCCCTCGAAGACAAGACCTGGGTCCAGGCCCCAAATCCCTGAAAACTGCCACAATAGTTTCTCGCGTATTAGGGTACGATCCCCGGGTAGGTGATACGGACGAGTCACACTGCCTAAAATTACCTGAGCTCAAGTGTTTTAGATGCGACACGGTTCGCGAAACATATACCGAGAAATAGAAACTACGACTACTGCGCCAGTAATGCTAGAAGTGGAGACAAGACTTACAGCCGCCCCCGAGGTGATGTGCCTCCGCTGGCCTGCCGGTGTTACGCCGCCGAAGAAATTATCTAGAGACTGGATTGGGATCCCGTCTCTAAGGGTGGTGCGTGGGTCCAAGCGGTTAGGAGTGCTGGTGTTGATTTGGCTGCTCGTGGTGGACGTAATTGTGCCCGGCGATGGTATGGTGGTCCGAGAGGACGGCTAGCCAAACCACAACACTCAAGAGTCCGGGTTGCACAATGATGATTACGGAGTTGTAGCTGATACGCTCGTCAAAGGGGTGGAATTTGGTCGTGGTAAGATCGTTGTTCACAATGCTGGGGGTGTTATCCAGCCACATACAAAAACCTAAGAACGAATTTATTCGTAGAGAAGGGTGTAACTAGGGTGTACAAGAGCCAACGAAAAGGTGAAGAACGTACCCGTCGGATGTTGTGGGTTTTCTCAGTATCCAGAGTGGACGTAGCGGTGATTTACCTTGTCAACCACAAAGACCGTCTTCAGCAAAGATTCAATGGTCAACACGAAGAAATTGACTAAGGTAAAATGCCCAACTTCTCAAAATTATGCGATCTGCAAAAATGGCTACCTATTTTCTCTTATCAGTATAGATACCTTTTTTCCCAGCTCCCGACGTCATCGAGAGAAGAACGATGTGTACATTCCCCTACCCCTAACCAAAAAGTGTGTTAATGTAATGTATTGTGTTTGTGTAATTAAATTGAAAAGACAACTGCTTCCACTCCTCTTCGCAACCCGGTAATAAATTAATCTTTTTGTGCGTAACAAATGTTCAAAGGTACCAAATCAGTTCACTACCTTACCGTCCAATCGATCGGCGTCTTCACCAACGTTGTCAGTTGGTCCAGATTATCAAGATCCTGCTAATCGTTGCGGTTGTCCCGAAGCTCATGCGCTCAAGACTCGTTGATGGGCAAACCAAGTGATGACTCTTATCTTTTATTTTACTGTTTTAGAATAAGTTACCTATTTGATATTTAGCGTGTTGTTGTTATATGTATTATTATTGTCTCTGCGTGAAGTGAGAGACGTTATTAGGGGGTAGCTATACCGGTTTCCTACACCAATTTTCCTTGGGGTAGGACGGCAGTATGTTGTTTTTCGTGTAGGTACTCTGTTTCAGTGTCGTCGCTGGAGCATCGTTAGGCCCTTCGAGTTCTCGCAGCGTCATCGAAAAAATAGGTACCTACGTTATAGTTTGTAAGCCAACTCTCGCGGTATTGCTCACCCTTTCTATTGGCGTCCTCTGCGCAACGCCCCTTTATGTTTGTTAACACGCCATGTCAAGTTGAACTGTAAATATTCTTGTACCTTTTCATCCCGATCATATAAACCTGATTTTTGTAGTTTATTCTGTATTTTTTTAATTCTCCCAATCCCAACTATCTCCACCTCGAAATCAATCACTTTCAATTACGATTTCAACCTGTAATGATACTTTTGGATCTTGTTCTAATACACCCATGTTAAAAAATTGAAAAAAAAAGATGTGGGATGTCTAGGGTGTATAAATAGTGCAAAAACTATTGAGACCTAAAAGTCTAACAAGAGCTTTACGCGACGCTGTCTCGCACACAACCCATTATACTAAACAGGAAAGAAGCAGGAACGAGAGAGGCAAATACGGTTCCGCTCTGCTACCTACTACTCAGATCTAGTAAAAAACAAATAAATTGATTTGTAATCACAAGCTCATTATTTGTTCAACCAACAACACAATTTTTTTTACGATACCTTCAGACAATGCCTGATTAACTGCTTCTGAACTCACTTGAGTTACTTGACACTTCAATTTGGATTGTAACAGGGTAGCTTATTCAATTCTTCTTCCATTTTCCTTCACATGCGTACGTACTTCTAACAATGTGTGTATGCTAGAGCTCCTGTGGCTACGGAACATTATGAAAATTTCATACTCCAGCAAGCAATTAGATGAGCATATACGGTCTAATGAAGGATAACCATGACATCAAACTAAACCCAAACCCTCGCCGGTAGGACTAGACATTTCGGGGGAGTGGTAGAATAATTAATTGAGCATCAAGTAGCCCGCCGCAGTTGGTACGCAGACAATCCAGAACATGAGCCTATAGTTTTTTCTCTTATTTATGGATGTAATTAAATTTGGCGAACTCAGTAAACCATAATGGTACCCTCATTTTTATAGCAAGGTTAATTCCTTAAACTATAAATGAAAGAGACCATTTTTTTTTCACATTCTATGATGTCACTTGAAACATGCCTACAGAAAAAAAAACAAAAGACCGCTTTCTGTCCGAATATTCGCATCCCGGAATCCAGCTTTACCTGGCGCCATCTGTTGACGTACCTTTGTCTCAGGATGCGTGACGTCACGCGAAACTTTCTATTTTTTTTTCGGGGCCTAAATGAACGCAAAAAATCAAATAGAAAAATAAGTGAGCTTCTCGAAGGCTCCATTATTCAAATTCATTTTTTCCCAAAACCCGTGAAACACCCCATTGCTAATATACAGGGTGGCCCAACGAAAACGAAACAGACAGATCCTCGGGCACTTGATCTCATTTGTTTTTATACCGTAATATGTTTACTAGAGAGACATAAGCCCCGTCATGGGTTCGGCAATTTCGAGCCAGCCTCCTGGAAGCGGCTGTAACTCTCCAATAACACTGAAATTAGCATTATCTTGGGCAATTTGCATCGGATCGAAGAAAAATAATAACACCGCTGTAAAGACAATTGAACCAGCTACAAAATGATGTACCACTCAAACCCAATTGTCGTTTAAAATTTTCGAGGGGTTGCCACTTCGACTACGGAGGGTGAAACTTCACGGTTCAATCAACAGCAGTTGAACGTCCTCCTTGAAAACAAAGTTGACCTATCCAGGGTTATTTCGAAAAAATGACGGCAATGGTCCAAGAACCTATCTGTTTCGTTTTCGTTGGGCCACCCTGTATTGATCATGTTCCCAGAATGATAATTATTATTTTTACAAAAACATTCATTTATTTGTTAAAGTCTCCGATAAGCCGTTGAAATCTCAATGTGAGACATGGGTAGTTCGGGGTTCAATTTATCTCTCTAAATGTAACACAGCTCGGGCGCCACCACTTCACCGCATGATGGAGAATTGAACATAGGGTTTGGTTTCAAGCTATATTGAATAACAAAGAGGTGCGCAAATCAAAAAGCAATTTTCCTATAATGACAGTGAAAGATGCTGGGTTACAAGGATACCTCCATTTGGAGATTATGTTCGCACCCAGCGATCTCTTGCTAACTTTTGCACAGAGCCCAGGACTCTCATTCTGAGCTTAGATTCTCCGGAGAGACCACACGGCGCAGCAATTAGGCCCTGGACGCTACTCTTCTTTGTATTTTACGTGAGTGCGAGCAAGATGGAGATTTTTCTCCACCTGACCTGACCTGACCTGACCTTACTACGGAACCAGTGATCTTAGGCGAGCGCGATGTGCCGCGCCATCTGTGAGTCAAGTAGAGAGCTTGCGCCCCTGCGAACACGCTGTCGGCTCCGATCACTGCGACGCTGCCTATTTGGTCTGGTGGCACGACACTTGATTTCAGGACACTGAAGACGGTTATTGTCTGTGGTGTTCTGGTCGATAGTGGGTTGGAGTTGGGTTGTTTGCTTTTCATGCGGGTTAGCGGTGCTCTGATACCAGTTGGCGGCATTCAGGAAATCGGTTCATTACAAACTTTACTTACATTATTTACTCTATTTACGATATTTACTGCTGTGCAAGGCTCGTGAATTAATCGAATTATTTACGCATAGATAATGCATTATTTACTTGTAGTTATTGTTTCGTCTGTCTCTGCTTCCCTCAAGGTCAGGGAGATGTCAGAGGTTCTCGACTAGTGCCGTAGGACGGATGTAAATGCGTGAGTTTTCTCGTAGGTTTTATTCTAGGATTTATTTATAGCAGGTAATTGGTATTTTCTATCTGTTTTAACACGCGCTGGAGACGGTCGACTTCACACATGTTATTTCAATGTTCACGTGAGGCTTACTTCACATTTCTTCAACGATGAACAGAGCATTCGACGGAACAACACTGATTTGTAACAGCGATGACATTATTATCCGCATCCTTGCTGATGTACCATAAATACTATTATGTGATGAAATTTGGTTATCCAGAATACATACATCAATCCTCTACGAAGGATCTAAAATTCCAGGTGACTCAAGCAAACAGTGCCGAGCAACTACCATGATTCGCAATCAAGCCTAATTGGCTTCTCTCCCGTGAACCCTTCGTATATCCATGTTTGCCGAAATAAGCAAACACACAGCGCAGTTAAGAATCCGAGCGAGGCTTCAATTTGAATTACACTGATTAAAGAAGAGATAACTTTCTTGTTCGCTTTTCTAAAAGTTACTAGTTAACAAAAAAAAGAATTTAACATTCAGAGAATATAAGAACGTAACACGAAAAACGATTGTTTCTTTCAATATGAAGATCAAAATGCCGTCTTCCAGTAAAAAAGCACAGGTAGGTATTCCAGGAAGGATTGTTCCAATTTGAGCTCGCTTCGCTTTTATGCCTGACCTGATTCAAGATAAGCTATCACTATCAATATTTCCGTAAAGATTATTATTTGCGTGTGAAATTGAATAATAGTCAGTTTGGGCGGGGTTCAATCCCAGAGCTTGTTCAGAAGGAACAAGAAAATAATCACGAGATAAAAATTGTACACGCAGCCGGAAAAACTCTGGAACCGGCCTATTTCAGCGAATATCTTCTTGCTAACTCTCCTCTCTCCGTTCATTAAATTAGTACATCGTGCGTATAGCATCATCCCTGCGTCATGTTGCTAAGGGTGAAAAAAAAACCGTGACGGGGTTTCTTTTTCGCCCTGCCATAAGCTCCTTACCACCGCCTCCCGGCCAATTTCCAGAGCCGGCGGGCGGCCAATTCTGACCGAATTCACAGCGAGAAACCTCTTAGCTTCCTGGTAAACTCCTTTGTTTACTTCACTTCCGTAAGTTATAGTTATATTTTCTGCGGAGCGCAAGACAGGTTAAATTGGGTTCCCATAAAAACTTTCCAGGGCTCCATAAACATTCTATTTACTTCGAACATTTATTATAGGAACTTGGATTTCGATTTGGATGTAGATGTTATCTCGAAAGCGTGGATTGGTGTTTTCGATTTAATTTTATAATGCGATCATTTTTTTTTGTTTTCGTCAAAATATAAATCAGCGACACAGATTCGGTATATTCGTGGTCGATATACGTTTCATGGAAATATTCACAGCATCAAATAACAACCAATAATTAAATTCTGATGTATGTATACGCGAAACGTGATCAACTGATCATGTGTATTGGTGAAGCATCAATTATAGTCACCGGGAAAAACTATGGGCGGTGTTAAACAGCTCCATAAATTTAATTTCCGTAAATAAACAGGACGATAGCAAATATCCGAAAATTGCATTTCGGCTTCCAAATGTACGGGCGAACAACAAGTAGTAATAAATCTGCGACCAGCCCTGTACCTGTAATGTATATTGGCATTTATATTGCAAACAGATAATACATAGTCGGAATTTAATTGGGATAACCAGCGGAAGATGCAAGAACTATTCTACGAGTAACTATTCAGTGTTCAACAATTTACATCAATATGGTACCTGCCAGAGAGTAGGTATACCTACCTGCTTTTACCGCACTTCATCATGTTCTCAGAACAAGAGCACTGTTACAAATATCAGGATGCAACCAGTGATTGGGAACCTGAGTCCCAAAAGGACTACTCTACCCAAATAGCCCCCTATCAGAGCCCCATCCCCTTTTCTCACAAAAAAAATACTCAAGTATGTTCTGCAAAGTAGTATCATAGGTCGTGTAAGTTACAACCTCAAGGCAGGGATAGAGGAAAGAATGACGCAAGTTTCGATGGTTTCGCACCTCAGGAAAGGCGTTTCGGCACTCCTGGTCAAAAGGGGTGACGTCTGCCGGGTCTAGCTACTTCCAGTAGGTGACTGGCTCAACCGGAAGCCTGCCCGGGGACCAATTCGATTGGTGACAACGCCCTCCAGACACGCAGAGATGGTGAAAGCTAAAACTGAGCTCCGGAAGCCGACTCCAGGGGTACGACTAGTCGTGAAGCTTCCCCTGGTTCTACTATAGTGCACGGACTGCAACTCCTCGCAGGGAGATGGCTTGTCTCGACGTTGGCGAGCCTCTTGCAACGAACTAGGCTCCCGTAGAAACTGAAATTCACCGTAGAAAGTGGGAACGTCCTCGAAGGTTGAATCGTGTAGCCAACTTGAAGTGAGACTTGGAAATCGCCGTATACTTGGAAATGAAGTTGGAGCTCGCCATACAATTGGGAATGAAGTTGGAATTCGTCATACAGTTGGAACCTTCCGAACACTCGTGTAAGGCAACAAAAACTAACTCAAGTCCAAAGCAAAAAACTAATTTCCTTTTCGTTTAGCTTAGTTGTTGTGGGGTTCCGTAATGGTAGGCCGTGTGGTGATAATGCTTATTTAGCTGGCAATTAAGCCTCTTCGGGGAGACTACCCCTATCTGTTCACGTCGCCTCAATTAGACCCAAACAATTTCGGAAACGTGGGATTTCGACAAAACCAAACGAAAGAAGCACAATATGGTGGCGGACGGAACGCAAACTGCACCACGACTGGCGTTGGCTTAGCACAATCAATGTTAAGCAGGGAAAAGAAAGTTTTCAGAGGGAACTTTCGCTTAAATAGTCGCACCTGGAAAAATCTGACAAGAAGACAAAAAGACGAAACATCAAGACGAAGGCATAAGGCGGCGGCGCCGATGTCAAAATTCATAGCTAGCCACTACAGTAACACAAAAGGCACCAATTCTTCCGTGTGTGAGGCAGAGCCGGCGCAGCCCAATCTGGCAACGGGGCATTTCAAACCAAAACTACTGGGGAGCAGAAGAATACGTGACAACGTTTCTAAACTAGACTTCTTTACGAAATTGCTCAAACTTGATTCACGGTCCAAACTACATCCGTAAACCAGATTTTAAGTTGAAAAATCAGAATATAGGCAGTTGGAATGTAAAATATGCAGATTCAAGTCCCCGCACTTCGTCAGTGAACTCAACCTTAGAAAATTGAAAAAATCAACAGGTAACTAACCAAACACAAATCAACTGCCGATAACCTGAAAAGAAAAGTAACAATTCAAATAAAGCAGGAATCGCATGATCAAGTCACGAAAAAAGTTTCTGATGCCACTGAAAATTCTTCGTCCTTATTGTTGAAAGTTCTCTGATGCCGTCAGGCCAACTGCAATGCAGGTCGATCGATACTTCGTCAGACTTTAACAAGTTGGAACTTACGAATTCCAATAACAAGGCCTCTAATTACGTGATAAATGCATTGGGCTTTGATCGGAAAAACTCATACCTGTTTGACGCTCGACCCCGCAGGTTCAATCGAATTTGAACCTACGATGCGGGTAACATAAAATGTACTTACACACACGCCGCACATACGTGGATATGCGAATATGGTGAATAATACGACATTTTATGAGGCTCATACGAATATGGATGATGTAGAAATATTGGAATACGCAGTTTTTTTTGTGGGGACAGAGGGCGTACGCCATCTGATGTTGAGGGTGGATAAATTACGGCCGGGTTCCGTTTGTGAACAAAATGAAAAGAAATTAAGCGATGTATATCCTTCCGGCGGACACGACGCCGAGCCACGCGAAATTGTCAAGTGAAAAGTGAAATTGAATTAAGCACTCGCTATAGGACCGTGTAGTACAAAATAAACGCAGTAGGTGGTGCGGGCAATACATTTAGTTTGTATTTTATCTCCGATATTTGGGAGAGTGTCTAATGGGTGAAATCATGCCTCAAATTTTGAATCTCAATGCTTCTGCATGTACATACAACATAATTTACCGTTAACTTTACGATTCGATTCCAAAAACGTAAACACCGATCTGAATTTTGGAGTATAACGTTGACTGGTTCTCAAAAAAAACAAAACAAAAAAAAAACAAAAAAAAAACAATTGGGACGAAATCTTTTGGGAGCTTTCGAACTCTATCACGACACTATTTACTATTTCTTACCATAGGAAGGTTCACAGCAAGGTTTACTGCTATTTGTAGTTTCTCACCTGGAAGAAAAAAACACAATCATTAGACGTGATGTAAAATGAACTAAAACTGAAAATTGTTTTTTGGTCTCTTGTTATGGTGTGCCGGCTAGTCATACCCCAGGAGTCGGGTTCCGGAGCTCAGTTTTAGCTCTCACTATCTCTGCGTCTCTTAAAAGCGTTCTCACCGCTCGAATTGTTCCCCAGACAGGTCCTCGATTGGGCCATTCACCTACTGGAAATAGCTAGACCCGGCAGACGTCACCCCTTTTGGCAAGAAGTGCCAAAACGCATTTCCCGAGGCGCCAAAACAGCAAAACTTGCTCAAGACGGGTATTTTGTTATTTTGTGTCATTCTTTCTTCTCTCCCTGTCTCGAGGTTGTAATTAATACGACCTATGATTCTACTTTGCGAAACATACTCGAGTATTTTCCAATGAAAAGCAGATAGGGCTTTGATAGGGGATTATTTGGGTAGAGTAGTCCTTTTTGAGACTCAGGTAACAAAGTACTTGCGTCAGAGCGACTATTCCAGGGAGCGAATCCGCATTTCTTTTTGCCTGATAGTTCAAACGTACCCAAAAAGCTTGGTGTGGGAATTCTTGTTGAAACTTTTGCATTCTTGCTTGCCATTTGATTCTATTGTGATTTCATGTGAATCCCGTCAAGACTTGTAATTGGGTATTTTAATTATCTTTTCGAGGTAAAATAGTTTTTCTAAGACGGCATAAAAAAACCTTATCAACGCGCCACAGCAATTATTCAAGTTAAGTGTGAAATGTATTACTACCCAACGTTCGATTTTATGCCTTATATTATCAGTCTTATTAGATTTGCCTCACCTCTCATTTTCATTTTCATGAATGTGTAGCGTTAAATATTCGCACACAGTTTTGATCGTTGTTATTCATTTCTGCATTTCGATACGCACTGGTCAATTTGGACGTTTGATGTCCTTTGTACTTAGTTTTGGACCCTAGGGTGGTTCGAAATTAGCAAATTTGAATATTGTGGTGTCACGTAAAGCAACTGCCTACGTTTTCTAGAATCTGAACTACTCACAAATCAATACGTCGTTCCAAAAAATTTAGCCTTTTTTCAATTTGATGTGAATTTAGATTACTACAATGCATTTGCATTCTGTTTGAAGTGTCCGTTGACTTGATCCTTTGGCTATCAGTCCGTGGTTTCGCAAGACACTAGATAATTCACATACATTTTGTACAGGGTGTTCAATAAGACAGTGCAAAATTCCTGAATCGTCAAGAAGCTCCCGTTCGAAAAATAATTTTTTTCTCTTGAATTTTCGCCACAAAGAAGACGGGGTAGGCCTTAGAGTACAGATTAGTCTCTGAACTCTCTGCTTATCTTTTTTATTTACTGGGTGAGCACAAAAAAATCATCTTTTTGATTTTGCATGGATAACTGTTTTCCTTGTTGACCGATTTTAAAAATTTGCGGCTTATATTGAAGCTAAAACTATAGGTGAAAAGACCTGAGGATCAGAATTGACTCAAGACAAACATTCAGAGCCAAGGGTTCAATGAAATGTGGCCCAAATCTTAAGGGCCGTCGACAGCCCGTTTAGGAGAAGGATTTGCTAATAGCCACGTTTCTTTCGATTAAATCATTTATTCTGAATACATTGAGGTCTTTCGTTCCTGTCCTAGCTAAGAATTGTGTAGGTGAAGGAATTCATTGACAACTGTTCAAGGAGGAGAAACAGTCCCTTTGTCACCTGAAATTGGTCGTAACCAACACTACGAAAATAAAAACAATGAATTACCTAAACTGGTTTGTCCATTACTCATTGTTTTGATTTTTGTAGTCTTGGTTACGACCAATTTAAGGTGATCAGGGAGCTGTCTCTCCTTCTTGAACATGCAGTTGTAATTGGATTCCTTCACCTACAATTTTTGGCTAGGATAAGCAAGAAAAATCTCAATGTATTCAGAATGAATGATTTCTTCGAAGGGAAAGTGGCTTTCAGCTCATCCTTCTCCCAAACGAGCTGTAGACAGCGTTCAAGATTTGGGCCAACTTTTATTGAACACTAGATTCTGAACGTTTGTTTTGAGTCAATTCTGATCCTCAGGTCTTTCTACTTCAAGTTTTAGCTTCAATATAAGCCGCAAATTTTTAAAATCGGTCAAGGATGAAAAAAGTTATCCATGCAGAATCTAAAAGATGATTTCTTTGTGCTCACCCTGTAAATAAAGGAGATAAGCGGAGAATTCAAACACCACCCTGTACTTCAAGGTCTATTTCGTTTTCTTTGTGGTAAAAATTGGAGAGAGAAAAATTATTTTTTGAACGGGAGCTTCTTGATGATTCAGAAATTTTACACTGTCTTATTGAGCACCCTGTACAAAATTTATGTGAATCATCTAGTGCCTTGCAAAACCACGGACGGATAGTTGAAGGATGAAGTCAACGGACACTTTAAACAGAATACAAATTCATTGTAGTAATTGAAATTTACATAAAATTGAAAAGGGGCAACATTTTTTTTAACGATGTATTGATTTGTGCGTAGTTTATTTGTGTACTTCATTTTAAATCAGTTTATTCAGTTAAGGACTTGAGCCTAACCCAGTCCCGCTTTCATTCAACTCCACTTCTCAACCTTTTGTGACTTTCTAGAACGTGTTGGTAATTACGTGTCATATTTCCCAGCGTAACCTAACGTAACTTCCTTGTAAACAAACCCTATATTTTGAAATCTTAGCAAATGTTTTTCTTCGGTTTCGTCAAAAGTTTTGTTTCACGTACAGAGTCGACATTAGCGAGACTATGGCCCACAAAACTGTGGCGCCCGTTTACCATCTAATCGAACCAAGCCTTCTCCATTGGCAGCTGGCGGGCCGTGTTCCGAATAAGTCGGACCGACACAGGTAAGGCGGACGGAAAGGTACACGTAGCCTTTTTGGCTTCTATAACAAAGTATACACTTTTACTTTTACTGTGACAACTATTTTATTTGTCATCGACACAACATAACGAGATTAGTTAGGTCCGTCGCGTCGTCTTGTTTCACATTTTTAGTTCGGCCCTCTGCTGTTTCTATTCACTTAGGCTAACATGTTTTTTTTTTAGGTTTGTTAATCCCTCCTTGTTTGTTATTCAATTGATGAAGTTCAATAAGTGGACGTTTTCTTTGTCGAAACCTTCCATGTAGCTTATAAAGGGACATAGTTGCAGGAATGCGACGGTCGGCGTCGGGTCGTATTTCGTCCTGGAACCACTTCGGCTATATCCAGTTTGGAATGCAACAGAATTCTACCAAACCATGCACACTGGCTTGATAGTGCAATAATGCTGTGCCTGTAATTTCCAGATCTGCGTACTTATTTATTTTTATGGCTAATTTTGAAATATGTCCAAAACAAATGAGCTTTTGATGTGTTGATATAAACAAAACTACAGAAAGAATGCACGTCCACCGGTTGCCGGCACAACCTGCGAATTGGAACGAATCCAAACTTATATTTCCTTAGCTACGAACCAGTCGTTGGACACGATTCAGGAACTAAAGGCAAACATGTTGGGTAATTGGTGACGAAAAAAAAACCTTTCGCAATCGATATTTGAGCTATGTCCTGTGCTTTTACCACAGGTATAATATACTATACCAAAAGTGGAACCGCAGCTTTGGGTCTTTAGCGGTTGATTTCCAGGCAACGTTTTTTATACCTTTACGTTATAACCGTGCGACCTCTATGACCGTGTTTCCATCGTCAAACAAAAAACCCTCCGATAAAAAAATAGTCAAGAGCAGAGCACCAGCAGCACTCTGTGTACACTGCCTAGTTTTTGCCGTCGTCTGCTCGAGCTCCTCTGCTGCTCTGGCTTTGCCAAAGCTGCTGCTTTCTGGCTGGCTGCCCTCAAAAAAAAAACGCCAAAACTCTAATCGGATTGTTATTCAAAATCGCTTTTAATGTCGGAAGTGAAAAGGGTAATCTGTGATAATTCAGGGGCGCCGTGGAACTTTTTAATTGGCGGCTTTGGCCCGTTGCGAAAACGCCACCATATTAAGTGGCGTCGGCGGGGTTTATGAATGCTGCGAATCTTAGCAGGAACAGCCAGCGTGCGGCAGCCAGCAGCAACAGAGTCGATAATATCGCAGTACGGCCATATTATGGCCTGGATGTAGTAGATCTTTATGCCAAATTACTTTCCGATACTGTAATTTCAACGCCGCCTAGCTCTGCTGTACAGCGCATCTCCTGCTGGGAAGAGCTTTCAGAACTTTTCAGAGCATGTGTTCTTTTATAAAAATATATATCAATTCGAATGCGACACGTCCATAAATAGGGAGGCGGGGGAGACTCTACCAATGGACGGACGGCGACAATACCGCCCGTAGTACAAAGAAATCCGTACAATAACGGCTCTGGTGGCTACGGCGTGCAATAATATGAAATACGACGCCCCTTAACGCAAACCGTGAATTATTCGGATTTCATATAGAATTCGGCGATGATAAATCTGCAGGCTGCAGCCAGCCAGCGGGGTCGTTATATCTGGCAAAAGCGGCGAGAGAAACTGCCACACTATGGCTCATTCAAAATAATCTCGGTTCGCGATCTCCATCAAGTCCCGATAGTTTTCCACCTTCATGGAATCTAGTTAAAAGTTACATTTCAAGAGACAACTGCGTAGGGAAAGCCCATTAAAGACGAGGCTATAACTATCCACTTTAGATATGCTCGTCGATGGTGAGACTGATTGAGCACTCCACCAGTTCACCACTCAACCTTCGGGAGTAAGCTCGGTGGACGCAATGACATGAACATGACGAATATGACGATAAACTTTGTGACTCCGCGCTTGATTTGGGGAGATTCTTCATGCAGAAATCCATCATATCCGTCATTCCGAGAGTAATCTCGAGTCATGCAACGCCCTACGCGGCTTGTTTTTCGAAGGATCAACGCGGCGTTGACAGAGCAGTCAGTTCGGCGAGTAAATTAGGCAGATTCTCCTCAGCTTCAACTCGAAGACGGCGTAAAATTGATGTCAAAAAACGCCGAAACACGCTTCCGCAGTTCCGTGCGATAACGCTCCTTGTATGTTTGGATCAAATTCTATTCAAATAGTGATCACAAAACTTTGAAGATCATGGTCAAAATTTTCATATGTATTTTCTGGGCCATTATGGTGGAGTCACAGCCCAGTTAAAGCCCTCCAAATTTCACAAACTTGAACACTCGTAACTCGTAAGAGTTTTTTCATGTTCGCAGTTTATTCAGAGCATGAAGACAAATTCGCCGTCTTTGCATTCTTGAAAACAAAAATGTCTCCAAGGTTGCCGTTTTCCCTACTCCAAGGAACTCGTGGAGGGCTGTCAAATTTCTTCTGGCGTTATTTCTCCTGATTTCAGGCAACCGACAGTGCGTTAAACGAATTAAAGTTTCAAAGATTCCCAGATCGATGTGCTGTTACAAATTGTCTGCAACAATGTGCTTAACTAATTAATCCAAACGTTAAAATTTACCTAGACAAGATCATTCCACGATCTCAAGAGCGTAGTGTTCCAGTGATTTGGCACAAGTGTAGACGTTCTCAAAGAATGCAGTTTCCGGTCAAATTTCTTGAAAAAAAATTTGGTCTGATTGAGAAACTTTGGTCTTCTGCGGCTAATTTGATTCTTGAGTTTATATCCAAAATTTCATTGAGATCTTATAGTACGACATGTAATAGAATTGCACAACTTTGGTGAGACCTGAAAACGATGCATCTTTTAGTGAATGAGGACCGGTCAGTTACTGATTCATCAGTGAGTGAGGTCTGATCAATAACTGATTTGTTAGTGAGTAAGATCTGATCAATAACTGATTTGTTAGCGATGGAGGTCTGGTCAATAGCTGATTTGTTAGTGAGCGAAGTTTGATCGATGGCTGATTTGTTAGTGAGTGAGATCTTATCAGTTGCAGTTGGTCAAAAATATCAGTCTGATGCTGCAAAGGTTGAGTTTCTTTGACCCAGCTTACAAGCTGGAATCCGCTTGTTTTGCGGCTAATTTGATTCTTGAGTTTATATCCAAAATTTTATTGAGATCTTAGGGTACGACATGTAATAGAATTCACAACTTTGGTGAGACCTAGTGTGACAAAAAAAAACTTGTCGACAACAAGCCGCAGAAATTATATCTTTCATTTTTCCTTGGGATAGAAGCGGGCGGAAGAAAGGGACTTGAGTGAATGTGCTGGGAGACGCACGTCGCACAAGCTATATTTCGTCAAGATAGATCAACAAGTAGTGCAAACACAGTTTATTGTAGTGCATCATTGACGAGGGAAGAGGGAAGAAAACACCAAGGCTAGTCTACATAATATCTTCCATGTAACTCAATAATCATTTCTAAGGGTGAAAGTTTATTGTTCATAAAACTTATGACTTTCTTTTATCCGATACCTGTCGAATGTCTAAGCAAATCTATAAAATTTTCTACTCCAATACAGTGCCAGAGGGCATCATGCGTCCCGCAATGGCAATAAGTAACCGGGTAATTACTGACGATGGCCTGCAGCCAATTCAGCAATAGAAGTCAGTGCTAGATATCCCGAAAATCGATGTGAGCCTTCAAGACATTGTTTACAGGTTGTCCAAGAGTCGATAGGTAAAATCACCCTGACCCCTGAAGATAAAGTGGCTTTCTACAGGAGGATGAAAATTCTATCGGCTGCGAAACAGCGCTGGCAATTGAATAACATCTGATCTTGGGCTTCGCAATCTCGCGAATATGTCCCCATGTGAAAGGTTGTATTTTATGTTTTGACCTATTTTCAGAGAGCTTCAACAGTCACTCCGAGCTATCAAGCCGAGATCGAATTAGATCCGCTTGAAGCAAGACGAAAGTTGTAAATTACAACGCATTCAGGTCAGTGGCGGCTCGTGGTGTGAGTACTAGGTGAAGCAGCTTAGTCAGGAATTGAAGTAAAAAACGGGCTTGCGAGCGAAGCGAGCAGCGCCGCAGGCGAAAATTTTTCGAGAATAATAATAATAATGTTGATAATACACATTTTTAATCATTGCTATTAACATGGAAAATGACATCAATTGAATTATTATCTAAAAAATGAAAGGTCGAAAATTAAAGAAACCCGCTTGGCTGCATATACCTACGTATACATAAACGCCACCGATTGGTGTGCACTCGAGACGCACCGGGATATGTTGCGTAGCCGGCGTCTCTCGGCGTCAAGTTGGCCGGCCGACTTGAACAAAAAACATCAGATGCGGGCGCGTTGTCATGGCAACCGACTTGTTTACATGAAACAATATTGCGACGCTCGGAAATGCTTCACGTGCGCGGCATTGGCACTAGTAGGCAGGGACGCTGAACATCACGGGGAATAGGAAACTCCCAGTGGCGTAGGTTTCTAATGCCCCAAAGTAGGGGACAAGAGGATAAATGTATTTTTTTCATATATCGAAACAAATTTAGAAATCGGGATAATTTTTAATTGAAAAAAAGGCAGTTGGAAATTTTTGGTGAAGCAACACTTCACCTGCGTCACCTGACGAGCCGCCACTGATTCAGGTATTTCTACGACAACATCGAGATGCTGTACGATTTTTCTAGGTTAATCGAAGGCTTACATCGAGGCTTAAATTTGGTCTGATACAATCATATCCAATTTACACCCACAGCTGATTGATAAATATGTGATTTAAGCTAATCACTCCATCTAATTGCATGTAAATTATTTTGACAAAAGATTAAGACAAAGAACTGGACTCTCAAAGGACCTTTTGGGTAGAAAAGAATTTTGAAATTGGAAAATACGACTTGAATCTCAATTGCAAGTCAATTCATTCAAAAAATACTAATGAGATGTGATTCTTCGCAAGTAATAATGTTAAGCTTTAAAATCGTGCAGACAGAAGCAGTTGACTCCACAACTTCATATCTTCATAACTCGAAGAATTAACGAGCCAATTTTTTTTTATTGTTCTTTTCTGTGCTTTGTCAACGTCTCCCGCAACGTATGTACATGTGATGACGCAAGAATTAATTCCCCTTCATACAGGAGGTTTCCTTCCCCTTTGAGATAGCCCAGGCGTCAGGAAAAACAATAAGGAAATAATAGTTTACTGGCTGGAAACCAGCTTAAAATAGTTTCCCCCCTTTCGGAAATGTCGACGTGATGTCGCCATCATCAACAGGAAGTGCACCAGCGTGGTTTTTGCCGAATATCTTAATTTTGGGTCATCTGACGGCAAAATATGTAAGGAGTCATTTTGAAGCCTATGAAATTCCCTAAAGTTTGATTTTTAAATCAATTTTCTGCGATCTATGATCTTTGAGATAGAGCTTTTGGAAGCGAGAGTCATTGTCGTGAAAGCTCCATGGCCACTTGACTCAAAAAACTAAAATGTCGATGTGACAAAAAAATTTAAAAATGAGATTACCCGAGGATCCTTCATGATATAGTTGCGGTGATAGTCTTGAACTCTTCCTCTTGAACCGTAGATTACGAATATTGAAAAGTCAAAAACGTCACATTGTACATGTACAGGGAACTACGTGTACTACGGGAATCAAATCAGAACAGAGAAATTTGACATATTTCTTCGATTTAGCCTATGCGAAACTCTAAGCACTTATCACGAGTCCAATATCAATATGCATTGCTCTGTTAGCTTCACTTGATACACTTAAGAAGTGGTCAGCTCACAGTATTCCTGTAAAATGTTTTGAAGGCCCTCTGAAATCATCAAAATTTACAGTAGCAAGAAATGTATGTAACAGTTATACCGCTTACTGACACCAGATGTTACAATATTTTGCGTACGGGTCTGATTTTGAAATTTTTTTGTCACATCGACATTTTAGTTTTTCGAGTCAAGTGGCCATGGAGCTTTTACAACAATGCCTCTCGCTTCCAGAAGCTCTATCTCAAAGACCATAGGTCGCCGAAAGGTCATTTAAAAACTATTCCGTAGGAAATTTCATTGGTTTCAAAATGACTTCATACATCTTTTGCCGTCAGATGTCCCAAAATCAAGATATTCGACAAAAAACCACGCTGGTGCACTTTTTGTTGATGATGGCGACATGACGCCGACATTTCCGAAAGGGGGGAAATTAGTATGTCAAAACCTAAGCCACACAGATCGTTTTAAGCTAGCTTCCAGCCAGTAAACAATTATTTCCTTATTGAGCTGGTTTTTGCTCCCTGGCGCCTGGGCTATAACTTGAATGAGGAAAAACTTTTCCTGGACAATTTCAGGAATTTTTGTAGATTTCAGAATTGAGAACTATAATATTATACATCCCATAATATACAGGGTGTCGCAAAAACCTTTTTTTTTTGTTGATTAGACACCCGCATATTCAAAATAGAATCGATTTAGTTTTGCATTCCGAATACAAATATATCACGGTGTTTAGTCATTTCCGAAGGTAAATTGTCAGAAAAATCACAAAAATTCCAATATACTGACTAAACTTACGTTTATTTAGCTAAAAAATGTTCTGAAATTTGGCTCACAATTTTTTTCAACTGTGCTAGGCTACTACTCGAGTTTTAAAAGAGTTTATCTCCTCAAAAAACAGACTTAACCAAATTTCAGAAATTTTCTAGCCAAATAAATGGAAGTTAAGTCAGTATCATGGGATCTTTGTGAATTTTTTGACAATTTGCCATCAGAGATAACTCAATACTGTGGCATATAGGTATTTGTATCCATAATAAGAAACTACATCGATTTCAATTCCACCATACAGGGTGTGGCATCAACAAAAAAAGTTTTTTGCGACACCCTGCATATTATACGTTGTAAAATGTTGAAGTTTTCAGCTTTGAACTTCACGGAAAAAATTGTTTAAGAAAAGTGGTTTCCTTTTCAAATTATATCGAAGGGGAAACCTCAAGTATGAGGGGAATTCTCGCGTGATCACCCTGTACAGAGGAGAGAATGCGTAATTTTTTGATCACTCGGTATTTCTACTACGATTTCACCATAGCAGAGTAAGGATAACAAACCTCAGAAGTCATTCATTTATTCTTTGCGTACAAATCCAAACCTTTCACCAAAAAGTGTTTCACCAAATGTTGGTCACTGTAAAAAAAGGTGGGAGCTTTGGGTGGGGATATTTATCTCACAATCAAAAAGGGAATACATCAGAGGAAAGGAATGTCTTTGAATGACGGCCCCGTGGCGTAGGTGGTTGTGTGACTGCCTACGGTCACGAGAGCCCCGGGTTCGATTCCCGGACGAAGTCTAAATGTTTGTGCTGTCTAATTTAGAAATTTTTTACTATTGTAAAAGTGAATAGATAAAGGCAAAAGCTCCTATGGACAATGTGGGCCGATAAGGAGAAAAACAACCAATCAATGTCTTCAAATGGTCAAAATTTGTCAACTGCTTGTTTCAGGTGTCCAGTGAAAACTGAAAACAGTGAGGTAAATTATTATTTCTGGAAGAAAGTGTGAGTATTCTGACTCCAGAAAAAATTATTCAAGTAAACAAGCGATGGTAAGGACACATTTTGCACTTTATAAGGGTGGACAACAAAGAAGGGTTGTTTTGAGGTTTTGAATTTGGTCACATGTGCAGTTGAATCCAGTGGACGTGAAAAAGTGAGAGGTAAATTTTGGGCGGGTGCGATGTGAAATTTTTGCCACTTCAGAAAAAACTATATGATTGGACATCGGGTGGTCTCCATTGATATTATTGGACATGAGGTAGTATTCATAAGTGGATATTTTGTACTTCATAGCTGTGGCGATTTTTCTCAAATACGCCGCTGGATACATTTCGTTAAATAATATAACTCAATCTGTCTCAATATCCTTTTTTTTGGTGATACTAAACGATTGAAACACATCGGTCTTGAAGCTTTACTCACGTCGAAAGCTTCTTTGGGATCAAGCAACAAAGTATTTAACCATTCGTGGTACGGACTCAACTCCTGTATACTTGTATAGTTTCGCTCTCCTGCTCGAATACTAAATAGGTGGGTAGGATCGATTATAAAATAGTTGACATTGCCTACGGCAGGTATAGACAATTACCGAAATGACCGATTTCAATTCCACTGCGCCACAAGGCTGCGGACACCGGACACATCGAACGACGAGTCGTCATCTAAATTGTGGGTACATCGTTGCAACCTGCCATAACGCAATTTGCGCTGGTGTATTTAACGAAGTTAGGTCGTGACGACGATATAATGCTCATAACTTCAACATATACCTGCTCGTTACCTACGTAAATGAGCTGCGCCAGAACGGAGGGAGCTCACTGGATTTGAATTGAAACCTACGACTGTGTCTCCTGCAACAAATTAACCTATTTTCGTGAATTTATCATTACATAATCTAACCAATTTCATGTTAATCCTTAAGATTGATCACCTAACAATCCGCTAACCCTTACAACTTCCTCCCCGCACCACCCGAGCAGACCCCATTCATCAAAGTCCCCATCATGTAAAACGTCTTGTTTCGTTTCCGAAAATCTACATATTTATAAAAACACTTCACATGGTGTGTTCCCCGGTCGACATAAATAGTATTTTTCTATATGCGTTAGTATAATTGAGAAAACTAGGGCGGAAAATGGGCCTTCCGCACAGTTCCGCTTTTAAAATCGTGACGTAAATACCGACCGTATTATGGCATTGCATTATTTTGCTTTCAACATTAGGTATGTGGATTATTATCAGTGTCGCATCCTATAGTAATGTACATGTTCATTTCTTAAATGTGCGCTTCCGCGAGTAACCTGCTACTGTGTAATTTTATTACGTTATATTTAATTTTTATAGACACGAACTAGAACGACAACAACGTTGCTCAATTATTATTAGCTCTATGTCTATACCTATAGGCACTACAAAAAAATGTGTCGTGCATCCGTCAAAAGAAAATGATAAATCGCCTGATTGTACTTAGATAAATTTCTTTATGACAAATCCCTTTTCTCTTTTACGTAAAAGCACAGCACTAATTCTACCGAAATTTATCTTTAGCTCGATCCGTTCATTCCATGAAGTAAGTTTCACTTTTTTCTCAGTAGGTCATTTTACTTTGCTTTACCATTTAAAACTTTTCGTCTTACTTCTAGGTCTATACGCAGCAATCAAATCAGGCTGGTAAGAAGTTTTCGATTGTCAGTGCCAATATAACATTTTCTTCGACTTATCGATTCAAATCCTTTCAAAGTGACATAGCAAAATTTGGCAAAAAATTGGTTGATGGTTGACTTCTATTGCTGACGATGCATTTGTTAGTGGATGAGGCCTGCTCAATAACTGATTTGTTAGTGAGCGAGGTCTGGCCATTTGAAGCTGATCAAATTTGGTACATATTGATAGATGTGTGTTGTGTTGGAAACGATGCATCTTTTAGTGAATGAGATCCGGTCAAATACTGATTCGTTAGTGAGTGAGGTCTGGTCAATAACTGATTTGTTAGTGAGTGAAGTCTGGTCAATGACTGATTTGTTAGTGAGCGAGGTCTGGTCGATGGCTGATTTGTTAGTGAGTGAGGTATGATCAGTTGCAGTTGGTCAAAAATGTCTTATCGGTCTGATGCTGCAAAGCTTGAGTTTCTGAATCCGCTTGTTTTGGCGTGGTTTGGTAATACTGCCGCATTTGTTTGAGTTTTGTTACTCAAAAAAAAAACTATCTTAGTGAGTTGGATTTGTTGGTAAGGTAAAGTTGTTGTGGGATACTCTTTGCCAGATGTGTATATTTGGTGACCGGCCGGGCGGTGGTCCTCTGACCCGCCCCTTCGCTCGGGTCACTTCCTGTTAGTTAGTAAGATGTTGCTTTTTCTTGTTTTTCAAATATATATTACACCAGTCTCATCTAAGAGCTCCTGCAACACGGAAGTGCACATCGTGGCATAAGTCCCATGCACTTTCATTATTATATCAATCATAAGCATTGAACCGTTGTAGTATTTTCCCGGTAATAAACACCCTTAAACTAGAAGGTGAAGGACTATTATTTATCATCGCACAGTTGTCGCGTCTTACTACAAGATCAAGGATGGCCCAGCAATTGATTCCTGATCATCTTTCAGACCATCATACAACGGCTGGCTCAGAACTGACAAAACTGACACAAACCAGGCGAATCCGAGTGTTTTTATTAAAACAATGCATTATGATGACAGCAGTGTAATTTCCGCTTGGCGTTCTGGTTGTCAAAATGGAAAGCTATCAGAACGATCAAGTTGGAAGCGGAAAACACTGAGTATCACGAGGCCTCTATAACAGAACATTCAGAAAGCGAGGGGGCGGAGTCCGAAGTCCTCTGTCGCTTTCGATGCTACAGCAGATTTTGATTCACTCCAGGACGACCAGTATCATCAACATCCGCTTAGAGGTGAGAACCCTAAACGAGTCCATCACTTTTGAATCTGATTCGGATAAGCCGCTTCCTGTTGTCGTTAGCTTTCTCGTTACCACATTACTGACGTTTTTTGCAAACGACTTGATTCTGCTTTCCTCCTGCTTTTTTTTTTCTGACCTCCGCCAGGTGACCAACGTCACCAGAGGTTTCATTAGGGGATGAGACGTAACTGATCCAGCCAAAGCTATACCAATCACCATTCAGATGTCGTGCAGACAGGGGGTATCCGCCTTGCTCCCGTTGCCACTGCTGAGGTCAAAGTGGAGACCGTCATCCAAGGTATAAAGGTCGTCAAGTTCCGATACTTGGCAAACTTCTTCGACGGTTCGGAGACCCATTCTGCCCACGTATGAACCCGGCTAGAGAATATGGAATCTGTCCCCCTCAAGCCCGATCTGATCTGAGGACCAGTCTGATTTAGCCCAGGCACCAGGGAGCAAAAATCTGCTCAATAAGGAAATTATTGTTTACTGGCTGGAAACGAGCTTAAAAGGATTTGTAAGGCTTAGGTTTCAACATACTAATTTTCCCTCTTTCGGAAATGTCGGCGTCATGTCGCTATCATCAACAAGAAGTGCACCAGTGTGGTTTTTGCTGAATATCTTAATTTTTGGTAATCTGACAGCAAAAGATGTTGATTACCAAGTCATTATGAAGCCAACGAAATTCCCTACAATATGGCTTGTAATTTAACTTTAGGCGACGTAAAGTCTTTGAGATAGAGCTTCTGGAAGCGAGAGTCATTGTTGTGGAAGCTCCATAGCCACTTGACTCAAAAAACTAAAATGTCGATGTGACAAAAAAAATTCAAAATGAGATTTCGCGAGAAGAATGTACTAAGGGAATCAAATCAGATCAGCGAAATTTGACATATTTCTTCGATTTGGCCTATACGAGACTACGCAGCTATCACGAGTCCAATATCAATATAATAATAATAATAATAATAATAATAATAATAATAAAATGTCTTTATTGGCGATATTCAGCGAAGCTGCTCTTCCAAACAACCAATATGCATTGCGCTGTAAGCTCCACTTAATACACTCAAGAAATGGTCAGCTCACAGCATTCCTGTGAAATGTTGTAAACGTCTTCTGAAATCATCAAAATTTACAGTAGCGAGAAATGTATGTACAGTATATTATATACCAAGGGACCAAACTGAGTTTCTAATTTCTGGATTTGGACCCAAAGGCAAAGGGCCATCGAGCAACAAACTTCGCCCAAGGAATTGAAAATTCACTTCAGTGAGGCAGGAGCAGGAGCAAACAACCTGCTGTGTCAGGAGATTCATAGCAAACTTTCTCGTCTCCAGGGTCTCAGAATGCCTGGCTACAAGTCGGTTAGAGAGTTCCATTGCAGAGGAAAAACTATTCGTCAATATTATGCAACCTGAATCCCGAACTGAGTTTCATCTGACACATGCTCCTTATTTTATCAAGTGTTTCAATATTCCAGACGGTGAGGTAAACTTCTTTGGTTAGCATGAGGTCTGGGATGCTTAAAATGCTTCAAAGATTGTAGCAGCAAAGTAGCCCCGGTGGTGGGAAGGTTACTGCAATGAAACTGATGGAGTTTTGTGTGGTTTAGTGAGAGAATCAATACTGTGTGTGTTGTGGGTCAGCGGTCAGAGGGTCTTGTTGATAATAATGCATTTATCAATGTGTCTAAGGAGCTGGTGCCTCAAAACTTACGTCATAGAATAGAATAGAATATATATTTGTCACTTGACTCAATACATGAATATGGACAGAGGAATACAATACAACAATGAGGCATAACGGCGGCTATGCTATAAATATATGTAACTATGATAACAATAACAGTGATAAAAACATAGACATAAATACAAGTATCACAGAAGTCTCTTTAATGCAGACAAACATTCATCTAAGTTATACAAGGCGTCGTCGGCGAGTTCTTTTCTAAACCTGAGTTTGAAAAGCTTGACGTTCGGTATGTCTCAAGGTATGTTCCAACCCTTAGGTCTAATGTGCGTTGGCGTTGGTGAGGTTGTTAAAAATTGCTTGGTCTTACATGTCAGACCGGGGGCTTTGAGCTGATATGAGCTTGTCAATTTTCGAAAAAAGGGCCAAAAATTGACGTCATAAGGTACATAAATGGAACCAACGGGATTTTATGTAGGAACATTCCCTTACTTGATCAAAAATCTGCTCGTAAGACAAAAATTTTGGGGGTTTAGGTCCATAAGACAAGTTTGAAATTTTCAAAAAAAGGACAAAAATTTACACCCATTCATCAATTTTTTTACAGGTGTTTTGTTGACTAAAATGTTGATGAAAAATAGAATCGATTTCTATGTTAAAATACAGGGTGTACGATTTGAGAAAATGTTTTCGATGTTGCACCCTGTAAGCGATATACCATTGAAAATTTTCGTAGACAGATTCGAAACCTACGTGAAAAATCATGTGAGAATCGATTTTCATTCTTGAAATTATGTCCAAGTGGAAGTCTCCAGAAGAAGGTAAATTTTGGCCTTTTTGAAAATTTCAAACTGATGGTCTTAAGGACCGAGAGCTCCCAAATATGTTGTGTTAAGGCTCTCGATTTTTCATCAAGGGATGTTCATTGCTCCCACTCAAAAGCCCATTGCTTTCATTCATGTACCTTATGACATAAATTTTGGCTTTTTTTCGAAAATTCACAAGCTTATACCAGCCTAAAGCCTCCGGTATGACATGTAAGACAAAGAAATTTGGAACAACCTTATCAACGCACATTAGACCTTGGAGGTTGAAATCATGAACCTTACATGAGGTCTGGTCGGTCGAAGTTGATGAGTAAACGTAGTGGTCTAATCATGAATATGTTGAGGAATCTGGACTCCTATTACAATTCGTGATTCGTCAAGATTCCAACTTTTAGTACAACACAGTGGCACGTTTTTATAATTCTCCAGTAAAACAACCCTTTTTCAGGTAAGAAGCCATCAGGCATCAGGTAACTACTGATATCAAAGTTGCATCAGGAAGCAGGAAGGCCTCAAAACTAGCAGCATTTCGATGATGCAACTGGATATCACCCAGCAAAGATGGTGTGTTTTTATGATATACTGGAGTCGAATAAAATAAAAATCTTGAAAAAAGCCAAGTTTCGCGAGAACTGTTTCTGCGATGAAATTTTACTATAAGAGCGCGTTGCGCATTCTCCAACATTGATGACTTTATGGAAGCTAAATACCAAATACCAAATACCTACCAACATCATTATGAAAATGATGGCGTAAAAACGAGCTGCATTTAACGCAATTCAACACTGAACGTTCCGGCCCAAATCCAAACGAAATCGAATTGCTCAATCCAAATTCGCAAATTCCCAGAACAATTAAATGAAATTATCCAATAATTACCATTAGCGGGATAATCATTCCAAATGCGTACACGTATTATGTGTAGTTTGAAACCCTGAAGGCCGCAACACTTTGCAAATTAATGGATAAATTGCACACATCAATTATTACCGTTTCACAAAATTGCGAAATGAAGAGCAACCCAAATATTCCCAAGGAGCCAACCGCAGTAATTTTTATTAGAAAGGATGAACCGCAATAATCATGCTGATGAGCTCCTCTAACACTCGAAGGAACACATCCATTCCACTCTAAATTGTTTACGTTACGTTAAGTTGGTAGTGTCATAAAAATTTTACTGCACTATTAAACGAAAGCGCGAATGAAAATGAACATGTATTTATCGATAAGAACATGTATTTATCTATTATGCATGAAGAGAAATTGGCAATTGGGCCTATTTGGATTTTTTTCGGGTAGACATCGGTGTAACTTTTTGACCTTTTTCATGTGTGTGCTCTCACGTGTAGAAATTCATTATGCAATACGTTTAGCATGTTAATAGCGAGACGCTAAATTTAACGTCCGATGTCCTAAGAAAAATTAATATATCCACCGAGGAGAGGCGCAAGTGTAACGCGCGCTCCGTCCTCACGGAGTATGTAAATGAAATTGCATATTATGCAGAAAATGTTATCATCAAGAAGTTATGAATGACGTCAGCTCCACAAAAGACGCTGCCCGTCCTGGATGCTGGGAGATATTAACAATTAAACCCCTCGCAAGGCTGAAGAGCACGATTATTATCAAAAAATTAATTTATACGCCGAGCTGAAGAGTGTGACTAAGTGGTTTCCTTGCAGTATGGATGTGATTGACCTCCTATCTTACTCGCGGTTTTGCTGACATAATACCGCGTGCGTATATACCCACTGATATACAGGTGCTACGACAACAGGTCTAGGTGAAGTAATATGAGTAACACTTTCACTCGCTGCCATTTAAAACCGCGTGTATGCTCAAGCGAAATTATTTTCTCGAATCAAGAAACAGAGAGACTCAACGTGTGCCGGATTCGATGATCGATTTTATGCGGTTGTGCTCATCACCAAAGGATGGCAACTTTTTTTTGCACAAACGGGCACCAAATCACGCGGTAGGTAATCCGGTAATATACCAAGGGTGATCTGATTATCACCATTTCTGTGATCTATGGACCAGAGGGATGGCGGTTGGTGGAGGTTAACAGGTGGCTGTGCAACCTGGCAATCCATAAATCCAGATTAAATGGCAATCTGAATCTGCAGCCTTTGCAGACTTATTAACAACTTAACTGGTGATGACAAAAATAACAATGCCATATACAAATCAATACGTCGGGTCACCATGGACAAAGTATAACCCTAAGATTCAGCTGAAATTACATACCCATCTACAATAAACTTCTATTGTATAGTGAATAACCTTCGAATAACCTTACCAATAAACCATGTATGTACACAATGAGTGATTTACCTAATAAAATAGCAGAAAGTACGCTTTTTCATTTACATTGTAGACGTCTCGTCTGGCAGATGCAGCTCATGCAACGTACTGAGGAAGGTGTGTTATTAGACTCTTTCAGTGTTCAACTGCATAACGTAAGTGTAATTTTTCTAAGTTGCAATAACACAATCTCATTATAAAACATTTTCAGAAAACCAGGGCAGTAAAATGAGCTAAGTACCCTAATTTTGAATTCCAATTACAAAACAAAAAAAAAACATTCAGGTGAAAATTCACTTTTGTGTAACTTTATTCAGTTTCAGATTCCATTCCTACCTAAAAATAAAATGGTTGTCAAAAGAATGATGTTGAGGTCGAAGTTTTGCACTGTCACGGTCAAGGTTATACCTTATGATTAAAAACTTTCTTACTCAAGGGAGGCTGTGGTCCTGGTCATTGGCAGGCAAACAAGGCTGATTTTGGCCAGGCCACAGCCTCCCTTGAGTAAGAAAGTTTTTGATCATACGGTACTAGGATAGCTTCCTGAAAGATCAAGCAAACAATCAGTGGAAACAAACTCAACATCGATCACGGTGATCCAAAGTTTTAGTTTTGAAATAGGGTGGAATTTTGACCGCGACATTTTGGTTGTTGAGCAGATTATGCTGGATGGCAAAATTCAAACTGAAAAAGTATATTGTAAGACGGTATACCTAACGCTTCATGAATGTAAGTGGACAACAAAATAAGTGTCATTGACGATATTTTCATCCCTTTTCAAAACCAGACAGCTTCGAGAATCCCTTCGATCGATTTCGGATCTGTTTGGACTGGTCGATAGCCCAATTTTTTAGCTAACGGGTTATGATATTTCGAGAAATGAGGAGAGCCAAATAAAGTTGCAACAGGGTATTGAACAAAACAATGCAAAGCTCTTAAAGGTTCAGCCATCCTCCACTTTGCCGAAAGCTTCTTTTTGTGCATGCCAACAAAAAAAATATGAAGAAAACGTCTTCTTTCGAAACGTTTCCCGACTTGTCAACTTATTTCTGTTTCCAAGAAAATTATGCAATTTTTTTTTCAATTTACACTTTTGGAGAGTTTGCATGTTTTTCAATTGACCGTTTCAGCGTAAACATGTGATAGTTACCACAAGAGCCAAGAGTTTTGTTGGGTGATGAAATTTTTTAAACTTGCTCGAAAGCGTTGCTATTTAGAAGTCTTATGAGTCTACAGGGTGTTCCAGCGTGAAAGCAAAAAATTCAAATATAAGTAGATCTCGTCAAAATGTGACGAAAATCTATATTATACCATTTTGCAAAGTTTGGCCTAATGGCGAAGATACAGCTATTCAAAGCTCACTTTTCTCGGATTTCAAAAATTTGTAACTCTGGAACGTTTTGACGAAATTATTCAAAATTCAGCGTGGACTGGTTTGTCAAAGTTATCTATCAACCTGTCAAATTTTGAAAGAATCCAACCAGTGTCGTAGGAGTTATGAGGGTAATTAATTTTGAAGCATCCGAGGAAAAGTTGACTTTTGCCACTGGTTGGATTCTTTCAAAATTTGTCAGGCTGATGGATAACTTCGACAAACCATTCCATGCTGAATTTAGACTAATTTCGTGAAAACATTACGGAGTTGAAAAAAAAATCAAAATTTGAAAAAAGTGAACTTTGAAGGGCTGTATCTTCGCCATTAGGCCAAACTTTGCAAAACGGTATATAAGTTTTTGTCATATTTGAACGAGATATATTTACAGTTGAATTTTTTGCTATCATCGCTGAAACACCTTGTATATACAAGGGTATCTCATAATTAGGCGTCAATACTTAGCCAGCCGATTGTAATATCAAAAATAAGAGAAAAAGTTCCCATAAATATGAACAAAAAAATGTCCCATAAGGGGACTACACCCACCTGAATATATGCCCATGAAGATGATTTTTATTTATTATTTTTTTATTTAGAAAATTTTTGAATTATTAAATTATTTAATCAACACCTTTTTACCGTATGTACGTTAAAATAATGAATTAGGGCAGGCTGTGAACTTCGAAACGTATGTCCAAAATGTATTCCATGACTACGGCTCATCATGTTGACATCAAATTTGAGTGATTATTGATAAATTCACGACATACGTTTCTACTTCCATAGCCTGCCCTAATTCATGATTTCAACGAACATACGGTATATTAGGTATAATTTCGGGGATTGATTTTGTTAAAATTTTCATTTTTAATTTGGCAGAGTTGAATCTGATAAACGTGGTGTCTAAAAATCCGAATTGAGTCCGAGGATAGTACTATATCTTTGTAAACTAAGCTAAACTAACTACCCATAAGTTGGGGCAAATTGACCAGAATCAGATTTGGAACCAGAAAAAGTGAGTTGTTCACAAATTCGATTCTTCAGCCTGCAAAGAAATTTCAAAACGATTTTACTCGAAAACGGGGCAAGCTATCGAAGTTCAACAAGAGCAGATTTTATTCGTAGAACACACAGAAATTTCATAATTTTGCACAAAATCATGAAAAAAAAAAACACACAGGAAAGTTGGGGTAATCTTTACCCTGCTTCTTCTCAACTTACCCCACCCACCCCCAGGTAATTCTTTTTCATCGATTTTCACCCCATCTTATTGTACATAATATTTTGCGTTATTGTAGTAAATTTTGTTAACTTGCCCCAACTAAACTGCTCAAAAGTGAATAGGGGTACTCAAAAATTTCGCATTTTTCAAAATATCATATCTCGAAAAAAACATTACCCGATCTCGAAAAGTTAGGCGGCGCCAGATAGGGCCTTCTTTTGGCTACACGGTGATGGATAGGATGATGTCATTATTAAAAATGTACATGATATACAGGGTGTCAAAAGAGTCAATTTTCAACCTTGTGCCATTTTTCAGAAAAAAGTCGTTTTTGGAAAGAAAACAGTATTATCTTGGAATGGTTTTTGAGTTTCACAAATATTTCTTTTATTTTAAAGGCTACGTGATTTTTTCTAAAATTTATAGTGTTTTATTGCGAATCTCTAATTGGCCATATTATTTACATAAATTTGGCAGATATGCATGAATTTAGTTTATATACCTTCCCATGGCATGGAATGACATAGAATGACTAATAAAATATCCAGGACATACCTATCTGATTTCTGAAGTGAATCCATCATTTTAAGAGAAAGAAAAAAAGGTTTTTGAGATGTCATTGTGAATTTTTCAATTAAAAAAAAATAGAAGTGGCATGCATTTCTGTGATCAAGTTAACAATGTGGATCGACTGTGATGATAAAATACAAGCTGTTTCGAAAAAATTTATTGGGTATATCGAAATTACAATAATATGCGTTTCAACACAGAGAAAAATGATTGTTTAATTCCATAAAATATTCTTTCTTTCAAAGAAATTTGTTGTTTCCGTACGGGCAAGTAAATATTTCTTTGAAAGATTGAAAAAATTTATTTGGAACAGTTCATTTCAACAAAACAACGGATCTCTTTGAATCAAAAAAGATAGTGTTTGATTGAAAGAAATCAAATTTTTTGCTGCAAAAGCAGAGGATATTTCTGTGAAATATATATTTCTTCAATTATTGGCGTTTTCAAATCCTTGGGAGAAAAAAAGTTTATTCAAGATAAATATAAGATTTTTTGAAGGTAACATAAAATCCTGTCAATCCATTTGTTTCGCCTTATTGCATTCAAATAAATATTTTCTTCCTGAAAGAGATTTTGCGTTGTTGTTGTGATGAAATAATAATTGTTGGACAAAATGAAACATTTTGTTTGTCAAAATATATAGTTTATTTGAAACTGTCACTATAACATCAACATTGTAAACTTAAAACTGAAAATTAACATAAAAAAAATACTTTTGCTTTAGAATTAGCATGGACACTGCGAGGAAGTTTGTAAACACTACAACACTCTCAAATGGTGATATTCAGTATTGAACTCTCGTCTATTGTAGCGAGGGTGCATGTTGGTGATTTGTGAATTATGTGAGCAATTAAATGGATCTCCAAGAATTTCTTGAAGAAACCGAACTGAGACACTTGAGCGAACTGCTTTGTGGTAGGTAAATCTTTTAGTTTCTTGTGCTGATTCTGATTGTTTCTGGACATCACTGGTTGATCTGCATGCTTGTTGGTGCCGTATACCAACCCACTGTTTAGTTAGGTACCAACTTCTGAGGAAAATAAGTCGAATTTTTCTTACCTTCTGTGGAAAACGTTCCGAAACAAACTTTTCAAGGCGTAATCTGTTCCCTAAAGTAGGGTCATTGGGCAGGATTTGTTGAACGGCACCAATAAGCAAATCATCAACAGTGATGTTCTGCTCTAGAACAGAGGAAGAAGGTTATACTTGTAGAGTCTATCGCCTCCATCAGCACAAGAAACAATATTCGGCTTCTTCAAAAAATTCTTGGAGATCCATTTTATCGCTCACACAATTCACAAATCACCAACACTCACGTTAAAATAGGCGAAGGCGATGGCTTTTATTTACATGACATGAATGGACTTGCAAATGGCGTTGTGGGAATGGGAAGGGGTGGGCATGTATTTTTTTTTGACTTGAAGAAATATTTCTTCCGTGCCATTTCACATTTATTTGAATTGAATAATTATTTGTTCCCATGAAAAACATTACTGCAACGTCAAAGCTGTAATTTTATTTGTATCAAATACAGTTTTTCAAGGAAAGTAAAATCTTCTTTTTTGAAAGTATAATTTATATCTTCATTGTAAATAATCAGGGTGTATAAATTTGAATAAATACGGTTTAATTTTCAAGTAAATATCTTCTCTTATACTGAAACATCGAGTTTTATAGGAAATAAATTTCCTTCGTATTAAAAAAATCGACGTCAAATAAATTAGATTATTATTTTCAAACAATCCTTTTTCTCTGTGAACTTATATATAGTCTGGTTCTTGAGTAGTACCCAGCACACTTATGGCGTTTCCTCTCTGGATGGCGATTGACAGCCGCTGTTTGAACCACGAACCTTCATTGACATTACCAGTTGCGTCTACCAGTCGTTTACATATGTCATCAATGAAGGAACGTGCACCAGGGCCATATGGGCCAAAAGTCTCCACTGCTATTGGAACAAAGATGTAATCGTTCGATAGGTCAGCGTACTTCGTCTTTTTGTTGGTTTCGGCCTTTTCTGCGGTAGCTCCTGGGCAGAAGGCACTGCTTGTTAGATGCGATGGTGCTACTGTATCGACAGCTGTGAAGTCCTAGACTAGGCATTTACCATGGGCGTAAGGGATTAAGGTCATGCCATCTGGGCATTTCCATCAATCCGAGCCAGAAGCCCGGGTGGTTCCAAAACTGGATGAAGACCGGCAGTCGTTAAAGCCCTTTTTATAATGTCATTGGCTTCTTTATGTCTTGTAAAACGACCTTTACTGAATTTGCAGGAAAGACCATGGGTGCCAGAATTGTCTACTCTTGATCCGCAGCGGCAAAGATGTGGTTCGATTGATTTACAGCCAAGTCTAAGGCTTGCCGAAACTCTAATAAACTCGAAAAAATGCCAAAAAAATTGCGACACCTTGTATTTAGCACGACATGGAAAATTATACCTGACATTTTCAGGAACTACAAAAAAAATGGTTTCAGGGTAGGTTTTTTAATGGGGAAGGAGGGTGTTCTCGCGTGAACACCCCGTACAAAAATGACCAAAATGGAGCTGATATGATAACCACGATGGTGATTATGATGTGACATAAAGTTACTGATGTTACATCAAGAATCCTGATTTGGAAAACTCATGGTAACCGCCTGTAACATGCTCCATTTGAACAATCCATCCCTAAAGAAGGTTGCTGGCGTCCACCGGGGGTAGCTTCCTTGGGGGTCGTTGGGGTGAAATTTTGTCGTGGGAAGGTATATAAAGTGAATTGAAAATGCATATCTGACACATTTATGTCAATAGTATGGCAATGGGAGAATCGCACTAAAAACAGTAAATTTGAAAGGGAAAAAAAACGTCGCATTTAAAATGAAAGAAATATTTGTGAAACTGAAAGCCATTTCGAGATACACTTCTGAGCAAAAGTTAAGGGCCACTTTTTCAAATGTGAATAACTCACAAACGCTTTTTTTGATTTTGACGAATTTTCGCACAGAGGTGGTCTTATGTGTTGTGAAGACAAGTGTGGAGTGGCGCACTCACCAATTCATAGGTTTGTGGTAGAGAGGTCTTCGACTGTTGCTTTGCAGAAATGCGTAATTTTTAGTGAAATCAAAGCATTGGATTTTGGACAAAATGGAGGTTCATCCAATAAAAAACGTCTAGTTTGCTTTGTTACAATGTTCTTGAGCAAGTACCATGCTAAGTTTGTTCAGTGACATCTTTCATCTTCAAATTTTGACCATCAATATCTTCTTATGGCTTAAACAATGTGTGAGGCACTACTTTGCGTGATTTTGGTTGCATACAGCTCAGTCGTGTATTTCTTGTGATTTTGCGTCAATGTTTTGTGATTTTGGCCACTCTTGAGCCTCAAAAACAATAAATTCTTTATGCAGACTGTTACTAAAGAACAAAAATAAGAGAAAAAAAGCTCACAAAAATGTCAAAATCTTGAGCATTGACAAGAAATGAGTCATAATTTTCATCACATGCCGATGAAACACCTCTACAGTGACCAAAGAAGAAATGGTGAATTTCTTCAGTTCTTTTGGGGAAAAGACATTTACGGGGTGTCGCCAAGAGACCAAGCGCACAAGCGATGAGTGACAACCTTGATTGATGATTTGTCATCGATATTCGATAGTTTGAATCCCTCCAATGCCATCAGGCTCTCTTGAATGCGAAGAAGTTGAAAAATCAACTTCAAGTTTGTTGCGCTGCACTGAGTGAACCGAAGGACGGAAATGGATGATGGCCATACTCAGAGATATGCATAAGCCTTGTGTTTAAGTGTAGAAACCACCAAGAGCATCTGACGACGCGAACATTTGAAAAGCGGTGTTTGTTTGAACCTCTGCAGTGTGAAAAACAGCTAAAATCGAATAAGTTCTCAATCGGGATTGTTCGTCTTTCGTAATTGTACAGGGCCTGGTCAAAAACGACGAACGTAAAACACGTATCTCCCTGACAGGAAACGACTAGCGCGGTCGTGTATGATGTCTTCGTCGTCGTGGACATCGGTTTCATGCAGATTGCATTCCACTCAGGATTCCGAATGGGGGTGGCTCTATCATGGTGTGAGCAGGAATCTTTTTGTTCAGTTCCTGTACAATTACGAAAGACGACAGTTCCGATTGGGTACGTCATTTGATTTGAGCTGTTTTTCACACTGCAGAGGTTCAAACAAACATCGATTTTTAATTTTTGCGTCGCCAGATGCTCTTGGTGGTTTCTACATTCAAACACAAGGCTGATACACATCTCTGAGTATGGCCATCATCCATATCCGTCCATGGGTTCACTCAGTGCAGAGCAACAAACTTGATGTTAATTTTGCAACATCTTCGCATTCGAAAGGGCCTGATGGCGTTAAAGTGATTTAAACTCTTGAATATTGATGGCAAATGATCAATCAAGGTTGTCACTCATCGTTTTTGCGCTTGGCCTTTTGGCGACACCCCGTAAATGTCTTTTCCCCAAAAGAACTGAAGAAATTCACCATTTCTTCTTTGGTCACTCTAGAGGTGTTTTATCGGCATGTGATGGAAATTATGACTTATTTCTTGTCAATGCTCAAGATTTTGACATTTTTGTGAGATTTTTTTCCTTGTTTTTGTTCTTCAGTAGCAGTCTGCATAAAGGATTTATTGTTTTTGAGGCTCAAGAGTGGCCAAAATCACAAAACGTTGAGGCAAAATCACAAGAAATACACGACTGAACTGTATGTAACCAAAAAATCACGCAAAGTAGTGCCTCACACATTGGTTAAGCCATAAGAAGAGATTGATGGTCAAAATTTGAAGATGAAAGATGTCAATGAACAAACTTAGCATGGTACTTGCTTAAGAACATTGTAACAAAGCAAACTAGATGTTTTTTATTGGATGAACCTCCATTTTGTCCAAAATCCAATGCTTTGATTTCACTAAAAATTACGCATTTCTGCAAAGCAACAGTCGAAGACCTCTCTACCACAAACCTATGGATTAATGAGTGCGCCATTTTACACTTGTCTTTACGACACATAAGACCACCTCTGTGCGAAAATTCGTCAAAATCAAAAAAAGCGTTTGTGAGTTATTCACATTTGAAAAAGTGGCCCTTAACTTTTGCTCAGAAGTGTATTATTGCTATAGGCTGTCTGATTTCAACATGATTCTAGTGGGCTGTGTTTCTGGTCACCATCGGCCGATCGCGGCCTGAATCGCAGCCCACTAGAATCATGTAGAAATCGGACAGCCTATACTTTTCCAAGAGCAACATTAGAAATGATCTAAATTTTTTTTCGAAAAATGGCAAAAATTATACTTAAATCCCTTTTTTGACACCCTGTATATCATGTACTTTTTCAAAAATGAAATTATCCTATCCATCACCACGTAGCCGAAAGAAGGTTCTATCTGGTGTCACCTTCCTTTTTGAAATCGGGTAATTTTTTTCGAGATATTTTGGAAAATGCGAAATTTTTGATTACTCCTATACACTTTTAAGCAGTTTGGTTTGGGAGGTGATAAATAAAAACCATCTTCAGGGGAACACAATCAGGGGGCTGTTACCCCCTTATAAAGCATTTTGCAGCCTATGTTCATAGGAACTTTCTCTCTTATTTTTGGTCGTATAATCGCTGGCAAAGTATTGACGCCTGATTATGAGACACCCTGTATAGACTCATGAGATATACCATGGAACACTGAAACGTTAGATTACCAAAATCTGCAGGCTCGCCAATGTGCAGTGCGTGAAGAGAAGTGGGAGGTTTCGGCGATAGAGCGATATAACAGCATGACGAGAATTTATCGCGAGAAAATGTCGACATGTTTCTTTATCAACGGTAATATCACAAGTGCTTAGATTTGCACGATAATTTCAGCCAAGCGATCGCGAGTACTAGTTGTAACACTTCTTGATGAAAGATGACTGAACCTTCCAGAGTTTTGCGCTGTTTTATGTGACAGCCTGTGAAAACCTTATTAGGCTTCATCATATTCCGCAATACCTGAATACGAAAGCTAAGTAATGGGGCTATCGACCAGTCTAAAAAGATCCGAAATCGACCGAAGGAATCTAAAGCTGTCTGGTTTTGAAAATACATGGGAATATCGAAACAATGTGGCACTTGTTTATTTGACCAATTGATAATTAAGAGTATGGTAAATGAGTGAAGGTTATGATACCTCATAGCTCATATATGGGGCCAACCGGAAGTCTGATAGTAAGATCAGCACAAGGGCATGTTGATTGCAGTAGTAGGTGAAGAGCGGCGAAATGTTATTACACTTTACAAAGAAAGAAACTTCTAGACCTTGACAACCCGCCTAAACCTGTACCTGCCTAGTTTAATTAGTACCTATTAAAAATTCTTGCATTGTTTCGAAATGCGAAGATTACTTATACACATTTCGGGCTCCTCTTTAAAATTCATTGCAACCGCTTCGAGGCTGCAATCATCACTTTCGTATACGAATGAAGTTTACACAAGTATGCGTGCTTAATCACGATAAAAATGTAAAACGAAAACAAAAATTTTTCTCAAGTCCACGACGTGTTCGCACTGAATATTAGCTTAGTTAAAGCATAAAACGAGGAATGAAAAAAAAAAAACGTTTTTGTGTTCGCGACCTGGGACGAAAGCTCTCGCATATAGCAACCTGAATGGCCCTTCACGAATTCAACTCAGTGAAAGTTTGAATGGTCAAAAGGCAATGGGTATAAATATCTCATAAGGTAAGGAATACGAAACGAGATGTTGGTTTAATTTCGGAGCTTAATGTTGGCAGTTAGCGCGGTTTGATTATGGCGGTTACGCCGTGGAGCCAAATTGTTCTCGTTTAAATGAATTATTTGGTTAATCACCCAATTATGCAAAAGCAATTAATTTAATACAAAAACTAGGTGATGATGCCTTACATAAAGGCCCGATGCTCGCGCTCTGTTGTGCCATCTAAAATTCAGTTATTATTAGTGATTGAAAGCAGTTTAATAATTTAGAGCACACCTTAATGGATTAGTTAGTTGAACCCTAAAATTCATCACAATAGGGACCACCGGATGTTCGAACTGGGGCGCTTCAAACTAGAGAGCATTATCTATGCTCCGTCCACAATATTCCCAATAACTGTGCTTTTATTTCAATCACGAGGAGGATGTTCACGGTGCAAAATACAATTATTACACAACGTAATTGTTCATTATTCGAACATACACCTGCGTGGAAATTGTTACGCAATACTTAATGCTACTAAGCACTAGCGAAGGTGAAGATTCTTTTATATGGTTAAGATGCGTCATTATGACATCGCGCCAACCATAATCTGGTATGCCGGTGCCAGTGGCGTACATAAAATTTAATTTCTGCCACGGCCCCCTATGTCTTTCTCTCGCGGGAGCCCTTTGCTTTTTTAATTTAGCAGCCTTAACATTATGAAAGCTCTAATATCCACCCGCATAATGAACCTGAATGGTTCCATACCGAGTTCCGCCGAGGCCGGGTATAATTTACTTGATTCCGTGCATTAGCCGTTTCCACTAGGAAAGGATTTCTGTCATGAAAAAACCTGGCCGATGGATACGCCACTGTTGCGCCCACCCATCAGTATAAAATCCAACGATTTGAGACGGCCCTCGACATCGTCTATATCGACCAAATAAAGACCTCTTTCATATCGCGATCAAATTTCTGATTCATAATGTATTAGCCGTGTAATGTTATCCTCCTCTGTTGTATGAAATTGAATTTAGATGTTGACTCCATTCCAGAGTGCAGTAATCCATTCACGATGGACTTTGCTGTGTGCGCGCCTCCGGCCTAGGAATTGCACCGAGTCGTTATTGATGTGCGGCGTGCAAAAGTCGAGACGATGCGAAACAATTAAAACGAACGAAACTTTGAATTTTATAATAATTGATTTCCCAGTAGTCACAGGCAAAACGGTTTGGCGTAGCTTTACACTGTGGTGGTAGGTAATGTAAAATATCAAATTTCGAGAAAGTCATGCGGAAACAGATTTAGCCTGAATTGTTAAAGTTCGTTCGTTCACGAGCCATTTTTCTGCAGAAATGAAACTGCATCAAGCGAAAAGGCTGCAGAAAGCATCAATATTTATTACATACCGAGACGGAAAATGCATCTTTACTGCTGAGCACAAAGACAGCTTCCAGGCGATAGTATGTATAGTGTGTACAAGGTTGACCAGACAGTATGCTCACTTCTCGCGAGGCCAATACTGGCTTATGAATTGAGGGAGAGATGAATTAAAACCAAAAGAAGCTCATTCCATGCCATTTTTAAGCATATGATAAGTTTCGAGAAAACATATTTTATTCACAACCACTATAGTAATAGACTCATTACTGACTTTCAAAAACTCGGAAAAAGACGCGTTGTTGATGATTTTGTTTTCCGCCTCCGAAATCACTTTCCGCTCCGGTTAGAGGGCGCAAAGTGCATGGCCTCCTTGACTGATCGACAATTGACAGATGCATGACGGAATGACAGGTGTGGAGAGGCTCGAATCGAAGAGTCAAACGCACTTTTGTGAGGTTAAGGGTGCCAGTTATTATTATGGTATGGTGTTTATGATATAATTATTGATGATTCTAATAGCCTAATTCACTATTTAAAGAGCAGGAATGAAGCAATTACCGCCGAGAGTATGTATACTATTTTACTTCCCGCCTCGGTATGTAATATACTATTTCCGATGCACACTGCAACGCAATATGAAGAACATATAGAATATCTCGTTTTTCAACTCACCCTACAATGAAATTCGCTTGTTTGAGCTATTTTCGGCATAATTCCTTCCAAATAATTCGACCATGTTTTGGATATTTGACAGGTTCACTTTCGCATGCCAAGAAGTGTCCACTTGGTTCATAGACGTTTAATCTCGAGAAATGGTGACATTTTAATTGGGTGGCGAGATCACCCGATCTCACGCTGCCAGATTTCTTCTGTGGGGTTTCTTGAAAGCCCAAGTCTATGCTAATAAACCCTGCACACTGAAAGACCTTATAAACTGTATTCCAGCAAGGGCCCAAAACAGTCAAATAAAGCAAAAAAGTGAATATACCACTATAGAATAGAGCATAAACTGCACTGATGACGTGACAAAAATAGGAAATGTGAACGACTAATAATTTGAAAAGGCAAGCGCTGTCAATTCCATTACTGACCTAGACAAAGGAAGAGTGCATCCCCGACCTCGGGGAGTAAGACATTAATACATCAAAGTCTAGGAATTCTTTGTAAGCGAAGTATACTGTAGATTTACATATCTTTGGATCAGTGGGAGATTCATCAGTGGCGTTTTGTTTCGATGGCTTTCTTGTTTAATCCCACATCCTGGAGAGTAGATGCCCCAGTACTAAGGCCCAGTTGCTCACTTCGAGTTTAACTTTGAACTTGGTTTGGTTGCCAGAGATTTAATTGTTTCAACATTTATTTCAATAGTAAGCAAACCAGGTTTAAAGTTGAGCTCGAAGTGAGCAACCCGGCGAAGGGACGCGTGAAAGAGTCCATCGCCTGGCCCAGTGCGGATTTGAACCCGGGACTTCCGCGGGTGCGTAATATGGAGGTGCAATAGAATGCTGGATAATTGTTGAATAATTTTTGAGTCGTTTAATTTTGAAGTTATGAAGGAACAAAAGTTGGTCCTTCGATCGCTTTTATTTTCGACGTTTCAAAAGATTTTGGTAAACTGTTAATGAGAAAACAATGAGTACGAAAAATCAACCTCTGAATCTGTAATGAATTTCTGTTTTGTATACAGGGTGAGTCCTTTCAGGGTGATCCTGGAAATTATTTTTTTCTAAAAGTGCCCGCAAACAGTCACAGTGGTCCATAACCTATGTAGGGCACGATAGAACACGATAGTACAATTCATTTCAATTCTTTCGCTTCTGTTTCTAAGAAAATTTAATTTTTTAGTTCATGACTCACCCTGTATAGAAAATAGAAATTTGATGCAACTCCAGAAGTTGACTTTTTGTACTCATTATTTTCCCATGAACAGTGTGGTAAAACGTTTTAAAACAACGAAAAAATAGAAACAAACGGAAGACCAACTTTTGTTCCACCATAACTTAAAAACTAAAAGACATAGATTTTTTTAACAACTTTCCAGCACTCTACTACACCTCCATATTACGCACTTTCGAGGTGATCCGAAACTTTTGAATCACCCTGTATATAAGAACAGAAATATCACGTCTGCACGTTATCCTTTTACTGCTACAAGATTAGTGAACAGGGAGCTGGTGCCTCAAAACTTACGTCATAAGGTACATGATTTTGACCTTGTAGGTCTAATGTGCGTTGATGAAATTGTTGAAACATGGTTTGTCGTACATGTCAGACCGGGGGCTCTAGGCTGGTATGAACTTGTAAATTTTCAAAAAAATTGCCAAAAATTAACGTCATAAGGTACATGAATGAAACCAACTGTATTTTGTGTGGGAACATCCCCTCAGCCAAAAATCTGGTCGTAAGACAAACATTTTGGGGGCTTTCGGTCCGTGAGACAAGTTTGAAATTTTCGAAAAAGGACCAAAATTTATCAGTTTCTTCACAGGCGTTTTGTTGACTCACCCACTAAGTGTGATATATGTATATTTGTGATCACGATGAAAGACGGAATCGATTTCCAATGTAAAACACAGGGCGTAAGATTTGAGAAAAAGTTTTCGATGTTGCACCCTGTAAGCGATGTACCATTGAAAAAATTTGTGAACAGATTCGAAACCTACGTGAAAGATCATGCAGAATCGTTTCCCATTCCTAAAATTATGTTAAAGGAGAAGTCTCCAGGATGAGGTGAATTTTGGTCTTTTCTGAAAATTTCAAACTCATCTTAGGGAGCGAGAGCCCCCAAAAATTTTATCTTATGGCCCGATTTTTGATTGAGGGGACGTTCCCACATGAAAGCCTGTTGGTTTCATTCATGTACCTTATGACGTATTTTTGAGATTTTTCGAAAATTGACAAGCCTATACCAGCCTAAAGCCCCCGGTCTGACATGTAAGACAAAGAAATTTTCAACAACTTTATCAACGCACATTCGACCTACAGGGTTAGAATCATGTACCTTATGACGTAAGTTTTGAGGCACTAGCTCCCTGTTCATAGCGCATCATAGACGCTGAAGGCCCATTTGAAGAAAAAAAAAACGAAGAAACTTGTGAAAGATGTTTTTTTTCAGGCGGAGGGGCCGTTCCAGAGCTTGTCGGATTCATCGCAAAGTTGTTCGAATTCTGATTGCAATTTAGACTAGTAAAGAATACAGTGTGAGGTGGCTCTGAGAATCAAGAAACTCGGCCGCATCCGGTCGATATAGGCTGGTGCCACCCAAAGCCACCCATGGTTACGAATCTTGTGGATCACACGGTATATGCCGGAGGAAGTAAGAGTCACGACAAAAATCTTCAAAGACATTCCGAAAGATGAGCGAGAGCTTTCTAGAAACCGTTTGCAAGCATAAAAGGAGCGTATTCGGCGGAAGAAGACAGAGAGTAAGATCAGTGTGATTAGTAAGGTATGAATGCTGTTAAAAGAGAGCACAACACAAAATACAAGTTGGTCTCAGATAAAAGAGTGGAAAAAACAAGAACGATTGCATAGGGTCTTGTGAATTTACTGATCTCGTGGCGGGCGCTGCGGTTATAATCAAGAACGACAATGACGTCATAGGGGCAAGTTTTTACGGGCTGACTATAGCTACTCACGGGCATACCTGTACCTGATTCCGTTGCCGATGAGACGACGACGGTTTCAAGCCTGCCATAATTATTACTGATTGTTTGAAGACAATGACGTTTGTCAAAACGACAACAGCAATAACAAGATCATGGAAACGAAATAGGTGAAAATCGGAGGTGAAAACATTTTCCCAAGTGACGTCACGATAATATTTTCGAAACGTTTTATCGGCTGATCGGACTCGTATAGAATGAAAACTTAGATTTTTTCCGTATAATCTTGAACTACATTCCCATAAGTTGGTCAAATAAAATATAGACTCGATTTTTGTGTTGTGGTCTCCTTCAAGAGATCGAACATTTTATGGAGAATTCCAAAATTGAGAAACTTGCTTCAGTAAACAAAAATTGAACTTTGCTTTGGTCGTAACGAAGGAAGCGCTATTTAGCTTTGGTCCGACTTAGGTCTAGTCCAAATTTATGCCACAAGAAGATACGACGAGTGGGGAAGCGTATATTTACGTAACTAACCAGAAACGTGAAGATTTCCTGGACACCGCTTTGACGAGTGACACTAATAATTCCCGACGTATCTTGAAACTCATCACACTTGGGCCGCATTTAGGTCATCGACAAAAATACATACCTCGTACATCCACGCGGTCAAGGTTTTTAGTAATGATAGGGTTACGTTTGTCTGATTCTATTGTTTTTCGAAAGTTTGATATTTTACCTGAGTACCCCTCAAACGACCGACAGACAGTAGTTACGTCATCGGACGTTGCTTTGCATCAGGGCACCGCCAGGAATTAGTTGGCAACTATGCATGAATTTTTATCGCATGCAAAAAGTGGAGGTTCATCTTACACCTCACCCCCTAGATATGAATTTGAAAATAATTTTCACCCTATTTCATTTTTTTTATTCAGTTTCATTTTGACTGGAGACTGGGAGAAAAATCATTTTCAAGGGGGCGAATTCAGGGGCTGTAGCTTTCTTATGGAGCATTTTCCGATCCGCAGCTTTTTCTCTCATATTTCATCATAGCATCTGCAATCTGCTGGTGAAGTTCCCCAGGCACATTTCGGGGCACCCTGTAAATCTTATCTGAAGCAACGCCATGACGGTGAGATAAAAGAATGTTGAAGTCGTTGATGATTTTCGTCCAAGTTCCTACACAAGGAAAATACAAGGAATCCTTCAGTTTCAGCGTGATACCTTTCACTGAGTCTGAAAAACTGATGGCAACAGTACTGTAGCTACATGCCACTTTGCCTGAAAAGTCACAGGGTGGTGGCGAAATGAAGCCATTTCTATTTAGGAGTTTCGCTTTTGTGCCAATCCGCTTGTAGTGTACGAGAAATTTCATATAAAGTATAGGGTCGGTCGGCCGGCCCCACGAGTTTTTAGGGTTATTCCTACAATAAAATCCCTAATATAAATTTTTTACCGCGTTGACGTTTATGGGAGCAATGTATCATACATCAATTTTTCCTTTTCATGATTTGCAACATACATAATATGTATTCTTAACATAATTTATATAACTCTCCCTTTTAACTTCTTTGTTTTACATGATTTTGTATATACCTGTCTCGAGAGATTCGTGTGATCTTTCTGGGGCATCCACCAAATTATTCAGTCTGAAAACGCCATTTCCGTCTATTATACCTTCTATACTTATATGTATTTTGTTGTAATATTATGAGATATCGTATTATGCAACAGACTTTGCTAATGTGGGTGAAACCACAAACGCGTGTATATTTCCGACGACGAACGACGACACAGACTGACGGTCAGAATCGCATATCATTATTGAAATTTAATGATCATAAGCATCAGCGCTAATGGCTTCAAAATGAGTATTGTTAGTGAAGCCATATTCTATAGAGAATTATTAAATAACTGAAAACAAAAAAGTTCATGTGAAAAATGGTTATTTTTGAATTGAAGCGAATCGCATTATAGGTATAGCTTTAGCAGGTATCTACTCATAAGCCCTGTAAGTAACGGCGCGGAATTTGGACTGCTCCCAAAATGTCACCTCAAAGCAGCCTGATTGCTAGCTGCTCTCATTTGAACTGAACCACCTTGATTGTAATATTTCTTGCAAACAAAATTCTAATCTAACGAAAGTATGCATAGCACAGCCTATACACATAGTTTACCGCAGAATTTGTATATATTTCCGCCATGTGACCTTGAATTTTTAACAACAAAATTTTGGCGCACGGGCGTTGTCTTCTCTTAATTGGCTCTAAACACATAGGTGGATAACGACTGCGAGCGACTCGAGCGACCTTATAAAAGCCGAATATTTTGGTGGAATAAGGCATCTCGCAAAACCTGTTTGCTTTTTTTCCCTTTCGGTGAAAGCGAACTCAAATCATAATTATTACCTGTTTTGGCATTGTTCCTCACCGTTATCCACACACTGAATCTGTAATGTTGTTGAAATTATGCGAAGACCGATAACGTTGCGTAATTTCACTTTCATACACGTTGGTTAGTGGGGTACCTAGCTATCAAGTACTTATGCTTGTTCGTAGGTCGCGGCTAATACAAAGTTCGTTGAAATCGTTGCATAATAATTAATCATTATCGGAATACTTGGCGACGCCGTACGCCGTTGTGGCACTTTGTCTTATTTTACGCCGAATACATCAATAAGCTGTTGAGCTTTCAAAGAAAACACTTTCTGCAGCTAGCAGCCTGCTGAAAGAGCCATTTCGCAAAGCGCTTGTTAGAAGTTTTAATGAAACCTTGTCTGTGTATCTACAAATACATATTTATTTACATTCGTATAAACCAAAGTTCAAACTGAGTGCAGTTGGAATTCGAAGATTCGTGACGTAAGGACGTAGTAAACCTATTCTGCGCTTGCGCACTACACATGTCATCGTATAATATGCATTGACCATTATTTTTGTCGGATTGTGTCTGTTAGACAGTCTACAGTTCATGGATATTTGCTAGCTATGATTATTTATCACGGGAAAACAAAACCAAACAAAATAGTTTGCTGTTTGTGATCACAGTTCACTATAAATTTGGCAATTTTGCATCAGAGAACCGGGAAACGTTGCCAGAGAGTTGCCATGTCAAATTATTATTTTTATATCCAGTGGTTATGTTGAAATGACATCTTCATCAGACTCTTCTGTGTCTCTCCTGTTGTCCCCGGTTCTCATGTGATAATGCCGTCCAAGTAATGTATTTTCTAGAGTTGCCTCAACATCTTTCTGTCTGTTTCTCAAAAAAAAAGTTTCACTTGCCCAGGCCTCAACCCCTAAGAAATTCGGTGGCTTGATGCGGTTTATGGCCAACAGCTATTAGATGAAGTGTTAAGAGTGGGCTGACACATTCTGTCAGTATAATTCGGATGTCATTATCGACGCTTCCAACACTAAATTCTACACTTTCTCAAGACAACGGTTGCAGCAAAAATGTCAAGCCTCTCAAAAAGAATGCCGAAGGCTTGTTAATTCACGACTTTATCAAGAAAAGGTGCACAGAAAATAGAATGTTTCCAGCGGCTCACCAGTTTACCTCAACAGGCTTCAAAGGTGCTCAATCGTCTTTGGGAAGATACTCTAAGATAATTTCACCTACGGTACACATTTGAAACGGATGTGGACAGTGATAATGATGGTTCATCTGGTAATTTTTCAAAAAAGAGATCTTCGACGGAGGTGGGAAATTGGGAAGGGAGTACTCGAAATTTGTTAGCTCAACAATTCAATGTCAATTGTGTTCTGAACCAAGATATTTCAACACAAATAATGGTGTGAAAATTCACACTTCGTGGTGCCACAAATAGATCCCATTTCTCCAATTCGTCTCAGTCAGAAGCCAGAAGCAGACTTTGGAAGAGAACACACTGGTACATGAAATAAATATGATCGAATTTTTACCTCTATAAAGAAATTGGGATCTGCCTATAATGGGGTGTTATATTGGGAGAAAATTATTTATTTTTATTGAGTATTCCGATTGTTCATGATCTAATTAAGCCTTTCATGCAACAGGCACATAATTTCGCCTCTAATTTTCTAGACAAAAAAATATTTCTTATTATTCGCACGCAAACCAAACATGACCTACTTTACCGACATTCTAGCGTCTCCAGGTTTTGTTCACGTTTTGTCACTTTTGACGTGTAACGTGTGATTAAAAACATCAAATAACATGACATTTGTGACATTTGGTTAAATTTAAAATGACTACACCAACACGAAAAACTACCGGTCACTCCACACGAACCACGCAGCAGACCAGCAGACATCAGGCCACTCAAAACTTGGCCCAGCCTGCAGACCAATGAGACTTCTTGGTGCCAAACATTTATGATGGAGTTTGTTTTCGCCTGTGAGTGGCGTCTTTCTTCGTTTTTCTTAATAAATAACAATTACAATACTACCTACCTATCTCAATGATAGGCTAAAAGGAGAAATATGTACCTTACATCTTCCACGCCACGTCAAGCCCATGCAAAATGTAGGATTGGCAACAAGCAACTGAAACACTCTCCCATTAAAAACTTCAGTGGGATTAGACAGCAGACTGCTTGCTTATGACTTGTTCTTGTTTATGCAGAAAAAGCAACCATAACCTAGACAGACTACTCAGTCTAGGTAAGAGCTGCAGACCAAATCAAAACTTCTGGCAGCATTCTTGAATTTTCTTGTGGGCATCCCAAGGTTAGAGTTTGGCCTAATCAGTTTTCTTCCTTTCTTCAATACCAGGGAGGTATTGGAAATATTCGAGTGCTTTTGAAGCACGCAGCAAATTATTGCACCCAAATAGTTTATCTCTGCCCACATTTCAACACAAAACAGTCAAAACACGTCAAAATTGACGCAGTTTTTTTTTCGGGATCAGCTGTTTGTCGCTCGGCAGGGTTCACCGCGTTCGCTTTACCGAGTCCGTACGAGGTCTAGCAACGAATCCTACAAAGCAGCCTTGCGCCATCTGTTAACTTGCCTGAGTTTCAGAATGCATGACGTCACGCAAAATTTCCTCTTTTTTTGGGCCTAAATGGAGCAAAAAATCGAATGAAAATATGTGAGCTCTACGAAGGTTCTAGTATTCAAATTCATTTTTTACCAAAACCCGTGGAACACCCCATTGAAAATCACAAACTACTGTCAAGTCAACTTCAAGTGAACGAAAGGAAGCCATTTTACTTGCTGTTTCTGAACCAGAGTCAGCGGCTTGACTTCAAGCTTCACCAGCATCATTAAAATTAGGCATACTCCATTTTACAAAAAAACCTTTCCAACACAGGTTCATTAGGCTCGAAATTCTTATTGCTGCCAATAAATTTATCAGAAATTGTCACTAATTAGCATGGCCCAGAGCCGTACGGTTCACGCCAGCACGCTCGCGTGTTGCGACTGTTTGGCGCAAATTAATCTATGAAATACGACAGGTTTGATTTCCCTCAGGTCAACTTGTTATTTGTCATTGCGTGCGTGAAGAATAATTATGGGGCAAAACATTTAAGGCAACCACACAAACACAAGAATCACAAGATTCGTCGCCGCATCGTGCAATTACTGTGTTTTTTTTTAGGCTTCGGTCCCATAAAACTCGTACGAGTATGGCGCCGCCGCCACAAATACCATTTTTATGGCCAGCAGGAACTGTCGAATTACCCACCCAAGAGGAAGAGTCATTAGATGACCAGAATGTTTCAACATTCGGGCGACGCACCTGAGCCTGGCAGGGACGATAAAAAAGGGTTGAGCGTAAAAATCTTGCCTTACGCCTCGCAAAATCTATATTCGCATCGCAGCAAGGAGTTTTCCTTATTCCATCACGACAAATTAATGATATAAATTCCCGTATACACAAGCATCGAGAGAGGAGTTTGCATTCCGAACGCCGACAAATTATCTGGAAATTTCGAAATATTTCTCCTCTGAAGATTTGCCAAGTAATCGTCGGAATTATTGCATTAAAATTAAATTGAATAATAATTCCGATGTGAACTCGTAATTCAGTGCACGCGGGCACTGAAAGTTATATTATTTGCATACTTCAGTCGCGCGCTGAGTTATTCAAGTTATAAAATTAATCAAATTACGGACATCATCAGAGACTTATTGCACAAATTATTACGAATTTCGCTGCACTGGAAAATATACCAGTCTAGTCGCGCGATTTTCGATTTCAACACTTGCAAGATACCCAATAACTGCCAATAATATTTATTGCTTGATTTGCCTCAACGTTTCCGGTCCGGGAAACGTTTCAGTTTGAAATCGTTGCTAGGTACAACAGCCGGGAGACGGCTACATACGCGAGGCTTGACAAGTCCATGCCGTTCACGGATAGACAGACAGACGGACGGACAGATAGACGGACGGACGACATAACCTTGGTTAATTTGGGCCATTGCTTGCGTGCTTTTGCTGCTTGATTTCGCCAGCTTTTATTGCTTGTCGTGCCTCGTAAACAAATGCTCAATCGTTCGTCGCGAGGCATAAGAAAAAGAAGATGCAAACCTGTCTCGCAGCCAATGAGATTGTACATCTTGACTGTCTCGCTGTGTTTTCAGGAACGCGCCGGACCACAAAGCTCTAGGCCTATTATTCTCAAGTTGTCCACGCCAACGCCTCTTTGTGGCCAGGATGGCGTCTACAGCGTAGTGGCGCCTTGAAAATTTTCTCAGTAGAACTAGCCAAGATAGTCGTCTCGGCCTACGTAGGCCAAGGTCCCGGGCTGCAGAGATTTTGAAGGGCTCCTAGAGGATGCAAACGAGGCGGACAGGACTCCATCGCCGCAACCAGCTTGCCTGATAAGAACCCTTTGTTTGTATCTCTAGTTTGTCGGTTGTCAATTTTCTTGTCATTGAATAGCCTCATTATTGTAAACAGCTAGAGTTTTGTTTGTTGAAACCGTTCCTACGTAGGCTCTATGAAAAGCGGACCTGCAGAGCCGTATGGTTGAATGAATTTGTTTATTCACAATGAGTTAGCAATCGATACATTCCTATAACTCTTGAAAAGTTTGAAAGTGAATGATTCCCGACAGGTTGGAAAATCATGTCACTTTCGGACCACGGGCCGAAAGTGCCGTATGGAGAGAGGTGATCTGATCTATGGATGCGTTGTTTGAAAAGGCTGCCTATGCTTACCTGATAAAAACGTTTGACGCGAAAAACTTTAAATAAAGCCAATTATTTGCATTTAAACTGGATCATTGTGAATAAAGTCCTATACATATCACGGAGTGAAGCGTCATTACAGCCTACGGGACTCTATCTTACCTCGGCACGCCTCGGTAATATATTGAATTCCTTGGCTGTAATGAGACACTTCCCACCTCGGTATGTAATATACTATTTCGTACTGCCATAACCGGAAATGACAATATGCGCTCGGTGTCCTGCACTGTAATATGTATTCAGAAAAAGATCTAGAGCGGCAAAGTAAAAAATGCACGTAAAAAATAAACTAACCTTGCAAAATCATGCCGAATTCAAGAGAGATCACGTTTCCAATGTTATAGCTTGAAATTTTTGGCTTAAATCAGTTAAAATCATAGATAATCATTTTCAAAATTGATATTTTAGGGTCATTTTTCTAATAGCTGTTGGTACAATTGCAGAATGATTTTTGACGTTTTGTGGCGCCAAGGTTTAAAAGTGATTAATGTATGTCATTTTCTGTTTTTCGTCGTCACACAAGACACTGGAGCTCAGTGATTCCGGGATTATTGGAGGATGGCCCTTCTAATTGGGGAGGGGGGGGGGCGGTTTTAAGCAAGAAAATTCAAACATAGGACGCAATTTTTCAAATCGACATTTGACACACAAAAATCTAGTAGGTATATGCCTCGTGCCTTGGTGATAAATGGCAGAAGTACCAACTTGAAATTTATTACAATGATTATTGCGATATGATCTTATTTATTTCTAATTTTATTGAAAGCAGCACGAAAAACGATGTATGATACTCGCGCTGAAAACGGCATAGCATAACTCTCTTACATGCAGCTCTCAGCCTAGGGCCTCGAGCTGCATTCACGTTCGTTATGCTATGCCCGCTTTTCGGCGCATCTATGGCTGGCAGCTTATCGCTGAAGCTGCCAGGTGATCAGCAGTCACTGAGGGAAAGCGCGGCAGTACCGTGTATACATTGCAGTAAGATGCCAACTGTTAACTGGCCCCTGTGTGGTTGATAAAATTTCCTTGGATGGACAATAATTCATGGATCGGACTGCGCGAGAATGAGACGCTCGTGAGTGAGTGCACTCTGTTGGAATCTTGTCCATTTTCTGTCTGTATCTGCTTCTCAATGCATGCTTGCTGCTTCAGTAGGTATAAGCTAGAGTAGAAAGTACTCACTGCTTAGGGATTTACATTTCATTCTCTTTAGTACCGCCACGCTTGGCCGCTTTGTCATATTATTTCAGGAGCTACTGCTCACCTGACATCGTCAGCAAGAAGCCGCCGACCATGGTAGAGACGATCTCCCAGCAACTTCCACTGTACAGGGGGGGGCTCACGTTTCTCTACTTTCGCTGCGCAGTCTCAGAAACTTCTACTTGCGGGTGCATTGCGTCGGTGACAGCTGTCACGTTATACAGAGCACATCTATCAAGGCGTCAATATCTAGTTAGCATCGTACCGTTCGTGCCAACTCAACATATTTTTTTCATAGCTGGCTCTAATGAAGAAAGGTGTGGAACTGATTATATCGTGTGATCAAATGAATTCTTATTTTAGGTAGGCTGTGGCCTGGTCAAATTCAGGAGTGCAAAGCTGCGTCCGGCTAGGCCACAGCCTACCTAAAATAAGAATTCATTTGATCACACGATAGATGCGTGATTGCACATGCAGATGATGTGTGGGGCATTATACTGGGGAATTCGGTAGTTTGCTCAATAAGCAAAAAAAATAAAGAGTAAAAAGATGATATTATCCTTCGGCATTTCAGGTCTGGGATGAAAAGCGCATTTTCTTAAACGAGTATCTAAATACCAACAGCTAGGCACCAGGTATTGATGGATAGAGCTTATTATTAAATTAACGAAGTTTTTAAAATTCTTCTTCAGAACTGAAGATTCATATACTTGAGCAGGATGTTTCGTGACATTCCACATAGCGAAGAAATTCCACAAAGCTGATGGCGTAGAGTGTTTTGAATTCAGACACTTTAAAAAAGGACTAAAATAATAGTGCAAAATTATAGGTAAACAGCTTTACTGAAGGTTATAGCTCAACAGTTTAGCCTGCCGGTGGGTATATTGCCTGAGATCCTCCAAAATTAATTCAGAAAAAATAATTATGTAGGTGAATGTTATTGTTTAAAACTCTTTTGTGAAAAAAAAAACAATCTCCTCCTAATGAAACACCAAAAAATAGAAAGAGATCTTCAAGGTCGGATAGCTCAGTGCCGGTTCAACTTCAAGCTTAGTTATATTGCTGTAGAAATTATTATTGCAACAATTGAATCCGTAACAAACAAATCGAGTTTAAAGTTGTACTTGCATTGAGCTACCGGACCTATAAGATTCCTAACAATCCTAATTTCCTGAAGTTAATATTCTGGATGACTCAAGAAACTCTGGTTGGTCCAGGTTGTCCAATTGAACACTTATCAAAGCAATATAGAGCGTAGCTATTTTTTTTTTCACGATCAGGCTTTATTTTTTGTGTACTTACTTACAAGCTGTTCTCAATGCAGTAAGCTATGTTTATTGAAGCGGGGCGGTAAGTAGGTAATAACATACCAGCGGGCGGTAAGTACCAGGCGATTAACAAGAAACAAGAAATTAAAACAACCTCTGTAGCGAGGCGTTCAAATGGATTTGACGCCAAAGTAGGTGATTTCATGAAAACGTAGGTCTTAGACTTTGAGATAAGTTTCCATTTTTTGCACGTCCGGTAAGTAAGTGAGTACCTAACTTGGAAATGCACATTTTTTATAGTTGACTGATCGTGCTCAAACAGGTGTCGAGCTGACAGATGAGATTCGATTAGCGAAAAACGAGCTCGGTATGTTCAACCATTTGGAACATTATGCATGGGATATTGTCACGAAATCCGCTGGAGACTCCGATTGAAGGATAAGCCGCAAACCCGGAGACTTCGGTTGGAGTATAAGCCACAAACCCGTACAATTGGCGGAGGAGCCATTTGATATCTTATCCTATTTATCAGCGAGATTGTTGGAATTTCTTGAAGCTCTTCCAATTAGATGAGACTTGAAGATATACTTATACATATTTGTTGTTTAAACTGTTTATAGTTGACCGATCGTACCCAATGCCACAGGTGTCCAACCGAAATTAATCAGATTCGATTAGCGAGAACGAAGAAAAATATGGTAGATTAAGATAATAAAAATGATAAGAAAGAATTATGAAATACATATACCAAAAAATTACGCAAACATTACCTTTCCTAGACAGCGTTAACGTCACTTACTACCCTTATAAATGGCTTAATACTGAGACGCTAACCGGCCGCAACTGTGAAGCTCATGTTGCCGGGTCAGGTCAAACGTCTTACCACTTTATTTGACGGCCTGAAACAAAACTTCAGGCCGGTTTTGTTGCTGGACGGATAGAATACCGTTCGTTGCATTATTTCCGCGCTGAAACATGTCAAAATACAACACCAACCTTTCTCTGTGGCTGACGCATGGCCGGTTGAGTCACGAAGGTCCTCAGCGTGGTCAGCGGCGCCGGCAGTCCCGTCAGCATGGGCTGCATGTGCATCGCGGGAGGCTGCAGGTGTAACGGCCCGGCCGGGTGGTACGGCACGGCCACCATCTTCTGCAGAGGGACTCCCCATGGCAGGTACCAGGACCCGGGGTGGTGCTGCATGATGCCTGGCTGTATAGGGTGGCTCACTTAACTTATAGCCTGGTGTACTCCCGCTGTTGCTGTTACACGTGGGGTGTTTGGTCGATATCCGCGAGATAAGTATTCACCTCACACCGTTATTTGTGGCCGTCCTCTTTTCTTTCTTATCACTCTCCAGTATATGAGTTTTTATCCTTCCTCCTCACCCCCTGGGCGCCCAAGGTCTCCTTCTCTGTCTCTTTCAAATACCACAATATCTCTTCACAGGACGTGGAAACATGTCGCCTGCTTTCGCACACACACGCACACTGTATAGCACAAGAGTTAAAAAGACGTTGTCGTCGTCAGACCAGAGCAAGAGGAGTTTGGGAAACTTTATCCGCACGCGCCTCGATTAATATTAATGAAGAGTGAAGTAGACGGGGAAGGCGGGAGAAATATGCCGTTTCGACACCACGTTGGCGCAGCACTCGCGATTTTCTACGCTTGCCACTTTTGCTGCTACTACTACCAGAACATGGACTTCATTGTTCTCTGTATGTTATGTTAGTCCCGTTGATGTAAGTTTCCTCTTCTGATAGGAGCTAATTATTCGAGAAGCGGCGGCGTTTTCGCTCCAGGCCTGAAAATAACCTCAAAGTTACGATAACTAAGTTATTTCGTGCGTAAGGTTTACGTTTAGTTCATGTATGACGGCTATAGACGGAGGAGTATTTCAGCAGATATACAGATACAACACCCTGGAGTTTTGCCGGTCGCCGGTCGTGCTGGATGATGAGACGGAACAATATTACACGGATTTTACACGCAAACTCGTTCGTCCTTCACGGACGTTGCTCGTCTACTTTATCGTATTTCCGACCGCGAAATTTCTGCAGCCCGGCGCTCGAGGGTCCAGCAGGACCACCTCGCGATTTCAAGAAATTACGAAGTTTTTGCAGCCTTTCAACCTCCAAAGAAACAAGTTATGCATACGCTTTGTGCAAGTTTGACGTGGCGCATTATTGGGTGTTGGCGAGGGTGTTTTCAAATTTCCGACAATCCAATTCAATAAATTCAAGCAATGGAAATTTTGAATAAAAATCAGGAATAATGTTGTTCTCATCAAAATTCAATTCTTTCTGCTATTCCGTGCTTTTCCGACCCCTTGGAAAAATTTGAAATTTTGATTTTCCCCAGTCTTTGAAACATTAATCATAATTATTATTTATGATCTACATATTCATATATCTCGATGTTGGTGTTGTACAGTCCAATCATGGTGAGAAAAAAGTACCCCATACAGACCTGAGTTCCAGCTAAAAGTCAGTTGTCGTCTGATGCAAAAAGATAGTCATCATTGTATTATTCACCCCAAGACTTAGAGGTGAACTAACATTAGATGAGTAGAGGAGTATGAGAGACGCAGGAAAGTATGACTTCCTTACCTAGAACAGTGAAGTGTTTACAGGTACAGGCCTCAATGATTATTAGTCCTTCACGTTAGAAATAACTCAGTTTATGTCAACAATATGACATTATCAAAATTTCTTTCATTGTTATATGAGCACGGCTTCGACTCTATAGGTACTTGCGGGCTTGCGGGTAAAATGTTATACGTGAATAGACCAGGAAAGTGTCTTCATAGGACTTGCAGGCTTCCAGGTGTAGCTAACGCACGTCTTGAACATGCCTACTCGTCCCGTAACGATTTGCTTTCCTGCATGCCGAATGACGTAATCTACAATTACGTATCGATTTATTCTTTGGAAAAATTTGAGCGAGTTTTTGAATAAGTAATTTTAGGCGAATAACCTTGATAAAAAAAGATAAGGATGGTAAGTTTTATTCACCGCCATTGTACCAATCAAAAGTAATGGTAATGTCTCATCAAGAGCGGCTTTATTATCGTTTTTATGAATTCGCGGCAAGAATCATCAGAAACCATTTTTTTTTGTCTCCAGTGTCGCTCTGACAGTTTCATGATTGATGGCGCAGGTATGGAAGGTAAAGACTCAAATATTATGTCTAATGACCCGACTGTGAATGGTTTCATGCATGACCTAATGCTTCAGCGGGTATAGAACTGTGCGAAATAGGAACTTTGAATACTTATTCATCCCCAAAACCGTCAAGTTGAAATTCAGCTAGCCACACTCTGTATTTTTAAAGTACGTCCTGATTCAACGGTTTCTTTTTCTAAGGAGTGAAAGTTAGAGGAGTTAGAGTAGTAAGTTACTCTCGAAACAATTCATCTGTAGAGATTTCTTTGTGAATTTTTTGGCAGGTGACTCCTGGTAGCACATTTTTTGCACCCTATTTTCTTAATCTGGTTTGTACGTGAAAATTCCGTGATATTTCAGAGTACTTAGTTGAGGCACCCAGAGAGACACTTGCCATGCCAGGAGTCGTGGATCAGATCCACACCCGAGGCGGTCGGATTTCTTATGTGTCTCATAGCACGAGAAATGTGAACGATGATGCCGACCCAATGCGATGTTTGTGGTCGTTAAAAATCCCTACCCTGTGTTGGAACACAAAGGGGTTCGACAAAATGTCCGGGGAAGTGAAGTAAAGCATCCACCGGCGTCGCTGCCAGGCCTTATTGGTTTTTCTAGGTTCTTATTGTTGCAGAAATGAGCAACAATAAGAACCTACAGGATGCTCCATGCAAAAATTTGTTCAACTTCTCATTTCAAGTCCTTCCGTTTGGAGATAATTGGAATAAAATGAACAAAATCAGCAATTTTTTTTTGTTATTTGAAACCATGTTGATTAGATGTATTTTTCTTTATCATCTCATACGTCACATATTGGATCAAATTTGAGACTAATTCATTTAGTAGCATCAGAAACCTAGACGTTATAGAGGAGTTGTTTCTTGTTCTGACAAGGTCAAGTGAAAAGTGACAAATTCATTGTTTTGGGGAGGAACTGAAAGAATCTCATACAGTGTGTCACATATTGGATCAAATTTGAGACTAATTTATTAATAACAAAAGCCATTGAATAATGAGGCAATTGGCTATTGCAGAATGGAAAAACCCGTTTCAGGCCTTGTCAATGGCCAACTTAAGCCATTTCACCGGAATTTAGACGTTATAGGAGAGTTGTTTCTTGTTCTGACAAGGTCTAGCGGAAAAGTGAAAATATCATTCTTTTGGGGAGAATTTGGAAGACCGCAGGACAGCTTGAACTGAATATAAGATGACAAGACAATTATTGACTACTGCAGAAAAAAGAATGGCCAATTCCAGGCTTTATCAACGACCGATTTGAGCCATTTCCTAATTTCATCCATTCATCATAATTTGAGCCTTCGAGACATCATGTATTATTATCATTATTATGCATGATGCAATACACAAGGGCGGAGAGTGAACTCTCCAATTTTCGAAAAACGTCTAGCTATTTGAAAAAGAAATGGAGCCTATTTCGGACCTTGTCGATGGCCGATTTGAGTCACTCTATAATTTGAACGTTCGAAAGAGCCTTCTAGTCAAAAAGGACAAGTCGTTGGTTCCATTATTTCAAAATTAATCGTGAAAAATTTGATTATATGTGGAACAGTGATTCTTAGTTTATACAAGCCCGAATAGGGTAGTGCGAAGTCAATTTTTTATGGAAAACAGAAAACTATTCAATTCTGCTAAGACTATTAGATGGCAAGGCAATTGGCTATTCAAAAATGAAGAAGAGCCCATCTAATCATAGACTATTGAAATGTGCATTTTAGGAAATAACAGCAATCGGGAATTATTCATTAGAAAAAGGCGTGGAAAAAGGGAAACCCTGATCTGAGGCCAGTCGTTTCTAGGTTATGTTCCACAAAGCTTGAATAGGAAAATGAAGAGTCTTTTGGGAAAAGTCGCGAGGCTATTTTGAGCTTTGAAATTGCCTTTTGGATGGATAGATTCAATTTTTATTCATTTTGAGCAATCATGGACAGGAGCAACGGACTGTCCAAAGACTGATTTGTTCAGTAGCAGTATTTTATATATAATGGATTTGTACAAATGCTTGGGGTGAGGACTGAAACGAGCTTTGCCCAAAGTCTGATCCCTGCATACTCAACTTGCGTGTTATACCTTAGCAGTAAACCCTGGTTTGAAGAGAGATTTATCAAATATTGACCAGAGGCTTCATGGTTGACGGTCAGTATGTGACGGTCGGTTCAAGTGAGCTTTTTTTAAATTAAAAACAAGAAAAAATAAGTATGGAACTTTGCTGAGAGTGTAAATTTGATTAAATTTTGTTCTGCTTAGCCTTTAGGTGAGAATGGTTCAGTTATTTTTAGAAGTATGGAAATTTGAACCTTGAAACAGTCGTAGACACCTAAGAAACTTTTTTTTTAAGAAATATTGTGCCTTCTACTAGGCACCTACTAGGAACTATTCTTCAATTATAATTTGATAATCTAAACGAGCAAAAATGAGACAGTGAAATAAGGCGCTGCGAGATCAATCCAGCGGACTTTGTCCTTGACGGAATATCACCATTCAGGTTTCTTTCGAATGATAAAAAGAGGTATAATGTATTGGAAGTTTTTTCGAAATAAAAAAAAAATCAAATAAATAAAACAATAAATTTTGAAAATGTTCTGTGCTACATTTCATAATGCTTCCTTGTCAAACAGATGCCACAGGCTGCAGAGAGGTATCTAGTATCTACTATGAGTTGGATGAGTGTTTTTTTTCAAAATCCAAGAAAATCTAATTGCGGAACAATTGTTTTCAGATTCTCAAGATGTTTTAATTTCTATTCATGGAATCTTCCCTGTAGCTTTCGAGAGAGACCTGAACGGTAAATTTCTGAGAAGAAATAAGCCCGCTGGGTTTAATTTCGCAACACCTCGTTCAACTAATATTTTTCCACCCTTAACCAGGGCTGGGTGTTTCTAAAGAAAGGGTTGAAATCGTAGCCTCAAGCTACCTCTGAGACGTCAAATGACGCCTGTGAAATGACACTTCCCAGACAGCAGCAGCAAAATAAAATTTCATACCCGTAACTTTTCATTTCGAGTCCAAAATGCCACGCTACGACATTTTACGCGGACACATATTTTTAATGAAAATGTCAACATCACACTGTGTTGCATGATAATTTTCTACACGGATACCAAAAAAAGAGAGTAAAAACCACGTTTGTTCCGTTGAATACGCCTAAATAGATTTAAAATTATGCATCGAATTTGTAACCATCACCGTCACATAAAACACCGGCGTTTAGCAGGTACTCGCTTTTATAAATATTTACACCGCGATCACAACCGCAATAAGCAAACATTTATAAATCTGCAGGCATAAATTACGCGAGCAACCTGTCAGGCTATAGCTGCACGGCTCTCGCTAACTGAAATTCCGAATTTTCCATAGCTCATCCAATTACTATTTTACAGTAGATGTGTATTTATTTGAAATCGAGCCTTTTAATGCAATCCAAATAAATACAGGGTGATAGGTACTGACCGAGTATTACAAACTTTGAGAGAGAGATAATTCCCTATTAAAAATGGAGTCGAAAAATCAAAAACTCACGGTCAAGGGCTCGATACCAAGTTGCAGGCGCAAAGTTTGGGACGGCGTAACTCGCCAAATACAGCTGTCTGATTGGTTGGTATCCGCCGTTGCTATGGTAACCGCACTTACGGCGGTCTCAGCCCCAACTTGGTATCGAGCCGCTAGAATGCTTCGGTCAAAAGGTGCAGGGTGCTGAAGTTGACTTTTTAAAATCGTTTTGACACCGTGGTTACTAAAATGTAGAATGAATAATAATAAGCGTGAACTTCAATACCCTGTATCTTTATTAAGTAAGAATTTGAGGGCCATCAGTTTTTTTTTCTCTCGACTTCATTTTTGATGAGGAATCATCCCTCGAAGCTTGTAACGACCAGTATACCTAACACCCTGTATGGTATCTACAACTGACAATGCCGTTGTTTCGATGTTTTTCGTAACAATAAAATCATTGAATTCATTACCAGTCGCTGTTGTGTGGAGAGCATTTTATTGCTCATGTTTTCGCGAACGATATTTTTACTGAACAAAAAAAGCAACCACTCGCCCCCGGAAGGTGGTATGGCTTATCGCACAAAGAATGGACCAAGAATGTTGTACGTTTCAAATTGGATGAAATGTTTCAAGTTTTATTATTAAAAGCTGATCGCGAGCAATTGGGTAAGGCAATATAAAACCAGAGAGGAGATCTGTGGGAATGTGGGGTGAGGAATGATGGCGGACGCAAAGGGAATTAATTTGGCCGGAAGAGTTCGTAAATCGATCATAAAGACAGAGAAACGCGAGTGTGGTAACTGCAACAAGACAATGTAGATTTAGAATCCAATAATTAGTGATTATTGATTTAGGAGATATTCAAAATTTGCTTTGTTCGTGATCATGAACAAGATAATGTGAATGACTACGTAAAAAAGTCAATTTGATCCCGTGCTGCATACGAAATCTTACGTACGAACACCAAATATGTAGTGGTATATGAAAATTAATTCGCAGTCTTGATATTTTGTTGCTCATATTTTGTCCGAACAAAATCACCAGATTCACATCCATACTTTGAATTCCACTGCACTTTGAATTGATACTCAAACTACATTTTAATACCTACAACAAGCACTTTACGATCACCCAAGAGTAAATACGTAAGTCCAGCAACTATACCAGATGCACTTGCTATTTATAAATAATAAACATTATCTCGACAAAATCATCGTCATAAATTACATCAGAAACCAATAACTGCTCCTGGATGCTCCTTCAAGCTTATTTTCAATTCTACATGTAATTTCAAGATGCTTGCTTGTGTATCTATCTGTATTAGCGCATCGACCCGTCATAAAAACAAAACGATTAACAAACATTCGGCAATCGGCATGTCATTTTTTGTCGAGTGTCCACCACTCAGGTATAAAGTATCTTTTAATTTATGATGCGCGAACCACAATGCCAAATTTATGATAGTTACATTTTAAACCACAAAAAAAAGAGTTGCCGGAATCAAAAACCTGCCTTGACCGCGCTTTTCACACGGGCCCGGGCCTGCATCTTTTTGAGACTCATGCATGGTGTCCTTCGTTTGAGAAATAATGACAAATCTTTAGCAAAAGTATGATACAGTGTTCTGGCTGTTGCTGCTGTGGGTAAGGGGAGTGATATTTATTTTGATGGATTTCGTACACATAGGAAACTTTAAGGAACTATCTGTATGGCTCTGACGAGTTTTGTTGCAACAGTTCCAGTTGAATGTGCACCCGCTACGTATTTCAGTTTCAGTTTTGAGAGCAAGAAAATGTTCTTAAATAAATATAGCCTCGGTTGCTGCGGTCGAGTGCAACAGACAATCTGATAAAATCGCTATCGCATATTGGCACTTCGTGTACGCCGAAAACTTGATATGCAACAGTTCTGTTATCTACACAGTGGGAAAGGTGTGAGTATAGGTTTATTTGCACAAGTTCGCGTGTTTCGTGTGCTTGATTGAACAAAAAATCATCATACAATTATTTTTTTGCGCAGTTTCCATCCATCGACTATGAATTGGCGATTGAAAACAAAAATCGCTTGACAAAAATGTACCATTCAGGTCTCTTTAAAATGCTACAAAAAGGTACTTTAATTCGAGCCTATAAACACTTCCAAAAACAAAAATCATTTTTTCCCTTTTTTTTGCAGTGGGCGGGTATCCGTGTAGTCACTGGCAGTACCTCCTTAGCGCCGTCTTAGTAGGCTAAGAGCGACGCCGGGTGACTCCCACACCACCCACCATTTTATGGACACATCAACAGCAAGGTTATTAGCACCCTTTTTTCGGTGTCCTTCTCGTTTCACAATTTTTCCCTTGACGTGACTGCACGGTGGTACACGCCAAGGTACTAAAGAGCGCTTCGAACCCACGATCCCCGGAATCGCTTCCAAAGACGGAGTCCGCCGCGCTACCGGCCGGGTTTGTTTTCATTTTATTTTGGATTGTTTATAAGCTCTAAATTTTTTTTTTCAAAATTCATTTTTTTTCAATTTTGAAAATATCTATACCTAGGCTCAAACCAAAGTACCTCCTTGCAGTTTTCCAAAGAGACCTGAATGGTAAATTTCCGTCAAGGAATAAGCTCACAGCGATTGATTCCGCAACGCCTTATTTCACCAATTAAACTCCATCCTTAAGGAGTCGGAACTTGCCACTTGTAAGGAAGAGTAAAATGTTGTGAGAGCCGTTTAATACGTCTTGCAGTGCTTATTTGGTTTAGTAATACAACTACTCAATTCAGTTTATAGATGTCTTTTTTTCCTTTTCAATTTTGCATGGTATATTCAGAGTTTTCCTTCGAATTTTTCAAACGTTCAATTTCTCTGAAATCTTCATCATCTTCCTGCAGTTATTCAGCTTTTGCGTTCTTATTTTTCGAAATTTCTCTATACCCTACTTCTGATCTTTCTCACTTTATGTACTAGGCTGCTCTTTCTTTTTCTTGTTCTCGATACTCTGGTTGTGATCTTAGCTTTTTGCACTTCATGTACTCGGCTGCTTTTTCTTTTTCTTGTTCTCGATACTCTGGTTGTGATCTTAGCTTTTTGCACTTCATGTACTCGGCTGCTTTTTCTATTTCTTGTTCTCGATACTCTGGTTATGATCTTAGCTTTTTGTTTTTCTTGTTCTCTATACTTCACTTATGACCTCCCTAGCTTTTTATTTTTTTTTTCGATTTATTCCAAAAAAAAAACTGTGCTACTAACAAGCTGATTCCAATCTCCTGATTTCTATCTACAATTAGCCACCTTCCCCGATTTTTGAATTTCTTTCTCATTTATTTAACGTCGGCCTATTTCCACAACGAGGCCTGACACCGCCGCCGGTGGATGCTTCCGTACACTATACCAGGAATTTAGTTTCAACAGAGTCGGCACCATCGTGCCATTTTACGTGCTATGGACTAGTATCGCATTAAGCAAGCATTCCAACTGCATCAAGGAACTTGTTTTCGGAATGAAAATCTGATACCGGTTCTTATAAATACCTTTGATTTGGTATTCCCAATCAACGAAACAAGGGCTTCGTCCTAGGCTTCGTGTAAACCGGAAATTATGGTCGTATAATATTTAGATCAATGCAGAAAACTTACTGGAAGGAGGTCACCCTGACTTTCAAATCACTTCCACGATACCCTGTAATACTATAAATTTCAAATTTAACGGCAACAACTGAAATTATACTTGGTGACATTAGCTAAGGACAGCGATATTCCATATTCTGCTATAAATGTTTCTCTCTGTATACCATCCCAAGACCACGTTTCATTATAGTAATTTTTGATCCTATACGGTACAATAATACGTTATTTAAATGGTCGAAGGTTTTAATTTTCCATCGATGTTGTTGTCGCACTTTCACCGCAACGAAACTGTGTTTTGCGAGTCTCGGAATTTGGAGCAAAAATCCCCAAAAAGGCAAGAGTTCAGTTTCGACAAATATTATGTGTGAAAATCAGTGGATTTTATCTCGAGTTCATCCAAGAAGATCCCAGTAATCTTTAGCTTAGCAGGACTCTGGGCAGGACTATTTTTGAAGCATCAGATCGGATACCTGCTCGGGGACCTGCCTGTATAAAACAATCAAGGATAAAATGCACTTCAATAATAATACTTTTATTTTTTAACTGATAATTTTATAGATAAATACTAATTGTCAAATAATGTGTTTTATCCCTAGTTTTATCTTTTACTTTGAACAATTATCGGTTCTGCATTGACTTACGGTAATCATTCATCAATAAGTGCCACGATTTTGATCAATACCTACGCTTAAAAGGTTCAAACTTTCAAAATTCAAAATATGTATTTTGTTACAATAAAAGAAAAGTGAGTTATGGGGATTCAGATATTTGTGTTGAAAATGGTGCATTTGGTAATTAAAATTGAGTTAACATCGCAGCTCATCATGAAATGTCCACAAGTCGGCAATAAACTGTTATGTTAAACTTTATTTGGTTCATCAAACGCATTGTTCCCAACACAAATATCAATTTCCATAGCCTAATCCGGTGTAAAAAAAAAACAGAAAAATTTATCAAGTACATTTTTTGTGGCAAAATCACAAAAATCCAATTTTCTTCTAAATCTCCTGAAAAAGGTTTTGTCCATTGACTGCAAAAGCTTGTCATTGATTTCCAAAGTGATGTACTTAATTGCATGAGAAAATGGTTCTTTTCAAGCAATGTTTTTTTTGACTTGTTTGCTTGAAAGAACATGCTTTTGTTGAAGTCTGATCAATAACAATTTTGAACAATAAAAACCGCAAGATTTTTTTTGCCAAATCTAAATTGCCTAGACTTCAAGAGTCTATAGAACCATTGTTTATTGGTTATTCTTTGGTTCGCATTTTGTTTGAACTTGGTATTTTTATTGGTTATTATTTTATCTGTATTTTTACGCATTTTGTCTTGATTTAATCTTATTTTTATATGAATTTGTCTAAATCTAAAACATCTTGTTATAAAAATTGAATATTTTTTAGAAACAATAAATTGAATTGAGTCTACAGAAACCATTAAAACGCTTTTAATTTTTCTTAAAATCTTAGAAATGTTGAAAAGAATCGTTTTTTGAACTCTCAAAGACAAATATTGATAATCGATGTGAACTGTAGAGATCTGAGGAAATGCGAAAAGTGGCAGTGAAAACACCAAGGAAAACACTCAAAGGTTTTAAAAAATAAGCCCTTTGAAACCCTCTAATTTGAATGAAAATGATCAATTTTCGAGTAAATGTCATTCATGGAAGTATAGCCCGCAATTCAGCCAAGAATTAGGCGGTTGTGTGCTCAGTTTCTGTAATGTAAAGTCACCTAATTGATCATTTTGTAAAAGATAATTTTCCAATGCTTTTTTAATGACCCATCATCAAAATGCTTGATAGCCCACCATCAAAACATTAAATAAGTTGTCCAATTTTTAATTACAGCGTTCACTTTTTTGAACATCTATTTTTGACATTGACCAACTTAGAATCGTCGAGTCATGTTATTTGTTTATGATAGAAATCTGTCAAGATGATGAAGCTTGGCTGAATGCTACTTGACAAATGCAATTCTTCAACTTTTTCTCGGTGTTGAAAAAATGTTAAGTCATCGACGAACAGCTAATACGTATCTAATGTAAGATTCTGAAACACCCCGTATATCCAGAAATAGTTTCAGGTTGCCGCAGACAAGTCCCAATAGACCGCTTGTTCTCTTTGATCTAGTTTTCTACGTACTGAAGATATTTATAGGGTGATGCTCCATCCTGCATTGATTTACTAAAATTCCAAATCGTCTCAAACGTGACGTTCGGGTGCAATAATTTATTTTCAGAACTTTAGCACTTTATCCTGGTGTGCATGCTACTTTTGCTCTGATTATTTTTCATTGTTTCGATATAAACCTCGAATTCGAGTCAAATTCAGACCATCACGTCGCCGTGATAGTAAACCATGGGCAATCTTTTTGAATATGATTGTTATTAAGATCACTTGCCTTTCGCTCTTTGCAAAATTTCCTCAAATCACAATTGAAAACAATGCTTGAAATTTTCCAAATTACTGACCAACTTCTTTGACTGTTTTAAATGAGCCATTGTATCGAAACACAATTAAGTCACGAAGAAGTTCTTTTCGTGGTGTCTGTCTATATACACCTGCTTTAACTCACTTGTGCCATACATGAATAACAAAACTATTTTATGAATACAAAAAGAAATCATGGAAATTAACAGACATTTAAAATCAAATTAGAGACAGAGTGACGCATGGAAAGCAATATACACATGTGGTTTCCATTTGAATTTAATAATTTTTGTTTGGCTGGGATTTGGTAGGCTGGTATACGTGAATGCTAATTGTTACATTTGTTTTAAATATTTTGCACATTTATTCATGCAACACATGTCACCATGCTGCGACATGCTTTGTTTTTGATTGGAAAATAAACAATTAACAAACGATTGATCAAAACGCATATATGAACTAGCTGAATGAATATTGTAATGATACTCCCGAAAATGTATTCGGATATGTGCAACCAATTTTATGTTTATTTTGTTGTTACGTGCGCCAGTGGTGTTAACGAACGCAGGCGAAATATACCGGTATTTCCATAATGTGATTCAAAGTGTCGAAAATTTAAATTTCATCGTTTGCGATTAAAATTATAATTTTAGAAGTATTGGGGAGAGGTGCTGGACAATACAGATTCTGATTTTCAAACTAAATAATTATTATTTACGGTTCCGTTTATTAGTTACGTATAGTGCCGACTTTCCGCCGATTTTTCGGCTTCATCGAGACCTTTTTAGGAAGGTTTTTTGCATAAAAAATAAGCACGACTTTTTGGCAGATTTCACGAGAAATTGTGTCGAAAACTACTCGAGCATGTGGTAAGGGTTCGCGGCGATAAAAAAAAGTCCGTTTCTGTTTTACTCCTCCGTCCGCCCTTGCTAAACGTAAACAAACGCTAGAATACGCTACAGCTTCAAAACTCACATTGCAGAAGTTGAAGTGTAACTGAGTGACACGCAACAATTGCCCAAATTAACGGGGCACGTCGTTTTGATGCCTTCTTCGGGGGGCACTTTTCGCGCAAATATGCAAACAAACAAACACTAGTCACACTCCCCTGTTAGCCCTCTCGTGTCCTGCAGGACTCGACGGTCCTCCCACTGAGGTGCTGCTGCCGGTATAACTAGCGCACTACACCCCCGAGAAGGGTCTCGAAAATTTTTCTATAATTTAATTATTTTTTCAATTTTCAATATGAGGAAAAGAGAAAAAGCGGCGGACATGTATAGAGGAAACTATTATGACAGTCTTTGTGTCATGACAGGTGGGTGGTTGATGTTGGCGGTCTTCGGCGCGTGTTCTGCGATCGGGTACCGCGTGTACGCGTCGTGTGGTGTTCCTGCGAATGCCGAGGAGCAACTAACCGCCTGCGAGTTGAATGAGAGCTCGCGTGCTGCTGCCTGCTGGCTGGCTGCTCTGTGCAAGGCAAAAGCTGCAGGAACCGGGGCCCGTGTGCGCCTGCCGATGGTGTGTGTGTGTGCCTCTCCGTCGTCCGTTCGCGGGTATCCCATCCACACTCTCCGACGTCTGCGAGCCAGCCGGCGAGCCTTCCAGCAGGCAGCGGCAGCAATAATCCTGCCCGCTTGTCGGTGGTGCATGGCCGTCGAGCCGCCGCAAAATTTGTGCCCTTAGGTTCAGGACTCTCTCCTCGCACGCTCCCTCACGGTGTGTGTGTGTGTGTATGTGTGCAGATAGAAGGAACGGGAGAGTCGGGAGACCTGCGAGGAGAATGGCCTTAAATTTTATCGCGTGTGTTTAGAATCCGCAACGACCCGGAGAGGCGTTTCCCAACAAGTCTTCTTGGAAAAACCCGAGGGTATTGGGTACACTTATTTCGCCAATTTAGTAAAACTGACGAGAATTTTGTCAAAATGAATCATAAATAATTTGGAATCAGATTTGGGCTACGATAAAGATTAATTAAAGAAGCAGGTACTGATGATTTACTTGCTAGATGATCATGATATGGGATTTGCAAAATCCACGACCTGTGTAGCTTTGGAAGGCCGTACGGGATGACATTACCTTCGGTTACCTACACCATCCCGTTTGCTTGATTCGTAGCGTCAAAATCCAAAATAATTCTAGTCACAATCTAAACCGTCACCCTAAACTAACCGCTGCGCGCTGGCTGCCAGGAACCAAACGTCCGGGCGTTGAAATTTGTGAAAACTAGACGTCAGATTTGAACAAGACATTTAAAACGAATTTGTGAACATTTTTTCGAAAATTTCAAAATTCATTGAAATTTTTCAAGGGAACTGACGTTTAAGTAATTTATTTCAAATTTCTTGATACGGTTTTGCGACGAAAATTTGGCTTTTTTGAAGACAATTTGGAGGAATATGTTGTCAAATAGGGACCGGGGGGTTTCGGGGACCTCGTGTCGTCTGGTGCGAGCCATACGGCGGGTTTTCTCTAGAAATTTTGCCGTAGAAATGAGAATTTCGACCACGGCACGGCCCATCTGACAGGCCCGTCAATCTAACGTTCTCGATCTTGGGAAGCCACAACACCTCGATCGGCATTCGAACAGTGTTTTCAGAAGAAAATTACCATGTCAGCATGGGAAATTCAACTAGGGCCTTGAGAAAATATTTCATCGTCTCCCACACAAAAAACAAAACGTCTTTTTTTATTTTTTTACTATTATTATTCAATTGACATATTTTACGAGGCGACATTCAGCTATTAGAGGCTCTACCATGCAACCTCGGGGACAGCACAAAATGTCCATGGATGTAGCGGGATTCGAACCCACACAGAGCAGCGCGTGTGGCTTGGCTTGCCATCGCTTATACCACTCGGCCACCACCGCACCACCGAGTTCGAGTTCCCTTCACATTTCGGCGACATTTCACACCAATTTCGCAGGCCGTCACGGAAGTATGGGGGACGAGTTTCACAATACAGGCGTGTTAGGGGGACCAAACACGATTGGGGGCTACTTACAGTTTATACACACGGGGGCCGCATTTTTCTTGACTTCACATTTCGAGACAACGACCTTTTCCGTTCTCCAGAATTTATTTTCTTGTCGGTTACAGGGGTTTCTTGTTGCGTCTTGTTTTCTACGAAATCCATGATAATTCCATCGGACCTTCTGACCAGATCTCCAGAAAGGGTCCGTGTTTTGATTTGCGTCCTTGATTTGGAGCTTCTTTTTGTCAAATTTACCGAAATGAATCTATTTTTCAACAGATCACATTAGAATTTTAAACAAATACTCACATCCAGTTCCACCAGCGAATTTAATTATTGATAGCTAATTGAGACATTTTCTCTGACGGATTCTAGGTCAGTGCTGGTTGAATGACCACGAAAAATGCATACAAGTTGTTGTGGTCTGAACATTTTTCCATAATCTTTGGTGAAACTGGTGTTTTCTGTGGTCACTAAGCCAATATTCACTAGACAAAATATCTCAATTAGCTAACAATAATTAAATTCGCTGGTGGAATTGGCTGTTATAGTATATCATAAATACAAAATATTGTGAGAAAAAAAGTCAAAATGCACAATCAAAATGCAGTTGTCAAAGGACCCCGCACGATTCCTATGGAAAATGGGTCTCGGTCAAATTCCCTAATTTTTTAATACCGTATGATCAAAAACTTTTCTACTTGCGGTAGGCTGTGGCCTGGTCATTGGCAGGCAAACGGGGCTGATTTTGGCCAGGCCACAGCCTACCGCAAGTAGAAAAGTTTTTGATCATACGGTATTTTGTAGCCCAATTTGACACGAGCCAGAATCCATCGTCCGTTACCCAAAAAAATGGACAGTTTTTTTTCTATAAGGGGTTGAAGATGGGTTACTTCAAGGTGAAGAAATATGTTCCAACGTAAGTGAGAACATTTCAACGTCCTTTATAACATACGGGATGATTATTTGAAAACTATCCAGCTGCAATAACTCCCGATTCCTAGTGAATATTTCTTCAAGCAAAAACAGGTCGATTTTTTTATCGAGAGGGACATCTGAAACATATATTGGAAAAATTTTATTCCCAGCCCCTTCGCCCCCACTTATTCCAACTTGAAAATTTCGAATGACACTACCTACCTTGCAGACATCAAACTGGAGAGATTTGAATTCTACTGCCGAGAAAATATTCAGAAAATTTTCAACCCCACCCCACTTCTCCCCTTAAAATTCTCTGAGTGTCCCATTTTATATTCTGGACCCCCCCAATTCCCTTTAATTTAGTTAGCGTCATCCTAGAAAGCACCAAAGAAGAGAATTTTTGGTAGAAAAAGTACTACCCATATTCACTCCCCCACCCTCAACTCCAAAATTTAACAAAACATCACCTACTTTGTGATACATCAAATTGAAGGGAATTAAATTCTCTTTCTTAAAACAATTTTTTTCAAATTTTCAACCCCTCCTCCATTAAATTGGACATTTGGAGTGTTTTAGGAGGAAAGGGGGGGTTTCAAAAATTTTGAGAAAATTTTGTTCGGTAAAAAAATTCAATTTTCTTGAATTTGATATATCACAAAGCAGGTATTGTTATTTTAGATTTTTATGGTGAGGTGGGGGAAGCGAGGGGGTGAACTTGGGTGAGATTTTTTCTACAGAAAATTTTCTCTTTCGATGCTGCGCAGGATGATTGAATTGGACACCCGGAGAATTTTAGAAAGAAAGGGGGTGAGTTGAAATATTTGATAAGTATTTCTTCAGAAAGAGAATTCAAGTCTGTTTGATTTGATGTATCGCAAAATATGTAGTGTCATTTGAAATTTCAAAGTTGGGGTGGGTGGGGGCGAGGGGGCTGAAGATGGAGATTCGCTAATGTATGTTTTTGATTTCCCCCTTTATATAAAAATCGACCTGTTTTGCTCGAAGATATCTTCACTGGAAATCGGGAGTTATTGCAGCTGGATAGTTTTCAAATGATCACCCGGTATATGGCTCATGACAATTCCCTTTTTCTTTTGTGAAAAAAATAAACCCCCTCCCTCACCCCCAACCTCCACTTGTGAGTATCAAATTCGAAATTACGTTTGAAAGTCATGCAGATGGTTCTATTTTTTCGAATTATGAATTTTGGCACAAATTGTTTTTCCAACCCCCAAATAGGGGGTGGGTTTGAAAAAAAAACCATCGGTCAATTCGGCTGAATTTCTGATATTGTGTCTCATCAGTTACGCTGAACAAGATGACCAAAGGAAAACTCATTCGTATGACCAGTTTCCACCCCATAGAGGGTTGAAGTTGACTATAATGAAGCATTAAACATTCTTCCATGTCATAAACCAAATGAATGAAAATAGTGGACTTCCATATCGTCTTGTTTTGTAAAAATGTCTATTCTTCAAAAATAATTTCAACCCCGTCTCTCAATCCTCTTTCCTTGTTTCTGAACATCATATTCGAAATAAATCTTGAAAATGTAGGAGAAGGTCTATGGTCGGATTCTCTGCATCTGATTCTGAATCCCTTCTCAAAATTCACTATCACTATGCTTACGTTAGAGTGCTAACATAAGTTGGGTGGGATATATATATTTTTTTATGATTTTTGACTGGATTATTATTTGAAATATTGGTGTTTCTATCAAGTTTCAACTTCACAGCAGGTTAATTATGTTCACCTGTACATAATTTCTAAATTTTTTCTTTTGAACGGATACACCTCAAGGTATTTATAGTTTAGATTGAAGAATTTAATGTCATTTGAAGCGAAAGCTCCTCAATCAAGGCAAATTATTATGTCACACTCTTATTCCAGCTACTGCGACCATGTGAAGGATGAAATAAAAATTATCATAATTTTCAAGATTTATTTCGAATATGATGTTCAGAAACAGGGATAGGAGATGAAGGACAGGGTTGAGAGTATTTTTGAAGAATATACATTTTCACGAAACAAGATAATATGAAAGTCCACAATTTCCATTCATTTGGTTTATGACATGCAAGAATGTTTTATGCTTCGTTATAGTCAACTTCAACCCTCTGTGGGGGTGGAAACTGGTCATACAAATGAGTTTTCCCTTGGTAATCTAGTTTAGCGTAACTGGTAAAGCACAATATCAGAAATTCAGCCGAATTGACCGATGTTTTTTTTTTCAACCCCACTTCCTATTTGGGGGTTGGAAAAACATTGTGTGCCAAAATTCATACTTCGACAAAATAGAACCATCTGCATGACTTTCAAACGTAATTTCGAATTTGATACTCACAAGTAGGGGTTGAGGGTGAGGGATGGGTTGATTTTTTTACAAAAGAAAAAGGGAATTGTCATGAGCCATATGTGTTAGAAAGGACGTTGAAATGTTCTCACTTACGTTGGAACATATCATCAGAAGTGTAAAAGTGAACAAAGGGAAAATGGCGATTTTAAACAAGGTTTTCTTGATTCAAATGATCACATTGAAGTTAATTCTCGACTACTGGAACTAAACACTGGGATAGTAACAAAATCCGTCCTGGATCCATGCCCCTCATACCAAGAAATCAACAAAGGAAATGTTTCTGGAAAAGGGCGCGAAAAAATCGCAAAAAGAGACGCGAGGAAAGCCCTTACGATCCAGTGACGTCATCAGGTGATGTGCTTTTTGACGACATCGTGCTTAGGGTGCGATGGTAACGAATAATCATTCAAATTTATCTTTAAAATTCCTGCATTCTTAGTTAGGGATTGCGCTTCTGCGTTGACAAAACCGCTAACCTTCCTATTCAATGCAATTTTTAAATCTTCTACCTTCCCAGATGACTGGAAGTTGGCTAGAGTTTGCCCAGTATATAAAAAGGGGGACAGGACGGATATCAAGAATTATCGCCCCATAGCAATTATTTCTAATTTCAGCAAAGTTTTTGAGCATGTCTTCCACGGTGCTGTGTACCGTCACGTGGCTTGCTACCTGTCGCCGCAGCAGCATGGTTTCATGGCGGGCCTTTCTACGGTGACTAATCTGGCAGTCAAGAGTCAGTTCTTGTGTGAGGTCCTTGACAGGAGAGGTCAGGTCGACGTTATATACACCTATTTCACTAGTGCCTTTGATACCATCAACCATAAGATACTGTGCCGTAGACTTCAAGACTTCGGTTTCTCTAATTCGTTGGTCGGGCTTGTCGAATCGTACCTTGAAAACAGACTGTTATATGTCCAACACAATGGTTACAGATCATTCAGTTACCGCCAGTCGTCGGGTGTTGCCCAGGGCACAGTAACCGGTCCCACGTTTTTCAATATTTTTATTAATGACATTCTTGCCAGGTTGACGGCAAAATCGCTCTTATATGCGGACGACCTTGAGATTTATCGCGAGGTAAATTCAATTGAGGACTGTGTTGCTCTGCAAAGGGTCTTGACGGCTGTTCGCGACTGGTGTGTGGAGAATGGTGTTCGCTTGAATGCGTCAAAGTGTAATGGTAATGTCATGTCTTTTACACGGAAGAAGGATACGCTGATATACGACTACAGTTTGGGCGATGCGGTCGTACAGAGGCCGGAGTACATCAAGGATTTGGGGGTAACCTTCGATTCCAAGATCACTTTCTCCAAACACGTTGAGATAGTTACTGCCTCTGCTTTCCGGGGTCTCGGCTTCATTTTTCGCAATGGGGCCGGCTTTAGGAGTGTCGACACGCTTCGCCTTCTGTTCAACACCTTCGTCCGCTCCAGGTTGGAATATGCTTCCCTCATCTGGGATCCCATCTACATGGTTTATATATCCGATCTGGAGGGCGTTCAGAGACGCTTCCTGAAGGCGGCCTCGCGTTTCGTTGACGGTTTCTATCCCCCGCAGGGTTCCCCTCACGATTTGCTGCTTCAGCGTTTTAACACGAGGTCACTGAAAAAACGAAGAGATGCCAATTGCGTTGCATTTCTTTTCGGTCTGATCAGTGGCTATGTGGACTGCTCCTCTCTGACTAACGCAATTGAATTTAAAGTACTACGCCTCTCTTCAAGACACAACAATGTATTCAACCTGCCAACTGCTCGCACCAATGCGTTACTTATGGCTCCTTTGCACAAAATGTATTCCCGCTAGGGCGAAGTGGAAGCAAAAGTTGATATTTTTTGTTGCAACAAGAAGAATATCATGGATTTATTTTTGTGAGCTGTTGTTTATGTGATAATCTATTTGTACCTGTTTTAAAATATATTATACAATTACGTTTTTCGTCTAGTAATTGGGCTCCAGAGCCTGTCGGGCGTTTTTCTACATGTATCTGTGATGAAAAATAAATTATTCATTTATTTATTTATTTATTTATTTAAAACTTTGTAACAGACGCCAATGAAGCAGCTATCATCTGCGGCTGATGCAGATGAACTTGAAGTCAAGAGCGATTAGGTGAGTTATTCGATTTCATTCATGAACATTTCAATTTTTGAAGAACATAGTAGCTATGGAGCTCGTCTTCAAGTACTCAAAACCCTCATTAAACCGTCTGGAGTGGGAGCATACCCCATACCCATCAAAGCCACCACAAAATTCTACCCGCCGGCGCCGCCTTCAGGATCCTCAAGCGACGGGTATATGAGAGTTTGGTATCCTCTGGTAGGAGAGCAGCGGCAGCACATGATGGCGTTAAATTTTATCGCAAACACTACTACACAACACAACCGTGCGACTTCGAGAGAGAGTGCGATAGCATTTTCTCCAAACACCGCATCTACAACAACTCTAAAATAATCTCGCTTGAACTAGCGTGACCCTAAACTTTGAATCAACACAGGGCGGGCTATTAATGAAGACCTTGCTTTATAGGGAGAATCCGTAGGTAAATCTGATGCGATGGTTAGCGTTTAGCAACAATTATTACTCGACTGTATACACTAATGTAACAACGAAAAACGTTCCAAAAATTAATTATGACGCGCACGTCTTGCGGTCAGTTTATTTTAGTAACTCGACTCCAAATTACTTAGGCAGTCTAAACTGACAGACCTCAGTCAATATCTAAGTACTTAGCATAAATCACGCCTAAACCTAGAGTAAAAATAATACAGGAAGACCGTCGAAATGATATTCAAATTTCATCGTGCCCTTTAGCATTGGGCACCTACCCAGCAGCGCCAGCGGTCGAACAGATGTTCCGTTCAAGTTCACTTCGATATTCCAATTGCAACATGTACGGACGCTCAGTAAACTCAATAATGGGCCGAACCGCAATTACCATCAGTTTAGATAAGCCGGAGTTGTACATCGATTGATCCTATTGGTACGAGACACTGACCTGGTTTAATATGCATCTGAAGCTATATGAACTTTACTACCTTCCGCCCATTAAAGGTAAATAAACCAAAGCATCAGATTAGAGTAATGGCAGCCATGCGTCATTGAGCAATATTGGCTGTGGAATGATTAATTGGTGAGTGGATTCCCAACAGTGCAAAACTAAAATATTTTTCGTCTTCTGTTTGCAACTATATATAATTTTGTTCTCAGTTGCAAGAGATCCCTTTGATTCCTTCCCGGTTGATGGTTGACCGGGAGGCATATTCATAAACAGCAGACGGATTAGCCGTTCGGCCCATTTCGTGCTGGAGAGCTCGTATTGTGCCATGGTTACGACCACAGATGACCCAGATGCGCATCTGCAATGTTAAACGGCTTCCGACAGATCCCCTTGCCTCGCACCTCCCGCAAAGTTGCTTGAATTCTTTCAGAGATGGCGCCAGCGATCAAAAACCCGCGAAACTTTGAAATGTGAAGTACCTCAATATTCAAAATAATAATTAAAATTATCCATTTTTTCACTTCTTGGCGCATTTCGGCAATCATAATAATTTTTCAAAATTTATTCAACTGGTTTTTTAGAAAAGAAAAATCAACACTTCAAAAAACCACTTGAAAAAAAATTAAAAATATTACAAGAGCCGAAGACATCAAGAAGTGAAAAACAGGACAATTTTAATACATTATTACAATCGAGTTGATTTTGATAAAACCCTTAACTATGGCCGCATTGAAAGACAAGAAGGCAAAGTGTTATGTTATTAATGACTATTTAATCGGAAACTATTTTTCACAAATGCCTACGGAAAATCCGAAAATCTATTTCGTGGTCTGAGTTTGGCCCACAGGTTTGGCCTATTGTACACCATGTTTTTACTTTAGTTTTTGTAACTTATTTAGTAGTAACAAGAATAACGTATAATAATTAATTACTAATTATGCAAAATTAAAAGTAGGTATGTACAAAATAGTAAAATACTTTCATAGAATTTGCAAACATTTTCGAGATAAACACCCATTAAGTCAAATATCACACATGTCATTAAAACACCTACTACTGGAATAGAGGTCCAATTGATGATAATGATAATGAACGTTCAGCTCTACGAAATCATCACTAAAATGAGATGTGTTGCTTTTGACTATGTAACAAAAATTATGCTATGGTCGAATTAAAGGACGAGGATTCTGCTGCAGTGGTTATCTTGTATTGTAGAAATCGAAGACGACAACGTAAGGGCTCTGTTGCACTGGTTGTATTCAGTTGTGGAAGTCGAGGGCGACAGTTCAAGGGCTCCGCTGCAGTAGTAGTCCTAAATTGTGGAAATCAAAGCCGATTAATTACGCTTGAATCAGATTAGAAAATGATATACCTAGCTAAAAATATTTACACAAACCACAGCATCAGGTAACTTAATGTCATGTTTATCATTTGCATGGGAATTTATGCTGTATTTTATTTATATTTACGCATATTTACTCTGGAATGTTAGCAGATAATGCCGCATGCGAAAGAAGAAAATACTTCGACTACCGACTAGTTGTACTTTTGTATTCAAGCAAATTAACTTTACCTCTACTGGGGGGGTGGAGCCCCGTAGTCCAGTGACTCCTCCGTGCCCTGTAGTGACTGTTGCAGTTGCCCACTTTGACTTCGCTCCTGGCGGCTGACTGCCATGGAACCGGCTCTTCAGCAATCCGTGGAGGCTCGACTTCTACGACTCCAATCTAAAAATGAAATCAGATTGGGGTCATACTGACAGTATGAGCAAGTTTTGTTTTGCTGAATGTTGTTTCTATAATGACTTACCACTGGCTCATACGGAAAAAGTGTAGGAACGGCATTCCGGCCTATTCAGCCGCTGCCTGGTTCGTTGGTGAACTATGATGGCTCAAAATACAGTGGTCGGAGGAAAAGTAATCCCCATATTTTGGAACCATTGCCTTCGTCTAAAAGTTAACAATACGTATCAGGAAGTGGGAAAAGTTAAAACAAAGAGATACCATCATATTATGAGACCGAGTATGAGACATTGTGAAATACAAATTTTTACTAACCTTGATTCATCCTGAGGGAAGTAAAAGAGGTGCGTATTTCTCTCTCTACGAATTATGCACAATCGCCACGGGATTTTAGCCATTTCACACCGAGAATTTCACAGTTCGTAAAGTTTTTCGCGGAGTTCGACAATCGACAAGTTGGATTCGAAGTTTTTATTTTGACAGGACTACTGAAATAACGAATCGTGCGCACGGAGAAATCGGTAAATGTGGGCAAAGTAGATTCCTACTGAAATTCAGCGCCATCTGAGAAAGAGTTCAAGCAACTTTTCAGGGGTAGGGGTATCGGATACTTTTTCCCGGCAAGTTGCGACCGCCTGGTTACGACCATGGAGGTTACTTCTAACCTCCATGGATACGACAACGACCAGGTAACCAACAAACGTCAGGAAAAATGATGATTTTGACATAGGGTCACTGCCGTTCCAAAATTCTTCGATAGAATCCCTTCCATCGTAATTCATGTGAATTTTCAACCCCTCATTTTGTATTTCTAAGTAGGTATCTATTACAATAATAGAAAGTGGGTAGTGTGAGAACTCTTGACACATTTGGAGCTCCAAAAAATGATTTGTAATAAAACAATAAATTAAACAGACTATTATGTTTATTGTAAAATACAGGAAAATGCTGGTGAGGTGAGTGAATGTTAGTGCCAAGGTTAGTGCCGAGGTTAGTGCTCTCAATATTGGTGTTATTAAAACACAGGAGGCGAGGTCCTTAAGTATTGGAGTTGTTTGAGTCCAGCAAAACGAGATCTGGGATAAGAAGGCAACAAGCGAAATCCCCACTATGTGGAGGTTGCCTTAGGCGAACAAAACTGGGACCTAAGCGTGGGGGGTAAAACCAGGGAGCGGAATGTACCTACATGAGGACAAGAAGGGGCCCGATGGGGCTCCGAATATCACATGAAGTCACAACTCAACAGGACTTCAAAAGACATTTGCAACACAATGAGGCTCAGCATAGCTTGTATAACTAACAACGGAATTAGGCATGGGGGCCAATAAGGTTCTAGATAACACAAGAAGGCTGAGTAGTGCCTACTGGAAATCTGCAAGCCATTAGAAAGCATAGAAGATCTTATCAAAGTTCCAAACGCAAGAGGAGGACACAAGGGTCGAAAAATGCAAGGGGGCTCAACAGAGCTTCAAAAGATATTTACAAGATAACAGGGCTCCGCAGGGCTTCTAACAACCGAATAAGGCACAAGGGGGCCGCCAATGAGGCTCAGAATAACACCTAAAGGCCTAAAGGTCATTACAGATGACAATGAAGAAAGAAAAGGATCCAATAGGGCTCCGAACACCAGAAAAACGCAAAATGGGAATCACTGGGATTCGGCAAGGGAGATCAGCAGGGTTTCAAACGACATTTACGAAACAAAAGGGCCTAGTAGAGCTCCCAAGAGCATAAAAAAATCCAAATAAGGCTTACTGAAATTCTGAAATCGAGGAAAAATGTAGAAGGCATCACACAGCTCCAAACAAGAAGAGAGTGCTTACTAGATCTCCGAAATACACAAAACGATACATACAATGGTGCCCATTAGGGCTCTAAATTATACAAGAAAGCATGAGAAGACTCACTGGAGCTCTAAAAGAGACAAGAAAGCACAATGGGGGCTATCAAAGTTCAGGCAAAACGCCAAAAAAAATTTGTCCGCGCGACGAATTATTCTCCGTACGACCAAATTTTTGGGTAACGCTCCTACGTGGGCTGGTTTATGCAGAGGACGTAATAGACACTGTCGAAGATGGTCAGCATGGAACATAGTCTATCACTACACTGCACGATGAGGTAATATTGATGTCTCAGCCAGAGCCTATAACCAAAGAGACGAATGAGTAATAACTTTGAAATAGGATTGAGTCGAGGTACCACCAGCAAGTTCGAAAGAGTAGAACAGTCAGATTGACTGACTCATCAAGGATTGGATTCGCCAAAAATTGCTTCTCGCCTTAAGAATCTACAACAAAGAATTGATGACTAGGTAAATTTCATCAATCTTACAAAAAGTGATTGTAAGGACCTCTTCAAATTATCGGAGGGTGACTAGTAGTTGACGATGAATTTGGCCGTCAACAATTCAAACGGCACCTGAGACTGCCCAATTTGCCGAAGGTTCAGGCGACATCTGCAATGGGGACTATGATGAAGATTCAGAAGGTACAAAATAGGTACTGAAGAAACCTTACCAGATTCATCTACAGAAGCATTTCTGAACGAAGCGAAATCTCGTGTCAAATTTTTTTTGTTGACTTTTGTTTTCCTGATGTTTCTAACTTACCTGGTACAATTATTTGCACACTACGATAATCAGTATGATCGGTCCTTTCGCGAACGCACGAAGCGTGCCGAACGGCTAACCCGTCTGCTGTATAAAAATATGCGACCAGCAGTCAGTCTTGACCATTATAAACACCCGACGCCTGCGCCGGTACGTTCCTGTCTTCGTTCGTCCCCCTGACTACGCTGTCGGTTTTCCTTTATACATATAAAGTTTCTCTATTTGTATGAGACCATGACCTATTATTAAACGGTGGTGATATCATTCGCATTTTCTCACGCATGCATTTTTTGACATTCCAGTCGCCAAGCAGGTGAAAAATCAAGAACTGTAGAGTGTAGGTGTTATATGATATAGAAACTTGTCGTTGTCAGCAACTCAAAAGAGCTGAAAAATGGAGATCCAGGTCTCCTCGTAATGCGACGAGAGGGCACCACCATGCGGGCATCCTGACAGTCGTAAAAAAAGAAACTAATAAAAGCGAAAAATTGAATTACTTGGATAACTGGACTGAATCAAATCCAATATCGATACGGTTTTTTCGAGTGCTTGTTTCCTGCTCTCCAGCAGCAAGCGCAAGCCTTCATTATTCGGAACGTCCATCAGGAACAAGAGCGCGCAAGTGCCTTAAATCCTATTGTGCATTTGTTTGGGGGGCTCCCCAACAACCTGCCGCTTACACAACACACGGTGTGCGACCGACGAGGCCATTTCGAGTGGACCTAAACCCACACCAGACCCAGCCAGCGATGTCTAATCCTAATATCTCCGAGGAGGCGGAAACTTGACTGTTTCTGCCGTTATACGAGTATTATGGGGGGGGCCCAAGGCAAAAAACCGCCGACGATCGATTTATAACTAGACAAACTTGAGACTGCAGCCAGCCGCCAACAACTTCGGCAGCACTCATTCCAGACCGGGGCCGCTCCACACCCCTCAGTGTGCCAACTCCAACTTACTATACTACTGGCACAGTTTGAATTTCGCAATTAATTTGTAAACAACCCAGGGGCGGGTCCAGCGCGGCTGCCTCCCGCAGTATTAGTTTTGATTTCGCAAAATCGCAGAGAAATTGCGGGGATATGAAACCTGACATTTATCAAAATGTTAGATTAGGAACGAGCCCCTGCGGGGGAGAACCTGCGATGGGTATTTATGCACGAACTGTGCTTTGAATATGTCGTCTCTTCTAAAGCGCGAGCAATTATTATTCATAATAATGATTCACGACTTGCGTACCTACTTGACTTGACAAAAAACTTCTACCTTTTGACCTAGTAACTGGTCTGGAGCCTTTCGTATTTGTCTACTTTGACGATATAATCATCTTCACAAGTGATTTCGAAAAGAATCTCGAAAGCTTAAACGAGGTCTTCAGCAGGTTATACAGACCCGATCTGACGTTCAGCCGTGAGAAGTGATTTCTCTTCCGTCCAAATTTGCGGTACTTGAGTTACATGTCGACCCAGAAAAAGTGCGAGCGACGGTTGACATCCCTGTCCCAAAAAAAGTGAAGGAGGTTCGTTGGATAATGAGATGACGAGATTATACTTGCGGTCTGTACCGGTGTTCTCCACGCTAACTGCCTCCACCACCAAGCTTCTGAAGAAAGATGTTCACTCTGAGTGGGGCGGGGCGAGGATTGGCAGAAATCCTCTCAGGCACTGGAGTGGCACCGTCGTCACGGCTCCGGTTATTTCTTGCCCCGACTTCAGTCGCATTTTACTATTGAGACTGACGCCATTGACTTTAACCCAAGACTCGGACGATTGTGAACACGTACTCTCCTATCTCAGTCGCTCGTTGAACCAGAACGAGCGCAATTACAGCGCAACCGAGAAGGAGTATCTTGCTGTCGTCTGGGCCACTGAAAAGCTGCGTTCCTATGTCGAAGGAGCGCTAGTCACTGTAGGCACGGATCACTATGCGTAACAGTGGTTCAAGTCGTTGAAAGATTCAAATAGATGATAAAAAGGTGGAGTGTTTGTCGACAAGTTCAACATAGTGGATACACGGCACTTGCAAGAGGCAAGGAGAACGCTGTGCCGGATGCTCTTAGCCGTGCGGTGGCCAGGATCGCGCCGATTGATTTCACCGCCGTGGACAACCCATGGTAAGCGACCATGGAAGTTCAGATAACCGCCGGTACTTTGAAGATTCTCCTTTGGCGAGTTGGAATTGGGAGTGTTTTGAAACACTGCAAGAATCCAGACTTCAGGATATCGGCGCAGTTGAAAGATAGTTGTTCCGTAAAATATCGGTCGAAATGTACCGTATCTGTAGTCGTGTCACGCGTCACTGACGGTTGGAAACGGAATCTCAAGGACCTACTACCGGGTAGCTCAAAAGTACCACTGGCCGGCTATGGCGAGGGATGAGAGTGCATTCATCCGGGAATGCGCTGTTCGCTTCACAGAAAAAAAATAGCAAAAAGCACCACCGGGACTGATCAGTGGATGAGTGAATGTCGAGTCGCCGTGGGAGTTGATGGATTCACGCACAGCTTCAGGCCCTTTACCGATATCCGACGCTTGTAAACTCTACATTCTGTCACGGAGTTCTCCATCTTCCTTACGTTGCGAACTGCGCTAGCTAAAAACCTCATGCGATTATGAAGAGTAAGGTTTTTCTTCGGTTTGGAGTACCATTCATGATCGTCTGCGATAACGGCAAACAGTTTTCAGGTATTATCTGTAACTGTTCACCACCCAACGTCAATGCCGTTGAAAGGCATGATCGTATCCTGAGAACGATTCCGTCTTCGTATGTGAGGAAGAATCACCACGACTGGGAGCGACACCTCCAAAGAGCGGCGTGTGTCATGCCACATTTCGTCAGCTTCGGCAGACAGATGTGTGTTCACGGTGAGGACTATCTGGTGGCTGGATAGTTGAGAGCTGATGAAAAGACTCCAGAACCGCACGAAGAGACATTTCAGGGAATCTAGCGAAAGGTTTAATCGAAACTCCGATGTTCTCACGAACGAAGTAAGGCGGAGTTTGACCACATGAGACTACAACCGGTCCAACATGCGGTGGGATATAGGGTGCGGCATCGAAATTTTGTAAAATCTATTTTTTTTCTCATCGCAGTTGATACAAAATTCGTTGGACCATTATCGCCTCTGAAAAGGTTCCGCCGTGGACGATCGTTCGGTGCGGTTACGGAAGAAATGTAAACTAATTTTCTTAGCGGTCATTTGAAGAGTCATTACTACCTGACCTGCTGACATGCGATCAAGCAGGGATTTTAATATAGGTGGATGAAACAGTCGCTGGTAAGTTCTTGGGAACCATATATCATATGTTTTTCTTGCTTGTGGAAATCATGATAAGTACCTTTCGGATGGATTCGATTCTTGAAAAAGAAACCTGTGTCGTTGTCAAGCCCCTGTTTAGCTGCTGAGGCCACGCAAGTCTCGTCAGAGACGGCCAAAAAACATCCACGCCGGAAAGTCCGCAAATCTGCACGATTCGATTTCTGAATAAAAAGCAACATCTTAAGGGTATGTCATAGTTCATGATGCTCTCCTACAATACGGAATCTCTTTTGTAGGTTTTTATGCTTCCGGTGGTGACAGGCAGTGACATATCATATACAAATGCATGATGGCTTATGCAACTGGATATCAAAATGCAATGCAAAAACAAACATACGAACAAACACACATTTTATAATGGTGTGTACAAAACGTGCTGTATCACTCATGCGTGCCTCTTAAAATTGAAAATCAGAGGATTTAATAATTGAGGTCCATACTGAAGGTCATCTCACTTGTTATTTGCATGATTAAGGCTGGAGCAAAATAAAAAATCAGTATATTATTATACGAGTTTGATAAGACGACGTAATATTGTCACACTACGACTAGTTTTGAGGTACGACGAGCTTTCGGGGATCTCAAAGCATTTAGCCCAGTCAAAATAGGTTTTAACCAGAAACAAATTCGGAAGTTGACGAAATTTGATGAATCGATGCAGAATTTAACGTAAAATAACATACTGAAATTCCCGAAAATTTCAAGGCTTGGCTTTTTTTCTAGGATCTATAAAAGAGCGTCATCCTTGAAAGTTTTCGATTTTTTCTGAATAACTTGTGAATTATTACCTTTAGGACACAAAAAACCATAGCAGCGAATGTAGCCCGTTAAATTCTCAAGAGATCAGTACTAAACTCATTTCTTTGTGGTCAGTAGTTTCTGAGATACAGCGTCTGCAAAAACGCAGTAAAAATTACTAAAAATTTTTTTCCGGATTTCACGTAACAATTTGCATAGTGTCAGTTCAGGGGCTGTAACGTTGAAAGAAAATGTGCGGATTTCGATGTGTTTTACATGTTTGGAAAGCCAATTCCAACATTCGGTATCACACTTTTGTCTGGAAGTCGCCAACTTCAAAATGGTACTTTTCCTCGACTTTTGAAATCGATACTTGATGTCCAGAAGAATCCCCAAAAATCAAGATTTTTTATACCATGCCATTTGCTCATTTTTTTACTCAGGGCAGAACCATCTGGGGAATATATGAAGAATTGAATACCAAAAAATAACCTGTTTTGGAATTTTTCTCCTAGTGATGGCTCTTGAGTTATATGGGTTGAAAGACTGAAACGATCTATTTGGAAAAATGATGGGTGGTCCGGACACCAACTGCTGAATACTGTGACCTTGCATCTGATAACACAAAATGCCACTTAGCATGCAGACGTATTAAATATACTTATGTATTTTCCACGTCTGCTAAGTAGCATCTTACACCTCAAATGCAAGGTCTTCACAGTAATCAGCAGTTAGTGTCTGGACTACCTATTTTTTTTTCTAAATAAATAGGTCAGTTTCGTCTTTCAACCCATATAACTCAAGAACCATCACTAGGAACAAGATTCCAAAACATGTTTGTTTTTTTGGTACCTATTCAATTCTCCACATATTCCCTGGATGGTTTTGCACTACTTGCAAAATGAAGCAAATGGCACGGTTAGAAAAAAATTGATTTTTGGGGATTCTTTGGGACATCAAGCTTCGATTTCAAAGGTCGAGGAGAAGTACCATTTTAAGTTAGCGACTTCTGGACAAAAATGTTAGACCGAATGTTGAATTGGCTTTCCAGACATGTAAAACACATTGAAATCCGCCCATTGCTGTTCACGTTACAGCCCGTGAACTGACACTATGCAAATTGTTACGTAAAATCCGGAAATAAGTTTTGAGTAATTTTCACTGCGTTTTTGCAGCCGCTGTATCTCAGAGACTATTGACCACAAAGTGATGAATTTAGTACTGATCTTTTGGGAATTCAACAGGCTACATTTGTCTCGCTGGTAGTTCTGAAGGTGATAGTTTACAAGTTATTATGCAGAAAAAATCGAGAATTTTCAAGGATGGCGCTCTTTTATTGGTTCTAAAAAAGAATCCAAGCCTTGGAATTTCCGTATGTTTATTCTGTGTTGAATTCTGCATCGATCCAACAAATTTTGTCAACCGAATTTTTGTTTCCGAATTTATTTCCGGTTTGACTCGATTTTTGCTTAATTTGACTGGACTAATTCTTGGTGTATGTCCATTTGGTGAAGCTCTTCGCAATGCACGCTATCACACAATCCGAGCATCCCTTGCGAAAATTCTCAAAACCAATGGCTGGGAAACACACGAAAAGGTACCGGGTTTGGCAGACAACGGCAGCTGGCGGAGAGTTGACGTCCTTGCTATTGACAGAAAGCGACTGAAAGGGTACATACTACACACATCAAAAGAATCTAGGGGACAAGCAAATTCAGACGATTTCTAAAATCATCATAACTTTTGATTGCCGTCAGCGATTTCATGTCTGTTTTCAGTGTTCGATAGCCCAATCCTTCGTTTTTATGTCTTGATCACGTCGAATACGAACAATGTTTCATAAAGTTTCTACAGGGTGATCAATAGAACAGTGTAAAATTGCCGAAAGTTCAGTACGAGCGCGATTTCCCAAAAACAAATTAATATGCATTTCAAAAGCACAGTTATTAAAACTGGTACTTCAGCTTCAGTAACGTTTTTGAATTTTGAAAATCGAAGGTAAATTGCCAAAGATATTGATCATTTTGTGCCACCATGTTGAACTCCCAAGAAGTGATCCGATTTCATTGAAACTTGGATCACATTCATGTCTGGTTTCAGTAATTGGAATTTCAAGGTCAAATGTCTTTCTCGGTCACTTCCAAGCCGCCATTTCAAACTTTTATGTAAATGATTCGATTTTAGTGTGTTTCAAGTTTCATTCAAATTGAATCATTTATGTAAAAAGTTCGATATAGCGCCTCGGAAGTGATCGAAAGTGACATTTGTCCTTGAAATTCCAATTACTTGAACCAGACATGAGTGTGTTCCAAGTTTCAATGAAAGCGGACCACTTTCTTTTTTCTTGGAAGTTCAACATGGCGGCACAAAATGATCAATATCTTTGGCAATTTACCTTCGATTTTTAAAATTCAAAAACGTTACTGAAGCTGGAACACCGATCTTCATAACTGTGCTATTGGAATGCATGAAATTTTTTTTGGGAAATCGCGCTCGTACTGAACTTTCGGCTATTTTACACTGTTCCATTGATCACCCTGTAGCAACCTTATGAAACACTGTACGTATTTGACGTAATCAAGGCATGAAAACGAAAAATTGGGCAATCGAACACTAAAAACCGATATGAAATCGCTTACGGAAATCAAAAGTTATGATGATTTTAGAAATCGTCTGAATTTGCTTGTCCCCTAGATTCTTTTGATGTGTGTAGATCCAACTATAAGATTTGAAGATAGCAAAAAGAACTGGAGTTGTCCATGTTGAAAAGCAGACAATTTATTAACCGACTATATCTTATTTTGAAGCAAAACATGATATATTTAGATAGTATTCAGGTGTTCGGGTACCTTATAGGAGCTCGGGTAACCATTCCCAAAATTTTATCACCAATTTCTGTCAGTTATTCAATGTATCGACCAGATGGGCAAAGGATATCGCATTATCTGCACTCAAGGATTCCATTAGAATTTTCAAACACCATTATGTTCTCAATTCAAAATTTAACACTATGCATAAAATCGGCTCGGTCTTCGTCTCTTTGGAAATTTGGATGCCAGCCTTCCAGGAAAACGTTTTTCCTATGTATCAGGGGCTTTTACCGTTCAAGCAAGTTGTACGGTAACTTTTGTTGAGGTGTCATGTTTATTATATTGCGTTATTTGCAATGAGATGATTTGATATGACCTGTCGGGTCTGGTCAGAGTCAGCAATGATGTATATGCCGAGATTGTTGTCAACTTTTCGCGAGGAACATGTCAGCTATTTGGTGTAGGTTTTCCTTCAGCTTCTCGTGTGCACGGGGTGTGTAAAAAACATCATATTTTACACTGTTGGTATAGTATTTCGTATTGTTTTGTATTATTTTAGTATGCCCTGTCTACTAATGTGTCTTCGGTTTTGTTTTTCGAGTGTCTGTGTGACTAATTTTGCTTGATTTTGCTTGCCACTAATACGAAAAACAGCAGTGAGTTCTTTTCTCACTTGCCCACCATATTTGCGAGTCCTGTACTTCGGGCAACACTCAGGGGTTTCTTGGCCGGGTTCTTCCACTGAGTGCTGTTTTTCCGAATGCGTCACTCCCTTTTTCTTTGACTTGACAGTTTGACATATTTTGTTGTGTTTAATTGTTTTCGTCCATTCTCTCATTTCGTCCATTCTGTCACATGTTAGGTGTTTTGAGAAGAGAACCATGAAAGCATAATTTTGCACTTTATTCGATTTGAGCAGATGAAACCTTCTGTGCAATGAGTTTGTTTCATTGAGCTCCACCTTCTTCCCTCTCGGGTCGTTTCTCTCCTGAACAAGCGGGCACAACGAAGGGTTAAGACGATCACAGGCCAAATAAATGGAATATCAAGCTGGTCAAGCACAAGCATCCATGTAGGAATCGAACGTAAACCAGAAGAGACCTGAAAATTTTGTTCTATATATTTTTATATATTGGATTGCCGTACTTACGAGGATTTACCTGCTATCAATATCACAGACCAATGGGTGCCCCCGAAAATACACCATTGTACACCACTATGGATGGAATGGGGATGGGGATATTTATTGCCGCTGAAAGGCTTCCAGAACACTTGATGATTGGTGAAAACCAATGACGCAAAGAATAGCCTGAATGATTTGTTTTGAATGGGAAGGAATCTAGGTACCTACTATTAGTACATATTTCTTGACGTCTAGTGTGAGCTATCTGCGCATTCTAATAATAATTTGGAGTGAAGGCTGAGTCGTCTTGGGTTCGTTACGTTTCTCTGATTTGACGGGAGACTCTGACCAAAACCTGCTTAGGCCAGGCAAGATTTGCCGTGGAAAGCTCGCCGAAGCTCTGCGGGCGAGCTTATGTGACACATTCACATCCTACTAACTTGTTGGCAGAAATATGTTGGCGCGCGTTACTGTGTTGGCGATTTTTCCATCCCGATGGCTATTTTCGCCGGGTCATTGTAAAGATGCCTCTCTTTCTTCGCGTAAAACATCCGCACACAATACGTAATATACAAAGCAGTTCACGTGTCTGACACAGAATATAATCTCTCTTTTCTTAGAAATTTCGTCCCTAGTACACGCCGTGTGTGCTCATGTGTATCTACCGCCTCTTCACATTTCGGCGCGGTTTTTTTTTTGTAGGTACGACGGAGCTCGCAAATGCCTATGCTATGCACCGAAATAGAAATTTTTATTGTTCAGTGAAAGCGTTAGGCCTCACACCACCGTGTTTCTTTTATCTTCCATGGGCGATACTTTTGGGGGAAATCTTGGCGTTTCTCGCGGTCATTTAAAAATACAATTAGGGACGGGTTATGGATTTTTCGAGGTTTCCTTTGCTAATAAAAATTGGCACGAAAAGACAAAAGGCATCTTGTCGCAACACTCCTCGAAGATTAATGTGGCGAGTTTTTTTAAACGATTTTTATAGTTATGTGCGCATAAAAGTTTCGTCAGCTGGTTTTTTTTTCTCGCGAGGCGACAGCGACGAGCACGCACGAATTTTCCAACGAACCTAACTCGCTAAGTCGGATATCGGGCATCAGGGCGAGAGGACGAGGATATTTTATTGCGGCACGTATTGTAGTGTTTGACCAGTGTATTGAACTTCAGTATTTACATCAAATATTTGTGAGGGTTTGCCATGGGATTTCGCAATAATTTAGCTTATCCTTTCATATAGAGGTCCTGTGTAACATTGCGGCTAATACCCGTGTTTCGAAATTAGCATGTATCACATTTTCCATTCAATATAGAAAACTGTGGATATTATCCTCTGGAATAGGTAGCCTTTGATCATAGTAATAGGGATAAAACTGAAGTTGTGCTAATAATTTAGTTCATATTCTAATAGAAGGGCAAGTACGATGAGTGCTCCTTTCCGAACTTTGATGAGCTTCAGTTTTTATGTGAAACGGTAACATTAGCGAGTCTTTGTATTTTGTAAAGATTAAGTAAGAACTTGTGTTATGAAAATAACATCACTTTTGGACTTGGGCATAGAGCGAGATGCAGCAAGGAAGAGAATATGAGCAATATGCTCCCAGTGGCAGATTTGCGAACTTTTTTTCGTAACGGATGTGGATAGCGTTACCTACGCGGTTTGCGAACTCCGCAGATTTCCGCATGTTACATTACACGTTAACATAGGGTTGACATGTTGACAAACAATTTGGGAATTCGTGCCACGACGTGGTGGTGGTGTTCGATTTCATCTGGAAAAGCTCATTGTTCTTGTTTCGGCCTTGGTAGAACGGACGTTAGCGGCACATATCAGGACCAACCTTACATTTCATTCCGATGCAAAACGCTTTTGCAGGTGAGTAGTAGGTACTTCCAGGTAATATTTAAGAAGTGGTGCCCCGATGAGACACGCGACTGATGGGCTCCCTAAGAGGTCGAAGGTCCAAAAAATTACCATTTTTGAAATCGTTGCTTTTTCAATACTTTTTCAATGGACCAAATATTTTAAAGGTCGAGGAACACAATGCAATGAGTTTCCAGAAGGTGTCATGCACCAGTGGCGTACCAGACGGCTGTGGAGGGGCCGAGGTGCGGTTTTTCACAAGTCTTATGATAAACCGTAACTAACACTTTATTTGATATGGTTGGCATCATTTCTGACCAAATCGCACATTCTAATTCCAAAAATAATTATGTAATTTTGATAGACACGTGTTTAAAACGGTTTTATCAGAAAAACATGATTTTTTTTACCCTCAAAACTGATGTTTTGTAATTCCATTACTAGCATTGTTCAATGTTATTATAGAAGTATGGTTTTGATTTAGTCAATAAGTTTGGGCTATTTCATACAAAAATATCATTTTCTGAACGTTTTTCCGGTTTTCACAAAGTCACAGAGTGATTTTGTTTCTTGAGATGTATCATGTCAAATAAAAGCTTGATTCGACGAAACGTGCTATTTCACAGGAAAAATTAGGCTAGGGTCAAAATGTAGCTTTGATTTGGTACTTTATTTCAAGGCATGAAAATAGTTTTCTCTATAAAACAAAATAGGAAACATTAGAATCGGAGCCGTATTTCAGTCATGACATCATTTTTCTTCCGACATTGCGGAATAAATTTCTGAAAAAACGCGAAGTTCCGACCTATGAATTTGTCGTTTTTAAGTTCCATTCCCATTGTGGTTCAAAACACCGATGATCACAATTTTGACATAGATTGTTCAACTGAACTATTTTACAGATTAATTTCATACACCAGAAGTTTTTATCGATGTTACAAAGTCACACGGTAGTTTTGTTTCAAAACGTGCATCATGTAGAAATTGAATTCCAAAAGCTCGCAATGTCGGAAGGAGAAGAATATCATGACTAAAATACGACTCCGATTTCAGTTTTTTCTATTTTGTTTGATAGAGAAAACTATTTTCTTGCCTTGAAATGAATAAAGTAGCAAATCAACGCTATATTCAGATCCTAGAATGATTTTTTTCAGTGAAAAAGCACGTTTCGTCACATCAAGCTTTGACATGATACATCTCAAGAAACAAAATCAATCCATAAGTTTGTGAAAACTGGAAAAAAGTTCAGCAAATGATATTTTTGTGTCAAATAGTCCAAACTAACTGTCTCAGTCAAAATCATAGTTATAATAACATTAGGGAGTGATGGAAGCAGAATTACAAAACATTAATTTTGAGGGTAAAAAAATCATGTTTTTTCTGATAAAACCGGTTTAAACACGTCTCTATCAAAATTTCATACTTATTTTTGGGATAAGAATGTGCACTTTGGTCAGAAATGATACCCAACATGTCAAAAAAAGAGTTAGTTAAGGTTGACTATAAGACTTGTGAAAAATCGCACCTCGGCCGCTTCGCAGCTGTCCAGTACGCCACTGGTGCATGACACTTTCTCGAAACTTATTACGTTGTGTTTCCCGACCTCAAAAATATATAGTCCAGCGAAAAAAGTACGAAAAAAGTAACGATTTCAAAAATGGTAATTTTTTGGACCTTCGACCTCTTAGGAAGCACGCCAGTCGCGGGTCCCATCGGGGCACCACTTCTTAAAAGTACCTGTAGGTACCTACTACTCACGTGCAAAAGCGTTTTGCATCGGGATGAAATGCAAGGTTAGTTCCTCTAACGTCCGTACTATGGCATCATAGCACTTAGGAGTGAACGATTCGTGGTCCGTAAACGCCAGAAAGACCGAACTATCGCTATTTCAGTGAGCCAACACGATCATGCCGACCTGAGTCTGAGTACCTCAAAGTCTCGATTGGACTGAAAATTGCGCCTAATACCCAGAAAGCTTGATGATCATTAACGATGGATCGTAATACAGATAACATCCATTGCTGTCTTGGTGACAGCGAGGGAAACGTAATTACGTTCTTGTCTTGCTTAATGATCATTAACCAAAAAAACGTCATTATATTTCCCCTTGCTGTCGCCAAGACAGCAAGAGACGTTGAATTGCGATCCGTTAATGATAATTAAGCCTTCTAGTGTATCCAGGGTTACTTGTTCCAGAAAACCGTTGATGAAATTTTGGGCGATCTGAGATTTACCAAGGTCTTTCTTTATTTGGATGATGTCCTCATTCCGTCACGTAGCATCGAAGAAGGCATCCAAGTCTTGAGAGAGGTTCTCGATAGGTTCCGTGCGCACAATATCACTATCAGTTTGCCCGAATGCAGTTTGTTCCAGACCTCGATCGAGTACTTGGGGTATACGATTGCGAATAGCACGATCAAACCAAGTCCAACCAAAACGAACGCCATCCGCAACTCTCCACCGTGTGCGAATATCCATCACGTGGGACAGTTTCTGGGTTTGGTAGGACATATTCGGGAGTTCGTTCCGAAATTCTCCGAAAAAGCGAAACCACTTACCACGCTTCTTAGAAAGGGTTAATCCTGGGTTTGGGGCGACGAGCAACAGTCCGCGTTCCAAACGTTGGAAGCAAGTCTTACTTCCGATCCCGTCCTTAGTATTTTTGAACCCAAGAAGAAAAGTATCATTTACACGGATGCTAGCAGAATAGGGATTGCAGGCATGGTGGTCCAAAATTCGGAAAATGGGCGCAAAACAGATGTAGGTTATTCCAGCAGGCATACCACACCAGCGGAACAAAAATACCACTCATTTGAGTTAGAGACCCTCTCAGCCGTAGCTTGCATCAGAAGTTTTCGGCACTATCTTACTGGTCACAAGTTCACTGTTATCACTGATTGCTCGACTGTGCGAAGCACCATGACCAAACAAGACATAAATAGTATTTTTGAACCCAAGAAGAAAAGTATCATTCACACGGATGCTAGCAGAATAGGGATTTCAGGCATGGTGGTCCAAAATTCGGAAAATGGGCGCAAAACAGATGTAGGTTATTCCAGCAGGCATACCACACCAGCGGAACAAAAATACCACTCATTTGAGTTAGATACCCTCGCAGTCGTAGCTTGCATCAGAAATTTTTGGCACTATCTTACCGGTCACAAGTTCAGTGTTATCACTGATTGCTCGACTGTGCGAAGCGACATGACCAAACAAGACATAAATCCGAGAATAGTTAGGTGGATTCTTGAGCTGCAAGAGTACGAGTTTGAAATTTGTCACCATCCGGGTGCCCAAATGACGCATGTCGATGCTTCAAGCCGTAATCCTCCGGTACAAGCTCAGCACGTTTTTGCTTCCACGATTTCGCAGGAGAATTGGCTCCTTGTCGTCCAAGAGTCCGACAAAGACATCCGTGCAATCAAGAATAACCTCCTGTCTGGTGACCGACCGACAGGGCAATAAAGACGTAATCCAGCAATATATTATTTTCGCCGGGGCACCGTGTACCGGAGCACGGCATTTGGGAACCAAGGTGTCCTGCCCTCCACCTGCCGGTGGCAAATCCTGCGGTTACATCACGATGATCTGGGCCACTTCTCGAGTGACAAAACTTACGAGTTCATTGCGTCCAAATTCTGATTTCCGAAAATGCGTAAATTTGTCGACAAGTATGTCAAAGTGTGTTTGAATTGCCTCTACCGCAAGTCTCCTGCTGGACGCAAACCCGGTTTTCTCCATCCGATCCAGAAGGTTCCTCGCCCCTTCCATACAATTCACGTGAATCATGTGCATGGGTCCTTTCATCAAGAGCAAATTGGGTAATACGCAGGTCCTTGTCATGGTAGACGCGTTCACCAAACTCTGTTTCATCCACCCTGTCAAAAACACGGAAATTAAATACGTTCTAGAGAACTCCGAGAGATGAACAAAATTTTTGGGGCTCCGAAGCGAATTATCAGCGATCGAGGAACAGCATCTGATTCTAAGTCTTTCAAAACTTTCTCCACTGATCTGACTAATATGCACCATATTAAATGCCGTCGGTATGCCCAGACCTAATGGCCAGGTTGAAAGATATAATCGAACCATCTTGGGATCTCTGGCGGCAATGGGAGCGGACAAAGGTGAGGACGACTGGGATGGAAATGTTTCAAACATTCAGCTAGGCTTGAATAATACCATCAATAAGGCGCTAAATGTGTCCACATCTGAGGCGTTGCTCGGGTACCGGGCTGGGCCTACCAATCTGGCCTCACCAAACGAAGAAGTTGTCGTGGATGTGACACAGGTCCGGAAGAATATTTCGGAGAAAACCACAGTCGACCAGCAAAACAAAACGCAAAGTTTGACGCGAAAAGAGCACAGCCCAAGATTCTAACCGTTGCGTTGGTGGCCTGGTCCTTGTTCACATTTCGCATCCCACTCGTCTAGTGGGTCGTCTTGGAGGAGTAATACGTTTTGATTCTTTTGATTATTAAGATATTATTTTATTGATTCTATTGGTAACCGGAATAAACATCGCAGGAGAAAACATCGCAGGAAAAAACATAGCGGAAAAAACATAGCAGGAAAAAACATCGCATGGAAATAACATCGTATGGAGAAAACATCGCATGGAAGAAACATCGCACGGAAGAAACATCGACCGGAAAAAACATAGCATGGAATAAACATCGCAGGAGAAAACATAGCGGAAAAAATATAGCCAGAAAAAACATCGCACGGTAAATCATAGCAGGGAAATAACATCGCAAGGGTGTGTTTTTCCAAATCTCCTGTGGTCTCCCAACTATCAAAATCAAGTATGACCGCAAGTACGCGGAAATTAAGTCTTCAGTACAGGTCCATGTACGAATGGGGGCCGCCTGGGGTGGAGGCCTGGATATATCAGAAGTCTGGCCGTGCATGATGTGCATGATGGAAGTCTACACACGGTAAGGTATCATGTTTGGGTCGTGAGATTCAAGTAGGTACCTATGAGAGTCGTTCAAGTCAAAGACATAAATAAGTATAGGGGCTGTCTGTAGCAGAGTTTTTTCCTGGCTGTGATTTTTCCATGCTATGTTCTCTCCGGTGACCGGATAATTCTTCGCCGGACAATTCTTCGCGCCGGAAACTTTAGAGCTCTAATGAGGCCGAGTGTGAGTGTGATATTCAGAGCCCTATCCCCCACTGGGTTTTTACGTAGCGTTTCAAGCCTTGTTGAGCCCCCTTGTCTCTACAAGGTATCGTTTGGGATCTTTATGAATCCCCTTGGGTATCTTAGGGATTTGCTTCGCCCTTATACCTTGGACAGTTCCACAGAGCCCTCTTAGGCCCCCTTGTCTTCATGTTGCATTTGTAGCCCTGCTGAGCCCCTTTCCACAATGTGTTAGTTTTCAAGCCCTAGTTAGCTCCTATTAGTGTTTATGTGTTGATCAAAGTTCTACGGGGCCCCCTTATGTCCCCAAGTGTCATTTGGACCCCCAGTGAGCCCCGCCAGGCCTTCTTCCGATCTTGAGAGGCCTCTCCTCTCTTGTGTCTACATTGAAGCGTTTCAAGCTCTATGAGCCTCCTTGTATCTTCAAGTATCGTTTGGAGCCCTATTGGGCCCCCTTATGTATTCAATTATCGTTTGCAGCATTTTATAATGTGTCAGTTTCATCCGCTCTAGTTAACTCCTGTTAGTCTTAATGTGTTTATCAAAGTTCTACGGGCCCCCTCGTGTCCCCAAGTGTCATTTGGAGCCCCAGTGAGCCCCGCCAGGCATTCGCTCGATTTTCAGAGGCCTCTACTCTCTTGTGTCTATACTGGAGCGTTTCAAGCCCTACTGAGCCCCTTTGTATCTTGAAGTATTTTTGGAGCCCTATTGAGCCCCCTTGTATCTTCAATTATCGTTTGCGGACCAGGTGACCCTCTTCTGATTTCTCGATGTTTCTGTATTCTAAGAAAGCTCCTTTGTGCCTTATCAAGTTTCTAAGAGTCCTATGTTGCCCCCCTGTGTCTTTGTTTCATTTGTAGCCCTGCTGAGCCCCTTCTTTCATTGTGTTAGTTTTTTAAGGTCTAGTTAGCTCCTGTTAGTCTCTATGTGTTGGTCAAAGTTCTACGGGGCCACCTCGTATCCTCAACTGTCATTTAGAGCCCCAGTGAGCCCCGCCAGGCCTTCGTCCGATTTTTTTAGGCCTCTTCTCTCTTGTGTCTACATTGGAGCGTTTCAAGCCCTACTGAGCCCCCTTGAATCTTCAAGGATCGTTTGGAGCCCTATTGGGCCCCTTGTGTCTCCAATTATCGTTTTCAGACCAGGTGCCTCCCTTCTGATTCCTCGATGTTTCTGGAATCTTAGAAAGCTCCTTTGTGCCTTATTGAGTTTTTCAGAGCCGTATGTGGCCCCCCTCTGTGTCTTTATGTTCCATTTGCAGCCCTGCTAAGCGTCTTTTTTCAAGCTCTAGTTAGCTCCTGTTAGTCTTTATGTGTTGGTCAAAGTTCTACGGGGCCACCTCATGTCTCCAAGTGCCATTTGGAGCTCCAATGAGCCCCGCCAGGCCTTCGTCCGATTTTTAGAGGCCTCTCCTCTCTTGTGTCTACATTGAAGCGTTTCAAGCCCTACTGAGCCCTCTTGTATCTTCAAGTATCGTTTGGAGCCCTATTGAGCCCCCTTGTGTCTTCAATTATCGTTTGCAGACCGGGTGATCCCCTTCTGATTTCTTGATATTTCTGGAATCTTAAAAAAGCTCCTTTGTGCCTTATCAAGTTTTTCAGAGCCCTATGTGCCCCCCTGTATCTTTACTTTTCATTTGTAGCCCTGCTGAGCCCCCTTTTTTCAATGTGTGAGTTTTTCAAGCTCTTCAAGTATCTTCAAGGATCGTTTGGAGCCCTATTGAGCCCCTTGTGTCTCCAATTATCGTTTGCAGACCAGGTGACCCCCTTCTGATTTCTCGATGTTTCTGGAATCTTAGAAAGCTCCTTTGTGCCTTATTGAGTTTTTCAGAGCCGTATGTGGCCCCCCTCTGTGTCTTTATGTTTCATTTGTAGCCCTGCTAAGCTCCTTTTTTCAAGCTCTAGTTAGCTCCTGTTAGTCTTTATGTGTTGGTCAAAGTTCTACGGGGCCACCTCATGTCTCCAAGTGTCATTTGGAGCCCCAGTGAGCCCGCCAGGCCTTCGTCCGATTTAAAGAGGCCTCTCCTCTCTTGTGTCCACATCGAAGCGTTTCAAGCTCTACTAAGCCCCTTTGTATCTTTAAGTATCGTTTGAAGCCCTATTGAGCCCCCTTGTGTCTTCAATTATCGTTTGCAGACCAGGTGACCTCCTTCAGATTTCTCGAAGTTTCCGGAATCTTAGCAGCTCCTTTGTGCCTTATTATGTTTTCAGAGGCCGATGTGGCTCCCCTGTGTCTTTATGTTTCATTTATAGCTCTGCTGAGCCCCTTTTTACATTGTGCTAGTTTTCGAAGCTCTAGTTAGCTCCTATGAGTCTTTATGTGTTGGTCGAAGTTCTACAGGGCTCCCCGAGCTCTCTTTGTGTCTCAAAGTTTCATTTGGAGCCCTAGTGGGCCTCGCCAGGCCTTCTTGCAATTATAAGAATCTTATCCTCCCTTTATATCTACATTGAAGCGTTTCAAACCCTGCTAAGCTCCCTTGTATCTTCAAGTATCGTTTGGAGCCCTAATGAGCCCCCTTGTTTTCACAATTATGGTTTGGGGCCCCGGTGACCCCCTTCTGACCTCTTGACATTTCTGGCATCTTAGAAAGCTCTCTTGTGCCTTTCCAGGTTTCTCATAGCCCTATCAGGCCCCCCTGTGTCTTTATGTGTTATTTGTAGCCCTGTTGAGCCCCTTTCCAACCCGTCTTTGTTGCGGAGCTCTAGTCAGCTCTTGTGTGTCTTCATGTGTTGATCGGAGCCCTATAGGCCCCCCTTATGCCTTAGGGTGTCATTTGGAGCCCTAGTGAGCCCTATCAGTCCTTCTTGCGATATTTACAGCCTTATCCTCTCTTGGTCTACAGTGTAGTGGTTTAGGCCCTGCTGAGCACCCTTGTGTCTCCTAATGTCGTTTGGAGCCCCATTGAGCCCATCATGCCTTTTTGTGTTATTCGAAGCCCTATCTAGTCTTGTGTCTACATTGTGGCTATTTGAGCCCCGCTAGCCCCCTTGTGTCTTAAAGTATGCGCGGGCGCAATGCTTGCGAAGAATTGTCCTAGCACCGTTCTCCCCTGCTATGTTTTTTCCGCGATATTTATTCCGTGCGATGTTTTATCCTGCTATGTTTTTTCCATGCTATGTTTTCTCCCTGCTATGTTTTTTTCCGCGATATTTATTCCGTGCGATGTTTATTCCGTGCTATGTTTTATCCTGCTATGTTTTTTCCATGCTATGTTTTCTCCCTGCGATGTTTTTTCCATGCTATGTTTTCTCCGCTATGTTTTTTCCGGCTATGTTTTTTCCAGCGATGTTTTTTCCTAGATCCATTCTATTAAACACAGAAGCCTTGCCTCCATAAAAATTCAACTGTTATATTTTTTGCTCACTCACGCAAAGTGCACTTTGTTGAATTGTTCAATCTCTTTCACCTTCCTATCGCCCAATTCACACCCATCCTTCTCCTGACTATGACCTCTGCTCTAGGCTACTAGCCGGCAATGAGTCCAGGGCTCGTACCTGGGGAGTGGTCATAAGCGGCCTCCCTTAGCCCTTTTCCCACGTAGAGAGAGTCACTTCACTACCACTTCTTGGAGTGAAAAGGTTACAAATGGTTCGATCCCTCTTCTTGCATCTCTCTGGATGTTGAGAAGGTGTAATTCTCCACATTTCCACAAAATGTGATTCCACAATTGTCTTGGAGCAGTAGCAGGACTCGGTGTGCAGACGCACATAACCGCAAACACCAAAATGGTGAACAGAAAGAACAATGTGGTTGGCAAATCTGGAAGTAGAGAGTGTGTAGAACGATTTTTTCTTATCTCACTGGAGCGCTCCTCATTACGGTGAAGCTCCGTTCAGTTTCACTTAGGTAGATGGCAATTCAATCCAGCTTGTAGACTCCTCAATGCTGTAAAGGTAGAATAGGGTTCCTAAGAGATGCTTTTCAATTAATTGTTAGAATCGGAAGGGCCAAATGAGACTTCATTATGAACAAAACTGATGGCTAAGACGGTCAAAGTGATGGAGATATGTTCAAGTGACAAAAGCTGGTAAGGAATACGAAAAAGAAAAAAGGTGGTAAGGTATACAAAAAAGAAAGGAAGAATCAAGTACTTGAACAAGACTTTGACGACCAGACTCTGAAAAAAAACATCATTGGGAACATTTGCCTTCATGGGTAGTTACGCTGCACAGGCGCTGGAAGCACCACGATTCGGGAGCTTCCAATCAGCTAAAAAAATCTATATGCCTACACACCCTCTCACTCCAGATTAGCCGACGATATTGTTCTTTCTTGTCACCACTTTAGTGTTTACGGTGATTGTGCGTCTGCACACTGAATCCTGCCACGTCTCAAAAAAAAAAATTCATGAATTCTTTAAAATAACGAGGCGCGGACTCAATCTCAATTAGTTGTGCTCAAGCTCTTGAGCTCAGGACTTGGTAGTGCTCCTATACTTCCCCAACACATTAAGCACCTCTTGACAGGTCTCCCTTACAGTGATTTGTGTTTCTCAGCCACTCTGTATGTTCCTTTCGACAAAGCAAGAATGTCGGTGTGCCGTTAGGCTGATCAGCTAAGACATTGATCTGTTTATTCATCATAATATGATGTTATGGTGGAGGAGCTTGTGGTGTGGTTAGTTAGCGCGTTCGACTACCACTCCAGAGGTCGCGGGTTCGATCTCCGCCGGGGACGGATTTTCGGCCTCGAAAACAAGCTCCTTGGTTTAGTTGGAATGCTTGCTAAATGCAAGACGCACCGTGTGTCGCATAGAACGTAAAATACGAACGATGGTGCCGACCCCATGCGATGTTGGTGGTCGTTAAAAGTCCCTACCCTGTGTTGGAACACACAGGGGTTCGGCAAAATTTCCGGTATAGTGGAGGAAAGCATTCACCAGCGTCGGTGTTAGGCCTCGTTGCGGAAATAGGCCGATGTTAAATAAACAAATAAAAAATAAATAAAAAATGATATGGTGCTGGCTGGAAAGCTTAAGGATAAGACAAAACACAATGATACTGGACCTCTGCATGTCCACTTCGAACAAGGGCCTGCACTGTTATCTTTTAATGACCATAAGGATCCTGCTACTGGTCGCTGGACCATACAAATTCCGGTAACCCCGACAAAACAAGAGCCCAAAGCCTGTTATTTCCACTAAGGTGTTTCAGGGCTTGGTTCACGTCGTGAAAACACTGGGGATATTCAAGATATGCAATTTCCCAGAAGATATATCCGAAGGGGGTGAAGCAATGGTGCCTTCTGAAAAATGGGTGCTGAAAGGACTGCTGGTTTTGATACGGCATGGAGATCATGGTCCGTTGAAGCATGTTCAAAACATCTCTTCGGTAAATTGTGAGAGTGAAGAATCAAGACAAGCTCAGATTCCAAGTCTTATTTGCATAGCTGCACTCTATTGGGAAAGTGTTATTATGGATCGGTCCCGACTCATTTCACGGCTTCCCGCTTCTTCCGACCCACCCGACCTAGTGCCAGCTCGGTCAGCTGACCATGTAGGGCATCAAAAAAATTATTTGCGAGATTAACTCCCACGTGTGGCCCAAGAATTCCTTGATAAACCAACAAAACTGTGTTGCTGACTTCAAGAAAATTGTTGTTTCCATTATTACTGTTTTCAACATGCCACTTGAAACTTAACTTCAAACTTCAACCATTTCACAAATGAGAGTATACCTATACCGTATGATCAGAAACATTCTTACTCAATGCAGGCTGTGGCCTGGTCAAAATTAGCCTGGTTTACCTGCCAATGACCAGGAACACAGCCTGCCTTGAGTCAGTGGCGTACCTAGCGTATTTGGCACCCCGGGCGGACTATCCTGTAAAACCAGGGGGGTGTTACAGGCCCCCTAGGTGTGGGGGACTGCGTAGTCCTAGTGACACCCCCTGTGCCGAATCAGGCAATTTTGCGTCCTTAGATTTTTAGGATTGAAAAATCGCGCCCAATTGGTGACATGGTATTTTTGGGCATAGAAGAACGATTTCTCAACAAAGCGGAAAACACTACAAATAGTGACTAATGCGAGAAAAAAGCGCCGCAGACAATTTTTTTTCGGAAGACAGGTCTTCACCAGCTAATTTTGCACCCTCCAAGGCCTTGCGTCCTAGTTTTGTGGACTCCTTTTGCACCACAAATAATCCGACACTGACACCCCCTTACTGTTGGTACCCGGTGCGGACCGCCCCCTCCGCTCCTCCGTTGATACGCCACTGCCTTGAGTAAGAAAGTTTTTGATCAAACAGTACATGATCACTATAGTCTAGGGTAATGCTTCAAATGTGTCACAAAAGGTTGTAAAATTTTAGAGTTGTCATTTTTGGAGACTGTGGGAGAGAGGGTCGAATGATGGGACTTCGCCTCCTCTTATTTTATATCATTTAATGAGAATTTTAGTAAACTTTTTAGAACAGACCAAAGAGAACAAAATTGAACTTTTCAGTGTAGCAACATTTTCATTTACCATACATGTGACTCCAAAATACTGAGAATAGTTTTTATGAAAAACCCCACCCGTAAAAGAGTTCTATGAAAACGAATCATTTCACTTCCTGTTTTACATCGCACTGAACTCCGTGTGTCAGTGCAGTGCAGATAGCAACTGGCAACCCAACTCATGATAAGAGTACCGAAAAAAATCATAGCATTGGAGACGTCTGGAATAGTTTGCAATTGGTGGAAAGGTATTTTTGAGTTTATGGGTCATCCTGTACAGTATATGAAACTTCAAAGTACAGAGGAAAGTTTGACATTTTTCTGTTTAGTTTCTCCCGAAAAAGTTTATATTATTGAAATATCACCAGTTGATGAAAATAGGAGCCAAGTTTCACTCACTCTACTCAACTCTACTCAAAAGTGCAGTATCCAAGTGGTTTTCGTCGCGTACCGTCCCCACGGAAGTGGTTAGCCTGTCTTCTATCATTTTTGAGGTTATGATGGGACCATCCTCTGGCCCAGGCAGGGGGCACTTTTTGAAACGCTAGTCACTGTCTGCTTTTGGCACGTTGAATTTCATCAATATTTTAGATGTCGAACATGTTTTTTGCAAGTCTAAACCGCTGAATATTGTAGAACTTCATTTTCCATGGAAGGGGGAGGCCCCTGGAAGTTTACTTGTTGTGCTTGTACTATGCCTGGGCTTTACCCCTGATTGCGTTTTTCTGGTGATACCGTGCTACAAAGATAACCAAAAATGTGTGTTGCTACAGTAACGCTGAAAACACAGGTCTCGGCATTGTTGGAGTGATTTCGATTTGACGTGTCAGTATGAACAATGGCATAAATATAGGTGGACCAGTTTATTTCTTTCCCATAAATCAGAGTTCTGCGGGACTGCCATCAACAGGTTCACTGAAATATTTTGAAAGAACAAAAATGAAAGGAGTCGAAGGACCATCCTTTCACCCTCCATAACTTCAAGATTATCAAAGTCGAGGAGTTTTTTAATATTTTTTATGGGCTACATAAAAGATTCCACATATCGTAATAATGTTTGCATCCGACCTTTCGGGATCACCTGTAGAGTACATAATGAAATTCACGCTTCTGCAAATAAAAAGGTAGGGCTTAGTGAGATTCTAAAACAGGCGATTGAAGGCAAAAGTGACACCGACGCGACGGTTCAAAACAATTCAAGTTAGATACTACGTTTTCATGAGCTCTACCGCTTTAACGGGCAATTCTACTTAACACTCGATAGTGGCAGTGTTGATGATTGCTATCACCGTCGATTCAGTAAAATTTACTGATTTATGCCAATTCTGTGATTATATGTAACGTGCTTTCAATCTCACATACGGTTAGATCCAGCATACGCATCAGCTAGACGCCTAGACGTGCTAGATGAGGCTTCTCTGGTGTTTCAACTTCAAGGCATGAACGAACGGTATGTTAGGGCATCTGATTATATCGCCTTACTTTGCCTCAAGCTCCCTATCCAATCGACGCTATTTTGCAACCGAATCTTATTATTCATTCACTTTTACCAAATCGGAGCTTGAAGTGTCAGTGATATTATATACTGTCATAATGTCAATGACTATCTGTAACCATAGACAATCATTTTAAGGTATCAAAGTGCCGACCGCGAATCGTAACAAAGCCACAAAGCGGTAACAAGATCACCGATATACAGAACGACGGGTGTAACAGGGAGACAGTTCCCAGGTTTTGGGCGAAATTGAAGTCACACAAACCTTAATGTCGCGGTTTATTTTCTTGACCAATTATTGCGTCGACGGTCGAGCATGTCGTTCAAGAAGTACCTATAGCAAGAAATGCCAGGAAGTTGAATAACTCAATCAATTAGACAAATAATTATTTTAGATTGTATGAGTTTGTATTACGTAAGTTCTGCGTTAGGCACTCAAAACGAGCAGTGAGAACTAAGAAAATAACTGTGACCGAAAATGCAAAACATTCCACAAGTTTAGCTATCCTATCTCTGATCAAGTCTATCCTGATGCATAACTATATTTCACGTCACTTTTACTTGACCACTTCTTTAGAATGGTGTGAGCGAATGTAAGTACGAGTACCTGCAAGTGATTATTATTATTATTATTAGTTTTGAAAACTATGAATGTATCGGGTGCGCACGGTGCACGATTCGAGAGTACGTTTTAATGAACTCACGGATGAAGAAAGTGATCGGAAAACAACGAGCATTCGAAATTCAATTGAGAGCGGCAATTTTCGCAAGGCAGCCAGACGATTTTTCCAATTATCTTGCGCATCAGTCGGCTTCAGCATTATAGGTACCTATATAGTTGTTAGTTCCATATGATGGCAGATAAAAAAGAATTCTCCGTAGTATAACTCTCTCTCGCTGGGGGTAATTTGAAATTGATCTATAAATTTCGAGTCATATCAATAGCAGATATATCCAACTGTATGATTGCCAATAGTAAATCAGGGAGCAAATGTTGTGTTTGAGAAATGCACTCCAGTGTTCAAAAATAGAGACGCAATACGTCTTATGGCCCCTGATTCGATTACATGGCGGAGCTTCAAATAACGCGAACAAACAAGCTTCCTGCGTGGATCTCGCAGGATTGGGAAAAATTTTCGAGTCAACAATAATTTATATCGTCGGATTTCGAATTAGGAGGAAGGGAATGATGATGATTCCTTATAGTCGTCAGTATGTCGGGGGAAGTTTTTTTTCTAGTTTTTTTGTCTCCAGCGATGAACCAAATGAATTTTTCCATTTTTGTTATTGCTTTAATGCAAAAGGAGATTAGGCTCACAGGTTTAGGCCGCGTGGGTATTGAACCAAACATATTGGGATGGAGAGCATTGCATTACATTGCAGTCAAAAAACAAAGTAGAACGAACAGAATTCACAGAATTGAATACTATAGAATAAAAACATCACTAGAATGGAAATACGCACAAGATTTTACAATAACATACAGGTTAATGTTCTTAATAATTCAAAGAATAAAAAATGCAACAACATACAGCGCAAATACAATTCAAATAAAAAATTTAAAATTTTCATTAGGTTTAGACGAATATCCCCCATGAAACTACCCAGGAGGATTAGACTGCTTTCTACCATGCGATCAACAAAATTCGGAATTGGGGTAGGCTGTGCCCTGGCTGAAAGCAGCTTGCCATCCTGAAATTTGACCAGGTCATAGCCTACCCCAATTCCGAATTTTGTTGATCGCATGGTATAATTTGTGAAGTGTAAACTTATGGTTTCAAATTCCATGTTTTATTTGATGTGCTTTCAATTACATTTTTTTGAATAAATATATCAAACAGGCAATACACGAATGCTTGGTATTTGTAGGCAATGCAAGCTGTGTTTTCGTTTTCGGTATGTATATTTTTCGACAACCATCGAAGTTCCTTGGCAGGTGTACGGGTGAAGTTGAAAATTTCCGCACGTTCAGTCCATGAAATATTTGATAAATTGCCTATAAATTTTCTTGCAAATTATTGGAATATACTTTAAACTGAATGCTTTGCGAACTTAGCCATTCATAATATTATTATTCCACAAAAAAAAGTAGACTGACCACCAGCGTTGAACCAACTCAAGGTACTACTGAACAGTAAACACACTTGTGATGTATACAACGCCTTGTGATGTATACAACGCCGCACACCGATGGATGCATGAAAAAACTCATGTTTATGGAGTTGTAGACTTGCAGAGTACAGGTGTACTATAGGTCGCCGTAATGACCTAAAATTTCAAGAACTGTTATAATAAATGGAGCAAATTGCATGCAATTTAGTACTTTCATTTAATCGGAATCAATTTCTGAACTCGTACTAAATCAGCATAAAGGTATTGGTAACTCCATTAGTAGCACTTTTGCAGAGTTTCACCTGAACTGGACTGTTGATCGCGATGCCACACCAAACAGCAAATCACTCTTCTATGAAAAGCTGTCATCAGGAGTAAAAAAGCAAAAGTTCCCAAAAGCTCCTGGAAGCCTTGCAGGTAACTTTCACCAGCAGTATTGATTCATGAATAAAAGTTTCCGTTAGTAACGGTGGTAATAGGGTCTACCCCTAAATTAAATTGATTTCAAACATAAGAATTCACGATGAATTGAAAGCCATGCCCGAACACCAATTCCGATGTAAACTCGAATGTAGACAATTCAATCCAATTCACAGTTTCGTCGTTTTTGCTGATCTCTGTTCGACTAAAAACGGGTTCGCAGATCGCAATGGGAATTCACGTTTTTCCAGCACGCAAGCTACAGGTTCCTGCGGTAACTGTCTGGGCGGCATCCCCCTTCAGTTCCCACGTAAATAATGCAGACAATCTGTTAGCATCATGTTTTTTTCTTTCGATGGCGTGGGTTAACATTACAAACACTTTCGGGATCAAGCTGAGAGTGTGGAATACCTCAGAGTGTCGGCTAAAATTACTTGAAAGAAAAATCAAAAAATTCGAGATACTATGGAGGATAAGAGGACCCAGCAGATGATGGACGCTCGCCCAAAGGGAAATCCCAGTATGAAAGGCCGTCCTCCTCCGTACGAACGAAGCTTTTGTATGTTAAAGAATAAAATTAGCTGAAAACCTCACAAAGCTCAGGAGCTCATCTTTTTTTTTTCAACTTCAGTTTCAGTTTTACCACCGAAATATGTGTACAATCAAAAATAAAGACAGCAAGCTGTTTCACCTCAAAAGAAGTCGATCAATCACTGCTGGAAACGTTCTCCAAACCGTAATTATTCATTCACGCATCTGGCTGACGCGATGAGAAAAATTCACCCTTACTTTCACAATTATTCAAATTGAGCTGAGTTCATTAGTTACCGCATTTTAGATACTTTGTGACATTCAAAATCTTCATTTCAAACGGGCATTTTTTCCTTGTACAAACAGCGTCATAAGTAGATGTTACTTAATTTGCCATAACGTTTCGATTTATCAAATCTTCATGCAGGCTGGAAGTGCCGAAACCAAAACAGCGACCAATAGAAATAAGTAAGCGAAAAATATACTTACAAACTGTGGTCAAACAACAAGTAAACCTTTACATTTACCAATAAAGAGAAATAGAGTGATCTATCTGATAGACAGTATGCCCCTTGTACTATGCGACCAACAATATACCCGCCGAACGAGTATTTGCTGCAGAGTGCAGTGCAACAAATGAAACTCTGAAAAAGAAGATGGGCGAGATAGATAGCTATACGAGTATCAGGCAAACGTTCATAGTAAAACGTACCTTGTATCTTTGCAAGAATTTTATAACAATCAGACCAATTTTCAATATTCAAGCACATCATATCTGCATGCCCCTGGGTATTTATTCAACTAAAAAAGCACCATACTACCATAATGCCCCATTATATGGGGCATTATATATGGGGTATTTCAGTCAGCTACGACACATTTAGAAAGAGAATTGTTATTGGAGACATTCTATCAAGAGTTTCATTGAAGAATGCACATCAACTTTATTTGGCCAGTCAAATTAGAACAAATTTTTCCGTTTGAGGGAAAAAACTGTTGGAGTTTTGGAAATTTGACAGTAATGTCCGGTAAGGTGTACTGTTAAACATACTAAAAGTCCCCAACTCTACCTATTGAGCTCGAGCCGCCATCTTGGAAAAATGGTCCTTCGATCCAATTTTCTGCTCATATTCCGCTAATCATCAGAGATATTCAATTAAGTTTCATAAAAAATCAAGGCTATAAAATTGCCTACAAAAATTGTTTCATACAGATTTTTTTCTCGTATATGTTGATATTAATAAAATTAACTTAACAAAAAAAAATCAAAATATTAGCGATTTTTTGCCTATGGCTAAAGATATTGTCTTCAAAATTTGTGAAGATGTTGGCAGTCCACATCAAAGCTAAACGTGACAGTTGAGATAAAAAAAAAAATTGCGAAAGTATTTTTTTATTTTTTTTTCAAATTAAGCAAAATATTGATTTTCGAGTTTGACATTTCCAACAGGGCGGAGTAAAGGTTTCAATCGAACATAAATCAGTTTTGATATTTACATATTGTAAGACAAGATTTCATCAGTATTGTGCCTTCACGAGCTTCTGGAATGCTCGATATGAATTAAACTAAAAGAATAATAGCTAAGTCCAAAAAGTGTTGTCGATTGGTTATGAAGGAAACATTTCGAAACAAAAGACATCAGCAAAGGATATACAGGAGGTCCAAAGGTTATTCAACTGTATATGAGCCCTATATTGATTTGCCTTATCCAAAATAGTATAAAAGAATCAATCAAAATGTTAAAATCCACCCTGTATAACAAAAAGTAACGATACAAAATGGAAATAGTAAAGCATACCTGGTGCCAAAAATACAGCCTTTACATTGCTGAAAAAAAAACAAAATTGATCGATTTATTTGAAAGTTATTAGTCCTCAAACTTGACTTTACAAATTTCAGCCAGTGAAATAGGGAAAAGTAGAGAGAAGTAACTGTCGGAGTTTCAGAAATTTGACAGGGATGTTCGCTAAGGTATACTAATAAACATACTAAAAGTCCCCGCCACTACCTGTTGTGCTCGCGCCGCCATCTTGGAAAAATGGTAATAAATTTGATCGAAGGACCATTATTTCAAGATGGCGGCTCAAGCGCAACAGGTACTGGCGGGGACTTTCAGTATGTTCATAAGTATACCTTAGCGAACGTCCCTGTCAAATTTCTGAAACTCCCACAGTTACTTCTCTCTACTTTTCCATATTTCACTGGCTGAAATTTGTAAAGTCAAGTTTGAGGACTAATAACTTTCAAATAAATCGATCAATTGTGTTCTTTTTTTCAGCAATGTAAAGGCTGTATTTTTGGCACCAGGTATGCTTCACTACTTCCATTTTGTATCGTTACTTTTTGTTATACAGGGTGGATTTTAACATTTTGATTGATTCTTTTGTACTATTTTGGATAAGGCACATCAATATGGGGCTCATATACAGTTGAATAACCTTTGGACCTTCTGTATATCCTTTGCTGATGTCTTTTGTTTCGAAATGTTTCCTTCAGAACCAATCGACAACACTTTTTAGACTTAGCGATTATTCTTTTAGTTTAATTCATATCGAGCATTCCAGAAGCTCGTGAAGGCACAATACTGATGAAATCTTGTCTTACAATATGTGAATATCAAAACTGATTGATGTTCGATTGAAACCTTTACTCCGCCCTGTTGGAAATGTCAAACTCGAAAACAAAATTTTTGCTTAATTAAAAAAAAAATTATTAAATATTTTCGCAATTGTTTTTTCTATTTCAACTATCACGTTCAGCTTTGATGTAGACTGCCAACATCTTCACAAATTTTGAAGACAATATCTCTAGCCATAGGCAAAAAATCGCTTTTTTTTAAATTTTTTTTTGTTAATTTAATTTAATTAATATCAACAGATACGAGAGAAAAATTGGTACGAAACAATTCTTGTAGACAATTTTATAGCCTTGATTTCTAATGAAACCTAATTGAATATCTCTGATGATTAGCGCAATATAAGCAGAAAACTGGATCGAAGGACCATTTTTCCAAGATGGCGGCTCGAGCTCAATAGGTAGAGTTGGGGACTTTTAGTATGTTTATCAGTACACCTTACCGGACATTACTGTCAAATTTCCAAAACTCCAACAGTTTTTTCCCTCCAGCTTTCCTTATTTGACTGGCCGTGAAATAGATAATATTGGGTATCCGAAATTTGAACTTGCCACTTTCACGATGTATGAATAATTCAACAATTTGTTTTGTCCCATAAGATGGCCTTGAGAGCGAAGAAAACGCACACATCCTTTGGAGAAAATCATTTTTGTTAAGCCGTCTCGAGGTATGAGTTCTACCTTATTGCCGGTGATGTTGAAATCCAAGAAAAAAATATATCGCTCAAGAGGGAGTATGTCAAACTTTCAGTAATTTTGCACCAGTCTATTGAACACCCTGTACAAAACATGTGGAATATTTCATGTATGTGAAAAATACGGACTAATAACAGAAAGACTGTGCTAGCGAACGGTCTGAAAATTGATTGGAAGGCTTGAAGCATCCCAAAGTGGACTAGGTTCAAAGTTAGGTAAGATTTTGCAGGGTGACACTTACTTTGTTGAGTGCCTTTTAATGGTGAAAACGCGCCCTATTGTACATCCTTGATTCTATCTTGATCTAGTCAGATTGATTCTTCGATTATTCTTTCCATCCTGTACAGGATCCCAGATTTCTCTTATGCTGCGACTATGCCTTTTTTGGCCATTGGATCTCGTCCTCGATCTCGTTACGGATTCTCAATGACAAGTATGATCTCAATGACCGTGAGAATAATGGTAATATGGTATAATCATACAGATTATGAACAAAACTACCTGAATATACAATATTATAAGTTACGACGCTTAATTTGGAAAATAAAATATCTCAAGTGCACATCTTAAAATAAAGAATTTCATTCAAGCGCACGACAACCAATTTACAACGGTTTTCACCGCGGGCAGTTCTATGCGGGTAATTGATTCAGTCTTTGCTTTCCCGTCATTATGTTTTCAAAATTATTGCGTAATAATCGTCATTACAATCATCTTTATTCTACAGCCACAGGGTGGTCCATCGGAGACACACAGACGTGGCTTCGGGTAGCGTAAAAAAATGGACCAATTACTGTCCGTATCCACTATGACCCTTCACTTCTGGCCGATAGTGATTGGTTTATTCTTTTAGGTTTGCGTCTCCATGTACGCTTCCGTCGACCATGATCGGGCTTTAGATTGCGGATGGGGGCATATTTTGGATCTCAAAAATTATTTTTTCTTGGTTATCTTTCAAAATAGTTTTCTTGAAGGAACTGTTTTCTCGCTAGCTTATGGCTCTCTGTGACAAAATAACGAAACAGTCACACCGAATCTAATCTAGTCACAAAAATATCATGTGGAGCAAAGAATTTTTCATCAGATTCCACAAAAAGCTTTCACTTCAAGGTACCTATGACTAAACGCTTACCACCGTAGTTGAAGTCCACCAACGTTCATGTCGAGCAAGATCTTACCTGAAATAAAAAGTAGAATTAAGATTTTCAATGTAGGTACGTACTTTGATTTGGTCAAAGAAAAGCACTTGGATAATACAGGTATCCGGATTTTATCCTCATTAATTTTAAAGGTGGCTAGCCTTTCAAAAATTGAACTGACCTGACCATAGGATTCTTTCCCATTTTCAGTCATCTATCCATATAGCGAAAAACTTAGATCGATATGTCTTCGGGGTTTGTTTCTTAATCTATCTTTTACTTTGGGGCCGGCTTGTGGGAGCGGCAGCGTTCGGCTAAACAATGTTGCACAGTTTGAGTTGGCAGTTTCTGAATGTTCGAGGAAACATCTTAATCAGTAACAATTGTGGAAGTTGCACTTTTTGTCGTTTGTGGGCGGAGTCTGGGGGCGGCGACTAACCAAAAGTAGCCTATCCTTCCCCATTTTTAGTCAGCTATTCATATAGCAAAAGAATTGGATCGCTATATGTCTTCGGGTTTATGTTTTTTATTTTAAATGGATTGGCGGTTTTTAACAATTTTTCCATGTCGGCGGCGCATATTAAAGATGGGATGTTTCTGGGCTTACGTTTATAAGTAACAACTATGTATTATCCATAGAATGAGAACACCAGAGCATTAGGTCAGGGAGAAATTGCAATATCATGTTATTTTAAGTTGATCGGGGTCGGTTTTTCTATGTTGGCGGCGCAACATATACATTCAATATAGCCTAGCCCAGCTTTGGGAGTGGCAGCTATGTAACAGCGAAAACATCAGAAAACTAGGGCGTCTAGTTGGCGAGGAGTTCGAGGAATGGACAGACGGACGGACAAAGCGTCTGAAATAGCGATTTTCATCAAGATGGAAAATGCCCTAAAAAGTTAAGAATGCACTAGACGTCCTTATAAATGACTTACATGCGAAGGGCATATTTCGTAGTTGTCGTATAGGCAAAAAAATTGCATTTGCAAAAAGAATACCATGCTCCAGTAGCGACGTTTGCGTTCGATACTTCAACTTCCACATCTCCACCCACACCTAGCACCTAGTGCGCCGACCAGGGCAATGCCTGCTTGTTGCCTGGTGTATATAGAACTCGCTTGCCTCCATGGTCTCTTTATCTCGCGACGCCATGCCAGGAAGTCTGCATTTCCGTGTCGGAACAGAAAATCGAGAATCTCACCTTTCTTCACTATTAACTATCACCACCCCACCACTATTTCTCATACACTGCAGGCTGCAGAAAACATATTCAGATATAGGTACTGCTTACCGGTGTAGTTGAGGAGTAAATGTTGGGAGAGGTGCGTAATTAGAAGTTTACGGTAGAAATTCAGTGGCGGCTGGTGAGGGAGGGCTCAAGGGCGGCGCCCCCCCAACGCTAAAGGCGGCAAGAGATTTTTATCGGTAGGAAGACATGGAATGCATTTCATTAATTATACTTATTCCAAAGATTTGGTTTAGTGCAAAAACGTTCAGTCATTAGTCAATTAATATTTTAAGAAAATAATTCTAAACGATCGCACGGTCGAAGAAGTTCGTCTTGGGCTCCGCATTCGGCGCCCACCGCCGCCCACCGCCGATGCGGTGATGCCGAGGTGCACCCGCGCAAAACATGTGCCGTAACCATGGCAACGCGAGACGCGGCTCCCGCTCTATACTGCAGATATGGGCTCCGTTTCTCGAGCCCCCAGCCTATTGAAATAATCGATATAATTATTTATGTACTCTTCATTTAGTCAACAGTTTGCAAACATGAAGATAGCTGATCTAAAAAAGTTACATTTAGGTCATCAAGCCTACAAGAAGAAATAAATGCAAAAAAACAACGGACGTCCGATTACAGCATTGTTTTACTGAATATAAAGCAAATCGAACCCGCAAGAATAAATTCGTGGTGCATCAACTCACACGTAATTTTGACAAAACAGTAAATGCTAAAACTCCAAATGGTTGTGATGCGGATACGACAAAATGGTTTTTCTATTTTGCGATTATAAGAGAGTCATTACGATACGCAAATGACGTCATTCGCGTGTCGAAAGAGGCTCCATTTCGATACGCAACTTTTTATTCCTGAAGGTTGGCAATGACATGACATGACAATGACAGCACTCACTGGAGTGACAGCTTAGGTGACATGATTTCGGAGGCGGGTGTTTATTCCTGAAAAATCTGGCGCATTTCTGCTGATAAACTGTGCTTTCACCATCAAGAGCAATTCTCAACATTGCCAATGAAGTTTTTAAGATTCTGACGGATGTGATAAGGAGTGATTTGAAGGACACGTGTTTGTTTCATCGGCCATGAGAGCCATCCTCCTAGTACACCCACATAGTACATCTAACAGGTAGTGCATATAGGTTGAATAAGAGGTTCAAGTTTTGATTTGATGTTTATTCCAGGTGTAAATCATTACTGGGGTTGGCTCCGTTATTGCGTCATGTAGCCACTAGCATCTCATCTCAGCCTAATGGTACAGAAATGAAAACCTGGAGAAGTCCTCTAGGTGAGGCAACCCCAACAGTGAAAACTGCCCATTGTTTCTCAAAATATTTACAAACAAACAAAGATTACTCCTCTATGAGTGATAGGTACTAATTTCTTTATTAATTAGTAGCAAAAATTGAACATGTAACATTTATCAACTTAGACTAACCTAAAACATAACCTTATTAATAACTGTAAACTGTAACTATAACCAGCCTACCTATTGTAGTTTGTACTAATTGCTTTAATTATTAATTGTGCAATTATTAAACACTTTCACAGTAACGTTCGCAGTGTCACTTGCATTTATTGTAATGTTTGCAGGTAAATTTTGTCCTGAAACAAAATTATGCTCCAAACCAATAGCCGAGCCAACAGCACTTGTCGCAGTGTGGTTGCCCACAGATTCAATCATCACAGGGTTTGCGTTTGTGTTTTGGTCAGACAGTGACTGCATGACACCAGGATTGCCAAAGAAGTTAGAAGTCGAAGGCTCAGGGGAAAACATTTGAGCCACCTCAATTTTTCGCTTCACAGATGTCTCTATATAACTTTCGGCGATGGCCGATGACTGCCAGCCTCCATGGCGCTTGATAGTGACCAAATCACCACCTCTGTTCGCCAGATTGGTCACACTAGAGCGACGAAAGCAATGCCCGGTGTAATTTTCAGAATTTGGAAGCTCTAAATATTCGGCAATAATACTGGGCATCTTTCCAATTGTGTTGATGCCGATTGGGGAATTGATGCAGTAGCCTTTGCGATAGGTCAACAACAAACGTTTATGAGAGATCGCTTGTGGTCGTAAGTTCACATACTTTTTTATTAAAGCAATCCATGGCTCTTCGGTTATTGCGAACAATCTTGACACGTTGGTTTTTGTTTTAGGTATAGACACCATAATGACGTTAGTTTTAAACTCAACATCATCTAATGATATATTTGTGATTTCTTCCCTCCTGCAAGCGCCACAATAACCCAGAATCAATACCACCTAGAATAAATCATTGCAAGATTATTATTTACGCTGATAATGTAACGTCACACCAGAACTCACTTTTATTGCCAAGTACCGTTCATCATCCGCTTCATTTATGAAGCGGTTTACTTCTTCAGCCTCTAGAACTTTGGATTTTTTTGGAGTGTATCCTTTCGAAATTGATTTCAGGTAGGGCTTCAGTTTTTTGAAGTTTTCAATGTCCACGTTCTTATATATATTTAGACAAGCTTTCAGCATTGAATATGTTGTCCAAAGAGTGGAGGATTTCTTTTTTTTACTTTGGATTTCAAAATATGCAAGCATAATGTTTTCAGTGATTACGCTTACATTGTTTGCTTCGCACCATGTTTGAAAAATTTTGTACTCTTTCTCGTACATTGCACGAGATTTTTTTGGCAATAAATCATTTATTGCTGACTGGGCCACCTCCCTTAGCTCAGGTGGTGTGCAACTTATCGCATTTTCTTCACTCATCGTAGTATACTAATCGAACTAAAGCAATTTGAAAACTGAAGTGTCAAATTTTTCGAATAATATTCAAATCAAGGATGCTTGAATTAATGACAATTGAACAGTGCTACCAACCGCAATTAATCATATCAAAATGTTAGCAGAGGCTCATATTTTACATTTTATTATGAAAAGCATGGAATAGTTGCAAAATAGAAAAAATTGTATATAACACACGTTTTATAAGACCTATTGTCACACTTGTCAATTGAAGCACTCGTCGCTTCGCTCCTCGTGCTTTAAACAGACGCGTGTGACAATAGTGTGTCTTATAAAACTTGTATTATAATATACTATTTTGTCTCGAGATTCGTCATTTCGCGAACTGAGAACTGTTCTATCTGCACTCTTTGTAGAAAATGTTTTTCGAACTTCAAACCAATAAAACATGGACGAAATGTCTCATGATTTGAACAATTAGATCAGAAACGGGAAAGGAATAAAAGCCTCTTTCTCTAGTTTCTGATCTAATATTGTTTATATCAGGAAACATTTTGTCCATGTTTTGCTGGTTCGAAGTTCGAAAAACTTTCTACAAGAAGTGCAGATAGAACATCATAGTTCTCAGCTCGCGAATTTGTTATTAACTTGAGCCCTCCTTGCAAAAAACTCACGAGCCGCCACTGTAGAAATTACCCAAGTTTAGTAAACAGCATCAGGTCATGCAAGCGTTGGTCCTTTGCCTCGAGGAGTTTTCTCACAAGACTCTGTGTAGGTAATATGTATAAGATGAATGGAAGGGGATAGAAGAGACCGGGGGGTTAGTAGGGCAGCTTTGGGGAGGAAGCTTTAGATTTGCGATTTGCCTGCGTGTGTGCGTTGGGGTGACGTTTCTGCTAGAGGAGAGTGTATCAAAGGCCGTGATGAAGATTATTATGACTCCAGAGGGCTGAAGGTTAAAGGCTGCGAACAGGTGCTTCGTCATTTATACACGCACGCAGCAGCGAAAGCGCCGGTGTCGCCGGGGACAATGTCAATAATTTACGCGCGGCCCCGGCAAGTACTCCTCTCCTTATAATCTCGTGCGAGGATTTTAAGCTTTTTTCCATCATGGTAGACATACGTGGGCTTTGAGAGTGCCGCTTTGTGAATTTATTACGTGGAGGACACAAAAATTTTCCGCTAATTATATGCAGATTCTGATCGGAGGAGGAAGAGACGAAAAGCTTGCACGAATTTTCAACATTATGCGCTCCTGTATGCTTTGATGAAAAGTTGAGAGGTGCGGCAAATCTGACGATGCAAAAATGACCGTGCAAGATAAGACACTTTAGGGAAAAGAACAAAAATCAATGATGCAAAATTTCCACTTTCAATATTCTCAAAGAAAAGTTCGTAGCCAAATGTTTCACGCGTCATTCTGTTGTGCTCGGTGCAGGCCGGTTTGAACGTGATTGATTCAATTCTCAGCCCGGACCTGGAACATGATATGAGTTCTTTGATTTATTCGGAGGCTGGCTAAATGTTGTCGTGTGTCGATTAGCACGTGAAATTTGAACGATGGTGTCAACCCCTTGCGATACTAGTGTTAGCGCCGTGTCCTGGGACCGGACTGTGCCCTGAGCCCGGACCTGCTTGGGCGCCGGACCTGCTTAGGCGCTGAGCGGAGACGTTGTACAGCTGGCCGAGAGAGACCACGCGAAGGCCGCGCGGAGACAACCACCAGCGTGGGGACGATGCGAGGGGAGTAATGGCGAAACTACGGATGCACGCGTGTGCCGTATTCTGTCACTATGGGAATAAACCTCAGTTTCTTACCTATCGTTGTTATCGTTGTTAAAATCCTCCCCTGATTGAAACTGATTGAACTGAACTGATTGAAACTCTCTTTGACCAACTCAGTGGTTTCACCACCTACTACACTAAAGTCGATCTGGCTTCTGGATATCACCAGTTCCACATGCACCCTGACTCCATTCCCCTCACGGCATTCTGCACCCCTCAAGGTCACTTTGAATACCTTCGAGTTCTTTTTGAATTGAAAAATGCCGTGGCTTTTTTCCAGCGCAGCATCACGCACATTCTTCAACCTATGATCCGCCAAAATGAAATTCTCGTGTACATGGACGACATTTTACTTCCCTCTCGAACCATTCCCGAAGGCTTAGCCCTCCTTAAAGAACTGCTCCATCTCCTCCGCACCCACAACCTCACACTTCGTCTCAGTAAGTGCTCTTTCTTCTTACCATCTCTCTCTTTCTTGGGCTTTGATGTCTCCAGCGAGGGCATTCGCCCAAACACTCACAAAATTCAGGCCGTCCTTCAGTTTCCTCTTCCCACAAACACCACTCAGGTCCGTCAATTTCTTGGTCTCACCTCCCATTTCCGCAAGTTTGTGCCTCACTTTGCCATTCTCTCACCCAACTCTTACGCTTAAACGCACCGTGGTCTTGGACCGCTGAACACACAGCTGTCGTTTCCAAACTCAAATCCATTCTGACTTCAGAACCGGTCTTGGCGCTCTTCGCCCCCACAACGAAACCTTTCTTTATACCGACGCATCTTCCGTTGGCCTTGGTGCCTTGCTGTCTCAAAAAAGTAACGGGGTAGAAAAACCAGTAGCGTTTTATAGATGCCAAACGACGCCCGCTGATCGCGCTACCATTCTTTCGAGCTTGAAACGTTGGCCGCTGTGAAAGCTATCAAGCGGTTCCGTCACTACTTGCTGGGTAACAAATTCACTTTGATAATCGATTGCAATTCTCTGATGCAATCCTTTGAGAAACAGCTTTCACACCCCCGCATTGCCCGTTGGATTCTCGGCGTCCAAGAGTTCACCTTCGATGTGGCTCACTGCTCAGGTTGTAGCATTCCAAAATCTAATATAGAATAAATTTACTAAGTAGGCACATTAGACGTCATGAGGAGAGTGACAAAAGTCAAGTATTTATTTCGAGGATTTTTCATCAAAATTTAGGTAGGCGATGCGAAAAGTTTTGAAGGGAAATAATAAATAAGAAAAATTAGATACGTCAGATTTGGAACTTTCGAGCGTTTTCGAGACTTTTTGTGCAACCCATCCCTCTGTTCGAGGTATGTACATCTTAAATTACTTAGGAAATAACTTATTAGTACAATTTTAGGGTGCATGGTATGGGACATGATATGCCAGGCCATTGATGTTGAGAAAGTAACGCACATGGCTCTGTTTCTGCCACAAGCGAACGTCTAGAACGAAACCGCCAAGTAACTTGCCCAGCGTTCGGCGTGAATTGGCGCTGTTTCTTCTTTACCTCTGTTATCTCTTCGGCTACCGTTAACGTCAGCAGCTGCGCTGCATTCTGCCTTGATCTCTTGGTGATCGTCTCGTGATCTACCGTTTATCATCAGCAGTGCATGCAATTGATAATTATCGTGCCACTGGACTACCGTTGCCGTCGGCCGTGCCCGTATTCTTTTGACGGTGAAACCAAACTGATAATAATTATTGTACATAATCTTTTCTTCAAAATTCTCCTAGACGTCCGTTTCATCCTTTTTCATTATTTTTCTTTATCTGTACAAATTCATAAAATCATATTTAGGTATTTATCCGAGAACAGGTATCAATTGGTTGGAAGAAGGTAAGTCCAAAGCTTAGCTATTAAAAGGTAAACCGATATTATCGATCGATCAATAATATTAAGTCAAAATACCTTAAGAGTTAAGTTACCTGGTGAACTCTGCCTAAATCCCATCAATTTAAGCCTAAACTATATCTTGGTTTTTACCTACCTCTCATCATTCATCCTTTTGTAATATAGTTCCTGAAACTTATTCCTGTAAATATTTGTCATCCGTTTCATAAACAACAATTATTTATTGTATAAAGTATCTTTTGTAACAAACACCAAATCCTACCATCATGAAAAGGTTTTCCTGATTACACCAAAAATAAAGAAATCAGGTGGCGCCCAGTTTAAAGACTATCTATCTACATTATCTGACGGTAAGTACCTACAAAAATAAACACTAATATCCACGACCCCTCTACACGACGAAAAGCTGCCGCGCTGAACCTTTTTTTTTAATTTCAACAGAGAAAACAAAAAGAAAGGCTACAAGGTGCTCAATTAGCCTTCGTCGACGCTTGAGGCCGCAACCCCGTTCCTACCCCCGGTTTCCACGTGGAGAGAGTCGTAAACTCCTCGTCAAATTTAAAGGTCCTTTCAAGGTGACAGACTGTCTACCGCACGACCGTTACGCTGTCAAAAGCCTGCACCATGCCGACCGGACCTACACTGGTGTCTACGCCCCCGAACAACTCAAGCCTTGGGGCGCTACATATTAGTCGGCGGACGATTCAACTTGGAATTCATTTCTTTTTATATAATATGTATCCGAGATATACTCCTATCTCTGTATTTTTTTATATGCGTGTACCTATCTTTATATTATTTTTCTTTTGGTGCTCTTACTACACCTTTAAATTGTTCATTATTGTTTTATTTTCTTATTGTTTGCCTCCCCTCATGTAAATGTACTTGTTCTTGCCGCGGGTATCGGTCTGAGTACTGCAGAATCTAACCACAGTCAGGGGGTGAATGTCTGCATATGTCAGAATCTAACCGTTCCTTGGGTGAAGGTCTCCGTACGGCAGAATCTAACCAGTTACGCCCCTTTCGCTCTGCTGTTCCCTTCGTCAACCTTCGTGGGTGATTATCAGTTTTTTCCAGTCCTGGCGTTCTCAGCCAGCCCGCTTACTGTCGAGGACGACAGCCCCTCAGGATGGCCGTGTTAGCGCCGTGTCCTGAGACCGGACTGTGCCCTGAGCCCGAACCTGCTTGGGCGCAGGACCTGCTTAGGCGCTGAGCGGAAACGTTGTACAGCTGGCCGAGAGAGGCTGCACGAAGGCCGCGCGGAGACAACCACCAGCGTGGGGACGATGCGAGTGGAGTAATGGCGAAACCACGGATGCACGCGTGTGTCGTATTCTGTCATTCTGGGAATAAACCTCAGTTTCTTACCTATCGTTGTTATCGTTGTTATAATCCTCCCCTAACACTAGTGGTCGGTAAGATCCTTACCCTGTGTAGGAACACACTGGGATAAGACAAAATTTCCGGTATATAGTAGAGGAAAGTATTCACCGGCGTCAGTGTTGGACCTCGTTGAAGAAATCTGCCGTCGTTAAATGGACGAACAGAAAAAATTCAAGCCCCACGTTGGGCGCCAATAGTGCATCCGTTTGCATTTGCATTTGTTATTGACTTGCGTCAACATGTTTGGGCTTGCATTATTCGATTATTCTCAAGGGTTACGCTTTTTAATTGCACTCCACGATGCTCTTGCTTGTCGGCGCCTCCGTACTGTTTTTACTTCTCATCGAATTCTTCGAAAAATGAGAAGTAAAGTGAGTGATCACGAAAAAAAAAAGTTTTTCTGGACTCCCCAAGTTTCCAGCTGCTGTAATGGGGCAGCTTTTTCAAATGTAGAGACGTTCTCACTTAGCGAAAGGCTTTCAAAGCGACGCTTCTAAGCTCGTGCGAGTCGTGCTATCTTCGGTACGGTACTATGATGGTAATTTGAACTTTGAACTTTAAAACTTATATATGAGCAGCCCTTCATCAGGTGCGATAAAATCACGCTTGGAAATTGTTATAAGTACTTTGTCTATTCGCAATTTCTTGTGTGAAAGCATACAAGCTACTGCTGCTGCTGCTGTTTCACATACACACACACACTGCCGACATACATACCCACCCACACCGGCAAATAATTTTCAAGTAAATTTACTTGATTTAATTAATGTGTGAGACGTGTCTCGGCATGTTATATTGTATAGTTGGGGAGTTTCTGAGGTTATGCCGCGTTGTCTGCCGTGCCATTATAGGTGGTATACTTATACTTGCACCCGAGCATCAGCATGTGACATCTCCACCTCTGGTGGGTGGTGGTGTGAGGCGACACAGACAAGTTCAAAGTACGATTGTCACACGTTGGCAAAATTTTCACCTCAACTTACGGATTGCCGGCCTGAATTATTCAGTGGGTTTTATCTGTGTCAAGTGCGAGCGCGAGGAGAGTTTATTATCGCGAGGCCCGATGAAAAATCGACGCGGAAAATCCCGCCGGTGAGGAAGATTAATCCGAAATTTTTCGGGAACGGAGCAAGCAACTTGAGGATTGTAAAGAAGCGCGGGCTGCCGGGCCTGAAGGAGATTTTCTCGACGAGGACAGCATACAAGCAAGGACAAACGTAATTAATGTTTGTTGTTGTTATCGAATTTTCCATTGTAAATATTACCCATCGGAGAGCATACGCGAGTCACAATACATCTCAAAGATGGAGAATCGATTGGATTGTCTGACGTGTCATCCGTCTCGCCGCAATAAGAGTTGTTCCTATTTCCAGTATTGTTACGGCGAATAGGTAAGCTTGAGTTAGTAGAATAGCGTACTTTCGACAAACGAATATTTTTTCGCTTTTTAATGTGTTCATTATAGTAACGTTATCGTTATGTATCGCTTGGACGATCCTGTAGAAGACTAGATGGGGTACAGGTAGGCTGAGGTAGTAGAAAAGCCTGGCAGACTACAAGTACCTACCACTAATGTTTGACATTCATATGATTGTATCTCTGTAGACGCAAAGGCCGATCTCGTCTAGATTGACGCAAGCTGTAATGGTTACACAACGTAAGGGAATAAACCGTGACTGCAGACATGACAGTCCTCCGTTAAATCTTTCTTCTTCAAAAATCCCAAGAGCGCAATCGATTTTAAAGCGGGACAACTTTTCGTCGAAAGAAATGCCCGAAGGAATGTCGAGAGTCGTTCGTTCTTACATCACGGTTTATGTCTGTGATTAGAAGATCGTAGATTTGCTCGACTCAAATGGTGGGGACACTAGGTGAATGAACCTTGCAAATGGTGATGAAAGCATGAAATTCGGTACACCTACTCAGAATGAGTCCCTCTTTCAGATAAGAGGTGGAGCCGCGCTGAATTTTCACCAGAAGGGGGCTCGGGGGGCTCCTGAAAGTTGAAGGTGCTAGAACTCCCACCAAACCGCTTACCAGTTCGTTTTATCAATTAAAAAAGAAACTAATGAATATATTGTGAACATTGACTGCGTTTATCGCCATGTCCCGGGAATTTGTTATTATGAAAAAAAAAGTTCTTCGGCAAATCACAAAAATTGGTTATATTTTATTTTCACCTACAAAAAATTAATAAAGAGATGTACAACACGTTGATTCCTACAAATTCGTATCCTCTGAATTCGTTTGTGGAGTCAAAATTTTGATAGTGTATCTTCTTGAAGAGGGGCATCCCAAAGAGTGAGCTTTTTTAGGAGTAAGAATTTTTTCAATGTTCTGAATCGGAATTACCGAATTCCTCCCAGCAAAACATACCCTGAACCGTTCTTTGGAAGTAGCATGTGCGATTGAACGTGATGGAGTGGGTCCTGAAACACCATTAGAATTTTTCATCTGTGATGCTGCGCTCCACTCTCGACCGGGGCAATTAGGTTCCTATACGAATGAATTCAATGGATACGAATTTTTGGAAATCAACGTGTAGTATATTTGAATTAGAATTTTTGCTTGAAGAAAGTAGTTCTCAAACGGGTTTTTGCTATATGGTTAGCTCATTCCCACCTGTTCAACATGTTAAAAGCATACATCCCTGTGACGCGTAATACTTAGTATACAGGGTGAAAATTAAAAAAAAACAATCTCAAAACTTTTTTTATTCCGGTGGAATAATTCTCGAAAAAAACAGCCTCTCATTATTCAGCAACCTTATGGTCTACCACTGAACGTGTGAAAAACTCACCCCTGGATAGCTGCTGGTATTCTACGTACAGGATGAAATCAATTTTGTTTCAATAAATTTTATCTTGATCAAATCAATCCGGACAAAGACCAATTCCGGCTCTTTTAGAAGTCTATAATCTCTCATTCAAGAAATAAAAATGGCACATTCCTTAAACTGCTAAAACATGACATACAGGGTGGAACGCCGTTTTATTCTTTAATTTTTTTCCTGGGTCACATTAATTCGGATGATAATCTTACCCACTTCAAAGGAGAGCCTAGAGTATTTGGCAAAACATATCAAAAATTTACATTTCTGCAATCACTGCAACTACTGGCTACTGTAGCATCATAAGCATTTTTGCGATTTTGGTTGTGAGAGGAGTTGCTAAGGACAATTTCCTTAGCAACTCCTTGCACAACAAAAGCTGAAGCAACGTATAATTCATCATGTATATCAAGTCAGAGTGATATTAGAAATGCAAATTTTTTATATGGCTTGCGGAAAACTCTGAGCTTTCCAGTAAACCAGATAAGATTACATATTATCCTAATCAATTTTATCCAGAAAAAAAATAAAACAAATAAAGTATGTTTTACCCTGTAGGTTGTGTCAAGGAGTTTGAGGAATGTGATATTTTTATATCTTGGATGAGAGATTATAGGCTTGTAACAGAGTTGGAATTGGCTTTGGTCTGGATTGATTTAATGAAGATAAAAAACATTGAAAAAAAATTGATTTCATCCTGTACGTAGGATACCAGCGACTATGGAGGGGTACATTTTTCAAATCTTCAATAGGAGACTATAAGGTCGCTAAATAATGAGTGACTGTTTTTCTCGAGGATAGTTTCACCGGAATAAGAAATTTCAAAGATTTTTTTTTCAATTTTCACCCTGTATGCTAAGTATTACGCGTCACAGGGATGTATGCTTTCAACATGTTGAACAGGTGGGGATAAGCTAACCATGTGGCAAAAAACCATTTGAGAACTACTTTCTTCAAGCAAGAGATACATTTTTTACTATTTCAAGTACACTAGTGATGCACATCTCCTCATTAATTTTTTGTAGGTGAAATAAAACAAAACTATTTTTTGTGATCTGCCGAAGAACTTTTTTCTCAAAATGAAAATTTTCCTGGACAAGGCGATAAACGCGGTCAATGTTTACGATATATTTATAAGTTTCCTTTTTAATTATTAAAACGAACTGATAAGCGGTTTGGTGGGAGTCCTAGCACCTTCAACTTTCAGGAGCCCCCCGAGCCCCCTTCCGGTAAAAATTCGGCGTGGCTCCACCTTTTATCTGGAAGAGGGGCTCTACTAGCTATAATTATTCACTAATTTATTCAATCTGATTACCTATCAGTTTATCACTCTATCACACTTTCACTAACACAGAAGAACTGATTTGAAACGTACGATAGGTACTCGGCAGGAAGAACAGCAAAATGGCCGAATTGACGTTGCCTGTCTGAAAATAATTGCAACCAAGGACGTCTATACTGACTGGACAGGAAGCTTCGCCGGTTTTGACGTAGAAAGGTGAAGCCGAGATTTGACAATCCCGACGGTCGAAGTGTTATTGTCCGCGACTGGTCCGCCACCCGTAACCATAGTCACGTTCAGTCGGAGCACGCTCGAAACTCGTTCAGAAGTTTGCTGCCAGGCCCGGTATGGGCCCGGTCTTGTAAAATGATAGCAGTTAGTCAATTACCTGCAACAAAAAGTGTGTTATGTTGCGGGGTCCGCTTGTTGCGAACACTATTGGGCTTGCGCGGCATAATCAACGATAATTCGCCATGGATGCACAAGAGGCTGGCGGCGTCCATCACGAATGTCACGATGACAATCCCGACGGTCACAGATTCAAATCAAGCTTCAAGATGGCGGCGAAGTTTCTTATCCAGCCAGTAGTATAGACATCCTTGATTGCAACGCTGCCAGGGCTTCCAGTGCCAACCTCACGCCACCAAAACAACCAAACTTGGAATCTGCGCATGACAACTTCGACTTCTTGAATAACTGACAGGGTGAATTGGGCGGCGTTCTGCACAAAATATCGTCAGTGAGAAGAAAGTTATCATCGCCTATGCCAGCAGAACTTTTTCGGAACCCGAGCGAAACTACAATATCAGTGAACGTATGGATGTCTGGGCGTAGTGCTTGCTGTGAAGAAATTCAGGCTGTTTGTGGAGGGTGCGAGATTCAGAGTAGTGACGGACCATTAATTTCTCTTTGGATTTTTAGAATGGAGGACCCGTCGGGCAGACCAGTAGGGTGCAGAGTACGTTTGTGGCACTTCAGTATGGTTCTGGAACACCGCAAAGACAAGCTCACCGTCGTCCCGGACGCACTGTTCCATGATATTCCTGAAGTCCTGGAGGTTAGGAAGAAAGTACTGCGTAAAGACGCCGTCATCACTGATTCATTTTATCTGGGATTGTGTCGTGGAACTTAGGAGACGCCGGATGGCTATCCGTGATGGATAATCGGTGATAATCTGATATACAAGTTTCTGCCTACCAAAATTCCGACCAACGCAGTGATGTTCCAGAGTGAAAGCATTTTGTACCAAAGGTAAAACGTAAAACAGTTCTCACGACCCTTGAAACGCTCATCCATGAGCTACGGCGTAGCTTGTCAAACAGCGGTCTGATTAGTTGATCGAGCTTGTTACACGCCGTTGCCATGATGATTCTAACTCTAGGCGATATGAGCCCCAACATGATATCGAGCCGAAGGCCGAAGGTGCTAAAGCCAGTAAGCTTATAGCACATCCAATGATGACAACCCTCACATTATAAAATACTGCTCTGGTTTTCACTTTTCAAGCTGTAACAGCCCATCCGGCAAAAAACACGCGTTAAACTCTCGGCAAATAATGGGGTTCTGAACACATCAACGTGAATTGTGCTTCCATGCGGCCATTAGTGCTAATTAAATATTGACTGATGGAAAGACGTAGCTACGAATTTTTCGAAACATTTGCATTTAACGCAAACAAGCCCCCAGGATGTTTGCATCAGACCAGCTTAAGGATCCACGATTCTAAAAAAAGCTGCGCGCGGGACACCATATAACGCGAATAATAACAACCGTGAAGCGAATTGATTCGAAATTTGATGACCGCTGGTTGTTAAGTTGTCAGGTAAGTTGTCAGAATAATCTGAATTAAATCGGTGTGAGATGATCTCAAAGAACCGGGCGGGCGGGCGGTCGGGCGATTCTTTCTGTATAAGTAAGCTCCTCACTTATTAATAATAATTTCGCACCGCCTTCGACAGAGCCAGCGCCCGGCTTCCACATGCGATGGGTTCATAAAACCTACTAGATAGCAACATTCCTTTTTTGAAAACTTTCAGCCTTCAACTTTGCATACTTATTTTACCAAACACTCTACTATACGCCGGCACACATACACAAACACCTTTGTCGGCTCTTGCGTCCACGGGTGAACTTTATGGTGAACTCGGAACGGGTAGGAGTTTGCAGGCGTTTCCTGGGTTTATCTTTATATACATACAGGGTGATTCGAAAGTGGCAGGCACGGGCTACAGCACGTATAGTAATGAAGCTCCCGTAAAGTAAGGAAAAATTACAAAAAGGTTTGACATAATTCTTCCTCTTATAAGCTCCCGTTAGTAAGGAAAAATTGCAAAAATGTTTGGCATAATTCCTCCTCTTATGGAGACCTGAAGTTTATTTATTTTAATTCCATATTTGCAGAGATATAATTGAAGACACCACCTCTGTAACATACAAAAAAAAAATTGTTACTGATTCCAAGTGAAAATTTTCCAAATTAATTATTCAATATTGAAAGTTGGAATAAGTGGCTACCTATTAAGTTCCCTGAAAACTTATTTACAATGTTATGCGGAGCCTGTGCTCGGCATTCTTATTAAACCACCCTGTATTAAATACGTTTCAGATGTCATTGTTCTCGTTGTTACACAAGCCAAAATTTCAGTTGCACTATTATTGGATGATTTCCAAAATTTTAACAAAATCGCTTGGGTCGCTTAAAGTGAATTAGAGATATCGTTGGAATCTAGCCTGAATCAGGCTGATGTCAGGGAACAATTTCCATGTAGTGTTATTAAAAAGGAGCTATGCCAATCGTGAGATGTTTGAACTTTTAAGAAATTCCCGAAATTCCAGCCGTCTAATAAATACATCATGATAACTTCAAAAACATTGAATAACCATTACCAGTTGATAAACATTGTACCTAAAAACCTTCCTATATGCGTTTTGCTCTTGTTCCATAAACCATGGTTGTTCGTTGTTTGATTTGACCCATAGTACCTACCTAAAAAAAATTCTGGTAGAATTCAACATGATTATGGCCGCTATTTTGTAAAAACTGTTGATATTAAAAAAAAATCTTAGTGATAATATTACATAAAGTGATCACCATATCAATTGGCACACCCCAAAATTTCGGTCGCACTTGAAAGTGCAATATTTCCTGGAGTTACAGACTATTTTGGATGACTTTCACTTTTCTGAATGGCTGGCTTCTTGGACTACAAGATGCAATTAGTCATTTTTCGGGCAGATGTTCTGATTAATTGTACAGGGCGACACAATTAGGTGGTGCAAAAATGTAGAAAATTCGATAAGCTCCAAATTCACGAAAAAAATATCTACACATTTTTCAAGGAGAGACATTGTATCGATACCTCGAAACGGTTTTACAAATTCTCACCTATCTCGTCTACTTACAGGGTGATCTCAAAAAAGCATCTTTTTGGTCTTATGATCATTACTTCATTCATTGTTGACCCATATCCAAAAGAAAGGGCTTAGGTTGAAGCTTAAACTTAAATTTAAAAGTGAGGGGGGCCAACAAACATGACTTAAATTCGAGTCACCTCTGAAATTTCAGTTCGAGAAAAAAAACTTGTATGAATCCATACGTCTCTTGAAAAGACCTATCCAATCTGAGCATTTTATGTATGATGCTTTTGTACTTCGATGAGTGAAAAATTATCGCTATTGAATCCAATACTCTAACCATGCTTTCGGGAAAAAATCAACTCCTGAGCCTACCTGCAAATTCCGATAACCTAAGTTACAAAAATCAGAACTGGTTGTTTGAGTGTTTCACATGTCATTTCAGCTGGATCCCGATGTCCATGACCACAACCTAGCCTACATCCATGACTACAGCTAGAGCTCATGCATCCATCATAATTTTCATCATGACTTTTTGTAACTTAGGTAACTTGAGTAACTTAGGACTATTATAGCCTTGATTATTATTATAGCAGTCCAGTTCAAGTTCATAGCAGTCCAGTTCAAGTCCTTACAATTACAGTACACTACAGCGTGCACCTTCAAATGAAAGTAGCTTCAACTATTGAAAAAATATTAACTCATATTTAAAAGTTTGAAAATATGTGCAGAATTGAATTCCCTATAAAAAAACAAAATCGCCATGAATCGCACCGCAAAGTTCTGAGTTATTTGAGAAGGGGGATAACTGTAGCGTTCTGGTCACTTGTAGACGCCGCGCCAGGCCGGCCAAGTTCAAATCGATTTTTCAATTTCGGGAAAAAAAATTATACTGCATCGAGTGGATGATTTTCTAGAAAAATACATTTCAATATGATGGCCCCTAGATCATTTTCAAAGATGAACAACATAAACAGCAGAAAAAAAATTTGTCAAAACTGTCAAATAAAAAAACAAGTTTTTTCAAGTTAACTTGTTCGAACTTGTTTTTATTCAAATTTACACATCGGATTCGAATTCAGGAGATTGAATTTATTCGGAAAAGATACCAAACTTGCCGGGATCGGCTCTATATGGCCAGGAAAACAAAAAGAACCACCTAGCCGAGCTTCGCCCCCCCCCCCCACGACCCCCCTTCAACAATGATCGACACTTTTTGTGCTGAAATGGTATCAACGGGATATGATGCGTAAAATTACAAATTAATCGGATCATTTTTGCGGCCATGGTGCGAATTCCAGGCGAGTACTGCAATTTACAGCGACTCAAAACATCCTAAGACCCGGAGGACCATGAAGCACACGCGAGAAAGTCCGAGAAAGTTGACTAGTAAGTTCTCATGGTCTAAGGACTCACTGTACCAAAAATCAGCTTTGCGCGAATTTGTTCCCGGTATTTATGATATAAAGTCTGGATTGACTGGGCTATAAATCATCCATAGCTTCCGTTCCGCCCAAGGAAGAGCAATAGGTGGCAATAGGCTGTCACATCCGCACGGAGGGAAACACACAAGCCAGCCAAGAAAAAGTCACCTCGGGCTGGCCGTGCAGCCGTGCAGTCAACCACCACCTACCTTTTTTCCTCGCTTTTTTCTAAAGATTTTCTGCTTGGACTTCAGCTGGAGATCCGCATTTTTCATTCTAATAAGCTCGCCGTAGCTACCTTTGTGTTCAGGACGCAAACGTTGCCTTTTTTACCGCAACCGCAATATAGTGCATTGCTGGGGGCGTAGTCTTTCAGCTGCGCACCCTCTGGTATGGAGCTAGATCTACTACAAGCCTGCTAAATACGATAACCATAACATGAAATAAGTGACACAAATGCAAATCCCTTTTCACACTATTTCTACTTGTCAAATTTCCATGTCAATGATGTGAGTATTGCAGGTATCTACTAGTGCCCACCTAGGCTACTAGACGTCGGAGTATGTGTTCCTCTCAAAAAATTCCTCTACGATCAAGTACCGAGCTCTACACCAGGTGGCGTTTTTTAAATGTGAATCGCCTATTAACTTGCGTTTCCATTTCAGTCTAAAGCTGCAGCGTTTAAAGAGTTTAAAAATTAGAGCAACAGCTGAACCTCGCAAAACCATTAAAAAAGCAGCGCTTTCGGCAAAGGTGTGTCCAATTTATGCCCACTTGAACATCCACGTTCAGCCACCCCCGAAAACTTGAGAAAGGTGTAAATGCAGAGATAACTCGGATCATTACGTGGGGCACACGTGCAAAACTCAGATCAAACACGTCGTTGATGCCCTCCGCTCGTTTAGTTGGTGGAATTCACGCATCGCTGACACTTTTATCATTTGAGAACTGCAAATTTGAACACTTCCCCTCTGGATGGTGCTGCGAGGTTGGGGTTGCGCCGTACCATAATTTCACTTGTAGTTTAACTTTCGCAGTATAGGTATTACAACAGCGGGGTGAGCTGTTTCCAGTGGCTTTCAGTCACGGAACGCCGTGCGACTGGGGGGACGAAATTATTTGTGTACATAGGTAATGCTGCATTATACAGGTTTTCATCTTCAATTTGAGGATGTTGTACCTAATAGCGGAAACAGTAAGTGTTGAGCTATGCGAAAAGCTTCAGTAAACTTCAAAACAGATTCGGCTTCAGAGTCCCTACGTTGTCCGCAATAAAGCTTCATATAGGTATATAAACTTATCAGCTTTTCCCAATTTAATTTTAACTGCAATCGATATCACCTGTGAGTTATGACACCCCGGCGTTCGCGTATAAGTATCAGGCATTTGTTTTATATTGCGAAACGGTTTTTTATGAAGCGAGTAAATATCTTTCGTTGATGATTATCAGGAAACTGAACGGCCGATCGGGCGGCGGTATGACATTGTTTGATTGCTACACGGTAAAAAATCCGACTGAGTGAATTTCCAACTTGTCTGAGTGAAGTGATGTGAGTTGATTTTTTGAGTAAAAATCAACGAAAAATTGAGTGAATGTAAAAATTCTATCAAATTTGACAACTATATGATCATTTTTGAGTACTGCACTCAATTTCGATTGCATTAACTCAAATTTGATTCAGTTTCAATCAAATTTGATGCATTTCCTCGTCAAATTCGGTTCGAGGGACGTGAAGGTCGGCTCTGCATCAGTCGTTGGTTGTGAGCTGGCAGCGTCGCTCGTCGAAGAAAACCAGTCCGGGTAAGTGAAAAATTTCATTTATTATCACTCAATATGATGCACTGATAGATCTATATATCCCATTAATCTTCTAAACCCAGCACTGGGACTTTTTGCACTAAAAATAAAGTGTCAAGCTGAGGGGCACGCTTAGTACGACTGATAGCATCCGATGAAAAGTTTTGGCGCAAAACCTTACGTAAAATCATCGGAGGTTATCAGCCGTACCTACCTATCCCTCCGACCTGAGTCCCATCAGCACTCCCAGCTCATTCTATGATCAAATAAGAGATGAATTCAGATTTAACTAGTACAAAATAGATAAGCCGTCTTATATTAACATCAATGTCCTCCTGGTGTGGGTAATGGAGTGTGGTAAATTTTTGTTGTTGATACCTACTCACTTTCGAGTCAATTCACACAATTTTGAGTTGAATTGCCACAAATTTGAGTACACTTTACTAAATTTTGAGTCAGCCACGCTCAATTTTGATTGAAAGTGCCCTGCATTCGCTGCTAGCTGCCTGGCATGGCAGCCATTATGCTGGTCAGCAACCAGCAGCGGTACGGTTTACTTTGCAACAGGAAACAGCAGGTTTTGACTTTGACTTTTTGTTTTTGACAGGTGAACTGCATGTTACAACTGTTTTCTCCATTGGTCCACCAGATGGCCTTTAGAGGGTCGTCAAAAGTACAATATGGTCAAAGGTCCAACACCTTCCCCTGATTATTGTCAAATTCTCAACATTAAACGCAAAAACACGACACCCATACATTTCGCATAATGGAGTGGTCCGCTATGTGCGTTCGCCAAAAAAATGGGAGGAGTCGACATCAGCGCTCAAGGTGACGATTTACGAAACTGAATAATGCCTATTCATTCTGTTTTCGGTAGCTAGATGTCGCTACTTGACTGAATGCACATGGTGATTCCGCTATGTGCGTTCGCCGGGAGGAGTCGACTCAGCTCTCAAAGTGGTGATTTACGAAACTGAAGGATGCCTATTTGTGTTATTTTCGGCTGCGAGATGTCGCTACTCGACTGAATGCACATAGCGGATAGGTTCAAAATATTGTCATATTCATATTGTAAATTGATTCACTTTTATTTGCGGCATTTGATTTATATAAATAAGCATAATTTTTTTGGAATAATTATGTATTACCTATACTGACATCTATCACTTTTAATAGTTTTCTACTGCTAGGTACTGTATTACTCGTTTAGTGTATGAAATATTGGTTTCCTTTGTTGCATTTAATACATGTATTTTTAAATTATTGTCACATTTTTTTTTAATATTTTTGGTTTTGGGTTGTTCAAATTTTTGTTCAATAATGTTGTGAATAATTTATACATTTAGGTACTTTTACAATAATATATTACACTAATTATGTTTTAATAACATGTCACAATAATAAAAATGTCCTAAATAAATGCCTGAATAAATAAAAGCCTGTTTTTTTTTGTCCAAATAAAAAATAATCAAATTTGATTCATTCAATTATAATCATCAATAATGATCTCTTTGAAATAATTTTTGCATCAATATTGAGTTATGATGCATACTCACCTTTGTGTCAATTGCGCTCAATTTCGAGTGTAAAAAAGCTTGAAAGTACTCAATATTGATTAACAGGAAGTAACTCAAAAATACAGAAATGTACTCAAAAAATTTGAGTTGAATTTTCACTCAAATCTGCGTGGACCTGGATTGAATCACTTTTGAGTCCGGTTTGAGTTAAATTTCACTCAAAATTTTTTACCGTGTACTATGTCGGTGAATGTGGCGCATGAGAGGCCGAATGGTTCTTCATATTATTGTGCGGAGGTACAACATTTGAAGTCTTTGTTCCGGGCCCAAATCGACTAAAAGAAGTCTTTTAAGGTGTCCTTAACTAACAAGGGCCGTTTGAATGGATTGACAGTTGACAGTATATAGGAAAAGGACAGAGGAGCTAGAAAATTGGGTACCTCCTGCTGGAAGTGCTGAAATAGAAATCTTAGCCGTTTGTGCTGGAACTGCCAACATGTGCCGGTATCCTGGTCGGAGGCTGAGTTGCAATCGTACACCGTACACTGTTGAGGGTGAATGCTTCTCGGAGAAGCCTCGTTCTGTCCGTGACTTGCAACCCCCTTTTGTTGTTACGGAGGGAAAAGTTTCTTTACTTGTAAGCATCTCAATCAAACACAAAAGCAAGCACGATCAAACATCACGTTAGTTATATAATCAGTCAGTGACACAGAATACCCTTAACCCATTAACGCCTATGGGGATGACGTCGCAGATGGACCCAGCAACAGTCACTGTACTTGGAGGGGTGAAGATGCCTTTGCATGCAGCGACAATTTCTCTGAAAAACACATGCGCCATGTAAAGAAAAAGGTTAGGCGAATTTTTCTGTCCGATTCCTGATAAGTTTTCATTTATTTATGAGGGACACGTGATTGCCGAATATTCACGAGTAAATTTGTTGACTAAAAAATGGATTTACATTTAGCGAAGAATTAATCACTCCGATTAGTTCAACGATAAATATGCAATACATATCAAATTGGGGTGTTACAAAACCTAAAAAGATGAATACATATCTAAATATCTAAATTTAGGAACTACCAGGGACATCTATTGAGAACCTGTCAGGAAAACATCCCATGGTGGCTTCCGAATCTTATATGTATCAGATTTTGGAAAGAAGAAATTTCAAGCTATGAAATGTTAATGATCTCAAAAATCGATTTCTTTTTCAATGTGTGTTCTTTGTTCTACAATAACGGATGAAAAAGTAATTGTTACGGGCAAGATTTCATTTATTCCCAAATGGATACAAAGATTCAAATGGTTCGCGCCTTATCAGGCGGATAGTTGCAACTTCGTTTTTGCGGCTCTGGACTGATAAGGAATTTAAATACTTGACACCTGTCAGATTCCTTTTGTACGGCACCTTGCTTGTAACAGTTCTGCGATATTAAAAGTGCCCCGTGCGCTGTAAGGGGAGAGATCGTGAGTTGAGGACTCTGGGAACGATCTCGTTGCAAGTCAAGGTGAGTACTTGAGTTTGAATTCGGTCCAGAGCCGTAATATGTTTTGCGCTCCGTCAGGTGCCAGGGCACAGGCCAGCGAAGCCATCCAATTTGGCAGTGGCAGCCACGAAGGCCCGTGGGGTTTCCCTAAAAGGAAAAATCATAGCCGTCACCCCAGCCAGACTCGGCAAGTAACACATACCACGTCGACCATCAGGTGTTTCACCTAAGGCGAGCCATTTTCCATCGTGGGACTTCAGTCCCCGTCTTGCGACGACCAACACACTTCCGAGGCCGACTACTGGTACCAGCAAGGTCGTCAACTACCCCCAGTTACTCGTTCGCCTGTGCTGCAGCTACTTCGTGGTCCTCCAGACATCGGTGACACCGGACCGTCGTGGAGACCTTCCTGGCTACTGCTGCTGCTCCTGGACTGTCGTGAGGATTTCTCCCGTTTCTTTTCACTAACCCTCTGATTCTGTAAGAAGGCGTAGAGCGCGGCATTTCGTTCGGTGCACGTTTGCACAATAACCACTGCGTAGGTTCGGGTTATCCAATTTCGTCGCCGGGTGAGCTCACTAGGTCGCGGACGGGACACCCTTCCGAGAGGTGCGTTACGTGAAGCTTTCGGCCGTGTTTTGCGTTTTCAGAGCGGATTTAGGGGGCCCTGCGATCAGGAACATAACCTCACTTCACCTCTTGGGGGTGGTGGTGGTGCCGCAGGCGGTCAAGGCAGCTGAACTTACCCAGTAATAAAGGATAAAATCTGTAAAGTGTCGTTTGTCTATTTATTTATTCTGTCACTTGACAGCAGTGACAGATTTCGCCGAACCCGCGGCACTAGGCCGGTGCAAGTAAGGCAACACAACGGGACTAAACACACTAACATAATGTTGAGGAGAAATAATAATTCGAATTTATTCGAGATTATTCAATTTTCGAGATTGTTCAATCTTCAAGTTTATTCAATGTTCAGAACCACCTGATTTTTGGTTAAAGACGCGCTTGCGCGCCTTCATGACCTAGTTATAATAGAGCCGACCTTATTGAGCATCTACACACAAGAAATGTAAGCAGTAAATTCCCCAACGAACTACTGCAGAAGTTATTCCCGGAGTGCACCAACGCCAAGTTAGACAATGTGACCTTTTCCGTCACGAAGACAGAAGAAGCCGTGGGCAGTAAGTCGAAGGTTGAGGAGGAATCCCAGAGCGGAGAACATGGCGCGGATAACACCGTATATCGAAAGCTGGTCGACCATCTGGAAAACCGAATTAAAGACCCAGAAAAAATAATTGCACTGTTGGAAGATAGACCCCACACCAAAAGTGAGGTTAGGAGGAAGAGCAACATGACAGATCGAAGGCTGGACAGCGTGAAAACCGCAAGCGGCGAGAACGACGCAAACACCAGGTCAACACCTGCTCAGGCAAAGAAATTGGATAAACCGAGAGTTGAAATTGACACAAAGGCGAAGAACCAGGCAAAAAACGGAGTCTTACACAAGAAATCAAACGCAACGCATAAACTTCCCACAATAACAAGAAATAGGGAGACTGGGGCTGATGGCGCAAAAAATTTCAGTGCGGTCGCTCGTAAAGCTTGGATTTGTGTGAGTAGAGTCAAAAGAGGTACACTGCCTACTAGGGTGGGCCGCTGCTATAGGTGTGTTTTTTTTGTTTTCATAATACGGACTTCTAATAGCGCGGAAAAGTTGCAGTTTCATATACTTTTCAAATATCTAGAAGCTTTTTGTCCCAAGTTTTCGTCTTCAGCCTCCGCAAGACGTGTCTTTCAGAAATATCTCAACATTCAGTTTTTGCAAGATAACGGATTGAGTTATGAGGAAAACTGTTGAAATACCTTAGTGAAAAAATAGATGAAACTCTTTATTCGACAGAAATTAAGTGATAAGACTTCAATTATCAATATTTTATCAATATTTTTTGTTTTAGGTCACTCTGGGTTAAAATTTTCCTGACATACCAATATGGGCATCAGTTTCCTAGATTCATTCTTGCTGTAAATAGAGCCATATCTTGATTCAGCTCCACAAACTGCTGATGCTGCTTCTAAAACTGTTTTCACAAATCGCTCTACTGATTGGGTATAACAGGGAAAACGTGGAAATTCTAATTAAGGAATTATATCGTTAACATTCAGTAATTCTTTTAGTTCATTATCCGACATGTGGTTTTTTGGAAAGGACTCACCTCCAATTTCTCGCTGCACAATTTTTTTCTGAGAAAAAGCTGACACAAGTCGATTTTCTTTCTGAGAGGGACATCTAGGACACGTACCTATTGCCAAATTCTTATGTTCAATCCCTTTGCCCCCACCTCCTACCCTAGTTTGAAATTTCAAATTGCATTACTTATCTTGTGATACACCAAATTTAGGACAATAACATTGTTTCCGTTAAACATACTCTGAAATCTTTAAACTACCCTCTCAACTCTTTTAAAAATTCTTTCATTGTTGATTAAAGGGATGTTTTTCTGTTAACTGCAGATTCTTGAGAAATAGATTTCCCAGCAAAAACGGGGCGATTTTTATTTCGAGGGGAACATCTGAGACATGGGTTGCCAAATTTTTATCTTCATTGCATTCTCTCCCCAATTAAGACAATCTTTGAAAAGGATTAGAGGGTGATTTAGGCAATTTGAAATTATTTTTGCATAGAGGAAATTTTCATACTTTTAATTTGATGTATCACAAGGTAGATAATTTATTGCTATTAGAATTGAAGTAGTTTGGAAGGATTGAAAATAAAACTGTGACAACATGCCACCCTCGAAATAAGAACCGACCTGTTTTCGTTTAAAAATATTTTTTCCAAGAATCGGGATAGTTGATAGGATCGAGGAAAGCTTTCCTTCGATTAAGGATAAGAGAATTTTCGCAAGGTTGGGAGGTAACTTGGAAAATTGAAAACTTGTTTGTCAGAAAGAGAATTCTATTATCTTCAGTTTGATGTGTCACAAGTTAGGTAATGCTATTTGACATTTTGAAGTTTGGTTTTTTCATTTGGGTGGTCTCTTTTAACAATTTCAATAACGTTTTGATTGATGTATGATATTATTTCATCATTGCTCAAACTCTTGTATGAGAAACAGTTGAAATTGAAGTTTTCGCCCAGTTGCTCAATTTTTAATGTGACTATTTCTGCAACTTCAAGGCAACTGGGCTTTTTCGGTGAATTCAATTTCATTTCTTTTTTTGTGATTGAAAAAACAATACTGGAACATGGGTTTTTTGTGCCTGACTGTTGATTTCCATACTTTTTTATTCTAAATATATTTTTAAACATTTTTTGGCCTAATGAAAATTTGCGATTTTTTACCCAAATATAAAAATTTCAACGTCATTGCGGACCCTGAAGTGATGATTTTTTTTCAAAAACGCTGTAACGATTTCTTTTTGTAATTTGATTATGCATCTTTTCCGCACTATTAGAATAAAAAAATCGAAAATATGATTTTTCGGCCCACCCTACTGCCTACTGAAATAGAAGAATATTTGATAGAGCGGTTTTCACATGATAATTTCACCGTGGAAGCTCTACCAGTAAGGGATGAAGCACTTATAGTGTGTCTTTTGAAGTTGGAACGGACATCAGTGTACTGGACGAGTTATACAAAAGTACCAACTGGCCGACCGGGATACTCGTCAGAAGTTTTTAGTTGGGGGGAGCACCTTTACCACCAGCAGCAAGTGTGGAAAATCGCAGTCATGGACTTACGATTGTCACGAAACCATCTGGAAGCAATCTCCTCGATTTTTCCGTTGACAATCTTTTCACGAAAATAAATCTTCTAACGGCCCTGGAAGCCAATGGCTATGCAGCAACCGGAGCTATGAGAGAGAACGGAATTTTTAAGATGTGTACTCTCACTTCCAAAAAGAATTTGGCCAAGCAATCTGAAAGTGGTTGCATCAGCTCCGTGATAAAAATTCCATTTCTAGACAGACATACTTGACAGTTCTCAGATCGACCACAAAAACTTCAGGATGTGCTCCAAGGTGTTCTTTGGGTCGACGGAAACGTTTGATTTGATCATCATAAACTTCATCATTCCCATCCCGAACGCATGGGAGGTACCGAACGCAAAGAGGCGCCGGTGCGCAGTAATCACATGCAAAACCATGTCGAGGGCTTTACGGCAGTACCTCGTAACTGAAAAATGGAATTTTTCAGAGAAGTGCAAAAAAAAAGCTGATTTGAAGTCCAATAGTACAGGAAAATACGATATTTTGCAATGTAACTGTGAACAGTAGCTGTTCTTTGATAACATTGCAAAATATCGTGATTTCTGTACTATTCCCGGACTTATGAATCAGTTGTTTCCACTCTCCTGTAAAAAGTGCAATTTTTCAGTTACGAGGCACGGCCGTGAAGCCCTCGATGTGTGAAAAGTGTGATATAGGACTATGTATACAGTAGGGTGGGCCGCTGGTATAGGTGTGTTTTTTTTGTTTTCATAATACGGATTTCTAATAGCGCGGAAAAGTTGCAGTTTCATATACTTCTCAAATATCTAGAAGCTTTTTGTCCCAAGTTTCCGTCTTCAGCCTCCGCAAGACGTGTCTTTCAGAAATATCTCAACATTCAGTTTTTGCAAGATAACGAATTGAGTTATGAAGAAAACTGTTGAAATACCTTAGTGAAGAAATAGATAAAACTCTTTATTCGACAGAAATTAAGTGATAAGACTTAAATTATCAATATTTTACCAATATTTTTTGTTTTAGGTCACTCTGGGTTAAAAATTTTCTGACATACCAATATGGGCATCAGTTTCCTAGATTCATTCTTGCTGTAAATAGAGCCATATCTTGATTCAGCTCCACAAACTGCTGATGCTGCTTCTAAAACTGTTTTCACAAATCGCTCTACTGATTGGGTATAACAGGGAAAACGTGGAAATTCTAATTAAGGAATTATATCGTTAACATTCAGTAATTCTTTCAGTTCATTATCCGACATGTGGTTTTTTGAAAAGAACTCACCTCCAATTTCTCGCTGCGCAATTTTTTTCTGAGAAAAAGCTGACACAAGTCGATTTTCTTTTCGAGAGACACATCTAGGACACGTATTGCCAAATTCTAATGTTCAATGCCTTTGTCCCCACCCCCTACCCTAGTTTGAAATTTCAAATTGCATTACTTATCTTGTGATACACCAAATTGAAGGAAATAACATTATTTCCGTTGAACATACTCTGAAATCTTCAAACTACCCTCTCAACTCTATTAAAAATTCTTTCATTGTTGATTAAAGGAATGTTCTTCTGTTAACTGCAGATTCTTGAGAAATAGATTTCCCAGCAAAAACGGGGCGATTTTTATTTCGAGGGAACATCTGAGACATGGGTCGCCAAATTTTTATCTTCATTGCATTCTGTCCCCAATTAAGACAATTTTTGAAAAGGATTAGAGGGTGATTTAGGCAATTTGAAATTATTTTTGCATAGAGGAAATTTTCATACTTTCAATTTGATGTATCACAAGGTAGATAATTTATTGCTATTAAAATTTAAGTAGTTTGAAAGGGTTGAAAATAAAACTGTGACAAGAATCGGGATAGTTGATAAGATCGAGAAAAGCTTTCCTTCGATTAAGGATGAGAGAATTTTCGCAAAAGTTGGGAGGTGACTTGGAAAATTAAAAATTTGTTTGTCAGAAAGAGAATTCTATTATCTTCAGTTTAATGTGTCACAAGTTAGGTAATGCTATTTGACATTTTGAAGTTTTTTTTTATGTGGGTGGTCTCTTTTAACAATTTCAATAACGTTTTAATTGATGTATGATATTATTTCATCATTGCTTAAACTCTTGTATGAGAAACAGTAGAAATTGAAGTTTCCGCCCAAAGTTGCTCAATTTTTAATGTGACTATTTCTGCAACTTCAAGGCAACTGGGCTTTTTCGGTGAACTCAATTTCATTTCTTTTTTTGTGATTAAAAAAACAATACTGGAACACGGGCTTTTTGTGCCTGACTGTTGATTTTCATATTTTTTTATTGTAAATATATTTTGAAACATTTTCTGCCCTAATGAAAATTTGCGATTTTTTTTCCAAATATAGAAATTTCAACCTCATTGCGGACCCTGAAGTGATGATTTTTTTCCAAAAACGCTGTTACGATTTCTTTCTGTAATTTGATTATGCATCTTTTCCGCACTATTAGAATGAAAAAATCGAAAATATGATTTTTCGGCCCACCCTAGTATACAGGGTCTTTTTTATGGATGTCATCATTTTAGTAGCCATTCACAATAAAATGTATTTAGTTTAATAATATGGCAACGGTAGCATAATGTAGCTCAAGTATCAAGTTTCCTATGACACATCACTCAATGTTATATGTCATTAACTTCGCGTGCCAAGTGGGCAAAAAAAAGTTGTTTGTATGGCACATAGACAAGGAATGTCAAAACACTGCGCTTACTTAGATCGGCAACTTGGCTTCAGAATTTAAGCCGTGTTCAGCGCTCCAAGCGCAACGGAGGGGCACTAATCAGAGAAGTGCCTACTAGATTTTTCGTTTTGAATTGAAGACTTCCAATTATTGTTGATGTGAGCATTTTGCTCTTGCTCCGTTTGTGCGAGGAGTTGCTAAGGGAATTCTCCTAGCAACTTCTTGCACAAACGAAGTAGAGCAAAAATGCTTGTACAACAGTTTTTTCCCGTTTTGTGGACGGTTGAGAAAACCAGATATTAGTAAAAATCGAACATTTATCAAGAACATGTATACAAATAAAATTATTCTGTAACGGACGCAACAATGAGGTTTACTAAATTGTCCAGGCAGAGCCGAACACTCATGAGATGAACTCCAATTTTCACAAGCACGATCAAAGATGCGCAGGTAATGGGAACTGGAAGCGGCAAAGTCATCTTCTTACGTTCTGAAAGTTGCTACTGCTGATATCAAAACCGGTCGCGGATTAGTACAGGAAAAATAGTGAAAAAATCGGAAAAACCTCGGAATGAATATGGACGTCATGAAAATTTGATATTCTGTTCAGAATAGACCATTTCCACTGACGTCACGCAGCTCCGTCTTGAACAGCTGACTCGGGGCAACGTCAGTCAGATCTGCGTTATCTGTCACGGGGCACGTGGGCTACGTCAGTCATGTGCGTCAGTCAGATTGGTAGTATGTCAATCTGTCAGTCGGTGTATAACCTCCTTGGTCGTTGTCGGTGTGTGGAAGTCACTGGTGTCACAAAGTTTTGACAAGCTGCCACGTATAGTTGACATCATGTTTGACGTTGCCCCGAACCAGCCGTTCGACACGTGCGTGTGACGTCATGTGGAAATGGTCTATTGAGTGCTCTACAACATATCCAAAATCGCCAGAAATCGCACCCGGGGGTTTTGAGTTATTGGAGGGGGGCTAAAACATTGCAACTTAAAATGGAGGGGATGAAACCCGTCAATCCATTGAAAGCAAATACGTTATAATTTGACGCATCATATCCCGCTGAAACCATTTTGCCACAAAAAGTGTCGATCATTGTTAAAGGGGGCTCGTGGGGGAGCGAGCCCTGCTAGGTGGTCGAATTTGTTTTTCTGGCCATGTAGAACCGATCACGACAAGCTTAGTATCTTTTCCGACTGAATTCAATATACTAAACTCGAATTTGATGTGTAAGTGCCAATTCGGATTTTAGAGGGCTGGATCGGGGAGCTTCGTGACCTTGAGGTATGACTCGGTTGAGCCGAGAAAGATCACCAATCAGGAACGGGAGAGTGACGTTGGCGCCACCTGGGAAGGAGGAGTCACGGCTCAACCCCAAACACCAACCTCTCGAAAACGTTGCCACGGCAGTTTTACGGATAGTGCGTAGACCCTGGTATGGCAAAAAATAACGCCCAAAAATCACTTTGTGTTCGTTGGTTTTTGGAAACCAATTCCATAGTTACTGTGCAGCGCCGATTTCGGCGGCAGTTTCGAAGACAGCCGCCGTGCAATCGGTCGATCCAACGTTGGGTACACAGATTCGAGAGAGATGGAAACATCCAAAATATTCGTCCTAATGGTCGTCGTGCACCAGGACCTGAAGTTATTGAGCAAGTGCAACAAATTTACGCAGTAAATAGGAAACAGTCCATTGCCTGCGTTATAGCCTTGAGGTCGAAGGATCTCAAACTTCTGTTTGGAAAATTTTGCGTCACAACCTCAAACTGGAACCTTATAAGATTCATGTAGTGCAACAACTGCAAGAACCAGATTTTGCCAGCCGGCAGAAATTCACAATCGAAATGTCGGGTCGGGAAGCTAGGTTTCCCGGATTCTTAGGATCCGTCATGTTTTCTGATGAATCAACGTTTCACGTTTCACATCCAGGTGCCTACCAGAATTCACTGTAGTACCTCCTCTCACTTTCCCATTCCTCAACTCTCGATCTTTCTCTCAGGAAATCGTCAAAACAACCGAATATGCGCTCGGAACATCCCCATTAACTTTTTCAATTATTGGGCTGAATTTTGATTATTGTGCTCTTCCGGTTACTCCGAACAACTTTTTTTCATGTCCATATACCAAATGATTGGAAATCGTTCTCTTTCATGATAGATTATATGTCGTGCTCGTGGCAGTACTTCTTGAAAAAAAAAGCAGCCCCGTCCCTTATCCCCTATCCCTGTTCCCTAAGCTTCCCCAATCTCGTACCTTATTCCAACTTCATTACGTGCCGTTAGCAAAAAAAAAGCCCTCCTTTTTACACGAGGCACAATTTACCACGAGCATAAGGTACACTCATTTGATGTAAAAGCGTGCTAAATTTTAGGGACATATCTGAAATTCTCTTGCAAACCCCGGTTTTCATTTGTACGATGCAATCAAGGAAAATCTGACGTAATCCGACATAAATAGAAAACCGCGAGCATTGTGAATAGAAAAACAAAACGAAAATTTTGTATAACAATGAAAAACTCCTGTTGTACCGAACAGCATGGACCACCTACAGCGATTAGCAGAAAGAAGTTTTATAATTGAACAAATCCACGTGTATACGGAATTTTTAATTTGCACCGCCACAATTGCATTCTCCCGTCCGCCAATGGAAACAACGTCTCTAGAAATCATGAATACGTAATGTAGGGTAGTGTCATTGTTTAATTATATCCAGTTAGCCAATGCTGTGTATAATTTTGGCAACCACTTCTGCGCACCAAATAGAGCTGGGAGTGTGCTATAGCTAAGAGCTAGGATTAGTTCCCAATTCAACCGCGAGATGGCCGGTAAATCGACTCGGCTTCGTGCGGACTCTGTTCATCCGCACGTCGTAGCTTGAATCTTTGACTTTTCTCGCTGTTTGACGTATACATCAAAACAAAAGGTGAACATTCAGAAAAATCTTCATTTTAATGACCTATTCAATGCTATTGTGGAAAAACCGACGCACACATACTGGTAGGTAAGTCGAGACTTGATAACACCTGACTTTTATTAGTAAGTCGATCTCTTTCATTCCAGGTCCCTGCGATATGCGGCGAAAATTGGAGGTTATGTTGTGGTAGATACTTGAATTAGGAGATTTTCTACTCTTCTTTCAAAAACCCAAGTTCCAAAGAAGTCCAGCCTAGGCCAACTTTAGTGCATGGAGACTGAATTAATGCATTTGACATATAATCAACAGCCCCATCAACATTGCAGCAAAAAAATGAAACTGTACCAGCCGTGCTAGCCGTCCGGCCACAAACCAGATGAGGTTAAAATGAAGTTACATGAAAAACTGTTGAAATATAGTGCTATTCCCAGCCTAAATTTGAGACTGAAAGATCTGGGTTGCCTAGCGGCCCATTCCAATAGCCGCCAAGACGTTAAGCTTCTGATGAAATAGTTCCGGTTTTAATTATTCATATTTTCATGTTTCGTAGCAGCATATCTGATTTCTGTTCGGGCATTGCGATGTGGTTCAAATTTCAAAGTGGATAATAATGTTAATGTTAAATTTTTTATTGTGGAGCAGTTTACATCGAATATAAAATACATGTTCTACGTATAAAAGTATAAAAAGATTAATGTAAAATGGTGTATATGGTTACATTTTTAAAATGTACATTATTGTTGTCAAATAATAATACCTATGGTTATTTCCACTAATTTTTTGTGAATAATATTTCATACATGAATAAAAATATACTGTCTTTCGTAACATTCATGCTTGATTTCTGTCTACTTTTGAGCACTGTTTCGCTCACGACTCTGGTGACCTTTACATTTGGGCACACATTCCGCTAGGGTTGCGCACTTCACATAGGTAGTATGGGTTTCTCCACCCCATTTTTACTCCCCTGACTAATTTTAGGAATCGATCTAAATTTTGGATTTTACGGTTCATTTAGAAAACAAGGTTCTCATTGCCAAATTTTGATTAGAGGCTTCGTTTTCGAGATATTTGGGTTTGAAACTTTTAAAAACACCCCGAAATCTCCACTTTCTAAGACCCCTTTTTTTCCTGAAAACTTCCCGTTTCTCTGAAAAAAAAAATGGTGGTTTACTGACTTAGAAAACCTAGAAAATCCGTCAGCTGGGAAATCATGAGCTTTTTAGATTTTAATTTTTAGACTTGAAAGTTTCATTTTAAAGATGTTTTTTCAAGTTTCAAATCCAAATATCTCGAAAACGAAGCCTCCAATCAAAATTTTGCAAGAGCATCTTTTTATCTATACTACTATTATACTGAACGTAGAATCCAAAAACTAGAACGATTCCCAAAAATATCCAGGGTAGTAAAAAATAGGAGAATAAGAATAATATTTTTCAAGCAATGAATTTTAAAACTCTGTCAGAGTTTAAAATTGGTTTTAAAGCACTCAAGAATCAAGTTAACTGATGTTTGTGTCAAAAAGGCAAGGAACAAAGTTCTTTTTGGTTTCTGGAACTATTCTATCACTCAATTGCAAGGATATTTGGAGGTTATCCAGATACTACCGCGGCTCTGATGCATATAAAATAATGGAAAACTGTATCGATTCCAGCATAGTGGTGTTGAAGAGTTAAATTGGTAAAATAATGCTTTGCGGAATCAATCCGTACGGGCTATTCCTCAACAGAAATTCACCATTCAGGTCTCTTTCGAGATTTACAAGGTGTACTTTGGTTTGAGATCAGACATTTTTAAAATCCAAAAATGATTTGTTCTCAAAATTTGAATCTTGAATTTTTTTCCTTCAATTTGAATTTTTTTCAAAATTTGAATTTTTTTTAGAGAACTGAATTTCTTCAAAATTTGAATTTTTTTCAAAATTTGATTTTTTTTTAAATTTGAATTTTTCTAAAATTGAAATTTTTTCAAGAATTTTTTCATAACTTTTTTTTTTCAAAATTTGAATTTCTCCAAAATTTGAATAAATTGAAAAAATTCTTCCATCCTTCTTCCAATGGTGTTGACGTTATAGGTACTTTTTATTTTGCTTGTAGTTACACCATAAATAATTATTAATACTTCTTTGGCCAACCGGTTTCGCTGTTAAGCATCGTCAGGGCTGTAATAAGTTTTATGAAGCTGTTGTAGGTATATTAAAATGAGTAAAGGATCTTACTTGAGAAGTGACATTTTGTTATTTATAATTATGTATAAAATTCAAATGTTTTTTCAGGTGTTATGATCAGAAACTAGTTGGTCCAAGATTACAATGTATATAAGCATAAAAATATAACGATAGTGGACTTAGAAGGTGTTGCTACAATGAACATTTTATTAGTACCAGATGTTATGGATTTAGGTATTGTTGTTCCCCATCTAATAAAATATTCATTGTAGCAACACCTTCCAAGTCTTCTGTTTGTTCATTAAGACAGTGGAAATTATGATCAGATTTAAGTCTTAAAATTTCAAGTGATTCTAGTAAAGTTCTTTGTTTAAAATTTGATGAAAAGTGTAAAAATTTGACATTTAAACTTGGGTCGAAGTTATGTTGAGATAAAATGATATGGCTTGCAAAATGCGATTTACTGTCCATATACCCTATTCTTTTTGATTTTATTATGTCTCTGTTATGCTCATGGATTCGTATCGAAAATTTTCTTCCTGTATGGCCCACATATTTTGCGTTACAAGTACCACAACTAAGTTCGTAAACACCTGATTTTTCTTCTCTTGGAAGAAAATCTTTGGGATGACTGAGAATTTGTTGTAGTTTTGAATTGGTTCTGAAGGAAATTATGATGTTCGGGTTTGTTCTTTGAAAAATGCTTGCGATCTTATAAGATGTTGAACCAAAGAAGGTTAAAGACCTGTAAGTTCTGTTTGATTCTGTAGAGATTATTTGTCTGCTTGTTGTGTATTTTGAAAGGAATTTATTGAATATTTTGTCAATAAATGAACGAGGGTAGCCATTATTGAGTCCTATTTGTTGTATTGTTCGATATTCGTTCTTAAAATCTTCTTTTGATAAAGGTATTTTGAAAAGTCTATTGAAATAACTGTTGAATGCCGCTTTTTTGGTTGAAGCAGGACTACATGAATCAAAAGGAATGATCAGATCTGTTGTAGTACCTTTTCTGTAGATGTTAAAGTCCAGCTTATCGTTATTTCTTTTTATTTGTAGGTCTAAATAATTCAAACAGTTGTTTGTTTCTTTTTCAATTGTAAATTTGATATTTTGGTGTATATTGTTCATGTAACTCAGTAAATCGTTTAATTGATCATCGTTGCCTGAGAAGATAACTAAAATGTCATCTACATAACGTGTATAAAAGGAAATAAATTGTTTATAGGGATTGGTGTTGTTCATTATATGTGACATTTCTAACTTGTTCATGAAGATATCTGCTAATAGGGGAGACAAATTAGAACCCATGGATAAACCTTTCTCTTGAATGTACGTTTTCTCATTAAATTTGAAATAATTTTGGCTCAACGAAAGACCTAACAGTGTACACAAGTCTAGGACTTGGTGAGTTGGTAAATCAGTTTCAAACAACATTTCTCTAATGATCTTGATGCAGTCTTGACCAGGAACTGAAGGGAACAAGTTTGTGACGTCAAAGGATACTAAAGATGAATTGTTGTTGAGAACGACTTTCTCTAATTTGTTGATTAGATCTGAAGAGTTTTTGATTGAGTAGTCGCTTTTGAAATTTGTTACATTACGTAAAATTTTGTTCAACTCTGGAGATAGTATTGAGCATGGTGAGTTTACGTAAGAGAGGAGAGGTCGAATAGGTACATTTTGTTTATGAACTTTTGGCAGGCCATACAGTCTTGGCACAAAACAGTACATGCCAAGACTGTATGGCCTGCCAAAAGTTCATAAACAAAATGTACCTATTCGACCTCTCCTCTCTTACGTAAACTCACCATGCTCAATACTATCTCCAGAGTTGAACAAAATTTTACGTAATGTAACAAATTTCAAAAGCGACTACTCAATCAAAAACTCTTCAGATCTAATCAACAAATTAGAGAAAGTCGTTCTCAACAACAATTCATCTTTAGTATCCTTTGACGTCACAAACTTGTTCCCTTCAGTTCCTGGTCAAGACTGCATCAAGATCATTAGAGAAGTGTTGTTTGAAACTGATTTACCAACTCACCAAGTCCTAGACTTGTGTACACTGTTAGGTCTTTCGTTGAGCCAAAATTATTTCAAATTTAATGAGAAAACGTACATTCAAGAGAAAGGTTTATCCATGGGTTCTAATTTGTCTCCCCTATTAGCAGATATCTTCATGAACAAGTTAGAAATGTCACATATAATGAACAACACCAATCCCTATAAACAATTTATTTCCTTTTATACACGTTATGTAGATGACATTTTAGTTATCTTCTCAGGCAACGATGATCAATTAAACGATTTACTGAGTTACATGAACAATATACACCAAAATATCAAATTTACAATTGAAAAAGAAACAAACAACTGTTTGAATTATTTAGACCTACAAATAAAAAGAAATAACGATAAGCTGGACTTTAACATCTACAGAAAAGGTACTACAACAGATCTGATCATTCCTTTTGATTCATGTAGTCCTGCTTCAACCAAAAAAGCGGCATTCAACAGTTATTTCAATAGACTTTTCAAAATACCTTTATCAAAAGAAGATTTTAAGAACGAATATCGAACAATAAAACAAATAGGACTCAATAATGGCTACCCTCGTTCATTTATTGACAAAATATTCAATAAATTCCTTTCAAAATACACAACAAGCAGACAAATAATCTCTACAGAATCAAACAGAACTTACAGGTCTTTAACCTTCTTTGGTTCAACATCTTATAAGATCGCAAGCATTTTTCAAAGAACAAACCCGAACATCATAATTTCCTTCAGAACCAATTCAAAACTACAACAAATTCTCAGTCATCCCAAAGATTTTCTTCCAAGAGAAGAAAAATCAGGTGTTTACGAACTTAGTTGTGGTACTTGTAACGCAAAATATGTGGGCCATACAGGAAGAAAATTTTCGATACGAATCCATGAGCATAACAGAGACATAATAAAATCAAAAAGAATAGGTTATATGGACAGTAAATCGCATTTTGCAAGCCATATCATTTTATCTCAACATAACTTCGACCCAAGTTTAAATGTCAAATTTTGACACTTTTCATCAAATTTTAAACAAAGAACTTTACTAGAATCACTTGAAATTTTAAGACTTAAATCTGATCATAATTTCCACTGTCTTAATGAACAAACAGAAGACTTGGAAGGTGTTGCTACAATGAATATTTTATTAGATGGGGAACAACAATACCTAAATCCATAACATCTGGTACTAATAAAATGTTCATTGTAGCAACACCTTCTAAGTCCACTATCGTTATATTTTTATGCTTATATACATTGTAATCTTGGACCAACTAGTTTCTGATCATAACACCTGAAAAAACATTTGAATTTTATACATAATTATAAATAACAAAATGTCACTTCTCAAGTAAGATCCTTTACTCATTTTAATATACCTACAACAGCTTCATAATAGTATTTTATGTTACTAGCGCCGAAAACCGGGCATAGCATAACGAACGTGAATGCAGCTCGAGGCCCTAGGCCGAGAGCTGCATGTAAGAGAGTTATGCTATGCCGTTTTCCGCGCGAGTAGCATACATCGTTTTTCGTGCTGCTTTTTATAAAATTACAAATAAATAAGATCATATCGCAATAATCATTGTAATAAATTTCAAGTTGGTACTTCTGCCATTTATCACCAACGCACGAGGCGTATACCTACTAGATGCAGATTTTTGTGTGTCAAATGTCGATTTGAAAAATTGCGTCCGATGTTTGAATTTTCTTGCTTAAAACCGCCCTCCCCCTCCCCAATTAAAAGGGCCATCCCTCAAAAATTTCGAAATCACTGATTGTGTGACGACGAAACACAAAAAATAGCATAAATTAATCACTTTTAAACCTTCGCGCCACAACACGTCAAAAATCATTCTGCAATTGTACCAACAGCTATCAGAAAAGTGACCCTAAAATATCAATTGTCAAAGTGATTATTTATAATTTTAACTGATTTGAACCGAAAATTTCAAGCTATAACATTGGAAACGTGATCTCTCTTGAATTGTGAATGATTTTGCGAGGTTAGTTAATTTTTTACGTGTACTTTTTACTTTGCCGCTCTAGATCTTTTTCTGAATATTACAGTGCAGGACACCGAGCGCATATTGTCATTTTCGGTTATGGCAGCACGAAAAACTTATTACAGCCCTGACGATGCTTAACAGCGAAACCGGTTGGCCAAAGAAGTATTAATAATTATTTATGGTGTAACTACAAGCAAAATAAAAAGTATCCAAAATTTGATTTTTTTCAAGAATAGAATTTTTTCAAAATTTAAATTTTATTCAAAATTTGAATTTCTTCAAAATTTGAATTTGTTCAAAATTTGAATTTTTTCAAAATTGGAATTTCTCCAAAATGTGATTTTTTTCAATTGAATTTTTTCAAAATTGAATTTTTTTTTCAAGTTTGAATTTCTTCAAAATTTGAATTTTTTCAAAATTGAAATTTTTTCAAAATTGAAATTTTTTCTTGATAACAAGTTTTTCAATATTGTTTTTTTTTTCAAAATTTGAATTTTTCGAAATATAAATTTTCTCTTCTTTTCTAAATTAGAATTTTTTCAAAATTTGAATTTTTTCGGATTTTGGAAATGTCTACAGGCTCAAACCAAAGTGCATCTTTGAAGGTTTCGAAAGAGATCGGTTTCGAAGGTAAATTTTTGTCAAGGAATAAGCTTGTACAGATTGATTCCGCAAAGCCTTATTAACAGTGCGTATGGCGAGAACTCGTGTGTCTCTTGTCAAGGTTTAGTGTAGAGTCGAATGATTATTTTCTGATATGTGTGACGATAATTACGGTGGTTCGTAGGAGTTCCCTAACCAAAATAAAGCGGAGGTGCCATGTCTACATTTTAAAGGAGGACCATGACCACTCACACCAAATTTTATGTCTTTATCATACAATGAAAAATTTATCAAATTTGGCCACTAATCCCCGGACTATACTTAATTAACACTGTTATTTGCGAATTGAAGCGAGTTACGTGTTTCTTTTTGCGAGAAATACGATTTTGACGGTTCAAACGACGGTCTAGTCATGTCCTGCGCCTGCGGTAGGACCAACAGCTGTGAGCTAGCAGTATGGCTCTAATGCGACAACGAGGACACAATTTTTGGACTTGTTGCAGCAAACATGATATATTTTTACAGCGTCGAAAAAATGCTCAACTGGGATTTTCGGGGAATTTAATTACATGGTGGTGTGAATTCTGAATCGGTAACAGTGCTTCAAAATTTCATGAATTTATTTTTTCAACTCCAAAACCTATCTTTATAGCACTGTCTGCATAGGCACAACATAGATTCTATCGCAATAAATCAAAAAATGTTATCTATCTACAAATCTACAATCTCTGCTGCGATAACGGCCTCATGTTTCTGATCAAATAGGAATCAATTTGCTCAACAAATGATATTTTGTTGAGCAAATCTTGGAGTTATCTTGTGACGACAAAGACGGAGAAGTTGGACATGGTGGAATAATAACCATATGAAAACTCGTTTCTACTTTGCTGGTATCTCAGCTGGCACACTTCTTGTTGATGGCGAAAAATTCAACACCTTTGACACAACATCTTCCCGCGAGTAGGTTTGTTTTGGCGTCCGGTCTTTGGCGGTATCTGATGTACCTTCTCTTGTGGAATTTCCTGAAAATGTGAAAAAAGTTATAAAAATTTTATTATAATTGTAATTTTGAATTATTATAAATCTCAACTTATGGTGCTATTATGTCAAAAAGATACATCGATGTAAGCGCTACATCGCTGTACAATGACAAAAGTAGGTAATAATGTTTTGCATTGTCACATGTGTCATCTCATCTTACAGCGACACTGATACAGCGCTTACATCAATGTATCTTTTTTACAGAATAGCACCATAAGTATTATACTGGTCACAATTTGGGAGGACATCCGAAAAATTATTCGCCTCCAAACAGCCGTCAAGTTCTTGAAAGTTATCGAATTCTGAAGCGGCTTCCACCAACTTCAAGATAAATCTTTCTACCTCCACCATCTGCAAGTAGGTACTTGTTGGCTTGTGACAGGCTTGTGACAGCGATATGCTTAATACATGGTGGTAAAGGATACCTTACAACTTTGTACTTTTTTGAAATGGTGCAGGACTTTTTGTTGCCACCCTATAATTTTTAGTTTTGCTGTATGCAATAGTCAATACTATGAGGAGCTATTTTTTTCTAGTTTGATGCGCTAGGTTGCTTAGTTACAAGTATGTTTTTTTTTCCATATTTATTCCTATGTTTAAATAGTGTTATTTATAAATAAGCGAGTACCCGTACCTACCCAAAGTAATTACCATGGATTATGTTGTTGTTGTTGTTGTTGGCTCAGTTGTTGGCCCTCGACTTCTAGATGGACTGGTGTAGACGGCATATCAAAGTGTTTGGGTATATGGCATTCCGGCTCAATCTAACGTGGGTCGGATTGACGAGGGCGCTTCTGTCAAAATGATTCTTGCAGATACTCATTTCGGACAATTGGACGGGCTGATACTCTAAAAAGTTGAAATAATGATTAGGCGAGGATCCCCATGCAATTTCAAGAGATTGTCAACTATTTGAACTTTCTTTCAGCCGCTGCTTGGACTCAGCCGAGCCAGCTAGTCTTTATTGTGACTTCAGGAAAAATATATTATGGAGCACCTCAAAGTTGAGGTGGGGTCTCTGTGACTTTGTGGAGCTTCATATTAACAAAAATCATTAGATAGGTACTTAACATTATTCTATAAAAAGGTATGAACATGAAAACTTACCGCGCAATTTTTAGTTCCCTGCTGCGTCTATCCATTTCTACAGCCTGTTGGGATCATTCTTTGGAAATTTATAAAATTTCCTGTCACTTTTTGGACACCAAAATGATTGCATTTCGTGTATGACATTTTGCAATCAGAGAGGCACAACCGAAATCAGACCGAAAAGTCGGAAATACTTTGAATCACTCTACCATCAACATATTTGCACGCATGTCGTAGCTTTCGTTGTTGTTTACATCCTCACACTAATTAAATCGACATTGTTAATCGCAGCGCCATCTACCGGAAGAATCTTGAACTATTTCGTTGAAGTACAATCGGCCTATTCAGTTGGCTAACTGGATATAATTAAACAATGGTAGTGTGCTAAAGAGGATTCTCTAATTAAAGACGTCGTGTCTGTTGATACGTACAAATTTTGCCCACAAGGTAATAAATTAAAAGGTAATGCTTACAAATTACAAGAAAAAGTAGCAGGTAATTACATCAATCTTAAAATACGTTATTACAACACTGGAACAAATCCTTTGCTTGATTATGTAGACAAGACTTTTGCCAACTGCATTTCTCTAATAATAGCTGCGTATGTGCATAATCTCTGCGTACCTAGACTTCAGTAGTGAGTGTACAGAGTGCGTGTGTTTATTCGTGTACGGTTTTAGCTTCAAACCAACTAGACCAATTAATAATAATTACGAAGTTTTATCACGTCAGAGGCCAAGAGAAATAAATCAATGACAGCCCAAAACGCTTTTGGATTTTGAGTTCGAACTATTATGTGCCGCATCTAAATTGTTCAACCTACGGAGCAAATCCTCCGGCTCTATAAATAAACTTGGCAATAAAATAAACTGCCCAGTAGATAATTATTTTAAATAAAACTGCGGATAATTAATGCCGCATAAACGAAAATAAACCGGAACGGATTCTCCCCATTATTTCGTTATAAATAGGTCTTCCAAAGGAGAATCATGCGGAAATGTAATCAAAGGAAACTAATAATTGTTACAGATGTGGCGCGGCGTTTAGCGAACAAAGCGATAAGTCGTAATATTGCGAAAATATCATTGCCATACTATTCACTACTACATTATTATTTACTATAAACAGCCCCAAAAAGTGTTGGATGAAATATGGATATGGCTCATAAAACTGTAATATCACAAGTGCTTAGATTTTCACGATAATTGTGGCCAGGCGTTCGCGAGTGCTGGTTGTAGCGATAAATGACTGACTCCGTGGGAGGAGGGCATTTATCTAGGGACTATCAGCCCGAGAGAAACGCTTGGCCAAAATTATCTTGGAAAATCTTGAGCATGGGTGATATTTTGATGATTATTGCAAAAAAGAAGTCCACAGTGACAGCTGTTAGATTTTGATGTTCACATCAAGTTTATTCCGTTACTATTGACCGTGGGATTCAGATAAGTGAATATTATCCTTGTAGGTCTAATAATCAAGGGCGTTGTATGTAATGATCAACAGTAATATCACAAGTGGTTTATGGTTTATGGTGCTGGTTTATCTGTCAATAGTGACAAGGTGATGGGTCTGATACAGATTTCAGGCATTTTTTGTGGGTAATCGACTGGCATTCAGCAGAAAAAAGATCAGTCAATCTGCAATCAGCCTGATCGCTGATCATCTTTTTTGTGGAACTGACGGTCAGTCATTGTCTCGTCCTGGTTTCGGTAAGAGATTACCTAAAACTGCAGAAATGCAGCATCCCAAGGTGAAATTTCCTGAGAGTTGGGAGTTGGGAGGGGTTGGGGTTGGGGTTGAGTTGGGAGAGTTGCAGTTGAGACCAGTAATAATTAAATAAAAGATATGAAGAACAGGTTGTCTGTTGCTAACGACATCCAGAAGTGAAGCTGCGGAATGGTTGGATGCATCACCATCAGCACAATTAGTTTTTTTTTAATAGATAAACACGTTCTCCAAATTGCCGTATCTTCAAAAATTTGGTCTGAGTCTGAGATGTGTCAACCCCACCCATGTATATCTGTAGCAGTTGTACACCGTTTGGCACATTATGGTCTCTCATGACAGAAAAGTTACGGAAAATACCCTCGTCGCAGTATCCTTAACAACATTTTATAAAGGTGTTTTTGTGTCAGCGGATATTTCTTGTATTTGGAACCTTGTGGTCTTTTCCAAACCAATGGTAAGCGCCCAAACGGGATGACGTTGATTCAGTGGGAAAGAAATGGTTCTCTCGTGTGAGACTTGCTGGCGTGGCGTACACATCACTGCTGCTATACATCTGATCGAAAAACTCTAAGTATTTGAAGATTGAAGAAGACTATTATTTCCTCTCCTTGGCTGTAGAAACTTTCGGAACATCGGGCGAAGATGCCAAATCTCTTGTAAGTGATTCAGAAAACATATCCAGTGGAAAATCAAGAAACCCCTCAAGTCATAGATACTTCAGCAACAACATAAGCATTACAATACAAAGGAGAAACGCTTGAAGTGTCTTATAGACTCTTTGGAAAAGATCATGGGATGGAGGAATTATTTTATGTTCTGATGTTTATTAATAATACCGGGTGTTTATAAACGTTTGTTATCATATCGCCTTTGGAATCTCCTATCACTCTTTCAAATCGTGCCTTTCACTGCGACTTTTGGCCTGACCAAAGCCTGCCGCGATCACAGACGTTTATAAACACCCGGTATGTTCTGTCTGATTATTCAAACAATACGTGAGTGCAAAATATAGAAAAACTGACGCTCTACTGAAAATATTTCCAAAAGACACTACATGGTCAAAAATGAAGTGGTAAGCTGTAAAAACAGCACCCCACCAGATAAAGAGGTTGGAAAGGCCTTGTGAGTGTCTTAAGCAATTCAGAGTCATATTATGACCTTTTTTGTGATGAGAAAAATATCAGATTTGAACCAAATCTGTTTATCTTGCAGTTATTTTTGCACTTTGTCGACAAAGATAAATCAAACCTTGGAAGATCAAAGTTATTGCGCAGCGGCCTTTCTCGACATCGGACAGGCATTCGACAAGGTCTGGCACGCAGGCTTGATGTATAAAATTAGAAAAGTATTGCCAGATAACATTTACATCATCCTGAAGTCATACCTAGAGGACCGGACCTTCCTCGTTAAATTCCGAGACGAGCGTACTTCACCCTTTGCCATCAAGTCCGGAGTGCCACAAGGGAGTGTTCTGGGTCCTGTCCTGTATCTCCTCTTCACCGCCGATCTACCAACAAACAGCAACATCACAACAGCCACATTCGCAGACGATACTGCGATCCTGGTCGCTCACAAAAAACCAGAAGAAGCCTCGAAAATCCTGCAGGGTAACCTGAACAAGTTACAGCTATGGTTGAGAAAATGGCGTATCCGAGCGAATGAGAGCAAGTCGGTGCAGGTAACCTTTACTCTTCGAAAAGGAAATTGTCCTCCAGTTAGCCTCAACAACCAAATGCTAACACATGCAGAAGACGTCCGATATTTGGGCATCCACCTCGATCGACGAATGACCTGGCGCAAGCACATCTTCAGCAAACGAAAACAATTGGGACTAAAATTGAGCAGACTATATTGGATCATCGGAAGGAAATCCCAACTAACACTGGACAACAAACTGCTGATCTATAAAGCCATCTTAAAGCCAGTATGAACGTACGGTATTCAGCTATGGGGAGCTGCCGCAAATTCCAACATCGACATACTTGAACGGTTCCAGTCAAAAGTGCTCCGCATCATTGTAAACGCCCCATGATTTGTGCCCAACGAGATCATCCGTCGTGACCTAAATGTAGCAACTGTCAAACAAGAAATCATGACTTACAGTGCCAACTACCATCAAAGATTGACTACACATCCCAACACACTAGCGATCCATCTGCGCAGACGAATGACTGGCTACCGAAGACTTAAGCGTTGTGCTCCTACTGATCTGCCAACTAGATTCTGATTAATTAAACTTATCCAAGTATCAAGAAGACGCCCACTTGTCCTACTCACCGCCGACGGCGATGTATGAAAGGGAGCTTGCCACTGGGCATTCTCCCACATGATTTTTACAAACATACAAATTACCTATTATCTAACAGATAGATTGTAATTATTTTGGGACTTCAAATTAAAAAAATATTAAATTTTTTTTTGCACAATTCTTGAAAAAAAAAATCTTTTGATAATGAGTGACTATATCATCAAAACTTCAACATAGAAAGACAACAGAGAATGTGAAGCAATCAAGAAACAATGTGACAACTGGTTGGGTGTGAAAATCCTTCCACTACTTTCGCTTATCAGTATAGGTATCCATAGTAACTATGGTATCTAAGAACAAAGCTCAACGCTCAGTTGAACACAACTGTTCAAATAATAGTCTGTGATCATCATACCAATAATAGTGTAGCTTTTTAACATTATTATCATTGAGGAAGATTTGATCTCCATGGCAGAAGGCCGTTTTTTTGCTCCAAGTGTTTTCACTGATGCCCGATTGTAGCGCACATCGATCCGTGCAGGCGTGAAGGACTTAATGATATATTGTTAATTATTAATTAGGCGCTTTGAACATCACGTATGCGTGTAAGTACTTGGATAATTTATATTATAAAAGCAGTGAAAACACGGTACAAACAATAATGTTTATTGTTGAGAACCGCTGTTTTATGGAATAGCAACTTCAAGCCGTGCGCTTTAAACTGAACTTTTTAGCTACAATTATTGGTAGGCGTATAGAAATAGTGGTTTGGCTATTTCAAGCTTTGGCACTCAATTTCACTAACTTTACTCAACACAGCTTCACTGTAAACGGTCACGTCTAGGAGCGTAGTAACTAACAGAGTGAATCAAAAAGATCTCACTCGCCACCCCAAACGAGTTTTGAAACGACTCATCACGCTGACAGCCACTTAGTTTGCAATCTGGATCAGCAATAACAGAACTGAACGTGTGTTATGGTTAGCTTTTTATTGTGTTTGGGTAAATAAAACGAAATGCCAGGATGACAACTCTTCGTAACAGACTCCCATCTGCAATAATGCTCAGTGCAAATGCTCAAGTTTACGTTATGGAGCAGCTATCTTTATTCAAATGTGCAAGATAAATAAATCGACCAGATCAAAACTAAACCTTGCGCGTGTATCTTGCGAGTTCTGTTTACAATTCGCAAGAACTTGTGCAAAGTGAGAAGCCAAGTTTCCCCAAGGAAGTAACATAATCTCGTCCGCTTGCTATAGTAGTTGCTACCTTTATCTGGGTATGCAGTGTACGAGTATAGGTATAATGTGTGGATATAATTAGTTATAAAGTACGTTGATGCCTTTTGCGATTTTGTTCATGAACGAAACTTCCTGATTAGTTCCACCCTCGACCACAACCTCCTGAAAAGAGTTCTCCGCATCTAAATTAGCTGAAATGAGAGACGTTCTCAAAAGCCTACGGGAAGTTCACAAGTTGTATCGAAAAATGTATTGGTAAATATAATACTTGTTCATAAATCGAAGATTCTGTTAGCAATGCAGAACCGTATTTGGCATACCCCCTCGTTCGTCTAGATCCGTTTCGAACACCACAGGTAAGCTTTACATGCTGAGACTTGCATCAGGGGCGCTTGTTGATTGCGGCATTGCGGAAACAAAGCCAGTACGCAAGAAAATGACGAAAAAGTATCTGAATGATGAAAAGTTGGAAAACTACTTCATAGTGGAAGTGGAAATTCAGATTCATCATCAGATTCATCCACCAGTGAAGGAGATTCTTCTCAAGAAGATGATGATGAGATGAACCAGTGATTTGGACATAAACGTTCCGCAAATGTACAAGGTAATAGATTGTTTATATCTCGTTGTTATTCGTTGCGAAATATGTGCTTTCTATCAAACCACCGTCAAAGTTTGATAAGCCTGTTACAAGCTCAGATGGAGAAGAATCAAGTAGTGACGATGATTCTTTTGACAGAAACGTTGCCTGCGATCATCTAGTTTCCAGCCTGTCATTCATCCATTCAGTGATCATTCTTCCGGCAGCAGCAATGTCGGATGATTGTTGGAGTTTTTTTTAAGAAATTTCACTTCGGATTTGGTTCAAACCATTGTTAAAACAACCAGTCGTTATTATACTGAGGTCAATGCGGGAGATGGCAAAGTAAAATCGAGACTAGAGCGGTGGCAACCAGTGAACAAAAATGACATCTATTGCTTCTTTGCTGTAAGTTGTCTCATAACCCGTACAAAAAATTGAGATTCCATGAATATTGGACAACATATCCAGTAATCAGTAGGCCGATATTCCAAAAAATCATGCTCAGGGACCGCTATACGCTGATCCTACGAATGCTGCATTTTTCCAACAATGAAGACCCAAATCTTGGGGATAGATTGTACAATCTCAGACCCATACTAGATGCCTTGAATTCGTCTTTCCAGTCTACTTCGGTGCCTACGAGAATCTTTGCATAGATGAAAGTCTTGTACTCTTCAAATGAAGACTCGGATTCAACCAATATATCTCTAACAAAAGGCATAGTTTTGGCGTGAAATTATTTGTTATCAGATAGATGAATAAGTTGTACAGGTGGTAGAGTACTTTTATTGGCCCCGAAGAAGATCAAGCAACTGTGGTCAAAACTTCATCAGCAAAACTGAGGAAACTTTAATTTGATTACCTTACCTCCAGTCCGATTCCCTGCAGAAGAAAAGGAAGATACCTAATTATTTGTAATGTGTGATTGTAAAACAGGTTAATCACTTACATCCTGAAGTTTATTGATGTATATACAGGAGCCACTACCGAAATTCCGACAGATAAAAGAGTGGAATCACCGGGGATGTTGTGATGATATCGTTGTAAAATTATAATGACAAGGAACACTTTTTTTTTACAATCGATAACTGGCATGCAAGTCCTATTCTGTTGCGGCTTTTAAATTTTCACAAGACAAAAACAAGGAAACAGATGCTCACTTGTCTAGAAAAGCTGAATGAAACAGAAATGACTTTTTCTTTTCACTTTGTGCAAATGGTCTGATGGAGAGGGAGATATTTACGCTCACAACGTTGCACGTTGCACACCGCATCAATGAAGGTGACAGGCAAGGTGACATGAAGGTGACTCAATTCAGGACTTCACACAAATTTTGAAGGCCTACTACCTATCGAAATATTATGACAGATAATACTTGTCTTGTAAAATGTTGTAAGTAAAAACAGTCGAACAAACAAGAACGACAACAACACACCAATGGTGAACAATAGCTTCAAAAAATATTTGTCAAATAATTCGAACACGGCAGGTCGGCGGGAAGCATCTGGCCTGTTTGAAGGATAACACGCTTCTTTCTAGTTCTGACGGACAAGCTAGACTTATGTTACCATCTATCGCACCATGCTGGCACCCTTGAACATCTCCGTAGCAGCTAGGGTTTCAAAATGCTACTTGGGATGATATTTTTTATTGTGGTACGTGAACAGTTCTCAAATGAACAAACCTTCAAAATGTAGGATTCGGTGTTATAGAGATACGTATACTGCGTTCAACCCTAGTGTGATTCGAATGGACTGTGATTCCCCGAGTTTCTCATTTCCAAAGGCGTCGGTGGCGGGACTCCCAGCCAACTAGAATCACACTAGGGTTGAAGGCAGTATAGGTATAATTGCCAGACCGCCGCATTAATTCTGGAAATATTTTACCAGTGAGCGTTTTTATGAACAGAACTATAGACGTGAAAAAGCCCAAAATCGGGTCATTGTGTAGCCGCCTGTAATTTACTGTGAACTGTAATGAACAAATTCATCAAGTGTAAGACATGATCGCTGCGCAGGAGGATGGAGAAAATATACTTTCTAGTCAGGGAGCAAGGCCCTTCTACGACGCTTCTAAAAATAAAAACTTAGCACTTTTTAGGTTCACGGTTGAAAAAATACACATCATATCCAGAATCTCATTGCGCATCTGACCTCGCTAAGGATTTCGTTCGCGCGGATTGCAAAATAGTCGAAAAAAATTCTTTTGCCGAAGAACTTGAGTTATCGAATTTCTAATAATTTTCAGTTCACATCGTGATTGTCGGCGAATTTTTGAAATTTTTCCAATATTTCTTCTACCGATTGAAAGCTTGACATAAGCAGATTATGGATGGCTCACAATAAAACTGATCTGGTGAGTAGCAAGTCCACAAAAAATTGTTAAAACAAGACATGCATTGAAAACGTGGTTCAAATTTCGTCATCGAGGTACTTTTTTTATTATTGAAGATAGATGGGTAATTATGTGAGACAAAATGTGTAGAACAGAACGAAGACATTTTTAAAGAAAATACGCAAAGAATCGGACCAATGGTTCAGCAGATATGATTTTTCAAAGTGGAGCGCGGGAAGCGGTTTCGTCCGACAGGCGCCTGGCGCCCATATTGAGCGGCAAATTCGCACGGCACGGGGGGATCGTTATAGCCTAAAACGATGAAAATTATGTCTACTGGCATACAGAACTGTACGAGTGATACATCAAATTTTTCGACTTGAAGTATTGAATACCAATCTGAAAGAAACGACATTGGCCGTTGGTCAAGACAAAAGTTACAGATCCAGAAACAAGCGAGGGAACAAGCGGTTCGTTTATTTTCGAAAAGTGGAAACCACAAGACGCTTTTAGCTTAAAAGCGAAATATGAATTCGCCCATTCTTCGTTGCTACATTTTTAACAAATATTTGTTCAATATTATTGAATTTATAAGTTGGATCAAAGTTGAAGGGGCTTAATTCCTATCCTGCTGCTGTTGTCTGTTTTTGGAGTATTTTGTCCTTTACCAATGGTAGGTATACAAAAAGATCTTCAGAAAGCTTCTGATGGAGATCTCAATTTCACAAAAACAACCCATCAAAATTCACATTGCAAAGATGATGAAGATGTGATTATAAATATGAATACACCAGTTTAACACCTATGCTTCTTGTGGCGTCACACATCTTTGACAATTAGGTAGGTTTTTGTCAAAGATGTTAATTGTAGTGGAGTGTTATTTGGTGATTATGAATTATGATTATTATAATAAAGTTTTAATTGAAACTTGAATAGTTACTTATTCAATGGAGAATTGAAGGCGCATCTACATTTCACAAGTTGAGGTACCCATGCCGTGTGGTGGACTTCTTTTTCTGTCCCGTTTTGATTGGGAGTATTGGGACAAACTTAGCATCGTTTCTTATATGTCGTTGGAAATAGACAAATAGGCAAGAGGAGCGGAATGAAAAATCCTTCAAATTTTCAAAAATAAACCACCCGCTTCTTTTTCGATCTATAACTTTTGTCTTGACCAACGGCCAATGTCGTTTCTTTCAGATTGGTATTCAATACTTCAAGACGAAAAATTTGATGTATCACTCGTACAGTTCTGTATGCCAGTAGACATAATTTTCATCGTTTCAGGCTATAACGATCCCCCCGTGCCGTGCGAATTTGCCGCTCAATATAGGCGCCAGGCGCCTGTCGGACGAAACCGCTTCCCGCGCTTCACTTTGAAAAATCATATCTGCTGAACCATTGGTCCGATTCTTTGCGTACTTCCTTTAAAAATGTCTTCGTTCTGTTCTACACATTTTGTCTCACATAATTACCCATCTATCTTCAATAATAAAAAAAGTACCTCGATGACGAAATTTGAACCTCGTTTTCAATGCATGTCTTGTTTTAACAATTTTTTGTGGACTTGCTACTCACCAAATCAGTTTTATTGTGAGCAATCCATAATCTGCTTATGTCAAGCTTTCAATCGGTAGAAGAAATATTGAAAAAATTTCAAAAATTCGCCGACAATAACGATGTGAACTGAAAATTATTAGAAATTCGATAACTCAAGTTCTTCGGCAAAAGAATTTTTTTCGACTATTTTGCAATCCGCGCGAACGAAATCCTTAGCGAGGTCAGATGCGCAATGAGATTCTGGATATGATGTGTATTTTTTCAACCGTGAACCTAAAAAGTGCTAAGTTTTTATTTTTAGAAGCGTCGTAGAAGGGCCTTGCTCCCTGACTATTCGTCAAGCTCATAAATCCTCAACCGTGTCCCTTTGACGACGAACAAAATACACACAAGCAAAATCACCGAAGAGAAATTGGGCAATTCTATACAGTGTGCGTATACTCGTATACTGTATAGGTAGGTGTATTATATGGTGAGTGTAGGTACAATGCAAGCCACTATGGGCATAGTATGACGAATGTAGAGTCCAATATGGCGGAATAGGTCAACAAGTCAATGCTGGGTTAAATTTCCAATGGGAATTACACGGCCACTACATTGTACAACCGCGCCGAGACGGATTCCAGCGCCAACTCTGAGTGCATGATTACGTCACGTGCGAAGGGACCCGCTCTACAGGATGTTTCAGTGACGTTGCGCCAGACTTTATAGGAGGTGATTCCTTTCACGAAAATTAGTAAGAAATCATACTTTTGTGTTCCTTGAATGCTTCCTCCAACGGCCTATTCCATGATCACTTCAAAGTCGACTGTTTAGATTTCAAGTACTCGTCTTCATTCAGTGACAGTCGGAAGGCACTTGAAGTATAGTCAACTTCGAAGTTGATCATGAAATCGACCGTTAAGGAGATACCGGTCTTCAGAAACAAAACGGCGATTTTTTTTCTTAGGAACGATTGACGGTACAAACCTTTTATAACGGATGTGGTATAAAATAGAGAAGCTTGTTCTTATGTAAATGCAAAGTTTCAAGAGAAATATGACCAGTGGCGGCAAAGCTGGGAAGATCTGGGGAAACTTGAACAGCAGAATTGCAACAAAAACGTTACCTGCAGGCTAAAAGGATCTTTTAACCAAGATCTCTATTAATATAATCCCGTGAGAAAGGTTACTGTAGTTGTACTGCAAGGGGAATGCAGAGGCAATAAGTCAATCTTACCACCACGAGCGTTCACATAGAATTAGTGCGGACCTGGCATTCCTGGCAAAGTGACACATGGGCTGCCGGCCTACCAGAACAAGGGAGTGTTCACGTTTGATACTTCATCACGTTGCAATGATTACCTGGCCACTGAATAGTGAACTGTGATTGGTGCTGTCAAGAAGATTGACAAGAGGACTGCAGAAAGGAAACCCTCCAGCTTCTGCCATCCCAGCTGCATTCCCACCCCACTCCTACTCGTTTCTTACGTGGGGCTATGTGAACGTTCAACGTGAAAACCTGTATAGTTCAGTTTTTCTACCATATCGTTGCAACTTGCAATTGCACTTATCGTATCTAAATGCGGCTTGACTTCCTGAAGTTTGACTAAAACACCCTGTCCAGTAAGAAAGAATAGGTATCTTCCCAGTATTTTCAACACCCGGGACACAATGCTATGCTGAGAAGCGCAAGAAAAACTGCAACAAGACGGACCTCATGATGGCGGCTATGCGCCTGCACCCGTTAGGCCCAAATTCCAATTCTATAGTTCGTATAATATGCAAGAAGTGAAATCTACAATGTAACGGTAGGTATAACATAACTACTTGTGTACAATGTGTACTTCCATTTATGTTGCGTAGAAAAATCTGAAGCGACCTAACTGAACACCAATTATATAAAACCAAAGTCTGTGGCCCGTGTTCATATCCCCTTTTAGTGTTGAAAGTGGTTCTAAAGATGCGCCTCTAACATTTCCGTATTAAATAGGCGTCTCTAAAGTCGTTTTAAAAGAGGATGTTTAGAGACGCGTCTATCCATATGTCTCTTTTGAGCGTATTTAAGCGACTATGGATGGTTTCACGCATGCGTCAAGTTAAATAAGATCGAAATGTGCCAACAGGCGTGTTTTGAGTCCATTTAACCTACAAGCTGTGTGTTCTTGAGAAAAGTGATGAAAATCACATTATTCTCCTAAAATATTGATTTAATTGAATAAATGAAGCATTCCACCGAAGTGCGGGACGTGGCAATGTTCTGGATGTCCGCTCCGCAACCGCCAACTCTCCCTATTTTTTTTCTTTTCATGACCGCCGTAGTCTTGGCGTTGCTGGACCTGTCCTCGATTACGACTTGTTTACCGACACAAAGTGCAACGTCTGATTTTTTTTCTTCGCTAAAATTCTTAGCGCGCTTCCAGTCATACTCCTTTACTGTTTACGGCACTCAAGACGAGAACGACTTACACAAAACAGTCGAAACAGGTGTTCACTTCTCAAGTTAACAGGTCCAGGCCGCTATTCTTGAAACTGTGGAAGAAACTCCCTGAAAGTTGTATGCAATCCGCAGTACATCGACGTAGCAAGGGTTGCCAGTGCTTCCGTTTTGCCAGGTGGAGCTGCTCTTGGTAAATCACTAGACAAAGAAAATAGATCCATCTGGGCCGTGATTGGTGTATGTATCTACTTTCTCTATCTAGTGATCTACCCGGAGCAGATCCTGGCGCAAAATGAAAGCGGCTTAGAGTTCTCGCCTACCTGCGCCTACTTTCGGGTAGGTAGTTTTGAGTACATTTCACAACGTTGCCAAATCAACACCCTCTTTAGTTAGATGGGCCCTGACAAGACGTTGAAGGTGCCCTATGGATACGACCACTTTTATCAGGTAGCCAAGCGCTTTTTGTTAGAGGCATGCTAGATGTGGCTTAAAAGTGGGATATGAATACGGGCCTGTCCCTCTGTCCAGCAGTCTGTTGGTTCATCTGTCACGTTTTCTTGGTGCAGGTTCCTTTGGCGGACGACTGGGTATTACCAAGTACTCGAGTTGCTGAACATGGGGTTCTACTGGATGATGATGCGAGAAAGGAGACTCAATTCTTCCAATGCCAGTGCGTGCCGGCAAAAACAAGCACAATACATTATTCATTCATGAATATTTATCCGCGTAATTAAGCGCGAAGCATCTCAGAGCGGAAAGTATTGCAAAATTTATGGAGGGGAAACGAAACGTACTCAAATTAAGTCGGACCATGCACCGGAAAAAATTCTTCAAGGGATTTTCGGTTTCACGACACGTCTGTGACAAATCCGCTGTCGGACACAAAATGCGGTTGATGTAATCTTGTAAAATGGAACGGCTTATACACTGTATACGCATATAGCGCGTTTTATTATTATTCCTTGCACATGGAAGCGTGCCTATTATCACGGATTCAATTTATGTAATGTATAAACATGGGGAAGTAGCTTCTTGGTTTAAAATGAAAGTTTTTACCCTCGGTCGTTCGCACAAAAGTAGCGAGGGCGCCGCCACTGTTTCGACAAAGCAAAGTTTTAACGAACCCGAGAAACGTATCTAATGTAAATGTTTCAGGTGCGGGTATAGGACATGAAGGGATTCTCGTACATTTACGATTGTTGCCATTCGTTTTTTTTTTTCGAAGGAACCTACTTCAAATATTCATTAGTTGCTTTTGTTTCTGATGTGGTAGTGCTTTCAGCACTACGATTTATTTTTGAGGCATCACGTTACATGCAAATGAGCAGCGAAGCTCAACATTAATAACACTTTGAGAACTTTAGGTACACAAAAAATAGAACCGAGGAAGTTTTTCAGTTTTCTCCGGTGCATCCGAGACCTACACCGGCAAACTTTGGGATGCAATTCAAAGTTTTGAACGTCCGGGAAACCTTATACCTCACCTGCCTTTACGGCCCACGTTCTATATGTAACAATATCCTCTAGTGATAATAATCAGAGTTTCCATAAAAAATTCAGTTTTATCCAAGGGTTTATAATAATAGCAGCAGGGAGCATGAAGCTGGAAAAAGTGAAGCCACGTGACGTCACGAGCAACCGTCATTATACGACCTAAAGCAAAAGTGACAAGCCTGCTAGATGACTGTCAGAGTGTCAGCTAATGTCCGCCAATAATCAGTCATGTCACTGGCAGTTTGACAGCATAAAACGAGAAGAGCGTGCACAGTCTCGGAATAAGGAAGGAGCCTCGCTGCTGGAACTCGGGCTAATGGGTTGTAAAGTTGTATTCTAGTAGATGGAAAACTTTTTAGAAGCATCTACATCAAATTCCAATTCAAGCAAGTTATCAAATACTGTTAACTGTCATTTCAATATTCAATTGATCGTGAACCCAGGAAAATATTTGAGCCCGGTCGATTCCCAGAACAAACTCCAAAGTCACGGTGCTCCAAGGTCAAGCCAAAATTGTTCAGAATTGGAAATTATGAGAAAGCACCATGACAATCCTATACGTCTGGTCACGCGAGTGTTTCGAAGATCCTCTCCAGAGTTTCGGTGAAGTACACCTGGCCAAAAATAAGAGATGACATTGCCCGCTACGTTTCCAGGTGTCATGTTTGCCAATCTCGTTAACCCAAACACGTGAGAAACCATTAGTGTGGCTCTTGTGGGACCATTGCCCAAGTCTAGAACTGGGTTCTGTTACATTCTAGTTGTTTCTGACGTGCTATCGAAGTTTGTCTTCACTTCTCCTCTTCGAAGGGCTGTGGCGGCTCCCCTAGTGCAACACTTAGAGGACCAGGTCATCTTACTCTTCGGAGCACCACGAACGATATTGTGCGATAATGGAGTTCGGTTTCGGAGCCACGAATCCGCCTGTTTGGCTGAAAAGTATACGATATCAAAATCCAGTTGAACCCTAACGATCATCCCCAATCTAACCCGGTTGAGCGAGTAAACCGCGTGTTGAAGACCATGTTGCTTTGCTGTTTGGGAGAAGATCAGCGAAGGTGGGAGGAGTATCTGCAGTCAGTCACATGTGCGATATTCGTACTTTGAAGCATGTCGTCACGAGCTACACGCCTTATTTTTTGAACTTCGGACACGTAATTTCATTATCTGGTCGTCCTGATTAGTGTGGAAAGCTCGATCCAGATGCTCCTAGCCCGTTGAACCGATGGCGGAAATTCCAAAATTGCTCTCTTATACTGTCAAAACGTCATTCAAGAGATGCCAGCCAATGCGTCAAAGTAGCAAAGAAAAAAGAAATTGAACAGATTACCATACTTCCATCTGCGAAAAGAGCTAAAAATGACAGGGGAATAAGTATACTCATAACGTTTATAGATTTTTCATGTTATTCCTCGGTATATTTGGAAATCCACTACACTCTTTTTATGTTTATCGATGAGTACCTTTGTCTATTCAGACGTCGTAAATATCGTATTACATACTAAAAGATGGGTCGTCGTGCTTATCATATTTCCTTGAGGGAGAGGAAAAAAACATAAAATACCAACAAAACGGCTCGTAAAGTCGAGATTTATAAGGTGAGCTATAATATTAATATTATGTGATTATTTTTTAGTTGGAATCCGCACAGAACCTCGACTTCATTTTAAGGGCTGCGCACGTTAATCCCAACTTTATTACAGCAACTATAACCGATGCGAAGCGAAGACTTGAAACTAAAAGTTATACCATCAAGTGTGTTTCCCGGCACTTTGGTATGATAAAAATCAGAACTGTAACAAAGTTACGAATTGTGTGTTTGTGCATCAGGTGAGTACTTGATTCCGCGTGGTTTTCTCACGGCACCTCACGGGCCAAATTTTTATTTGCCTTATTGTGTTTAGTGTTACTGCCTTAGCGGTATAGTGGCCTCGTCAGCAGCATTACGTCAGCTATCACGAAGATTTTACTCTTTTTTAGCGAAGAGAATAAGACGATGCTGCGACTATATAACGAACAGATTAACTAATGGTTTTTCAATGAAAGACTATCAGGTTTGTATTGTACCTATTGACAATGCGACCTTGATTAAAGGATATTATTGTTTTCTGCGTTATCATGACTTCATCAGTGAAGTCATATGTGCACACAGTTCCACGCATCCTTGACTGAATAATACACTAAAGAAGGCATCAATTACGAACGGGCACACGATCAAATAATAATTGACCGAATTACTAAGACTTTGATAAACATCGTAATAAGATAATTTTACCTTGACTAGCGCATAATTATCATTTTACGAGCACCTGTTGGTATAGAGAAAGAGAAGATCGAAGGTCTCGAGGATGTGCGAACACTGCCAGGATTTTTTCCTTTTGCTTGTAAATAGTTATACGGTACCTGCATAAAGGTATTTGTATCGGTTTGGTGAACAAATCTAGGTTAGCAAAAACTTGGGTTCTGCAACAAGACTCTGCAAAATGGAGCTCCGAAGTTTGCAACTCTACTACTTACTTGCCAGTTACCACTACCTGGAAATGGTTTGATCGCATTTAAATGCGGTTAACTACGCGGAGCGCTTTGTTCCAGTTGAAGTCGGCCTGAAAGCTGCACGACTGCATTAAATTTGTTTTGCCCGGAAATTTCTTGTTACTTATTGTTCTCGGTTTGTTTGCATTATTTGGACTTTTCCTCGGCTTTAATGGGATTATTGCGAAATGCCATTTTGTGCATCAGCTCTACGTTTGTGCAAATCTAATTTGGAATTACCGTGTTCTAATATCATAATTGCTAATGGAAAAAGCCCCGCTTTAATCCTGGGACTAAGTTCGTTGCATTAAGAGCTTTGTTCCTCCCATTTGTGCATGTTACGGGTGCGAAAGGGGCGATTTGTAGTGTTTGAGCTGTGCTCCAAGTTTGCTAGAAAATTATTGAGGAAAATCCATGGCGGTGATCAAAACAAGCCGATGATAGATCACTATGTATTATTTGTATGGTAGGTAGAACAGCAAAATATGGTTGGAGTTGGTACGACTACAATATAATCAGTGCTTATCTGTCCGTATATTTTTTCTTAGCAAGAAATTTGTTGTTGCACCACAACACTTTCTCGACTTGCATCCAGGAACCTACGGAAATTTCTGTTCGAAACGTCTCTTCCGGTATAGAATCATTCTGAATCAAGTGGTTGAAATTTTTCTGGATCAAGACGATGAAGACGTTCCTGTCCAAGTTGCCGAAGACGTGCTGAATCACCGTTGAAGACGATGGGATGGAGACGTCCCGGTTCAAGTCGTTGGAAACATCCTGAATCAAGTGGTTGAAAACGTCCTGGATCAGGACGATGAAGACGTCCTGGTCCAAGTCGTTGAAAACATCCTGAATCAAGTGGTTAAAAACGTCCTGATCAGGACGATGGAGACGTCCCTGTTGAAGTTGCCGAAGACGTGCTGAATCAAGTGGTTGAAAATGTCCTGGATCAGGACGATGAAGACGGTCCTGTCCAAGTTGCCTAAGATGTACTGAATCAAGTGGTTGAAAACGTCCTGGATCAGAACGATAAAGACGGCCCTGTCCAAGTTGCCGAAGACGTGCTGAATCAAGTGGTTGAAAACGTCCTGGATCAGAACGATGAAGACGGCCCTGTCCAAGTTGCTGGAGATAAGGACGATGATGACGTCCCTATCCAAGTAGTTGGAAACATCCTGGATCAAGTGGTTGAAAGCTTCCTGGATCAGGACGATGAAGACGTCCCTGTCCAAGTTGCCAAATACGTGCTGAATCAAGTGATTGAAAACGTCCGGAATCGGGGCGATTATTACGGGTTGAAATCGTAATTGAAAGTGATTGATTCCGAGTCGGTGATAGTTAGGATTGGGAGAATTAAAAATACAGAATAAACTACAAAAAATCAGGTTTATGATCAGGAAGAAAAGGTTCAAGAATATTTACAGTTCAACTTGACATGGCGTGTTAACAAAAGTGAAATGGCGTTGCGCAGAGGACGCTAATAGAAAGGGTGAGCAATACCGCAAGAGTTTGCTTACAAACTATAATGCTCGGTTTATGTATAGCGATTTGACCAGCGAAAGGGGATGAAATCGCTAGGCGATACACCTCCGGCCAATGGCGTGCGGGCGGAAGGTGAGGATGTCGCCAGGAAACGGCGGGGCAGCGAAAGAATCTTGGTCGGGCCGGCCGTGGCCACCGGGTGGCCGGCCAGACTTTATGTTGCTAAGTTTTGGCAAGATTTCTCTGACCAATTGGGTGCGAGTGAAAGCTGGTGGCAGATCGGAATCATCGCAGCGAGGGGACGACGCGGGGGCGAAAAAAAAGCTTGGACCGGCCAAGCTTTTTTCGCCATTCCGCCGCGATTTCAATTTGAGTGCAGTGTGTCAAAATCTGACAGTCAGTATGTCACCTAACCGAAATTAAAAGGAATTCTCTCGGCCATTTCTGCTCGAAATGACCCGTTTCAACTCGTCACATTCGTCAGGATCACTGGAGGTTCATGGGAGCAGCTGCGGAAAGCCAGGAGCTAATGCCGGAGAGCAAGCAACAGAGAGGCGTTGCTGCGAGCCCTTGCAGAGTATCAGCAACAACAGCACCGACAACGAGGCAACTGTGGGGACACAAGGGATGCAACTCTAGGTTCTAGGACCTACATACTGTTATCCACCAAAGTGAAGTACGAGCACCACCTCCAGACACAGAATAGTATGATTGTGCAGCTGCCCGCTGCCGCCCCGCCAATGAAATTGAATAATGCCATTTTGGAGGACCAGTATACCCACACCTTTGGACATGAATATCAGTCATCTTTTGGAACTCTACTACCTAGCACATTTAGTTTTTAATCTTTAGATCAGTTTACCACTTCATCAGAGATGTTAGGGACAACTCGTGATTAATTTTCAACAATAATAGGCCCCCAAAAGTTTTCAATTTTGTATATTTACTTATTCCCATAATTATGTACAGTTTATCCACTATTATTAAAATATTTCAACTACAACAGCTTGCATCTTATTCCTTCCCACGCCATCGTCTTTTTGTCAGTCACCTCGGTTGAGTCGTAGAGATATACCGACTTTTTCTTTGTCAGGGAGTTTGGCCATGTGAGCCATGTCCATGATCCACGAAAGTAATTAGGCACCTACCTGCACCCACTCTGCATATTTGCGACTTCACTTGCTCTCCTACATAATATCTATAGTAGAGCTCGTGAGGGTTTCAACTTCGTCCTTTGTGATACCAAGGCGCCCGCCACTTTGCACACAAGAGTATTTTCGAGTCTTAAAGTGGTTACCTGTAACAGTTAAGTTGGCGACATCTGACTGGCTCTTAGGGAGCGATGTAGATGCCTTTCTCATAGTTGAAGATACCAATTTTCTTGAAACATAATAAGAGCAACATTCCAATTTTTTTATCTCAGAAGTCAAAAGAGCTGGATGAAAATCACCATATATATTCAGAATTCTATGCTTTTGATAGTGCTTTAAGCCGTTCAACATTTCAACAGCCAAAAACCTTTACCCGTTTCAAAATACTTGAAAAAAAAATCAATAAATTTTCTTTTTTCCCTAATAAATCGGTGGTTTTCTTGGGTACTGGAGTGTAACTTGGTTCTTCTATTGGAAATCATCTCGGAAATTTTAAATGAAATGGAATGTGACAATCAACCAATGTCCACAATCATTGCTAGACTCAAAAATAATGTACTAAAGTCAACTATTTTTTTCTTCTTGGCCGCCATCTTGGATCCGCCTTTTAGGCAACTGTTCAAATGTTGCATGGAAATTCTTTAAATGGTAACATGCAATCATCCATTTGCAAAAAGAATCTTGAGCTAATAAGACAATGACTTTTTCGCCCAAAAAAACTGGTTCTTAACACTTGATGGCGTTCATCATGGGTTTCTAAGATTGGATTTTAAAGGACTTTCTGAAGTTCATTTCTCACTACTTGAAGAACATGTGTAAAAAATTTCAACCCTATACTATTTTTTCCGAAGTTGCTAGGGTTTTTTGATCATAGTGACTGGACTAACAACACTTCTGAAGAATCTTGAAATGTAGATAGATCTTGAGAACTTGTAGGATGATCGAGTTTCAGCTTGACTCTCGCACAAAGGTCATTTACTTCCTTCCCTTCTCCTGAATACTGATGTTGGTAGATCATGGCGATGTCCTTGGAAGGAGTCTCCGGGAAATCGCCGATACAAATGCTGCTGAGCAGCGGTGCCAACACAGCCTTGGAGAAGACCGTTTGGTTCAATCTTCGAAAGCTACCTTTTCCGTTGTCTATGTGGAGCTAGAAGTATCGTTCGTTGAGCATGTTGTTTACGAAATTCAAAAATCCGCGGCATGAAACGAATTCGTGATTTTTTACCAAAAAGTTCTTTCTCCAAACGCATCCTAGGGATTCGTAGGCAGCAGCGAGGTCCACAAACACCGCTCCTGACTTATTTCTCTGGAATCCATTTTTGGTGTGTGGCCAAAGACAGGGCTTATTGTTCTCAGCAGCTTCTTCTAGGCCAGGACAGGAATTCTACTTGCTCGCGTGGGAGATTGTTCTATTGTTCTTCATTAGGAAACTGAGATGAATGGTGGATGGGTTGTTCTAGATGCTCACGCTCAGCAGAGCTATGGGAGCTCAGACTACGAAGTTCTTCACTTCTCCAGGCTTCAAAATTCCTAGAATTTTTCTGGTCTTGAAACTTAAAGGTAAATGGTTGGTAAAATTCATTGAAAACGTTGGAAAAATCAATCATTACTTTGGCTCCACTATGCTTGATGGACTCCAGTATTACGCCATCGAAGCTAGGTGCTCCTCTGCTTCTCATTCGAGTAATTTGCCATATGCAGTTCTTCAATGGTGGATGGGTTGATGAATTTTCAAACCTTGTTGATTGGACATCTTGATCATATTATGCAATTTCTTGTTGACGATTCTTCTGTCTAGAGCGTCTATCTTCTACTTTGACATCTTCAAAATCCTGCGAGCAATTCTCTCTGTATGTGGATGTTTGCATTCTTTGCGGCAGTTGTTGCTCTTGTTGTTTTGCACTTAGGAGTCGTACTGCGAATTATTGAGGGAGGGATTACCATGCAAAGCAAAAAAGACAACTGTTATTGCTACCTGTGTAATCAGCTATTCCATTCTTTTATTGCTCTGGAGTAACGTGACCCCCAGTATCTGAATCTAGAAATTCTGGTGGGATGATGTAGTTGCAGGTCTCTTTTCAGTCTTTTCTTTCAATTTCAACCAAATTTTCTTGCGTTTCTACTGGTGGTATATACTACGACAGATGAGAGTCCAACAACACGAGTCCAAAAGATTATGGCCAAACCGAGACGAGGTTACTCTCGAGTAGGTATTCTAAATGTTTTTCTTGATTGTGGATGCTTCAACGATACAATCAGAGTGAAACCAGTCACTTTTCTCGTGGCAATTCTGGTAGGTATATTAACCGACTGTAGCATCATCTCTTTCTTGCAATCCAACAGTGCCGATATTTCTGCGCCTTTTTTTGCCTTGACGCAGTAAAAGCAGTCCACTCAGTTGGCATCATAAAACCAGAGATATAACCTCATCAGCTCTCCTTCAGCGTCCAGGGATGGTTTGCGCTCTCACATTCCTACTTCTGGGCTTGTTCAACTGTTTGATAAAAATAGACATCCCATCAAGCTCCTTGTCCGATTTGTTATGACTACGAATCAGTTTACTTACCGTTTGTTCATCAGGAACGTTGATGAGACGGTTTATATCGTTTATACACACACAGAAAACATCTCGTTGATTTCTACTTGTCAGAGAGACATTCACATATTGACATTAAAAGTCATCGCAATTTATGCAATCAACGATGGCTGGATGTCGCTGGGCGATGTTCGCTGGTCAAATCGCTATACATAAACCAAGCATAACGTAGGTACCTACCTTTTCGATGACGCTGCGAGAACTCGAAGGGCCCAACGAAGTTCCAGCGACAACACTGATACAGAGTACCTACACGAAAAAACAACATACTGCCGTCCTACTCCAAGGGTAATTGGTGTAGTAAACCGGTATAGCTACCCTCTAATAACGTCTCTTACTTCACGCAGAGACAATAATAATACATATAACAACAACACGCTAAATGTCAAATGTGTAACTTATTCTAAAACAGTAAAATAAAAGATAAGAGGCAACACTTGGTTTGCCCATCAACGAGTCTTGAACGCATGAGCTTCGGGACAACCGCAACGATTAGCAGGATCTTGATAATCTGGACCAACTGACAACGTTGGTGAAGACGCCGATTGGACGGTAAGGTAGTGAACTGATTTGGTACCTTTGAACATTCCAGAAGCTCACCCATACGCTCTGGCATCTGGACAGACGAAAGAAATAGGACCGAGATGGTCACTTCAACGAAGTTGGCGATTACTGACAGTTGCTGTCAACCAAAGGCGGCGCGGTGTTCTAAGAGTGGCGTTCAGCGCCGCTTTCGTTGATTTTGGTTCTCGAAGCACATCACGTGACTGGTGGTACTGCTTGCCATCAACAGGAACAGCTGAGGAACACTGAATCGCTACTCGGCCGATGGTTATTGGATCTTTTTTTGCAGAATCAGCCGGAGCCTCCGAAAATAACAACCAACCCTCTTTTGTTTTTTTTTTATTCCCCTGGTTTCATTAATATGTATCGTCAAGTCGATTTTTGAAACCGTAACACGATGGAGACGTCCCTGTCCAAGTTGAAACGCCGAAGACGTGCTGAATCAAGTGGTTGAGAACGTCCTGGATCAGGACGATGAATCCAGGACGATGATGACGTCCCAAGTCGTCGGAAACATCCTGAATCAAGTGGTTGAAAACATTTCCATTCCTCTGAGAGCAAAAAGATATTGCCCTCTCGTTTTAACGTTGATGTGTTGCTCGCACAGTGGAAGCATAGGGATTTACTTGTCCATAAATAAGAAGCGCTGAGTATGATGGTCTAAGATGGAAGCCTCTGTTGGACATTTTCAACATCTCTTGTAAAAGAAAAGTATAACGGGTTGCCTAGGGGGTGACCAATCCTCTCATTAGCCGTTTCAGAACTATAAGAGAACCGTGAGACTGGAAGCGAGATAAAGTTGACCTTGCCCTTTGCATTTGTAGACAAGCAAGCTGCACCGTAAGAAAACTACAAGAGGCGCTACTGCTTCAACGTGAAACGATGGAGCGAAACGAAAAAGTTGACGTAGGAAAACTTCAACGGTGGCCTCTTGCCTTTTGTCTACTTGCAAGTAATAGAATGAATAAGAAAAGTCAGATTCCTTCTCCAAGTTTCAGCGACAATTTTGAACGTGGCGGCGTTTTTTCCAGCAATAATCCACGTAATATTTTTATTGAATAGATAGTGGATCATTACACCAGACGGGGTTTGCAAAGAGATCACTCCTCGAGAGAGCGGCAACTTCATCAAACAATTATGACGGTATTTTTTTTTGCGATAATCCCGGGAGCTGTTAATAATGTTAGTTTCGCATTAGAACCAACACGAATTAAGCGCAAAAAACTGCCGCCGCACATGGCACATAAAAACGCTCAAAATGATACTGCCATTGGCCTGATGCCGATGGGTTGCAGAAAATCGCAGGACAAACTGGCAGAAAATGAAATATAAAACTCTTGTTCACATTTTCGTGCCCATTTTAGACGGACCCCTACTGCTACCCGTTCGCAGGGACAAGAACTCCGCACTATTAATTAAACTAAGTAGTATGTAGGTCATGCATAATTAACGATGGACGACGGAAGGGTCAGTCAGATAAAGCATATCGCTCGATTTACTGTTTGCTGTAGACTGTAGCTGTCCTGTCCGTATTCTCTCTCTGCACCCCCTGATCGTGATCAGTGCATTTTATATTCCCCAATGACATCGGGATTCATCTTCTTATTCACAACCTCGCGTTTTTGAATGGAACGGTCAATCCAAAATCACGTATTCGGTATCATAACGTCAACATGTGTGTGTATGTTCGTTCAGGTGTGCATTAAACCGCCACATTTATTAATTTTCATGCGCCAATTTCAATTTCGTGTCGATATTCCATCAGGATAATTTGGCCTGTTCGCCCATACATGAACATCTATTTGTAAACCAAGCGATATTGAAATTTCAACGCACAATATAAAACCGAACGACATTCTATTGCGTAAATTTTCGCTATTTGCATGCTAGGTCCAGAGCGCTCTACAAATCCAACTGTTAATTCATTCCATTATGTTGTGCGTATAACATGATCCCCTATCCCCCTAAAATACGTTCCACATAAATGTACCTTCGTACTTCATCAAATAATGTAATTATAGGGAAGAAAACGAATTAAACATTCACCTTTTCCGGTAGTCCAGTCCCCCGTACTGATACAATATAAAATAGGTCCCACATCCAAAAAGTCGACCGTGACGTTATGATGCTCAATTTGACAGAAATCTCTCGTCTGGTAACGTCTACCTATCCACGGTGATCGCTCTTTCATAATAAACAACCGAGATCCTCTTCCAGTTTCCGGCAAATTGCACACCATTGTCTGCTACTATTTTAATGAAATCACTCCTTTATACTCTCTAATCGAACCCGATACGACGAAAACTGTCCCACTTCGACGAAAATCGTAACTATCAGACAACTCAGCAGTGTTTGCACGGTATATTACGCCGAACGACAATGTAACTTTACCGCAGATTAGCTGCGTTTTCCTCGTTCAAATTTAAACTCTCTTTATGTTTGTGCACACAAGTTATTTCTGTTATTTGGACCCAGTTAAGTGCATCGAACAGAAACTCCGTCGATATTATAAGTTATCATGAAGGAACCAAAATCCGCATCAGGGCTCGTTAATACCATCAGCTGGAAAATTATCAATTACTGCAGTATTTAACTCTGTCAGAATAACTGACACACGCACGATACATGCAAACTGATATTTAGGTATCGATGCGGGATTATAATTGCCGTGATTGACGTGATGATTTCCACTGAATTTTCATATACAATAATTATTATTCTCAGCTAATCATGGACAACACAATTAGGTGCCTAATGACCGGTTACTGAGGTGGGTGTTCTAAAATGCCCCACCATTTTCAACCTCCTGTAAACATTTCAAATTCAATCACTGGACCAGTCCCCTAAGTGAATACAGTCTGATAACAGGTAATGAGTAGTTTAAAGCATTTTCAGGTTATTTGTCTATACTTCGCGTTACTAATGGATTCATTATAACATCGAAAACAGTGCTCTAATGAAGTAATGAAGCATATTATCGAACTGTTTCCCACCCAATAGAGGTGGGTAGTTCGTTAACGAACTAAATAGTTCCAGTGAACTAGTTCCTGCCCGGAACTGAATGAGCTAAATAAGCTCAGAATGGAGAACCAGTTTCTTAGGAACTAAGAAGCCTGAAAAGGAAAAACTGGTTGGTATGCTCAAAGTTTTCAAAGAAATAACTGAAGAAGTGAGTGGAGTGCCGAGAAGAATATCACAATTTCCAAACTACTGGTTTTTGTATTGGCCATTTATCAACATTGATGGCCAATACAACATGAAACTACATTGAAAAATAATTGTTTCGATGTAATGTATCGTTTCGACGCAATAAATAAATAACATCAACTAGTTCTGACGTCACAGCGAGTCACCGCCTATACTGCCGTTGTAAATGACGTCAGAAATAGGCAGAATATAGGAATTTCGTTTATTTATTGCGGCCAAACGATACGATTTTTTATTAAATAAAAAAATACGAGTCAGTTATTTTTCAATATAGTTTCTGATTCCATCGAAAATTTTTTTTTTCAAACGTATAATACTTTATTCCACAGTTGCTGTCCTCCGGAAAAATTGCATGCAAGCTTCATTTCTCAGCCTCCTGGTGAATATAACGCAGCGAAAGATGATGCCTCCACGTCAATATGGTCAGCTTTCGACCAAACTGTAGAAACTGTAAGAAAGGGTCAAAATCCTACTGCGGCAGTCATCGTGGAATTCGACAGGTATTTGAACGGGCCCCTAATAGGCAGGCATTCTGATCCGCTGGCGTTTTGGTACGAACGCAGACACGCTATCACATACTATACAGATTAATAAAAAAACAGTTATGTATTCCAGCTACGTCTGTCTCTTGCGAACGGCTTTTCTCTAAAGCGGGGCTAATTTTACCGCAGAGAAGATCTCAGCTGAAATCTTCGAAAGTTTCAAAGATAATGTTCCTAAACGGCAACATGTTAACATGTTTGCTTTTGTGATATTTTGATATTTATTCTCTTGTTGATTTTGTCATAGATTTTTCTTCTTGTGTTTTTGCATTGCATCAGTTCTCAATTGAATGCACTTCAACAGTTCATTTAATGTTCGTTCTAGAAATAACTAGTCTAGTCTAAGGTTTTTGGAGTTGTTGATTTTTATTCATGGCCAAAATACTCACGAGTCCATCACTATCGTGATCAACAATTGTGATAAGTACTTTAGAATTTTGTGCCTATTTTTTGTTGTGTTCATTTTTAAGGGGGTAACCTTCGATTCCAAGATCACTTTCTCCAAACACGTTGAGATAGTTACTGCCTCTGCTTTCCGGGGTCTCGGCTTCAATTTTCGCAATGGGGCCGGCTTTAGGAGTGTCGACACGCTTCGCCTTCTGTTCAACACCTTCGTCCGCTCCAGGTTGGAATATGCTTCCCTCATCTGGGATCCCATCTACATGGTTTATATATCCGATCTGGAGGGCGTTCAGAGACGCTTCCTGAAGGCGGCCTCGCGTTTCGTTGACGGTTTCTATCCCCCGCAGGGTTCCCCTCACGATTTGCTGCTTCAGCGTTTCAACACGAGATCACTGAAAAAACGAAGAGATGCCAATTGCGTTGCATTTCTTTTCGGTCTGATCAGTGGCTATGTGGACTGCTCCTCTCTGACTAACGCAACTAACGCAATTGAATTTAAAGTACCACGCCTCTCTTCAAGACACAACAATGTATTCAACCTGCCAACTGCTCGCACCAATGCGTTACTTATGGCTCCTTTGCACAAAATGTATTCCCGCTATGGCGAAGTGGAAGCAAAAGTTGATATTTTTTGTTGCAACAAGAAGAATATCATGGATTTATTTTTGTGAGCTGTTGTTTATGTGATAATCTATTTGTACCTGTTTTATATTAAATTATACAATTACGTTTTTCGTCTAGTAATTGGGCTCCAGAGCCTGTCGGGCGTTTTTCTACATGTATCTGTGATGAAAAATTAATTATTTATTTATTTATTTATTTATTTTTCAGTACAGAATAATTTTTTATTTTGTTTGTTTTCTGTCTAAGAATTTTGACAAATGAAGGACCCCGCACATTCCTTATGGGATTTGGCTCCCCGGGGGATTTGGCTCAAACTTTGATATGTTTGTAGCCCTTGTTGAGGTGATCAAACTTCATCATTGCGCAAATCCTCTGAACTCAACGGTTCACCTTCTAGAGGGGGTGGAATGCCGGTAGTCACAGAACTAATTTATTGCAATTATGGGCTTCAATGAGCAGATGGTGGATCTATTTTGACACCACGAGGTGGTTCTAGGGTCATTTAGTCATTTTTCGAAATACTAGGGGTGGTTCTAAAAATAGGGGTCTATGATATATTTTGACCAGTTCAAAGTTATGGCAAGTATAACCCTAGAACCACCTCGTGGCGTCAAAATAGATACACCTTTTGCTTATTGAAGCCCATAATTGCAATAAATTAGTTCTGTGACTACCGGCATTCCACCCCCTCTAGGGGGTGAACCGTTGAGTCCAGAGGATTTGCGCAATGATGAAGTTTGATCACCTCAACAAGGGCTACAACATATCAAAGTTTGAGTCAAATCCCCCAGGGTGCCAAATCCCATAAGAAATGTGCGGGGTCCTTCGTAAGTTGAATAATTTTTTCTGTTCAATTTTTTGTTGATTTGTGTCGACTATTGATGGAAAAATCACTTATTATTATCAACATTATTATTATTAATGATAATCTTGAAGTACCTCAGTCGGAAGAGAAAACATCCTTAACTAGTCTTGTGAAACAAACTATTTCTTCAAATTCTCCTCCTTCTATTCTGAGAAGAAAGAAGAATCCAGTGACACTTTCTACTAGGGTGGTAGCAAAAGTTTCCGACTTTGATATTAGAGGAGCTCTCAAACTATTACAGAGTAATAACCCCCTCGCAAACTCATCAGATGAAACCTATCGACTTCTTGGCGAGAAACACCCGCCACCTTACCGTGAACTGTTGTTTCTTGAACCACCAAATGACTTAGACCATCAGCTTATTATTGATCCAAAAGATGTTTTACAAAAAGTTTTCTCATTTGCTGCTAGTACGTCTTCGGGTATGGATGGTCTTTCTGCTAAACACCTGAAGGATTTACTTTCCAAATCGGCAGGTCCTGCTGGGGTAGATTTGCTCAATAAATTGACAAACTTGATAAATTTGATAGTTTCTGGAAATGTGAATCAAGATATATGTCAGTTCTATTTCGGTGCTTCTTTATGTGCCCTTACGAAAAAGGATGGGAGTATAAGGCCCATTGCAATTGGTTGTACTCTTCGAAGACTCACTTCAAAAATTTGTTGTCAACTTATAGCAGATGAATGTTCGGCCTACTTACAACCACACCAGCTTGGTTTTGGAACTAAACGCGGAAGTGAAACCATTATCCACGCCACAAGGACTTTCATTGAAAACAATCGAAATTCAGATAAAGTAATTTTGAAAATCGATTACAAGAATGCTTTCAATGCTGTCGAGAGGGACTCTTTATTACAAGAGGCGGCCCCGTAGCACAGGTGGGTCGTGCATCAGCCTGTGGTACGGTTGGTCCTAGGTTCGATTCCTAGTCACGTCTGGGTGTTTTGTGCTGTCCACAATTTGCGTTAATTAAGGTTTTTTCAATTGTATAAAAATTAAATAAAGCGCAAATAACTCCTATGGCGTTGAAGAGGCCGATAAGGAGGAAAACAAACTTAAACTTTTAAACAAAACTTTTATAAACAATGGACCCAAGCAAGCTTGCCGATCAAGTTCGGAGGTATTGGAATAAGGAAAATATCTGATTTATCCCTTCCATCTTTCATCGCTTCCTGCTACGGCTGTAGAGATCTCGTCTCCACCATACTCTCAGTACCAGTTGATGAGATAACTATTCGCCACTTACCAGAAGCTGAAAATTCGTGGAATGATAAATTTGATGGAGTACGAGCATCAGTACCTTCAGTTCAAAAACTTTGGGACTCCATAGCCATCAACAAGATCGTAGACAGTGAGCTTGTTTTCGATAATGAGATTCAATCAGATTCCGCCAGAATTAAAACTTTACAGGAACGTGAATCTGGTGCATGGTTACAATGCATTCCCTCTACTAATATTGGAACAATGTTAGACGACAATTGTTCAAGGATTTGCCTCGGTCTTCGTTTGGGATTAGATATATGCCACCAGTTCAAATGTAGCTGTGGAGAAATTGTCAATACTAACGGCATCCATCCCTTGAGCTGCTCAAAAAGTGCTGGCCGCTTTTCACGTCATTCTCATTTAAACGATATTTTGAAAAGAGCTTTGAGTACTGCCGAAATACCTTGCACTCTGGAACCAGCTGGCTCATGCAGGGATGACGGGAAACGCCCTGATGGTGTCACAATTGTCCCATGGTCGAAAGGACTTCGTTCAGTTTGGGATGTCACCTGCGCTGACACTCTGGCACCATCCCACCTCCCAAACACTTTGAAAAATCCTGGAGCTGCAGCAGAATCTGCTTGTAAACGTAAACATTCGAAGTACAGCAAAATTAAAAGCAATTTCCATTTCAAAGTCTTTGCCGTGGAGACGATGGGGCCGTGGTGTCAGGAAGCCAAGGAATTGAATCTAAACTCATTTCAACATCTGGCGATCCCCGGGCCAGACCCTTTCTAACTCAAAGAATCAGCTTTTGCATTCAAAAGGGCAACGCAGCAAATATTTTGGGAGCTTTGCCAAATTCTGATGTTTTGAACGAAATATTTTATCTAAGTCAAGATTTGTATCGTTATATTTTATCATTCTTATTTCATGTATTAGGTAATATACATTATATACCCTGTAGAAAATGTAAAAACATCGTTTATCAAGATATATTGTCACACTCCTTCCTTTAGATTACCCTCGCAAGCTCGTCGTGCCCCAAAACGAGTCGTGTGACAATACTGTCTTATGAAACTCGTATATTAACATACTATTACTATTAGAACTCACTCAAGTTCCGATTATACCGTGATTATACCTTTATCATAAAGTTACGTGTTATCACCTATACGATGTGCATTTTTGCTTTGTTACGGACTAAGATGATGCATGTGAGACTAACCTGGACCACTTTAAACTGTAAGTCTCCTATTCGACATATGGATGCCAGGGCCTATAATATGGCCTGTATAGCTGAAGATTCATATTACTGAGTACCATTAAATCCAAATACTGCATACAAATATTGTATGAAGAAAGTATAGACGATATAGAATTATTCGAGGGAATATCGATTCAGAAAGTTATTGTAAATTGGCGATTAAGACCAACCAAAGTAGCCGTTCACCTTGGAATTGCAGCACTAATCGAACTGTCAGACATAATAGAGAAGAATCAATCGACCTTCCCTTCGACAAGCGCGAGCTTACTCCTGTTCGCTTCCGTTGATGAATTATTAATTATTTATTCAACTCCGATAAAAGAACAGATTAACCAAACACTTTGGACAATTTCTTTTTTCTCGACGAAGCGACTGGAGCATCTACTTCCAATTAGGCAAATGAGAATTTATGAGATCAATAATTGATTATACGGTAGTGCAGCAAAATTTCACTTAACAAAATCTTGGGAAGAGATGCCTCTCTTTTCATTCGAGCTTTTAGAACTGCACGCGTGCAACTACTCTGGCACATACATTTTGCGGAAAGTTCTGCAAGTGGCAAATAATGTCCACAAAGATGAATTCAAAGACGCAAGCAAGTAAGTATGCATATTCAGTATACCGTCCTCACTTCCTCTCTAAACTTGTAGCAACTAACCTCATTAGATACGGATGCTGGAGGTTAGTCTAATAATCATGTCCTTAGTACGACGAACAGAGTCATATTCAATCGTGTGATGGCAAAACAAATTAAGACGAAAGCTGAAGCTGACGGCTCTTACTATTTTTGTTCTGTTTTGGATAAACTAGTCTCGTGCAACTACACTCAATTTTGGAAGTCTTGCTCTTATACCCCCCGGGTATTTTCTGTTGCCTTGGTATTGTCAACCCCAAAGCAAGATCCTGTTTAGATCAGACACCAATTACTATTTAGTCTGGTGGTTATCTATAGCTACAGCTTACGGAAGCATACAAGCACTGTGCTGATGCGTTTCGATTTTCGATGAAAAGGGAAACCTTACGCGTTGAAAATATGCTTTCCAAAAGAAAAAGAGAAAACAACGTACAATGAAGTTTCCACCGCTCGAGCAGGAAATAAGGGATCTTGCGCATTGAAGTAATTAGAAATCACACTGTTGAAAACCGAAACGTGCAACTTCGTCGGCGAGAAGGCATATCGGGCGAGAGTCGAAGGAAGGAGAGAAGTTTCAAGTGCGTCTCACTTTATTACTCTGAAGTTTGATGTTGAAGTTTTTAATTATAACCAGTTGCAAGAAGTGTAGTCGTAGTTGGGCAAGTATAAGTTCGCTCCGTCCGTCAAATTAATTAATATTCGATGGAACTCGATTGCCATCAGTGTCAACTTGAGAGTGAATATTCAAAATTGCCAGGGAAAGCGAATGGCGCACCAGGCCGTATTGCGCCATTTGCTCCCTTGGGGTGAGAAGGCGATCTTTTTTTTAGCGCTCTTTTTTTTTTCGTTTTTGCACAAGATCGGTGGCATCACTCGCATCTGATGAGAATTTGTCTAGACTAGACTTGTTGGTCAGAACGTTGCGTCTTGTTCTCGATGTCTTGCAATGTACTTTATTTGTTGCTGTTACTGGTCCCCATGGAGTCTGGAGCTCGATCTGGAGCCGATTAAAATCAAAACACCAATTCTGGGAAGCCAGGTCTAGTAACAGGGAGCAATCAAGGGATAGTTTGGCATCCCAACAAAGGGCATAGCCGAGGGCATAACTGACCTATAAGTAGCCCGTCACAATTTCCATCAAAACAGATCAAAAATAATATTTTCATCAAATCAGCGCTGTAGTGGAAAGCCCGAAAATTCAGGTGCGTTTATAGGTAACACACTGTCTGCGGGTTCTGCCAAAAAGTTAACACAGTGCTAACGCTGACACGGTGCTGAATGGATTTTGTTGTTGTTGTGAACAGTGCTAGTTGACTAACCACAGGAAATGCGTAAAATCTGAAGAACACCGATCATTTAATTGTTCATGAATTGATTTGAAACCAAAATTTACATTGGTCAATTGGTCAGAATCCATCAAAGAAAATCTCGATTCAGCTACTCCTTAATAATTTTTTTGATGGAACTCGCGGTATGTACCTATAATATATCTCACTTCATAGAGCCTGCTGTTATCGTAAGCATTCCTCTGATATGTGTGCCCTCTTTGTATTGCGCATTCCGCGTCGCTGCTACATTTTATCGTGAGAAGTAGTTGAAGTTTTTGAAATTTCCTGAATATCAAATTAAAAAAAAGGTCTTTTCCAATCAAAACGGTGAGCAGCAACTATAGGTATTTCTATACATTTTGTTACCAATCATTCGTCAAAGGGAGGTCAATTCAAGTCCACGGAAATTTTCATCGGATGTAAACAGACCAGAAAACGCCTTCAAAGTTGAAACGTCAAAAGACAGGGGTAAGTTTGAAATTTCTAGAAAAGAAATAGTCTGATTTTCATAAATTTATTCTCTTGCAGTGTATTGTGATGCTTGTGGATGGAATCCGTACATTCTTGTCTCCCGAAATAAATTGTAGATCTATGTTGTGCAATCGGGTCAGAATGAGATGATAGGGATGAATTCCAACAAGAATTTCTTCACCAACATGGACTTTGGATAGTCTGAATGTACTACGCCTGAGCAGCTCAAGGTCATGCCCCATTTCTTACAATCCGTGTGTTTTTTTCAAAAATGATACCTGTACAGGGTGTTCCAGCGATGATGGCAAAAAGTTCAACTGTAAGTAGATGTCGTCAAAATATGACAAAAACCTACATACCATTTTGCAAAGTTCTGCCTAATGACAAAGATACAGCTCTCCAAAGTCCACTTTTTCTGATTTCAAAAATTTGTAACTCAGTGACGTTTTGATGAAAAGAACTCAAATTTAGCATGGACTGATTTGTCGAAACTATCTACAAACCTGCCAAATTTTGAAAGAATTCAACCAGTGGGGTAGAAGTTATGAGGATCAATAAATTAGAAGCATCCGAAGAAAAGTTGAGTTGAGGTGACCCCTTATAACTTCTACGCCACTGATTGGATTCTTTCAAAAGTTGAGGGGTTGATACATAATTATGACAAACAAGCTTATGCTCAATTAAAGCTAAATTTGTCGGAACGTTCCTGAGTCAAATAATTTTGAAATCCGAAAAAAGTGATCTTTGAAGGGCTGTATCTTTGTCATTAGGCCGAACTTTGCAAAATGGTATATAGGTTTTGTCATATTTTGACGAAATCTACTTACAGTTCAATTTCTTGCTATCATCGCTGAAACATCCTGTATAATATAAATCTTCTTTTCCAGTCAAAACGTTAAACAACCACCATTTCTGTAAATTTTATAATCAATCGTCAGAGGGAGCAATTCAAGGCGACAAAATTTTCATCGGATGTAAACAGACCACCAAAACGTCTTCAAAGTTGGGACATGAAGGACAGGGGTGAGTTTGTACTTTTTGGAAGAAAAAAAGTGTGATTTTTATAATTTTTTTGTAGCTAATGAAATTTCACATTCCACAGAATAAAATAAGGATTTACCTTATTTCAATATACAGGGTCATGCAACAGTGCGTCTGGCTTTCTTCTTCTCTATTCTTACGAAATAGAAAAAAGTTTCACGCATAAAATTATTGATTTGAAAAGTCCTGCGTCGCGAAATTATTTTCAGCTATACAGGATGTTCAATTTTGTCGCTATAACAAAAAAAAAAGATTTTTTTAAACAAAATGACCCATTTTTGATTACATATTTTTGCTAAGCTTTCCAAGCTATAAGCGACTTTTTGTTTCTTCAGTTTGTGGCAGTGCTGCAGTGCTACCAACTGAAAGTTTTTGTGGCAGTGCTGCAGTGCTACCAGCTAAAAGTCAAAACTTGAAAAGTTTATTAGTTTCGAGGTTCATTTTGAAAAATCCAAGGAACCTTGTGTTTTTTTTTATTCAAGAAATGAAATTTAGCACGACAGTAGTCGACGCGGCAGGGGTACGAAATAGCGCAGTTCAAAATAGCGCGGGACGAATTAGCGTGCATGAAAAAGCGCAAGTACCTATATTACAGCGCAGGACAAAACAGCGCCGGACAAAATAGCGCAGGTTCATAACGGCGCGGCGTAGGTATAAAACAGCGCAAAGACAAAATAGCGCAGGTCAAGAAAGCGCGTGACAAAAAAAACAACAATAAGCGAAATTAAGTCAGTGTTATACAGGTGTCCCGAAAATACACCGACCACATTCTAGGGCAGCTTCCTCTCATCAAAACAAGACTAAAAGTTCCCATTAATATGGGTCCAAAAACGCTTCCTACTGGAGCTACAGGCCCTTAAGGTGGGACCCTGAAGATGGTGTTCATTTAATATTTCCGAAACCGTTCAAGGAAAAATCAATTAAACTTGACACATTTAATAATCTTCTTATGCCTAACAAAATTTGAATGCCTCACAAAAATGAAATTGCTTTGAAATAGTTTTTCTTTCGCCTTGAATATCGTAATCAGAAAATCAGCATTTCTGACGACGTTTTCATACATTCAAACTCAAATGTGTCTATCGACGTTGAACAGAGGAACCTTTTTTGGTATAAAACTCCAATATTCCATAATTTCTTGTCAAACATTCCACATTCAAAAAAGTTAGGGTCACTTTTACCCCCACACCTTAGCCTGACCCACCCCTGGTAAATTATTTTGAAATTATTCTTGTCTTATTTTGTTAGGCATAAGAAGGTTAGTGGATGTGTCAAGTTTGATTGATTTTCCTTGAACAGTTTCGGGGAAATTGAATAAAAACCATCTTCAGGGTCCCACCTCTAGGGGTCTGTAGCTCCCTTAGGAAGCGGTTCCAAACCCATGTTCATAGGAACTTTTTTTTCTTGTTTTGATAAGAGGAAGCTGCCCTAGAACGTTGTTGGTATATTTTCGGGACACCCTGTATATATTTCGATATGGAATACACAACGTCCCAAAAAAATAAGCCTTTACTAATATTCGAGGGCTTTCGCTATCGAAAAGAACAGGTTTTGATGAGAATCTTAAGCCGATTGCTGAATATTGGAAACGGACCTACATAGGTCGCAGAATACTCAATATCCCACCAAGATACCCCAATCAATTTGTGGAACATGGTCAGCAGAGTAAACGACGACTTGCATGGCACAAAGCCTTTCAAAATTCGTTGAATTGCCACCATCCTTGCGTTGTGAAATTGGTCGAACCATTCTTGAAGGAACAAGACCATACAGAATAAGTTTATGTTGCCAGATATAGAGGAGGGTTCCGGAGGAAAATCAACGAGTCTTGTAGATACGTCCCATTGAGTAGAACGTCAAAAACCTGGACAGAAGAGGATTTGTAGCTGAGAATTTGAATTTGTGAATCTTATCGTTTGCTAACCTCATGGTCACCACCTTTATAGAGGGTCTACTAAGAACCTGAAATGCTCTATACGACTACGGTTGTGCCAAATTTCATTCCTTGAATCCGAAAAACGAGGCCCTTAAGATTTCCCAAAATGAACCTCAAAATGCCTAGTGCGCAAGGCAGAACAGATTTACTACGTCACCAGTCTTCGAATTTCAATTGTACCGGTTCCCGCTCAAATTTTCAAAGTGGGGGAGTTGAGAAAAAATATTTTTATGCAGCGATCCCAGTTTGTACTTTGGTTTCATAAGTGAGAAAAAAGTTTCATAATAGCTGTATTACACTACACAATTTCTTGAACAATCTGTCAATTAAACAATCAAGTTCATTGTTTTTTGACAATGATTTGGCAGATTGTTCAAGAAATTGTGTAGTGGAATACAGTTGTGAGACCCCATCATTTCTGTTTCATGAGACTAACCTGATGAGACGTGTTCTTGGGACTAAAACTAATAAATGAATCAATAAATTTCCTGATCAGTTTTTCCTGAAATTTCGGAAATCTATATGAAATTTCAACAAACTATTGTACTAGAATAAAAATCAAGTGAGTATGCCTTCACGTGCGTGAGACTCAGTAGCGCATTTTCTTGAGGAGGTATATTGTTAATGTGAAGAAATTTGGTTGAGGGAGAAAAACCATTCTTTGCCCACTCTCTTCAATCGAAACTCATTGTGATATTATATTATCGGAATAGGGTACTTGCCAATGAAATAGATTTGAATGAAAATTCTGTCAATCAACAATATTTTTTTGTTTGGGGGCGACACCTGAAGGCGGCGACTAATCAAAAGTAGCCTATCTTTTCCCATTTTTAGATATAGCCGGAAACTTAGATCGCTATGTCCTCGGGTTTATATTTTTCATTTATCTCGAGATTTATCTCTTACTTTGGGGGCGGCGCGGCGTGTGAGAGCGGCAGCGTTCGGCTGATCAAATGTTTGATCAACACAGTTTGAGTTGGCAGTTTCTAAATGTTTGAGAAAACATCTCAATCAGTAACAATTATGAAAGTTGCCCTTTTTGTCGTTTGGGGGCGGAATTTGAGGGCGGTGACTAACCAAAAGTAGCCTATTTTTTCCCATTTTAGTCAGCTATTCATATAGCGGAAGAATTAGATCGCTATGTCTTTGGGTTTATGTCTTTCATTTCAAAGTGATTGGGGGCGGTTTTTAGCAATTTTTTCATGCCGGCGGCGCATATTGAAGATAGAATGTTTCTGGGTTTACGTTTTATAAGTGACAGCTACGTATTATTCATAAAATGAGAACATCAGAGCATTAGGTCTGGGAGAAATTGCAACATCATGTTATTTCAAGTTGATCGGGGGCGGTTTCATCTATGTTGGCGGCGCAACATAGACATTCAATATAGCCTAGCCCAGCTTTGGGAGTGGCAGCTATGTAACAGCGGAAACATCAGAAAGCTAGGGCGTCTAGTTTGCGAGGAATTCGAGAAATGGACGGACGGACAGACAAATCGGCTGCAATAGCGATTTTCATCAAAATGGAAAATGCGCTAAAAACGTTAAGAATGCACTACGTAGATGTAGATGTCCTTATCAATGACGGACATGCGAAGGGCATATTTCGTAGTTGTCGTATAGGAAAAAGATTTGCCTTTGCAAAAAGAATAACATGCCCCAGTGGCGACGTTTGCGTTCGATACTTCAACTTCCACATCTACATTCTACACCCACACCTAGTGCGCCGACCAGGGCAATGCCTGCTTGTTGCCTGTGTATATAGAACTCGCTTGCCTCCATGGTCTCTTTATCTCGCGACGCCATTCCAGGAAGTCTGCATTTCCGTGTCGGAACAGAAAGTCGAGAATCTCACCTTTCTTCACTATTTACTATCACCACCCCACCACTAGCAGAAAACATATTCAGATATAGGTACTGCGTACTGGTGTAGTTGGGGGGTAAATGTTAGGAGAGGTGCGTAATTAGAAGTTTACGGTAGAAATTACCCAAGTTTAGTAAACAGCATCAGGTCATGCAAGCGTTGGTCCTTTGCCTCGAGGAGTTTTCTCACAAGACTCTGTGTATGTTGGCGGCGCGATATAGACATTCAATATAGCCTAGCCACGCTTTGGGGATGGCAGCTATGTAACAGCGAAAAAACCAGAAAGCTATGGCGTCTAGTTTGCGAGGAGTTCGAGGAACGGACGGACGGACGGATGGACGGACGGACAAAGCGGCTGCAATAGCGATTTTAATCAAGATGGAAAATGCGCTAAAAAACAAAACTAAAATTGAACTAAAACTATGACCGGTACACGATCCCTCAGCAGGAAATGGCGTTTCAGTCTCTCGGCAACCGTAACCACTGAGAGTAATGAAGGTCCCCAAAAGTCTGTCGGAAACAATGCTACCGTAATGTATCTCCTCTCCTCCACCACTACCACTCGCAGGACTAATCATCGCAGTTGTAATCAACGCGTACATCTTGTTTCCTAGAGAGATAGACAAACGCTTAATCAATTGTTTAATTTAGCAGTGCTGGATGTGAGTGTGTAGGAATCCCCTAGCAAGCCGGGCGGCGGATGCATGTCACCGCAGAGCGGAAGCTCCCTGTTGCTCTCGATGCACACCAGAGATACCCCCCAAAGATGGCGCCATGAATCTTCCGGGGGGGTACGACTTGGTGGAGGCAGTCTTTTGTGCTACGCGTTCTCTCTTCCCTTCCCCTGCTCTAAATATATATATGGGGTGGTTTCGTACAGATGCTGGGGCTTTAATGTGTGAAAGATTTCATTTTGGGACCGCGACGCCACTGCTAGACGGCGATATTTAGAGTTATGGCGTTTGTGCCGGCACGGGCGCGCGCTTATCATTGTACTTTGTAATGGAGCCTGAATATTTCACAAAACACCAAGCGCCGCCGGAAAGTGCCGACAAAACTTCCCCATACGCCGGGAGTTACGGTATCTGTTTAGTGCAACTAAATGAATTTCTCACCACCACTGACGGCAAAGAGGTGGGCATATACCGAGCATCGCAGCCACCATCTCATCTGTGAGAAACTTTTGCTTTGTTTGTGGCTCGGAAATAAGAAGTGCCGGGGACACAGAGAGTCACTATGTATACTGCCCCATCGCAGATTTAGATTTTCAAACGTTAACTAGCTGACCAGACCTAAACGTTACTAGCCTTTTAAAATTTCAGACATAAATTAAAGAAATCACAAAGATGTTTCGACAACCGCCTACCCCACACGAACGAGATGGTTCGTAGCATAGACACCTGAGATGCCCAACCATTCCGACAAAGAGAGTGATTATCTCGTATCAGCTTATATGCTTGTCCACCTGAAGAAGAAGCTCGACAGAATGTTGACCTTTGAACGTTGTCGAGCTCAGCTCCAGATCATGAACCAGCCTGGTCCTGGTCGTCAAAACTGCTAAGTATCTATTGTCCATTGATCTCCGCAGTGCCTTCTGACAGATCTCTCTGGACGAGCAGAGCAGGGAGAAAATGGCCTTCGTACTCCTTGGTAGAGGACTATCACCTTGAATTTGAAGCAGACCAGGAAGGGTTACAGACCGACTCCGGGAAAATCAAGGATATAATTGACTATCCTCAACTGGAAAGTATCACGGACTTTGTTCTTGGTACTGGAGCTTCAGCCCTCACTTCTCCTCATTTTTTCACCAATTATTGACTTAACGAAAAAAACAGGACACGAATTGAGCGCGAGTGCCTTGCGGTTATCTTTGCTGCCGAGAAATTCCCACCATTTACACACAATTCAAGGTGGACACGGATCACCACTATGTCCCTTGGTTTCAGATGAAGAATCGCACAGCAAGACTGATAAGACTGAAAAGGGAGGTCTCGGCAAACAGCCCCGAGGTCCGAGACCCCTTCTACGTGAACTCACGCCGGACAATCCTTGAGGAACCAGATTACTATCTCTAGTGGATGGTTCAAGACGAGAAGTGGAACTCTTAACCAATGGAAACATTCCTGAGTGGAATCTCTCAGCCTCGAAAGAACACCGTGAAGCAATCCTAAAAGTCGCCAAAATGAACCAACAAGCGCACACCTCGGCTTTCTAAAAACTTGTGGGTACCAAGCACACACAACTGCCAAAGACGCGGATTGATGTGGCCCGGTGCATCAGAAACTGCATGGTATGTGGATTGCAGAAAGCAACAAATCGGGTAAGAGCTGAGGCGGTGAGTTCAATTCCCATAGCAGGTGGTACCAACAAACATTGGGTTGGGTAACAGAATATCCCAGCCCAAAAAATGCCGGCAATAATATCCCAGCCAAAAATATCCCCGCGACAAAAAAATCCCAGCCAATAATATCCAAGACAAAAATAGCCCCGCCAATTCCAGCCAAAAATATGCTAGCCTAAAATACCCCTGCAAAAATATCCTTGCCACACAATTTCTCAAGCCAAAAATATATATTACCGTATTTAATGGGTCTAAAAAGAAGGATGATACTCTAGTCAAAAATAAACTTCTTTTATCTGGCTGGTCTGAGAAGAAGAATGCTCGAGTCAAAAAAAAGACTATTAATCTATGTAGTAGGTAGGTATGTCTAAAATAAAGGACGATACTTGAGTAAAAAATGAACTTCTCATCTGATGGGTGTAAAAACAAGGAGGATGCTTGAGTCAAGAATCAGTTCTTTATCTGGTGGGTCTGGGAAGAAAGATGATACTTGAGATGAAAACGAACTCATTATCTGGTGGGCCTACTGCCTCTTGAATCAAAAATAGATTTTTATCTGGTGTATCTTGAAAGAACGAAAATGCTTGAGTGAAAAATCAGTTCTTTATCTGGTGGGTCCGAAAAGAAGGATGGATACTTGAGACGAAAATAGACTCCTTATCGGCTATACAATTAAGTCAAAAGTCGGCCTGTAAAATGTCTCGTCGGTGATTTGGTGAGTCCGTGAGTTGGTGAATCAGCAAGTCGGTGAAATACCCTGTCGGTGGATTGGTGAGTCCGTGAGTTGACCTGTCGGTGGATTCGCTAGTCGGTGATTTAGTTGTCGGTGAAATGTTCACGTTGATTTTGAGTCATGTTACAAACAGCCCCTTGGGCACCTAACGAAGTCCATGCACACACTTTCGCGTTCGAGAGTTGTTTTCGAGTCAAAAATGTATAGTGTAGACGGAAATCACCGTTCTTCGGACGTACCTGACTGGGTCCATGTGCACAGGTTTCACGGTGTTATTTTTGGCTGGGATATCATCGGCAGGGATATTTTGTCGCGGGGATATTTTTGGCTGGGATATCATTGGCGGAGACATTTTTGGGCGGGGATATTTTTGGCCTAGGGTATTTTGTCGCGGGAATATTTTTGTCTGGGATGTTATTGGCGGGGATATTTTTGGCCTGGGATATTTTGTCGCAGGGATATTTTTGTCTGGGATATTATTGCCGGGATATTTTTTTCGGGGATATTTTGTCGCCGCACATAAACATTGTAGGTCCCCTATACCAAAGAGTTCGCGTGAATCTGCTACTCAGTTGTGGCCAGCGACTTTGGCCAACGGGGTCCCGCTTCATCATCTCGGATAATGGTTCCCAGATCATCAGCGAGGATTTCCGAAAACTGACACGGCTTTTAGGTCCTACATGAGAGGAAATCACCGAAAGTGGGACGTGCTTTTACCCCAAGTATTCGACGCCATTCGAATGCATTAATTCATTGCTGTATTTGAATTGGTAATTCTAAAATAGTAAGCGTTGCTCATGGCCTGACATTTCAATAGGATTGGAATAACTGATCAGTGTAAAGGAAGTCCGTGTCCAAAATGGATCGTGAACAGATGATACATTCAACCTGAATTCGCTCGAAAAATTTAACTGTATCGCTAGAAACGAAATTCATCAAACACGTGCCCGACAAACTGGGTGGTCAGTGCCGTATTGTTGGGGATTAATTAAGAACTCATGTTAACTGGGCCGCGTCGACCTATTTTTGAGGTGCAAAGTAGTAAAAGTTTGTGTTGAAAAAGCCAGCCAAAAAGCTTGCGCCTCCGAATATTTACGGGTTGTTTCATCACAGTAACCGTGGGTACAGAAAATATATTTATGTGTCAGTACGTCATGTAGCGTACCTAATAAAAATACGTCATGAGTACCACAAGAAAATTTCTAATATTCTAAAACATTTATCAGCGCAGAACTGGCGAAGACTACTCCTGTGAATTTTGCAATTTCAAGCCGAATAACGAATCTTGTCATTATAAGCGTCAGCCACCAATTTAGAGCACATACTTATTTGTAAGCAATAATTGAGTTTTCCGATTTCCGTATATGGTTTTAAGAAGCAAGCACGCCGCGCAAAAGTTTTCGTTTTCTCTCCTCGCCTCGGTTCTTAATTTATGTTTCGGGAACTCCCCTCTTGTGTGTGTGTGTGTAAACTGTTCATAGCGACGTTTAAAAGAAAATTTATGTTAAATTGAGATTACGTAATTGTTACGTATCGCGTAGGTGTCCGCCCACTTACGTTGATACGTCATCACCGTGTCAATAAATAAATTTTGGGTCTAGTCGTCTGAGCGAGCATGCACGCCGCCTATGACTGACACACGGGGCCGCGGTGGTTTTTACGGCACGTCTTTTTTCTTTTTTCTTTTTTGACGGTCGCACGCGAGACCGACCGCGACTTTACTACGACGTGGATTTGTTTTTCAAATTAGATCTTTCTGAACCTGGGCCAATGTCGCATGACCAGGAAATTAAAGGGGGGCTATTTTTAAATCGGTCTAGTGTGCACAAAATACAGGATTGTTCGAAAGTGTGAAATTCGTTTCGCACGTGTCGCACATCGCAGGACGAAAGGGTGGAATCGATGGAAAAATCGACACCTGCGCATCCGGGGCAATTGGGAAAGTCCTTCTAGCGCACGAATACACATGTGATGTTTTGGAAAGGACCCACCCCAGAATCTCGGTGCCAGATTGTTTTCTAGGAAAACGCTGAAACAGAGTTCGATTTTTATTTTGAGGGGGACATCTACGACACCCATTGTCAAATTTCCATCTTCAACCCCTTTGCCCCCACCCTACCCTACTTTAGAATTCCAAATACCACTACCTATGTTGTGATACATCAAACTGGAGGTAAATAAATTCTCTTCCTGTCAAACATACCTTGAATTCTTTTAAACAACCCCAAAACCTTCTCAAAATTTTTCCATTGTCAAATAAAGGGAATTTTTACCCCTCTTAGCTGCCAATCCCTGAGAAAAAGAATTTCCAGCCAAAATAGGTCGATTTTATTTCCAAGGAGACATTTGAGACATGTATTGCCAAATTTTAACTCCAACTTCTTCGCATCCCATCCAAGAGAATTTTTGAAAAGGGTTTAGGGGGAGATTTAGAAAACTTGAAATTATTTTATATACAGACGGAGAATTTTATTACCTTCAGTCTGATGTATCACAAGGTAGATGTTGCTATTTGAAATTTTCAAGTAGGGTAGGGTGGGGGCAAAGGGGTTGGAGATGAAAATTTGGCGATACGTGTCTTAGATGCCTCCTTCGAAATAAGAATCGACCTGTTTTCGCTGGAGAATCTATTTCCCAAGAATCGGGAGTTGATATAGGGAAAAAGCTTTCTTTTCATTATACGGGGTGTTTATAAGAATCTGTGATCGCGGCAGGCATGGGTCAGGCCGAAAAACGCAGAACAGGCGGAATTGTGGTGATTGAAAGCGGATTTCAAAAGCGATGCGATCATAGACATTTGTAAACACCCGGTATTATTGAGAGAATTTGAGAAGGGCTGAGAGGTGATTTGAAAAAAATTTAAATAGTTCTACAGAAAGAGAATTTTATTACCTCCAATTTGATGTATCACAACATAGGTAGTGCTATTTGAGACTATCAAGTAGGATAGGGTGAGGGCGAAGGGGTTGAAGATGAAAATTTGAGGGTGTGTCCTAGATGTCCCCCTCAAAAAAAAAAATCACCCTGTATAGCCCAGGCACAATAGGCAACGTGCTCATGCCATTTGAAAGCTGTTGAAAAACTGCTGAAAAGGGGAGTATTGGAGACAGTTTCCTCGGCGTCGAGTGCTGTACCATGACGGTGTTCTAAATCAGCAAATCACCAAGGAGCACATGAAATTTCACCTCAAAAAAGTACATCTACCCTTGAGCTATGTCGTTTACTTCGTAGGAGACCCTGTATAATGACTTGGGCTAATTAATGACGTAAAATATATATCATAAATATAAGACCGTACGCAGTTGGAAATACGAAGTGTAAATGAATCTTGGGATGAATTGGTGCAATTAATTCAGTAATTGCCAAATTTGATTTTTCCTAGATTTTAAATGCCGGGACGCCATGTTGCATAAGAGGGAGATGTCACATCACAACAGGGGATGATCCCCCCCTCCCGCCGGCATAAGGCAAAGCAAGTAGAGTGAGGTGAGGTGAGGTATGTGCGTTGAGAAAGAACTTGATGAGTGACCTCGAAGCTGGTCTCTCGATAGTTAGTCCCATCAGATACCTGAGTGAACTGGTAAGTTTTGAAAGTAAGTGCAGTAGAATTAGGGAGATTATAGTTGAATATAATGATGCATTCTGTATCAGAGCCTGTGGCCTTTACCATGATGAGCGCCCAGTGCCCCCAGCTAGCAGAAATAACCTAGCCACGACATAGCCTATAGCCAGCCACGAAGGGCTACGCTATGCGCGACAACATGAGGCTCACCCATTTTGCTGTGGCTGGTGCGACGCCATCTCAATGCAGCCCACCCAAACCGGTGTATAAGTCTAAGGGGTCCCCATGTGGGTAATTACTTCCTTTGGGGGTATATGAAGTCTGATCTATGAATATAGGAAGTGATCAACAGTTGAAGGCACATTTGAAATTGTTTTAAGAGCAAAAGAACGTCTGTAGCCGCTGTAACTGAAACTTCACTTTATCCGCGCAAGTCATCACATCGAGACTAGGGCTGGTAGGGCGATTGTGAGATTTCACAATCGACAATCGATTGTTGGGGAACAATCGATTATACCGATTAATCGATTGTTTCGATTAATCGATTGTACAATAATCGATTGTCCAATAATCGAATATTTTGTTCAAACGGGTGTCCAATAATCGATTATTTTGATTACGATTGTCCAATAATCGATTATTTTGTTCAAACGGGTGTCCAATAATCGATTATTTTGATTATTCCATTGTCCAATAATTGATTATTTTGATTGATCGATTGTCCAATAACCGATTATTTTGATTATTCGATTGTCCAATAATCGATTGTCGATCCAGAATTTAGAAACATTGTTGGATTTTTCCTTGTTCAATAATAATTACCAGCTTTGATATTCGTAACGAAGGTGACATTAGTTTTCAGGTAAGAGGGACACTGATTTTCTCCTGAAAACTTGCAGCCATAATTCAATTCCCTCGTCAAGAAATCTTCTTTCATACAGGAAGAGGTACATATATCTTAAAATGATCAGTTTGAATGGTTCACTTTAAGGCAAATTGATTTCCGACGAGTTCCATCTCCAGACCTGATTTCGGGGGTTATTCAGATCTGCGTCATTTTTTATGCAGTCTTAATTTCAAGTTTTCTTCGGCATCAATTTCGAAGACATATTCTCTAGTTCCTTGAAGCTTTAGCTTTAACATGAGCTACAGATTATATAAATTGGTCAATAAGGAAAAAAGCTATGACCAAAAAAGCGAAAAGTTGTTTTTTCAAATCACCCTTCAGTGAGGAAAGATAATCGGAAAATTGAAAAACCGTTTCGAGATATGGGTGTACCAACCTCCCTGGACCAGTTGAAAATATTCAACAACTTGTTTTTTCAAATTGGAAGTTACTCAAACTTTTTAGTTTTTGCAGAGTTTTACGCGATGCCCTGTATAACCAACACAGAAGATTTTAACTTGATTCTGTATCCGTCCTTTGATAGACAAAGAGCGCAGGTATGTGAGAAAAGAAAAAAATTGGAGTTAGTCCTATTTTTCCGGGAGCTAGGGCACTTTGAACTTCATTAAAATTTTTCGGTGGGCCACTTCAATTGTTCAGTAGTCTATTTTCAACAAACTTTAATTCAATTGTACATATCTTATCATCAGTATTAAACTTGTCAATATCAATCCGTGATTGTATTCTTCACCTGTGTGTGTGTGATCGTCCCCTGCACAAGAACACTCAACAAATGTAATTCCGTAATTAATTCTCGTGTAGTGACCTGCGACATCTTAGCGAGTGCACTAGAGGTAATTAACTATTAAAATCGTCCTTAAAAATATTTCGTGTTTTTAACGGTCGAGGATAGCTAAAAGGTTAACCCACCCCAATCTCCTTCTGAGTTACGGGTCACTTTGGGCCAACGAATTTCTTTGTGGGATTCACTAGCGATAAGTGGTTTATAATAATAATATTGGTACTATTTACCTATTCCAATGTGAGCTGTTATGAAGTATTTATTTTTCTTCAGAGATTGTAATAGTAGTTTATGGTACGAGTTGGCTGTTACATAAGTGGTTTTCAGACACAAAGCCGAAATTTGCAGAACGAGGGCGCAGCCCAAGTTCTGTAAGAGGCTGAGTGCCGGAAATCATCTTGTGTAACAAGCCACGAGTGTTCTACAACATTTTACGTGTTTGTTGCATTGCAAATTGTAAAATTTTCATAATTTTTGAGGTTATTCTGACAAGTGTCAATTTAAATACATAAACTGTAATATCCATATACAACTTATGATAAAGTCATTACATCTTATGAATCAACACAACAAACACGTAAAAGAAAATGTAACTATAAACCTCTACCCCTACATACTCAAAATCATGATTTTCAGAAATAGTCCAGGAATTTTAGCTGATTAAATCGCAAATAGCGAACAAAAATGAAAGCCAGCCGGATTTTTGTATATAAGCTCAGTTAAGCATGTAGTTCAACATAGTAAAAGTCCTCAAGAATCCGGTGTGAGCTTCGGCTGTTGTGGCCTCGACAAGAACTTGAGGATCAGTTTTTCGTGTTTATCTCGTAAACGATGGCACTTGGAAAATTGTTGGAAATTGTATTGTCTACGAGAAAGAACCTCACATATTTCATCATCAGTCCACTCCTTCTTCGTCAAAACAGAAGAAAATCAAAATAGTCCAGATGCTCGATGCTGAAGACTGTATGGACCTTGAGTTTTATGATGGCAGAGTGCCACTTCGTAGAGGTGTTGTTTGATCCACTCTCTTTTAATTGAAACTTGAAGCCATCAATACGAACTATGCCGGCGGCATATACAGGGTGAAATAAAAAAAAAGATGAACATTTGTACCTCAAGAGCCAAAATAGGTGAAGACATGTAAATCGCCATAAATAATTCTGATTTCATGGTCATGAAGTCGTCGTAAGCTTGAATTGAATATCTTGAGCCGTTCTTGAAATATCTTCAAAAGACTGAAGTTTTTACCTAAGAAAAAATTCTTTCGTCTACTTATCAGAAAAAAAGTTGACTGTGTTTTTCCTAAAAGTAGTTGGCCTAGAGAGGGTTTTTCACTGTAATTTCATTTTAAATGTTATTTATCATTGTTTCGATTCAAAACACCAAGTTTCGATTCAATATCTGAAGAATTACTGATATACGGAAAACAATTTTTTTTCGTAACGACTTCAGTCTTCTGAAGATATTTCAGAAACGGCTCAACATATTTGATCCAAGTTCACGACAACTTTATGATCATTGAATTAGAAATATTTTTGGCGATTTACATGTCTTCACCTATTTTGGTTCTTGAGGTACATTTGTTCAACTTTTTATTTTTATTTCACCCTGTATATGCCGCCGGCATAGTTGGTATTGATGGCATTAAGTCTCAATCAAAAGAGAATGGATCGAACAACACCTCTACCAAGTGGCACCCTGCCATTATAAAACTCAAGGTCCGTACGGTCTTCGGCATCAAGCATCTGGACTATTTAGCTTTTCTTATGTTTTGGCGAAGAAGGAGTGGACTGATGATGAAATATGTGAGGACCTTTCTTGTAGACAACACAATTTCCAACAATTTTGCTTCAAGTGCTTTTCCCCCAAGTGCCATCGTTTACAAGATAAACACGATAAACTGATCCTCAAGTTCTTCTCGAGGCCACAACGGCCGAAGCTCACACCGGATTCTTGAGGACTTTTACTATGTTGAACTACATGCTTAACTGAGCTTATATACAAAAATTGGGTTGGCTTTCATTTTTGTTCGTTATTTTTTCTTATAATTCCTGGACTAAAAATTCTCTTAAAAAATCGAGCCCGGACCTGAATGAGAATAAGATGAAAATAAGAAGTAAAAACTGAAATCTGCTGTAAAAGGCCATTTTCTATTATAAATAAACATGGGCTGTAAAAATGCTGAGATGCTAGCTATTACCGTGGGCATTATTCGCTTTGCTGTTTGTTTATTGTTACTTTGTCCTCCTCAATAACTACTATTTGCTCTTCAGCCTCATAAATAAACATGGGATGCAATAAGAATCTCCACTCTTTGAATAACGTGAACTTTATGAAGCATTCTCCAGCATCAGGTTTGTTGAATATTTAATTGATTCACTAAACGTCTTACTTCTTTGGTTCTGATTAGAGCTGAGTCTTTTGTACATGACAGCGGCTGTTTTTGTCCCCCGCGAGTTTTGAACAACCCGTGCTTTGCCGCAACAACCGATCTTTTTTTTTTGTCTTGGCTCGGCGTCTGAGAAACTCCCATTGTATTTTGTTATTACGTTCCATTTTTGCCTCATCCCGTTGTATTTTCGGCGCAGATCGGCGCTTAATTTTAATCGGATTAAAATGCGGTGTTGTCTGCGCATCGCTTCCACGGCGGGAATATCTTCCAGCCGGAAGCTTTTGTTGCGAAATACTTGATTGAATCGGACATCAGAGGGCGGCCGGTCCCCCCACAAACTTTGATGTTTCAATTTTTGTTCTTCTCTCTGCTGCTGCTGCTGCTGCTCCCTCACACTACTACCATATACCTGTGCCGCCTCTCTCTAGGTCCGAGCAGCTACAGAGCGCTATAAAGAGAATAAAGAGATTTTATTAAATTACGAGACCGTGTTTTGTTTGGAAAGCTTCTTGTGTGTGCAAGAGTGGTAGTAGCCTTTCCTCGCGCTGTCACTTTTCTCCACGCGTGTTTGGTGTTTGCCGATAGAACCCGAGACGCAATCATGGCCGGCCAATTATTTGATTGATTTATTTTTTTTTTGGCCGCCTCTCTCCCGTGTGTTCAAGGAATTCCCTATTGGTGTCGTCTCTCTCTCGGTGCGCTATTTCCAATAAAACGCTTGTACTTTCTGCACAAGACAGGCAGGCACGTGGATCTATCTGCATTGCAAAATTGATTATTCGTCTGGATGTTTGTTTGTTTTTAATGTTTTAACGTCGTCGTAAATGAAATCAATTATATGCCGCGACGATTCTATTGCTTTTGCGGATCGATTTAGGTGCTTGAAAACCAATTTTAATTCGTCATCGTCTCGCTGAACAATTGCGCCGGGATTTCACCTCTATCGGCGTGTAAACAATGAAGTTCGAAACCCTTTGAACTGAGATCAGTTCTCTTCCGTCAACAATATACCTGAACCAAATGTTTTGCTTTGCTAATTGCCCTCGGCGACGACTTCGTTTCAATTTAGACAAGCTAAGGGCAGGCCCGGATTGGCCCACCGGGAAGTTCCCGTAAGGCGGCCTACGGAGGCCAGTGGCCTTGGTAATGTTTTTTTTTTATGTTCTTATAGAAACTCTGAAGTTGGTCTAGTAAAAACGGATTTTCGGAAGTGAAAAAGACACATTGAGTATTATTATTAATTCATTCCTTTAAATATAAGAGAAGTTTCCTCCAATAGATAATTCTAGAATTATTATTAATAAAGCATAAAGCTACTTTAGCAGCAATATGACACAGACACAAGAAGAGGAAATCGAAAAAGAAGGAAGGCAGAGAGAACAATGCTCAACATTCCAATTACGCCATCTTCGCAACTGCTTAAAATATGTAAGAATGACGTGATACCTGCTTGAAAAGTACAACTTGTACGGTTTGGGGTACAAGCCCTTAGTCCTTTACACTTGGCCTGCAAGTGAATCCTCATTCTGTGACCCAAGTGGAATGCGAGAGGAGTTTTTCAAAATGGGAAATATTAAAAAAGCCGGCTAAGATAATAGTGCGGCGGTTAGTGAACGATTTTGAGACCCACCTTGCATTTTATTGCAGAGTTGTAGTACATAGTTACTTCCAGCTTACTTTTAAGAAGTGGAAACAAGGTTGCAAACCCGGGAGAGCAGCAGTATAGCGAGTTGTCTACCTAACAGGGGTAGATTTCAAAACCTCAACAAACCGTTCGTTTCGGTGACTTTCATGGGCCGGGATCGGTCCTCCACTTGACATTTACTAGTTACGGGCATATATCGACCTTGGCGATGAGTTGTGACAGCGGGTTGCCCATCTTTCAGGGGCACAAACAGAAATCACCGGAATCACAGTTAGTCCGGACGTTACGGGGCTACAACCTTGCAAAACAAGATCAAGCGATGAGGCTTGTCACAAAATGTTCATTAGGCCCCTGAGCAACTTTTAAGAGGTGATGTCTGAAATTCCAACCCCTGAACCAAAAAAGGTGGAGTCCTGAAAGTCACAACATAAGTTCACAATTTGATGTTTGTAAGGATACAATAAACCGCGTCTCCATATCTTTAGCCGTTTCTGAGAAATCCTGAAATTGGTGGTCAGCTTCATAGAAATTCACATTTTTCAAAAAATCTGTAATTTCCGAGGTGATTTCCTAAGATATTTCAGTGAAATTTGGTAGTCCCTTGAAGAGTGAAGTCAAGAATGGAATGCCGTTTGTTGCTATTGTCCCTGTCCACTATCTTCGAAAATATGACAGTCAACTCTTTTTCTTCTCATGGCCGCCATCTTGAAGTCACCCATTATTGAATAAGTGAGGAATTAATCTGTACTTATGATAATGGTCATAGGCAATAGTCTTAGTGTAAAAATAATCATTCCCAGTGAGAATAGTGGCAATTCTGTAAAATTTAAAGGCCCCTTAAAATTTTTAAAGGCGTCGGTCACCTAGGAACGATGAGAAATGGGCTTCACGATTGGCTGATTTTCTTTTAACGGCCTTTAAATTTTAACGGGTTTGATACAGAATTGGCCCTTATATCCCTTTAAATCGACTATAATCCCGGCTATTTAAAAGTATGAAGTTTTATAGTGAACTACCAATTTTTTCAGAATATTTTCAGGCTATTTCAGGCAAGACTAAACTTGAATCAAAATGGTTTTGTATCCCTTTTCAAGAAAGATAGGGGATAATTCTAAACACCCTCCTCCATCTATTCAATGGTCATTGTGACCATGGTGAGCGCCAAAGCTCTGTGAAACTCGTGAAAATGTGTCCAACGGTCCTACAGCTCTTTTTGGTCAATTAAAAAGAAGTTGCTCACTGGGTATAGTTATTTTTGCATCTGTATTATTCCTTAAGACCATGATTTGTATTCCCAATTGATTTTCCAGTTATTCAATAATGGGTGGATTCAAGATGGCGGCCATAAGGAGGAAAACAGTTGACTGTCGTATTTTTGAATATAGCAGGCAAGGACGGTGGCAGCACACGGCATTCTCTTCCTGACTTTACTCTCTAAGGTTTTATCGAATTTTATCCGAATATCTTGAAAAATAACTGAGTTATTGAAAATGATGATAGAAACACTATGATTCCGATATCATTTGTTTGTGCCCCTGGAAGGTAGACAAGCCGCTCCCACGACCCATCGCCAAGGTCGACATATGCCTTGAACTAGTGACCTGACCTGACGGCCCCGTGGCGCAGGCGGTCGAGTGGCTGCCTGCGACGCGGAAGTCCCGGGTTCGATTCCCGGTAAAAAGTCTGGGTGTTGTGTTGTCCGAAATTTGCACTTTTCTGAATTTGTAAACTTGATAAATAAACGGGCAAACTCCTATGGCGAGAAAAAGCCCATAAGGAGAAAAACATTTATTATTATTATGCCTTGAACTAGTAAATGCCAAGTGGGGGACCGATCCTCGTCCATAGAAGTCACCAAAACGGACGAATTGTTGAGGTTTTGAAATCTACCCCTGTTAGGTAGGCAACCCGCTGCTCTTCCGGGGTTACAACCTCGTTTCCACTTCTTAAAAGAAAGATGGAGGTATGTACTGCAACTGTGCCAAGTTTGAATGCTCTAGAATAAAATGCAAGGTAGGTTTGACTAACCGCCGCACTATAAGGCCTTTCAGACGATCATTTGGATCAACCAATAATTATGGCAACCAAAAAAAGTATCCTCGCTGATATTCATAACGAAAAAATCATTAACAGCTTCTAGATTACTATACAAACTCGAGATCAGAACTCCATCATAGACACGTTTTCCGCCTTAATGCAGGAAGCTCATCAGTGCGTAAGCATTTGGGGCAGACACAGACGAGACTGGTCCGATCGAATAAGAGTCAGAGATCCACAAAGTACAGACGAAACTTTTTCTCTCGTTCACAGATTTCGAAAATTTAAGGCTCATCAGCTGAAACATCAGGTATTAACTCGGGTAATAAGCTCAAGAGTGACTCAAAACAAACATCACATAAAAAATCAAGAGTTCCATCAAAGCTGATCCAAATCTGAAACGCCCGCAAAATTCTGTTTGTGAAGTATTAAAAATCAATTTCACTTCGAATGAATCATACATTATTATTCAATCGTGAAGTATTCCAACCACAACTGCATGTCTAGGAAGAAGGAAAAGTTCTTGATCATCTGACCTGACCTGTTACTAATTGTAGGTATGATTTTCCTGGGTAGAATGGAGCCCCTTAGAAGTCGCACAACTGTATACAAGAGCCAGAAATAAACTGCTTGATTTAGAAAGGGTGGTGCTGTTTTTTCAGCCTCAATACTTTTGTTCGTTTCCAGAGTTGCTCTCCTAATACCTTGAACATGTCACCGCTACCAAAGTTTAATTTTATTTCTGAGAGTGAGAGCCATCCTTGCAGATATTTGATGTTTGTTCCACCATGGTTTTCGCAGCTTTGGTTAGTCTGTGTTCCCTAGCGTCTCGTCCCAAGCCTCCAAATACCACTGTGAAATGTCCGCTGTCCTAGGTCATTATGCAAATGACAGATCCCCAAGGAATAGTGGTCAAGGTATCTCATACACTACGTTGCAGTTTCCAGGTGGATTATGAATTCATAATTATTACTGTTACGACACTTTGCAATTTTCAGGTGCTGGGCTTGAGCAAGCGTCCATCTTGCACCAAATTACAAAATTACCCGGAATAACAAAAAGTTTATGTGCCTACCAAGAGTAACGCGGGTAATTTGAACAAAATTTGCATATAATGTTGCAGGTGAATAAACACTACTGCACAACTGCTAAGTAATATTTTGGTCTTCACCTGCATACTTTTTCATTTTATCCTGCAATATGTGTATTACACAGGGTGTTAAGGCAAAACTCTTGCTGCCTCCACCTTCAGGTTCTAAGCTCACTTCTCCCTTCTGACGTTAGACCATAAACTTACCTACGCCCTTACTCGCTATTTTGAAATATCCGCAACATAATTTACACAACAGGTCTTTTAGATCCTCCCGCACGGAAGAAGTCACCCCAGGGTGGAGTAGAAGTATGGCGTTGTCGCGTGGACACTCTGTACGTACTGCGAATATAAAAATGGGTTGTATTCACATGCAATGCAGCCAATTATATTAACGACGCCAACAACCTGAAAACTAAAACTGAAATAATTGTTTTAAATGCAGTTGCAACAAATAATGCCACAGCACCGCACCCCCACCACCACGGCCCACGGCCGTCTAGTACGAAGATTAAACTTTCGAGTTTGCACCACCAGCAATTCAGGACAATAGAATGTTATGCATGAGCATAAAATGGTGCATGCATGTGAATGTATTATTTAGCACACATGGTCTGTAAATTCGCATTACAAATGCAAAAGTTTGGCATTTTATTTCAGCCCTGTCGCTGTCCCAAAAATATGAAGTAAGTATCTGTCTACTGGACTGCATGCTCAACTGCGTAAGTACTGAAGACACTAAGATCAACGACAAGACCATTGTTATAGATTTCCAAGCCATAGAGCCTAGTAGTTTTGGTGGGGACCCACTATAAGCTTACAGACCTCACAAAGTAATTATGGAGACATGAGTGAGCACTGAAGACACAAAAACTCCTGAGGGTCCCTAGATCTCTGGAACTCACAAGACGACTATGAGGGCTACAATGAACACACAAAAAAAAATACCCCGGGGTGGCCCACTAGACCTTCGGACCAAACAAGAAAATGTTTGGTGTTTCACCAAGTCCCAAAACGCAAAAACGCTCGTACTATAGGCTTACGAATTTCATCAGATTACCATGTGGCATAGGTGCTCCACCACAGGCGTAAAAAGAGTCCTGAGAGCTCACTAGGTCTTCAGACCAGAAAAGATGACTCAGGCAATAACTCCAGTCAAGCTGTGGTTTGAATAAATTCTGCCAATAGGAGAAGCTTGCAAAAGATTTGTTCTGACGAAAGGTGGTGAAAATAAACTTTTTGACCTGAGATGTACACCGGGTACACGGAAATCGATCATGTCCACGATTTCAGGGCAGTCAACCTCTCCACACAAGATCTTATAGAGGACGACTACAGAGTGAAGAGCTCTACGGTTGTTGAGGCTCTGCAGCTGAAACCTGCTAAGCAGCTCTCCATTTGGAAAACCTGTTGCAGGGTAAACACCGTCGAGCCTGGAAGATTATAATGCCTGAATGTTATCTTTCAGGTGCTCAATCGTCTGTGGGTTACCTGCGTACACCTTACTCTCTAGCTAACCCTGAAGAAAAAATCTGAGGGCGTCAATTCACACGATCTTGGCGGCCAGTCTACATCGCAGTTTCGAGAATATCAGAAATGTTTCCGAGCATATCTTGTTCGAGACAGCAGCAAATTGGAGACACAGAACAGGTATGTGAACATTGAAGTCTCTGCTCGTCGATTTGTCTGGTTCCGATCATCAGGTTCCAAGTTGCCCTTTAGCGAACTTCGTAATATGTAGTTTTTTGTGGGCCTCATAGAAGATTCCATTTACCGTATAGTACTGCCGGAATGCAACATTTTTGAGACACGTGTATATGCTTGTCACACGCGTACACACATAACCTGTACACATCGTCAACACGAGTACTAAAATATGAAGTTGTCTCCAAAGACATAGGTATCCGCAAGTCAACGATACCCAATTTGCTTCACTTATTCCCATCAGTCTTTTGCATTATCACCTCAACTACTTTTAATGATGTCGTGGACTAAAACCGCTGACAGAGACCTACTAAGCCAGACTAAAAAAAAATGTATTGGATCTACCACGACCAATTTCGCTTTTATTTGGCAAGGCTCAAACAGAGAACTGTTTCGCCTCGACGTACTTTGCTAATGCTGATTGAACTTATTATTATTTTTCTAACAATCATTGTTGCTGCTTGGTAATGAAAAACCGGCGAATGTTATTGAAATGATGTTCAGTAATTTGGCTTGTTATACATTATATTCATTTTCGTTCATCACCGCTGATTTGGACGCATCTTTACGTGGTGGTCATGTGGGTTGGGTTTCGATGACCACAACAGCCCATCCATACAAAGTTTGAAACACACAGCTATTTGCATTCCAATACGCAACCCCCATTCATTAGTCGATACGTGAACTCGATACGGTGCTAGGAGAGAATCGAACGGAGCGCACGGAAGAATTATTCAGTTGTTTCAGTACCTATAATACGTGAGTGCTTCACTGGTCAAGTTCAATACTATTACTAAGTATATACATTAAAAGAGCTGAAAACCTTTTAAAATCACTATTCCGTACATCATTTTCTTCTTGAATTTTTCTCGCTCCGGCAAAGTATCAACCCATCAACTTGCATGAAGCTAAAACGGACGGGGAATTATCGTATAGGTGGAACTCCAGCGCAATAAATTGCAGTTCCAGAGGTTAGGAGAAAAATGAGGGAAAAGGGAGGGGGCGAACGCGAGAAAGGATAATTTGGAAGTTTATTGCTGTGGCGCGCACGATGCGCTGTCGTTGTCGAATTTGAGCCAAGACGAGCTCAGAAGCAGCTCCAGCAGCGGCGAATTCCACGACATCATAAAGCGTTTTATGTTAATTTCTTTACACAGACGAATTTGGATATTTAACGTAATAATACACTTGTAGTGAGATGACAAGTTATTAAGGCGGCATTTCTCGGTATACGGCGTCGTTGCGCCGTTTCCACGGCCGCGCCGTCACCGCCACCAGCTTCCCTTACACCAACTCCTGTTATATTTAATGTGAATTTATTACTGTCGAGTATCTTTCAAGTCGGCGCGGCTTTCGCAGGGTTGATTGTATAGAGGCGAAAATCGCGTAATAAATTTCGCCAGGGTGACTGCTCTAACGCACCTACAACTGAACACCGCACGCCGGCACCGTCGCCCATCCATTGTCGGTGCTAGGGGGGTCGACCTGAACATCACCGTGCCAGGGTTCAACTTTGATCCACATCACGGAGCTAAACTGTTTTGTTTTATTCACACTACACCATTGTGTCGCGTTGAACCAAATTTGGCGCCCAATGTGGGGCTCGGCTGGTTTTGGATAATCTAATTTTGATATTTGGCGCCCAATGTGGGGCTCATTTCTGAAAAATTCATTTTGAAATGAGTTCATTTCAATTTCTGAAGGACATGAAACCTTTTGCTAGAGTTAGAGCGCGCATTGTGATCCAGTCATCTTGTTACATTGATGCGACTTTTTATCTTGAAGAAAATTCCAGTTACGGGTCGAACTGTCGAGACTAAAGTAGGTAATTCAAGTATAGGAGTCAGATAGAGAGGACCAAACGGGGACACGGACCAGGTATCAACACGTGGGACGTGGGTTATCCAGGGAAAAGTAAACCTCATGAACTGTTTTATTTTTCCAAATTCAACATCTACCGAAGTCTACAGGTACTCAGGGCTGTCAAAAATGGGCCCCTTGTCCTTGACAAAAACTATCGTAACAGTGGATTTCTACGAGCATTCCACAGAATGGGGATGGGTCAAAACGAATGCTAGAGAAGAAGACTGGTTGCGGTCCACAGAATGGCGGGGCCCCTACATACTAAAATAGCAGAGGAGCATAATATCACGTGGATCTTATTCTCTACACTCAGGATATAATAGATGGAATCTACTCATGGGAAGTCTTGGACAAAGAAGGAAACTTCAACGATGAGCTTGAAACGACCCCAGCTATCGTCTTGATCCCTGAATGGGTAGGCAACCCATTATACTGGCATTTAATTCAACTTATTTGAATTAAATCACTTTTCCCGCTTTTGGAACCGCTTGGCCGATGATCATCTAGTATCAGGACGACATCCCGTTGTGCCTCTCTTCTTGTTGTTCGATTATAGAGTTCTCGAGATTGTTGAGACAGGTCTGACTCCGAGTTTGAACGCAATAAGACACAGTTAAAGTTTTAACGTAACATCAATCTATTGACTTCTATGTACAATTCAAAATGTTTAAATAATGGCTCGCTCCTATACCTAGTCCTACCTTCACATCGCAGGCTAAATTATCTAAAAGATCTAACCTATTCCCGAAGAGATAACTTTCCCCTAATTATTTCAGACGTCCCAACACCCCAACCCTCCGACAAACACCTGACTCTACACCTTGACCGACATTTAATTCTGACTGGCTCTCGCGGTTCAAAGTTCCTTCCGTGGTTAAATCAGATCCAACATTTATGTTAGTGTTAGAGGTTATGTTAGGGTTAGGCCCGGCTTCTAGACACTGCAAAGAGAAGAGTGACTTCGACCACGAATGCAATCTAAGATTTTTGGGCCGGTGTGTGCGGTGGCCCCCTTTTTGTGGAGCCTCTTTTCAAAGGCTAACGCTCTTTTTGGGCTATGGTTCTCTTTTGCCCGTTTGGAAGGGATTGGATATGGCTGGCCTTTGTGGGGGCTTTAAACCTGTTTTCGCCGTGAATTGCCCCCAACGCTCAGAAAGATTCCCATGATCGAAAGTGCCTATAACCGGAAATGTTGAACCAAATTTCGCCCTTCCAAAACTTTCGAACCGATGGTGTACGCGAAACAAATTACTCAAATCAAGGTACTAATTTACTGTGGAGAACGTTTTGAGCACGCCCCGTATACGCGCTAGTTCGTTGTTGTTTAGCAATTTGTGAGAGAAGGCCGCAGCCAGGAAAAACAAAACGCAGAGAATAGACTATACAGGGTGTTCGTCGAGAAGCCGATGCGGAGAGGCGTCGAAATAATCTTTGCCCTAACACGAAATAATCGCCGTCTACACTATTCCTGATCGAGCCCTAATAACAATTCATTTTTACAAAGTCCCTATTTAAACGATGGCGTCGTTGGGGACCGGATTGAATTCATCAGTTTCGGATAAGAACGTTTCCATTCCCGGGACAATTCTACATGGAAATATCAGGAACTGTCGTGGCGCTAAAACAAAATTATTAGTTTCAAGGAGGGGGGGGGGTGTCCATCAATCCGATCAACAATTGCGACTCTACGGCAGGGTCCGAACCCCGATCTCAACGCGATTCTATTTTATTTCAATTACTTGATTTTTCACGTAGTTCTCAAAATTTACATTTTCCGAATAACTAGGAACTTCAGAAACGCAGAGGAAGCTCACCCGCGAGTTTCCAGATCTAACCTACTAGGTCCGGTGCTCTGAGTACCGCAGTCACAAAGCCAAGTCCAGAGGGCCCAAGAGCGCGAATACCTTTCTATGAAGGTATCCAACAAAGGACGAGGCTTGCCAGTGGCTGTACCTGACGGCAGACAGTAGCGCAGACACCAGCACGTGCAGGCAGATTCAGAAAGCACGCGTGAGCCCCATCATACATTTTTCCGACAAAGCCTAACCGTAAGCAACTATCCCAACTCACCAAGACTAACCTCCCGCTCGTCGAGGTCATCACTCCGCCACACGAGATACCGAAACGAGAGACCTCATTTCTATCGGGCCTGGTTCATTTAGGGGTTTTAACTCGACATCCTCGAGGTGGGCTAGAACTCACCGTGGAGGGAACGCGACTCAGCATCCTGGAGGGGGTTCGAAACTCTTCGTCAACGGGTCCCAACTCTGCGACTTGGAGAAGGGTCGAAACTCAACACCGGAAGGGTCTTGGCACATCGACCTGGAGAAGGGCTGGAACTCGTCGCCGGAGGGCTCTGACTCGACACCTGGAGGCGGATCAAGACTCAACGTCCAAGGGCTCTGACTCGACATCCTAGAGACGGGTTGCAACTCAACGGGGGAAGCAACTCATCAGTCTCTCGGAGGGTCAAAACTCAACCTGGAGGGTTCTCGACTCAGCGTGCCTCCAAGGGGACCAAAACACGACTCCGAAGGGTTCCAACTCGGCTTTCTCCAGGGGGCCTTTGAGACACATCAGCCGGGGGAAATCGACTCGTCATTTTCCAAGTGGGCTGGGACTCATCATTGGGGCTTCGACGCTTCGGCCTCCAGGAGGGTCGCGACGCAACATAAACGGGTTCTAACTCAGCTTCCTCGAAGGGGACTAAAACTCTTCGCTAACAGGCCCGCAGAAGCACTCGGCAGCGGACGTGACAAGTCGGGAGCGGACGGCAGCCCAGGAGGATCGGTCCAGGTACCACGGTCAATCTCCGGCGATATCCTCCATTCCAAGCAATTCGGAATATTTTATTGCATCCAAAACGACCGCGAACGGCGTATAGACGGCTCAGGTAATCTGAGAAGCCGCTGAAGAATGCGACCGGCGGTGTTAACACGTGTGAATCGGATGGTGGCGGACAGCGGGCAGCGGGCGGTGGCCGATGGCGTGTCAACACAGTGGGAGTACGGCAGCAACTAGCTGAGTCAATGTGCGGGTGCTTTACTTCATATGCACCAATTCACCATTTCGTCGGACATCAAGCAGGAACGGTTGTTGAATGTCGATGATGGGCCAGTAAATTATGTTATAGAGCTTTGCGGGATTTACACGAATGAATTAAATAACTAGCGACATCTTTTAATGATGCCTGGACTCTGAATATTCACATTCTCATACCTCGATTTCACGGCTTTGAATTATTTTCCTCCGGATTATTTTCGGCCCGCCAAATGCGGGTGGCTTCAAGCTATGTCTCAAAATCAACATGGATCTGGATCATCAATGTAACCGGTATTCTGCCGCGGCTCAATAGCTCTTGCCACGTGATCAGAGTTGTAAGTCATCACATGGCTCTTCAATCTGTAAAAGTTTTTTATTTTGCCTACATTCAGAGCATTCTCTCGTACGGGTTGATCTTTTGGTATCCTTCGGTACTACGGCATCGCGTTTTTGTTGCCCAGAAAAGAATTTTGAGAACGATGCTGCGGCTTCCTCGTGAGACTTCATGCAGGCCATACTTTCGGAAACATCAGATTATGACACTGCCTTCGCTGTATATTTATAAGCTGTTGATGTTTGTTCGCGGACATGATCTGTTCTTGAAAAACTCCGATGTCAATGGACATATGAAGTTGCCGGGGCACAATGATTTGAGCATTCCAAGACAAAAAACCGCTAAGTTTAAAAAATGGCCACAATACCGTGCAATTCTGGTTTATAATGCTTTGCCTCTCCATTTGAAACAAATTTAAAATGAAAACGTGTTCAAATCTAACTTGAAAGATTTTCTGACATCTAGGTCGTTTTAAAGCCTCGATGAGTATTTGAATGACTCTGTTGCTTGAGTGTATTTCATGTTCATGTGTTGTATTTGTGTAATTGATAATTGTTATGCATTATATAAATCTTTCTTTGTTGACGATATATCTTTGTCCCTTGTGGAATTTATGATAATAAACTATATATTTATTTATTTATCAAGCCACAAAGAAGCTGACAGAAAAAGTGCCACTAGTCGTGGTGAGGGGATTATAAGGAGAATAATCTGAATGATGTATACCAATCCCCCAACAAATCTACAAATCATGGAAATTGCAAGAACATGGAGCTCTAAAATCGGAGTCATACTGGTGGAACGAGATGATAGCGGAGTTCTGAAGTGCAAACAAGCCAAGCGGAGGCTCTCCAGAGCACGACAAAAGAGATACGCCAGGGAGATTCAAGGTGAAGCGAAATTCTATAAATCAGCCAGAAAAAAAAAACGCTTCGTCCCATGATTTCAGAAGTAGACCGAAAGATCGTATATAGGCTTTGCAGAGACCTGGACATAAATCTGTGAGGTAACGCTTACCAAATTGCGACAAAACCTATGGATGACAGACCACTTGGTCGATAGATCAGTGTAAAAGAGATGGAAGAAAGCTCGTTTTTATCGAGCTTTTCGTCGCTCACCAAATGAGAATAAAATGAAATAAAGGTTCACATCAATGTTAAAATTTCACCTTTGACTCAGGATGAACCAAGTGCGGTTTGTAAGAAACTAAGCAACAAGAGAGCGCCAGATAGTGACGACGCCGCACCTGAGGTTGCAAATATATGGGCGTGGAGCTGTGCCCGGAGTACCTTCTGAATCCGGAAAGCGACTTTCCCGGAAAAAAATTGGAAGATGGCATATGTGATTCTGCTGAGGGAGTCTGAGAAGAAGGTAGAGGATCCCGGTGAATTTCGGCTCAACTGCCTGATTGAAAATCTTGCAAAAATCTACTAGAAGATAATTCTGAACAGAATCATCAAAGAGTCATTGATAGGTGACTAAGGGACAGACAAATCAAAATAGGTGTTGAGAAAGCCATGGCAGCGGGAGTGCCACAGAGGTCGGTGGAGGGGCCCACCTTCTAGAATACAGCTTATGTCAAAGTGCTGAGACTTCCAGCCCTCAGGGAGTCGAGGTCGTCGCTTTTGTAGACAGCCTATCTGGCAAGTATAATCACCAGTCGAAAGAGCTTTGGGTCACTAATGGATTTATGATGTAACCTAGGAGCAGAAATCTAGTTCGATACAAAATATATAGGCGGTTCCAGAAAATAGCGTCCACGGTGAAATTCGCGTTGTGGAGGATTTTTGAGAGATCTGTCAGGTTAACTTAGAATAACAAGCGCACCTATAATGGCAATGGCGGTTTTACAGAACTTCATATGTCGCCGGCGGCAGTCCCCCGCTCCACTGTATTTGAATAATTTGAAAGACACGACGACCAAAATCCAGGACCGATCCCAAACTGGGAATTTTATTCCCAGCCAAAAATAAATCGTTACAACGTCTCCGGAAGAACCGTACCCGGAACAATGTTCCCGGCAGTCTTGCACCAGCGGCGGATTTCGCATTCAATGTAATGATTACCACACCTTTGGCCATGACGGTGTCAAGCCTGGGCTCTACCAAGCTGCAGGTATCAGATCTAAGCCTAGTGATATCTAACCAGAAACTTCTTTTTCTTCCTTCAAAAATCTATTTTGCAATCAAGAAATTATTCAAGATTCTGGAAGCCTACAGTTCTAGTTAGTGTCACCAAATATCTCCTTCGATTTTCGAGTGTCTTCTAAAGTTCAAATGCCTCTTTGTCCACAGTCAATTTGAATTTATCCACCAGCAGCAACAATGAACTCCTACTCAAAGTCTTCTAAGGTCAACCTGGCAATCTGATTTGTCAGTGTGGAGCCCTTGTACTCTGTTGGAGCCTTCAGACGTCAACGTTGACCTGATGTGATTCTCCTGGAGTCTTTTAGCGTCAGCTCTCACATTAGGTGAGCCCCTGCGGTAAGTCAGGCTGGGATCGATGTTATTTATGTAAAACCTAGAAGGAGTTGAGGGCAGGTTGCACGACATGAGATTGGGCTTTTTGTTGCTGGAACGACAGCTTTGTTCTCACCGTCCAGGGCTCCGAATTATTGTTCGTACTTTTGGTGGACAGCCATCACTTGCAAATAGTGTACGGTGACAGCTCTGGTTTATGTCTAGGCGTCTTCTGGTTGGTCGAGAATAGAGATGAGGTATTCAATGCCAGAACGAAAGTGGAGAAAACGTTATGTTTCACAGATCGAGTTCAAACATCCCTACTTATAGCCGAAAACCTTCGAGTTTCGAGTGAGGTCTCAACTCCAACTTCTCGAATGCGAAACTTCTGGACGGTGCAGTACCGGCAGACACCGGCCTCGAGAATGGTAGTTATATGAGTAACTTGGAGAGATTCCACGATCATCCACAAAGTATTCATTAAGTGCTCGTTACCTATGCCATTCATGATGTAAAATAAATCAATTCATCACACAGGATGCTCAATACTCCGTTTCTTGTTACGGTGGAGTGAGTGAATGATATGATGTAACAGCATGCCGTAGGTGTACATCATTTCATCAAAGCATGAAATTGCAAAAAACAACAATATTGCATAATTGAGTAAAAGGAATGAATCCTGAACCCTTGCAAGCACGGCGGTTCTTACAGATCGACCCCTGTACACTTTCACGTTCTTTCCCGGCATAGTCAGACCGAGGCACGAGACAAGACAAGGCGTGACGTCACAGCCCGACTAATTACAGGGCGAAACTAAATTAATAGTTGATTAAAATATTCACACCCCGGATGGGACGACGTTTCGCGCGTGGGTATACCTTACACCCGAGGTGTTATGGTTTTGATCAAATTAAACGACAACGACGCCCCCAAACGGCTGTCGTCTTTATTGCGGCATGCCGGTCTGCTACGGGTTGGTTGGTTCGCAGACGGTCAAGCCGCATCGATTCCTCTCTCTGGGCCAAAATCAACAGATGTAACAATATCAATTCTTGAGATCAGAGAGGAGGCGACCGATTTAAAATTTATTGTCACCCCAAAAATATTTTAAATTTAGTCGGCACCTCTACAGCCGCGTTCTCTACACGTGGCGAGAGTGTGGCAGCCGTCCAAGTCTTGATAATAGTACGGTACCGACACGGCCGTGTATAACTAATGTCTTCTTTGTTGCCCAAAGCGACAGATGACGAAACAATTTCCTGCACTGCAAAGAAAAAACTTTATTTTAATCAAGCCGAATGTGTATGCAACACACATGCCATATCGCGCCGCATCATAAAACGGACAACTACTATTCTGCGGCATGTATATTCGGAGAGCCAGGAACGATATGCTAATATAAATTCGAGGTATTTTCTACGGATTTGCAGCACCACCAACCATTACTACAATAAATGTTAAGTGAATCTGCAGTGCGATTCCCACTGCAGGAAACCAGATAGTGCGGTTAAAGTTTACTCGATCCTCCCCGCACAAGTACTTTCTATGACAAAGTGCCCGTTCAAGTGAGGAAAAAACGCAACAACCAAGAGAACTCCACGGCAAAGGAATTGAATTGCAAAACGCAGATGTCCTCAGTGCCGCCGCACAGGCCGTTTGTTAATTTAAGCGACATTATCACGACACGACCGTAAAATATATTGAAACTCGCAAGGCCTTCATGAGTCACGATAAGGGAATGCTTCAATCGAGAAAAGAATATCGTCTTTTGATGGTCATCGCGAAGAACAAGTCGCGCAAGAACGACCGGGCGTCGACATGGCTGGACTTGACAAATTGTCGTTCGACCGCTGACATACCTAAACGAAAATAGACCGCGGCAACCAGTTCATTAATTATTTAAGACGGCATATTTTTGCACAAAAAATACTCCAAAGTTTGACGGTTGTGCTTTTATATATGGATCGACGAGAAAATGCAATGGGACGCGCGTCCTTCACAACGGATGCTCCCGCTCCTAATGGTTTATTAATACAAATTACTTTGACTTTTAATCAAGATCGACGTAAAAGATGAGCTCGAACGCAACTCCGGATGAGTCGACACAATCTTATCCTGATGGTCAATTCATCTAAACGTTCGCTGCTCAGCCTCTCGATTGCTCAGCTGAGATCGCTGCTCCAGCTATCCGCATCAATTATCGTCACTAATCACTTTTTTCCGTGTTACACGAATTGGAACTAGGCTATGGTGGAGACTTCGCCAGAGGGTACTCCAATCTGAAAAGATCCATCAGCAGAATTTAAAACAAGCGATTCAATTACGAAATAAATCAGAACCAAAAAATCTTGACAATGCCAACGGAACTGCATCAGAGCGACCGGGATTGAAAATAGACTCATTCTTCCAATTCTTTCACGGGTAAACTCACTAAAATGCTGCCTACTCTTACGCTGCCTGCTCTTCACTAAAATGCTGCCTACTCTCTTGTAATTTCAGTTAATCGAATCGCGCTATGCAAAATAAACAGGGAAACCGAAATAAACGCCACAGAGGAACGGCATGCCGGTGTGTTGTATGGAGAGGTATTCGTACGGGTAAATATAAACACGAGGATTCATTGATTCGTTTTTTCTGGACGCGGTGAGATCGACGTGTTACGTAAAAACGCCAGCGTTGAACTGGACACGTGTTTTTTTGACAAAAGTCAAGTGAATTATTTGGGCTACGATTGCTATTATACGGAACACGCCGGCAAAACGAGCACGATTTATTTCAGTTCGTATCCATTAGCAGACGAGCGGATTTTTTTTAAAAGCGTCGTCGCTGACCACGCTCCTGTACGAAAACGGTTCAAGGATGGTTCGAATTCGGGATCACATTGAAAATTTTACAATTTGGTTATATTGACGGGTGATAATATAAAGTAAATTACGAAAATCCAAGCGATTTCAATAGGTTCCAGAGATAAAAGTGAAGAAAATGTCCATTGTTCTTTCAGGCAGAAAATGACCTGGCGTAAAGGGTTTCAAGTCAGCCGGCAGGCATTCGAAAATGAAACGAAGAGCGAAGTGATTGAGAACCCACACTTCCCATAGCCCAAATTTTGGATGTGTTGCTTGAATTGGGAAAATGCAACCCAGCAAGCAAGTTCAAATCACTGTTGTTCAGCGGTGAGCGTAAGATTGTGGTGACTCAACACTAAACGCATCACTGGTCGTTTATTTGAGATCGTTGGACCGAATTCATCAATGCGAGAATGTAGTGTATACTCCCAAAGCTTTCACATAAAACAAAAAGTGGGAGAAAAGGTTCACAATTTGTCATGACCTTGTAGCATTTCACTTTAACATTTTTTCTTTGCTTCACTTTTCATTTTCCTTGAAGTTACTATGGTGCGTATATAAGTCTTTTTCTTTTAATGTTAAACCTGCCTGATAGGAATCACACCAAATAGGAGAAGCCAAGAAGACCATACCAGTAAAACAACGTAATTCGCCGGTAACTGCGACTTACTGATCGTGTTCTAGAAAAGTTACCTGGCGCCCTTCTTCTCTATTTGTAAATACATATATCTGTGTCTAGTGTAACTCAATCTTCGTTGAACTTCACCCTTTAAAACGCTCACCAGACTGACAAAGCAGCCGGTTAAAACGTCTCCAGAAAAAACGTCCCCCACAATACGTCCCGTGGAAATTACGTCCCTGGGAAGAAACGTTCCCAGGAAAAGACGGTCCCAGGAAGAATACATCCCCAGGAAAATACGTCCCTAGGAAAAACGTCCCCCGGAAGAGACGTTCCTGGAAAAGTACGTCCCCCTTCTGGATAACTCTGGGATACTCACTCCGATGAGCTTCTTTGTGTCGTCATGTTACTACCGAAACTCCAGTGGAGACTGCCCTTTGTGTCCTTCATGCCTTCATGTGTGTGCTCAGCAACGCTTTAAACGATACCGAAGACATAAGGGGGCCCAGTGAAGCTTCATAGCTTCACATAACATATAAAGGGCAGGGGGGCTTACTTGTACTGAGAAAGCCAATAAAAGGCAAAGTGGGCTGATTAGAGCTCCATACTACACTTGAGAACACAAGAGGGCCCGATAGGGCTCCGTATGTCTCATGAAGGCGCAAGGGATTTACACTAAGGCTTCCAAGCCTGGGGGCTTACTGAAACTCTGGAAACCACGAAAAAAGATGGGTGACTCATCAGGGCTCTGAGGCGCCACATGCGCCTGTTGGGCACAAGAGGGCCCAACAGAGATCTGAATGCAACGGAAAAATGCAAGGCAGTGAAGCTTCAAACGATACTAAAGACACAAGGGGGCCCAATGAAGCTTTACATAACAATGAAGGGAAAAGGAGGTTTACTGCTATTCTGGAAGCCAATGGAAACATATGTGGGCCAATGAGGCTCCATCTCAGGTTCCATACTACACTCGTGGACACAAGGGGGCCCGATAAGGCTCTGAATATCACACCAAGGCACTAGGTGCTCACTTATGCTCCAAAAGTCTCAGCAGGGCTTCAAAAGACATTGAAGAAACAAGGGGGCCAAATGGAGCTCTGGATAACACAAGAAGGCTTACTAGAATTCTGATAAGAGTTAGCCGTGAAAAAACATAAGAGGGCTAACTAGGATTCCAAATCTATACTTGCGTACACAAGGGGCCCGATATAGCTAATAGAAAAACTGTAAGGGAGGCTCAATGAAGCTCTATACAGGGTGTCCACGGTTCAAGTGCTCTATTTATAGTGTTGTATTTTTTGGCCAAATGCAAAAAAAACTTCTTATAACTTTTTTTTTCGGGCTTCAGTTTCCAAGTGACAAGGCCTTTGGTGTCATCAAAACATGGTTAACTTATTTTTCAATCGATAAATTATCTTGTAATTAGTGTGAGTAATACTGAACAAAAGCATGATTTCTAATAAATCTTCTTTTCAGTTATTTTAATACTTTCGATAATACTGCAGCTCACAAAAGTCTCAACGGTCAATTTATTGTTATGATCGATTTTCATGTTTTTTAGGATAAAATGCCGTTTTTCTCGAAAATGACTCCAGAGCTTCGGACCAAAAGTATCTTTTTTGCTTAGAATTGTCCGGAGAATCAGAAAATGTTATCAAAGATTGATTTTATCTCAGTGGCGTGCAAATAACTGGGGTTAATTGGTGGGTTACCCTAATATCCACGCCACTGGTTTTTCAACAAAGTGATGGTAAACCCTGAATGAAAGCTAATTAATAGTGTATCAAGCGTACCAAGTTTGGCTTTCGTGGAAATAGTAGCTACTAAGTTATAGCAAAAAAGATTTTTTCTAATTTTTTGACACCCTGTAACTTGGAAACGGAACCCCGAAAAAGAAACATTATGAGCAAAATTTTCTTGCATTTGGCCAAAGAATACAGCCCTACAGTTAGAGCACTTGAAACGTGGACACCTTGTATAATAAAAGAAGGCAAAGGGGGATTACTGGAATCTTGAAAGCCACGAAAAATTACAGGAAAAGACCCAAGGGGTTCCGAAAGGACTCCGAATGACATGACGGCACAAGGGTGATCACTGATTGCTATTATGCTCTGAAAGTAACGGAAAATACAAGGGGGCTCAGCAGGGCTTGAAATCATACTGAAGACACAATAACGGGCCAAATGGAGCCTAGATACCTAACACAAGATGATGGCAAAAGAGGGCTTAGTGAAATTCTGGAAGCCATGAAACACATAAGGGGGCTCATTAGGACTCCAAATTATACTTGAAAATACAAGGGACACGATAGGGCTCGTAACATGATGACATGATGACATGATGGCACAACGCTATTTGCTGCTTCGGAAGTCATGGAATATGCAAGGGAGCTCAGCAGGGCTTTAAATTATATTGAAGACAGAATAAGAGGGCTCAATAGAGCTCGTGATAACACAAGACTGCAAAAGTGGCCTTATTGGAAATCTGAAAGCTATGAAGAACATAGAGGGGCTCATAAGGTCTCAAAAATTATACTATAGGAATGTGGGGCCCGGTAGGGGCCGAATATCACATGAAGGTGAAAGGGGCTTACTAGTGCTCTTAAGTTTGGTGTACCAGAAGAAATGTTTGGGATACTAATGCGCGTCTTGAGCTCTAAGAAGCCTCTTTGTGTATTTATTATATAGTAGGTTCACTTGTACTGTGACTCTAGTTGGCTGGGCAAATTTTCTACTATAGCATTGTAGGCTTGCCGCCTTTTTACCTAGTGTGAAACTGACTTCTCTGGAAGTAAAGTTATATTTCTTATGAAATTGATATCAAGATCTTGGAAAACTGACCTTGTCATACGTGGAAATGCCACTAGAGGAGCGCAGAGCTGTATTACCATCATTTAGACACCAAAACCGTACGGGGCCGCCTTCAATTGAAGTCATCTTGACGGCGGCCATTCAAGGCCGACAAAAACTCGTTCCGCCAAGCTCCAAAACGGAAGCAAATCACAAACTGAAGGTACCCACATGAATTTCGGTCCAATACGCAACTTTGAGCGGCTTGGTTTTTTGCAATTCGGTTTAATCAACTTTTTATACGTAAACCCTACTGCAACTGCAGGCCTGCTGGGATGTTCCTTGTCTTGCCAATAGTTCTTCATGATTCGTCGTGTCTTTACGACTGCAAGAAGTGAAAGGATTGATGATTCCATGGGATCCCTTATTTTGGACGAAGGCCTAGTACTTTTTTAGTTTGAATCAACCTGAAGTTGAACCGGCTTCGAGAGGTTAGAAATATTTTTGACACCTGTCAAATGTCAAAGCTGCTTTGATTTATTTGTTCATTGGAGAAAATTAAAAACAGGTCGAAAAATTACTACATTTTCCAATATAATGTAAAAAAGCGTCAGACATCACGTCCCTCAAAAATATTCCGTTTATCTACAGAGGATATGCGTAAAAAATGCGTTCCAAAGGTGGTCCGCACGACGAACGCTAAATTAAGCCAGAGCAGCCAGCCGCAAAGTTTTGAGGATTTTCTATATTTCAGATTTGGAAACTTAAAAACAAAATCTCACAGCCGACTAGAATCACGGTACAGGTGAACATACTATATACAGTTTGTAGCCTTGATGAGCTCTAATAATCATTGTTTTTCCCTGGAGACGTAATTTTCAAGTAACATCATTTCAAGGGGACGTAATATGTAGGGGACGTAATTCCCAGGAGATGTTATTTCCATGGGAGGTAATTTCCAGGGGACGTGATTTCCAGAGGACGTTTTGTGGGGGACGTTTTTTCCGACTATACGGTACGATACGATACGGTTACCAAGTGAACGTACTGTTCTGTAAAAGTGCGGTATAATCTCAGGGCCATGGGGACCAAAGACGTCTCGTGAACCATTTTACCTGGAACCTTCTGAAAACCCTCATGTCATGACTTGGAGGTGAGTTCACTTTTTAAATCTGATTGGTTCTAATAGGGTCCCTATTATTTCATTCAGTGCGGTATAATCTCAGGGCCATGGGGACCAAAGTTCGCTAACGCATGGAATAGACAACATTTCTTCCAGAATATCGTCTCTGTACCAGATGCTAGGGCAAATACTTTTTCATAAAAACCCGACAGAAAAAGTTCAACAGGGTTAGATCGGGACTTCTTTGAGACCAAAGCTGATGTCCTCCCGTCTGAAAATCCCCTTTTCAGGAAACATCCTATTTATCTCAGGACTCCATAGCACGTGATTCTGTAACTTGTCGTGTACTCATTAACAACAGATTTCGGTAAGTATCGATCTAGATAAGAAAAACCAACCAGAATTGTTCTTGACTACATACAGATATCATAATTTAATGGGCTAGACCATAGTTCTCTTGCTACGAATTCATCCCTTGATGCGTTAATCACAAAAAAAGTAAAGAGGACGATGGCGTATATGTTGATGTTTAAGAGGACATAAAACAGCTTTTTACACATGGAAAGTTAGTCTTTTGTCGATTTGAAAAAGCATTTCTGGCATTTCTGAGAGGTAGATTTTATCCCCACTCGGTATTGACGACTCGTTTTACTGCAGCTAAGCCCTCTGTTGTTCATTTTCAATTGAAAATCATAAGACAACTCGACCTTAATTAAATTATAACGGTATACTGTTCTCGAGAGAATAGGTACCCAAGAAAATAATGCAAGAAAAGTCGGACCGAATTAAAGTGACATCACGTCCATGAATAAATTGCCGGAGAGAGCGTGGCAAACTTGCTTTGAAATTACTTTCAAACTCGGTTTTTGCCCAACGCGCGCGGACGAAGCTTCGCTGTACCAGTGCAGCTGGATTTTCACGTGTAATTTTCGGGTTCCCACTCCGATCGACAAGAAGAATCCCTTCCTATACATCATCACGTTCACTTTCCCTCCCTCTCCCCAAAATGAAGTTGTTTGATACAGAGCCACAATAACTGGAGCACCAAAGTTTTAATGGAAGCAATTATAAATGGTCAGTTGTGCGGGTCCGCGAGCAGATCTCCCTCCGCTAAACCGAAAACGGTTAGCTGCCAGGGGTTAGAGTAATTTTACACCTCGAAAATAACAATAACTCTCGACAGTGCGGAACCTGCTGGATCTATTCAAACACGACTGGAGATACACAGCATGATATTGAATTATACATTATTACCTCTTTATTCATATTCACCCTCCCGCCAGATTTGCATAATTCTATATTTACACTATGTCTGCGCCAACAACAGTTGACGTTATCACTTAACCGTGCATTTCCATGTTTGTCGCTGTTGCATATGGAACTTTAATGTGTTTCTATCCTGTGCACGGTGCCCATAATGTGAATCGATGTGCAAATTTTGCGCTTCTGGTTGATGACCTTTGGTGTATATGTAAGTATGTTATGCGAGTTGGGGGTTGCTGTGGCAGTAGTGTATGCTTCATAAATTCCGAACAAATCTGGAAAAAGCACCTGGGGTAAAGAGGGCGCAACAAGGTCGGCACGCGAGCACTGCTGGTATAGTGGTGCAACGTTCTTTGGCCTGCATATGCCAAGATAATATTGTATTCGCAGCGCTAAGGGGAAAGGTGGATTTCACTTTTCCGCCGACTCCCCGACGAACAGCATAATATAAAGAAAAAAGCTTTTTATAGAGATAGAGAGCAATTTATTCAGTTTTTCATTATGTGCAGATATTACTTTGCATAATATTAACGCGATAATAGAATATCGTCGTAATTTAATGTGGCGTTTTTATTGCACAACCTCCTCGTTACGACTTAGTAACTGACATTATTATATTTTAATGGTGTGGTTTTTCGCGTGTAGGCTGCTTTTTCGAAAGCATTGTTCCCACCCAAAAGATCTTTGTAACGAAAGCACTTAAAACTTGAATTTACCATAAAAAGGTTCTCCCGCTGTATAGAACCTTCATTCAAATGGTAGTTTACTGATTTGGGTACAGTTAGCTCCTTAATTTTTCCTAAGGCTTTTCTGTTTGTTTCGAGGCTGGCTCCAACTCCAACGACGACTGTGAAGGATTTTAATGGGTTTTTGATGCCTCATTTCCCGGAGGCAACTCACGAGAAGATCGAGAGAGAATCTGCACAATATACTGTGCAACATTCAAGGTCACAATTCATCTTGAAAACAACACCAAGGCAATGGATCCAGATTTTTGGCCTTGCCGTACCCGTGTGTCTCGGCTTTTTCAGCCGCGACAGCGTCCTCCGACCTCCGGTAGTGGAATAGCGGACCGGGATGGAATCCACATCTTCCGGTTAAACATCCAGTCTGTCCGAAACAAAATTCTGGAACTGGAATCGTTTCTGGCTCGAAAGGACTTTAAAGGCGGTGATGAGTGGAAACTGAGGGAAAATGTTGTGAGGGCTTTTCCGCTTAGGAGGAAAACAGTTGGGGCACGGCTGGGAGCGGGCGGAGGACTGAGAGACTGGTTCACGCCGCAACTGAGAGCTTTAAGGGAGGAAGTTGGAAGGCTCCGCACAGATTTTAAATTTTGCGCCTCCAAGCGGTTGGATTTTGCACAACTGGCAAACAGTTCCTGAAACTCTGTAGTGATTTAGTTTTCTCAACGGAGGGCGCTACTGGCGGTACTGCGTGCTACAAGCCAGAAGTTTCAAAATTAACCCGTCGCGCTCGTCTTCATGTCCACCCGCTATTGTTGGGTTTTCAAATTTAATCTCACTTGTTATATGTCTTTGACATCTCTACTCTGGACATTTTACTGGCTTCTGTGGAGCGGCTTCAGCTTTTGTCGTGATGGAAATCGAAATTCATTATGGCTTTCTCAAAGTGTTATGTTTCCCATCGTTCAGAATCTCCTGAGAAGAAAAGCGAAAACTTGGTTGCGGCGGGTCATGTGGCGGTGAAGAACTAGTGTTTCGGACGAGACGAGACGAGACGAGATTTTGATGATCTCGATCTCGATCTCGGAAAATCTCGAAAGTAACGATCTCGTCTCGATTTTCCGAGAATCTCGACTATAAGATCTCGATCTCGATCTCGATCTCGATCTCGATCTCGCCGAGATCTCGACGAGATTATTAAAAAAAGATAAAACAAGAAGGTTTGTTTGATGACAAATTGATTTTTGTTTAATACCATCCTTAAACCATATTTCTAGGAAGCTTGTCATTTAAGTCACTTTTGATCCAATCCCTTTCCCAGAAAAAATACTATCCAAAGTCAATTCCGATTCTTGATCCTTCCAACCTGAACCTTTAGCTTAATCAGGAATCAGGAGCCCTCATTTTCCAAAATAGGTCAATAACGAATAAAGTTATTACCGCGGAATCAAAAGGTTACATATTTGAGATCACCCTGTTATTGGAGTCGATAGACCCAAAATTTCAAAAACCGTCTCGAGGTATGGGAACATATCTCCCCTGAAACACTTGGAAAAAAAAACAAAAACCATTTTTTGTGGATAGAAGGCTATTAAAACTTTTCGATTTTTGAAGTACAGGGTGTTCACGATAAAATTCACCCCCCCTCTAGGAGATTCACCTTTGAAATATTTTGAAAAACTAAAAACTTTTTCTCAACGATTTTTCCCAGGGATCTTGAATCGATCGTCCAAAAGTTTTCAATTGGTACCGTATACAGGGTGTGACATGTAACTTTCTCATTTCAAATGCAACACTCTATATTTTATTAGGTCATTTGATGAAACCTTTCTTCCTGATTACAAAGATATATAACATTTATGATTTATTTTGACAAAGAAGCTGTCAAAAAAAAATAATAAAATGGGTAGTCAAATATAAATTAAAAATTAAAAATTACGCGACACCCTGTATTAGGAACGAATTACACCATTCATCCATGCAGAGTTGAATTCTGCAGACAAAATGCCACGAGAGTAACTTTATTTCAAATGAGCTGTAGAAATCAAAGCCATCTTGCCGTGAAACAAAATTATTTGACTACCTATTTTATGATTTTACCAACAACTTACTTGTCAAAATAAATCGTAAGTGTCATATATATTTGTGATCAGAAAAAAAAGCTCCACCAAATAACGAAATAAAATATAGGGTGTTGCGTTTAAAATAAAAAAGTTACATATCACACCCCGTATACGGTACCAATTAGAAACTTCTAGAGGATCGACTCAAGGTCCCTGGGGAAAATCGTGAAGAGAAAGTTATTAGTTCTTCGAAAAATCTTGAAGGGGAATCTACTGGAGGGGGGTGAATTTTATCGTGAACACCCTGTACCTGTTTGAGCGCCGTGTCCGTGTATAATTAATACGAAAGACCTGCACCAAAAATGGCCTATGACAAGTTTTAGTTTACTACGTGATCTGATGAGTAAATGAAAAATTATTCAAAATAGTTCACTCATTCATGAGTTATGACACCTTGAATGCGAATGACATTTTTGGGTGGCCCACTTCAATTGGTGCGCAGTTTATTTATAGATGGCGCTCTTGGGTTTATCGAGATCTCGGCCGAGATCTCGATCTCGACGAGATCTCGACATGATAGATTTCGTTCTCGACGTTGAAGATTACAAGTGATCTCGATCTCGATCTCGTCTCGAAATCTCGACGAGATCGAGACGAGATCGAGATTTTTCTCGTCTCGTCCGAAACACTATGAAGAACATAATAAGGTAATTCCAATTTTTTTTGGACAGCATCGATCAACCGTCTGCGAAGTTCTTGTAGTCCGGCGGCAAGCTGTAACAATTGTGCACAATGGGCTGAAAGCAATTTTATTTTTTCAAGTTAATATTTGGACCCTAAAGAATATTTCCAGATAGAGACCCCAACCGATTAGGCCCTGTTTAGCGACCCTTAGCAACGCCAACTTCGACCAATATTTCATCCATTTTTGTACATTACTTTCATGATAATTGACGTATACCATCTATCAAGGTGTCGATTCTAATGTTTTTGAAGACGAGAAACTCAAATATGATGGTCTTGAAGCTTTTGAAGTTGAAATTGCGAACCTGATGGATGGTTACTGGTACCTTATTGATTAAAACATTTGAAAAAGTTGGCTGACAATCTTCAAGAATAATTGAAATAAGAAGTCTATAATGAGTGATCTAGGGTCATGATTTGACGTTCTACAACTTACCTTCGAGCTAACCTTAGTTCATCGAGAATACGTGCTTGGGTTTTCCTCTTCGCGAGATCGAAATCAAAGCAGTCGCAATTTTCCAAATAGTCACTAGTTACGATTATTCCAAAAATTTCTGTTTTTGATTTTAAGTAAAACAATGCGATCATCTTCATCAATATGCAAAGTACCACTGACCCAATAGTATAGTAAAAAAAACACGTGATTGCATTCACTCGCCATGCCACTTTAGTTTTTATTGGTAATAACAATAACTGATAGGCTCGCTGATAGGTAAGGTAGGTAGGCACAATGGTGAACTTCAAAATGACGTTCCTTGATTATTTCCAAAGGATAAATCGAGACGTAAATAATGTAAGTAGATTTTGACCATCATTCCATCTTGGTTCTACCTCAATCAATAACTTACTTCCCTATTTTCAGCGCTTCGAAGTTAAGACAAACATTCGGTGTGGTGTGTTTTTCAAGTCCGTCGCCGCTGTACCAACCTTTCTTACCAATGCGAATGCAGTTCCGCTGACGGACGTCTTGCAACTGCATGAAATGATTTCGTGCCAAGCTTTCTTTGGTGATGGCCCATTAGCTAGTCCATTGGATTTAAGATGAAAAAAAAAAACATTTCTTGATAAGAAAAAGCTTCACATGTTAGGTAGCAGGTAGTTTTTTCACCTGTCATCGGGACTTACTGTCTTTTTCCGTCCAAAATTAGAAAGATCCGGTGGGGTGCAGTTTTAAACTAAAACTCTGAGCCCATATATGCCCTGCTTGAAGATCGTAGAGACGTGAAGCATTTTGAGTGATAGGAATAATTTATATATTTCGTCCCTTCTGAGATAAAAAGACGGAAGCGAGAAACATCAACTTCTTTGTCTTTTGAGCATCTGTCATGCACGAGGTCATGAGGAGAACCAATTTCTCAAGCGCAGGCATAGCCTGATCTGCCTCTTCACTAATAATGTATTTGACAAATAGTGAAAAACTCCATTGACAAAAGGCTTTTCCCCAAGCACTAAAGGTCGTACGTTTGCCTTTGGTCCTGAAACTCAAAATTATATAGCTCCAAGTAAAGGCATGAAAAAACAGGCCGAAGCATTCATCTGATCCTACAGCTTGCTGAATCAAAGCACTGAATCAGCTACATCAAGCACACGATAGGGTTTTTTCACCACCAAAGCAATCCTAAGACTTTACACCCTCCTAGAGTCCAAAAACGCTGTTGCCAGAACGACCACGGCCCATATCTACTGTGCGGATGATGATTAGCTTCAAGCCTTCAGCAGAGCACATTCGCCTGCGCATGAAGTATCATTCCATTACCATAATTTGCTTCCTCGTGATAACAGGGCATGAAGTTATTCAGATTCGCTGGAATAGAACAGAGTAGGTACTTAAGTACTGCACCATTTTGTGTAGCAACAACTTCTTCTAGGTAAATCTCTGGTACCAATTAGATCACTCAGGGATCGGAACATTTCCCGTTTATTGTCATTGTCCATCCCTAAGAAACTCTGCCCAGTTCTTGGGTAGGTATGTATCACTTTTACTGCTTCAATTCCATGTCTGGCGTCGGTTTTCCCTTTCGCAAGTAAAATGCAGCTTTCAGTCAATCCTGATGATATTTATCAAACGCTACGCCAATGCGCCGAATTGTTCCAACAAACTGACTGGCTACGTGCTACGTAGGCGACAAATCTTGTCCCGTACGCACTGAATTTTTCGCCCAGCTGCAGTACCATCGATTATAACATTTCGGCAGTAGAAAACAGATAATCTTTGGAAGAATTTTCTTCTCTTGGAGAACTCCAGAAGATTGATTTTTTTACAAAAACAAAGTTTACCAATACCTATCTGATAGAGCTGGTGGGAAAGGCTGGTTCTTGTGACGGAGAAAATATCCCTAATTACCTTTACGCACTTGGTCAGAGACATATGCAACTTCAAAAGGAAGTTCCCTTCTTTGCGCCTCCAGAGACGCAACTTGAAGCTTCTGGTGGGATTTGAGGCATTTGATGACTCGATGCTGAACGAAAGATTTTTTTTTCAAAGAAAGACTAAATTATTACCGGGAAAGGATTACCGCACTTTGTTAATAGTCTCAATGGGTAACTATAGGCAAGATGGCCGGAATATTGGTCAAAAAACACAGTTTTGAAGATTATTTTTTAAAAATTTAAAATTTGAGCTTAAGTTGACCATTCTTGTAGTTTTAAAAAAATCCGAAAGAATTTTCTTCCAGAGAAGAAGGTTACTAGAACTGAAAGAAAACTGTGTTATTTGACCAATATTCCGGCCAACTTGCTGGGCAGAATAAGTCTCAACGAGTCAGCCATTTTATGTCTCGCCACCTGAAAAGCGCTGGGGGACTTTCGGTCAGGCTAATTGCGCTAAGCGCTACCATCACTTTTTATCATTTCATTATTGTGTTTTGTGTTCAATGGCCTTTATGATCGGTATTCTTGAAATTGATCGACTCGTTGGTTATTACTATTGCAATATTGCCAAAGGTCACATTGTGTTGGTTTAGTTGGCTCAAAAACAATGAGTGACTATTTGGAAAACTTCTTGGATTTTGAACTCGCGAAGAGAAAAACCCGAGCACGTATTTTCGATGAACAAATCAGATGTGGAACGTCAGATTATGACCGTAGATCACTCATTAGACTTCCAATCTGAATAATTTTTGAAGATTGTCAGGCAGCTTTTTTAATCTTCTTAAACCAATAAGGTACCAGTGACCATCTGAAAGCTCACTCACTGATCACTTTGAAAGCTTCAGGACAATCATATTTGAATTCCTTGTCCTCAAAAACAAGGGAATCGACATCTCAACAGCTATAATACGTCAGTTATCATAAAACTGGTGTACAAAAATGGATCAGATATTGGTCGAAGTTGGCGTCGCCTTGGGGGGCCAAATAAGGTCTAACTGGTTGGGGTCTCTATCTAGAAATACTCTTTAGGGTCCAAAAAACAACTTAAAGAAATAAAATTGCTTTTAGGCCATTTTGCACAATTGTTATAGAATTCTACATTAAGCCGCCGGACTATTGCTCGTGTGCTCTTGGAAGAAAACGATAAAATTTGACCTTTGCGTTGGTGCAGCATCTGGTTCCGGTCGTACTAGCGCGAAACTCTATATGAATAGAAGAAGCGTCCCGGTTGACCATTTAGTAAATGACAATGTTTGTAGCACGTATCAGTATCGACTTGGTCAATTGAGACATCGTATTGATTATGGATGGAACAAATAACTTATATTCTAGCACAGAATTCTAGTATTTCTTCTGTCAAGATCGTTTCTCTAAAGTGCGCTCATTTAAATGTAAGATCTCTATTCACCGGTTTCAATGACTTTGTGGAAATAATCATGGGTAGGGACTTTGATGTTGTGATGATGGTGACTGGACTGGGACATGGCTTGATGACGGCGTTGATTATTCGGTGATATTGATTCCTGTCCATCAGTTGCACGCATTTTTATTGACATTAGATTGGGCATAAAGAACATTGTAGTGGGAAATATTCACAGACCACCAGGGGGAAATATTGATGCTTTTTTGCTGGACTGTGATAACGTCTTATCTTCGGTTAGCTTATTTGCAAATGAAATCGTATGCCTTGGAGACTTCAATATAAATTTTCTGAATTCACCTGGTTTTGTTCTGGAATGCTTTCAGTCATACAGTCTCAGCCCAATCTTGAATGAACACTCTAGGATTACAGATAATTCATCAACTCTCATAGATCCCACATTTGTCACACCGGATGTTGTTGCAAAAAGTGGTAGCATATCAGCTGATGGTGTATCGGACTACAGGATGGTTTTTGTGCCTTGAAATTTGATCTGGACAGGCCTAAGCCAAAAAGTTGAGTCCGTTCGACGTCCATGCACCTACTGTGGTATCTAGAGTGTCGAAGCCGGCGGCTCCTTGGTCCTTGCTTGGCAACAAAGTTGGAGAAAGACTGGTTGGAGTACAAAAGACTGTAACTTCACATCATCAATGGTCAGGAAAGAGAAGAGGGAGTATCTGGGTAATGTGGATTCTAACCCTGTATCGTCAAATTGATATCTATTTTACATTGCGTAAGCTTTTGCCTGACTGTCAGTCTGGTTTCAGACCGGGCGTACTCCTGCCTGATGCCTTGAAATACACCATCAGCGAAATGCCTGTGATAGATGGCGCCGCTTGGAGGACTCACATATTAGGAGTCCTCCTGGGTGTATATTACCATGAGATCTCTGGCTGCCACAGCAGAGCTTTGTTTCATTCGTATTAGAGGAGTCACGTCCTAACTTGCGGTTCCGACTGAAGTCAAGCCGTCCGTTACATCTTGACGGGCGTCTTTCAGAAAAGTGGACGTTGAATTTTCTGTCGTATTATTGAATAGTCGGCACAGTTGAAGCGCAGCGCAGCCCCAGTCCAGCCAAACCTATACCAAGCTCGTAATGCTTAAAATGTTCGAAGTGGGAACCCATTGGTTCATTGCAGGGCAATGCAAGGCATGCTAGCCGGTTGTCAAATCCCAAACCAAACAATCTCAAGCTATACAATCAGAAGGCCAAGTTCTAATTCAAAATACCAAAAAATTTGCCGCCTTTCGCTTCAAGAGACTCGGTTCCTACGCCTTTCGGCGTTAACATCTCCGACAAACAATATCAGCATTTTTTGGAGGGACTCATTTTCTATCTCAGTCCAGTTAACCAATAGGTGCCTTATTTGGCTATTACCTGTGGCATCCTATCACGCAAAATTCGATCTAATGAGCGAATTCTACGCGACGCCAAACTGTGCCCGTAGCTCGTCGGAGATTGGGGGGGTTTTAATTAATGCAAAAGATTTTTTTTTTAAGTTAGGCGCCACCTACAAAATCGTAAGTATTAGATGGCACTGTTGCAGGCCAATGCCACACGATCTATACTATTGAACTGGCTAACACTTGAGGACAATCACAAACACAGATAAAGAAAATGCAGACAATTAATTTAACAAATTTAATAAAAGAAAATTAAATGAATGTGACGAATCACGAGCAACAATAATTTTGTAAAATAATAACTTTAGAATCGAATAGAAAATTATAACCAAAATTCAGAAATAGAATTAGAAATAAATCATGGCTTTTGCATGAAACATAATTAATTTAAATATTTACACGATCCAGAAATCAAGTATTTGCGCAATCACACACAACAATAATACGGTATAATCATCACAATCACGTTGGAGAATTTAGAATATATACCTGTATACCTACTATAAGTTCGAACCTGCAGCAAATAATACGGCGACAATTCTGATATTGAATAACGAATATTGACGGTAATGATGGATGAATATACATACGACACAATAACAAAAAGGATATACGCAACACTTAATTCCAGGGAATTGCGGACGCAGATGGTTGATTACTCGTCCTCGAGAACGTTGAATTCATCGATACGTGTCAGCTGATTGTGAGATGTTTGTCAGCGACTAGGAAATCGCCATAAAATCTTCGATATTGTCGGCAATTTGATATGACCGCACCAGACGTGATATTCAGATTGCGACGGATGTCGAGTAAGCCTCGTGGAAGTTGAATCCAACGCCGACGTGACGTAATACCTCAATTCCACGCTGACTCGAATCTCAATAGCGGTCCAGGAGTGGTCGACAAATCCCGAGTGTTTGATCGAATGTACTTGATCGTATCGAGATTAGCGGGTGAAAGGAGTACGCAGAGTACACAAAGTACGCAGGGTACGACGAATATGACGAGTATTGCGAGGACTCTGATGGCCTAAAAATACCAATTAGCGTTCTGATATTATCGAAGTCTTTTCTTGCTTACCAAAATAGCGCAGTTCTCCGAAATCTAAATTTTGTCCACGGACGGCAAACGGCAACGTCACGTGCGGTACAATATTTCGGCAACTTGTATATTTGATTCGAATTAATTTGGAAATCGCCCAATACAGCACACAGCCGTGTTCTTCGTATCAAATTCGCTACTATACTCCCGTAAAAACGCTACGTAAAAATTATCGCAAGCCAAAAGAAGTTCCGATAACTTATTTTATTCAGCACACCTATTTGGTTTTGCGGTGAAACCCAGGACCCGACTATAAAAATTTTCACTTGGGCCAGTCCGTGCAGATTCAGAATTTTAACCCGTGATACACCCTCTCCGACTCCAAAAGAAATCCCATTTCTTCTAAAAAAAAACGATCTAACTGTACGGTAACGACAACATGAAATTTCAACCGCAAAGAGTCATGCAACACGACGATAAATTTTAATGCAAGACAACGTAACATTCCCGAAGCCAATGTAAATTTTATCGTACACCAAAAGAATTTAAATTCTATATTAGAACCCTAAAATAATATAGTATAAATATTATACAAAATAACTTGTTCGTCATCAACTCCAAACCGTAATCATTATCCTAGAGATTGCCTTTATTCTTTACTAAAATTGATACATTTTCCCCGAATTTTAATTGCTTTCCGAAATTTACGTATCATTCACGTCGAAATCCCCAGTAACAGGTTTCAAATCTTTCGCGTGCCAAATTCCTTGCGATTTACCGGAACTGCTACTCAATTGATAAGTCCACGGAGATACTTTACTGAATATCTTAAATGGACCGACATATTTCGCGGCTAATTTGGCAGCATAACCCTTTGATTGGTCCGATAGCGTATAATTTTTCCGCCAAACTAGATCACCGACATTATAGGTAATGTCTCTCCGTCGGAGATCATATCGCGGCTTAGATTTGGCCGATGCCTTTTTTAAACGTTCGCGGACGTTATCGTACAACAATCGAAATGCATCTTGTCTTTTACGTAAACGAACATCGAGATTATCGTTTTCATCACTGCCAACATTTGTGTCACCCGGTGTGGTCTGTCCTCTACCGTTCAAAACCATTTCGCGACCGAAATTAATTTTATACGGAGTATAACCGGTACTCTCGTTAATTTGGGTGCGTAAGGCGCAAGTGATATGCGGCAATTTTTTATCCCACGTCTTATGTTCATCCTGTATGTAACACCGTAACATTATTCCGATGTTCCTATTCATGCGTTCACACGGGTTGCTCTGCGGATTATATAACGGTAACTTTTCATGAGATCTGAAAATTGATTCGCGCGAAACTGAACGCCGTTATCTGTTATCAGATAAGACGGTACCCCAAAAATTAAAAAGACTTGTTCTTCGATTGCCTGGCAAACCAGCTTCGCCGTGGCTTCGCGTAACGGAATGATGACCGGAAATTTACTTAGGAAATCAACCACAACTAAGAGATATTTATACCCTTTTGTGGATCTCGGGAACGGCCCCATGAGATCGCACGAGATCTTCTCCCATGGCCTGGTCGGCAAGCTATGAGGAATCATTAAGCCCCCGGGCTTGTTTTGATCTGGTTTATTTGTTGCGCAAACATGACAATTTTTCACATACTTGGTTACGTAGGTTTTCATCTTTGGAAAGTAGTTTTCCCGAGACAACCTATAGAACGTTCGAAATATGCCTGGATGTCCGGCCGTCGCTTCGTTATGGTGTTTTTCTACCAACTTGCGTCGTTCTTCACGCGGTACGACATACTTCCAATCGACATCATCATCCGAAAATCCGGGAATTTTATTTTTACAGCGTACGAATTTGAACAATTTTTTTCCCGCGACACGATAATTGGGATAATCAAGAGGGTTTTCCGACACTTTCTTCCGTAAATCGATATACCAAGGATCAATGATCTCGTCAACTGGCGATTCGATATTATCACCCCGGGATACAGAAACTTCATTTAACTCCAGAACTGTTCTAGAAAGCATGTCTGGCACTATGTTAAATTTACCCGCGCGATGTGTGATCGTGTAATCGAATTGCTGTAATCGTAATCCCCATCTAGCCAATCTTCCCTTAGGTTCTTTCAGGTTGTTTAGCCAAACCAACGAATACGAATCGGTTATCACCGTGAAATGATACCCCTCTACGTATGCACGAAAAGCCTCGATACTATTTAGGACCGCTAAGCATTCTAATTCAACCGCGGAATAATTTTTTTCGGCCGAATTTAGGGACCTACTCCAAAAACTGATTACGCGCTCTCCATCGCCATGATCTTGTGTCAAAACACCGGAGATCCCGTAATTACTCGCATCGGTTTGTATACAAAATGGAAATTCAAATTTCGGACAAGTTAATATCGGTGCCGAAATTAATCGTTCTTTAATTTCTCTGAAGGAGTTTTCTTGTTCTTCACCCCAATTGAATCTCACTGATTTTTTCAAAAGCTTTGTCAACGGTGCAACGAGATCAGCAAAATTTGGTATAAACCTGCGATACCATGACGCGGTGCCTATTATTTGACGAACATGTCTTACTTTTGTCGGTGTCGGTATTTACAAAATTGCGGAAACTTTATCGGGATCCACGTGTAATCCATCTTGATCTACCACGTAGCCTAGATATTTTATTTTTTGTCGGCAAAATTCACATTTTTTCCGCGAGAGAGTTATACCCGCGTCGGAGATACGTTTGAGGACGTCAGTCAATACTGCGATGTGTTTTTCGAACGTGGCGGTAATGATAATAATATCATCGAGATATTTAAAAACGAATGGTTCAAGATTTGGCGGAATTATCGCGTCGACAAATCTTTGGAATGTACTCCCGGAATTATGCAATCCGAATGGCAAAACTTTAAAATGAAAGAGTCCTCTTTGAGGAACTGTGAAAGCGGTATATTTTCGCGAACTCTCCGAAAGTGGTATTTGCCAATACGCGGATTTTATGTCAAGGGTTGTCAGGTATTTCGCGTCGCGCAGTTTATCCAAAATGGTGTTCATTTTCGGTAACGGATACGCATCACGCTCGGTAACTTTGTTCAGCGATCTAAAGTCTACGCAAAATCTATACGATTTATCTTTTTTCGGGACCATTACGACCGGTGAACTCCATCCGCTATCTGATGGTTCAATCACGTCGTCAGCTAGCATAATATCGACTTCTTTGTTGATGTAGTTCTGAATTACCGGAGAAACCGAGTAATATCTTTGCTTTATTGGCTCAGATTTTGTTTTGATTTGATGTTCGACCAAGTGAGTACGCCCGAGTGTTTTGCGATATGTTGAAAAATGATTTTCGACCACGTTTTGCAAAATTTCTCTTTCGCCATCCGATAAGTTCTCACACGACACGACCGCATCGGTAACGTTACAAATTTCTACCGTCGAAAATGACCGAATTCCTTCGCGGAGGTTCGGGACGATACCCATTCTAGACCAAAAGTCAATACCGAGAATCATGGTATGCGGAACGTCAGGGACAACTAAAATTTCGAAAATTCTTTCGCGATCTTTCACGCAAATTGGTACTCGGACAATTCCCAAGCATTCGCAAGTGCTTCCGTCTGCAATCTTGACCTTTACGTTAGATTGCGACTCCAAATCTACAATTCCGCATCGTTTAATTTTTTCCCAGCCTTTCGCGCCGACTATTGTCCTACTCGCGCCAGAATCCATCAAAGCCAAAAAATTTATTCCGAAAACAGTAACGTTCAGGTATGGTCGTTCATCGCCTTGCGCATGAGCAAGTATAAAATCAAGAACCGGACTAAAAGGAACTGAATTGACGACCCCGTGATCGAAAATGGAAGACTGATTTGGGCCGATATTTATCGCCTTCCTCTGGAGTTTTCCGAACTCCTGCACTTAGGGCATGACTTCACGGTTACGTCTTTTTTTCCGCAACGAAAACAATACTTATGCGTCAACGGTTTTCTACAAGAACTAGCGCGGTGACCTTGACCCTCACATTGCCAACAGCGAATATCGCTCGGCCCGTTATTTTCGTGACCTCGCCTATTATCACCTTCGCGGTCCACCCTATTGCTGATTTTACGACTTGACCGATGATTATTCCCGAAATTTGACTTACCCGTTTCAGTCGCATCTACTACGTCGTCCTGAAAAGATGTCGAAACATACGCCAAATCTGGCTCGAGAGCTAACGATCGCGGAGGTGGTCTTGCAAAATTTTTAGCCAACGATTTCTTCTCGTCCAATTTCCTACAAAACTTTAACAGTTCGACCTGACTTTTCACGTCTATCATCGCCAAATACGGTTGGTAGTATGGATCAATGTTAGGAAGTAAAATTTCGAGTTTAGTTCGTTCGGGTACGACTTTTTCGAGACGATCAAACATGCCTGACATAATCGCGAGATAGGTTCCGATTGACTCCTTTTCACCTTGCGTGCGTTTCTTTATTTCTTCAAACAATTTTCGATCGTAATCGTGCGGCAAAAATTCTTGTTTTAACACGACAACTAAACCTTCCCAATCCGAAACATATTTGCGCTGCGCCCTGTACCAAATCAAAGCCCGACCTCGAAATAAATCCATTGCCGATTCAAAAAGTTCAGCCTTAGAAACCTGACAAGAACCTCTTAACTCTTCAACTCGCAATAAAAATGACTTTAATGACATTTTGTCTTTATCCCCTGAGAATGTCAAGTTCCAGTCTCTCACCGGTACTGGTTTCATCGTACGTTTCGTCGGACTAACCTTGGATCCGCCGCGATTAACAATTTCTGTCGCGTCTGACTCGGATGACACGTCGTCGGAATCAACTTGGTGTACTGACCTATCGGTCTCGTTTTTGGAAACCTCGCCCTCGGTCGCGTTATCGTGTATCAAAGATAAATCTATGATGTTCAAATCGTGATCTCGTTCGGTTTTTTTCATCGCTTCGACAGCATCGGCATAGTACATTGTCAGAGTTACACGTGTTTGGTTACAAAATGACTTTTCTGCCTCCGTAGAAGGCTTACAACGTTTTATTCTTTCCAAACCGTGTCTAACCGCAGTGCTTATACGTTTGAATTCCCCCACTGTATCTTCAAAATTATCGATTCTATCTCCTACATCAGCTAATAATACCTTTAGCCCATCAGAATCCTCCTCAAACGTGAAGGGGTGCGCGATTTGTGGTACACTTACTCCTGTTTGAGTCAACTGCAGCGTAGACCTCAAACATTTCCGCAGCCTATCCACGCTCGCGTCGTCTGGTGGCGGACAACCTCTTACCTTCAACTCGTAGACGAGTTCCTCTTTCAAAAGACGATTGATTTCCATTCCTTTCATTACCGACATTTTCAATATCTGCGAAATTCCCCTCAATGCATAAACCAAGTTCAACCGAAAATAATTAAACAAAATTTAATAGACAAAACAGAAAACAGCCCCACGTTGGGCGCCACAATTCTATCACGCAAAATTCGATCTAATGAGCGAATTCTACGCGACGCCAAACTGTGCCCGTAGCTCGTCGGAGATTGGGGGGGTTTTAATTAATGCAAAAGATTTTTTTTTAAGTTAGGCGCCACCTACAAAATCGTAAGTATTAGATGGCACTGTTGCAGGCCAATGCCACACGATCTATACTATTGAACTGGCTAACACTTGAGGACAATCACAAACACAGATAAAGAAAATGCAGACAATTAATTTAACAAATTTAATAAAAGAAAATTAAATGAATGTGACGAATCACGAGCAACAATAATTTTGTAAAATAATAACTTTAGAATCGAATAGAAAATTATAACCAAAATTCAGAAATAGAATTAGAAATAAATCATGGCTTTTGCATGAAACATAATTAATTTAAATATTTACACGATCCAGAAATCAAGTATTTGCGCAATCACACACAACAATAATACGGTATAATCATCACAATCACGTTGGAGAATTTAGAATATATACCTGTATACCTACTATAAGTTCGAACCTGCAGCAAATAATACGGCGACAATTCTGATATTGAATAACGAATATTGACGGTAATGATGGATGAATATACATACGACACAATAACAAAAAGGATATACGCAACACTTAATTCCAGGGAATTGCGGACGCAGATGGTTGATTACTCGTCCTCGAGAACGTTGAATTCATCGATACGTGTCAGCTGATTGTGAGATGTTTGTCAGCGACTAGGAAATCGCCATAAAATCTTCGATATTGTCGGCAATTTGATATGACCGCACCAGACGTGATATTCAGATTGCGACGGATGTCGAGTAAGCCTCGTGGAAGTTGAATCCAACGCCGACGTGACGTAATACCTCAATTCCACGCTGACTCGAATCTCAATAGCGGTCCAGGAGTGGTCGACAAATCCCGAGTGTTTGATCGAATGTACTTGATCGTATCGAGATTAGCGGGTGAAAGGAGTACGCAGAGTACACAAAGTACGCAGGGTACGACGAATATGACGAGTATTGCGAGGACTCTGATGGCCTAAAAATACCAATTAGCGTTCTGATATTATCGAAGTCTTTTCTTGCTTACCAAAATAGCGCAGTTCTCCGAAATCTAAATTTTGTCCACGGACGGCAAACGGCAACGTCACGTGCGGTACAATATTTCGGCAACTTGTATATTTGATTCGAATTAATTTGGAAATCGCCCAATACAGCACACAGCCGTGTTCTTCGTATCAAATTCGCTACTATACTCTCGTAAAAACGCTACGTAAAAATTATCGCAAGCCAAAAGAAGTTCCGATAACTTATTTTATTCAGCACACCTATTTGGTTTTGCGGTGAAATCCAGGACCCGACTATAAAAATTTTCACTTGGGCCAGTCCGTGCAGATTCAGAATTTTAACCCGTGATAATCCAATCCTGAGTCTGGCACAGTGGATGCATGTGGTACTAACCTGGAACAAAGAAAAAAAGATTAAAAACAGTTCTCATATTTTCTACATTCGGATCATTCAGTGAACTAAATATTTGAATATATTCTGTCGACTTATCCGTCATTCATCGTGACCAGAAATAGTTTAATGAAAACGGAATCTGGTGAATGATCTTTATACAGCAGGTATTCATCAATGCCTTCTGCCGAGCCGACCAAACCGCTACGCTTGCACTAACATGGTGGTTTAGTTCAAGAGATGATTGTGAATTTAGTATGGTCCAGTGTTGGGGCACTATAAAGTGATGCAAAGCACTCATTGGTCGAATATCCTTTGGCCAAGACATCTTAAGCCTGGGTGTCACGGTACTGTTCTCGTCATATTTTCATACTAGAAATCTAGGATAAGAGACTAGGTTGCTAGGGAATTCCTGAATTGGTCGTTTCTAGTCATATATTTCTAGCATCAAAATAGTACGGAAATAGTATCGTGACACTCAGGCTTCAAGAGGACGAAAATATAAACGGTCTATGGGGCATATCTTAAGGGAAGAAAAATGAAGACGGTTTTCCGGGCCAAAAACATGCAAATAGTTCTTTCATAACAACAGAGTTAGGCGGCGTGCGGCGCTTTGTTATGCATCTTTTATTCAGACGCGTCTCATGTCTCTTTTATGGTAAAGGGCCTCAAAGTGTCCTCTGTGGCCACGGCTTTTATATTTCTTTTGGGGATGGGTTATTGCTTTTGTTGAGGCTCTGGACATATTTTCCTCCGTAAATTGCGTTTCAAACTGTACTGTGGATGGACAGGAGCGTCTTTGGTCAGACTGTCGATACAAATTTTACCATCGTGAAACTACCCCACACTGCCACTTATACTGGTGAGAAACGTAGACAATGCCCATCACCTACAAGGGCAATTACTCATACGAAGCCCTTGTATGGAACGGCAACGGAATGTTTAAGGCATTTAACATGGTAGCCTTTAACTGGGTTGCTGTGTAAGATCTGGAAAAGAGCATTGGTGTTGGCGAGACTAGAATGGAGCCACTTGAATTTCACTTGAGGCAGAATAACGAATGAGAATATTATACAAAACTTGGACTTATGGGAGAAAGTGCTATTCGGTATATTCGCCGATGAAGTGGTCAAAGTCACTCGGGAAGACAGTCCGAGATATACCTTGCAATGGGTCTAGTACAATCCACCAGGTCAGGTAAACACCCCTAGGCTAAAAGGCTAAACGCTTCCTCGAAGATCAAATACAATTCCTCTAGGCTGCACAGCTCGTCTGTATAGATCTAGCATGGCTTCTTCTAGACTAAAATGTCGTCCACGGTCAGCCTCAACTTTATTTGACACGCTCTTCGTCAAAGTAGGTCTAGTAAACGTCGATGCTAAATCCCGACACATGCCAGCGAACTTGACAAGGAGAAGATGAGGCTCAGAATACGAGAAGCAGCGTAGACCAAATATAGAGAGAGGATTTAAAATTCCAAGCGGAGAGATCAGGCTCCGGCGGCCTAAGTTTGGCTTCTCAGCCTGTTTTGGAAAATAGCAATTCGATGTTTTTACCAGTAGCTACCAGATAAACCTTCCAGAACTTGTGATTGACCTTTCTCCTACCATTACATATGAAAGTGATCTCTTGTGTCTATCATCTTGAAATCGAAGAATGAATTTTGTGCGAATTTGTAAGGAAAACTGGACATGTTACAGAGCTACATACCATCGAACGCGTGAGCAAAGAAGGAACTCTCAGACACGTGTTTCGGCTTTTTGGGCCTTACCAGTGAGTGGAGAACCTACTGTGACAGCACTTTGAAGATTTATGTATGCAGTACTTCCAGCATGAACGCGGATGTCTCTCTGGAAGAATATTTTTGAAACCCTTCAACTTCATGAGATGATTTCTCCAACACTTCACCTAATTTATGGCCTTCACATCACTTCTTACCACCGACTGAGTTCAGAAGATCTAAACAGGTCAGCAATTGAAGTGGGCCACCCAAAAATTTTATTCCTTTTTAAATATAAATATCAGCGGAAAGAAGCAACCGATTTTGAGACGGTTTACGATGTCTGATAAAGTGATCTTTTGTTTACGATGTGTGATGTCAGCTTTTTCTATTGTCGGCAATGTACATGATATACAGGGTGAGAACGGAAGATGTACCGAAATAGTCAATTTTGTATCATGTGTAACTATTGTAAAAATGATATCAGACTTTTTGTGACTTCATATTTGGAAAGCTCGAATCAATGTCTCGGAACGGTTTTTCAAATTCCCGTCCATCTCTTCCAACTACAGGGTGATTTTAAAAATTATTTTTTTGGTTTTGCACTGATAATAGGTTTTCTTGTTATCCGATTTTCAAAATATGAACAGCGAATTCAAGCTTATTCTTCGGGAAATGGAGTCTGAAAGTCAGAATCGACTCAAAACAAACATTCAAAACAATGGACTTCACCAAAGGTAGCTCAAATATGAAGTACGCTCGGGATCTGTTTTGGATGAAATTTGACAAAAACAACCGCTTTTAAAACGAACCGTTCACTCGAACATTCGTCGTACTTTTCGCTTGTATCCTCTCCGTAATCATGCGGTTGTAAATTTGGTTCCATCACCGACCATTATTGACTGATACAAGCGAAAACTACGTCGAAATGTTCGGAGTGAACCGTTCGTTTGAAAAGCGGTTGATTTTGTCATACATTTTTCATCCAAACCAGATCCCGATTGTACCCACTTCATATTTGGGTTACCTTTGGTAGAGTCCGTTGTTTCGAATGTTTTTTTGAGTCGATTATGATTTTCAGGCTCCATCTCCCAAAGAATAAGCTTCAATTTGCCGTCCATATTTTGAAAATTGGATAAAAGCGAATCTCATTATCAGTGCAAAACCAACTTTTTTTTTTAGATCACCCTGTAATTGAAAGAGATAGAGGGGAATTTCAAAAACCGTTTCGAGAAAATGAGTCGAGCTTTCTAAATATGAAGTCACGAAAAGTCTGGTATCATTTTTACAATAGTTACACATGATTTAAACTTGACCATTTCCGTACAGCTTCCGTTTCCACCCTGTATATCATATATATTGCCGATAATAGAAAAAGCTAACATGAAACATCGTAGAGAAACAATCACTCTATTGGACGTCGTAAACCATTTTGAAATCGGTTGCGTCTTTCTGCTGATATTTATATTTGAAAGGGAATAAAAATTTTGGGTGGCCCACTTCAATTGCTGACCTGTTTAGTTACAGCCAACTGTTGAAATCTTTTTCAATACATATCCGAGTAGTATAAACTTCAAAGAAACACGTGAAGACCAAACTTTAGAGAAATATTAGAAAGTGTTGCACAAAGGGGTATAGATATAATTAGGTCTGAATGGTCGAAATGTTCGACTACAACATGCATTCTTCCCGCTAGCGAGCTATGAGGCCCTGCAGCTCTATTTGGGAGAGACTCGGAGATGGAGGTTCAGTATAAACTAAACGAGCACAAATATACAGCTCAAAAATACGTTACCCAACACTTTCCACATGACTTCCACACACTTTCTGTCACTTTTACAAAAAAAATCCCAAACTTTCAGCTGAATCGGAAGTACCGTATGATCAAAAACTTTCCTCCTCTAGGCAGGCTGTGGCCTGGCCAAAATCAGCTTCATTTGCCTGCCAATGACCAGACCACAGCGCCTGCCTAGAGTAGGAAAGTTTTTGATCATACGGTATCTCGCCGCCACTGCCGAGCCCTTAACAAGTGAAATCAAGAAAGTCTATCGAACCTAGCGAAGTCAGAAACAAATTTAAATCAATGTGCGTTGATTACAACAAACATTTCTTATGAGCACTCTTCGTTCAAGATCAACTTATAACCTGGCATCCCAAGTCTAATCCTTATGTAGCACATGTTCCCTGACTCTTCCTTGGTGGTGCCGTGTGCAATGGGTCGTAGGATGCTGAACCGCCAATATCGCGAGTTTCTAACTCGAAGGGTCTACTATTCTGCCAGGATATGAACACGTGAAATTCGACAGCGACATCGTTTCCATGGTTTACTGGAGCGCTGAAGATGGCATCACAATCTGTAAGCTTGAGAGGATCAAACTACCTAAAATTTGTTTGCCAGATTAGTGCTAAGTATGCATATTTTTTATGAGCCAATAAAATGCAGTTTTGAAGCTTCAGCTAGAGAGCTAGAGCATTTTGTTAGAAATGGTCTGGCCCAGTATCACTCAATAGCGCAAGACAGATGTAAGACGTTTCTTTCAGAAGAGGGTTTTTAAATATTGCACGATTCAGCATATTCACCAGCTCCAATGGAGCTCATTGCCCTGATACGGTCTTTGAAAATGCATGAGACGTTGGCCTAATTAATAATCGTACATTTTCGTGATTTCGCTCCATAATTCTCGTAATTTCGCTCCGTAAAGAGCAGATCAAGGTTGAATTTATTCTATATGGGCAATGTGGACGGCCCGCTAGGCGAGTGGACTGCGTGTTCGCTCGGCAAGCTGAGCTCCCGGGTCCGATTCCCGGGCACATTAGGTCTGGGTGTTGTGCTGTGTAAACAAATTTTTCACTTGTACTTCAATTTAAATAAAAATACAGCAACTCCCACTCCTATGGTGTAGAAATGCCGATAAGGAGGAAAAAAAATTGGGCAATGTGTTAGTTCTTGGTGTCTGACCTTAACCTTCTCAACTTCTTAGACAGCAATATAAAGTTTTCAACTTGATGCGTGATGATTGAAGGCAAGCCTCAATTCTGACGGCAACTCTAATTCTACTGGGGTAATGCAATGCAAGCACTGTCAGCGGACCATAGGTTGAAATGGTTTGGAATAGATAATACTCTAGTTTATTTCGAGATAAGCAGATACCTCTGACAACATAATCGACTGTTGCATGGCGTCGAACAATGTACCTGATGGAATTTGCTACTGCACGAACTGAGTTATCTATCGAAAATTTACACCAATAGTTCCGAACGAACAAGCTTTGTTCATATTAGTACTGGAGCCAATGCCATCGCAGTTAGTGACGCGATGTGTCACAGTCTAGCGGGATGACTCCTTGGTGACTAAATTCAGTTTCATGCCCTGTAATTCAGTTATGAGAACAGAGATAGAGCATTTAATGTGCAAATAGCTCCAGGGCCATGCATTGTAATTCAAGTTGCCAACTTTGGGCGAGCGCAACTGGTTTAGTCCCGCAATCAAGGAGGTGGCGAGCACTGCACACTCTTCACCGTACCTCCAGCATTCTGGCGCTCGACACAGCACCAGACACACACACACCCATACCACTTCTACATTCGGACGTGCCAAGCATGCTCATCGTATTTATGACGTTTTACGCCGTGGCAAATCCCTTCAATTCCCTGTATAATGAAATTTATTTACAGTGTCACAAAGTTCACACGCAGGCTCCAGTCTCCGCGGTGCAATTCCGACAGTTTCCGCACATCACATCCCCAAGATATTGTCGCACCAGCTCAGCACGGCGGTGGAGTTGCTTTTCCACAGCAGCATGCTCTGCCAGCACACAAGACGGTGAGGGAATAGAAACCCTCCTGTTGCATTAACCAAAAAGCTATCACACTGGTAAATTATTGATGGGATGCTCAATTTGGAAATCGATTAGTTGCGGGCCACAACTCAGATCCCACTTGGTTATCTTATCAAGTTCAGTGTGTTTGCAGACTGATCGGGCTGTCACGCTAGTCGCAGTGCGAAATCTCCCGGAGAACATTAACGTGCTGTCACATATTTTAATATTCCCCAGTAGTCGTCACGAGAGGAAAATCTAACTACGCATGCGACCAATGAAAAAATTGCCGGGAAAACCACGGCGGGATCCTTATTAATGTTCGCGGAGACGTTGCGCTGTTGAAATTCAACTGCATCGTTTTGGATGTCGGCCAGCTCCGTGATATAATAATGCCTTGATGGATTTACTTTGAGTTATAAATCATAAGTTGATTTATATCAAGCACCTACAGTTAGTAGAGTTTCCCATTACATTTCAGTTTCAACTGCAAATCAAATTTATCCCTTCACACATAGGTCATCTTTCTTTCTCGTTTTGTTCGAATTGTCATACAAGGCTCAGGACAAAGTCAGACGTTTACGTCGAAAAACTGGCGTCCAAATCCGGTTTTTCCATCGAAACTGGCATGACGCCCATTCGAAAGCATGGATATTGGATAGAACAGCAATCCTTTGTGGAATCGTCGTAGTAACCTTGGTCACAAAACTTCAGCACTTCGATCAATACCGATAATTGGAGGTGTGTTGATTTTGATAGTTGAATAGACAAGGAAGTTTGGTAGAGTGGTTTCTTTCTCGTCAAAAAAAAATCCATGGCTTTTTCGAAAAACTGAGTTCATGGAAGAAAAGAACACCATAGGAAGTATCTCAAGGTACCAACAAATGTGACTCGAAAAAATCTGGGGCTCTATTTTCGGTGCAATGTAATCTGTTCCTAGAAAAACTAAATACTAACCATCGAACTAGAGAAGATCGCTATAACGCTCCGTTAGACATAGAGCGGAAACTTCAGAGAGCCGGAAAAGCTTTGGGAGTTTCTCAATAGCCGTAGGGGACAGTCCAGAATTCCCGGCTTGATGCTTGATGGGGACCGGGCGCTTGGCACACCGCAGGGGCTTGTGAGCGTCTTCGCCTCCTATTTTGGTCTTCTTCGCATTGCGAAAGTGATGCTTCTGCTTATTAAACCGAGACACTCAATATTCCCGGTGTTTCCGAGACCAAGATCTTAGCCGCTATCGGGAAAACGAGGGACACGTATACCGCCGGTGCAGATGAGATCGCCAGTTTCTTCATCAAGGACTGCAGATACTCTCTTGTCACTCCACTGCACTTTATTTTCAATTTAGTTATCAAAACCGCCTCATTCCTGACCATCTGGAAGGCCAGAGTCTGTCCGGTCTTCAAAAAAAGTGATAAGTCACGGATCCAAAACTACAGGCCTATATCCATCTTGTGTAACTTTTCTAAGATCTTCGAGTTTATTATTTAGAACCATCTGTTTCGCCATGTGAAAAATTCCATATCTCCTTACCAACACGGTTTCATGCCGGGTAGGTCAACAGTTACCAACTTAGCTATATTTTCAGGTTTCACTGTAGGAGTTTTGGATAGAACTGGGCAGGTCGACGTCTTGTACACTGACTTCCAGAAGGCTTTTGACCGGTTGGATCTTGGTATTTTGTTGCGTAAGTTGAGGGACTGCGGTCTCTCTGAACCTCTCATCGGCCTCTTCCGTGCTCACCTGTTTGGCAGGGAGTATTTCGTGGAGTATATGGACCACATCTCCGAGTCCTTTGTTTCCACCTCGGGTGTCCCTCAGGGGGCCAACATGGGCACATTGTTGTTTCTTATATTCATCAACGACATCGACAATAAAATCAAAAACTGTCATCCTTTACTGTTTGCTGATGACCTCAAAGTGTTCGATTCCATTGAATCCATCTCCGATTGTAACCGCCTACAATGCGATATCGATCGAATCTACGACTGGTGCAACGAAAACAGACTCTCCCTCAATACTGACAAGTGCAACATTGTGTCAGGAAAAAAGCCTTCTAGTTTTTCTTCATTCAGTAGATTGTACTGTTTCCAACAGGTGCTTGGAAATCCGGGATCTGGGAGTCTTCTCCGATGAGCGATTCACCTTTAACAAACTGATCGAAGAGTGTGTTTTATCGGCTAGCAAGGTGTTTGGCTTTGTTCATCGCAACTGTTAGGGATTTGGCACAAATGTCCTCATGACTCTTTTATTTTTCGCTCGTACGTAGCAGCTTTGAGTATGGTGTGCTAATTTGGCATCCGATATACCAATGCTACGAGACTCTCCTCGAGTCTGTCCAGCGTAGATTTTTGAAACGGTTGATGTTCCTTGAAAGCGGTGTTAATCCGTCCACGGGGTGTGATCATGCCGGGCTGCTCGGCGAAGTTGGTATCAAATCCTCAAGTGACCGAACAAAGCAGATAGCTGACAATCCATTGTTGCAACAGTTATTCTCATGACCCACTCTCAGAAGAAACTGAATATCTTCTGAGTATTAGAGAGTATTGGTATTAGAGTATCAGTATTAGAGATTCTCGAGTAGGAATATAGCGTGTTACGGTTTCAAAAATCGAATTGGCGATACAGAATAATGAAACCAGGGGAACCAAAAAACAAAAGAGAGTTGGTTGTTATTTTCGGAGGCTCCGGCTGATTCTGAAAAGAAAGATCCAATAACCATCGGCCGAGTAGCGATTCAGTGTTCCTCTGCTGTTCCTGTTGATGACAAGCAGTACCACCAGTCATGTCATTGTGATGTGCCTCGAGAACCAAAATCAACGAAAGCGGCGCTGAACGCCACTCCTAGAACGCCGCGCCGCCTTTGGTTGACAGCAAGCAACTGTCAGTAATCGCCAACAGTAATCGCGAGTAATCGTGACTCGCGGCGTCATCGAAAAGGTAGGTACCTACGTTATAGTTTGTAAGCCAAATCTCGCGGTATTGCTCACCCTTTTTAACACGTCATGTCAAGTTGAACTGTAAATATTTTTGAACCTTTTCTTCCCTGTCATAAACCTGATTTTTGTAGTTTATTCTGTATTTTTCAATTCTCCCAGTCCCAACTATCTCCACCTCGGAATCAATCCCTTTCAATTACGATTTCAACCCGTAATAAGCGAATTCCTACTCGAGGGACCGACTATTCTGTCGGAACGTGGACGAGCCAAATTATTGGACAGCGACATTGTTTCAATGCCGTCGGATTTGGTGGAGCGCTGAAGGTGGCGTTGCAAGTTGTCAGGCTTGAGGTGATCAACAAAGTAATGTTGCATTTCAGAGGTATAGAGGAATTTCAATTCAAATTTGGCAGGCAATGCCGTACAAATGACGTCAATAGGAATGCCTAATCGTTACTCGCCCGTATGGAAAATGAACACTAACCTTTTTGATACCAACACTACTTTGACACTTCAAATGTCAACAAAATCAGAATAAATGCTACCTAGTGAAACTTCAATTCCTTTCGAACTCGACTTTTGTAACTTCCTAGTGCAAGGAAAACTTGAAAACGCTCAATTAGTGCGACGTAGAAAGTTGGCCTGGGTCAGGGCGTTGCTTTGGCAATGCATGACAACTAACATGGAGAGTGGAGTTGAAGTTGGGTATGGGGTGGGAGAGGAAGCCACCAGTTGCTGTTGCCATGCATTGCCATGGCAATATCCTGATCTGGGCTAAGCCTCCACGTCATCACTAATTGGGCGTATCTGTTTACCAAGCCCTGATGGCATACCTACATGTTCCTGTTACATAAGCAACAAGAAGCCCTCGTGTACAAAACCCAATTCGCCGCGGTGAGCGGCATCAAGACTACGGATGCCTCTCAAAGTGTTTTATTGGAAAATCAAACCTCGGGCCACATCCCTTTATCAATTCTTTTTCTCCACGTCGCGATGCAATAAAAGAAAAGACTCACCTGACAATCAGAGCGAACAAGGGTAAATTAGGCTTTTTGGCGGAGTGCAAAATGCAATTACCATAAACACTAGCAAGATGTTCATGTATCTTCGCTTCATTGCTTCCTCCCCTCTTCCCAAGATAAGATAAAAGTTAATTGGGATCGATTCAAATCGTCAATTAATGACAATTTACGCTCGCAATTAGCAAGATCGTGTTAAGCACGGACCGGGAACTTGAAATAAGTGGAAGAAGACACCCCAATTATCTCGCATTAAAGAAGCAAAATAACATCATTAAAGTCACAGCTCCGCGCCTATATACTGCGACGGCCCCCCGAAAAGGGACCGGGTGATGAGCCATCGAGCCACCAATTAATTTCAATACTGGCTTAAACGAAGCAGTATTTTGTTGCTAAAACTGCCGCAATTGATTAGGCCAAAAGGGGGCGGGGCGGGAAGTTTGGGCGGTATAATAGAAATTGAGTAAACATCGAGCTTTGCGTGTCAGGGACAAAAATGTAATCCATTATTCAAGCATTTGTGCCACTGTCGCGAATGTTATAATGCGGTTTACAATATTTTAAAAATTATTCGATCTATAGCTCGAGTAACACCAGCAAAGGTCGTGATGATGATGTGGTGTTGAAAAGCGCGCCAACCCATTTCTTAATTATTTTGATAAACCTAATGGATTCGGTCGTTAGAAAATTTTCGTTATTATCTCCGGTATAGCGGATTGAAATTTCAACTTTAAGATAAATTACTTCCCTCGCACAATTTTGATATTAAATTTTTTAATGTCGTCAAAAACCTGGAGTAAGTAATTCATTACGTTTAGGAGAAAATTTGTCAATGCATTTAATAAGTAATATGAAAACCTCATCATCACAGTGTGCGGAAGTGAATTAAAAGACCCGGCCTAGCGAGCTGTAACGTTTGAAACTTTCAACGTTGAAGTTTTATCCTAAAGACAGGAGATTAGTTCTAATTCAATTCGCGAGACTTAGTAGCAGCCCAGATGAAGCCAAACTAATGATGCAAGGCGTTGCATTTTATCCTCTCCTAGTTTTTTCCGTACTCTGGATTTTGCAAATTGAACATACAGCGAAAAGTGGTATTCATAGCAATTTGTGAAACTGCCGCATAGTTGGGCATAAACCCCTTTAGGCCCGAATTAAACTCGAACTGCGAAACAGTATATATTCTGCACGACCCGAATATGTGGCGCCATTTTACTCCTCGAAAATGGGTTATAGTCCGGTGGTTAAGCGCCAAAAAAAGCTCGAACTATGCATTTTGAGCTTAAGCAATGCGCTTTTGGGGTTCGATTGGGGATCCCCATACCTTAATTTCAAGAGTTGGAGACATCGGTGCACTCGATGCGGAGGGGGTCTGGGGGGCCCTTGAAAGTTGAAGGTGCGAGGCTTCCCACTAAATCACCATACCACCACGAAATTCCTACTTGGATGTCATTAAACGACTTCAACTTACACATTGACAACATTTGTTACCATGTCCCAACAGTTCTTCACACTGAAAAAAATTAATTCTTATGACAGATCGGAAAAAACTGTTTTTCTCAATTCTTCATCCCCACAACGAATAAACTGCCAAGTTTGGTGTCATTTTAGAATAAACGGCATCCTCTGGTTTCATTCACCGAGTCAAAATGTTTGTGAGACCACCGTGCAAAGAATGGCACGGCAAGAAGTGAGCATTTTTGAGCACCTCATTTAACAGTAGTTTCTTGACTGATACCAATCGATATGATTGATAATTTTGACATGGATGAATAACTTGAACTCTTTTGTAACGGTAATACATGTGAATGAAACTCGACACCTGCACTCAGAAAAATATTGAACTTCCCATTAACTAAGTGTAGCAGTTCTTATCAACTGATTATCAATACTTTAAAAAACGGTTCTTACAACGGCTCTAAGACTAAGTGACAGCTTTACAAATTGTGAGAAATACTACTTCAAAATTGTTGAACTGTGCAGTGGCAGCCACCACTACATATGTTGTTAATAACATCTTCGTAGAAGTATTCACCGTCAAATATCTCCATAGTTATATGTCCTACGTTCAAATGGTAGAAATTACCACTACAGAATTGTTACCATCACTGCTACTGAAGTTACGCTCTGTTACACGGCTACGATCGGTAATAATCGAGTCGGTCAGCCAATGAGATTTCCGAATTGTGATCATGTGATTTGATTCGGGTTTTCGATAGGAAGCATCTCACCCCACGCGCCCAAGCCATATTTTTCTTGTCGGTGCTTGTTCTCCATTTTTCTTGCGGTTCCAGTGTGTGGTGTTTCTGTTTCTGCGAGGGCAATAGAAAAGTAGCTAGACGCCGGGTATTCCACAAGGACTGAAATCAGTTTTCGAAGGTAGGTACTAAATTTTATATTGTGGTAAAGTAGCTACCTAGTTGCACTGTAGTGTAGTTGTGGTCGTAGATACGTAGGTAGTTTAGCTGCACGCATTTGTCATTCAGCCTCGGCATGGTTTCTGTTGCCATCAATGGTTTGCATTTATCAGCTTTAGCGCTTTAGCTAGGTATTTGTTGTAAGTTGCTAGAGTATCCATGACTTAGGAGTTTCCGGTTTAATTTTGAAATAAAAAGGTTAGGTTGTTAGCATAAATTAATCTGAAACGGTTTATCTTATAGCAAATTTTCTGGATGACGGAGCTTTCCTTTCGACGGAAGAAGATTTGATGCAACTGGTGCCTCAAGAGGGCTAAGGGCTGATCTAAAGCTGAAGTGGAGAGAATTTGTATCTAACGTGAGTGAGGATTATCTTAGTTCGCAAAATTAAAACTATGAAGTCTCGGATGATACCAGAGTCCCTAAATACGGACCTTTATAACATAATTTCCTCCGAGGCTTCAAGCTATCATGTTATTTGTACTGATTAATTACTAAGTTACATAACTATAGTTTATTTTATGAAATCCGCAATCTAAAATTGAATGTAACCCCTTCTCATTTTTAATTTTCTTTGTAATCTGTATTTTTTAACGTTCTCCCATTTTTGTTTTGTTTTATGAAAATTTATCTGTTCCTATGATGTCTTGTAATCTACGTACGTATGTTAATTATTCAAATTTCATTGAATTTTAATTGTATGGTTCTTTTTTTTAAATTACATATTATTGTATTAAATTTCGATTCTTTTTATTTATTCCCAATATTACAAGTATATTTATAAATAATGAAACGTAACGGTTAATGTTACCGACCAGATATGTGATAGCAATCTTTCCGTAAGGTAGGTAAAACCATCCAATATGGTATCTCTTATTACTATAATGCAGTATTCCTTACAACTACGAAAACATTCTGTTGACGACAGGGAATGTTGAAATTTACTTTGCTGTAGTGGTAAAATCCTCTATACTGTAGTGGTAAAATCTACTACTCCATTCACTGTGCATATATATGAGAAGTAGTGTATTACGGAACTATATCACATTTACTATTTTGTAGTAGTATTATTACCACCATGTATAAGTTGGCGCCTATTTAACTGCTACAGCAAGTAGGACCAACGCTTTATCGCGTATTGCTTCCGCTTCTTTTTTCTCGGTGTGGGAGGCCTGGGAATTTTTTTTTTCTCCAGCGGTCGAATTTATTTCACGCCTACTGAGCGTTAGTTTGTTGGACTCAGGCAGGCAGCGTTTGAATAGGTTCGGAGACAAAATTTCCATATCTGTCTTGCAGCTAAGTAGCATAATTCTGGAAACTGATTTGAGAATCATCAAAGATAATTTTGACAGTCACTAGGTACCCCCATGGGGATTCACTGCAGGGATCATGGCTGACGACGGAGGGCATTCAACTTTTAAAGTGTTATTTTCTATTTTCCTCTACCAACCTTCAAGGTTGTTATCATTTTGTACGTGTAAGTTTTCTTATGTTTGGAGAAGAAATAATTTTATAAAAACAACCGTGAAAATGACTGTCATAGTGGCAGAAAATAAGATCTTGGACGTTGAATTTCCTCCGCCGTTAGCCATCACCTCTGCAGTTAACCACCATGTGGGTACTGACCGGCAAAACAATCATTGATGATTCATAAATCGATTTCCAGAATTAAACTGATCAACTTTTCAGAAAGATATGGAAATTTTGCTTCCAAAGCTATCCAAACGCTGCCTGCCTGAGCCCAACAAACTAACGCTCAGTAGGCGTGAAATAAATTCGACCGCTTGAGAAAATAATTTTTTTCCAAGCCTCCACGCTCGTGTCGAGTTTCATTCACATGCATTACCGTTACAAAAGAGTTCAAGTTATTGATCCATGACAAAATTATCAATCATATCGATTGGTATCAGCCAAGAAACTACTGTTAAATGAGGTGCTCAAAAATGCTCACTTCTTGGCGTGTCATTCTTTGCACGGTGGTCTCACAAACATTTTGACTCGGTGAATGAAATCAGAGGATGCCGTTTACTCCAAAATGACACCACACCTGGCAGTTTATTCGTTGTGGGGATGAAAAATTGAAAAAAACTGTTTTTTCCGATCTGTCATAAGAACTAATTTTTTTCAGTGTGAAGAACTGTTGGGACATGGTAACAAATGTTGTCAATGTGTAGGTTAGAGTCGTTTGATGACATCCAAGTAGAAATTACGTGGTGGTATGGTGATTTGGTGGGAAGCCCCACACCTTCAACTTTCAAGGGCCCCCCAGACCCCCTCCGCATCGAGTGCACCGATGTCTCCAACTCTTGAAATTAAGGTTGAGGGATCCCCAATCAAACCCCAAAAGCGCATTGCTTAAGCTCAAAATGCATAGTTAGAACGCTTAACCACCGGACTATTAGTAATTTCATTATTTCATTTATTTTTAAATGACAATTTGTGAACTAACGTAATTTCGAATAATTATGACGCGTGGATAGCTAGATTTCTCTAAGAGCTAGATAACCGATATGCTTGGATAGACATCAAGTCGTTTGTCTTATCAATAACGCAAGAGAACACTTTCGAGGAACTCCTGATCGTAATTAGCGGTTGGAAATACAAATACTGGGTGATTTCCCTCGATCCTTCATCAAAAGAGAAAAGAGCCTTCCGCTTTACCTGGCAGAGGTTTTTTCATTTTCCCATTCTTCTGTTCAGCCTCGTCAATGCAGCGCAAGCACAGCAACGTCTGATGAACGCGATTTTCGGCCTAGAGCTACAGCCGAAGATCTTTATCTATCTAGACGACATAATCATAGCGTCATCGTCTTTTCCCGAACATGTAGGATTTCTCGAGGAGGTACCAAACAGGCTGCAGCAGGCCATTGGTACTTCAAGATATAAAAATCAAGGGTACAGGGGAAGACGGGTTGTCTCAAATCATAAAATTTGCAGCGAAGCGTTTTTGATACTTGCGGATCATGGCATTTGTTTTCTGGCGCCTTCAGCTTTGTGAGACTTTCAAGATGATTGTTTATTGTGACAACTAGTGTTCTTCCCTTGAACCCTCCAAATGTCACATTTCTCAAACTGCCAAAGCCCAACATAACGGGTGAAACATACTTTTTAGGCGACCAACACACAAAAGCTTTCTTTACGTCCTTTTTGACGTCCCAAAAGTGTTTTTTTTTTACGCTAATGTCAATATTTCTCTTTTCGGTCGCTAAACCTCACTTGTTTTACTTTGTTGGGACGCTAATGTCATTCTGCTTTTTTCACGTTACATGATTTTAGACCGATTCAGCTGTTGAATATTTACATCATGAAGTAGTCGGCGGTATACCTAATTAATAAAGAGCAATTAATCATTCAATGATGACCCAAAATCAGATGTAATAATTACATAAATTTGAAAATACAGTTATTTTCTCCGTAAGGTTGGTGCCACTGCGGTGATTTCCGAGGTGATTTCAGTTGCAAGATTGCTACGCTACTCATCATTGGTCAATTCAACGCTACAATGTCAATGTGAATGCTGTCAAAGTCGAAGGCAATTTCATTATTTTGTTTTGTTGGTTATGGATGTATGCTTATGTTGTGAAAATTGGCCCAACTAGGTCCGAAACTCGCGTGTCTGTTGGATTTCGATGGATACCGCAGCCCTCACCATGGAATAAATAGACCACCAACGTTGATGACTTGCACCAGACCCTGTCCAGATTTTTGTCTTGTGTTACAGGCACCACCTCATCACAAAATGTTCATACTGCTCCAGGTAATACAGTTGGGAGCGAAATGATTCATACGGCACCGCTAGAAAATCGGCTGGATTTCAGAAATGTTAGCTATTTGGATTGTTCTTGAATGCCAGTTGTGATAAGAGATTGATCGTTATCAAAACTGGCATTCAAGAAAGATCCAAGCAGCTAACATTCCTGAAATCCAGCCAACTTTCTAGCGGTGCCGTATGAATCATTTCGCTCCCAACTGTACCTATACAGCTTGTGAGTTCAGCGGAAACAAATCCAAAGCTGCCGCATTTGAGCTTCAGCCTATGTGGTGCCGGCGGGGTTTGAGAAAAATCGCTTTCACTATACCTCGTTCATCATTGACTTGTCTAAACTACTGTCATAATAATACACCTACAAATTTTGTTTTCCAATGTCACAGGTAACTATGTTTTATAAAGAAAAGCACTCTTGCGATTGCGAGTAAGAAATCAAACAATTCAAACATCAGTATTTTGCTCAATTTTTTGTGATAGTTGCCTAAAAAATGTCGTGTGCACCTCGGCCAAAAGGTTCTTCTTTGGCCTCACCTGTTTTGCAGCCTCGGCAACAAAATTTCAGATTCGGCCAAAAAACATTACCTTTATGGCCTTGATACACAAAGTACTATTATTTGTTTTATTTGCTTTTTGATTGTAAGTAGCCGCTGTCGAGGCGCCAGGCTTTGGAGATAGCCGCAATGGTGACGATGCCAACATCGTCCAGCTTGAAGTTTGATGAGAACACTGGCATCATTTCCACAGAACCAAGAGTAAAGACACTTGCATCGGTTTGTAGGATGTAAGATTTTGTTTGGTCGGCTTGTATGAGGAGTGGAGCTGATGTCATCTTTCTCATACAATTTAAAGACTTGATTTTTCTTGATTTTGTCTGTGAAAGGTCGAGCAATATCAGCAAATTTCGACCTCACTTGAGGAAATACGAGCACATTTTATAGGAACTATGTACCTGTTTCACGTTCGTAGAGGTTCTCAAGTTTTCGATCGCCGAAACTTTCTCGGAAATCATCTCGATTTTTTGTGTGTGATCAAATGCCCAAAGGAACTTTCATGACCAAAGTCAGGTAATTTTTGCATTTCTTTCATTGTCACCCTGTATGTTGTTAATAAGGTCCACAATCAGGTGATCTGAGATGATGCACTATAGTCAAAGAATCGCAAAATCAGACGATTTTTTCATCAGATATCCTAATTTTAACCGATAACAGGAACACTCATCAGAAAAGGTTCTTCGGTCGAGGCATCGTGAATGCCTTACGTAATTTCAATGTTGAATTCTAAACATCCACTATAGAAGCACCATCCCAGAGCAACATTTAATAATCAGGTGGCGACCTCCGACCGGACGACCCGTGGTGAATAATTTTTTGGGTGCGATTTAATTTTATTTCCAATCCAAGGTGAAATTATGGCCGCCCCTGTCTGGTGCCCTGGATGGTGTGGTATGGGAGTTTTTTGCGGTAGAAACGTGCGCTCCGTTAATACTGGATGAAAGTTAGAAATTCATGGCATGCTCATAGAATGCGACCCATGTTACAAGGGAACGCTATCAGTCAATGTATATCTTGCTGGGTATTGACGTTATTCCGTCCCTAATCAAGTCTGAATATTTTCCCTGAATAATCGGAGCGGCAGAGAGATCACAGTGTGCCTGCTCTGAGATGCGGCGGCTGTTGTTGTTGTTGGTGTTGCGAGTTGCGATAAACTTGTACCCTCAGGTGAGATTCTAAATATTTAAGGAGTAGGTAAATTCGAGTATATCTATAGATACCCCGGAAAAGTGTCACTGCGAAAATGCAGCGTTGAAATTTTCCGATGTTCCGCGGCGCTGGCTACGGTTGGGTTACAGAATTTCCCGGGAATGTGGGAAGGAAGTGTTAATATTACAAAGGTGTTCAGCTCGTTTGTCAGACGCTTTGAACGTAAGAGTTGGTGGCTCCTCTGTGAAATATTTATGATAACATATTCAATACCTGCCAGAGATCTGGATGAGGTAAATCCTCCCGTTTTCGCAACATACTCTGGACGGTATAAATAATTTCCAAACTCAACAGAGTTCATGCATGCAATTCTACCTTTCTATAAATTCCCCTTGGTTTGCCATATTATTCATCAGAAAAGTACACCATTATGTTGTAGCCTTTAAGAAAATTCATTAGCTCATTGGTTACGGCAGTTGTTGTTTGTTTATTTTATTTTCCTTATTTAAAACTTCATATTTATTTTCATGAGACTTGAGTTATAGAAATTATGATTTAATTCAATAGTTTGTTGCCATCGTAAATATTATAATGTAGGAACGGCGCTTGCTTCCTCCTTCCACACTCGAATTGTTGTCACACGGCAAAAACCCTTATCTTGTTTTCGAGCTCTGGCTTTTTCGAACTTCATGTAGTAGAATGAACATCTTTTAAACGTAGTCGGATCAGCTCCGCGATTTTCTTAAAAACTCCAATATTGATCTGAAAGTAAAAAAAAGATTTGTCTATGAAGGAAGATCCGAGAAAATATTGTGATATTTGAAGATATCTCGTGCGGATGCTGGTGAGTACAATGACAACCGGCGACGTCGGGCTTCAGTTTTTCATTTGCTTACGTTTCCTTCTAAATTCAATAATATAGATCCACCACCGACGGACTACCCACACGATATACCTACTATGAATTAAGATCCACGAAAATCGATCAAATATTACCTCAGCGTTTCGAATTAATGTCAAGCCACCTATACGAAATTATCTGCCGTACTGAAGCAGCTGTATGCCGTACTGAAGCAGTTGTATGCCGTACTGAAGCAGCTGTATGCCGTACTGAAGCAGTTGTATGCCGTACTGAAGCTGAGAGGTCCTCATTCATATCGCCGCTACCTATCTTGTGATCTGCAACACAACAGTCAGCTTTATCATTATCTTCCGGCCGCCGCCGTGACGTTCTTCTCTTCTATCTCCAAGAACTACGAGCCTAACATCGAGAGTAAGAAATCTAGAAGTTGAGGTGCCCTTTTTTTATTATTCGTGTGAATCGTTCGCGTACATTGTCCGTGGACATACAAAATTCTGCAGAATTAGGTTAACCCCCACGCCACGTCGTTTTCAAATTTTAAGTGTATTAGGGTACCCTGTTTTCTCGGTTTCCAGATTTTCGGAGCTCGAGAAGAAGAAGAGAAAAGGCGTTAGGCCTGTAAAAGTCGTCTGTTTTCTATAACTCACCTGTATATCAAAGCTTAATTTATTCATCACATTTTCAATCACTTGTACCGCAGTTAACTACAATACAAATTATTAATTTTTATTTTAAATACGCTTTCCTATTTACTAAATTTAGTCTTCAAATCAGTCATTTACATTTTTCCTTTAAAATTTGGAGGAAGTGCCAAAGTATCTCAAAAATAACTTTTGTGGAGTGCCGTTCCTTCCCGATAGTTTCTCAGTATTGTGCCGTTCATGAGCGGATGGTGCCCTCTTGTTTCTGGTAAGTAGGTATTTTCCGTCCAACACCAAAAATTTCAAAGAACCTCCCCGAGCTGCCAAACCGAAAATAAAAACATCGAGCTGCCGAGCCGAGTTTTATCCGAAATTACGGGTATAATGTTATATAAATTTGCAAGGCAATAAATCTGAATATTTTTGTAGTAATTGAGGTAAAAGTGTGAGTTATGAAAATGTATATAAAACAAATCATCAGGTGTTCAATTGTTCAACATTCGATTCTGAATTCCGCTCGTTCGAAACCAGGCACGCCCTTTGTTACAGAATGATTAAAGCGGATGCTGGATAAAACGAATAATTAAAAAATGGGAAGCGCGGAAAAATACAATTATTGAAAAGTGGAAAGCTTAATTGCAATCAAGTGCTTATAATTATGTTTTTTATTCTCTCGAAAAAAAACATCTTCGTACCTCCATTTTGATTATGACCGAAGGATCCTTTTTTCCCGGCCTCTCAGGCTTGGATCAAAAGCGTTTCGTTCAATTAATATTCAAGTGCTATATAGTTGTTTAGACGTTTAATAAGAAATTTTTAGCTCACAAGGAAAAGAAGTGCGTTTCCAAGCTCCGGCCTGTGTTGGTAATCAACTTTATTGTTCGCGGAGAAGTTTCGTCGATTTCCTCAAGGCAAATTACCACGGCCCACGTAAAATCTCATGAGATCCAATATTTCAGTTTATTCAAATTTGGGCCAGTAACTTCCATTAACGTCCACAGTATCCCACGTTTTGCACTTTTAACCTAAATACGTAAAAATAAGTAAATGTCATGTAGGTAAGTACCATAAATTCCTGTTATCATGATCTGATTAAACTTCGAAATTTCCATGTACATTTAAAACACCAGGGTGGATATGCTAATGGAATTATTCGTAAGAAATATGAAATCTGGCCTATGGGCGGCCTTAAAGCCGCGCGCGGCGCAATTATTTTAGTCGTCCAATAACTCGGCTAGCAAGGAGTCGATTAAATTCCCTTGCTTATCACGAGGTGATTCTGTTGGCTTTTTACACCCCTTCGATCCCTTAAATAAGTTAAAAAACAATTCCGTCCGTGATTTTGGTTTATTTAATCAGGAGCTATCTTTATAAATCCCTTGTCTTCGCAATTCCTTCTGTTCGAATTTACCCTCAGATTGAATCAGTTATTTAACTAGGAGCGGGGTGAACCGAGCTGGGTTGCATCCCCGGGGAATTCACAAAATTTCCATCGGTCCGTGCCGACCAAAGTGGGCTATTCGAAAACATCCTTTCGTTTCTGGTGACAAGCGGCTGTTAACGTGTGAAACTGCCAAGATATGATATTAAGTACTTAATTATAATTCTAGTACCTAACTCGTTTTCCGGAATTCCGGGAGGGAAGTTAATTTTAAGAGGAGAGACAGCAAGCTAAAAAGGCGTATAGCGGAGCCGCCCCGGCTTTGGATTCCGCGACGAGGGAGTTGCACCAAGTTGAAGTTGCTTGGAGTTTCACATTACTCATTAAATATACATGGCGTTCTGTGAATGGCTATTGAGAAATTCATGAGCAATTTATGTCATTTAATCGCTTAGTGCAATGATTATAAATTGACGAACATCCCAATTTAGCGGAGAATTGTCCGAGACACTTGAACGTTATTAAATTATGTATTTGTGTGGCTTCGAGGATTCCATCAGAGATCCTCAAAGCTCCAAATAATGCGTTATTCACTACGCAACAGAACGTCAGATTCGTGGAGGAAGGGGCGCGATGGATTTATCCCGCAATATTCTCGGATTCTGATTGATACTCCATGACCTACCTAGCGAAAATCAAAAACCCTCGACGTTCCTGCTTTGGTTTCCAAACCATCAACGTCTCCTCGCGACAAGTGAACCAACATTTTTGTGAACGCCATGAGTGATCACCCCCATAATTAAGATGTTTATAGTGTGATTACGGTTTATAATGATATCAAAAATACGTACATAATAAAAGCTTGGCAGCCGAGCATGCAGTTAAAACTCCATTTGTTTCACATTAGCCGTTTTTCATGAAATTTGCATAGGAGTTAATTGCGGGCGTATTATTAAGTACAAGCGGGCTTTTAAGTATTCGCACTTGGCAGCTCCCTCAGGAAATTGCACTCCGTACCAGAGGTATGTTTATCTCGTTGTGGCGTTTTGACATATTAAAATGAGGACAAATGAAATCGACATAAATCATGCGTTAATCTAAAGCTCTGTCAAACGAGTCATGGAAGTCTACAAAGAAAAAGCCAGTTCTGTTTTTTATTTAATTTTAACACCTAACGTGGTAAATAACGTATGTTCATCTTCCAACGAAGTGATGCTCGCGATTTCGAAACAAAAAGTGAGACGGATTAAACTTGCCCGGCAGCAAAAAATATTTAGCTCACAAGATAAATACGCATGCAATATTACAAGATGGAATGAATATCATTCAAATGTTGAGCTCATATTCATATTAGGTAGGTATCTAATTATATTATCTCTAGTTCCTAATATCCATCAGATGTTCACGTTATGGATATATAATTTTTATTTCACATCATCTACCTACTAGACGTTGACCCAAGACTTTTATTTTTATGTAGATACTACTTGGAATGGAAAAAAAAATGAAAAAACTCAAAATGTGAAATTCTACTTTGTTCAGTAGTGTGTATCCGTTATTTTCATAACTTTCACTTCCCCGACCCACCACCCAACGAGTAAGGGAAGTATTGTGAACGCGCTAAAAAAAATTTCCAGATTTCGACGGATATATCCGTTCTGAGGTCCCTTATGACGGTTAAGACCATTTCCAGAATGATCTCTGTCTGTGTGTAAGTCTGTATGTAAGTATGTATGGTTGTATACTGTAACCTTCCACGATAACAGCCGCAACGTCCATCCGATCGACTCGAAATTTGGTATACGGACGTGGCTTCATCGTCGAATGAGCCCATTGGTTTTTGGCTGTCATCTGTCAAACGGAAATGTCACTATCAAAAAATGACAGAACCTATATCTCACGGAACTCGACTTGCAATATGCCGTTTGAAAGCCCATAGAAAAATGTATTCAGAACAGTCAAAAGTATTGCCCTATCTGTCATCTGTCAAATAATAGGGAATGTCAAAGTTCACAATTTTACCCTTTAATTCTTCAAAATCTATCCCATGGATAGGATTGAATTGGACCAAATTTGGCAAGAAGCAACAAAACAAAAGAGTCAAATTGAGTCTGCAGTTGCAATTTTCCACCATTTTCCAGTCGAGCGTTATGAATTTTCAAAATTTCTCCTAGCCGTTGCCACCCGAGAGAGCCTCTGGCCCGTGTTTTGACCAGGGCGACTCGCTTTTAATGCAGGACTCCACTCAATAATTCATTTCTGCTCGGGGATCAACTTTCTTCTGAAAATTCAAACTGATATCGAAAGTGTATTGGATTGGGCGTCTTGTAGACCCATTTTCAAAATCGGCACTGTTCCGATTTTCCGACGGTAATTTTTTCAAAATGGAATTAAGACATTCCGTGAATTTGAAAAAAACCGCAATGCAAAGTTTGACATGCGATGAGCCCCACGAAATATTCACTTTAGGTGCAGACATGCTGGGAATAAAAGTTGGAGAAAAGATTGAAATAATGTTTGGAGGAAAAATGTTCGAAATCGGACCCACGGTTTTTTTTCCAACTTTTTATCCCGTAAACAGATTTTCATACATTTTTTTCAAAACAAAAGGTAACTGGCTCTTGAACATTTTCCAACAATTTTCTTCCCAATTTCAAGGGAATTTCCCTGTAGAAAATGTAAAACAGGCCTGGGTTATCGAAACCGGACTTGAATGATGGAGCTCTAAATAAATCCCTTATCAGAGAAAATATCTCAGTTCTTCCATCTTTTTCTCTAACTTCCCCGAAGGGCCATCATTTCATAATAAAATTTCCATCCGTTCCTTGCTACTCGTCGGGGAAGTTTTGGGGTGACATAACCGATTTTCTTATATTTCGGGTCGCACTCCTGAAAGCATCAAGCGCTGAGGGTTGTCAGCTCTTTTAGCCGGTGTGAAATTGGTGGGCTCAAATCAGGAGGAATAGTTCACGTCTGCGGAGGAATGTCGTTAGGAGACTTGTCTACCAGAGCATCCACAAGATTTTGGTGAACCACACATGCCACAAGATCTTCCTCATACTTTGGACAATCGACCAATGTAATGTTGCACTGTGAGTGGTGTAGTACAGATCTCGCATTCTCGCAAAAAAGTCTTGGTCCCTCAACAGATCGCCTCCGTAGACGATAGACCTCGGCCATTCCATTTTTATTGGTAATGTTTTCGTTTTGTCTATTAACGTTTGAAATTGAGAAAGAGTTTTGCTTATGGCCTCCACAAATTCTGCGGTTCAACCCCATCAGGTCGTTTTCGACCTTGGCTGAAATCATTCCAGCGAGCTTTGCTTACATTTCTACTTCCATACATTGCTTACCTAAAAAGGTTTTAATTTAGGCAGTTGTCTGCTTTACGACTGTGGTCCTTATGACTGTGGTGGATCCCCATCGAAATCTGACCAAACCGGATTTGGGTTTGGTTCCGGCAAAATGACCGGATTTGCGGGATAACTGAAACCGGATCCAGATTCGGCTCCAACTCTAGCGAAAACGTCGTCAATTTAGGCGGATTCGCAGTTTTGAAAAAACAAGAGGTGGAGAAATTAGACTTTCAATTTCTGGCGAATATTTGTGCGAATTCTTTTGTAGCGCATGCGTAGACGTTGATTGATTTTTCTGGTTGAAATTGATACGGGCTAAGACAAAAAGATCAAAATTCATGAGCTAAGTTTACGCAAGGCTCAGCACTGATTAAATAGATTTATTTGATAGTAGATTCCAATTTCAACAAATTCAATGTTGGCATTGTTGTTAGCAGGAGGGCTATAAGCCTAACTTGAACGTAGCCGAAAACAGAAGACCTTATGCAAGTCTGTCAAGCTGACAAAATCGTCTTAGGACGTGACACAATTATGTACGAAAATTATTATTCATTGCATAATTATTTGATTTGAATGCAAGAAATAAGTTCATGCTTCGAAGAAATCCTTTCATGTCCTCAACACCGGAACCCTTGAAAATGATGACCGTGGAGTTTTGAACAAGATTTACCTAGCTAGGTACTTGAAACTGTTAAACTTCAATTTATGGCGTGCTATCACTGGCCGACCTATATCGGCTCCTCTCCAAGTTTAATTCACAAATTGCCGTTTGATTCTGACTCACCTTCTTTTATGGCTCGTAGAGGCGATAAGAAATCGACGTTTTCCAAACGAAAACATGCACAGGAAAATGCCAGTGTAGAATCTACCACTGGAAACGTTCGTATGCGAAAACAAGTCCCGCTCCGATTAAAGGCCAAGTTCACGTTGAATTACAAACAACATTTCTCAGATATCCAGTGTGCGGACAGAGGAAGCACAGGAAAAAAATCGTCGTTCCAACTTTTCCGCCGGACTTGTGTCGTTACACACTTGGGGAGTATAGGGAAAAAGTAACATTTACTCTGTACTTTCAGTGGCTAAATTAATGGTCGCGCTCGTGGAGTCTGCACCCTAATGATCCTAGATTCAAAATTAAGTGATCCTTTGCGCCGCCTGGCTTGTTACGACACGTAATTTCGGTTATTTTGGAAGTTTGCTACTTTATTTTTTTGCGTTTGAAAAGTCGTACACTGGCTCATCATGCCCAGTCATAAATTACCAATAACTAGCTGTATTCGTTCGTTTCATCAAGCTCTCTATCGTCGACATGTTGTATGTAGACCTGGGTGTATACCTGGGTGTACGCTTTCTCTCAGTAACAGAGCCCTATACAATACATGACCAATCAACATTAAAAGAGAATGCTGAAAAAAAACTGAGAAAATTATTTGTTGGAAAGATGCCATAAGGAACTTCACTTCATCAGTTTACCTGAACTAGAACATGTCGATTACAATTCAGCCAGTAAAATACTTCAGCATTCTGCATTCTTAAATTCAGAGTTTACGGCGTATTAATGTTTGCCTACAATCTTGCAAAATGAGTTGATGAGTTGATGGCCAGCAACCACCCCTGGGCTTGGAAGCATGTGGTAGATTTTATGAGGGATGATGTTGCGTTTCTTGATAGTTCTTTTGATCATTCCTTGTTGAGTCCATGTTGATCCTTTTTGTTAAGTTCCCTTCGTGTAGTACCCTAGCTCCCATAACTTTCATGAAAATGCCGTATCACCAATACCCGGTATTCCATAACATTTCATGATCTTCCACATTCCATCTCGATCCACACGATCGAAGTCCAAGTCCACGAAGTTTAGGACTAACTTATTTCTCTACTCGAGTGTTTTATAATTATTCGAAGTGTGCATCATATGTGTTCCGAACAAGCTCTGTCAGAATGAAAACCTGCCTGATTATTTCTCACCCTGGTCAAGAAGTTCCCTCAGGCTCAGGCGATATTGTTCCGGTGTGTCGTTGTTGTTTATCAGCTCAATTCTAACAGCTTTTCGAGCGTTTATTCTCTTCCATGTTTCTTCAGACTTAATCAGGAACAATCATAAAAAGTATACAGGGTGAATCACAGCATTGTGCCATTCAAAAAGCCCAGATTCCTTGATCAAAATTGCAGCAATTGGCATTTATTTCCCCCACAATCATGTGAGTTACACCAAACAGCCAAAATTGGATATCAAGTGAACCAATTGGAATTTTGCCATCCAATGAACTCATGATATCAATTCTGTTGTCTGTCAGATTTAAAGATTCTATCATGAGCGGTTGCAGTGGGGTGGGGGAAAAATTGGTATGAATCGTTTTGACTCAGGAATTGAATATGTTGAATCTAGGGTTTACTTTGGCATAACGGCTCCTAATCACCATGTTTGAACTTATCGCGCTGTTCTCTAAAAAATAACATTCCATAAACGTTCTGTTACGCTGTTATTACCTTGGCAACAGCGAATGACCGACAGGATTTTTTACATAACAGAGCGTTTATAGAATGTTATCCATTTGATTATTTATTATTATTTACAGATTGTTATTTTTTACTGAATCGCCCTATCAATGAGGTTACTTGATGTGCATCTTGAACGTGCATGAATGTGCATCTGACACGCTGAACATTTTTAATATTTCAGAAGCCGAAATTATTGCGGCTATTCGTAAATTGAAAGACACGTCATCCACCGGCATCGATGGAATTCCCACCTTTTTGGTCAAGGACTGCAGTTCCTCTTTTATCAACCCGTTCACTATATCTTCAATTTGATACTAAGTACCCCTTCATTCCCGTCCATCTGGAAAAAAACTAAAGTCTGCCCTGCCCCGTATTCAAAAGAAGGGTGATAGATCTCTCATCCAAAACTACAGACCTATATCAATCATATGTATCTTCTCCAAGGTTTTTGAGATTATTACTTACGACCATCTGTTTTGCCATGTCAAAAATTTCATTTCTTCAAGCCAACACGGTTTCATGCCCGGTAGATCGACAATCACCAATTTAGCGACTTTCTCTCAATATGCTACTAGAGCTTTAGACAATACCGGGCTATTTGACTCCTTGATTAGCTTCTTCCGTTCTTACCTTTTTAACAGGTAGCAATTCGTTGAATACATGGGTTATGTCTCCGAATCCTTTGTTCCTACATCTGGTTTCCCTCAGGGGGTTAACCTAGGTCCTCTACTTTTTCTTATATTTATTAACCACGTAGTCAGCAACATCAAGAGTTGTCAATATTTACTATTTGCTGATGACCTCAAGGTATTCAGTACAATTAATTCAATCTCTGATTGCAATGACTTTCAAGGCGATATCAGTCATATCTACGAATGGTGCAAAAAAATAAACTTCACTTAAACATCGAGAAATGCAACGTTCTGTCGTACTCTAGAAAAACAAACCGTCTGATATTTCCTTACTCTATAAATGGAATTCTTTTTAGCAGATGTTCCGAGGTGAAAGACCTGGGCGTCTTCTTCGATGAGCGATTTACCTTTCATAAACAGATTGAGGAATGTATTTTGGCCGCCACCAAAGTACTGGGCTTTGTTCATCGTAACTGCAAGGATTTCGGAAAACATGTTCTCGTGACACTCTACTTCTCTCCTGTACGTAGCCGGTTGGAGTACGGTATATTGATTTGGCATCCGATATATCGGGGCCATGAGATGTCACTGGAATCTGTTCAGCGTAGATTTTCTCAACGATTAATGTTTATAGAGAATGGTGTTCACCCCCCAAGAGGTTATGACTACGTCAAGTTGCTCAATGAGGTTGGCATTAAATCTTTACACGACCGAACTAAGCAGATAGCTCTGACTTTTCTTTTCAACTTATGCAACGGAAAGGTTGACTGTTCTGCCTTGCTGGAAAAGCTGCAGTTCCACGTACCGCGTATTTCTGCTAGGCAATGGCCTACTTTTTATTGTGAACGCCCTAATACCAACATTCTCTCCAGATGTCCCATATTTTTCATGTGTAATACGTTCAACAGGCTGTATCCTGACTGTGATATTGACTTCGACTCTCTGACTTACATTCTGAGCTGTTCTGGCTGATTAATTATTGATCCCTCATGATTCTTTCTATTTGTTAAATGTTGATTAACTATTTGTTATTTTAATACTTGTGTTGTACTCCGACACAATATTTCCTGTATCAGGTGTCTACCTGTGGTAAATAAATGCTATTTATATTTATATCTTTGCTTCAGCGGATTCTACACTTTTTTTCAATTGGGTGTTTAGGGGCACATCAAGTATTAGCTTACTAACGCCCTTTCTGTGGTGACTTTCTCCGCTTCGCCCTTTTTCCCTCAACGTAACTGCTCGGTTAGTACACACCAAAGTACTAGAGAGTGCATAGAGAGAAAACCACCATTCCCGGTGGGATTTGAACTCCGAACCTCTTGGACTGAAACCAGAGACGGAGTCTACCGAGCTACCGCCGGGATCTACAGACTTTTGTATCAGTCATTTGTATCAGCGCATGCAGATGAGCTCTCAAGTTGCAGGAGGCCGTGTGGATTATTACGTTTGACCGGAGGTGGAAACTGAATTAGTGTTTTTCACTTTTCGGAGTGGCAGTATTGTTGTACCCCGCAAGAAGTTTGAGGCTTGTGACCAAAATGGTCGTAGTCGAGAAGAGTAGGAGGTTACTTAAAAATTGAAATCCCGTGAAACGTAATCCTTGAACGAATCCCTAGTTTCATACGTACCGTATGATCAAAGACTTTCCTCGTTTGCCTGCCAATGGCCAGACCACAGCCTACCTAAAGGAGGAAAGTTTTTGATCATACGGTAGTTTGGGCTGTGCAGGCTTAGATGAAAACACGCCAGTGCAGCAGTCAGTCACACCACCATGCAATTTACTCGCGGAGGTGAAAACTAACATTTTTAGTTCCGATAGATATGAACTGATATTGATCAGTGACGATTTCGCATGTGACAGTGTATACAGTGTGATTATAGGACACCACATTGTATCACATGGAGCTAACAAGTGTAATAAAATACTCCACAACCGTTTCTCAATGTGCTCCACGTTCGAAATGGGAACATTATATACTGTTAACCCGTTGCACCTAGGTGTTTATGTTTAATAAATACTCAAGTTCATTACGTTTTCGCACAAGCGCTAAAAATTTCAAACCTACACAAGAAAATAAACGAGAGGTATACAATATACATTCCTAAATATACATATTTAAACGCTTTGATGCCTGTGTGTGCGTATGTGGGGGAGAGATGTGTGTGTGTGTCGTCAGCATCCAAGGGAGACCTCCGGGAACCATATTCCGCCGCCTTAAATTAAATCAAATCCTCGAATAAATTACCATGGGCATGGGACTGAGAGCGGGGCGTGATAAATCACGCACTGATTGATTATTTATAATATCAGGAAACTCCGGTGTTGTGTGCATGAAGCTTAAGGCACCTCACGTGTAACATGTCCCTCACCCTGGCAGCACTAATGTCACCATATTCAGTTGCATCATTCAGAAATAGATGAAGCAATCATGTTGATGCAGAAGTCTGTCTATGGAGATATGTGTATATGCTCGGGTGTGGTGGCGCCTAGCGTCACTCCGGCGTCGCGACGATGTTGATTAGCTATTTGAGGGCACGTGTCGACAACACCGACAACCAAGACGTCGTCGTCTTAACTGAAGGTAATGCGGCATGAGGATATTGGAACATCAGCCGAATCCGAAGTGGCGCAGCTCTGAGCAAACAACAACTGCAGTTGTCCTCCGGATCTATTTATTTAGTTCGGATCTGCAATCTTTGTGCGAACGGGGGTATACCAGTGTTCAATTTGCAGCTGGAACTGCGCTCTCCCACATGAAACTTATATAAACCGGCGCAATGTCAGTTATTAAATTAGCTCGTTCTGTGCAAATTCATTTTCGAGATGTTGCCGGTGCACGCCGTGGCTCTGGTGATGAGATTTTGCCAACAAGAAGGCGGCGAAGATTCCAAAACATATACCAACAACACACATTGCGCGAAGGCTCCGTCCAATTTATAAGGATGGCATGTAGCAAAATTAGATGGCTTTCATGCGACGACGTTTCGTTTGTGGGAAATGCAAGTCGCAGGGTGCTGGAGCCGAAACACAAGATTGTCTCCGGGAAGACATGATGCAAAAACGCAAGAATGCCTTGAGTTTTCAAGTGTCGAAAATGACTGCATTTTCTATGGGGCTGGTATTTCCACCTACGATATGTTTCAAACTCGGTTTCGACGAGCACTACTTCGGGAATGGAATAACGCGGAGATCAAACAGTGCAGTGAAATACCGACTGTTGAGCAAAGAAGCTGTTAATGGGACTGAGATCTAGTGAAATGACTTCGTGTATTTTAACCAGGAACAAGCGAAGACAAGATAATTGAGGGACAATCCGCATTGCCATTTTTATTTCATACTTCACATAGTTAATTCCATAGTCATGAGCTGACAAAATTATACTCCACCGTTGGAGTACCGTGCCACCTACTCGCGGCATATTTCGGTTTTTTTTTCATTCTCAAAAAAAGTGACTGACGGCTGATGGTCTGTCGTTGAAGTGAAATGTGAACCAAAGATATATTGATTGAATTTTTTGAAATCAAAAATAATTGCATAAGCTTCCCTGTCAATACATAAGTAATTTATTGTGCAGAGGACAACGTATGACTTGCAAATCCAATCGGCCTGCTATCTCCATTTGGCAAAAAAAAAAAAACGAGAAATCACCGCAAATACCTCACATGCTCTCGCATCGTTATTTGCACCGCGTTGGCTGTAATTTACAGGCGTATTTTGTATCCAATCGTTATCGTAACTAGACGATACGTATCGATTATCGATAGACTGACAGTTCCTAAAGATAGCGTAAAATCCTTATTTTATATGAGCAATCCATCGTAACGGGAACGGCTGTCAGCCGAGACATTATTTTTCAATACGGGCTGCTGTATTCGCAGAGTAAAATTATCAACAGTAATATCACAAGTGCTTGGATTTTCACGATAATTTTGGTCGGGCGATCGCGAGTGCTGATTGTAGCGATAAATGCCCGACTCCGTAGGAGGAGGGCATTTATCCAGGGACAATCAGCCCGAGGGAAGAGCCTGGCCAAAATTATCTGGGAAAATCTCGAGCACAAGTGATATTTTAGTGATTATTGCAAAAAAGAAGTCCGAAGTGACAGCTGTCAGATTTTGTTGTTTACATCAATTTTATTCCGTTGCCATTGACAGTGGGATTTAGATAAGTGAATATTATCCTTGTAGGTCTAATAATCAAGGGTGTTGTATGTAATAATCTTTGATATTTCCCTCTCAAAAATGAAGATGAAAACTATCTTTTTTTTCAACGGTATACTGAGTGTGGTACAAAACTTGATACATAGCGTTCTTTCAATTATGTGAAAACAATTTTTCTTCTTCCAAAAAAAAACGGCCATGTATTCAATTTTCTGTACGTCTCCCAAAATTATAAAACATTTGATAATTTTTTCGTTTATCAAAAGATGTCCCAGCGATCTTTTAGAAACTTTTGCAGTGATTTAGGGCTATTCGGCTTCTAAAAAATGTGGGGTAATTCAAACGGAAGCAAAGTGAACAAACACTTGATGGAATTCCATCAAAAGATCTATATCTCTTTATATTAGTTTTTGAGGGAGAAATATCAATATCCTGCGAATACAGCCTTGAGGATAACAGCAGCGTGTTACTGTTCGTCAGTTTTTCGTATTTCGTCGTACGTCGTTCGTCATACGGCAATAGATCGTATATCACAAAACTTGAATAAAGTCACTCCTGCGTCCTTGAAATTGTTCGAGTGAATCAGAAGATTTCCTGTATCACCCTGTAAAGCGTGAAATTTTGGGGCGGACATTCTACTTCGTTATTGCATGGTTCAGTTTGTCAGCGCCGACAAAAATGATGAAGGGATTGAACTCTACGGTGGGTGAGGCGCGAGAGTTGGAGAAAAAATTAGCATGCTCAGTGCTGAGCAGGCACAGGATTCTAAATAATGAGAGCAGTGAACGATGATGAGCACACGCAATCTTTCTTCTACTCAGATGGTTCTGGCGATTCAGGAAAAACGTATCTCTAGCCGAAAATGATGATGCGAGGTCGCAATCAGATCGCGTTATGCCCTTTGCAACTAGAGGAATATGGCAGGCCCCTACTGAAAGACGGTCTGAGTTGAACACAGCGAGTACAAGCTGACTAGCTACTGGACGGAACTTCATGTCAAGTATACGGGTTAACTTATAAGTCATAAGTCGCGAACGCGGAGCCCAGAGCAGTTTACGGAAGATATGGGGGAAGGGCCAAAGGGGACTTGATATTTGAAGATATTTTTGTGGACTGTTCCAAGTCAGACTGGAGGGGAATTTATCGAAACCTTTGATTTAATGTGTTTCCAAAATAAGCTACTGTACAGGGTATATCAATATCATCATCATCATCGATTATGAAAATCTAGTTTCATTGAAAAATACAGGAAGAAGAAAAATTTCTACGATCGTGTTATTTTGTGCTCTGGATCGATTTAGCAGCCATTGGAGATCGGTTTTGAAAAAGACTGGAATTTGATTTAATAAAGCACTAATAGCCGATCCAACGATACGATTTGAAATGGGAAGTAATCAAGCCACCGAAGTGAACATGGAAAAAAAGAAAATCTACGAGCCATGTATTCCCCATCTTCGCAAAAAATACGGAATAAAAAACTGGGAGCAAAAAGCAAAAAAGCAATAGGGTGATTGCATGAAATTCGTTCACCTCATCACCGGCAGGCAGCGCAAGGATCGAATTATGTTTTGACGTTTGTAAGAAAATTGAATTGGGGCACATAACAGGTGTAAGGCATTGTTAGAAAGATTAGAAATCACAATCTCGATCTGGTAAACGCCGAACAAAACAGTATGTAAACAAAGCCCGCGAAAATGACAGTATTTAGTGAGGTTAGTCCGGTTGACGTTGACTCCCACATGAATGAAACTTGACAGATGACAATGACACTATTGACATTTTGCAATAAACTCCCTCTGCATGCAATCATGCAGAGGGTATGGCGTTTATCCAAACTCACGTAGATGGCGCCAATGTTACATGTGGATGACCGTCGGTCACGGATTCCGTCGGATATCATTGCTGGAATTGTCAAATTTGCGCGCTCTGTCACTCGTCGTGATGCGTGGATAATTAACAGAGGGCAAATTGAAAATAAATTGTTAACCTCGACGAATGAGGTATCAGTTTCCAACTACATATGATGAACTTCACCTTCACCATGAATGAATGCCAAAGAGGATTCAAAGTGGTGTTACGAATTTGCTTTGGTTACCTACTTCAATAATTGAGAGAAACGTTCAAACAGACTGTTTATTGCTGGGTAGGTACTATTGGTAACAAAATAAACTCATACAGCGTCTAAATCCAGTCGCCGTGATTATTTATCATTAAGGGCGTGTTCCAAATTGTAACTCTGAAAACCGGTAACCGAAAAAGCGGTTCCATCTTGGTGGTCTGGTTCATACGGGACACTACGGTTCTTACTTGGGTTCAATATAACTATACCTATTATATACGCCGGTCACTCTGGTAAAGCCAACTGCGTTCCGATTCACGAGGATTACCCATAATATTAGCTATGCGGAACGGGTAACCGAGATTCCGGTATGAATATTACTGATTTGGAACACGCCCTAAGTTTGGTTGGGATGGATTCGACTTTTTGACGATTGGGTCGTCATGTCTCCCAGAGTCGTCATTTCTGAAAGATCTAGCTATCAAAGTCAAGTTGAAATTTGAAAATATTGGTGTAGTTTTTAAACTGAATCTGGCTTGGATTCTGCACTCCGATCCCAAAAGCCTACTCTCGATAAATGTGGGTGAGCGAAAATAGCAGATGAGTTTGCTAGGCTTCCTCAAGTCTGTTAAAAACGTCTTCCTAGCAGCCACCCAGCAGCACAGTTCAGACTCTCGAACTCGGCGGTTCGCAGTCATCGAGCAGTCTGGAAAGGCAGTTTCGTTCTCGTGCTGTACTGAACTACTGAAGGAATCATGTCGTAGTTGATCGAGCAGCGCTTGGTCTTGGTCCACAGTGGAAATTCTTGGCCTTCCGGCACCACCTCTTTTAGCAAAGTTCCCGTGTTCCGCCCATTGCTTCTTCACAGACAGTACAATCATTTTGTCGATGCCAAACATAAAAGTAACCTGTCTAGAAAGACCTTCTTACAGCTGTATAACAACTCTGTTTTTTCGTTTAAGTATGCTAAATCGAGGCATGATTGACGGAAATCAGCTTGATTGAACTATGTCACCTTGGCACTGACAGAAATGTTCAATTCACGCAGCCAAAATATAGCTGTATGAGTTAATTTTGTTATCAATAGTACTACTAGTACTAATTTACAAGTCACATGAATAGTCGCACTAGGTAGGTATTGCTCTATTTGTTCTTCCTGAGCAGACACGTTATTCCCTCAGTATTGTACGAGTTGATCCAGGTGAACAACTCATCTTGGCTGCAGGGGCTCTTTGGATCTGGCTCAAGACGTCGTTGATCCTCTTCTTCACCGTGTTGGTATGGTCTCTTCCACGACGGATGAAGGGCTACCTGCCTTAAATTATTCTGTTTTCCATGTATTCCAATCAACTTACCTTTAGAATTTGAAGGCATTTTTTAATAGAATAAAGCAGTTAAATGCTGCATACCTCATCATTTGTCAGTTTCTTTTTCTGAAATGTCAACGACGCACTTAAGCCAAGCTTGACGTTCATAGCTAACGCATGACATCGGGACGTCAGTCTGACTTTTTCACTGAAGTGGCTGACGAGTCAGCTACCCTTTTATAGTAGCTGTGTAGGACCAGATGATCCCAGTCTGTTAGGAGTACCGTCTAGTACGCTTTTGTAGAGCACACAAGGTATGCCATTTTCGTCGTTGAAATTCACAGCAAAACAACTAATGGTGCTATTCTGTAACTTTTTAGCGCACTTTCCCAAAAAATGGGAAAAATGCGCTTTTAGCTTCACTTTGTCCGTCCGTCCGTCCGTACCCGGGATAACTCCTCAGGGAAGAAAGATATCGATGTGGTGTAAACGCTGATCAATAATACATATGTCCAGGATGTCAAGTTGACTTTTGGTTTTTTGTTATTCTGCCGCCATCTTTGATCCGCCATTTTGAATTTCTATAAAAGTGATCCGATTGAAATAAAATCTGCAGGCAATGTAAACCACATCAAGGTCTATCCAATTTTTGACAATTGATGCCCCGCCGCCATCTTGTATTCTCACCATTGAACATGTTTCTAAGTGATAGAACTAGGAGAATTATGTCTCAACGAAAATAAATATCGATGTGGTGCAAACGCCAATCAAATGTGTACGTGTCCACCATATAAAGTTGACCAATAATTTTTGTCACTTGACCGCCATCTTTGATCCGCCATTTTGAATGTCTCTGAAAGTGGTCCGATTTGAGTGAAATTTGCAGGCGATGTGAACTTCATCAGGATACATTCAATTTTTGACAATTGAATCGCCGCTGTCTTGTATTCTCACTGTTGAACATGTTTCGAAGTGATAGAACTAGAAGAATTATGACTAAACGAAAAGAGATATCGATGTGATGCAAACGCCAATCGAATGCAAACGTGTTCACCATATGAATTTGACCAATGATTTTTGTCACTTGGCCGCCATCTTTGGTCCGCCATTTTGAATTTCTCTGAAAGTGGTCCGATTTGCGTGAAGTTCACAGGCGATGTGAACTTCATCAAAATACATCCGATTTTGGACAAATGATGTTCTGCCGCCATCTTGGCCGCCATATTGAAATTTCTCATCATTTAAAGATTTTCATGGAGCTTGGGACTTACCTTTGTTTCGTATGATCATTCTTATTCTACAGCCAAATTCCAACATTCTGCCACCATCTTGGCCGCCATATTGGAATCTTTTATTAGTGGAACGATTTTCATGAAACTTGGTACTTATCCTTGTCTATATAGCCCAGGCGCCAGGGAGCAAAAATCAGCTCAATAAGGAAATAATTGTTTCCTGGCTGGAAACTAGCTTAAAACGATCTGTGTAGCTTAGGTTTCGACATACTAATTTCCCCCCTTTCGGAAATGTCTGCGTCATGTCGCCACCATCAACAAGAAGTGCACCAGCGTGGTTTTTGCCGAATATCTTAATTTTGGGTCATCTGACAGCAAAAGATGTAAGGAGTCATTTTGAAGCCTATGAAATTCCCTACAGTTTGGTTATTCAATCAATTTTCTGCGACCTATGGTCTTTGAGATAGAGCTTCTGGAAGCAAGAGTCATTGTCGTGAAAGCTCCATGGCCACTTGACTCAGAAAACTAAAATGTCGATGTGGCAAAAAAAATTTCAAAATGAGATTACTCGAAAACTCTTTATGCTATAGTTGCGTTGATAGTCTTAAACTCTTCCTCTTGAACCGCAGATTACGAATATAGGAAAGTCAAAAACGTCACATTGCACATATACAGGGTGTACTGAGGAAATCAAATCAGATCAGAGAAATTTCACATATTTCTTCGATTTAGCCTATATGCGACACGCTAAGCACCTAACATGAGTCTAATATCAATATGGATTTGCTCTATAAGCTTCACTTAATACACGAAAGAAGTGGTCAGCTCACAGCTTTCCTGTAAAATGTTTTGAAGGCCCTCTGAAATCATCAAAATATTGAAAATTTACAGTACCAAGGAATGTATATAACAGTATATTATATACCAAGGGACCAAAATGAATTTTTAATTTGGGGATTTGGACCCAAAGGGCCCTCGAGCAACAAACTTCACCCAAAGGATCAAAAATTCACTTTGGTTCCTTGGTATATAATATACTGTTACATACATTTCTTGCTACTGTAAATTTTGATGATTTCAGAGGGCCTTCAAAACATTTTACAGGAAGGCTGTGAGCTGACCACTTCTTGAGTGTATCAAGTGAAGCTTACAGAGCAACGCACATTGATATTGGACTCGTGATAAGTGCTTAGAGTTTCGCAGAGGCTAAATCGATGAAATATGTCAAATTTCTCTGTTCTGATTTGATTCCCGTAGTACACCCTGTATATGTACAATATGACGTTTTTGACTTTTCAATATTCGTAATCTGCGGTTCAAGAGGAAGAGTTTAAGACTATCAACGCAACTATAGCATAAAGAGTTTTCGAGTAATCTCATTTTGAAATTTTTTTTGCCACATCGACATTTTAGTTTTCTGAGTCAAGTGGCCATGGAGCTTTCACGACAATGACTCTTGCTTCCAGAAGCTCTATCTCAAAGACCATAGCTCGCAGAAAATTGATTGAATAACCAAATTGTAGGGAATTTCATAGGCTTCAAAATGACTCCTTACATCTTTTGCTGTCAGATGACCCAAAATTAAGATATTCGGCAAAAACCACGCTGGTGCACTTCTTGTTGATGATGGCGACACGACGCCGACATTTCCGAAAGGGGGGAAACTAGTATGTCAAAACCTAAGCTACACAGATCGTTTTAAGCTAGTTTCCAGCCAGGAAACAATTATTTCCTTATTGTTTTCCCTGGCGCCTGGGCTAATAGTACGATTCATTTTGATTTTTCCGCCATATTGAAATTTCTGCCCAAATAACGGTAGAACCCTAATTAACATCTTGCGTTCACTAACCCTTCAGAAAGGAAGTGCGCTACTGAGCCTCATGCCCATTAGGCATATTCGCTTGTTTACAGAATAGCACCATGAGTTTAGTGACAATCATTGACAACTGAAGAGAATCACTTGTAGTGAACTCTAGCGTCTATTGGTACACAATTGAATAATTACCTGCAATAACGGCCGACACTTTCTCAGCACTTACTGCGGTGCTGCCTCTACTGGCAAAAAGTGGCAGGCGCCATCCCCATTCTTGAACCATGTGCTGCGTAGCGACTCGGCGATGCGGCCCTACCGAAAGCTGGTTATGAAATAAAAGCCATAGTTGAAAAGCAGACTTTCTAAAAAAAGTTCAGTTTTTATCCTAGGTTTTTTACGGCATTCAGCACAATGAAATAATAATAATAATATGCAGGCTCAGGTAGAAAATATGCCATCATCAAATTCTTGTCCGCTCCAGTAGCACCACACAATTCCAATTTCGCTTTTCGCAGCTGTACGTACCGCTGGCTGGATCGTGTGTTGTGTGCAAGTGCCATGATTTTAATTGCATTTTTTTTGTGTGGGCAAGGCCAGGGCACCGGGCATGCCGTATCAAAGGGAGGTATTCCATACGATGCATTTGCAAAGCTTTATTACGCTTAAATCTACAATGCTAATTAAAATCAGATATGGTTTTGGAAGATGGCAGCGAGAAACAAGGATAACGAGCCGCCCCGGTCGGGGTCATTCGAGACAAAGGCATCGTGGATATTCGTCAAGCACAATAGAATCCCACCACCATCCACACAATAATACCCACCGCCGCTCGCAACCACCACCACTACCACCACCACAGAAGAAGTAATAGCCCGCCGATCTGATTTAATTTGAATTATTGATCATCGCATTAGGGGAATCGATTTGGATATTATACCGAAGGGCTAACACGCCCGAAACCGCCGTGTTCGACATTTTTATGGCCCCCATTCATGGATGTAAAATTTTTATGCCTTAACACTACTTGGCAAATTTGAATTTTGATGGTCGTGCGGTGGCGCACGACCCTGGCGCGGCACAAACGGGGGCTGACCACGGACCGAAAGCAACAGCCTAACTTCCGAACCGCTTTCAATAACATTGCATAACCTTACATTATACAAAAACAATTTAGAAATTGGAAAAGTTTCAAGAGCGCGGTGTGTAGGATGAGGGAGGTTGAATAGGCCAAAAATCAAATTTCACCCGATTGCATACTTTCGTTATCATCCCGTATGAACCGCGACCCTCCCACGCGACCGCATCCGCGTGCGAATATTTTAACAGGACGTAAATATATATTTACCGAGAGATCTTTATATGCGAATCTGACGTGCCAAATTTTACGTAGATGGAATCAAGATGGGAGAAATCAATAAGGGCGCCTATACTGGCATATGAGTGTGCGAAGTCTGTTATTTTCGGGAAATTGGAGACGCATCACCTCTAAGTGGGTTATAAAATTGATGCGATGCGGTATAATTAAGCTGGTATGAGCTTCATCGGCATATAGATAGAGTCTAATTTCTGGCTGCGCACTTCTAAAAATTACCTCTGCTGGGCCTGATGGTGCTGTATATTTGTCTTAGTCGACTTAAAGGGGTTCAAGATTAATCGTTCAATTTTTTAAGCAGCTGGGGGTGTATAAGCGGGGCGCGTCCGGGGTGGAGGAAAAAATGTGTGTTCCATCATAGGTAAGTGTGAATTTCATTTTACATCGGCCTGGATGATGCGCCGCGCTCAAGATTTGGGTCATGCGAGAAACTTGAACCTTGGTGATCACAAGGGTACAATTTCACACCCTATTGAACGCCTACAACATACCGCATCCCTACACGTACTTATATTTCCATCAGTAATTTTGAATTGAAGGTAATAGAGGGAGGGGAACGTGCCCTTCCATAATCCTATTCTCCTCTCTCTCCCTCTTTCTCTTGCATTGTCAAACAGCGCAAATTCATATGAGGCATAATTAATTCTTTGATTTTAGCTCGTTTTGTTGTCAATCAATTGTGTGAGACACCATTTTTTTATAACAATTGAACACAACAGTTGGTTGTGTTTTGTCTACCTTTGTGTGTAAAGTTATGCATAGTTACTGACAAGGTCCATTTTTCTCTGTGACAAATTACGAAGCTATCAGCATCCAAAGGGTGAGTCTTCTCCAATGCATTATACCTACTTATTTACTGTAATTGATTATGCTTAGCTTGTGTAAATTACTAAACATGAGAACCTCAGCATTGCTTATACAGAGTAGACGGTTGATGTTTTGACATAACTAATACGCTACAGGGGCCTTGCGCGTTATCCCCTGGCCCTATTGCACGATGCGGGATTAGTTGTCTGCGCTGATACGCTACAGGGGCCTTGTGCAAATATCCCCTGGCCTCATTGCACGATGCAAGATTTGCGAATGGCCCTGTGTAGCTGAATTCAGAAACCTTGTGCGAGTTCCCCTGGCTTCATTGTACGAACAGACACAGGGTCAGGTTATTAGTATCGGAGGTGATCACCCGGCCAGACAAACCGAGAATTAATTATAATCACGCTTGATACAGGTGGTGTAGTATTTGGAATAGGTGTCATTGCACTGTCGGATTGGGGGTACCTACATTGCACTTTTCATTATCACGGTGTTTACTGACTCTGGCTGGGCCAAATCGCGTATTTAGTAAAGCTGAGTGGAATACAGTACAACCTCGTTAATCCGGACAATTAAATGCACGGGGTATGTCCGAATTAGCGATTTGTCTGGATTAGTGAACAACTTGTAAAAAAGTTTATTCAGGGGATATAAAAGGTATTCAGTTAACTAACACAAATGAAATAACAAAAATATTTATTTTTCTCAAAAATTTCAAAAGATCAAACAAAAACTAGGTATAAATATAAATACATCGGTACATAACTCTGAATACCATCTTGAACTCGAAGGTCTTGGATGCCCCGCATCCCCAATGAAGTCCACAATGATACCTAAAAGCGCACCAAACGCTGAGTGCGTGCAGTAACCGCGCGTCCTGACGCGATCGGACGCGAAGTGTCCGGATTAGCGAAGTGCGTCCGGATTGACACCGCGATTTGAGCGTCCGGATTACTGGATGTCCGAATTAACGTGTGTCCGGATTAAAGAGGTTGCACTGTATTGTCTTAGAGTCATATTGATTCAAGACTGAGTTGAAGTTGAATTCAACACCGAATTGACCCGAGATTAATTCATGAGAGTAGCGTTATGCTCACGCCCGTTTTTATCTTTTCAGAACCAGATGACCATGACCAAACCACCGCCTTCCACTTGCTTTCATGCTTTCAAGATTGTCAGTTGGATTGTTTCATCAGTTTAGAAAAATTGATTGTCAATAGAACCTGAAGCCCATCGCATGTCCGGGTCGAAAACACGCGGAGGAGAAATCAATAAGAGTATTGGGAATTGAGCGTGCGGTATTGAAATTCACCATATGATTGAAAGATGTCGTTAGCGATGTACTTTACACGTAGAAAGTTCGAGAGGTAGTATAAAACAATTTAGCTATATCCAGTAGTTAATCTCAGCCACCCCGAACCCCGATCCATGTGCGCTCGCCTCTCGTGTACTGCGTTGCAAATTCCTCACATATTGCCGGGCACCTAAACCCGGAACTTTGACGTCGCACCTCTCGCGCTTAGTTGTTCATCCCACATTTCTAAATACAGTAATTGCACATTTGCTCGCGTGTCGCGTGAAAATTAGAACCACTAACGGTATATCGTAGATACATATTATAGATAGCTCACTGCACTGAAGTGTTCACTACTATAGATAGTTCACACATAATTCGCTTGTACGTTTGGAGACGGCTTTTACCAGGGAGTTTTTAAGCTAAAGCAAGACCTTAGAGCTTAGAGCTTTTGGACCGTGTGGGTATCGCCGAGTAACCGAGGTAAACCTGAGTGCGTCATTTACCTTCGAAGAGATTGTATAATTTTATATCCATGGGGTTGGAACCCTTCACACAGAACGCTGCCTGTTGGAAGAGGAACCTGCATCGAGAACTCGTAATCTGTCCCTGACAATAAGCTCCTCCGAGGCGTGCCAGGGCCTCATTTCGGGGTTGTTCCAGGCCTTCTACTGGACGGGTCGGGGCCTCTTTTGGTAATGTGTCCTGGCCTTCACTGGCGATGCGTCATGGCCTCTGTTGGAGTTGGTTCCTGACAGTTCACTGGCTGCGTATAGGCCTCCTTTCAGGGTGGTGTCCAGGCCCTCCACTGGACGGGTCGGGGCCTCCTTTAGCGTTGTGTTTTGGCCTTCACAGGCGATGCGTCATGGCCTTTATTAGGGGTGGTTCCTGACAGTTCACTGGCTGCGTCTGGGCTTCCTTCGGGGTGCGTATTGTCCTGCTTCGGTTCAGCTAGGCTTCAGGAGTGGATGCTGGTGATTGACAAACGGTACCTCGCGGTGGAAAAGGAGCAATCTTGTGGGGAGGGGCAGACGGCCTACGATTGAGATTTGCATTGTCCCAGAAAGCCACGATCGACACGGGGGTAGACTTCAACTTCTCATTGGGTGGTACCCACGGTTCAGGGGTTGGAGTTGGGACTTCGACGGAGCTTTTGGGACGACTCTTCTGAATACGCGCTGCTGAGCTTGGAGAGTCGCGAAACAAGTAGTAACTAGAAAGAACTAAATTCGCGTTTGTTAAAAGCAGGGTTCGGACCCTTCCGTAGAGTCGCAATTGTTAATAATAATCGGTTAAGGACAACGACCCCCCCCCCCCCTCCTTAAAACTAATGACTTTGTTTTAGCGTGCAATTGCAGTTATTCAGATTTTCATGTTGGTTGGAATATCAAGTACAAGAGAATAAATATTATTGACGAATGTGACAAAGAAGGAGTTTCACCTCGAGGAACGTCTGGTTTGGTCATCGCGTAACTAATTAATTTGTTGCAGTATTCCATCGAAGTAATAGGGATTGTTAGTTCGGGAAATGAAAATCTATTAAAAGCTGTTCGTATAATTGCCTGGATATTCGACGACGCGACGATTCGATAAAGTACCCATAATAAATTGTTACGGCTCAATGGTTGGTTAGCGATCTGATATTTATTTATAGGGAATAATAAATGCTTCGAAGCCTTTTCGCGTTAGTTCGTCGGCGAGCACCTTGTACGTTTTTAGCAACAATGGAGTTCACTTCACACAAAACAGAACGGGGTTCAATCAAAGGGTCTTTACACGAGAGTTTGTACCTTGACTTGAGTAATTGTTCGCGTACACCATTGGTTCCCAAGTAACAGGATGGTGTCCTGATACTAGACGATCACCGGCCAAAGCCGTCCCAAGAGCGGGAAAAGTGATTTAATTCAAATAAGTTGAATTAAATGGAAGTATATTGGGTTGCCTATCCAGCAAGGCGCCTTAGCTATAGAGTTAGGGGGGTTTCTAACCAGACGTTAATTTCAATCATTGTTTTTTTCGTTTCGAGTAACGATATACCTTTCCGGCATTTCCAGACATACAGTAATTTATCGTCCTACAATTGTTCACAAATAATATACTGTGTGGATAGATAGGTCGATAAATACACACACTTTTGGACAGACAACACAAGCCTGATTTGATCACTTGGTGGGGTGGACAGTGATTCAAGTGTAGGTCTGACAGACATTTTTCTCAATACAGTAGACATCTTGTTCTCACTACCATCATGGTAGTTTCAGCGCTGTTTCAACCTGTGCTGTTTTGTTCAGACGCTATTTGAACTAACGACATTTTGTTCAGGTGCTGCCTGGTCCATGCGCTATTTTGTTGACGCGCTATCAAAAGCTGCGCCATTCTGTCATTTCTATTTGGTGGCAGGGCCTACCTTATCGGCCGGATTGGCATGTGGATGATACACCGGATTCAGCAGTTCGTCCATCTTATTTCGATTGCAAAACTGCACCCGGTTTCGGCACGTCAGGCCGAAATCTGCCGGTAAATCTGCTCCTCCATAAGTTTACAGCAAACCACGACTGTCCTTGACGGGAGCAATTGGCAGAGCTTTGAGAAAATGTCGGTGGCCACCAATACGTGCGTATAGTTCTTCATGGAACGCGGCCCGAACAAATCGACCCAAATCTTCTGCCATGGTCGCGTCGATATATAGGCGATCGCCAAGAGACTCATGTGCGGTTGATTACCGGACTTCCCCAGAGGGAAAATCTGGCATACAGTGACGTATAGGCGCAAGTCTTTCCTTCGGCCACCAATACTGCTTGAAGACGCGACTTTTCGTCTTGGCCACTCCCAAATGACTCGAAACCTGATCATCATGGCACTAGCGAGAAATCCTATTCCGCCCTTCCTTGGGTAGCACCGTCTTCCAAGACGTGCTGCACGTATTCCAAACTGGTTCGCTCAGCTTCTTGAAAAGCCCATTTGAAGCTGTTGGGTTAAGTTTCAAGTCGGTTGCGTATAATGCTGGTTAACTGGTGTCGAACGAAAGTGCAAGTTAAGTCGACCTGCGCTGAAATATCTCGACTATATAATATGTGAGAATCCTGACCAAGTCCAGGATGTTGTAGACATTCCACTTTCTCATCTGTGTGAAAGAGGTGCGTGGTTTTCTCGGTATAGGATAGTGGTACCGTCGGCGTCGTTTCGTTAAAAACTTTGATAGTGTTACCGCGCCGTTGACAGACTTGACCAAGAAGGGCCATCCGTGCGCATGGACATCTGTACGTACATGCATGCAGCCGCTTTTCGGCAATTGAGAGAGTGCTTGACTTCCCCATCGGTGTTGTCACGGTCAGATTTCACGCTACTGTTCACTCTCCAAGTTGAAGTGAGTCTGGTTATAAGTTTGTTACGTTCGAATTTTCGCAAGAACGGTGGTTCGCTTCAATGCACACCACCAGTTGCGCGTGTGCCATTTTCTGGTTACTTCTGATGATATCTAGGAATCGTAGTGTTGCCACCACCCGTTTCACGTGTGACGTGCGGTGCGTGCAGGCTCGTATTTTTCAGTGGAGTTTTCTTGGCGATAAGCGCAAGCTATACAAATCGTTTCGAGCGTAAGACTCGTTCTTTTCTGTCGCCGGATTCGTACCGACAAAACGAGAGAAAACGGCCGCCTAGCCTCAGCTCATTTTCTACAGAGGCCCTTTTCCGGCGCTATTGCCCATTTTCCGTCGCTATTTTCCACGTTCCACCGCCGCTGGAGTTTCCACCGCCGCCGGCTATCGCTACTTTTCACGGTCACCGCTGAGTTCGACAGGTTTCCACGGTTACCGCCAATTTCCACAGAACCAATGTCCATCGGAAAGCTTCCCGCCGTTTCCGGCGCCGGTACCGGTAGTCTCCACATGGATTATGATCGCTTCCCGCTGGACGCCGGCCGGCGCGATTATCCGCAGCTGGGCGCTGACGTTTTGGCCGGCCGAGAGCCGCTCCCTACACCGCCAGCCGTGCTCGCTACACCGCCAATTGCATCGTCGGCTACCAAATCAAAGTTGAGTGGTATTATTATGTATCGATGGGCCAAACTTCCCGCCTCGGCGAGAATTCAAAGAGCTGGTGAGCGCTCGTGTGGATAAGAGCGAGAATCGCAACCGCCATCAAAACGTCATGTCAAGGACTGTCAATGTCATAACCTAGAAAATCCGGAGCTGACACGCGACTGGAGTTTTTTTGCTTGTTCTAGTGTTACATTTATTTATAATTGTCTAGCCTCACTACTGAAATGTGCCGGATAGCCGCCTTAGATACCGTCATTGTTATTATTGAGGAGTTATTTATCCTCCATTTTGCCACGCGTTGTGTATGTGCTGACCAGTTTCTGTTGTCTGTCCCCCAGGTCCACGGCCCCGACGGTTGAAGAGTTCCTCAGGCCAACATCACTATAGGCGTCGGCCGAAGCTACGTCAAGCCTGGACGCCCTGTTATTTTGAATTACCGACAACTTTCCGGCTGAGCTAGCAGAACTTCCGGGAACCACGGGCCGAACGGGAAAATGGAGAACAGTAACATTTCAAGGGCGATTTTTGGGTGAAATATGTCAGTTTTGTGACTATTCCATGCTCTATGCCTGTATGCGAACGTACTGAGTGACGACGTAAAAAACTGCGTGTGTGCACTCTTTTATATGAGCATTCCAAACACTAATTCACATCCGAGAGGGATGTCATTGCGGTGCGTTACTGCTTGATGGAGTTCTTTTCATTAGTTCACTCGCGTGTGTTACTCCACGGGTGATTTTTGCGCCATCAGCGTGTGCGTCGGGGTTAATATGCGCTCGACTCGGGCGCGTTCCACAGGTGACAGCGTGGAAAATCAAATTAGTTTGCAGCAAATTAAATTCGTTCGCCGGAAAACATGAAAACTTCATCCGCGGCGTCCAGAATCGAAGCGGGCGGCCCAATAAACGCGGGCCAATAATTCGCGCCACGAAAATTCGCCCCGCAATACCGGTTCCAAGTTCCTGTTGTGACCGTTGTTAAGGGCAACCGCAAGCACTACGACTGCAATGTGGCCCGGCTCGGCCACAAATCGGAAAATTATGATGACGTCATTTGGTCAATTAACATGTAATATGGTAGGATGTACAATTTCGCAGATATGGTGCTGGGGGGGAGGTTACTGGCTCGAAATCAACACATTTTTATGAGTTTTGTGTCATTATAATATCATTGACACAAAATGATTCGGTGGTGCTTTCAAATTGGAAGTTCATTAAAAGTGTCACCAAATGCTTTCGGTTAGCTCTTTGATTAGGCTCTTTGTAGGTCTGGAGTCTGAAGTAAGCCTATTCCTCGATCTATTCAAGTGAAAGCGCTTCTTATATTATTCTGAACGGAGTATAATCTCATCTTTCTTTGGGTCTCCCTAATTCATAAACGGTAATCCTGCATATTGCAAATACCTTGTTATCCGTGCTGCAATAACATTTTCTGTTTCTCCAATCAATCCTCATATAAAAGTATTATATTGAGCACTAGGTGGTTTACACAGAAAATACAAGTAGGAGTCTATGGGGTTGAATTTCAAGTTAGCGGCGCAACTTACGCCACTCATTTACGGCATCGATAAGCCAATTATCGCGTCGGATTGTGTTATGTCGCCATAATGTGGTGTTCTCACTTTGTTTTATTTGTACTTTGGCACCTGAAGTAGGTATCGTCGTCGAAGGAACGTTCGTAGCGTTTGCCGATGGGAGAGGGAAATGACGCTGGACGCGCGGTAGCCACAGGGAAGAGAAAACAGCTGTTGTGACGAGAACACGTGAATTTGAGTGAGCTCCAGTGGGCGTCGTTCTTACGAATCTAAGGTGTGTTTTTAGTTGATATTTTATAGTAATTTTGACTTCCACCCATTCACCAAATCATGCATGGTATTTCGATACATATTTTGTCCGCATAATTATTGCACCTAGCGCGAGACGCCGGCTCTTTGTTCTCCTTGTTCTCTACGGGCTTACGTAACTAGCAATTTTTACCCCTTTAAAATCAGGTGCTTTGAATTTTGTGTAATTTATCTACTCCCAAATGATGGCAAAGACCGTAATCTGGTGGATGTACAGTACTGTGTGGCAATCAGACAATACGCAGGGGTTTCTTTGACGTGTTCTTCCCATGTGTACCTGTCAGCAAATACGTCACTTTTCCTCTGCGATTAAATTGACAGGTTGACATGTATCATGATTTTTTGTTTAGTTTTGTTAACCTGATTTTGTGTTTATTTTATTGTTGTAATTTTCTGCATTGTCTAAATAATTTGCAATGATTTTTCTTGTTTCATTCGTGAATGTGTGTTCTCGTTCTTTATCCATGTTGTGTCATTTCATCACTGTCAGTTTATTGTTGTGAGGTGTTTTGAGAAAAGAAACGAATTCATTCAAAACTTCGCTATTGAATTTAATAAATGTTCACTTTGCTGGTGTTTCATAGAGTAAGAACTCACACAACGTAGGTAAAAAGTAAACAACGTTGGGAAAGGAAGGGGCAACAACGATTACAGCCAAATGTCGAAAAGTGGGTTACACTACAATAGTGACCGGACTTGAGCCATTATTTGTAGTCTTGTCGAATAGTCGTAGTCTTCTGTGAACTTGTTCAATTAAACCAGCATACTATGTTACGATTTGGAAGTTGAAATACATCAAGGATTTCTGTTGTTAATTATCAGTATTTCGATACATTCAACCATCACTGCCGATATGAGACACAACTTCATCTCCAACTACCGAGCTGGATTCCCATTTGGATAACAAAGAAACGCTGGTTTTCTCTGCATCAATAAGTGGACTACATTAGTTCTCAGTTATGCCAATTGAGCTCTGCAATGCACCGGCAACTTTTGGCCTTCTTTTGAGCGTTAGATGGAATGCGTTTTTCTAAGATTGATGTGGCGGACTTGCTCAACCGTTCAAGAAGTTCACGTCTCAACATGAACCGAAACAGAATGTATGCTATTCCAGAAGCAAGTTCCATGTGTCTTTTTGGTAAAAATAGAGAATAGAGGGCACCGACGCTGTTCGCAACTGGTCAGTCACGGATAGCCCCGTGCATGATATGCTTGTAATTTCTTCATATCTAACCAAGATTGCGGAGTTGCATCTGCATATCTGAAGAACTTTCAAAAAAATTAAAAACAAACGAGAGAAGGTGAGCTGACGGTACCTAGCGATTATTAATTATAATGGAAAATAATAACCTAAGGTCATCGTAAAATAAATCATTAAAATTTACAGCCGTTAATGAGTAGGTGCTTGATTGTTATTTACAAACTCAATTTACGAGCAGACGACTTCAAAACAAAATCGATTATTTCATTGTCGATTACGAAGTCGAAGACAAACGCGGAAGGAAAAAACGAATGTCCGCGCTGTGTGTCGTTCCGTATGCGACTTTTTCTTTGAGCTGCTGCCGATTCCGATATCCATTAGCACGGCACACTGCGTCTAATGCAATTATCGACGCAAGAATTTACTTGGATTGCTTTGGTGGAGAAACAAGGCACAACCCGTTTCCACCAGCGGTGGAGTTCTTTCCTCCTTGCTCCCGGTGAATGTAATAACGGCGAATCAAGTTCCACACACACACACACATACAAGCACACTGGCCGGACTTTGCCAGAAGCACCGCCAACATGCACCACCGGATTGAGCTTTTTCAGGTGCACCCATTGCAAATAAGACCTCTAATGTGGTTTCTTGGTGGCGGATATAAATCCGGAGGCGAATTCGGTTACCTTCCGAAACCAGATGGTATAACTTTACATTTATATTACTTATTCAAAAATGAAGGAGATCACTGCTGGTGCTGGGCCCTCTCATTCTGTCTTTCTCTGTTTGCGGGTTATTCTCTCCAACCTCCGCCCCAGTCTTGAGTTTCCCGTGCTGGAAAATTATAAAACATGTGTTTAATGTGCGGGTTTACTTGTAACGTGAGACCATAATGCACGATATTTACGAACTTACTTCCAGAGATAATAATTACGGAAACTCTGTCGCGTAGGTATACTGAGCTCAGAATAACCCGTGCTTCCACGGTCAATAAGTAGGCACAAATGTTTTTTAATAGGATTAAATCCAAAAAATCGTACATAATTGTAGTTGTTCAAAGCTGAATAGAAGGAACTGGAGCGAGTTATACAAACTATTCCCTACTTACAAGTTCAGTTAAATTCGTGAGTATTTATTTATTTATTTTATTTATTTATTTAATTGTCTTATTTTACGAGGCGGCATTCAGCTATAAGCTGCTCTACCATGCAACCTCGGGGACAGCACAAAATATCCATGGATGAAGTAGGATTCGAACCCACACAGGGCAGCGCGAATGGTTTGGCTTTCCATCACCTGTACCACTCGGCTACCACCGCTCCACTATTGGCCGTTAGTTCGTTGGTGTACTTGCGGTGTAGTTCAATGATCAATTAGCTGATTGGTTGGAATAGTGAGCTACTGAGCTAACTGGCGAGCTAACAAGATAATTATTATTATTATTATTATTATTATTGAGATTCCCACTCAACAGGTAGATACCCATTAACAGAGTGAGGCGCACATCAAGCTAAGAGAGAACAGGAAAAAAAAAAGACAACAAGAAAAGAACCGCGATCACTCAACACCGCCAGAAGCAGATCCGTCAAAGCAAGACCTGATCTGGCCAACAGAACAAGAGAATATGTCAATTCGATCCTGAACACTCATATAATTAGAGCACATTTGATATATGGGAGAGGCCTTAAGAACATTAGTATTAGTAGTAGGGAGGTAAAACGTCTCGGTGCATCTTGAATTTACGCGTGGAACCCTGAACATCAATTTCTGCACCAAATTCTTGGAGTCGAGTAAACCATTGACAAGTTTAAAAAGAAAAACAATGGAATGCGAACATCGTCTTGACTGTAGGCTGACGAACTGCGTCCGTGCCAGCAACATGTCCTGGGGACATCCCCTAGGAGGATAAGTACCCCAAGTTCTGAAATGCAAAAACTTCAAGAATCGACGCTGAACTCTCTCGATAGCGGAAACGTGCACCGAATATAAAGGACTCCAAATGATAGAGGCATACTCAAGACGAGGCCTAACAAATGTCGAGTAAAGGAGACAGGCAGTCTGAAGATTCGCAAAGGGCCTGACATTTCTCAAGACAAAACCCAAACTCCTGAAGGCAGCAGCAGTCACATCAGAAATGTGTGGAACAAAAGTAAGCTGGGAATCGAAGCGAACCCCAAGGTCACGCACATCATTCGCCCTTGGCACCAAAACATCACCAATAGCGTAGTCAAACTGTAATTCATTTCTAGCTCTACAATACGAAACAATCGAGCATTTACTGGGATTAAGTGGTAGGTGATTCGTCTGACACCATCTCCTAACCCTGTCCAAATCAGCCTGAAGTCTCTCACAGTCAGCCACAGCACCTATTTCACTATACAACTTTAGGTCATCAGCGTACATCAGAAATCCAGCCTCAACACAGTCACTGATATCATCAACATATATGTCAAAAAACAATGGTCCAAGCTTATTTCCCTGTGGCACACCCGAAGTCTGAGCAAACATCCGAGAACGAAAACCATTGCACTGCACATACTGGAGCCTACCTGTCAAGAACGACTGTATCAGAGCCAGGAACTTAGGAGACAGACCGTACCAAGCCAGTTTCGTCATCAGTATGGAATGATCTATTCTATCAAATGCCTTGGAAAAATCGGTGTAGACAACATCCACCTGCGCTCTCCTATCCAACCTCTCAGACAAGAACTGGGTGATCTCCATAAGGTTAGTTACGGTGGACCGTCGTGGTATGAAACCATGTTGCCTGTCAGACAGCATAGGACCTACATGACATAAAATCTTACGGTGCATAAGGATCTCAAACACCTTACTGAAATTACATCCTATGGCAATGGGTCTATAGTTTTCAACAACATTCCTTCTACCTTTCTTGAAAACCGGGCACACTCGAGTCTCCTTCCACCTCCGCGGATAGGCTCCCTCCCTCAACATGGTACTGAAAATCAACGATAGAGGCGCTGCGAGGACTGAGGCGCAATCTCGTACAAGATAAGAAGGAATCAAGTCAGGTCCTGCAGTAGATTTAGATGGGAGACTACGAATAGCCTCAAGAACCTCATCCTCAGAGACCATATCAAAATTGAGAACATCACCACGGTGTGAAAAACTCGAGAAACTGGGGTAAAGCGAAGCATTAGATGGAGAAGAGAAGGACTTGCTGAAATAATTGGCAAAGGAATCAACTATACTTGACGGTCCCCCAATATCATTGCCAGCATAAGTCATAGTGGTTGGTATGCTCCCACATTCATTTTTTGACCTCACATAGGACCAAAACTTGCTAGGATCACTAGAAATGCTGGACTCCGTCTGTCTGATATAAGTAGCGAACGATCCAGCAATGTCCACTTTAATCTGAGATCTCAACAATCTATATTCATTGAACATCTCAACACATCTGGTTCTATTGTATTTGACTCTAAGCCGCTCCTTCTTCTTAATATCTCGTATAATTTGTCCAGTGAACCAGGGGGGATATGTGCGGGAAGTTTTCCTTTTACAGGGCACACACAAGTCGAACACCCGAGCAAGGGATTCATAAAATCTATCCACGACATCCTCGACCGGTAGGCCACGTAACTCTTGCAGTTGCCAGTTGAGACCGGCAAGTCTGTCATATAACTCGACAAAATTCGCCTTTCTAAAGTTGTACTCACTGCTACAAGTGACGGGAAGAGACTTATTATCTGAAACAGCGTGCAAGTGAATCTCGAGCGCAGGATGATGGCCGTCCTCCGGCAACAGAACACGATCAGAACGCACAACGGAACACTCAAGATTAGTCACCACCAGATCCAACAACCTGTCATTACAGTTAACCACCCTACTGCACTGCCTGAGATCACAATACTCAATAAAATTACTAAACTCATCAATCAAGGGTGTTCGCTGATGCCCATCATAAAAGCCAGCCAAGTCAGGAATGTTGAAGTCTCCCAGGATTAACACCTTACCCCCTAGAATACACTCAACCGACATTAGAGCATCGAAAAGCATTCTATAACCACCAGCTGTGCAGGACGGACGAACATAAAGCACAAGGATGTACAACCTCCAAAACCCGAAATCAACCGCAACCGCGACCACATCAACCCCACCAACCCCAGACCAAGCGTCACCCAGATCAACCTGCGCAGCACCCAAAAAGGAATCGACGGCGAGCAGAACCCCTCCGCCCCTGCGCAATCCAGACAACTCGAAACTCCTGTCTGCCCTGAACACATTGTACTTACCCAAGTCAAACAGCTCACCATCAACAATGCCAGGATGAAGCCAGGTCTCAGAAAGCGCTATTATATTACATTCCTCGCCAGACACCGCCTCCATCAAATCCGCAGTCTTCGTACATAGACCTCTCACATTCTGATAATACACAGAAAAGGAGTGGGAACGCTGAGGAGACAGAGGGGGGTCAAGGTCCACGGGAGAAGTGACACCCAAGGCACCCAGCTCTAGTGATTGCTACCTACAGTCACCAACAATGCTAGCTCTGAACCTGCTCAGAGCATCCCCGTAAACTGAGCAGCTCTGCCCATCCCACGCAGCATGGTCAAGAGAAAAATTCGTTTTGTGTTTTTCATTAGACATGGCGCAATTTATGCATTTAAGTGTTTTGGAGGCGCACTCAGTAACTCTATGTTTCTCAGAACACTTGGGGCATACGTCTGACCTACCGCACTTGGCAGCCGTGTGGTGGAATCCACAGCACTTGTAGCATCGAAGGAGTTCAATAGAATCATAAACACGGCAAATGTCGTAGCCCACGAAAACATTTTCAGCCCTCAAAAACCTGTCATATGTTCGCTGATCCACCTGTAAGACTGCCTGGAATCTCTTCTTGTCATTCCTCAAACATTTGATACCCATCACCTGACACTGAGAATCTACCTCCAGAACTGACTTATTCTGAGTTCTCAGGTAAGACAAGAGTGATACCTCATCGAACTCCGAAGAAAAACCCACAACTTTAACCCTGGGATTTAGGGGGGTCAACCTTTTAATGTTGTAGCCCTCACTCATTCCACCAGACACAAGTTCGACAAACTTACCGCAGTTATCAGGATTGTCACAGGTAACAATAACTCCGCCACCACTGGTTCCCCGCACACCAGCAAGGGGAAGATTCGTTTGAACAGGATCAACAGTCTTGAAAAGCCTCGATTTTGTTTCATCCACAGACCGACCCGTCTCCTTCGGCTGCACAATAAAGGAGGGAAGAGCCCTCACAGCTGAGGAGTATGAGCCTTTTGTATCATTCTTATTCTCAACATCGTCAAGAGTCCCCATCACATCGAGCTTAGATGTGACCCGGCTCAAGACTTCAGAGAGCTCACTGAATTTCGCATCAACATTCAGATCCCGCTTCAACCCAACCTCCCCCCCATCTACCCTCTTTAGTCCCTCTACGACCTGCCCACGAAGCTCCTCATTCTCTTTCCTCAAACACCGAAGTTCACTCAACAATGCCGAAGCATCCGTCTCACACCTTCCCGCAACCTCGTCACACTTATCCGATAAGAGTTTCGAGAGCTTCTCCAACTTGTCCTCAACGAGAATTTCAAACTTCAGATCGAATCCCGCCTGCAAATCTTTCTTCAGCTTATCAAATCTTGCGTCAAAAAGAGAAGTCCACTTATCCTTCAGGTCGACTTCACATCGACCCCTGCATATCTCGCACAAATATAAAAATCCCTTGCGCTCACTCAAAAACTTGAACTCGACGTCACTCACCCCAACGCAAGAACAGTGATACGAATCACCGCACGTACCTTCACAACGAATCATCAAACCCTTACTTCGGCTGGTCCTACACTTGGGGCAGCTCGCCATGATGTGATAATGTCAATGGGCGCAAAAACAAAACACAAAAAAACACGCCAAATGTCTAGTACCTAGCTAAATTGTGTCGATGGCAACCGCGCCAAGAACGCGTGAAAAAAATTCCAAACCAATGTGAAACAAAAACAACAAAGGCTGGACAGGAACAATCCAAAATATACCGCAGTTAACCGCAGAGACAAAGTCAAAATTAAAATTAAAATAACAGATTAAAAATGTGCAAGCAATAAAATCGATGTATAAATAAAAACAGTGTACAATTAATAAAACAGATCCAGCAAGGCCGCAAGGCCCGCCCGTATCACGGGCGAGGCACCAGGCATACGCCAACAATAAACAATGTTTTGTAGAGCACGCTATCAGCCAAGCAACAAAAACGCTGTCGCACAAAACGGCGGCCAGAACGGAACGAACTCACCGGATCCAAGAATAAAAGAAAGCAGGCCCTCAGAAAAGGGCCGGACAGCACACACAGCACATATCACAGCCAACGAAGTCAAAAAATCTGTTGTGGGGCGACACAAAACTTTCCCGGCGGTATCCAGAGACGTCAGTAATGATTTTGATCGAAGTGTCCCTTCGGGAGGGGGCGATTCGATTTGGAAATTGATGAAAAAATTCTATTTAGTCGAGCGTTTAGCGAGCATCCTGCATCCATTGTTGAGCGGACAGAAAAAATGACAGGTTAGGTCAGTTTTCCAAGGTGATGAAATGATCCAAAAGGTAGAACTAGGTAGCTAACTGTTGTGATATCTCAAAAATGCAATGCTGGTTCCTTATTGAAATTTTTGTTCCTACTTCAGATATGATGATGAAATTACAAAAACTTGATTGAAAACTTTCACTGCATCTTTGTGTCAAATTTCAACTCTATATTTTCAATTTAGAGCTTGGGCAGACAAACCCAGACCCAATGTGCCACCTGAGGGCTTCCGATCAAAATCATCCACCCAAAGTCTAATCAGAACATTCCAGGCTGAACTTAGGCCTCCGTACCTGATTTCGATTTGATCGGATCAATAATTCGGTAATTATCGTGACAGAACCGCTTAATTTGTACGATCGCATGAGTGGTTTTATATTTTCAGGAGGAAAATTCCCGGGAAATTGGAGAGAAATTATTGGAAAATGTTCAAGAACCAGTTATCTATTCTCTAAAAGAAACATTCCAAGAAATCTGTTCACGGAATAAAAAGTTGGAAAATTTGCAGTTTTTCCAGAGAGGAAAACTCGGCAACTGTTGATCCGATTTCGAAACTTTTTTCCTTCAAAAATTAGCTCAATCTTTTCTCTAACTTTTATTCACAGCATGTCTGCACCTAAAATTGATATTTCGTGGGGCTTACCGCATGTAGAAGTTTGCATTGCGTTTTTCTCAAATTCACAGAATGTGCAAATTTCATTTTGAAAAAATTACAGTCGGGAAACCGACACCGTGTCAACTCTGAAAATAGACCTGCACGACGCTCAATACAATCTACTTTCGATATCAGTTGAAATTTCCAAAAAAAAGTCGATCCCCGAGCAGGAATAAATTTTTGAGTGGAGTCCTGCTACAAAAGCGAGTCGTGCTGGTCGAAACACCGGCGAGAGCCCCTCCTGAGTGGCAACGGCCAGGAGAAATTTCGAAAATTCATTACGCTCAACTGGAGAATGGTGGAAAACTGCAACTGCGGCCTTAATTTGACTCTTTTGTTGTGTTGCTTCCTGCCAAATCTGGTTCCAATCCATCGGATAGATTTTGAATAATCAATTGGTAAAGTTTTGAACTTTAACATTTTTTATTATTTGACAGATGACAGATAGAGCAATGTTTCCAACTGTTCTGAATACAGTTTTTCAAGGGCTTTCAAATGACATATTGCAAGTTGAGTTCCGTGAGATATAGCTTCTGACATTTGATGATAGTGACAGTTGGGTTTGACAGATGACAGCCAAAAACTAATGGGCTCTTTTCAGGAAACAACCATGTTTGTATACCAAATATCAAGTCGATCCAGTCAACGTTACGGCAGTTATCGTGGAAGATCACAGACAGACACACATACACACACACATACACACACACACACAGACAGACATCATTCTGAAAATGGTCTTAATCGTCTTGGAGGACCTCAAAACGGATATATCCGGTGAAATCTCGAAACTTTTTTTCTGCACGATTACAATACTTTCCCTCCGTGTTCGTGGGTGGGCCGGGAAAGTAAAAACAAAAAATTTCGGCAAAATACGCCCGCACAATACAAAACAAACGGAGCACACATACAACCAGCACAACGTCTTATATCAGTTTTTTTGACGAAATAAAGAGCTAATTGACCAAGTAAATGAATTTACTGATAAACCAAAATGCTAATTGATCATTGACCTACAGCGCGAGTAATCCAACGAACTAACGGCCAATGTTCACGAATTTAACGAAACTTGAAAAGAACTTACGAAATAGTGAGCTAGTGAGATATCTGGCGAACTAACAAGATAACTGACGAAATAACAAACTAATTGACGAACTAAACGACTTTAATGATGAACCTAAAAGCTAATTGATTGATTTACAAACTCAACGCAAGTAATTCAACGAACTAACGGCTAATGAGCTCACTAATGTAACGAAATTGTTGAACTAATGAGCTAAAGGATAAACCAAGGAGCTGATTGATACACCGATAAAGAACTGAACATTTTACAAATTGACAAGCAAACAAGCTGGCAAAATATCATTTTTGTTCATTAAAAAATTATTGAAACCTCAGCCTGCGACGGCATACTCGATTTCGTGGAAATATATATATACTCAATAATGGAGATCATAATGAGAAAAAATCCTGAAAAAGTGTTCAGAAATGAAATCAGCCCAAAACGACGTTGCCTTCATCAAATATAATTTTTTGAAAATAAACGGCGAATTTTTTATTGTTAATTCCTCGATAATTTTGTATAATATACTGACGAACAAAATTAGCGTTACACTTTTTTAAAATATTGGCGAATTTGAACCCGTCAACAGATTTTCTCAAAATTTTTCAAAGAGCAAGCTTGAAGTGTTTTCTTCAAGTCCACAAACGCGCAAAGACGTGGTCCGCAAGATGACTGAGTTGTACAATCTGAAAGGTAGAAATAACCAGAAACCATTTTCGTAGAATTTTCCAACACATTCAAGAGATCTTCCTAAGGCTGCAGAAAAGGTAGTTCTCACTTAAAATCGTGTCAGTAGGTGGTTCATACCCTTTGTAGTCTTCCTGCATGATTTAAACAGCACAAAATGTTCACCCAGTCAGTGTTAGCTCTTTGTTTAATGAAATGAGAAAATTTCCATATGATTTCCAAAAAAGTTTTGTGTAATTGGAAAATCTGTTTTTCACGTACTTGAGAAGGTAATGCAGCAGAAAATGATTGGAAAAATTTCTTGTCTCCTTCGCAACCTCTTCATGTGGTAAGTCATTTCCTCACCATGAGTTCATAATCCGTTGTCGGAAGAATCGAAACAGTCCCGGTGATACCTGAAGGTTCATTGGAACCTCAGAGCGCCATCGGCTTGGTATCCGACCCTCGAAGTCCTCGATTAACCATAATTTAACACCTTGTTGGTACCCTCTACAAGAATGGTAAAGGAAGCAGATTTTCTCGAACTCGCTCGAAAAAATGCTTTTTCATTTGCCAGTTATCCGATCTGTATAGTCAAATGCACAAAAAACCCTTATCTTGTGTTTTGAGGTCAATTTTTGTGACTTCCGTGCATCAACTTGCACCCAGTGCAACTTTTAGGATTTTTATCGCATTTTATTCATCGTTCGTCAAGAGAAACCTCGATGCCTTCATTCATCAACGTAATCATAAAAATGCATACACAGTTCCTCAGAGTCACCCAATCAGCCTTTATTTTGGATGTTGCAATGGGTTTTCCCAGGTGCGAACAGCCGGTTGGGTTGGCGAGTTGCTATGATAGAGTACGTGGCTCGTACCCAGGAAGTTTTTGAAAGTTTATTCGTCATTCTGCGCAACCAAAGGAGCCTTCCAAGGACTGGTGGTAACTCGTATTTCGGGAACAAAGGTCTACCTGAAGATTTTCAATCCTTGCAATCCTGTCGTTGATAATTTTGCGAAATGTGAATCATACCTCCCATTATTGTAAATTAACAACAATTAATAAGGTACTGCTGCCTGATCCTGACGTTGACGCTTGTCAGAAAAAAATATTCGAGCGATACAAAATTACCAACGATAGGATTGCAAGGATTGAAAATCTCATCCATGCGGAGTCAACGTCAACCGGAATAACCTCACTAAATACTGCCAATTTTACGTGTTTTGTTCACATGCTGGTTTGTTCGGCGTTTACGAGATCGAGATTGTGATTTCTAATCATTCTAACAATGCCTTACATCTGTTATGTGCCCCAATCCTTGTCTATGGCCCCAATGCAATTCCCTAACAAATCTCAAAACATAACTCGATCCTTCCGCTGCCTGCCGGTGATCGGGTGAACGAATTTCATGCAATCACCCTATTGACATTGACATTGCTTTATGGAGGTGTTGTAGAATAGCAGTATTAAATCACAAATCGTGTTCGTGTACACTTTTTTGTTCTTGAGTACCTAGTAGGTATGCTTTCGAGAAATTCTTCATAGATCGTTGGGACCGTCTGGGCTGTTGCTTGGGAAAAATCGGCGTTGGGACCTGTCGAGTGGCCAACGGAAGGAGGTCACGCAAATAGGTTCTTCACAGTGCCTATTCGGGTGGAAGAGCTGTAGAAAGTGTTCGAGATTTTCTGTCACGGAGCGGTGCTTACACAAATGGTGGATGGTACCGTGCGTGTCATTAGTCATACAAGTCGGTCGCTAACCAGCAGTGAGGAAGTTTAGCGTCACTGAAAAAGAATGTCTGGAGGTACTCTGGGCCATCGAGAAGTTTAGGCCACGGGGAGCCATTTCATCGTCATCACTAACCACAAAAGTGTCACTGACTCTTGTGACCCCGACATGAATCAACGTAAAAAACAGTACCCTATACGCTACCCCCTGTAGGAAGTGGACAGTGGCTGCCTGCTGAAGAATTGTCAGGATGACAGCTCGCAAGTCGATGAAGATCGATCATGGAGGTTGGTTCTACCCATAGAACATCGACGCCGAGTTCTGACAGCGGCACATGAAGCATTCGTCAAGAAGTACACCGTTAGTGTTTCCCGTACCGCTCTGTACTATCCTCAAGCAAACGCCGTCGAACGGTATCGCCGTACCTTATTGAAAGTGATGTTATCTTCGTACGTATAAGACAACCATCGAACTTGAGACTCTTGAGAGGCTCATTGGCAGAACGCGGCCAGTGCGATCCGCACATGAAAAAGCGAAGCAACCGGATTTACACCCTGTTTTGTTAATTTTGGGCATCAGATGAGTGTCGAGGGCAGCAATCATGACATAAGATCAGGGCTCTCGCTGATGGCGACGCTATACCCCACTTTCTCGGCAAAAACTCTTTCTCTGAAAAAGTCTGCTATAACCTGCGGCAGGCAAAAACCCTACGGTTTGTGGAAACGGCCAATTCAACTTGGAGTTGACGTTGGGATGTGGCAGCGAAGTTTTGCTCAATCAGCCGCTGCATGGTACTTCACAGCCAACTTAGCGACAACGTTTGTAGATCTATTTATGATCCACGAAGGTGTCTGCGTGGACCTACAGGTTGAATGTGACTCCAACTGTTAGGAGACACATGTATAGCCCATGCGAAAGACCTGAAGCCGGACGTGCAAGCCCAGGCTGGTGTCGATTAGGCAGGTGTTCCACTTTAGTTTTGCTGAAGATTTGCTTCACGTTGTGGTTTTTGTTGTCATTTGTATTGGGGAGTTTGCGTGCACACGTACGTACGACGTAACGTAACTTTTAACGTGAAAATTGGCGAGTTTGTTGTTAGCAATTCCTTGGTCACAGGGGAATTTGCACGTTCTACGTTGCGCTACGTCGTACGTTCCGTGAGATCGCAAACTCCCTAATATCTCGGAATCCACGTACAAGGATTTAGAATGATCTGTAACGGGTAAAAATTCGCGAAGAAATCGGAGGTTCCAAAAATGTTTAAATTGGTTTGGAGCCGCTGAAGTAGGTGAAAATCAGCACGAAGAAACAGCGGTACAGTCGCGATAAGGTTTTGCCTATTGTTCTTCGAGCGGTTATCAGAGAAGTTCTTTTGCTTTTTATCACTTTTTGCCCGCCTCTCGCTGCGTGAAGAACCGCTGTAGCACCGCCGTCGAAAGCTTGGCTCGAAAATCATCGAAATTAATTATTTTTCTAAAGCCAGAAATTGGAAATCGTTCTTCGCGTGTGTGTTACTTGTTAAGAGGAGATTTCAGCGCTCGTTTTCTTCGATTCGGAAGATTCTCCTTGTCGTCGTTATTGGAAATACCTACCATTATTACTGCAGCGATTATTGCGAAATTATTGTGAAGGAAAACCCTTATTCGTTAAGGTAGTATTGCTGTGCTGGGAAATCTGATGGAAGAAACTATAACTGTGCTTTTCTTTTAGGGTTTTTATATTTTCCGTTTTTATCTGCCGAGGATTTTCTGCTTGTTATTCGATTCTAATTTCTTCCTGGTTCGTGCGGATTCCTCTTAACTGTGTACGAGTACTACGCATCACAGCACATGCAATTTGGAAGTCCAGAAACCTGAAATTTTGTTAAGAACACCCAGCTAGTAGGTAGCAGACATCGTACAGGACCGTACTGGCAAGTTCACCCCGCACCAGTGCCATACGTGCGTCGAAATACGTCACAAAAAGGATCTCAGATAAGTGCTAGTATAAGCTCGGTCTATTCTAGGGAAAAATTAGGGAATACTTGCGTGAGTTTCGCTGTTGGCGCCACATACCGTCGGCTTCTGTAAATTTAGAAACTTAATTGCGAATTGCTAGCTGTGCACTGCGACCTAGGGCCCTCGGTACCGAAAAATAAATTTACAGTGATACTTACCTAGTAGCTCCAACAGTTTGCCGTTTTGTTTTCAGTTATACTCAGCGTTGAGAGTGAATTTTAGACCGTTTAGTCACTAGCATTTTATCAGACCATCTATTTTTTTTTTCTTTTGTTCCTACAAAAGGAAATTAACGAAATTGCATTTGTCTAAACTGCGTTATATTGTTATTGCACTGTTTACATTGCTAAGTTGAGTACGGACCTGTATTAAATATTGCCACCCATAAGTCCAATTTTGCTGTATAGTTTTCCCTTCAGGAATCTCAAAATTTAATTAATATACTCTTGAGTTTCATTTCCCTTCAGGAAATTATTATTATCTTACCTTCTTGTGTTTATTAAAACACTCATATACAGTTTGATCTTTTGTCCAAATCTTGTAATAATTTACTTCGAATTAGTCATTTGAATTTCTTCATTCTAAATTATTTTTATTTCTATTAAATCTTATCTAAATTATCAATTATACTTCAAATTCTCATCAATTTAATTCATCCATTCATAGTTCACATTTCTGTCAAATTTATTCAATTTTTAATAAATATTAATTGTGCCAATTTTGTCGTGTTGTTATTAACCAGAGACACCCCTAACCCTAGACTGGGACGGAACCACCCCTCGAGAGTGACTACCTTTGCTTTTGGTTTGGTTTGATTTTACTTGTCTTTTGTAGTTGCAAAGGTACGTTGCAAAAATTCTTTTGTCTCTTTTTGTCTCTGGTTAATTGCAAAAAATTTTGTTGGCACTTAGAAAAATTTTCGTACTTTAGAAATTGTTTGGACTTGGACTTTTGCTGGCACTTAGAAAAATTTTCGAACTTTAAGAATTGTTTGGACTTGAACTTTCGTCGGCACTTGAAAATTTTTTCAGATCTTGGACTTAGAGAATTTCACGTTGCGGCACTTGGAAACATTTTCGTACTTTAAAATTTTTTGGGACTTTAACTTTTGTCGACACTTAAAAAGTTCTCGGACTTTAAATAGTTCAAGACTTTCGGTACTTACAAAGATTTTGCGGACTTGTTTTTTTTCCCTGAAGTATACGAATAGTGCATTGTGAACGCGGAGTAGGGCAACAATAAAGAACTTAGTGCGTTTACTATTTTTTGTTTGTTTGTGTCTTGTGGTTGTTTTATTATTTTCTTTTGTTTATTATTGTTGTTGAATTGTAATTTTGAACACTGTTTGCGACTTTGGAGGTTGGTAAGCCGAAGTTTGGATTCTTGGACGGTCGGAAATTTTTATTTTTTTGTTTTTTTTTTTGGACAGCTTGATAGGATTGCGGGACTTTGTTTGTCGCTCCAGACCCGTGTGGCCTTAGGATTTGTTGGTCACAGGAGGGGGATTTTACGCACCATCAAGGAAGTAGGTACATCTTGGACTTTGGACTTTTTTTTTTTTCTCGTTTCAGGAATATTTTTGTTTAGGACCAAGGATTACCGTCTACAGGGGTAGGTTTAGAAGCCGACAAGCAGTTCAAGGATTCTTTTTCCAGTCTTCGACAGTGTTCGAGTTTTTCGATTTTTTTTTTCTTTCTTTCAGTGTTTGCGTTTGTTTTTTTTGTGTATTCTGTGGTCGTTCCTGGATATGGCGAAGTACGTGCGCTTGTCAGGGGCATCGATCAACCGATTGGAGAAGGAGATTCTCGTCTATGAACTGAAAGTACGCGGCTGTGATCCGGCGATTTCCACAAACGTTGACGAGCTAAGGTCAGCCTTGAGATCTGCGATGGCATTGGACGAGGATCCATCCTTGAGTATGGTGATTGACAACCCCTACACTTTCGACGAAGACAAGACAGCGGTTGAGGCGCGCATTGCAGATGTAACGGCGCGATTGGCAGCAATGACTTTGACTTCTGTGACAAAGGACACGGCGAAGATCGGTCCAATGCTGGCGCATGCTTTGTGTAGAGTTAAGCGCATGCGTGGTACGAATTCCGATGAACGACAAGCAGCGGCAGATTTGCGTCTTCAATTGTTACAGCTTGTCGACCGATTGGAAAAGCGTCCTAACGAATTGGCCACACCAACACAGCCCAATCAACTGCTAGCCCGCCAGTCAACGTTGCTGAACGCATCCATACCTCCGATTAATAGTGCTGCTGGAGTTCAGTCGCTTTCTTCATCGTCGGATTCGGCTTCTGACGGCGACGTGAATGCTACTTGTAGGCTGCGCAGTGTACCGGTGAAGGAATGGGGCGTACAGTTCTCGGGTGACGGTCGTGGATTGTCGTTGTCAGCGTTTCTAGAGCGAGTGGAGGGACTTCGGATCCCGCATCGGGTCAGCTACGCGGACTTGTTCTACTCGGCCATCGATCTCTTTACAGGACCTGCGTTGGTTTGGTATCGGGCGAATCGTAAGACGTTGTCCGATTGGCAATCTTTGACTGCAAGCTTGAAGCAGAGTTTCCTACCTAGAGGCTACGATAGACGGTTGTTGTCAGAGATTCGGAAGAGGACGCAGGGTGCTGGCGAGTTAGTCATATTTACTTCGCGGCAATGCAGAATCTTTTTGAGCGTTTGGATTCACCGTTGTCGGAGGCGTCGAAGTTGGAAATCTTGAGTGAAAACATCGACCCGTACTATCAACCATTTTTGGCGTTTAGAACCTGCGATACAGTTGCTGATTTACTTGCGGCCTGTCGGCAGATTGATGACAAGCGGGACATAGCGAGCTCTTTTGTTCGACCCCCTAGAAAAACTTCAGCTTTAGAACCAGATCTGGCTTACGCGTATGCGCAGGACGGCGAGACTTCTGCGGTGAGCACGGTGGATGATAGGCAGGTTGAGCGGAAACCATCGCAGAGCTGCTGCTGGAATTGTCTGAAACCAGGACACAGACAGCGAGACTGCGGGGAGCCGCGAAGAGTGTTTTGCTTCCGGTGTGGCGAAGCGGAGGTGACTGTGAAGACCTGTCCTAAGTGTTCCAGACGTTCGGGAAACGGGCAGGGGAGCCGCCAGTAGACCGTATGCGAGCTTCCCCCGTTAATAAAACATCGGTCAGCAAGATTTCGAAGGTATCAACTCTACTGGATTTCGTGTTCGCCAGTGTGCCGAAGGACCAAAGACCGTACTTGACCGTTGATGTTTTGGGCTCTCAGATGGTTGGATTGTTGGACAGCGGTGCGACGCAGACGGTTGTTGGAGGTCCAGGCAGGAGGTTGTTGCAAGATTTAGGGTTCTCTCGTCCGTGGTGTGCGCGATCGGGAGGCATACGGGTAGCAAATGGTCAACGTGTCTAGAGTCTTGGAGTCATACAGTTGCCGTTGGGATTGCAGGGACGGAGTATGGTCTTCGACGTACTGGTAGTGCGGGCGCTAAGAGCCAAAATCGGGATGAACCTTGCAAATGGTGACGAAAGCATGAGATTCGGTACACGTACTCAGAATGAGCCCCCCTTTCAGATAAGAGGTGGAGCCACGCCGAATTTTTACCGGAAGGGGGCTCGGGGGGCTCCTGAAAGTTGAAGGTGCTAGGGCTCCCACCAAACCGCTTATCAGTTCGTTTTATCAATTAAAAAGGAAACTCATGAATATATCGTAAAAATTGACGACGTTTATCGCCTTGTCCCGGGAATTTTTCATGATGAAAAAAAATAAGTTCTTCGGCAGAACACACAAATTGGTTTTATTTTATTTTCACCTACAAAGAATTAATAAGGAGATGTGCAACACCTTGATTCCCACAAATTCGTATACTCTGAACTCATTTGTGGAGTCAAAATTTTGATGGTGTATCTTCTTGAAGAGGGGCATTCCAAAGAGTAAGCTATTTTCAACACTAAGTTCAAACAGAATTTTTTCAATGTTCTGAATCGAAATTACTGAATTCCTTCCAGGAATGCATACCCCGAACTGTTCTTTGAAAGTACCGCGTGCGATTGAACGTGGAGTAAGTCCTGAAACACTATCAGAATTTTTCTTCTGTGATGCTACTATCCACTCTCGACCGGGACAATTAGGTTCCTACACAGCATGCGCGGAGTGTATACACGATGCAGGGTATTTTCTCGGTTCAGTCAAATTTTTTATGATTGAAATTGTGTCATAATATTGAAATAACGTGTATACACTCCGCGCATGCTGTGTAGGAACCTAATTGCCCCGGTCGAGAGTGAATAGTAGCATCACAGAAGAAAAATTCTGATAGTGTTTCAGGACTTACTCCACGTTCAATCGCACGCGGTACTTTCAAAGAACGGTTTGGGGTATGCATTCCTGGAAGGAATTCAGTAATTTCGATTCAGAACATTAAAAAAATTCTGTTTGAACGTAGTGTTGAAAATAGCTTACTCTTTGGAATGCCCCTCTTCAAGAAGATACACCATCAAAATTTTGACTCCACCAACGAATTCAGAGTATACGAATTTGTGGGAATCAAGATGTTGCACATCTCCTTATTAATTCTTTGTAGGTGAAAATAAAATAAAACCAATTTCTGTGTTCTGCCGAAGAACTTATTTTTTTTCATCATGAAAAACTCCCGGGACAAGGCGATAAACGTCGTCAATTTCCACGATATATTCATGAGTTTCCTTTTTAATTGCTAAAACGAACTGATAAGCGGTTTGGTGGGAGCCCTAGCACCTTCAACTTTCAGGAGCCCCCCGAGCCCCCTTCCGGTGAAAATTCGGCGTGGCTCCACCTCTTATCTAAGAGAGGTGCTCATTCTGAATATGTGTACCGAATTTCATGCTTTCATCACCATTTGCAAGGTTCATTCACCTAGTGCCCCCACTATGGTAGTGCCTGCGCTGCCTCACACTCTCATTTTGGGTGTCGATTTTTGGAAGCGAATGCAGCTTGTTCCGAACTTGAGAGATGGGAGTTGGCAGTTCAGCGATCAGGAACCAGCGTCGATTGGTGCTGTCGAAGAAATCCTGAAGGACCGAGATACTCTGACACCTGAAGAGACGCGTCGATTGGATGACTTGGTGGCGAAGGCGTGGACAAGGATGCCGGATCGGCTAGGTTCATCTAGTCTGGAGACACACCGCCTGCAGCTTAAAGATCCTGATCAGCGACCTATAAAACTTCGACCATACCCTATTTCTCCACACTTGCAGAAAATCGTGGACGTCCAGTTGGAAGACATGTTGCAGCAGGGAGTGGTTGAACCGTCCAGAAGTCCGTGGTCATTTCCCATCGTACTGGCCAAAAAGTCTGATGGCTCTTATCGCTTTTGCGTCGATTTCAGGAAATTGAATGAGGTGACCGTGCCAGATGCTTACGCAGTGCCGCGAATGGATTCGATATTGGACAAATTGAGAGACGCCAGATATTTGAGTAGTTTGGACGTGCGCAGCGCGTACTGGCAAATTTGTATGGATGAGCGATCTCGTCCCCTCACAGCATTTACCATCCCAGGTCGTGGTCTATACCAATTTCGTAGGATGCCATTTGGTTTACACAGTGCGCCGGCTACCTGGATGAGGTTAATTGACCAAATTATAACACCTGACCTAGAACCGTACGCTTTTGCTTATCTGGATGACGTCATCATTGTTACCCCCACGTTTGACCAACATCTGGTTGTGCTGGACCAGATATTTCAAAGACTGGAGGCGGCTGGAGTCACGCTAAAACGGGAAAAATGTCAATTTTGCAGGCCCGAACTGAAATATTTGGGATTCATGGTGGGCAAACACGGATTGCATGTAGACCCAGATAAGGTAAGGGCGATTTTAGACGTTCCGACTCCAAAGCGAGTTAGGGAAGTGCGTGGCTTCCTGGGTACGGCATCTTTTTATAGGAGGTTCATTCCGGATTTTTCGACGAAGGTGGCACCGTTGACCTCGCTGTTAAGGAAGGGAGTGAAGTTTGTTTGGGGTGAGGAGCAGCAGGAGGCCTTTTTGACGATCAAGGATTGTTTGGTGACGGCTCCAGTGTTGGCTTCACCCGATTTTAGTCTCCCTTTCGAAATTCACACCGACGCCAGTGGTTATGGCCTCGGGGCCGTACTGTGCCAGAAATTCCCGGAGGGTGAACGACCTATTAGGTACTTGAGCCGTACGTTGACCAAGGCAGAAAGGAAATACAACCCTACCGAACGGGAATGCCTTGCTGTAGTCTGGGCTGTTGAGAAATTAAGACCCTACGTCGAAGGCTCACATTTTACAGTCGTCACGGACCATGCGTCTTTGGTGTGGCTGGACAATCTGCGAGAGCCTACCGGAAGATTGGCGCGCTGGGCTCTCCGATTGCAGCAGCATGATTATCGCGTCGTGCACCGACGAGGAAAAGAACATGTCGTGCCAGACCTACTGTCGAGGGCGGTTCCGGAGACTGTGGATGTCTTAGCAACTGTGGAAGTACCGACGGTGGTTGACCCGTGGTATCATCAGATGTTGAAACGGGTAGAGGACGATCCACTTAAGTACGGCGGTTGGAGAATCGAAAATGGGAGGTTGTTCAAGCTGATTCATGGTCGTCGTCACGGTCAAGGTTGGTTGGTAGCGGATGGCTCGGCATGGAAGCAGGTGGTCCCGAAGGAAGCGCGAAAGGAACTTTTATTTCGGTTTCATGATGATCCACGAGCAGGTCACAGCGGTATCTTTAAGACCTACATGCGATTGGCATCATTGTACTACTGGCCGAAGATGCGGTGTGACGTAGGGACTTACGTGCGCCGTTGTGTGGTTTGCGGCCAAAGCAAGGCTAATCAGCGACCGCAGACAGGCTTGATGGTGCCCAATCAGATTGGAACTGCGCCGTGGAGAATCGTCTCCTGTGACCTGATGGGTCCATTTCCTCGCTCGACTGCTGGTCATCGATTTATTTTGGTGTTGCTGGACCTCTTTTCCAAATTTCCGCTGATCGTTCCCCTGAGAAATTCCAAGGCGAAGACGGTCTGCAAGGTAGTCGAGGAGCAGTTGTTTCTTTTCTTTGGAGTCCCGGATCGTCTAATAGTCGACAATGGGGTACAATTTCGAAGCAAAAAATTCGTTGAGCTCGCGAAGGAGTATAAATGCACTATATCATACACGGCGAATTACCACCCGCAGAGTAACCCGACGGAGCGTGTGAACCGGACTATTGGCACGATGCTGCGCTGCTATGTTAAGTCAAACCATCGAGAATGGGATAGGAACTTGGCAAGAGTAGCTTGCGCAATTCGTACGCAAGTCCACGAGTCAACAGGGTTGTCTCCATATGCGATCAATTTCGGTCAAGAGATGCATTTGGGAAATGAGACCATCATACCAGCAAGTGAAACGGAGCCTGTGACCACGAATGACCGAATTCATGCTAGAAGAGAAGCTGCAGCAAAGTTGTTTAAAGAAATTCGAGCTCAGTTGTATAAAGCGGCGGCTAAGCAGAAAGCTCATTACGATTTGAGGAAAAAACCAGCGACATACGCCGTTGGTGACAAGGTCTGGAGGAAGAATATGGTGATGTCTCGAAAGGAGGAACATTTCATGGCAAAGCTGGCGCCGAAATTCGTTGGCCCGCTTGTCATTTACCATAAACCGTCTCCTTGGACCTATGAGCTGGTAGATGAAACTGGTAAGGCGGCAGGAATTTGGCATGCCAGAGACCTGAAACCTTTCACAGGTTCGGAGCCAGATGATTCTCCCGAAGGTGTGTGAACTACTAAGTCTCGGATCTTGGGTGTACGTTATGCGAGATTAACTGTCGGAGTTTGTAGAAGTGTTGGGCGTATTCGTCGATGTGGTCATTCGGACCAGGAAGGGTCGGTTTTGTTGTCCATACTCTCGGGGAGGCCATTCGGTGCGAAACCGGGTTCTCTATCGTTTTGACTACAAGTCAGATTTGTTCCGTTCAGTTGTCTCGTATAAGTGTTGCCTATGGACCCCTATCGAGTTTACCCCAGGTGGTTGGGGGTAAAATACGCCATCGGTGCTTCTGCATCGGCAGGGTGCAACTCCCTGCCAAAGATACATTAATTTGCTTGCATAACACCAACGCAACATGAAGCGATCGCTTTTTCAACACGGAAGTTGGGTGGAACTTCTGTTTAGCCAATCCACTAGGGCTAGAAACTGCCTTGCCCTGTCGCTTCACGACGAACCCCATCATTTCCTTTCTTTTTTTTTTTCGCGCAGCCTTCTTGGTTTCTTTTGAAAATGTACCTGCTGTTTCGTTAATTTCGCATTCCTTGGTCGGGGGTACATGAAACCAAGCTCACCCTGGAGTTCATCTCTCTTTTCCTTTCCTTTTCTCTCATTTTTTTTTGTGCTTTTATCTATTTCTTCTCCTTTCTGTACATCTTGCCGGTGCTGTAGCGACGTTTGACTTTTCTTCCGGAAAACTCTATTGAAGCAAGGGGGGTATGTAACGGGTAAAAATTCGCGAAGAAATCGGAGGTTCCAAAAATGTTTAAATTGGTTTGGAGCCGCTGAAGTAGGTGAAAATCAGCACGAAGAAACAGCGGTACAGTCGCGATAAGGTTTTGCCTATTGTTCTTCGAGCGGTTATCAGAGAAGTTCTTTTGCTTTTTATCACTTTTTGCCCGCCTCTCGCTGCGTGAAGAACCGCTGTAGCACCGCCGTCGAAAGCTTGGCTCGAAAATCATCGAAATTAATTATTTTTCTAAAGCCAGAAATTGGAAATCGTTCTTCGCGTGTGTGTTACTTGTTAAGAGGAGATTTCAGCGCTCGTTTTCTTCGATTCGGAAGATTCTCCTTGTCGTCGTTATTGGAAATACCTACCATTATTACTGCAGCGATTATTGCGAAATTATTGTGAAGGAAAACCCTTATTCGTTAAGGTAGTATTGCTGTACTGGGAAATCTGATGGAAGAAACTATAACTGTGCTTTTCTTTTAGGGTTTTTATATTTTCCGTTTTTATCTGCCAAGGATTTTCTGCTTGTTATTCGATTCTAATTTCTTCCTGGTTCGTGCGGATTCCTCTCAACTGTGTACGAGTACTACGCATCACAGCACATGCAATTTGGAAGTCCAGAAACCTGAAATTTTGTTAAGAACACCCAACTAGTAGGTAGCAGACATCGTACAGGACCGTACTGGCAAGTTCACCCCGCACCAGTGCCATACGTGCGTCGAAATACGTCACAAAAAGGATCTCAGATAAGTGCTAGTATAAGCTCGGTCTATTCTAGGGAAAAATTATGGAATACTTGCGTGAGTTTCGCTGTTGGCGCCACATACCGTCGGCTTCTGTAAATTTAGAAACTTAATTGCGAATTGCTAGCTGTGCACTGCGACCTAGGGCCCTCGGTACCGAAAAATAAATTTACAGTGATACTTACCTAGTAGCTCCAACAGTTTGCCGTTTTGTTTTCAGTTATACTCAGCGTTGAGAGTGAATTTTAGACCGTTTAGTCACTAGCATTTTATCAGACCATCTATTTTTTTTTTCTTTTGTTCCTACAAAAGGAAATTAGCGAAATTGCATTTGTCTAAACTGCGTTATATTGTTATTGCACTGTTTACATTGCTAAGTTGAGTACGGACCTGTATTAAATATTGCCACCCATAAGTCCAATTTTGCTGTATAGTTTTCCCTTCAGGAATCTCAAAATTTAATTAATATACTCTTGAGTTTCATTTCCCTTCAGGAAATTATTATTATCTTACCTTCTTGTGTTTATTAAAACATTCATATACAGTTTGATCTTTTGTCCAAATCTTGTAATAATTTACTTCGAATTAGTCATTTGAATTTCTTCATTCTAAATTATTTTTATTTCTATTAAATCTTATCTAAATTATCAATTATACTTCAAATTCTCATCAATTTAATTCATCCATTCATAGTTCACATTTCTGTCAAATTTATTCAATTTTTAATAAATATTAATTGTGCCAGTTTTGTCGTGTTGTTATTAACCAGAGACACCCCTAACCCTAGACTGGGACGGAACCACCCCTCGAGAGTGACTACCTTTGCTTTTGGTTTGGTTTGATTTTACTTGTCTTTTGTAGTTGCAAAGGTACGTTGCAGATCTTTTGAAAGAAAGTGAAGGAAGGTCACGGCTGAAAACGCCGAAATAGATTTCCATGTACAGTTTGGTGCACTTCGATATTTTTCCGCTTTGTTTGCATCAGGTAGTGAATTCTCATCTAAACGACCCAGCTGAGCAAGTGCTACGGCGACGAAGTCGAAGTACCCAGTCGGCGGGCAAGAAAAGACCTATATGCGAATACTACTGCGTCGGGATGACGCGCTCGACGCCATACAGTTGTTGATCATTGTTCAGCTGTTTTCTCACTGTACCAGTAGTAATTCACGTTGATGATTGTTTCGTACATAAAACCCGTGTTTGATTTACCCTATTGCTATAATAGGTTATGGGCCCAGCAGCCCCAGCACTCCCAGGAATATACGCGAGTCGCTCCGTATTATGTGCTTCTAAAAGGCTGAATGGTAAACCTCCACGTGAAATGTGAACCACAAGAATTTGGTTGTCCCGTTATCTGCCTGGATAGAAAACCGAATCAAGGGACATTTGAGCTATGCACGAGAAAGGGCGTTTTCTTAGGTTACGCCCAAGAAAGCAAAGGATTCAGGGTGTGGCTACCTAGTGAAAGAAAAGTAGTAATCACACAAGACCTAAAATTCCTTGAACCCAATGAAAATGACAGTAAAGATTCGAGAAATTTCTGCCGAAAGACGTCGTCAGGGAAGAACGGCTCCCGAAACTTTGCCTCTACGATTCGTCAATATCGAAAGTCCTGGAGTTCAAAAGTTGGAAAATATTTCATAGGAAAAGGAGGACGAGATCGGGCGAGTCCCGCACATCAGCTGAGGACCAGGAAGGTCGAAGTTGATCAGAAGTGGAGCGAGGGGAAGACCACCTCGTAAGTTAAAATCAAAAAATCGCCAATGCGAGCCACTGAAATTGTGGAAAAGGCTTGTATTTCTGAAATTCCGATGAGACGAGCAATCAGTTTTCCGGAAGTCGACGAATGGTGTAACGCTGTGACGAGCGAAATAAAATACATCATCAAGAACGATACCTGGGAACTTGTCGATCGTCCTGCCAACGAAGAAGTAATCGGCAGCCGCATTGTGCTGAGGAACAAATTCACGGCGGATGGGAAACTTGAAAGAAGAAAGGTCCGGCTCGTGGCACAAGGTTTCAGCCAACGACCTGGAATTAATTTCAAAGAAACTTTTGCGCCGCTAGCAAGACTCAGTACCATAAGGGTTTTGATCTCATTGGCTGCACGATTTGTAATGAAAATTTAACATCTGGATGTGACTTGTGCTTATCTAAATGACGAACTCAAAAAAGAGATACTTATTCATGGAGCCTCCCAAATACTTTTCCAGTTGCTAGAAATCATAATTTTGGAAGAAAACAACGAAATCGGTGTCAAGGCGAAGAACATGCTAAAATATCTGCAGAAAGGCGACAAGTGTGCCTTCTGAATAAATCTTTGTGCGGTTTGCACAAGCCGGTAGAAAGTTGGTATGCCAAGATTGATAGCGTCTTGAAAGATTTTGCAACGATTCCAACAAACTCCGATTCTTTCTTGTATCGTATCGGAAAAAGCAAAGAATTGACCCAAATAGGGTATCCTCACATGATGTCACGAGGTGGTGACTTTGGAGGGAGAGGGCGTGAAATCGAGTATCCTGACAACCGCCACTTTCCCCATATACTTGATTTCGCGCCATAGGCCGCCAGCTTGATGAGGTAAGTGACGATCCCTTATTGCGATCTATGTCGACGACATTATTGTCACATCTCGAAATTCCAAAATGTTTGGAAAAATTTTGAAATAAATTTCACAGAAATTTGAAACAGAAAGACTTGGTGAAATTAAGTATTATTTGGGACAGAAATCAAAAAATCACACCGTCAAGATTCTATGTATCAGATAGATAGATAGAGAGAATCATTTATTTGTTCAAGATGAAGACAGGCTTACATCATAAAATGCCTTTTTGGAGGCGTTGAACGTGTCAGTAAAGATAATTAAAAAATTAATTAACAAATATAGGCAACATCACAAACAGTACATATTAAAATCGTTAACAGAAAAAAAATCGTCGACATCATAATAGGCATTTGCAACTAGCGTTCTATATATACAATTTCTAAAACTATTGTCAGGCAGGTCACGAATAACAGCTGGTACGTGACCCGGATAAATGAACAAATTGTTGAACAGATTCGGAATGACAGACTCGAATCCAGTTTGTACGCCGGTGCATGCAAACTCGACATTGATGAAGAGTCAAGATCCTCCTGATGAAAATTTACCGTACCGCGAATTAGTCGGAGCTCTTACTTACTTGGCCATTTCTACCAGACCTGACATTAGCTTTGCTGTCAGTTACTTGGGCCAGCTTAATAACTGTTATGCAAAAAAGCATTGGATTGTCGCTAAACGTGTGCTTTGTTACTTGATTTGTTCTTCAATTAGTGCTGTTGCTTCATCCTTTCTCTGGTTTTCATTACAGTCTTAATCCATTCTAGTTCTCTTGCATCCTTGTTCAGTATATCTTCTCTCTATTTCATTTCTAGCCATTCCCTTAGCATATGTTCTGAAGTTTCTCTCTCTATTCCGCATAGGTATCCTACACATCCTTTCGTACAACCAGAATTTGTTCTTCTTCTCTTCGTTGCTACATCAAAATCTTGCAAAGATTCTAATTTTTTAGCCCTTTCTTTTTTAAATATATAGGTTGTTCACCTTTTGTCAACTTCCTATACATATTTCACTGGATCTTGACTCTTTTATAAATTCCATTCTTTCTTGCTTTTCCATGTCTCTGTCGCTCATTCTCAGCTCTTCTATCATTAGTCCGCCGTCTTCGCTCACTCTCCTGATTTCCTTGATAGCATCTCCTCTCTTTCTTTTTCTTCTTCGAGATCTACTTGTCTTCTGGAACCAAATGAGAACTCTCCACTTGAGTCGTGTTGTAGCAACACTCATTTGGATTTATCAACCTTATTTTCGCCTGTGTCCTGCGTTCACCATTTTACGCGTTTTCTACGTGGACGACTTTCTACGTCGACGAAGTTTCAGAGTGGCGGCCTGTATTGTGATGGCTTTTTTCTGGAGAAGTTCGCGATGGGAATCCAAGACGCAAGGTAAGCGTAACAGAAAGTGTGGCATAAAAAAATCAATCAATTTTGAGCGCATGGAAGATTATTGTGATTAAGATTCATTGTAAATCTTGAAGGTGGGTACTGGTTCAACCTTGAATACATGTTATACGGAAATAGTCATTTATTATTATAAAACTCATCCATTTTATACCACAACTATTTAAGGCAACAGTCACAAGTTTGTAATTAAGAAACCTTCCCAGAATGGAAACATTCTCTCCGAATCTGACAAATCAAGGATTTGATCGGCACTAATTACAGGTTGCTTGGATACATTAATGCGTATGCCTAATTTCATTACAGTTGATGCGGGTATAGCAACTTTTTTTCGAATTCCACCCGGGTTTCCAAGCGGTTACATCATCGTGAATTTTAGATGATTGTATTATCCCAATAACAATTGAAACTTATGAGCCAGCGATCACCGCACGCTCAAAAATCAATCGCCAATTATTTGCGTCATTTGCAGTTGCACTGCAATTTATAAAACGTGCTTCATATTTTATATCGTGTTATTATTTATTGAGTGCCACTTCAACATTATACCGACGTTTAATGCATAAAATCCGCTCTTAAATAATAAAATATCGTTACGATCTTAATGGCTCAACGCAGGGATGGCGGAGGCGCCGCCTTCGCCATCGCCGGAGCAAACATTTTATAGATGATAGAAACGCGACGTAAACTAATACAAGCGAGGACTCGGAGTAAACTTGCCAAAGAATACTTTGCATAATTCGATTAAACAGCACACATATTGTACAAAAATTGCCCTATCTGGAAGTACCTTCATTTTGTTTTCGTTATTTTGTACTAAAAGTTTTTGTATTGAGTATCTAAGAAAGATTCAGATGAATTTGTTAATGAGGACGTCCTACCTGATGCCTCCTTCATTAGTTACAGCTTGCATTTCATCCCATTTACTTTTACAAATTCCTTCAAAAAAGAATATCTTTTAAATATTATACAAGCCCTGACGATGCCGAAAGGCGAAACCGGTTGGCAAAAATAAATACAAAAAAAAATTGTGGTGTAGTTTTAAGCTAACCAATATACGTTCAACTTTATACAACACCACTGCAAGAAACCCGGCCGGTAGCGCGGGGGACTCCGTCTTTGGAAGCAATTCCAGAGATAGTGAGTTCGAATCCGGCCTGGGCCAGGTGAAAATTGTCATGCGCTCTCTAGAAAAGGGTGAAACGAGATGGACACCGAAGAAAGGGCGCTAATAACCTCGATGTTGATGCGTCCATAAAATGGTGAGTGGTGTGCGAATCACCCGGCACCGCTATCAGAGCACTGAGGCGGGGCTTAAGAGGGACTGCCAGTAAGTACACGGATCCCCGCACACTGCCCAAAAAAAAACACTGCAAGACTGAATGGATTTTTACTTATTTATACCTTGAGAATAAACTAGGCTCAAATCCGAAAACACAACGAGGCAGGCTGGCGGTTTCCCGTAGTCGGCGCCAACAATCATCATAGGTAAACAGCGTAAGCACCTGTACTTTGATCAGAACTAGCGCAGGTTTATCAGAGCCGACCGAAAACCTGCCTTCGTTGTGTTTTCGGCCCAAGGCTCAGTAGGTATTTTTATTGTAGGAGGTTAACTCAAGGTTAAATGCCATAGATTCCGTTCTTGCTGATTGTTGCTACAATGGGGTCTTATACAATTTTTTTTTATTGCTTCAAAATGTTCTACAAGGTGAGTTTGCTACATGAATGATAATAGTTCGTCTCAAAAGCCTCTACCTTTTTAAAAAAAAAAAATGTTAAAAATCGAAGCGGGAATAACCCCGATTAAATTTCAACGTCTGATGACGTAGGCGGACGAGTTGAGTTTGCGGAATGGGATGGTCGTAGCTGGAGCCTTGTTGCCAAATTGTCGACAAAACAACACGTTAAATGGTATGTTTTTTGATACAATGGAATACATTTTTAAGGCATGAACAATCAATTTTGGTGTTTGCAATGGGAGTCCATTATAAATCTGGCAGCTTTGCAACAAGGAAACGTCATTTGAACGACGCTGTTGCCACCTTGTTAATTGTCTTTTTTGACAGAATGGTGGTTAAATCTAAATTATTTGTTCGGTACATTCTGCAAATAAACGCAGCCCCATGGGGCGGCGGATATTTTTGCTGTGAAGATCATTTCAATGTAGGTAGAATCGTTGAACTTTGTGACCCCTTACCTGCAACAGTTTGTTTTTTTAAAGCTGGAATCCGATGCCCCAAACTAGAAGTAGTAGTATGCATTAGGTTGGGGGATCGGTTGTGGGCTTAAAAACCATTCAAGGAAAATATGTAATACCCCCCTTCAGAAATTGAGTTGAAAAAGTAGCCGCAGCTAACTCCTTTTACAAAGAAAAAGAAATAGCTCACTACCTCACTGGCAGCAGATCGTGGAGGTATGCAAAGAAAATGATTCCAAGCAACACTTCGAAATGGATGTGGCAGGAAGTGAAATTATATGCCACCATCTAGATAGGTGTTGGCAAGAATCTACAGCAGCTATCGTCACCATCAGCAACATAGCAAATCGACAGGCCGTAGAACTCAATGGCTCTTCCAACTAAGTAGAACAACTCACCGCTTCGCTTCCAAAACGAAGATTTGGTACTCTGCCTGCAAATTAGCCACACCCAACATGTTCTGTTTTTACATTTTATTCAACTTTATTATAACATTCAGTTGTCAACTGTATAAAAAGAGAAACAAATGAACCTGTTCTTCATATACTATTCAGTTCTCAGTATTTAATTATTTATAATATGCATTACAGTGTACTAATACTAATCAGTAACAAATCCTAAATATGTACTAAATAATCCGCTAGATCCATTACGCATGGAGCAAAAAACTGTTTAAGAACTACTCTTTTCCAAGCAAAAGATAATTTTTGGACTCTCATGTACCTACCTATACTATTTTGTCAAACTGGCCACTTTTTCACACGTCACTTCCAATAAAAGATCACTGCAGTATTTTAAAAAGGTTTTGTGTCGTAACTTCTGTATTGTTTTACAGTGTACTCGTGTCCTTAACAAACAAATGATGAAGGGAAACCTTCTGTGCATCGGTTTCCTTATCACTATGAAAAGTGAATGAAATTCGATCTGAATTTGATTTTAATCCATTGTCAACTACTTTATCTTTGAAATCTGAGGTTGTTGATTTAGTGGTACTACTTTTTACTTTGAAAATTTCCTGGAGTGTTTGTCCTTTAAGGGTAATTCCCACTTTGGCTAAAGCAGATTTTCTCCAATAGCACTCTGTGGAGGTACTGATGGATTTTGGCTTTTGTTCAGTAGCCAATATAGGAGGGCGACGCTATGCTTACAGCCTCCTGTAATAAAGTAACACAATAAATTTCAATTCAATTCAAATTCATTGATATCAAAGTACAAAACAATGATATCGTTCACTTCGTCAAACTTGAATCGTAAGAAGTTTGCTAACAAAATAATACCGCATCCTACCTGAACTAGCCGCATAATCTCCACAGGTACATGAGACAACCTCCTCTGGTTCTTTTTCAATGATGACTGTAACAGCATTATGCAGTACTTCGGACTTTGTGCTCCGGTGTTACTTTGGCTTGACAGTGCATAACGTTTCATCACGTTTCACCTGTACAAAACCTATTGCTTCGTCTCCATATATTTGTTTGCTACTTCTGCAAAAAAAGGAATGCATTATTGATTGGGATTAGGTAGGTGCTAGAGGCTCGCTTGCCGCTTGCTTATGAGTCACAAAGCCTTACCTGCTAGTTTTAACATTTCTTACGCCATGTGCGAAAAAATCTGCGTTTCTTCTATAAAAATTGTCTACCATGTCCGCATCGACTTCTGGGAGATTTCTGTCGTTGGCTTCTTCGAAACCAGCTTCCATTTTTTTACAATTTAGCACAAAAAACAAATCAATACGTTCAGCAAATATGACCGCAAACTCTCACAACAAGAGGAATCAGGAATGTGAGGTTAGATACGACAGACATGTAAATAATGACAACGTGGCAACGCTGCTTCATGTCAACTGCGGTCTTGCTTCCATTTCATTGGTGGATAAGTTTAGCCGCAAATTCAGTCGATTTAAACAGAGGGAGTGTGAAGAGCCAAATTTCAAGTTCTTTTCCCTGGGCCGATTTTTTTTTCATCTTCACAGTATTTTGTTTTAGGTACTTGAGCATCGATTTACATAAGAAAATCGCATTTTGTGATTTTCGTATAAGACCCCATTGGCACAGCGTTTACCCTTTGACTAGAGTTTACCAGAAATGAGAATATGTACTGCTAAGAACAATTGCAATATACCAAAGTTGTATTCTATTCACAATTATTTGCTATTGAGGCGGCCATTTTGATTCGCCTTCTTAGGCTCTTGCGCCCCTCGATCAATCACACTAATTATCATTGTTTTATTTGAGTTTTTCCAAGCCACTCCTCCACCACCGCCACCGATACGAATTGGAAACTTTTGCAATTCCCCAGCAAGGTATTCAGACAGCGTGTTATAAGTTCATCCTCGGCACACCCTCTCTTCCCACCCTCGCACCCTTATTCCGGCGCTGCAATTTTCTTTCCAGTATAATCGCCATTGTTTTATCCCATGCCTCAGAACGAATTTATATTTCCCATACCGTCTCCCACACACACACACACACATCCACACATACGACGAGTGAGTCCCAATTCGATTTTTATACCTGCAGGTAATTTTCGTGATATTGGCGTCTCTTTATTTCTTATTTATCAAATTCCCCACCATATTGCGCATAATATATTTTCTTTTTTCCCTTCCTGATCTCTCTGAGCCATCTCTCGGCTCTTCCTTGTCCGCCACGCACCACAACCATTGTGATGATGCTCGTCCGATTTTTCGTCCTTTGCCACAAGCATACAGCATGGCGTTTAAATATTTGACATTTACGTCCGTTCAGGTGCGTTCGTTTCCCTAGCTCGCAAAAGGTAGGCACACGGTTGAAATCTTAACGAGATGTGGATGGGCAAAACGCAAATTCGACGCGCCATAAAATAATGACTGGGAAGGTAAAACCCGCCATATCGCACATTCCGTTATATGGTCCCGGTGGGTCATTAAAACAAGACCCTTAATAAAAGTAAGCATAGGCAGTGCCGTACTTTGTACCCAGTAAACTTGCCTGGTTATGACCACTGTAAATTTCGCATTGCTGGCAAACGTGTGCCGAATTTATTTCAATAGTCAACATATCAAGTTTTATAACGTCGATGGTCAATATTTTAGGTTTCTTGGAGAAAACCAACAAACACGACTATGAGCCAACATACATAATACACAGCAGCATTCAGCATATGAACTAGAGTTGGGATGGAAATACCACAAAACTATACCGGGTGATCATTTGGAAACTATCCATCTGCAATAACTCCCGATTCCTAGTGAAAAAGTATTCAAGCAAAAACAGGTCGTTTTTTATATCGAGGGGGGCATCTAAAACATACTTTGGCGAATTTCTATCTTTAGCCCCCTTGCCCCATCATCCCCAACTTCGGAAATTCAAATGACACCATCTTTGTTGCGATACATCAAATTGAAGAGAATTAAATTTTTTCTGAAAAAATAATTTTCTTTTTTTCTTAAAATTCTCTGATTCTCCAATTAATTATTCTTGACTCCTCAATTTTCTTCAATGCAGTCAACGTCATCCTACACAGCACCGAGAGAGAAAATTTTCTGTGGAAAAAGTGTGCCATACCCAAGTTTACCTTCTCGCTCCCCCCACTTCAACTTGAAAATGATGCATTAAATTGAAGAAAACTTCTTTCTCTTCCTGAACCTTTTTTTTTTTTCGTGATTTTCAAAACCCTCCGTTTTCCTCTCAAAATACTGCAAATGCCCAATTTAATGGGGGAGGGGTTGAAAATTGGGAAAAAAAATTGTTTTTAGAAAGAAAGTTCAATTCTCTTTAATTTGATGTATCACAAAGTAGGTGGTGTTTTGTTGAAATTTCAAGTTGAGGTGGAAGAAAGCGAAGGGGTGAGCACTTTTCTCACCGAAAATTCTCTTCTTTCGATGCTATGTAGGATGACGCTGACTAAATTGAAGAGAATATTGAGGGGTCCAGAATATTAAATGAGAAAATCCAGAGAATTTTCAGGGAGAAGGATGAAAGGGTTATTTTGAAAATACTTTTTTTAGACAGAGAATTTTATTCTCTTTATATTGATGTATCGCAAGGTGGGTGGTGCCATTTGAAATTTCAAAGTTGGGGTGAGTGGGGGCGAGTGGGCTGAAGATAGAAATTTGTTAATGTATGTTTTAGATGTCTCCCTTGATATAAAAGTCGAACTGTTTTTGTTCGAAGAAATATTCACTGAGAGTCGGGAGTTACCGCAGGTGGATACTTTTCAGATGATCACCCGGTATAATGCCAAATGAAAATTACCGACTGAGTAAGTATCTTTCCGTTTCGTTATGCATGAAAGAACAAGAATGTCGGAAGTTCACTCCGATCAGAAATTTCGTAAGCTTTATTTTCTCCTGGTATCACTTAAAGCAGAAGGTAGACTTGAAGGGGTGTTTCTACTGGGGCTAATCGTGGATTTCACGAGCTCAAATACCATGTTTTTTTTAAATACTTTTTAGCCCTGGTTTAAAAACAAGGACACAAACTTCACATCAAGAGGTCTATCCTATCTTGACGACTTTCCATTAGACATTAGTACATCAGGATGAGGATGTCTAGGGTAATACAGAGGAACTATTCAAACCATAAGTGGACTGATTTTAGAACCTCTCTCTTGAACTTAAAGGCACCGTTGAATCTGATTTATATGTTAAAATATAATTTTAAAATTTTTCAAATTATCTGTATCTAAAAGGGGTCGAGAGATTTACGGGTAGGGGAATTTTTTGAGTTACCAATTCTTCGTAAAACCTGCTCATGTCATTTATATGCAATTAACATCCCAAAATCAAATGTTCTAGGTTTCCCTCTTCACCACAAGTGCATAGATTGTTATGTCTATCTTTTGTCTGTAGCGGATATAAGGCATGATGAATGAGATCTAATTCTGCAGATTGTTTTGATGAACTTCGCTTTCGAACCTGAACCAAGGCTTTGCTGGGATTGTATTTTGCAGGGATTCGAAGAACTGGCCTATAAAATTGATGTTGAACACGCCGAACAGTTAAAATTGTGTAAAGACGAAATTAAATCAATGAAAGATGGAAACATGAAAATGCCTCAAAAAATTTCATGTTTGGAAAATTCCTCTCGCTCAGTCGGTATCAGTTATCTTGAGGTTAGCAGAAGGATGGAGCGTGAAAATAGTTGGTCATGTCAAATTACGATCCTGCTGTTATGACGTCTGTCGAAAGAGTACTTTGACGGGGAGCCCAAAATGGTCGAAGCAAGTAATGCGAAACGTCGCAGAAGAGGAAGAAGAGCCTCCCCGTCGTCCCAACAAGGTAAGAAAGCTCAATACCTCTACTACAAGAATAGGTGAGGACAAAGATTAAGCGAGATCGGTATAATAGCAACAAATAAAGAGTCTTAAATTAATAATATTTGCAAAACGTGAATGGTATACGAAACTTGGACGATTCAATTAGAAATGTATAGTGACTTCACGGCTAGAAGTGAGAACAGTGTCACGAGCGGCGATTCTGGAGAGCATGCGATCTCTCTAGACTCTTCCCATTAGGTCGCAGTGTACAAATGCGGAGCTCTGGACAATTCCAGAATATACGCGATGGCTTGCCGATTGAAACACATGAGAGACTTAAATGGTGAGTTAGAAAACATCTGTCCATTTGGCGGCGGCGCACAGTGGTCCATTTCACGGATCTAGCTGGACAAAAATCGAAAAATACACTTATTCAAAATTGTTCGCGACCAATGTTTTTCAATGAGCAATAAACCAGAGCAACTAAATCGATTGGAAAGTTTCCTGGATACTTCGCCACTTACTTTTTGCGCGGGTTCAAAGTCAAGACAAAACAAGGTAAATAAAAAAGTCTTATCAGTTGACTTCATTTCACTACCAACCTACGGCAGTGTTTGAGTATTGGCAAAATTTCTGTTCTCAAGAATATCCAGACACAGGTAAGTACTTTCAAATAGTATACTTGTTTTCCATCCTAACCTACTTTACCCTATACTGACAGCGATTTCTGTTTTACCCTGCAAGTTTTCGAACAGCTACATTTTTGCGTGGACATACACTTCGATTCCTGTGGATTCCTGTGATAAGTTTGTGTTCTTTTGAAAGCTTGTTTCTTGCTCTGTCAAACTGCATGACGTTTGGGTGCGTCGAGCTGCGTCCGAGTTTCGTATTTCAATTTTCAGACATGCATGTAATTTCTCGGCGTGATCTTTTCGAAGTGTGGGTGAACAAAAAGTACAAAGGGGCAAAGTATTTGCGGGTGTATTTACATGTACCTACTTCAGTTTTCTCAACAAGATGGTGTCGGAGTGGCTATTGAAGTAGCTGCAGCTGGTATAAAACGAATTGAAGATTTTGCATGCAAATCTTCTGAAATGAAAAATGGAACAAATTAATGTTCCAGGGACAAAATGAAATTTTTAAGAAGTCTTATCTTGAAGCAAAATCTTCAATTTTTTTTATGACAGCCACTTCAATAGCCTCTTCGACATCATTTTGTCCGAAAAACTGAAGCTTATGTAGATACACTTACAAATATTTCGCTTGTTAATTTTTTTCGTTCACCACACTTCGAAATAGTAACGCCGAGAAATTACATGCATGTCTGAAAATTGAGATACAAAACTCAGACGCAGCAAAACTTGGTGCAGTTTGACAGAGCAAGAAACAAGCTTTAAAATAAATGAAAACTCATCACAGAAATCCACAGCAATCGAAGTGTACGTCCACGCAAAAATGTAGCCATTCGAAAACTTGCAGGGTAAAACAGAAATCGCTGCCAATATAGGGTAAAGTGGGTTAGGATGGAAAACAAGTATATTATTTGAAAGTATTTACCTGTGTCTGGATATTCTTGAAAACAGAAACTTTGCCTGTACTCAAACACCACCGTAGTTTGGTAGTAGAAAGAACGCAACAGATAGGACTTTTTTCACTTGAGGTACCTACCTTGTTTTATCTTATTTTAGAACCCGCGCAAAAAGTAGGTGGCGAAGTATTTAGGGAGCTTTTCAATCAATTAAATTATTTTGGTTCATTGGTTATCAAGAAACATTGGTCGTGATCAATTTGAAAAAAAAAGGTTTTTTTTATTTTTGTCCAGCTAGATTCGTGAAATGGACCACTGTGCGGCGCCGGTTCTAGAGAACTTCAGAATTATCGTGAAATGTGTGGGATTTTTCGGGAGTCGCCGCAAAGCAAAACCGTACTCCGGTTCATTGTGGAATCTGCTGGAGGATCCATGAAACATTCGGGATTATAGGCGCTTCCCTTTTACCACAAAACTAACTGATCTGACCTCGGATCTAACCTAAGTTAGAGAAAAAGAAAGCGAGAAATGATATGAGCGGAAGTGAGATACCACTAGCAACTCAGGTTAGACTACTTAGTTTGAGTTGTAGATGGAAAGCACTTTATTAATTGGAGCTATACAGGGTGTTGATGTGGAAAGTTGTCACCCTTGATTTTTCGCCGCCAAAATTTTTCGCAGGAAAACGCCGAAACATATCGATTTTTGTTTCAAGAGGGACATCTAGGACACATACTGCCAAATTTTCATCTTCAACCCTTTCGCCCCCATTCTACCTTCCTTTAAAATTTCAAATAGCATCACGCATCTTGTGATATAGCAAATTGAAGGCAATACAATTTTCTTTCCGCCAAACATATTTCTAATTTTTTCAACCCCCCCCCCCCCCAACCCTACTGGAAACCCTCTCTTTGTTGATGAAAAGAAAACCTCCCCCCTCTAAACTCCTGATTCTTGAGGAATAGACTTCACAGCAGAAACAGGTCCATTCTTATTTCAATGGGGTTATCTACGACGCGTATGTCCCAATTTCCATCTTCAACCCCTTCGCACCCACCTTACCTTACTTCAAAGGGGTGGTTGAGAAAATTAGAACTGTGTTTGACAGAAAGGGAATTTTATTACAAGATAGGTAATGCTATTTGACATTTTAAAGTAGGGTAGAATGGGGGCGAAGGGGTTGAAGATGAAAATGTGGCCATACGTGTCTTAGATGATCCTTTTGGAATAAAAATCGACCCGTTTTTGCTGAAAAGTCTATTTCTCAAAAATCAGGAGTTTACAGGGGAAAAAGTTTTCGTTCATTAACAACGAGAGGATTTTCACAAGGGTTGGGGGTTCGTTTGAAAAAATCTGAAATATGTCTGACGGAACGAGGATTTTATTGCCTTTAATTTGATGTATCACAATATATGTGATGCTATTTGGAATTTTTAAGTAGGGTGGGGTGGGGGCGAAGGGCGAAGGGGTTGAAGATAGAAATTTGGCAGTATGTGGCCTAGATGTCCCCTTCGGAACAAAAATCCACCTGTTCCGGCGTTTTCATTTTTGTTTCGAGGGGGACATCTAGGACACAAACTGACAAATTTTTGTCAAACGTATATTTCTAATTTTCTTGAACCACCCCCAACCCTTGTCAAAATTCTCTCTTTGTTAATAACCCAATAACTTCCGATTCTTGAGAAATAGACTTTCCAGCAAAAGCAGGTTGATTTTTATTTCAAGGGGGTCATCTAGGACATGTATGATCAAATTTTGATCTTCAACTCCTTTGTCCCCACTTTACCTTACTTTAAAATTTCAAGTAGCAATACTTATCTTGTGATGCATTAAACTGAAAGCAATAAATTGACTTTCCATCAAAATTGTTCTAATTTTTTTCAACCACCCCTATGAAGTGAGGTAGGTTGACGGCAAAGGGGTTAAAGATGAACATTTGCACATAGAGTCTTAGATGATCCCATTGAAATAAAAATCGACCTGTTTCTGCTCAAAAGTCTATTTCTCAAGAATCGGGAGTTTATAGGGGTAAAATCTTACCCCTATAAACTCCACCTTTCATTAATGAAGAGTTGATTTTACAAGAGTTGGGAGGGTGGTTTAAAAAAGTTAGAAATATGTTTGGCCGAAAGAGAATTGTATTGGCTTCAATTTGATGTATCACAAGATATACGTAATGCTATTTGAAATTTTGAAGCAAGGTGGTGTGAGGGCGAAGGGAGTCTACAATGATAAAGTTATAACAGTATCTACCCGAAATATATTTTGGAGCTTTAAGAAAAGACAAAAATATGGTAGTGTTTGACTGAAAACCCCCTAACCAAAATAAGAGTACGCACTACAGTATACCTATTCTACGTGTGGAAGAATTTTACTTCAAAATCGAAAATGAATGTTTTTTTATAGTTTATTTTCTCAACTATTCAATCACAAATATGATGATTTCAATGTTCTGGTTGCAAAAATCAAGAGAACTCTTTTTTCTATAAAAAAATATATCAGAAGCGATGACATGAATCAGGCAATAGAGTCACAGAACCATCTTTTCTGTCGTCGCTATTCAATTTTTAGGTCAAAAAAGTAGTAAATAAATAAATACCTTGCTCAATAAAAATTTCAGATGGGTATACAGGGTGATCCAATAGTGTCGGACCATCTTGGAGGTGCGTAATATGGGGGTGTAGTGAAGTGTGGGAAAGTTGTTAAAAAAATTGTCTTTCAATTTTGAAGTTATAGAAGAACAAAAGTTGGTCCTTCGGTCGCTTCTATTTCCGTTGCAACAAAAGATTTTGGTAAACTGTTGAAGGAAAAATAATTACTACAAAAAATCAACCTCTGAATCTGTAACGAATTTCTGTTTTGTATACCGGGTGAGTCATGAATCCTGGAAACTATTTTGTTCTAAAAAAGCCTGCAAATATTCACAGTGGTTCCATAACCTATGTAGAGCACAACAAAACACAATTAATTTCACTAGAGTTCTTCTGCTTCTGGTTGTTTAGGAAAACTAAATTTTTGCACTTTATGATTCACCTTGTATAGAAAACAGAAATTCAATTCAGAGGTTGATTTTTTGTACTCGTTATTTTTCCATGAACAGTTCACTAAACTCTTTCGAGACAAAGAAAATAGAAGCAATCATAGGATCAACTTTCGTCTCTCCATAGAATTTATAGAGTATAGAGTATAGAATTTATTTAAATTTGGAATGCTATTCAATAACAATAACAAAGGACCCCGCACGTTTTATATGAAAAAGTGGTTTCGGTGAATTTGGCTAAATTTTTTATATGTTGTAGATCTTGATTCAAGAAATATATTCCTGAAAAATTGGACCCCTCCTATGAACAGTTTTTTCCCTACACCCCTAATAAGGCCAAAATTAGGAATAGTCTCAAATTTTTTGAAATTCACGAAACTGGTCCAAATCAAACTCGTGATCATGGGAAAAATAATTAAAAAAATCCAAGTTATGAATTGGGGTAGTTATCAAGGGGGTTGGGGGTCAAAATTGAGAAAATAAATTAAAATTCCGAATTTTTTTATTCTTATAAAATCTGAACAGAATAATAATGGAGAAATAATTTTGGAAAACCTAAATCCATTAATTGGGTGTTATTCTAAAGAGGGCTGGGGGTCAAAATCAAGGGAACGAAGTAACATTTCGAAACTTGCGATTCCCATTATTGAGAAAATAATTTAAAAAAATCTAAACCAATGAGTTCTTCTGGTGTCATTGAGGAAGTAGAGGGTCGAAATCAGGACAACAATGAAATTATGGACCTTACAGTTCATCTAAAAATTGATCTGGGTGAATGACAAAATGATAATAAAACCAATCTGCATAAGGATTGAGTTCTTCATTTCTCGACCATCCCTTTTCCCACCTACCATAATATCTGCCTACAACCATGTCCTAGTCCAAATAAGAATTTGTCTCAAGCATTTTAAAATTCATGAAACTGGCTCACATTAAGTTGAAGAATAAAAAATATAAGTTGTGAATTGGAGTAATTATCGAGGGGACGGAGGTCGAAATCGAGTAAAGGAATTGGCATTCAAGGAATAGGGTAATGGAGAAATAATTTAAAAAAATCTTAATCAATAAATTGAGATGGTTACCTACTGAGGGGACAGTGGTCAAAATCTAGAAAAAGGAAGAAATTCCGAAACTTTAAATTCATAATGTAGGGGTAGGGTCCTTCAGTGAGAGTGATAGAACTTCAAATTGGAATTAAACAAATTAACATAGAACAGTTTTTGACATTATGTGTGGAAAATAACATCTAGTAAATGGCCTCCTCGACTTTGTCTAACGGCGGGCAGACGGGAAGTCCAATTTGTAATGACTTTCTGGCAGATATCGGGCTCTATTTCAGTAATAACACGCACAATATTGTCCCTCAGGACTTCATGGTTCTAGGCTTGTTCTTGTATACCAGGGACTTCACATAACCCCACAGAAAAAAGTCCAGGGACGTAATATCGCAAGATCTCGCTGGCCAATTGAAATCGCCATTCCGCGAAATTGTTCTTCCTTGGAAGTTTCCGGCCAACAAGTCTCAAGGTTTCTCCTGCTGTGTGGCACGTAGCCCCCGTCTTGTTGAAAGAAGATGATTTTGTAAGATATACTGAGTATTTATGTCAAAAAATAACAGTAAAATCTTATCAAAGTTCTATCACTCTTATTGAAAGACCCCTTAGAACTAAAAATTCAGATTTGAAAAATTGAGCCTTACTTCCAATATCGATCTATTTTTGGAATTTCATTGAATCAACCAATGACCAAAAGCAGGATTTATGTTTATTTAAAAAAGATAGTCCAGTCAATTTCTTTTGACACAAGCTATATGATGGACAGCACACAGAACCGTGGAGAGCTTCTCGAGAACTGTAATTAATAATGCTGTTGCAAGTAGTCTCGATTCCACCCCCCTCCTCCCGGCCCTCATTGTGGTTGTGGGTAGGTATCATAATGGTTGTACCCAGAGCTTGGTACCCAGGTACCTGGGTAAGGGGTGAGGATGATCGCGAAACGATGAACTCAGTCCTTATTCACATTGGTTGTATTATCATTTTGTCATTCGCCCAGATCTTCCTTAGATAAACTGGAAGTTCCAGAACTCCACTGTTTTCTAAAGTTCGACCCTCTACCCCCTCAATAACACCCGAATTCATTGGTTTAGATTTTTTTGAGCAATTTCCTCATTGCTCGTAAAATCATATATTATGGGAACCGCAAATTCCAGAATTTCACTGCGTTTTCTTGATTTCGACCCCCAGCCCCCTTTAGAATAGCCCCCAATTGATTGATTTAGATTTTCCAAAATTATTTGTCGATTATTATTCTGTTCAGATTTTATAAGAATGAAAAAATTCGGAATTTCAATTTATTTTCTCAATTTCGATCCCCAACCCCTTTGATAACTACCCCAATTCACAACTTGGATTTTTTTAATTATTTTTCCCATGATCACGAGTTCGATTTGAACCAGTTTCATAAATTTCAAAAAATTTGAGACTATTTCTAATTTTGGCCTTATTAGGGGTGTAGGGGAAAAACTGTTCATAGGAGGGGTCAAATTTTTCAGGAATATATTTCTTGAATCAAGATCTACAACATATAAAAAATTTAGCCAAATTCACCGAAACCACTTTTTCATAGAAAACGTGCGGGGTCCTTTGGGAAGGAGTTCAGCACTAAGGCCGTTCTTTCTATAACTTCAAAACTAAAAAGCATAGAATTATTTCAACAACTTTCCGGCACTCTACTACACCTTCATAATACGTACCTTTAAGGTAGTCCGACACTTTTGATCATAGATAAAAAATAAAAAGATTTCATAGTGAAAGGCGGTTAAACCAGCTCATGCTGTTTTTCTGCAAGATTATTTAGGATGATGGGATTTCTTGGCTATATTAATAATAAAGTGCTTTGGACAGTGATGCATCTGAACAAAAAAAAAACAACATTTTTGTATCTACGGTATTAAACTTCCAGGCAAAGTGGAGAAGAAAATATTGGCCCTTATATCTACTACGCGAAGGTTGTTCAGATATTTCTCAAATGTTCGATCGATGACTTATCAAGTTGTCGAGGTAAACTGGGCAAAGTACCCAAGTTGAAGACACACTCCTTCAAGCTCTCGAACTTAGTCGGTGCATTGCAAAGCCCAAGAGGCATGGCAGTGAACTGGTAGGATACGCACTTTAGCGGAAAACGCGGTATTCATTTTTCCTTCAAGTTCAAGTTCAATTTGCCAATAGCTTTCTTGGCCTTCTATCCCTCAGCCTCAGCTTTGGTATAACATACTATGACGACCTTTGCTTTCACAAAGATAAGGACAAGGCTTCATACCTTCTCACTTTCGTGTAAACAATGAATCGCTTCCAAAGTGAGATGCTTATTATTAGAATGTTAAATTACTTTTGACATCAACAGCAAATAAATGAGATTTGGAGAAATGAAAGATTCTCAAACACTGACAAGCAGCATGAAAAAAATTCCTTTTCACTTTTGCATGTCTTCCGTACAACGCGGGATGAAATTTGAACATGTCGTATAAAAATTACTCTCGTCAGAGCAGTCGAACTACCGAAGCACACACATATTTTCAAGTTTACAGCATGCATGCACACACACGCTTTATAAAGTCGTCGGCTTTGAATGACAGATGAACATTTAAAATATACGCTCCAGAAACTCCCTTGCGATTAAGAAAAAACACATTCTGCACAGTTCACGTCCGCAACAGAGGAGAAGATATAACATTTATAGATGGAAGCGCATTTTACAAAGCTTAAGTTGTTTCGCTTCAACTTTTATAAGCGAGCATGCAGTTTCTGGCATTAAGCATGCTAAATTATTCATCCTTTCCCATTTTCACCTCGCCTCTTGTTGTTGCAACCGCGGAGTTTTGAACAATAAAACTAGTTAGCGATGCGGTGCATAAATAAATAGGTCGAGTCGATAAACAGAAATTTCAATCACCATCGCCGGGGCGCGCTGAAATCAAAAAGTTGCCCGCCCATTAAACAACTTGGAACTATTTTAAAAGTCAATTTGTTGCAAAAACGAACCAAGAACACAGTTACTACTAAATTAAACGGGACGTAATTTCGCCCTCTTCCATCACTCCCCGTTTCCGAGAGCTTTTGAATAATTCACCTCGGAAGATGAAACCGCTCATTTATTTATATTAATAACAGAATTTTGTCTTAAGTGTAATGAAAACGGCAGCAATTTTTAATACACGTTACATCCGAGCGCGATCGCAATTTTTTCCATTTTCTTTTTAGTCTATTCTTACCTCGTTTTCGTTGTCGTCGTCTTCAGCTTCCCTAGGCGGTGAGAAACTCTTCACCATGACCACGATGTTTTCCTCGTCCACGGAGCGATGGTCACCGCACTGAGTTGAAACACTAGCAAAGAGTTTTTGAACAATCGAAACGCCCGCGATTTCGGGTAATCCCGAATGGACTTTAGGCCGATTATCGAGCAACATCGAACTGGTTTCGCCGGAATCACTCATCGTGAAAAGTCTCGAATTTGAATTGTTCAGATTAGGTCTTCGGAAGAGTTTTGTAACCTGTAAGAAGAAAAAACATGTTCATTGCGTGTGAGGTTCCACCAAATAAGATGTAACATTTTGGTGTATGGATACAGAAAATGAAAATACCAAGTATCAAAGTCCTTACGCGTGACTCTCATAAGCCCATTTTTGGAGTGCAGATGAATAAGCTGTTTACTGTTACACCTATCATACGGGTTGTTGTAACAGTCTCATGTAGATTCATCAATTTTTTTGTAGAAAACTCGAGTACCTATATTTTTGAATTTCATTAAAATCGGCTCTGATAGATATTAATATATCTACCTATCAAATGACGGTGGTAAATTCTAAGTTGAATTTAGATTGGTTAAGGCAAAACAAAGTCCAATTCTTCGTAACTTCTTAAGTTCTCCAGATGATAGGAAAAAACAATTAGAATTTTCCAAAATTGAAATTTGCGAGATTTGAATGGAAACAAAAGAAAATTTATCAATCGCGCAGCCGAATCAAATATTTTTTGCCTAGTTATTGGTAAAAAAAATCAGACGTAAATCAATTAAAACAAATTATTAAATTATTATTATTATGAAGATAATTATTTAATAATGCACTCTTCTAGAGTGAAAGAATGCAACTGATAAAGCGATTGAGTACTAGGTGGCGAAAGGTCATTGTTACCGGCCGACCGGGGCCACCTGTCCGTACAGATTCAACAGACAAAAATAATGATTATTCTGCTTGGGAATACAGCAATCAAAATAATTCCTCCACTAAATTTTCACCATTCTCTTCTGAACATAGTCTCAAAGTCTCTCTTTTTTCATAAGCTCATAGTCTTGTGACCCGAACTGGGCAAAATTGTGTCGAAATCACGATAGGACCTTGATTAAATCTTGCGTTCACGAATCCTCAAAAGAGGAAGTGCGCAACTTAGCCTCACGCTCACGCCTGTTAAGGGCAGATTCCCTTGTTGATGCCCATGATGGGTCTTGCAACATTTCAAATGGTACCTAATTAATATACGTTATGTATCATAAATTTCGATGTCTTTTGAGGTGATTTATCAAACTCATCATCATCATCACTCGACAGGTTTGCTTTTTAGAGCTGTTTGAACAAAATTTGTTGCTTTTTCTAATGGAAAATGCGAAATATCGAGGCTCTCGTCCTTACTTGATGCCTCGTCGGAAGCAGCTTAGGACCAACATTGTATAAAATTGTCGTGAGGGTGGTTTAGCAGGAAGGGCTCGTTTGAGTGAAATAGTTAAAAGCTGAACAGGTGTGTTCGAATGCCATAGAGAGAACGAGAACGAATAGACTGACAGCTAGCAATGTTTTCCTGTCCTCGTTTGACAGAGCTCTGTTTCAATTTTAAAATGTACCTACTGGTGCAGTTTCTCTGTAAAATATGTTGGTTTTTTTGCTGGGACTCGTTGCTTTCCGCCGAACGAGAAAATACTGTGAAATTACACAGTCGACCGTATTTGGTCGGAACAATTACTGTTTCTCGTGAAGTTGATGGCGTGATGACGCAGTGGATATTTTTGGTACGGTTCGGTTCCTCAACGTGGACTTTTTTCGCTATGAAACTGGATATTTGTATCAGTGGCGTAACTGTGAGTGTCCAATGGGGGCTCACGACTGAAAAATAAGCGAGAATGCGAGTGAAGCAAACAAGAAAGCGCCGCATTCGAATAAATACGTACATTTGAAAAAAGTTTCTAGGGCTAATGGGGGTGGGGGGCTCGACTCCGAAACCCCCCTCTAGTTACGCCACTGGTTTATATGAAGATTCATATGTAATCCTGGGCACTTGCTGAATTTTTGGGACTTGATTTATTGTGTTCAGGTACAATTGTTTGTCTCAGACCATTCACCACAGAGAATACCGACCACCTAATAAGATTAACATAGACGTTCTCGAGGTTGTTTTTTTGTGAATTTATCATTATTTATCATTATTAGGTACTTAATGTCATTATTAATGAACAAACTATAGGGAACAATAAACAGTGCTAATATTATTAGATTGCGTGTCTCCACTCTCCATAGTATCCAAGATAACATTCGAAAACAACTGCGAATGAAAATGCTGTTAATCGCACACTATTTTACTCACATTTTGACTTAAATGTCATCGTTTTCTTGACGTTTCAATGTTACTTATTTTGCTGTGAGAGAGGGGATCTCGTTTTCTACTGCGTCTGAATTGTGTGTGGGGGTGTAGGGTGGGTACTTGATTCAAATCTCGATTTAAAATCTCATGTTGAATGTGTTGCATAAATTAATTTACCTTGGTAGGTATGCCTTGTATCTACACTATATAGTCTACACTTCTTTTATTATATACTGAGTTCAAACCTAATGTGATTCTAGTGAGCTATGATTTTCGAATTTCTCCTTTCCAAAGGCGTCACGTGGCGAGACTCCCAGCCATCTAGAATCACACTAGGGTTGAACACAGTAAAAGCGCTCTGCATATTTTGAATATCCCGCTCGTTTCAGCACCCTCATGCGGCAGTCGCGAAGATAAGTGTGAGGAAAATTGTCAAAACTGAAGTTTATGAATTGTTGAAATTGACATTTGCAGCTGGTATGATTATTTAAATGGCATTGTTGCTATGAAAATAGATAACTTCCTGTAGGAAAAGTACAAAAAAACCGCAACTTTTGGCGCTGAAGGAAATCCGCAGAGTGCCTATAGTTGCTCCTGCTGAGGTAACGGAGGCTGGGTCGGTTTTAACGCCCGAATTTCAAATCAATAGGTTATTATAACAAGTGAAAATGCTCTCACGGGCGTGAGGCTCAGTAGCGCACTTCCTCTTTGGAGAATTAGTAAACGCAAGCTGTTTGGGAATTCGGGTTCTACCGTAATTTAGACACTGGTCTGCCTAGCTCGGTCCCAAGACTTCGAGCTACCCATATTCAAATGCAGCAGACGGAATACACGAATTATGTTTCCACTTTCCTATTTATGTCTAGTTTTGACATGATCCAACAAAAACCAGGAAGGGATTCTGATTTCTGATTGCTATACAGCTTATTACACTTTTTTTGATAATATTTTTGGAGATGGTAGAGCATCAAAAAATCAATGGAATATCTCGAAAAAAATTATATCGGAAACGTACCTATTATAATCGAGATAGAGGCTTTCAAAGTTGAGACAAAAATGTTTATGTTTTGTTATAACTCCAAATTTATTCACTGGATTTTGATTTTTGACCACATTTGGTACACAAATTTAGAAAGTCAGATTTGAGCATGTAGTTTACATTTCTCGTGGAATGGTTGTTTTGTCACATTTATAAGATTTGTAGTTTTTCATGTACCTAGTAGTGGATTTTCTTGAGGTATATCTTGGACTGTGAATATTATTGAATTCTTGTCAATTGGCCAACGTTTCGATTTATTTCAAATCTTAATCAGTGGCTAGTTGAACATTAATAAAATAAAGTGAAAATTGTGCATATCTTTGACATTTAGAAAAAAAATGTCAAAATGAAAAAAAAAAATTCTGACCCGTGGAGTCGTATCCAAATTAGAGTTTTTGTTGAAATTCGTCTCTAGAGATAACCCTGGATGTGTGTCCGTAGATTTCCGTAAGAACGGGTACTTGTCCGCATGTCATGACTTTTCAGGTCCTACCGGCTTGGAAAATCCAGCACTTAATCGGCGACGCCACACCACACTGAATTCTTATTATTGTAACTGTTCATAAATTAATGAGGAATCCTACACGCCGGATGGACTTGCTGAAGCAATAGCTGTTAAATTTCATAATGTAACTGTTATTCGTTATTTCGGTATCCCAGGTCATTAACTACCCATTGAAGTTGATATTTTTTACAAAAATTCTTCTGTTTACGACTAGATGCTACAGATACACAGACATGTGTAGACACACCAGCTACACAGCAGGCAAAGCGAGGACAGAAGCGCCTTACCGTTTGGAGAAGTGCGCCAAAAATACACCAGAGGAGCCATGTGGTGTCATGCCAGGGGTCGTAGGTTCGAATCCCACCGTGCGTGGGCGGTCAGTTTTCGTCCCGAAAACAAGCTCCTTGATTTAATTGGAATGTTTGCTAAATGTGTGTCGCATAGCACGTAAAACAAGAACGATGGTGCCGACCTCATGAGATGTTGGTGGTCGTTAAAAATCCCTACCCTGTGTTGGAACACATAATTTTCGGTATAGTGGAGGAAACATTCACCAGCGTCGGTGTTAGGCCTCGTTGCGGAAATAGGCCGACGAGAAATTAACAAATGAAAATTAATTTAAAAATACACCAATACCTTGCGCATTTTATATGGTACATGTATATGTATGGTATATATTATGTACAAGCTTGGTGCATTGTTGGTTGGCTCCAGAATGGGAACGTTCCACAGGTGTTGGAGAAGAAATTAATTCAATTTCTAGAGTCATCTAATAGCTAACATGGTTACTAATGGGCCAAAAGTCAAAACAGAATACGTTTTGAAATGTCAATAACTTTTACCTGGCTTTTTTTTTTAATAATTATTTTTTATATTGAACATGAAACATGGAAAAGGTGTCACGCTAACATGTGGAAAATTAAGTCCATTTAATGAGTCGTCATTGCCCCGCGGCTCCGTTCGTAAGGAATCCGAAATAAAAATTTAGACGTAGGTACCTTAGCTGTATTACACTACACAATTTCTTGTTTAATTTCTTGAACAATCTGTCAAATCAACAATCAAGTTCATTGTTTTTTGACACTATTTTGGCAGATTTTTCAAGAAATTGTGTAGTGTGATACAGCTATAATAGATAATCATGGGAATGACCATGGCATAGGGAAAAATTGGTCATTACAAAGATGAATGAAAAAAGTTCTGTTCACGGGATCACTTTTGAATTGTGATTCGATATTTCAAACCTCTTGAAAACTGTCATTTATTGTTGTTTAAATCGTTGTTCCGAGTCCGCATGACGTTCAGCCAAATAAATTCGTCATCAAAATTCTATCTTTTCACGTGGCGCCATCTGTCGGCCACTTGAGTTCCAAATATTACTAGCCACGCGAAACTTTTTCCGTTTTTTTTTCGGGGCCTAAATTAACGCAAAAAAAATCAAATAAAAAAAACCATGTGAGCTCTACAATGGCTCTTGTAGTATTTGAATTAATTTTTTTCTAAAATTCGTGAAAGACCCGCCGGTACTCCATTGGTCTGAATCAAGTACCTAAAAATCTACATAATTATCTGATAGCCCAATAGCCCTTGATAAGGTTAGTAGCATCTGGACAAGAAAACAGGAAAGCCTACGCTACGCAGGTACCTACCTACCTATAATTATAATTCATTTCTGTTCCCACAGATGCAAAGCCGAAGGCTGAAGTTTGTATGCAGAAATGAACAGCAAACACATTCATAATGTAAGGTAACCAAAATTCTAATGCACAAATGGGTTCAAAATAAACAAGAGGAAAAACTGTTTGACAATAAGTCTGCAGATTTTTTGAGGTTTTTAGACTTAGATACTGAAAACTTATCGAAAAAAAAACTTGTTTATAGATCGCATTGGTTCATCTGGAGCCAAGAAAAATTGTTTGGACCTCGGTTTAGGCGCTTTCTCGACAATATCCAACATCGAAAAACAAATCGTAAATTAATAAATTGTAAATCACTGATCAAAATCATAAATTAACAATAAATAATAATAATAGCAAATCACGGGTGAGCAGGTATGTGGTATGTAGGTACGTAGGGTAGATGACCCATTAATCACTTCTGGGCTCTGGGCTCGAATAAATCAAGCATGCATGGAAAACGTAAACATAACCTAATAACACCGCACCGGTGGAAAAAGCTGCACTGATGCATCAAAAGGCACTGGAATGGCTTCTCGGTAACGTGTTAAATAAATAGCATTTCGAAGTAAAGGCATTCAAATAAAAATTTAGCAGGAGAACTGGTAAATGTGTTTGCAAAAAGTGAGGTTAAATTTATGTTTACAATGACAAATGGGTTAAAAAAGAGAAAAGAACGTGCCACTACATTAGGCTAGACTCAGAAGCATGCATTTCGAGTTTGAACACTGCAGAATATCACAAACAATAAATAATATTCGTATAATTACCGATCTCAGGAACATTACCCTGTGAAACACAAAATTCAGAAACAACCAAGTAATTTCTTCAAATCGCCTGTTCGCAACACGTGGTGACATCTAGGCGACGTCCGCTCAATGAGCGGCCAATGATTACAGGAGACTATCCATGAAAGGTTTGGTGGGCTTTTTGAAATCAATAGGAGGTGAAAGAGCTTCATTACTTTCTTTTCGGGTATAATACCACGAGTGCAATGAAAATTACCGATAATTCTGAAAAATGCGTGTTGCCTGAAAACTGCATGAGTTTGTTTTCTCTGTTGTTCGAAAGCTAAAAGAGCCCGACCCCGCAGGGGGAGGGCTCTTCTTTCGAAGAACAGAAGAAAACAAACGAATGCGATTTTCTTATGGCAACACGCATTTTCGGAATTATCTGGTTCATTTTCATTGCAAGAGTGGTATTCGGAAGAATATTTCCCGAATCATTCTACAAATTATTCGCATCTTATTTCACACGACAATAAAATTGATGATACATGAATAGCCACCTAACCGAGCACCTAACTGTACTGAGCCGCAGAACAGAAAAGAGAACCAGAGGCTGACGTATAAAGTGTGAAATCATTATGACTGCGCAATCCCAAATCGTTTCAATTTCTTGCACATTCCTCTGGGTCCTTGAGTACTCGCTTGAGCATGAGCATCCCCACTGACGTATAATACTAGACGGATCTTTCCTATCCCCATTACACAGTGTGTTGACGCGCGAGAACCGCTAGGACCAAGGGAAAGTGGGGGGGCGCGGGAGTTTGTTATCAGGACGACACATAGACGTGCTTGCAGTGTTGTCTTCATGTTGAGGGGGCAAAACAAATGGAGGTCAAAAATAACGTCAATGTATGCTCCCGGTATGCCGAAGCTTTGCATACCTGGCACTGCTGCACCATTATTACCTCGCGAAATAAGCAAAATATCGAATGAAACGACAAATAATAATGAGCAACAAAGAAATGGGCTGGCTATGGTGTGACGTGTGACAGCATGCAACGCGATCAGCTGACCGCAGCGCGCGACTCACATCAAGGTGCTACAATACGAGGTGTGATCACTTGGAATTTAATCCCTACTCTCTACCTCTACTCCTACTTCACTCCTTAATTTTCAATCAGACATGGAAAATCTTCCCAAGAAATAGTACAAAATTGAATATCTTGACGATTTGGAGTAAAACTCCACACATTGGCCCTGCATTCATTGAGCGGGCTCACCTCAGTTGATATACTTGCATATTGTTATTTTCCTGACGTCGGCCATACTGGATTTAGGTCTTGGCCGCATGCACGGATGTAAACAACTCGGTCTAGTATTATACGTCAGTGAGCATCCCCATACAGTGTCCAGAGTCCAACGCTAACAGTGGACACGCATCATGTTTGTTTGACAGTAGGTGTTTAAACAATGACAGATCGATTGAATTATCGATATGGTCTTTCGGATTATCGCTCATTAATCCTTAAAATTTGTGCCCGAATTATCGCGTTTTTGACGTATGAGGGAAATATTCCAAATTATAAAATTGTCGTCATTTGTTTATTTCTGTCGCTGAACTCCCACACCTCGCTCATCACATCTCATATTATACAGGGTACTTCATAATTCGTGGCAAAGCAAGCAACATTTTTTCGATTTGGACAAAAAGCTGATTTTATCGAATCGTTCCTGAGTTAAAAATTTGAGGAAAAAAACAAGAGAAATCAGCTGTGAAGGGCTGTAACTTCGTCAATGGGCCGAATTTCGCAAAAAAATAGTGTACGCATTTTTTCTTATTCTCGGAAGTTTTTTGGTTCATTACGAATTATGAAAAACCTGTACCTATAGGTACACACATACGATTACTATTTATTAATACAAAAATATAGAGGATGATTCATGAACAATGGGACACCGCTTAATGCCAGATAAAATTCACTTGTAATCGAGCTTGAAAAGCTGAACAAGAAAATAAAATTAAAAAAGGGACATTTCATTTTGAAAAATCTCTGTGTTTGTCATAGCGCAAGAATTGAACACCCTGTATAGTTGAAAATAATTTCACATGGTAAAATATAGGGTTACCAGACGTCCGGTTTTTCCCGGACAAGTCCTGCTCTTTTTGGCCGCTGATTTTTTGTCCGGTATATGTTTCCATGATTCAAGGAAGGTGTCCTCTATTTGATCAAGCGCTTTAAAATAAGATTTTTATTGGTAATAGCCATGCAATAGGCCAATTTATGAAAGTATTCAATTTTGTAATTTGAAGACATTCCTTGAATCGATGGCTGATAAATGAAAACTTTTCAAAATTACCTTCCAACCTTCCCATGAAAACTGGTTTAAATATTTCGAAGCAATTGATGAAGCAGCGAAGCAGACAATATGGAATTTTTAAATATCTGTATCAGTTTCTTTTTGCAATACCGGCGCACAACGCACAATGCGAATGTGGCAAGAACTTTTTCGTTGATGAACGCACAATGGAGTGACACAGGTTGAGTGTTTCCACAATAAAGGCGATTTTGATAACCCAAATCAACTTAAAAAAGATCTTGCGAAGAATTTCACAATTATCTCTTCACGACATTATTAAGTAATTTTCATTAATACTGAGTTAACAGTTGAAAAAATGAATTGAATTTTTTGTAACTTTTTTGTTTTGTTTTGTGCGTGTCCTCTTTTTGCTCAGAAGAAATCTGGTAACCCTAAGAATAATGCGTCCATAAGAAAAAAAAGTTGACTATCATAATTTGGAATCGAGTTTGGAATCTAGAAGGCCTGGAAAATTCCTGTCAACGTTATTCGACTCGGAGTGATCTACCATAAAACTACCAAGTTTGATTGAAACAGCCTGAATGGTTAGAAAGATAAATCGGGAACCAATCAAAATATTCAAAGTCTCTTTTCAGATTCTCAATCGCCACAAAAATGCGCAACTTTTTTCTAATTTGACCGACCTCGTATCTCTTAGCGTTTCCAAGATACCAATGGTGAGCATCGAAGATTCCACCACCCTGTATATTACAGCCTTATATAGCTAGACATCATTTTGAAATGAAACACGAATTTGACTTTGTTAATCCAAAAATTGTATGTAAAGAAAGCCATCTTTTCAGAAGAAATCTTTTTGAAATGATGCACATCAAAAATAATAGCAATAGGTACTGTAAATTACAGAAGTGATGTTATGGGTTTAAGTGTGGTTTATAGTAATTTACTTGGAATGTGTGGAGGTGGTGTGGGATGATTGTTCGGGGGTGTTGGTTATTAATTTGGTTATTTTATGACTTTTTGGTTTTCAACTTCAAATTTTTGACATACCGTCCGTTTTTTATTTTAGGCCCCAGCCCGTAGCATCTTAATTATGGGTTTCACACCCAATATATTATATATTTTTGAAATCACAAAAACAAGATCTTTCGACTGATGATATGTCAAATTATTTTTGACAGATGTCATTTTTTGACAAATGACAGAATATTACTTGTGATACATCATTTTAAAGCCCATAAAATTCTGAGGAGAACTGCGTTCTTATTTTTGTAATAGGGTGTCTTTTACAGCTTCTAGAGGTCTTCCAGTAGGAAAAAAATGTTGAATTTCAAAAATACATAGTAAGTGAATAGGTAAAGCAGGTACCTATTTTTAATGTAAACTAATGATAATAATGATTGATTTATCACAATGAAACAAAAAATGTCCTAAAGAAGTTGCTCGAATGACCGCCTCCTTGTTCCTTGAATGAAAGATTGGACGATCAGTGAATTGGAACTACCACCGGCCCAACGCCATGACATCCGAGCTTGCCAGAAATGACCCCACTCGAGTTTTTATGAGCCTACCCGAAAGATAAGGTGTTTATAAAGTTTCCCAATAATTTGGACAATTTAAAAATTAGATCATCACCATTAGTAATTTTAAAAATACCTATTACTTATTGAGTGACTATTTCTGAAATTGACATTTTTTCCTATTGAAAGACCCCTAGAAGCTGTAAAAAACACCCTATTTCAAAAATAAAAACACAGTTTTCTTCAGAATTTAATAGGCTTGAAAATGATGTATCACAAGTACTATTCTGTCATTTGTCAAAAAATGACATCTGTCAAAAATAATTTGACATATCATCACTAGAAAGATCTTGTTTTTCTGATTTCAAAAATATATAATATATCGGGTGTGAAACCCATAATAAAGATGCTACGGGCTGGGGCCCAAAATAAAAAACGGACGGTATTTATTCATTCTCTATACACTGGGTCTTATAGGTATTTTCACAACTTCTGTAATCTGTAAGTTCTCGAATTTTATAATGTATTGTTACTTATTTATTGTATTATTTTTAGTTTTACCCACCTTGAGAGACACCTCGCTACGAGGTAGAAACGTTAGCGATACCTAGGTATAATTAAAGAAAAAAATATACAAAAAAACTCTGTTATTCCCGTGAAATCAAAAAATACAATATTATAATTTTACAATAATTTGAGGTAGGCTTATGTAATTATTTGGTTTATATTCCTTTTTAATTAATCTTTACTCTGACTTGTAGACTCTGACGACGGGAAACAAGAGGTTCCCGTAACTGGTCAGACATATTATAAAATACACTTGTGGGAAGACGAGACAACAACCAATTTTAACTTAATGAAGATTCCAGTAATCGCGCAGCTCAATTAAATAATACAGAGTTCATAATTTTTAGCGCAGATGGATTTAATTGAACAAATAAGTAAATACACAAAAATATTCAAAATAAAAACAATATAAACTGTTGCTGAATTTGTGGAGGCCCTAGATTTGTGGTAACATGTAGGGGCCCCAGGTCGGTCCCCCTGTCGCAAGTGCTTAAATCCGGCACTGATGCCCGATTGCACAAACATGGTATCAAATTTTAGTTCGGTGCCAAACAGTGGATCAAATATTTAAAAGTGAAACAAAATGCAAATCTGATTACTCCAAGGAAAAAACATGATGGGAATGCAAAATATGGCCCCTTACGATTATTTGTACACAGAAAAAAAGTTAGGGTAACACGCACTTGTCGCTTATTTTTTATTACAGAGACAACATCTGACAGTTCCGGCAAGATTTGTTCTACAAGCCAAAATAAAGGCTGCCCTACCTGTGTTTTGGTATCCAAATAATCACTTGGAGTCATATTTTGTATTCCCATCATAATCTCCCCTTGAATTAACTGAGTTTGCATTTTATTCCACTTCAAAAATATGATCCCGTGTTGAGTACCGAACTAAAATTTGATACCACCTTTGTGCAATCGGGCATTAGCGGTTTGTTCAAAAAGCAGCAAATAAAATGATCAAACAATAACTTGTTACCTCTGAAAGACGATTGCTGCCATGTTCGCTTCAAATAATTTTGCGTTCAAATAAAAAATACGGCTGTGGTCAATATAGGGAGAATATTTATATGAATGTCGTTTGTTTGTGATCTTAACCTTGTTGAGCAAATAGGTTCTCAACGGTTAAAAAAAATTTTTGCGGGATTTATGGAAAATTGAAAAAAAAACTCCTGTTACTGATGATGAGGTAAATCCCCCCACCTACCCACCTACCTGCCTTCATATCTGACTACGACATCTTATGTAGGGATTATATATAGGAAATATCAGTATTTACAAAAAAAGAAGTGGCATTTTGACTCAAATATTTAGGCACATAGCATTTACCACCATACCAATTGCCATATACCAATTGCTGCTATTATGTGAGTGTTGATGTGAGAATAATAAGGCAACAGAAATCCGTAAGAGTGGGTATGTATTTTTCAAAACGCTAAAATATGTACTAATTCTAGCTACAGCTTCAATTCACAATGTAAATAAATGATTTCAGCGAAATTATAAACAACCTTCCATGTAAACACATAACTTCCCTGAACACTTGGACGGTAAAATGATAAAAAGTACAAGAATAAAGCACCTACATAACAATAATGATAATATTATTACAACCTATGCAAGTTTATCTATCCAACAACGCCAGGCGTTGGATTTCTCTACTTTGAAGTATTGGGGATATTGCCCTAGCATTCTTTTTTTAGTTTTATATTTACACTTAAGTCTAAGTAAGTAGGCATATAAGATAAGGCCTAATGTAATAACTGTGTGATTCGATGTAGCAAAATCTTTGTATCTTATATACCAAAGAAAGTATAATCTTTACCTATAACTATAGATCTAAAATAATATATTATAATATAAAGCATCTCTACCTGTCACTACTTCTAGTAGTGATGCATTAAAAATTTAGATAAGTATAACTATGTATATGTGCATGTTTATAGATCAAAAATAAAAAATTAACAACTATATTTCAACAATAAAATGAGTGTGGTGTATGACTACAACCTCTACAATGATGCTTGTTTAAATAATTTAATCGAAAATCTGGTCTCTTCTACTTCTAGGCATAGACAATATAATTTATTGACTTTAATACTGAAATTTTCAAATCTCAAAATCACCAGCATCCGTATCTCTTTATGGCAGTACCTATATTCAATAAATCCAGTTGACCGGCACCCATTGGTGTTCGGTAGTTAAGGCTTCTAGAGTTTCCACTATTTGTCGGAAAGTAATGTCAAAGTCGTTGTTGACGATGACCTGGTCGATGTATTTGTCGTACGTTCGTTGCATGCTTGCGCTATCTTCTAGTGATTTCTTCAGGTCTTCTTCCTATAAAATCATCAATGGTTTAGATTTATGTTCCAGGGAGAAAATCAAATCAGAAATTCGAGCTGGCGCTGCACTTACCTCGTACAAAGAAGCCAAAGATTCAAGCGTTCTCGCTCTTCTGGAACTGTAGCGTATAGAGCTCTGGCGTTCAAACTATCATGCAACAAGAAAGCTACTCATTAAACATTCCTATTATTAAGAGAAATTACAACTGTAGCTGTACGTTTTACATTTCAAATGCAATCACAACTAAACATTTACAAGATGCTCGTAAATAAATCTTATTTTTTGTCAAACAACTTCAATCAACTATGAACAATAAGAATCATACCACATGAATATAAAAAACAAACTTGAACAAAATATTCAGTACAAGCCTCGGTATAAGCCTTACCGTCAGGTTCCTGCTGGAGTATCTCAAATTTGAATGGCTCTTCCCAATGTCATACAAGTTTTTTAGTTGCTCCATTCCTGGTGCGGCAATAAATATTACGTACGGCAAAAATTCGGCACTATGATGGAGAATTTTTAGTGCCATCGGGCTGCAATCCAGCACACACATTTTGCCCTGGAAATGAATCAATCATTTCGTATTCCAATAATTTTCGACCAAAGGAAAAACTTACTTGCTTGATTATATCTCTAATCGAATCTAAATGTGTGCCATAGAAATGACCGTTGTACTCTCCATACTCCAAAAACCTCGAGTGTTTAATATCTTCTTCCATGGCTTCTCTGTCTGTAAACCAGTAGCTTTGGCCATCCTCTTCCAGGGGCCTTGGCGGTCTTGTAGTGTCTACAAAATTTTGTTTTTTACATTTTACTTTTTCAGAACTGTAAACACGCTGTTTAGAAAGCCAAATAATTGTTGATGGCGTGATACCATGGATAAAGAGGTGAGCAATTGCAAACCAGAGATTCGGGAGAATTCGGAAAAAGAGAAAGATATGGAAAACGAAGAAGAGAACTTAGAAAAGGAGAGATAGGAAGGTAGAACACCTCAAGGCTCATGAAAGATCAGCTCGCGAGATACTAGGGGTCCAAGTAGAATAATTACCGTTCATAGCTATAGTTATAGCTTATAGCTGAAGATGCATGCAGGAATGTTTAAATCTGTTTTTGAAAAGATAAGTTTGTCCAGGTTAGGAAGAAGCTATCAGTTTGTCCAGGTTAGGAAGAAGCTATCAGTTTGAGGACTGGATAACTTTATGGTGATGGGTAATACGAGTACCAGAGCTTTAAATATTCCAAACTTACATGGCACAACTCCTCCAAACTTATCCGGATCACTGTTGATCAACCTGTTTTTGAGTGTCCTCCTGCCGATGCCCTGAGTTCCAATGAGCACCAAAGTTTTCCTTTTGAACGGTGGCATGCGCGTCACTTCCTCGTAGAGCATCAGCTCGGCCTTGTCAAAGTCGCAGTTGCTCTTCGATTGGTAAATGATTTTCTTCTTTTTCTTCGAAATCCTAGCACCGCATATGCTGATCTTGTGGACGAAATCGGCCTCCGGAGCGACGAAAGCTTTCCTTCTTTCTTCCAGCTCGAGAGACGGAATGAGACCGACGGTGCCGTCTCCGTCGATTTTCTTCGCCTGCCACCAGTTGGGGTCCCTCTGGTCGACGATCTGGAGAATGTCACCGCGATCGAAGGGCAAGCCGATTTCTTTGCAAGGCAGCAAGGTATCTTCTTCTGGGATGTATTCGTACAGGGCTCTCATGTAGCACTGGAAAGTATATTGAATAAAACAAGTTGTTTTTCGCAGTGCCGTAACTAGGCTTGTTGGCGCCTGTGGCAATGTAGCAATTGTGCGCCTCAAGGAAGTAAATATCCCAAGGGGGCCAGGCCTCGATAGAGCGCCGCAGGCGAAAAATTTTTCAGATAATAATAATAATGCTAATAATAATCTCAAATTTAGGCTGGAAGCTTCTATTTTTTCCCCCTCCGAATTTTGGGTCACAATAGGAACACAATTATCTATTAAAAAAAAAATCAAAATGGTCAATAAGATGATGATTATCATATTTTAAAAATCTTCCACTCGATCTTTCATAAAGAATAGGTAAAATCGATAATGAACTCATTCGGCTCTTGGAAAAGAATTCCAAACTCCCGGCCGTCCATTCTTCCAGTCGAGCTTCCAAAATCCCAACCCAGGAATAAAAACATTGAGACAAATTGATAATCTTTTCACACAAAAAAGTCTTCAACAAGAAGACAACAAGAACAGAAAATATTAGTAGTACCTATAGGATGACAACGATAAAAATTGAACAATAAAACAAAACTTGAAAAAAATGCACGTTGCTACCCTATTTCAAATACCGAAGTGAGTAACTGGAAATAAATTTCATGAAAAAAAATTCAAAATGAAAAAGTTTTGAAACTTCAACCACCAAGCTGAAGTTTTCTAGTTTTCGATTCAAAAAATATGTCTATAATGTCACAAAATTCAAGCTTGACGTAGCTGTTTTGTCGATCGAAAGTATAGATATCTTTGTTAATCTTTCTTGGCCGACAGAAGAGCGCAAATACGACTTGACAAACTTCAGTTTACTAAACGAGAGATGAAATTTTTTTGAAGAATATACACAAGCCCAATCTCAGACTGATTCGGCGCTCTTGTATTTGTTTGGCGCAAAGTGCAAGTGAATACATGCGGTAATAGTCGGGCTGGAACTCGAAAAACACCCAGACCGACCGGCGCTGGAGGAGGGCGCCGAGCGCCGAACGCGAGCGCTGCCTCTACCTCAGCATGCTACTCACTGCAGCGCCGTGCTCTGCAATTTTATCCACTTCATGGCTGTTTTGAATCATGTCATGAAAAGGTGGTAGAAAAAGCCGCTTTTGATTTTTTTATTTATAAAGTTAGTGATGTTGCAGGTATAAGTAGTTATAGGTTCAGGTACAAATTTGAAATAAAAATTGAAAAAAAATAAGTATTAGGTATTACCCGAGCTGAATATTGCGCCCCTGAAATTTTTGCGCCTGTGGCAAATGCCACCTTCGCCACGCCCTAGTTACGGCACTGGTTTTTCGAGTGGGTAGGTTACAGTGGACCCAATTCGAAGTTAGGGCAATTTTCTTAATGGCGTTTATCTAGCTAAAATAATCAACTGTAAATAAAATAGAAAAGCGCCTCGAGCTGACTGATTCTGCTCAACTGCCGAAAAGTAGGTTTTCAACTTAGACATAATACATATAAGAATATAGCTAAGCAGATGATAGCAAAGACACTTTGGTTACCAGTATTTCTGTAACCTGCTGATCTAGAATCATGGAAGAACTTGAGAGAAAGAGGGATAAATGAAAAACTAGCTAACAAAATAGGAAATAAAAACAAAGAGACAAGAAACAGAGTAAGGATTGATGGGAAAGAAAATGATTGCTTTTACAAAAGAAAGGGTGTGGGATCGGGATGCCCCATATGAGTCCCAAATTATTTGCAACATGCTTGGGAGATATAGACAAAATGATTCGGAAGGCGCAGGCGGAAGGACTTTGGTGGAAAAAGGAAAAGTATGGATACTGGCGTATGTATTGTGCATGCATGATTTGGTGGTGCTTGCTAAATATGGAAGAAATATGAGAGAAATGATTAAAAACTTGGGAATGTATCTGAGAAGGGAAAAGTTGGAACTGAATGTGAAGAAAACAGAACTAATGATTTTTGGAAAGGGAAGAAGAAGGAAAACGGAAATAGAATGGAAATGGCAAGAGAAATTCAAGATCAAAAAAGTGAACGAGTACAGATACCTCAGATATGTGTTCAACAAAGCTAACACCTCAGGAGCCCATGTTAAGAAAATGATAAAGAAGGCGAATAAAACTCTAGGAAGCACATGGGGAATGGGAGAAAGAAAATTCGAACATGACATAGGAAGAAGAATGATGATGTTCGACAGTTTGGTGGGCAGCATATTGATGTACGGAGCTGAAAAATAGGGATGGAAAGAGTACGAAGAGATGAAAAGAGTGCAGGAGAGATATCTAAAATGGCCGATAGAATTGAACAGGGAAATACCGGGATATGTAGTGAGAGAAGAAACAAAGAGATGGAATATAAGAATTGAAACAGGAAGAAGAGCGGTTAAGTACGAAAGGAAAATGAAATACAAAGAAAACTGCAAAATTACACAAGAATGCTGGAACGAGAAACTGAGGGATGCAGAAAGAGGAACACTGAAAAACAGAGAGAATTTCTATAGAAGAAGCTGTTACTCGAGCGAAGAGGTCAGAAGACTAAGAGAGAGTGGAGGATGGATGGCAGAGGAACTAAGAATGAGAAACAGAGATGTGGAAAGCCAGGAAAAGAGAAGACTAATAAAAAATTCAAGATATAATAAGTTATGCGAAAAGCTAATAGCAGTAGAAGAACCAAAATATTCCAAGAAAGAAAACATGAAGGAAAGAAACATGATAGCGAGATTCAGATGCGGAAATGGGAAGAGGGATAATAAATACTGGATGGCGGAAAATGGAAAGAACATGCAGAATGTGTGGAAATGAGAGAAAGACAATGGAGTACATGTTGAAGGAATGCACAGAAGTGCGAGAAAGTGAAAAAGGAATGATGAACACACTATGACGGTAAAGGGTTGAAATGGATGAAGGGACGGAGGTCATAAGAACCAGAGAAAAGGTTTAATTTCGTTTTTATGAATATGTAATAAGCAATAACTTTAATTTATTGTAATAATGTGAGTGTCAAGGGTCGAGACTTGCAAGACCGTATGGTTAATAAAGCTTACTACCACTAGAATCATAGTGGAGAAGTAGCGTTCTCTTGAGCTCCAAATAACGGGATCTGAAGTCTATGAAAACTACCTCTGGTAAGGCATCTCCCATGATTCTATTTGTAACTTAATACTTCACAAAATTTCTAAAAGATTGAAAGTGGTAGGTACCTGTAGAGGATTTCAGAACTAGAAAGATTTGAGAAAACTCAAAATATAAAGTCTATGAAAGTTCTTTCAGGACGTTTTATAAGATTGTACAATAATATATAAGACTTGCAATGCCAATAGGTCTGGGCAATTTTGCAGAAGCTGGAGAAAAATACCAAATTTAGAAGCTAGGTAGGTACCTAGTTTCTAAAAAAGTATTTGGTAGGTAATGTTATATCGGTAAAAAAAGTATATCCTTCATAGGTACCGTAAAACACAGATAAAATACCAGTTTCTCCAATTTCACACTTACAGTGAGTTTTTTCGCGGCTGCGTTTGCAGTTCCGTTCATGACCAGCGACGCGTGAGTTTCCGTATCTTTCTGCTGGCCCACTTTGAGTGTGACTGAGTCTCGCGATTTCGCCACTTCTGTCTGAAGGTCCTCCGCACTGCTCACAGGTGTTCCATTTACTTCTAAGATGACGTCACCGACGTGAAGCAGACCCTGCTTCTCTATCATGCCGCCCTCGAGGATTCTGGCTATGACCAAATTCTCATTGTCGTCGACTTGCACCTGAAACACCAAACGATTTCACTTATCTGCTCTCCTCATTACTTTTCATCAATCCAAAGCTATAGTTTCAGTCGAGATAACGCGTACGAAGGGAAAAGCTGGTACAAGAGGATTACCGTTAATCCGAGGGGTTGTCCGGGCTTTTTTCGGACGCCCACCATCCTTATCGCCTCGCCCGTCATGCTGTTCGATTCCGGGAAGAGTTTCGCAATCTCGGGCGGTGTTCTGAGGGGTTTGTTTGGGTCTGCGTTAATCTGGGCGATGTCGTCGTGGGAACCGATCAGAGCCTCCAGGTGCGGAGTGGACAGCAAGTCCACCAGCTCTTTGGCTTCTTTACTCCTGGCACGGCTGCAGCGAGCGGTGAGGTCCTTCAGCAAGTTCCTGCCGTCGTTGGTGACGGGCTTCGGAAGCACCGGACGGTCCTCTAGTTTGTCTTGAACCTGAAAAGAAGAGAAATTGATTTAGAAAAAAATATGCTTCAAGAAATGCCATCAGAAAAGCATATCGTTCAAAGGCGCAGGGTCCATCTCAATCGGTTGGGGGTCTGTTGTCTCTGAGATTTTAATTCTTTCACAAGTTTACACTTACAAGTCTCACAAGTAGGTACACTTATGGGACTTCTTGAAAATAATTGCAGAAAATGTTTATTTGTTTCAGCCTAGAAGATCTCATGCATGGTCCCTTTGAAAATGACGACCTCACTTCTCACTTCTGACGCTACACAAGGCACTAATGGCACAGTAGGACGGTTAACAGACTGATTATAACACGATTACATTGCTGACCAGTGAACATGCCCATATGCATTCCCAAAACGTTTTTGCCACCCGATCATAAACAAACAACCGGAAAAGATCAATTCTAAATCCTTCAGGATTCAGTTGATGTTGATGTTGATACACAAGTTGACATGAAGAGAATAATTAATTATCTTTGTGGCATCATTGAATATACATCGCACCTAAAGTTCGCTATTCTCCATTAAGTCGTAATTTTCAATTTAAATTCTCTGTTTCAACTGTAAATGAATGGGCTCTCCGCGAGGCTCTCCGTATCAAGACGAATAGGTAAGTAGGTAGGTAGGTACCTACCACCAAATATTCCCATTTATTTAAATGCCCAAGCATGACCGAGCGTAGGTAGGTGCCTACCGACCTGCAATGGTACGGACTATAAGGCCCGAAATTAAAAGGGCTAGAGGGCGGGCATAAGGGGGATAAGGGGGAGGAGGGGGTTAGTTGCGTGCGTGTATTTTCATTCTACCTGTTATTTGAACCGAGACGTGGGAAGCTATGTGTAACCTTTGGACTTCTCGACTCTGGGCGCAGGTAGAAAAGGGCGATGAAGGAAGTCAGGTGTGTTATGAGATGATTCTTTGTTTGTTGAATATGACGATGGGGTGCCACTCCACTATACTACAACATCATATTAATACCTACACTATCCAAACACAAACATATTTATTGGTGCTTTTACCACTTTCGATTTCATTCCACATTCCCTCCAGCAGGTTAAGTCTAGTTTTCAAACCAATAACTTGCTATTGCCCCTTCGGTGCGACACTGGCAATCCGAACTTTTATCAGAGTTCTTCGCAACTTTTGTTATCGATCCCTGAGGGTGACACAAAGCAAACCGTTATCAACGTTCAAAGAAAGCGCTTTCGTTCAGTTGTTGCGAAACGTTCTTACTTTTTATTATTAATTATTTATTATTGCTTCGCAAAACAGACAAGGTCTTGTTTTGATTCATCATCAATTATTTGACTCGGTGCAATATGAAGAGCGCGCGCACACATTTGGTGCTCTTATTTCTCGTTAAGGAATTCAATTTGAGAAAAAGTACATTTTCGAGCTCAGGGTATCAAGTAAATGTCCCTTGAAATTACGTTCGCTTTCAGCAGCCATTAGTAGCTAGATAAACGAAATAAGCAGACACTGCAGGAGGCTACAAATGACCACATTACTGCTGAAAATGCCGAAGAATTTCAAGATAACGGAAGTATTTTGTAGGCCGTCATCAGGTTTGTGAGTATAGATAAGTATTTTTCAATCATTGGGACAAAACGGTGCAAATAGATTATGATGACCACATGGGCCCCGAAGTAAGCATTGTGAAATTGAGGTGTTAAAAAATTCAACAAGTCTGCACACACTCGGCGTCTAACAGTAACTGCGTTTATATCTACTACCTACTATCATAAGAGGATGTGCAAACAACTTTTAGAAATATTTTGGAGGATACTCCGGTTTTGCAAGTGGGCAGCTGGGAGATGTTTGGATGCGTGGTGACATCATTATGGGTAGGAACCTATATCTTATTCAAATTTGTACATAAAATATATAGCTATAGTAGACATACTTTTGTCGTGCGGTAAGTTGGCTAAAATAATTTTCAGACTTGGCATTGGAGACTATCGCTTTATTGCCTAATTCTGGATTTGCAGAAGTGAGATTATGGTACTATTATCATGTCAAAACAAAACAAAATCTTTCGTTGATCTATCATAAATTCAGCGAGGCATTTTCGACATAACTTCTCTGACCTGTCACCTGTCAAGTTTGTCCAAACAACATCATAACCAACTGCGAAATTTCATGAACCTCTGATAGTTCAAACCCAAAAACCAAAACCAGGTCTTTCACATACCAGGGTTCGGCAAAACGTACTGATCACTTAGATTCTCTTATAAAAATGTTTTGACTTGAGCAACGTAATAACAAAATACATTTTTATGTTTAGGCTGTCTGATTTCTACATGATTCTAGTGGGCTGCGACTCAGGCCGCGATCGGCCGATGGCGACCAGAAACACACCCCTCTCGAATCATGTAGAAATCAGACAGTCTATAGTAAAAACTCAAAAGATAACAAATCTATGCTGCAATTAATAACTGAATCGCGCAAATGCCCGTCATCCGCAATAGAAAGCAATAAAATCTTGAATTCACATGACACAATTTTGCATCATCAGCACTTGTAATGTGTCGAATGAAAACTTCCTCTGAGATGTTGTTTCTCAACTTGTCTAGATTTCTAGGTTCATCAACACTAATAAAGCTTCGAGGCAACCACAGGTACAGGAATACAAACCTGGGGCTGTTATTGGAAGACTTTGGGGGCCAAGCGAGGGTGCCATTACGTGAAATCAAGCCTATCCGGGAATTACTCCCTCAATTTCAAGTAAGTCGCACAAACTTATTTGTAGGGCTATTTTATAGGGGTGAAATCTCAAGTTACGCGTCGAGTTCAAAACTGGCGCCGAAGATCCCTTCAAAAAAAATAAAACTTCTTTGAGCAAAAAACACCATTATATTTTAAACCAATATTGCAACACATTCTCCCGCGACAGGCGCTTCATTTTGACAGTTAACAATAATATTCTCTTTCACATAATATAAAAATTCATGAAGATTACAATCATAGGGTATCTACTTCCTTCGTCGAAAAATTAGATGATCAGTACTTCTTGCCTGACCCTGTACTGTACTATGATGCTACTTAACGCACGACAAGAATGTTTTGCCTGTAGACTAGTGTAGACCTACAACAACTAAGCAGCATTCGCAGAAACAATAGGTGGTGATAAAACAAAAACGATCAAGTACAGGAAAAGCTCGAGAAAACGAAGAAGATAAGCAACAATAAGTATCAATAGGGTATCAATAAAACCTCAAATAAAACGTAACAGCAACATGTTCTGTATGAAAAAATTGATGCCTATACTGAAAACACCGATTGTTGTGAAAATCAACTACTTACTTAGTATTAAATTCCTAAAACTAGTTTTCGCTAAAATGTAGATCAGTGCTAATCGACAACGGGGCTGACATCCTTGCTGTTTGTTTATGCCATAATGTTTATTAATTAGTTTGATGAGTTACCCACGTAATTTCCATTTGGATGCCATTGTGATTGCTGTTCCCACAACATTAATTAGTTATTTAATAAAATGCCTACCTCGGTATTTCTATGTGATAGTGTAGTAGTTATTGCAAGATAAAAACTTGTTTTTTGGGAAAAATCTAATTATTACTCACTCAAGAATTCAAATCAGGTTATTGTTGGAATTCTAGTATTTTCTTTCTTTTTTCAAGTTTTTACAAGTTAACTTGTTCGAAATTGTTTTCATTCAAATTTACACATCGGATTCGAGTTCAGGAGATTGAATTTAGTCGGAAAAGATACCAAATTTGTTGTGATTGGTTCTACGAGTATACAGGGTGCTTCAAATTTAAATCGCGTCCTTTCGAGAAATGAGGCGAAACGTCAAAAGAAGTAGACTTTTTCGAAAAAATATATTAAAGTATGTGTCCAGCATTGTTGGTTCTTGGTTTCTTGAAGTGACTTTGAATATTATAATTAGATTTAGATGTTTCTCAATATATGATTTTGCCAATATATGTCAGAAACGAATAATAACGGAGATATAGACGTTCAAAGTTGAACTTTAAAAATCGATTTTTCCTCATAACGTTGAAACTTCTCAACCGATTTTGTTAAAATTTGAACCGGAGATTACTGGAATGAGTCGGTATCTGACAATAATAACGCGTTCCATCAAACATTCTCAGGGGCGTGAATAATGAGGCATGCCTCCGCTTTTCACCCTTATTTTTCACCTCTTCAAGTAATTTTGTAGATTGTTCATACCTTTGACTTTTGCGTTCAATTTGGAAGAAAAAGTTACTTTTGCAAAATTTTGATTGAATGCTTTGTTTTCAAGATATTTGGGTTTGAAACTACGAAAAACACATCAAAATATCCACTTTCAAGAGCCCAAAAAAACGATTTTACCTAAGAACTTCTCGTTTCTTAGAAAAACGCATGGTTCATCAACTTAAAACACCTAAAAACCTATTTCAATGAAGAAACCATCAGTTATCTTGGATTTTAATTTTTTGGCTTTTGAAAGTGCGATGATGGTGTTTTTGAGATGTTTTCCGAAGTTCCAACCTCAAATATCTCAAGAACGAAGCCTCTTCTCAAGTCTTTTCAAGAGTAACTTTTTCTTTCAAATTGAACGTAAAATCCAAAAATATTAACAACTCACAAAATTACTTGAGAGGAAAGAAACTAGGGATAAAAAAGCGAAAGCACCCTCATTATCACTGGCGGCTCCAGCATTTTTGAACAGGGGGTACGGTTCACCCACCAGGCGCCCTTAAGGTGAGGGCTACGATCAAAATAAAGGTGCGTTCAGTCAGCTTTTTCAACCGCAAGTTTTAATTTTAGTCGTAAGCGGGGTCTCGCTTATTGGCTGTTTTGAGGAGGCTGGTTCATAAGAGGTTCATAAGAGCCAATGAGCGTCGCTGCGCTTGCGACTAAAATTGAAACTTGCTGCTAAATAAGCTGACTGAACGCACCTTTAGCTGACTGAACGCACCCCAAGCTCCATGCTTCTCTCCAGTGGCGTACCCAGATTTATAGACAAATGGGGGGGAATCGAGAAGGTTTTGTGTATATTTTGAAGATCGAGTCTGTATTGGACGATCGCAACCAGCAAAAACTAGCGCCGCAGGCGAAAATTTTTGGGTATAATAATAATAATATTGACAATAATAAGCAGAAAAAAGGAGAGCCTCCCTAATTCATTTTGTTTTCTTTCCTTCGAGGTTCAGTCAAAACTCAAAAGTGCTAAACTATTCAAAAAACATAACCTAAATTTTATTCAGTAGGTATCAAGCAATCAATTAAATGATAATATAGAGCCTCCTTGGAGCCTTAGTCAGCTCTTTAAAAATTTCGCCAGGGGATAGGTGTGGACGTCAGGGGACACATCATACTTTTTTTTTTGTATTGCGCATGAAGTCTTTGGGGAATAAATGTATCAGATTTTTCCTGTTCGAAGGTCGAAGTCTTGGAGAGGGAATTATCCCCTCCATCCCTCCCCCGTGTGTACGCCCCTGCTTCTCTCTATGACTTCACTCGAACTTTTTATATGTAGTTGATTCAGAAGCAATTTTCAGAGAAAAACGATCATGACAACAGATTGGTTTTAAAAGTACCTATAAATTGAACTCTTCTCTACGTATCTATTCTACAAAACTAAACTTAACGATGCAATCTTCGATTTTCATGGATTTACACCTATCTGCCTTTACTGTCATTACTAACAGGGTATAATTAATTGAATTAACAGGGTATAATTTAGTCATTCTCCATCAGTCATCGTAGACCAACTTCTGGTTTTGACGGAGCCTGGAGCCTCTAGCCCTCAGCAGTAATGATCTACCTATTTACTGTTGGGAGTACATATATTTACTATTTCACTCATCTCATAACCATGTACCTGGTTATGGCTTATAGGATCATGGTGTTCAAAAATTGAAATTAGGAAGTTTTTTTGCCATAACTTCCAGATCGGCAAATCAATTTTTCTGAAACTTGGCTCAGGAAGACGGATTTACCCACTCATTGTTCGATTGGATGCATTATTCTGGAATTGATCTTCTGAAGCTACCATTTCTTCTTTTTCCCGCGGAGTAGGTAATGAGTTACTTCCCGCCCTCTTACATAGTATGTAATAAATCAATTATCATAGTGGTTGTGAGTAATAGTACATACCGAGACGGAAAGAGATTCATTACAGACAAGAACCAAGATAGCTGCACAGCGCGCCGCGAGCCGATAGTTCGTAATGGTTTATTTACCAACTTTTTTAAAAGCCAGTAATGATCAATTATTATGGTGGTTGTGAGTAGAAGTTCTTTCCACCTCCACAGATGTTATAAGAATAGTTCCAAGATTCTATCGCGCGACGACCAAAGCGAATTTCCATAGAAACCAATTTCATTGACAAGCTTTTATCGCGTTAATTATTTTTTACAAAAAGTATCCATAGGTACTACTCGCGGATTTTTTTTTCAAAATTGACTTCTGGCGCCCCTGATTTGCAACAGGGGGTACGGCCGTACCGTCGTACCCCCCGTGGAGCCGCCAGTGCTCATTATCCAAGCCCTTGGAAAAATTTTATGGAACGCATTATTGGTGTTAGATACCGACTTATTTTAGTGAGCTTTGGTTCAAATTTGAACAAAATCGGTTGAGAAATTCGAAAGCTATGACAAAAAAAAGATTTTCAAGTTCAACTTTGAACGCTATAATTATCTCCGTCGAGATCTTCGTTGATACTCGTTTCTGATATATATTTTTTTGAGAAAGTCTACTTCTTTTGAAGTTTCCCATCATTTTCTAAGAGGGCGCGATTTAAATCTGGAACATCCTGTATAGCCCAGGAAGAAAAACCACCTAGCTGAGCTTCGTCCCCCACGAGCCCCCTTCAACAATTATTGACACTTTTTGTACCAAAATGATATCAACGGGACATAATGCGTCGAATTACGATGTATTTGCATCAATGGATGGACGGATTTCATCCCCCTTTCATTTTGAGTTGAAATCCCTCCCCCCCATAACTCACCCCTGGGTGCGATTGTTGACGATTTTAGATATGCAGTAGAGCACTCATCAATTCTAAACAGAATATCAAATTTTCAGGGTGTCATATTTTTTCCGAGGTTGAAATCTCTCTGTCTTGTGTACTAATTGCAGGGTTTATTGATATCATGATATCATTAAAATCCGATTTTCTCTGTTTTTTTTCCACAAGATTGGCATGCTGGATTCATAAGTACTTATTTTCTTCACAAATTTATGTCGAAACCATAATAAGACCATACCAGGGGGTTGCAAACGTTAACATAACTTTTTGGTAGTTCACTTGAAATTGCAACGTTTCGATTGGCTCCTGTAAATTTTCCAAAGCCCGGATTTTTGGGGACTTTTTTTCGGTGGTTAAGTGCTATGTGAGGAACCAAAATCAATCGTCAGAAGTTAGGATTCAATTTTTTTTTGAGGTAATGACCACTTTTGAGCTAAAAGTCCTGGGCTAACAGGTAAATTATAACTAAATATTGTTTTGGTTGCGGTATCCTACGGAGTTCTTTAGTCCCAGGGGAGTTACGAAATACATGATTCCCTCCAGCTCATGCTAGCTGTTAGAATTGACGAATTAATTTGAAAAACTAACGTCAGTTCCACAAAAAAAAGATGATCAGCAGTCAGGCTCATTGCAGATTAACTGAACTTTTTTTTCTGTCGAATTCTAGTTGTTGCTTAACCACAAAAAATGCCTGGAATCTGTACTAGACCAATCACGAGACCAATCATCTTTTCACTTTGACAGATAAACCAGCATTTCCATTGATCAGTCAGCTACAAGTTGACAAACAAAAATCGCGAATCAACTGATCTCGTATTATCTTTTTTTGTGTAACCTTTCTTGAGAAGAAAAAGTCTGTTCGGTATGGAATAGAACTATCTATGAATTACGGAAATTATCAGATAGTAAGAAACTCCGGGCAATTTACGCAACCTCAGCTATTATTATCGTTATAATTCCCTTAATACATAAATAGCTATAAGGTAGATACCACTTGACACGTTAAAAACTAGAGTTGGTAATATCAAAACTAAAATCTTCTCCTTCTTTAGAGTATTTTTACGGCATAGCTAACGTTATCAATGGAGTATTATCTCGAGTATTATACTAAAAAAATTTTTTGATTGAAATGAAAACTACATTGAAAAATAATTGACCCTTGTTTTTTTATTCAGTCAAAAACCGTATCGTTTGGGCGCAATAAATAAATAACATTAACTATTTCTGACGTCACAGCGAGTCACCGCCTATACCGCCTGTGTAAATGACGTCAGAAATAGGCAGAATAATTTCGTTTATTTATTGCGGCCAAACGATACGATTTTTGGCTGAATAAAAAAATACGGGTCAGTTATTTTCCAATATAGTTTCTGATTCCATCGAAAAAAAATTTTTTTTTCAAAAGTATAATACTCTATTCTGTATTGTCTGTATGTAAAACCCATCGAAATTCAAAGGTTGTTAAAAAATATCAACGTAATAGTAATTATTGAGGTATTAAGGGCGTTATGAGTAGGTATAATAATGCCCTAGGTGGACGGTGTACTTTTCGGAACCGAAGGCCCCTGGCCCCTGGCTTGAGTGAGTAAAGCTTATTGACCCCCCCCCACTATCAAGCTGTAGCTAGATCATTTGGGAATTTTTGTTTTGGGCTCGACTTTGGGCATAGGTGTATCTTTGCACCATTTTTAGACCGTAACATTTGAATCTGTACCTAAATGATTATAAGATCAAGATCCGTTATAACTTATAAAATACAAGTGCCGTACACCTACTCTGGGTACCTATCTACTGGTGAACGACACTAGGTAGGTACAAAACAAAATAATGCTGGAATTCAGACAAGTTCGTTACACTTCATGAACATACAATAATTTATGTCCGGAAACTTGCCCAACAAAGAGTTTCAGAGGTAGTTTGTACACACATCGTTGTTGAATTTTTCGAAACACTAGTTAAAAGTGCAGGTACCTATTCACAAATACCGGTAGGTACCTATACCTATTCAAAAAATATTTTGTATCATAGCAAATTAGGTAAATATTACACGATCTACAGGTTATCATTGTTTCCGGCATCCAAGCACAAGATTGCTCGGCATATAGCTTATCAAACATGCATGAAACATTATTCATTCCAATTACCCACAGTAGCCTACTTTCAGTTTTTCTCAGTACCCAAGCAGGTACCTACCTGATAATGATAAACAATGAATTTTATCACGAAACGCAATGTTTTTATTTTACTTTGCGTCAAGGTAGGTATATACCGCACGTGCTTTGAAAATTCAAATCCACGAACCGACTTCCACTGTTGCCGTTGTCGAAGCAACAAGAATCAGTTAGGCACCTCTTACACACACAGGTGTGGCAGGCGTAAACCTTTAAATATGATTCATACGTCAAATACCTATGTAAAATACCTAGACAGACATTTTGTATCAAGCACGAAGTAAATAAACACAATTCGGGAGCACACTGGACAATTTAAAATTTACCTTATTGGGTCAATTATAAACAAAAACACCGAGTTCACAAAACACCAATGACGTAATCACCAGGTAGAAGGCAGATCAACAAATCGCGAACGCACCGCGCGCCGTGAAAGTTTAGAAATTCGGTCGTTTCGAAGGGCACTATGAACAGAAGCGGGTCCCGAAAAGGGCACTGGGGCACTGCGTGGTGTTCCCGGGGTGAGCGTCCTCGCCGGTGTGACTGAGCACGAAGGGTTGCAGGTGGTTTTCGGGTTGGTGAGGTGTGTTGTTGGACGAGAGCCGCGGTAGCCGCGAGCCAGCTTGCGTTGACTTTCTGATAGGTAACATTCGTGGAGAAAACGAGTGGAAGTGGGGGCTTGCCTGTGCAGAGACCAGAGAGGAGGCCACACCAAACAGCGACGAGAGATGGACGTGCCACACAGGTTAATTTTATTGCCCCGTTAAGTGACCCGAGGAGCCGAGAGATGCGTCGCACGAAATTCGGCAGTGTTGTCGAAATGTACGAAAATTGGTCTGAATACTCTGAATTTGTTATTGTCGAGCTTAATAATGCGAAAGCTCAAGGACACTTGATCCTAGAGGAAATTGAGGTGAATTTTGTAGTACATATTGTAAGTCAATACGATTGAAAGCATTTTCTTGCCGTGGGATGAGTTCGGATCTTGATCTTATTTATCATTGATAAGTATTACGTTCGAAAAGTGTGACACAAATTCAATCAATGAGTCAGAGTAAACGACTGTAATGCAAAACGAGTTGCAAGGAGCCAGAAATCGAATCTGGGATGTCACGTTCAGTGGTCAAAATGGCAATTTTTACGAACCGTGACGCTCGGACTCTCGATGCGAGCGAAGCGAGCAAGCGCCGCAGGCGAAAATACTCCCGCAGGGGGGGGGAGGAGAAGGTTATGAGTTTATTATTGAAAATTCAGGTCGTTTTTTTAGATAATTCTAATGTGCTCAAGATAGGTAGGTAGGTATTATTGATCAGACAATTATATCCCATTTGCGATGTACCCAGTGATGTAAAATACCCGGGTTTTTATATTTAAGGGTAAATACCCGGTATTTACCCAAAATCGGGTCTCTAATAGGGTGTCTATTTTCATCATTTGTTATTAACAATTGGGGAAACAACAACAAACAATTCTGATTTTTTGCTCACAGCAGCAAAATAGTAATAAGTGCTTTGGAGGTTATGTTTATAAAGCCTTGGAACTTGGAAAAAAATCATTCAACCTTTAGCCGTCAACACTGTCAACCGATCTGTCAATAGTGTCAACTTTTCTGTCAAACTGGGTAGGGTGGGTAAATATCGCTCGGGAGAATACCGGGTAAATACCCGATTTATATTTACCTACCTAACCGGTAAATACCCGACTCACATCACTGGATGTACCTAAATTCAGTTATCTTGTAATCGGGAATCTTGTAAAACGAAGTATTTGATTGGGCGGGCCTGATGGTTTCTTCCAAAAAATATTTTGCCGGACTTCCAGAAAAATGGTTTGCGGTCATTGCATCACTCTACGTTTAATAAGTTCACGAACAACTCAAAAAGTGACATTACCTACTAAATTTTCTTCGTGAATGGACAGATTCCTGCAATAATAATGTATAACTATAATTTCATGATGGAAGAATAGGTAAATATGATGACAAGACAATAAAACCAAACAAAAAATACGACAAAAGACAAAATTATATTAAATTATTAAAAGACAAGTCTGAACGTCTTATCGGCACATTTTCCACGAAACGGAACGGCTTTCGACAAAATTTCACGAGACGTAACATCTGAGTTTTTGTTGTCATCATACGCAATTTTCAGTTACGAACTGGTAGGTACTTCCATAGTATTCTTCATGCAAGCTGAGAAGCTGTGCATTTCCCGGAAAATAGAACATACCTTCTATTATATGTAGGTTTTCCTATTATTTGTTATATTTATTCCTTCTGTTTGCTGTTGTTTGTTTCTTTACATTTTTTCAATATTTATTCATACCCTATTTCATTTATACATTGTGTTTCTATTTATGTTAGAGAAAAATTTTATCCAAAATTATGTAAAATTGACAGAAGTACATGAATGTAAAAGACAAAAGTATAGGTTAAACAAATCAGCTTGAATAAAAAATCTCTTCAAGGGAGGCCGAATTTGGGAGAGCTTTCAGAATGCTGGCGGCGTTTCCCCTTTGCACAGCAAGGGAGCAAGGCTGATCCTTTGGGTGAGAAAATATACTTGGAGCGCCAATCATCCTGATTCTAGATTGAGCAATGAGCATTGAGCCAATAGAATTAACGAAATTCAGTGCCTCCTTGCAGTGCCGCCGAGAGGGTGGTTCAGGAGGTGCCATATCATTGGGGCCCAGAGCCCCGTAGGGGGCCCGTGAGCGCCAGTTAATTTTTTTTTTCTAGCTCTACTAACAAAAAAGTTAAAAAAAATGTTGAAAACCCCCAAAAGCTCCATTTTTGTTTGTTTTTGTCGTACTTTTTGCCTTATTTGATAAATATACGTAAGTTATTTTTCGCGGGCTTTAAATATTTCCTAACGAGGGGGCCCGTCACTGTCATCCAACATCGGGGCCCGGCGAAGCTTTCGGCGGCCCTGCCTCCTTGCTCTACACTCCCATTGTCTTCACAGCGAATGCTACAAAATGATAAGTTTTTTTGATATCTGAATAATTTGAATTTTTCACTAATGAAGCTAAGACACTAAGAATTAGTATTACAAGGTTGTATGTCGTTTTCGCACTTTCCTCTTCTTTCAGTTGAGTTGCTGCGGATTTCTGGGTTAATAGATTGGTGGTCAACATGGTCTAAGCTGGAGTCAACGTTTGGACTAACATTTTGATGATAGAAAATTGCTAGTTCATTTAGGCAAAAACCTGCAGCAACTGAAGAAAGTTTGAAGTGCAAAAACGACATACAACCTTATACTACTATAAGGCGACACACTGGAAAATTTTTACCAAACCTGAGATCCTGAGAATAAATGGTTAGTATCATTAATTGTAGTAACAATCCTATCGATATCATTTTAACGAACGGAAAAAATTAGTTAAAAAAAAGTCAACTCTCTCCTGGACTAAAACCAGCCACAATAGAGCATACTTCCTTCGAAAATGTGCTAAAAACTGGTTGGCGAAGAAATATTTAAGGACGTGGTGCAACTTTGCGATTTCTCAAATTTTCGCTACTTAGGTATTTTTTTATTCCCATCCTTTTTCGACGTTTCCTGTAATTGCTATTGCAGTGAATAAATTTTCCATCTATTTAGGTATCTATACATTTATTTAGGTATCCAACAATATAATATTGCTGAAAACATTGATCTATATTACTATAACCACCAACATTACCTATCCCTCATAGGATCAGATTTCAGAACTCTTCCGCTTATGTACCTTATTACTACCGTACTCCTCAAGCAGAAGCAGGCCTCAAATCACCTGTATTTTGACTGAAAATATGATGAAACAAGCGAATATGCCTCATGGGCATGAGGCTCAGTAGCGCACTTCCTTTTTGAAGGATTAGTGAACGCAAGATGTTAATTATGGTTCAACCGTTATTTTGAGGGAGAAATTTTAATATGGCGGCCAAAATGGCGTCAGAATCATGAAATTTGGCTTAAAAATCAAAATTATCGTACCTACTATAGACAAGGGTAAGTTCAAAGTTTTATGAAAATCATTCCACTAATTAGAGATTTCAATATGGCGGCCAAGATGACGGCAGAATGTTGGAATTTGGCTGGAGAATAAGAATTATCATACGAAACAAAGGTAAGTGATGAGTGATAAGAAATTTCAATATGGCGGCAGAGCATCATTTGTCTAAAATCGGATGTATTTAGATGAAGTTCACATCGCCTGTGAATTTCACTCAAATCGGACCACTTTAAGAAAAATTCAAAATGGCAGACCATGATGGCGGCCAAGTGACAAAAATCATTGGTCACACGTACGCATTTGATTGGCATTTGCACCACATCGATATCTCTTTTCGTTGAGGCATAATTCTCCTAGTTCTATCATTTTGAAACATGTTTGATATGGAGAATACAAGATGGCGGCGGGGCATCTATTGTCGAAAATTGAATGTATCTTAATGAAGTTCACATCGCCTGCAAATTTCACTCAAATTGGACCACTTTCAGAAAAAATCAAAATAGCGGATCAAAGATGGCAGCCAAGTGACAAAAATAATTGGTCAACTTTATATTGTGGACACGTATGCATTCGATTGGCGTTTGCACCACATCGATATCTCTTTTCGTTGAGGCATAATTCTCCTAGTTCTATCACTTCGAAACATGTTCAATAGTGAGAATACAAGATGGCGGCGGGGCATCAATTGTCAAAAATTGGATAGATTTTGATGTGGTTCACACTGCCTGCAAAGGACCCCGCACGATTCTTATGGAAAATGGCTCCCGGTTAAATTCTCTGAATTTTTTATATGTTGTAGCTCATGAGATACTAATCAAATACCGTGAACCCCAAACTCAAATAATGGACAGTTTTTTACCCACAGGGGGTTGAAGTTGGAGGTTTTGACGGCTTCAAAATGATATTATGACGTTGATAAAAGCTTTTTATTTGGTTTCTTTTCAAGTTGTGTTTCATGCTAAATGTATTTATTTGACAGAAAAATATCAGCCCCCTCCTCCACCCCCAACCCCTATCTACCATCATAAAATCCGAGATCACTCCCAAAAACCATGCGGATGGCTTCTGTGATTTAAATTATGAATTTTGACATGAAAATTATTTCCCACCCCTAATGTTGGGGTGCCGATTTTCCAATTTTCCTCGGTTAATTTGGCTGAATTTTTGGTATTGTGTACTTCTAATTCTGCTGAACAAAAAGTTTCAATGCCAAAACTTATTCCTATGGACAGTTTTTGTTCTACAGGGGACTGAAGTTGAAGATTTGAGAACATAAATATTGAACTTCAGTCCCCTGCAGAACAAAAACTGATCATAGGAATAAGTTTTGGTATGAGCTTTTTGTTCAGCAGACATAGAAATACACAATACCAAAAATTCAGCCAAATTAACCGAGGAAAATTGGAAAATCGGCACCCCAACATTAGGGGTGGAAAATAATTTTAATGTCAAAATTCATAATATAAATCACAGAAGCCATCCGCAGGGTTTTTGGGAGTTTTCTCGAATTTTATGATGGTAGATAGGGGTTGGGGGTGGAGGAGGGGGTTGATATTTTTCTGTCAAATAAATACATTTAGCATGAAACACAACTTGAAGAGAAACCAAATAAAAAGCTTTTATCAACGTCATAATATCATTTTGAAGCCGTCAAAACCTCCAACTTCAACCCCCTGTGGGTGAAAAACTGTCCATTATTTGAGTTTGGGGTTCACGGTATTTGATTAGTATCTCATGAGCTACAACATATCAAAAATTCAGAGAATTTAACCGGGAGCCATTTTCCATAAGAATCGTGCGGGGTCCTTTCATTTCAATCGAATCACTTTAGAGAAATTCAAAATGGCGGATCAAAGATGGCGGCAGAATAACAAAAAATCAAAAGTCAACTTGACATCCTGGACATATGTACTATTGATCAGCGTTTACATCACATAGATATCTTTTTTCCCTGAGGAGTTATCCCGGGTACGGACGGACGGACGGACGGACGGACAAAGTGAAACTAAAAGCGCCTTTTTCCCATTTTTTGGGAAAGTGCGCTAAAAACATGATTATCGGCGAAGAGTCGAAGACCAAGGCATTATTATTTGGAGGGACATTTTGAACTTATTTGATCACTCTGTACCTACATACATAAATCACTGTTTTGAATAGAGTGAAGGGATCAATAATTACTTGTTATTAGGGTGAGTAAGCTTCCAATGTTGAAAAGCAAAGTGGAAACTGAACGAAATGAAGCCTCGTAAGAAAACTGTCGCCTTGTGCATTCCCTTCAATATCGATTGCAGAGAACTTCGGGAATTGAACTGCAACTCTTTTTTGTAATTTATTTAAGTACCTAATACAAAACGTGAGACGTCGAGACGTCGGTCGTATATTTTCGTTGTCGCCTCCATATTGACGTCTTTATCGCATTAGCTAGAAGAAGGATATTATAGTGTTGAGTCTTCAAGCATAATTAAATTGTCACAACTTCAATGTTTGTCGTTTCTAATTATTATACATTATGTCTCACACTTATTGTTGTAGTCTATTAGGAACAAATCTTGGGCCCTAGCCACGTCAACTCCATCTTTCTACAGACATTTTTCAAGTCCATGAGGTTTTAAGTCTCGATTTCAAAGTAATGGTTCTATTGCGTCGAACTATTTCTTTCAGCGTACGCTACACAATAGCATTAAGTGGTGCCTGATCCTTTTTCCTTTTTCCCTTCCTCTAGTTGCTCCCTCCCTCGCCCCCCCCTCTCTGACGGTTTATTACTACATATTACTATCACAGTAAATCCGGGAGAACAAGAAACTGCATGAATGGTTCGCAATTTCTATTTCAGATATCTTTCTTCTAGACACCATTCTGGATTGAGACCAAATTTGGCAGAAAGCAACAAAACAAAAAAGTCAAATCGAGTCTGCAGTTGCAATTTCCCACCATTTTCCAGTCGAGCGTTATGAATTTTCAAAATTTCTCCTAGCCGTTGCCGCCCGAGAGGGCCTCTCGCTCATATTTTGACCAGGGCCACTCGCCTTTGATGCAGGACTCCACTCAACAATTCATTCCTGTCCGGGGATCGACTGTTTTCGAAAAAGTCAAACCGATTTTGAAAGTACATTGGATGGGGTGTCCGTCGTGTAGACCCATTGTCAAAGACGGCACGGTTCCGGTTTTCCGACGGTAGTTTTTCCAAAATGAAATTAACACATTCCGTGAATTTGAATGAACTGCAACGCAAACTTTGACGTGCGGTGAGCCCCATGAAATATTCATTTTAGGTGCAGACATGTTGGGAATGAAAGTTTGAGAAAATTTTGAATTTATTTCAAGTGGGAAAATTTTCGAAATCGGACTCACGGTTTCCGAGTTTTCATTTTTGAAAAAACTGCAAATTTTCCATTTTTTTATCCCATGAACAGATTTTCACAATTTTTTTTTAAAGAAGAGGCATGAACATTTTCCAATATTTCTTTTCTCAATTTCCCGGGAATTTCCCTGTTGAAAATGTAAAACAGGCCTAGGTTATCGAAACCGGACTTGAATAATGGAGCTCAAAGTGAGGCCGCAATTGACGATCTTCATAATAAGATGATTTGGGAAAATATTCGGGGTTTTCCCGGGAAATTCAAATTTTGAAAATTTTCCAATTTCCTGCAGATTATTTTTATTTTTTCTGTGGTGCCAGTTTCTTTCTGGTGGTGCCAGTTTCAGATCGTTCACCTTCATCCATGTACAATGCGTCTGACTGCCTCACTCGCTTTTCTTTCTACATAATTTGGTTACTAGTGAAAAACTGCAAATTTCTAACTTTTCAGCTTGTGAACAGATTTTTTATACTAAGGTTTTTTATAAACAAAGGGTAATTGATTCTTGAACATTTTCAGGCAATTACTCTTGAAATTCTTCAAGTTTTCCGAGAGTTTTCCACTTTAAAATAAGTAACCGGCCTAGCTTATCAAGACCAGACTCAAATGATGGAGTTCTAAATGAATCCCCCATTGAAGAAAATATCTTAATTCTTCGATTAATTTGATTTGAGCTTAAAGTCTTTCAACCAAGGTTTTTTTATATTTTATTTTTCTTGAATGCTGCCGACCGGTTTCCCCAATCTTGTTGGCATCAACGGGGCTTGTACAAGGTAGGCTACAATAAAATTAATAAATAAATAAATTCTGAATGGTTAAAAAGGGGAAAAACTTACTATAAAAATTGTAAAAAACTGGATGTCAAAATTGACAAAATCAGCAACAAAGGTATAAGGTAACAATTCAGAATTTTTGCAGGTTTTCTTAGGTAATAATAGTGGTTTCTAGATATTGTGTTTTTCTGAAAAAATTCTTTTGCTTTCGAGGATAATTTTGACAGTCTGTGTACCTAATAAGTCGCTCAAATCAAATTAATACAACAACCTATTCCACTTCAAGTTCATGGAGCCCTTCTACATTAATTCTTCAACCTTATTCTCAAATTTTAACGTCTCAATAAAATTTCCATTCATTCCTTGCTACTGGTCGGGGAAGTTTTGGGGTGACACAACCGATTTTTTTTATCTTTATTGGGTCCGCTGGATTGAAAGGTCTGCTCCTAAGTTGCTTAACCCACAAGCTTCAGCACGCCCGAAGAAATCAATTCACAAAGCTTACCATGTAACTGGCTATTCTTCGCTCAACTTCTTCTTGGTATATTTCAAAGATTTTGCTTTTAAGTCAAAAGCTACAACCTACCACTGAATATGGATGGACCCAGCCTAGGCTCCAAGTTTACGTGCGCTTAAAGCTCAATGACTTTGCTTTTAATCTTCTAATAAAACCTATACTTAGGGAATCGGTCAACGACACAGGGCATGCAACAAGGTGTAAATTCCCATAAATCAATTTTGCATGAGCTGACAAGTCATTTTTATCGCTGGTTCATAATAAAAATATTATTGGCAAGTGAAATACATCATCAATCACTTGATGATATAGTCAGCCCTTAAAAACCTACTTTACATGAGAGACAGGGTTTTTGTTTATTGTTGGTCATTAAAATCCGCAGCCGAGGCCGCACTCGATATTCATATTTATAAAGCAATTTAAAAGTGCTGTCATCAACGGATAAGCTTCCCATTTCAAAAATCTGGGTAATTAGCGTAGCTCTGCTTACCACACAAAGCTCCAGGGAGGAAGCAAATTGACCCCAAATCAAAATGAGCTTCGCTTTTCTCTTTGTCGGCTTATGGAATGGCTATAAAGGTCGCTAAACTCATTTCAGGTTTTCACCCTTTGACTTCCTGTTTATCCAATTTTCTTTTTCCGGCTATGCAGACAGGGTAGGCAGACCTGCGTTTGTGACGCGCTCAAAATTGTTACAAAACAAAAACAGAGGATTGTAATACGAACTGATCGATATTTTTCCGACACGCACAGCAATCAACAACTTCCGTACGTTCTCCCCTTTTTGGTACCCTTCTGGGCATTACGCCGTCATCAAAATAATCATCTCTATATCCCCGCATATTTTTTTTCTATTCGCGGATAAATATAACGTCGGCTCTCGTGCCTCCAGGCAGGGTCCTTTAATTCCTTACCGTTATTTCAGCAGTCGTCAGAGGGGTGGCATCGAAGACACCAGGCACATGGCTCGGCGATCGATAAAACACTATACTAACAACCCTCGGGGCGAGTTTTGTCTTTGGAATAACCTCAAGTTTTCCTGCTTAGGTGCGTCTTGTGCATCCGACGTGGACATTTTCCTCACTTTCACTCTTCGTCCACAATCTGTCACGTCGATGATTCAAGAAGGAAACCCGCGAAACTGATCATTTATGTGTAGCACGCGCGTTGTTAACTTTAACGCGGCACTCTAACCCCTAAATGTAACGTGGAAATGCAACGAGGAAAGCCGAAATTTTATGGCAGCATGCGCGCTACAACAGAACGCGTGAATAATGCAAGAAAGGAAAATACTTAATGTACATTGTGTACTCGTGCTGGCGGCGTGGTGTTGATGGGCCTTTGTCGAACTGGATGGCAGCCCTTGAGTTTACTTTTACACTGTAATTGCTGCTTCCGTAATTCGAGCGGTAGGTGGGTAATTAACTTGTCGCTTATCATAGAATTTAATGGCAGAGAAATATTTAGGTTTGTACTGTCGGTAGGCCCTCCAAAAAAAAAAACAAATTTTTATACTTTCACTCAACGATACCCATACAAGTAACCGCTATGTGAGTTCGAAGAGATAGACTACTTGCATAGATGGATTGGATTGGTATAAAGACAGAGGTAGAAGACGATTAGGAGGTCAGAAGAAATGAAAAAAAAAGAACTCAAGAGTTCAGATTTCTTGCAATTATTTGAGACTTTTGAGGTTTCAAAGAAGCAAAATAACATTCATGGAATTTTATAGAAACTTCACCAGGTACCTAAGTGTATTTTCCAAAAACTTTGCAGACCCTGAACCTTAGATCTTGAAAGCCCCGAAGATTCGAGACGTGGTGTAACAGATCCATGGGCCTGTACCTGAACGGAACTAAAAAATAGCAATAACGTTCATTGATTGCCATGGCTGCAGTGGAAGGCTAACATGGTAGATATCGCTAATGATTTCCATTTTCTTGAATAGGGTATTGTCAGTTGTAATATACCGATAGGTGAAGTGTACTATCGCTACATCGAGGATTTTCACGAGGGTATCCATATCTAAACGCACAAAATTAAGGGAAGACTTTTCGGAGCATTCTTATGAAAAAACCGGAAAGCAGATTTTCTCAAAACTTTACATAAAGCAAGCAGAAGCAGTATTCTGAAGGTCCTTGAACTCCTCCGTTTCTAAATTTTTGCATCACAAAGTTACATGACTTTGGATGCACCCATTATCAATTTTGGTATGTGTCGATGTTGAGTTTTCAACAGTATCAATGGATAATTTTAGGCCAACAAAAGCTTGAACTGGCATGATTTCACGAAACAACTCTTTCTTCACCATTCTTGCATAAGTGGACAATAAGGGGCTACAGAGGGCTAATAGCGGGGCAAGAGCTCAAAAGATGACGGCAATGGGTACCAGAGGCCTCAGTGAGTTTCTACGTGCCTCTAAGAATATTCTTAAGTAAGGACATATGCTCAAAAGAACAGTGGTGAGATCATTAATGAAGAGGTTACAGCGAGGGTTACAGAGACCGTGGAAATGTTTTGAATAACTAACAATCAATTTATTCCTTTTTATGATGAGAAAAATCCATTTCCTTCAGTCTTGAATCATCTTTGATGATTTTGGGGTCTTTTTGCAAGCTTTCGAATGAAGAGCTCTCCTTTCACAGTGAGTGATGGTATCGGCTACAATTCATCACAAAAAAACTGCAAGAAATTTGAATCAACTATTCGAGTTTTCAAAGCGTGATTGAACCGCTGATGGTCATAGGGAAATCTCAACAGTTCAGCAGTAACTCTTGCGAAATCGATTTTGGTACAGTTTGGAGCGAAATGATTCATACGGCACCGCTAGGAAGTCGGCTGGATTTCAGAAATGTTAGCTGCTTGGATTGTTCTTGAATGCCAGTTTTGATTAGAGATTGGTCCTAATCAAAACTGGCATTCAAGAACGATCCAAGGAGCTTACATTTCTGAAATCCAGCCCACTTCCTAACGGTGCCGTATGAATCATTTCGCTCCCAACTGTACATGGGTGCATTCAAAGTCATATAACTTTGAAATGCAGAAATTCAGAAATGGAGAAGTTTGAGGTCCTTTGGAACACCGCTTCTGCTTGCTTCATGTGAAATTTTGATAAAATCTGCTTATCGGTTTTTTCATAAGAAAGCTCCAAAAAAGTGTTCCCTTAATTTTGTGCGTTAGTATACCGGGTGATCATTTGAAAACTATCCACCTGCAATAACTCCCGATTCCTAGTCAATATTTCTTCAAGCAAAAACAGGTCGATTTTTATATCGAGGGGGACATCTAAAACATACATTGGCAAATTTCTATCTTCAGCCCCCTCGCCCTTTTCCATCCAAAAAATGAAATTTCAAATGACACTACCTACCTTGCGATACATCAAATTGAAGAAAATTAAATTCTCTTTTTGAAAAAGATATTTTCAAAAATTTTAATCCTACCTCCCTTCTCCCTAAAAATTCTCTGAGTGTCCCTTTCAATATTCTGGACCCCTCATTCTCTTCAGTTTAGTCAGCATCATCCTCAATAGTTTTGAAAAAGAGAATTTTCGGTAGAAAAAGTGCCACCCAAATTGACCCCATTGCTCTCCCCCCCCCTCAAGTTTAAAATTTGACAAAATACCACCCACTTTGTGATACATCAAATTAAAGAAAATTAAATTTTCTTTCTAAAAACCTTTTTTTTTTAACCCCTTCCCCATTTAACTGGACATTTGGAAGATTTTAGTAGGAAAACGGGGATTTTAAAAATTTCGAAAAAATTGTGTTCAGGGCAAGAATTCAATTCCCTTTGATTTGATGTATCACAAAGTAGGTATTGTCATTTTAGATTTTTAAGGTGAGACGGGGGGAGCGAAGGGGTGAATTTGGGTAGCACTTTTTCCATAGAAAATTTTCTCTTCCGATGCTGTGCAGGATGACGTTGATTGCATTAAAGAGAATTGAGAGGTCAAGAATAGTCAATTGGACACTCAGAGAATTTAGGGGAAAAGAGGGGTGGGGTTAAAAATTTTAGAAATATTTTTTCAGAAAGAGAATTTAATTTTGTTGAATTTAACGTATCGCAAAATAGGTAGTTTTATTTGAAATTTCAAAGTTGGGGTAGGTGGAGGCGAGGGGGCTAAAGATGGAAAATCGCTAATGTATGTTTAAGATGTCCCCCTTGATATAAAAATCGACCTGTTTTTGCTCGAAGACATTTTCACTAGGAATCGGGAGTTATTGCAGGTGCACAGTTTTCAAATGATCACCCGGTATATCGAATCTAGAGAAGTATTCGTTGAAACAATTAATCGAACAACACTAAAAATCTTGCTGGAAAAGTGAAAACTATTTGAATGTTTCAGGTTGGTCATTCTGTAAGGGTGTTTTCACCAATGACGGCGGTAATACACTTGTACGGCCCACTATTTCATGAAGTGTGAGGTGAATTGTCACAATTTTTTAATCATCGAAAAACAGAAAGTACTCGGGGTCTGTTACTGATAAATTCAGTTCCAGTTTCGCCAAAAAATTCCTCACAATGATCTTGAAGGGGGTACAAATTTGAACGAAATTTTTCCCGGCAAAAACAGCATGTGACGTCAACACTGTCCACCCGGCGGCCGGGCCGTGGCCGGCCGTCGTGATGGCTTTGAATGTCAGCTCGACGTTAGATGTTGTCATCAAACTTCTACATAAACATCTAGAAGAAATAGGTGGTATTTTGTGCTTCGGTGTAGAAATACTTCGCAAAGTGCCCCATCAAAATTGTTGCTGAATGTTCCCGAAAGTTGATCGATTACGAAAATACAATAGTTCACACCCCTCACCGTGATTTTCCTTTATCAAACACTGATCGTGTTGCGAGAATCACTGGCTGGCTTCAGGATAAATTACCACTTGGATGATACTTTGGTTAGACGCCCACCGCATGTGCGTTCAACAAGTCCGAGGAGTGGAGGTTGCTTATCAGTCTTATCAGAAGTAGGTAACTACTGCATGGGCGAGTACCTATGCCTACATTCCCCAATTACGCTGCAGCTCTGACGCCTTCAAATTCGGCAGAGTTTAAATGGTCGTAGTTTTTGATAAATTCTGTAAAGCATTTCATTTGGTTGAAGCTTTAGTAAAGCCATCTGAAGACATTTCTAATGGGTACAAACAAAATTCATGACACAAACACACAAAACTTTAACAATATGTTATATTTATGTCAGTCATAGCTTGACTGAAATTAATGACGTCATGATCACCGCAACTTGACTGAAACTGCGTTTTGAAAGTAATTGAAAAATTCGAATTTCAGGTGATTTTATTTTTCAAATATTTGACCAATTAGCATTTTGTATGCATTAATAACTTATTCAAGCTTTCACATATACAAGTGGCCCAACGAAAACAGAACAGAGGGGTTTTTGAGCATTTCACTTAATTTTTTGTAAAAAAGCTCGGTCAGGTGCCATGCTTTAGTAAAGCCATCTGAAGACATTTCTAATGGGTACAAACAAAATTCATGACACAAACACACAAAACTTTAACAATATGTTATATTTATGTCAGTCATAGCTTGACTGAATTTTTTTTTTTTTTTTTTTTTTATTGAATCCATGTGTATTATACAACTATCCTGAGATATTTTAGTATTTGGTATGATAATATAAACAATGGCGTTGAGGAGTTCGTCTTGAAGTGACTCCCTCCTTAATTGATATTCAATAACAATTGCTATAGTTCTGTTTGTAGCTCATGGCAGGAACAAAGGCAGAGGTCAGAATTTAGAATCTGGTGGTCAGGTACAATGGGTCGTACCGCTTGAGGCGCCTGGTGTCGCGGGCGATGAGTAGTTCTACTGCTAATGCGTTTGGATGGAACTGAAGGCGGGCTTGATAAGCAGAGCTGAGTCTGGCGATCTCTTCTTGAACTGTAGGCGTCTCGGTCAGGCGGTGGACCACATCATTTGGGAAATATTTTGGGACACCGATGGCTGTCTTGAGGACTTTGGATTGAAAGGTCTGCAGTCTAGAGATGTTCGTAGCGCTGGCGGCGCCCCATAGTTGTATCCCGTACGTCCAAATTGGTTTTAGGATTGCCTTGTAGATGAGGAGTTTATTCGTTGACGACAGTTGGGAGTTTCTTCCTAGTAACCAGTACATTTGGGAAAATTTCAGTTCCAGTTGTCTTCTTTTGGCTGTGATATGAGGTAACCAAGTCAATCGCCTGTCCAAGTGCATTCCTAGGTATTTAACTTCGTCGGTTTGCTTGAGTTGGTTGTTGTTCAGTGAGACAGCTGGGCACGTCTTCCTGTTCAATGTAAATGTAGTGTGAATCGACTTCGTTTCATTGACTTTGATGCGCCATAGCTTGAGCCATTTTCCTATTTTATTGAGGTGTATTTGCAGATTTTTTGAGGCCATTTCGGGTATTTTGTGAGAGGCCATAATGGCTGTATCGTCTGCGAACGTTGCCAAAACTGTGCCGGTGATAGTTGGTAGGTCTGCAGTGTATAGCAGGTATAAGAAAGGCCCAAGGACACTTCCCTGCGGAACTCCAGATTTGATGGGATACAATGGAGTGAAACCTTCTTGATATTTAACTGCGAAGTATCGACCAGTGATGTATTCCCTCAAGATCTGGTAGTAGTTGTGCGGGAGCCAGAGTTTTAACTTGTAGAGAAGACCTGTGTGCCAAACCCTGTCAAAGGCCTGTGAGACATCGAGAAATGCTGCCGAGCAGAATCTTCTTGTTTCCAGGTCGTTTCTGATTTTTGTGGCCACACGGTGGACTTGCTGGATGGTGGAATGTTGCATTCGAAAACCAAATTGGTGTTTAGGTATGAGTTTTTTCTCGTCAATTAGTGGCTTCAATCTGTTTAGCAGCAAGGTTTCGAAGATTTTGGACATTATTGGTAATAGACTGATAGGCCTGTAGGAGCCTACTTGAGTCTCATCCTTGCCGGGCTTTAGGACTGGGATAACCTCCGCTATTTTCCACAATGCCGGAAAGAACGCGTTTCTGAGCATGGAATTTAAAATCGCTGTAATCCTCCGTATCGCTATATCAGGAAGCTGTTTCATTATTTGTCCCGTTATGAGATCGAAACCCGGGGCTTTGTTCGGAGGGAGTTTTGTGATGATTTTGTGGACCTCTTTCTTCGTGAACTTCTGGATCGGGGGGTCCATTTGAAATGGGGCTTCGAGATGTTCGTGAATAAATTTCTCTTCGTCAGGCAGGCAGTCTCTCGGCAGTGGAGAGAAAACAGTGGCGAGGTGTTCGGCAAAAGTAACAGCTTTTTCAGTGTCAGTCCTGGCCCATTGATTGTTTGAAGTTCTGATCGGTGGAACACGTATTTGAGGTCGTTTAAGTCGTTTAGTAGCCTTCCACAGTGAATGATCTGTTGTGTTTGTAGGTGTTAGATGCTCTAAGTAGTTTTGTATCGTTTTGTTTTTATGGGCACTCAGTAGTACTTTCAGATCTCTCGTAGATTCATTGTATCGGACTTTGTCTCTGGGGTCTCGTGTTTGCTGCATTTCTTCCTGATCTTTCGCTTTTCTCTTAGTTTTTCCATAATGAACATAGGACAAGTGAGGTCTTTGTTGTTGGATGAAGATTCTGGAGTGGAATTCCATGATGACTCCTGTATGGTTTGCGTAAGATGCAGCACAGCTTCTTCGATGTCTTCATTAGTCTTCAGTGGCGACTGGTGCTGCAACCTCTCGCCGACCAGTTCCCTGAAGTAGTCCCAGTTCGTTCGCATGTTGCAGAGTGTCAGTGGCCGAACGACTGTTTTCGCTTCTGTGTTCAAAATCGCCATCACAGGAGAATGATCCGACGAGAGTTCCGTGCTTGACCTGACTGCAAAACGCTGAGGAGATATGCCTTTGACGATGCAAAAATCCAAGAGGTCTGGTGTACGTTCTGGGTCTGTGGGCCAATAGGTTGGCTCCCCGGTTGACAGAGGTTGGAGGTTTAGGCTGTTCAGGGTAAGGAACAATTGTCGTCCCCTGGGTGTTGTCAATCTGGAACCCCAATGGACATGCTTGGAATTGTAGTCACCACCACTGATGAATCGATTCCCAACTGAGATTGTCAGTGTTCCAATCCAGTCTTCCACTACTATACTCGTAGCTTGGAGGTTAGGTTGGGAATATCCTTGGAGTTCATGATGCTTGATTTCTGTTTTGATGATTACTGCTGATCCTCCACGTCCGCTGCCATCCGGGTGTTGCGTGTTGTATATTGAGTACTTAGGAATTTTTAGGCATGTTTTTTTGGTGATGTGAGACTCAGAAATCAGCATTATATCGATGTTGTTGTTGATAAGAAATAGTTTGACTTCCTCCAAGTGTTGGGCGAGTCCATTCGCATTCCAGACCGACATGTGTAAAGAACGAGACATTATTTCATTTTGGAGATCATAGTGGTGAGGAGGTTCAGCATTGTGTCCATTCTCTCCATTAGTTTTGCCATCATTTTTTCTAGGTTGGTCTGCGTGGCGATATCTGATTGTAATACTTGCGTCTGGTTTTGATTGGGAGTCGATGAAGTAGAGGCGAGTGCAGTTACTTGTGCATACGAAGCCACAGGATGTGGAACATGTTGAGCAAGTTGAGGTGACGTAATTTGTGTGGGCTGGATGGTCGGTGTGATTTGCGCAGGTTGCTTTTGCCTCAGCGGAGGATATTTTAGCTTTTGTAGCTCTTTGATGTATAAACAACCTCTGTAGTTGGCTGGATGATTTCCCTGGCAGTTGGTACATTTAACGTTGGTGTTGATTTTTTGTTTGTTCTCACATTCCGCCGTCAGATGACTTCCCGCGCATTTCACGCATCGTGGGTTATAGTGGCAATAGTTTTTAGTGTGATTTAGTCTTTGACATTTAGTACATTGTGGGATTTCTCTCTTTAGGTGAGGATGTTCAAATTTCACTTTGGTATTTAGTAGTTTTTCTACTGAGTAGATTTCTTTGTTATTGGAGGCAGGCTTCAAGCCAATGTTGAAAAGAGGGAGTGCTTTCTTTGTTTTTAATTGACGAATATTGCCGATGTTTAGCACTTGATGTCCCAGTATTTTGAGCTCCTCCTTGATAGCCTCTATGTCTGTACTCGGGTGTATGTTTCTCATCACAACCCTGAATGCTTTTTCTTGTTTATGTTGGTACGAGTTAAACTGAGTTCCTTTCGCATCAAGTTCTTTAATAATTTTGCTATAATGCTCTGGTTCGAAAACTTTGATCTTCACGTGATTATTGGCCATTGTTTTGATTTCGTACTTGTTTTGTGTGATTTCTCTCAGCAACTCAGTTAATGGTTTAATGTTTTCGACATCTGCTATTTTAATTTCGGGTACGTGACTTTTTGAGAGATCTGGAGTTTCACTGACATCTGCGGAATCGCTTATTGTTTCTTGTGCGAGTGTATCGAATCTATTACTAGTTGTTGGTGGCAGGCTTAACCAACTGGCTAGTTTAGTTTGTTTAAGGTTTTTGGTTTGTTCTGGACTTAGGTCACCTCTGGAACGTTTTCCATACTGAACTGTCTTCCATTTTCCCTGTTCATTTGTGTTGACTGCATCGAACGTAGGTGTTGCAGGGGGCTGGTAAATCTGAGACGTCTGCTGCTGGACTGACATTGGAATTATCTGTTGCACCGGGACCTGCATCGGCTGCTGGATGTATTGCCCATATTGGTCACAATAGAGGGCTGGTTGTACGAGGGTAAAAGACGGCTGGGACATTTATCCTCATCTATTGATGTTGTCACTTGTCGATAAGGGCTAACTCCGGCTCTGTGCACCTGAACTCCTTATCAGTAGGAGAGTGCGCGCTTTATCGTTTGACGGCACGTTTGTTTACTTTTGCGAAAAGTGAATTTCTTGGTGCTAAGTTTTCAGTTCTTTACTCACTGTTCAGGGGCTTGTCGTATTGCCCCTCACAATCAGCAGATGTTATTGGTGCTCCATGCGCTGTGCTGGAAATTGTGTTTAGGTCCAACCCACAATAAATCGGTTTCGAATTATCTCCAATTCACACGTGTGCTGCAAGTTATCTTCCAGGTCAGGAGATCTATGGATTATAAATCTGCTTATCGGTTTTTTCATAAGAAAGCTCCAAAAAAGTGTTCCCTTAATTTTGTGCGTTAGTATACCGGGTGATCATTTGAAAACTATCCACCTGCAATAACTCCCGATTCCTAGTCAATATTTCTTCAAGCAAAAACAGGTCGATTTTTATATCGAGGGGGACATCTAAAACATACATTGGCAAATTTCTATCTTCAGCCCCCTCGCCCTTTTCCATCCAAAAAATGAAATTTCAAATGACACTACCTACCTTGCGATACATCAAATTGAAGAAAATTAAATTCTCTTTTTGAAAAAGATATTTTCAAAAATTTTAATCCTACCTCCCTTCTCCCTAAAAATTCTCTGAGTGTCCCTTTCAATATTCTGGACCCCTCATTCTCTTCAGTTTAGTCAGCATCATCCTCAATAGTTTTGAAAAAGGGAATTTTCGGTAGAAAAAGTGCCACCCAAATTGACCCCATTGCTCTCCCCCCCCCTCAAGTTTAAAATTTGACAAAATACCACCCACTTTGTGATACATCAAATTAAAGAAAATTAAATTTTCTTTCTAAAAACCTTTTTTTTTTAACCCCTTCCCCATTTAACTGGACATTTGGAAGATTTTAGTAGGAAAACGGGGATTTTAAAAATTTCGAAAAAATTGTGTTCAGGGCAAGAATTCAATTCCCTTTGATTTGATGTATCACAAAGTAGGTATTGTCATTTTAGATTTTTAAGGTGAGACGGGGGGAGCGAAGGGGTGAATTTGGGTAGCACTTTTTCCATAGAAAATTTTCTCTTCCGATGCTGTGCAGGATGACGTTGATTGCATTAAAGAGAATTGAGAGGTCAAGAATAGTCAATTGGACACTCAGAGAATTTAGGGGAAAAGAGGGGTGGGGTTAAAAATTTTAGAAATATTTTTTCAGAAAGAGAATTTAATTTTGTTGAATTTAACGTATCGCAAAATAGGTAGTTTTATTTGAAATTTCAAAGTTGGGGTAGGTGGAGGCGAGGGGGCTAAAGATGGAAAATCGCTAATGTATGTTTAAGATGTCCCCCTTGATATAAAAATCGACCTGTTTTTGCTCGAAGACATTTTCACTAGGAATCGGGAGTTATTGCAGGTGCACAGTTTTCAAATGATCACCCGGTATATCGAATCTAGAGAAGTATTCGTTGAAACAATTAATCGAACAACACTAAAAATCTTGCTGGAAAAGTGAAAACTATTTGAATGTTTCAGGTTGGTCATTCTGTAAGGGTGTTTTCACCAATGACGGCGGTAATACACTTGTACGGCCCACTATTTCATGAAGTGTGAGGTGAATTGTCACAATTTTTTAATCATCGAAAAACAGAAAGTACTCGGGGTCTGTTACTGATAAATTCAGTTCCAGTTTCGCCAAAAAATTCCTCACAATGATCTTGAAGGGGGTACAAATTTGAACGAAATTTTTCCCGGCAAAAACAGCATGTGACGTCAACACTGTCCACCCGGCGGCCGGGCCGTGGCCGGCCGTCGTGATGGCTTTGAATGTCAGCTCGACGTTAGATGTTGTCATCAAACTTCTACATAAACATCTAGAAGAAATAGGTGGTATTTTGTGCTTCGGTGTAGAAATACTTCGCAAAGTGCCCCATCAAAATTGTTGCTGAATGTTCCCGAAAGTTGATCGATTACGAAAATACAATAGTTCACACCCCTCACCGTGATTTTCCTTTATCAAACACTGATCGTGTTGCGAGAATCACTGGCTGGCTTCAGGATAAATTACCACTTGGATGATACTTTGGTTAGACGCCCACCGCATGTGCGTTCAACAAGTCCGAGGAGTGGAGGTTGCTTATCAGTCTTATCAGAAGTAGGTAACTACTGCATGGGCGAGTACCTATGCCTACATTCCCCAATTACGCTGCAGCTCTGACGCCTTCAAATTCGGCAGAGTTTAAATGGTCGTAGTTTTTGATAAATTCTGTAAAGCATTTCATTTGGTTGAAGCTTTAGTAAAGCCATCTGAAGACATTTCTAATGGGTACAAACAAAATTCATGACACAAACACACAAAACTTTAACAATATGTTATATTTATGTCAGTCATAGCTTGACTGAAATTAATGACGTCATGATCACCGCAACTTGACTGAAACTGCGTTTTGAAAGTAATTGAAAAATTCGAATTTCAGGTGATTTTATTTTTCAAATATTTGACCAATTAGCATTTTGTATGCATTAATAACTTATTCAAGCTTTCACATATACAAGTGGCCCAACGAAAACAGAACAGAGGGGTTTTTGAGCATTTCACTTAATTTTTTGTAAAAAAGCTCGGTCAGGTGCCATTCCCCATCCACCCCAACTGCGAAATTTCTAGCGGCACCACCCACCTTGCGGTACACCAAATTAAAGAGAATTGAATTCTTTTTCTGAAAACATGTTTCTAAAATGTTCAACCCCACCCTCCTTCTCTCTAAAATTTTCTGTCTATCTCATTTTATATTCTCGACCCCTCAATTTTCTTCAGCTTAGTTAACGTCATCTCAGATAGAATCGAAGAAGAAAATTTTCGGTGGAAAAAAAGCTACCCAAATTAAGCCTCTTTCTCTCCCCCACCTCAACTTCAAAATTCAACAAGACACCACCTACTTTGTGGAACATCGAATTACAGGAAATCAAATTGTTTTTCCCAAAACTTTTTTTTTCAATTTTCGACCCCTCCCCCAATCAATTGAACATTCGAAGTATTTCAGGAGGGAAAGGAGGGTTTTGAAAATTTTGAAACAATTTTGTTCAGGAAGCAAATTTAATTACCTTCGATTAAATAAAGTAGGTAGTGTCATTTTTGATCTAGAAGTTGTGGTAAGGGGAGCGAAGGGGTGAATTTGGGGGGCACTTGTTCCACAATTTTTTTTTGTCCTCGATGCTGTGCAGAGGATGACGTTGACTACAATGAAGAAAATTAAAAGGTCAAGATTATTAAATTGGACACTCAAAGAATTTTAAGACTATTGGCGAAAATCTTTTCCGCGTGGTAGCGCTGTACGCAATAAAACATGGTGGCCCAAGGGGCCTTGACAAATAGGTAGTAAACGCAGTGCGCATTTACATCACAACAGCTGTCAACAGTGATAGCTGTCAGTGAAAGCGTAACAGTGGGCCAAGCACTGTGGGTTCGTTGGGAATGGAATTTCGTAGCAGTATCTCTAACTTATTTTTGTTTTAGAAAATGCCGATAATACAGATTCATTTGCCCAATATTTATGGTCATGTTGGTGACCAAATCAGCCCCCTCTCGACTCGACAAAGTGCGAAGAAGTGATTGAGGCAGGTCATTTAATCGTGTGTGGGGTGACTGGGGCTCACTGCGACTGAGACTCTTGTGCTTTGTTATGTCTCATAAATGGATAATTGAAAACCATTTGGAGGCTAGGTTCTGTGGCCCAGTTGTTGGAACAGTGTTGTGAACTCGTGAAGCCATCTCTGATAAGCCAGTGAGAGCAGCCGGAGAGCCTGGAGATCAACGCCAGCGGCATTGAGAGAAGATACCTGGCCTGCAAATCAGAATCCGTCACTCGCCTCATCAGTTCAGATTTAGAACAACATAATCGATATGAAAATATTTTCCATTGTAAGAAACACTAACATCAACCGATGAGCTATGATTAAACTTATGATTGAAGAATACTCAATTATTATTGATAAACTATGATTTTTATTATTCTAGACAGCGGTAAATGCTTATTAGCTACTGAAATTTGACACAGTCAATGTATGAGTCGTACGATTACTCCAAAAGAATGTTTATCTTTCTGGCCTAACCGATAATTGTTGGCTCATTTTCGTGATGCGTCCTGTTGTACCTATGCCTTGTCTTGTGGGGGTCAGTATTTCCACCTTGTGTGCAAGGGGCTCACACAACTCAAAACCTGCAATGTAATTAAGCATTCAGAGATTGCATTTTTCGGCCAGCATTTCACCAACTTACGTATCGGCTTTTGCTGCTGCATTGTGCATTGTGTCCATCGGCGTATACTAACGCAGTAATTCAAATCAAACTACAACACTCACTCGCTCACATTCACGACGATGTGGTAAACAAGAAAGACAAAAAAATTTAATTATTTCTCAACTGTTAAAACTGTCAATATTTTTATGATTTGGAGTAGGTACTGTCAACTGTCGAGTGCTACTGCGCTACTGCGCTGGGCTGTGCGCTGGGTACCTATTTGTCAAGGCCTCTTGGGCCACCATGTTTGACTGCGTTCAGCGCCTTCTGGTGGCCGCTGATTTTCGCCAATAGGGAGTTGGGTTAAAAAAATTTAAAATATTTTTTTCAGAAAGAGAATCTGATTCTCTTCAATTTGATATATCGCAAAGTAGATGGTATCATTTGAACTTTTAATATTGGGGTGGGTGGGGGTGAGGGAGCTTAGGATAGAAATTTGCCAATGTATGTTTCAGTGTCCCCCTTGGTAAAAAAATCGACCTGTGCGAGCTTTTTCCAAAAAATAAGGTGAAATGCCCGAAAATTTCTCTGTTGTGTTTTCGTTGGGCCACCTGTATGTATTATGTGTACATACTGTACATAGGTAATCATGTGTGATTTTGGAGGATCTTCGATACAGTGAAAACACACCCTATTTATCATTGGCCGTTCTGCTAATGTCACCATTCTTTGCTGCCGTGCCGGCATTTATATACAACTAACTGTCAAAATGAATTTTTTTATTCCTACATTAATTTTCTCGCTGACTGAGTGAGCGCCACAGGCCTGCACCTGTGACGCGGCCTGCCGCTGCGGTAGAAAATCACTGTAAGGTTTGACGCCAGCGTGGCCGCGCTGTCTACAAGGTGTTCAGAAAATGGCGGAAAAGCTCTTCAGCACGTCGCACGTCGTAAGGGAATTCCGAAAAAATGTTAAAAAAATTCTACGACTTTAATTTTTGGGGTTATCAAGGGTCAAGGGACGGCCCTTTGCACCCTTGTAGTTTTGCTAATTCAAAAGATTTCAGTTTACTGTTGACAGCAGAATTATGAGTAAGAAATATCTACCACTGGATGTGTATTGGATTTTATTTTTATTTACAGGCGGAGTCAGAAACTAAGAAAATTATTGTTCGAAGGACCAGTTTTTGACCCTTGATAACCTCAACAATTGAACTCAAAGCATTTTTTTATCATTTTTTCGGAAATAGAGTGAACAATACAATACAATTCATTTATTGCTCTAATAATTTTCACAAAATTTTGAGCAAGGAGCTCGTAAGATAGAAAAACAGATCAAAATCAAATTAAGGACACAAATTCTAATAGCTACGCAAACATTTCTGACAAAATAAAAATGAGGAAAAAAGCACTCTTGTGAACCATTCCACCTCTACATACTTCCTATTATAACCAAACAAGAGACAGACACTCTCAGTGCTGAGTGCTCAAGTCGCTCACCCCCCACCCTCGAATCTCAGGCCATCCCGGTTTCAGAGTCTCCAGTCACCAACCATCCTCCCCCTGAACAAAAGCCCTCAGTCGCAAGCACTGGTAAAGATATTGGCGAACAGTCCTTATAGTCCTAACCTCATCAGTTGTCAGTAACCGTTCCACATCCCTCTCTTGTCCCCAGAGCCTTCCTCTGAATTCCCTGTACATCGGGCAGACGAAAAGGATGTGATTCAATGTTTCTTCCTCGTTGAGATTGTAAATTGTGCATTTGTTACCCGCATCAACATCGTATGTGATTTGACCAAAGTATAGACGAGTTGGTGTGCCAAACGATGTCCTAAGCTGCGTGTGGAATCTTCTCAGGCTAAGCGGCACATTCGTCTCGCTCAGACCGTACTGCTGCGTCATTGAATTTATAAATTTGTAGCGCGGATTATGGATCGACAAGAGGACCTTATTCCAGTCGGAATCCCAGTACATTTTTTCCAATTGTGTAAGAATGGAATCGATCCTCTCATCATCCACGGTCAGAAAATTACTCACGTCACAGTCAACGTCCATTGATCTCAGGTAAGCCATAATCCAACCAAGCCAGTTATACTTATCATCCCTTACTACTTTATGAAGTCCGACAAGTCTTTGCAACGCACGTCTAGGTAATCTTCCTTCTGTCATCTTACCAATCCTTTTTACATATAACAGTACCTCTCTGAATAGAATACTAGCTACTTTGCAGATACCTATTTCAATTCTGACAATGGAATCCGCTGTGTTTCTGTTCAGGTATAATAAATTTTTGAAAAAGCCTAATTGTATTATTTTCAGTTCGGTCAAGTATCCTATTCCCCACACCGCACCACAGTACATAAAAGTAGGAACTACTGTGCTTTTATACAATCTGTGAATTGCCCCCCAGTTGTTTAAGTTATTTTTGTTTATAACACTTCTTATTATTCCTCCTGTGATTTTGCTCTTGGAGGTAACCGATTTAACATGTTCATGGAATGAGCCGTTGAAGTGAAAAGTGACACCCAAGTAGTTGTACTGCTTTACCACTTCAATCTTTTCTCTGTTGAAAAAAAGGTCTGCTCCCTAAGGTTTACCCCTCTTCTAAAGATGACTATCTTTGACTTTTCTGGATTAAGGTTCAATTTCATTTCTTTGCAGTAATTGCTAAAGATATTCAGATTCCTCTGGAGAGATACGGGAGAATCCGAAAGCATGACTATGTCGTCAGCATATTGCAGCATCAGAACATCTTCTGCCCCACCCACTCCTTTTGCGCCGTTACTATGCGGAAATAGAGTGAAGGGTCCCTTACAACGTACTGATGGAGAGCTTTTTGGCCAATTTCTGGATACCTGTAATTATACTTCATTGTGCTGGAGCCTTAATTGATATCGGTTTCTTTGCTTTGCGTCAGACACTGTTTCTTATTATTTTTGCCTGATGTATCAAGACGTTGTATTTTCCTACACCACACCACGGCTTATGAATAATAGGTAATTAAATACAGTCATAAATCAGATAGGAACACACCGAATATAAATTTAACGCAAAATACAACGTATCGCAACACTCGCGCCATGACAATCGTCAATGCGGTTGTCAATCTGACAAACCTTCAGACCTTCAATTCGATCCCAACTGCGAAAAATTCGGCATTGAGAAATTATAATGCCGGGACTTTCGGTATCGAAAATTTCACGGGGTCCCGGAATTTTCGGGATTGCAAACTCTTATAGCCTACCGTCGCGAACTAAAATTTGATGCCTCTTGATGATAAAGGAATGAAAAAATGGAGCGACTGCTCATTCAATGATTTTGAACTAAATAGTTGACTTACAACACACCTTTTATTATTCCAAAGAAAGTCAAAGCAGAGGCCATTTTTTCAAAAGAGCAGTTTGTTCTCGAGTTGAGCTGACGATGTGAAAAGTCAACAATAACAATAATAACCAGGTGTGAATTATGATTTCCTCATGGTTTTGGCCTCCGTTTTGTGTTTTTGTTGTCAAATTTGAGTGTGACAAAAACAACGGCTCCAAAGAATGAAACTCGAAAAAATCCAGGGTGGTGGAAGCACCGACTCGATAAAAAAAATCATATTCTAGTTGCTGGACTTCCGATGCAAGAAGTTTCAAAACCGTTTTGAGGTAAGACAAGCAGCTTCAAAATGTCATGGCTTGAATTTGGAAAAAATATTTTTTATCAGAGGTTTGGTTGAACGAACACATTGAAAATTTGCACTGGTTCACTTATCACACCGTGCAAATTTTATTTGGAGGGCCTTAAATTTTTATTTGGAGGATGGACCGCCCGAAGATGGAGCCAACGCACATCAGAGCAAACCGAATCAAAATAAGTATTTGACTGAAATCAAAAGTCACATCAGTTTGAAAAGAGACTGATGGTATAATAAGTAGACACCTAATTAAATATACAGCTTATAAGGATGAAAAATCTAGACTTCAAGATTCTTTAAATAATAAAAATCGTAGAGACGGGGCTAAGTAAGACTCAACTAAACACATTATAGGTAGGGTTGACTTTTTTGACACTTTGTACCTAGTTAGATAGGTGTAATGTGAACCTACCATGAAAAACCAACACTTGACCAAAAAGTTGACGCACAAAATTGGTTGTAGATCAACTCTAAGTCTATATAAAATATTGAAACACCACTTTCATTAATTTATCTATAGCGAGTATTCACAGTGAAAACAGATGAAACAAATTCCCTGATGGAATCTCCACGATCTGAGTGATGATCATTCTCTTAGAATTATGATGAACGTATTTTTTCCCTGCGTGCCTTATAATTTCATTAACGATAGCTCTCGTCTCCTTATTGCTTTGTTATGAACTGAGTCATTCTATACTTGTCATAGGTGCACTTGAGATTAATTAGATATTTATCTTGTAGAACGAGGTCGCTATTTAAAGCTGGATTGTGCGACATCGCAAGTTCAAGCCTCCATGTCAAAGGTTACAAACCTAGGGATCCCCCCACGCAAAAAGAAAATTGCGCCATCAACGTCACTTTTTTCAACATACACGCAGCCCCTTTATGTGAAGTCTGAGCTGTGGAAAGAGGAAATTGCAATTACGGTGTTATTAGCAGGGATTGTCTTCAATCTTGTTCGGAGCACACACATGTTTTGGGTTATTCACATGCACACAATAAATAAAATTATGGTCGTTGTTTGGAACACGGGATTCCATTGTTGGGACACAAAAAAAAATGGCGTGCTAAAAATTTTAATGCGTTTTACGAATTCAACGACATCAGATTATTGCGAGCCGTCAAAAACAGGATTTCAGCAATTAAAAGTCGAAGCCCATATGATTTATTATGATTTCGCTTCAAATTTTAAGCGGCCATAAAATAGAGAGGAAATTGAGTTGTTATCGGTCCGATGCAAAATCAAAATTCGCATAGCCAGAACCGCAGAATTGCAGCAATTTTCAAAGTAGGTACTTAGTGAGACTTCAAAGATTTCAAAGGAAATGTGTCTTGTTTAATGTATGTCATGAATATTATTTCCAAACTTTATTGTTTCACACCTCATTTATTTAGTGATGCAGCTTTATACTTCGTACGGCTGCTTCCTAGACGATAATGTAAAATTATAACTCGAGTCAACCACTGAACCACCCCCATTTTATTCATGAATTTATGAATGTGACCAATACAGCAGCGCGGATATATATTCGAACAGACGATGAAATTTGAAATGTAGCATTCGTGATCGTGACCACGAACCAAAGGGTGCGAGCCCTAAAAACCACTATGGTTCCGAAAGGTCGGATCAAAACAGTACTACAGCAGATCATGAAATCTTTTATGGAGCTGAAAAATCTTCTACTTTTATCCTTGAAGTTATGGAGGGCTCTTCGAACCCTTCTAGATTCATTATTTCAGAACATTTTATTGAAATGTTGGTGGCAGAGTCAGAATCACATGAGATAAAATATCAACCACTGGGTGTGTATTGAATTTCTGTTCTCTTACAGTGTGACTAATGTGAGCCAGAAGGCTCGAAAATTATTTTTAATCAAAAAAGCCTCCTTGATTCCCTCAACCGATGTTAGAGCGTAGAGCACACTGACGGTAGAGCAGATGGTTACACGGTTTTCTACCAAGATTTTTTTGGAGGAATATGGCTCTTGTATGAATTTTATTTTAAAACAATCACTGCATAATATCTAGGGAGCGGATTTATATGCGGTAGAAAAGCTCAAAATATGCAGTTTATATGCGCTTAAAAAGTATTAAAATATGCGGTAAAAATGTTCAAATAAAGCAATATATGCGAGTAAATATGTGATATAAGCTGCAAAAATAGTGAAAATTTCATCATTCACATGTAAAACCAATCAACTTTGACCATCAAAGTGAAAAAAAATGTTCAATTATTTTTTTCTTGAAATAAAAAAATCGTGATTCTCTAGCTCATGTACCTAGATAAAATGGTCAAAATATTGACAAATATTCAGTTATGTGCAAAAATATGGACCACATATGCGGCTATATGCGATTATTAAACTATCAATTTGTATGCGGTAAAAAGTCAAAATAATAAATTACATGCGAAAAATTATAAATCCGCTCTCTAATAATATCATCAAAACCGTTTTAAGAGAAATAAAATGAGAAATGTCCCACCTAAAAAAAATATTCTTAGATAATTGTTATTTCGTCAAATGAAAATCAAAATTTGATATTACTTTTTCGCGCAAAAAACTTTCGTACCGGTTAAACTGACGTCACAATTTAGTCCTTGACCTTGAATTGGCAACCGTCGCTATCTGGAAACAAGCAGTGGCGCAGTCAGGCTTTCTGTGTCCGTATTCAACCTTTTCGGTCCGGGAGACGGATCCATCCGCAAATCACTGCCCGGTTCAAAAGCCGAGAGACGGATTTATACGCGAGTCTTTTCAGTACATTAAGACCGGGAAGCGACCGGATCCGCTGATGAAATCTGAATCGTCATGGTTTGTTTTCAATGCAAAAGAAGTTGTACAATGATCGGCCCACATTTTAAAGAGCGGTAGGGGGTTGTCTGGGCAGCAATTTATGCGTGTTTATTTTTCCTTTGATGCTCTTCTTTATCAATAAATAACCAGGAATATGGGTTTTACTTTTCCATATCGGGTAATTTTCCACATTTTTCGTACGGGAAACGTACGACCGTATTTTTAGAAAATTGGAATTTTTATTTCATGACTCACCCTGTATAGTAAATGGAAACCTAGCACACAACCAGTAGTTGATATTTTTTATTCAAAATTCTGTAATAATTTATTGAAATCTTTCAAAATAACTGAACTAACAAAATGAGAAAAAAAGTTGTAAAAGGCCGAAGATGATAGTAGTAAGGGCTTGTAGTACTCAGCTATGTAGCTCATTTGAGTCATTTGTAGCGGTAAATAGGTACTTTGTGTAAGCACATGGTTAGTCGAGTAAAATCTCTTCGCTCAAGTGCACTTTATGAATGGTTACTTCAATATTCAGAAGCTAGGTAATTTTTCCAAGCTACTGCTCCACATTTACATAATATAATAGGCAGATGCCTAGATTTTACGAGATTCATTTTTTCAGACTCAGAAGTCATCATACAGCTAAATAAGTATATTAAGTATAAGTAGGTACGTAGGTACAATATTTCAAATCAGGGCTACATTCAAAAACCAAGAAGTAGCGCTCTGCCAATTATTGTATAATTGGTTGCCTAGTCGCAAGCTATTCATTCCAAAAACGTTCTAACATTATTGCAGAGGAGAATAAATAAGATTCTTTTTTTTTGTAGTCAATTCCTCACAAGTGAAGAAGTTGAGTAATAGACTGCAAGAAAATAATCTTATATTCATTCCCCTTTGAATACAATTTTCCTCACTGAAAGAAACAGGAATGGATAAATATACCATACCTACATTTTGATCTTATTGCAATTGCAACATTAGAAATTGCGAACTGAACTGGTGATATTTCACATCCAACATTACTTTTTTCGTGGAAGGTACTAAAAAGTGAATGTTATGCCTCTTTATGGCACCATCCGCATAAAGTCAAGAATAAATCTACATATTTATAAGAGCATGTGTCATGTGTCCTATCCGGATATAAACTTTATATTGAAAATGTTTCAAGCACTTGGCGGAAGGTTTAAGGGTAAGCAATCTTATGCATATAAAGGGTTAGCTGAGTGAAACTGAAAGACATTAAATAACGTAAAAGTTTGGTTATTGAGAAAATTATTGTTGCAACAATTGAATCTTTGACAAAAAAACAAGTTTCAAGTTAAAGTCGATGTGAACAACTGGGTCTTAATAACTAGTTCCTACTTCAGATCACATTAATATCACTCATTCTTTCTTTGTTGGAGATTTTTTAATTAAAATGGGCATTTAAATACCTACCTACAGTCATGCGAAACATAATTAGAAAAAACTTACCTTAACTAAACTTTTCATTATAGGACTATCCATTAGTCCTTTCAGGAATATTAAATCAGTCTCATTTATTCCACTAGTACCATCAATGTACTCGATACTCTCCCTAACGTGTTGGAATGCAGCTGTAAAAAAGAAAATTATTTTAAATCTTGTATCTATCACCAGAATCATTTGAAGCTCAATTTCAAATGGAACAAAAATAACTAAGTCCCTTCAACTTTACGATTCTTTTCCTCGGCGTAAATACAGTCAAAAGCAAGAACATCACATAATATTTTTCTATTTATATTCGATAGGGGATTTCAAAGTGACGATTATTATGTATGAATATATCTTATTTATGAACCAGTTCCGTTGGTTTGGTCGAGGGTTTGGATTTTTTTTTGAAATTTGCCTTGGCAGACAATCAGGAATCAATTTCCGTCCATAAGATATACCTAACAAGGAAGCAAATATTTATTTTGTGCGTGCGGGGACATAACCGTAACAACTCGACCAGAAACAAGAGGATTGTGCTGTCTCGTATATTATGGAAAACGACGGATTTTCTTTGGCATCACTGAATTATTTATATCAGCATTTTTTCTGTGTATCACATCCACTTTCGGGGGTGGCTACAACATGATAGAAATTTCCCGGCTACAATATCGCTATAATTTAAAATAACGGCACTATTTATCTCGTATAGTGGGGCGTTTTAGTTAGATTTATGGATTTTCTTTGATGATGATGTTTTCGCTGCGAGGATTTTTTTACCTTTGCTGTAACGAAACACATTTGGCGGGAATCTAAGAAACACAAAGAATGGATACTTTTGTGCTAGTGCGGTATATTCTATAAAGTATTTTTACTTTTATTGGTGTTTGTGTTTTAAAACTCCGCGCCGCACAGCGTAAAGAGGTGGGTATAGGTATACCCACTTAATTTACTACTTACTTATAGGTCATCTCTCAGTTTTACTTTTCTCAGGTCGTAAGTGAATGATGCATGCCTACCTAATCTGCCTTGGAAATATATTTCAAAGCTTTCATTATGCTTAGTCACTTTCACAGTTTTATTTTTTAGAAGAATGAAATATTCAGATAAGTATAGCTAGTATAGGTAACTACTTGTGAGAAGGATCACTCCGTTGCGTGTTCGCACTGTCGTTCTGGATTCAACTCCAACCCTGTTCCATGATCATTTAGGTATTATGCTTGCGTCTTGTATTCGAGAATATTTCAATCCCTTTCAAAAAGGCCTCGAAAGTTCTCGTCGCTTCCTTTGTCATTTGGGTATATTCCAGCATCGGTTTGCTGGTTTATTTGCGAGAGCTCGAAAAGGTTTATTGGCTTTGCGAATATTCTGGCAAACGCTCGATGCATGGTGCCTCCACCAATTGTACAGTTATATGTCTTGTTCGCGCGTCGTAGTCTCCAGCGAGTTTTTCAGCACTGCCTTCCTCTTAGATCTTTTTGTACCGAGCATGCAAGCACTTTGTTATATTCTCCAGTATCGTGCGAGTCGGTCCAGGTGGACATCTTTTTGGTTCACGACGTCGTTGATCCTCTTGACGACCTGGATGGTCTCCACCACGACGGATTGAGCTTCAGGAATATTTGCTTCTTGCGTAGGGAATTATACAGCCACACAAGGTCATATACTTGAAATTCTTTGCAGTTGGCCTTTGGGTTCGGTAGAAATACGGATCCGACGTCATGCTACCCCGTGTATATTGCCCATCCATTTCCTCAGGTTATCGACTTACTCCATCGGGATAGTTCTTCGGCCGTCCTCCAGTTCTGCCGAACTGCAAGTTACAACGAAAACGAGGTACACAGACAAAAATCACACGTGTCGGAGATTCCATTCTCACTCGGAGTGCAACTACAGGGGCACCCCGAATCGGCTGATTAGGTTGTCGACCAGTACTCGTACTACGAAGTGTCCTGGTTTGTCAGAACGTGGACTTCCGGTCACTTGTTGGAGTAGTCCATGACGGCTACGATGTATTTGTGACCATCGTGTGTCAAAGGCAACGGTACGGCCACGTCGATGGCGATGCGTCCAAAGAGTGCCACCAGGTTATAGTATTCAGCAGTCGGCTGCCCTCGGCTACGAGTTCTTGGTCTTGGTCTTGGTTGCTAGCTGCGCAGGCTTCAGACTGACGACACCAGGCTTCCACTTCGTTCCGGCAGTTGACACAGTAGAACCTTCCGCGTATACTTGTGCCAAAGTCTTGTTAACTTCAAGATGTCCTTCGGTAGCGCCATTGTTCACCTCTCTCAAGATCTTGACTTGGTTCTTGGGAAGCACTATTTGCGAAGCTTATGCTTCTCACACTCTTTTTAAGTAGCTCATTCTCCCATCTCAACAAGTTCCATTTGGACCAGAGACCAGAGAGCCTTGATTTTTTTCCTTCTCTTAAGATTTCTGCTTATTCCACTTTCTTCTGTACGAGGTCTTTTCTTTCAATCAGCAGGCTATTAGCATATTGTTCTCGATGGTTGTCCATCATATTCTATAAGAGTGCTTGTCATTTTCCTCACTTGATCTCCGAGAAATATCATTGCGTTAAGAAGCGTAATCCTGGAAGTCTATTAGCTTCAAGCTTTCAAGAATATGCAGCAGTGGCGCCGAATAGACCTTTTTTTGTGGCGCTCGCCATACCTCAAAAGAGGGGGGGGGGTCTGGAGGAGAAAAAAAAGGAAAAAAGAAAAGAAGAAAAGAAAAAAGGAGAAGAAAGGAGGAAAAGAAGAGGAAGAGAGATTTACCGAGCAAATCATTGGATATTAGGATTATTAGGTATATTGAATCTGAATGACAGTTATGTACCTAGGTATAGGTATCGTATGATCAAAACCATCCTACCTCAAGAGTGCTATGACTTTTTTTTGCCTTTTCCAAATGTTGGTAGTTAAGTATGTCCTGCAATTCACTTCAGAGTGACATCTGCATGTTGTTTGGAAATCTTCAATGCATGTCGCGTTAGTAAGAAATACGACCACTCCCCGTTTCCCAATTTTATGCCATTCCAAAAATAACTTTCGATAAAGAAAGCTCTCGAGAAAGCTTTTTATTCAGTTTTGAACATTTTCAGAGACCGACATTAGCATTCAACAGTTTATTCAGTCATTATGGTCGCGATTCTGGCCAACTTTTTATATACAGGGTGTCCGATATTTAAATCCGGAAACTTCAGCGACCGATAGAGAATTGAAAAATAAGGGGACTTTGTTCAGAAAAATATTTTCAAAAATTTAAAATAACGGAGATATAGCCTTCCAAAGTCAATTCCAAAAAACCGTTTTTTCAAAATAACTCTTACACCATTCAACAGATTTTGTCCGAATTTGACACAGGTGATTCTACGATACACCTACATCAGGAGCTCAAGATGACTTTTTCTAAATGACCCCAGTGGCGTAGATATTGAGAGGTTCACCCCTATTACTCCCCCTATTTTCTACGCCAATGAACATTTTGGGAAAACGACCCAAAATGCTGATTCTGCTACGAATGGTAAGTTTCGACTCGAGGCTTCGTTTTTGAGATATTTGGGTTTGAAAAGTTCAAACACAATTACAAACTGAAACCATTTTTGTTACTAAAAATTCTATTTTCTATGTCACTCAGGATATTTCTTCCAAAATTGGATCGGTGATGCTTGAATACTTGGCTCCATGAGAAAAACTATTACTTTGATCAAAACAGTCAAGTGGCGTAGATATTAGGGGAGCTACTCATATTATCCCCCCTATTTTCTACGCCAATGAAGATTTTGAGAAAACGATCCAAATTATTGTTTTTGCAATCAATTCCAAAGAAAAAGTTTCTCCTGGTTAATTTTGATTTGAGGCTTCGTTTTTGAGATATTTGAGTTTGAAAATTCCAAAAGCAGTCCAGTGGCGTAGATATTGGAGGAACCACTCATATTATCGCCCCTATTTTCTACGCCAATGAATATTTTGAGGGAGCAATCCGAGTTATTGCTTCTGCATTTAATTTGAAAGAAAAAGTTACTTCCGATAAATTTTGATTTGAGGCTTCGTTAGCCTAGTAAATAGAATTTTCAGCATTTTTATATTTAGATTTGTGTTTGGAATTTCAAACTCAAATATCTCAAAAACAAATCCTCAAATCAAAATTTACTAGGAGTAACTTTTTCCTTTGAATTGAATACAGCATCAAGAATTTGGGTCGCTTTCTTAAAATTTTGATTTGCGTGAAAAATAGAGGAGTTTTGAGGAATAAACCTTCCAATATCTACGCCACTGGAGTCACTCGGGAAAAGTCATCTCAAGCTATTGATATAAATGTATTGTGGGATCCTCTGTGTCAAATTTGGACAAAATTGGTTAAACGGTGTAAGAGTTATTTCAGAAAAATGGTTTTTTGAATCCAACTTTGAAGGGCTATATCTTCGTTATTTTCAATTTTTGAAAACATTTTTTTTGAACAAAGTCTCATTATTTTTCAATTCTTTATTGATTGCTGAAGTTTCCGGATTTAAACCTCGGACACCCTGTATAAAATGATAGTTTCATAGCACTCTAGACTAGGGGCAAAAAGTTTTTGATCATACGGACTTCAACAGCCAAGTAAATGTACTAGGAAAATCTTACGATCTTACGATCTTACGATCTCACAAAATACTTTCGAGGTTTGTGCCTAGCTACATTGCGCTGCACTGCACACTACATACTATTAATATGGAATATCAGGTGAGTTAGTTTTATTACTCTTGATAAAACTGGGGCCCAATTTAACAAGAGGGTCCTACCTACCTTTTACTTACCCACAAACTACGCAGCAATATTTTCTGCCAGAGTTCCTAAACTTGAAATTTAGCCCATGTCATCTATGTAGGTACCTAAAGGGTTATTTTTGAGAGTTGTCGAAAATTTCCAGATTTGAAAAGATAATGAGGACAGTTTAGTCAGCGGCTTCCCTTTTTTTTGCTTATTATTGTTATTATCATTATTATTATTCCGAAAAAAATTTCGCCTGCGGCGCTAACTGCATGGGGGCTCTTAGGCCACCCGGCCCGACCGTAGCATAAAAATAGGGGGGGGGGTCTGAAATTTTCTTCGCCATAGTAACTTTTTATGAGTTCGGCGCCACTGATATGCAGGCAATCTATCGATGCACAGCTGCTCCGTCAATTATGCATCTGTGTCTTATTCGTGCATCGTAGTCTCCAGCGAGTTGAGAAGAATTATTTGAAATCAATTCGGTAGACCACTTCCTTACCAGAAAGGTTATGCCCTCGTCGCGATCCGTCAAATTGCCAGTGCCCTGTGGTGTCCCATAGCTAGGCTTCATTGATTATTGTGTTTGTTCTATGAACGTAGGTACTGTCCATGATGTTGAAAATTCTGTTGGCTATTGGCTGTTGTCCAGGCAATAAAACAGCGTAAACTTTTATGAATGGCATTTTCTTTTAATTGCACCATAGTCCGGATGTTAAGAGCCATAATACCACCACCACCTTGCATTTAATGATTAGGAGGTGCCGTTTGGTAAGAATGTTGTACATATCCATGCCTCAATTTCAAGATGAATTGCCAAGATGGCGGTCAGTGCAGACGCCGTATACAGGGTGATCAAAAATGGAAAAACCCCAACTCATGAACCAAAAAAGTTGGAGTCATGAAAATTAGCAGGTAGATTCAGAATTCAATGCTTAGTAAGCCGAAATAAATCGCGTCTGGATATTTTCAGCAGTTTCTAAAATATTTTCAATTTAGTGATCGATTTCATGGAAATGGATAATTTCAAAAAAATCAGTGACTTTCCAAGATATTTGGATGCAACTTTACATTTCCACAGAGAATGCCTCATGAATGAAATGTGATTTGTTGCCACCGTCCTCGCCTTCTATTTTCGAAAATATGACAGTCGACTTCTTTTTTCTTATGGCCGGCACACAAAATAAGCGATTTTTTGTCTATGGCTAGGGGTATTGTCTTCAAAATTTGTGAAGATGTTGGCAGTCTACATCAAAGCTAAACGTGACAGTTGAGATAGAAAAAAATTGCGAAAATATATATATCTTTTTTAATTTGGCAAAAATTTGGTTTTCGAGTTTGACATTTCCAACAGAGGGAAGTAAAGGTTCCAATCGAACATCAATCAGTTTTGATATTTACATATCGTAAGACAAGATTTCATCAGTATTGTGCCTTCACGAGCTTCTGGAATGTTCGATATGAATTAAACTAAAAAAGAATAATAGCTGAGTCCAAAAAGTGTTGTCGATTGGTTCTGAAGGCAACATTTCGTAACGAAAGACATCAGCAAAGGATATATAGGAGGTCCAAAGATTATTCAACTGTATATAAGCCCTATATTGATGAGCCTTATCCAAAATAGTACAAACGAATCAATGAAAAGGTTACAATCCACCCTGTATAACAAAAAGTAACGACACAAAATGAAAGTAGTAAAGCATACCTGGTGCCAAAAATACAGCCTTTACATTATTGAAATAAGAACAAAATAATTGTTTTATTTAAAAGTTATTAGTCCTCAAACTTGACTTTACAAATTTCAGCCAGTCAAATGGGTAAAAGTAGAGAGAAGTAACTGTCGGAGTTTCAGAAATTTGACAGAAATGTTCGCTAAGGGCAAGGTATACTTATAAACATACTAAAAGTTCTCGCCTTTACCTAGTGTGCTCGGGCCACCATCATGGAAAAATGGTAATTAACTTGATCAAAGGACCATTTTTTCAAGATGGCGACTCAAGCGCAACAGGTAGAGGCGCCTTTACCTTTACTCAAAAAAAAAATTCGCAATTTTTTTTCTATCTCAACTATCACGTTTAGCTTTGATGTAGACTGCCAACATCTTCACAAATTTTGAAGACAATATCTCCAGCCATAGACAAGAAATCGCTTATTTTTTTATTTTTGTTCTGTCAAGTTAATTTTATTGATATCAACAGATATCAATCGGTATGAGACAATTTTTGTAGACAATTTTATAGCTTTGATTTTTAAGGAAACCCAATTAAAAATCTCTGATGATTAACGCAATATAAGCAGAAAACTGGATCGAAGGACCATTTTTTCAAGATGGCGGCTCGAGCTCAATAGGTAGAGTTGGGGACTTTTAGTATGTTTATCAGTAGACTTTACCGGACATTACTGTCAAATTTCCACAACTCCAACAGTTTTTTCCCTCCAGCTTCCCTTATTTGACTGGCCTATACTTAAGTTTTGAGAAAGACTTAGTCGTCACATGATCTACCTACAGGTGTGAATCTACCTACAGTTGTTCGTTCTGTTACGTATTTCGCGTCCAAGAAAACTAAAGATTTTATAAATCTGCCCCCGGAAAATATGTAACCCACAATATCAAGGATCTGCCGGGGGTGGCAGATGGGATCCATTTCTTAAAATGAACCATAGGATATGTACAACATTTTTGCCAAGTGGCATCCCGGCATCACGATTTGCAAGGTTGGAGCCATTAACGTCCGGACTACACCGTTTATCACTGCGTACCACAATAAATGCACGCCAACAACTATTCACTTAGGAATATAGCCGATTACTACAACGCTTGTTTCGCACTAGTTCGCTTCCAATTCATAACTGGTGCCGTGGGCGATTCATAGTGCTTATACAGGTCCCAACTAATTATCTCGAATGTTCCATGAGTCATCCAGCAAATTCCATATTACGCCGGCAGCGTAAAGGCATTGTTTACTATTGTACAACACAGTACCGAGTTGTACCGCAGTAAGCAATGGCCAAAATCACGCAGCTTTCTCTTCGGCAAACCTTACCACGGTACAACACCGCAACGCCTTGTAGTGAAGTAAGCATTGGCTCATGATTTCAAGTATTTTCATTGGGCATTCCTTATTCGACTTCAACTAAAATTTAATACAGAAAGTGATTACCATTCATTCGTTCTACCTTTGGCAAGCTGGTTTTACAATTTAATTTACAAGACAATTTTCCATCCTGACATAAAACTTTTTTCAAAAATCTAAAAACAAAAAAACCCTGAAGATGAGCGCCATCAGCTCGAAATATATATATTGGTCAAAAAATAGACAACGATTTTATAAAGTAGTGTATAGACAGAAGAACATCGATATTTAGTTTTACTACGGAATTGAACAGATGGATAAATTTATTGCAACGAAATGCAGTGCAATTATAATTTACTTATGTAAGGACTAAATTTATAGTAGTGGTGATAATAAAATAGCAGGTGGCATTCTTATCCATTTATCAACTGAAGTTACTAGGGAGTTACTAGGTAGAGATTGTTACCGCGACGCGAAATTATATTTTTAATCCCATTGGGCGTTTTTATTGATAAACACACGAGTCGTGCCACCCGCTTCTCGTTCCGCCATCAGCGTGGCATATGGCATCGGGTGACACGAAGGTGACAAGTGTGACGGAAAAAAAAGGCTTTCAAGACCTGCGGCCAATACAACTAATTCTGTTGGTTTTCACTTAATCCCGTTTGAAACTCCTACCATCCTACCACCCCTGGTTCCTGGAGAGACTGTCCACAGAGTGGACGTTCCCACAACAGCCGACTTCGAGCTAGCCCGGCCGTATGTGTTTGCTTCCGCCCGAAGTTAGTAACATATTTGGCGCGTCCAACGTGTAGCCAATTCTCCAGGACCTCTTCGACTCCTCTGCCGTCCTCTTCGAGCAGAGTAGCACCTTTTGGTTCTCTCCAACGCCTTCCAGAATTTCCAGAACTTCCAGAATTCTCCTTGGGTAAGACTCTGCCATAAGTTTGAAATTCGTCGCGAGCGCGTAAGAGACCAAGCACAACGATGCCGTCGAAAGCCCGGAAAACCAACAAGTCCTCGCGTTCCCGCCTGGAAGCGGGAAGTAAAATAAACCTTCCAGTGGCGCCCTATCAACCGATCCAGACTTCGACGCCTGCCATTTCGACGACCGCGTCAAGCGTCCACATTTCGACGCCCGTCGTCTCTACGACGGTGACTAGCGTCTACTCGCCGCCGACGCCCATCATCAACGTTGCGCCGCAAGTACCCGCCGTGTATTTTAATCCTAACCACTACAACACCAGGCCGTTCAGTTTCGAAACCACTGACATCGTGACGCCGACGCATAGCTATGCAACGTACACTTCGACGCCGGTCATCACCGCTTCATCGTTCGCCACGACTCTCGCGACAACTTCCAGCTCCACGACGCCGTTTTACGCGAACATCTACACTTCGACGTCGGCCGTCGCCGCTTCATCGCTCGCCATGACCTCCACGACAACGTCCACCTTCACGATGCCAGCTTGCGCGAGCGTCTACACTTCGACGCTTCCCGTCGCGATGCCGCTCGAACACCAGACGCAATTCGAGTCTGCCGCAAACCGCGAGCCACCGCCGCGTTCGCGTACCGAAGAACTGCTAGTAGAATTGCTGTCAGAAATGCATCACGAGCGTCGGCACGCCGAAAGACCCGTTGACTTGCCCTCCTTCGCCGGACTGCCGCACCAGGTGGCTGAATATCACCTGGAGGATTGTAAACAGCTTCTCCGAACCTCGAACATTCCGCAGGCTAGATGGGTGGCTGCAGTAGCGCAACGGTTCAGCGGAGACGCACAAAGGTGGTACACCCCCTACGCATCCCTCGAGCTTGACTGGGAGGACTTCGTGAACGCCGTTGTCACGGAGTTTGACTCCTACAAAAGAAAGAGCGCCGCTATAGTTCAGCTGCGGACTGAGCGACAGAAGGACGAGCCGATCTCTCTTTTCATCCGGCACAAGGTCCAACTCATGAGACGGCTGGAACCATCCATGAGTATTGACGAGCTGGTGGAGCTCATCATCGCCCTAGCTGACATTGAAGTCAGCAAATCACTGTTGACGACCCGTGTCCAATCAGTGGAAGAGCTTATCCAAGTGGCGCAGCTCATTGAGAGCCGCCAAGAAACCAAGCGAAACGTTCGCGCACAACTGCCGCGTACGACAACTGCCGCATCAGCTTCGCAGGCTAGCCAGCAGCTTGCACCAGCTCAGAAAGCAGACTCTCCACGTCAACCGCCGCCGTGCCGGTACTGTCCCGAGCGACACTATCACCGCGACTGCCCGGTACGCCAAGCTCAATTCAATGCCTATGTCGAGCAGCGACACCGCGACGCAGGCTACAACCAACAGCATGTCGACGAGGACTACAGACAGCAGCACCACGACGCCCACTACCGACAGCAGCACCGCGAAGTGGACAGGCGTGCGGAAAACCAGAATGGGGCCGGAGCTACGCGGGAAACCTCCGCGCCCCAAAGACATTAGATACAAACGCGCTTCCCCAAGTTCCGCTGCACTTCGACGAACATGATGTTCACGCTCTGGTAGATTCCGGTGCCACGTTGAACTTCATCGACTCCTCGCTTGTCAGCAACCGACGATTCGACAGCAACGAATCCCTACCATTGCGCCTAGCCGTCGGCGCCAACGACCAGCAGCGTACACTTGGCAGCATCTCTATAGCGTGCCTCCTGGGTAGCACACCACACCAGATTGAATTCCATGTGGTAGACGGTCTAAACGAACAAGTCATTCTCGGATACCCCTTTTTAAGAGAGCAGCGAGCTTGTTTGGATTTTGAACGCCGTTGTTTGCATGTGGGAGTTGCAGAACGCCGTGCCATACGCTGGATTGACCAGCAGGACGAACCTTCGCGTTTAGCGCCGCAGCCGCTACGCATCACCGACGTCGATCACGACTTCCCACCACCAATGCAAGCCACGTTCCAGCGCGTCCTTGACGATTTCGCAGACACTCTCAACCAGGACCCAAGACTTTCCACCACACTCACCACCACTCACACCATTCGTCTGAGCAAGGAAGCACCGTTTCGCATCCGACCATACCGTGTACCGCCAGCGAAGAAGCGAATCATTGAGGAGCAGGTCGAGCAGATGTACCGGGATGGTATCATCGAAGCAAGCACCTCTGAGTACGCTTCGCCGATCGTTCTGGTGCAGAAAAACGGTAAGTCGCGATTCTGTGTGGATTACCGCCAGCTCAACTCCATCACACAGGACGAGGTCGCGCCACTGCCACGTATACAGGAGATGCTGCGAGATCTAGGTACAGCGAAAGTATTCAGTACTCTGGACCTCAAGTCCGGATATTGGCAGGTGCCTTTACATCCTGACAGCAAAAGACTAACGGCATTTTCTACCACCGATGGCGGCCTATACCAATTCCGAGTAATGCCGTTTGGTTTAAAAAACGCGCCGAGTACGTTCCAACGTCTGATGTGTCAGGAAGTGCTGACGGGCCACCTTCGTCGTTTCTGCCTCGTTTACTTGGACGACATAATTGTGTATTCTGACTCGCTGGAGGAACACATTGAACATTTACGTCTAGTTCTAGAACGACTCCAAAATCACCAGCTGCGCTGCAACCATGGCAAGTGCAAATTCGGAAAAACACGCATCGAATACCTCGGTCATGTTGTTAGCGACGCCGGCAATGAACCACAAACAAAGCACCTGGAGCTTGTGCGTGCTGCGAAGCCACCGACCACAAAACATCAGCTTCGAAGTTTTCTCGGCACCTGCAATTGGCTGCGCGAGTATGTCGAGAACTTTGCCGACACTGCTGCACCTCTGACAGACCTACTTGCCTCCAAAGCTCGATTTAGGTGGGAAAAATCTCAGCAAGAGGCATTCGACCGGCTCAAGGACACCCTTGCGGCACCACGACACCTTCATCGACCAGATCCAGCGCTTCCCTTCGTCCTCCAAACTGACGCTAGTGGCCTAGGTATGGCTGCGGTGTTGTACCAGGAGAAGCCAGACGGAACCAAGGCGGTGATTTCATACGCGAGCGCTCGTTTCAACGCCACCGAACGCCGACTGCACATTAACGAGCAGGAATGCCTGGCTATCCTGTGGGGTGTGAAACACTACCGGCCATACTTAGAGGACCGCCACTTCACGGTTCGTACAGACAACCGTGCGCTCCTCTGGCTACACCGGTCAAAGGATACCAAGGCGAAGCTGACGCGATGGTCGCTTCTCTTGCAAGAATTCTCGTTTACCGTTGAACATGTTCCGGGAAAAACAAATGAGCTGGCCGACGCCCTCTCCAGGGAGCCCGAAATACCTGTCAAACCTTTTGATTTCGAAGACATGGAGCGCCTCTTGCCGCCAGAACCACAAGCACAACGTCAAACTGCCGAAGGACTTCCGCAAGCCGCAGCGAACCTGATGGATGTTAGGACGCTGAGCGACGAAGTAAAAGAGGCCCAAGACCACGACGAATCCACTCAACAATTGATACGACAGCGTCGCGAGCTGGAGCACCTACCTAACAATCGCGACTGGCACCCCGGCTTCCGTGCGATGTTCACTGTCGAAGACAATCACTTGTACAGAGTCCGAAACGACGGACGTCGCCTCTTGTATGTTCCCAGTGGCGCGCGTTCACGCGTACTCTTCGAACATCATGACAGCCTCCTAGCTGGACATCCCGGCGAAGACGAGACGAAACGCTCCATCTCCGAACAATACCATTGGCCGGACCTGCCAAAAGAGTCGCGCGAATACGTGCGGTCGTGCTTGCTTTGCGCGCGATACAAAGCCCGTGTAAGTCGTAATCCTGCTGAACAGAGTCCGCGGCAACCGCAACAGCCCTTTGAGGTCGTGGCGATCGACATCATGGGTCCCTACGACATCTCTGCTAGCGGAAATCGCTTCATATTAGTGGTTTCGGATTTATTTACACGGTGGGTAGACGCGTGGGCATTACCACGCAGCACGACGGGGACGCTTATATCCACGCTGGATACGCAGTTCTTTCCCATGCATGGCTATCCAAAAGCCTTACTCAGCGACAACGGCTCCCAGTTCACCTCCGTTGCTTGGTCTCGCGCGTGTGCTCGGTGGCAGAGTCTGGCCTGGACAACGCCAGTTTACCATGCTCGCGCCAATCCAACCGAGAGGCGAAATCAAGAAATAAAGAAGGGGCTGCGACTCCGTCTTGACGGACGCCCTCCGTCCGAATGGGATATTCATTTGCCGGCCACGCTGTTTAGTGCGCGCCGCCGTCGAAACGCTGCGACTGGTCAGAGCCCTGCTCAGCTCCTCTGCGGCTACAATTTGCCATTCCCTGGCGAATGGTCAACACATCAGCCCTTGCAACCACCGCCAGCAGCCGAACGTCACCAGCAAGCCAGAAAACACCAGCAGCAGTACGTCGAGGCTAGACACCAGGTTCCTGAACGGCTCACACCAGACTTTCTTCCCGGCGACTCAGTTCTGGTCCACCATCCACCAGCACCTGGTGCTTTTCACCCCAAGTGGCTTGGGCCACACTCCATCATCAAACGTTTTGCCCCACACATCTTCCTGGTCAACATTGACGGTCGCTCCGTCAAGTATCACATTGACAAGCTACGTCGAGCGCCACTGCCGCGATGTCGTCGATGAGTGCAGCGAAAGAATCGTGCGCGTTTCCGAATGTGTTTTGTTGATGCGATTGCATCCTTGTTTTCTTTTTCATTGATACCCTTGTACCCTTTTGTTTTTTTTTTTTTACTTCTGTTTAAACAAGTGTTTCACTTTGAAAAAAATTTTCGCTATAAATAAATCGTCCCAATGGTCTTGAAAGGGGGGGCGATTGTTACCGCGACGCGAAATTATATTTTTAATCCCATTGGGCGTTTTTATTGATAAACACACGAGTCGTGCCACCCGCTTCTCGTTCCGCCATCAGCGTGGCATATGGCATCGGGTGACACGAAGGTGACAAGTGTGACGGAAAAAAAAGGCTTTCAAGACCTGCGGCCAATACAACTAATTCTGTTGGTTTTCACTTAATCCCGTTTGAAACTCCTACCATCCTACCACCCCTGGTTCCTGGAGAGACTGTCCACAGAGTGGACGTTCCCACAACAGCCGACTTCGAGCTAGCCCGGCCGTATGTGTTTGCTTCCGCCCGAAGTTAGTAACAAGATATTAGTACTTTCCTGAAATTTTCATTTTGGACGTGAAATAAAACTTAAACTTCTCTTGCTGAATTACCGTTGGTGACGATTCGTTTGTTTCGCACAAACTTCTTCAATGGCAAATTGGTAGACACTGCATGATCATTTTAAGTTTGAAACTGAGACGACCAAGAAACTTGTCGGTTATAAATTTACGAGTACATTTATAAATTACCTGAATAACTCCCCTATACATGAAAAATGCGATAATTCTGATGGAAATGTCCAAAATTATTGAGTGAATATAGGCCATTTCGTTTGGGCAGGTGCGCTTGCGTAAAGGCGCCAAATTTTGAAAACTTTCGTACATCAGTCAGTTGAATGGCAACGCTGCATGCTCTGTCTACTCCCCTGACTAGCTATTGGTTCCTGGCTGTCACTTTTACACACACCCCAAATTATTGTTAGGATTGTAGGTGCACTTCAAGGTTTTCTAGTGCTAATTTTCAATATCGGTGTACGAAACTATGAAATTCGCGCCACATATGCTCACACTCAAACAAAACGTTCTTTTGCACTGAAACGTCAAAAAATTATCGGCGAATATTGTACTGGAACGTCAAAAAATCATCGCCGTCGATTCAACTGAAATGTCAGAATGTTCGGTTCTTCGGAATACTACTCTTGTAGTATTGCTGCAAGAGCAGTATTTCTAAGAATATTTCCTGAAAAATTCTCAGGCATTACGGTTGAACGATAGTTTCATTCAAAAAAAAAAAACAACGTAATGACATTTTAGTTGAATCGCCGGCAATAATTTTTGACACTTCAGTGCAATATTCACCGATAATTTTTTGACGATTCAGTGCATCAATTATCACTTGAAATTTCTGGACATTGCTGGACATTTCCATGAGAACTATTGCATTTTTGACGTATGAGGAAAATAGTCAGGGTCATTTTCAAATGTACTCGTAAATTTACAACCGACAACTTTCTTTGTCGTCTCAGTATTAAACTCAAAATTACTATGCGGTGTCTACTAATTTGCCATTGTAGAAGTTTGTGCGGAATCGGAATAAATTGATCCATCTGTTCAATTTCGTAGTAAAACTATTTTGCCAAGATAGAACGATTAAATAGTAACTAATCACTTTGTGTATTGAATTTTAGTTGAAGTGGGATAAGGAATGCCCAATAAAAATACTTGAAATCATACGCCAATGCTTACTCCACTACAAGGCGTTGCGGTGTTGTACCGTGGTAAGGTTTGCCGAAGAGAAAGCTGCGTGATTTTGGCCATTGCTTACTGCGGTACAACTCGGTACTGTGTTGTGCAATAGTAAACAATGCCTTTACGCGGCCCGGCATATGGTTTCCAGACGACTCCCGAATAATCACACACCTTTGGCGAATAATTCTGCCGTGCTCTAGAGCTGGCGCCGCCGCCAAATGGACAGATGTGTCTTGATCGAGCGTTGAAGGCTCCACGTATTTTAGTTACCAAGCCATCACGTATATGCTCTAGAATGCACCACTTGTACTCTACTCCGCACTTATACACTGCGACGCAATGAAAGACTTTAGAAAGATCGAGTGTTTACCAGAAATGCACGGGCATCGCCGCTCGTAACAGTTCCAATGTATGCTGTACAAGATATCTCATAATTATTTTTAGGGGTACCATGTTGTCATCATCATATTCAATGCAGTTTTTCATCCTAATCACAAATAAATATGGTACTTATTCTTGGACTCAAGTATAGAACCAATATCAAATTAATGATGAATAGATAAGATTCCATTAGCGAAAAATTAACTCGATTTTGTTGAACCATTTTGGCAGATATGGAAGATCTCCGATACTCTCCGGAGACTCCGACTCGAGGCTAGCCCATCCATTAACCCGTACAATTGGCGGAGAAGCCGCTTGCGAGCTTGCCGGATCCATAGCGAAAGAAGCTGCGGGACTTTTTCAGAGCTGTTATGCGGACTCAGAACAACGACTTGAACAACAATAAATGACCTTTTTTAAATAATCCGAAGTCTTGATTTTTCTTTCAAACGTGATTTGAAATTAAGAGCATAAAAATCCTGTGAAGCAGATCGCTTTTGGTTTGCGCCTGAGGTTGACCGAGTGACGTCATGGGATTAATATGAATATTTGTTTTCAAAAAACCAGTGGAAAAATGGACGCGCTTGTTCGACAATATATGAATTCAAATTCAAATGATTTATTGTTTCTTCAGTACGTACATTGTACTTATAAACAAAAGGTTTACGGAATGCATATACAACCCAGCAATATGTATATATTGTACAATATATGAACAATTAGATCAGAAACTATAGGAAAACTCATTTAAAATCAATATAAGTATTCAGCAAAATCGAATACTCCGTGCCATGGACGAGGCTTGAGAACTAATTAGAAAAACAATTCAAAGAGTTGGAAAATATTAAAACTGAAGTGAAAATTCCCAAAACTTTTACGAAAAAATCTGACGTCGACTTTTGTTCAAATGATTCATTCATTGTTTGAAATTATATAAACGACGAGCGATGTTTGTGCAAGTAACTAAACCAGTGAAAATTTTGAATGTCAAAGTTCGTTACCGGGGAATGGCACATGGCTATGCAGGTCTTTGTGGAGCTTTATCGATCCCAGAAATGCCCACACAGACCACATAAAGCCTTATTTTCGGTTATTTAGCATTTTCCGCAAGATCCTCCCGACGACATATTGAAGCGAAATCGGGTGACCGAAATCACATTGAATGGGCGAAAATTAAATTTATCGCCATTCGCCGCCCGCCGGCAGAGAATCTTTCAATCTCGTTATCCGCAGAACCGCGGGTGGGTTTGCCAATGACGTCAGATTGTTATGGATGTGAATGTTTGAAATAATTAAATATACAAGAAAAACTGCGATTTCATAAAGTTTTAATTTTATATGCTCGCGGTGCAGAGCTCGCGCGAGGCTAAAGATAAAATAAATTCGGTTATATCACGCGGAAACAAGGCAAAAATTCAACGAGAAATAGCTCTAAAATAAATAATGCTTCTCTGGAATCAGGCCATCGGAATAAGATGAAATAAACAAATAACAATCCCGTTTCATTATTTTATTTCAGTGTCAAACAAGGCATAAATAACCGGCTCTTGTTCAAGAGAAGTGGCCAATTTAATGCATTAGAACACTCGAGTTATAAGTACCTATAGGCACTCTGCGGATTCGCTGCAGCGCCAAAAGTTGCGATTTTTCTACACATTCTGCAGGAGTTATCTGTTTCCATAACAACAATGCCATTCGAATAATCATACCACCTGCAAATGTCAATTTCAACAATTCATAAACTTCAATATTGACAATTTTCCTCACACATATGTTAGCGACTGCCGCATGAGGGTGCTGAAACGGGCGAAATATTCAAAAACGATAATAGAATGATATTTCCATTAACGATTCATAATTAACCAAAAATTCAAGTTCCAAAAGTAACCTTGAACTTGTTACAAGTTTATATGGGTAAGTTTTCAAACGAACAGCCTGTAGTGCGCTTTTTCAAATGAATAGGTGAAAAAATGCGTTTTATGAACAACAATTTCCAATTCGAAATGAACGTTTTGTAATGAACCTCAAACGCTTTCGTCACCCATTGGAACGTATTTTGAACGTTTTATCAACTTAGTTGTGTTCACTTTACTGGGATACCTCCATAGGCGACTTCGTACCTATTGTTGCTGATAATTACTGTTTTTCGCAATAAAATCTCCCCCGCACTAGGATATTCCTTTTCGAGTATCAAAACAAAATCAAATTTTTTCCTCAACGATTTTTAACAGGGACTAAGGTCCTTCATTTTTGGATTGATATCCCGTACAGAGTGTGACATGTGTCTTCTTTGTCAAATGAACAATATATACATATATTTTCTTGGGTCATTCAATGGAGCTTTTTTCTGATATAACAAATAATATTTCGACACTTTAAGGCGCTCAGAGGCCCATAAGTGAATTTCTGGAAAAATAAGGACTGCTATCCAATGTTACTTATTAAATCGTAAAGAATCGAGGGTCAAAGGATACAGTAGATATGATATAGCTAAAATAAGAGATGGAGAGGCTTAAAATTGATCATCTGAGAACGAATATTTTGTTACTTGTACCCTTTTGCTTCTAAGCCCCTCACGCCCTATGAGTAAGTATTTTCAAGAACCAATCTATCAAAAAATTGTCAAAATGATCAGTAAAATGATTTTGTTTTTCTCAGTAAGATGGCTTTGACTTCTACTGTCCACTTCGAACATTATCACAGAATTTCACCCGCGGAATAATTGAACTTCAGTTTTGAAGTTGACAGTAGAAGTCAACGCTATCTTATCTTAGGCGGAGCAACATTATTTCACTGATCATTTTATTATTTGAATATCAAAAAAATAAAGTTTAAAACAAGCTATAAGTGTTGAGCATTTGTAATGAGGAAAAAGCTCCTAATAACCCTGGTGGAAATGTGCCCATATGGGCACATTTGGGCCACCCGATGTGCCCATGTGCACCATGGGGATATGCCCAATGTACTCATGTTCACCATGGAGATATGCCCAATGTACCCATGTGCACCATGGGTATGTGCTCAACGTGCCCATGGGGATGTGACTATGGTTGGTGAACATGGGTACGCTAGGCACATCCCCATAGTACACATGGGTACATTGGGCATATCCCCATGGTGAACATGGCTACATTGGGCATATCCCCATGGTGCACATGGGCACATTGGGTGGCCCAAATATGCCCATATGGGCACATTTCCACTAGGGAATATATCTTAGGTGTTCCATCTAAAAAAATTACATGTCCACACCCTGTATACATACAGTATCAATTTTAGAACATTTTGACCGATCAATTTGAACTCCCTGGAGAAAATCATTGGAGAAAATAAAGTACGCAACAAAAGTCGTGTCACCCCCTAAATTTTCATCGGTTTTCAAAACTAATTATCTTCAAATTCTCTTGGGCGATTTTGGATTTCTTTCAAATGGTAGACAGCACAATTCTTCGGCTATCAGATCTTGTTTTTGCGAAAGATGAAATATGTGAAATAAGTTTTGTACAGGGTGACACATCAGACAGTGCCAAATTGATGGAAGTTCCGTGATCCCCCATTCTCTCAAACAAAAAATTTTATAATTCAAAAACGAGATTTACGAAGAGTGATGTCTTACCTCGGGACGGTTTCTGATTTTCAGCCAAATTATGATTTGTTCGAAAAATATTCGCGTCAGTTTGTAGTCTCTCACGATAAATGCCGAATTGTTGATCCGATCGATTTGAAATTCGGTATGCAGACATGGTTTTGTTGTCGAATAAGTGAATCAGTTTTTTGCTGTCATCTGTCAAACAAAAGTGTCACTATCAGAAAATGACTGAAGCCCATTCTCACGGAACTAGACTTGCAATATGTCTTTTGAAAGCCCGTAAAAAACTGTATTCAAAACTCTGATAATTTTGTGCCTATTTATCATCTGTCAAATATTTAAAAATGTCAAAGTTTAAAATTTCACCATTTAATTATTCAACATCTATCCGATGTATTGGAACCAGAATTGGCGGAAAGCAAGACAACAAAAGAGTCAAATCAAGTCTGCAGTTGCAGTTTTTGTTCATTCTTTAGTCGGGCGTTATGAATTTTCACAATTTCTCCTAGCCGTTGCCACCCGAGAGAGCCTTTAACCCGGGTTTTGATCAGAACGACCCGCTTTTGATGCAGGACTCCACTCAAAAATTCATTCCTTCTCGGGGATCGACTTTTTTCGAATAATTCTAACTGATATCAAAAAGAGATTGATTAGGCGTCGTGTAGACTTATTTTCAAAATTGACACAGCTTCGGTTCTCCGACGGTGATTTTTTCAAAATAAATTTTGCTCATTCCGTGATTTGGAAAAATTGTAGTGCAAACTTCAACATGCGGTGAGCGGGGTGAGCCCCACGAAATATTCATTTTAGGTGCAGACATGCTGGGAATGGAAGTTGGAGAATAGATTGAAATAATTTTTGGAGGAAAAATTTTCGAAATTGGATCTACGGTTTCCGAGTAATCCTCTATGGGTAACCAGCATATTTTCCGACTTTTCATCCCGTGAGCGGATTTTCACCTTTCTTTTCAAACAAAAGGTAACTGGCTCTTGAATATTTTCCAACAAGTTTTTTTCCAATTTCCCAGGAATTTCCCTGTTGAAAATGTAAACCAGCCTGGGTTATCGAGACCAGACTTGCATGATGAAGCTAAGACACCTTTTGTTTAAAAAAAGGTGTAAATCTGTTCACGGGATAAAAAGTTGGAAAATATGAAGTTTTTCCATACAGGAAAAGTCAAAAACCGTAGGTCTAATTTCGAAAATTTCTCCTCCAAAAATCAAATCAATCTTTTTTCCAACGTTCATCCCAAGCATGTCTGCACTTAGAATCAATATTTTGTGGGACTCACCAGGTATATGGGCTCACCGCATGTTGAAGTTTACACTATGTTTTTTTCAAATTCACGGAATGTGCAAAATTCATTTTGAAAAAATCACCGTCGGAAAACCGAAGCTGTATCGATTTTGACAATGGGTCTACACGACGCCCAATCCAACCTATTTTCTATATCAGTTGGAATCATTCGAAGAAAGTCGATCCCCGAGTAGAAATGAATTTTTGAGTGAAGGCCTGCGTCAAAAGCGAGTCGTTCTGGTCAAAACCCGGATTAGAGGCTCTCTCGGGTAGCAACGGCTAGGAGAAATTTTCAAAATTCATAACGCCCTGACTAGAAAATGGTGGAAAACTGCAACTGCAGACTTAATTTGACTCTATTGTTGTGATGCTTCCTGCCAAATTTGGTTCCAATCCATTGGATAGATTTTGAATAATCAGATGGAAAAATTTGGAATTTTTGACATCATTTAATATTTGACAGATGACAGATAGATAAAAAATTTTACCAGTTTTGAAAACACCTTTTCAAGGGCTTTCAAATACATATCGCAAGTCAAGTTCCGTGAGAATATGCTTCTGTCATTTTCTTGCAGTGACACTTCTGTTTAACAGATGACAGCCAAAAACTGATAGACTCATTCGACAGCAAAACCATGTCTGCATACCGTATTTCAAATCGATCAGATCAACAGTTCGGCCGTTTTCGTGGAAGATTACAAACAGACACAAATATTTTTCAAAAAATCAAAATTGGGCTGAAAATCAAAAACCGTCCCGAGGTAAGACATCACTCTCCATGAATTCGGTTTCTGAATTGAGGTAAATTTTTTTTTGAGAAAATGGGGGATCACGGAACTTCCATCAATTTGGCACTGTTTGATGTGTCACCCTGTACAAACCTTATTTGACATATTTTGTATTTTGTAAAGACAGGATCTGATAGTCAAAGAATTGTGCTATCTATCAGTTCCAAGAAATTCAAAATCGCACGAGAGAATTTAAAGATAATCAGTTTTGAAATCCGATGAAAAATTAGGAGGTGACACGACTTTTGTTGCGTACTTTATTTTATGTTTTTTGAACATCTTGAAGGAGAACTTCCTAGAAGTGAATTATACTGCATTCTATTGTAAACAACCTTCCTTCCTACCTACCCATTTTCATTGATTTCTATAAAAAATTTGCAAATTTCATTTTTTTGAATTATTTGACTAATTAATGGATTGCATTTTTTTTGGCTTTTAGATTTCTCCCATCAGCCACAATGGATGGCATTTGAAACAGCAAATAATTTTCAAGGGTAAGGAAGGTAGGTAGACTAGTAGACTACGCAATGAAATGTCATCACATCTAATAAAAAGTACTTACGCAGTAACAGTAATTAGTAAATCTGAATATGTTCCAAATGTTCTGATACTTTTGAATAATTTTATGATTGCAATTCATACAATTGAAAACTCTCAATATTCAACAGTAAATCAGTAATATCACAAGTGATTAGATTTTCACGATAATTTTGGCCAGGCGATCGCGAGTGCTGGTTGTAGCGATAAATGCTCGACTCCGTAGGAGAAGGCCATTATTTTATCTAGCGACAACCAGCCCGAGGGAAACGCTTGGCCAAAATTATCTGGGAAAATATCGAGCACGAGTGATATTTTGATGATTATTACAAGAAAGAAGTACAAAGTGACAGCTGTCAGATTTTCTTGTTTACATCCATTTTATTCCGTTGCTATTGACAGTGGGATTTAGATAAGTGGATAAACTCCTTGTAGGTCTATTAATCAAGGGCGTTGTATGTAATAATCAACAGTAATATCACAAGTGCTTAGATTTTCACGATAATTTTGGCCAGAGGAGGAGGGCATTTATCAAGCGACAACCAGCACGAGGAAAACGCTTGGCCAAAATTATCTGGGAAAATCTCGAGCGCGAGTGATGCTTTGATGAATTGATGATTATTACAAAAAAAAGTTCAAACTGACAGCTGTCAGATTTTGTTGTTTACATCAATTTTATTCCGTTGCCATTGACAGTGGGAATAGTGGGATTTAGATCAGTGAATATTATCATTGTAGGTCTAATAATCAAGGGCGTTGTATGTGATAATCAACAGTAATATCACAAGTGCTTAGATTTTCACGATAATTTTGGTCAGGCGATCGCGAGTGCTGATTGTAGCGATAAATGCCCGACTCCGTAGGAGGAGGGCATTTATCCAGAGACAATCAGCCCGAGGAAAACGCCTGGCCAAAATTATCTGGGAAAATCTCGAGCACGAGTGATATTTTGAAGATTATTACATAAAAGAAGTCCGAAGTGACAGCTGTCAGATTTTGTTGTTTACATGAATTTTATTCCGTTGCTATTGACAGTGGGATTTAGATAAGTGAATATTATCCTTGTAGGTCTAATAATCAAGGGCGTTGTATGTAATAATCAACAGTAATATCACAAGTGCTTAGATTTTCACGATAATTTTGGTCAGGCGATCGCGAGTGCTGATTGTAGCGATAAATGCCCGACTCCGTAGGAGGAGGGCATTTATCCAGGGACAATCAGCCCGAGGGAAACGCCTGGCCAAAATTATCTGGGAAAATCTCGAGCACGAGTGATATTTTGAAGATTATTACATAAAAGAAGTCCGAAGTGACAGCTGTCAGATTTTGTTGTTTACATCAATTTTATTCCGTTGCCATTGACAGTGGGAATAGTGGGATTTAAATCAGTGAATATTATCATTGTAGGTCTAATAATCAAGGGCGTTGTATGTGATAATCAGTACAAAGTATTACTTCATTTATATTCAGCAAAAATTTAAAAATTGATAAAAAAGTTCAACTTATTACCTCCCTACCTAGGTTGTATAACTTTGTGCTAACAATTTGTTATTAGGAAGCAAGACCATAGCAAGACAGCCTCGAAAGAGCTCGTTTGTTCGCTCATATTTTTGATGATTTATCATTAAGTTCATCGATTCAACGTTGTTTGATATGTTTCCCATTTCTCTTTGCGTAAAAAAACAAACACTGGACCAATTTCATGAAAGTTCCAATAAATATTTCCAGTTTAGATTTTATATTGAGTGGCAATTATTGCGGTTTCATAGTTTTTTATAAATAGCAAAATTGCACGATCTTATAATACACACTAACAGAGAACAATTTTTTATTTTGCATGTCTTTCACGAAAGCTTCAAACTTACCGTTATCAATAATACGAGTTGTAATCTCGTCAATTTCTGGCTCTGCCATATCGCTCAACAACTGTTCTCTTTCAGGCTGAGAAGATTTCCTACCAAATCTAACCATCATGCACTCGATCACAGCAGAGAAAAAATCAAAAATTCAAAAAAGGCATCATTTCGCCCAAAAAAAGAAGATTTCGAGCATTCCGTGCGACCCGCAGCCGGTCAATTTCAGCGGAGCGCCGCACTTTTCAGCACCGCGGTAGATGTTGAAATGCTGCTGAAAATGTGGCACGCCTACACTGATCTTGCTCTCTGCTCCAGACTACGTTGCTATAGATACACACGGTTGTGCTTTCAGGACCGTACTTTGCACATAATCAAATTAATAAATTCGTGGCCGCACATTGTCAGGTACAAGTTACATACGCGTCCAGAACGCTAATCGGCCGTAATTCTAACCGAACCCTACTTAAAACTTTGAACTTGAAGGATTATCGTGAATAATGCAAAGTTCATTTGCTCGCAAGCAAATTTTCCGGCTCATCATTCTCATTCATGGAAAGCGCGGGTGAACGTGCGGCTTTATTAAAACGTCAGGGAAAGCTGCGAGAGGAAAAATTATTGTCGCCAGGAATTACCATTCTAAATACGAAATTAGACTCCGAATCTCGTGTAGACACAGAAGTCGGCGTGTCTATGTTGGGCAGTTGTGAATTTCAGATTTCTCGAAGCCAATCCTGTCTCAACTGGCGCCAAACTGGGTGCTGAATGCCGATAGTGTTATTGAATTGAAATACTCTGCAGTTGCATTTACTGTGCCAGTGAATGTGCGTCAAGTATATGCCCAAACCGAGGCCCAAACATTGTTATTACTCTCCTGGGCATCATGGGCGTGAGAAACGGCTTCGGATAGTTTTGGCGGTTTTTCTTCAAACTCTTTCGTGAAATTCACTTTCCCGCCCTTGCCATCATAAGGACCTATGAGTAGATAGAAAAAAAACCTCATGGAATGTTTAAAAAAAGGTGGAGTGGGTCGTTTCATAGCAATGCAATGGGTAGTATTATATACAGGGTAATTTTTGTAAAAGAGCCCACCGCAGATTTCTCGCTGCAAAATTTTTTTTCCAGGAAAATGCCGAAACAGGTCGATTTTTATTTTGAGGAAGACATTTAGGACACATTGTCAAATTTCTATTTTCAACCCCTTCGCCCCCACTCCACCCTACTTTAGAATTTCGAATAGCACTACTTATGTTGTGATACATCAAATCGAAGGTGATAAAATTCTTCTTCTGTCAAACATATTTCAATTTTTTTCAAGTCCCTCAACCCTTCTCAAAATTCTCTCATTGTCAATTGAAGGCAATAAGCTTTTCCCCTATTCACTCCCGATTCTTGGCAAATATAGATTTTCTAGCAGAAACAGGTCGATTCTTATTTCGAAGGAGGCATCTTGGACACGTCTCGCCAAATTTTTATCTCCAATACCTTCGCCTTCGAAAGTAATGAAATTCGCTTTCTGTAAAAAATAATTGTAAAATGTGATTTTTTGGGTATAGGACAAGACTATAGGTAACTATAAAAAACTTTACTTGATGATCGACGTTTCGAGTTTATTTTAACTCTTTCTCAAGATCATAAAGTGTATAAAATTGAAAAGTTTTGGAAGTTCTTGACACAATTGTGAAAAACTAAAAAAAGTCAGATATATAAAGAGTTCAAATAAACTCGAAACGTCGATCATCAAATGAAGTCTTTTACACCTAGTCTTGTCCTATATACTCAAAAAATCACAATATACAATTTTATAAACCACAAAAAAAACCACATGAGTAAAAAATAATTCCAAGTTTTCTAAATCTCCCTCCAACCCTTTTCAAAAATTCTCCTAATTGGGAGGCGAAGGAGTTGGAGATAAAAATTTGGCAAAACGTGTATTGGATATGTCCCCTTCAAAATAAGAATTGATCTGTTTTTTGCTGGAAAATCTATTTCTCAAGAATCGGCAGTTAGTAGGAAAGAAACTTCCCATTATCAACAATGAAAAAATTTTGAGAAGGGTTGGGGGTGGTTCAAAAAATCTCAAAATATGTTTGACAGAAAGAGAATTTCATGGCCTTTGATTTGATGTATCACAACATAGGCAATGCTATTTGAAATTCCAAAGAAGGGTAGAGTGGGGGCGAGTGGTTGAAGATGAAAATTTGATAATGTGTGTCCTAGATGTCCCCCTCAAAATAAAAATCGACCTGTTTTGGCGTTTTCCTGGAATAAAGTTTGACTGCGAGAAATCTGGGGTGGGTCTTTTTCAAAAAATCACCCTGTAAGTATAAAGAATATGCCATGGGCGTGAGGCTGGAAAGTGCATTTTCTTTCGGGTGATTGATCCGCATAATTCATAGTGCATGGTAATAAAGAAGTTTTCCTAAAATCGGTTGACTTGTGTGAAAGTCAATTTGTCGGGCCAAGATGGAAACGAATCGTAAAACCAACCTTACCTTACAATCATTATTGTATAATGGCGTCTTATACCACCTTTTGTTGTTGTTGTTGTTGTTGTTGTTGTTGTTGTTGTTGTTGTTGTTGTTGTTGTTGTTGTTGTTGTTGTTGTTGTTGTTGTTGTTGTTGTTGTTAGTTTGTGTCTGATTAGCAGTCTACAGTCAATGAATATTCACTAGCTATGAATGAAAATGATGGAAAAACAAAACAACACAATGCAGCATCTTTTTGTATATTCTGGAATTAATATATCAGCAGGAAATAATCGTCATTATTCATTATCTGTTTGTAATGGCAGTTCACAATGAATCTGCATGGCAATCCACGTTCATCATCACGTACCACGTATATCACTTCAGCGCATACATGAGAACGCATACCTGCAGAGCGCGGTAATTTCATATTTCAAAACTTCACCATTCAATTATTCAAAATCTATTTTCCGGATTAGAACCAAATTTGGCAGGAAGCAACACAACCAAAGAATTAAATCAATGCTGCAGTTGAAGTTCCCCATCATTCACAAGACGGGCGCTATGAATTTTCAAAATTTGGCGTGGCCGATTTCAGCCAGGTTTGCCTGTTCGCTCGACTTTTGCCCCATTTGATTTCCTCAGCAACCAAACCGGTTAGTTTTTTCACATTGACGTATCTATGTTAAAGTGACAAAATGGTTATGAATGCAGATCTCGGTGTGTTTTCTTGTATCGTTTAAAGCAACAGTGCGCCCCGATCCTTTGTGTCTTCAAGTATCATTTTGAGGGCTCCGTAAACCCCCTTGTGTTTTCTGTAGCTTTAGCAACTTCAATATGCCCATCCCGTTGGCACGTTTAAGCTCTAATGTGTGCAGTTCCCTTGTATAATGCAGTACCAGGGCCCCCTGGTATCTTATTTCTGATGCCGTTCAAAGCCCTGATGGAGCCCCCACTTGTGACTATCAGATTTTGCCGTTTCAGGACAAAGCGACACCCTTGTGTCTCGTTGGGTTGGTTGAATCAAAACGCCAATGAGCTCAAACCAAAGTACATCCTTGTAGCTTTCGAAAGAAACCAAAATGGTCAGAATCCGTCAAGGAATAAACCCACACGGATTGATTTCGCAACGCTTATTTTACCAATATGACTCCGTCCTTAAGAGAAAAAAATAATGTTTTTCATCGGTTTCTTTGCGGCAAAAAGATTCAAGTGACATTATTTTGGAAACTATTTATTGAAACACGAGTTGAAGTTTCAGTACAGCAAAAAATTGCTGGAAATGGTCTCCTCGGTAATCTGAATATCATATTAAAAGTCCCAAAAAATCCTGTGTTTACTTCATCGGTTTTTGACGGCAAAAAGGTATAAGTGTAAGTAACATTGCTTTGGAAACTTCAGTTGAGCAACATACTTGACCTTGAGAGACCTTTCACAATTTTTGTCGGCTATTTCGACAAAGAGGACAGTTCTAAATAAATCAACAGCAGCCTACGTTCTGTTATAAACTGCTGAAGATAATAATTTATGTAGGTAGAAGACTGTTTCATACTTAGCAACGTTCACATCAATAGAACAAACAATGAGAAGTAAGTAAGTAGGGTGGTATCACGAAAAATAAAATGAGAATTCAATGCATATTTTAATAAATAGTTTCCCAAAAGATATCACTTATGCATTTTCGCACTTGAATCAGTTCAATGATATCTTACCACTTTTAATATGTGGTTCAACTGACTAAGAAGCCCATTTTCAGTGATTTTAGCTGTACTGAAGCTTCAACGCATATTTTAATGAACAGTTGCCAGAACGATATCGCTCATGTCCTTTTTTCTGCCAGAGAGCCATGAATCAGTTGAAGTATTTCTCAGTATGTTGTCAAACTGACCGAGTAGAGTAGACCATTTTCAGCGATATCCGACTGTATTGCAGCCTTAACACATATTTTGATCAATCGTTTAAAAAAATGCACTTATAGTTTTTTGCCGCCAAAATACGATGAAGCGGAAATGGGATTTCTTAGGACTGTCATTTTGTTATTCAACTAACCGAGGAGATCATTTTTGGCCATTCCCAGATGTGATGAAACTCCAACGCGTATAGGAGTTGGAGCAGCAATTTATAGTTTCCAATAAAAAGTCACTTATACCTTTCTTTCGTCACAAAACAAGTGGACATGGGATTTCTCAAGACTTTCCAGTATGTTGCTCAACTGACCGAGGAGACTATTTTCAGCAATCTTCAGCTGTATAGCTTCAACGCGTATTTTATTAAATATGTAGTTGGAAAAAAAATGTCACTTATACCTTTCTGCCGCCAAAAAAGGATAAAACGGACATAGGATTTTTTAGGAATTTCAGGATGTTGTTTAACTGACTGAGGAGACCATTTTCACCAATTTTCAGCTGTATCGAAACTTCAACGCGTATTTTATTGAATGTTTTCAAAAAAATAATCACTTACACTTTTCTGCCACCAAAAAATGATGAATAAGCGGACATAGTATTTCTTATGACTTTCAGTAGGTATGCTGTTCAACCGACAAAGGAGACCAATTCCAGAAAATTTCAGCTGTCATCAAACTTCAACACGTATTCTAATCAACAGTTTCCCAAAATTGTCAGTTATACCATTTTGCCGCCAAAACACAATTAAGCGGACATAGGATTTCTCAGGACTTCCAGTATCTATGTGCTCAACTAGCTGAGGAGACTATTTTCAGCGATTTTCAGCTGTATTGAAACTTCAAACGCATATTTTGATAAATAGTTTTCAAAAAAATGTACTTACACCTTCTTTTTGCCGCCAAAAAACTATGAAGCGGACATAGGATTTCTCAGGACTTTCAGTATGTTGCTTAGAGGATAACGTAGAAGGGCTTCACCAATTTTCAGACTCACGTTATTTTTACCAGGTTTTCATGAATTTTGATCTAAAATGCCTGGGCTAGTAATATGATTCAATTCCACAGAGCTCTACTGCGGGCATTTTTATGAAAACTTTGTTTTCAGAACGTTTGAGTCATACCCTGTAATATAGTCCTTACTCTAGAAAAGAGATGTCTACCAAGATTTGACTATACTCTGTACACTCATAGAAAGGACCACCAGATTCCTCCGCTTGAAAAGTAGACCCGAGCGTTACCCGCGAAATTTGATATTCCAGTTAGAAAGAGGTGCTTATTTCCGCTAATCACAGCTAAGTGCTATGGTAATTTTGAATGACACGAGTTTAATACCAGTTTTATTGAATAAGAATTTTTTTTTTTAATGAGGCTCATTTTATTTAACTCAACACTCACAACAGCCGAGCCGACTAAAAATAACATAATAGAGAAATGGAGGTTAGAAATCGTACGTAGGTGTCAAACTCGCTGAATGTAATGCCATTGGCTTGGCGTAGGAATAATTTGCCCGGGTAAGACTACCAACCGAACAAAAGTAATATTAGTTCCAGACGCGCCTATGTTGTTACAGTCTTTGGTGCTTTTATTTGCTATAGGTTACATCACTGAAATTCAAAAAAGTCCGTTCTATCGGTGTACAGACTATAGGAAAATGCGCAGTAGGTTCGGTCGGTCCTTTCTTTCTTTCGCATTGAGTACGATCATTCGTCTCACTCTTCAGCTCAGCGAAGGTTTTTGTTGTATGTTGTGTTGCCTATATTATTATGCTCCAAGCTTCATCGAAATTCGAAAGTAAAAAGAGTACCTAGGTGCATCTAATGCCCGTATTCATAGTCGTTGTCAAGTGCACCTTGTTCAAGTACCACTTTAAATCAGGCTGTAACTAAAGTGCGAGTTCTATTTCATAGACATAACTTCGGCTTTCCTCGAGAAATACTATTTCACGGGAATTGCCATGGCGACTTCAATTCACGATCAGCATAGCAAATCCGTACAAATGGTGGATGCGCTACTGAAACATTGCGAAACTCAATTGCGTCAAGCTCAGTTCATCAGAAGTCAGAACAAGGTGTTTTCATGACAAAACTGAGCAATCTTTTGGCCTTTGGTCGAATTTGCCGTTCCGGTGACTAGAAAATCGCTCAGTTCCGCTTAATAACGCACAGCAAAATGCTCAGATTTATTGCGGAACCGGAAAGCGTTTATTTTCCTCGCGATTTTGAAGTTTCAGAATGTTTTCAATGCAACGAAAACTTGCGGTGGTTTTTGTTGGATAATCTATATTTGTTGGTATAGGAATGGTTTACCCGAGTTAAGTAGAGTTGAGTCAACTATGCGGGAACAAAGTATTCCACTCCGGATCATATTGTCGATGCTTTTGCCACCTTCTTCGGGAATGTATTCTCTAAGCCCACCAAAAACTACAAAACGACTCAACCGGCGCGCCCGGAAGGGGACAACATTACCATCACTGACTTTTCTGAGGATGAGATTCTGCCTGCTATGCGAAGAATGAAGCCCAAACAGTCGACTGGCCCCGATCGAATTCTATACTTCGTAGTTAGGGATTGCGCGGGGGCTTGGGCACGGCCGCTGCTGCATCTTTTCAATCTGTCAGTCGGCTCGTCAACGTTTCCCAGTGATTGGAAGACATCGAAGATAACGCCGGTCCACAAATCAGGTGGATGTAACGAATTACCGTCCAATTGCACTTATATCCGGTTTCGCAAAAGTGTTCGAAAGCTGCATATACAGCCGTATTTACCACTAAGTGAAAAACAGAATATCTACGAGACAACATGGTTTCTTTGAGAGACGCTCAACGGCGACAAATCTGGCATATATCACGCACTACGTAAGCCAGTCCCTGGACGGGGGAGGTCAAGTGGATGCGGTCTATGCAGACTTTGCAAAAGCATTCAACAGAGTGGACCATCATATTCTTCTTTCGAAGCTGACGGCATTCGGATTCCATCAGAATCTTGTGTCTCTTCTGAAGAGTTACCTGTCTGACAGACATTAGTTTGTTGAGTATATGCGCCACAGGTCATTCTCCTACACGGCCACAAGTGGAGTACCGCAAGGTACGAATCTCGCTCCCAAACTGTTTCTAATCTTCATCAACGACATCGTGCGAAGCCTAGAGAGCGAGGTTCTGCTGTTCGCGGATGATGTGAAGATATTTCGTGGTGTTGAGTCCGGTGGTGACTGTGCCCTGCTTCAGGCCGATCTTGACTCTTTGATGGAGTGGTGCATGTCTAACAACCTCTCCTTAAACATCGCCAAATGTAGTCAAGTAACATACAGCAGAGCAAGAAATCCCATACACTACAATTACAAACTTGGTGCCGAAGAGTTGCGACGATGCACTGAGGTCAGGGATCTTGGTGTGCTCTTTGACTCCACACTGTCGTTCGTGGGACACATGGATGCGATCACTGCCGCTGCGTCAAGGACGGTAGGCTTCATATACAGAAATTGCCGTGAATTTCCGGGTACCACAGCATTGACCACCATGTACAAGACCCTCGTCAGGCCAAAGCTTGAGTACTGCTCCATTATATGGTCTCCACACTACGAGAAATACACCAATCAATTAGAGTCCATCCAAAGAAGATTCCTGAAGTTTGTCCACTGCCGCGTGACTGGGGTCTATCCTGAGAGGGGCCATCCGCACGACCAGCTCCTGGAGATGTTCGGTTTCGATTCTCTGTCCCAGCGGCGAGATATGTTTGATGCTATATTTTTGTACAACTTATGCAATAACGTTGTAGACGCTCCCGCTTTGCTAAAATGCATAATGTTTCGTGTACCACGTCTTGAATCGAGGCATGCAGCTCTCTTCCAAGTTCCGATCGCCAGAACGAATATCCTGCGTGCTTCCCCGATTTACAGAAGCTGTCAACTTATTCAACTTATCAACCAAGTGTTGACGAAGAAAAATTCCACTCGATTGGATATACACGATGCAAATGTGACTTCTTTTAAACGTCATTTCCAAATTTTTAACTGTATCGTCTTGATGTTTATGTTATGTTTAATGTTTTATACACCTCTATTTTCTGTGTAACTGGATCTTAAATCTGTACGGAAATAAATATATGAATTAAGTAGGTAGGTATAGAACTTCGTACCTGAAGGCAACATTATGGTACTTATACATGGTAACTATATACTTATACATGTAATACTTATGTATATGTATGCAAGTACCTACATGGCCTCCCTGGCTATAACAAAATGCAATAATTCAGAGTTCGCGTATATTCTGCTGCGCTCCCGAAGCATCGCAGCTCTCGAACATTCCAGAACCACTGCTTCGAATATACCGATTCTTCCTTTTGTCTCCTAGTATAGGCGCTGTCCTTGTAGAAAATCATGCAGTTCATATAGAAGATTTTTTATTTTTCAATCCCATTTCTTCCTGTTCTAGAACAAGAATCTCCAGTTATTCTCTTACTCCAAAGACGCTTCTTCTTCTGTTCTTCTGAATGCTACTTTTCTCATTCTCCATTTTCAACATATGTACTTCTTTCCCTATAGCTGCATCATTCTAGCTAACGCGATTTTTACTTCAGGTTCCCAGATAAACTATATCCTGGAATTTTTCAAACTTTCTGTAGTCGCGAACCGAATCTCTACCAATTATTTCGCTTCTGGTACCAATACATGTTACGAATGGGTGTTTCCAGGTAACTTTCGGGTATCTATCCCTAAACTGGAAGGCCAACACAATGAAAACAATTGTATTGAAACATGGTATTCAACTTCCAGGCCAAGTTATCTGGGAGATGGAAATACCGGCCCTAAGTATAGGTATGTATCACTATACTTGGCTCCGCTCTCTGTTGTTCGCGATAGAGTGTTTCTTTGTACAGGAATATGGCGGACTTCTTCCAGAAAAGCTTGGAAGGTTCTCGTTGTTTCCATTTAGGAAGATTCTACCTGTATACCTATTACCTACGCAAGAGCTCTAGAAAAGTCGGTTGACTTCGCGAATATTCCAGCCGACCCTCGATGTACAGCTCCTCCGCCAATTGTGCAGGTGTACGTATCTTATTCGCGCGTCGTGATCTCTAGGGTTTTGTAGCATTATTTCTTTTTGTCAAACGTAGTAGTAGCCTGAGGTATTTTGCTTCTGGTAATTGATGCCTAACAACAATCTGTCTTTATTACCTATTTGGCAAGCATGGGGACTATATCTACCTACGTTTTATAATAAAGTAATCACAGCACATCGCTTTGTACCAGAAGGGCCGAACAGATCTGAAAATTTTTAATTTGACGCAAATAAAATCCTTGAGAAAATCCGTAACAAAATCCAGATAATCACAGGAGGAATGTAAATGTAAATATATACGGGTCAATTAATCCAGTTATGGGGTGAATGTGAGAGCTAAAATCAGATTAAACCTACTCCACTGTAGGTACTGTGTCCACAGTCATATAACATAATCGATCTAGATTAGATCTCATAAAAGTTGACATCGCAATAAAAAAAAGGCAGAAGCAGAGGTAGAAGTCGTAGGTAGTACAAGTGGATAATTACCTAGTGCAGAAAAATCGTTCGGATCACCAAGCGGAGCACGTTTACACTGACCATTCCGTAAATCATCCGACTGATTTCCATTGTTATTAAAGGGTTTACAACCCCATTTAAGTCCGTAACAGGTGCGCACCATCGTTAAGGTGAAATTACTTATTAACACACGTTTTAAGTTTACGCGGCTATTTATAAAAACGGTTTGTTTAAATAGATAAACGATCGATGTAAATGGCCAACAACTATCAGGACCGAAAACAATGAGAAAGTGCCTATAATTTTGCCATCGTCAGTGGAAAAAAATGAATCACGTGCATTTTTGCGAAATGGGGTGAAATGACTGGGGGAACTGAAATCAAACTGATGGCGAAAGAGCGCCAGGTGGTGAGCTTCCACCTACGTAAACATGCTATATCGTCGACAAATTATCGACAAAACTGGGATTGTGGGACAGGGAGGAATTCCAACCCAGTAGTCTTATAAAGACACGCAGCATGCAATCTTATAAGTTCTAGTAGAAATTGTGTAGTCCAATCAATAATCATAAATTTGCGTTGGTGGTTGAATTTTGCATTGCCGACCTAGTTGTATACCTACCTACCTAGGAAAGGAATGCCCCGCCAATTTATTGCAATCCAGTTTTCATTACAGTTGAAAATATGTCATTTTTATTATGTTTTAATCAATATATCACAATATTTCACCAATAAATTGTGATACGAAATGTTGTTCACTCATAGTCAATGAGTATTTTCCTATCTTTTTGGCAGAGACACTTTTTGCCTTTTTGGATTAGTTTGTGGTTTTCATCAGGGTTTCGGGTGTTTATTTGGTGGCCTACCCATTAGGGGCAACGAATTTGCTCACCACGGACTAGTTTCGCTTTGGGATAGCAGATAGCGCCACACTCTTATTTGACATATGATTGACTTTGACATTTCATTTTGACGTTTTGCGTCACTTTACCCGGCAAAAGTTGCACAGTTTTGTTTATTACTGTTTTTATTATTTATACATAACATTTTGTATTTGCAGAGAACATTGTAATGTGAGTGCAACTTTTTTTCTGTGAAAATTGTTTATAAATACTAAATATTCATATTAGAGAGTCCCAAGAATCCCAAGATAACAACTTAACCTTAATTTTTTTTATAGAAGCATGGGGGATCTAGCAGATATTCTGCAAGAGGCAGAGAAAATCACCGTCGATATCGAAGGCAGCAAAGAACTGCCCAGAGTCGACCGGTCGATAAGACAAGTGCTTGAAGCATCCTCCGATTTGTACACTCGGGTCGCACAAAGTGGCTCTAAAGACATCCAAGCGTACGTTTTACATCGCCCCTAATGCCAGGCCAGAACTACATGTTTGTATTACAGAAATCTTTTACTGGGCTCCAAAGGCGTTGATCTGCCCAAAATAATCCAAAAACTAGAGACCATCAGTACCAAGCGAACGTTAGAGTCGATAGAGCCAGTTGAAGATGTCATTATAGAAGGTATACTCGAAAACGAAATCCAAAATCGCATATTGAGCGTGTTTGAAGATGGATACAATAAAGTAAGTTTAAATTTGAAAAAGTGGAAATTCGAGTGACGTTCTGACACGAGTTTTGATTTTAGTGTATGAAATCAATTTCGGATTGCTCCTGGGAGCATCAAGCCGGCGAATGGAAGCAAGAGAAGCGCAAAATATTGAACTCCATGAGCGGAGCTTCGGGGGCTTTTGTCGAAGTTGCCAGGCACTCTGCTGTCTTCATTGAAAAACCGGTAGCTGTGGCGCCACATTTGGGTGTCTCCGAAACGTTATATGTCTCCAAAGTTATGGAGAACAACTATGCACTCAATCGCAGCATGCAAAGGCCCAACTTCATCAAGAGCTTCACTGAAGTTGCAAATGAACTGAAGGATTCTGTGAGTTTTTTATTGAAAAACGAGTCGTAATAAGTTATACAGTAATATACCGGGTGATCATTTCGAAAGTATCCACCAGTAATTACTCCTGATTCGTAATGAATATTTCTTTGAACAAAAACAGGTCCCTTTTTAAATAGAAGGAAACATCTGAAACATACATTGGCGAATTTTGAATTTCCATCTTCAAACTTTTTCGCCCCCACCCATCTAACTGTGTAACCCCAAATGGGCACCACCTACTCTGTGATAATCAAACTAAAAGAGATTTAATTCTTTTTCTGGAACGAATATTTTTGAAATTTCACCTCCTCTTCTTTCTAAAATTCTAAGTGCTCAATTTAGAGGATTTTTGACTTCTCAATTCTTTTCAATGTAGTCAACGTCATCTTGCATAGCATTGAAGGAGAGAATTTTCAGTGGAAAAAGTGCTACCCAAATTTGAACTCAGACAACTAATTAAATATGTAATACTTTGTATAACATCCATTATTTTGTATGAATTTTTCTTTGTAATGAGAAACTGGATAAATGAAAAACTAGATGTCCAGCAACGTTTCGGTCCCAGAGTGCACCTTCTTCAGGCTAGAAATTATATTTATTGTAAGATACATGAGTTGAGGCTGTATATGCAGGGTATCAATATTTCTCTCTCAAAAATAAAGATAAAGAGATATAGAAATTTTGATGGGATTCCATCAAATGTTTGTCCACCTTGTTTCTGTTTGGATTACCCCACATTTTTTTAGAAGCCGAATAGCCCTAATACACTGAAAAGTTTCTGAAGGATTGCTGGGACATTTTTTGACAAACGAAAAGTTATCAACTGTTTTATGATTTTGAGAGACGTAGAAAATTGAATACAGAGCCGTTTTTTGAAAAAAGTTGTCAACAAAAAAGGAGAAAATTTTTTTTTCACATCATTGAAAAAACGCTTTGTATCACATTTTTTAATACCCCCAGTACACCGTATAAAAAAATTGAGTAGAAACTCCTTCAAAGAGAAATAGACGGGCAATGCTATTGAATTTTCAATTTTTTTTTCAATTTTGTTTTTCGAAAAATTGGAAACTGGATAGCAACGCCCATACATCTTTATTCAAGAAAGTCGCACACCGAATTTCAGCTTCCTGTTTTCAAAGAAAAGGTACCAAAAATGGTTTCCCGTAAACATGAAAAAGTGAATTTTAGTAGAAATCAGTTTTGGTACTGAAGCGTCCAGCTTAAAATCCGGAAGGGGAGTTATAATTTGGGATAAATTTGTCTTGGTTTAGGAATGCGAGTATAGCGATATAATAATAATAATAATAATAATAAAACACCTTTATTTACAATTGCATAGCAGCGGAGTTTAGCTAGCGCTATTCTTCCACTCAACTGCTATACAACGACCAAAATACAGTGTCTGGGAGAGTATTGATAGATGGAGTTGAACACAATCGTTGATTAATATAAATAAAATCCAAATAGCAACAGACCAGAGATACAACACAATACACAAACTACATACCGGGTGATCATTTGAAAACTATCCACCTGCAATAACTCCCGATTCCTAGTGAGAATGTCTTCGAGCAAAAACAGGTCGATTTTTATATCAAGGGGGACATCTAAAACATACATTAGCGATTTTCTATCTTCAGCCCCCTCGCCCCCACCTACCCCAACTTTGAAATTTTAAATGACACTACCTCTTTTGCGATACATTCAATTAATCAGTATCAAATTCTTCTTCTGAAAAAATATCTCTAAAATTTTCAACCCCACCCCTCTTCCCCCCTAAATTCTTTGAGTATCCGATTAAATATTCTTGACCTCTCAATTCTCTTCAATGCAGTCAACGTCATCCTGCACAGCATCGAAAGAGAAAATTTTCTATGGAAAAAGTGCCACTCAAATTCACCCTTTCGCTCCCCCTTCCTCACCTTAGAAATCTACAATGACAATACCTACTTTGTAATACATAAAATTGAAGGGAATTGAATTCTCTCCCTGAGCACAATTTTTTCGAAATTTTTAAAGCCCCCCGTTTTCCTACTAAAATACTTCAAATGTCCAGTTAAATGGGGGAGGGGTTGAAAATTTCAAAAAAATTGTTTTTAGAAAGAATTCAATTTCCTTTTATTTGATGTATCACAATGTGGGTGGTATTTTGTTAAATTTTGAAGTTGAGGTGTTCAACTGAGGTTGTGAAGTTCACTTTTTTCACCGAAAATTCTCTTCTTTGAAGCTATTCAGGATGGTGCTGACTAAACTGAAGAGAATTAAGGGGTCCAGAATATTGAGAAGGACACTCAGAGAATTTTTAGGGAGAAGGGGGGTAGAGTTAAAATTTTTGAAAATATCTTTTTCAAAAAGTGAATTCAATTTTCTTCAATTTGATGTATCGCAAGGTAGGTAGTGTCATTTGAAATTTCATTTTTGGGATGGGTGGGGACGAGGGGGCTGAAGATAGAAATTTGCCAATGTATGTTTTAGATGTCCCCCTCGATATAAAAATCGGCCTGTTTTTGCTCGAAGAAATATTGACTAGGAATCGGGAGTTATTGCAGGTGGATAGTTTTCAAATGATCACCCGGTATATATACCGCCTGGTTTCGGGTGACACAGCACACCGGTTCATGAGGGAAAGGGCCAACACATGAACGGATGTGTTGGCTGGGGAAGATTTTATTTGTCGTGACGTAATAATTAACAATAGCGCATAGTTAGTTATTCACAATGGGGTACTTGCCTAATTTTTTTTTATTGGCTTAATCGATAGTATGGTTAAAAATAATGTACCCGTATTTTTTCTTTTTCCTAAATTCCCAAAATTGCGGCCGCAATGCGTGTTTTAAAAATATATTTGTGACGTCACAAATATATTAGATATAGAACATAAAAGGACTCTTTTTCCTCGTTGGGTTGGCAATGATATAACGTCGCCAAGGTGCCGTTTTCAAACAACAAGATCTGAGTCTGACTGACAACGTCAAACCGCCGACCGTAATTTCTTCCTGTGCCCTTTTTTTTGCCTTTGACTGCTTTTATCGAGGCTTTGATCTACGCGGTAAGTACCTACTCATTTTGTTCATTCCTTGTTCAACCTAACTAGTCTCTTTCTTTAGTCTTCAGTGCTGTCCACCTAAAAGCCTTTCGCATGTTTGTCACCCGTGCTCTGACCTGGCTGACCCTCGGCTCCATTTCGGACATCAGTGTTCCTGCTCCCCACATTTTATTTGGAGATCCATCGCGTCCTTCCCACATGGATTTCTTGTAGCTCTAGAGTATTACCTATCCGGAATTGTATGCTAATGATGAACCTATAAAAGCTCACTGTTCATTTTCAGCCTCTTATTCCTGTGCTATTGGTGATCCTCCAGATTTTCCCCTCGAAATAAATTATCTCGACTAAGACAGTGTTATAAGAGGTTTCTGGAGTCAGTTTCTTCGAAACCTTGTTCGACTTTATTGTCTAAATGCTCATGGTAAGAGAATTCGATAGGAAACCGGTTTTGCGATACCATGTTCAAAATGACAGTGTCACAGTGACGTCCCTGACATTCTTGATTATTTCATTGTCACACAGTCAGACCAACCCCACTCAAAATCCCTGTCCTGGCGCGAAGCTTTTAGGAGGATTTTTCAAATTCGTTTTTTTCTGTAGAAAACGACGGGATTTTTGTGAAATTCTCAGTAGAGTCCCCTTATCACTCATACAAGCAATCAAAAGTATTTCCAGCTAAATCTATTCCATTGGCAAGTACCCCATTGTCGTGCATCAGTGACAAGAGAAGAAAGCAACCAGGCAAGTCAATCCTCCTTTGTAATCAAATGATAATTGTTTAATGGGGTTCAAGTAATTGGGTTTGGGTTTATAAACGTTAGTAAGTTTGGTTCTTGGTATTTCGCCCATATGAACAGGTAACAGCCATAGGAAGCGTCAAACCGATTCAGTACCCTGCAATTGGTGTGAGCTTTTGAATACCTTGTTTTCAGCTACCTTCAAGACACCAGAAAAATGGTGAAAGCTGCAACAACCCTTCTATAAAGTGACATAGTTTCCGACAGGTGTGACTCTAGGTCCTATTGGCTTATAAAAAAGCGCTAGATACATATATTCAGCACGTCTGGACTAGTTAAGATATCGCGATAACCTTTCTCCATGAAATATAAAGGTTCAACCCTTTCTCAGTGACAAAGGGATTCCAGGGCATTCAGGTCGCGTTCTTCAACTCCCACTGAACCACTTGATATGTGTCAAGGAGCCCAAGGAGCCAATTTTTCATCCAGGAAAAATTATCTGCCAGACAGCGAAAAGTAATTTAATATACCAGGTTAATTAATAAGAGGCTCACAGCGATACACTTACACCTGATTGCAGATTTGAGTGGAGTGATATAACCCAACGTGAAACTGAGCTGCTGGATAAAAACTACAGCACCAGCCGGATATAAATTTATTAAACTAAACACTCAACTTGTATGTAAATTATTTGATCGATAATTGAAATTATGGCTATAATTTCGAAATACCAAGACAATACTCAATGAACAATAATCGCTCTCCAAGTACAACTGAATAATGTGAATTTCTTTTCGTACAAATGAAAATGGGCTAGAAAGAAGAAAGGGTTAAACTAAAAATCGACGAGGTATTAATTAATTATGCAAGGAATTGAGACTCAAGTACGTTATGAATTTTAGCTCACCAATAGCCCTGCAAATTAGGAAGAATACGGAACGGAAATAAATTGGAAAAGTGGAAGTAATTAGGCGCAGGTTTTCGCACGTTTTTAGGATGTACTTTTATCTTTCAGAAACCGAATGTAAATTGTCTCAACTAATTCCTATCGTTAGCCGGTTTCCGCACGACTGGCAAGGTTAACTAAATTAAATTGGCGATGATTGATTAGTTCGTTATAAAGATGAGGTGTGGTGTTAAATGACTTTGTTTATTTTTCAACATTGATTTAAATCATCCTCTTTCAAAGAACCTGAGGTACTCGCATGGTTGGGGGGGGGGGGAGGGAGTTAAGGGAGTTGGAAATTTATTAAACTGATTCAGGTGAACGAATTGAAAAACTACGGCACAACAAAATACACAACGTAGGGTCAATAATGGTATCACAGTTGATTAATTAGGGTCAAAGATGGCTTCCTTACAGTAACTTTTTTTTGCATAGAAAGTTCAAATTTGGTATATGACGTACTTGAATAAAGATGCATGGGCGTTACTATCTAGTTTTCAAAAATTCCAAAAAACAAAATCAAAATTTGAAATTTTTTGAAATGTCAATAGCATTTCCCCTACATTTCACTTTGAAGCAGTTTCTGCTTCAAGAAAAAATTGAAAACGATTCATGTCAACAAGTTTTCTAGTCACATCAGAAACCCCTTAAGGAGAGGCCCCTCAAATTTCAGAGTAGGTATACAAAACATTTTTTTAACCTTCAATCTAATGAGGTAAATACGTGGTAAAATATAAAGGTATATTATTTTTATATATCAATAAATATTCTTTCTAGCCTGAAGAAGGTACACTCTAGCACCGAACATAGAAAAATCTGACAACTAATTTGTTGCGCATTTCGTGCTGAACTTTTCTCCGTTATAAAAGTCTTCGAGTCTTCTAATTGTGTATTTAGATATCTCTGACCGTTACTCCATCAAAACAGGGACCACCTGACTTAACGCCTCCGCACTGATGATCTCTCACTAGGGGCGAAACACGTTTTGGAACGAACACGCGAACACGTGGAGTTCTGGTCTAGTGGTCCGATGTTGTGGCAATCTGAGAGAGAGCTCTGTTTGTTTAGAAATGTGGGTTCGCTTTGGCCATAAGAGTCGCATTCATTTGCTTTTTGTTCTTCGTTACATTGCTTTACTGGATTTGAGTATTTGAGTGTACACTATCACCATCGATACTCCTTGCGACGGCTTGGCAGAGATTCAGAGATGGGCGAAATAATTAATAATAATAAATAATAATAATTCCATTATTCACGCGAAAATAATTAGACTAATGATTAATTATCGATTTGAAGATGATTAGTCTTGACCGAGGGGGAAATTACGGTCACACTTATAGACAATGCTTATAGTTTCTTTGCAGTTGAATTGTTCACGTCGTACTACTCTACTATGCGGTACCCATCTTAAGCCACTCGCAACATTGTTTTGTTGGTGTCCTAAGTCACTGTACCCAGTACTTAATCTAATTTATCATTGAAGTGATGTAGGCAACCAACAATACAACAACATCCAGAAACTGAACCTCTTCATATTTGAACGTGTTGTTCCTTCTTATTTTTCTTTTTTTTTGCAAAAATATTCTTGAAACATGATCACCAGCATTCGCTTAAACTCAAGTGCCTGTAAATACTAAAAATATATCTGATTATGAAAAAAAAGCTTTCGAACACATCAAACATAACTTGATTCTTGATTGGTTTTGCTTGATATGTTTTCAACCTTGTCAGTTGATTTGAAAAGTGTTGGTTATCTATATATTTTCGACTTCAAATTGGGAATAATCAATGTATTGGGACTAAACAGTTCCATATTGGCAGTAAACCACTTCAAATTGAGATTGATGATCAATTCAATCTGGAGAATAAATAATAAATAATCTGGAACAGTGTATTTTGAGATAGAGATGGAGTACTTCTTCGACTGAGTAATGGCAAGGAGAATAATTTTATGAACATTACCTCTCTTCTCAGAACTGAATTTATGATGCTGTCAGTTTGAAATTGTTTAGTACTCAACAGTTCAGAATTGACTGGTTTGAAATCGATTAAACATATTCCCAGTTTGAAATTATAGTCCCAATTTGAAGTTGAAACTATACAGAATGAGTCATTGATATGGGCGAGCTCAAATTCACCTACGCTGTCAATGATATCGAAATGAACCAAACGGCACTGCAAACGGGAGGTCAAAGTGCAGTTTGTAAAATTATTCTGCTCTATACAGGATGCCCCATTTTTGTTAAGCGCCAAGGAAAATCTAGCAATTTTTCCCTCAGGGCCATGATGGTTCCTCGTAAGATTATCATACTTGCAAGTGTTTCAAAGCTGTTTTTTATATTTTCTCCAAAATTTGACTTTTTCCTAGCCAAAAAAATGACGGCGGACACCGGTATCCTCCGTGGCCCCGTGAAGGTTATGGCGGACACCGGTGTCCGCCCTGGCCAGGGGGAACCGTCATTTCCGAGCGGACACGATGTATCCTGGTGACCGCCAATACTTTTATATGTACTTACTCGAGTACTTACTACAAGAAAAAGCTGGAGGGCATAATCAGTAAAAATAATGTCTAGAAAGTTACCACATATTGCCAACATTGCGAAAAAATCCAAGGTTTTGCCTCTAGTGTTTCAACAATTTTCACAACAAATAGTGTTTTCATCGAATTCTACAAGTTTCAATTATTGTATTTTTGTATTTGTGTTATATTACCCACTTTTTGACCAACTCGTATTTGCTTATTACTCGTATGAAAACTTTGAAAACATTGTGAAGGTTTTTGATAATAAAATTCATTCTTAGTCAAAAAACGTAGGTACAAGAAGCCTGCTGCCGGCGTTAGTTTGTGCAGGGCCATAGCGGACACAATACAGCGTTGTTCCTCACATGAGTGTGTCTGCTTGGCGTGGCTGGTTCGGCAAATATAGAAAAGTCGGGCGGACACCGGTGTCCGCCATGGCCCAGCAAAACGGAGGCCCAGCGGACACCGGTGACCGCCATGGCGCTTAACTTTAAACCAGTTTTTTCAAATGGCATCCCCTCTATATTTTCACATATTTGGATTCGCCCTTTGTCAGGCATTACAAATTCGTTTAGTTTTTGCAATTTGCTTCAACCGTTCAGAAGTTTCTAGAAACTAATGCGTTTGTCGGCACTTACTAAAAAAATCGCAAGGCACTTGGTTTTCATTTCAGGATATCAAGTTGGGACTTTGCCTATGTCTAAACAATAGCCTAGGGTATCTTTTGGTGGTAAGGTCGCCTATTTCCGTTTTGGCATCACCTTGCTGTGACACATTGATTTGGATAAATTTTGAAGGGCCATAACTTAATTTTTTTGAATAGCACCCCCTGTTTTTCATTTCTCATTGGTATCAAGCGTCCCATTTCACATATTTTTCATATTATATGTTTTTTCTCAAAAGTTGATATTTTGGAAGATATTTCAGATTTTTTGAAAAATGAGCACAAATTTCATCGACCTGACTTTGCCGTTGCTTCATTGGGCCGCCTAACCTGGATGCGTCCGTTCTGATGAGCCCCCCGAATAGGGGCGAAACACGCGTCTAAAGTTTTGGTTTTATGGTCCGATGTTGTGGCAGTCTGAGAACTCCGTTTATCAAAAACTGTCGGTCCGTTGAGTCTGCCCTGACCCTAAGCCTAAGATGCGCATTCATTTGTATTTCGTTCTTTGTAAAAAAAGTCCAATTTTCTCGAATTTGTACTTTTGAACTTGAAAACAGTATAGCTACTTGAGAGATTTGATATCTTGTTGAAATTAAAAATTTCACGTTCCAGAAAGTAAAAGACATGTGGGAAATAATCCGGTACATGACGACCCTGCCGCCGTTTCCTCAAGCCGAAGATCAAGTGAAGATCAGAAACTCGGCTCCGGTCATAAACGCCCTGGTCAGACAGGGAAAAAAATACCTCGAAGATCGCTACAAAACCTACATGAGCAACATCATCAACGAAAATCTCCAGTCGGCGATGCTGGGCGGCGTCCCCGGAACCTATCCCCTGGTCCGCAGCTACGTCGGCGTGCGCCTCCAAGGCGAATACACCGGTCTCAAGGACGACAAAATCGACGGACGACCGCTGTGGCCCATGGTCTACTATTGCATCAGGAGCGGTGACCTCTCGGCGGCCGTCTATTGCCTCAAGAAACGGAGCGACAGAGAATTCCAGGACATAATTGCGATCCTCGAAGCCAAAGTCAACGATGCCGATCCCGCCGAAATCCAGAAGCTAGAGGACAACATCCGGTACACTTATCGGCGGTTCATCCGCAACGAAACCGATCCGTTCAAGAGGATCGTGTGTGCCGTGCTGGGCTGCTGCGATGTCGTCGACGAGCATTCGGACGTCGCCAGGACTGCCGACGATTATCTGTGGCTGAAGCTCAGTCTCGTTCGTGTTGATTACGAAAAAGACGACCACATTAAGTACACCGATTTACAGGTCAGTAGCTCTTTCATTCAAGATTATGTTTTCAGTTTTTATCAATCCTTTCACTTTATGGTGGTTTTTTGTTTGTTTTAGCGTATGATTTTGGAAGAATACGGCGAGACACACTACGATGCCATGAATCAACCGCATTTGTACTTCCAAGTGCTGGCTTTGACTGGCCAGTTTGAGGCCGCCATCGAGTTTTTGGCTCGAATTGAACGCTACAAAGTCCACGGAGTTCACATGGCAATTGCTTTGAACGAGATGTATTTGTTGGCCGGCACGCGGGACAGCACTTCACCACTCAGTAAGTCTTTCTTGATTTTTTGTAAAACCGGCAATAACCCCATCTTGAAAATAGTAGCACGAGAGGAATGGTAGAAATCACAATAGTACATGAAATTGACTCTGGTATTAACAGTATAACAGAGAAGAAACAGTTCAGGGGTGCGGTTCTCGAGTTATTCGAATGACTTTTCGTATACGAATCTCCTTGGCTCCGTGTGCATTTGGGCTGTCGGAAAAACCATTCGAACACGCTTGAGAATTCCACCCCGGGTGGGCATAATTCTAAGACTGAAAGCCATATTACTGCGGAACAACAAAACTTCACCAACTATTTACTATATAGCTCTGAAACGATGACAGATAAACAGGAGAAATGAATCCCCAGGGAATCAAACTTCCCTGGGGCGTGCGTATGGTCCTTGAAGAGGGTCCCTGTCCTCGACCCGGCAAGCAGAAAGAGGGGTAGGTACACCTTTTTTGGCAGAGTCAAGATAGTACTGCCGGCACACAATAAGTACGGTACGGGGGTCTACAATTTCAGGTGGGCAGATACAGGTTTGTTACTTGTCAGCGGGTGGCAGTCCTTACTTGAAAACAAAAATACAACGTGCAACTGGGCTTATAGACCATTTCTACTGACGTTACATAGCTCCGCCTTGAACAGCTAATCGGGGGCAACGTCAGTCAAATGTGCGTATGTCACAGAGACTACGTCAGTTAGAGGCGTATTCGCCCCGTGCGAAGTACAGAGTGGGGGTAACGAAACCGATCACAGCGCTTCATGTGGACAAAAAGAGCAACGTTGATGGCTCGGCGCTGCTTGATTGGGCTGTCAATTTTCTGATGTTTGATACCATTGATGTAAATTTGACAGTGGAAATAATTGAAATAATTAAGAACCATGGGTCACAACAGATGCCACGTGGTTGACTGACAATTTGTCAATGACAAAGTCTATGTTGACAAAGCACTTAACCACAATATAATGACAGTCCAGGCCAGCGATCTGTCGTTTATGACAGTTCAGCCATCTGTAATTTATGACATGAGTGACGTTTTGCGCCTACAAAGTTGCGTACGCTAGGTGACGCTGGCGTCGTGCACGGGGCGAATAGACAATAGACCATTTCCACATGACGTCACACGCACGTGTCGAACGGCTGATTCGGGGCAACGTCAAACATGATGTCAACTATACGTGCCAGTTTGTCAAAACATTGTCACACTAGTGACTTTCACACACCGACATCAACCAAGGAGGTTATACACTGACTGACGGATTGACATACTACCAATCTGACTGACGCACATGACTGACGTAGCCCACGTGCCCCATGACAGATAACGCAGATCTGACTGACGTTGCCCCGAATCAGCTGTTCAAGACGGAGCTGCGTGACGTCAGTGGAAATGGTCTATACAAATAGAAAAGACCATATGTCGTCACGGATTTTTATGGTTGCATAGGAACCAGGCGAGTCCATCATTCAAAAAAAGGTTGGCTGATTTTTGATGCCCCAATATCCGTGACGACGGTGGTGATAACATATGGTCTTCTCTATTTGTATTGCCTATACTATGTAGTGTGCCAGTCTGTCAGTTGGTGTATGAAAGTCACTGGTAAGCAATTGATTGTATTGAGTATTTTTATTGCCCTTATACGATCTGATTCCCCTTTCAGTATGCACTATGACATTGCACGCGTTGAGCGATTATGCTTGAGGCCCCGGCGTGATCAATCCGTAATTTGGAATTCGGAGATTCGATTGCTTGGATGATTTACATGGGCAACTTCAACAACACACAACATGCACAAAATTCTAGATTCACTCAGTAATACGAGGCGCGCGTGTGGTTTTTATTTACCTGATATGGAATGATCATGATAAACTGAGCTATTCCTTAGTTTCTCCGGCGTGAAATCTACCCGTCGCGAAGTCTTCACCCATAATTCCCTTTGTCTGATCCCGTCCAATAATACACAATCACGCTTGTCTTTGATTTCTTCTTGGAGCAGGCACAACCAAAGACTGCACAACATCTCGTCATCTTTTTCCGTTTTAACAACACTGACACGTTGTAATGTAACGTAGTTTATCCTGGTCACGGCACCATTCTGTAGTGTACCAAGGTCTTGGCACCACCCTGGAGTGTACCCCTCTTTTCGAAGTTCGGCTGTGATCGTCGTTGTTTCTTCCCTTCCCCACGTCGTTCACATTTTACCTACGTTGTGTTGAGTTCTTACTCGAGATGAGAATGTGTCGTTGGGGATGAGGTTTGATTCTTGAATGAAACGCGAAGGAAATGCAAGCAAAATGAATGTTTATTGGAAATCAATGGCAAAGTTTTTGAATGAATTTGTTTCTTTTCTCAAAACACCTACTGACAGTGATAAAATGACACAACAAGAATAAAGAGCAACAAAACACAAACAAGAATGGAACAAGAAAAATCATTACAAATTAGTTAGACAATGCAAGAATTTACAACAATGAAATGAACACAAAATCACATTAACAAAACAAAACAAGGAATCATGAAACAAGTCAAACTGTCAGTTGGTCGCGAAGGAAAAGTGACGTATTCGCTGACAGGCACACATGGGAAGAACACGTCAAAGAAACCCATGCGTATTGCCTGGTTGGTTGCTGAAAAATCCCTTCCCAAATGATCTGAACAAAAGTTAAGTTTGAATGGGTCATGATGAAAAGTGACGGATAAGTCACTCCAGTAATGCATTGATCAAGTCAGCGTGAATCGGTGCTTGAACCTCTTTGAAAGATTGTTTCGTTTACAAGTTATTAACGTAGCAACAAAAGGAAACTTCACGCCCAGCAATTAATGTTACAATTCACTAGCAGAAGGAGTCAAATTGATAGATAAGTGAACAATAAAAAAACTATCGGTAAACAAGTTAATAAATCAGCAAGAAACAAATGATGAGTAATCGTGTAGGTGAATAAACAAGAAACAAATCAGAGATAAACAGGTGGATAAATCAACAAGAGACAGGTGAGAGATAAATAAGTAGACAAGTTGAATTTAGTCATACCTTTGTAAGCAATTGGAAGAAAGAAGTATCTATAGCGCATTCGCCTGAAATTCCCCAGAAGTTACCCATCACAAACCCCACAGATACATACTTACATACAAAACAGAACAATGGTTAGTAAACAGTAATCACATACAGTAAATAACAGTAAATACAAGAAAATCGACTCGAGCCAACCTGTGGCCCTCTCTTCGTCGTTATACATAATTTCCCCCCAAATAAGAAACGGTTAGTAGACTCAACAAGGCAGATTCATACGAGTAGGTGGAACCCCCCCAGGACACGGAGAAGCGGCAAGTCTCTCTTTCCTTCCTTTACTTCCATGTATAACCTGACAATGAACAATGAAATGAGAATGAATCATCAAAAGTACTGTCCTCTACTTAGCGGCTGATTTTTGCGTAGCAGAGTTTCCTTTTGACGCCTTACTGTTTGTGACGTAACTTGTGGAAAAGAAACAATTTATGAAACTTCGAAGTACGCGCGATAGCGCGGCCTTGAGGTCACGTCATGAGTGCGCAAAAAGCACACTCACCAGATTTACGGCTTTTGCCATCAATATTAAGATCATTTGGGAGTAGATAAATAACAAAAACTCAAAGCAGTGCGAAGCACCTTGATTCCAAAGGGGAAAACGGCGGGTTAGCCAAGCCCGTGAAGAACAAAGAGAACAAAGCATTTCGTGTTATGTACAATAATTTTGCGGACAAAATAGGTATCGAAATGCATGATTTGGTGAGTGGGTGGAAGCCAAAATTACGATACAATAATCAAAGAAAGACCGACCTTAAATTAGGAGAAACCGACGCACAGTTGCACTCAAAAATCACGTGTTCTTCACCACAGCTGATTCTCTTCTCCCTCTGGCCGCGGCTGCCGCTCGCCCGGCTCGCCTAGCGCAGCGCCATCTCTCTCTCCCATTGGCAAACGCTACGAACGTCAACAACCGTACCTACTTCTGTTGCTACTACGTAGGTACAAACAAAACAAAGGGGGAATACCACAACGTACAGCTGACATCATGTTGACGTTGCCCCGGATTAGCTGCTCGGCACGTGGGAGTGACGTCACGTATAAATGGTCTATTAAAGGCGCAGTCGCTACAATTACATTGAAAAAACAGACATTCAGCAGCTACGTTTCGAGCGAGCTGGGGGCAACTTCCGCCGATAGGGCGATTGCCGTAGGAGCGCTGGCCGTCGCGATGGTGCTCTCAGGCGGATACAAAGACGTCGGCGATTTTCAGACGGTGAAAGAGGCGATTACTTTCTCAGGTGGACGCAAAGACACCGGCGATTTTCAGAGGGGAAAATGACGAAATCGGTGAAAAATACGTCAGAAGGAACCTCTGCTACATTCTGGGAAAATGTTGAACAGCGTTGACGATTGCCAGGTGTTGTACACTGGCTTTTGACCCAAATCAATTTTTTTTTTGTCAGATAGGACCTTTCAGCTTTGTAGGGCAATATAGTATAAAACCCTACCTGAATCGCCTGCAGGGAGGCGGCAACTCACGAAACACTACTCGCACTTTTCATGGTTCGGCGATGATAACAGAGATTTTTCAACCCTTTCCGACCTTTATACCTGGAGCTCTTTGAAAATTATCACCACGGCAAACAAAACGCCTTTGACGTTTCTTTGGAAGGCTGGAAGTGGCAACACTGCCGACGCTCAGCGCGAAAAACTCTTCATTTTCACCAAGTTGTAGGCATTGGCGTAGCACGGATCGTTGTACCAGTGGCGGGGTGTTGGACGCGACGAATTCCAAATGTAACAACTTCAAGTAAATGAAGGCCACTAAGTTGGGCGCCACTGTACGATTGATACTATAACCTTGTGTTTTTACGGTTTTATTAACAAATAAGATTCAAGGTACAAGTTGTTCGAATCAAGGTCTTTGGATAACTAATCATGTAAAAAAAGCAGCTGAAAAGGAAGAGGAAAAAAAGCTAACCGAGAAAGCGTTGCGCCTTCCAGGTGGTGGTCCGGCAATGTCGGCGTGTTTCACTTCTCTATTTTTAGCATACATTTTGAAAGCCTTCAGCATCAATTTTAATCAATCAATCAATCAATCAACTTTATTGCCCTTGAATTTTACATTATAGTTGCGTTTTTATATGCATTTTTCAGCAGTAAAGTGCAGTTTATGTAACAATACAAATGCAATACAAAATACAATACAAAGTGCAATGAATTACGAAATTATATTATGCGAACTAAATATGAACTTAGATTTTAGGAGTGATATTTCCACTATTCGAAATGCCCACGAAATCGTGCTCCGCAAGTTTCAGTTGACATTGCGATAATTTCTTGAAGAAATAATCAGTGACGTCACTGAATAGAGTCCCTTTACCATCTGAAACAAGGCGAAGAAGTCAGCATTTAGAAATATTTGTATATTCCTCGACTCACGCTGAGTGCCGATTGATAATTGATAGCGAAATCTGCCACAAATTCAAGCCTGATCGGCTGTGCCATTCCTAGCAGAATCATTAAAATCTGTCTTCTATTATGTTTATTGAAATAATACCATTTCATCTCTGCTATGACGTTATATAGTTTAACAGGCTTGAAAAAAAACTCATCTTGACGCTATTTTCCTCACGGGAAAACATTTAGAATTGAAAGAAAATCGAGCGTAAAAACTTTTTAAATAATTTTCCATGCCGTTTTATCCCATCCTTCGTAATTTTTTCGCTCCAGCAACATCATGCGTTCTCGCCTGCGCTCAGTATTTCGTAATTTTCTCATTTTTCACAACACGTCACAAATATTTTGCCAATTTTCTTCCAGCATTGAAGTAGTAATGATGAAAAAATAAAAAAAAAATAATTACTAACATGAACATACCTCATCTTCAACTGCTTGGCCGTTGTAAAACAAATAGCAATATACTAAAAGTACTTGCAGCAAGAATGTCCAGTTGAGAATTTCGCTCTGGGTGGTATGTTGATACACACCCAAGTGGGACTCGTATATCATCAGCACAACTGACATCCCTAAGATGAAACCACTACCCAAATACAAAAGAAAACACGGACCCACCGCTTTGTCGATGGACGATCTTTTCAAGCTGGAAAATGAATCTGTAAACGCAACCTTCGTATAATCAGATCATGAATATACTTCAGGAAAAACTGAAATCGTTGAATGGTGAACACGAGTCTACGGTAAACTTCCATCTGAAAGTCTTCATCGTCAATTAATTCGTCAAATCTGCCAGGGTAATCGTCAATGATTGTTTCCAGATTTACGATGCACAAGCGATATTGCAATATCATGTGCTGAGTTGCGTAAATAAAGAGGAAAATGTGAACCAACATTGAATAAAATAATGGCCCGATCAAAGCTTTGATGCAAAAATTGAAAATGTTGCTGTATTGTGGGTAGTGCTGTTTGACAACGAACATTATCAAATAAAACTCTACGTCGCTGTCATTCGGCAGAAAGTAAAGCACAGTCATATATGCACCCAGAACGAAGAGACCGATAACATACAAATTGGAAATGAGAATAGCTCTTTTGTTTTTTTGTATGAATTCTGGTCCTCCGTTGGTCAGAGCCCATAAATTGAGAACATCAAAATCTTTCAAAATGTTTTCTGTAGCGTTTCTCTTAATTAAAACTGCTATTGCCGCTCCAAATCCCTGTAAATGTGAAAATGTTTACAAAAAAACCTAGATAATCCTATTCACGTTGTAAATTCGGTGATGTCACTTTTTGAAACTTCATCTCTCAAAATCGCACGATCAATTCTAGAAGTGACATTACTAAATTTACAGCATGAATGGGATGTATTCAAAAATCATTATGCACATAAGTTCTTGCGAACAGGAATGGAGCGTATTTCATGAAATATTCAGGATGGACGGAAAATTCGTGAAACTCGAAAATGTAAATAAAAAGTTGAGTAGCAATTGCCGTTTTGAAGATAAAGTGGATAATTCTGAGTTTTAAAACTTCACGGAATAATAATTTTTTTGCCCAGAAGTAATCGCCTGAAAAGTATTTATTGCATTAAGGCCCAATATTAGCATCCCATACCACCTCGTGATTCCTCAACAGTTTTAAACAACGAGTAAACTTGTTGAAACGAAACGGATGATAAAACCCCTGGATAAAACAGAGGTTTGGCCGAAAACCGCCTTGATGGCTGTCTCGTCGTGATCAGGGATCACGTCGTGATATCCGTTTTGATTATTGCGTGTCAAACTGACAAATCTGTTCACCATTCCAACCGGAGTACCTGTTGTTCTAAACTGTTGAAAAATCACGAGGTGTATGAGCTTCCGACTTAGAATATAGCTCCCGGTATAAAAAATCCAGTTGACCGCAGGTCGGGTTTCAACCTCAGGCCTAGAGCGAATTCGGGGGATGCCATTGGCTCAGGCACCCGCCAGCCTTCGGTTGAAATCCAACCGGATATTAATACATACTGGATTTCCGTAATTCCGTTAATTTTCTTTATTTACCTTTCATGGGTTCTTTCTCGTAGAAAGCCATGTTGTCACTTTGAAAACCCAAAAGAGTAATGGCGTTGAACGATTAGGGATAAAAGGGAATAATTAACGCTAAATAGGTACTGGACTTAGTCAAAATGTCATCAAGATTTAGTTCAGTGTAGTCATTAGTTTTATGGGATCAGAGCAGCTGGAGGGCTATCAATAAAATATGAGAATACATTGACATTCGATCGCAAAAAAATCTGCTGTGGCACCACAATATTTTTTTGGCGGTTATCCAAGGACGTCTAGGAAAGTTTTTATGCAAAGCGAAGTCGTTGTCCTTTCGATTGCTGCAGGCTAAGATCAACTCAGAGCGAAGTTTTCCGAAAAATATTGTACTGACCGGGACCCGTGACCCCCCCCCCCCCGTGTTGTGTACATTAACCCTTTTGTTTCCTGGTAATTAGTTTACCAGGAAACAAAAACTGGTCCTCTCGTATTTATCTACGAGAGGACCAAATTAGTCCATTTTCCACACAGAAACAAACAATTCAAATCTCAATGACCTTTATTTAATTTCATTACAGATGGACAAACATGAGTGTTTTGCTCTCGGTGAATCTTATTGTCTGATTATTCATTTTACCGCTTAATTACGCTAGATTAGCAACAATAACATTTAATCTCTATAATAAGTTAACGCCTTCTTCAGCAATAGTTTACACACGTTCCATTACATTTTTAACAACATGGCAAATCCATTATTTTTGGAGTTCCATGTCGTCAGTTGAAACCATACATTCAAACTAGCTAACCTGCTGGTGGTTTGCTACAGGTGTTACGTCATGAGTTAACCCTTTGGGTTTTGGCTGGTTAAAGCCTTTGAATAGACTCATTCGGAGAGAACCTTGGTTCAGATCATGTATCAGGTAGCTTCAAATGACTTGACTTTTTCAAGGTTTGTGTGGGAGACTTCCTCGCGTTTTTTATTTCCTAATTACCGCAAGTTCCGCAATTTCCGCTCTTAGTGCTAGCGCGTCGCGTTGTTTCGGTGACCAGGTGCTGGATCTTTTCAGACGGTTCAGGTTAGTCCAAATCACCTGTTGATTAATCCTTTCGTTTGAGCAATTGGTGCTTTTGTTTCGCATTAGTTCATGGTGCCATCTTATTGCGGTCTTTGTGAAGCCAGAGCGTTCGCTTCGTAAGCTCCTGACGTCACGTTGATGTGTCTGTTTGTTTATTTCGCAACACCGCCTGGTTTAACCCTTTTTCGCGCGTCTAAATCTCACTTTAAATTCTTCTGAGCTTATAACTCTAGCTCACTAACTAATGCTCGTTTAACCTGAAAAAGGGTTGACCGCATCGCGACAAATTCTTACAGCCAAAAAAGAAGACCAACTCCGGCTACCAGCTTATGTACCTTTCTTAATTTCGCTTCCTTCCCCAATTGACACGAGTCCTCTGGCACTGCTCGCGCGAAGAATGAGCAGAGCCATCGAAAACATTTTTCGATAGGCAGATTCCTGTACCCTCAGCGCTACCACTCCTTTGACGAAATTTAAATTTCGGCTGTGAGGCGGCTCACCTAGTAATTGTTTTAATTTAAACACAAACTGCGAATTTTTAATTCATGTGAAATGTAGTCGTTACAATACCCTGAACAAACTAGAAAGCGTAATGATCATTAAGTGAGGGTATAAATTGTGGGTATTACCGAACTATTTTTATTTTTTTTTCTCGCAGTTTACGTTGATCCCATGGATACCAAACCCTACCACCGTCTCAACTTGGCCAGGCTCATCATGATCTACGTCCGAAAATTCGAACTGAGCTGCCCCAACGAGGCCCTCAACTACTTCTTCCTGCTGAGAAACTTCCACAACGACCAAGGCGTCAACTTGTTCAAAATCTGCGCGTGCGATCTCATAATCGAAACGAAAGAATACAAGAAAATCCTGGGAACCGTCCAGCCCAACGGCATCAAGACCAAAGGCCTCATCGACCAGTTCACCACCACCGATGTGACGGCCGAAAGCGTCGCCGAAATGGTCGCCGAAAACTTGGTCAAGAAGGGATTGTTTGAAGAAGCCATCGATGTGTACGACATTGCCAATGTAAGTGTCGACTTGTGTGTCAGTGACGCTCTTTTCAGCCATTTTTATCTTCGTTTGTTTGTTGCAGAATCAAGAAGAAGTCCTGAATTTGTTCTGCACTTTATTGTCTCAAGTGGCACATCTGCAAACCCAGCCGGATTCTTTGAAGGAGCGTTTGTTGGAAAAAGCCAGCGTTTTGAGCGATCGCTACGCCAGAGAAGGATACAAGGCTTCGTCGTCAATCGTCACTTCGTACATCAAGCTGAAGCAGCTTGCCGTTTTCTTTGATCAATACCACGCCAAGCAATTCCCACTGGCAACAAAGGTTATTTATCCTTATTATTATACAGGGGGTCCAGAAAATGGCGGGAAAGATCTCCAGTACGTTGTAAGGGACTGAAGGTCAAAAATGAAAGTCGAAGTTTTTTTAAATATTTTTTCGGAATTCCCAGAAAGATCCTCCACAACGTGCTGCAGAGCTTTTTCGCCATTTTTTGGACACCTGTATACACTTATTCTTGTGTTGGATGAAAGGAGTGTCAGCTACTATCCGCTATGTCCATTCAGTCGAGTAGCGACATCTCGCGGCCAAAAACAAAACAAATAGATTAGATTAGATTAGATTAGATTAGAGGTTTATTTCCAACAGGCCTGAAGCCCAAATACAGGAAATGTGCGCTAAGAACCGAACAGTCACAGGTGAAAGTATACAACATAAAAAATACTAAGATATAAATTTCAACAAAATGTGCTGACGAATATCACAAAAATTATTACAGAAAATATCACAGTCGGAGCAGAGCAGATTTAGACCATTACACATGCTATAAATAGGGCTTCGAATAAGCGCATTGCTCTTGGGCGGATCACAATAAAACAACCTTGTTGATCTGGCGTTCAAACGTGGAACAAAAAAGTTGATCCGCCCAAGAAGCTCCGGACAGTCAATTACATTTTGAATTAAATTATAACAAAATTTGGCATTAGAAATGGCATGTCTTGCCTCAAGGGAATAAAAATCATGTCTAGATAGCAGAGCGCTGTGATCAAATCCTTGAGGAGGATAGGTGCCATCTAGCATGAATGATAGAAACTTTAAAAATCTTCTTTGGACTGACTCAAGTCTGGCAATATGAGTGACATAGATGGGGTACCAAATTAAAGAGGCGTACTCAAGCTTAGATCGTACAAAGCTGCAATACAAAGCCCTCAGACACAAAGCACTTCCAAGCTCCCTGCAGTTGCGATACAAAAAGCCAAGTGTCCTCAGCGACGAGGACACAATGTCGTCAATGTGAATCGAAAAAGAAAAACTGCTGTCAAAAACGACACCCAAATCTCTTGTGACCCCGCTACGCCTAAGAAGCACCGGACCAACCGCATAATCGAAAGAAATCGGGTCAACTTTCCTGGTATAAGTTGCAATCATGCACTTGTCAACATTCAAAGACAAACCGTTCTGGCGACACCATTCCGATACGGAATCAACGCATCGCTGAAGTCTGACACAATCAAGAACCGTATCGACTCTAGAATATATCTTAAGATCGTCAGCAAACAGTAACTTGTTGCAGTCGATCGACATGTCTATATCGTTGATGTAAATTAAAAACAACAATGGACCCCACTTAGCCCCCTGGGCAACCCCAGAAGTTGATATATAGGAACTGGAATTAGTAAAGTGACACGTGACACGCTGAACTCGGTCAAAGAGGTAAGAACGAAACAAGAGCAACAGAGATGGTGAAAACCCAAGTCTGTCTAGCTTGTGCATCAATAAGTTGAGATCTAATTGATCGAATGCTTTAGAAATGTCCGTATACACCACGTCAACCTGGCCTCGGGAGTCCAAAGTCTCGGATACGAACTGTGAGAAACACGCCAGATTTGTAATTGTGGATCTTCCCTCCATGAAACCGTGTTGGAAGGGAGAGATATGTTTTTTCACCTGTGGATAGATTTGATTGTAGAGGATAGTGTCAAAAATCTTGGCGAAGTTGGAAATCAGCGATATTGGACGGTAGTTGTTAAGGACTGAAGGATCGCCCTTCTTCAACACCGGACAGACCTTGGTCCGTTTCCAAGTCTTGGGGTACGCTAAGGTAGTCAGGATTAGATTGAAGATGAATCTCAAAGGATCGGCAAGGACACAAGCACAGTCGCGGACCAGGAAACCGGGCACCATGTCCTCACCCGAAGTCATACCGTTCCCAATCCCTCCGGCAGCCGCCACAACGTCATCCCTAGACACGTAGGCATCATTCAGTTTCGTAAATCGCCACCTGGAGCGCTGATGTCGACTTCTCCCACTTTTTTGACCAATGCACAAAGCGGAATCGCCATGTGCAGTCAGTCGAGTAGCGACATCTAGCGATCGAAAACAAACAAATAGGCATTATTCAGTTTCGTAAATCGCCACCTTGAGTGCTGATGTCGACTCCTCCCACTTTTTTGGCGAACGCACGTAGAGGATACCAAAGTCTTCACGGATGCAATCATAGCGCATTTTCGCAGTAGATACAGATCTACAGATGTGTAGCACTAATGCGGCACTGCGGCAGTAAGTGACCTTGAAGAAAAATAAAAAAAAAACACATTTATACAACAAACAAAATAAAAGATAGCGGGCCGTGAATACTATTTTTGAGCTACCACCAAGTGAACAACGATGCAGATATAAAAGATGCGACGAGGTCTTCGGGTAAGCCACAGTAGATGGCACTCATTTAGCTCTCCCGCATGAACTCGCTGCGCAAAATAAAAAGATTTTCTAAGGCTCGATTGCCTGATATATGCCTGATAGGTGGTATCGAAAATTTTTAGAGTGGAATAAAATGCAAACTCAGTTACTCCAGGGAAAGATCATAATCGGAATTCAAAATATAGATCTAAGCGATTCATTTAGATTTGAATACCAAAAACCAGGTCAGATAGAGACCTTATTTCAGCTTGTCGAACACATTTTACCGGAACTGTCAGATCCTTTTTTTTTGTGATGAAAAATAAGCGACAAGTGCGTGATATTCCAAGTTTGTTTCGGTAAACATGGCTGATTAACAAATAATCGTAAGAAGCTTGTTAAAGGGTGAGGGATACCAGAGACAAATCCGGGGGGGCTACATACTTAGGTAAAAACCTAAGTATATTTCCTTGAGGTACCTATCAGATTCGCATTTTGTTTCACTTTGAAACATTTGATCGATACTGAACTAAAATTTTGTACCATGTTTGTGCACTCGAGCATTACAGAGATATTTATTTGAATCTTGATTTATAAATAAACATTATTTGGTTACAGACACTGAACGATTTACAAATAATTCCAAGGCAAGTGAACGAAGTCGAAGACCGAGTTAGCGCATTCAAGAGATTGAACAAGGACGTTTGCAAAATATTCCCAGACGTTTTGTTGGCTACCATGAACATGCTGTTTGCTGATTACCATAAAATCAAAGAGAATGAATACGTTCCCAGCAGACCTCTGGTTAAAACTGCAGAAAATGTAAGTTAAGATTTTAATTTTAACATAATGAACTTTTGCTTTCAAGTACCTACAAGTGGCCAGTGATATAAAGGCGTCCCGAAATGAGACGGCAATATTTGACTAGCTTGTTCCACATCAAAAAATAGGAAGAAAAGTTCCCATAAACATGGGTCGAATATTGCCCCCTAAGGGAGCTAGAGCCCCTTAAAGGGGGAAACCTGATGATGTTTTTTTGCAAATTTCTCAGAAACTTGCCAAGATAAAATGACGAAATTTGGTTTGACCACTACATGTTATAAGCCTGAGGTAAGGCTGTGAAAAAGGTCTCCACATTTCATCAGGGACGTCCAACAAAGGGAGGACGGGGGATGAATTCAGCTGTCAATCCAAATTTCGTTATTCTATCTTGGCAACTTTTGGAGAAATTTGCAAAAAAAAATCATCAGGTTTCCGCCTTTAAGGGGCCCTAGCTCCCTTAGGGGGCTATGTATTATTCGACCCATGTTTATTGAAACTTTTCTTCCAATTTTTTGACGTAGAATAAGCTGGTCAAATATTGCCGTCTAATTTCGGGACACCTGTATAGCTGATTGGAAGCCCCGTTTTTGAGCGTTATTCCGCTTTTAAAATTATTAATCCAGAGGAGCTTGTGGTGTGGTGGTCAGCGTGTTCGACTACCACTCCAGGGGTCGTGGGTTCGAGTCCCACTGTGAGCGCTCGGATTCTCGTCACTAAAACAGGCTCTTTGATTTAGTTGGAATGCTTGCTAATTGCAAGTGAGTCGCATAGCACGTAAAATACGAACACCTTAAAAATCCCTACCCTGTGTTGGAACACATAGGGGTTCGGCAACAATTCCGGTATAGTGGAGGAAAGCATTCACCGGCGTCGGTGCTAGGTCTCGTTGCGGAAATAGGCCGACGTTGAATAAATAAAATGAAAAAAAAAACATTTCTTGCATTATGTATGTAATGTGTATTGAAAATCAAATTATGAATAACTTTCTATTTCAGCAACTTAGTCATCTCAAGGAACAAGCGAAAATACTGATCAATTTCACAGGATTGTTGCCATACCGAATGCCAGGTGATACCAATAGTAAATTGGTTCAAATGGAAATTTTGATGCATTAGAATTAAGTTAAGCAAAAGTGAAACCCACTATGATTGTATAATTTTATAAGTTACAAACTTAGTCTTTTTTACATAATTAAAAATATTTCCAAAAGAGTTTTACATGTATAATTTGTTTAAAATTTGTATAAACTTACGATATTATGAAATCACTAAAGTCACTGCCGCTTGATGTAGACGTAAGTATATTTCTAGTTTTTGCAATAAAATCAGTAAGCATTTTCAAATTCGCATTTTGAGATCGACAACGACAGGGAAGGGTCACAAGTAGAGCCAAGCTTCATCTGGAACATAACTAGTGAGAAAACGTAACAAGCAAGATGCTTCACTCACAGCTTTGTAGTCTAGAAACTTCTCTTTGAAAGACATAAAATCAGAAAATGTGGCCAGGATTTCGAATATTTCTCCATTCAACTCACTTTGTCTGCTTCTGAAAAAACCGTTCAGCCTTTTTTCCATAAGCAAATCACAAATCGCTGTTTACCGTAATTCTATTTCAAATCTGTGCATGTTGAACTCTGGCACGGATTTGGCTAATTCAGTTTCAATGTATTTTTCAATGGTTGCATTGTATTTCTCGAAAATGTCCATGTACTCAAGCTTGTTCTCTTCGCTGTCGTCGAACTGTTGCCAGTGTTCTTCCATGAAGTTGGCGTGCAGCTTTAAAAAGTCGTCCCTCATCAAAATGTCTTCGATGCACCCTATCACGTCGGCAAAGAATTTTTCGTTGTCATCCAAGCAGCGGTGGCTGATATCTAAATCGTCGAAAGCTTCAACGATACCTGCGTTAAGAATAAGCCAATTGATTACGAACTTATTGTCAAATAAAAGATTTATTCTTACATGGTTCCACTGACATTTTGACCGGATTTAATTTGACATAAATCTATTTTTGTTTATATTGAAAGAGCGTTGCCATAGCAACTGTCGGAGGAGCGTGGGGGAATATTAGGTGCTTTCCTTTTTTTCGTTGTGGTAATAATACTGACATTTGACGTATTCAATTTAAATGTGACTTGTTTTGCTGCATGAGAAAGAAATGGCAGTCTTCTATGGAAATGGCTCCATGCATGGATGTCTCCAAACCATTTCCACCAGCCAAACACCTCAAGATTTTCTTTTTAACATCAAAGATTTGACTTCCCCCATACAGGTGTTCATTTGAAATTTTCACAGGAAAATGCCGAAACAGGTCGATTTTTGTTTCGAGGGGGACATCTAGGTCACATACTGCCAAATTTTTATTTTCAACCCTTTCGCCCCCACCCCACCCTACTTTAAAATTTCACTATCTTGTGATACTTACATCAAATTCGAGGCAATAATAGAATTCTCTTCCCGTCAAACGTATTTCTATTTTTTTTTTAAACCACCCCTCAGCCCTTGCGAAAATCTTCACTTTGTTAATGAAAGGAAACTTTTTTCCCTATAAACTCTCGATTCTTGAGAAATGCACATTCCAGCAAAAACAGGTCGATTATTATTTCAAGGAGGTCATCTAAGACACGTATGGCCAAATTTTCATCTTCAACCCCTTCGCCCCCACTCTACTCTACTTTAAAATTTCAAATAGCATAACCTATCTTGTGATACATCAAATTGAAGGCAATAAAATTCTGTTTCCGTCAAACAAATTTAAAATTTTTTCAAACCACCTTTTCAAAGAGATGGAAATTTGGACGTACGCGTCTCATATGACCCCATTGAAATAAAAATCGACCTGTGTTTATGCTGGAAAGTCTATTTCTCAAGAATCACGAGTTCATAGGAGAATAATTTTCCTTATCAACAAAAGGAGGATTTTCACTACAAGGGTTGATGGGTGGCTTAAAAAAATTAAAAATATGTTTGGCGGAAAGAGAATTGTATTGCCTTCAATTTGATGTTCACAAGATACGAATTGCTATTTGAAGTTTTAAAGTAAGGTGGAGTGGGGGCGAAGCGGTTGAAGAAAAAAAATTGACAGTATGTGTCCTAGATGTCCTCCTCGAAAGAAAAATCCACTTGTTTCGGCGTTGTTTTCATATGAAAAACTTTGGAGGCGAGAAATCAGGGGTGAAAATTTTCCAAATGACAACCCCCTGTATGTGCCGACGATCCCCAAAAAGGCAAACCGTAGCTGAAAATTGGTTGGACCCTCTGTGATTGGACCAACCTGAAGTACGTCATCCTCAAGATTGCGTCTAAAACTATGGCTCTGCGAGTTGGCCTAGGAGAAAAAACGTGTCACTGAGTCTACCCGCGACCATTTCCACGTGTTTTGCCCATGTTATTTTCAATCTGTTATTCAGGACTAGAAATTTGATCTACCTAACTTTGGCTATTGATTTAGATGCGAGTTTTATGAGGTTTATGGCGACACGACATCACTGTGGACTTCAAGTGGGCGAATAGCACTAATAGCAGGTAGGATTGGTGTCGTTCTCGTTGGCTCATCGGTGAGAGCACCGGCAATCAGGAGACCACAGGGCTCGATACCAAGTTGCAGGCGCAAAGTTTGGGACGGCGTAACTCGCCAAATACATCTGTCTGATTGGTTGGTATCCGCCGTTGCTATGGTAACCGCACTTACGGCGGTCTCAGTCCCAACTTGGTATCGAGCCGCAGGTTCGATTCTTAGGTGAGGCAAGACATTTTTCTTTATGCTATCCGCTACAAGGTAGCTTCTAGAGCCTCGTGTAACGTTCATAGGTGTACATCGTCGGAATAAGTCACGGGTTCCGATGGGGATCTGCCTTTGGTGATAGGGTGTCATTGTCATTCATAAAAAATAATAAAAGGGTCGGACTTAGAATCGATTCTTGAGGTACACCGACATTTCGCGATCTGAGAACTGAAATTATTGTTCATATCATGAAACATTTCGTCCATTTTTCGCTGGTTCGAAGTTAATTTTCTGCAAAAAGTGCAGGTAGAACATTATAGTTCTCAGCTCGCAATTTGTCGCGATGCATCGCTCCTCCGCCAAAGGACCCCGCACGATTCTTATGGAAAATGGCTCCCGGTTAAATTCTCTGAATTTTTGATATGATGTAGCTCATGAGATACTATAAAAAAAAAAGTAGGTTCACTTGTACCGTGATTCTAGTTGGCTGTGAGATTTTGTTTTTAAGTTTTCAAATCTGATATTTGAAAACTCCCTAGAACTTGGCGGTTGGCTGCATTGATATTTGAAAGTTTAAGCTTGACGACAAGATCAACAACTTTACCGTTTGTCAAATCGAGTGTCAAATAGACTGAAAATCACGAGTTTCACGAAAATTGTGATGAAATCATGCCCATTACTGTGAAAACTGTGTTTGCGCCTCAGCTTGTGTCTTGAACAATAACGCCCAGTGCCCATTTTAAAGTCCTCAAGAGTGCCATCAAGAACTCGCTTCTGGGAGAAAAAATGGGCGGAATAGGTGCTGGGCATGTACCCCATAACGTTCAGCTTTGCGGAGAAGACGTGAATCTATTTTCAAAAACCACATAATATGGAAGCATTGTGAACTATTCCTGGTTTTTAAAAGAAGTACCCACACTCTGGAGGGCTGGAAACGATGGGAAGCTGAACCCTCCTAATTTTTGTGGGGATGGGATTCATCGGCGTTAATACTTGATTTCACTGCTCAGGACATCGTACTGGAACAACAAATTTGCGGAACTTGTGAAAGGTGAACTACATCCACTCCATATTTGCAATTTGCAAAGTTGATTTCGGTAAATTTTTCATTTTTGACAGCAACAGTCAACACACTATCACACCAACATAATCTATTTTTCGAAGCCAGACGCCCAGGCGCCTAGCCAGGCGCACACTAGGCCGTTGGACGTGAAATCTACAATGCCAAACTGTGAAATTTGCCCAGCCTACTAGAATCACGGTACAAGTGAACCTACTAATCAAATACCGTGAACCCCAAACTCAAATAATGGACAATTTTTTACCCACAGGGGGTTGAAGTTGGAGGTTTTGACGGCTTAAAAATGATATTCTGGCGTAAATAAAAGCTTTCTGTTTGGTTTGTCTTCAAGATGTGTTTCATGCTATTGTATTTATTTGACAGAAAAATATCAACCCCCTCCTCCACCCCCATCCCCTATCTACCATCACAAAATTCGAGATTACTCTCAAAAGCCATGCAGATGGCTTATGTGATTTAAATTATGAGTTTTGACATGAAAATTATTTTCCACCCCTAATGTTGGGGTGCCGATTTTCCAATTTTCCTCGGTTAATTTGGCTGAATTTTTGGTATTGTGTACTTCTAATTCTGCTGAACAAAAAGTTCCCATGCCAAAACTTATTCCTATGGACAGTTTTGGTCGAGGTTTTGGTTCTACAGGGGACTGAAGTTGAAGATTTGAGAGCATAAATATTGAACTTCAGTCCCCTGCAGAACAAAAACTGTTCATAGGAATGAGTTTTGGTATGAGAACTTTTTGTTCAGCAGAATTAGAACTACACAATACCAAAAATTCAGCCAAGTTAACCGAGGAAAATTGGAAAACCGGCACCCCAACATTAGGGGTGAAAAATAATTTTTATGTCAAAATTCATGATTTAAATCACGGAAGCCATCTGCATGGCTTTCGGGAGTAATCTCGAATTTTATGATGGTAGATAGGGGTTGGGGGTGGAGGAGGGGGTTGATATTTTTCTGTCAAATAAATACATTTAGCATGAAACACAACTTGAAGAGAAACCAAATAAAAAGCTTCTATTAACGTCATAATATCATTTTGAAGCCGTCAAAACCTCCAACTTCAACCCCCTGTGGGTAAAAAACTGTCCATTATTTGAGTTTGGGGTTCACGGTATTCGATTAGTATCTCATGAGTAGAGAGCGGATTTATATGCGGTAAAAAATTTCAAAATATGCTGTTTATATGCGCTTAAAAAGTATCAAAATATGTGGTAAAAATGTTCAAATAGAGCAATATATGCGATAGTGCAAGCGGTACACACCTAAAAACACATCGATACTGCATTTTGGAGTGCAGTAACGAGATTTGGTATGGGTATACTTTATACCAAGACAAGCGATTTGACCCGCAGCACTCGATATTTTGTCCCTTAGGGGGCCAATGGGGGCCCTCCAAATTTTCAAGATGCAAGAAGTTCCACATGACGATCATTGAGTATCGTCATGTATGTCATAAGTGAAGCTTACGGGTTTATTGAAAATATTTTCATCAATTGTCGTTGTGTCCGATTCATTCTTCACACTTGAAAAAAAATTTCTTTGGCAGAGGTCAAAAAACTGTTTTTATTTTTTCTTCTATGCAAGGAGACGATAAATTCATATGTTCTGTTGCGTTCCCAACTAAATCGCATTCCCTAAATTTAATTATAAAGAAATTTTTCTTGTAATGGTATTTTTCAAAGAAGTGGAGACCCTTTCAGTACCTCTTTTCCAAGAGCATTTCTTTCTATGTCCCCACTGAATATCACTCGTAGTTTTTGCAGGAATGGAGACCTCGAACTCTTTTCCTGGTAGTTGCGAAGCAACATGACTCTAAAACGCCCAAGGGAGCCAAAAAAAATTTTTTTCTGCTGGGCCGTCCAACTTACGATATTTTGATTTTATAGTAGGAGAGACGCGGACCAGTATTCAATCCAGGCTGCAGGCGCAGGCGATTTGGTTTCAACAGAAAATATTCTTCCATGCCGTGTTTTATTGCAGTACAACAAAACGCAGAGTCGTTAGGTGTAAGTAGGTATATTTTCCGGTAGATTTTATTCGCCTAGACTAGATTTTATTTATTTGCGCGTCTCCCCTACAACAAAATCAACATGCCAGAAATTTGACGGCCCAGCAGAAAAAAAAAGTTTTAGGGCTCTCTTGTGTGTTTTGAAGCCATGTTGCATGGAAATTACTAAGAAAAGAGTCCAAGCTTCTCATATCTGCAAAAATTGACAGTCTTATCCACTAGGAACATTGAAAAAAATGCTGTTGAAAAAAGTGTACTGAAGAGGTCACCTCTTCTTGGGAAAATGATATTGCGAAAAAATTGTCTTCATATTTGGGCTTACGGAACGCGATTTAGTTGGGAACGCAACAAAACATATGAATTTATTGTTTCCTTGCACAGCAGAAAAAATAAAAACAGTTTTTTTGACCTCTGCGAAAGAATTTTTTTTTCAAATGTGAAGAATGAATCGGACACGACGACATTTGATAAAAACATTTTCAATAGACCCGTAAGCTTCACTTATGACATACATGACGATACTCAATGATCATTTTGTGAAAGTTCTTGCATCTTGAAAATTTGGAGGGCCCCCATTGGCCCCCTAAGGGACGAAATATCGAGTGCTGCTGGTCAAATCGCTTGGCTTGGTAGAAAGTACGCCCATGCAAAATCTCGTTACTGCACTCCAAAATGCGGTATGCTTTTGCGTACCGCTCCCACTACGAGTAAATATGTGATATAAGCTGCAAGAATAGTGAAAAATACAACATTCACGTGTAAAACCAACCAACCAACTTTGACGATCAAAGTAAAAAAAAACATTTTTTTGAAAATTTTTAATTATTTTTTCCTTGAAATCAAAATATTGTGATTTTCTCGCACATATAGATGAAATGGCCAAAATAGAGACAAATATTCAGTTATGTGCAAAAATATGGACTAAATATGCGGCTATATATGCGATTATATGGACTATCAATTTGTATGCGGTAAAAAGTCAAAATAATAAATTATATGCGAAATAAAACTTGGTATTTAGGTTCCTTATAGATTGAAACGTCAAGCTGCAAGTCGACAGTTGAATCCAACTTAGCGAATAGAACATGTAAAAAATTATAAATCCGCTCTCTACTCATGAGCTACAACATATCAAAAATTCAGAGAATTCAACCGGGAGCCATTTTCCATAAGAATCGTGCGGGGTCCTTTGCAGGTGTGTGTCTTATTCGCGCGTTGTAGTCTCCAGCAAGTTTCGTAATTATTGCCGAGTTTCACAAGTGAAAATGCAATTGAATGCGGCAAAAGAGCCAAAGGTGATGCCACAATCAACAAGAGAACTCTCAAGTTTTCAAGACATCCAAGAATTTAATTGTCCATGAATCAGATCTGATAGTTTGCAGTGGAATGGAGTTTAACAAGATCAATGTGAAGAAGCTGATGGCAGATTTCTAGCAGCTACTACTCAAAAATCAAATGGTATCTCTAAGTGTTACATTATAAAATTCTACTAGCCCTGTTTCATACCAGTTACCAGCACCCCTTTACCGCCTTTACTTAAATGACTTTTTGGGGCTGAAATCAACTCCACGGTTGTCTAGAAAGAAAAGACCATTTTAGTAATGCTATAGGTAATTTACTTGTAATGAAAATTAAAACACAGAGCGCAAAAATGCATCAGGAAACTGAATTTGTTGAGACATATGGGAATGGGCTCTACAACTACAGTTCACATCAAAAGTAATAATCGTGTTTTTTGTCCTAAGAAACATTGAATACAATAATTCTACGTACTATCTCTGAACACTATTCTATAACAAATTCGACCAAAAATCAAGCTTATAAAAAGTGTGAGTAAGTAATAAGGTACGAAGCGAAGTTTACTCCTATTTTACAATATATGTGTGTGTATGTTATTTACATCATGACAACTTTACAGTACTTATGGCAATTTTTAATAAAAAATCTTCAACAATATCACAGGTGGGTCTTCGCTACTCCCAATAAAAATATAAAAACAATATCAACTTCATAATAGTAATATTCCAGGTAGAATAGAAAAGACCCTCTGTAATAATAATTCAAACAGTATAAAGGCTATAATAATTATAATTACATCACTACCCTTTTTTTGTGTAGGTACAGAAGAGCTCAAACACCAGCACAAGCTTAATATTTTGACTAGTTATTATGAATACATCAGGATTTACCACATGTGAGTCTCTCTGATTTCACTGATGATTTGAGCTGCATGCTTCAATGCCTGAAAATGAAAAACCAGTTTTAGTTTCCAGTTTTCAAAAAATAGTAAAACATCAATTACCTCCAACATTTCAGCCGCTTCTCTACGTCTCTGCGCAATATGTTCAGATTCATCCAGAAGTTGATCTGCATTGACAGATTTGTACAATTCCGTCACTAACTCAGACTGAATATTATCCTTAACGTAATTCACTAAGAAATGCATTACAGCTTTGGGTACGCTATCTTGAATAGATTTGCGCACTATGAAGTAGTAGGATTTAATTAAACGTTCTGAAACAACAACCATAAAATTAATATACAAATTCAAGAGAATTGATTACCTATACTCACCGATTATTTCACAGTCATGTTCTTCGTTTTCCGATAATTTCCTGGAGTTGCTGTCAATGGGTACTTGAGGTAAAAGATTTACTGGTTTGACAGGACTCAGGATCGATTTGATGTCGGCTTCGTTTTGAATCGCTTGAATATCGTTATTGACATGGTTAACACCATCAAACCCATTATGGGCGGTTGTTAAATTTGAAACCCAACTCGTTGCGTCATCGTTCAACTGAGAGTTACTTGACGAATGACTCTAAAAAATGTCGCAAACATTTAGTGGCTAAAACCAAGTGCTACACCAGAAGTAATATTATTATTTTTAGCAAGTATTAATTTTCTAAATATCTACGATTTCTTTCCTATACCTGCAGGTTAAGTTACAGGAAAGTAGTAGTGTTATTGTTGTTAGTCAAAGCAACCAATCAACTACCAAATAATACCTGAACGGCATTCATGAAGTCATTATAGCTAGACACAGGCAATATTCGAAATAGATAATTAAAGAAATCAGCTTGATTCTCTTGATCTTGAACAACAGTGTGAACAGTTTTACGTGCAATCTACAGGAAAATACGCATTCAATATTTTTGAAATTTCGCAGTCAATTCGAAGGCCAACTTACCAATTCATTCGGTTCTGAAATGGTATGCGGTTTGCTGAACATGCTCTTTGGTCTGCTAGGTCGAGATCCGTCGCCCGCCGACTTGATGATTGAAGGAACTTTGGCTATATCTTTGTAAAAGTCGGGGTGTTTGGTGTTGATGTACGCCAGTTCGATTTGTACTAAATTCTCAACCATGCTGTTGGTGGTTGGCAAGCGTTTCCTCAAGAGCTGCGTCACCACGTCCACGATTTTTTCGTACAGCTTGGGAAATCGTAACATTTCTTGTTGAACCTCACTACCGCAATGCTAAACGAACAAAAAAGACAAATCAACCAAGAGTTGAACGTGAATAGGGTAGTGACCGAATTTTTTTTGTTATTTTTTTTAAAAGTTCACTTCTTGATAAGTGACGCTATATAGTTACCAAAATTTTTTCGCGAGTTTTCTTGTTAAAAAAAAATTATGAAAGTTTTCGATCATTTCAAATTTGGCGCGATCTCGGGCGCGATGACGTCACAATCTTTCATAGGCGGAGAAGCAGGCTTGACAACAGTACAGAACTTACTACAAAAAGCACTAGCGTCAACCCGTCAACGCTCATAACAGCTGATTGTTATATTGTTCACGCTTTGTGTATCTGTGCGGTGATTCGTGTTGTTTAGTTGTTTTGCTTGAAAATGTGGAGCCCGATTGTGAACAGGCGACTTCCCAAAATTTACCCATGGTAAAATATTTTATGATTCATGAATATTTCAAAACTACATCAGACTTCAATGGTTATGTTATGCCGGCAAACGTCAACGTCAACACTGACACACAGGCAACGGAGGTGGGGTCATCCCCAATACTGTCATAAGATTGAAACGTCACAGCCCGCCTTACAGCTCGGTAGATTTGAAATCGTTCGCAAAAGTAGCCACTTTCAAGGCAGATTTCGAGACACTTGGAACTTTTTTTTTTGAATTTTCACGAAACGTAGTCTTGTTATTAAGGCTCTACATTCGATTAGTATGATTTTTGTTTATATTTTTCGATGGTGGTCACTACCCTATTACTCGGAGTGAGCATAGTCCTTCCATATTAATCAGATTCGAGTGACCTGGGCAAATTTTCTAGTTGAGCGCTGTAGGCCAGCCTTCTTACCTGGTAAAAATGTTGAAAATATTGAAATCTTAAAATGTACTGTATTTTCACGTGCAGTGCAAGTAGGTCGAGCAGAGTTGTATAAGTGGACAGATGAGAACACCAACAGGAAGTAGAAGAGTAGTAGTTGGGTAGTCGAGAGACAGGGAGTGGTCATCAAGGAATGTGGAGTTAAGGTGCTAAGGTCCAGGGCCCAGCCCCGGCCTAGCACCCTACCTATAGTACGAATGTCAGACAATGTGTATGTGTAAGTATAGAACTAGAGTTAAGAATTGTACATATTATGTAAATAAATCATGTGATATAGATCTTTGTCTCTTCATCTGAAAGCTACGTACGCCCCCAACCTTGTAGACCTTCAACCCCGCGATAAGGGTTAAGGGCAAACCCTTATCGTGACAGTATCATCCCTGGAAATGAGACTCGGGGTCGCAGAGACCAGAGACGTGCTGCCGTCGTTTAGACATCAAAACCGCACGGCCCCCCTTTGAATTTCACAGAATTCAAGATACATGTAGACGGCGCCGAATGTAGAACTTGAACTATGAACACATAAATTCTGCTACAAGTGCAGACCTGCCGGGATATTCCTTGTTTTGCCAATAATTCTTCAGGGCTTGGCGTTTTTTTTTGCTGGAGCAGGTCGGTGCTTTCATTGCGGCACTTTTTTGAGTGACGACATTTTTTTTTGGATAAAACGTCGAAAAATCGAACTCGCCTCAAAAGTAACAATTGTTATTTGAACTGTTCAATGTCACAGGCTCCTTTGATTTCTTTGTTTATTGACGAAAACTAGAAACACGTCGGAAAATTACGCATGGACGTATTTACGGCATGGAGAAGAGCGACTCACGTCCCGCAAAAAAAATCCGTCCCTTTGTAGCGGAAATGTGCGAAAAATACGTTTCAAAAATGGCCCGGATGACATCGTGTGTCGTCGTAAGTTATTGTGCCGAATATCGCCAGTGTAACCAACCGCAAAGTTTTGGGGATTGCTATTTGGAAACAAAATCTCTCAGGACACTCCAATCTTCGATTTGCTGGAAGGACTATAGTGAAAGCTGACATTAGAACAAGAAAAGTAACGCGACAGCAGAGCTAGGAAGTCTTGACCAAAGCACATTCCATCAACGCCAGCTACCTGTTGAAGATCAGACTGTGCGAACGGCTGCTTGCCACGCGATTTTTCTTGAGCCAAGCTACAGTTAAACACGCCTAGCGGTCAACGTGGCCGCCTAGATTCGAACCTGAATAATCCGCTGCATTTCTTCGTGAATCAATTCGACACATCTCAGTGAGGGTTCTTCCAGTCGTCGTATCTGTCTCTTGACGAGCAGCTCGAAAGACACTTCGGGAACGAAAAGCGCCGGTCTCGGTCCGTTGGCGTTTCTGATGGCGGTCAGGATGTCCATCTTCGTCAGACCCGACAGCGGATGGATCGAGTCCAGGGTCCGACCGAAAGTTTCGTGGAAAATGTAGCAGATTCGAGCACCGCCGCACAGTTCCGTCGTTTCGATGTTCCTCGCCGTGCCCTCGATGGTGGAACAGTAGGCCGAGGCGAATTTCGTGATGATCTGCAGCAACGTACGGCTCTTGTCGGAAATGTCTTCGCCGTAAGAATTGAGGAGCGATTGAAACTGTGAGCTCATCAAGTTGACTCGAGTCTGGAAAAACCCGACAAAACAGAGTAAGGCCACGTTTACAAAAAGCGACAACCGGCAACAATTAAACGTCAAGGTAAAAAGCAGAGGTCCTGATTGTGCACCCTGGGGCAAGACTGGTAGTTATTTTAAAAGCTGCAAGAAGTGCAAACCTTTCGTAAATTTTGGCGATGTCATGAAAACTAGTCATACCTTTAGATCAGGCAGGCAATCGCGGATGTGGTGCATCAACAGCCTGTTCAAAGTCTTCGCCAGATACGGAGTGCCGTTCCTCGCCGCCAATGTCGGGTACTTGCTCTGCAAGAACGACGCTTCGTATTTCAGCGCGTCCGTGATGGTCTTATTATCGATTATATCCTGTTGCGACCTGTTAACAACACCGATTATTCCCAATTTAACTGGGATAACTCTACCGCACAAGATGTCGATCGCATCGGTACCTGCAAAATTAACTCTTTACTAGAACGAATCGAATGCAACCGAGCCGAATGGCCAAGAACTAAGAACAAAATCCTACCGGCATCCATGAGATCTAGCTTGGTGACGACGGCCAGAGTCCGGCGACCGTCCGGATCGGCCTCCTTGGCCATGGCCAGACTCTCGCTGGTGGCCATGTCGGTGTTGGCAGTCACCACCGCCAAGATGATCGAGTTTGGGTTGACGATGTACTTGCTGACCAGATCGCGGATTTGCTGTTCGATATCCGGGGGCTGGTCGCCGACAGGTACCTTGGTGATTCCAGGCAAGTCGACCAGAGTCAAATTGACGACCTTGGTGGAGAATATTTTCAGGTTGATGGGTTCGGCGCAGATGCCCTTGTTGGAGCCAGCGATCCGGTTCGTTTCCTCCTCGATCTCGCGGCGGATGTCGTTGAAGTCCCGGAAGATTTTGTTTTTGCAGTGCAAGAAGACCCCCCAGTCGTCCACTTCGATTGTGCCTAAAATAGCAGGGGATCGATCAGGGGTCCTTCGAAAGCGGTCACATCAACGATGTAGCTAGGCTAGATAGACACAGCATAAGCATGACGTTTTTGAATTTAAGTCAACATTGACGTTGACGGTGTTGGCGGAGTCATCTCAGCCGTCTTTCTAACAGATATTTGGTTATCCCTAGGAGGTGGTTACCCTAATTATGATACATAATTATTTGTTGTGTTAGAGATGACAGCACACCACAGAGCCCTGTGGGCGGGGCTAAACAGAAAAACAAAAATCGTTTTGAACGAGTCCGTGTGTTGAAATAGGGGAAGCAACATTGTCAGCTGGAGTGGTGGACCATTACCAGGTCACAGGCGAATCTAAAATCCCACTGCAAATCTAGGTGCACCACTAGATGAACTAAGTTTGCGCAGTTAGGCTCCCCCATAGGTCCCTCTGGTATTCCGACTTTCTCGTAAGTAATAAAGGATTATGACTGACACCGTGTAGAATCTGTCGGTACAAAAAGTATTTACTCTGATTATGAAAAGAATTGATATTGACTTAGATCTGATCTGTTGAATGAACAGAAATGATCATGGTTTTACGCCGAAGCTATATCCCATACACTTTCTATTTTCAGTAGAACGACTTTTCGGAGCAAAAATTAAGTGACAAGCTGGAGCGCTGGGAGGATACGGGCTGATAGTTTCGCTCCAAAACTTTGCAGGTGACATTAGCCGTAGCCCCCCAGCTTGTCACTTTATTTTTGCTCCAAATAGTCATTCTACTGAAAAAAGAAAGTGTATGGGATTTGATATTGGTCACAATTTGAAGTGGGACACCCAATTTTATTTTCGGTTTTTAACATCTGTCATCTCAAATCTTGAAAATCATCGGATTTTGAAATAACTTACACCAACTTCAAGATAAATCCTTCTACTTTCACACTATCTTCAAGTGTTTGTTGGCTCGTGACAGCGATATGTTCAATACAGGGTGATAAAGAATGCCTTGTAATTTTGTACTTTTTTGCAATGGTACAGGAGCTTTCGTGGCCACCCTGTAATTTTGGATTTTGCTGTATCTAGTAACCAATAGTATAAGGAACTCATACTTTCTTAAGGTGCGTTCAGTCAGCTTATTTAGCCGCAAGTTTCAATTTTAGTCGTAAGCGCAGCATCGCTTATTGGCTGATCTGGGGAGGCTGGTTCATGACAGCCAATGAGCATCGCTGCGCTTACGACTAAAACTAAAATTTGCGGCTAAATAAGCTGACTGAACGCACCTTTAGACTGATGCTCCAAGTTGTATAGTCATAGAAATACGATTTTTTTTTCGTGAGGTGATTTTTCCGCGCTGCACTGCTTCTAATTTCCACAGGTGGCTTAAAATATTTAATCAAGTGGATACCTAAGTTGAGTCGATTAATTTGACACTTGTTAATGTTGCTATAAATAGTCTTGCTTTGAGTTTTGCAAAAATGACTTTGAAATTTCTAACAACCACGATAATAATAAATGTAACATGGTACTATGAAGAATGAATTTTTCGTTGATAATGAAATCAACACAATGATAATATCTCAACAGTTCTATGGTCTAAACTTACCGCCCCACATCAATCCAATTGAGCACCTATGGGATGCTCTCCAAAGAAGACTGTCAGCACTACCAATACAACTCACTACAAGACAAGAACTTATTGATGGTCTAGTCGCGAAGTGGAGAAGAATTCCTGTGGTGAATATCACTAACCTGTTCAAAGGCATGTTTGGATGCTACTCAAAAGTAGTGCGGTCCAGATCAGGTTCAACTCTCTATTGAAATACTTTGCCCCTCGCTTTGCCCCGTTCATTTTCATTGCTCATAATTTGAATAATAAGAAAACTCGTTCGTATAATTTAACGTGATAAAGTTCAAAAAGATTCATCTTGAAGTTGGTGGAAGTCGCTTCATAATTCGGTAATTTCAAGAAATTGACGGCTATTTGGGGGCAAATAATTTTTCGGGTGTCTTACTTCAAATTGTGACCAGTATACAGGATGTCTCAAAAGTATCCCATTCCGAGTCCAGAGCGATATATAGAGTCCACTCAAGAGCACGAAAAAAATATTTCAAAAAATTGTGACGTTCATTTTTGAAGATATGGGGGATCAAAGGGTAGGACTTCGCTCCCCTCTAAAATTATCAACCACTGAGTGTGCACTGAACTTCTATTTGATATACAGGGTGATTCATTAATCTCAAAAATTCATTTTACTTCAAAAACTCCACTAAATTTTTTTCTATGGCAACAAAAAGAGTCATATCTTACTCTAAAGGGTCCATGACACTCAACAGCTACATTGTAAACACTTTTTACAACCACGAAACAAACTCTGTTGCCTTCTACTCACGATGATTAGTCCCCACCGAAGAGGAAATTACGATCACACTTATAGTTTATTTGCAGTTGAACTGTTTACGTCGTACTGCTCTTTTTTGCGGTGCCCATCTCAGGCCTACGCACAACATTGCGCAACATTGTACTGTACCCCGTACCTGCTCTAATTTTCCACTGAAGTGATGTAGGCAACCAGCAATACAACAACACCCAGAAACCTACACAAAAAAGAAGAAACAACGCGTTCCTTTGACCGCGTTGTTTCTTTTTTTTTCAAATTTCTGGATAATCCGCAAGTTTTATTTTTGATTGTCATTCTACACGTCATCGATTTGCGTGTGGCCGTTAAGTGTCATGGACCCGTTCTAAACTATTTTAGGGACCAATGGAATAGTTTACGGTATAACTGAAGAAAACTGGATTTTTGTGTTTTACGACTCATCCTGTATCGTAAACAGAAATTCACGGCACACGCACTGGTCAAGGATTTCACCCATATGTTCAAAAATAAAAGTAATAATTTTTTCAATATTTTTCTCGTGTTCTTGGGTGGATTCTATAAACCGCTCTGGACTCGGAATGCGATACTTTTGAGACAGCCTGTATATTGGTTTTCTCAACCGTGGATTGTATAAGAAAAATTCTACTAGAAAAGTAGAAAATGGATTTAGGAACAGCTTAATAATGATGTACTTTACAGCTAGTGACAAAAAAATTTTGTCGTTTTTTTACATTAAAAGGCGAACAAATGATAATATCAATTTTGAACTTTTGAGTGGTTGAATACCTCCCATAAGATACGTATTTAAGCGCAGGTATTTTCTTTTTATGCTCCTATAATAAAACATGACGTTGAAAAAAATTGTCAAAAAATTATCAGGTATAATGCCACGAGTGCATTAAAAATTACCGATAATTCTGAGAAAATGCATGTTGCCTGGAAACTGCACGAGCTCTTTCGGAACGAGTGCGGTTTTCTTTTGGCAACATGCTTTTTTCAGCATTATCCGGTACATTTTTAATGCAAGAGCGGTATTCCAAAGAATATTTCCCACAATAAAAGGCAAAACTCCTATGGCCAGTGCAGGCCGAGAAGGAGGAAAACATTTATTTATTTTATTATTATATTTATTAAGAATATTTCCCTAACAATAATTGTCATACATAACGGTTGAACGATAGTTTTATTCAAGAAAAAAATAAAAATACCAAGGTAATGTCATTTTAGTTTAGTTGAAATCGCCGCCAATAATTTTTTGACGTTTCAGTGCAATAATCACTTATTAATTCTGGACATTTCAGTATGAAGAAAATATTCAAAAAATGTTTTCAATGTTTTTCATTTTGAATGAGTCAAGAAGCTACCCCTTGGAAATAATGACGGAGGTTTGAGGTCACCCTGTACCTTCACCATTTCTTAGAACTTATAACTTTTGTCAACAATCAGTAATTATATGGATAACTGAGTTGACTTATGAAAATACAGATAGAATAATTGGCCCGTATTCCACAGGTGTCCTCGAGTAGAAATGAGTTTAACAAAATTGTCACCAAAAACTGTTAATGAGACCTTGTAATAGAGGTTCTGGGGAGTACAGAAATGTATCTAACAAAATCGTAGCTGATCCCGAACGGCAATTATTCAATTTTAAGGATTATTACTTGAAAATGTCGTGATAAAAATTTTGCTTTGGTTTTTTTCAAATTTTTAGAATAACTAAGATTGTCTAAACGGTTAATTTTGCATCTCTCCCAATATCTAAAAAAATCGCTGTGAATAGACTCATACCCTTCTGTTCTAATGAGAGTCCAAGACCTCCATTGTTGAGGAACTTCAACAAGTTTTGGAGATTACATGAATTTCCAAAGCTTCTGATAACACCCTTGACACTTAATACCCAAAACACTTTGATAATATATTTATGCCCCCTTCGTGAGGTCCAGCTACAACCTTTGCAGTGCTGGAACACTTTTCAACTATTTTGTTCATCGTTTTGAAGGCTGATACAAACGGAATCACTGAAAGTACTCCCACATTTTCTACGTTTCCCGGATCAGTAAGACCGGCGCTCTCCTTTGAAAGTTTCCGGCAGGTGTTCCTTTTGAATATCTCGTAACTTTTGCCCACTAAGTTCAACTTCTTGGGCCACAGCAGAACTTCATCACGCCAAAGTATCAGCACAAGATCATTCCAAAACAAATGGTTCACATTTCACAAACCCTTGAAAAGATGCAACTCTGGAATGATGCAATTCTCGGTAACATACAAGCTTTGTCTTTTCCAAAAAAAAGGGGGGTTGATTGAGCTTGTGACACTCTTTTGGAAACTTTTTTCTTCCTTCAGAGCAAAATTTCTCATTAATGCGCCTTTAAATCTTCATAAGTTTTCATACTCGTAACCATTTTTTTCTATTATTTTCTTCACAAACCTTATTTCAACGTCATTTTATCGAATTTCCCTCGTAAGTCTTTTGGAGTGATGAAGCAGTACGAGCATGGTTGTCGTGTAGCCATTCGCTGGCCATTGACCAAGAGAAGAGGTTCAATAAGATCCGAAACAAATTTAAATCCAAGTCCATTGATGTTGGTCATTTGAAACATCAACTCGATATTTTCATATAGGTTTTTTTCACCTAGGGTACAATGCAAACAATTCATGAGCCTATTGAAACTGGTTGATACCATCTTTTTTCTCGATCGATCCTCAATCTACGTAACGACTTTTTTGCTGCCTGTGTAATTTTTCTTTTCCTCTTTTCCAAAAAGTATTTCCGCATCTTCTAGACCAATTAAAATCAAGTTGATGTTTGAAATGACTAATATCAATGCAATTCCTTTAAAATTTGTTCAGGAATTTAAACTTCTTTTGATCAATGACCAGCAAACAACTACGGCTACTTCCATGTCTGTACTGCTTCATCACTCTGAAAGACTTACGTGAGAAATTCGATGAAATTACGTTGAATAAGGTTTGTGAAGAAAATAAACAGAAAGAGATGGTTACGAGTATGGAGACTCATAGAGATTTGAGGCGCATTGATTGAAAATTTTGCTCTGCAGGAAAAAAGAAGAACTTTGCGAAAGATTGTCACATCATAATTAACCCCCCTCTTCTCGAAGCATCTCCTTCAAGGGTTTGTGAACCATTTATTTTGGAATGGTCTTGTGACGAAACTTGGGTGTGATGAAGTTTTGCTGTGGCCCAAGGAGCTAAAATTGGTCGCCAAAAGTTACCAACATAAGATTTTTGAAGAGAACTCGTGTCGGAAACTTTCGAAGGAAAGCAACAGTTTCAATGATCCGTGAAAAATGTGAGAGTACTTTGCGAGATTCCGTTTGTGTCTGGCTTCAAAACGATTGACAAAATTGTTTAAAAGTGTTTCAGCACTGCAAAGGTTGTAGCTGGACCTTACGAAGAGGTCCAGATATATACATGAGGAGACATATATTATCAAAGTGTTTTGGGACAAGGGTGTTATCAGAAGCTTTGGAAATTCATGTAATCTCCAAAACTTGTTGAAGTTCCTTAACAATGGAGGTCTTGGACTCTCATCAGAACAGAAGGGTATGAATCTATCCACAGAGATTATTTTAGATATTGGGAGAGATGCAAAATTGACCGTTTAGACAATCCTAGTTATTTTAAAAATTTGAAAAAAACCGAAGTCAAATTTTTATCACGACATTTTCAACTGATAATCTTAAAAATTGAACAATTGCCGTTCGGGATCAGCTACGATTTTGTTAGATACATTTCTGTGCTCCCCAGAACCTCTATTACAAGGTCCCATCAACAGTTTTTGGTGACAATTTTGTTAAACTTATTTCTACTTGAGGACACCTGTGATTCATATCCCACTTTTAAGCTAAAAGCGCTTTTAGTGCGATGCGCATTTAGGGGCATTTCTCATATTTCAGTGTTCAAAAATACATTATTGCGATTGGGAGCGATTGTATGTACTGAATTGCAATTAATTTGCGAGTTAATTTGTATTTTTGAACACTAAAATATGAGAAATGCCCCTAAATGCGCATCGCATTAAAAGCGCTTTTAGCTTAAAAGTGGGATATGAATACGGGCCATTGAGTCTAGCAAGATACCCAATGAAACTTATCAACATGATTGTGACTCGGATAATCTATTTATAATGGTCTTCCTTAATGAACCTCATCTTTAGCTTTACCTAATACTTAATGTAAACTTAACCCATCCAATCCATCAACCAAGATTCTAGGAAATGCATATTTAGGTAGAAACACCTTTTGGTTATGCAGGTTATCTTATTATTACCTGAGTTACCTATTTATGTAGGTATTTAAGTAGCTCAAGATTAGAAAAGCAGGAGCGCTTTGAGAAGATTTAAAAATTGTCTCACCAAGACTATTGAAACTGACCATAAAATAATAATTACTACAACTTTGTACCTATATAGGAAGTGGTTGATTCAAATATGTACATTTTTCCATAATTATGCACCTTCATTAGTATGTCTAACAACACCTTTCCTCAAGAAGAGGAAGCTAATTAAAAATATTATTGTAAGTGTAACAGTGAATCAAATTAACACACATTCTCACATTTAATGTGTGCCATTTGATTTTAAAACGCTTTTCTTCTCAACGAACAATTTCATTCCAGCATTCACTTATGTAAATGCCACCACACATCTTATCGCACACATGCCTTGAACCTGCATACCTTCCAATGCATTCCTATGCTCTTTGTCATCCTTGGGGCAGTAAATCAGTTGCAAAACAAGCGGCCGTCTCGTCACAATTCCAGTCCCTCGTGGCAAAAACGATTTGCCCACCAAGCTTTCGATGACAGAACTCTTGCCGGAGCTCTGAAAATTCAAGGGGTTAGATGTTTGCTGGGCTTGGCGCGGTCGGGGGGTCACTCACCTGGGAGCCCAAAACGATGATCTGTGGCAAATGAATCGCATCCGAGCCCACGGTGTGGAAAACTTCTTGCAATTTGTTGATAACTGGAATTAGGGCTTCCATTGTTGTTGAGTTTGTACCGGTCGATTTCCAAAAATATCGATCACAGTTACCTAACGTGAAGTGTATTGCAAGCACTGAACGTTCGCGGAGTGTTTAAAAGCACATGCTTTGGTTTTAAACGCGATTTTGTCGATGCGTCCGATGGATTCTGGCCACAAATCCGTCCCGTTGGTCTTCGAGACGAAAAACACAATCGAACTTTTTGTGTCTGTCACATTGACGGTTGGACGGGGAGAAGTGGCAGCAGTGGCAGCACTGCAGCTGTTGGCTATGCTGGCGGGCGGGAGCATTAAAATTTAATTGATAAGGCGCGCTTATAGTCCAAAGCCGATTTATGATGTGAGTAGAGTAGAGCCGATTATCTGGGTAACTATTCTTGGAAGTGTGGGAGAAACTCCCTGGTATCAGGTACAAATATGCGAAACTCAAAAATGAGTTTTTCAAAACAAAAAAACAACAAAAGTAATTATAACATGAAATATCACAGAAGGCGCCAAAATAAAGATTTTGACCGGTCAAAATCTCAAGTCACAACTCTAAAATATTCCAACCAGGACTGGGACATGGTTATAGGCCTGCAGCTCAGACCGTGAAAGTAGCTTACAAACCGAAAAACCGGCAAGTTCATTCTAACTTTTTCTGACCAGTTTTATCCGAAAGTACATCATGTGAGAACATTCCAGCCAAAAACTCGCCAAAATTCGCTTGGCGGAACATCCTCAAAGGGCCTCTTGAAGACGACCAGAAATCAAATTTATCGTGCGCCGCGGCCTTTTTTTCTGTTTTCCGGGTAAACTATGATAGGTAGGAGAAAGTTTTCAGGCACGAAGTTTTAGAAGATAAAAATTATCTACAAAAATGTCTGTGTCAGTTTGTCAGTTTGTCAGAATGTCAGTTTAGTTTAGCCGTCAGAGAGTCTCAAAGTTGAACGACATGAATTGCTTTTTGCTTTCGTGCTGGTTTTGACACAGAGTTACACCATATGAAGCTGACACGGTGCCCGTTATAATTGTAATATGCTTTTTTGCTGTGATATCATAGATAAGGTCCCAACAAAGTATTCTAGGAAAAAGGCTACTTAAAAATTCGTGCAGGAACGCGAAGTGGCGGTCCCAAAGATGGACACTTTCGATCTCTTGGAATCGTTTGTATATCGGCTTGTGGTTGTTCGATCATAATAATTCTTTTTTTACTCGAAAGCATTCTTCCAGCTGAAGTTTTTTCACCGTACTGTTTCCTTCCTGCACAATAATATGGTGACGTAATAAACTGCGCACCAATTGAAGTGGGCCACCCAAAAATTTCAATCACATTCAAAGTGGCATACAGGGTGTCCGATTTTCGAGGCTAAGCATGGGTATCTCGCTTACCTTTAGAGATACAGTGTCGGTTAAATTAGAAAAAAGTTGCGAATTTTCATGACGATCATTGATCCAAAAAGATATTTGACTTGTCAGTTTTAGTTTTCGAGATATCGAGAAAAAACAGAAATTTGTAATTTTTGTTTTTATTTTTTATTTGAAAAACGGTTGGAGGTAGCCTTTTCTAATTAAGACATTGTGGAGGCAATTTTCCCAGGGGAATCCAATGTTGTCAAAATCATCATTCTAGCTTTCAAAACAACTGAGATATGACATTCAACTTTTTTTTCTCTTATGGGCGCCATATTGAATTTTGACATTTTTGAATACAATATTTTTTTCTGGTTACAACAATGTGTCACATGTCACTGTTGAATTCATGCTTTTGAGCAAAAAAATGTTTTATTTTTCAAAGAGTTCAAAGATAATGGATCAAAAAAGTTTGGTGTACCTCAGCAAATCTCTATCAAATTCCGCATCATATGACATGCCTTGCAATACTCTATCTATGTCCGTTCAAAAGATGCAATTTTTTCAAATTGTTTTCCTTCTTCACCCTGTATACAGGATCTGAACTAAAATTCCGCTTGCGGCGATGGACAAAATTGTTCAAACAGGTGCTAAGAACATGTGTGCCAAAAGACATTGCATTACTCAAAAATGCAGCGTATAATACTGTACCGACCCCACTATAGGTTACGTTCTTATTGGCGGATGTTTTCTCCACAATCCACGTTTACCATCACGTCACGGATCATCACGTACATCACTTCAGCGCATACATGAGAACGCATACCTGCAGAGCGCGGTAATTTCAATTTTGACGCACGAAGTGTCACTGTCAATGGCAACTGTCAAACAATAATCGAAATGTAAACAAACAACAAACATAACCTCCTAACCATTCAACATTTAATATTGTTCAGAATGAAATGTTACGACGTGCCGTATGGCAGAAAAACGCAAAAAAGATTCAGGTGATACGAAACACAACGAGCTGCAAGGCGATCGACGAAACAAGAGCGTTATTTGGTTAGATCTGTCGAAACGTCAAATCGACGTCAAGCGCTGTCAGCTGAAATTTACGTGACGTTACACACGCACACCGTATTACAGTGTTGTCAACTTGTTGTCGTGATATAGATATGGCAACGTCCTACTTTCACAGGTATGCGCAGAAACCTTTCGGGAAACGTGGATTAAAGGGATAGGCACCAGTTCTGATCTTGAAGGGTTCTGATCTCCGTAACCTGGGTTACGTTCATTTTTAAGTGAAAAACGTCCGCTATTTTTTTTTAGAAACATCCATTTCTGATTTGGGTTTCTTACCGATAATTTTATTACTGCAAAACCAAAAGGCTAGATTTTTGAGATCGCCCTGTAATTGAGGGAGATAGACCCAAAATTTTGAAAACCGCCCCGAAGTAATGAAACAAATTCTCCCCTGAATCCTGAAACACTTGGAAAAAAACAAAGAACATTTTTTATGAAACGAGAGCTGTTGAAAATTTTCTATTTCTGGAGTACCTGATTGAGCGCCCACGGTTCGGCAAAATGTGAAATAGCGAAAAAAATTGTCCACCAAATCTGACACCGTAGCTTGATTCTTTATTATTTTCTGATCCAGAAAAACCCAATTTCAAAATAATTCATCGGTGAATTTGTCCTGTGGACAATTTAATTGATTTTTTTTTATTTTAGTGGGTTTTTCTCATGTTCATTCTTTGAGGGCCATGTGCAACTGGACGTTAAAATATAGTGGTTGGTGCCAAATTGTTCCTTAGACCATGATGAGCAAGAATCGCGATGGTGGACATCTGAGACTCACGACTGCGCAGCCGGAGGGGGGAGAGGGCAGAGAACGTGCTGAAGAAGAGATAACATTTTTTTAACTCATGAACCGAGAGAGATGGAATTATCAAATATGGCATACATGCTCACTATTTTACGCCAATAAAGGTGCAGCAAACCGTTTTCGAAAATATCGAACCGTTTCAGAAAAATCTCAATAAACTTATTTTTCTTCTGAGAATGTTATCATTAAAATCCAAATTATTGACGAATTTGAAAGATAAAAAGGTACAACTTACCCAAGCCCGTCAAACAATTTGCGTCCGTGACTCCTCTGTAGACGCATGCGTCCAGACCCTTGTGTCCGCTATGCTGACGCATGTGTCTGGCAATGCATGCGTCCACACTGTAGACACATGCGTCAGAACGCATGCGTCTATCGAAAAGACTCCTGCGTCCAACACAATGTGCGTCTAAACTACAGTCGCATGCGTCCAGACTCTTGTGTCCGCTATCCTGACGCATGTGTCTGGTGATGCATGCGTTTACAAAGTATACACATGCGTCTAAACGCACGCGCCTGTCGGAAAGGCTCATGCGTCTAATATAATGTGCGTCTAAACTACGGACACATTCGTCCAGACACTTGGGCCTCCCAAGCGGGCGCTTGCGTTCACGTTCCAATTTGGGCACACTACAGACGCATGCGTCCAGACTCTTGTGTCCGCTACGCTGACGCATGTGTCTGGCAATGCATGCGTCCACAGTGCAGACACATGCGTCCGAAGGCACGCGTCTGTCGAAAAGGCTCATGCGTCAAACACAATGTGCGTCTTAACTACGGACGCATTCGTCCAGACACTTATGCCTTCCAAGCGGGCGCTTGCGATCACTTACCAATGTGGGCACACTACAGACATATGCGTCCAGACCCTTGTGTCCGTTATTCTGGCGCATGTGTCTGGTAATGTATGTGTCCACAGTCCACACATGCGTCCGAACGCATGCGTCTATCGGAAAGGCTCATGCGTTCAACAAAATGTGCGTCTGAACTACAGACGCATTCGTCCAGACACTTGTGTCCGCTATTCTGACGCATGTGTCTGGTGATGCATGCGTTCACAAAGTATACACATGCGTCCAAACGCACGCGTCTGTCGGAAAGGCTCATGCGTCTAATACAATGTGTGTCTAAACTACGGACACATTCGTCCAGACACTTATGCCTCCCAAGCGGACGCTTGCGGTCACGTTCCAATGTGGGCACACTACAGATGCATGCGTCCAGACTCTTGTGTCCGCTATGCTGACGCATGTGTCTGGTGATGCATGCGTTCACAAAGTATACACATGCGTCCAAACGCATGCGTCTATCGGAAAGGCTCATGCGTTCAACAAAATGTGCATCTGAACTACAGACGCATTCGTCCAGACACTTGTGTCCGCTATTCTGACGCATGTGTCTGGCAATGCATGCGTCCACAGTGCAGACACATGCGTCCGAAGGCACGCGTCTGTCGAAAAGGCTCATGCGTCTAACACAATGTGCGTCTTAACTACGGACGCATTCGTCCAGACACTTATGCCTTCCAAGCGGGCGCTTGCGATCACTTAGCAATGTGGGCACACTACAGACATATGCGTCCAGACCCTTGTGTCCGTTATTCTGGCGCATGTGTCTGGTAATGTATGTGTCCACAGTCCACACATGCGTCCGAACGCATGCGTCTATCGGAAAGGCTCATGCGTTCAACAAAATGTGCGTCTGAACTACAGACGCATTCGTCCAGACACTTGTGTCCGCTATTCTGACGCATGTGTCTGGTGATGCATGCGTTCACAAAGTATACACATGCGTCCAAACGCACGCGTCTGTCGGAAAGGCGTCTAATACAATGTGCGTCTAAACCACGGACACATTCGTCCAGACACTTATGCCTCCCAAGCGGGCGCTTGCGTTCACGTTCCAATGTGGGCACACTACAGACGCATGCGTCCAGACTCTTGTGTCTGCTATGCTGACGCATGTCTCTGGTGATGCATGCGTCCACAGAGTAGACGCATGCGTCTGTCTGTCCGCTATGCTGACGCATGTGTCTGTTAATGTATGTGTCCACAGTGTAGACACATGCGTCCCATACGTTCAACAAAATGTGCGTCTGAACTACAGACGCATTCGTCCAGACACTTAATGCCTCCCAAGCGGGCGCTTGCATTCACGTCCCAATTGTGGGCACACTGCAGACGCATGCGTCCAGACTCTTGTGTCCGCTATGCTGACGCATGTGTCTGGTTATGCATGCGTCCACAGAGCAGATACATGCTTCCGAACGCATGCGTCTATCGAAAAAGTCCATGTGTCCAACATTATATGCGTCTGAACAACGGACGCATTTGTCCAGACCCTTATGCCTCAAGACAGGCGCAAGTACCAATGTGTCCATATTACAGACACATGCGTCCGACGCTTGCGTCAGAATGAAGGTACGTAAGCTGTTTAGTGTATCCGCGCCAGAGGCGGTTAAGCGCAAGCGTGTCCGGCTACCGCTCACTGCTCAGTCGCAGTCGATCATCGATACAGACAGGTTCCTCGCGCTGGTTTTGCAAGTTTATGATTGTTGTAATTGTTGTGGAGTGTTATTTGTCAATAAGTTTTATTGTTGTGACATTGTTACGGATTTTACATCGATATAATTCTATCAAAAGGTAAGTAATTATTGGTGATTTTAGTGAGATTTGATTCTAGGACAAACAAAGCGTGTGTTCTCCGAAATATACGGAGTCGTCGCGCTTCCGACGACGATGTTGCGGCTCCTCCGAAAAGAAGCAAGTGACGAAGACGTCAGACGAGCCCTGGTGGATTTTTTGAAACGTACAAAACAGAATTCAAAAAAGGAAGCAACAAAACGAAGAGATGATGAGTGTTTTTTTTTACTTCTATTCATTTATTTTTTAGGATTTTGATTTTTGAGCGTATGTAACACAATGTGTGTCTAAACTACAGACTCATTAATTGGTCCCAGACCCTTGTGCCTTTTAGTCGCGCTTTTAGACGAGCGCTCACGTGCACGTACCAATGTTTTCACATTACAGACGTATGCGTCCAGGCCATTGTGACCGTTATGCTGACGCATCTGTCTGGTGATGCATGCGTCCACAGTGAAGATCCATGCGTCCGAACGCACACTTCTGTCGAAAATTCTCATGCGCCTAATAAAATGTGCGTCTAAACTACAGACGTATGCGTCCAGACCCTTGTGTCCACTAAGCTGACGCATGTGTCTGATTATGCATGTGCGTCCGCCGCGTAGACACATGCGTCCGATGCTTACGTCAGGGGGGGAGGTCTCGGGGTGAGCTGTTTGGTGTAGGTATCCGCGCCAGTGGCGGTCAAGCGCAAGCGCGTCCGGCTTCGACTCAGCATCGCAGTCGATCGTCGCTACAGATAAGTCCCTCGCGCTCAGTTTTCAATTGTTGTGATATTGTTACGGACTTTACATCGAAATATCGTTTCCTATAAAAGGTAAGTAAATGTTATAGATTTTATTGAGATTTGATTCTAGGAAAGACGAGTGTGTTCTCCGAATTTTGCGATATCGTCGCACTTCTGACGAAGACGTTGCGTCCTCTCTAACAACAAGCAAGTGACGAAGACGTCCGACGAGCCCTGATGATGGAAAATAGACTATGAAAATATTCATCTCGACCACCAAATGACTTCAAAAGATTACCCCTCAAGCTTTGCTCTCAGGCTATTTTTGAAGCGATTTGTTCTCATTTATTCCCACAGAATTTTCTACAAAAATGTCAAAGTGAGTATATTCAGAAAAATATTCACCTATCATGATATAACTATTGATTATTATATATAACGTTCTCGATTATCAGAGCTGCAAGGATAATATTAACGCTGATATTAAAGGTGCCCATACACTACGCATGCAAGCACGCGAGCAAGCACGTTCAGGTAAGTCCGCGCGCAAGTTCGAAACGTGTTTTTGACCACACACTATTCAGGCCGAGATTCAGGCAAGTGCGTCAAGATTTGTCAGTTCAGTCAAAAACGAGGTTAAAAAGCTGTCAAAATGAACGAAAAATAATTTTATTTACATAATTCAATCAACTCCCTCAGGACGGTTTCTTGCTTCCTGGACCATCTTGCCATTTTTGGGGATCCTGCCGCTGAGTGATACAAAAATATGTAGAATATGTCCAGCTGGGCTTGGCGCGAAGGGAAATCTGAACATACACACACACACTCACCTTCGCACTTGCTCTAAAAATCAGTCGTTGACAGATTCGCTTCGAGCCGTGCCTAGAACTGAACGCGCCGTCAGTTTTGACACATACACACTGATACTTGCACGCGAGCCTAGACCTGTGCAGGTAAGTCTTAGCACTTGCATGCGTGTGTATGGGCCACTTTACTCATCTATTTCCTCCTGTCAAAGGCAACTGAATAAAATTGATATAAACAACAAAATCTGACAGCTGTCACTTTAGACTTTTTTTTTCAATAATCAACACAATGGGATGTTTTCAGCGTAGTTGAAGAAACTCTGCTAGATGTCCCTAGTGGTTCGTAAGGGGCTTGGGAACATTTGTGTTCTGTATGTTGACAGCCCAACCGACTGCTTGTTGTCGTTCAAAATTGAAATGTAACCCAAAAAATTGAGCGACGTTTATCAAAAGTGTCAAAGTCTGAAGTGTTGAGTTTCGCTGGCCATTCTTTGTTCGTTGAACAATAACAACGAACGTGAACTGCAGCAAAACCATGCCTGTAAGGTCAAGGAATAAGAAAGTGCAACTGACGCTACTTAATTTTGAATTCAACACTTCGCCGAAGTGCTCGTCTGAAGATGCTCAACAGAGTTTAGTTTGGGTGTTATGGTTCTGGTCTCCTCCTGCTTCCTGCTTTGTGTGAAAGAAAAGGCGACATGAGAATACGAGTTAAAATCATTGATAAAACCTGGTAGTTTTTACTTAATCTTGTTTATTAAAAACGTTCCTAAAATAATTTGCATGGCTTTCACTCGACCTCCTCGCATAGCGCGCTGAAGTTTACGTTCAGTTCAGTGGTTGTGGCTACTCTCTGGTTGTAGTCTGCAGTCTGCACTACACCTTCTAGTCTCTTCAGGCTCTCAAGCTACGAAGTTATCCACAGAACCTGTTGAGGCAGAAGGCAGGAGCAGTAGCTGATTGTTGGAGTTGTTGTTGAATAGTTGAATTAATGAAGTTGTCACATACTTTTGAATAATAAAAAATATAACGTCGAATATGTTTTGAGACCAGAACATAAGTGGTCCTTCGAAAATGTCTATGAATCAGCGAAAGTCGAAGGGGATTCCTCCACACAGATATAGTCCGTCAGACTATGGTCCGAGGCCGCGTCAACGACCGACGACTGAAAACGCTGAAGAAGAGGATCTCCAACTACGAACAAGTCAAAGTCAAAAGTCGAATGAAATTCCTTCACACAGATATAGTCCGTCAGACTATGGCCCGAGGCCGCGTCAACGACCGATGACCGAAAACGTTGAAGAAAAGAATATCCGACTACGGACAAGTCAGAGTCAAAAGTCGAAGTCAAACAGGTCACATCTTAGTTCCGTCGCAAGTTCCACACGTCGTCTACGTATTCAAGCGGAGCTGGACGCCTTGAATGAATTGGATGCGATCGAAAAGGAAAGAGAAGACCAGGAAGCAGCGCTAAGAAGGGAGGAAGCAGCGTTAAGAAGGGAGGAAGCGGAAGCAACGTCAAGAAAGGAGGAAGCAGCGTTGAGAAGAGACGAAATTCAGAGAGAAGCGGAAAGAAAAATACGGTTATTAAAGAGACGAACAGAACTGCGGGTAAAACTGGAGAGTGAATCGAACGCTTCCCAGAGAGAAGGCAGCATATTGCAATCGCTTCAAACGGTGAAGTCTACAGAAAGAATCCAAAATTGGTTGTCTTCAAGACGGGAAATCTGGCACGGAAACGAAAATATCGAAAAACCTTCCAAACTGCCAGATTTGAAAAATGTCAAGATGACAACTACGCCAGATTTGAAACCGCTTCAATTTTCTGCTGTTACCGGAAGCCCACTGCGAGATTTGCCCGTTTTTAGTGGCGACATTCAAGACTGGCCTGTTTTCTACGGGGAGTTTGCAAGAGGCCAATATTCCAACCTGGACAACCTGCACCGTTTGCAGAAATCGCTTCGTGGAAAAGCTAGACAAGTGGTACACTCGTTGCTGATATACCCAGAAAACGTGCCAGAAATTATGGAACTTCTGGAGCGGCGATTTGGTAGGCCAGAAGTTGTCATCGAGGCATTAACAAGAAATGTTAGGAATGTCAATCCTCCAAAAGAAAGCCGTCCCGAGACCATCATTGAATTTAGTGATGCTGTGAGAAATCTGGTTACCACAATAAATAATCTCGACTAGGTACTCGCATCAGCTGCAAAATCCGCAGTTGCTGAACGAGTTGGTAGGAAAACTACCACACTCCCTCAAGTTGAAATGGGGAGACTGGGCGAGTGCGATAGGGTCGAAATTCATTAATTTAAAAGACTTTTCTTCGTGTATGACTCAAATGGCGGAATCAGCCACTATTATCACACCTTACACGTACTTTGACGGCACCGGCGACAAAAAACCTTTTATAAAAGAGACAATGCTGCTGACAAACCATGACAATAAAATCAGTTCTTGTATTCTATGCAAAAAAGATCACAAACTGCCTTCATGTCAAAGTTTCAAACCGAGTTTCAAACGTTTCACTTTGAAAGAGCGCTGGGAGTACGTACGTAATCATAAAGTGTGTTTTTCCTGTCTCGGTATCACACACTTGCTACGCCAATGTAAGGACAAAAAACCGTGTGGTGAAAATGGGTGTCCACGATTACATCACCATCTTTTGCACGAGAAAACTCCGACTCCGAACCCGATTTCGAGTGCTCAAGCGTCAAGTGAAGAAACGTTGAACAATACGCACCAGGTCTCGTCGAAAAAGCATCGTGTTCTACTGAGAGTTACAGAGTTACACCTGTGACTGTAATCGGCCCTCGAGGGAAAGTGAAGACGTTCGCACTTTTTGATGAAGGAGCGACTCTCACGACAATTGAGGAGCGGTTGGCAGACGAGATTGGAGCCATAGGAGATACACAGCCACTCAAGTTACGTTGGGCTAACACAGAACAGTCGATTATTGACGCGCATTCGCGGAGCGTGACTTTGCAGATCAAAGGTCAAACAGACGAAGTCTTTCAATTGACCAACGTGAGGACTGTGTCGAATCTGCACCTCCCAACTCAGTCTGTAGACATGAACAACTTCCGCCGGAAGTGGAGTCACCTTGCTGATGTCCCAGCAGTTCATGTAGAAAACGCAAGACCTCTCTTGTTAATAGGTCAAGATAATATCGACCTTACAATAGCCAGAGAAGTTAAACAAGGTCCAAAGAACGCACCAGTAGCCTCGCTGTCGAAATTAGGTTGGGTAGTGCATGGTTGCACCTCTGAGTTTAAAGGCAGAACTGATTGTCATGTAGTTTTGCACATGACCCAAGCCGAAGATGACGAAAATTTGCAAGAACTGGTAAAAAACTACTTTGAAAATGACTTCGGAGAGCAGCCAACAAACAAACGTCCGTCGGAAGAAAACGAGTTGGCGATCGATGTCATGAAGAAAACCTGTCACTTTGTTGAAGAGGAGAGTCGATGGACAATTGGCCTTCTTTGGAAAGAAGAAAATCCTGTCATGCCCGAAAGTAAAACGATAGCACTGAAACGTTTGTCCTTTGTTGAAAAGAAAATGGACACCAACTCTGGCTTCGCCGAGAAATACTGCAAGCAGATAGAAGGATACTTGGAGAAAGGGTACGCTCGCAAACTGTCTAGCGAAGAAGCCGCCCATGAAACGAGTAAAACGTTCTATTTGCCTCATTTCTCTGTCACGCATCCAAGAAAACCAGACAAGTTCCGTTTCGTATTTGATGCGGCTGCAAAAACACACGGAGCGAGCTTCAACGATAAACTGTTGAAAGGGCCGGATCTTTTAAATTCCATCGTCGACATCCTATGCAAGTTTAGAGAACACAAGATTGCTTTCTCTGCTGACATCAGAGAAATGTTCCTGCGGATCAAGATGAGAGATGAAGATAAACCGGCTCAACAGTTTTTCTGGCGTGGAAAAAATCGAAGCGAAACCCTAAACGTATTTCAAATGCAAGTCATGATTTTCGGGGCGGTTTGTTCTCCTGCGTGTGCAATTTATGTGATAAGACGCAATGCGGACCTCCACCAAAATGAATACCCCAATGTAGTCAAAGCGGTCTATGAACATCACTATATGGATGACTATCTTGATGGACGAGATAGTGAAGAAGAAGCCCTTCAGCAAATCCGGGACGTGATTGAGGTTCATCGGCGAGGTGGATTCGAAATTAGAAACTGGCTGAGCAACTCTAAATTAGTTATGTCGCAATTATCCCCAGAGTTATGTGCAAACAGCTCCAACACATTTGAGTCTAGCAAACGGAGCGACATTGAGAGAGTTCTTGGTATCAGTTGGAATCACGTCGATGATAAATTCGTATTCCAGACAAGCTTTCAAAACATTCATAGTAGCATTGTTGATGGTGTAAAGATACCAACGAAGCGTGAACTTCTAAGAATGGTAATGTCTGTCTTCGATCCTCTGGGATTCATCACTCCTGTGACAATGAAAGGGAAGATTCTTCTCCAAGAAACATGGAAGCTGAAGGTGTCCTGGGACGAAGAGCTACCATCAGGAATCAATAAAATTTGGCTGCAGTGGTTGAGTGAAATCAAAAAGATCCATAGCTTTCAAATTTCTCGCTGCTATTCACAGCTTCTTCCTCGAGTGGATAATATTCAGTTACACGTATTTTGCGACGCAAGCAAAATGGGCTGTGCAACAGTAGCTTACTTCAGGTTCTCCAGTTGTTCTCGTGAAGTCCAAGTCGCATTTGTTATGGCCAAGTCAAGAGTAGCGTCTACTGCTCGTCAAGATAGTATTCCGAGACTTGAGCTGCAGGCAGCAGTGTTAGGAATCAGACTTGCAACCTTGATTCGGAAGGCACACAACTTACCCATCGATTCGAGATACTTCTGGACAGATTCCACTACGGTGAAGAACTGGTTGAACACTGACGTCAATAAGTTGAAGGTATATCAAGCCAATCGAGTAGCTGAGATATTGTCATCGTCGCAAACTCGAGAGTGGAGGTGGTTACCAACAAATCTGAATGTGGCTGACGAAGCGACAAGAAATAATAAGTCAAGTGATTTGAACCCACATGCTAGATGGGTAAAAGGACCGGAATTTCTCCAACAGAATGAGAAGTTTTGGCCGGAAGACATCTCAGAGTTGAACTGCACTGCTAGAACACTTGATGAAGTCGAAGAAGTAGCTCTGGTGACAACCGAAGATTTAAAGTCGGCTCTTCCAGACATTAATCGTTTCTCCAATTATTCTCGTTTAATACGTTCAACCGCATGGGTACTAAGATTCGTCGAAACGATCAAACAACAAGCTGTGGACTCCTCCAGATGCGGATTGTCTCCAAAAGAAATCGAAAGCGCTGGAATTTTGTGGATCAAGCAAGTTCAGAAAGAGTGTTTTAGCAAAGATGTTGAGCGGTTGAAACAAAAGAAAGGAGTTTCAAAGTCTGGAAACCTTCATCAGCTTTCCCCTACCTTAGATGACGTCGGAATTTTACGAGTACAAAGCAGAATCGGTCACTCCCCAGAATTATCGACAGAAGCAAAAATGCCAGCAATACTGGATCCAAAGCATAAATTCACACGGCTTCTGGTTCAGCATTATCACAAAAAATCCGGCCATCAAGGCAGAGAAACGGTAATAAATGAATTACGCCAACGTTTCTGGATCATTCACATTAGAGCAGTGGTACGTAAGACGTCCAGAGATTGTCTCTATTGTCAAATACGACGCGCCAAGCCAGGATCTCCAGAAATGGCACAGCTACCAAGTTTTCGAGTGTCAAGGTTCGTTCGTGCTTTTACCGTAGTAGGTGTGGATTACTTTGGCCCAATGACCGTCAAGATTGGCCGCCGGCAAGAGAAGCGGTACGGGGTTTTGTTCACCTGCATGGCAGTGAGGGCAGTGCACATCGAGTTGGCAAACTCACTATCAACAGATTCTGCAATTCAAGCCCTTCGTCGTATGATGGCTCGGCGGGGGTGCCCTCAGAAGATTTATTCAGACAATGGAACTAACTTCAGAGGAGCTGATCGCGAGTTGAAGCAAGAAATAAAAAATCTCAACCAGCTGCAAATAGGTGACTTCCTCTCAACGAAAGGCGTGGAATGGGTTTTCAATCCCCCATCAGCGCCTCACATGGGAGGCGTCTGGGAACGAATGGTTAGATCAATCAAGACGGCGCTTAAAGCTGTGCTGAACGAGACGACGCCAAAAGAAGAAACGCTGCTGACGCTGCTGGTAGAAGCTGAGCACATCGTAAATTGCCGACCGCTTACCTACGTTTCATCCGATTCAAACGATCCAGAGTGCCTCACGCCTAATCATTTTTTGCTGGGAACGTCATCCAACGTACCAATGCCTGGGAGTTTTACTGACGATGACTTATCCCTCCATAAGCAATGGCGAATCAGTCAAAGACTCGCTGACATGTTCTGGAAAAGGTGGATTCGTGAATATTTGCCGACGCTGACTCTTAGGTCAAAATGGTTAGACGACAGGGGTCCAGTTATGAAGGTCGGCGATCTTGTTTTTATTGCTGACGGGAATCTGCCGCGCAATGTTTGGCCAAGAGGAAAAGTCGTTGAAATTTTTCCTGGTACGGACGGCAAAATTCGGGTCGCTGAAGTTGAAACCAAGAACGGCAGATACAGACGGCCAGTCGTGAAACTTTGTCGACTTATGGGGGTGGAGAATGTTGAGGCAGAAGGCAGGAGCAGTAGCTGATTGTTGGAGTTGTTGTTGAATAGTTGAATTAATGAAGTTGTCACATACTTTTGAATAATAAAAAATATAACGTCGAATATGTTTTGAGACCAGAACAGAACCATTTGTGGCCGCGCCTTCCACAGGGTGCGTGCTTCTCTCTTCTTTGTGTGAACATAAATTTATACCGCAATTTCGTCACATCACCCAGCAATAAGAAAATTGTGTTCCATGTTCAATCGGTTTCTATTATTGTATCTTCACTTATACCAAGCTGTTCAGCACCAAGGAGCTTTCGTACAAAGGCCGTGCGTGATGATACGGGAATGGGAAATCTGGAACTGACAACAGCTGCCACATAGACAATTTAGCATCATTTTAGCATTCGGCATATTTGGCAACGACTCTATGGCAACGACCGCAACCTGTTGCAGAACCGTCACATTCAAAAATCCCGCTGAAATATCAGGGCAGCCGAACTGCGTCAGTGTCGCCAATTTATGATAATTGAATGTTTCTCAGCCCCTTACGAACTACCAGGGACATCTATTGAGAACCTGTCAGGAAAACATCCCATTCCATTTGTACTCCAGATTTTCCCAGGAAAAACTGGCCAAACGTTCGCCTCGGGCTGGTTGTCCCTAGATAAATGCATGCCCTCCTACTATACGGAGTCGGGCATTTATCGTTACAACCCGCCCTTGCGATCGCTAGGGCAAGATTATCGTGAAAATACCGGGTGTTTATAAATGTCTGTGATCGCATCGCCTTTGAAATCTACTTTCGATCACTACAATTGCGCCTGTTTGTTCCTGCGTTTTTCGGCCTGACTCGAGCCTGCCGCGATCACAGTTTCTTATAAACACCCCGTATAAGCACTTGTGATATTGATATTACTGCTCATTATATAGATATACCTACCTGCTTTTACGTTTTTGTATCTATGAAACGATGACGATTTATTTTTTCGGTAGTTTTATTGAGTATCTGAAGTTTCTTTTTAGCCTGGTAATGCGTCTTAACTACCCCTGACGCAATATGAACACAAGTGTCGTACATGCGTCCGACTCAAGCGCCTGTATGAGACGGGCACACAGGTCAGACGCGCTGTGGACGCGGGTCCGACGCAGCGTCCGGTAATGCGTCCTAAATGTCCTTGACGCAATACGGACACAAGTGTCATACATGCGTCTGACTCAAGCGCCTGTATGAGACAGGCACACGGGTCAGACGCATTGTGGACGCGAGTCCGTCGCAGCGTCCGGTAATGCGTCCTAAACGTCCTTGACGCAATACGGACACAAGTGTCGTACATGCGCCCGACTCAAGCGCCTGTATGAGACGGGCACACGGGTCAGACGCGCTGTGGACGCGGGTCCAACGCAGCGTCCGGTTATGCGTCCTAAATGTCCTTGACGCAATACGGACACAAGTGTCGTACATGCGTCTGACTCAAGCGCCTGTATGAGACAGGCACACGGGTCAGACGCATTGTGGACGCGAGTCCGTCGCAGCGTCCGGTGATGCGTCCTAAACGTCCTTGACGCAAGACGGACGCAAGTGTCGTACATGCGTCCGACTCAAGCGCCTGTATGAGACGGGCACATGGGTCAGACGCGCTGTGGACGCGGGTCCGACGCAGCGTCCGGTAATGCGTCCTAAACGTCCTTGACGCAATACGGACGCAAGTGTTGTACATGAGTCCGACTCAAGCGCCTGTATGGGACAGGCACACGGGTCAGACGCATTGTGGACGCGAGTCCGTCGCAGCGTCCGGTAATGCGTCCTAAACGTCCTTGACGCAATACGGACACAAGTGTCGTACATGCGTCTGACTCAAGCGCCTGTATGGGACAGGCACACGGGTCAGACGCATTGTGGACGCGAGTCCGTCGCAGCGTCCGGTAATGCGTCCTAAACGTCCTTGGCGCAATACGGACACAAGTGTCGTACATGCGCCCGACTCAAGCGCCTGTATGAGACGGGCACACGGGTCAGACGCGCTGTGGACGCGGGTCCGTGGCAGCGTCTGGTAATGCGTCCTAAATGTCCTTGACGCAATACGGACACAAGTGTCATACATGCGCCTGACTCAAGCCCCTGTATGAGACGGGCACATGGGTCAGACGCGCTGTGGACGCGGGTCCGACGCAGCGTTCGGTAATGCGTCCTAAACGTCCTTGACGCAATACGGACGCAAGTGTTGTACATGAGTCCGACTCAAGCGCCTGTATGGGACAGGCACACGGGTCAGACGCATTGTGGACGCGAGTCCGTCGCAGCGTCCGGTGATGCGTCCTAAACGTCCTTGACGCAAGACGGACGCAAGTTTCGTACATGCGTCCGACTCAAGCGCCTGTATGAGACGGGCACATGGGTCAGACGCGCTGTGGACGCGGGTCCGACGCAGCGTCCGGTAATGCGTCCTAAACGTGCTTGACGCAATACGGACACAAGTGTCATACATGCGCCTGACTCAAGCCCCTGTATGAGACGGGCACATGGGTCAGACGCGCTGTGGACGCGGGTCCGTGGCAGCGTTCGGTAATGCGTCCTAAACGTCCTTGACGCAATACGGACGCAAGTGTTGTACATGAGTCCGACTCAAGCGCCTGTATGGGACAGGCACACGGGTCAGACGCATTGTGGACGCGAGTCCGTCGCAGCGTCCGGTGATGCGTCCTAAACGTCCTTGACGCAAGACGGACGCAAGTTTCGTACATGCGTCCGACTCAAGCGCCTGTATGGGACAGGCACACGGGTCAGACGCATTGTGGACGCGAGTCCGTCGCAGCGTCCGGTAATGCGTCCTAAACGTCCTTGGCGCAATACGGACACAAGTGTCGTACATGCGCCCGACTCAAGCGCCTGTATGAGACGGGCACACGGGTCAGACGCGCTGTGGACGCGGGTCCGTGGCAGCGTCTGGTAATGCGTCCTAAATGTCCTTGACGCAATACGGACACAAGTGTCATACATGCGCCTGACTCAAGCCCCTGTATGAGACGGGCACATGGGTCAGACGCGCTGTGGACGCGGGTCCGACGCAGCGTTCGGTAATGCGTCCTAAACGTCCTTGACGCAATACGGACGCAAGTGTTGTACATGAGTCCGACTCAAGCGCCTGTATGGGACAGGCACACGGGTCAGACGCATTGTGGACGCGAGTCCGTCGCAGCGTCCGGTGATGCGTCCTAAACGTCCTTGACGCAAGACGGACGCAAGTTTCGTACATGCGTCCGACTCAAGCGCCTGTATGAGACGGGCACATGGGTCAGACGCGCTGTGGACGCGGGTCCGACGCAGCGTCCGGTAATGCGTCCTAAACGTCCTTGACGTAATACGGACGCAAGTGTCGTACATGCGTCCGACTCAAGCGCCTGTATGAGACGGGCACATGGGTCAGACGCGCTGTGGACGCGGGTCCGACGCAGCGTTCGGTAATGCGTCCTAAACGTCCTTGACGCAATACGGACGCAAGTGTTGTACATGAGTCCGACTCAAGCGCCTGTATGGGACAGGCACACGGGTCAGACGCATTGTGGACGCGAGTCCGTCGCAGCGTCCGGTGATGCGTCCTAAACGTCCTTGACGCAAGACGGACGCAAGTTTCGTACATGCGTCCGACTCAAGCGCCTGTATGGGACAGGCACACGGGTCAGACGCATTGTGGACGCGAGTCCGTCGCAGCGTCCGGTGATGCGTCCTAAACGTCCTTGACGCAAGACGGACGCAAGTTTCGTACATGCGTCCGACTCAAGCGCCTGTATGAGACGGGCACATGGGTCAGACGCGCTGTGGACGCGGGTCCGACGCAGCGTCCGGTAATGCGTCCTAAACGTGCTTGACGCAATACGGACACAAGTGTCATACATGCGCCTGACTCAAGCCCCTGTATGAGACGGGCACATGGGTCAGACGCGCTGTGGACGCGGGTCCGACGCAGCGTTCGGTAATGCGTCCTAAACGTCCTTGACGCAATACGGACGCAAGTGTTGTACATGAGTCCGACTCAAGCGCCTGTATGGGACAGGCACACGGGTCAGACGCATTGTGGACGCGAGTCCGTCGCAGCGTCCGGTGATGCGTCCTAAACGTCCTTGACGCAAGACGGACGCAAGTTTCGTACATGCGTCCGACTCAAGCGCCTGTATGGGACAGGCACACGGGTCAGACGCATTGTGGACGCGAGTCCGTCGCAGCGTCCGGTAATGCGTCCTAAACGTCCTTGGCGCAATACGGACACAAGTGTCGTACATGCGCCCGACTCAAGCGCCTGTATGAGACGAGCACACGGGTCAGACGCGCTGTGGACGCGGGTCCGTGGCAGCGTCTGGTAATGCGTCCTAAATGTCCTTGACGCAATACGGACACAAGTGTCATACATGCGCCTGACTCAAGCCCCTGTATGAGACGGGCACATGGGTCAGACGCGCTGTGGACGCGGGTCCGACGCAGCGTTCGGTAATGCGTCCTAAACGTCCTTGACGCAATACGGACGTAAGTGTTGTACATGAGTCCGACTCAAGCGCCTGTATGGGACAGAGACACGGGTCAGACGCATTGTGGACGCGAGTCCGTCGCAGCGTCCGGTGATGCGTCCTAAACGTCCTTGACGCAAGACGGACGCAAGTTTCGTACATGCGTCCGACTCAAGCGCCTGTATGAGACGGGCACATGGGTCAGACGCGCTGTGGACGCGAGTCCGACGCAGCGTCCGGTAATGCGTCCTAAACGTGCTTGACGTAATACGGACGCAAGTGTCGTACATGCGTCCGACTCAAGCGCCTGTATGAGACGGGCACATGGGTCAGACGCGCTGTGGACGCGGGTCCGACGCAGCGTCCGGTAATGCGTCCTAAACGTCCTTGACGCAATACGGACGCAAGTGTTGTACATGCGTCCGACTCAAGCGTCTGTATGAGACGGGCACACGGGTCAGACGCGCTGTGGACACGGGTCCGTCGCAGCGTCCGGTAATGCGTCCTAAATGTCCTTGACGCAATACGGACACAAGTGTCATACATGCGTCTGACTCAAGCGCCTGTATGAGACGGGCACATGGGTCAGACGCGCTGTGGACGCGGGTCCGACGCAGCGTCCGGAGTAGGTATGGCGGCAGTTGAGGCAGACGTTTCTAGGGACTTTTATCTGGTGACTTTTGGTTGGCAACACTGAATCTAGTGACTTTTTTGACAGGTCGTTAAGCATTGGATCTGCATTACCGGCATTTGACAGGTGGCGCGGGAAATTTGAAAAGTTTTCAGTTTATCTGGTGACTTTTGGTTATTATCACTGAATCTAGTGACTTTTTTGACTGATCGTCAAGCATTTATTCTGTATTACCGGCATTTGACATGTGGGGGATTTTAACGTGCGGGAAATTTGAAAAGTACGTGGAATTTGGATTTGACAGGCTAGGTCACAGATTGTGTTTGGCTGGAGACATTTGTTAGCTTGAAAGCGCGGGATGTTTGAATTCCCTATACCTACTAAAGCACTCCTCATTGTATCTTAACCCTTGCAAACTCTCAAGTGGTTTGGTTTCAATAGTTATTTTTGGTATATAAACGCAAGCAAATAGAACCATTTTATTGACAGACCAATATACTGTGCTAGTTACATAGACAATAATTACATACAGTTCAGGGTAAGACCTCAACATCATGATTTATTCGTAGTTTAATTCACATAACTGCTTACATAGACAATTATATTAAATTCAAAATAAAGCACAAACAGGTGATCATAAACAAATTTACAGTATTGATTATACATACAAACATTGATTACTAAAATTACTTGAAATCGAAGTACGTTCGATAAAATTTCTTAGTTGCTTACATAGACAATTACGTCAAATTGAAATAAGGCACAAACAGGTGATCGTGAACGATTTTTCATAGCTGAGTATACAGGCATCAACTACCTATAATCGAAAAACATCTAATACATGTTCTTAGTTGCTTACATAGACAATTACGTGAAACTTAAAATAAGGTACAAACAGGTGAGCATGAATGACTTTTCATAGCTAAGTATACAGACATTATTCACTTGAAATCGAAGTACATTTGATACAATTTCCCAGCTGATTACCGCATACCATTACATAAAATTTGAAATAAGGCACAAACAGGTGATAATAAACAAATTTACATAGTTGATTATACATAGAAGATATGCACACGAACATAAAATCGAAGTACATTTGACTATTTTTTAGTTGATTACATAATATACAATTACATGAAATTCAAAATAGGGCACGGAGAGGTGATCATAAACAAATTTACAGTGTTGAATAATACAAACTTGAATTACTCAAAATCGAAGTAGGTACATTCAATACAATTTCTTAGTTACTTACATAGGCAATTACGCGAAATTCAAATAAGGCCAAAACAGGTGTTCGTGAGCGATTTTTATAGCTGATTACACAAACATTGAATACTTTAAAATAGGAGTAGGTACTTTTAATACAATTTCTTAGTTGATTATACCATATAAAATTATTTGAAATTTGAATTGAGGCACAAACAAATTATAATAAACGAATTTATAGGGTTGATCACACAAATATCAATGACCTGAAATCGAGGTACATTTTTAATACAATTTCTCAGTACAAACATCATTCACCCAAAGTCGAAGTACACTTAACACGACAACTTGATGGTCGGCAGTTCTGATGTGCCGGTCGCGAGGCAAATTGTTGGAATCATCGTCATCATTATTGGACACAATTAACTCCTTCATGGAGCCAAAATTGAGTAGCTTGGAATTCTTATAGCTCAGTTTTATTATTTTCACTTTGCAAACGACATCACTTCTATTCTCGGGTGCTGGGAAGGCGAAGGGCCCACTGTTGGCTCTTAGAGAGAATCGTTGATAGTGTGAATTCAGTAACTGGATCAGGTTGACAGTATAATTCTAGTTATTGTAGTTGTGATGAGAACATTCCAGGTGAGTACTACAAAAAAAAAAAATCAAAAATTGTATGTTATGTCTAACAGGATATTATAATACAAGTTTCATAAGACATAGTATTGTTGGGGGGTACGGAAAATGAACGAGTGAATATGCCTCCACGACCGTGAGGCTTATTGTTTGTAGGTATATGCATTTCAACTACCTGAGAAGTCGCACCCAAAATAACGGCTCTTGCCAACAGGGAATTGGTTGAAGGCCTTTTTTCTTATAATTTATAAGGTTATGACGGTATTACGGGAGCATAATTATTGAAAATAAAACATGCTAATTGTCGCAAGGCCCTTAAGGTCGTGAGTGGCGTGACAATATCCACCATGTAAACCGTGGTAATAAGTTTGAATTTGAACAATCTATACTGTTTATCCGCGTAACCAGTCTTTTTTCCATCAACTGTAGTCATTCCACAGAGTTTTAACAAGAGATTGATTTTTTTTTTCAATAAAGTTTGACCATCGAATCTGTGGGTGATTTTTTTTTTTGCATAAGCATGAGACATTACATTGAAAAAGATCGATGGAATTGGCTTAGCTTTGCGTGGGGTAGGTATAATATACAGCGAGCCGCGGCTTTGCAGTCGTTTCCAAAAATCCGGAACTATCGACCAGGGGCCTGTATCGAAATAGAATTTTTTTGTCAAAAGAGAGTTAAATTTTTTTCTAAATATAACCCGTACATATAGTAATGTGTTTCCATAAAAATATGTACTTAAATAAATGAATTGTCCGCATAAACATAGTGAAAATTAAACTTACACGAAAAACACAAACACGGCACAGCACCAACCCATGAGGCTGCTAGATAACGAATGCAAACGCACCACCACCACCTGTCGACTGGGTGGTTGTTCGTAACTTCTTACCTGAAAAGCCCTGAGCTATTAATTTTTTTTTACCTGAAAGATCGTGTCTGAACAGGAATTTTTAGTATCATATGCACATATTCACGGAGCCAGCAGATAATCAATAATTATTATATAAATAGAAACTTTATTTAAAAATTACTTTGTGCTTATCACATAATGCTCCGACTTGAAAAATATCAGCGCTGAATTTTGTCAGTCCAGTACGGCAATGTAAAAATAAAAAAATATAAAAGATATAAGTATTTAGGAGCTCAATGTGTTGAAAAGATGTTTTAATAAAAACTATTAACATATGGACAAATTTACATAAAAATACCTAATGTTTTTCAATGCTCAAAGGTATTAGCCTAAAATGTTAGCGATTATCGATTGCATTGAGTACACCTGCCTACTGAAATTTTTCAAGTACCTGAGGGTCTAATATAAACGACTCTAGCAAGCCAGCATTTTATAAGAATTTTCTACTTGACCGGCCTTGAATTTTCAATAAATACCCTTTGATTACCAGGTTGAGAAAGAACGAATGAATACGAGAGGTAGCCAGTAGTGTAGGTAGCGCGACCGAAGAAATTAACAAGAGAGTTTTGCAGCATTGCCCACCCGCTGACGAGTGCTCTTCAAGCTACAAATATCTCCGGATCAAATATGTACCAAGCCATATGCGTAGTATCAGAATGGTGCATCTTAATACTTAACTCGGCCCTTTCAGGATGTACCTATGGGAGAAGTTTGTGCAAATAAAAATACGCACTAGTTATTGGTTACAGCTTTGTTCATTTCAGATTTTTAAACAGTTCCATACTCCTATCCTTATCTTAGATATGAAAGATTTTATTGTATCTATCTATGTACTAACAAGACTCTAAGAATTTTCATTCACATGTTCGAAAATATTTGCAGTCATTTCTTACAATAATTAAAGGGTTTGACTGTCGAAGAGACAAATATGGTTTCGCCAGCTAATGATGTTGGATATAAGAATCCAAGCTCGCATAGAAGGTCGAACGCAACCCGTTGACGCCTCTAATATTATTATCCCACTTTCTCGTCGTCTTCCTTCCAATAAAAGTACCTCGCCAACATTAGCACTTTTGGAAGTTTTTAAATACACTAACTTATCTGTAACTGCGCCTGGGTCGGTAGGACAGCCATATTCTTCATTTTTTTCAATTCACTGAAATTCTTTGCCACTTCTTTTGAGGCTGGAACCTAACTTGGAGAGATTTCTATAGGTCCTTATTGGTGCAGATTGACCTTTTGTCGAGAATCCAAATCGGTAGCAAGAAGCATCATGGACAAAGTCGTCATCACTCATTTCATCATCCATTGTCTCACCGCTGTCCGTCGTTTTCAGATTTTGAGAGAAGGTTACTTCTAATTGATGAGATCTCGAGTGTATTGCAGATGTAGATGAACTGGTTCCGCACCTACGACGTTGGAATTTTTTTTTGTGTCCATACTTGTTTTGTTGAAGATATTTTAGCTCGGGACATATTCTTCAAGAAAACTGAGCTATTTTCAATATTTTGTAGGATATATGCGATGGCAGGGCCTTCTTCTCTTTAGTTTCTCGCACCAAGCGTGCTAACATAGACTTTAAAATACCGAAAACTCGGGCACTTGTTCTAACCTAGGTCTCTCGAAGGACTTTAGTTATAGCGCTTTGAATTTTTTCGGAAATATTTCTCTTGCTTTCTGCAGCTCTACCTTCTATCGTTATCAAAAGCTCGATCATTTCTGGATATTTTGCTCCCGCTCATTCAAATATACAGATACTCTTCATTTCACGTTTTACTTATCTCAGCATGATGAATAATCTCACCATTATTTTGTCTCCATCGATTGTCCCCTTTCAGTGTCCACTTCAATGTCACCTTTGTACTCTTCAGTTGTCCCTAACGTGTCCCTAACGTGTCCCTAACGTGTACTTTAACGTGTTCCCTAACTTGAGTGAAGCGGATCGAACGTGCGGCGATAAAAACGCGCTTGACTAAAAATGCGCTTGACTGAAGCCACTCTGGACCCGATCGAAACTCGAGCAGATTGAAAGCTGCGATCGAAACGCAGTCACTGCTAGAGACCAGCGTATACCGACAAGTCCTAGCGAACAGCCTATAACGTTAACTCCTAGTTGCCGGCCTATGCTGATAGCGACAGCACAAGTGATCAGGTTAGGAGTATAGAGACTTAGCGGTTGAAGCATGACGACTCGGCGGGCAGAGCATGACGACTCAAAAGGCCGACGTATGCAGACTTTGCCAGTGGACAGCGTATAGCGAGAAGTTCTAGTAGTCATGCTCTGTCTGCAAAGTCGTCATGCTTTAACCGCTAAGTCTCTATACTCCTAACCTGATCCACCTCACCATTATTTTGTCTCCATCGATTGTCCCCTTTCAGTGTCCACTTCAATGTCACAGATGATAGCGTTCGCAATCATCGTCTCAACTCCTTTCATCAACGTCACCATCATCAATCATCATCGTCATCAACCCCGATCATAGATGATAGCGTTCGCAATCATCGTCTCAACTCCTTTCATCAACGTCACCATCATCAATCATCATCGTCATCAACCCCGATCATAGATGATAGCGTTCGCAACCCTGTCGACCTCCAACTCTTCTTCGTCTAGGTACCGTTGCATGCTCTTCACACTCTCTTTAACGTCTGTTGGGGGATCACGTCGAAGTTGCCACATGCTAATGAGAGAGAGAAGCCAAGTTAGCGGATGATTTGAAATTATTTTGAGGAGAAAATAGCTTACGTTTGCAGAGATGGTATTGAAGCTCCGCAGTACTTGACTCGTAGGGATCGACCTGACGATGATTGCGCTCGCTCGCGGGTGATGTTTTTACGTATGCTTTAGTATTCGACGCGTGCTTTAGGTATGGAGGATGTGAACTCTCCCAGTTCTCGGGATCCTAGTTACGATGATGAAGGAGTTGAGATGATGAATGCGAACGTTAGCATCTATGATCGGGGTTGATGACGATGATGATTGACGATGGTGACGTTGATGAAAGAAGTTGAGACGATGATTGCGAACGCTATCATCTATGATCGGGGTTGATGACGATGATGATTGATGATGGTGACGTTGATGAAAGGAGTTGAGACGATGATTGCGAACGCTATCATCTGTGACATTGAAGTGGACACTGAAAGGGGACAATCGATGGAGACAAAATAATGGTGAGGTGGATCAGGTTAGGAGTATAGAGACTTAGCGGTTAAAGCATGACGACTTGGCAGACAGAGCATGACTACTAGAACTTCTCGCTATACGCTGTCCACTGGCAAAGTCTGCATACGTCGGCCTTTTGAGTCGTCATGCTCTGCCCGCCGAGTCGTCATGCTTCAACCGCTAAGTCTCTATACTCCTAACCTGATCACTTGTGCTGTCGCTATCAGCATAGGCCGGCAACTAGGAGTTAACGTTATAGGCTGTTCGCTAGGACTTGTCGGTATACGCTGGTCTCTAGCAGTGACTGCGTTTCGATCGCAGCTTTCAATCTGCTCGAGTTTCGATCGGGTCCAGAGTGGCTTCAGTCAAGCGCATTTTTAGTCAAGCGCGTTTTTATCGCCGCACGTTCGATCCGCTTCACTCAAGTTAGGGAACACGTTAAAGTACACGTTAGGGACACGTTAGGGACACGTTAGGGACAACTGAAGAGTACAAAGGTGACATTGAAGTGGACACTGAAAGGGGACAATCGATGGAGACAAAATAATGGTGAGATTATTCATCATGCTGAGATAAGTAAAACGTGAAATGAAGAGTATCTGTATATTTGAATGAGCGGGAGCAAAATATCCAGAAATGATCGAGCTTTTGATAACGATAGAAGGTAGAGCTGCAGAAAGCAAGAGAAATATTTCCGAAAAAATTCAAAGCGCTATAACTAAAGTCCTTCGAGAGACCTAGGTTAGAACAAGTGCCCGAGTTTTCGGTATTTTAAAGTCTATGTTAGCACGCTTGGTGCGAGAAACTAAAGAGAAGAAGGCCCTGCCATCGCATATATCCTACAAAATATTGAAAATAGCTCAGTTTTCTTGAAGAATATGTCCCGAGCTAAAATATCTTCAACAAAACAAGTATGGACACAAAAAAAAATTCCAACGTCGTAGGTGCGGAACCAGTTCATCTACATCTGCAATACACTCGAGATCTCATCAATTAGAAGTAACCTTCTCTCAAAATCTGAAAACGACGGACAGCGGTGAGACAATGGATGATGAAATGAGTGATGACGACTTTGTCCATGATGCTTCTTGCTACCGATTTGGATTCTCGACAAAAGGTCAATCTGCACCAATAAGGACCTATAGAAATCTCTCCAAGTTAGGTTCCAGCCTCAAAAGAAGTGGCAAAGAATTTCAGTGAATTGAAAAAAATGAAGAATATGGCTGTCCTACCGACCCAGGCGCAGTTACAGATAAGTTAGTGTATTTAAAAACTTCCAAAAGTGCTAATGTTGGCGAGGTACTTTTATTGGAAGGAAGACGACGAGAAAGTGGGATAATAATATTAGAGGCGTCAACGGGTTGCGTTCGACCTTCTATGCGAGCTTGGATTCTTATATCCAACATCATTAGCTGGCGAAACCATATTTGTCTCTTCGACAGTCAAACCCTTTAATTATTGTAAGAAATGACTGCAAATATTTTCGAACATGTGAATGAAAATTCTTAGAGTCTTGTTAGTACATAGATAGATACAATAAAATCTTTCATATCTAAGATAAGGATAGGAGTATGGAACTGTTTAAAAATCTGAAATGAACAAAGCTGTAACCAATAACTAGTGCGTATTTTTATTTGCACAAACTTCTCCCATAGGTACATCCTGAAAGGGCCGAGTTAAGTATTAAGATGCACCATTCTGATACTACGCATATGGCTTGGTACATATTTGATCCGGAGATATTTGTAGCTTGAAGAGCACTCGTCAGCGGGTGGGCAATGCTGCAAAACTCTCTTGTTAATTTCTTCGGTCGCGCTACCTACACTACTGGCTACCTCTCGTATTCATTCGTTCTTTCTCAACCTGGTAATCAAAGGGTATTTATTGAAAATTCAAGGCCGGTCAAGTAGAAAATTCTTATAAAATGCTGGCTTGCTAGAGTCGTTTATATTAGACCCTCAGGTACTTGAAAAATTTCAGTAGGCAGGTGTACTCAATGCAATCGATAATCGCTAACATTTTAGGCTAATACCTTTGAGCATTGAAAAACATTAGGTATTTTTATGTAAATTTGTCCATATGTTAATAGTTTTTATTAAAACATCTTTTCAACACATTGAGCTCCTAAATACTTATATCTTTTATATTTTTTTATTTTTACATTGCCGTACTGGACTGACAAAATTCAGCGCTGATATTTTTCAAGTCGGAGCATTATGTGATAAGCACAAAGTAATTTTTAAATAAAGTTTCTATTTATATAATAATTATTGATTATCTGCTGGCTCCGTGAATATGTGCATATGATACTAAAAATTCCTGTTCAGACACGATCTTTCAGGTAAAAAAAAATTAATAGCTCAGGGCTTTTCAGGTAAGAAGTTACGAACAACCACCCAGTCGACAGGTGGTGGTGGTGCGTTTGCATTCGTTATCTAGCAGCCTCATGGGTTGGTGCTGTGCCGTGTTTGTGTTTTTCGTGTAAGTTTAATTTTCACTATGTTTATGCGGACAATTCATTTATTTAAGTACATATTTTTATGGAAACACATTACTATATGTACGGGTTATATTTAGAAAAAAATTTAACTCTCTTTTGACAAAAAAATTCTATTTCGATACAGGCCCCTGGTCGATAGTTCCGGATTTTTGGAAACGACTGCAAAGCCGCGGCTCGCTGTATATTATACCTACCCCACGCAAAGCTAAGCCAATTCCATCGATCTTTTTCAATGTAATGTCTCATGCTTATGCAAAAAAAAAAATCACCCACAGATTCGATGGTCAAACTTTATTGAAAAAAAAAATCAATCTCTTGTTAAAACTCTGTGGAATGACTACAGTTGATGGAAAAAAGACTGGTTACGCGGATAAACAGTATAGATTGTTCAAATTCAAACTTATTACCACGGTTTACATGGTGGATATTGTCACGCCACTCACGACCTTAAGGGCCTTGCGACAATTAGCATGTTTTATTTTCAATAATTATGCTCCCGTAATACCGTCATAACCTTATAAATTATAAGAAAAAAGGCCTTCAACCAATTCCCTGTTGGCAAGAGCCGTTATTTTGGGTGCGACTTCTCAGGTAGTTGAAATGCATATACCTACAAACAATAAGCCTCACGGTCGTGGAGGCATATTCACTCGTTCATTTTCCGTACCCCCCAACAATACTATGTCTTATGAAACTTGTATTATAATATCCTGTTAGACATAACATACAATTTTTGATTTTTTTTTTTTGTAGTACTCACCTGGAATGTTCTCATCACAACTACAATAACTAGAATTATACTGTCAACCTGATCCAGTTACTGAATTCACACTATCAACGATTCTCTCTAAGAGCCAACAGTGGGCCCTTCGCCTTCCCAGCACCCGAGAATAGAAGTGATGTCGTTTGCAAAGTGAAAATAATAAAACTGAGCTATAAGAATTCCAAGCTACTCAATTTTGGCTCCATGAAGGAGTTAATTGTGTCCAATAATGATGACGATGATTCCAACAATTTGCCTCGCGACCGGCACATCAGAACTGCCGACCATCAAGTTGTCGTGTTAAGTGTACTTCGACTTTGGGTGAATGATGTTTGTACTGAGAAATTGTATTAAAAATGTACCTCGATTTCAGGTCATTGATATTTGTGTGATCAACCCTATAAATTCGTTTATTATAATTTGTTTGTGCCTCAATTCAAATTTCAAATAATTTTATATGGTATAATCAACTAAGAAATTGTATTAAAAGTACCTACTCCTATTTTAAAGTATTCAATGTTTGTGTAATCAGCTATAAAAATCGCTCACGAACACCTGTTTTGGCCTTATTTGAATTTCGCGTAATTGCCTATGTAAGTAACTAAGAAATTGTATTGAATGTACCTACTTCGATTTTGAGTAATTCAAGTTTGTATTATTCAACACTGTAAATTTGTTTATGATCACCTCTCCGTGCCCTATTTTGAATTTCATGTAATTGTATATTATGTAATCAACTAAAAAATAGTCAAATGTACTTCGATTTTATGTTCGTGTGCATATCTTCTATGTATAATCAACTATGTAAATTTGTTTATTATCACCTGTTTGTGCCTTATTTCAAATTTTATGTAATGGTATGCGGTAATCAGCTGGGAAATTGTATCAAATGTACTTCGATTTCAAGTGAATAATGTCTGTATACTTAGCTATGAAAAGTCATTCATGCTCACCTGTTTGTACCTTATTTTAAGTTTCACGTAATTGTCTATGTAAGCAACTAAGAACATGTATTAGATGTTTTTCGATTATAGGTAGTTGATGCCTGTATACTCAGCTATGAAAAATCGTTCACGATCACCTGTTTGTGCCTTATTTCAATTTGACGTAATTGTCTATGTAAGCAACTAAGAAATTTTATCGAACGTACTTCGATTTCAAGTAATTTTAGTAATCAATGTTTGTATGTATAATCAATACTGTAAATTTGTTTATGATCACCTGTTTGTGCTTTATTTTGAATTTAATATAATTGTCTATGTAAGCAGTTATGTGAATTAAACTACGAATAAATCATGATGTTGAGGTCTTACCCTGAACTGTATGTAATTATTGTCTATGTAACTAGCACAGTATATTGGTCTGTCAATAAAATGGTTCTATTTGCTTGCGTTTATATACCAAAAATAACTATTGAAACCAAACCACTTGAGAGTTTGCAAGGGTTAAGATACAATGAGGAGTGCTTTAGTAGGTATAGGGAATTCAAACATCCCGCGCTTTCAAGCTAACAAATGTCTCCAGCCAAACACAATCTGTGACCTAGCCTGTCAAATCCAAATTCCACGTACTTTTCAAATTTCCCGCACGTTAAAATCCCCCACATGTCAAATGCCGGTAATACAGAATAAATGCTTGACGATCAGTCAAAAAAGTCACTAGATTCAGTGATAATAACCAAAAGTCACCAGATAAACTGAAAACTTTTCAAATTTCCCGCGCCACCTGTCAAATGCCGGTAATGCAGATCCAATGCTTAACGACCTGTCAAAAAAGTCACTAGATTCAGTGTTGCCAACCAAAAGTCACCAGATAAAAGTCCCTAGAAACGTCTGCCTCAACTGCCGCCATACCTACTGTCCGGTAATGCGTTCTAAACGTCCTTGACGCAATACGGACGCAAGTGTTGTACATGAGTCCGACTCAAGCGCCTGTATGGGACAGGCACACGGGTCAGACGCATTGTGGACGCGAGTCCGTCGCAGCGTCCGGTAATGCGTCCTAAACGTCCTTGACGCAATACGGACACAAGTGTCGTACATGCGTCTGACTCAAGCGCCTGTATGAGACAGGCACACGGGTCAGACGCATTGTGGACGCGAGTCCGTTGCAGCGTCCGGTGATGCGTCCTAAACGTCCTTGACGCAAGACGAACGCAAGTGTCGTACATGCGTCTGACTCAAGCGCCTGTATGAGACGGGCACATGGGTCAGACGCGCTGTGGACGCGGGTCCGACGCAGCGTCCGGTAATGCGTCCTAAACGTCCTTGACGTAATACGGACGCAAGTGTCGTACATGCGTCCGACTCAAGCGCCTGTATGAGACGGGCACATGGGTCAGACGCGCTGTGGACGCGGGCCCGACGCAGCGTCCGGTAATGCGTCCTAAACGTCCTTGACGCAATACGGACGCAAGTGTTGTGCATGCGTCCGACTCAAGCGTCTGTATGAGACGGGCACACGGGTCAGACGCGCTGTGGACGCGGGTCCGTCGCAGCGTCCGGTAATGCGTTCTAAACGTCCTTGACGCAATACGGACGCAAAAGTCGTACATGCGTCTGACTCAAGCGCCTGTATGAGACAGGCACACGAGTCAGACGCGCTGTGGACGCGGGTCCGACGCAGCGTCCGGTAATGCGTCCTAAACGTCCTTGACGCAATACGGACGCAAGTGTCGTACATGCGCCTGACTCAAGCGCCTGTATGAAACAGTCACTTCCGTCAGACGCATGAGTCAGACGAATGCGTCCACTTCACAGACCTTTGCGCCAAGGACGTTTAGGACGCATTCTCGGACTTTGTGTCGGACGCGTGTCCATATGTGCCCGACGCACAATTTGCGTCTACATGGACGCACATGTGGACGCACTGTGGACGCATTCAATGAAAATGTTTGACGGGAAGTTAGGTTAGTGCTCGGGTTAGTGGCTGCTTTGGCGAGAAAAATGGTCCGACTCAAGCGCCTGTATGAGACGGGCACATGGGTCAGACGCGCTGTGGACGCGGGTCCGACGCAGCGTCCGGTAATGCGTCCTAAACGTCCTTGACGCAATACGGACGCAAGTGTTGTACATGCGTCCGACTCAAGCGTCTGTATGAGACGGGCACACGGGTCAGACGCGCTGTGGACACGGGTCCGTCGCAGCGTCCGGTAATGCGTCCTAAATGTCCTTGACGCAATACGGACACAAGTGTCATACATGCGTCTGACTCAAGCGCCTGTATGAGACGGGCACATGGGTCAGACGCGCTGTGGACGCGGGTCCGACGCAGCGTCCGGTAATGCGTTCTAAACGTCCTTGACGCAATACGGACGCAAGTGTTGTACATGAGTCCGACTCAAGCGCCTGTATGGGACAGGCACACGGGTCAGACGCATTGTGGACGCGAGTCCGTCGCAGCGTCCGGTAATGCGTCCTAAACGTCCTTGACGCAATACGGACACAAGTGTCGTACATGCGTCTGACTCAAGCGCCTGTATGAGACAGGCACACGGGTCAGACGCATTGTGGACGCGAGTCCGTTGCAGCGTCCGGTGATGCGTCCTAAACGTCCTTGACGCAAGACGAACGCAAGTGTCGTACATGCGTCTGACTCAAGCGCCTGTATGAGACGGGCACATGGGTCAGACGCGCTGTGGACGCGGGTCCGACGCAGCGTCCGGTAATGCGTCCTAAACGTCCTTGACGTAATACGGACGCAAGTGTCGTACATGCGTCCGACTCAAGCGCCTGTATGAGACGGGCACATGGGTCAGACGCGCTGTGGACGCGGGCCCGACGCAGCGTCCGGTAATGCGTCCTAAACGTCCTTGACGCAATACGGACGCAAGTGTTGTGCATGCGTCCGACTCAAGCGTCTGTATGAGACGGGCACACGGGTCAGACGCGCTGTGGACGCGGGTCCGTCGCAGCGTCCGGTAATGCGTTCTAAACGTCCTTGACGCAATACGGACGCAAAAGTCGTACATGCGTCTGACTCAAGCGCCTGTATGAGACAGGCACACGAGTCAGACGCGCTGTGGACGCGGGTCCGACGCAGCGTCCGGTAATGCGTCCTAAACGTCCTTGACGCAATACGGACGCAAGTGTCGTACATGCGCCTGACTCAAGCGCCTGTATGAAACAGTCACTTCCGTCAGACGCATGAGTCAGACGAATGCGTCCACTTCACAGACCTTTGCGCCAAGGACGTTTAGGACGCATTCTCGGACTTTGTGTCGGACGCGTGTCCATATGTGCCCGACGCACAATTTGCGTCTACATGGACGCACATGTGGACGCACTGTGGACGCATTCAATGAAAATGTTTGACGGGAAGTTAGGTTAGTGCTCGGGTTAGTGGCTGCTTTGGCGAGAAAAATGGTCATTTTGGTGTCTCACGTGGTTCTGCACAAGACCAGTGTCACATGATGGCTCATTATGAACCGGCAACGGACGGCTTTTATCATCAATTGTATTAGTTTTTGAAGTCACCTACCAAAACTGTTGAATACGAGTTAAAAGGTTATTTGTTGGGAGTTATTTGAACCAAAGAGTGCTCATTTTCCACAAAAAAATCCATCAAAAACGAATTCCTGATAGACATAACAAAGCTCTTCAGATAGACCAATGGCCAAGAATGACCGAAAAAGTCACGCAGGTAGGTGAATAATGGGGTCTTATTTCCTGAAATAGAAGACCAAGGGATTTTCACCAATATGCATTTATTTCCAACACCTCTAGCTGCCAAAAATATTATTGTGTAGTTTTTTTGTATGTTTTCAACAGTAAAATTTTCAACAAAAAAAGTTCAATTGAGATCTTTCTGGGACGGTTCAGTATTTTCAAAAATGGTTTACTGCGTTATCAATGGCGTAAAATAGCGAGCTCGTATGCGATATTTCAGAATTCCAACTCTTTTGGTTTATGAGTTAACATTTTTTATCTCTTCTTCAACGCGTTTCCTGCCCCCTCCCCTCCTTCGGCTGCCCAGTCGCGAATCTTAGATGTCCACCATCGTAATACTTGTTTGTCATGGTCGCCCTGTATAATTAATACGGAGCAACTGTATGAAAAATGACCCACAACATGTTGTAGTTTGATATGAGAGCTAATCAGAAAACAAAAAATTATTCAAAATAGTTCACTCATTCAAGAGCTATGCCACTTTGAATACGACTGAAATTTTTGGGTGGCCCACTCGGTGGCCCATTTCAATTGGAGCGCTATTTATTACGACACCATCATTGTGTACGAAGAAAAACAATACGGTAAAAAAATTTCAGCTTGAAGAGTGCTATCGAGGAAGAAAAGAATTATTCTGATCGAACCACCACAAGCCGAAATACAAACGATTCCAAGAGATCAATAAAGGTGTCCATCTTTGAGGCCGCCACCTCGCGTTCCTGCATGACTCTTCAAGAGGCCATTTTTCTAGAAAACTCTGTTTTGACCTTATCTATGACCACAGCCAAAAAGCATATAATAATTATAACGGGCACCGTGTCAGCTTCATGTGGTGTAACTCTGTGCCAAAACACGCACGGCAGCGGAATAGCAATTCATGTCATAAACTTTGAGACACTCTGACGGCTAAACTAAAGAAAGAAGGTCTATGCTAGGGACATTTTTGTAGATCATTTTATGCTTTACAACTTCGTGCCTGAAATTTTTTTCCTACCTATCATAGTTTACACGAAAACAGAAAAAAAGGTCCCGGCGCACGATAAATCTGGTTTCTGGTCGTCTTCAGGAGGCCTTTTGAGAATGTTCCGCCAAGCGAATTTTGGCGATCTTTTGGCTAGAATGTTCTCACATGATGTACTTTCGGATAAAGTTGGTCAGAAAAAGTTAGAATGAACTTGCCGGTCAAGTTGAAAAATGTAGGTTAAGCTGCAGGCCTATTAGAGCGATGAACATTTCCAACACGTTCATTTTGAACGTTTTAATCTGAAAGATTAAGGACGGAGTTATATTGGTGGAATAAGCCTTGCGGAATCAATCGCTGAGAGCTTATTCCTTGAGCTCCTGACCTGAGTGGTAAATTTCTGCCCAGGAATAAGCCCACAGCAATTGATTCCGCAACGCCTTTATTTTATACCAATTTAACTCCGTACTAAGAAACGAGAAAAACTTATCTCCCTAGTCCCTACTCCTGCTGGCATTTGGAACCATATTAGACACATTATATGTACGACGTTTAGAAAAGAGCTTACAGACCTTCTCATATAGGCGGTTCCCTTTGCTCGAAGCTCGTGCGCAGGTCTTCAATTATATATACTAGCCCACTGGTTCAATTGGCTGTTTAACCTGAAGCGCTTTATCGATCGGGCTGGTTGCATGAACTCAACCAATGACGGCGCCAATTAGTTAGCGCTGCAACTTGGACTGTTTAGTGAAAGGTTGGTTGCATAGGCAAAAACAGAATTAGAAAAAGATGATGGGTCAAGCAGCGAAAGCGTGTGTTGCTGGGTTGCTGCCCGCAGAATTCAGAAATCCCGTCATTTCAAATGTTTTTTTTTTTAAATACAGTCCGCTGAAAGTTATAATGCGTTTCAAGTTTCTGCCCGTTACCGATTAACACATCATAATTATGAGTACCTAACCAGCGTCCTCACGCGAATGTCATCATACTGGTTATCTAAACGTGCCCTATCACCCTATTGGTGAAATTGTGATCCGATCCGCTGAACATCTATGGTATTCTTTGATCTGTGGTCAGAAGGGCCAGTGCCGAGGAGTCAACCACCTGTTGAAAACTTGTAGTGTGCCTGTACAGTGATTTTCAAGTATTTCCAGGAAACACCTGTCAAAATTAGCTACTTATTATTACTTATCCGTCTTCCGTCGTAAATCTGTGCGGGGGGTAAGTGCACTTTTGAACCATAACTTGCAGCTCGGACTAGGGATGTCCAACTTCGATTCGATTATTCCATTCTTACTTGAATCGATTCAATGGAAACGATGCATCTGAAAAGTTGAATCGATTCAACTGTATACGATTATTCAGTGAATCGATTCAAACTAATGTGATTGTTGTTTCGATTATTACGCACGCGACAACACTCTATGGACAACACTCGTTAATGTCGAAAAGCCGTTCAGTTTTTTGGTCATTTGTGTCGACTATGATGAAAAATCATTTATTATTGTAAACATTATCATTATTCTGAATTTTTTTGCCAGGGGCATCATCTATCAACACCACAAACCTAAATTAGTTGCCCCGCCAAACTGAATGCACTAAGATCGGTTCTTTTCGATGCATCGATTCATTTCATAAGGTTTTTTAATCGAATCAAACAATTGATTACGATTCGATTCGATTAGCACGAATCGATTTACCGACAACATTTGGACATCCCTAGCTCGGACATCATTTCAAGGCCTTATGCGCCAAAATATAGATTTTTTATGTATTGCGTAAATTTTTCGCTTCCTTGAAATCATTTCAAGGTTTTAATAAGAGATTCGTGTACCAAAAACTACGTGTACGGCGTAAACGGCCGCCTGATGACTGTTAAGGTGCGTTCAGTCAGCTTTATTTAGCCGCAAGTTTTAATTTTAGTCGCAAGCGCTGCGACGCCCATTGGCTGGCATGAACCAGCCTCCTCAGATCAGCCAATAAGCGATGCTGCGCTTACGACTAAAATTAAAACTTGCGGCTAAATAAGCTGACTGAACGCACCTTTAAAAAGGTGGGTTCAGTCAGCTTAAAGGAGACCACAACACAAAAATCGAGTCTATATTTTATTTGACTAACTCATGGGGATAGTAGTTATACGGAACAAATCTAAGTTTTCTAGACTACATAGTCCGATCAGCCGCAATAATAAAACATTTTGAAAATATTATCGTGACGTCACTTGGGAAGATGTTTTCACCTAGATTTTCACCTCCGATTTTCACCTATCACGTTCCCATGGTCTTGATATTGCTATTGTCGTTTTGACAGACGTCATTGTCTTCAAACAATCAGTGATAATCATACAGGTTCCCCAAATTGAGCGTCTCTTTCTGGCCCGTGACGTCACGTTCGATTGCGCAGTAAATCGTCGCAGTCCTAGTGTGCCAACATTGCCCCGATGCCATAAGCCGAACGTGTGTTTTGATGGTTTTATTATTGGTATTTATACAGTTTTCACAAGAAGTTATGGAAAATAAATGTTGTGGGCCACTATGCAAGTCCACAAGTTATACAGCGAATGTGTCCCTAAGCATGGATCCATAAAATACGACGTGACACTCGAAGAAGCAAAAAGAACCACAAGCCCTTCAGCGTTATAATAGTAGGCAGCTTCCTGCTTAGTTCATCAAGTATAAAAAATTCAAGGGTACACTTGGCCACATTTTTGCATCAAACACTTCAAATTTATAGTGATGGCCATAATACACCATAACAAATATTGAATGTGGGCATGGGACTCGCATTTACCTGGGCCGCTATTCTTGAATCGTGTGAGAAAAGTCCCTGGGAGTGAAATACATTCCGCAGTACACTGATGTAGCGAATGTTGCCTGAAATCGTGGTTTTTAGGCAACTTTCGTTACAGAAGTGTAGTACGGATTATATAAAACTCCCAGGAACTTTTCTTACACGATTCAAGAATAGCGGCCCTGTGCTTTCTGCGCACGTCCATATATCGTTGATATATCCATTACAAAAATAGTTGTATACGCGCATCAAATGCCTCTCTGGCAAATTCTTCTCTGAGGAATTTTAATTTGCAATATTCATTGAGAAGTTCGTTATATTTTTCAGCGACTTTCCCAGCATGGTTGGCTTCAAAATTCAAGAAATAAAACGCACTTTTAACACGGCGGAGCAATGTAAATACAAATGGCGCGATCACTCATGGCACACTTTGCGTAGAACGTGCCGAAAACAGCTGCGCGGAATCGTGGATTCTCCATCTCTCTTTTGAGGAAACCTGTATTATGGCAGGCTTGAAACCGTCGTCGTCTCATCGGCAACGGAATCAGGTACAGGTATGCCCGTGCGTAGCTATAGGTAGCCCGTGAAAATTTGCCCTTCTGACGTCATTGTCGTTCTTAATTATGACCGCAGCGCTCGCCACGAGCTAAGTAATATTACAAGACCCTATGCAATCGTTCTAGTTTTTTCAACTTTTTCATCTGAGACCAACTTGTATTTTGTGTTGTGGTCTCCTCTAAGGTGCGTTCATCTGGCTATTCTGGGGAGACTGGCTCATAAGAGCCAATGGGCGTCGCTGATGCGCTTGCGACGAAAATTAAAACTTGCGGCTAAAGTAAGATAAGCTGACTAAACCCACCCTTTCTGTTGATACGTTTTCTTTTTATTAGGTATAACGATATTAAAAAGTGGTTTCGTAGGAGCTGCAGCGTGGCCCTTTCAAATTTCAAGCGTGTCGTTTGAGGCTGAGGCTCTGATGGGCCCGTTGTGTTTTCTGTAGCTTTCAGAACTCCGTGGATCAGTACCAGAACCCTAATGGGCCCCCACTTATGTTGTTTTCAGCGCATTTCCTATCTTGATGAAAATCGCTGTTGCGCAGCCGCTTGGTTCGTCCGTCCGTCCGTCCGTTCCTCGAACTCCTCGCAAACTAGTCGCCCGCCTAGTTTTCTGATGTTTTCGCTGTTACATAGCCGCCACTTCCAAAGCTGGGCTAGGCTATATTGAATGTCTATATTGCGCCGCCAACATAGAGAAAACCGCCCCCGATCAACTTGAAATAACATGATATTGCAATTTCTCACAGACCTTATGCTCTGGTGTTCTCATTTTATAAATAATAGTCGCCACTTATAAAGGTGAGCCCAGAAACATTCCATCTTCAATATGCGCCGACGACACGAAAAAATTGCTAAAAACCGCCCTCAATCAATTAAAAATGAAAAACATAAACCTGAAGACAGAGCGATCTAATTCTTTTGCTATATGAATAGCTGACTGAAAATGGGAAAATATAGGCTACTTTTGGTTAGTCGCCGCTCCCAGATTCCGCCCCCAAACGACAAAAAATTCAACTTTCACAATGGGGTCTGATACATACCATGATTTTTTTATTCCCGTAAACTAAAGTACAGCGTGAGATAACCACAGACAAAGCAACATAGTGTCTCAAAAGCAACTACTTTTCTTAAAAAAAAGTTGAAAATTGGGGCGCGAAGCAGAGCGGTTTGATTTCAACGTCTAGTGACGGTAGCTAGACGTTGTGTGTTGCTATGACAACGATGCAGTTGTTGCTGCTGATAGGCTGCCCTCATGTCGGCCTTGTACATGCTTTGTTTTCATTCGCGCTCACGCTGCGCGCGATTTCACTTGATTTAAACCGATAGACTGGAAGAAGCGAAACTTCAATTACTTTTTTCTCGGCCGAAAATTTTTTCATTTGCATTTTAGCTGCACAGTTGCTGATTTTATCTATTTAAGCAAAGGTCAATACCAATAAAATCGTATTTTGTGATTCTTGTATACGACCCCATTGTTACTGATTGACATGTTTCCTCAAACATTTAAAAACTGCCAACTGAAACTGGTGCAACATTATTTTGCTTCGTCAAACGCTGCCGCACCCACACGCCGCCCCCAAAGTAAGAGATCAATGAAAAACATAAACCCAAAGACATAGCGATCTAAGGCGCGTATTCATATCTCGCTTTTAAGCTAAAAGCGCATTAGAGGTGCGCCTTCGCCCCTGAAGCTCCGCTCCGCTCATTTTTGAGTTTTGAAAAATACATATTACAATAGGCTACTTCGTTTGGGCAGGTGTGCATGCTTGAAGGCTGCAAATTTTGAAAACTTTTATACACCTGTCAGTTGAATGGCAACGCTGCATGCTCTGTCTAGCCGCCTGACCAACTACTGGTTCCTGGCTGTCACTTTTACACATACTGTTAATACATCTCTTCGTAGCTTCTTTGAACTTCCTTCTCGGTACAGCCATTTTCAACAAGTTGTGCTCTTTCGTCAAAACCTGAGCAAATGAAATGTAGGTCAGGTAGAAACGAGAAGTGTGATCATAATTGTCACAAGTGACAGTTGGCGCCGATGTTTTGTTGTTTTGAGCGCTGTTGCCATTTTCGTTGTTCGTATAATATGTATAAATGGATGGCTCCTAAAAGCGCACCTCTAAATGCGCTTTTAGCTTGAAAGCGAGATATGAATACGGCCCTCAGTCTTTCGCTATATGGATAGCTGACTAAATATTAGAAAAAATAGAGGCTACTTTTGATATGGCGCCGCCTCCAGCTTCCGTCCCCCAAGAAAAAAATTGGAACTTCCAACCATTTTCACTAATTTAGATGTTAATGTTACCTCAAACATTCAGAAACTCCCAACTCAAACTGCAAGAGTTTCTTTGCCAAACGCTGCTGCTCTCACACGCCGCCCCCAAAGTAAGAGATAAATGTAAAACATAAACCTTTGTTGTTGATGATTGAAAGAATTTTCATTCAAAGCTATTTCATTGGCAAGTACCTCATTCCGATAACAAAATATCACAATGAGTTTCGATTGAAGAGGGTGGGCAAAGAACGGTGTTTCTCCTTCAAACAAATTTCTTCACATTCACAATATGCCTCTTCAAGAAAATGCGCTACTGAGACTCACGCACGTGAAGGCATACTCACTTGTTTAGCTTCCAGAGCTAAAAGGTCGAAGGCAAAGCAAGCGCTCTTGTGTTTTCTTGGGTGGATTGAAGGCCTATCGGTCCTCTGGTGTCTTCTTGTGTCTCCTGCGGAGCCCCGTCGAGTCTTATTCCTTATTGTTTTTTTTAGTTCTCAGAACTTTTGTGCCGTCAGATGTCGTTCGGCACACCTACCCTTCTGATTTAACCCACCGTGATTCGATTTTCACCACTTATTTTTTGAACAATGGGTAACTAATTGGTTCTTGGACATTTTCCAACAAATTATTTTTAATTTCCCGAGTGTCTTTCAGTTGGAAAAACCTACAGACAGACAGACATGACACTGGGCATTTCAACAGTTGAATTGAATAAGACATTTTTCTTGAAATGTTTTGTCATATTTGATATTTGGGCAATCCATATGAAATGAAAGTCACGTTTTTTTATGTTATTTCAGTCTTATTTAACGAACTTACAACAACATTATCTTACAAGATTTCCAGTTCTTAAGCAAAACGAAAATTCCTTAACATTGTGTTACATACGTGTGTAAAGTTTCAAATTTTTAGATATATAATCCAAAGTGCACATTTTGTGTGGTCAACCGAGAAGTAATTCTATTTTTCTTTTTTTTTTGGTAGTAAATTTGATTATGAAATACCTTGTAAATGGTCAACTAGGTCGGGATAATATTCTCTTCTAATTAAGCTAAATCTGCTCCGTAGTACATATTATCAGTATATATCACATTGGGGGAATTTACACAATATATGACCAAGAGGTCACACACCCTATGACATTAAATTACATTAATACCTATAACACTCTCGTCTAAATAAGTAGAACTCGTCAGAGTGGCTTCCAAACTAAAAAACTACTGAGAAAGACTCATAGAGAAATACAACGTCTATACAACTAATGTTATTGTTTATGTTTCCTCTTAGTAATAATATATAATATGTAGGCTAAAATATAAAAGATCTTTCAATTAACTACTTAAAATATAACAATGTCTCTGTTAGAAATGGAAGCTTATCGTCGATTAAAGTAACAGAGAAATTGCGCAAGCAAACATCTTTTTAATATCAAAATAATGTTATATAGTACCTATAAGGAACAATATCAAGCCCCTTCAACAATCAAAACAATTGATTTTCATATCTTCATTCGAGTAAAACTTAATGCTTATTATACATTTAGGCAATTATGTCAGTCACAACATCTTTTTTTTTTAATATAGCGTTCAACAGATTTACTAGATATAAAGAGAAAAAGATTTTTTTAGTTTCCATTATGATTGTTCTAGAAAACTATATAATGCGGGGTAGCATTTACAGATATTTCAATGATTCCGCTAGAATGCTGATAAGTGATATAGAGACAGATTGAGAATCATCGTTGGAAATGGTTACGCTTTCTTCTACTGCTGCGCTGGTTATCAGCTTGGTCTTAAAGAGATCGTTGGCCCTTTGGATATTCTCCCATACTACAGGATTGGCGGAAGAAACGTTCCCGAATCGTTGAGATTCGAGTCTACTAGCTTTGATGTGCTATCGTGCAATCTAGTATCTAAGATTTTGGCCTTTACTTTATCACCTCGTGGTACAACAACACTTTTGTGGTGGATGCGGGAGTAGCTGCTGCCGCCGGAAGTGCTGCTCGACGAGTGGCTGTCGTGACCGACGTTGACTTCCGAATGGCTGTGTCGGAGGTCGTTTCCCGACCTCTGCGAGTTGGAAGTGCCCGACAGGATCCATTCGTGGCGCAGGGCCTCGTCCGGGGTCATCCTCTTTTTGGCGTTCCATCTGCAATTTTTTCAAAATTAATATAATTTGCACATAAGTATGCAAGATACCCAGTCTAAAAACTGAGGAACGACTCAGAACTCAAGAATGAAGTGTACAGTTACATTAAAATATTTAAACCCTGATAAATATTGATGTCAATATTTGAGTCAATATCCATTACAAACTTACTCTAAACATCTTGATATGAAGTCGATGAAGAGAGGATCGTTGCAGCGCAGTGCAATTGCCAAATTTTTAGAACCTGGTTTTCGTTTTCTTCCTTTAGAATTGGTGATGCACCTGGGATTTCCTCGAGAATCTGAGGAACAGAACAATATCATAGTAATACTACAGTATATCTAGCAAGGTTCGTATATTATTCATCTGAATACATAAAACAATGATTTCCTCAATCATTACGCGAGTTCGAACTACATACTGCGCACTGAGCTTCATCGTTTTTCTACTTTATAATAATTATTATAACCCATTAGCAGAATACTGGTAGCATTAGGTGGAATAAAACTTGTTCTACTTTTTTTCTTTGCAACTTATTGCTGCCGCACGTCCGATCAGTGACCTGCGTGAACAGCTTAGTTGTGGGGCTTTTGCTTTTATAATGCCATCAATATTTTATGATTGATAATATAATCTTAATTGAAGCATAATCGAATGTCCTCAAGAAAGTGCATTCCATTCTGGCATGAAATAGTTTAGTAAATTTATAGCTAAAAACAGGGTAGAGGTACCTAAGTGCCATATTGTAGATACCTACATACGGGGTGATTCAAAAGTGCCGGACCACCTTGAAGTTGTATTAAATAGTGATAAATTGAGTAGGTATTAAGGTACGGAGAAATTGTTTTTTTTTCAATTTTGGAAGTTATGGATGGAGAAAGGTTGGTCTACCGAGCCCTTCTGTTTTCGTCAATTCAAAATATTTTAGTGAACTGTTAACAGCAAAATAATGAACCCAAAATATCAACCACTGAATGTGTATTGAATTTCTGTTTTCTACCTATAAAGGGTGAGTGAACTATTTATAATAAAATTCAGTTTTACTGGAAAACCAGAACCAAAAGAATTCTACGTTGATGAATTGTATTTTATCGTGCTCTACATAGGTTATGGGACTACTGTGACTGTTTGCAGACACTTTTGGGAATACTATAACCTTCAGGATTCACAACTCATCCTGTATAGTGAACTCGATAGTGAACAAAGATTCAATACATAATCAGTGGCGCATTTTTTATTTTTTGTACTCATCATTTTTAGTAGAGGAAAAATGAGACTCTATTGTGACTTTCGTGTGCACGGAAAGGTAAAAAGCTGGGGTGCATTTTTTATGGTGTAGTATGGCTTGGGGATGAAGAATCCACTTGTCGTCAAAAAATCGTCCAGTGTGGGGGCGGTATGGGGGCGGTTTTGTGAAAAAACAGTTTTTTTAAAAAATGTTGTACAGTTTGTCAGCTTTTGGCTGATATCAGCTTGGAACAAATCCGTCAACTGTAAGTTGTCGTAAATAATTCATGAATAAAAAGGTGATCATTTACTTTGCCATTAGAATACACGTAAAACTTGACTGCCTCGTGCGCAAAGAACGTTGAATATCTCAGTAACGTGTTGAATGACATTTTTCATTCCACTCCCACTCGATTATCTCCGTAACCACTAGTTCAATCAAAAAAGTTCCTTCTGTAAACCATGTTACCTATTCCATTGCGATTCTTGCGGTTTTTTCAGATTTGATTTATCTTGAATAGTAACTGAGCTAGGGACGGAATTGTAATGTACTGCATGCAGCGGACAACTGCAGCGCTGAGGCCCTCGCGTACCCCTGCCATCCGCGCACCCCCGCGAAGGCCATGGTGTATTGAGGCGGGAAATCTGCAGACTTATTATTGTGGCTGATGATCGAAACATTGTAAAAGTGTAGTCGGTAAATTTGCAATATAAATAAATATATACCCCTTGAATTACGACGTACGTCTTCACATATTATAATAGTCCAGTCAAAATAGGTTTTAACCGGAAATAAATTCGGAAGTTGACGAAATTTGGTGGATCGATGCAGAATTGAACGTGGAATAACATACTGAAATTCCCAAAAAGCTTGTTTTTTTTAGGACCAATAAAAAAGGGCCATCCTTGAAAATTTTCTTTTTTTCTGAATGGCTTGTGAACTATTATCTCTTCAGAACACAGCACCAGCACCAGCAAAGCAAATGTAGCCCGTTAAATTCCCAAGAGATCGTACAAAACTCATCACTTTTTGGTCAATAGCCTCTGTGATATCGCGTCTACAAAAACGCAGTGAAAATTACTCAAAATATATTTCCGGATTTTATGTAAAAATATGCATGGTGTCAATTCAGGGGCTGTAACGTGGACAGCGAATGTGCGAATTTCAATGTGTTTTTTCTACATTCGGTATCACACTTTTGTTTAGAAGTCACCAACTTCAAAATGGTACTTTTTCTCGACCTTTGAAATCGATACTTGATGTCCCAAAGAATCCGCAAAAATCGATTTTTTTCATAAATAAAATGATCTGCACGCAGTCTTCCTTCAAATTGATTGTTTTTATTTCTGACCGGTTTCGCAGGTCTCTGGCCCTTCTTCATCAAAGTGTGGAGTCTAAAATAGAATACATAAAACAAGTAGGTAGGTACATAAAAGGTGAACGATAACACACCGAATCACCGACATTGTATGAATGGTGAAGATAAAGTTTGTGTGAATGATAAGTGAATTGTTTTTAAATTATTCAGATGTCAGTAGGTATAACATTTGTGATGTTGTCATGGAAGAACGGAAAAAAGAACTTGTTGGAAATGTATGAAATAATAATAGAGCTAATAAAAATGGTACAAGGTGGGTGATGAATTAATGAAAGGATGGTTGAATGGAAAGAAAGAAGCTTATTTTAATCAAAGGCGTTGTAAAAATGTTTAAAAAAGAAATCTATACAATCTTTTAGGCAAGTTCGGACAGAATTATTAGTTGCTTTACAATTTCAAGAACCTCTATACTATCTAAAAGCCGTCCTTTTTTACAAACATGTAAAATTTCAAAATTAGTTCCAAGGACGAAGTTATGATTTTCTGAGATGATTTTGATGATTAGATGATTATGATTAATAATTCTTTCCAAAATTGCCTAAATGATTGTATAGATTTCCCTTTTAAACATTTTTACAACGCCTTTGATTCAAATAACTTTTTCTCTATCTAGTCAACCATCCTGCTTTCATTATTTATCACCCACCTTGTACCATTATTATTAGCTCTATTATTCCATACATTTCCATCAAGCTCTTTTGTCCGTTCTTCCACGACAACATCACAAATGTTATATTGACATCTGAAAAATTTAAAAACAATCATCAAATGCAAGTACAATATTCAGCAGTTAGTGTCCGGACTACCTTTTTTTTCTGAATAGGTCGTTTTAGTCTTTCAACCCATACAACTCAGAAACCATCACTATAGGATAAATATTCCGAAACATGTTATTTTTTCTGTATTCAATTCTTCATATTTTCCCTGGATGGTTTTGCTCTACCTAAGTGAAAAATGAGGCAAATAGTATGGTATGAAAAAAATCGATTCTTGGGGATTCTTCGAGACAGCAAGTATCGATTTCACAGGTCGAGGAAAAGTACCATTTTGAAGTTGGCGACTTCTTGACTTCTAGACAAAAGTGTGATACCGAATGTTGAATTAGCTTTTCCCGCATGTAAAACACATTGAAATTCGCACATTCGCTGTCCAGATTACAGCCCCTGAATTGACACCATGCATATTTTTACATAAAATCCAGAAATATATTTTGAGTAATTTTCACTGCGTTTTTGTAGACGCGATATCACAGAGGCTATTGACCAAAAAGTGATGAGTTTTGTACGATCTCTTGGGAATTTAACGGTGCTGTGTTCTGAAGAGATAATAGTTCACAAGCCATTCAGAAAAAAAGAAAATTTTCAAGGATGGCCCTTTTTTATTGGTCCTAAAAAAAACAAGCTTTTTGAGAATTTCAGTATGTTATTCCACGTTCAATTCTGCATCGATCCACCAAATTTCGTCAACTTCCGAATTTATTTCCGGTTAAAACCTATTTTGACTGGACTATTATAATATGTGAAGACGTACGTCGTAATTCAAGGGGTATATATTTATTTATATTGCAAATTTACCGACTACACTTTTACAATGTTTCGATCATCAGCCACAATAATAAGTCTGCAGATTTCCCGCCTCAATACACCATGGCCTTCGCGGGGGTGCGCGGATGGCAGGGGTACGCGAGGGCCTCAGCGCTGCAGTTGTCCGCTGCATGCAGTACATTACAATTCCGTCCCTAGCTCAGTTACTATTCAAGATAAATCAAATCTGAAAAAACCGCAAGAATCGCAATGGAATAGGTAACATGGTTTACAGAAGGAACTTTTTTGATTGAACTAGTGGTTACGGAGATAATCGAGTGGGAGTGGAATGAAAAATGTCATTCAACACGTTACTGAGATATTCAACGTTCTTTGCGCACGAGGCAGTCAAGTTTTACGTGTATTCTAATGGCAAAGTAAATGATCACCTTTTTATTCATGAATTATTTACGACAACTTACAGTTGACGGATTTGTTCCAAGCTGATATCAGCCAAAAGCTGACAAACTGTACAACATTTTTTAAAAAAACTGTTTTTTCACAAAACCGCCCCCATACCGCCCCCACACTGGACGATTTTTTGACGACAAGTGGATTCTTCATCCCCAAGCCATACTACACCATAAAAAATGCACCCCAGCTTTTTACCTTTCCGTGCACACGAACTTCTCAAATAAGCACATTTTGCTTCATATTTTCCTCTACTATTTGCCATAAACAGTTCACTAAATTCTTCTGAAATACTGAAAATAAAAGCGATCGAAGGACCAACCTTTATTAATTGTTAGTCCATAACTTGAAAACTAAAAGACATACCATTTTCTCAGTAACTTCCTAGCACTCTACTACATCTCGATATAACACACCTTCGAAGTGGTCCGACACTTTTGAATCACCCTGTATATATTTAATATTTAAGACATCAAAAATTGTGCAATTCTCCTCGGGACAACTAAATTCACGATTTATTGGAGCAGTTCTGCACGCTACCTTGATTGAGCTGTTAAGTCTTCGAAACGCACAAAGCGACTTCGCCAAAAAAAGCTAGGCTCAGATTAGGTAGGACTTTTCCACAGTTTCACATTATCAAAAGGCGAAAAGCAATAAAGCTGTGGAGAATCTCTCATAGACAAAGCTCGATTTTGTGTAATTCCAATTTTTAGGTCTGTATAAATTTGGGACCAAAGAAATAAAGAACATTGTGAATGTTGAACCAAATGAATTAATGTCTCTCGAGATCTATTGATCTCTGTTTTTGGTTTCCTCGTTGTTGAAGCGACGTTCAAAGAAAACTCGGGAGTAGGTACACTTTTATAGCACTCAATACCTAATTTACCTATTGCTTTATTTTTATGTAGTGGTATAAGTACGTTCTCTATGCAGTTCTCCACCACTGCAAAACCTCCTGTACTGCGAGTAGGTACCAACTTAGGTTCTTACCACCAATTATATTAATATCTGAGTGCTTAATATTTTAAAATTGATTCAAATTCCGAAGATTGAGATTTGAAAATTGTGAATGAATCTAAATTCGACAGCACTCACCAAAGAAAAGCCTCCTCCTGGTAGCCGTGGCGACGAGCTCATCTGGCGGTTGTCCGAGCACCTCCATCAGACAGGCCAGTTGCTCGACCTCGTTCTCCCCAGGGAAAAGCGGGTATCCCGTGTACAATTCCGCCAAGATGCATCCTGAAATACCGAATCAATAATATCCGAACTTACTAACGCAGTCCATTTTTTCGGTCCGCATGCGAGAATAGAGCCTTACCCAGACTCCACATGTCGATGGGAGTACCGTAAGTCAGACCGAGGATGACCTCCGGAGATCGATAGAACCGAGACTGGATGTAAGTGTACACACGCTGGTTCGTGTAACATGAACTTCCAAAGTCGATCACTTTAATCGAACTGCTGCCCCTTTGCTTCAGCAGGACGTTTTCCTGCAAAAAATTATAAAAACACGGTGAGCGTTATGAAACGGACGCTTTCCTCTCTCTCTTTCGTGAAGAACCACTCAAATTTTAATTCCCCCGATACTGAATAATGCATGCCGCGTTTTTTTGCGTGGCGTGTAAGTACATCTGGGACGGAATTAAATTTCGCCGTAGTGCGCTATTCTTCTCAATTTAAGTAAAAATGTGGAGCATTTCTCGGTTACAATGGCAGGCGGCTGTGTTGTGTAGCTGAGGGACCGAAGCCTCGGCCATTTTATATTCGCAAATTAGTTACACGTGGAAGTACTTCATTAGGTGCTCGTGCGCGACCGAAGTTTTAAATCTCACAAAAATTCAGCAAGACTGCAGCACAAAAAGGCTTCTGAAAGTTCCAAAGAACTGCTTTCAAATGAGCTCTTTTTGGACCGAAGCCGAAGGTGGTATTGATCAGCTCCAAAACGAGCCTAACATCAACTTCCAAATATTTCAACAAATTTTTGTTCTAGGCTTGCTGTAGTCCTTGGTGTAGTTTTAGCGGTAACCAATGTGACAATTCTCAAAGAAATAGATTTGTACTTGTACTCTTTTCGAATAATGATGATAACTGGGATAATAACACACATAATAAGCTATCTGAGTCTAAGATGTAATCTAAGATGACGGTAGAGATTCGAGTACACTATTTACCCGGTAAGTCCATAAGATTGACGCCGCTGATGACCGTCGGGTACGCAGCTGATCGTATAGCGGCTGATCTCTGTTTCTACCAACTTGTTTTCTTGATATTACCTCCAGCTGTCATGCTGGCTGCCTAAAAACCTGATCACCTGTAGATAGTGAAAAAAGAAACACGTGAGTTTCCTTGTATGAAAGTTTTCTGCGGTCGATGAAGGACACTATCGTCTCTACTGGTTGGTGACTGTTCGCTAATGCTGTTAGGTAGTGGTGACCACTGAAGAAACGGATAAATAAAAAGTTCTAGAGGAAGAAATCTCTGCTGATCTCTGTTTCTACCAACTTGTTTTCTTGATATTACCTCCAGCTGTCATGCTGGCTGCCTAAAAACCTGATCACCTGTAGATAGTGAGAAAAGAAACACGTGAGTTTCCTTGTATGAAAGTTTTCTGCGGTCGATAAAGGACACTATCGTCTCTACTGGTTGGTGACTGTTCGCTAATGCTGTTAGGTAGTGGTGACCACTGAAGAAACGGATAAATAAAAAGTTCTAGAGGAAGAAATTTCTTCAGTTCTCTGGCTTATTGAGTTCTTTCAGAGGAAAGCGTCCTCTTGCCTTCCGGTAGGGTGAAGGTCACATAGAAGACTGGTTGGTTTGTGTCTTTTGAATTTTTTTAACCAACGAATTGTTGAAGATATGTATTCCGCTTCCAAAACTCACCTCTAACATCACCAAATATGCAAGTAAGATATTTTTGCAAGAAGTAGAAATCTCTAATCTTGTCAGATTAAAAAAAAAAATTACCCTATATTAGGCGCTTTTCCTCTACATACGTAGTTAGTGATACTGATAAAATAGGGTGTCATTAAACATCAACGTAACATTATTATAGCAAATTCGTAACAATATCCCATTGTTTCAAGTGAGATGATTCATCTGTCCAAAATGACACACGCCTAAACTGTTTACAGTTATTCGGAAACATTCTGATCGAGCAATATTATGGGAACAAGCCTAGTACATCCTCGCTACAACCAAATATTAGGGTGACACAATGGCCCCCTAAATGCAGGGCTTCCGAGAGGGGCTGCCTCTAAAAAACAGGTGCATTATATTATTAGGATGACACAATGGTGGAGGCAATGACCTGCTAGATGGATTGATTAGATGTTATGCCATTGATGTCACTAATTTTGGCTTTATCAAGCCAGTACCGTTCTCCCAGGGGCATTGACCGTCGATTTTTTTGTGATATATTAAAAAATTAAGTTCGCTTCTTCGATATGCACGTGTGGGATGCGAATTCTGTTGCGATATAATTAGTTATGTTGAAAATTCAGTACGAAAAAAGAGGAACATCAGGCGTGTGTAGGTGGTGTACAAATGATGCAAGCACTAATTAGCCGAAGAAGGGTTTGTTGAAATATTTCTCAACCGCTAATGATGTTGCTGACATTGAGGTAAACGCACCCTCGCCCAACTCTGCGGTGTGTGCCAACTAAATTAATTATTATCACACGACGTTTCGTGTCTTGAAGGGTGAGTCGTCTGAAGATGAATTGCGGATCGAATTAATTCCAACCCTGACGCTCAAAAATTGTGAGGCCATAACCAGAAAACAAGTTTTTGATTTATTGCTAGTGGGTAAATACTTTTAGGTATCAACTTGATTTTTTTGCATATTGAAATGAGGTCCACCTCTGCACTGATGACTAACTAACAAGCAGTTATTTCAAACATATTATGAAATCTTGAGCAAGGTCGTGTCTTGGATTTTTTCAATTTCGATCATAATTATAGCATGAAATTGATTATTATAGTCGATGGTTGAAAAAAGTGAGAAACGTGTTAATTTGCAAACATTTTCTCATGTAAATTGAGCGAGGGGCAAGTACAGCAGTGCGACTGTGATTAGCATAAAAACGGCGAAATGTCGGAGTTGTCGGTTCTCAGACTCCTTTTTCAAATTCCATTCGAGTATACTAATACACTCGAGATCATGGAGAAGCTGTCAATAACACAACAACGCCTAAACAAACTCACCTTTTTAACATGCAAATCGCACCACACTTACGCTCTTGGTATAAACGACTGTAATGTTGTAACTTCCTGCGTTTTACCAGAGAGAACCACAAAGACAACAGGTCGTTATGTTCTTTATTTTTTTTACATTCGTAACCCAGGCGTTTAGCACTTTTACTTCTTTTTCTTGCTCGTCAAGCGCAACTGTACTACTCTCCTCTAATTAGCTGTGTGTGTAATAAACACTTACATGCAATAATTATTACTGCACACACGTAATAATATATGCTCGCGATGAAAAAAGAAAAAGTTTTTATGGACATGTGAATAACCATTATAATGGCGCCAATTTTCCCTTTTTTTCCTCTCCTCTATTTATAGGAAAACCTATACGGTAAACACGATACCTCGACAAAGAAACATTTCAAAGGGTAATTTTTTGAAATCGAAAGGTGCTGCTTCAAAAGTAAAAGCGAAGATCCTACATTATTCACGAGCTTCGTGGAATTTAATCATTCAAATTCATTAGGTATTTAGAAGAAACATCGGTACAATGCGCTCCAAAAGCAAGGGTCAAATACCTCGAGGAGGACGCTCTCCGTGGTGTGTGCGTTTAATAAATGCAGACATCTTCCGAGTACAAAGAAAACTGTACGTCATGTATTAAGCCATCAGACGGGATCGAAATTAACGTGGGCGTACCAAATTGAGAGAAATTAGTTGTCGTTGGGGATTTCTTACGGATTTGGAAGTAGCGCTATTGTTAGCTGGATGTCTTTGTGTTCCGAAGGTGGCAACGGGGTGTTTGCATAAAACTTTATCCTTGCCGTATCAAGATCTCTTGACAGTAAGTGATTGTGACGTCAGTAGGCTCAGACGTCAGATTCCACACACTTGAAGTTGGGTTGAGTTGAAGCGAGCGTAAACTGGCAGCGAATGTCTCAGATATTTCTCAGAAATCAACCTTTCGGGACAAGCGCTGTAAATATCTACCTGCCAAAATATAATGAAATATAATAATACCTGCATTTCGTTACGCCCTGTTATGTTTACGCCGAACGTAGCTCCAAGTTAAAATCGAGGGATAGTGTAGACTTACTCACTCTTGACAAAACTGTATTGTACTGAAGCTTCGTTTTTCATCCATGGAAATAAAGCTGTCAAGTGCACAGTCGCGGCAATGAGTTTGAACACCCTGTACAATTTTAATCTTTATATAATTAACCAAGATTTCTGTTCCATGCATCAATGGATGAAATCTCATAATAGACAATAAAAAATCTCTAATTATCATAAACAAACCCGAGTATACTTTGATCCGAGTGAAAGGTCGTAAAACAAAGGGAAACTTCCATTAATTACCCATAAAAATTCCAATTAATTTTTGTCAGAGCAAAGCAAAAACCCCTTTTTACCGCCACGGGGTCCCACTCTAACATCTGACGTCACTGGAAAATGGATTTTTAAAGCTTCTCGCGACGTCACAAGAATTACGTGCCTTAATGTGCTTGCTGCATTTGCGTCACCATCCCCGGTTCCATCGACAAAGATAATTGGTGAAGCATCCAAGTAGCGATTACGTCTACTTTTTCTTGGTCAATGCTGCCTGATTGACCGAGCTACAAATCCATTGAGTTTCTAAATAGCCAATCATATGCCACCGTAATGTTTGTTGCATCAAGCGGGATTTCTATTGTTCAATTAAAAATCATTAGTCAATCTAATTGAGCTTTGTGCAATCGGAGGACCCGAAGGTGTTGTTTAACCTCAACCTCTAACGTGACATTAACCTTTCCTTCGCTCCTGCTGGATGGCAACGTCGTTAAAAAAATTCAATATTCAAAAGGAAACATCTGGCAGATTTGTATGAGCTTGTCTTACGGGTCCCGAGATTCAGGTTTTATACGACAATGTAATAAGGATAATACGCATGAAAAACAAGTCTGCTCCCGCCGTCGTTTTTTTATTTAATCAACCTTTCTGCTGGGACGACCGGGAAGAAGCGGGTGTGTGGGTGTTTTTGTAGGGTTTCCAGCTTTAATACAGACGAAATTCCGGTAAATGGGAGACACAGATGCACACTGCACGCTGATGCTGGCCACTTTGACACAATAGTACGACGGGTATTATTGATTGGGGAGATTTTCTTATGCTAGAGGTACTTACCGGTTTGAGGTCGCAGTGTATGATGTTCTCCTTCTGCAGTAATCTGAGACATTTCAGCAGGGAGTTGGCGAACCTCCTGATTAAGTTTAGGCTGAATCCCTGGTAGCTGTTCTTCTTAATAAGTTCGAACAGATTAAGGCTGCAATAAATTTTCATTATGTTAGAGCAGAAGAGATATAGTAGTTGTTGGCGTGAAACTGGATGATAATGCGGTGTGGGCATTCGGGAGGGACAAATTGTGAAGGACATGTTTTTAGAACTCTGTAGGTAGTCCAGTGACGCAGCTGGGATTATGTAACAGGCGGAAGTTCAAGGTTTTACTGAGCGACGCAGGCCAGGAGCTTGCTCGCTCCATTACACGTTTTTGAAAGTTTTAACGGGAATACCTACTAAGCCCTAGCGGTTACATGTACGAATGCACCGTTTAGGAAAAATCAAGGGTATACCGTATGATCAAAACTTTCTTACTCAAGGGAGGCTGTGATCCTGGTCATTGGCAGGCAAACGAGGTTGATTTTGGCCAGGCCACAGCCTTCCTTGAGTGAAAAAGTTTTTGATCATATGGTACTAGTAAGTATCGTATTCTACTTTCAAACAAACATACTAATTATTGAATCATTCATTCTATGATTTCAGCCTTCCCAGTAACTTACTCTACTGATCGTCAGTTCCAGAAAAAAAGATGATCAGCGATAAAGGCTGATTGCAGATTAACTGAACTTTTTTCCACTAAATGCTAGGCGATTAACCACAAAAAATCCCTGGAATCTATACTAGATCCATCATCTTCTCATTATTGACTAGATAAACCAGCATCTCTATTGATTAGTAAGCTACAAATTGACAAACAAAAATTGCGAATCAACTGATTTCGAGTTATCTTTTTTGTGGAACCCAGGGTAAGTTGTCAGTGCTGTTCAAAACAGTCTTGATAAAAGGTAAACCTTTTTTACAACTGCACTAAGATTCCAGAATCTAGGCTTATCAATAATTCAGCGTGACTGAGATTTGGTCAGCTGAAGGCTGAAGGTGTCCCAATCATCATGATTGTGGAAATACGAAAACTTCTTGAATCCCTGCCTTGCTTTTTCCGAAACGTACCTCTTCATTTCAAGTATTACAAAAGCCCAGACCGAGCCCTAACTCATCAACCACATGAAAAATTGCCGGCACTGACATTTACTAACTTCGCTTGTATCAAAACAATGGAATAGGTGTGGAGATGAGCATGAGTGTAGTTACTGAAATTACGATATGCGATAAATTACGACAAGCTTTTTCCTGTCAAGTGCTTAATTTACAAAGCACGAAAGCAAAACCAATTTCTTTGTTGATATTTTCAAGGTTCGAACTGCTGACAGCTTTTTGTTCTATCTTCCATCTACTACCAACAACAGTAGGTAGGTATCTAAAAGTGAAAAGTCGATTGATATTTACACAGGAGCTTTTTTTTAATACAAATAGTTGTAATTTCAAGCAGTTTATCATAATTATTACTTGTAAAATTCATGCCACAACCAGCCTGTGGTTAGTTCACTACGGTTCTTACAAATCAGAGGAAGTCATTTATGCTCCGATCACAATCGTGTACGGCTAAGCTGTGCTGCTACCGCAGGAAGTTACACGAATATGTCTTGAATAATACTAAACTTGTCGTAATGCCTATATCGATTCTCATTTATACAGCCAAGTCCAATTACTCAACCGCGAGCTGAGCCATCCAGCACTCTATTGCTCATTCATCGTGCACTAACCTGAGCAATTCGAAGCTGATGCACAGGTGATTCCTGAAGTAGAAGTACTCCTGCATGTGGATGACGTTGTAGTTGCTGTCCTTGTCCTTCTTCCGCAGATGGTCCAGGATCCTGACTTCCACCAGGGCCGGATGGTGGAAACGCTTTTTGTTGCGGATGATTTTGATGGCGACGTGCTTGTTGGTCTGGTGGTCGAGGGCGCGGATGACCTGTCCGAAGCTCCCTTTGCCAATGACCTCCAGGATCTCGTATCGAAAGCAGATGTGATCGTGCAGAACCTGAATAAATTATCGTGTCGGTTTAATAGAGTCACGCATATTATGACAACTAGCTGGAAAATATGTATTAGCGAAAGACGGCGGCTATCGCAGCGCGCTCGCGGTACCAAATTAACCCCGACGGTAATAAATTGTTCAATTTACCATTAAAACCAGCGGCGCACACAGTAGTCTACCGGTGAGATTTTTATTCAGGTAGTTAACTAGTTATTGTTCCAATCGTGGTGTTCCAATAAAGCTCCCTGATTTGTAGTACAGGTATGGCCCAACTGGGGTTTGCCATCAAGTTTGTTTAATATAGGGAAGGGTTGGAAAGGTAATCGAGGCAGGAGACGGTACATACATTTCAAATTACGTTTTCCGTAAATGCTAGCTTTTGAAGAAACTAATTATGAATGCATGTGAACGTCCAGCTCTCGGTAACCGTAATACCTATTTATTATTACTTGGTGGTTTCTTCGGATTCATGACCGACAGATAAGGAACATGCACGGGAATATTTTTGTCGACCTGAACTTATCTATACTGAATAACAAACATCAGTCAAGCTCCTGCTATGAGATGTCCAGCTCAAAACTATTCTTCATCTATCATGCTTTATCATCCTTATATCCTTATCATCCAGGAAGGCTTTTATTTTTACATTCTTTAGAGGAATCAGAAAATTTGCTGGGAACGAGGCTTGAAAAGAAGATGTCTGATTGAAGAAGATATTTTGAAACCTCTATACAAATGGCAATGATAAAAGCAATATTCATTTGGGAAAACAACCAAACTGTTGATTTTTGACGACTTTTATATCAGCTGACAAAGATCATAACGATCAGATCAGATCAACACTTGCCTGGACTTGGCTAACTATTGGGTTATGCGGTGTTGTTAGTGATTGAGCTCTGGTCAGTTGAACTAAATCGTTGTCAGCGATTGAGGTCTGGTCAGTTGAACTCGACCAAATGACACTTCGTCTGTCGCATATTGAGTTATGCGGTGTTGTTAGTTGATGAGCTCTGGTCAGCTGAACTAAATCGTTGTCAGTGATTGAGGTCTGGTCAGTTGAACTTGATCAAATAGCGCTTCGTCTGCCGCACTAACGCATGTCACATCTCATTCTCGTGGATTATTATCGCGTTCCTCGATTAGTCTAGGAAGGCTGTCGTGTTAAATTTCAACTTGAAGAATAGGAAGATTAGAGATTAGTACAAATAATAGAGGAGTTGCCACGAATTGAATGACAAATCACGTAATAAACTCAGCTTCACACTGTTACCCACCTATATTTTCCTCTCGCACAAGTTCTACTTTGTTCTTTTTCCCGATTGTGTTTCAGTTCGACACAAAACGGCCAGTATGACCTGGTTCTTGCGGGGGTAATATCGAATTACTCGCGAGACCGTTCCCGACTCAACAGGAAATGCCCCGGGGTTCGCTTTTGGTTACGCCACTGATTAAAATTGAATGCCGTCAGTCTCCTCTCAGTCTCCTTACCTTGTTGTAGCTGCCGCTCTCGTCGTCGTAGCCACCGTTCTGGGACCCACCCTGTTCTCCGTGAATTTTGCATGCGTTCAGACCGAGATACCAGATCTTGGAGTACTTCTCGATTTCAGTCTTCTCGTATTCCGTCAGCCGGTTGCCGTACAAACGTAGGGCCTCTGCAACATACACGCAAACGGTTTTTTACTTATTCAGTGAACCCATATCCAACAACAATAACGTCTTGGGTGGATGGTCAAGAATAATACGAGAGCACCATAATCAAACCGAGTCGCTATCGCTAGTAAAAAGGACTATTTAGTGGCTCCAAAGAAACGAAACGCCATCATTTAGTATGAATAATAATATACGATTACGCGATATGGCCAATAATGGCGACATCATAATGGCCGATAATGGCGACATCGGGTTTCTAGCATCTCCTAGTTGCAATTCAACTTTTTTTGGAATGTAAAAGTATTTTACTTCTGAAATTTACTGTACCACTTTATTGAATTTCTACGAAAACTGAAATGTATGAATATCTCCTAAAGTTACTTGAAGCTGGGTTGTATTTTTTGAAATTGCCTAAATCGTGCCATTGTGGGCCAGTGCAGACAGGAGACAGCGTAGCGCGTGCTTAAAGTATTGGTCGAACAATACACGAAGTTGAGCAACTTTCACGGGGTCATTATATGGATGGGTGATCCGTCAGTGCCAACAACCTACGCTGTCCCTATGCTTTGGAAAGCACACAAATCCGTCGGTCCTCCTAGGTCCTAGGTTAGGGAACCACGTCGCTAGCCACTTGAGACAGGGTTAAAGTGGTATTCGCATTCGAAACAACCTTCAGGTTTCTCCGCAAATAATCCCGTACGATTATTATTATTATTATTATTATTATCGTGGGCCTTTTTGAAATGGCCACACTTATATGTTATCACTATAGACCAATTAGATAAACACATGCCATTTAAATGACGATAACATATCCGCGGTGAAACCCATCAAGTCTTTTCGCAGTATTCGCAAAAAGGAACAGGAAAAGCCACCAAAGTAGATAACCACAAATTTGATTAGCCACTAACAGATCTTTGCCTCTGTTGAATTCAACCAGTGGCCCATTTTGTCCAAGCCGGACACGTCTTAGATTAAAAGATTTCTGTTCTTTTGATAAATACTGCTTGTGATGAATTATATATCACTCACCGACAATTGCTCTGATCAATTTCAGGCGCTATCTTGTGATTCCCTTTCATATACAGATAAAGTAATGGATTCTGAGTAGGTACGTAAAACGATTCTGAAAGCTCTCGGAACGTTGCTTTTTTAAACGTCCGGTATGTTTGCCAAAATAAAAGAACTAGGTATATTCAGTCAGAATTAAGTACTTGTAGTTGAGTACCTAGTTCTGCATTTCAGCGTTTCTAGGAGCAAATTTATGGTCTTTTTGAGATTAGTTTCTGGAAATTGAAAACGGACTGTGTGTCGGTAACTTACCTACAGGTGTTAATGGTAAACCATTATTTTCTCTGTTGTTATTTGTCGTCCCGTTATTTTCAGCACTTCTCGAATTGTTGTTGATTGCTGGAAACGAATCCACCATGGGAGATCCCAAGGTCAGATCCGTCTTGCTTTGATTTAAATTGAGCTTCGACGATGACTTTTCTAATAGTGGCAACTGGAACAAACAAAAAAGAACCAAGTTATTGGATGGATATATTCTGCAGAACACTCGTTTTCATGCGGATGCCATCGCGCGGCCAGTGGGAATAATGGGATTTCTTGAAATATGAGTAGAATGTGACACATTTGCATAGGTGGCGCTTATTGCAGTTTCGAGAATTTGAAACTATGGTCGCTTGGAGCTGCACGTTCATGATATGACTTATGATACAATCATAACTACATAATATGTTAATTCTTTGGATAAAAGAACTTTTTTTTGTCAAAGGTGTACTTTTATGGTACTTAGGCAATTAAACTAAAGGCAATAAGAGGACGAGTACCTTAGTTCCAAGTGGGTCAAACGCGGTCAGGTTTAATCTACTAGTGTGCTGCTTTTTAGCTCATTTTCCTCAATAAAAGTGGTTAAAGACGCTTTTTGTATTTTGTTCGTTTGCTCCACGAACTTCTGCTTAGTTCTCAGGAGAGAGATTTATTGATCCAGGTGTTCTAGCATCTCGTTGTATTTTAGTGCCTCTTTACAGCTCTAGTCCTGGCATCTCTATATTGTTATATACATAGAAGAGAGCCAAGAGTTCCTCCATACCATTAGTGTCTTCTAACAGAATTAAAACTACATAATACAGGGTGATTCACCACCAATTGGACATAGCCCAAGGGTAGGTCAAGTTTTTCCAGGCGAACCAGGATCTGGCTTTGAAATTTTTCTAACACTGTTCGTTTCAAAGTTACAGGGTGACTCATGTATTTTGTCGAATTTTTTGACAAGCCGTATCTTCAGAACGACCGAATGGATTGGATTGAAATTTTGTGGGTTGATTCTTCTATTGATATCTGACACATCGCCCTATAAAACAGTTGGAAGTTTCCAGGGCCGGTCTAGTAAAAAGAACTTCAGAGCTTTTTTCAAAAAAAAGACAATCGGTATGCATATTTTTCGAAATTCATTTTAAAATTCAGAAACTACATGAAACATGCTAATAATATTGCGAAAAAAATTGCTTGGCACCATTGAGCTGCCAAGAAAATTTTGATAATGGTAATGATTTTTTGTGAATTTATTTTTCCAAATATTTGCTAATGATCTATTATGGCCCTGAATTTTAGACGTTTCGTCAGAGAAATAAAAAATGACATTTTTCAGGACGATCTGAATTATCAAATAATCCGGATTACCGAATCATATTTTGAAGGTTTTTGAAGGATTGTTGAACTTCCTACACCATTCTTGAAAGCTGGCGCTTTTCCAGTGATTTCTTTCTTCAACTCATCAATAATGGTTGACTTTTCCTTGAGTTAAAGTTTTATGAGTTCGTTTATAAGGAGCCATTATCTATACGTCTACCTCACTACTTGGTACTTGCTCAGTGCAACTAAAATTACGTTGCTAATCAGTGGCGCCGAACTCCTAAAAAGTTACTATGGCGAAAAAGATTTTAGACCCCCCCCCCCTATTGCTACGCTACGGTTGGGCCTGGGGGCCTAGGAGCCCCTCGTGCAGTTGGCGCCGCAGGCGAAATTTTTTCAGAATAATAATAATGATATTAACAATAATAAGCAAAAAAAAGGGAAGCCGTTGACCAAATTATCCATAGATTTCATTATCTTTTACACAAAAATCGAAAGTTTTTCGTGAGATCGTAAGATCTTGAGGTTTTCCTAGTCCATTTAGTTGGCTGTTCAGCAAATACCGTATGATCAAAACCTTTCTGCCTCTAGTCTAGAGTGCTATGAAATTATTATTTTATATGTAGGTATATCAAAGGTTGGCCGTGATCGAGGCCATAATGACTAACTAAACTGTTGAATGTTGAATGCCAGTGTCGGTCTCTGATAAATGTTAAAAACTGAGTAAGACGTTTTTCATTATCAAAAGTTACTTTCGAAATGGCACAAAATTGGAAAACGGAGAGTGGTCGTATTCCCTACCGACAAGCATTGGAGATTGCCAAACAACATGCAGATGTCATTTTGAGGTAAATTGCAGGATATACTACTACCAACAATTGAAAAAGGCAAAAAAATAAGTCATAGCACTCTTGAAGTGAGATCGTTTTGCTCATACGGTACCTATACCAGGTAAACATTGTAAGTAACTGTCATTTAGATTCAAAGTGCCTGATAATCCTAATATCCAATGATTTGCTGGGTGAATCTCTCTTCCTCTTCTCCTCCTCCCTTCTTCTCCTCTTTTCTTTTCTTCTCCTTTTTCCCTTTTTTTCCCCTCCAGACCCCCCCCCCCCTACATTTTGAGGTATGGCGAGCGCCACAAAATAAGGTCTATTCGGCGCCACTGTTGCTAATAACCCTTAGCTAGAGAAATCGGTTATAGGATTCCAAGAAAACCAATAAAAACACGACTGAAGCGAGTGCGACGCGCATTTTTTTTTGTGATTCTTTGAATCCGGTCTACCGAATCAAGGGAAATCCGGATTACAACGTACAGGGTGTTCACGATAAAATTCACCCCCCCCCTCTAGAAGATTCCCCTTCGAGATATTGTGAAAAAATAGAAAACTTTTTCTCAACGATTTTTCCCAGGGATCTTGAATCGATCGTCTAAAAGTTTTCAATTGGTACCGTATACAGGGTGTGACATGTAACTTTTGTATCTTAAATGCAACACCTATATTTTATTACGTCATTTGTTGGAGCCTTTCTTTCTGATTACAAAGATATATAACATTTATGATTTATTTCGACAAGGAAGCTGTCAAAAAATTAATAAAATAGGTAGTCAAATTATTTAAAAATTAAAAATCACGCGACACCCTGTATTAGGAACGAATTAGACCATTTATCCATGCGGAGTTGAATTCTGCAGACAAAATGCTGCGAGAATAACTGTTTTTTAAGTGAACTGTAGAAACCAAAGCCATCTTGCCGCGAAACAAAATTATTTGACCACCTATTTTATTATTTTTCCGACAACTTACTTGTCAAAATAAATCATAAGTCTCATATATATTTGTAATCAGAAGAAAAGGCTGCACCAAATTACGGAATAAAATATAGGGTGTTGCATTTAAAATTAAAAAAGTTACATATCACACCCTGTATACGGTACCAATTAGAAACTTTTAGAGGATCGATTTAAGGTCCCTGGGAAAAATCGTGAAGAAAAAGTTATTTAGTTCTTCGAAATATCTTGAAGGGGATGCTACTGGAGAGGGGTGAATTTTATCGTGAACACCTGTACATAACTGGATTTCCAAAATATTTGCAAATGATCTACTTATTATGACCCTAAATAATTTCAGCTGTTTCGACAGAAAAAAAAAAAACATTTTTCTCGTTTTCTTGAAAGTAACGGAAAAATTCAGCAGAATTTTCAAAAAAATGGTGTCACGTCCTTCAACTTCAGCTCAATTTGGGATAGAAGTGAAGCTGAGGGATGTCGGAATAATTTTTTGAAAATTCGGCTGAAACTTTTTGTAACTGAGAAAACGAGAAACGTGTCATTTTTATTTTTCTGACGAAACGGCTGGAGTTTCCATGATAGATCATTTGTGAATATTTGAAAAAATTAATTTACAAGAAATTCTAACCTCCAAAATCATCAGGATTATCAATTGTCTTTTGACAGCTTGATGGTGCCAAGCAATTTTTTTGCGATTTCAGTAGCATGTTTCATGTAGTCTCTGAACATGAAAGTGAATTTTAAATATGTACTATGCATACAGAGTGTCTTTTCTTTGGAAAAAGCTTTGAAATTTTTTTCAAGGCCGGCCCTGAAAATTTTGAACTCTTTGATAGGGCGATGTGTCAGATATCAATGGAAGATACAACTTACAAAATTTCAATCCAATCCATCAATTAATCAATCAATCAATCAATCAATCAATCAATCAACTTAATTGCCTTTGAGTTTTACAACTATGGCTGGCGTAAGTTATGGCTTATCAAAAAATTCTACGAAATAGATGGATCACCCTGTAGCTTTGAAACGAACAGCGTTAGAAAAATTTCAAAACCAAATCCTGATTCGCCTGAAAAAACTGGACCTACCCTTAAGCTATGTCCGTTTTGGTGGTGAATCACCCTGTATAGAATCCTCATTGAAGTGATCCCCTTGTGTTTTTCAAGAGTCAGTTTTCAAGATTCATGATTGCCTATGTTGAATCCTTCAGTCATGGGAACTAAAAAAAAACTCACCTCTGAATGAATAAGCGTAGTTTTAGATGTCGAATTTTTGGAGGAAGATTTCAAGTGCCTCCCGGAAGCCGTTGTTTGCGCTTTGGACCCATACTTGGTTGGTAATACTTCTTTGTGGTGGTGAGCTGCTGGACTCTGGAAAAAAATTGCTCATCGTTACCACTTTGATCTTTTTCTTTTCTCGATACAACAACTAAACATTCCATCATGCGAACCGTTTGAAGATATGCGCTTTAAGCTTTTATTGCCTCGATCCTTCGGAACTAACTTTTGGCATTTCAATTCGGCGTCATTCCAAATTGTAAATAAAACATTTTGTAGCCTCAATTATAGCTACGGGGAGTTCGTTATTAAGTCATGCAAAATTAATGGAGAGAGAGAGAGAGAGGCCCGAAAGTAGGTATAGTTCCGGCCGGATATCCACGGAAATTGTAAGAAGCAGCCACCACCGCATACTCTCTGTAAGTATTGATCAAGTTTGTTTATTAACGCAACTTAATTAAAAACACGCAGGACGAATCAATTTTACGTAGAAGGGCATCGCATGAAGAGAAGGAGTTTCTAATTGGAACGAACGGCGCGCATAATGGACCGCAAAAATTACGAAATCGAACGTGGAATAGGCCCGGTGCTATTTTTAGTCAAACAACGGGCAATTTTTCGCACCTGATACTATTTTCGACCGTGTGGGAGTCAAGGTACGAAAGTCACCGTATACAAACACAAGCGCACACACAAACACAAACAAATTGGGTTTAATTCTTCCACCTTGCCGGCTGTTCGATTGGATGACTCTGGGGGAGGCTAGAGGCCGCCCACACAGTGTTGGATCAGCAAGAGCGCACAAGATTAATAATTAAACCCCCCCGGACTTGATCTTCCAGCAAAATGAAATTTACGCAAGAGATTTTCCAAGAAGTAATGAAAAAAAGGTTCGGGAGCCGTTCGTGATCGATCCCATATGTCTCCAGTTACATAATATGGCAACTCCTCCTCATTCATAATATATCCCCAACAGTTAGGTGTTACGAAATCGCACATAATAACTAATAAAGAAATCGGAATCGCCTGCCCATTCATTGTAGTGGGATGATCATTTTTGACCGTTCTGAAAATATAAATCTTACGGATATGGGATTACGATTCAAGAACACGTTTTTTATTAATGAAACGTGTTTCTGAAGCTATTCGATTTCGATGATCGTCAGAAACTGCCTCGATACAGTTTTTGGCCGCCGAAATCCTCAGAGCTCACAACTTCAGACTTCACCCTGTAGGGTTACTTAGCGATTACTCTGTGCCTAAGTGAATAATTCAACAACGACTGAACATATGGTGAACCCCCCGGACTTGATCTGCAAACGAAATGAAATATACGCAAAGATTTCCCAAGCAGTAATGAAAAGAGGTTTAAGAGCAAATTTACGATCGATTCCATATTATACCTATACCTCCAGTTGTTGCATGTGCATATAAAATATTCCATGACAGCAGTGGGTACAAAGCGTGCGTCTCACAGGTTTCATGCAACTTTTAATAGATTTATAGAAATGTCTTTCTCTCTTTGATGGATTAGAAGATAAAGCGTCAGTCTGCCAACGTGTCCCGTTTTTTCTTCTTCTGATAATCTCAAGCATCAGGCATAGGTGCTTTGCTACAGATCCATGCAATTTGCATAATGCGAAAGCCGTGTAAAACCGGCAGGAACTGCACAAAAATCGAACATGTGAAGCCCCATGGACGTGTAATTTCAGAAGGTTCAAGATACCAATCTAATGTGTAATTTGAAAAGCCATCATCGTGCACATAAGTAGTAGCAGTGGTAGTAGCTGGGCTAAACGTGTAATTAACGGTTTTTCGAACTTGCATGACCTTACACACTCTTGTGAAAACACAATAGAATTTGAGGAAAACGCGAGGAATGGCAAATAAATTCTTGAAGCGATACATCCTGGGTCCCATACCGACGCCATTGTTCGTGAAAACTGAAACGAATTGTGCTGGCATCGTTTTGGGGACAAAAAAAAATTAAGCCAATTTTAAAAGCTTTTCCGGTCGAAAGTTTATATGTGAAAAAGGCTGCAGCATTAGAATGTTAAGTTTCAAGAGCTTGCGTCAACCACGCATCACGCTTGCATCGCCGTAAAGTAGATTTAACCTCGGATTTAACAAAAGTTTTGATTCAATTCTGACAAGTGGAAAATGAGAAAAGTACTCTAATGTCCTGCTTCACGGGGCACAATCAACTCGCACTAGAGATTAGGGAGACAATAGAGCAAGGGCTTTGGGCTTCGCTCGTCTGGTTTAACTAGATCAAGATCAATAATTATCACAGTACCTATACCACAGACACAATAACGAGAGATGGAAAAATTTAACAACTGTCTGTCTGTCATTCGATGATGATAAAACCAGGCGTTAGTCTAAGCGCTGATATCAATCCTCGAGTATTTGACAAAAAAAATCAAAACTAGCTCAGCTAGATTTCAATTATTGAGTAATTGGTATACACCCACCATGATTTGATTGCATCAGCAAAGGTTACGGGGTTGTTCTGACGTCAAAATCCCTTTCATACACATTTGCATCTCATAATTACCTGTCAAAACGCACTGTTAAGTCGGTCATATTCTTATTTATAGCTCATGTTCGTACTTACGGTTGTTGCCACCGTTCTATTGATAGTAACAAATTGAACTAATTTTTAACAACTAGCACGTGTTCTGGTACGATGTGAGAGGTAAAGAAGCCAAATAAGACGGATTGTTTGATAAGATCAAACCACACTTTACGTAGCTAAAGGATATCAGGTCCAGACATATACCTAGTCTTGCCAAACTACTAAGAATCGAAGTCAATGGCTATATTTGGAGGGCTTCTGAATTCCGGGAAAGCGACCTGTAGGCAAGAGCAGGATTGTATAATATCACGTTACCTTATTGCTTCAATATTTCTTGAGATAAAATGTTAGGAGCATCAGGAGTTACATAAACCAGTTAGAACATGAATAGATATAAATAGACTAGGCAAGAGTGTTTCAGTAAAAAGTACCTAATTTAATCTAAATTAGCGGGTGACAGTTCAATTTGGTGCGACAAACGACTGACAACGGAACGAACTTATTTCGAGGACCAAACTGGTGTTTGAGTGATGAGGAGCTTTAAAAAACGGGACAGGAAGATGTAAAAATAAGCTACTATGTACTCAATGAAAGTAGCGAGAAGTAGAGAAGCTTATATCCCAAGTTTCATGTCTTCGGATTCCGAAAATCGGTGAAAAGTTCGGAATTATCATTCCATACAGGGTGATTCATGAGTGACCTCACATAGGCTAATGGGAGGATAAAGGACTTCGAGGCGAGTCAGGATCCACCGAAGAAATTTTGTTTTCTCCATTGGTTACGAAGATACAGGGTGTTTTGTGTGTTTCGTATGAAACTTTGATGAGCGATATTTTTGAAACGGCTAGAGGCTAGAGACATTTTCTTGAAATTCACCAGTAATATTCCTCCATTGGAACTTACCCTGAAGCCATAATGAGTAAGTCAAAATCCAGGGCCGGGATTGAGAAAATGTGCCCCTTTTTTATTTGATCAAAAAGTATAATTTCTGATCGCTTTTCTAAAAAACTGCTATCGGAACAGCTGAGAAAAAATGCTTTAAGAATCACTCTTCAATTTAGATGGCACACCTGAACCGTTTCGACAATAAATTTAAAAGTAAAATTTGTGAGTGAGTTCCCATTTTCGACAGGACATAATCGACTCATTGTTTAATTGAGTTCATTCAAATTCATTTTTCAGCTTGTCTCTGTGGAATAGAAGGGCTTGGTAGGAAGAAAAATTCCATAGCCGAAGATTTTTTTGACGACCAAATCGAGTCTAATTTTGGTTTTACTCTCGATTTTGTCATAAAAGAAAATGGTCGGCTCTGGAATTTTTATTTCAACCAAGCTCTTCTATTCAACAGAGACAAGCCAGAAAATAAATTTAGATGAATTCAATCAAACAATGAGTCGATTATGTCCGGTCGAAAATGGGAACTCAACCACAAATTTTACTTTTGAATTTATTGTCGAAACGGTTTAGGTGTGCCATCTAAATTGAAGAGTGATTCTTGAAGCATTTTTCCTTAGCTTTTTGAATCCGATAGCAGTTTTTCAGAGAAGCGGTCAGAAAATGTACTTTTTGATGAAACAAAAAAGGGGAACTTTTTTTCTAGCCCGGCCCTGGATTTTGACTTACCCGGTATGGCTTCGGGATGAGTTCCAACAGAGAAAGATTACTGGTGAATTTCAACAAAATACCTGTGGCCGTTTCAGAAATATCGCTTATCAAAGTTTCATACGAAACACACAAAACACTCTGTATCTTCGTAACCATTGTAGAAAATAAAATTTCTTCAGTGGATCCTGACTCGCCTCGAAGTCCTCTATCTCCCATAACCCATGTAAGGTCACTCATGAATCACCCTGGTATTATTATAATAATCAAACCCTCTATACCTTCGCGCGGTGTAGGGCTGGTGGAAAGTTCGAAATACTGACAGAAAAGTGATTTTGGCTTCAGGAACATTTTCAAAGACTAACGGAGCCCTGTCACGAAGAATAGGATTCTACGCTTCCGACGTCACGTTGCCTAGCAGCAGCCTATCAGAGAAATGGTTGCTACGCAACGTGACGTCACAAACGTAGTATCCTACTCATCTTGATAGGACCATCGGCCTACTCTCTTCGTAGATTGTTTGCTAGCTATCTTGCTAACAACGTGCCATGACAATAATAGTTTTCCTCGGCCACTGAACAATAACAATAACAACCTTAATAATAATAACACAACTTTATTTAGCGAAATTGAGCTTGAAGCTATTTCAACACTTAACCAAGTAAGATAATGAAACGTAAATTCGACTGAATATAAAAGACTAAATAGAAAATTTATTGGTTTTTGTCCATAGCAACGTGCCTATTAGCAAAATTACTGAACTCACAATTTCAACTACCGGTGGGGGCGTTGCGAAACGTGAACAAAATATACAAACCCAAATGGTCTAGGGATCACCCCGAAATTTTGTTTCGCCTAAAATGACAATTTCTCGAAAAAACATTGGCCGATTTTTGAAATTTTTGTAGTGCGCGATAGAGTAATCTTTTGACTACAAGGTACCACCTTGGTCACCCTATTGTTGACCTTTTGTATGATATACAGCGTGATGACCGTGGAAGGAGAGCAAAAACTACCTTACTTTAGCAATAAGGTCCCGTTTTGAAAAAACAAGTCACATAATTTTCTAGACAACATTTTTGTGAAGCGTAGGTACATCGATATCCGAAACGGTTTTGGACTTTTGATCGTATTTAGTTTTTTCAAAGAGTTATTGATTTCTTTTTGTGATTTATGGACCGACAATTAGGCTGTAAAGAAGCATTTATGATGGGATAAATTGGTTACTATAGCAATCGTAATGTAACGGTAACTTGCCACTGATTCATTTTGAACCACCTCGGGCTATCAACATGTAATGCAATTTTGCAGCATGCTTGATTTGCCATAGTCCCAAAAAGGTGCAGGTCCTTACCACTTCTGAGGGTCGATGGGATCAAATTGTTCCATGTTACATTTTGATAAAGCTATTTTGTAAGTTCCTGTCCAATTTCAAGTGTTAGCAAGACCGCTGGCAGAGTCTGCACCAAACAATCAAAAAATCATAAAAAAAACATCAATAACTCTTTGAAAAAAACAAAATACGATCAAAAGTCCAAAACTGTTCCGGGATAATGGTGTACGCTTTCCAAAAATGTCACCTAGACAATTCAGCGACTTGTTTTCTCCAAACAGGACCTTACTGACGTCAGGTTATTTTTGCGCTCCTTTCATTGTCACCTGTATATCGTACAAAGGGTCAACAATCGGGTGATCTGAGGTGTTACCTTGTAGTTCAAAGATTACTCAATCGAACATCACAAAAATTTCCAAAATCGGTCAATAGTAGTTTTTATGACAATTTTGTGTTTCGGTGGGCATGCGCAAGATTTGACAGTTTGGGTCGGCTAGCACCAGAGGTATAGAGTGGGTATAGTCGGAGAGCTGGCAACAAAAAAAAGTGCAACAGTTTTCTAAAGGCTGAAACTCTAGGATATGTTAGATTACTCAATTACATCCATGAAATAAACAGGCAGACACCGGTTCATTAGAACCTGCTCAATCGGCAGCCAAAAAAAGTCCGAAATGCCCGAACGGACAGTTCTGACAACGCACAGCTTTGTTATCTGACGCACAGCTTTGTTGTTTAACCCATAGCTGTCAGCTGTTGTCTGAGTTACGGCTATGACCACACCTAGGTACTTACCTCTCTTCATTAGATGGTTCCATTACGCAAGGCTTCTCTGATTTTTCCCCCACATCTGTATGTCGCTACGGGCGATTCATTTGAACTGTAACTCGGGCAACAGATGCAACTGCTGATATATTTGCATCAGACAACAGAGCTGTGCGTCAGACAACAATGCTGTGCGTTGTCAGAACTGTCCGTTCGGGCATTTCGGACTTCTTTTGGCTGCCGATTGAGCAGGTTCTAATGGACCGGTGTCTGACTATTTATTTCATGGATGTAATTGAGTAATCTAACATATTCCAGAGTTTCAGCCTTTAGAAAACTGTTGCACTTTTTTTTGTCGCCAGCTCTTGGACGAGTGATTACAGAGCTGCGAGTCTGGCAAGCACGCGGAGGTCGAATTTTTGCCGACCGGCAAGAAACGTGAGCATGCGCTCTAGGCCTGATGAAAACTACTATTCTTTCTCTTTCGGAGTGATCCCTAGACCATTTGGATGTGTATATGTCGTGGATTTTGAGTGGTTGTTAGGCCCTGATGCTAGGACTGTTAGGGGATGCTAGATGATCGTCATCAGTCTTTCGTCATCAAATTCAGTTGCACGGCTCACGGAATACGGAATACGATTTTGATTGGGGACGCAACAAAACATATGAATGAATCTATGCATCATAGACGAAAAAATAAGGATTGTTTTTTTGAGCTCGACTTCGTCTTGGGATTTTAGTCAGATAATATCGGGTCTGCTTTTCCCTCGTGATTAACAGTTTTCGGGTTAAAACGATTTTACTAAAAAAAAAAACACTAAGCACTTGCTCTCCTACTGTTGATTACAACTCTCCAGCTACCCTGTCGGGTTTTTATCAGATAGACAGTCACACAGTCGTTAAATTTCTAGATAACTGCGCTTTTGAGGAGTTTAAAAAAATTTTACCACTCGACAAAACATTTGGCTTTTGTGGTATTATGTACAACAATAATACTACAAGCACTCTATGCGTTCCGTCTCCCTATGCAGTCTGATTTATGCAGTCACATTATGTGATTATCCCCATGCACCAGCGCTGTGAGTAACTGTCTCCAAGAACGTAATGGACATTGACGAAATTTTTATTGGGAGACGTTTAAAAAATGTTCGGAATCCGCTGCCCCCTGTCTGGGTGCGTAACAATAAATCGCACCTGCATTCCATCGCCCATTGCACAATTAAAATCAATGGGAATGTTTGACTTTATAGCTTATTGCAGGCGTTAATTCTAATGGCCTCTCGATGCCGGAAACTTGAATTTGAATGCCCAGTAAAATGTACGAGTTTATGTACCCACTTATGAGTTGTATCTGGTGGAAGACAACGGAAAGAAAATAACCGCGAAGCTCATTTGAAATTACAATGCTGCAGACATTGCGCTCTTGAATCAAATCCATGCAATATTCAGTTCCAGATCGTGTCGGATAAACAACAACAAATCGGGATCATTTCGTAACAAGAATACACTCATAACAATGTACCTTGCTCTCTGAATGGTAACATTATGCGTCTAATATAATACGTTACAAGTTTAACAAGGAAATAATTCAGGCATATACGAGACACACGTTCCGTTATGAATAAAAATGAAAAATTCCATTCGAGACGATGCGATATTATGTGGATCAGATAAGCCCTCTCCACCCACCACCCTGCCCTGATGATGCTTTCACCCTATACGGAACGTGACTTCAGAAAAAAGGACTCCATGCGGAGTATAGAATGCGACCTCATTTGTACAACGCATTATGTAATATCATAATTTTGAAATTAATATCCCTGTACACACCTCAAGACAATGCGCTGAGTTTCTATGGAAACATTGGGGTTGAAGCACGATGTGGTTGAAGCTATTAGGTCTAATTTCCGGGTGATCTAAATTAGAACGAGCGAGCAGGCAACGTTCGAAAAATATTTAATATGCATATTACGTAGATACTGTCCATTGATACAGAACGTAACATTATGTATTGATTTTAAAAATATATGTACGTGTTCTCAAGTTCGCGTTTTCAGTAGAAAAAAAAACTAGCGTTGTTATTCGTGCCCTTTATTTAATGGGTATGTGGGACAAAACAAATGCATGTGACTTATCGTGCTGGGATTCAATTAAGTCGATACCAACGCGTCTGTGATCTGTTGCCATAAAGGTTTTTTAGAAGTTGTCCTGATTAGTTCGCAGCACGATAAATAAAGGCGACTTGGTTGGGTTTAAATGTGCTTAAGTGCTTGATGTTTAAGGTGAAAGCCTTTACTTCTTTACAGGGCGTATTTCACAATTCACAATAAAGACATGATCAGCTTTTATCAAGACATTGTTGAATCCAATTTCCGTTTCTACAGAAATTTTTCATTGGTTGTTTAGTGAGAGCGAGTTTCCAGTTTTCCATCAACTTCTCCATATCATTGCCTTAATGATCCAAGTGTGTGTTGGTAAACAAAGGCCATATTGAACTGTGGTAGGCAGGCAGTTAGTTTCATATCATATTTAGCTTTAAGTAAGTGGTTATTACTTAACATCATGACCCTATCCATCCATCCATCCGTCCGTCCGTCCATCCATCAAATCCAATTAGCGTTCGGAAAATCACACACAGTTTAATCGAGTTGCGTTCTTTTAATTATTGTATGGCGTTGCCGTTGCACAAAACTGCATCCAATAATAACAAACGAAAGTGTTTTTATGGGTTAATAAGATTTCCACTACGATGACCATAAAATACTTTCAATTGTTGGGTACCTCTCCGGTGTCTACCAGTATGTTTTCTCTTTTCTCGGAAAAAATACACTGCTCGCACTTCCACCTGCCATCCGCTGCGCATTGCCTAGATTCTTTATTGGAAATTGTGTGACATTTTCATAAATGTCACAAAGTACAAGCCGGAGTGATTTGTGGTGGAAAGTTCCACTGTAGCTGCTTGCTTGTCTTGTGGCGTCTTATTCTCTGTTTTGTGCTTCGTTTTCCGCGTGCGTTCGGGAAATTTATTTGGGTCAAGGGTCGCGAGATGAAATACCGTCCTCTTCAAGAGATTCGTTTTCTTTTCCGTATATCTTCGCTGCGAGAGCAAGAACTGCGCCGCCGGATGTTCCTTGTGGTTACCGTTTGAGGCGGCTCTATGTACAAATCGGGATCGTTTGTCATTGTTAAGTACGACCACGACACGAAGTATACACCTGATCCGTTACATAATTGCGATTCTCATCCCGGTTTGAAATGTAGGTAAATCATAATTGATGTTGAAGAGCACACACAGTACGCACACACACCGGTTCGAACATGATGGAAAAACTGTAAAATTGCACAAATTCTGCACACAAAAGAACGCGCACTCGAGAAATCTCGATTTATCGATGTCTCAACCGTTTCACATTGATTTATGGAGTAACTGAATTCTGTCACGATTTATTGTGCTTTTTCCATTAAACTGTTCGTTATCAGCTTGTAAAATCATCGTATTTCTATCGCTGTGCGGCTAGGTCATAACTCTGCCGGCGATTTTTTTCTCACGCACCCTGTGTTCGTATCAACTCTCGTTATGAAATTCGAAAAGCTTCCATGCAAAGGTGGGTTCTAAAGTGACCTAGGTGTTGAGTCTGAGCACTAGACGGTAAAATAAAATTTTCATAGTGATATCGCACAACAGCTACTAACTTAATAGGTCGGCATTGACAACTCAGATCTGTAGAAAATTGATGGGATGTATTTTCGCCAGTGCATTGCAGAGGGCGCGACATATGCTGGGGACCACTGTTACCTTAGGAACCACGTCAGGCGTCGAGTTCTTGTCATTCTTGTCAGCCTATCCTAACCTTCCCCATTGTCAGCGTCATTTCAAAAGTCAAGTAATTCATGACACTTCATTCTATTGACAAAAACTTCTATTTACGTGGGACGTTACTTACTTACTTACCTACTTGTCCTCTTCGCTCCCCTTGGAGCATAGGGCAGTCACAAATCGCCTCCATTTGTCCCTATTCCTCGCTAATTTTTTCATCTCCCCGGTCTTCCCCCATGAAACGTTCTGTTTCGCCATCTCGTCTATCATAACACATCTTCGCCATGTTTGCATGGCCCTTTATACCGAGCGTTCATTAATTAAATGGGTCAAGGGTGGCTGTGAGTTTGAAAACATCTGTCGGAACTAGCATCGTTCATTTGATGTCTGTAATTTTTTGGTTATCGTAATCTGTCAAACCAGCCGCAGTTTTCGTTTTCGGAACATTTTAAATGTGGTTTTCACGGCAGGGCACAAAACCTACATGATCGAGGAGTATTTTCGAACTTGAAGTATTCTCGTGCACTTATGGCAGATCAGAGATCAATAATATGCGACGTAACTTGTCAAAGTTTGACAAATTTATTACAAAAGGATCACGCTAGTTAAGACAGACGTTTTTGAATTCACAGGCACCCTTGACCCATTTAATTTATGAACTCTCGGTACTTCTTTTGCCTGCCGGATTCCATTCTAGACTCTGCCTCGTGATATCCTCTTCGTCTTTCCTCGGTCTGTGTCCAATCCATGTCCATTTTCAGCGTTTTATTGTAACTTCTACAGGTTCTTGCTTTGTCCTCTTTCCCATAGTTCTACGTTCGAGATTTTCTCAGGCCAGAATATTTCAAGAATTTTCCTCGAACATTTGTTCATATATGTTTGCACCATCCTAATGTTCGTTTGAGTGGCTCTCCATGTTTCTGCGCCACACAATAATACACTTTCAACATTGGACGTGGAACGTTGATATAGATAAAATACCTAGACGTTCCCACTCACCCCAGCGCACTCTGGCGGGAGCAAAATTGTCCATGGCTCCCACTAACCTTATCAGAAAGTCGCAAAGTATGACCAAGCTGCAAGGTATAGAATCCCTGTTTTAACCAAACTTGTGTTACCGAAATGGCCAACTATCCAAAACATCAACGTCAAAACAATTTCCAGATTTGAAATTTGTATATATAACTATCAAGTGGATGACGTCTTAGTACTCTCAGTTGATAGAAGCTTTGTCGAAGTTTCACGAGCTAAATAGCGAGAAAACATTGAGTTCTTCGATGGAGCCCCAAGGCGTACTTTTCAAGCTACATTTATGTTCAAAAGTGGGAAATTTTTGAACACATTCCTCTTACATAAAAAAAAGTTACTGTGAAAGCAACCTTGGAAGCTATACCATGTCCCTCAAAGTGAAATAAACTATGCAACATTGAATACGACACATCGAAAATTTTAACCCGTCTCACATTGGGAAAACTTCTGATTGTTTTGGACGGTTTGGAATCTGTTGGTGCCGTTACTTAGCCCAATCTTCTGATAATCCATAGCTGTGGATGAGGAACTGAATGCAACTTGAGTGAAGTTCATACAGGATGACATGTATAGCGGTGAAAAACTGCCAGGCGTTCAACATGCTCCCATTTGAACAAAATTCTCTTTTTTTCTGGATTCTAACATTGGACGCATAAAAGATAACTCCATACCTCGCCACGTCACTCGATTTATTCCCCTAGCCTTTACAGGGGATATACAAAAAAATTTACTTGGTTTTTCGGCGATAGGTAACATTTTTTATTCTTGACCGATTTTCAAAATCCGGGGCTTAAATTGAAGCTGAAACATCATCAAAACATCTAAGGATGTTCAGAATTAATGCTCCGCTCAAGGGCAAGGTCAATTATCATTTCACTCTTATCCCAACCCAGATTCCGGGACCAATGAAACGTCACGGTCACGTCACGTCCGGGTCACTCTTGAGAGAACCTTACATTTTCAATGTTTATTTCCAGTCGATTCTGAATATGGGATCTTCTTCTTGAGGTTTCAGCTTCAATTTGAGCCCTGGATTTTGAAAATCGATCAAGAATTAAAAAAATCACCGAAAAACCAAGAAACAGATTTTTTTGATACCACCCTGTAAATAAAGAGGCTAGGGGAATAAATCGAATAACGTGGCGAGGTATGAAGTTATCTTTCGTGCCTCCAATGTTAGAATAAAAAAAAAACTCTTCGAATGGGAGCATGTTGTACGCCTGGCCATCAACATCAACGTCAAAACAATTTCCAGATTTGAAATTTGTATATATAACTATCAAGTGGATGACGTCTTAGTACTCTCAGTTGATAGAAGCTTTGTCGAAGTTTCACGAGCTAAATAGCGAGAAAACATTGAGTGAAAAAATCTTCGAATGGGAGCATGTTGTACGCCTGGCCGTTTCGCACTGCTATACTTATCACCCTGGATAAACTTCGCTCAAGTTGCATTTAGTTTCTTATTCACAGTTATGAGCTATATTAGAAGATTGGGCTAAGCAGCGGCACAAACAGATTCCAAATCGTCCAAAACAATCAGGAGTTATCCCAATTTGAAAAAAAGCAAAATTTTCGGTGTGTCGTATTCAGTGTTGCGTAGTTTATAAGACTAGGTACTGCCTATATTGGTCGTAATGAGACCCTCTGATTATTGGTAATTTTGAGTGTCGTGCTGGAGATGGGGGCAGATTATCTCCATACCCTGTTATTGTGACCACCGATATTGCATCCAGAAGCAAAACATCTGTGTTTTCAACCCTTCACTTTTTTTGTGCGATTCATAGTACCTATACCTGCGATTTTTGAGAATAATCACTCGTGGAACAAGCTTGGGTCTTAAATTCAACTTTTGAATCGCAATTATTTTGACGTTCACTGTGAGTCAGTAGAACAGGAATGTATACATTGGGGTTATACCCCCTTAAATGGCGCTTTAGACACTCTGTGAGGTGCTTTACTTTTCGATTAAGTCAACTGAGCTATGTGCGTCGATGTGGGAAAGGCCATGTCATTGGGGTTTGACATATTAATGTTTCTTGACAGCCTAAGTTTTCAGTGTCTGTCGGAAGCTGCTTTAGATTTTTTTGACGGGCTCTGTGCCCAGTAATGGGTCGTTGAAAGTGTGGGTGGTTTGTGTATTTGTGAGGCGGCGCAGGCGAAAAGGACAAGAGATGTAGTTAATTTTCAACTCAATAGACCTTAGCAGAGAGTATGAGCGCATGTGAGACCGGTTTTAAACTGTCATACATCCTTACAAAAGAACTATTGAAGTGGGGTGAAATTTACACCACCGTACCTCCGTAAATTAAAGTGGTTTATTCCATAATCCACCGTAATTCCACCGTAACAAAGAGTTAAAGTATCTGAAGCAAATTCGTAACAATTTTATTGTAAGACGGTTGCGAAAAACTGAACTTGGAATGTGCGTCTCAAGACTCCAAAACTGTAGACTTGAAATGCCTTGAAGTGCGTTGTCCAAATGTCCAATATGTCATCTGTCAAAAGTAACAAGCTGTCACCGGTTTTTACAAGCTTTTTGTGACAAGTTCGCTGTTGCTAAACAACCAAAATGATGGTAACTAGGTTAGAGCTGATCGAACGTCGTCATCGAAACAAAGAAAACTGACGGGTTATACACAGTTTCCTGCCATAAAAACCTGTGACGTGAACATTGCGGATTGCACTCATGTCTAGACCCAAGCCCAGCACTTTTTTTACAACCGCAGTATCTGCACACTTGATGCATAAAGATGCTCCGTCAGCTGAATATTAATGCATCTCGTTGACCGATAAAAATCCCATTCAAAGTCAAACGCACTCCGATGAATATAAAAATCAACGCCGGGCATTATTTTATTCTCCTTCTCGCGCGCCGTGTTTATCTTGAATCTCCCCGGAAATCAACATAAATTTCTATACCAGCGGAATTAATATACCAGACCAGCAGGCGTTTCCAAGGTGTCGCACCATTGTTGCCACACGTCTCATGGAGCTAGCCGGAGAGGAAAATCCCCAGGAGGCGTCGAGATTATCAAAGGGCACACGAAAGCTTCCGAATGCGCTTACGCTGCGGAAAGTACTCATGTACGCTGTAGTGGGGACGGTACGCGACGAAAATCCCTTGGATACTGCACTTTTGAGTAGAGTTATGAAACTTGGCACATAGTTTCTAGGGACCATAAGAAGAAATTTCGCCCGATGTTCCCAGAAAAATTTTCGACGGAATCCGTTATATAGGCCCCTTTTTCCAAAATGGCGTCCAAATTTTGAAAATTGGCGATTGGTCGTACAGTGGCGCGCAAAGTATCAATTCCTAACATTTTGACCATAATTAGTTGATTTAGGCCACCCCAGACGCGATCCGTCTGATATTTTGGCCATTTGGGCCTTTTTTTCCAAAATGGCAGCCAAACTTCGAAAGTTGAAATTTGGTCGTATAGTGGTCTGCAAGGCATCAATTCTAGACATTTCGACCATGATAAGTCGATTTAAGCCTACCCCGACTCTGTCCAACCTAAATTTTGACCTCAATACTCAATAATTATAGTGCCGATTTAGAATTCATCAATTTTTATCTTGAGAAGGGTTGTGGAAAACCCGAGGGAAAACCACTTTTTGGACTTTCTGTGTGTCCAACATGTGAGTAATCCGGAGAGCAGAATCACTACATTTTTCCGAAGGAATGAAAGGCTCCTCCCAGTGGCAAAACCTATTTCACGCATGTATAAAACTGTGACAACCATCAAAAACGTCGAAAGTACATACCTACATACCAACTGCAAGTTGTTGAAGAATATTTCCATCAGTGCAGAAGAAATTTGGCATGTTGATTGGGAATAAATTCTTGCAATGTTTGATTTTCTGAATGAGAGAGCGTCCCACTGATGTAGAGCATCTGAGTTGACTGTGCGCTGATATGGGGTGCATTTTATTTGGAAATTTGTACGTTTGCACGGAGTATTATTTCGTAACATTTTGACTATGACGAGTTGATTCAAACCACCTCTGACTCGATTCGGCTGATATAAATAAATAAATAATAAATGATTTATTGCTCGTATAATTTGGTAACAAATTTTGAGCAAGGAGCTCGTGGAAAAGAAACTTAATAAATAGTATAAGTATGTATATTGATAGTAAGATGAAAAATAATAATAATAATAATAAATGCAATATCACTGGTGGAATGGTAAGAGGTATCATAAATAGAAACAACATAACCAACTGGAATGGCATCACTAAGTTATATCACAGTACAGTCGTTCCTACTTTCACGTATTGCATTGCAGTGTGGGGAATTAACCACTTAACAGAATTAGAAAGAATACAGCTAGGCTTCTTGAAGAATTTACTATATCTAAAAAGAAATACAGCTGATTACATAGTGAGAATTGAAGTGGGTATTAGCAAAGTAGTTAGTACTCTGATTAAAGAAGTACTGTTTTATGTCAAGAGGGTGTGTAAGATGGCACAGGGTAGGTTGCCTCGGCGGGCGCTGCAGAGACTTGTCGAACTTGAACAGATAGGAAATGGGGATAAGTATAACTGGGTGAGTAGGATTGTGACTTGTCTGAAATCTCTGGATGTTGAATGTGACAGCAATACTTTTCTTAATATCGACGATAAAAAAATAGATTCCATTCTTTCACAAATAGAAAAAAAATGCTGGGACTCCGATTGGAATAAAATTCTTTTGTCTGTTAATAATCCGTGCTATAAACAAATAAACTCAATCACGCGACAATATGACCTACATGGAGTGAGTCTACCACTTTACCTGAGAAGATTCTACACACAGCTTAGAACATCGTTTGACACAATAACACGCTTATATTTTGGTGGAATGACATACGTTGTTGATGCCGGAAAAAAGTGCACGATATGCAACCTCAACAAAAACGAGACGCTGGATCACATCCTTTTCGTCTGTCCAGTATACTGGGAGTTCAGGGGAAAGCTTGAAGGGCTGAGGAGGGATGTGAGCCTGCTGTTGATGACCACAGAGACCAAGGTGATAAAGAGTGTTCACCGATATCTCTTCCAGTGTCTGCGACTGAGGGCATTTGTACTGGCGGAGGGAGAGTGGTGATTGGTGGCTCCGAGGCTTGTCAATTCTAAAGTAAATGGGGGAGAAAGGGGTAAAATTTATTTGGTTTGAAATACGGCACTGAGGTGCTAGCTGTGCGCAATTTTTGTTTCTGTCTTATTAAGTATCATTACTATTATTATTTTTCATCTTACTATCGATTCGGCTGATATTTGGGCCATTGAGGCCTTCTCTTTAAAATGGCAGCCAAACCTCGAAAATCGGCAGGTAGTCGTATAGGGGCACACAAGGTATCCATTCCTGGACATTTCGACCATTGCGAGTCGATTAATATCATCCCCGACTCGACTTGACTCAAATTTTGGCCTCAATCCCCATTTATAGTCCTGTCCTTCTGTCAGTAAAGATCTCGTGGCATCAAAACCGCAAGAAATTTCGAAGTGCAAGTTGTTTGAATATGTACGGAAAGGGATCAAGATGAGCGGTTTTTGCAGATTTATACGTCGATAAGAGTTGTACTTGAAGAGATTTGAGCAGAAGACAATCACAATGTACCTCTTATTGAATCGTAGTACTGTTTATAAAAATTTCTGCAAGTTTCTAGTGTGTCCAAGGCACAAAGATCTCTCCTATAGGTCTTAGTTTGTCCCATGTAACACATTTTTGGCAAAAAATGTAGGTATAGTTTTAGATTTTTTGCACTTATAGCCGTAAAGTCCCTCATTATTAAAACCTGTTCTTGAATCCTGAATCGCAATCGGATTTTTTAGTGTCTATGGCAGAAAGAATATTATACCTTCGAGAAAAGCATTACAGCTTTAGCGCTTTATGTACATAGTTCTTTCCCAACCTTGGTAAATGTAAGTGACAAAACGAGTATAATGCAACATGTAGAAATTGGATCATCTACAGGAATTAGAATTAAAAAGGGATTCAGGATAGGTGAGAGTTCTGTTCTTTACCAATGTAATATAGATAAAGAAAACAGTAAAGAAGAATGTAGGTGAGCGTCTCGCACAATCACACAAACACAAACGTGCAAATTTTGAAATAAGTTATTACATTCCATATCAGCGCCATATCCGAAGTCTGAGGTCTGAGAGGCAGAGAGAAGTCTAACCTCCAAACACCACTGAGAAACAGCAAATACACGCGATAGAGCGCAGATTCCTCAATCACTGTTATTTCTGGTAACGTAATATGTAACCTGACTTATCTTTTAGCACAAATACAAGTTCTGAAACAACTTGCAATTGATGTGTATGTACTTTCGACATTTTTTATGGTTTTGACAGTTTTATACATGCGTGAAATAGGTTTTGCCAGTGGAATGGGGGAGCCTTCTATTTCTTCGGAAAAATGTAGTGATTCTGCTCTCCGGATTACTCACATGTTAGACACACAGAAAGTCCAAGAAGTGGTTTTCCACAACACTTCTAAAACTTGAAAAATAAATTTCAGTATCAGCACTATAATTGAGTATTGAGGCTAAAATGTAGGTTGGATGGAGTCGGGGTAGGCTTTAATCGACTTCTCATGGTCGAAATGTCAAGAATTGATACCTTGCAGGCCACTATACGACCAAATGCCAACTTCCAAAGTTTGGCTGCCATTTTGGAAAAAAGACCCAAAATGGCCAAAATATCGAACGGATCAAGTCAGGGGTGGCTTTAGTCAACTTGTCATGGTCAAAATGTTGGGAATTGATACTTTGCGCGCCACTGTACGACCAATCGCCAATTTTCAAAATTTGGTCGCCATTTTGGAAAAAGGGGCCTATATAACGGATTCCGTCGAAATTTTTTTTGGGAACATCGGGCGAAATTTCTTCTTATGGTCCCTAGAACCTATGTGCCAAGTTTCATAACTCTACTCAAAAGTGCAGTATCCAAAAGCGTACCGACCCCACTACTAGCATGCAGCGAGAAGAGCAAAACGCAGGTATGCAGAGCACGTCGGATCTAGTAACCCGATTTCGAATTGAATACAGGGCGTTTAAATTTGACGGATTGTTCTGAAAATGGAAAATCTTTGGAGCTTTTGCGGTCTGATGGCGACGGCTCGCTATAGGAATCTGAAGTTTCCGAAGTTCAGATTCCGACGGCAGATTGATGCCCCTGCCCGATATTGGCCAAAGTTCCGACAAGTTACGAGTTGAAAATATGTTGGAAGTTAAACGAGGAAATAAACTTGGTTATCATAATGGAAAGGAGACGGGGGGGCTATTTTCGAAGTTCGAATGGAGAACACTCGAGTTTTTTTGACATTCAGTTTGAAATTACGTTTAAGGAGTTTATCGCATCTGTTGTAGAGCTGATCAAAGAGGGATAAAAAATGCACGCGTCCGCGTCCTCTTGGTTTTTCTAGAGAAGCATCCAGAGCTTTAAACCAGAAATAAAGCGATTTCTCTTCACTTTCCCCTATTTTCTATCAAATTGATAACGTTTACAAGAGAACTCCAGTATACATTTTTGCTTTGGGCTAATTTGTTTGTAACGCTGTTATTTTTCTCTCATTGACAAGGAATCGGTAGTCATTTGACAGATGACGACGACTGGCGATTGAAGTAGATTCAGAAACTGCATGAGAATCGTTCAATAGGAGATTTCAATATAACGCTCAAGATGGCGGAAGAATTGGTGGTTGGGTTCATAAAACCAGCTAATAGCCTCTGATGCATTGGCTTGATGCTGTTTTTAAGGTTGTGACGATTTCCGCTGGAAACTCCGACGCTGGAATAAGCCACAAACCTAGAAACTTCAATTCGAGAACAAGCCACAAAATCGTACAATTGGCGGAGGAGCCGTTTGAGAGCTTGCAGCGGATTCATCCATTGCGATTCTTAGAGCTCTCAATTAGACGAAACTTGGAGATGTACATATTTCACCAATGGTCCTCAAATGCAACAAAGTGTTGTGAGCCGGAATAGATGGCGCTGGGAAGACATGGAAGATTTAGCTACCGGAAAAAAAAATAACGGAAAATACGAAAAAAAAAGAAAAGAGGAGGCACAACATAGCCTTGCTTACTCCGTATGGCGAGGCTTAAAAATTGAAATGAAACTCTGACGCCGAGTTTATTGCTGTAGATTTTTTTCTCAGTTTTAATACATTCGTTATTCATAATACATATCGCAATATCGCAAAGTTGTTTTTTGTTTTAAAATTTGTAATTTGTTACCGTCATTTGGAAACACCTTGTACAGCTCTCGAGTGCAATCAGTCTTACGCATTTTTTCCGACTCTCGACTCGCCTAATTTAGTTGTCGCGGTTTTGAAAGAATGTTGCTTTTCCGGTTTCGAGTACCAATCAAAGAAGAGTTAACACAACCACCCTGTCGTCCTCGGGCTGTGAGTGAATGAATCAATAGAGAATATTTCAGTGATTCATACTTTATCATTTGGGTACGTTCAGGCAAAAATTGCTCAATTACTTTTTCTAATGACCGTAGACATCTGAGAATTCTAGTGTAGATTTTTATCCCGTGATATGCGTGATTTGCTAATAAACTATCACATTACTTAACAGCTGGTAGGTTCGCCCCAGTTAAACTGTGCAAAATTAACGTTTCGGTTTTTATGAGAGGTGCAGACTTGTTTCAACCCATTATTGCATAGATGAATTTTTTTTAGAATCGCAATTTTTTTGTGGAATTAGCTTGACATTAATCTTACACAATTTGATGACCAGTTTGAATTTCTTTGGTTCCTTTCCGTAATAGCACGTCCGTTTGAACGAATTATATCCATAGAAGTACTTCAAACTAGGAGAACATGTTCAACGATTCATTATTCTTGTTTATACAAGAAATTATTTTATTTCAACTTCACGTTCAGTACGAATATATTTTGAGTTGTTATCTCACACTTTAGGTGGATACTCTATCTCTCTCTGTCAGTTTTAGAACAATCTAAAGGGTAGCCAATATGATCGAGTTTTGAGGTTTTCCTGTAACGAATGATTGAATGAATGAATTTCTTCCCAAGTCGCCTTTGATTTCTGAAAATCTGGCCAAAAAACACGGCTAGCGAGGAGACAGGAAACGCGACAGAAGAGTGTTCCTAATGCATGATGGAGTCCGTTGATAATAGACCTTGGAAGAAAAGGTAGTTTGGCAAAAAAAGTCTAATGAAAAAGCTAATGAAATGTAACTATGAAAAAAGGATGCTTTTCAAGTTCTCATCCAATTTTTTTTTAAACTTTGATTTTTTTTTGTAAAACCTGAAAACGTACCTGCCATTTCTGGAATCAAATAATTAGGAATACATTCTGTTTTCAGAGTCGAACTTGATCAGTGCAATTCGGTAAGCGGAGGTCCTATATACATAGTTATTGAGCCGTTACCCTGTTTTCTGTAAATCTGATGCCCATGAATCACATTAAAACTACTTTTGGTAGGTATAGTTCAGGCACTGAACAGACAGATCCGTTCAAGCGGACTATATGGACTAATAACTTAGGATAATAACAGTAAGTGTTAGTCACCTTTACTTCTAAGGGGAAAAGATTAAAGCTTGAAACATTGTTAATGTCGGAAATAGTAGACTTGAAATAAGTATTAGTAAAAAATGTATCCCCTGCTTGAAGCAAGTTTTCTCAAACAGGTTTTTGTTTTATGGCAAGTTCATCCCCATCTGTTCTACTTATCAAAAGTATACATCCCAGTGACTGGTACAAATTAGTACCTATATACATACTTTTGACACGTTATAAACAGATGGGGATGGGCTTGCCATTAAAACAAACAAAAACTTTTTGGGAAATACTTTCCTCAAGCAAAAAATCCTTAATATACTAAAATGGATGTGGTAGTACAAATTACGACTGATGATGTTGCCTAAAATACCACTTTTTGACCTTTGGTGCACAATAAATTGCGGCATGTAACAAGGAAAATTATCGTTCTAAACTTATTCTAGCGTGTTACTGGATCATATTTTCTTCGCCACGTGACCTTTGAAATACAACTTATAGATTTTCGTATGGTTAATGTCCCTAATGACTGCTGCTACATGACTATAATAATGTATAATTTTTGTAAGCCTCAATAATTATCTAAGCTTATATAGAGCGTTTCACTATTGGCAAAGCCGATGCATGGCAATGTAAAATTCCAAACGTCAAGAACGGATTTTTGTCATCATCACATTTTGATAACTAATCTCAAGAACAATTTCGCCCTTATGTAGCAGCTCATACTCTGTCAGCACGTACTTTCTTTTCTTGCGGATAAGATCGTATCAAACTTTTACGACTAAGGGAACCGCGATATGCGACCGTCTCTTTATTACCTACGTACCTACCTACTAGGTAGATCCTGATTTAACGGAACATGGTGTTGGCAAGTTTTTTGGTGAATTCAATTATTGCCATTTTTAGCCATCATATACATGAAAAAGACGCAACGAACAGTTATCCATTTATAACTCAAATGATTCGGCTATTACTGCTCGGACACGTTTTGCATGCTGTATCACACCTTTATTAATGCTAGTTGGAAATGTCTAAAACACAATAACCATCACCATCCTCTGACACACTTTGCAGTCACAACATGTGATGCTGATGCGCCTGCCTCGAAGAGATCGAGGCAAAACTCCTTTGTTTGCCGGCTTTATAAGGAATTGTTACAAAATTTTTCAAAGACCTTCCTACAATAACGTAACGACTGCTAATGGCCCGCCGATGAATATTCAAACGCGACAAAATATCAACAAAACGTTAATGGAGGAATAATGGATATGGAAATAAACAACGGGCGCGAGCGACGAAACGCCGTACACGAGCACGAGGCGCAAATCGGAACGATAGGTAGTCGATCTTTGTTTGGTTTTTTGTTTTTGTTTGTTGACGCATACGTTTAATATTTTAAGGTTGATTTGTAACAGAAACACACATCAAAGTCAATCACAGTGACAACGGCGTGACGTAAGGAACCGAGGCAAAAACTGCGGCACAGGAATTGCCTTCGTGCATGATGGATGGCTTCGAAAAAGAAGATCTGGAAATCTCTCTCGACACTCGGAAGTTTTTCTTAATGCGCTGATGATGTTAAATTGTGTATTAGGTAGGTATATGGTTACCTACATTACACATTCTAATCATTTTCAAGCAGAATTTCTCACCGAAAAAATTGAAAATCTGGGTGCAACGCGGTCGGGATGTAGCGTTATAAAATCGCGGTAATAATGAGCCAGATGTTCTTCAATCATCACCATCTTGAACCAAAAACAATTTTAATAACAGTGATTACTGAGGAGTGGATTCTTCGTACGCCAGTTTTGCGAAGCTCTCTAAATCATTGATATTACGGCGTTTATGTTATAAACGTCGATATAAACAAACTGTCAGTCAGGTCGGTTTGCTCCTTAAAAGTCTCGAGAATAATTGAATAAATAAGTAGGTAGCTATTATTGTCAATATAGCAAAAAATCGAGTTGGGTGGTACTCTTCAACATCAACTGTTACCAGCTGTCAGTCACAGACAATATTCTGTCAAATTGCATCGGCAATTTCACCTATAGTTATTAATGTAACAGGCGTATTTTGTATATTGTATCTAATGGTTGCCATAACGAAGCAATACGTATCCATAATCAATAAACTGACATCAGTGACAGTTGCTAAGTATAGCATAAAATCTGTATTTTGTATAAGCACTTGATCATTACATCCGTCAGCCAAGACATCAATCTAGATTGCTCAAGGATGGCAGCAGCGTGTCACTGTTCGTTAGCTTGTCGTTTTTGCAAAGTTATTGGAAACCATTTTTTTTTGTAATCCATTCCTGTTTTGATTTATTACTGGTACTTGTGCTCCCTCGCCGCCTATGTCTTCATCAAATACTGATGCGTAAAACATTAGATAGGTACCTATAGTAGGTTCACTTGTACTGTGGCTCTAGTTGGCTGGGCAAATTTTTTACTTTAGCATTGTAGGCTTGCCGCCTTTTTACCTGGTGTGAAACTGACTTCTCTCAAAGTAAAGTTATATTTCTTATCAAATTGATAATCAAATCTTGGAAAACTGACCTTGTCATAAGTGTAAAGGCGACTAGAGAGGCGCAGAGCTGTATTACCGTCATTTAGACACCAGAACCCTACCTTCAATTTAAGTCATCTTGACGACGACCATTCAAGGCCAAAAAAACTCGTTCCGCCAAGCTCCAAAACAGAAACAAATTACAAACTGAAGGTACTCACATAAATTTCGGTCCAATACGCAACTTTGAGCGGCTTGGTTTTTTGAAATTCGGTTTAAATTACTTTTTATACGTAAATCCTGCTGCAACTGCAGGCCTGCTGAGATGTTCCTTGTCTTGCCAATAGTGCTTCATGAATCGTCGTGTCTTTTCGACTACAAGAGGTGAAAGGATTGATGATTCCATGGGACCCCTTTTTTTGGACGAAGGCCTAGTACTTTTTTAGTTTGAACCAACCTAAAGTTGAACCGGCTTCAAGAGGTTAGAAATATTTTTGACACCTGTCAAATGTCGAAGCTGCTCTGATTTATTTGTTCATTGGCGAAAATTAAAAACAGAACATCAAATTTACGTCCCGCAAAAATATTCCGTATATCTGCAGAGGATATGCGTAAAAAATACGTTCCAAAAGTGGTCGGAACGATGAACGCTAAATGAAGCCAGAGCAGCCAACCGCAAAGTTTTGGGGATTTTCTATAAGTATTTCAGATTTAGAAACTTACAAACGAAATCTCACAGCCGACTAGAATCACGGTACAGGTGAACCTACTATAGTAGATTTAGTTCCAAAAGTGAGGGGCTAGAAGACTGCGCTACCAGCAAATGCATTGTTCTTTTTTTCTTTTTCTTGGATTCTTTTAGGGGACCCACCCCCCTCTTGATTGATGGGCCCCGAGCGTCATTTTTTGGCTCAGAAGAATCACATTGTCCCTGGGACGATTCTCTGTACGCTCCCAGAGGTCGTCTCTCCACCGTCACTACCTTGTATTGCAGTTGCAGTGGAAAAATTGCAACTGGTGACTGTAACATTACACCTTCGGTAAGCAGATGCTAGCATGGTATGGTACCCCTGCCATTACTGCCATATAGTGTCTGCTGATTGATCGCCAATTCCCAATCCCAATGGGTCACAGAGCGAGCCTAAACCTGGATCTTGACAGTGCATGGGGACACAACAAACGTTTGCGGTCCAATTACAAAGGTAGCGAATTGTAGAATATAGGATGCGGATCTCCAGGTGAGGTCCAAGCAGAAAATCTTGAGAAAAATGTGATTGATGATACGGCCAGCCAGTGCCGTAACTAGGCTTGTTGGCGCCTGTGGCAATGTAGCAATTGTGCGCCCCAAAGAAGTAAACATACCAGGGGGGGCAGGCCTCGCTAGAGCGCCGCAGGCAAATCTTTCCCCAGATAATAATAATAATGCTAATAATAATCTCAAATTAAGGCTGGGAGCTTCCATTTCCTCCCCCTCCGGATTTTTGGTCACCATAGGAACACACTTATCTATAAAGAAAATTTTCAAAATGGTCAATAAGATGCTTATCAATATTCTTTTCTGGCAACGTTTCAACGTGATTCACGTCTTCGTAACGTATTAACTGGTACACTGTCAAAATATCGACTGACATTGATATCCATTTACATTTTTCCTGTTTTATACATTTTATATGCTTTTACCGAGGCTTTTACATTACTTTTAACTTTTTTTTTGGCCTGACGAAGACGTGAATCTCGTTCAAACGTTGTCAGAAAAGAAATTTGAGACCACTGATTCATCCTTAACCTCAAGATTTCCCTCCTACGTTAATCCAAACAAGGACAGAAATAAACACGACAAATAAAAAATAGGTGAAATCGATATAATAAATTTATTCGGCTCCTGCAAGAATTCTTCAAACTCCCGGCCGTCCATTCTTTTGCAGTCGAGCTCCTCAACACAGAAATAAAAACAATAAGACAAATTTATAATCTTTTCCCACAAAAAAGTCTTCAACAAAAATAACAGAATACTAGTAGTACCTATAGGATGACAAAGACAAAAATGGAACAACAAAACAAAACTTGTCAAGTTATTGACAAAATATTTAGAATCAGAATGGAAAAAGATGTACGTTGCTACCCTATTCCAAATACCCAAGTGAGAAACTGAAAATAAATTTCGACAAAAAAAATGGAAAATGAAAAAATCTTAAACCTTCAACCACCAAGCTGGACTTTTCTAGATTTGGATTAAAAAAATATGTCTATAATTCCACAAAATTTAAGCTTGACGTAGCTGTTTTATCGATTGAACATATAGATATCTTTGTTAATCTTTCTTGGACGACAGAAAAGCGCAAATAAGTAGAGAGAGAAGAGGGCGACTGAATCAAGTCTCATTACCTGTAATTACAGAGGAGGTAATTACGACGTCGGTAATTAGACCGGTCCTACCGCTCTACAGTACACTCTTTAGGGTACGACGCCGGGTGCTATAGAGACGTGATATGGGTCAGGATCCTGAAACCGAGCTCATTAATTATTGAGGTAATTACTAGAGAGGTAATAACACCCTGAGAGTATGTGCACACCAGTTTTACCGTTGCGAGCTTGAACCCGCGGTTTACCTGGACCCTCGCTTTCCTCCTCCTCCTCCTCTTCATGCCTACCGCTGCAGGTGCAAGCAGAGGCAGTGGTAGGTGAGCGTGCCAACACGCTTTCTCAGTCGAACCTTCGTCGTTTCCATTTGTTCTGCGGTTGAAGGAGCGAGATGGAGCGTACGGGTCGCGTTCCCTCCTCGTGTACATAGCTCCACCGATGCAAGCCTCTAGAGACAATGGCAGGTGCATGTGCCATCGTGTCTTCTCAGTCGAACCTCCTCCGACACCGTTTGCGCTATATTGGTAAGAGCGAGATGAAGCGCTGCCATCCTCTTAACACAGCTCGACCAAGCGCACAGCGGTAGGTCTTCTCCTCTCGCGCTCGGTTCTACCTGCTCTGCACGGCACAAAACCGCCGGATCGTGTTTTATGGCTGCTTCCAATCGAACATGCGAAGGAGTCACAAAGGTAGGTCCTTCGCAAGGTCCTGATGGTCGGAGGTCCTTGCACATATTGGGGGCATGAGCGCTGCATCTGAGAGAGAGAGAGAGAGAGAGAGAGAGAGAGAGAGAGAGAGAGAGAGAGAAAGAGAGAGAGCTATTTCGCTCCCACATCTCTGTCTATCATCCTATGCAGTGGTGGCCCGGCCAAACGCAGAGGTTTGAGAGAGAACCGTCTGCTGTGCTCTTACTTACCTACAGAGAGGCGCACAACGTTTTAAAAAAATTAGATGAGCTATCTAATTTTTCTGAGATGAGGTACCTAATTTTTCTATTTGCTCGCGCTTCGGTGTACGGTTTCATTTATCGACGCTCACAACATGGGAACGAAGGGATGCACGACGCTTTAAAAAAAAAAACACTGAGAGGAGATACCTAATTTTTCTATATGACCGCTACGTCGCAATGTTTTAATCATAGCAAGGAGGGAGAATATGAATTAGATAGCTCTTACTTACCTACAGAGAGGCGCACAACGTTTTAAAAAAATTAGATGAGGTACCTAATTTTTCTGAGATGAGATATCTAATTTTTCTATATGCTCGCTACGTCGGAATGTATTAACCAAAACAAGTCGACATGCTCTGGACAGATGAACCGATACATAGCTAACTGTTGTACTAATCATCATGATGTTTTTGATGGTAGGGGGTAATAGATACCTCGGTACATCATCTAGCTGTGTTTTAACGGCCATTTTTACCTTCGTCACAATTCAAAAATTCAAATATTCAAATCCGGTATTGGTATGATATCCCCTGCCAGAGGGTGGAGGGTAGGGAGCGGCGGGTGGTAAACCGGGATTGTTCGATGAGGTGAGCGAAACTGCAGGTTAGATATAGCTCGTCTATGGATTGTAAACCGGCGAATTAAGGGCTTTTTCTCGCGAGAAGACCTAAGCGCCGCATGTGACAAAGCGCGCTATATCGGCTCCATCCCTGTCTATCATCCCACAGCGACATGGATATATTTGAGGCCTGTTAGATGCATAAGGTGAGGTTTCCGACCGAGGGTCTGCAGGTATAAAGTGCTATTATCATACAAAACCGATAGGTACCTGTTCTTTAAAAAATTCATGCTCTCAAAGCTCGGGGTATATTATAGAATTATGTGCCATCATAGTTTCGAGGAAAATGGTGATATGATGGTGGTGTATGGAGATAATTCTACGAGCACTTTGGAAAAACCATTTAGCAACACAACGAGACGGCTTCTATACCACTTTCTAAAGCATGGGGAAGCAGTGCCACTTGAATGAAAACTACGAGTGCACTCGCTTTTTTTATAAACCCAGCTGTGAATGAGCATAATGAACACCGTTTACCTGGAATCGCCTCCTTTCTGAAAGAATGGCTAGTCGCATCAGCTATTTTTTTCCTATGGCAAAGAACTGAGTGAACCGAGAAATATTTATTTGATAGATAAAAACCTTATTTAAAATCTCCCGTCTTGTTTATCATGGTGTTACGGGTTTAAAAAAAAAAAAAAAAAAAAAGGGTCGTACCGGTGCGAGATTTTTGTTAAATTAAAACCCGAATCCACCTTCAAACATAACTCCCCATATATAGTGCTATGTAGTGAGAAGGGCTACCTATCCCACCGCATGCGTGTACATACTGGATGTCATAAGTTCGCTAATGATCTGGGTGTAGGTACCCACGTGATAACCTGCCTGTCTGTTTTCATCTTGAACAAATAAATGATTCTATCTATCTATCCATCCATCTATAATATGTCTCAATAGATCATTCGGCTGAACCATGACTAATTGAGCATGCAACATGGCTGCTGGTGTAAAATTGCGATACGTATATAGTAAGCGCTGATGTATTGTAAATGCCTAGCGAATAAAAACCAATTTACCCCGGGTCGAACAAAACAGCGCAATTTCGAGCGATGACATCATAATGAGGACCGTAGAAGAATCTCGGAGCTCGCGAAGAAATCCCAGCCATGCCACCTGTTTTGATGCAGGTACCTACATAGTCCTGGCCATATGCAGGTATTATAGGAGAAGCTTCGGGCGCACGCTCTTTCAGACCTATTAATGGAGTTAATTATATAGTAAATATTTATGTAGAAACTTAATTGAAAGCTACTTCTTTCTTTTGCATGCCATAGTGCCATGAGTTGGAAAATATCAGCACTGAATAATTTTTTTCAACCCAGGATGCTTGCGTGAAAATAGTAGAGTATAGAGTGATAAGTATTTGCCTAAATACCCAAGTTCGCTTCAAAATAACCACATACGGAAAGAAAAGAATATGATATACGTATGAAAGCATTGATTTAAGAGAAAATCATGTATAATAAGCTGGATTATTCTCGCTACGATAATTTTAAATAATACGATGGTCGGAACACTACGCTCCAGATAGCTTACTTCGCAGGCTCTCTGATGATAAGCGTGATCGACGAGGTTGACGGTTCAAACAACATCTGCTCTCGTAATCCATCCTCGACCGCAAAGTTCGACTCGAAAAAACCCCCCATCTGAGATGGGAATGTTGGAAAAAATCCAACCAAATGACCGGAGAACCGGCATCTTCCATATCCCCCAAGTGTTAAACACGATGGATTTTATCGTACTAGCAAGAGCATAGAAATTTTCATTCACATGTTTGAAGGTATTTGCAAGCATTTCCGAGAATAATTCATCGGTTTTGACGATAAGCTAGAGGGTGAAACATGTTTTATATGTTTTATCTGATTTTCTGAATAAAATTGGATAGGATAATATTATCTAGTTTACTCGAAAGCTCAGAGATTTCCGCAAACCATATAAAAAATTTGTATTTATAATATCTCCCTGACTTGATATACAGCTCGAATTAGGTGCTGCTTCGCCTCTTTTGTGCAGGGAGTTGCCAGGGAAATTTGTCTCTAGCAACTCATTGCATGGCCAAAATCTGCAAAAATGCATGATGCTACAGTAGCTAGTACCCGCAGTGATTGCAAAAATATAAATTTTTGATTTGTCTCGCCAAATACGGTAGACGTTCCTTCGAAGTGGGTAAGGCTATCATCCGAATTGATGTGGCTCAGGAGAAGTAAAAGGGAGCCAAAAAGGATGTCTCACCTTGCATACCATGTTCTAGCATCAAGGAATGCACCATTTTTATATATTGAATGAGAGATTATAGACTTCTAACAGAGCCGGAATTGGACTCTGCCCGGACTGATTCGGGTGGGATAAAAAGTACAAGAGCTTTGGAGGGTTTCTACAGTCGAGACTATTCTTTCGCGCGAGCTCACTCTATTTATTTGACATCTCTGAATTCTTTTTTCTTTTCTTTTCTTTTTTTTTTGATAAATATGAATGTGTCCATGAGGCAGGCATTCCGCAAACCCTCACCTTATGATTCGCTATTGAGACAAGTATGGGCATCACAACCAGGCATATAGGATTGGTGATTATGACAGTGAAAGAAATATGCTCTATTCAAAAGTGTTCAATATCTTTATTTCCACGGAAATATTCACTACATCTTTAAATGGCTAGGTAGGTAGGTAGGTATTAGGTATTAGTTGATACAAATTTCCGATCAATGTCCCATTCGATCGTGAATAAAATATGGACATTTTTACGCTATTGAGGGTATCCAAAAAAAAATGTTAGTATATTACTTCAGCATCTCGGAGAATTTTTTCCAGCGATACTATTTCTCGGACGACTCCGACGTCCCCGGTGTTCCGCTGTGCACTCAATGTTACTAATCGATCTATAACGCCATTTATGTCAGTGAAATATTCACCTACTAGGGACCTCTTCGCAAATCGCCGTCGTCCCATATCATTCATAAAGGAGCCATTCCCCGCACGATCATCAATGTTCTCGAAGTCGCTCCCCGAACACCTCTTATCTTCATCCTTAGATGAAAAACAGTGCTTGTACGCATTCTGATATCCGCCACTCGGTGTAAGTCGCGCCCTTGAAGAAACTTCTTTTGTATTACTGAAGCTCTTACACCACATGTTTTGATCCTCGTCCTCAGATGAAAAACGGCGCTCATATGCATTTTTATACCCCGTACGCGGATTGATAAGCGAACTCGAAGAAAGTTCTTTGGCAGCGTTGAAATCACCAGAGCTATCGTATAACACATCGTCACTATCAGCTTTCAAGACAGAGTCCTCCGAGGATTTAGCAGTGTTCGCATATTTAGAAGCGAGACGTGATTTGACTTGATCTCCCGATGAAAAACGTGGTCTGAACACGCTAACATAATTATAGGCTTTGGACGTCCCAACCTGAGAGCTGTGAAAATCTTCTTTATTACCGGAGAACTTGGTAGTGGAGTCCTCATTTGCTCTTTCATAACCATCTGCATCCTCGTCATCATACACATCTGATGGTTCCGATATCATGCTGGCTGATGATGACAGCACTGGCGAAGGTCCCGGTTGAGGCCCTGATGATGCTAGGAGCTGTAGCGACGTATTCGAGGAAGCTTTGGTTGGATACTTCATAACCATAGTCGAATTATTCGAGCTGACGTCAAAAGTCTCGAGATTTTTACAAGAGACGGTCTCAGCCGCTTTGTCAGGATCTACCACTTGCTGCAAATTGCGTTCCCTGCAGCCTCTAAGTGAAATGTCTGGATGCCGTTTCATGAATCCTCTGCACCAATCAAAAGATGCTGCTTGTTGTTTATCCCAGCGTTGTGGATAGCTCTTGTTTAGCAGCCTAGCCTGTTCTAGAGCGAATTTACACACGTGCTTGCGTGTCACGCCATGTGGCATTTTCGATGCTGCTTTGATATAATCAGCGAGCATCAACTCCTCATCTTTTGAGAAGATTCTCCTATTCCCGATATTTGGATTATAGACATACACGCCGTTCACTTTCTTAACCCGTCGCAACAGCCGCCCCAGTGTAGATGCGGGAATACATAATGACCTAGCGATCGCTCTGCGCGAGCCACCACGTCGGACTTCGGCTACAGCCTTTTGAATTGTTTCAGAACTAATTTGATTTCTCATGTTTCTTTCAGGATCAGCAGCTTCATTCACTGAACAAAGATCGCTCGCGACTGGCTATTAATCGGAGGTGTTCGAGGTTTTATAGCTATAACCGCTATGGTGCAATGTTTCAACCATAACAAGTCGGCATGCTCTGCTAGATAATTTGACATGTGCCAGCAGCACTAGTCGACATGTTTTATCCGTAGAGACGGCATGGTCTGAGAGTCAAAGCGCTGTGCATTAACCATCAGTCGTCATGCCATATCACCTAGATCATCACGTTTTAAGCGTCGGGTCGGCATGGGCTGCTAGCAATGACGTCATGCCTTACCCAACAGCTCGTCATGCCATAATCAGCTCGTGATGTTTTAACCGACGACCATGCGGAATTAGGCAAGGTTCAGCTGGATGATCTATTGAGGTATATTATAGATGGATAGATTAATAGAATCATTTAAGCATCGGGTCGGCATGAGCTGTCAACAGTGACGTCATGCTTTAACCACCAGCGCGTCATGCCATAAGTCGGCATGAGCTGTCAACAGTGACGTCATGCTTTAACCACCACCGCGTCATGCCATAAGTCGGCATGAGCTGTCAACAGTGACGTCATGCTTTAACCACCACCGCGTCATGCCATAAGTCGGCATGAGCTGTCAACAGTGACGTCATGCTTTAACCACCACCGCGTCATGCCATAAGTCGGCATGAGCTGTCAACAGTGACGTCATGCTTTAACCACCACCGCGTCATGCCATAAGTCGGCATGAGCTGTCAACAGTGACGTCATGCTTTAACCACCACCGCGTCATGCCATAAGTCGGCATGAGCTGTCAACAGTGACGTCATGCTTTAACCACCACCGCGTCATGCCATAAGTCGGCATGAGCTGTCAACAGTGACGTCATGCTTTAACCACCACCGCGTCATGCCATAAGTCGGCATGAGCTGTCAACAGTGACGTCATGCTTTAACCACCACCGCGTCATGCCATAAGTCGGCATGAGCTGTCAACAGTGACGTCATGCTTTAACCACCACCGCGTCATGCCATAAGTCGGCATGAGCTGTCAACAGTGACGTCATGCTTTAACCACCAGCGCGTCATGCCATAAGTCGGCATGAGCTGTCAACAGTGACGTCATGATTTAACTGGCAGCTCGTCATGCCATAATCAGCTCGTGATGTTTTAACCGACGACCATGTGGAATTAGGCATGGTTCAGCCGGCTGATCTAATGAGGCATATTATAGATGGATAGATTAATAGAATCATTTAAGCGCCGAGTCGGCATGGGCTGCTAGCGCGTCTGGGTAAATACAAAGTACTTTTTGAAAAAGGTTATACCCCCAACTGGACGACGGAGCTGTTTCGCATCAGACGAGTGAAACCGAACAGCAATCCACCTACATATCTTATTGAAGATCTAAAGGGTTCGCCGATCATGGGATGTTTTTACGAACGAGAACTACAGAAAACTAAACATCCCGAGATCTATCTGGTGGAAAAAGTTTTGAAAAAACCGGTTCGAGGCTTTACGTTAAATATTTGGGCATGCCCGATCGAGGGTGGATTGCGAGAGCAGACGTTGTTTGAACCAGCAACCTCGTCGATCACACTTAACGTCAGAGAGCCGGTGAAATAAGGTGTCTGGAGCAAAAACGTCCCGATCACAGCCGTCATAAACTCCATCGGCGCTATCGCCATAAGCAACGTAGCCATCATCACCAACAACGTGATATCATCACCAGCAACTCCATATCAACATAAAGCATCATCACTGCTATCGTCATATCATCGCAAGCATCATCATCTCTATCGTCATATCAACGTAAGGATCATCACCGCTATCGCCATATCATCACAAGCATCATCACCGCTAACGTCATTTCATCATAAAACAACGTCATTTCATCATAAAACAACGTCATATTATCATATTCATCACCCTCGCTATCGTCATATCATCGCAAGCATCATCACCTCTATCGTCATATCAACGTAAGGATCATCACCGGCATATCGAGATAAGCAGCTAGCATTATAAGCATCGTAAACATCTTCATAGCATCGCCAGCACCAACGTCAAACAAAGAGAGATGCCCACCTTGTTCAGCCCCTGGCAGTCTATCGAAAAAATGTTACGGTATTATGACGAAGCCATCGTTCAAGAGACCGAATTACTATATCAAACAACTCTGAACGGATCAGCTGCAAGGATACGAGTTGGGCTTAGCATCGCCAGAGGACTCTCACCAGCAATCATCATCATATCGCATGCAAATTCGAGCCGAATATCTTTCACCATGCGGGAATGGAGTGAATTAATAGAGCTCTTGCCCTCTTCGACTGCATCAACTTCGAACGTTCCGAATGGTGATATGAAAATTTTCGAGAACTATACTCTAAAATTGGGTTCATCTGCAGGCATCGGACATCTACATAGCAGGGCCCAGACCGTCTATCTGCATGAAAATTTTCTACAACAAATTGCACGAATGAGAGATATCATTAGCTATAGATTAGAGGCTCTAGAATCAATGAATTTTAAAAAATTTTATACTGATTTATTATCAAGCTCCTTTAAAATAACGAGCGATGTATCGAACTCGAACGTTTCTATGTATAAAGTTCTCAAACAGATTTTGGCTGGTTTCAAATCTAATGAAAAAGTTTCATGCATGCTAGAGTTCCTCGAACTACACTACGACGATGTATTATCGGATTATGAACGACTGAAGACATGTATTAATTTTTGAATAAAACTCTTGAAAAAATGATTGCCTGGTTTTTTTCAACGGCTACTGCTAATTAACGCATGCCGAACTGTCTCATACCCCACAACATCTTTACAGCTAAACCATGCGATTCCAGGTAAACGGTGCTCATTATGCTCATTCACAGCTGGGTTTATAAAAAAAAAAAGCGAGTGCACTCGTAGTTTTCATTCAAGTGGCACTGCTTCCCCCATGCTTTAGAAAGTGGTATAGAAGCCGTCTCGTTGTGTTGCTATATGGTTTTTCCAAAGTGCTCGTAGAATTATCTCCATACACCATCATCATATCACCATTTTCCTCGAAACTATGATGGCACATAATTCTATAATATACCCCGAGCTTTGGGAGCATGAATTTTTTAAAGAACAGGTACCTATCGGTTTTGTATGATAATAGCACTTTATACCTGCAGACCCTCGGTCGGAAACCTCACCTTATGCATCTAACAGGCCTCAAATATATCCATCTCGATGTGGGATGATAGAGAGGGATGGAGCCGATATAGCGCGCTTTGTCACATGCGGCGCTTAGGTCTTCTCGCGAGAAAAAGCCCTTAATTCGGCAATTTACAAAACCATAAACGAGCTATATCTATCTAACCAGCAGTTTCGTTCACCTTATCGAACAATCCCGGTTGCCACCCGCCGCTCCCTACCCTCCACCCTCTGGCAGGGGATATCATACCAATACCGGATTTGAATATTTGAATTTTTGAATTGTGACGAAGGTAAAAATGGCCGTTAAAACACAGCTAGATGATGTACCGAGGTATCTATTACCCCCTACCATCAAAAACATCATGATGATTAGTACAACAGTTAGCTATGTATCGGTTCATCTGTCCAGAGCATGTCGACTTGTTTTGGTTAATACATTCCGACGTAGCGAGCATATAGAAAAATTAGATATCTCATCTCAGAAAAATTAGGTACCTCATCTAATTTTTTTAAAACGTTGTGCGCCTCTCTGTAGGTAAGTAAGAGCTATCTAATTCATATTCTCCCTCCTTGCTATGATTAAAACATTGCGACGTAGCGGTCATATAGAAAAATTAGGTATCTCCTCTCAGTGTTTTTTTTTTTAAAGCGTCGTGCATCCCTTCGTTCCCATGTTGTGAGCGTCGATAAATGAAACCGTACACCGAAGCGCGAGCAAATAGAAAAATTAGGTACCTCATCTCAGAAAAATTAGATAGCTCATCTAATTTTTTTAAAACGTTGTGCGCCTCTCTGTAGGTAAGTAAGAGCACAGCAGACGGTTCTCTCTCAAACCTCTGCGTTTGGCCGGGCCACCACTGCATAGGATGATAGACAGAGATGTGGGAGCGAAATAGCTCTCTCTCTTTCTCTCTCTCTCTCTCTCTCTCTCTCTCTCTCTCTCTCTCTCTCTCTCTCTCAGATGCAGCGCTCATGCCCCCAATATGTGCAAGGACCTCCGACCATCAGGACCTTGCGAAGGACCTACCTTTGTGACTCCTTCGCATGTTCGATTGGAAGCAGCCATAAAACACGATCCGGCGGTTTTGTGCCGTGCAGAGCAGGTAGAACCGAGCGCGAGAGGAGAAGACCTACCGCTGTGCGCTTGGTCGAGCTGTGTTAAGAGGATGGCAGCGCTTCATCTCGCTCTTACCAATATAGCGCAAACGGTGTCGGAGGAGGTTCGACTGAGAAGACACGATGGCACATGCACCTGCCATTGTCTCTAGAGGCTTGCATCGGTGGAGCTATGTACACGAGGAGGGAACGCGACCCGTACGCTCCATCTCGCTCCTTCAACCGCAGAACAAATGGAAACGACGAAGGTTCGACTGAGAAAGCGTGTTGGCACGCTCACCTACCACTGCCTCTGCTTGCACCTGCAGCGGTAGGCATGAAGAGGAGGAGGAGGAGGAAAGCGAGGGTCCAGGTAAACCGCGGGTTCAAGCTCGCAACGGTAAAACTGGTGTGCACATACTCTCAGGGTGTTATTACCTCTCTAGTAATTACCTCAATAATTAATGAGCTCGGTTTCAGGATCCTGACCCATATCACGTCTCTATAGCACCCGGCGTCGTACCCTAAAGAGTGTACTGTAGAGCGGTAGGACCGGTCTAATTACCGACGTCGTAATTACCTCCTCTGTAATTACAGGTAATGAGACTTGATTCAGTCGCCCTCTTCTCTCTCTACTCAAATACGACTTGACAAGCTTCAGTTTACTAAACGAGAGATGAAATTTTTTTGCAGAATAAGTATAGAGAGGCCCCATCGCAGACTGATCCGGCGCTCTTGTATTTATTTGGTGTAAAGTGCAAGTAAATACATGCGGTAATAGTCAGCAGGCTGGAACTCGAAAAGCACCTAGACCGAACGGCGCTGGCGAAGGGCGCCGAGCACCGAGCGCGAGCGCTGCCTCATTTTCAGCATGCTACTTTCTGCAGCGCCGGCGCCGTGCTTTTCAATTTTATCCGTTTTGTGGCTGTTTTGGATCATGTCATGGAAAGGTGGTAGAAAAAGCCGCTTTTGGTTCTTTAATTTATGAAGTTAGTGAAGTTGTAGGTAGAAGTAGATATAGGTTCAGGTAAAAATTTGAAATACAAATTGAAAAAAATTAGTAATAGGTATTACCCAAGCTGAATTTTGCGCCTCTGTAATTTTTGCGCCTGTGGCAAATGCCACCTTTGCCACGCCCTAGTTACGGCACTGCGGCCAGCCCAAGGTGACCTTTTCTGGCATGCCATTAGTTGATGTGTGTTTTGTTAGGAGGTGACAGTCGTTCTTGCTTGGGTTTGGGTGAAAGCTAGGGATGATGCAAAGAAAGGTCTGCGACGACGCTAACCTTTGATGTGATGTAGGTCCAAATAAAGAGTCCGCGGGGTCCCAAAGGTTTACAGAAACAAAACATTCGCGGCATCAGTGGATTGACAGGATAGCAAAGTGACAGTTTGACGTGTCTTCAATTGACGTGACAGCCGACGTTGCTTGGCGGCAACTCAAACTTCTTATAACCATCAATCCCCTAAATCTTTCTACACGAATCGGCCATTTCCCCCTATAACGAAAATCGTTTATTGAAAAGGATTCCTATCGTCCCGAATATTCCGTTGTGATAGGTCGTTTCGTTTGAGATTTTTTTGAGTTTACCTGGTGTGACGCGAATTTTATAAATTCGTACACCGCCGGTACTGGAAATCAGCAAATATCTTAGTGCACCCAAAGTTCCACAAATAATTCAGTTATAATTGACTGTTAGATTCCATTTTGGTATCCAAAGGAAATGGTTTAATTGGAATTTAGTTTAATGATCATTTGTGACGGTACATGAACAACGAACATGGCAACAGCACTCGAAACGAACCAGAGATCTCACTTGTGACATGTCATTTGTCATTTTTAACAATAACAGCAACAATAACAACAACGAAAACAACAACAGCACATGAAAGCACTGAGAAAACAGCCGAGACACCGAAACACCGCAAATCGTGAAAAACATTAAATGCGCAATGAGTCACTGACACTAATGAGAGTGACAGCCGCAGGAACCAGTAGCCAGTCAGGGGGCTAGACAGAGTATGCAGCGTTGCCATTTAAATTGACAGTTACGAATTTTTTCATAATTTGGCGCTTTCAAGCATGCGCACCTGCTCAAACGAAATGGTCTATTGCTGATTCTCTTTTTTGACTGATAGCGACTGACGGCTCTAATGATTCAATTGTTAGAATATCGATTCGATTGTATCTAACTGATAGGGACCTCGTTATGGATAACAAAGTACGCCGGTAACGATTCATTTGTCAGATTTGATACGAATTTGACTGAATTCTCATCAGACTGTCATAGATTTTACGATTATCGAACGCTAAGGACTTGAATAATAAATTGAAAAAATTCCATCCTTCTGATAGTGGTGTTGAGGTTATCGGTTTTCATTCTTTTTCCCAAGTTATACCACAAAATTACTTCTTTGGCCAAAGAAAAAGGATGAAAATCGCAAAGAACTTCGTTATGAGTACGCCTGCAAGTCTTTTTCCAAGCCCGTCAACAGATAACTTTGAAGCTCCGGCCTAGGATCCCGCTCTAAGAGGATTATTCCCAAATGAGCTAATTAGCCAGTTAGTAGTTAGTTGTAACAATGGGCAGCGGCTGAAGTATAGAAAGTGATCAGTTATATAATCATTATGACTTTTGAAAGTTAAAAACAAAGCTAGACTGGTTTTTCATTTTGAGTTTAGACATCAAGACATAATGTCAGGAATCATAATTCTAACATAATTTGATTTAATTTATTCGAAGTTGCTATGCTAATGCAGCCAATCAAACGACGCATACCATTGCGAACGTTTGTGACTTTGCGAAAGGTAAAAAATGCACATTTCACACCCGTAATACATAGCAGAGATTATGTCAATTTTCAAATTGGCTTTGCCGCCATCTTGCATTAAAATTTGGCATTTTGTCCTTCTTTAATGCAACGTCTCTGGGTATCACTCGGCCGGGGCGCCTCACACTAATAGCGCATTGGAGAAAAAGTGCGCAGTTTATCATCCTGTCGTCAAGGAAACTATCCAGGAAGCTCTGTCTGCCATTGGACTACGATAGTCAGAGCAGTTCACTCTGTACGTGTTGTGCAAGGTCATTTCTTTGGATCGACCACATTTTTTTATGTTTCTGTTGCAGTCTATAACGTTCTTACGAACTCAATGTTAGAGCTTCGTCTATGAACTCATGTGGCCAAAACTATTTCCGTGTCTGTACACTGATAAGTTTACCTACTGAAGTAAATTCAAATTCAGCAATGCAATGTTGTGATAAAAACTAGTAGGTACCTCGCGAGCAATAAAAACTAACACGTATCTGGCGAGGATCTCTCTGCAGAGCTTTGGCTCAATCTGGTATCCTTTTCCGAGCGTTTTTTCATCAAGTGATAAAGAAACGCGGTATCTTCGAGCTTACGTCTTATTCTGTCATCTGTCTGTCTCTCTGTTGATAAACCTCTCCACACAATTTAAGCAAGCAGTAAGCAGTTTCACGTGGCAATCTGGCAATCGACAGCATATCTTTTGGAAGAAAACCTTTCGAATGCATTGTAGGTATCTATAGGTTTACCATGATCACAGTAATTATTATTTCAGCAACAAAACGGAACTTCAGAAAACACTTTGATTCCAAATGTGGACCGTGAAAGTTGTTGCCTAATGGAAGAAGCGATGAGTTTTGGAGCCTAATGCATTCCAGGCGGCACAGTGCCAAAAGCTGTGGTGAGTCATCTCATTAGAATCTGATTACAAGTCAAAGAGCAAGTGAGTACCAAATATTCGTACGTTGAGATTTTCCCCGACCCTTTCGACGCTTCTCACGTGCACAGTCTATTTTTAGATAAAGTGGGATGTGGAGCACCTTTATGCATGGAACACCACTGTAATGCAAGCGTCCCAGCCCACTCGAAGCATCCCCCCCGAGCGCATCATCATCGTTACACCTCCAATTAGGCCCGTCAACGGCAACGGTCTGCATCAAAATAACCGGGAGCCGAGACGATAAACATCGAGCCCATAACCACAGACAACTATTATACACGGCGGCGGTAATACCCCAACAGACACATCATCAACAACAAACAAAACAAGCAAACAAAACAAGTGTACACTACATCTATATCTAAATAGTGAGTCTGCTAACAATGGTGGTGGAGAATACCGAATGGTCGGCGTGCGTCCAGCCCATAGTGCGCGACCCCCGGGTGCTGGGGTACGTGTGGTAGGCGCACATCAAGGCCTGCCGGCCGCCTCTTCCGGGCCCGCCGGGGTCATGACACCGTAAACACACGACGACAGAGACCAGCGACGTAGTCGGATGCCAGGGATGGGGAGCACTGCCGGTGCGCACCAGGAGGCGACCCTGTCGAGATGAGGTCGCACACTGATGATGCCGCGGCTTTCGGGTGCCTCAGCGATGCTGTGGGGCCCCGCGTTGCCGCCGATCAATACGTCCGGATCGCGCATGGTCGCCGCCTCCGACACGCGGCGGAGACGGCGATCTCCCGTCGGCGGCGGTAATGCGTCGGGGATGCTGGCGAGATCATCAATCAAAATCATCGTTCGGGGGCGCCAATCAATCGATGTCGTCGTGTCATTGTCTTTTGCCGTCACGGCTAAACGCTTCCAGGTGCCCCCCCGTCAAAGTTCCAAACTTCCCGTTCCCACCGTGCACCATCCCATTCTCACCCCACTGCATCTGGCGAAACTTTCAAAACACATTTGTACAGGCACAGAATAAATGTACAGGGTTATTAAGCACCTCCTTGAAGAAGTCTGAGATCAGACACAAGGATGCTTTTTATTCTATTGTTACGAGCGGCGATTCTGGATAACACGCGATCTTTTTCGACTCTTCCCATTGGCTCGCAGTGTACAAGTGCGGAGCTCTAGACATTCCCAGAATATACGTGATGGCTTGCGATTGAAAGTGCATGGGAGACTTGAACGGTGGGTCAAGCCACATCTGTCTATTTTGGCGGAGCTGCCACATACCAGAACACACGGGAAACATGCAAAAGGTGTGTAATTATTTGGGAGTCGTCTAGAAACCATATGCCGGGTCACTGTGGAATTTGCTGGAGGACCCATGGAACATTCGAGATAATTACTCGGGACCTATATAACTTCTATGGATCGCCTGCAACACCAATATTGAACACAAGGCGATATACAGCGGATAGAAAGCAAAGTGGTAACAGCGGTATTCCCAAGCGTAAATAATTGTTGGCGTGTATTTATTGTAGTACGAAGTGATAAACAGTGTATGTTTGAGAACGATCATCTCAATTATAAACGAACCCGTACGCGAAATACGTAACACTATTCTGGAATAGAAAGCATCCTGTTTTCTTTGATAGGTATACTCCTTATAGCTGATACGGCCCTATCGTCGTCGGATATTACTCCCATCCCGTTCTGAAACGTTCCATTTCTATTGCTTCGTGGAGGCGGTTGAAAGACACTTTCGTACAAAGTACTTCGAAGCTCCATGAAGGTGAATTGTGTTTTACTTTTCTTTTGACATTTCCTATATTTCACGTTCTCTCGGTTGTCGCGCTGTATTCGAGTTTGGTTTTATTAGTGTGCCAATTGAGTTATTATGTTAGTTTGCGCTGTATTCGAGTCTTGTTTTATTAGTGTGTCAATTAAGTTATTATTATTTTGTTAGTTTTCTTCACGTACTGACTCGCACAGTGGTGGACAGGGCTGTTGCACCAACTCAGTAGACGGAGCAACATAACTGGTTTTGTAAAAACTGAATTCAATGTAATACGTGATGAATAAACTGGGCAAAAATTGAAGTGGACCACCCCGAAATTTTGCCTTGGTTGAAATGAGTATATCTGGAGAATAAATTCCCCGATTTTGGAAATTCTTGTGATGCTTTATAGGGTAGTTTTTTGACTACAATACACCATCTTAGATCGCTTGATTGTCGGCCTTATATACAATATACAGGATACAGGGTGGCAATGGCAAAAGTGCAAAAATGACCTAACTTTAGCAAGGTGCTATTTCAAGAAAACAATTCGCAGAATTTTTTTCGTCATATTTTCGAAAAACGTACATCAATACATATCTCGAAATATTGGTGAACTTTTATGGTGCTATTCTGTGAAAAATAACATCCCATAAACGCTCTGTTATGTGGAAATTCGTGTCGGCCATTGGCTGTTGGTAGTAACAACGTAACAGAGCCTTTATGGAATGTAATTATTTAGATAATCACTTGGTCGTATTTTGTTTTTTTTTCAAAGAGTTATTGATTTTTTGCAATTTTTGGATTTTTTTGGTATACAGGTGTCCCGAAATTAATGCAACAAAATTTACAGAGAGAACAATACAACAATCTCATTCTTACAATTGAGAAATAAGGAGACTTCCTTAGTAAAAATACTCTCGCAAACGTAATAACGGAGATATTCAAAGTTGATTTTTGATTACAGTTTTCTTTGCATAACTTTTGAACCGTTAAGCCGATTTCATTCAAATTTGAACGAAAGTTCACTAAAATAGGTCTTTATCGAACAATGATAAGGCATTTTATCAAACATTTTCAGGGGCGAAGATAATAGGGGGTACCTTCCCCCTTTTCTCCCCTCTTTTTCGCCTCCCTAAATATTTTTAAAAATTGTTGCAATTTTTGAATTCTACGTTCAATTTGAAGAAAAAAGTTATCTTGCAAAATTTTGATTAAAAGCTTCATTTTCGAGATATTTGAGTTCGAAACTTCTGAGAACATCTCGGAAACATCACTTTCAATGCCTTAAAAATTAAAATTCAAGAAAACTCAAGATTCCTCAACTGAAATGAGTTTTCTAGGTGTTTCAAGTTGACAAACTACAATTTTTGCTGGAAAATCATGAAGCTTTTCTGAAAAAAAAAATTGAGCCCTGAAAAGTGGCGGTTTTAAGATGTTCTCAAAAGTTTCAAACTCAAATATCTCAAAAACAAAGCCTTTAATCAAAATTTTGCAAGAGTAACTTTTTTCTCCGAAATATTCAGGGGGTGAAAAAGAGGGGGAAAAGGGGTAAGGTACTCCCCATTATCTTCGCCCCTGAAAATGTTTGGTGAAATGCCTTATCATTGTTTGATAGAGACCTATTTTAGTAAACTTTGGTTCAAATTTGGATGAAATCGGCTCAACGGTTCAAAAGTTATGCAAAGGAAACTGTATTAAAAAAACAACTTTGAAGGCCTGTATCTCCGTTATTACGTTTGCGAGAGTATTTTCACTAAGGGAGTACCCTTATTTCTCAATTGCCTACCTCCCTGTAGATTTTGTTGCATTAATTTCGGGACACCCTGTAGACTCTGCCAGGGCTGTTGCTTATCCTTGAAATTTGACAGGAGCGTACATAAGAGCTTCATCAAATGTACCATGAAACAATTTTATCCCACCGGCTCTCAGAAGTGGTGAGAGTGAGAGAGAAATCAAGCATGCGGTGACATTGTATTACATGTTGGATGACCCAGAATGGTTCAAAATATTTATTATGATGTAAATTTTTGACCATTTATTCGGAAATTGACAAGCTCAATATAGCCCAGGCATTTGAGATCAAAATTGACCAAAACCTGGAGAAAAATAACGTAAGTCTGAAAATTGGTAGAACGCTTCCACTTCAACCCCTTAACCACATACTGAAAGTCCTAAAAAATCCCATGTCCGCTTCATCGGTTTTTGGCGGCAAAAAGGTGTAAGTGACAATAATTTAGAAACTAGCTATTAGAATACGCGGTGAAGCTTCGATACAGCTGAAAATTGCTGAAAATGGTCTCCTCATCCAGTTGAACAAGATGTTGAAAGTCCTAAGAAGTTCTATGTCCGCTTCATACTTTGTTTTCAGCGACAAAAAGGTATAAGTGAAATTGTTTTAAAAACTATTCAATTAAACACGCGGTCAAGTTTCAATACAGCTGAAAATTGCCGAGAATGGTCTTCTCGGTCAGCTTAACAACGAGCACATAATGAGAGTTAAAATTCACAAGAGTGTAGTTCAAGGCACGAGCGATAGCGAGAAGGGATCTGAGCATAGCACGTAAAAATTTGAGATCACTGTGGCAGGAGAGATGCCTGTGGATCGTATTCAGAGGATATTGGCGTGCATCCATTTTGAAGGGTTTAAAATCTAGCGAGGTGGTGAAACAAGTGAATATGCCCCCACGGGCGTGAGGCTCAGTGGCGCACTTCTTTTATGAAGCATCACTGAGCACAAGATGTCAATTAGGGTCCTATTTTACCTATTTCCATTCTCAAGACTACTACGAGCTATCCATCAAGAGTAGGTATGCTGGAATGCAGGAGGTGAAACACATAAAAAAATTTGATGAGCCTTCGGCGCTTCCGTATAGAATTAACAAAAAGGACTCAAGAAGCTTTGTATCAATAATATGTTCATTTAGGTAGCTAAGGCAGGTAGGTAGGTAGGTAGCATGCTCGCTAACGTATAATAGTATATTATATACCAAGGTTGAGAAAGTATTATTATAGCTGAAGCGCCAGTTTAGATCCCGAAGCGCAGCTGAGGGATATAAGGCGCTGAAGCTATAATAATTTTATCGACCGTGGTTTATATAGAATTTTTTTTACTACTCCAAAATAGCCATCCTAGTTGAGGAACAGGTTAATAATGATGTACTTCACGGCTAGTAGTGAAAAAATAACATTTCGAAGCTTCAATCCCAATCAGGAAATTTCAAGCATCAGAACGTTAAAACAGCTCTTTATGAATATGAAGTGTAACATTTTTTTATTCACCGGATAATGACTGCAGCGTTTTAGATAGATGAGTCCAAAGAGTTAGGAGCGAATGAGGTTCGGTCAGTTGAACTAATCTAAAGCTATCAAATGTCATGCATTTCGCGAAATTCGGTGGCTTGGAAGGTTACTGATGCCTTATGTTGTACTGAACCAAGCCCAAAGAGTAGGTGAGTAGATTAACCTGATCAAACGGTAATTGCAAACGTTAATGGACAGCACCGTTGTCTCTTGAATATCCACAAATGGCATTGTACAGAAGCAACAAGACGGCTTTATAAGTACTTTTACTTCAATAAATCCAAATCAACTCAAGTCACGACGACCACGAGGCGTGAGATTCGTCGACTGCCTACCTTGTATGCCTGCCTACCATGCCAACACACAATAATACTCCTCCCGTCTCTAGTGCCCACTTAATTATTGCCGATAGACGCAGCAGCGTTTTCGGGTGTCCACCAACACAGGCCCACCGGGGAATAAAAAGGTTCCGACTGGAACCGACTACTATGAAAATAAGGGCCGCTTCCCTTCCTGAGTGATGCAATTAACCTTTTTGTTCAAAGAAGCGAAAAACTCATTTCGACCTTTAAGCTTTCCACTTTCCTCTGATGCGATGCCACGCACCGTACTTATTTACGGATTACGGATTAAAACGAGTACGAACGCTACTCCCACGTCCCACGTGTGTATGTGGGGTGTATATGGCAAAAACGCCATACTATATACCGCCACTTCTGAGAGGGATCAGCAGAGGGAAGGGAAGGGTGTGGGGAAGTGGAAAATACCGCCGCCACCACGCCAGATTATTCAACCGAATCTAACAAGTTGCCGTTTTGCACAACCCACTGGAAGTGGGTCAAGATCGCTTCATCCCACTTGAGGAGAGAATCGAAGCAGCAGAGACATTCAAATTCTCCGCAGGAACGAGCGTGGCCCGGCCGTGGCTTTCGTGTCGGAGTGCTTGCAGGTCTTAATTTAATTTTCTCTCGATAAAGCACAACTGCTTGGGTTGTTTTTTTTTTCTAGGGGAAGAAATACAAGTTGATGGGTCGTTTTTGCAGGCGCATTTCGGGGTAGGATTATGTCGAATTGAATTTGAAGCAATAATTGTGCGAATGTCGGCGTTTCCAGGGGTAGATCGGGCAGATACTGATGCCTAAAATTTCCTTAAACTACATACCTAGAATCAATACAATTCAATTATCCATCACTGTTTTTTATATTATATAAATATAAGGCTGGGTCTCTGTGTCGATATGGATACGTATTGGTACCAGTGACGTAGCCAGGATTTTTATTTGGGGGGGGAGGTCCGACCCAAGGGCTTGCAAAGAGGTGCAAGCGGGGCGAGCAAAATAGTGCCGTAGATGAAAATTTTTTCGAAAAAGGGGCGTTTTTCTGGGATTTCGGTGGTGGGGTGTCCGGAACCCCCCCTCGGCTACGTCACTGATCGGTACATCTCATCAGCGTTTCCATGCATGATACGTATCGATACATATCGGATTATGGGCGATACTTATCGATATACGTATCGAAATAAGGTATATACTGTTATACTGATACAAAAACGTATGAAGTATCGAAACACGATTTGCTCTATCGCCCAGCCCTACGTACTTATATCAGTTGTTGAAGCTTTATGACGAGCTACGGGTGTTAGCGTTACTAAAACAAAACCGTATAATCAGAGATAATTGAATTTGATTTCGCCCGAGTTGATAGAAATTCAGAATCGTGTCTCATAGACGGAACTTTCAGGAGCTTGTTGTGAAGGAAACAACAATTAATTACATTAGAAGGCGATAGTGTTGAATTTTCCAACAGAATGATCTTTGTTGTTTTCACTATATCCCACTTCAAGTGGAAATCATTCATAAACATGACTGTTGTATTATACTTGGAGGCTATAATTAAACATAATCGATTATCGCTATTTGCTTTGTAAATGACACACACTGCTTTCCATTACACACGTTTCTTGCAATCATGATGTATTATTTCCTCTGCCATATCCACCATGTGATTTTCAATCTATCGAAATTAAACGACAATAATCTATTAAAGGTCAGTAGTTCCACCCCCTGGTCAACTAGGTGAAAAACCATAGAAATGATTGTCTGAATATTTTTGTAAACGGGATGTACTTTTTAGAGGTAAAGTTACCCGGATATATTCAGAACACAACTGACTGTAAGAGCCTCGACATATTCTCTGAAATTCTCATAGGTAACCTCACCCAGTCACTTTAATAAATACTTGAGTACCTGGTGTGATGAGTGATGCTTACCACATCACCCTGAACTCTCAGGGGTGCGCGTCAGCCGGGTAGTGAACACAAAGAACTAAAGCTCTGACCTTTTATTTTGTAGGCCATGTCCCTCAATGGGATGTAAAGCCACACTGTTATCATTATTACCTATTATAACAGAGTTTTTCTTTGTAATGTCACTATTTCGAGACTCACCTTCTGGCAAACAAAGTAGGCAACTTATCAACAGGGGCATTTTTTATTGGTTATTGTGTGGAATAGTTGTATAGAGCGCGGGCCTCAAGACTAGGCAACTCGCTTGCTGAAGAAAGTGCTGGCGCCCTCTGCCAGCTTTTTTCTCATGCTCCCACTGCTGACTAGTAATATTGATTGTTCATTATGTATTGTTTTTTGCTTGATCGAATATTTTACGAGTCTTCCAAAAGTTTTACATTTGCAATTTGCCGTGCCTGGAGTTGAGTTGAATCGTTTTGTGCTATTCTTCAACATTAGAATTTCGAAATGGAGCATCTGAATAACTACATCAACAGTACCAACACGCTTGTCCGCATCGTGCTGCAAAGGGATACCTACCGTAAGAAGGTCGCATCATGGTGGCGTAGACCCGTACAGTATCGTGATTGATCACTGCTACATCGCTACATCAAGTACCCAGATGACCAACCCAACTCCAAGGTCCCCTATTTCGAAATAATGGATCATCTGAGGCAGGCCAGAAACAGTGGCGGGCGAGGAATTGCCTGCGAGGCAAGTTTTGATGTGTACCTAATACTTGACAATGGAAACGTTAATTATTGAGTGTTGAAGATGAACATGAAGTACAAAAAATGCTTCCGTTCTTTAGTTAATTTTACACTATCTGATAACATTTCCATATCTATGTGTTCCACCCCATGCGATTAAGGGAGAAGCCATTGACTACTTTCGGTCATAACCACAACATCATCCTGATCAATTGATTATCACGTACCAGGCAATCGAAATATGGGGACACGAATTTCAGAATTGAACAAATTTCACACCATGCGGACAAACGTTTGGTGTCGGCATTCAGATGCTCCATTCGAACGTGAAGGAAAAACAGAAAAAATATTGAGGCTCAACTTGGAGCTTGACAAACTGTAAAAGAAATCAAATCAATCAAAGAAACAACACACAAAATAAGAAACTCATATCAGTCATCAGCAGAGACCAGATTCTGGGCAAAATGATTTTTTATTTGTGTTCTGGGCATCTGCATGAGATTCTGGGCATCTGCATGAGACCTTGAAATAAATGTTGGTTTTTAAAAAACATTGCTTTTGACACCCCTTTGTTTTTGCCTAAATGCCTAAAACTGTCAAAAATGGATTTACTGACCTAAAAAGACCTAATATTAATTTATTTGCCTAAATTTATTTAGAAACGGACTCGGCGTATATTACCTATTGTTATGTATTTTGCGTACGGGTTCGTTTATAATTGAAACGATCGTTTTAAAACACACACTGTTCATTACGGCGTACTACAATTATTTACGCTTGGAAATATCGCTGAGACGACTTCGCTTTTAATCCGCTGTCTATCGCCTTGTATTCAGTACTATACTGACTGTCTAGGCCGAGGACGGTGCTTTATATATCCCTCCGACTAACGTTCTAGAGCTTTCCATCATCCTGCAGCAAATTCCACAGTGACCCGGCATACGATTTCTAGACAACTCCCGAATAATCACGCACCTTTCACGTGCTTCCCGTGTGTTTTGGAATGTCGGCGCCTCCGCCAATTCGGCGGATGCTTTCTGATCGACCGTTCAAGTCTCCCATGTAATTTCAATCGCAAGCCATCACGTATATTCCGGAAACGTCCAGAGTTCCGCACTTGTACAGTGCGACCTAATGGAAGAATCTAGGAAAATCGCGTGTTATCCGGAATCGCCGCTCGTAACACTATTTTAGGTTGTCACGGCCCATTTCAGGTTGTTGCGTAAAGTACAGCTTTTATTTACCAAAAACAATTTGAACATAATAGTGATTCTATTACAGAATTCTACAATTCTGTATCAAACCCGTTGAAATTTAAAGGCCGTTGCAGCCAATCGTAGAGCCGATGTCTAATTGTTCCTAGGTGACCAGTGCTTTTTGAAATTTCCCAGGTCCGTTGAAAGGTTACAGAATAGGCCCTATTATCTCAATGTTCACTTTTGAACGGTCTGAAATCTAGTCTTGACGCAGAAACCGGATTCTAGACAAAATGGTTTCCGGCTTTTGTTTTGACTATTTGCATGGGACTCGGAAATGTATTCTAGTTTGTGACTTTTTTTTCTAAAATTAGCGGAACTTGGATTTTCTGTTCTAAAAGTGCCTTTTTAACGGCCTACAATAAGCTTTTTGTATATTTCACGTGGAAATGATTTACATTGTTGTGAAAAACATCCGTTGTTTGACTTGTTTTAAACAGTTGGCTTCTTTGGACAATACTATTCAAATTGTTGCTCATGTTATTTTGGTTGTAATTTGGTTCTGTGTTAGGTAGTTGGGAACACAGGTGTAAATAAATCAGTTGCCTTGGGCACTGGTAGCAGTGGTAGATCACGTGAGTAGTTTACGTAGCTGACATTTCAGTACAGTTAATATCACCTTGTCACATGACAGATGGGTGACAATTTGACATATGTTTTGACATTTGACGGGCGCAACTTTGCGTCGGTTGCAACAATTCAGATTTGAAATGTACCATTTATAAAGTCTTTACTTTTTTTTATTTGGTGGAAATTCGACTACAAAGTTGCATTATGCGATAAAATGCTATTCTCGTTTGCCGCGCCTCGAAACGCTCTGGTGCAGCACGTTTCGTTGAAAGTTCAAAACATCGAAATTAATTTTTATCGAGTTCTTTTAGCAATTTTGACGCATTGCGTGTGTGCTAATCCACACGCGGCCAATAATTTTCCTCCATCACCATCATTTCTTTCTGCCAGTAGGTATACCTATGAACGTATGTAGGTACCGTTGCAAAAAAAATTCCGGCGCCGGCCACCTCCAGGATGGGGATCGATATGGCACCAGTTTTCACCAACATTTAGCAGGTAACCCATTCGTTCCGCCCTGAATCGTAACATTCGCTCAAGACATCGAAATGTCACATCGCAACAAACTTCCTGCTCTTTGCCCGCGGAATTTATCGTTGATTTTAAGGAATAACGAAAAGACAGCCGATAATAGGCTTGTAGCATGCGAGCATTCAACAACACAAGTCCCCCATATAATACCCAATCCCAGTCATTTCCGCATTTAATATACCCGACGAGCAGAGTGGATGATTTAGAGGGGAGCTGGTGGAGTAAAATCAAAATTTCTTGGCTTGCTGGCTCCTTATGTCAGCCGCAGCAGAGGGAATTTCCATAATGCATCAAAGTCCTGATGCTTGCGTTTATACGTAAGTTTTATTGTCTTAGCATGACGATCAATCATGCTCTAATGGAAAACATTTTACATTTTGTTGCTAATAGGGTTATTAAGTTCGGATAAATAGAAATTTTGAGCGGCGTTTCTCCGGCTAGCCTATATTTAGTAGAGCCGTTGCGGAGAGCCCCATCATAACAATTATTTATCGCTTTTCACTTTTTTAATTGACAGAGATGCTACTTCTACCTAATTAAACGTATTTGTTTTTTTTTTCGTTTTGCTCGAAGCCTCAACCTGCAAGCAAAGGTCAAGAATTTCGTTTCGAGACGAATTTCACTCTCTTTCAGATTTACGGATGGATTCAAGTTTCCTGTGGACTCAAGTTGAATGCAAAATGTTGCGGCAACTTTCAAACTTCTCTGTTCACGAGCCTTTTTTTACCAAATTCTCGCAACTCTAACCATCCTGTAGGCAACTAAGAATAAAGAGACGTGTAAGAAAGACAAAAAAAACGACTACAGGAACTACGTACGTTACGTATAGTATTAAAATTTAATGTCGATGTACGAATGATCAATAATATAGGTGATTAAAGAAAAGACCCCATTATGCGAGCCTAATTTCAGTTTTAAAGCTTGACGGCAATCATGGCTGTCATACAGTTACTTGCACTCTGCAGGTGATTTACGACAAAAATCAAGTTCATGTATTCGTACGACTGCAACTGAGACTTGTATGGAGAGTGAAATTAATTATTATGGGATGGGGACCATTCCGGTTCTGGGCCGGATACATAAAACGTTGTATATGCCACGGGCATTATTGTACGTTATAGTACCTACATCGACAATTAAACATTCCCTCGTGTTACAACCTACTGATTACACATTTTACACTTAAATAACTGTTATTATATACGTATAATATTACGTTCTATGTATTAGTGAACTTAATTGAATGCGGTTATACTCGTAATCTATTATAGACATAATTACACCTAGGCTGGGAGATGAACTTGAATTTGTTATTTGTCAAAACAGCAGAGACCAAAAACTAGGAAGTATGGTATCACTGGGTGTCATGTCTGTCATGTTCGAGATTTATGTTTACGCCTCCAAAAAAATTAGCGAAATGTTATTGCAATTTTTTCAGCAATGTTCGCACAATGTCAAACCGTAACAAGTGGGCAGGATCCATATTTGATTGAATTTTATATCAACACTTTAATAATAAGATTTTCTCCCTTCTGTTTCCCCTACATTTAGATAACCTGAACAAAAGAACCTATTGCAAACAACAAAACATATTGATGATCTGAGGGTATCATTTTATCAATAGAAACATTTTCGTGTCCAAGACTCCAAAATCCTTTTTCCCTCTTGCACGGCACTCCGCCTACACGAGCTGCAGAAGGTATGATTCCCCCTTCATACTATTATCATTTCCCTGCTAATCACTTAGCATATTCTGGACCGATTACAAGAAAGAACGCCTTAATTTAAACAGGTTTTTGTGTTTCGTATAGATCAATTAAATTGGGACCGTCAAAATTCGCGGGAAGGAACGCCCATGTCCAAAACTGTAGGATATACCTGCAAAGATAGCTTTCCCCCTCATGATATCATTCCCATGATCATTTTGGACGTTTTACAACAAAGAACACCTCCTAGCCTTCAAAAGGTTTCCTAGATAAATTCAATTGGGAAATACCTATCCAGACAGTTTTCAAGGAGCCGTCACACTCACAATTAGCATGAAGAGACGCCCATCTCCAAAACTGTGAGCAGGTACAAAGTTTTCAAAACCAAAACGGACTGGGGCTGAATCACTATAATTATATGTACTTGGTAATGATACTTATATTGTTCTGAATAGTGTTACAGTTCAAAGTACTTTGATTATTCTCTTAATTTCTAGGAACTCAAAGCAGTCAAACTGCCTAGTCGCCCTTTGGATATCAAGAATTGCTTGACATAAATTTATGCAGAAGGTATGAATCACAAGAAAATCTGCACTGCAGAAACGTAGTTTGGCTCGGCAGCGTTTCGAAATAAATTTTTCTCTTAAAAGCTAACCTACTTGGAACAGAAATTGCGGACATAAAGCATAGAAATAGATTTAAGACAAACTAACCTGCATTTTGCTTTCAGAACAAAATGTAAGCATATAGAATTGTTTAGATATTATTCGTCCGAGGTTAATAGCAATCAAAGCTGAAACCAGCACCTAACACAATAGCAAAACACATCAGCATCTTAATTTTTTCACTGTACAACCGACCGTTGACAATAACCTTACTCAACTTTCTGAGTATTTGTCAGGTAGTAAAGAATTAGTCACAAAAGGAACTCCTGGTAATGATTCAAAATCGTGCTAACGACTCCGGTGTAAAAATCTCGTGTAAATTAGCATTAATTATGCACAAGCTTTCATTAATGCATCAAATCATCATTCTTGACGCAAAACTTTGGAATATCGGAGAGCTAGAAAAGGAAATGTGTCACCGGGTAATTGCTCCATTGCACATAGCTTAGTTGACTTCAATTAAGGCGTTTGACACGCTTTCCTCTAAAACAAACAGGCATTTGTATTTATACTAGGTATACACAAAGGCAAAATCAAAAGAGTTTTTGTTTCGGAAACTATCTCTACAACAACGTATTTTTCTTGGGCATGGCACTCTCTTTTACAAAATATTGACTCAACCTACTAAAACAAAAGTTTACACTTCGCTAGACGATATAAAAAAGAACAACGTCAATTTAGCTAATAAGTGTTGATTAGTTAATAGTGATAAATGAGAGTCAAGTGTTTCGGGCTAAGCAAAACAAATAAAAGTGAAAGCTCGCTTCAGGTGTCATGATCAAAGTCAAGGTCCGGAGAAAATATGTAAAGAGGACGCGCGCTTGCTTATATACGTCCATTTTTGCAGAGGTACAGCGCGAGAGAAGAAAGTAACCATCTTTGATATCTCGATGTGCGAATTTGCATGCGATTTCGCTTCTTTTGTGACTAATCAGGCGCGTTAAGGTTTTACGTAATAACAAAAGTGCACAGCCGTTACAAATTTGGACGTGGATGGCGCGTTTATATGAATGAAGCGTAGGTAACTACGTAAGCTCTTAATAAGCCGAAGGTTGACTTCTTTCAGGAAGTATGAGCATTTGGACTGTAAGGTCACTTACTCTTTGTATTTTTATATAGGAGGAAGCGCCGCACGTCACAAGATTTGATTTGATGGATAAGAATCCTTTACGGCTTGAGCAACAGATACTAACCAGATACACTTCAGATACTATACAGATAAACAAAACATTTTATGGCTGACAAATCGCGGCTGTCACAAAAGACGAAACGATAACTTAATTTTAGAGAGTAGGAGGAGGCATTTTCTATAATACGCCGATGAGGAAACCCTAGGAGATTTCCTTTAATTAACTTGCCGGTGATAAATTGCTGATTTGGGCTGTTTCCAGGAACGCGAGACTAAAGAAAGCCCTACAGAAGTTTGTAATTGGGATTATCAATATTGAAGTTTGTTCCAGTACAAGCAGACAACAGGGGATTTGGGGTTTTATATACGGTTTTTGGCCGCTACCTCTGAAGTAATTATGTTTACGTAAGCTTTTGTTCTTTTGGTAGCGCGAATTGCAAGTTTTCAAGGTCTGTAAAATACTTCCATGCATAATTTTCTAATTCAGCTCGAAAAGGAATATACCAAGTATAGGTGAGCATCCGTTTTAATAATAAACGTGACGTGACAGGGAATCCGACATGATCAAATCTGGGCTACCTACCGGTCTTTACGTGAGTATGCCTGGATTGGTTTTTACCGCAATTCGCAATAGAACTCAAGCAAAAATTGAAGTACGAGTATCTTTCCGTGTTCGAATATTCAGTAATACAGCAAATTTTGAGACAAAGAGACATTCTATGGATTACAGACCACCCACCTATAACTCTTTTTGGAGACTTAAAGTAATAATTATTAGTATTTTATACATATCGGGTGATCATTTGAAAAGAGACCACCCGTAATAACTCCTGATTCCTAGTTATATTCCTTCGAGCAAAAATAGGCCGAAGAGGTCGACCGCAGCCTAGCGGTCTACTTTTGTATCGATGGGGACTTCCAAATTTTCCATCTTGAGCCCCATTCGGAGCCCCACCCCCAACTTTGAAATTTTAAATTTCAAACTTACTTGTGACAACTAAAATTATGGAAAATCATTAATGTCAACATTTTTGAATCCCCCTTCACTCCTAAAATTTTTCAATATCCAATTCAATATTCAATGGAAAAAAAGTTTGAAAATCTTCATGATAACTTTTACAGAAAGAGAATTCAGTTCCCTCTGATTTGGCGAAGGTGCGAACTTCTCAGAGCTTGCCAGAATATACGCAAAATGACTACCAGGCATTGCTGGAGTTTTTTCGAAAACACGATATTAGTATAGAGGGTATAGTAGAGTAGGGTAGAGTATAGAAGCAAAAAATCAACTGTGAGTAGATCTCGTCCAAATACGACAAAAACCTTTAGACAGGGTGTTTCCAAAATGGTGATACAAACTTCTAGGGGAGATTCCCCATCCAAAATGGACAAAAAAACCTTCGATTTCCTAAAATGCTCCGTTGAAAAGTTACAGGGTGTACAAGTTGAATCTTCAAAATCGATTTTTTGGCATGAGTTTTGAACCGGTGAACCGATTTTGTTCAAATTTTCAACAAAGTTAGCTGAAATAAATCTCTATAGAATAATAGTAACGTGTTGGGGATAAAAATTCAGGGGTGTAGATAATGGAGGGTGTCCTCATTTTTACCCCCCTATTTTTTACACCCCTAGTTATTCTTTCAAATCGTTCCTATGTTTGGATTTTACGTTCAATTTAGAGAAAAAAGTTACTCCTGCAATATTTTAATTAGAGGCCTCGTTTTCGAGATATCTGGGTTTAAAACTTTGGAAAATATCTCAAAATTGCCACTTTCAAAGGCCTAAAAACTGGAATCCAAAAAAACGCACGATTTCACAGCAGAAATAGGTTTTCTAGAATTTCTAAGTTGATAAACTACTATTTTTTATAAGAAACGAGAAGTTTTCAGGGACAAAAAAAATTGGGCTCATTGAAAGTGGCGATTTCGAGATATTTTTCAAAGTTTCAAACCCAAATATCTCGAAAATAAAGCCTCTAATCAAAATTCGTAGAATCCAAAACTTAGAACACTTTTGGAAAATAGCTAGGGGGGAAATATGAAGACACCCCCATTATCTACGCTCCTGAATTTTTTTTTCTAAACACGTTGCTATCATTCGATAGAGACCTATTTTGGGTAACTTTGTTCCAAATTTAAACAAAATCAGTCAAACGGTTCAAAAGTTTTGTCAAAAAATCGATTTTAAAGAGTCAACTTGAACACCCTGTATCTTTTTAACGGAGCATTTTAGAACATCGAAGTTATATTTTTTCCTGGTCCATTTTTGATGGGGAATTTCCTCTAGAAGTTTGAATCACCATTTTGGAAACACCCTGTACAGGTGTCCCAAAATTAATGCAACTAAATTTACAGGGAGATGGAAAATTGAAAAATAAGGGTACTTTCTTGATAAAAATACCCTCGCAAACGTTATAGCGGAGATACAGGCCTTCAAAGTTGTTTTTTAAATAAGTTTTTTTTTGCATAACTTTTGAACCGTTGAACCGATTTCATTCAAATTTGAACCAACGTTCACTAAAATATAGGTCTCCATTGAAGAATAATAACGCATTTCATCAAACATTTTTAGGGGCGAAGATAATAGGGGGTACCTTCTCCCTTTTCCCCCTATTTTTCACCCCCCTGAATAATTTTGGAAATGGTTCCAGTTTTCGGGCTCTACGTTCAATGTAGAGAAAAAAGTTACCCGTGCAAAATTTTGACGAGACGCTTCATTTTCGAGATATTTGTGTTTGAAACTTTGGAAAACATCTCAAAATCGCCACTTTCAGGGCCCAATTTTTTTTTTTGGAAAAGCTTCATGTTTTTTAGCAAAAATGGTACTTTATCAACTTGAAACACCTAGAAAACTTATTTCAGTTGGGGAATCTTGAGTTTTCTTGAATTTTAATAAATAGCCTTGAAAGTGGTGTTTTCGAGATGTTCAAACCCAAAAATCTCGAAAATGAAGCCTTTAATCAAAATTTTGCAAGAGTAACTTTTTTCTCTAAATTGAACGTAAAATTTAAAAATTGTAACCATTTCCAAAAATATTCAGAGGGGATGGAAAAGAGGGGGAAAATGGGGAAGGTACCTCCTATTATCTTCGCCCCTGAAAATGTTTGATTAAATGCGTTATCACTGTTCGATAGAAACCTATTTTAGTAAACTTTGGTTTGAATTTGAATAAAATCGACTCAACGGTTCGAAAGTTGTGTAAAAAAACTGTTTTGAAAAACTAACTTTGAAGGCCTGTATTTCCGTTATTACGTTTGCGAGAGTATTTTTATCAAGGAAGTCCCTTTATTTCTCAAATGTCTACTTCCCTGTAAATTTTTTTGCATTAATTTCGGGACAGCCTGTATACACCATTTTGCAAAGTTCGGCCTAATGTCGAAGATACAGTCACTTTTTTCGTATTTCAAAAATTTGTAACTTAGGAACATTCCGACAAAATTAGCTTGAATTCAGCTAAAGCTGGTTCATCAACATTATCTATCAATCTGCCAAATGTTGAAAGAATCCAATCAGCAACATAAAAATTATGGGGGGTCACTTAAGTCAACTTTCCTTCGAATGCTTCTAAATTAGTGATCCTCCAAATCCTACGCCACTGGCTGGATACTTTCAAAATTTGACAGGTTGGTAGATAGTTTCGAGAAACAGTTTGTGCTAAACTTAGGTTAATTTTGTCAAAACTTCATGAGTTACAAATTCTTGAAATCTGAAAAGAGTGAACTTTGAAGGGCTGTATCTTCGTCATTAGGCCGAGCTTTGCGAAATGGTATACTGGGTATGGGCCATAAAAAACCGTGATCGGAATTTTTCCTTCTAAAATTTTCATTTCGCCACCGATTTTATCGAATTTTTTGCCATTGGCTAGCCAACCTGCCCGCCGATCCGCTATGTGCTCATTTCTCAACCGATTTTCTCAAGTTTGGTATCAGTGGCTAGCCAATTGAACAGGCTACCTTTTTCATATGAGAAAATGACCCGACATGTGAAAATCCAATATGACTGAAGCAATTGAAAATGGAATTTCTTTTGTCTTCATTGCTTTTGATCAGAAATTAGCAAGAAGTCACAACCAATAATTATTATGGAGGAATAGAACTTCCTTGGCAATTTGAGACCGCAACCAATCAAATCGGGCTATCTGCTGAGGAGCTATGGCGAGTTGAAGCGAAACCTACCTACCGGTTACTTATTCCCGCATAAATGACAGGCTACCATTTCCATTTTTCATATGAGAAAATGGCGGACATGTCAAAATTCAAGAGGGCGGAATCTATTGAAAATTGGCCTATCATTCGTCCTTGCTGGAATAGAAAAACGGAAAGTAGGCTTCGCTTCAACTCACAGTAGCTCCTCAGCAGATGACCCGATTTGAGTGGTTGCGGTCTTAAATTGTCGAAGAAGGTCTATTTCTTCATAATACATTGTTGGTTTTGACCTCGGTTTTGACTTCCTGCTAATTTTCAATTAAAAGCAACTAGGACAAAAAAAGGCCCATTTTCAATTGCTTCCGCCACCTGAGATTTTCGGTCATTTCGAGATGTCGGTCATTTTCTCATATGAAAATCGTAGCCTGTCCAATTGACTAGCCATTGATACCAAATTTGAGAAAATCGGTTAAAAAATGAGCATACGGCGGATTGGCAGGCAGGATACCTAAATTTGGGCCAATTATGCGGAAATGAAAAAACAGGATGTAGGCTTCGCTTCAACTCGCAATAGCTTCTCAGCAGATGACCCGATATTATTGGCTGTGGTCTTGAATTTACAAGAAAGGTCTATTCCTTTATAATACATTATTAGTTTTGACTTTCTGATAATTTTTAATGAAGAGTAACGAGAACAAGAGAAGGCCTATTTTTAATTGTTTCTGCCATCTTGAATTTTGATATGTCGGCAATTTTGAAATATGGAAGTGATAGCCTATTCAATTTGCTAGCCTGTCCAATTGACTAGCCATTGATACCAAATTTGAGAAAATCGGTTAAAAAATGAGCATACGGCGGATTGGCAGGCAGGATACCATGCTGAAAAGTTCAATAATATTACAAGGCTTTTTATGGCCCACCCGGTATATAAGTTTTCGTCATATCTTGACGAGATCTATCCACAGTTGAATTTTTTGCTATGACCGCTGAAACAGCCTGTATAAACGCGGGGTCGCCCGGACGGGCCAAATTTCAATTTACAGCGACGGCAGCGAGTACATTGGCGAAGTTGAGCAAAGCGTTATCCAAATACAGTACAGTATTTAATTGACGTGTATTCAGTAGTACGCAGTAAACAAATAGTGTGTGCTTGAACGTTCACCTTTCAATGATAAAAGTACCCAACGCAAATTCGTAACAATAACAGTCTTCACTGTTGAACTCGTTTGGCGCACCACAAGCATTATTTTCAACTAAAATGTCAAATTTCGAGACCGCTCGAGATACACATTATTTTGAAGCAAATTATATTACGAGTGGATATTTTTCATGTATAATGTAACTTTAAAATAATCGCTCGGTGTGTATGGACAGGATGTGCTAAAAGAAAGGATCTCCGGATTCTATAGCTTTTTCTAAAATATCAATTTTCTCAATTAAATATGTACTTTCGGAAAAGTGAAACATTAATATATACATGCAGCAGGAGTGTTTTGAAGCCATGAAGAAATAATAAGTATAATAACTCAGGAATTGAATTGATAAGTTATAAGGGGGTGGAAACCCTATTATCGACGTGACTAGAGACAACTGTACGAACATAAAAATACGAGTGGGCAGGCAGGTAATTTTGATCCATTATGTGCTATAAAAAATATTGGAAATAATAAAAATACCACCACCAATGTATACGAAACGATACGGGAAAATTAAAATTAGATTCTTGTTGGTTCCCCTGCACGCAAAGATTTCCTGCGAATGCGGTTGTTTAGTTTCCGATTTCGCGTAATTTCAAGAACAAGCGGAATTCTGACTCACATGACGTTGGTGAAAAATCCTTATAACTTCATATCTCAGAATACCTGCTGTTCAAAAAATAATCTCCCAAATATCTACCTAGTACAACACAATTCTAATCATTTTATTGTAATGAATTCTTTACCTTTACATCGTAATCGTAGATGATAAAAGTGCGATCATTGCATTCTCGGTAAATAAAAATTATGCTATCTTCGCTGTGTTTATTTTGAAATCTTTACGGTTTTCTTCCGCAGCTTATGTTTATTTAATGAAAGTTTGTATTCCTACAGCAGCATCTAATCAAAGTATACAACGATTTTTTGTTTGTTTCAGTTTAATAATACCCAGTACTCGCCAACTTTTACGAAATAAACCGGCAGTCATGATGCTCACTGGACAGGTACAATAAACTCTATCTTCGTGATCTATTTTATTGTAGCCGCATGCTCCAGGTGAAAGTTTTTATTGATACGTTGCTGCACTCCAATTTTATTGTTCCAATAAATTATTTCACGTCGTTTGTTTTGTGATGCGGGGATTTTCAACAAACCGCGACAAAACAAGGAAACACTAAAATGTTTCGCCGCAGTTTTTATCTTTTCGGACGTAATGATTCATTGAAAATTACAAAGGAAATACGCAGCAGTCGCGCAGCAGGCCATGCTCTGGTTATCTCCGGACCATGGGCCGCGATAACAAAAATGTTGTAATTTTCAAACATATAATAATAAATTGCAGGACCCGTGCATTTTTCCATTTTTCCACAAAACATTGTCGTTATGCTCTTTGGGATTCTAGTATTCTAGAGGTACACACCACTGGAACGACTAACAATGAGGCTTATTCGGCTACTGGCAGGTATTTCAAACATTTCCGGTACATTCGTTGGGATTACAAATTAAACTATTTTAGTGACTTGTTAAGAAATACCTTTTGGTAGTAGAAGTAAGTATAATAGAAATGAAAAATGTGAAGGTTGGTTGTAGAAATTTCACACATATTTCAAATTAGTAGCAACTGCCCGGAGTCGTTGAACTCCCTTGAATTTTTGATGATGAAACTGGATACGAGCTTATAAATTTTAGGCAGTTTTGCTGTCTTGTCATATTCCTTGGAGGTCTTGTTTCTAAATTCTTGAAACAAAGCGCTATATGTTTAGAAACCAGCCGTTTTTCATAGTCACTTATTTTAACCGGCGTATGTAGCAAACTGTATATGGAATGGAACAAAAGCAAAGAAACTATTTTTGTAATTTACAAAACAATACAAGATATATTAAAATAAAAAATAAATAAAAGTTGTAAAGATATCCGCGTTCAATAACTCGTGTAGGTTGCACAAGCAAGCACGTACTTTTTATCTAAGCGGAAAGTTTTGCAATACTTCCTTCAAAATCATAGTTTCTTTCAATTGGCCCGAAATTTAATGAATTGTATTCCAAATCCAGGATTATTCCGAAAATCGCTTGTAAAAGAATTCTCTGAGAACGAATCAGTTCACTTCATGTCTTACATCACATTAGGGACGTCTGTCTGTCTCTAGGAGGTCTGTCTGGAAACTTTTGCAATTATGAAAAAAATTTGTCTGGGGTTTTCCACTTCATGACTCACCCTGTATTGTGTATGAAAATTCAAGACACCATCAAAAATTTTGATTTTGTTTTTCGTCCCCTCTGTTCTAAAAAGTTCGCTGAAATCTCATCAGTTAATATGAACACCCCCCTTATCCCCAAAAGTAAAATCCCAATTGTTGTTAAATAATTTTTCTGACACATTTGAAGCATTTTCCTAAACTGCCTCTGACTCTGGGGTGAGTCCTGGGACACCCTGTATATCAGTAATTTTTTCAAACATACAGGTCTACGGAGGGCCAATATTCCACATTGGGATTTTTTTTTCTGAATTCAATCACCTGGGTGATTTCACCTAAAGACAATGCATTTTTGTTGTTCCCTTATTGTTGCTATGACGTTTCATGTTAAAGTTGAAAGCTATCCTGGATAGATACCTACCCTGGTTCCTAGACGTCAAATTTGAATAATTTCATTGTATCATCTATTCGGTTGAAATTCAAGTCGCGCTCTTATTGGCGAAGTGCCTCTAATTTACCAAAGAATGGGGTACTTGCCCAATTTTTTTTATTGGCTTGATCGACGGTATGGGTATAAATATTGTACCCGTATTTTTTCTTTTTCCTAAACTCCCAAAATTGCGGCCGTAGTGCCTGTTTGGAAAATATATTTGTGACGTCACAAATATACTAAAAACTAAACAAACAGCCCTGTTGGGTTGAAAACTCAAAGGACTGTTAGAGTGGCATCACAATATTTAAAAAACACAGACATAAGCAAAAAAAATCGAAAAAAAAAAATCTTTCCAACCAATGGATTTATTTTCCGTAAATTTTCAGGAAATACTTCTTGTTGATGATTGAAAGTATTTCCAGTCAAATCTGGTTTATTGGCAAGTACCTCATTGAGCGTGATTTAGCGATCAACTCGAATTAAATATTCAATTCAGAGTCCGGCAACCCATAAGGAGAGTGTTCTTCGCATCTAATCTTCCCGAAAAAAAAATAGTTCGGTATATTTGAGACGTCTCGTCTCGTCTCTAATTTTCGAGACGAGACGAGACGGGACGAGACATGTCTCGTCTCGACGGCATCACTATTTGCAATAGAATATTGATTGCGTATACATATTACCATATACACTATTTCTCCTTTGGCACAGATGGCGGATCCAAGATGGTGGTCAACAAGAAAAAACAGTCGACTGTCTTATTCTCAAAAGTAGGAAACCTGGAAAATTTCTGATCGCATATAATTTCCTATTATATATAATTTATTTAAGGAATATCAATAAGCTGTACTTCAATATCTCAAAAAATCCATGATTTAATGAAAAACGCTGAATAATGCATCAGATTTTCCAGCGTTTTCAAGATATTCCAATAACGGGTTGAAGATATCTCAGAACGTTACGGTAGCTCAAGGCGAGAATTTCGGTTGTGTTTAGATTTCAAAGACGTCGGTAATAAGCAATACGTAACTATTTTGTGCCAAAGTATTTACCACCAGGCCAATTTATCAACGCAATAATGAAACTGCCAGAATATGAATCTATAATATCGGAGCTCTTCGGAGTGAGTACCTAACGATTGAAAATTGTAAGATAAATTTTCGAACCTTTTAAGGGCGCAATTCCCTTGTCCCCGTTAAATTGGCGCCGATGATTACTCTCGCAAATGAATTAAAATTGCATAAACATTTCACTGGAATTGTGTCTACTTGTTTAGCCTTCTTTTTTCGCTGAATTGCTTGTTCGTCTCTGTTTTAACAAGTAATTAAAAACATCTTACGCTTGTAATTTTATGAACACTAAAAATAAGTAGGTTTCTCAAACTCACAAGCCTCGCATACCCTTATCTTTTTAGAACAAGTACGGAAAAAGCCTTGACTTACTAATTTTTTTTGGCAATATTGAATGAACTTTTTCTGCTTTGTTCTCTTTTGTCTATACAATGTAGGTAAAAGTTAAGAGGGTACCTAGTGGCGCCAAGTTTCCACCTCCAATAGAGCTTTGATATGAACAGATGCATTTCTATGTTAGCTTTGCTATTGCTATTGTAGTTTGCTCTAATTTAGTTATGCTTCATCGAAAACAATAGCAAAATTGGAGCTTGTGTTCATTCCTTGTACTTCCGCAATGTTTCAAGGTAATCTCTGATCTCTGATGCCAAAGATAGACCATTTCGACGTGTGTTATAATTTACTTACAGAATTAATTATGCGACATTTAAACGTTCTCAAAACCGCGTAAATTTCAAAACGTGTGAACACTCGTGAAGAAATAATTGGAAAAAGCCTTCGATTTCCTATTTACTAGCAGATTCCTCTTGGAATACCACCGGCCCACGTTCACCTATTTGTATTAATTAGTATAACTGCATGGGTGTACAGGTATTAATAATGTTATCATCTATCCAACAAGCTTATCTTGCACAATTGTCCAATCGTTAATAAACGTATCAAGTTTCTTTTATGTACCCTATACCAAATTACATAACAATATTGGCACGAGTTGCAAGCAAGGACAATCAGCTGTGTAGTGGTGCAGAGAGCATTGCGAGACAGGAATAGACGAAAATTCGTGGCATACAGAAGTCCTCGGCAAGACTAACCATGAAAATAGCATGTCCATTATTTTTAGTACAGGAACTTCAATAAAATATTTTTTCAAACAATTATTCATCGGGTGAATAATGCTGAATGGACCAACTGAATGGAATATAACAGCGAGCATGTTATATTTGAGTCTCCTTATAATGCTGGAAGGGGGAAAGTCCCTCGGAAAGTGCATTGTACATAATTCAAATAGAGGGGTTTCGGAAACAGAGGCTTAATTTAATTGAAGCCGAACGGGGCAATTAAACGTTAATTATTATCATTTATTTTTTGAATTTCATGTAACGTTAGAGCTTGGCAGAATCAAATTTTGTAGAAAGCACTCTATGGTTAATGCGGCGGAAAACACTGCGCGGATTGAGGAGAAAGTAGATATTACTATCAGGGCAATTAGCGTTATGTCTTCAAAATTGAATCTGAAAATTAGTTGGGACTACTCGTTTTACATTTGTGTTAATATTGAGTTCAAGAACTGGGATTGGTTAGAACAAAACACTTGGAAAACATATACCTACTGTTGCTTTTGATTGGACAGAATAGATCAATTTGATCTGAACAGCAAAACCTCCCAAGGGCAAAAAATTCACTTAATGGTCCATTTAAAGATATTTCTTTTTTTAAGTAGGTAGGTACAAGCAGTCTGACAAAGCTATTGAATTATGTTGAATGTCACCTGGTACGGGCTGTCAAATCTGTTATTACACGTGACATTCACGACCGAAACTCCCATGATGAGAGGGTACCGCTATACAAAACGACGATTCTTTTATAGCTTTGATTTTGGTTTATGGGTGCCGTTATGAAAATTTAGAATCTGCCCAGAAGGCTGACCTTGGCATTAACCTTTAGTCAGCAGAGACATTAAGCAGGATTTGTTTGACGGTTTGACATAATTTTTGGCTCAGCCGCCTTCGGTCTTTCCAAATGATCGCATTTTCACCCACTTCGAACGAGAAATTTGCTATGAATAGCCCCAGAAACTACACCATTTATTTAAGTGGATTGGTGAAAACCAATGACGTAGGCCGAGGGGCGATCCGAGGGGCTCCCCGAGAAGTTTTTTTGGGCTCCATGCTGTACTCCTAAAGCTCTTGTATCATTATACTCCCATGCACTTTCTCGATGTTTACATAAATTGGAAAGACCGGGAAAAAATTCTTCCGGAATTTCCTTCAACAATGGATTAATGTAATGAACAAAATGTGAAAATACACAGATACAACGCTATTCGCTGTTTGAGTTATTAACAGTTAGCCAATTGATAGGGGCGAAGTAGGAACCACGCTAGCAAACTGAATAAGGCCAAAGAAAAACAAACTTCTATAGTTGAGGTACTTGGGCACACACACAATATATTTAGGCGAATATGACATAAAATATGAAATATTTAGAGGAAGCGACACTCGACAGACAGATTCATGGGTAGACAGACAGATTTGGGTCGTTCAAATCGAGTCTCTATTTGGCGATAATCTTATCTTTTTTCCGTCCAGATGGATATTTAAACGATAAGGAAGCGACAGACAGACTCATGAGTAGACAAGCCGATTTGGGTCATTAAAATCAAGTTTCTGTTGAACGATAGTCTTATTTTTTTCGTTCAGATGGATATCTAACGGAAATGGATATCAGGACCAACAATTATAATTCAAGGAAATTCATGACTTTTTCTTGAAAATAAATCTAGATTTTTTTTTTAAACAATCCTCGAGAAAAACAATCTCTCATTATTTAGCAACCTTATAGTCTCCTATTGAACATTTGAAAAATGTACCCCTCCATAGCAGCTGGTATCCTACGTACAGGGTGAAATCAAATTTTTTTCAATGTTTGTCATCTTCATAGAATCAATCCAAACAAAAACCAATCCCGGCTCTGTTACAAGCCTATGATCTCTCATTCAATATATATGAAAATGTCACATTCCTCAAACTCCCTGAGCACAACCTACAGGGTGAAACATACTTTATTTGTTTTATTCTTTTTATGGGTGAAATTAATTCGAATAACAATCTTATCTGGTTCACTGGAAAACTCAGAGTTTTCCGCAAGCCATGTAAAAAATTTGCATCTTTAATATCACTCTGACTTGATATATAGGATGAATTATAATGTTGCTTTCACTATTCTTGTGCGAGGAGTTGCTAGGGAAATTGTCCTCTAGCAACTCCTTGGACAACCAAAATCGCAAAAATGCTTGATGCTACAGAAGCCAGTGGTTGCCGTAGTTGCAGAAATGTAAATTTTCAATATGTTTTGCCGAACACTCTAGGCTCTTCTTTGAAGTGGGTAACATTATCATCCAAATTTATGTGACTCCGGAAAAATGAAAGAAAAGAAGGGTGTTTCACCCTGTATGTCATGTTTTGCATTTTGAGGAATGTGACATTTTGAATTTGATATCTTGAATGAGAGATTAGAGATTTGTAACAGAGCCCTGGAAATGGTCTTTGTCCGGATTGATTGGATCAAGATGAAATTTATTGAAAAAAAAAATTTGATTCCACCCTGTACGTAGAATAGAGCTGGGCCGATACCAGATACTGAGTTAATAAAAAATTGATTCCACCCTGTACGTAGATAGAGCTAGGCCGATACTCCCTATTTCCAGATACATGCCGATACCAAGAACATTCAGATACTTGTATCTGAAAAGTATCTGAAAATTACGCTGCGCTCGTGCTCAGCCTCCGGCTCCATATAGGACTTTATTTTGCACCCAGGGATTCCCAGAATCCGTTTGTCTAACCCAAACTGATTTTTGTCATCAGCTGGTGCTTGCGTTTAGTAGTTTGAAAGTGTCCAAAATCTGCATTGAGATCCAGTGGATTATTGGAAAAAGGAAACAACATTTTCTCATCTGAAAAAACTGGCTGCATACTACCTTGCTATTCCAGCAGTCTCTGTGTTTTCGGAGTCAGTTTTCTCTGAAACTGGGGGCATCGTAACTACCAAAAGGACAAGTCTGACTGCAGAGCATGTACAACAGCTTATATTTAAAAAAAATGAAATTTGTTGGAAAATGATTAAGAATGTTGATGTTTTTTTTCTTTATTTGATCATTATTGTTTGAATTTGAATCGAGAATATGTTGAGAATAATAATTTTGATTGGACCTTCTTTATGAAAAACTGGAAAATATTCTTATTAAAACTAAGTAATTCTCATTTGATGCAGCTGATTAAAGTGAATCTCGCGTTTTTCCGACTTTAAATTAGATTTCAGATACATGTATCTGAGTATTGGTATCGGAAAAGTCAGTATCTGAGTGTCGGTATCGGTATCTGAAATCCTGGTATCGGCCCAGCTCTAACGTAGAATACCAGCGGCTATAGAGGAGTGAATTTTTCACACCTTCAATAGGTGACCATAAAGTTGCTGAATAATAGGTGCTTTCCTTTTACAACAAAACTCACTGATCTGATCTAAGTTAGAGAGACAAAGAGCGAGGAATCACATGCGCGAAAGTGAGATACCGCTAACAACCTAGGTCAGAATACTTGGTTCAGGTTGTAAAAGGAAAGCACCTAATGAAAGGTTGTTTTTCTCGACAATTATTTCACCGGAATAAAAAAGTTTGAAGATTTATTTTTTAATTTTCACCCTGTATACTAAGTAGTACGCGTCACAGGAATGTATGCTTCCAACATGTTGAAGGTGGGAATGAGCTAGCCATAATTATATCGAAAATTCGTTTGAGAACTACTTTCTTCAAGCACAAAAAATCTAATTCAAATATAGTAAAATACGGCAAATAGAAAAAGTAATGGACCATGGACCCACCACTTTTCGGCACTTTCGGCCATCAAACCCTTGGCTTAACTCGACATTATCTTCAAATAGAGACTTGATGAGTTGAACTAGGCACAAAATTTGAGCAAAACATTTTTTTTTCAACTTTGAAGGGCTCTAATCTCCGTTATTATCCTTTTTTGAAAAATGCTTCAATGACAAAATCTGTTACTTTTTTGGTGCTCTATCGACTGTCGCTGGATTTCAAAATCAAGACATCAGAAAAAATTGGCCGCGCCATGCGTAGAAATGCGACTCGAGGGCCGCAGCGACGTGTTATTACCATCGTTCAGACACCAAGACCGCATGAACTCTAATCACATGATTATTCAAGATCAAGCTCAAGACAATCACAATAATATCGATTCGATACGTAACTTTGAACGGCCAGACTTTTTTACAGTTTGGATAAATAAACTTCTCCCATGTAAATCCTGATGCAAGTGCTGACCTACTGGGCTATTCCTTATTTTGACAGTAATTCTTCAGGGCTTGATGCATCTCTTTGGCTGAAGCAGACTAAAGGGTCGGTGCTTCAATTGCGACACTTTTTTTAAGCAACGGCATCGCATGTTTTAGAATAAATTGTCAAAAAATCGAACTCGCTTCAAGGGGTTAGAAATATTTTTCCCAGCTGTCAGATGGCACGGACTATTTTGATTTTTGTTTATTCACGAAAATAGAAAAACGGGTCAGAAAGTTACGCCAAAGCGTCATACATCACGTCCTGCAAAAATTGTTCCTCCATTTGAAATGGAAATGTGCAAAAAATCGTCTCCAAAAGTAACTCTGGAACTACTGGAAGGGCTTTGTTCTCCTATAAGTTTTCCGCTACTTTGAATGTTTTTTTTTTCAATTGGTCAATAACACTTTATTAAACCATTGTTCAAGATGAAGCCGCAGCCCTCATCTCACTCTGTGGGTCGCAGTTGGCGAATGTCTTGCCAAAACCAATGTCGGTGCCAGAAACGTCATCGGTTGCGCCTCTTTGGATTGTTCACTCAACGGTTTCGCAATAATCGTGAAAATGATTCATGGAATAAAATGAAAAACTCTTTTGGGTTCCTATGAAACCGCAATCATAGCTGGGAGATCTTTGAATTTCAAATGACGAAGTTAAATCAACAACAAACATCAAAGTCAAAAGATCGTATCGTCATTGCCCGTTAAACAGAGAGTCATTCATCTTTTGGTCCATTAATTTCGCACCAGACCAGCCGATCCATTTCTCCCGGAATTACTCTAGTATAGGAAAGCGGAAGTCCAGTAGAACGTGGTTGCCAAACTCAATTAATAACAAACCAGAAAGACATTAATGTTTTGCGGTTTTTACTTTGGCTCACTCGCTATTTACAACGAATGCAATGTGACGTAACATAGGGCACCAACCCAGCAAGCGAACAACATTGTCTTTTTGCCAGCTTTTTTTTTAGAACCAGGCCATCACCAGCAAGGACACCCTTCAAATGTTTGTGTAACTAAGCTTGGACAAACGTGCCGAAAATTCGCAATAAAATTAGAGAACCCGCACAAAAAAAAAACACCTCGGATGAAACAAAATCGTTAGCATAATTTAAAGATACGTTGATCTCGCGGGCAGGTAATTCCGCGCTCAATTCCGTTGATCAAACAAAGAGCGGGCAACGTTTAAAATTCAAATTATTTGATGATCTCCGTGTGATTCATGCCTAGTTTCCGAACGGACAAAGAGACAAGAAAGAACACGACACGACTGGCGAGAGAGAGTAAAGTGGGCCGAATGATTTCAGTAGCACTCGTTGTGCTTTGTTGCTTCGCTCTTTTTTTGGTAATTTCGCGCTCATTTATTGAAAACTTATATTAAAATACCAAAACCAAAACAAATAAAAACTCACCTCGAACATCAACATTTTGAATATCCGCTTGAGTTGAACTTCATTCACTGTATGCGATCGAGTCCCTTCAGGGCTACGAGAACTGTTTACGAAACTACTACTAGACAGCAGTTACCGATAAAGTGGCCCGTCAGTTTATAGAGGAGTATGGTATAAGCAATAGTTTGTACCACACGCGCGCACTAACCAGCACTGCAGAGAAATGCGATTGCGAGGATCCTCCAGACCCAGCAGACTTGATGATATCGGATCATTCACTCCGGGAGTTTGTGGGGAGGCGTTCGCGGTTCAACAAAACCATGTCGCATTCGTTTAGCTAGCGGTGTTGCTGTCTGGCCGCTGAGCGGGCCATCAGGTTACCAAAAAAGTTTTTCATGTTTATCAAATTTTCGAGCAGCCCGAGCCTACCTGTCGGCAGCCTACGAACACAAATTCCGATTTTTGTTTGTTTACGAATAACTGAATACCCGAGCAGTGTTATCTTCTATGGCGTTTCTATCTTCAGATTGGAATGCCATTTTATCAACAAGAGTTTATTAATATTTATTTACTTCTCCTCGTATATTTACATAAATAGGAAACGGCATAAATGAATATCGAAAAAGGAAAAGAGCATGTGGATGAACAACAACAATAATAATAATTAATAAACAACGATCGTCCTATCCGCAGTATCGACCACCCAAAGACCAATCCACTTGCCGATTTAAGTCTGTTTATGGCACTGTAGGTTTTTTTTCAGTCTTAATAATAAAAAAGCTAATCTAAATTGAGAGTATTGAACTGAATGTGAAGTCTGGCACTTCAGCGTTTCTCAAACTCTGTGATTTGGTCAATTGACGGTCAAATCGGTCAAATATTAAAAAAATACGCTAAAAACAGGTGTTACTATCAATCAACATTATTTATTGGAATTAGACAACAATTTGAAAATTTCGTTAAGTAAGTACCGTATGATCAAAAACTTTCCTCCTCTAGGCAGGCTGTGGCCTGGCCAAAATTTGCCTTGTTTGCCTGCCGATGACCAGAACACAGCCTGCCTAGAAGAGGAAAGTTTTTGATCATACGGTACTATATTTTACTCGATTTTTTATTTTATTTCAAAACAAATAAATTTGAATAAATGTATATTTCATTTTAATTTTTGGTAACTATAGGTACGCGAACACTTTTACTAACTCAGTTCAAGTACTCATACAAATATATGGTATATGATATAACATGTTCCAAAAATAGAACTAATATTTGGTTTTATTTTGAGACTTTATTAAATTTAAATGATTATAAATCGTGCCAAACGAGGCCGGGGGGCTTGTATTTGACCGGTCAATTGACCAGAGTATTTGACACGGTCAAATGACTAGTCAATTGACGGCTATTTGACCGGTCAATTGATATCGTGCAACCCTATTTTGATTTAATACAGTGACATTGACAGTGACAGTGGCAGTGACAATAGGGCGATTGCATCGAATTTGGTTCACCTTTTGACCGTCAGAAACGTGACAGTGGCTGGGGGATTCTGCTTTGGTTCGGTTGGTGTGACGCACGACTCGTGACAGACGCGCTGAGGCACAAAACAAATAGGGTAACAACAAACAAACAGGCGTTTTCAGTGGTTAACAGACAACGTAGTGATGGGTGATGGATGAATAATGAAATTATTGTTAGCCACGTTAGCGTAGATAATGGTAGGTTAACAAAATGTCAGATGTTGTCTGTCAAAAATGGCGTGATTGACAGACGATTTGACGTTTTCCATTACCAATATAGACAAACTGTAAGTCCCTAGGTCAAAACGCCCTCTACATGGAATCATCCTATTAGAAAGTCATTGAAGTTTGGTTAGCGATTCGAGAGCCAGTAATACAGATTTTGCTTGGTGAACCAAATTTTTATGCCGCAGTCTTGCAGTCTTTCCACATTTTCTTGATCTCCTTTTAAGGCCCAGTTGCTCACTCCGAGTTTAACTTTAAACTTGGTTTGGTTGCCGTAGATTCAACTGTTGCAACAATCATTTCCATAGTAACCAAACCGGACGGCCCCGTAGCACAGGTGGTAGTGCATCGGCCTGTGGTACGGTTGGTCCTAGGTTCGATTCCTAGTCATGTCTGGGTGTTTTGTGCTGTCCACATTTTGCGTCAATTAAGGTTTTTTCAAATGTATACTAAATTAAATAAACGCAGATAACTACTATGGCGTTGAAGAAGCCGATAAGGAGGAAAACAAACTTTTTAAACTTTTTTTTTAAACTTTTTTTAGTAACCAAACCGGGTTTAAAGTTCAAGTCGAAGTGAGCAACGAAGTAACTCCTTCAAAAAGATGTCTAGATCCTTCAGAATTTCCATAAAAATTGTAGATTCAGACCCTTTTACTTTTCCGGCCCCCCCACGAACACGGAGGAAAAGTATTGTAATCGTGCAGAAAAAAAGTTCCAAGATTACGCCGGATATATCCATTTTGAGGTTTTTCAAGACGATTGAGACCATTTCCAGAATGATGTTTGTCCGTTAGTGTTTATGTCTGTGACCTTCCACGATAACTGCTGAAGCGTTGATCCAATTGATTTGAAATTTGGTATGCAGACATGGTTTCGCTCTGGAATGACCGGATTAGTTTTTGGCTGTCATCTGTCGAACAGAAGTGTCACTATCAGAAAATGACAGAAGCTACATCTCACGGAACTTGACTTGCGACATGTCATTTGAAAACCCTTGAAAAACTGTATTCAGAACAGTTGGAATCATTTCAGTATCTGTTATATGTCAAATTATAAAAAGTGCCGAAGTCTGGAACTTTGTCATTTAATTATTCAAAATCTATACAACAAAATTTGAACCAAACTCGGCAGGAAGCAACATTACCAAAGAATCAAACTAATGCTGAAGTTGGAGTTTCCCATCGTCCACGAGCCTAGCGCTATGAATTTCCAAACTTTGGCCTGGTCGATTTGAGCCGGGCTTGCCTGTTCCTCGACTTTTTGCCTATTTAATTTTCTTAGCAACCAAACCGGTACGTTTTTGTTACATTGACGTATCTATGTCAAAATGACAACATAGATACTGTTCTCGGTGTTTTCTTTTGTATCTTTTTGGCACATTCACGGCAACAGTGCGAACCGATCCTTTGTTTCTTCAAGTGTTGTTTGGGACTCCGTAAACCCCCTCGTGTTTTCTGTAATTCTGTAGCTCTAGCAACTTCAGTATGCTATGCGTATCCCGTTGACGTATATTATATACAAGCTCTAAGGTGTGCAGTTCCCTTATATGATTTGGTACCAGGGCTCCATCCCCATGGTGTCTGCCGTTCAAGGCCCTGATGGGCCCCTCCATATTTGACTATATCAGATTTTGCCGTTTCAGGCCAAAACGGCGCCCTGGTGTCTCCTTGGGTTGGTTAAAGCCCTATAGGCTCCCTGGTGTCTACAGGTATCTCTTGAAGCTCCATTGAGCCCCCTTCTCGCTCTTTTACTTTTCATAACTATTGTGCCGTTAGGTGTGGTTCGAGCCTCACCTCCTGATGGGCTCGAAGCCTTATTTCACAAGTCACTTAGGGGCCCTGAATTGCAGTTGATTGGAACTCTGCCTCAGGTTTTCAATCCGTGAACTGATTTCCACCAATTATTTTCTAACAATAATTTGAGTTGCATCATTAAATGCAACAGTGCGCCTCGATTTTTTGTGTATTTAAGTGTTGTTTGGGGCTCCGTAAGCCCCCTTGTGTAGAACTAGAATTGCATTCTTGAGATATCACAACAGTTAGCTACCTAGTTCTACCTTTTGAATTATTTCATCACCTTGGAAATGTAACCTATACATTTCTAAAGGTTACATTTCTAATGGTTTTGTCGGCCAAACAATGGATGCAGGATGTTCGCTAAACGCTCAACTCGGTAGAATTTTGCTATCAATTTCCAAATCTAATCCTCCTCCCGAAGGGACACTTCGATCAAAATCATTACTGACGTCTATGGATACCGCCGGGAAAGTTTTGTGTCGCCCCACAACAGATTTTTTCCTAATCAATGGATTATGAGAAGTCTGAAAACCTATTCTACAGTCATCTTCATTGAGAAATTTGTATATTGAACATGTTTCGTAGACGTTTCGAAGCAAGTTAGTTCTTTTCTATTTCTCCATGAAGAAATAGCTTGTCGATCTAAAATCATTCCCTCACAGAATCGGGATTTTCTTGTGCCCCTTCTAGCGTAACATAACGCAACCCAGATAATTGTGAAACCGAGTTTGAAACCATCAAGTCGAACATTAGGTACTGTCAAACTTTGGATCACTAAAGTTTCGCCTAATCAAACTCGAATATTGCGTAACTACGCGATCGGCCACCATAATCTCCAGATCGAACGGTTCCTGACTTCCCTTTGTGCAAAACTGCATTTGAAAAGCATAGGTATGAGAGAAGGTGAGGTCTGCCGCAAGGGTGAGCACCGTTAACGAAAAGTTGATTTCGTTGAACGTTAAATCTTTACAAAAAAGTTACCTCTGTTAATTGTTAATCTACTAATTTTTTAAAAACGCAACAAGAGTCACAGGTTAACTTTTTCTTCTGTAAACCGAATAATCATCTTCAAAACCACCCAAAAAGCACCACCTTGAAAGTACCACGAAACTACATAATACCGGGTGATCATTTGAAAACTATCCACCCACAATAACTCCCGATTCCTAGTCAATATTTCTTCGAGCAAAAACAGGTCGATTTTTATATCGAGGGGGACATCTAAAACATACATTGGCAAATTTCTATCTTCAGCCCCCTTGCCCCCACCCATCCCAAAAATAGAATTTCAAATGACACTACCTACCTTGCGATACATCAAATTGAAGAAAATTAAATTTACTTTTTAAAAAAGATATTTTCAAAAATTTCAACCCTACCCCCCTTCTCCCTAAGAATTCTCTGAATGCCCGTTTCAATATTCTGGACCCCTCAATTCTCTTCAGTTTAGTCAGCATCATCCTGAATAGCTTCAAAGAAGAGAATTTTCGTTGGAAAAAGTGCCACCCAAATTGAACCCATTGCTCTCCCCCACATCAACTTCAAAATATAACAAAATACCACCCACTTTGTGACACATCAAATTAAAGAAAATTGAATTCTCTTAATTTTCAACTCCTCCCTCATTCAACAGGACATTTGGAGTATTTTGGTAGAAAAACGGGGGTTTTAAAAATTTCTAAAAATTTGTGTTTAGGGAGAGAATTCAATTCCCTTTAATTTGATGTATCACAAAGTAGGTATTGTCATTTTAGATTTTCAAGGTGAGGAGTGGCGGGGAGCGAAGGGGTGTGAGTGGCACTTTTTCCATAGAAAATTTTCTCTTTCAATGATGTGCAGGATGACGTTGACTACATTGAAGAGAATTGAGAGGTCAAGAATATTTGATTGGACACTCAGAGAATTAGGGGGGAGAGGGGTGGGGTTAAAAATTTTAGAAATATTTTTTCAGAAAGAGAATTTAATTCTGTTGAATTTAATGTATCGCAAAATAGGTAGTGTCATTTGAAATTTCATTTTTGGGGTAGGTGGGGGCGACGGGGCTAAAGATAAAAAATCGCTAATGTATGTTTTAGATGTCTCCCTTGATATAAAAATCGACCTGTTGTTGCTCGAAGACATTTTCACTAGGAATTGGGAGTTATTGCAGGTGGATAGTTTTCAAATGATCACCCGGTATAGTGCATCAGGTATATCTACCTCAAAAAAATCGCAATCCGAGTCCAAAGCGACATAATACAATCCGTTCAAGAATACGGAACAAATTTAAAAAAAAGTGACTTCAAAGGTCAAAAAGGTGAGTGGAATCCGCATATACCGCTCTGAATTCGGAATGCGATACTTTTGAGACACCTGTATAGTAACTATACGAGTTTCATAATAAGTCTAACCAAAACGAGTGTAAATATACTATTTTATCTAAATATTTTACCATAACAATCGTCCAGAAATAGGAAATTTTGGCCGCTTAAAAAAAAAGTTTACAAGTGACACTTCAACACCGACGTACGCCCACCTTGTATCAGCAATGAATGGTTGAGAAGCAGTTTTATATATTTATATTTCATTCAAGCCCTGTTTTCGATGTAATGATATATCGATACAATCTATTGTTACGTATTCCGCGTACAGATTCGAATATAATTGAGACATTGTTTATTACTGCGTACTACAGTGAATACACGCAATTATTCACTTAGGAATATCGCTGCGATTACTACTCGCTTTTAATCCGCTCGCTACCACTTCGCATCCCAATTTATAACTGCTCGTCAGGCAACGATTGATGCTTCATATAGGTCCGACTAGTTAATCTCGAATGCTCCATGTATTCTCCAGTAGTTTTCACAGTGACCCGACATACGGTTTCCATACGACTCCCGAAAAATCTTGCACTTACCCGTATAATTCGGCCGTGCTCTAGAAGCGGTACCTCCGCCAAAATAAGCACATGTTATTGTGTCTTGATCGCGCGTTGAAGGTTCCCGAGCCATCGCGTATACTTCTGGAAATGTCCAGAGCTCCGCACTTGTATCTACACCGCGACATAATGAATGGATGAAAGAATCCAGAAAGATGGCGTGTTTACTGAATGCACGGGATCGCTGCTCGTAACACTATTATTATCGTGGAGTAGATTTTTTTTTGTCTTTACCAAAGCTATTGTAAGCTTATTGTTTTTTTTTCAAGTTGAAAATTCTACTCCATACTTCCAGTTTTTTTATATTTTGGGCTTTAACCACAAATATGGTTATACAAGTCAACGTAAACGGCCTTGAATTAACGGGAAGTTGGATGTAGCGTAAGTTACTTAGCCCAGTAATAATTTTTCAAGTCAACGTAACAGTTGAATCGTTGACGAAAAAGTTTACTCAGTTATTTAACGATTAACGAATTGAAGATTTGGTCTCCAGCTTTAGGTCTGGGGGAAGACGATATTCAGTACGGTCAGTATTCATGCTTTCAGGCCGATTACGAGCCTGCACGGTTGACACCGATAGCACAAGTCTCTAATCTAACTGAGTGTAGATCCATAACCATAAAACATGTGCCATTTTTTATCTCCACGGTGTACTTTTCAAATTTCATAAATAAATAGCATGCGGACATCACTGGTTAGTGCTTGTGGATGTTGGAACATGCTTTCCAAACTCAGCGACCCTGTAAAATCAACCACACTTTGGGTTGACTTTATCTTATAAAATCAGTGCAAACCGGCCAAACTTTTGGAAAGCACTGTTTCTACCCATCCATGGTGCGAAGTTTCTTTTTCTGCTTCTCAGTCTTCAATTTGATACTTATAGGATAACGTTTCGACAACTGACTTGTTTTTGATCGGACAAAAATGGAAGAAACCAATTTTAGCTCGTATCGAGATTTTAAAAGTTGTTTTTCGTCGAAGCTTAGGCACATCAGTCAGTGACTCGATCATGAAAATGGACTTATGCCATTTAGGGAGATGCAGCAAAAATTTCTCCAAGGGGGGCAAACCACTTCAGGACGGGTGACGGGTTAAGCCGCAGAAGGTACAAGCCACAGCACTTTGTTTATCACTTCGTAAATATTGGAAATTCATGTCGTTTCAAGCTTGTGTGCGTTTCGGTAAAGAAGAAATATGAATAAAATCTGCAGTTAAGTTTTGTCAGTCAACGTACCCATAAGTAAAAATAAAACCTGAAAAACTCTTTCAGTTTGTTCGCGCATCACGAGCACAGTCACTTGCCCACTTAAAAATCAGAAATCCGAATGACATTATCATTATTAGTCGGTGACATAAAAAAGTAGGTTCAATAGCGACCTATTTCATTAGAAAAATAATGAATAACTACGAATGAATGACCATGATGCATTACCAATTTTAATTAGTTATTTCAGTTTGAACATCTTCATAGCGTGATGTCAGATGTTTATTTGAAGATTACTATCTCATCAATTGATGGGTAAGATCTACGGTTAGTTTATAAGTTGTAGCCAGAGCCACGTTCTGATTAAATGAATTAGCAGAATTTGCAAGATTGTCGTTTTCTGGGCAAAATAATTTGCTCATATTTCTAATGAATATTATCATAAAAGTCCATGTTTTTTTTTTGTTGAAGTCTACTGTATTATATTTTTTTGAAACTTAGACCATGACGGGTTTATAATGGTGATGATTTTAATTGAATGTTACTTAATTTCTGAAGTGAAAATCAAGAAATAAATAAAACATGTCCTCTGGGCACTTAGTTTCTTTTGAGCAGATCAGTAATCGTAAAATACATTGGTACGTAGAAATAAAAAAAAAATTACGTAACCAGGAAGTGATTAGGTACTCTAAAAAAAAACTGAATTGAAAATAAACATGTTGATCTTCTACTGAAGAACGTGGATTTTGAATTTTAACCAAGTCCGACTGAAACTGTTGATTTCAAAGTTCCGGCAAATTTTTATAGGTACTGCTCTTTTGTATTCTTATACGCAGGGTGATTTTTTGAATAGGACCCACCTCCGAATCCGAAAAAAGCCGAAACAAACCTTTTATTCTGAGATCTTGAGAAGAATATAAGGACCTTCTAATTGGAGTACGTATTCATCACCTCAGCTCCTATTGCAATTGAATTTTTTTGGAAAAGTACTTTCACACGGTGATAATTGAAATTTGATGCTTGCGTTTTCCTCCAATATAAAACAATACAAAATATATGCTAAAGAACTTCGCCTGTTTTTATACTGGTACTGAAATAAAGACTGTGTTGGCAAAAAGCTCCGAATTTTGAAAAAAAAAAAATTCAGAAGGAATCGTTAGATTTTATTTTTTCACCTGTTGTGGAACAAATGAAAAGACCTTTTGAATAATGGACAACTTGACTCTTCCCTTCCCATTCGAAATTTTTAGAGAGGGTCGTCTAGTTTAATCCACCCTGTCTAGAGGGGGAGGGGGGTTAAATAGCAATATTGAAAATACGTGGCTATTGGTTATACCGGATGATCAACTTGAAGCTATCTACCCGTAATACCTCCTCATTTCTAGTGAATATAATTTCTTCTAGCAAAAACAGGTCGCGTGGGTTCGATTCCCACTGGGGATGGTCGGATTTTTGTGCCGAAAACAAGTTTCCTCATGAATGTTGACCCCTTCCCTATTAAATTGGACATACGGAGAATTTTAGGAAGGGTTTTTGAAAATCTTTTTTTTCAGGAACAGAATTCCTGAATACCTACCATGAAGTAGGCAGCGTTATTTGAAATTTTCAAATTGGCCTCGGTGGGAGCGAAGGGGTTGAATATATTATATGAATTCACCAATGTATGTTTCAGATGCCTCCTTCGATATAAAATTCGACCGATTGTGCTTGAAGGAAAATATTAACTAGGAATCGGGAGTAATTACGGGTGGATAGTTTCAGATGATCACCCGGTATGTATAGCCCACTCGAAAAGAAAATCGATCTGCTTCAGGTTTTTTCAGACACAATTTGTAGTAGAAAATCGGAGGTGTATCTTTGGAAAAAGACCTTGTCCATTGTTGCACGAACTGTGAAACAAAGCTATACGCTTGGTGGTAGAGCGAAGGAGACGGAGTATTACATTTTGACCCGATTTTGTATTTGTAGCAATGTCAAGCAGAACAAAATGCTTTCAATTTCGAAAATAGTTCCAAATTCAATCTTTTTCAATATGTATCAGCAATGGTTGGCGTTAGTTTTTTGGAGGGGTCATATTCGGTAGTTTCGGTATTCGGTAGCAATTTTTTGATATATACTTTTATCCACAACCACTATAATAATAGACTCATTACTGACTTTTGAAAAGTTGGAAAAAGACGAAGGAGGCCTAGGGGCGGTAAAAACATCAATCCGGCTTTGGGTTTGACAGATTATTTTCAAAAAGGTGGCATTCAACTTGTCGAATATTGTTCCGCGATCAGTTCCAGAATTAAAGACAACCCATCGGAGGATTCGGAGGTCATTTATAGGTGTGTATCTTACATATCTTTTGCCACCGTACTTCTGAGAAGGGTCATTTTTAAAATCGCCACCGTACCCACTTTTGGGAAGGGTCATTTTCAAAATTTCGTAATTAATAAACCAAACCTATGTTATATCGAGTTGACTCATTTTTTAAAAGAAAAGGGTGATTGCATGAAATTCGTCCACTTGATCACGGACAGGCAGCGCAAGGATCAAGTTATGTTTTGACGTTTGTTAAGGTATTGAATTGGGGCACATACTCGAGGTGTATTAAGGCATTGTTAGAATGATCACAATCTCGATGTCGTAAACGTCAAACAAAACAGTATGTGAACAAGTGAACAAAACACGTGAAAATTACAGCATTTAGTGAGTCCGGTTGACATTGACTCCGACATGGATGAAACTTGAGACAGATGACAATGACCCTATTGACATTTTGCCATAAACTCCCTCTATATGCAATCACCCTATTCTCATAGGTATTCGCGATTTCAAAAATCTAGACGACCCCTGGCGGCTGAAATGGCGAAGCTAGTTTGAATGTTTTTACGTCATTTCTTTTCTGTCACTTCTGTCAGATAGCCATCGACGATCGCGCGAATTCACAAAATACCGTATGGATGATCGAGTTATTCAAGAAAATGAACTTTTGTTAAATAACTACCAATAATTAATTAACCCAAATACCACAAATACAATCGTTATACAACGCACGATGACAGGTGACAGAAAAACTTACAATCCTCCATCTTGTTTACAGCGCCCCCATCGGTAGTTAAAATCGCGAATACTTGTATAAACTATAAACTATCAAGTGCAGCGCCCGCGTGATTTTTAGCATCATGCTCCTGCCACACCGCGCTATTAGTATATTGGAAATAGAATATCTGCTGGAATTAATTGAAACAAAGACGATTTTTTCACCATGGCTAGCTTTCAGTTCTCTCTTCAACATATCAAAAGTCCTCAACTCTGGGACTGCTACAAATTAGTATACAGGGTGAAAGTTCATTATTTTTCCTTACTTCCTTTCTTTCTTGGAAAACTGATGACTGAAAAAACCGGTTTTAGGCTAGTTTGATAGGCCATAGTCTTCCAATAAACATATAAAAATATACCACCCAGCCACTGCTGTGTATCAAGTTACAGGGTGAAAACTATTTGTCATCTCTGATTTTTTTTCTTCGTGGAACTGATCTCGATTGGAGCCGGTTTCAGCTCTTTTGCAAGCTAATAATGTCATACTGAATATATAAAAAGGATACATCTCTGCAACAGCTACTTTTCAATCTACAGGGTGAAAAGTCATTTTCACGTTTCAATTTTTTTCTTGGTGAAATTGGCTCACACAACAATTGCGACTGATTTTTCTGTTAGCTTGAAGTTTCTAGTCAATCATATCAAAATAATACATTTTTGCTACAGCTAGTTTTTTTTTTATAAATTTAAATGTTTGGGTATCTTCGGGTATATTGCATCAAAAATTCAAAAAATCTTGGAACGCAACTAAACATTGAAATTTTTAAATAAAAACGTAGATGTAGCAAAAATGTATAATTTTGATATATTTGACTAGAAACCTCGAAGTTACAGGAAAACCAGTCGCAATTGTTGAGTGAGCCGATTTCATCAAGAAAAAAATTGAAACGTGAAAATGACTTTTCACCCTGTAAATTGAAAATCAGCAGATGCAGAGGTGTGTCCTTCTTATATGTTCAGTATGACATTATAAGCTTGCAAAAGAACTGGAACCGGCTTCAATCTAGATCAGTTCCACCAAGAAAAAAAATTGAAGATGAAAAATAGTTTTCATCCTGTAACTTGATACGCAGCAATCGCTGGGTGGTATATTTTTTATATGTTTATTGGAAGACTATGGCCTATTAAACTAGGCTAAAACCGTAATTTTTGGTCATCAGTTTTTCAATAAAAAAAGAAAGTAGAGAAAAATCATAAACTTTCACCCTGTATACTGATTTGTAGCAGTCCCAGAGTTGAGGACTTTTGATATGTTGAAGAAGCGACTGTAAGCTTGCATTGGTGAAGTTTTCGTTTGAATTAATTCCAGCAAAGCACATATTTTTGTCCATTTCCAATATACTATATACAGTATGTTCATTAAAAAATTCAATAATGGGAGGCCGTGGACCGATGACAACCTGGCCGTTTTCGGATCGAATGGCCTGCGTCACAGCCTCCCTTTATTGAAGTTTTTAATGAACATACGGTAGTTGATTGTTACAGTTGTTGTATATTTGCTGTTGATTGGTAAACGTCTTTTTTTTAATTTATAATTATTGCAAGGTGGATCTTATCAAAATGAGGATTTGTTTTAAAGAAAATTAGAAAATTTAACATAAAATCTTCCAAGTGATCTATGTTTTTGTACCAGGCACAGCTCGAAGAGTACAATAATTAATTATGAAATTAGATAGGTACCTAATGTAGATAATATTTAATACAGAGCTTTATAAGTAAAATCACTATTTTACCATGAGTCATGCTCTGTTTAATTCATGTATACATTTTTTATTATAAAATTCTTGAATAGTTCTTACAAGTTTGCAACTAATAATTGAACAATAATAATTACTATTATAGGCACCAAATGATATCTTTTACATCTTTCGTGGAGAAATTACATAAGAACGCTAATAACCAATTATGTTTACGCCTATGGTTTAAACGCTATTTAATGGAATGAATACCTAATATACTTAGTGATAGAAAATTGCTGACTTATGCCATTGATTCCTTGTATTAAAAAATCAGGCATGTTTTCCTTCGATTTGAGCATATATCCGTGAGACTTGGCTGTGATTGGTATAGATAAGTAGGTACCCAACTGCCTCTTTTAAAACTTGCTGTATATCCGTTCCATGAAGAATAATAAGGATTAAGATGTTTCGTTTGAGTGAAAACTTGAATTGACCATGTTATTTCATAAACAAAAGCATAAAGTGTGAAAAATCCAATATTTCAACATTCTCTTTTGCTCAACAATTGCGCTTTTAAAAACGCTTTTAGTACTTTCTTGTTCGTCTCTTTATTGTTTCTTTATCCTGATGTGTACAAGTATAAAATGTACCTACCTACACTGTTATCAATATACTTTGTTTTGTTTTCAAACTATGAAGTGACTAACGATAATCAGAATAAGAAAAAAACGAAGTCATTGACATTGAGTCAATGACATTTTCGCAACCAATTGCAAATATTAAAATTTCACAACCACATGAAATTTGTAACATTTCATGCGTAGGACGCGTACCTATGTTCAGTCACTCCGAATTAAGAAAATCTCACGATGATTATCAACTCTTCAAGATTCAGACTTCTATTACTTGCGAATATTAGATTACGGTTCATTTTGCTTGTGCCGATCTAGCAAAAAACCAAAGTGGGCTGGTGGTACCGTTGCAATAATTGAAATCGTTTAATTTGTATATTCATAAACAATTTTACAAATGTCGAGATTATTGATCGACGTCCGGATATGGTCATCGTTGGATTTTTTTCGCCGATTTTCCGCATTTATGATTTGCAAATATTCAAAGTAGCTATTTACTTGAAAGTGAAAAAATCAATTCTTAATTCATGAACTTTTCTCTATAGGGTGATTCGCGAAATTTCCCTTCCACTGCTGGGAGCTTCCCTGTTAAAATAATTTGGAAGCGAAAAATGTTTTTCACGACAATTTTTCCCGCAGAATTCCAATCTGATGGGAACCAAAATTTTCTATATGTATTTGGAGAAATAAGTGTTTTAAAAAAGGTTGAGATTTTTTGACACCCTATAATGAGCTGATTGAAAAAATTGTTGTGAAGAACCTTTTTCGTTTCAGAATAATTATTTTAACAGGGAACTTCCAACATAGAGGGAATCTCGCTAAATCACCCTGTACTTTTTCATGAGCTCGATAGTTTTCATTCGTTAAGATAAACGAATAAAAAAAATCAACAAAAAACTATGCTAATTATTCAATTTACTGCACACCCACAGACTATCTAAATGTAGTCAGCAGTTTATTCCTTATTACTATATCTTTACGTAAATAAACAGTCCACAACCAAAACCGCAAGATTCGTAGAAATGCTGTGGGATGGACAGGAAAATGCGATAAAAAAGAACTTTTCCTGATAATGCTTTTTGTCTCGCGCTTTGTGCAATTTCTTCCTATTGTTTGAATACCATTTGTCCATCATTATCTTGTGTTATCTTCACAATTAGTTTAAATACCACCCTTTACCTCTTCAAGTTCTACGATGTTATTGATGTTTGACGTTCAATCCAATTAAGTGGTCCTAGCGATTTTGTCTTCACTGACTTATCTTATTCTATAACTATTTACTATTTGACAACGTAACTGAGTGAAATCCGTGTCAGCAACAACTATTTAGGTACTCCGCCAGTGATTCCAATTCCAATTTGCATGCAAGATTCGAGCATAATACCATGGCGGTCGAAAATTGACGTATAGGTAATTATATCTTAGTCGCCTGGATAGATCATGAACCACGACGTACCTGTACACTATACCTATTCACTTTTATGAGCTGGAATCTTTTCTATTGACGACCAATATTGGAACAGCATTGAAACAAAACAGCAATAAAACAATCCATCAACTTGCTGACAAGCAAATAGATGGATTACGTGCCGTCAAAGCGCAAGAAGAAGAAACAGTAAAACCAGAAGAAAACCGAAGAAACGGGAGCGCGACGAGAATAAAAACCGCGCGCTGCAAGTTCAGAAACAGTAGAGTCGTTCTCTCGTAGTCGTCTTCGTTTAAACACCCAGGAATTTTTTAACGTAAACATTGAAATCCCTCCTTGTGACGATAACATTTTATGCACTTATTCCCATCAGAGTCTTTAGCTATAAAGGGCAACATCAACAGTTCCATGCACCACACACATGGGAGGCAGAGCACTGACGAGCCTTTCAAGTTATAGTAGAGGAAAATATGAAGCAAAATGTGCTTATTTGAGAAGTTCGTGTGCACGGAAAGGTAAAAAGCTGGGGTGCATTTTTTATGGTGTAGTATGGCTTGGGGATGAAGAATCCACTTGTCGTCAAAAAATCGTCCAGTGTGGGGGCGGTATGGGGGCGGTTTTGTGGAAAAACAGTTTTTTTAAAAAATGTTCTACAGTTTGTCAGCTTTTGGCTGATATCAGCTTGGAACAAATCCGTCAACTGTAAGTTGTCGTAAATAATTCATAAATAAAAAGGTGATCATTTATTTTGCCATTAGAATACACGTAAAACTTAACTGCCTCGTGCGCAAAGAACGTTGAATATCTCAGTAACGTGTTGAATGACATTTTTCATTCCACTCCCACTCGATTATCTCCGTAACCACTAGTTCAATCAAAAAAGTTCCTTCTGTAAACCATGTTACCTATTCCATTGCGATTCTTGCGGTTTTTTCAGATTTGATTTATCTTGAATAGTAACTGAGCTAGGGACGGAATTGTAATGTACTGCATGCAGCGGACAACTGCAGCGCTGTGGCCCTCGCGTACCCCTGCCACCCGCGCATCCCCGCGAAGGCCATGGTGTATTGAGACGGGAAATCTGCAGACTTATTATTGTGGCTGATGATCGAAACATTGTGAAAGTGTAGTCGGTAAATTTGCAATATAAATAAATATATACCCCTTGAATTACGACGTACGTCTTCACATATTATAATAGTCCAGTCAAAATAGGTTTTAACCGGAAATAAATTTGGAAGTTGACGAAATTTGGTGGATCGATGCAGAATTGAACGTGGAATAACACACTGAAATTCCCAAAAAGCTTGTTTTTTTTAGGACCAATAAAAAAGGGCCATCCTTGAAAATTTTCTTTTTTTCTGAATGGCTTGCGAACTATTATCTCTTCAGAACACAGCACCAGCACCAGCAAAGTAAATGTAGCCCGTTAAATTCCCAAGAGATCGTACAAAACTCATCACTTTTTGGTCAATAGCCTCTGTGATATCGCGTCTACAAAAACGCAGTGAAAATTACTCAAAATATATTTCCGGATTTTATGTAAAAATATGCATGGTGTCAATTCAGGGGCTGTAACCTGGACAGCGAATGTGCGAATTTCAATGTGTTTTACATGCGGGATAAGCTAATTCAACATTGGGTATCACACTTTTGTCTAGAAGTCAAGAAGTCGCCAACTTCAAAATGGTACTTTTCCTCGACCTGTGAAATCGATACTTGCTGTCTCGAAGAATCCCCAGAAATCGATTTTTTTCATACCATACTATTTGCTTCATTTTTCACTTAGGTAGAGCAAAACCATCCAGGGAAAATATGGAGAATTGAATACAGAAAAAATAACATGTTTAGGAATATTCATCCTATAGTGATGGTTTCTGAGTTGTATGGGTTGAAAGACTAAAACGACCTATTCAGAAAAAAAAAGGTAGTCCGGACACTAACTGCTGAATATTGTACTTGCATTTGATGATTGTTTTTAAATTCTTCAGATGTCAATATAACATTTGTGATGTTGTCGTGGAAGAACGGACAAAAGAGCTTGATGGAAATGTATGGAATAATAGAGCTAATAATAATGATACAAGGTGGGTGATAAATAATGAAAGCAGGATGGTTGACTAGATAGAGAAAAGGTTATTTGAATCAAAGGCGTTGTAAAAATGTTTAAAAGGGAAATCTATACAATCATTTAGGCAATTTTGGAAAGAATTATTAATCATAATCATCTAATCATTAAAATCATCTCAGAAAATCATAACTTCGTCCTTGGAACTAATTTTGAAATTTTACATGTTTGTAAAAAAGGACGACTTTTAGATAGTATAGAGGTTCTTGAAATTGTAAAGCAACTAATAATTCTGTCCGAAATTGCCTAAAAGATTGTATAGATTTCTTTTTTAAACATTTTCACAACGCCTTTGATTTAAATAAGCTTCTTTCTTTCCATTCAACCATCCTTTCATTAATTCATCACCCACCTTGTACCATTTTTATTAGCTCTATTATTATTTCATACATTTCCATCAAGTTCTTTTTTCCGTTCTTCCATGACAACATCACAAATGTTATACCTACTGACATCTGAAGAATTTAAAAACAATTCACTTATCATTCACACAAACTTTATCTTCACCATTTATACAATGTCGGTGATTCGGTGTGTTATCGTTCACCTTTTATGTACCTACCTACTTGTTTTATGTATTCTATTTTAGACTCCACACTTTGATGAAGAAGGGCCAGAGACCTGCGAAACCGGTCAGAAATAAAAACAATCAATTTGAAGGAAGACTGCGTGCAGATCATTTTATTTATGAAAAAAATCGATTTTTGCGGATTCTTTGGGACATCAAGTATCGATTTCAATGGTCGAGAAAAAGTACCATTTTGAAGTTGGTGACTTCTAAACAAAAGTGTGATACCGAATGTAGAAAAAACACATTGAAATTCGCACATTCGCTGTCCACGTTACAGCCCCTGAATTGACACCATGCATATTTTTACATAAAATCCGGAAATATATTTTGAGTAATTTTCACTGCGTTTTTGTAGACGCGATATCACAGAGGCTATTGACCAAAAAGTGATGAGTTTTGTACGATCTCTTGGGAATTTAACGGGCTACATTTTCTTTGCTGGTGCTGGTGCTGTGTTCTGAAGAGATAATAGTTCACAAGCCATTCAGAAAAAAAGAAAATTTTCAAGGATGGCCCTTTTTTATTGGTCCTAAAAAAAACAAGCTTTTTGGGAATTTCAGTGTGTTATTCCACGTTCAATTCTGCATCGATCCACCAAATTTCGTCAACTTCCGAATTTATTTCCGGTTAAAACCTATTTTGACTGGACTATTATAATATGTGAAGACGTACGTCGTAATTCAAGGGGTATATTATATTTATTTATATTGCAAATTTACCGACTACACTTTTACAATGTTTCGATCATCAGCCACAATAATAAGTCTGCAGATTTCCCGCCTCAATACACCACGGCCTTCGCGGGGGTGCGCGGATGGCAGGGGTACGCGAGGGCCTCAGCGCTGCAGTTGTCTGCTGCATGCAGTACATTACAATTCCGTCCCTAGCTCAGTTACTATTCAAGATAAATCAAATCTGAAAAAACCGCAAGAATCGCAATGGAATAGGTAACATGGTTTACAGAAGGAACTTTTTTGATTGAACTAGTGGTTACGGAGATAATCGAGTGGGAGTGGAATGAAAAATGTCATTCAACCCGTTACTGAGATATTCAACGTTCTTTGCGCACGAGGCAGTCAAGTTTTACGTGTATTCTAATGGCAAAGTAAATGATCACCTTTTTATTCATAAATTATTTACGACAACTTACAGTTGACGGATTTGTTCCAAGCTGATATCAGCCAAAAGCTGACAAACTGTAGAACATTTTTTTAAAAAACTGTTTTTTCACAAAACCGCCCCCATACCGCCCCCACACTGGACGATTTTTTGACGACAAGTGGATTCTTCATCCCCAAGCCATACTACACCATAAAAAATGCACCCCAGCTTTTTACCTTTCCGTGCACACGAAAGTCACAATAGAGTCTCATTTTTCCTCTACTATTAATCACATCAGGCCCGGTTAAATACCTTCCTCTACTTATTAAGAAACTTTGAACTTCAATTATTTATAATTAGTTTGTGAATTCCGTGCAATGACTTTTCACCAAATAATTATCTCATTTAAAGGACAATAATATAGCAGAGTAACGCTCAAGTTGATTAGGCCATTACTCTTCGATTTTACTCGCACTAACATGTTGGGCGTTACTCAGCAGGGATTGGTGCTCGGTCCATCCTTTTCCATGTTTAAATGGTAATGAAACCAATACTTACCAATAGTTTGTGTATATTGATGATGTATTTAACAGTGCAAGAACTAATATTTGAACTGTGCAGTGAGCACTCTGAATGTGCATAACTGCACCTAAATACCTAATCATGCTCTGCATGAGTATGTAACAGGCGTGTTGTGCAAATCTACGCTTCTGTGATCATTTTAAAAACAGAATTACCATTTTAATAAAAAAAGGAAACCTTATAAAAATTTTGACCTGCTACTACCTCTACATAGTCAAGAATTATTGTAACCTATTACTCTTCCATGTCTATGAACAGACCTGTAAACATCTACCTACACTATAGTAAGTATACCAGGGTGCAGATAGCGAAAAATTCAACTCTGAGTATATCTTGCCAACATACGACAAAAACCTCTGAACCATTTTGCAAAGTTTGGGTAATGACGAAGATACAGCCCTTCAATAAAGTTCACTTTTTTCGGATTTAACTCTCGAGCGTCACCTATTTGTTAATAACATTGCGTTGGGTGTGTAAATGTTTATGTCGCGTCAGTTGTTCCTCCATTAGACATTTTTGCATCTATTAACATCGTTGTACAGTTCTTTCCAGCAAAGCTCTAGTGACAATTTGACCAAATCTATCGGGGTGCATCGACTTAAGCGCAAAATTTTTATTTTCTCGTTCTATTGATTTGTTTGCGGGTTTTTCAGGTTTCTGTGTGATATCTATCTGTGTAATTAGCCTTACATAGCATTATCATATATTTATTTTTGATTTATTCAATTTTTTGTAATTTGAATTTTTTTTAATTTTTTCGTTTTTTTCACTTTTTTTTTTTTGATTGAATTCCGTCAGGGTTTGTATTTGTTACGTGAGAAATCATAATTACGTATGTGTAATTTGTTTATTTCGTACATAAGGCTCTTTTATCTTATGAGCGCACTGAGTGCGCCGCGCGCCCGCTCGTGTTATGATTTTGGGCGCGCCCGCTCGAGAGTTAAAAAAATTGTAACTTAGAAACGTCTCGGCTTAAATTCAGCATAAGCTGGTTTATCAATATTATCTATCAACCTGCCAAATTTTGAAAGAATCCAACCAGTGGCGTAGCAATTATGGAGGGGTCACCTCAAGTCAACTTTTCTTCGGATGTTTCTAAATTATTGACTCTCATAAGTCCTACGCCACTGCACTGGCTGGATTCTTCCAAAGGCAGGTCGGTAGATAGTTTTGACAAACCAGTCTATGCTAAATTTAAGTCAATTTCGTCAAAACGTTTTTAAGTTACAAAGGACCCCGCACGATTCTTATGGGAAATGGGTCTCGGTCAAATTCCCTAATTTTTTTATATGTTGTAGCCCAATTTGACACGAGCCAAAAACAATCGTCCGTTACCCAAAAAAATGGACAGTTTTTTTTTTCTTTAAGGGGTTGAAGATGGGTTATTTCAAGGTAAAAAAATATGTTCCAACGTAAGTGAGAACATTTCAACGTCCTTTTTAACACATACGGCTCATGACAATTCCCTTTTTCTTTTGTGAAAAAATCAACCCCCTCCCTCACCCCCAACCCTTACTTGTGGGTATCAAATTCGAAATTACGTTTGAAAGTCATGCAGATGGTTCTATTTTGTCGAATTACTAATTTTGGCAAAAAATTTTTTTCCAACCCCCGAATAGGGGGTGGGGTTGAAAAAAAAACCATCGGTCAATTCGGCTGAATTTCTGATATTGTGCTTTACCAGTTACGCTAAACAAGATTACCAAGGGAAAACTCATTCGTATGACCAGTTTCTACCCCACAGAGGGTTGAAGTTGACTATAATGACTCATAAAACATTCTTCCATGTCATAAACACAATGAATGAAAATAGTGGACTTTCATATCATCTTGTTTTGTAAAAATGCCTATCCTTCAAAAATAATTTCAACCCCGTCTCTCATCCCCTATCCTTGTTTCTGAACATCATATTCGAAATAAATCTTGAAAATGAAGGAGAAGGTCTACGGTCGGATTCTCTGCATCTGATTGTGAATCCCCTCTCAAAATTCACTTTCACTATTATGCTTATGTTAGCACCCTTACAGCAGGGTGAGACATACATTTGATTGAATGATTTTTTGCCTGGATTATTATTAAAAATATTGGTGTTCCTATCAAGTCTCAACTTTACAGCAGGTTAATTATGTTTACCTGTACCTACATAGTTCCTAACTTTTTTCTTTTGTACGGATACACCTCTACTTATAGTTTAGATTTAAGAATTTTATGTCATTTGGAGCGAAAGCTGCTCAATCAAAGCAAAATATTATGTCACACTCTAATTCTAGCTACTGCGACTATTTGAAGGATGAAATAAAATTGATATAATTTCCAAGATTTGTTTCGAATATGATGTTCAGAAACAGGGATAGGGGATGAAGGACGGGATTGAAAGTATTTTTGGAGAATAGACATTTTTACGAAACAAGATGATATGAAAGTCCACTATTTCCATTCATTTGGTTTATGACATGGAAGAATGTTTTATGCGTCATTATAGTCAACTTCAACCCTCTGTGGGGTGGAAACTGGTCATACGAATGAGTTTTCCCTTGGTAATCTTGTTTAGCGTAACTGGTAAAGCACAATATCAGAAATTCAGTCGAATTGACCGATGGTTCATTTTTCAACCCCACCCCCTATTCGGGGGTTGGAAAAAAAATGTGTGCCAAAATTGATAATTCGACAAAATAGAACCATCTGCATGACTTTCAAACGTAATTTCGAATTTGATACTCACAAGTAGGGGTTGGGGGTGAGGGAGGGGGTTGATTTTTTCACTAAAGAAAAAGGAAATTGTCATGAGCTATATGTGTCAGAAAGGACGTTGAAATGTTCTCACTTACGTTGGAACATATTTTTTTACTTTGAAATAACCCATCTTCAACCTCTCATAGAAAAAAAACTGTCCATTTTTTTGGGTATAACGGACGATGGTTTTTGGCTCGTGTCAAATTGGGCTACAACATAATAAGAAAATCAGGGAATTTGACCGAGACCCATTTTCCATAAGAATCGTGCGGGGTCCTTTTTGAAATTCAAAAAAAGTTAACTTTGAAGGGTTGTATTTTAGTCATTAGGCCGAACTTTGCAGAATGGTTCACAGGTTCTTGTCTTATTTTGACGAGATCTACCTACAGTCGAATTTTGTGCTATCATCGCTGAAACACGCTCTACAATGACTATGACAAGGCGTTCATTTGGAAAGTTGTCACTGGGAAGTTGTCACCCCTGATTTCTCGCCGTAAAATTTTTTTACAGGAAAAGCTGGAACAGGTCGATTTTTGTTTCCAGGGGGACATCTAGGACACGTATTGTCAAATCTTTATCTCCATCACCTCCGCTCCCACCCCACATTATTAGATTGCCATGCTGTGCCTGCCAGACACAGTTTCCACCGTGCTGTAATATAACGGGGAAAATCGTACAGTGAGAAAATCCGTCACGATGTCACACTCGCATAATTATTATGTGTACCTTGGACGAATGGACCTCGTCGGCTCACTGGCAACGCAGGAAGATAAAATAAAATAATAATCAAAATCATTATTATATTATAGGTACTTTGTGGAAAATATTATTGATGAAATTATTTATTGTATTAGGGGTATGGGTGAGACTTCATGTGACGGAGAATCGGAGTTCAGGCGCCGAGCGCAGCGAGAAAAGAAACAAAAGAAGTCTAATCGTGAAAAAATCATGTCGAAAGTAATCTGCCCTTCAAGTGACTCATAATAATAATAATGATAATGATAAGATTGATAATAAAGAAACAAGATGATACAAACTGTTAGGGAGCGGAGCGGGAGTACGAACAGAACACCTCTTCGAGCGTTGTTTGCTAATTGATTCATACCTATAAAGTTTCACTTCTTCCGAGGGTGACTATGGTCACGCACCCACTTTTTTTGAGCGGAAATTATTGTGGATAACGTTTTGAATGATTTAATGAAGTAATCGTCTTGATATAAAATTCATGCAAAGACCCTATTTCCAAACATAAAAATTTGATTATCAAACCAGTACATCATCGCTACAATCAGCTGACATCTACATTTAGCAACTGTTTCAGCTTCAATTGTCGAGAATTCTTTTTTCCCTCTTGGGCTTGACTCATCCACCCCTGCTTAATAGGTACATAGGTACCTGAAAGTTGTGTCTACATTTGGGTGTGCGGCATTCGATTTTATTTTTGAATTGTAAACGTCCGTTGAAGGATATACCCAGGGCCGGGCCTGGCCTGTTTGCCGCCTGCGTGCCAGCACGCACTGCACGCCTGCTAGACCCGGCCTTGAATATACCTTCCTATTCCTATAATAAAATATATTCGCTCGAATCTATTCAAGCCAAACACCAAGAGGAGCAGTCCAGTGTCGGAGATACGCATTACGAAAATAAATAATTTATTTTCGATTGCAAATGACACTACCGTGAATTAGAATTCATCGATCAAATTAAATTTTTGTTTAAGATGGAGGCTGTTGTACTTGAAACACAATGCAAGCGGTAAAAGAATACTAACTGTAAAAAATAGAACCAAACGCGGCGAACACCGCAACAGCTTATTCTTCCATTTCCTGGGATGACGCTGGTCGCCCCAAGGTCAGACAACGTTACAGGCGTTCGTTACAACCACTGATGCCATGAACCGATTTCACTCCCAAGTATGGTTCTGCGTTAGTTGTGTGTTGTGATCTAGGCGCAAGAATAGAAGTTTCACTTAAAAAAAAATGGAAAATTTGAAATATAAATAACATTGCTCATACATCTTCCATCAATGAAGTCGCATGTCAAATTGGAGTTCTTTTTTTTTCAAAATTAAGGTTACAAAATTGTATTCTCAGTACCAAAATCCACTTTTCCAATCGTATCAGTAACCCCCCCCCCCCAGTAATTGATTTCTGTGGCCACTGGAACTCTTTGCTTTTGCATGCCTTTCTGAAGAAAACTGCATGCATCAGTTATATTAGTGGTGAAATGGTGAATCATTTGGCGAAATAAGTATACAGGGTGTTCATTTGAAAAGTTGCCCTGATTTCTCGTCGTTCTGGGCATCACTAGTGGAACCAGAAGTGATTGCGAATAGTCTCATAAAACAGATCCTTCAATCTGCACATCCTGTGTAGTGTAAAGTGACCATTCGTCCCCTTTTGAAGGTAGTTGTCCCTCTTGAAAAAAAGTCCCCCGAAGAGTCCCCCCGCCGACTTTGAAGCCTCCCGAAATGACCTACATTGATATCAAGAATATTTTCAACAAAAAGAAAAGCTTTTTTCTTTTATCAGGAAATTAGTGCGAATGCTTCTATTCGGTAATTCCAAGAAATCTGCAAAAACAATAACTTCAAAATTTCCTTAAGAAAATTCACGAATCAAAAAAAAAAAAAAAAAAAAACTGTAAGTAGGTGATCTCTCTGCCATGATGATGATGAACTCTCTTGATTTATATTAATTATTGTGGTAAATCCGAAAGTGGATCCTTTCCAGGTATTTGATTATGTAAGCAGTATACTTATCTGTTTTCCTACTTGTGTTGAAGTTACTGATAGTGTTGAGTTACTGTTAATTTTTGTCGTTATTTTGATCCTGGTTATAGCTACCGGTTTAGTTAATTTTGAATGACTAATTAGTGATTATCGCCCACATAGGTACCAAATTCGGCCAATCACAATAACCGAATAAGATCCACGTGACTCAGTTGAAGCTATCGATTATTGCATACTAGCAAGTGAAAAATTCACACTAGGTTATAAAGCACCGGATGGAAATATTCCCGAGTCCACGACTAATATAAAACTAAAACGACTGTATTTACTGGGCTATTCTGTATCTCGTAACGACTCGTTAACGCCAGGTCGCCAGGTAGACAGAGAGGGAGGTATAGGGGATTCATAGATACAGACAAAGATAGCATACACATAACAAGGTCGTTACGAGATACAGAATAGGCATGTTATACTTGCTCGGATTGAAATTTTAGTATACAATGATACATTCAAACTACCATTTTTACTAAAGTGCTCGCCAATTGAAATGGTACACCCAAAAAATACAGTCACATCCAAAGTGTCATAGCTCTTGAATAAATAAACTATTTTGAATCGTTTTCTATTTTTTTATTAGCTCACGTATTGGACTACAACATGTCATGGACTATTTTTGGTACAGGTGTTTCGTATCAATTATACAGGGCCCTCAATCAGGTACCGCAAAAATGGAAAAGTTTGAACAGGTCCCATTTCACAAAAAATAGTTTTTGGTTTTCTACAAGTGTTGCAGGGGAGTTGTTATAGCCATAACTCCAATCGTTTTTAAATTTTTCGCCTATCTGCTTTAATTACAGGGTGATCTCAACAATGTAACCTTTTAGTTTTGCAGTAATAACTTTATTCGTTGTTGGCCGATTTTGGAAAATGAAGGCTCTTGTTGAAGCTAAAGGCTCAGGTCAGAAAGATCGGGGATCAGAATTGACTTAAGATGAAAATTCTGGGAAAGAAATTGAATCAAAATTGACTTAGATGACAAACTTTCTAGAGATCCGGTTTAGGGAAGGTATTAAACAACTAACAACTTGTCTTCAAACAAACCATTCTTTCTGAACATTTTAAAGTGTTTCTCATTTGTATGGGGCAAAAATTGTGGCAATGAATCCAAATCAGAAATGGATGCTTCCAACGAAGAATACTGGACGTTTTTCACCTAAAAATAGATGTAACCTGGGTTATGAAGATCAGAACTGGTGCCTATCTTTTTAAATGTAAAAGAAACATTCAAGAATAAGAAGGTAACCTAGGTTACGTGCATTTTCAGTCGAGGAAGGTCCGGTATCATCTTCTGAGAAGTGAATTTGTAAAATGGGTCCCACATCGACAATTTTCATCACTTAAAATCGGAAAATACCTCAAAATGTTCGGAAATAAAAGTCTGTTTGGAGGCAAGTTGATTTTTATTTAGTTCTTTCCCTGAACCTGATTTCTAGGGTGCTTCATATTTAGGTCACTTTTGATTCCTTCGCTTTTTCAAAATTTTTGTCTCCAGTCAGTTCCGATCCTCGAGCCTTCTCATATGAGTCTTAAGCTTCAACAAGAGTCCTTAGTTTCCAAAGTCGACCAACAATTGAAATAGATGTGAATGCCAGACCAGAAGGTTGCATTTTTGAGATCACTGTGTAATTGGAGGAGATAGACTCAAAATTTTGAAAACTACCTCAAGGTATAGGAACAACATCTTTCCTAAAACACTTGAAAAAAAAACAAAAATCATTTTTTGTGAAATGGGACCAGTTCAAACTTTTCCATTTTTGCAGAATTTGATTGAACGCCCTGTATAATTGATATTAAACACCTGTACCAAAAACGGCCCATGAAATGCTGTAATCCAATCCGTGAGCTAATCAGAAAATATGAAACGATTCCAAATAGTTTATTCATTCAAGAGTTATGTCACTTTGAATGTGACTAAATTTTTTGGGTGGACCATTTCAATTGGCGAGCACTTTATTAGTAGTCTATTTGGGCGACAATCAGCAAAATTTAACTTGTGCTTTGTGTTATATTCGAGTTGAATGTTTTAAATTCCTTAAAAAACCATCTATCACTCGAAAATTAGACCCGATATTATCTTGAACCGAGTCTTTGACAAAATCCCTCGACTTTCAGATAAAATCGGGTCTGACTTGCCCCCTGGTGATCGACAGTCTCGTTGACAGTTGTCCACGGGTTCAAACGATTCAACTGAAAAAAATCTAAGCACTTATTATAGTAATTACTATTCAAAAAATTAGGCCACAGAGAATTTCAGGATTCCTCCCTTTCCCCTCAAGTGCCCCCCTGAGCATGTTTTTAGGTAAATCTGGTCACTTTAGTGTAGTGGGTACTCGGCGGGATGTTATCTTGTCGTCTCAGGTCTCGATGATAGAAGTCTTCTCAACCTTGGTATATTGGTACCATTATTATTAGTCTTCGATATCCCTCTGTAATTAAGTACTTACAAAGGTACTAATAAACTTCTTAAAGTATAGTGTTGAATTTCTACTCGGCCTTTGAAGCTATGTATTCAAGAATCTGCAAAATTCTTGACAATACATATCCTTAATGACTTAATGAGTCACCGAAGTTTTGAATCACTATTTTGGCCTCAACACTGTAATTTTTCAATTCTCTGCGACCTATATAGAATTTATTGCTATTAATAATAATAATTAATAGGTATACCTCTATGATCAAACCTATTACTAAGTAACAATGATTCTTATTATTGTCGTGGCAAATGAACGGCACAGCCAGGTAGATGAAATCAGCTTTTATTATTTTTGCATGTTGGATAATTTGCGCAACTTTCTCGTTACTTACTCGTTTGAATAAGTGAAGGTGATGGCTTGCAAATGCAACAGCGGCCTGCCAATCCATTGTTATCTTTCTTGGCTCCTTGAAATCGATATGTCGTGTCTTGGCAATATTATTATTGATAAATTTCATTTAGTTCATTTAAAATTAACATGGTTTTGTATTAGGTAGGTATTATGATAGGCATTATAGGCATTGTAGCTTCTGCGTTCATGCGGCCTTCTGGTATTATTAAGTATACATAGTGTTGACGTGCTGATGGTGGGCTAATTTTGTGTGTGCATATTTTAAAATGCATGCTTTTAATTGACCACCTACTCATTATTATTTTGTACTATGGAACGGCGTTCAAATATCAGGGACGGAATTCTTTGTCAAAAACCGTATGGAAACACAACGTCCGCACGTTTTTAACACGAACAGTTGTACTAATTAGATTTTTAAGATTAGGCGCGTGATGATCTTCGAAGGTTTCCCATGTGACGGACGATTTTTTTCCCTCCATCCTCACATCCTGCTATTGAAATAAATATCAAGTTTTTGATTTTTTCTTTGATTCCGAATCTGAAGTACCTGAAGTACAAGTAAGAATTTGAAGTACAGCTATTATGCATTTTTCTGATAAGCCAAGCGTATCTCTAAATCAATGATTTCAAGGGTAGGTTAATTACCTACATGTCCATTGTTGCTACTTATGACCTACGACGGCCTACAAAAATTAAGTTCATTGACAATAATAATGACTGCCCTGAATTCAATCAGTTTCGAATTCAGTGTTGTCCATCTGTCTACTACGAGACTATTCGTGGATGATAATCTTGTAAAGAAACAGTGTCCGACTGCTCTGCTCATCCTACACCACACGTGGTATGAGGTTTATTTAGCACGTTTTATTGATGAAATTCTGCAGCCCGTCAAAAGTCTGGCGCGACTCAGCAAAATTGGATTTGGGATTTAGGAAAAATGGTGCGACACTGCCATAAGAGGTGTCCACAAATCCTGGAAACCACCTCCGCACACATACACACACACACAGCCTAAATCCAATAAACTCTTGTATCGGCAGAAAAAAATCCCGAAGAAAAGGTTTCGGTCGGCAAACATCGTGATTGAAATTTTTGTCACATCTTACGGAAATGTAAAATTAAAACAGTGTTAAAATGAGCACTTAATCTTCATAAAATTCCTGATTACACGTCCATAAATGCCTCACACGCAGTTTCCCTTTGTTAAATAATTAATTAACTGTTTACAAATCGTTAAACCTTGACTTTATTGATAACCAATTCATTCGTCGCAACTATACGAGTATAGTACGCTTCTCTTGTTTCTTCTTATGATGTAAAATAAGTAGTCATTGTCACATTTTGCCCATTTGAGATTGAGACTGTGCCAAGAAAAACGCGTGAGAGGCGTTATAAATTATACTCCAAGACATTACAAAATTCTTGTCGTCGGTATAAAAGCTGCTTTTACATTTTGCAGGTACATCGATTTCGGTCTCAATAAAATTTATAACATTAAAAAATTAGTCATCGGTCTGAGTGTATGTATACCACCAAAAGTTTAATGAAGTTGTTTTTGAGTCACTGTTTTGTTTTCACAGAGTTTCTCTTTCAATTTTCTGCAGTTCATCACGCCGGGATGTTCAAAAATAGACATGGAAACCTACATTTTATCATACAAATATAAATTTTATTGTTGCTCGAAAACCTATTTCCTATTGTTTGGGCAAGCCAATAAATAATATTTTGAGAACGAGCAAATTCGTGGGCGCGTATTTGCCATAAGCTGGCGACCTTATTGTTAAAACCTAAATACCTTATACAGATAGCTGTGATAGATCTAATCATGAAAGAAAAACAGTTTGTGATTCGGTAGCGCTTTGAACAGGGTGTTCACGATGAAATTCACCCCCCTCCAGTAGATTCATCTGTAAGGTATTTCGAAGAACTAAAAACTTTTTTTCACGATTTTTCCCAAGGACCTTAAATCGATCCTCTAAAAGTTTCCAATTGATACCGTATACAGGGTGTGATATGTAACTTTTTTATTTGAAACGCAACACCCTATATTTTATTACGTTATTTGGTGGAGCCTTTTTTTCTGATTACAAATATAAATGACACTTATGATTTATTTTGACGAGTAAGTTGTCGGAAAAATGATAAAATAGGCAGTCAAATAATTTTGTTGCGCGGCAAGATGGCTTTGGTTTCTATAGTTCACTTAGAAAAAAGTTATTTTCGCAGCATTTTGTCTGCAAAATTCAATTCTGCATGGATGAATGGTCTAATTCGTCCCCAATACAGGGTGTCGCGTAATTTTCAATTTTTAATTCATTTGACTACCTTCTTTATTATATTTTTGACAGCTTCCTTGTCAAAATAAATCATAAATGTTAAAATGTTATATGTCTTTGTGATCCGAAAAAAAGGCTTCATCAAATAACGTAATCAAATATAGGGTGTTGCATTTGGAATAAAAAAAAATACATGTTACACCCGGTACCAATTGAAAACTTTTAGATGATCGATTCAAGATCCCTGGGGAGAATCGTTGAGAAAAAGTTTTGAGTTTTTCAAAATATCTCAAAGAGGAATCTCCTAGAGGGGAAGGGGGTAAATTTTATTGTGAACAGCCTGTAACTATACACCATACACTTTAGGTATACCTAACGTTGAAAATATTTAGTTCACATAATTCGAGGTGACAGCTCATGACAGTTGAGTTAGATCTTTTAGTTTTATGCTGTTATTATTGCGGTGTCTTGTTTTGTTTATTAGTGTTATACAGTATCACTAATCTGTAGATAATACCTGAATAGGTAGGTATCAATAAATTATTATCATGCGTAATAGGTATCTACTACTTAAAAATCGAAATTATTGCAGTAATACAATAGGTACATTAACGGTATTGACATCCACTGTGGAAAAGTCCTTGATACATAATTCAAAATTATGGAATCCTTGAATTACATAAGCAAAAGTAACAACATTGGAAACAGCGAATCTCTAAAATCCCCATAACCAATCTTCACCAATCGTTTTCCCAAAGGCATTGGAAATACTGCGATTTTGGATAATTATTCAACAACTGGAACACCGAGCGTCAATCAGCTGATCGTCATCGGCAAAACTCGATTGCCTCCACACACGTTTCGGCTTATCCCCGAGCAAAAGTTGGAAATTTTCAACTTGTTGTGTTTATTCATGTATTCCTTGAGCAGTGGCAGCGGTGAGTGTAGTTTGGAAGGGGCTAGAATCTCGTCATTAGCGGAAGAAAAACTTAGACACAGGAGGCTAAAAGAACACATTGTAGAACATTATATTCTACAAAGAAATAACCGCGTAGCTTAAATATTGAAGAAAATTGAGAAAGAATTTATATGTACAGAATTTAAGATATATTCCGCCCTCAAAGACGCCATCACTGTTGTTATTTCTTATTTTGAAGTATGGACCCTTGTATCTGAAAGCTGATTCTCAACATTTTCCTAATTTTATTTTTGTCAATATTTTCATTCTTACTTTTTGCCAACATAAATCTATCTTCAAACTCAGTCATATCATGACTTCGGGCAGTTAGAGTCCAGTCTTTCCGTTCTGGGGTATTTCAAAGTGGGCCCCCAAAGACCAGGGCTACAGTTGGTTAAAAGCTTTCAACAGTGAGCAGGCAACCAGGCATACAATTTCTCCGTCCTCCAACAGAAATTTTTTTTATGAACAATTGGAACTGAACTTCGAGAAGGCTGCACATATAAAGCTGTAAGGACTCCAATAATGGCTCTATGGCATCGAAGGCTCTACAAAAAACCAACTTCTTCTAGCTTACTATGTAGCCCAGGCATTTTAGGTCAAAAATCGACAAAACCTAGAAATAATTCGCCTAAGGCTAAATTTTTGCACATTGACAGTTTGGACCTAGTACAACAACATATCAAAATAGCCAAACTTTCCCCCGTCCGCGTCTTTGATTTTCAGGTCCTCAGGTTCTTGAAGTTGCATCGCTGATCTACGACTCATGCAGTAGCATTATTCTTGGACCGATCAAGCTCAGTTTGGGCTTAAATTGAAGAAAAAAGATCAACCAATGATTTTCTGGTGCAAAAGACCCACATCCGGTGCGCAGCAAGCCGGCAGACCCGCGAAATTCAAAATTAACGCTGCTATTCGCGACCACTTCTCACGGAATTCTCGCTTTGTATTGTTTGTCGAGAATAAATAGTGACAAACCAGAATTCAATGCATGCAGCAATTCTTCAGCTTTCCAAGTGTGCATTTATGGTGCCTGTGGGAGCACCGATTGCAAATATACACCCCCAGACTAAACGTTGGTCAGGGTGGCGCGATCTCTGTGTTGCGCCATATGAGGCGATTGTCGAGACCCGTCAAGCAAATACATCGTAATTCGATGCATTGTATACCGTAGATATCATTTTGGTACAAAAAGTGTCGGTAATTGTTGAAGGGGGCCCGTTGGGAGGCGAAGCTCGGCTAGGTGGTTCTTTTTTTCCCTGGGCCATGTTGAACCGATCACGACATGTTTGGTATCTTTTCCGACTGAATTCAATCTCCTGAACTCAAATCCGAGGTGTAAATTTGGATTACAGCAAGTTTGAACAAGTTAACTTGAAAAAACTTGTTTTTTCTTCGACAATTTTGACGATTTTTTCCTACTGTTAGAGGTGTTCATCTTTGAAAATAATTTAGGAGCCATCAGAATAAAGTGTATTCTTCACGAAAATCATCCACTTGATATATAATTTGGTTTCTAGAGTTTAAAAAATCGATTTGAACCTGAGTCGGCGCGGCGCAGCGTCTACTGATGACCTGAACACTACAGCATGCACCTGTTAATGAAAATAGCCTAAACTATTGAAGAAATAGTGACTTATCTCTGGAAATGCGAGGATCTGTGCAGAATTGAATTCCCTATAAGATTCGCCGTGAATCTCACCACAGGGTTTTGAGTTATATGAGGGGAGAGGTAACAGTTCCCATTTGGAATATAGAGTATGAATCTTGCTGAAATGTTATGCCTGTCCTCGAATAACTCAAAATCATGTAGCGCAATTCATGGCGATTTGAATTATGTTCAGGGAATTCAGTTCTGCACAGATCTTCGAAGTTTGAAAGATGAGCTATCATTTCTTCAATAGTTTGAGATATTTTTATTTAAAGATGCATGATGTAGTGTTCTGGACATTAGTAGATGCGGCACCAGGTTCAAATTGATTTTTTAGACTCAAGAAACAAAATTATACATCGAGTGGATGATTTTCGTGAAGAATGCACTCCAATCTGATGGCTCCTGAAATATTTCCTGAAAGATGAACACCTCGAACAGTAACAAAAAAGTTTAAAGTAACTTGGAGTGTTTCAAGTTAACTTGTTCAAACTTGTTTTTATCCAAATTTACACATGGGATTCGAGTTCAGGAGACTGAATTCAGTCGGAAATGATACCTAACTTGTTGTGATCGCTTCTACATGGCCAGGAAAACAAAATTAACCACCTAGCAGAGCTTGGCCCTCCCACGACTCCCCTTCAAGAATGATCGACACTTTTTGTGCCAAAATGGTATAAACGGGATATGATGCGTCGAATTTTAATGTTTTGGCGTCCAATGGGTTGACGAATTTCATCTCCTCCACTTTCAGCTGCAATTTTTTACCGTAGCGTTAATTTTGAATTTCGCGGGTCTGCCGGCTTGCTGCGCACCGGATGTGGGTTTTTTCGCACCAGAAAATCATTGTTTGATCTTTTCTCTTCAATTCAAGCCCAAAGGGAGCTTGATCGGTCCAAGAATAATGCTACGGCATGAGTCGCAGATCAGCGATGCAACTTCAAGAACCTGAGGACCTGAAAATCGAAGACGCGGACAGGGGAAAGTTTGGGTATTTTGATATGTTGTTGTATCAGGTCCAAGCTGTCAATGTGCAAAAATTCAGCCTTAGGCGAATTATTTCTCGGTCAAAACCTAATTTGACTGGGCTAATGAAGCTCTTCCGATCAGAAAAAGTCGCAATCGAAGTAACCTCACAAGTGTATTATCAGCAAGAAACTCTCGATTGGAAATGAGTTAGAATCAACTTGATAGAGATAGTCCATATCCACTCTCACTCCAAACCGGCCAATCTGCACTCACATGCTTATGGGTTAGCCTTACATTATACTGATCCTGATTCTTACCAGTGTGATTTTTTGTTACTATTTTTTTTTATGAGTTCCCAGGCTCTTAAACAGTTCTAGTGAAGAGTGTCAAATTAAGAGTGTCCCGTTTTCATTCGTTAATTAAAAAAAAGTTGCACATCAGATTCTCATTTTTTTTTTTTTATGAAAGAGCGAAGTTTCAGCTTTCTCATGACGTAAAATGAAAGTCACTGGCTGAAAATTACATTGGTAAATTTGAATTTCTTTCGGCCGATGTTTCCGGGGCGTTTTTGTCTTAGAGGGGGGATCAATCCTGGCCTGCGCGTTCCCTGGGTCTTTCACCACTAGACTTCTTTTTGTGTGGTTACTTGAAATCAAAAGCTTTCCAAAATAGACCTCAGAATCTCGATGACTTCAAAAATAATGTCCGAAAAGTAATTTCCGAGATTCCGGTAGACATGTGTCGGCAAACGATGGTTTTCCCATTACACCGAGCGCGAATATGCATCGATCGCAATGGAGGCCATTCAACTGATGTGCTTTTCAAGTACCGCCCCTCAAAATATGTCATGAGAAAGCTCAAACTCTGCTCCTTCATATAAAGAAAAGGAAATGAGAATCCGTTGTGTAACTTTTTTGTAATTAACGAATGAGAACGGGACACTCTTAATTTGACATCCTTTACATTCAGAAACAATGGCGGAAACGCAAAAAATGGCCAAGTCGAGGCGGTGGTTCCAGAATGCCCGAGAATGGTGGAGGTGCGCCGCGAGGATTGTTCCGGATGCATCGTCGAAGTCTCCAGAAGATACAAGTTGCTATTGTAAGAGACGGAAGCGGCGCGAAGCAATTATCGTTAGATCAGAAGGATTATCATTTTAGGCAAGTTAAATTTTTTTTTTAAAGTTTGTTTTTATTCTTATTGGTTTCCTTTGACCATAGCAGCTCGCCTCAATTCACTCTGCATTCTATTTTGCTAAAAAATTGCATTTGTAAGACGACACAACACGTAGACTACAGCGGGAATCAAACTTCAAACCTCCACACCACCAGGCAGATACTGACCAACTATGCTACGGGGCCGTCTTCTCATTTTAGGCAAGCTGTGCCCTAGCCAAACGTACTCCGCACCACTGAATTTGACCAGGCCACAGCTCACCTAAATTAAGAGTCACTTAGATCACTCGCTAGTTACAGTTCAAATTCTTCTGACGATAAATTCGAACAGCGGACTAGCGGGAGTGATCATTGGCACTTGTGAACATTATGAATGTGAAACAGTTGTTACAAACCGATCTGTAAGTACCTACGCCTAATTCTTGAAATTCAACAAATAATTGGATGCTGGTCCCACAACCAGACACATGTCGCAAAAGGAAACAGAAAAAACTTCAGAAAAACTTTGGCAAGCACCATGACGATGATGTAGGGAGAAAAGAAGGTTCTAGAAGCCCAAGTGCAGAAACGCGTCGAAGAAAACAAGGCATTGAAGAAAGGTCTAGAAGAAGATAGGAGACGCCAAAAGCACAAGTAAATTCTAAAAGCCCTAGAGCAGAGTCGAAACATACGCGATGGTTTCCGTTTTATTTACATGGAGATATCAACAGGCGGGTAAGATACATCAACCCAATTGGCGGGGGCGCCGTTCGAGAACTTGTTGGTAATGGGAAGGTGTAGGATTGTTTGAGAGTCATCTCGAAGCCATATGCCGCGGTCAATGTGGAATTTGCTATAAAGAAAAACTCCCAGAATAACAGTCGGAGGTATATAAACACCGATTGATCGGCCGACAACCAGTCTTAAATTGAGAGCGATAGCATCAGCGAGAAAGAATTGGCGATATATCCAACCACGAATAATTGACATGTATTTATAGTAGTATGCAGTAATAAACGGTGTGTTTTCAATGATCGTCTCAATTATAAACGAACCTAAACGCGAATTCCGTAACAATATAGGCGATCCAACGAGCCACCGTAATATGGGAGTCAAGCATCTCCCCCATGCTAGGACACCCTGAAGGCAGTTGAAGGCGACTCACGGTGAAAACAAAGAATGGGCCTCCATAAAGGCAAGTATATCCATTCCTTTCCAGACGGGCGAAGCAGATCATATTCCAAAAAGAGCATCAGCCTTTGAAGAGAATTCCACCTGAAGGAGAGCTACCACACACAAACACACCGGCCCTCAAATCTTAGATTGCAATAAGGAACAGAAGAAAAGAGGAACAAATAAAAAGATCCCCCCTCTCGTTATCGAAGTCACTCTTCTCTTTTTCAGTTTCTAGAAGCCGGACCTAACTCTAACATCGTGACCGGACAATTCGTCCCGCGGACAATTCGTCCCGCGGACAATTCGTCCCGCGGACAATTCGTCTCGCGGACAATTCTTCCCGCGAACAATTCGTCTCACGGACAATTCGTCGCAAAATAATGTTTTGCCCTCGGTTTTGCCCTTTGTCTTGACTTGAAGAAGTTCCTTTGTGTTTCTTCGTGGCTTTTTGAACTTCAGTAAGCCCACTTATTCTTTTTTGAAGTATTCAGAGCCCTACTGCGCACCCTGATTTCTTCATGTCTTGAAGCTCTGCTTAGTCCCCTTGCATTATTCCGAGAATTTCTGCTCGTACACCGAGCTTTGGGAGCACCAGTAAGCCCTTTATATCTTAATGAGATATTTGGCCCCTATCGGGCCTCTCATTTTTCTCTAGTGTAATTCTTGAGCTCGAATGAGTCCTCTTACGTTTTTCATTGTTATTTATTTCCATAAGGCTCCTCTTGCAGTCTTGTCTTATCAAGAGCTCCACTGGGCCCCTTTATTCTGTATTCAACGTAATTTGAAGCCTTGCTGAGCCCCCTAGCATTTTCCATGGATTCCGGAGCAGCAAGCAGCGTTATGCCGTCATGGCATGTTCGGAGCCCCATCGGGCCCCATTGTGCCTTTAGGTGTAGTTGGATCCCCCTTGAGCCTCCTTGTTTTTTCATGACTTTCGGAGTAGGTACCAGTAGGCCACATTTCGCGTTATTTTGTTATACAGAGATCCATGGGGTCCCATTGTGTCTTCAATACCATTTGAAGTTTTGTTGAGCCCCCTTGCACTTTTCCCAGGCTTTCGGAGCATTAGTACGTCCCTTGTGCCTTTCAATCTCCATGTGCCCTAAATCCCTTGTTTCTTCAAATATAATTTGGAGCCCTAATGAACCCCTTATGTGCTTAATGGTCTCCAGAATTCCACCAAGCCATCTTTTGCCATCTGGTGTTATTCAATTATCCATGCTCCATTGGGTCCCCTTATTGTGCCTTCAATGTGATTTCGAGTCCTGCTGAGCCCCCTTATATTTTCCGTTACTTTCAGAGCAGAGTAATCACCCATGTGTCGAAATGTCGTTTGAAGTCCTTTTTTTTGGGCCTCCTTGTGCTCTCATGTATAGCTTGGAGCCCTTAACAGCCCCCTTATGTTTATATTGGCTCTCAAAAGTACCAGGGAGTCCCCTTTTGCCTTCTTTTGGTCAATAGAGCCCCAGGGATCCCCTTGCGTTACCAATATCATTTGAAGCACTACGAAGCCCTCTTGCATTTTCCCGTGACTTTTTGATTTTTATTGAGCCCCCTTGTGCCCTATGTGCTATGTGTCATTTGGAGCTCTAAGGAGCCCCCTTATGTGTTTTCGTGGCTTGTGTCTGAATAGTATACTCCTATATAGTGAGCCCTCTTGTTCTTGTTTTTTGTATGGCTACCAGAAGTCCAGTAAGCTCCTTGTTGCCTTCCTGTGTTATTCGGAGCTTCATTGGGCCCTCTTGTTTCTTCATCGTCTTTTGAAGCCCTGCTGAGCCCCTTTACATCGTTCCGTGACGTTCGGAGCAGTAGTAAGCACCATGTGCCTTCATGTGATATTCGGAGTCCTATCGGCCCCATTGTGTAAGCTTGAGTATATATACAGAGCTTTATTGGGCCCCCTTGTCGTATTTCCATGGCTTTCGGACTTCTATCGGGTCCCCTTCTACCCTTATGTTGTAGTTTGGAGCCCTAATCATCAGTCCACTTTTGTTTTAATTGGCTTTCAGAGTATCATACAGTGAGCCCTCTTCTGCCTTTTCTCGTTATAAAGAGCTTCTTGTGTCCCCTTGTGTCACCAATATCATATATGAAGTTCTACGGACCCCCCTTGCATTTTCCCATGATTTCTGGATTTTTATCAGGCCTCTTCTGCCCTATGTGTAGTTTGGAGCCCTAGTCAGCTCCCTTGTGTTCACAAGTATAGCTTGGAGCCCTAGTGAGCCCCATTGAGTTTTTCTATGGAGCTCCAGCTCCAAACTAGCTCCAGTGGACCCCTTAGTTTCTTCAACGTCTTTTGGAGCCCTGCTGAGCCCCCTACATCTTTCCGTGGCTTTCAGAGCAGTAACAAGCAGCTTGGGCCTTCATGTGATATTCAGAGCCTTATCGGGCCCCCTTGTGTCTTCAAATTTAGTATGGAGTCCTAATGAACCCCCTTGTGTTTTTTTGTAGCTTTCGGAATTCCACGGAGTCCCTTTTGCCTTCTGTTGTTATATAAAGCTCCTTGGGGGCTCCCTTGTGCTTTTATATGATAGTTTGGAATCCTAGTGAGCCCCCTCCTGTTTTTTCAAGGCTTCCAGAATCCGAGTCAGTCCCCTTTTGTCTTTTTTGATTATACAGAGCTTTATTGTATTTCCATGTTGTCCCCCCCTTGTTGTATTTCCATGGCTTTTGGAGCTCTCTCGGGTCCCCTTTGTACCCTTATGTGTAGTATGGAGCCCCAATCAGTCCATTTGTGTTGGTTTTCAGAGTACCATACAGTAAGCCCTCTTTTGCCTTTTATCGTTATAAAGAGTCCCTTGGACCTCCTTGTGTCACCCATATTATATGAAGTGCAACGGAGCCCCCTTGCATTTTTCCAAGATTTCCAGATTCTTGTTAAGCCCTTGGTGCCCTATGTGTCGTTAGGAGTCCTAATGAGCCCTCTTATGTATTTTCGTGGCTTTCAGAATTTCAGTAAGCCATCTTTTGCGCTTTTACATTGCTGAAAGCCCTGGTATAAGTCTCTTGTATGCCTTCATGTGATATACGGAGCTCTATCGGACCCCTTTGTGCCCGCAAGTGTAGTTTGGAGCCCTAGTGAGCCCCTTTGTGCCCACAAGTGTAGCTCGGAACCTAGTGAGCCCCCTTGTGTCCATAAGTGTAGCTTAGAGCCCTAGTGAGCCCCCTCATGTTTTTCTATGACTATCAGAATTCTAGTGAGCCTCTGTTGCCTTCTTGTATTATCCGGAGCTCCAGTGGGCCCTCTTGTTTCTTCAACGTCTTTTGAAGCCCTGCTGAGCCCCCTTACATAATTCCGTGGCTTTCGAAGCAGTAGTAAGCACCTTGTGCCTCTATGTGATATTTGGAGCCCTATCGAGCCCCCTTGTCTTTCGAGTGTAGTATGGGACCTAAACTGGTCTACTTAGGCTTTTAATGGCTCTTATGCCGGATTGCACAAACGTGGTAGTAAATTTTAGTACGGTACTAAATCAGGGTATCAAATTTTCAAAGTTGAATTAAAAAAAGAATCGGTTACCTCAATGGAAGCTTATGATATGGAATCAAAATATAGCTCCAGACGATCATTTTCATATCAAAATAGGTGCGGAATAATACTCACTTGTCACTTTTTTTAAATTATGAAATAAAAGTTTGACAGTTCCAACAAAAAGTTTCCTGTAGGCCAGTAGAAGAGATATCCCACGTTTGTTTTGGCATCAGAATGATGGGCTGGAGCTATGTTTTGATTTCATATCATTTGCTTCCATTGGGGCAACAGATTTTCCTTTTAATTCAACTTTGAAAATTTGATACCCTGATTTAGTACCGTACTAAAATTTACTACCACGTTTGTGCAATCCGGCATTAGAGTATCAGCATTGTATCAGTAAGAGCCCCGTTTTGTCTTCATTTGTTATATTAAGCTCCATAAGGCCCCCTTGGGTGTGTTTAAACTCCAAACTCGTAGTCAGGTTTGTCTCAACACTCTCAAGAGCTGTGTCTTCAAACAACACGAGGAAAGGCACAACAAGATGTCGTCTTTACACTAGATGATCATCGGCCAAGCTTTCCAAATGCGGAAAATGTGATTTAGTTTAAATAAGTTGGATTAAATTGGAATATAATGGGTTGTCTTCCCATTCGGCCGTATGAAAAGAAGTATTAGGGAGTTTCAGTGGTACCGTGACCAGGATAGAGTTTCTCTTGATTTGAGAGATCACTTGCTTTGGGTTTGAATGCAATGAGGTTTTAGACGAGTTTTTTGTGAAACAACACTAATTGTTGGTTTTGAATTGAGAGTAAATGGCATTGGTTTAAATAGACTGACTTATGGAAAAGGATTGGGGTTGGTTATGAAATAGTTACTAATCATCTGTTATAGGGCGACCAAACTGATTTTAAGATGAATGGAAAAGAAACATAAGGTTTGTTATGGTAAAGCTTATTGATCATCTTAGATCAAAGTATTCAGAGTTCTTATGATCAAAATAGCAATGAGGTATGGCGTGGATTAGGTAGATACTATCACATTTTCACTCATATTCAAATATTTTCCACATATTTATATTTTACATTACATTTTACCATTCTAATAAATAAGAAACAAGAAACATATAATTAAGTTTTTTAATACTTATGTATGTAAGTCACCACCCTTAAATTCACACAGTAAATAAAATAGGTGCCAAATAGCAGAATACCAGAAAAATGATTATTTATTACACTTTTACACACAACCGCCATCTACCATGAGATAGGCGAACTTTGACGCAAAGTTAAACCGTAATCTGCTTTCGGCTTTCGCAGAGCTTCACCATTTTTGGCGCGGAAACTCGCTTCCTCATCAACATTTCCATTTTACCTACAATTACCTACCCAAGTTCACGGTTTTTATTGTCGATTTAAATTTTTAACAGTTCGAGTTTGCTACAAATTGAATTACATAACATCCAAAACCAGAACCGTTGAATCCAGAACATTGGCCCGCGAATATCCTTGATGCTGATGTTAATTTTACTACTGTTTATTTTTGCAAAAACTCTTTGCGTGTTTTACCTCTACGTAAACATAAATTAGTCCTCTTCCAGGGCACTTATTTTCCAACATTATCCACGGCCTTCTTTATTTATACCAAGTAAACACTTCACTATTTGACTAATTAAGCGATTTGTACTTTCCATTTGAATTATTTGTAGGTATAAGGTATTTTTTTGTTTACCTACAAACGTAGGTTCCGAAAGAAAAAACCTGAGTTTACCAGGACGTGGTAAACCAAAAATATGTTTGTGTAAAATAGTCATATCGTCGATATTCGAGATAATGGGTCATGGTGTTTAATTTCGTCTTATCTCATTACCATCAAACATCCTGAGAGGATGCCGGGCTATCCTTTGTTTAGAGTAGTGTATCTAAATATCACCATCTCCGAAACTAGCATTTGAATTTTTGTAACCGAACGCGAACGTTCTTGCCATTATGCAAAGTGCCAATTTAGTTACGTTAGTGTTTTTAATAAGTGCTGTTAGCTTGAGTGAATGTGCAAATTGCGGCCAAATTTTCACTCAAAAACAATTCATACTGGAATCGCCCCTGTACCCCAGCAAGTACCCCTTGAATTATCAGTGCCAATATTACTTGAGGGGTGAAAAATGCGAATCGCAGTTCAATTTGCAATTTCTCGACTTCGATCTGGAATACTCGGTGGGATGTGCCAAAGATCGTTTGGAAATAGGCGATCAAGATGCGCTCTGTGGGATAAGGAACGGGGTCAAATCGTACGTAGCCCCCAAAGGCGATCTAGACTTGAAATTTATATCCGATGAAGGAAGTTCTGGACGAGGCTTTAGGATATTGGTGACGCGTTTACCCTGCAGAAACACAGAAGAACTTCCAGATAACGACGTCGAGTTTACTACCATCAGCACAACTCAAGCTGTTCCTCAAGCTCCGCAGGTCCAAGCGTGTTGCCAAAACTCGTATAATTCCAAACAATTCGTTATAACGAGCCGGAATTTCCCCTACAGCATGAGCTCGGTTCAAGACTGCCAGTACGCAATCCACAAGGCCAATTCCAACGTATGCAGACTGAGAATCCACGTGCAATTTTTCTATTTGGGTACGCAGGACCGCAACTGCTTAGGAGGTTTTCTACAAATCGACGGCAAATTTATTTGCGGCTGCAAAAGCGACCTCAAGTTGATTTCGGCATTCGATGGAGACGCGCCAAAAACTCTGCGGTTCATCAGCAAAGGCCTGGAACGGAATTCTTACACGGGATTCGTGTTGCAAATAATCCAGGATGAATGCCCGAAGAAGTACGATCAGAATCTCGAAAAGCCAACGTTTAAGTTCTACAACGATCAAATCAATCGGGTGGCTTGGCCCACGAAAAAACCTGAAATCGAAAAGCTGCGCTTGATCAGCGAAAACACTGAGATAATCGAACCGAGGAATGCGAGCGGTGAACTAAGAAATTCTCCGCAAATTTACAGAACCATTTACGTGTTTGGTGATGGAGGACAAGATGGAGCTTTTGGGCCTCAACCGAGGGATCGCGAGGAGACAACGTACGTTGATACAAAAAGTGGGAGCAGTACAGTTTTGGAGGATGGTTATGGGCCTAGTTATTGCGTGAATTGGAACAAACAGCAATATTCGCAACTGGCGACGACGAATTTGCCAAGTTGCAATGTGAATCAAATCAGTGTTGCTACGGTTGCTCCTGTAGCTCCAGTAGCTCCTCCTGTAGCTCCAAGAAACTGCGTTGAGCTGGATAACGTGCGAGGTTACTTCCGTTCGCCTGGTTATCCTTTTTACTATCCCGGAAACTTGAACATTTGTTACAGGTAAGCCTCAAAGTTTTGTCCATGAATGATGATTGATTTTTCCGAATTCCTTGGTTTTGCTTTATGTAGCGTATTTAATAGATAGTTTGTTTTTATGAGATCCGCATTGTCAGTGAATTTTGTTTTTTACCTCAAGTTTACAACGAACACTTGGAAAATATTCAAATGGGTTGGGATAGAAGAACGGATGAAAGGATACTACAGTGATCAACAATTGAAGTGGAACACCTGAAAATTTTGGTCGAATTAAAATGGTCGTATTTTCTCAAGAAAAAACCGAATTGCAATGAGTTTTTTTTCCTGGACAGCTAGTGTCTTAGACTACAACAGTCTATAATTCTTTCTTGTTACAAGCTTTTCATTTTATTTATTTAGGGTGTAGTATTGGGGTACTGCAGAAAATGTAAAGTTTGCACCGCTCCCGATCCGCGAAAACATTTTTTTTTTATTTTTTCAACTGGTTCCGGAATAACATTGAACCCATACCTCGGAACGGTTTTTTGAGTTTTCGTCTATCTTTGTTAGTTACAAGGTGATCTCAAAAAAGTGATATTTTAGGCTTTCAGTGATAACTTCTTCCATTGTTATCCGATTTCAAACATCTTTGACTCATATTGAAGCTGAAACTTCAGGCGAGAACGTTGTGAGGTCAAGACTTATTGAAGAAAACATATTAATATAAGGGGGCGTATAAGAAGTGACCCTAATGCGAAACAACTTCCGTAGTATCCGTTTGATGAAAGCCAAAAACAAATTGAAACTTGTCTTCAGAAGATCCGCTAATTCGGACCATTTTGATCTGCTTTTCGCTTCAGTTGTCCAAGAAATGTCCGTGGTAGAGTCAGAACTTGACTGCGTGCCCTTGCGGAAAAATCTCATTCCTTATTTATCTGTAGGCGACTGTAACCCAAGTTACAAAGTTCACAACAATTTTAAAAATTCTCCTTGGCGACAAAACACGTATTCCTGCAAGTTTGTAACTTAGGTTACGGCCGCCCACAGGTGAATAAGGGATACAATTTTTTTGCGAAAACACGCAGTCAAGTTTTAGTTGAACTACGGACATTTCTTGGAAAACTAAAGTGAAAAGCAGATCTAAATGGTCAGAATTAGCCGAGGAATTAGCGGATCCTCTGAAGACAAGTTTCAAGTTGTTTTTGTCTTTCATCAAACGGATACTCGGAAGCTGTTTCGCATTCGGGTCACTTCTTATACGCCCCCTCACATTGAAATGTTGTCTTTAGTAAGTTTTGACCTCAAAACGTTCTCGCCTGAAGTTTCAGCTTCAATATGAGCCAAAGATGTTTACAATCGGATGAAAATGAAAGAAGTTATCATTGGAAGCCCAAAATATCACTTTTTTGAGATCACTCTGTAATTACCAAAGATAGACGAAAACTCAAAAAACCGTTCCGAGGTATGGGTTCAATGTTTTTCCAGAACCAGTTGAAAAAATTGAAAAAAAGGTTTTCGCGGATCGGGAGCGGTGCAAACTCTACATCTTTTGCAGTACCCCAATACTACACCCTGTATAAATGAATTGAAAAGCTTGTAGCAAAAAAAATTATACAATTGTATAATGCTGTAGTCTAAGACATTAGCTGTCCAGGAAAAGAAACTCATTGCAATTCAGTTCTTTCTTGAGAAAATACGACCATTTTAATAATACCAAAAATTTCAAGTGTTCCACTTCAGTTGTTGAGCACTGTATAGTGAAGTGGAACTTGTATACAGGGTGTCCCAGCTAAAACAACCCAGCGCGATTTTCTCAGAAAATATCACGGCAGCAAAAAAATGTCTCAATTAGAGGGGGAAGCCTGACTTTTAGCTTTCTTTTGAAGAGGCGCCGATGCTTGTAGGTGCTCTAGATTCCAAGAAAATGCAGTTTTGATTGGGCGAATCACAAGAATTCAGAAATTCATGACCGACAAAACAAAATACTTTAGAGGAGGAAAAATCCTTTGCTTCTGGGCTTTCCATTGATGTGTCGCCGATGTCTGTACCTGGCCCAGTAAGCCAGATATTCTGCCTTACAGCCCAGCAAACACAATAATCGAAATCCGTGACGACGTCACCGATCACACACCTGTTGATTTTAACATCAGCCAGTATTCATTGCTATGGTGAATCCAGGTAAGTGGAAAAGTCATAGCAACAACTAGTGTTAAAGTCAACAAGTGTGTGATCGGTGACGTCATGATTCTGATCATTGTGTTTGCTGGGCTGTGAGGCAGACTATCTGGCTTACTGGACCAGGTGCAGACATCGGCGACACATCAATGGAAAGCCTAGAGGAAGAGGATTTTTTTCCATCTGAAGTATTTTGTCTGGTCGATTAAAATTGCGTTTTCATGGAAACTAGAGCACCTACAAGCATCGGCGTCCCCTCAAAAGAAAGCTAAAAGGTCAGGCTTCCCCCCAATTGAAATTTTTTTTGCGTTGATATTTCCTGCGAAAATTGTGCTGGATTGTTTTAGCTGGGGCACCCTGTAGATAATTGATCCCATTTTACCTCGCATTTTGCAGAAAAGCTGAACGCTTCTAGTACCTCTTGCACTATAGTCCCGATTTGAAATTGAAAAAAAGTAAAGTGATACACGACACGAACGCGAACTATATCCCGTTTACTTTTTATTATCAGTAGAATGAACTTTTGGAGCAAAAATAAAGTGACAATCTGGAGCGCTGGGAGGATACGGCTGATGGCCACTGATAGTTTCGCTTCAAAACTTTGGAGGTGCCATAAGCTGTAGCCGTAGCCCCACAGCTTATCACTCTGTCACTCTTATCAGCTTATCACTTCACTGAAGTCATTCTACTGAATTTAAAACGTGAACGGCATATAGGAATGAAATAACAAAACAATCATGGTATGGCAAGAATAGACAAATTCAATATACTCAAGATTGACAGTGAGTGAGGTTTGTGTCAGTTATCAGACATTGGGTGCAGTATCAGACTGGCCTGTTGTAGCTCCTCGTAATAGAAGGGAGGAGGGAAATTTTATTTCATCACTAGAAGCAACATGCGGACAGCTTTTAAAGTGAGACACTTCAGAGCTAAACGCATTTGTATGTTCCTCCAAAAAGTAGGTATAATGAAGACTAAAGAGTTACTTATTCGTTTCACAAAAGTTAGCCCGCATGAATATTTTCGGGCTGTCCGCTGGGCGCTGGCCCATTCTGACACTAATTACGTAACATTTTGCAATCGTAAAATTCATATTACGTCAAAATAGAATTTTACAATCATACTGCTTGGTATCTCTATTAGAAAAATCACCCTTTAGATACTTATCTCTCTGTTAGAACTGAACAACAGTTTTATCGATTCATCTATTAATTTTACGCTGAGGTACTGAATGGAAAGTCTTCACGCTCCAAAGATGATATTTCTTACTTACGAAAATATCGCATTCTGTTCCTGTTTTAATTCTTCGTGTCACGCCGGAGTAAAAGGTGACATTTCAGGTTACGACCCAACGAAATTGAAATTAAAGCGGAGAAATTAATCACACCTCTAGAGTTACAACAAGTAGGTAGGGGCACATACATATTATAAATGAATGATATTATATTAATTAACAAATTAGAGTGTAGCACTTGTAAATTTTCATCAGCTCAGCGAACCTTTGAAAAAGCAATTCCATTACAGCAATGGCCACTTTTAATAGAACTTGGCGTTGAAGGTAATTAAATCCGAAAGCTTGTTCTCACACACCCTTGGCGAAGTTTTGGCTTTTAGATTTTTTTCGACGATTGTACCTAACTATAATCCATTCCGATCCTTTTTCGGCTACAGACTACAGCTGGTTTTAGTTCGCCTTTCCTGGGTAATACGTTCTTGAATTTCGTTCCAACATGTTTTCACCGTTTACTGTTCACCGCAGGATGTCGATTCCCACACCAGCTATTCGTATACTGTCGTTAACCACAGTAATTGTGACAGATGCTCAGTTTTATTTATACAGGGTGTTCGCGCGAGGTGAAGCCTTCCCCTCCATTAAACGCCTCTCATTTGAGGTGTTTTGAAGAAACAAAAACTATTCCTCCATAATTTTTTCCGCATAGTTCTCGAACATGTTCATTGTAAACAACTCAACGATTGAAGTGGCCCACCCAAAATTTTTAATGAAGTTCAAAGTGCCCTAGCTCCCGAAAAAATAGGATAAATTCCAATTTTTTTCTTTTCTCACATACCTGCGCTCTTTGTCTATCAGAGGATGGATACAGAATCTAGCTCAAATTTTCCGTATTGGTTATACAGGGCATCGCGTAAAACCCTGCAAAAACTAAAAAGTTTAAGTAACTCCCAATTTAAAAAGTTAAACAAGTTAACAAGTAATTGAATATTTCCAACTGGTCCAGGGAGGTTGGTACACCCATATCTTGGAATGTTTTTTCAATTTTCAAATTATCTTTCCTCACTACAGGGTGATTTGAAAAAAAAACAACTTTTTTGTTTTTTTGGTCATAGCTTTTTTCCTTATTGACCGATCTTCAGGGAACAAAATCACGTCTTCGAAGTTGATGCAGAAGAAAACTTGACATAAAGACTATGAATCAAAAATGACGCAGATCTGAATAACCTCCGAAATCAGATCTCGAAATGGCGGAACTCGTCGGAAATAAATTTGTTTCAAAGTGAACCATTCAAAATGATTATTCTGAGATATACCTCTTCCTGTATAAAAGAAAATTTCTTGACGAGGGAATCAAATTGGCTGCATGTTTTCAGGAGAAAATCAATGTTCCTCTTACCTGAAACCTAATGTTACCTACGTTACGAATATCAAAGCTGGTAATTATTCTTGAACCAAGAAAAATCCAACAATGTTCCTAAATTTAATTACCAGTTTTGTTATTTGTAACATAGGTTACATTAATTTTCAGGTAAGAGGGACACTGATTTTCTTCTGAGAACATGCAACTATAATTTAATTTCCTCGTCAAAAAATCTTCTTTCATACAGAAAGAGGTATATCTTAAAATGATCATTTTGAGTGGTGGACTTTAATATAAAGCAAATTGATTTCGGACGAGTTCCATCTCCAGATCTGATTTTGGGGGTTATTCAGATCTGTGTCATTTTTGATGCAGAGTCTTAACTTCAAGTTTCCTTCTGCATCAATTTCGAAGACATTTTCTTGTTCCCTGGAGCTTTAGCTTCAACATGAGCTACAAATTATGAAAATCGGTCACAAGGAAAAAAGCTATGACCAAAAAACCAAGAAGTTGTTTTTCTCGAATCACCCTGTAGTGAAGAGAGATAATCGGAAAATTGAAAAACCGTTTCGAGATATGGGTGTACCATCTTCCCTGGACCAGCTGAAAATGTCCAAAAAGTTTTTGAAAGGGTTTCACGCGACGCCCCGTATAACCAACAAGGAAGATTTGAACTTAATTCTGTATCCGTCTTCCTCTGATAGACAAAAAGCGCAGGTATGTGAGAAAAGAAATAATTCGGAATTGTTCCAATTTTTTTGAAAGCTAGGGCACTTTGAACTTCATTAAAAATTTTGAGTGGGCTACTTCAATTGTTGAGTAGTTTATATTTCTATACCTCATAATGTACAAGCTATTCAATTTTTTTCTCTCACTATTGGTGACACACTGTAATTTATCATTGTAGCCTTCTATGCTGATTAGGAAAATATGTGTGACACTTATAAGCTTTCTTTCCAAATAATTTCTCAAGAACGAATAAATCTAAATTGCGAAGACGGTATTTTAGGCAGCCAGGAGATACACTTCATGTTAGAAGTATGAAACTTGCTACACTTCTTTTAGGGAACTGTTTGAAACAATTCTGCCCGAAGTGGCAATCAAAATTATGGCTGGGTCCAAAATGGCGGTCGTTTTCCAATATGGCGGCCTGCATATGTGAGAATCTTGTATTCGTCCGAATAAATCCAACAGGATGTCGATTCCTATAGATTTAGCTATTCTGAAACGGATTATAACCACAGCAATCGTGGCAGATGCTCATTTTTCCATGTATAGGATGTTCACGCGAGATACTACAGAAAAATAACGCCGTCTCATAGGCTTGATAGTTGGGTCCTACCTTTCATTTGAAATGACTGTACATGGAAAATCAAGCATCTGTCAAGATTTTTGTGTTCACCACTGGTCTCAGAATAGTTTAAAACATGAGAATCGACATCCTGCGAGATATAATAGGACGAATACGAGATTCTCATATTATGTATACCACCATATTGGAAAACGACCGCCATTTTGGACGCAGCCATAATTTTGATTGACATCTCAGACAGAATTGTTCCAAATAGTTCCTTGAAGAAATGTACCAAAATTCATAGCTCTAACATGAAGTGCTGTAACTTTTCACGTAGAGACCCTACTAAATAGTGATCGAATAAAGTTCTCCTCAAAATAGGCCTCGGTCTTCTTGGTAGCCACGTTTTTTGGCATTTATTCGATCACTCGTTATAACTCCCTCAGTTCTCCAGATAATGAAAAAAGTATTGGCATCTTTCCAGAATTGAAACTCGCGCGATTTAAAGAAAAAAATTTGAAAGTAGAAAAACAAGAAACGCATCATGTTTCACAGGAGAAAATGTGTCAATCGCGCGATCGAATCAATTTTTTATGAGCCTGTTCTCATCCGCAGAAAATTAGCAATCTTTGTAAAAAAACTGATACCTGTAGATATTTTATATGAAGCACAGATTTAACCAACCAACGCTCAAGACAGAACTGAACTGATTTATGTCATTCAAAGTTATTGCCGTCTGAAATCGGACCAATTTTTCCTTTGCGACAACATTATTATATTATTATGAAGTAAAACGGCCCCGTGGCGCAGGCGATTCTATGGCTGCCTGCGGTGCGGAAGTCCTGGGTTCGATTTCCGGTGGAAAGTCTGGGTGTTTGCCAAAATCGAACTTTTCTATATAAAATTTATGGATAAATAAACAAGCAAACTTTCACTCTTTTTTGTACTCAGAGAGTACTCTAGCTCCCTCCCATTCTTCCGCTCAAAAAGAGATCATCAACCTATTGAGTATGGTCCCCCTATTTCAAAACTGTAGCCAATAAGTATTTTATTTACGGATCAAATAACTAACATATAAGTTGGGTGTCTTAATTTGATCAATTTACGCCTAGCTGGTGCTGTATTTCAACTTACAGACTTGTCACCTAGCTAGAGATCAATTTGGTATACATTTAGCAAGTTAGGTGTGCAATTAGATGTGAGCCAATTATTAACCTGGAAAATTATATCACATTTCGATGTCTTGTAGTTGTAGATATTTTTAGGCAATATTGTATTTCTGGGCATGTCTCAAGCGGTTAGTTTTCTCATCCCGTTGAACAATTATTATTTGATTACATGGAAGGTAAACGCTTGCCTTTGTGCTCCCCTCTCTCGCAAATGATACGCTACAGTCAATAATTATTAGGCTGGTTCATCTCGTTCTCTCTTTTTTACAACTATAAATTTTGCGTCTCACACAACGTCTGGCGTTTTTTAGCTCAAACCAGACACAAGACACAGGTCTTGAGGTGCCCATTCACTAGGGAACCCGGTTGGCCAACCCGGTTGGGTTCGCCGGATGTTGGCTAGTGTGTGGTTGGCGCCAACACCAACCCAACCAAGTTGGCCGGTTTTCCAGCGAGCTTGAAAACGCGGTTGGGTTTGTCAGTGAATGGGTAAGTTGGCCAACATAACAACCAACATCAGGGATAGTTACTACGGCTAATCACGGTATTTGAATTATTTAATGGTATATTGATATTGATTAGACATAAGTGATCAATTATCATCGAAGTAGATTAGATACTTTGTCTTCTTGATACGGTTATGAAAAAGAATATCTGCGAGGGAATGACATTTTATTCATGTCAGTGTATGTAATATAGGTACATGTGATACAGGACACCTTGATTCAATCCAAGAAATCAGAAATTTACAGTAGGTAGGTACCTACTTGATTTCCATTGTTCTTGCTACATTACAGTCGCGTTACACATCAAGGCGGCAAGATGCGGGGAGAGGGGCGAAGGCAAACGCAAGGCTCAATAATTCATCAAGAAATAATGTGTAGAGTTAGGAACCATTTCCTTTTTGCAACACTGATAGTTTCTCGCATCTTGTGGATTCAGGATGAAAAGCTGTGTATGAGAAAAGAGAAAACCCTCAAAAATTCGCGATTCTACGCCTGATTTGTAATCTGTATTCAGATGCATTTTTACGTCGATGTAGGTAGGTAAGTAGCTAGGTAATTAGGTAGGTGCGTAGGTGGAGGTGGGTAGTTGGGTGGGGGTGAGTAGATAGATACGTGAGTAGGTAAGTGGACACAGGCAGGTAGGTAGGTAAGTAGGCAGACGTCGAAGTAGGTACCTAACGGTCATAAACCGTTTTTGAACTTATTTCTGGTACCTATTAATTTATAGTAGTGTATACAGGACGTTCAAGATTTAACCGCATAAATTCAACGGTCGATAGAGGATCTAACAAGGTGAAGATTCACTCTGGGAACCATATTTATAAAAGTAACGGACGTCAGTACGTAACTACTTAGGGATATAGCTCTTCAAAGTTGAAAATAAATTACCTTTTTTCGACTAATTTTTGAGTCGTTAGACCGATATTGCGTTTCTTGAAGAAATACAATTTTGCGTGTCGACTTTTTTTTACCCACTTTTGTTTAGTTCAATGGTTTGCTGTATGACACATAGCGCCAGTAATTTTCTTTTTGATCCGTCCATGACTTCGTCTTCATCAACTATCCAAAGAGCTGCGCTCGCCAACCCAGTTCGCCAACACGGTTCGCCAGTGTGTGGGCAAAGCAATAAAACGCGTCAACCTGACAGCCAACACGGACCAACCGGGTTGGCCAACCAGGTTCCCTAGTGAATGGGCACCTTTAAACTTTAATAATTGTACAATGCACATTGGATATAAGCTCCAGTTCCAGGGTGAGCTCAAGATTAAACCACGCTAGAGAATAAACGGCATTTCCTAGTGTTTTTTCTTCTGTCGTGACCCACTGCTAACCCTGTCAGCCAAAAAAAGTGGGAAAAGTAGGGACCATCTGAAATAGCCTTGGCAACATAGTTTATTATATTTGATTTTCATGGAGATATCAACGCGCGAGTAAAACACATCAGCTCAATTGGTGGAGGTGCCGCTCTAGAACACCCTGGTAAATACACCCGGAAGTGTTGGACTGTTTAAGGATGGCCGCGAAAGTAGTTGGTAGCCGCGGTTAATGTGGAATTCCTCAGAGAACCAGTGAAAAGTTCTAGAAATAGTGTCGAAGTATCCAAAATCTAACGCGACAACAAGCAGATAAAGCAAGGAAATTATTCAGAGCGCTTTACTCAAGCGCAAATAATAGTTATATCTAGTAGTAGGCAGTAATAAACAGTGTGTGAACAGTGTGTGTTTTAAACGATCGTCCCAATAATAATTATTATAAAAGAAGTCAAATGCGAAATCCGTAAAAATATGAACAGTGCAAAGTCGTTTCTGACGTCGGACCCTGTCCTTGTAATTATCAATTGTTATATCTAATATTCTCCAATATTTCAGATTCAGGAAACGCCCTGGATACTGTGCCATCCGCATGTATATGAAGGACTTCAACATCGAAAGCAGCCCCGATTGCCAGAAAGATTACCTGATGTTCGACAACGATTTCAGATACTGTGCGGATCGTTTGTCAAACACCGTTTGTAAGTAGTTTCTAATTTTATGCCGGCACGTTTCAGTTCATTTGGATCTTGGATTTCGCGTCTTTGCCGTTCGTATACGTACCTACTCCCTTCAAAATTAACCAATTTATTTCGCCACCAGCGACGTTTGATATGAACGGAAAATCCCACAAAGACGCGATTTTTGTGAGTGACGCTTTCTACTGTGGAAGGGGCTTTTTCGGCACATATGAGCAAATTGCATGTCAAGACCCGACTTATCCAATTAATCCGACGCTGCCGCCGCCACCCCCGCCGACTTATGCCCCCAGCACGCCCCCGTATCTGCCGCCACCGCCACCACCGACAAGTTCGACACCTCTGTTGCCTTGCCACAGGACGATACAGGACGAGACGTTCACTCTGGAAGTTTATGATTACAACGAACCGCGGTGTTCGTTTTTCATAAGGAAGTTCAACCAGGTCAGACTCTTATTTTAATATGAACCGGGTGTTTTTTTCAAATTACGATCGCAGTTAGCTATGAGAAAGTGGAAGTAAAAATTGTGTATGTCTGCGACTTGATCCAAAATGCGCAGAAGGCTGTATTCTCAGCAGGCTAGCCAAAATTATTTTGAGGATTTCTCCCTCAAAAATGAAGATAAAAACTAATTTTTTTTCGACGGTCTACTGAGTGCAAAAAAAATAATACAGAGCATTTTTCTCAATTATGTGAAAAATAGCTACCTATGATGTAAGTGTTATAAGTGAGAGATTATTTTGTGAGCGGGGACAATTGCGAAACGAGCGTTAGCGAGTGGAGCAACCCCGCGAACAAAATAAAACACTTTTAACATGTACACTCAATTGTACAGGGTATTCACGCGAGACGGATATCCCCCATAAAAAACTTGCCCTTCAAGATAATTAAAAAAAGAAAAAACTTTCTTGGAACAATTTTTTCCGTAGTTTCTGAATAATGTTAAGTATAATTTTTTATTTCGTGCCATATACAGCGTGTTGCATTTTTATTGCATTTTTTCGGAACAGCCTGTATTTCATCAGCACAATAGCCCAGGAAAGAAATGTACTGGGTGCGGTACGCCAAATGATACTGCATTTTAGAGTAGAGTAACGAGATTTTGCATGGGCGTACCTTATACCAAAACAAGCGATTTGACCCGCAGCACTCCATATTTTGTCTCTTAGGGGGCCCATGGGGGTCCTCCAAATTTTCAAAATGCAAGAACATTGACAGAACGATCATTGAGTATCGTCATGTGTACCATAAAAGAAGCTGTCGGGTGTATTGAAAATGTTTTCATCAATTGTCGTCGTGTGGGTTCCATTTCTCACACTTGAAAAAAAAACTCTTTTGCAAAGGTCAAAAAAATTGTTTTTATTTTTTCTTATAAATGCAAGTAAACGATAAATTGATATAATTTGTTGCGCTCCCAACTGAATCGCATTCCGTAAGCCTGATTATGAAGAAAAATTTCTTGCAGTGGTATTTTCCAAAGAAGTGGTGACCTCTTCAGTACACCTTTTACAAGAGCATTTCTTTCTATGTCCCCACTGGATATCACTCGTAATTTTTGCAGGAATAGACACCTCGAACTATATTTCTGGTGATTTTAAAGAAAACTCTTTGACTTCATAGAAGCTACAGTGATCCAAATTTCTTTGACCTGTCCCCTAAATGACGCGGCAGTGGGTGCTTGTCTGATACTAAGAAGTAACGCGTTGAACAATCTACTTCCTGCATGATTTGGCGACCTTTTATATGCCTCATGTGCTGGTTTATTCAAGTAGATAAATGTCTCTCTTGGCTCGTGTCTCGTACTGATGAAAATCCTTAGAAGTTTTGAAATTACACCTATTCAATATGTCAAGACCTTCAGAATGTAAATTGATGGTGTTGTGAGAATTCTATGTTTGACGAATATGGGGCGGCATGATTGTCTATGATGAGTCATATTGAAAAGTAGTCTTATAATCCTTTTTTGCTTGATGAGCCCCCTCTTAAGGTTGGAACTTGTACCCCAGGACATGATGTTGTATGATATGTGGGAGTAGATCGCTGCATAGTACAATCTCATCGTGGTTTCAAAGTTGAGAGAATTTTTTTGAGGTGCAATTTCGTAGTAGCTCCTGCTTACCGTCAGTTCCACAAAAAAGATGATCAGCGATCAAGGCTGATTGCAGATTAACTGAACCTTTTTCCGCTTAATGCTAGGCAATTAACCATAAAAAATGCCTGAAATCTGTACTAGACCGGTCATCTTTTCATTGGTGAGGGATAAACCAGCATTTCCATTGATCAGTCAGCTACAAATTGACAAACAAAATCACGAATCAACTGATCTCCTATTATCTTTTTAGTGAAACCCACGGTTAGTGTTGCACAAGCATGATCACCGTGATCGGACCATGTTATAGGCTGTCTGATTTCAACATGATTCTAGTGGGCTGTGTTTCTGGTCGCCATCGGCCGATCGCGGCCTGAATCGCAGCCCACTAGAATCATGTAGAAATCAGACAGCCTATAGATGTTGATCTAGTGTGACCCCCAACAACATAGCATAGCGGAGTCACACCCTTGCAGTATGTGATTGTTGAAATTTACTTTTATATTATTACTAGATACCCCAGACTTATGTGTGAATTTAATTATTGTTGTTTTTTTATAATTTATTATAAGTTTATTGGCCCTACACCACTCGTCAAATCTGGCCAGAATTCTATCGAGCTTCTCTCCAACTAAATGTGGAGTTGAACCTGATATCACAATTGTTCCTGTCATCAGCGTTCATGAAAACTCTACCATCCTTCAGAAAGTCAGGCAGGTCATTCACAAACAACAAAAAAATCAATGGCCCCAGTACACTGCCTTGGGGGGTTCCCATGTCAATGTCATGTCAAAACTCACCAGAGAAAACTCTCCCAGGACTTCACAATCACAACAATTTTTCTGCCTCCGAGGTAGCTACGGAGCCAACCATTTACAGGCTACTTGAGTCCCAAGGCCTCCAGTTTCTTACAAACTAGATCCACGTCCACCGTGTCGAAAGCACGCAACAAATCGAACATCACGGCCACAACATAATTATTCAAGTTTTGAAATTGATGGTACCTTCTGCTGGATGACAGACTCTTTTATCAGTTCACTCAATACATTACCAGTTACCAAATATAACTCTCCACATGTCTTGTGTGTTCATGTATTTTCATAACAACGGGTACTTGTCCGCATGCGGTAACTTTTTAGGTCCAGTTGTGAACTTCAGCACATGATCGGCGATCACTCGACTCAAAAATGCTATTATTGTGATTGTTCGTTCAAAAAAATAGTAGTGGGCCTAGTAGAGATCCTTGAGGTGCTCCAGATGTGACTAAGCCCAACTTTGAGCTCTCTGTAGAATCACAGTGGAAGTGAACCTACTATTATCAGTAGACGGAACATTAGGTCTCGTAATAAAGCGCAAGAGAGAAAAAAACTTTCATTTGGATGTTTTTTCACTGTCGATTCTGGAAAGCTTGAAAAATAAATTTCGTCATAGGATAATGTAATACCTATGCGATTTTTTGTATCATTCTCCGATTACACCTTGCAATCACGCGACGTCATTTCGTAGCGAGTCTCGGCACCGCACCGCCTGGAACGCTCTCTGCCTGGAACATTCCACCTTGATGCGGCGGATTGATCGGAGCCAGTTCAAATTGGTCAATCGAATTCGGGCTGGTGCCGAGGCGTATCACGGAATGTCAATTAGATTAATAATAAGATTCCGCCCGGCGCCCCCTAAATGAAATGCTTAGCCCCCTCCGCCCTCACAGACTCGGCACGTCACAATCATTCACAATGATTCAGATTCAGCCTTGGTTCCAGCAAAACGGGGTTCCACCGCACTTTGCGCTGGCCGTGCAGGAGTTCCTTGACATTCCAGACATTCCCACGAAAATGGATCAGTCGAAAAAGGGAAGTTGAGTGGCCTCCCAGGCCACCTGACCTGTTCCCATTGGACTTTTTCTTGTGAGGATACTTGAAAGAGCGAGGATACAAGGCGCAGCCCCAAAACTTACAGCTGCTGAAAAAAATTAGTTCTGAGGAATGCGGAAGAATATACCTCCAGAGTTTCTTTCACATTCTGTAAGGGGCTTTCAGGAACGCCTTCATCGTCGTGATGTTGGAGACAGACAATTTGCACATATGATATAAATTGTCTAGTTCGCAATATATTTGAGAAGAAACTTTTTTATATTCCTATTTCAATATTAAATTATTCCTTATTACAATTTAGTTGCAGAATTTATCTTAGTAGTGATAGGAACAAAAAAAATTATGTTACTATGCGGAGAAAAGCACGTAAGTAGTTTTTATTGCTGTGAACAAAAATTAAATTTTCGAAAAAAGTCAAAAAAACTGCCATGCGTCAAAAAATTGAAATGACAGCAAAAAACTAATGTCACGAACAGATCCGCAGTGGTCAAAATCCAAGTCAAAATCGTTATAAAAGTACCCCTTACAGGGATTTTCTGGAAAAGTGCCAGGGAAAGAAATATAGGGGTGATTCCACTTCACTGGGGCACGCTGTATATGTATGGTGTTTTGGTGTTGATGCAAAACTTCAAAAAAAACTTTGATTTTCCAACATCAATCCAACACTGATGACAATTTGCTGATGGTGTTTTGTTTGAGTGTTCCAAAAATTACTTTATCCAATCCTATTGAATAATGCACGCGTTATCACGCGCATACATGCCTGCATTTTCCAAAATGACTTGATGAAGCATAGTATTCTACTCGCGGGTAATGGCTATTACTCATTCGGATGCTTTACGACTCGTGTCGGCAAACTGCATCCTCATGAGTAAGAAGCATTCATTACCCGCTTGTTGAATAATACACTATTATCCACAACAAATGAACCGTGGATTATGAGCATCTCGAAAACCTGCTTAGCACAATGACTACCTATGTTTCCGCAAATCAGACTTCTGAACTTCAATTCTGGTTTCATGACTAGTTCTACCACAGTAATACAACACAATAAACACAAACTTATTAGATAGGTACCAACAAAGTTTCTTTTCCGTTATGCGTGATACTTAGGCACTTATTTTTCTTAAATTGTTTTACGGACAATATTTTAGTTCATCTCGATTTTGCCGACTGAGCTTGATTTTGCCGAATGAATGTTCGCGACTGGGGGGGGGGGTGTTACACCCCCCACACTCCCCCTTCGGACCGGCCCTGCTCTTCAGGTACCTCTACCTCTTATGTTACCTATACTGCATATAAGTCGAATTCGTTCATTCAGTTGAATAATTTAGTCGATGAGCCAGGAGCCAAAAATCACGATTTTGGTTTCCACCCTGGGGACTTGACGTGTCATACCTTTTTGGATTCCCCACAACACCAGCATGAAAATAAGCCATAATACGTTTTTGTATCGAGTAGCTTAAGACCGCCATCTTGGAAAAACTGCGCCAAATATGTAGTTCTTGTGGTTTGTATTTTTTTTCTCATCAACGGCACCTCTAATGGGAAAAATGAAGCTGAATAAAATTGGACAACAAAATTTACTATAAATATCGTTTAGCACCGTTTTCTGACAGGTCTCGTTACTCCAAATATGACAGTTCATAGTTTAGCTATGGCAAATTTCTTCATTTAACATTTTCAAGTACACCCGATGATATTTATACAGACCGAACTTCACGTCATTGTCTTTCTAGCGTACTTTACTAGGAATGCTGCTCTTAGCGGCATTTTGATGTCCGTCTGTCCGTCCGTCCATCGGTCCAACTGTCCGTCTTATCAATTAATTGCTCCTGAACGAGAAGACCTAGCGAGAATCGACTTCTTGTGTGTAACATGTATTCACCGGAGAATTGAATTAGGAAAAAAATGATTTCTCAAACCGTCGCCATCTTGATCCGCAATGTCAAATTTTCACAAAAGTGATCCGATTTTCATGAAACTTGGAATACACGCATGTTTTATATTCAAAAGTATGACTTCAATGTTTTCTTTTTGATCCGCCGCCATTTTGTCCGCCATGTTGAAATTGGTAAAACTGGTCCGATTTTGATGAAAATTGAAACCTAGTTGTGTCTTGTGTACGCATAGATGGTTCTCATGTTAGTTTCACGATTTGCGCCATATTGACGTGCCACATGAAAATTAATCTCCAGCTGTCACAAAATCAATTTATTCAAATATTTTCTGAACAAGAGGTTTCCGATGTGACGAAAAACTTGTTGATAGAAATCGGTTTCTGTTAGCTCTTTTTTACAAGTAGGAACTCCTTAAAATAAAAATGTACGGGAAATGCTATTAAATTTTCGAAATCTGCAAAAAAAATTGAAAATTCTTGAATTTTTTTTTGAAAATCTGGAAACCAGATAGCAACGCCTATACATTTTAATTCAAGAAAGTCGCATAGTGAATTTGAACATTGTATTTTTCAAAAAAAGGTACAAAAAATGGTTTCTACAAAAGGGGGTACTTGCCCAATTTTTTTTATTGGCTCAATCAATAGTATGGGTGACAATTCAATTGTCAAAAATGTAATCAATAAAGAAGGGTTATTTCAGCAATTTTGACCAATAAGGCTTTGATTAGATGAAAATTGCACTGGTGTAATTTCCGGTACGGAAATACAATTATGGAGGATGAAAATGGAAAATCGTTTCCTTCGAATTGTCATGCCAAATACATCTCGAGACTTCGTAATTACAGAAAAATTTTTGGCTTTCAATAATTCGTGCTTGTTAGATATAATACAGAAATGACCACTCGCGGTTCGCGCTTGTGATCATTCCAGTTACCAACAGGCACTCATATTTTACAGCTCAAAAATGTCCGGTAATTACTTAGTCTCTTGTTGTATTATACATATATGAAAATATTGTACGCAAATTTTTTCTTTCTCTCAAATTCCCAAAATTGGGCCGTAGTGCCTGTTTTAAAAATATATTTGTGACGTCACAAATATACTAAAAACTAAACAAACAGCACTGTTGGGTCGAAAACTCAAAAAACTGTTAGAATGGCATCACAATATTTGAAAAATACAGATATAAAAATTTCAGTGAAGTTTTCGTTTCCCTTTGAAAAAAAAATCGAAAAAAAATCTTCTTAACCAATGGATATATTTTCCGGGAATTTTTAGGAAATGCTTTTGATTACTCTTGTTGATGATCAAAAGTATTTCCAGTCAAATCCGTTTCACTGGCAAGTACCCCATTCATTTTTTCATGTTCACTGGAAAACCATTTTTGGTACCTTTTTTTTGAAAATAGAAAGTTCAAATTTGGTATGCGACTTTCTTGAATGAAGATGTATAGACGTTGCTATCTAGTTTTCGAATTTTCAAAGACAAAAATCAAAAAATTTTCAATTTTTTTTGCAAATTTCGAAAATTTAGTAGCATTTCCCGTACATTTTTTCTGGAGATGTTTCTACTTGTAGAAAAGAACTAACAAAAACCGATTTCCATCCATCAAGTTTTCCAGTCACATCGGAAACCCCTTGTTCAGGAAATATTTGAATAAACTGATTTTGTGACAGCTGGAGATTAATTTCCATGTGGCACGTCAATATGGCGCTAATCGTGAAACTAACATAAGAACCATCAATGCCTACACGAGACACGACTAGGTTCCAATTTTCATCAAAATCGGACCAGTTTTACCAATTTCAACATGGCAGACAAAATGGCGGCGGATCAAAAAGAAAACATTGAAATCATACTTTTGAATATAAACATGCGTGTATTTCAAGTTCATGAAAATCGGATCACTTTTGAGAAAATTTGACATTGCGGATCAAGATGGCGACGGTTTGAGAAATTATTTTTTTCCTTAATCAATTCTCCGGTGAATACATGTTACACACAAGAAGTCGATTATGGCTAGGTTTTCTCGTTCAGGAGCAATTAATTGATAAGACGGACAGTTAGACCGATGGACAGACGGACAGACGGACATCAAAATGCCGCTAAAAGCAGCATTCCTAGTGAAGTACGCTAGAAAGACAATGACGTGAAGTTCGGTTTGTATAAATGTCACCGGGTGTACTCGAAAATGTCAAATAAAGAAATTTGCCATAGCTAAACTATGAACTGTCATATTTGGTGTAACGAGACCTGTCAGAAAACGGTGCTAAACGATATTTATAGTAAATTTTGTTGTTAAATTTTATCCAGCTTCATTTTTCCCATTGGAGGTGCCGTTGATGAGAAAAAAAATACAAACCACAAGAACTACATATTTGGCGCGGTTTTTCCAAAATGGCGGTCTTAAGCTACTCGATACAGAAACGTATTGTGGCTTATTTTCATGCTGGTGTTGTGGGGAATCCAAAAAAGTATGACACGTCAAGTCCCCAAGGTGGAAACCACTCGAGTCCCCTGGCTCAACGACTAATTGGTAGGTACACCAGTACCACCAATCTTTTTTTGTCCAGCTCATTTGCCTAAAATTATTACGGAATTGTTTTTAGAACTTCCTAAGTAACATATAGGTATACCTAGGTATTTTGACCAATCAAGATGGTAATTTTTCCGCCAAATTGTTTCTAATTGTCTTCATTCGCGCTAAATTCCACAGGATTGTAGTGGAATGACTAATCGAATGGTGAAACTTGTAAATTTCAGGATGTCTGCAAAGTGAAGCTGTATTTCGAAAAATTCGACTTAATGTGTGCCGCAGAAAACGTAGTCATCGACGGTACCATGTACTGCGGTCACCTATCTGGACAGACGGGTGAGCAAACAAAAATTATTTTCACATTGATAAAAACTTAATAATAAAAAGTCCACAGTGACGATCGACGTGTTATATCAAGACCCTGTTATAACATACAAAAGATTGAACAACCTGGGCGTTGGTAGCTTGCGATTCAGGATAAGGGGAGTACAAATAAGCGATGTCTGTCCCTGTAAGTAACAATGAGCTTTATTTATAGAACTCCTATGTATTTATGGGAGTGATTGTCTTGCAGATCCCGAAGTTCCGGCTGAAAGGATCATGATAGCGAGCGTGGGACCCGCAATGCAGAAATTCAACAATTCGATGGAAACAGTAGAAAAGTCCAAGTACTTGGTGAAAATGGAAAAGAACTTTAAAGGTGAGCGAAGACTAGAGAAGGAGAGCATCGAGCTTGATTGAACGTTTCACGCTAAATGATTCCTGATTCAATTCCATTATTGAAATCAACTTTCAGAAATTTGTGGCGTCATTACCAACAGCACCAGGGCTAGATTGCCTGAAAGGTTTTGCAATTTCATAATGGGAACACATGAAAATGTAACGGAGTGTGTGCCGCTCAAGGGAAACTCGCTGTGTAAGTTGATGTGGTGTAGGAGCCTCTTCATGGCAAACTAGACTTTTCTTGTCGTGAGACTGAATCAGGTTTACAATGTTGGTCATATTGGCTTACTTTTTTCACTTTTGCCACAATGTCTCCGATTCAACAACAGTGGACATTAAAGGATGAAAGGAAATAATTGATATAACAAGTAGATAGGCATACGAGTATTTTACTTTCATGTTAGTATTTCAAGAAAACCTTATAAAATTGCTTTGATTCATTTTTGAAATCGTGAGATTGTCAAATGGTTGTGGAACCGGAGGACAGTGATTTGAGATGTTCCACGACAAGTGGTTTTGTTTGGTTATAAAGAAGGTGGAGAACCTTGACTACGATAACGTTGGTCTTTCAGTTATACCTTTGGAATCTCAAAAACTAGAACTGAAAATCCAAGACTCGGTGGAAAGTCAATCAATTGAGTTTGAGGAAGTCGATTGTGATAATCTGTAGCTTTAGTCTAACTTTTAATGTTAAATTTATTATTAAATGTGATAAAAGTTAACAATATGCAAGGAACATGGATGTTTAATATATAAACACGATTGATTTATTCATAATTTACATTATTACACACATATTTTAAAATTATCATCGTTAACATTCATTCAAATTGGAAACTCATAGAACAACTTGTCTACAAACTAACAGTCTCAATTTACACAAAGAATATCTTGCTAGTGATAAACTCTTCAAGTGTGTGAACATTACTTTGAGGGCGCATAAGGCCCAATAATAAAAACGAAATATCGATAAGTAACGACACAGTCAAAGCTTTTTTTCTCTTCTAAAACGGCCTTAATACTGATTGATATCTTTGAAAATTCAGTCGCGGTGGGTCGGCTTAACCCAGAAAACGGATGTTGGTGAAAACGGAAGAAGCTGGTCTTTTTCTGTTGCAAAAGTTGACAGTCTGGCCTCTGGTACCTTGACGGGCTTCGTGCAGTGCGACTAGCAGGCGGAAAACGTCTTCTTTGCTCGGCTGGCACAAGTATCGGTTCTCGGCGTCGTACCTGAAATTTGAATATCGTTAATACCCCTGGAATCTTCTACAAATATTGGTCCTCGAAAATTGCGAAGCAATTCGGAGCCGATTCAGGGAAATGCCGTGCAAAGAGAGGCCTTTGTTTAATTTATAAAACAATAGGATTTGCTTTGGGCGTAAATGGGTGGATTTTTCACAATGCTCAAACAAAAGCCCGCCACTTTCTCTTTGACTAGAATCATTATAGGCACGACGGTAAACTTGAAACCCTAGGCTACGTATTAATAAGAGAGGATATCATAATATAACGCCCGCCCACGGATATTATGCAGCATGACAGTCCTTCACAGAGACATATCCATTAAGCGCGATATTCGAGTAGAGGTCATGAACTAACCTTGAGTTTTGTCTTTTCCATGGATATTTTCGGTAGTATCTGGAACGTTTGAAGGGTGAGTTGCTGAATTCTTCGTCTGCGATGCGGTTGGTTTCGATGGGTTGCGGCTCTTCGTGGATGGGCTCTGTTGGGTAATCTTCGACGTACAGAATCGGACTCACTCCTTTGGGCCAAGGCTGGACCAGTATATTGGCTAACAATCTTCCTAAGTGGTCTAATTTGAAGTTTTCATATTGTTCTATGGGACTCATTGGCTCCATCCCTCCTGCGAAATAGAAAAAAAATCAGTTTCAGCTAGAATTCGACATCAGATAGGTATCATTCACATAAAAAAAAAACGGATTCCCAGTTTCCTGAAAGGTAATCAGAAAATTTCAATAGTTATTATTATCGCGATAATCATTAGTTGAATTGGATTTGAGTTGCAGAAAAATACAGATTGAAGTTTAACTTAAACTACAAAACAATTGAAATGGCTGACCCAACATTTTTTATAAAGTTTAAAAATAAATGCCCTATCTTGTAGCTGCCATAGCATTATTGAAACAAATTTCAATGTTTTTTTCCCCCTACTATGTAGGAGTAGGTGGGTACAATTGTGATATAATTTATTGGCACGGCTGAAATGATCAAATCGGCGATGTCAATTCATCAAAACATGAAAACGGCCTGAAATGTCCAGAAATGGCCTGTTTGATAGTTGCAGCCGTGCCAATAAATTATATCACAACTGTACCTGCGTGCTTCGCCATTATCAGGCTAACAGCCGAGTTTCGTTCTGGTCCTCCGCATTTGTTGTTGAGATTTTGAAAATTTGAGGCTCATGCTGGATTGTTAGCCCAGTCAAACAAGCGAAAATCGCCCAAAACTCGAAGTAAATTGGCAAATTGACGAGATTTGATGAATCGATACAGAATTCAATATTGAAGAATAACATAATCAAATTCCCAAGAATTTCAAGGCTTGGATTTTTTTTAGGGCCAATCCAAAGAGCGTCATCATTGAGAATTCCCGGTTTTCTCTGAATAACTTGTAAACTTTTGTCTTCACAACTAAACACATCAGACAAAAAATGTACTCCATTGAATTTTCAAGAGACCATCACCAAACTCATAACTGAGCTCAATTAGATCTGTCTTATTGGCGCAGGCGCCGCTTCAGAATACGCCGGCAATACACACCAAAAGTGTTGGATTGTTCGAGAGTCGTCTCGAAGCCATATGCCGCGGTCAATGTGGAATTTGCTATAGATTTGGTGGAGACTTCCAGAATAACAGTCGGAGGTATATAAGCACCGATGGATCGGCCGACAGACCAGTAATTATTCCAAAGCGACAACGAGCGGATAGAAAGACGGAGTTATCATTCAAAGCGACTTACCCGAGGGCAAATAATAATTGACGCTCCTTTATAGTAGTACTAATATTTTTGTGACTGATATAATACCTATTCTGTTACCTACCCCACCAAATTTTTTGCGCATTTTCGGTTTTAACTTCAACAGCAGAATGTTATGAAGATAAATTCACCTCTTAAGAACATAAGGGGCTGTATTAGACGGTCATTATGCCTAATTCTGTTACGCGATGATATGTCAATCTCTAACCTTTAGTTACCTATTTTACACCCTTATTATTAATAACATTTTCCTGGACTCATTAATTCTATGAATATTCCGTCACTAATGTAATTACAACGAACTCTGAGGTTTAGGCCATATAACTGAATAAATAAATGGAACGTACGCAAATTGCCACGCTCAAACTTGTCGGTGAGATTTTCTTACCGAATATCCCTTTTGCATGAGTTATTATGATTCCCAAATTTCCTTGAGAACTTTGATTATGCTTGGAGACAAAGCACCTACCCACTTCCGCTCCCACAAGTACCTAGATACCTACTACCTACCTAGTCAAAGACTGATCGTTTGACCTAATTCATAGGTAAGTGATCAGTACATCACAATAAGTGGATCAAAACATCCATTGTATAAGTACTTACTTAATCAGTTCGAAACATTTCCATTGCAGAAAATTCATAAACTTGGAATAACTAGGTAAATCTCAAAATTTATTGTAGCCTAATTTATTCAATAGTAATACTTATAACAAGTCCTTAGATTTTTCTCAGTTGAATCGTTTTAACCCAAAAACAACTGTCAACGAGACTGTCAATCACCAGGGGGAAAGTGTAGACACGCTAGACCCGATTTGATTTGGAACTCGAGGGATGTTGTCCAAGACTCGGTCCAAGATGATATCGGGTCTAATTTTCGAGTGATTGATGGTTTGTTTGAGGAATTTAAAACATTTAACTTAAATAAAACACAAAGCACAAGTCAAATTTGACTGATTGTCGCCAAATATAGACTAGTAAATAGTAGAAATGGTAGTTCAAATGCATAATTGTATACTAAAATTTCAATCCGAACAAGTATAAATACAGTCGATCGCAAGTACAGTCGTTTTAATTTCATATTAGTCGTGGTCTCGAGAATATTTCCATCCGGTGCTATAACCTAGTAGACCAAGAGCTAGCAACATTTTATTTACCTCATAAGCAAAATGCGGTTTGACTTTTGGGGCATGTAGAGATTATGATTGGCTTCCATAAAATATTTGTCTTATGAAAAACACGCCTTGCTTTCTCACGAGGCAAGCAAAGAAATGGGCCATTTGACAGCTATATTCAAGAGCGGTTTTTCTAGTGTTCTTAATCGATATAAATATCAATTTCATCAGGAATGGATAGGTTGAACTATCTTTCAACTAAATTGAATGGGACCGAATCTCGGAATGTATTAGAAACTACCAAGAACCAGACTTTCTCAACTGGCATGTTCAAGCTAGTGGGCTAAGCCAAGCTGTTTGGATCGTATTTGATGGCCGATTGTCAAATCATGCCTACTAGAAAAACCGGTGCCAATTTCCGACCGCTTGGAAATCTGGTTTTAGGTAGCTTCTAATGCATTTCTATATTCTTATTCATTCAGTTTTGTTGGAAGATAGTTCAATCTATCCATTCTTGATATAATTGATATTCATATCGATTAGGAACTCCAGAAAATCCGCTGTTGAATATTGCTGTCAAATGGCCCATTTCTTTGCTTGCCTCGTGAGAAAGCAAGGCGTGTTTTTCATAAGACAAATATTTTATGGAAGCCAATCATAATCTCTACATGCCCCAAAAGTCAAACCGCATTTTGCTTATCACGAGGATCTTATTCGGTTATTGTGATTGGCTGAATTTGGTATGTGGGCGATAATCACTATTAAGTAATTCAAAATGAAATAAGCCGGTAGCTGTAATCCCTAATCAGGATCAAAATAACGACAAAAATTAACAGTAATTCAACAACTTCAGTAACTTCAACACTAGTAGGGAAATAGATAGGTATACTGCTTACTCGACTGCTTACTTTGTTTGAGCAGAAAGTAGGTAGATGGCGTGCCCGCCCCAGCAAGAATGTGTGTCATAACTGTCATAAAAAAAGTGAGTAATAAAGCATTGACCAAGATGGCCGCAGCAAATCTTTTCCTTACCAATGCATCGACATACTTCGCGGTTTTAATCGAAAATCACAACATAGTTTTGATCCAAACGAGCCGGATGGATTAGTTCGCTAGTTTGCTACCCCATTTTCGTCGCTTCTTTTCTCGTTGTTTCGCTCGTCGTCGAACATTGTCACCGTCGAGGTCACCGCGCACCGTGTGCAAGTGCAAGTGCAGCAAAGACCTAGTGTGCAACAATCTACCGATTGTTCCAGCCTGATTTCGCAACCCCAAGCGTGTGGTTCATCGCGGATTCATCAACAATCCGTGCATTGTGCATCGCATCGTCCTCATCCCACACCATTCGACAGACAGGGCTGCGAATCAAGCCTGTCTACAACCGCATTATCGTCCGCAGCTTTCGCCGCATTTCATCGCTTCGTTTTCGTTCCCTTTGCGAAGGGCACTCAGCAAAAGTGTGAGTTTCACTTCGATTTCGCCATTTTCCTGCAAATTTCGCATTTCGACGCCATTTTTCGGCTCTTTCAACGGCAATACACGGCCTACCCTCAAGTTTGAAGTGGACCATTCCATGCTGCAACTTCGGGGCTGCCACCAACCTGCAACACATCGTGTCGACTCGCACATCCCCGATCTTTATCGATCCATCGTTTCGATCTTTCCGCGCCAGCCAAGGAGGTTAGCGCCAGCGGCCAACGCCCACTTCATTAGGCGCCACCCGACATTCCATTCCAGTGGCGGCGTATCATCGCATTTGTTGCATTCCTTCGGATTGATTTATTCACGTCGCACGTCACTCTTCGCCATCTTCGTCATCGAGGAGCACACCAGATTCGTCAGGTAATTCCTTTTTGCCTATCCCTTGTAAATAAAGAGAATTTTCGAGCTTTTTATTGTCTTGTTTCTGTGTGACGTAGATTTCAATTAGCTTTCCAGTTTGTGTGTGCGTAGACCTTCAAACGTCGTTTTTAGGTGCCGCATACTGTCAATTTTGTTCGGTAAAAGTACATTATTTACTAAATCACGGTAAATAATTCGTTTCCAGCTATTTTCGCTGTTTTGCTCCGTTTAGATTCGCGTTATTTTCGTTCATTTTCTTTTTTCCTTCATTTTCGTGTCGCTTTGACAAGGTTTGTATTTTGTTCACGTTCAGTTCAATCTCCGGTCAAAATGCCAAAAAAGAATAGAAAGGAGGAAGACATTTCGACTTCCGAGCTCAAAAAACTTGAGGAGACATTGTTACTTACTAAGATTCGTAGTTTCGCAGAGAAACTTGATTATTTCGACAACTTTGTCTTGGCATTGCTTGATACAAGCATTTCGGAAACTGCATTACTTGAATTAAAATGTAGGGTTGAAAACATCCAACCAATTTTGACTCAATTTGAGAATGTTGAAATTCAGTTGAAGTGTCATTCGTTCGATGTAGACGAAGAGTTTTCGAAACAGTTCGTTGAAAAGTATTTCCGAACTATTGCAAAGGCTAATCAGTTGATCGCTAAAACTGCTAGTCCTGTCGTTAGTGTGGTTCAGCATGTGCCAACTATGCAGCGCATGAGCATGAAAAATATCGAAGTTCCCAAGTTCACAGGGGACTACAAAAATTGGATATCGTTTCGGGATTCATTTATGGCTGCAGTCCATAACAATCCAAACATGACAAATGTTGAAAAATGTTTTCATTTGAAGGCATCGCTCTCGAATAGTGCCTTGCAAATCATTCAAAACATTGAAACATCGGATCAGGGGTATCTTATCGCTTGGGATGTTCTATGTAAACGATTCGAGAATAAAAAGTTGATCATATACGATCACGTCAAAGCAATTTTTGAACTCCCAACTCTTGCCAAAGAAAATCGTGTTGCGTTAAGACAGTTGTTGGACAACTTAACAAAAAACTTGAGAGCTTTGCAAAATCTGAATCGTCCGGTGGATGAATGGTCAGATTTGTTGGTTTATCTGATCTCCAGTAAATTCGATGATAAAACAAAGCGAGCCTTCACTGAGGAAACTGCAAGTGAGATTCCAACATTGGAAACACTTAAAACTTTTCTTCAAAAGCGATGTGAGTTGCTTGATCAACTTGAAGTGAACAACGAAGTTACTTCAGTAAAATCAACTTTGAAGCCATTTTCGGGCTCCAAATTTGTGAAGTCTCAACCTAAGACCCAGTCTTACACTGCGGTACCGCAAAGATCGTGCAAGTTGTGCACTAAAGATCATTTCCTCGCTCATTGTCCTGAATTTTTGAGACTAAAACCTGTTGAACGACATTCCAAGGTGAAAGACTTGAAAATTTGTGGAAATTGTCTGGGTTCTCATTTCGTGAAGAATTGTTCTTCAAAATTTTCGTGCAGAAATTGCGGTAATCGTCATCATACTCTCCTTCATTTCGACACTCCCAAACATGAGCCCAGTTCAGCGGAAGGCTCACAAGGGGATTCTTCCACACAGAGAAGCACTGTCATGGCTAACAATTCTAAAACTTCCCAGGTGATGTTGGCAACAGCCATGGTGAAGATTCGTGATATGCGCGGAAAAGTGCATTCGTGCCGTTGTTTATTGGATTCTGGGAGTCAATCCCATTTCGTAACCGAGTCATTATGTGACAAGCTTGGAATATTGACAACTAACATAGATTTTGCGGTTCAAGGAGTAAATTCTGCTTTGTCGAGAGTCACGAAACAGGCAAGGATCAAGATGTTCTCCAACAATTTTGAGCATGATTTCGATATTTCATGCTTGGTGATACCTCAGATAGCCGGAGCGATTCCTGCTCAGTCGTTCAGGATGAACGAGGTTACACTTCCTGAATCGGTTCTTACGGGTCTTGCTGACCCAACATTCAACCAGGCCAAGCCAGTTGATTTGTTAATTGGTGCTTCGCTTTTCTGGGAACTGATTATCAATAATCAAATTTCATTGAGAAAAGGTCAACCAGTCTGTCAAGAGACGAGATTGGGTTGGGTTATTACTGGTCCGCTGAAAGTTTCACCTTCAGCTTTCGTTCAATCGCATTGTTGTGTCGATAACATACAGTCCATTGATTCTACACTAGCCAAATTTTGGGCAGTGGAACAACCTAATTGTTCGAAATTACCATTGTCGCTAGAGGAGAAGAAATGCGAGGCGCATTTTAACTCTACTCACCGGAGAGACCCATCTGGTCGATTTGTTGTATCGATTCCCTTCAATGAGCAAATATCAAACTTGGGTGACTCAGAGGAGTTCGCTTTGAAACGATTTCACTCATTGGAAAGAAAGCTTTCTCGTAATCCTCGCCTGAAAGAGGAATACTCAAAATTCATATCTGAGTACATCTCACTTGGGCATTCATCGAAAGTGGAAAATCGAGAGGATTGTAAGTATTTTATGCCGCATCATTCCGTTGAGAAGGAAAATTCAGTTTCGACCAAGCTCAGAGTTGTGTTTGATGCAAGTATGAAAACAAGTACAGGCATTTCGTTGAACGACACTCAGCTCGTCGGTCCAGTGGTTCAGAACGACTTGTTATCGATAATCATTCGTTTTCGTCAACATTCTGTGGTTTTTGCAGCTGATATTAAGAAAATGTATCGGCAGATTCTAATCGAGCCAGAGCAACAGCTCTATCAGTGCATTTTGTGGCGAAATGATCCCACTGAGACGCTAGAGTGTTACAAGTTGAATACGGTTACGTATGGCACCGCTAGTGCTCCGTATCTCGCAACCAAGTGTGTGCAACAGCTTGCTACTGAGTGCAAGAATTCGCATCCGATCGCTTCCACTATGATTGCGAATGATTTTTATGTAGACGACCTTCTTACGGGTTCAGACTCGGTCGAGTCATTGAAGTTGCATCGAGATGAAATCATCAATGTCTTGTCGGGAGCTCAGTTTGAGCTGAGAAAGTTTATGTCAAATAATCCTGCGATGCTGGAAGACTTGCCAGATTCAGATGAATCGCATCTTCAAGTGCTCAGCTTTGGAGAACACAAAGCGTCGAAAACTTTGGGCATCGTTTGGGATGCATCCTCAGATATGATACAATACTCGATACCAAACATTTCGTTACAGCGGTCTGAAATGACCAAACGTAATATTCTTTCGATCATATCATCTACCTTTGATCCACTTGGACTCCTAGGTCCAGTGATCATAATTTCTAAATTGTTGATGCAATCCCTTTGGGAACATCAACTTCAATGGGATGATATTATTCCCTCACATTTACAATCGGTTTGGAGTCAACTCCAAGATCAAATGCCATTGCTGAATGAGCTCAAAATTCCACGGCATATTTTATCGGCCAATCCAGACTCAGTTCAACTTCACGGTTTTTGTGATGCAAGTGAAAAGGCTTACGGAGCGTGCATTTATTTGCGTTCGTCCACAGCTGATGACGCAATGTTTGAATGTAATTTGTTGGTGGCCAAATCGAAAGTCGCCCCTTTGAAAAAATTGTCACTTCCGCGTCTGGAATTGTGTGGAGCTCTGATGTTGGCACAATTGGCAAAAAAGGTTATGTCCTCACTCAGAATCGGAAATGTTGAGCTGTTCTTTTGGTGTGATTCCACCATTACTTTATCGTGGATAAAGGCAACTCCAAACAAATGGAAAACGTTTGTCGCTAACAGAGTGGCAGAAATTCAAGAGCTCACTGATGGTCATCAGTGGCACCATGTTGATTCAAAGAACAACCCAGCAGATCTCATCTCTCGAGGTGTATGTCCTTCTCAGTTGACAACCTCAGAACTTTGGTGGAAAGGTCCATCCTTTCTGTTCGATGTTATCGAAATCGACCGTAATGCTGGAGAGTACCCTAAATTGGAAACTTTGCCGGAGTATCGCAGTTCCAATCCATGTTGCCTGATCGCGCAGGTTCAAGAGAATTCTTTTGAACTCTTTGAGAGGTTTTCGAACTTCATAAGATTGAAACGTGTAACAGCGTACATTCTACGCTGGAAGAACAATGCACTTAACCCCGTGCACAAGAGAAGTGGCCCACTACAGGCATCTGAAATCCAAGATGCTCTCAAGTGCCTCGTTAAGGTGGCTCAAGCTGAGACATTTGCCAAAGAAGTACACTCTTTGAAAGCTAACAAGCAGCTAGAAGCAACAAGTAATGTCTTGTCTTTGAACCCATTTTTGGATAACGATGGTATTCTCAGAGTGGGTGGAAGACTCCACCACTCAAAGTTTGAATACAGCAAAAAGCACCCTATTCTTTTAGGCCCAAAACATCCATTGACATTATTGATCATGAGATCCGAGCATCTCCGTCTATTTCACTGTGGTCCTCAGGCTCTCGCTGCTTCGGTTCGTGAGCAGTTTTGGCCATTGTCGATCAGAAATTTGTCCCGTTCTGTAACTCGGAAGTGTGTCACTTGCTTTCGGGTCAAACCGAGCTTGACCTCTCCTCCATTAATGGGAGATCTTCCGTCGTCTCGCACCGCGTCCTATTCTGTGTTCGCACACATAGGAGTCGATTACGCAGGCCCGTTTTTCCTGAAGAATCATAAGCTGCGCGGAGCTAAGTTGATAAAGGTGTGGGTGGCTCTATTCGTTTGTCTATTGACAAAAGCGGTTCATCTGGAACCAGTAACGGATTTGACTGCAGATGCATTCATCGCAGCCTTTCGACGGTTTGTTTCACGTCGAGGCAAACCAAGTTCGGTTTCATCAGACAACGATGCGAATTTTGTCAGAGCAAATTCCGATCTCCGAGAGCTGAATGAATTTCTCAAAGCGAAATCAAATCAAACGGAAATAGCGAATTCATTCTCTCATGATAATATCGCATGGCATTTTATCCCGCCAAATTCACCCACGTTCGGGGGAATATGGGAGGCCGGCGTCAAAAGTATGAAACACCATTTGCGTCGTGTTGTCGGGTCTGCACACATCACATACGTGGATTTTTATACAGTGCTAGTCCAGATCGAGGCCATACTGAACTCGAGGCCTCTCTGTCCTCTTTCCTCCAATTCCCAAGACTGCAATCCTCTAACTCCAGCCCATTTCCTAATTGGAAAACCATTAACCTCAATACCTGACGAATCCTTTGTCGAAGTGGCAGAAAACCGATTGTCTCGCTTCGAACGCCTCCAGAAAATGGTACAACATATCTGGAGTAGATGGAACAAAGAGTACATTGCCGAACTCCAGGCCCGTACGAAGTGGCGTGTGACGCAACGTCAGCGTCTGCAACCCGGCGCACTTGTTGTCGTCAAGGACGACAATCTACCACCATTGAAATGGCAGCTTGCCCGCATTGTTGAGCTGCATCCAGGAGCTGATGAAGTTACACGGGTAGTGTCAGTTAAAACTCCACAAAGTGTTTTGAAGCGTGCTGTGACCAAAATTTGTGTGTTACCGATAGACGCGTGAGCTATACGTGCATTAATTTCGTTTTCTTTGAAAATTATTCAGTATTGTTCAGTTTTACTTTCAAGATTTATTGTTCTTATTGTTCTTATAACATGAGTTCATGTTTGATACTGTTAAAAGCATAGCTTTCAAGGCCGCCAGAACATGTTTGAGCAGAAAGTAGGTAGATGGCGTGCCCGCCCCAGCAAAAATGTGTGTCATAACTGTCATAAAAAAAGTGAGTAATAAAGCATTGACCAAGATGGCCGCAGCAAATCTTTTCCTTACCAATGCATCGACATACTTCGCGGTTTTAATCGAAAATCACAACATACTTATGTAATTAAATACCTACCTACAAAAGATTACCACAATAATTAATATAAATCAAGATAGTTCATAGAGTAAGGCAAAAAAATCACCTACTCACAGATATTTTTCTGATTCGTGAATTTTCTTGATGAAACTTTGAAGTTATTGTTTTAGCACCGTTTCAATAGGTAAATCGTGAATCAGTGAAAGCGGTGGGGCGGTGGCGCGAATCAAGCTATTCTTATTTCTTGTTTACGTACCTACATCAGATTTCTTTGAATTACCGAATAAAAGTATTCGCACTAAATTCTTGATAAAAGAAAAAAAAATGTTTCTTTTGTTGAAAATATTCTTGATATCAATGCAGGTCATTTCAGGGGGCTCCAAAGTCGGCGGGGGGACTCTTCGGGGGACATTTTTTCTAGGGGAGCAGCTACCTTTAAAAGAGGACTGTCCCCCTCAAAAGGGGACGAATGGTCACTTCAAGCATAGGTAATTTTTCACCGCAATTGTATTATTAATGGCGACCAAGGAAACTATTTTGCAGTAACAGGTAGGTACATCAACAATAATTTATTGAGCCAGGGCGACGTACCTACCTACCTATCAATATCTGATTCATTTTTATTTCGCAATTGCTGCGCTATTTCAATAATTGAATGCCTGCGCGCCCTCTTGATACGACGCGAAAGCGATTCATCATCCCACAAAATCTTGTTCGCCAGCAAAATGAAAATTTGATGGGACAACAACGGAGATGAAAACAATGGAAACATATCGAACAAATCGAATGATGGAGCTGTAAGTATTGCGTTTATGATTAATTTATGTAGGTAGAAGCTGCTAACGCGATTCATTTCCAATTAATCTCCATCCCCCTCCTCAAATTTAAACAGATAACAAGGTATGAATAATAATGGTGGGCCCTGGCGTTCGAAACAAGACGAAGACGCGAAGATATACGAAAAAAAGGCTATTTGTTTGTTTAGTGTGTGTTTAGTGCAGATAGATAGTGATAGGATAGGTAATTATACATTTTTGAAATCTTGCTTGTAATTTTTTATGAAGAGTGCAAGTTTCGATAATAACTGTGAAGTTTAAAGTAGCTCCGCACGTAAATAACTGATACATAGACTGTGGTGGTGAAGATTCAACAGGTAGGTAAGGTACCTACCTTTCCACCTACCCACCTATCTGATACAATTCGGAATTTGCCTACAACTATTTGACGAGAACTACTACGCTACTTATTTGTATACTGAAATACAAATTTAACCATGGGTCCATGGGTGCTAATAACCAAACAGTTGATGCACCCTTGGCAGAATCAAATAAGGAACATAGTTCTTCTTTCTATAGCTGATATACCTGTATTGGGAAGACCGGAGGATGCGCTTGACTAGTTTTAATAAGAAAAAAAATGAAAAAATGGTCCTATTCACCTCTTGGTAAAACATTATAGCCCCACGCTAGAAGTAACGTCACACCGAGCGTCACACCGAGCACGCGACTACTTAGAGGTTAATCGCATCAACGGTTCGGTAGCTGCCGTAGAAGACCATCCAGATCCTGTAAACCTGTATACAGGGTGTCTCAAAAAGTATCGCATTTCGAGTCCAGAGTGGTATAGGCGATTTAGATTTAAAAAAACGCCACTGGTGTAATTTGAGCTGAGCCACCTGAGCTCGGTACTTGATCGTAGATGATATTTTTGAGAGGAACACATACTCCGACGTCTAGTAGCCTAGGTGGGCACTAGTGGATACCTGCAATACCCACATCATTGACATGGAGATTTGTTAAGTAGAAATAATGTGAAAAGGGGTTTGCATTTGTGTCTCTTATTTCATGTTATGGTTAGCGTATTTAGCAGGCTTGTAGTAGATCTAGCTCCAGAGGTGCGCAGCTGAAAGACTAAGCCCCCAGCAATGCACTACATTGTGGGAAAAAAGACAACGTTCACGTCCCGAACACAAGGGTAGGCTACAGCGAGCTTATTAGAATGAAAAATGCGGATCTCCAGCTGAAGTCCAAGCAAAAAATCTTTAGAAAAAAGCGAGGAAAAAAGGTAGGTGGTGGTTGACTCTGCACGGCCAGCCCGAGGTGATTTTTTGGTGATGTTTCCCTCCGTGCGGATGTGACAGAGTCTGTTGCTCTTCCTTGGACGGAAGCTATGGATGATTTAGAGAAAGGTCTGCGACGACGTTGGTCATCAGCATGGGGCCCAATAAAGAGCCTACGGGGTCCCAAGGGTTCACAGGAACAAAAGTTTGCTTGTAGTGGACTGTACAAGACAGCAAAGTGACAAGCCACCAATTGACGTAACAGCCGCCGTTGCCTCTGCGGCAACTTGCACCTCTTCTGAAAATTGATTCTCTGAAACTTCCCCTACGAAACGGCCATTTTTCCCAATGAGGTCAATCGCCTATTCGCGATTTTAACTACCGATGGGGGCGCTGTAAACAAGATGGAGGATTGTAAGTTTTTCTGTCACCTGTCATCGTGCGTTGTATAACGGTTGTATTTGTAGTATTTGGGTTAATTCATTATTGATCGCTATTGACCAAAAGTTCATTTTCTTGAATAACTCGATCACCCATACGAGTATTTTGTCAATTCGCGCGATCGTCGATGGCTATCTGACAGAAGCGACAGAACAGAAATGACGTAAAAACTCACAAACTAGGTTCGCCATTTTAACCGACAGGGGTCATCTAGATTTTTGAAATCGCGAATACCCAGAAAACCCACTCAGGAGCACGAGAAAAATATTGAAAACATTATTGACGTTTATTTCTCAACGTATGGGAGGTCACAAGGCGGGACTGCGCCACCGTCTATTTTCATGATTTGAAGTGATTTTGAGGAACTGTCAGTGATAGACCAAACAGTAGAAATTATCAACCAGTGGGCGTGCAATGAATTTATCTGTTCAAGAGGAGCTTGTGGTGTGGTTAGTTAGCGCGTTCGACTGCCACTCCAGAGGTCGCGGGTTCGATCTCCGCCGGGGACGGATTTTCGGCCTCGAAAAACAAGCTCCTTGGTTTAGTTGGAATGCTTGCTAAATGCAAGACGCGCCGTGTGTCGCATAGCACGTAAAATACGAACGATGGTGCCGACCCCATGCGATGTTGGTGGTCGTTAAAAATCCCTACCCTGTGTTGGAACACACAGGGGTTCGGCAAAATTTCCGGTATAGTGGAGGAAAGCATTCACCGGCGTCGATGTTAGGCCTCGTTGCGGAAATAGGCCGACGTTGAATAAACGAATAAAAAAAAAAAAATTTATCTGTTCATGATACAGGGTGAGTCGTAAATTACAAAAATCTAGTTTTCTTCGATTATGTCAGTAAAATAGTCCATTGGCCCCTGAATAATTTAGAACAAGATATATGACCCTTCTTGTTTCCATAGAAAAAATTGTAGTTGCGTTTTTGAAGAAAAATGAATTTTCAATTATTAGTCTGCCACAAACAGTTCCCCAAAATCACGTTGACTCAAGGAAATAGAGAAGGGCGAAATTTTGATTTTTTAAAATATTTTCCTCGTGTTCTTGAGTAGATTCCATATATTTTTAGCTCTGGATTCGGAATGCGATACTTTTAACACACCTTGTATAGTGACTTTTCTGTTGTAGCTGATTATTAGTTCAACAAGGTTTTTCGAAAGAAGTATACCTTAGCATAAAAAAATTACGCAGATTCTCATTAAGAAGTTTCGACGCAGAGTAATAACTTAGATAACTAGAGGTAATTGCACTATTGCACCAGGCTCAAATTACATGATTGAAGTGAAGAAGCATCCTAAGGAGATTAGTCCAGTAATTTTTAAAGTTTACTACTCGGTTTACTAGGTAGAGGAAAAGGATGTGCCTTCATGAACGACGCGGCGTTTTAACAAAAAGCTAGCGAGAAAATGTAAAGATGTAGATAGAGTTTCAATCATTGGACCGACCGGCGGACCACCGCTATCGGAATCCATCAGACACGTGTTTCGACCTGCATGGGTTCCATCAGTGCCAGGGTATACGAAGTGAAAGTCCGATCGTTGGGATTCCCTATGTACACTGTTTGCAGAATACTTACAAGTGCGACTACCGTGCGGCGCCATCTATGAGCTACGCTCCGCAAGGCTTATATCGGAGATATAAGTATCACTTACATAGACTTTAACCGTAATAGTAAGAGCAACAGTAACCTCAAGGTGACCGGAATGTTGGTCAAATAACACAGTTTTCTGTCAGTTCCAGTAGCATTATCCTTCGAAAGAAACTTACCATTCAGGTCTTTTTTGAAAGCTACTGAAATTATGTTCGACTTAACGAGCTCAAATTTTGAATTTTTGGAAAAAATGAATTTTTGAAAATTAATCTTCAAAAATTCCAAATTTAAGCTCGTTAAGTTGAACACCATTTTTGAAGCTTTCAAAAGAGACTTCAATGATAATTTTCTTCCAGAGAATAAGGTGCCAGGAACTGACAGAAAACTGTGTTATTTGACCAATATTCAATATTCCGGCCACTTTATGTAGAAGTTTGGACCTAGACATTCCATCCGTGAGGCCGAGAACACAATGGAAGCATGTTGTCGGAACCAAGACCGGAAACCAGCAACCTGCTTTCGTTGCATTCTCAGCCTCACTGATAGAATGTACAGATCCAAACTTCTATACTAAGGTCAGCGTTGCTGTTACTATTACGGTTAAGATCTATGTAAGTGAGCCAATAGGCTGTCTGATTTCTGAATGATTCTAGAGGGCTGTGTTTCTGGTCGCCATCGGCCGATTGCGGCCTGTATCGCAGCCCTCTAGAATAATGTAGAAATCAGACAGCCTATACTGGCCGCGGAAGCTTTCCGAACTCGACACCCGACTACACCGACCACTGACCTCTCACGTTGTGAAGGAGTGTCCATCATCGGGTCTCATGCCCGAGATTTATGAACCAAAGGGGGATATGGGCCCTTCATGAAAACAGCGGCTATTCAATGCAAAAACTGGCGAAACAAATAAAAGTGAGGAATCCCAATCATTGGGCCGACCAGGCCGACACCATCGAAATTCACGTGTTCCGACCTGTTTGGGTCTCATCATATACATACAGAATCACGATGGTCAGATCGACCGGGCTTCCACCTCGAATGTATTGGCACTGATGAGGCTCAAACAGGTCGAAACACGTGTCTGCTGGATTTCGGTGGTGATGGCCTTGTCGGTCCGATTATTTATCAGGCAGATATTTTTCATGAGGGGATAAGAGTAAAATTTTGCGATGTCTTTGTCATGGCCAATGCTATTGTTACGTATTTCGCGTACGGGTTCGAATGTAATTGAGACGATCGTTTCAAAACACACTGTATATCACTGCGTACTACAATAAATACACGCCAACAATTATTTACTTAGGAATATCGCTGTGATTGTCGCTCGCTTTTAATCCGCTCGCTGTCTCTTCCAATTCAATACTGGTCGTGAGACGACAATTGATGCCGTATACAGGGTGTTTCAGTTTTAAACAGGGTGTTTCAGTTTTAATCGAGCAAACTTTGGAATAAAATTCTCCTCATCCTCCTGATTCAGAAAAATTTAACATACATGCCTTTCACTCGTTTCCTAAGAAAGATACAGGGTGTCAAAGTTATTTTTTTTCGGTTTTCAAAATTTTGGAACTTGAGAACCGTTCAACCATAGTAGCTGAAATTTAGCATAGACTGGTTTGTCGGAACCGTCTACCTACCTGCCAAATTTTGAAAGAATCCAACCAGTGGCGTAGAAGCTATGGGAGGTCATTATTTTGGAAGCATCTATTGAACCTTGATAAATAATGACCCCCTATAACTCCTACGCCACTGATTGGATTCTTTCAAAACTTGGCAGGTAGGTAGACGGTTCCGACAAACCAGTCTATGCTAAATTTCAGCTACTATGGTTGAACGGTCTCAAGTTACAAAATTTTGAAAACCGAAAAAAATTAGCTCTGACACCCTGTATCTTTCTTAGGAAACGAGTGAAAGGCATGTATGTTATATTTTTCTGAATCAGGAGGATGAGGAGAATTTTATCCCAAAGATTGCTCGATTAAAACTGAAACACCCTGTATAGATAGGTCCGACCAATTCATCTCGAATGTTTCGTGCATTCTCCAGCAGTTTCCATAGTGATCCGGTATATGGATTTCTTGACCACTCCTGAATAATCACACACCCTCCACGGTCGTGTTTCCCGCGTGCTCCGGAATGTCTGCACCTCCGCCAAAATGGACAGATGTACCTTGATCGAGCGTTGAAGGTTCCCAATGCCAAGCCACACTATTTCATGACTGAATTTTTTGGCGCAACCGTAGGTAGGAGCAACATCACGACGAGTTTTGGTAGTTGATAATAATAATCGTAATAATAGTGTACCTCTACATCTCACTGTGAAACTTGGACTACACAAGGTGAGAGGTTGGAGCTCCCGTTCTTTTCTTTGTGGTTTTGCTAGTTCCAAACATTTCATATTAATACAATTTCCACACCCCAAGTGCGATAGTTTTTTGTTTCCAATCAATGGTCTATTTTTGACCATCAGCAAATCATTAAATTTTCATCCAAACAGCTGTCACTCCCTCATTCATTTAGTCTGGGGATAGATAGAACCAGGTGAATTGAGCAACAATGTTTTTCTTATTGATTGTGCTCATCACTGCCTACACTGATTTTTTACGCGAACTACATAGGTTATCTGTCTGGCTATATTGAAAAAAAAACAAACGTAGACAGCTTTCCAAACAATGATGAAAAAATAGTAAGTTTTTCTACTCCATAAATTGGAGAGGTAGATAAAAAGCTATATTTTTCTATTATTCTACAATTCCAGCCCTTACCGTTATCAATATCATTATTATTGTTATTATGAATGGATTCATCAGTGAAATACCCCCCTATCAGTCAAAACCAATCAACTGAATGACAATCATAATTAGGTTGGTAAGTAGGTAGAAGGTACCCTACTTACACAGAGATACTTAAACATGGGGGAAAAAACTGGTATTTGGGGATTTTTCGGAACAACAGCATTCTTCAGAGGTCGAGGAAAAACAGCATTGTTGAGTTGAAGAATTGTAACAAAAAAAAATCGGTTGTGTCACTCCAAAATTTCCTCGACGAGTAGCAACGAACGGATGGATATTTTTGTATGAGACGTCCTTTAGAAGGAAGTTAGAATTTGAGAAAAAGATTCAAGAATTGAAAGAAATTTCCTTGATAAGGCTTTATTTTGAGCTTCATCATTTGAGTCCGGTCTCGATAAACCTGACCGGTTACTCATTTTCAAGGGGAATAATACTCTTGGAAAACTTTGACAATTTTGGAAGAAATTGCCGAAAAATGTTCAAGACCCAGTTACCTTTTGTTTAAAAAACTTGACGTAAATCTGTTCACAAGCTAAAATGTTAGGAACCTAATTGAGTAGAAAGAAAAGCGAGTGAGGCAGTCAGACGCATTGGTGCATGAATGAAGGTGAACGATATGAAGCTGGCACCACAGAAAGATTGAGAATAATTTGCAGGAAATTGAAATATTTTGAAATGTGAGTTTTCCGGGGAAAACCTCAAATCTTTTTCGAAATCATCTTATTGTGGAATTCGTTAATTGGGGCTTCACTTTGAGCTCTCACTCATGTCCGGTTTTGATAACCCAGGCCAGTTTTACATTTTCAACATGGGAATTCCCGGAAAATTGGAAAAAAAAACTTGGAAAATGCTCAAGAAGCAGTTACCTCTTGTTTTCAAAGAAATTGGTGAAGATCTGTTCACGGGATGAAAAGTTGGAAAATTCACAGATTTTCCAGAGATTGGAATCGTGGGTATACGATTTTGAAGACTGCCCCTCCAAAAATCAACTTAACCTTTTCCTAAGCTTAAAATAGATAAATTTCGTGAGGCTCACCGCATGTTGAAGTTTGCGCTGCAGTTGTTTCAAATTCACAGAATGTGCAAATTTAATTTGAAAAAAATTAGTTATAGTCGGAAAACCAAAGCCGTGTAGATTTCGAAAATGGGTCTACACAACGCTCCAGCCGATCTACTTTCGATATCAGTTGGAAATATTCGAAAAAAGTCGATACCCGAGTAGAAATAAATTTCTGAGTGGAGTCCTGCATCAAAAGCGAGCCGTCCTGATCAAAACACGGGTGAGAGGCCCTTTCGGGTGGCAACGGCTGGAAGAAATTTTGAAAATTCATAATGTCCGACTGGATGATGTCAGAAAAATGCAACTGCAGACTTCAGTTGTCTCTTTTGTTGTGTTACTTCCTGCCAAATTTGGTTTCAATCCATCGGATAGATTTTGAATAATTGAATGGTAAAGTTTTGAACTTTGACTTCTTAATTATTTGACAGATGATAGATAGACAACAATTTTCGTACAGTTTTTCATGGACTTCAAATGACATTTTGCAAGTCAAGTTCCTTGAGATATAATTCCTATCACTATCATTCTGGAGATATAATATGGTATGTCACTATCTTTTTTTTTATAGTGACATTTCCGTTTGACAGATTACAGCCAAAACTAGTGAGCTCGTCCGACAGCAAAACCATGTCTGCATATAGACTGTCTGATTTCTACATGATTCTAGTGGGCTGCGATTCAGGCCGCGATCGGCCGATGGCGACCAGAAACGCATCCCACTAGAATCATGTAGAAATCAGACAGCCTATACCAAATTTCAAGTTGATCGGATCAACGTTGCGGCTGTAACCGTAGCAAATTACAGACGGACACACAGACACACACAGCACACTGACAGACATCACTCCAAAAATGTTTTTAATCATCTTGAGGGACCTCAAAATGGATATACCCGCCTTCATCTCAATTTTGTTTTTTCAGCGCGTTAACAATACTTCCTCTCCTCGTTGGGTGGTGGATCGGGGGAGTAAAAAGTAACAAACGACCATTACGTCAGCTTATTTTCGAAAACATGTAGAACAAATAAAGAGTCCATGGCACTTAACCGACGTCCTTGTAAACACTTATTTCACAACCACGAAACAAACAGTGTTGCCTCCTACTTATGATGATTGGTCTTGACCAAGGGGGAAATCACGATCACACTTATAGTTTCTTTGCAGTTGAATTGTTTATGTCGTACTATTTTACTATGCGGTGCCCATCTCAAGCCACTCACAAAATTGCGCAATAACATTGTTTTGTTGGTGTCATAAGTCACTGTACGTACCCAATCTAATTTTCCACTGAAGTGATGTAGGCAACCAACAATACAACAATATCCAGAAACTGAACTTGTTTCTATTTGAACGTGTTGTTCCTTCTTTATTTTTTTTGCAAAAATTTATGGATAATCCGCGAATTTTATTTCAGATTATCATTCCACACGCCATTCTGAGTGATTTGTCTATTTTTTCGTTTCGATTTGCTTGTGTCGCTTGGACCCCAAATAAAAATTCGCACATTTACTTGTTGTTAGGAACGTTACAGCCTCTGAACTAAGATCAATACTAACACTGAGACTATGTGAATTGTTGCGTGGAATTCGGGTATACATTTCGACTGATTTTTCACTACATTTTTGCAGAAGCTGTATCTTAGAAACCTTTAACTTGCTTGATGGTCCTAGTCTATTGGAAATTCATTAACTACAATCATCTTATTGGTGTTCTTGTTATAAAGGTGACAGTTTATAAGTTATTCAGAGAGAACAGGAAATTCTTGAGTATGACGCTCTTTGATTGGCCCTGAAAAGATTCGAAGTCTTGGAATTTTTGAGAATTCGAGTATGTTATCCAACACTGAATTCATGAACATTCGATTTGCCAAATTTCGTCAACTTATACGAATTTATTTCGGGTTTTTCCCGATTCAAAATTTCCATTTCTCATATCCACAGAAGAAGTGAAATGATGTTGATCTACAGTGAATTCCGCATCGATCTACCAAATTTTGTCAACTTCCGAATTTAACCGAAAATAGGTTGTCAGTTGTCAGTTGACATGCATCCCGCACTGGATGAACAAAAGGACCAGTAGCTGTAAAAGGACCTATGACGGCATTAACAAAGCTTACCGAGGTCGTTTGGACCCTGTAGCGTCTCCTCCTCTTCCTCTACGTTCCTCGGAACTGTGATCGTCTGGTGTGGCAGATCCGCAGCCACTGATGTTATAATATATCGCAGGACCAATAAACCGGCTATCCTTGTCAGCCACCCCATCGTCGATGTATCTGCTTCGATCAACTGGAACACAAAACGCCAACACGAAATTTTATAAGAGGGAAGAAAAGAAAATTTTCATCAAATTAGGTAGGTACCGTACGGCACCGCAGTAACCCGCACCGAATATCCGACTAAACATCGACTACAGCACACCACGCACTCCGTATCATATCGATATTGTACGTTTTGCAGATAATGCGTGGTGAAATGAGAGTGTTTCCTCAGCTGAATGAAAGGGTAAGTGCCTGAATTATTACTGGAGCCTTCAATAAATAAGAAGCGTGTATACCAGAGCGCCCGAATAATGCCAATCGAACGTGATTTGTTTCGTTATATGTTTCACGTATGTCCCTATAATATGTGTGGGGGTAAACTTATGCGGTAAAGGTAAAAGTTATTCCGTCGCAGCTCGATAAGTGGAGATACTTACACCTGATAAAAGTGATAGATACACCTCTGCAATGTTAGAATATTTTTGATATGAAAAACCTAATCAATTTAAATAGGTGGTAGAGCAAGTAGGTTCATGAGCACTCCCCTTGAATTATTATTATTACGACGACAGCTCGGGGGAGGTCCACACGTTGTTTGTGGGGTGGTCTTTGGTTATGACAAGACAGGTTGACAGGTTTGAGCTTTGTATAAAAAAGCTTCAAATAGGTATTCATTCACAAGAAAATATCAATGTTATATAATGAAATTATTATCTTTACCCAAGTCTTTGCCTTATTATTGCTTTATTTACCTACTATCTTCCGCGAGAGCCCTTGAGAAGGAAATTTGATGTGCTTATCGCCCTTTGTGACGCATTCGGGTTAGTAGGTGAGTTTAGGTAGGTACAACCATGTACAACTGACAATTCAGATTTCAAAATATATACATACCTATAAATAATATGCCTCTATTTTGCTTTTCAAAAAGATACAGGGTGTTGAAGTTTACAAAAATGATGCTCAAGACCTCGCTCAAGACTAATGATAAATAATCATTTGAGAATATTTTCCAGCAAAACGTTTGGATTAAAAAAAAATTCGCATGCGTACAGGGTGATCACGCGGGACGGGACTACCCCAACTGAACGCTTCCCTTTTGAGATATTTTTCAAAATAAAAAAACTAATTCTTGATAATTGTTTTTTCCTGTATTTTTCGAATATATTTACCATGATTTTCTATATCTCGTAATATACAGGATGTTGAAGAAAAAAGGTAAATTTTTGCGACACTCTGTATTTACTTATTGTGATCTAGACAGTTTGCTTTGCTGACTACAAAATTGTATGGCATTTGTCGATTTTTTCTCGAATAACTTGTCAAAAAAATCATGAAAATCTGAATATTGTGGATATTATTCCAATAAGATGGCTGTGATTACAGCACTAAATACCCAAAAAACACTAAAACTAATTTTTAGGTTACAGATTAACGAAACATTGGATAATAACCCATCCTTTTCTATGAGGACGTCATTTCCTAGTGTTTGTCTTCTGTCGTGACCCTCGTAGAAACCTGTCTGTCGGAAAAAGTGAAGAAACAATTGACAACATAATGTATATTCTGAAATCCCAATTTTCGAAAAACTCGGTAACTATTATTTAAAAAAAAAAAATTATTCGAAAAAACACTCACATATATATTGTCTTGCCAGTTTCCGAATGAGAAGCTGTAATTTTTTTCTTTTTTTTTTTCGGCCGACAGGTTTAGTCGAGGGTCACGACAGAAGAGTCTATCTGTGTCTCTTTCGCACTGCCGATGCCGGTAGTCCTCAGTCTGTCCTTGTGATGGAAATGGCAGCCTTAATTAAGGCACATTTTATGAAGTCTCTCGATTTTAATTGGCAGCCCACTATAATCCATTCCAAGCTTAAAAAAAAACACAGCTGGCCATGGAAAATTCGAGTTCTGTTGGTGTCCCTGATTTTTGATATTTAATGTCATCTTGATACAAGGGAGGTTACGTTCAAATTTGTGTCCGTTTGACATGAAACCTTGACCTGAACTACGCTGTGTTGTCAGATTGTCATTCAGGGGACTGTGTCGTCGGCAGGTCACAGGTTTGTCCACTGATCTCAGCCGCTTTCTTTCGGCCAGGACCACAGTTCATGATCCTGGAAGAGAGGGTGAATTAACGTACCTAGGTTCTCACAGGGCGCGACGAGCTCAGGTCACGAGGTCACTTGGCGACTGAATCACACTACGGCGGTAGAACTGGGTTCGCCTCGATCACTTTTTAAACTGTATATTCTTACTGTTGCACTTCTCAATACTTTCACAATTGAAATAACGTGAATAACGGCGTTTTGAAGACGGAAACTAATGAAAATATTGTGTCAGTGTCAAAATCTGACCTAACAATTGAATTAAAACGGCAATCCAGCAGAGCAAACATCACTCTGACAAATTTGATTAAATCATCTTGACTTTTCCAATCCATCGACGTATCAGATTGTCCAACTTGAAGAAAAAATATCATAGGCAACTGTGGTTTTTTAAAGCTTGGAATGGATAATAGTAGCGTGGTCACATATGAATCAACCCATCAAAAGTATGTCACTGTCAATAATTTTTGATGATCTTTTGTTATCGAATTTCTTGTTCAATTTATGCTGAGATTTGTTATTGCAGATCACCGTTCTTATAATCAACTATGAAGGATTTTTTTTTCAGAAAACGTCAAATTGAAATTGGAAATAGATCACTTGAACATTCAATCAAACATTCAAACATTTAATCACTAATTTTTCAATTGGAAAACTCAAAGCCAAAAAATACACTTAGAGTTCGTACGCGGATGATTCATCACGCCTCGGAAAACTAAGAAACAAGAGTTTAAATGGATTAACTGATTGAAGGGGGACCTAAATATGACCATTCTCCAGAACAATCGATAATCGAAAAGCTTTAAAAAGTTCTTGAATAAAGAATATCAAAATGATACTGGAATGATATTTCGAGACTTGAATATAACTATTGTGTTTTTCTTAATAATGGGGAAGGGTTGGCCCTTCAACTGCCGAGGTGCTCAGCGTTTTTCCCAGTAAAGAAAAAAATAATTATGTTGTTAGTTGTTGTTCAATTGAATATGTTCCTAAACGAGATATACAGGGTGTCCCACGAAGTAACCGATATGGCTTGAGGGTATATGTACTTTTTCAAGGCAAATTAGAATCCGCATTCGAAATTTTTCTGACGTCTTCCATTTCCGATATACAGGGTGATTTATGTGTTCAACCGAAAAGTTTGATTGGCCATATCTCAGGGATAGATCAATAGAATTGATTGAAATTCTGCAGGTATATTCCAAAAGCAAGGGCCTTTGTAGCGCCTTATTCATTTATGAAATAAATACAGGACCGTACCCAAAATTTTGTTTTTCTAGTTTCTGTTGAAAAAGTCACCCTGTGTAGATTTTTTTTCAAAATCTGATTCTCGGAGACTACATAAAGAATGCTACAAAATGCAGTTCCTAAATTGTTTGGCACTAATTTAGCTGATTCGAAAAAAAATTATGACCAGAAACATCAGTGCCTTAACTAGGCTTGTTGGCGCTTGTGGCAATGTAGCAATTGTGCGCCCCAAGGAAGTAAACATTCCAGGGGGGGGCTTGCCAGAGCAGGCGAAAATTTTCCCAGATATAATAATAATGCTGATAATAATCTCAAATAAGGGCTGGAAGCTTCCATTTCCTCCCCCTCCGAATTTTTGGTCACCATGGGAACACAATTATCTATAAAGAGAATTTTCAAAATTGTCAATAAGATGATTATCATATTTTAGAAGGATGATGAATGTTATTCTAACTCACATTGGATCACAATGTTAGGCATCATCATCATCATATCATGAAAGAATCGTGAGTACCTACAGGGTGTTTACGAGAGACGGATATCCCCCATAAACAACTTCCTCTTCACGATAATTTTTAGAATGATGGATCCATTTCAGAAATCAGATGTCCCAGATATTTTATAAGTCATTATCGTCATTATATCAGTCATATTAGACTTGTATCATTCCATGTCATTTGAAAGTGAAACAAAATATCCTGGACACATCTGAATGCTGAAATGAATCCCTTATTCTAGAAAAAGGGGTCTTTTGAGATTCCACTGTGAATTTGAAGTCTTTTCTTCAGAAAAATCTAGGAGTGTAATGCATAGGTCATTGACGGACCTAGTTGACGTTTGGACGGCCAAACACTTTTCACTCTTTTCACTTGTCATTCATCACAGCGCACCAGCGTCTTGTCACTTCAGCTTTTCGGCATTCTTGTTATTATATATATTGAAGCGTTTGTTCACTTTTTCTCTTTCGTCTAAATTCGAAAACGTTAACTGAGTTGAGAACTTTCAAAAAGCGTCATAAACATGGAAGTTTCGAGAGCATGACGCGCAATGGCTGCCAACCTGACAGGTTCTGCACACCGGATCTGATGACGGATAGACGGTCAAGCAGGGCAGCAAACAAGACCCGTGACAAAATTCGTCGACGACGTATACAGGCTGTTCCGTGATCTATGTGACAAACTTCAACACTGGATAGAGGACTTCAAGGTGAGTTGAGACCAACAGGAGAAAATTTTTTTTTGACCATTGGTTACGAAGATACAGGGTGCTTTGTACTTATAGTCACAATTTTCAAAGTGCAATATTTCTGCAACGATTTCGTATGATCGATTGAAATTTTCATGTAACATTCCCTCACTGATACTTCATAAAAAGCCATAGCAAGTGGGGAAAAATTTCAGGACCGGACTAAAAAAAATTCATTCAAGTTTTCGTGTCCAAAAGTACCTTTTTTGAGCGAAATTAAAAAAAATAGTTAGCATATTCATAAAGCTGAGGAAAAATTCTACACAAATGGCTTTCCAATTCTGACGGCACACTCGAGGTTTTTGGGCAAAAAAATATGGGAAACAGCTTATGCACTGGAGGTAAAACTTTTACCGGGCATAAAAATCGAAGTAAATAGTTCGATATGATCCACATTAATACTCTAATTCTATCATTTTTGTGGACTGCTGTACATGTAGCTCATCTTGAATGACGTAGGAAAAATTTTGAGTCGGAATCCGTGAAATTTTGATTTTCTTGTTTCCTTTACACTGAAAACAATTATTTCTTGAACTTGGAGAAAAATTATTGTCGGATTAGGAGAATTATGAAAAAATACTAAAAGAATCGTCAGTGTATTCCTTCGGCGCCATTTCACACTTCATAAAAAATCAGAATTAAGGTAGTAGGAAGTGTTGAAAAAATGGACTGAAAAGTTGATGAAATATGATAACATTTTATTGAATTATTAAAACGCTTTACATTAACTATTCTTATGAATAGGCCCATTGGTCACTGCTTATCTCAATTTGGATTGGGAAGTAATCTTGTAGCGGGAAAAGTTAATTAAAATAAAAAATAAAACAGTCTAATAAAACAGTCTGAGTAAAAATTCAAATTGGATAATATGGAAGCAAAAACGTGCGTAGGTATCTTTAATTATCTGCCGGTGGATTGTAATTGATTGAAAAAACATTTTTTTTTCCAAAAACGCAGAACAAAAAAAAAAGACTACTGAAACGCACCGCTTGTACGGGTCGAAAACACGCGGAGGAAAAATCAATAAGTCTATTGAGAATTGAGCGTGCGATGCAAGTTCACCACATGGGTCAAAGATGTCGCTAGCCGTGTAATGTCCACGCAGAAAGTTCGAGACCTGGTATAGAACAATTTAGCTATAACTCGTTGGTCACTCTCAACTACACACCGAAGACGAACCGATGTCCGTGTGCTCCGCCGCATCTCGAAAATACGTGGCCTCCTCGTGTGCCATGACCGCATATCGGCGTTCCCAAATTAAATGCGCGACAATATTTCCGACGTCTAATTACCAATACGCTCATCGCCACACGCGCCCGTGGCACAGTCCAGCCCGCCATCGAAGAGATTGCCATCCGCGCCGTGGTAGGATTAGATGTGATTTGCCCCGTCTACATCAAGCTCTTCATCATCGGAGTTGCAGTCGTCGCACCACTCGCGCTTGATTGTTCATCCCCTATTTCTAAATACCGGAATTGCACATTTGCTCGCGTTCGCGTGAAAATTAGTATCAAGCTTGTTGGATTTTGCACCGGTGCGCACCTCATTTCTCCTCCGGGATAAAATTGCGTTGTACTGTGGGAGACGTCTTTTACCAGGGAGTTTTTAAGCTAAAGCAAGAGCCTTTGGACCGTGTGGGTATCGCGAGTAACCGAGGTAAACCTGAGTGCGTCATTTGCCTTCGAAGAGATTGTATAATTTCATATCCATGGGGTTGTAACCCTTCACACAGAACGCTGCCTATTGGAAGAGGAACCTGCATCGAACACTCGTATCTATCTCTGATAACAAGCTCCGCGGCGACGTGTCCTGATCTACCTTCGGGCTGTGTCTTGATCTTCCGGTGTCATGTGTCCTGATCTGACGCGGGCTGTGTCTTGATCTTCCGGTGTCATGTGTCCTGATCGACTTTCGAGTCGTGTCTTGATCTTCCACCGGACGTGTCCTGATCTGCCGCGGGCTGTGTCTTGATCTTCCGCCGGACGTGTCCTGATCAGTTTCGGGGTCGTGTCTTGATCTTCTTCAGCTGGGCTGAGCTTCAGTGCTGGATGCCGGTGCTCGCAGAACGGTACCTCGCGGTGGAAAAGGAGCGATCTTGTGGGGTGGGGCAGACGACCTACGATTGAGATTTGCAATGTCCTAGAAAGCCACGATCGACACGGGGTAGACTTCAACTTCTCAGTGGGTGGTACCTGCAGTCCAGGGGTTGGGGTTGGAACTTCGACAGAGCTTTGAACGACATTTCTGAATACGCGCTGCTGAATTTAGGGAATCGCGAAACGAGGGACTGGAAAGAACTAAAATCGCGTTTGTTGAAACCAGGGTTCGGACCCTGTCCTAGAGTAGCAATTGTTAATAATAATCGGTTTAGGACAACGACCCCCCCCCCCTCCGTGAAACTAATATGACTTTGTTTTAGCGTGCAACTGCAGTTATTTAGATTTCCATTCTGGTTGGGTCATTAAGAACAAGAGAATTATTATAAATGACGAATGTTATGGAGAGGAGTTTCACCTAGAGTGACGTCCGGTTTGTTCATCGCGTGACTAATGAATTTGTTGCAGGATGCACCTGGAGTGATAGAGATTGTGTAATCGGGAAATGGAAAATCGATTAGAAACTGTTCGTATAATTACTTGGATATTCGACGACGCGACGCTTCGATAAATTTGTACTTAAAATGAATTGTTACGGCTCAATAGTTGGTTAGCAATCTGATATTTATTTATAGGGAATAATAGTTGTTTCGAAGCCTTCTTGCGTTAGTTCGTCGGCGAGCACCTTTGTAGGTTTTTAGCAACAATGGAGCTCACTTCACACAAAACAAAACGGGGTTCAATCCAAAGGGTCTTCACGTGGGAGAGTTTGTACCTTGACTTGAGTAATTGTTCGCGTACACCATTGGTTCCGAAGTTTTTGGAAGGGTGAAATTGGGCTTTACATTTCCGGCTATAGACACTCGCGGTCGTGAAATCCTTCTAAGCTTCAAGGGCAATTCAAGGTGAAAATAGGTCCAGTTCTCCACAAAGGCACCGGGCCATATCCAATCCCTTCCAAAACGGGCAAAAGATTACCATAGCCTAAAAAGAGTCATGCAAAAAGAATAGTCCAGAGAATAAGAGACGCAGCCTTTGAAAAGAGATTCATAATAGGAGGAGCCCCGCACACACCGGCCCACGAACTTAGATTGTAGGGAACAGGGGACAACAGAAAAGAGAGGGGGGAGTTCCCATCGCTCGCAAAAGTCACTCAAACCCTTCTTCGGTGTCTAGACGCTGGGCCTAACCCTAACATAACCTATAACTCCGAACCACGCAACCCAAACAAAGTTTAAATGTTGGTCAAGGTGTAGAATCAGGTGCTCATCGGGGTATTGATGTGTGATGGCTTTGAAATAATTATTAGAGGAAAGTCATCTTTTAGGGAACACTTAGAAAACTTAGCTATCTTAGTTACCAGCGTTGAGGTACGGTCAGGATAGGAACGAGCCTATTCAAACACTTTGACATGTAAATAGAAGACAATATAACGATTTTATGTTACAACTAATTTCTGTGTCTTACTGCGTTCAAACTAGAGGTTAATTCGATCTCAACACGCCCAGGATCTCTATCCTCGAACCACAAGAAGGATGCACAACAGGATGGTGTCCTGATACTAGACGATCACCGGCCAAAGCAGTCCCAAGAGCGGGAAAAGTGATTTAACTCAAATAAGTTGAATTATTTGGAGTATGTTGGGTCGCCTATCCATACAGGCGCAGAAGCTAAAGAGTTAGAGGGGTTTCACTACTTAAAAAAAACACTTCATCTTTGTGAAAATTTTGACTACGCCATTGTGCAACAAACTTTAAATGCCTTTTCTCACATGTGGTGTAGAATGGTGGAGGATTCCTTAATAGGACCACCTTTATTTTGAGGCTGACTAATTGGAAAATGTATCTCGATTTTCTCTAGAACGTTAATTAAGTGCAATCTACTCTGAAATTGATGACCTCCATCATGATAGCCACCTTGCTCAGACTTCCCGAACTGAGAATCGAAGACTATTACGCATTGACAGATAATACCCAATCATCATCATGGATTATTCAACAATGAATAAAATGAAGTTCTTCAAGAATAACAAATTATTGCTGATTTCTTATTTGTAAATTATCTCAAACCTCAGAAACTCATGCGCAAATGTTATGAATCAGTTAAAAAGTATCTTAGTGACAAAAATTTAGATAAAATAATACAAAAACTCTAGCTAATAGCTTGATCAAGGAGCAAAAACAATTGATTGGCATTTCTATTAGTACAACCCTGCTTCTTCTTAATAGGTAATGCTTTTCGCTAGGCGCTATATTGTCTAAGTAGAAGATTTGATGGAACTGGAGTATTTATGTAGATCACATCAAACTTATTTAATTTTTATGCCCGGTAAAAGTTTTACCTCTAGTGCATGAGCTGTTTTCAAATTTTTTTGCCCGAAAACCTCAAGTGTGCCGTCAGACCTGAAGAATCATTTGTGTTGAGTTTTTTCTCAGATTTATGAATATGGTAACTATTTTTTTGAATTTCGCTCAAAATGGTAATTTTGGACACGAAAGCCTAATTAATTTTTTTTTAGTCTGGTTCTGGAATTTTTTTCTACTTGTTATGGCTTTTTATGAAGTATCAGTGAGGGAATGTAACATGGAAATTTTAATCGATTATACGAAACCGTTCCAGAAATATTGCACTTTGAAAATTGTGACTAAAAGTACAAAACACCCTGTATCTTCGTAACTAATGGTAAAAAAAAAAATTTTCTTGTTGGTCTCAACTCACCTTGGAGTCCTTTATCAAGTGTTGAAGTTTGTCACATAGATCACGGAACCGGAACACCCTAGGTCTCAGAGATAATTATTCTTCCATATCTGAATCAAGTTGAACGCAACTAAAATGTAGGTATCTACTCACAGCAATGGAAATAATCAATTTGAGATAAGATTTATAGTACTGGTATAGCTATAGCGTCAGACCAAGTGACGCTTCGGTCGCTTATTTAAATAACCACAGGGCCCCATAGAGTGTTGAAATGACCACGTATAGCCCTATTTAAGAAACAAAGGAAAGGCATACATAGTACTATTAGAATGTCCACCATAGAGTCTCTAGGTCATACGTCATACTGCAGCTTTCCTGTCATTCACTTTTCTATGGGGAGTCAGCGTTACGAGGGATATTCAGTGTACACTGTACAGGGACAAATGGGCAAAGTAGAATATCTTGAAATCGCCTATAGGTACCAGTATACAGGGTGTTGCATGAGGAAACCGACATAGCTTGAGGGTAGGTCCAGTTTTTCTAGGGGAACTAGGATCTCGCTTTGAAATTTTTCTGTCGCTTTTCGTTTTGATGTTACAGGGTGAATCATGTATTTTGTCGAAGTTTCTGATGAGCTATATCTTCCGAATGACTTATTGGATTGGACTGAAATTTGATAGGTATGATCTTCTAATGATAGCCAATACATTGCATCATGAAATTGTCCACAAGTTCCAGGGCCGGACTGATTTTTTTTATTTTCAAAGTTTTTGTTAGAAAAGTCATATTTTTCAATGTTTTTTTGCAAAACCAGTATCAGATTCAGAAACCTCAGAAAAAATGCTACAAGAAACATCCTTCAATTTCTTCGGCACACCCAAAGTCTTCCCAGAAAAAAATATCTTTTGAGATTAGGGTCGGCTGCGATCTAGTGAAAATCAGTCTAGCACACATTCTTTCACGGATCTTTGAGATGTTCATCCTCTAATTCAATGCTGTCACGGTTTTTTTCACTTTCCCGCATTAGTATCACTTGGTACGGCAAAAAAGACAAAAGTCCAGGACCGAAATCAAGTCTAGTGAACATTATTTCTAAAAATCCGATTTTTCAGTATTTAGTTGGAAAATTACAGCACAAAGTTATGGTGAAGTGGCTGAAAAATGCTCTTTTGTCTGCATTTGGAACTTTAGGTCACTTTAGAAACCAGCTAAACAAATTTTCCCTTTTGTTGATTTCAAGAATACAAAAAATTATTTCCGAAACTTTTCGCGAACAAAATAAAAAGAAGCAAGAATGATAATTATTCAGAAACGTAATTTTAATGTGTAGAAAACGAACAATATCAATGTTTGTATGTTATGTTTATGTTAATGTTTATCAAATTTCGGAAATAATTTTTTGTATTCTTGAAATCAACAAAAGAAGAAATTCGTTTAGCTGGTTTCTAAAGTGACCCAAAGTTCCAAATGCAGACAAGAGAGAAATTATTTCCGAAATTTGATAAACATTAACATAAACATAACATACAAACATTGATATTGCTCGTTTTCTACAAATTAAAATTACGTTTCTGAATAATTATCATTCTTGCTTCTTTTTATTTTGTTCGCGAAAAGTTTCGGAAATAATTTTTTGTATTCTTGAAATCAACAAAAGGAGAAATTTGTTTAGCTGGTTTCTAAAGTGACTTAAAGTTCCAAATGCAGAAAAAAGAGCATTTTGTAGCCACTTCACCATAACTTTGTGCTGTAATTTTCCAACTAAATACTGAAAAATCGGATTTTCAGAAATAATGTTCACTAGACTTGATTCCGGTCCTGGACTTTTGTCTTTTTTGCCGTATCAAGTGATACTAATGTGGGAAAGTGAAAAAACCGTGACAGCATTAAATTAGAGGCTGAACATCTCAAAGATCCGTGAAAGAATGCGTGCTAGACCGATTTTCACTAGATCGCAGCCGACCCTAATCTCAAAAGATATTTTTTTCTGGGAAGACTTTGGGTGTGCTGAAGAAATTGAAAGATGTTCCTTGTAGCATTTTTTCTGGTATTTCTGAATCTGATACTGGTTTTGCCAAAAAACATCGAAAAATATGACTTTTCTATCAAAAACTTTGAAAATAAAAAAAAACAGTCCCGCCCTGAAACTTCTGAACAACTTCATGATGAAATGTATTAGCTACCATTAGAAGATCATACCTATCAAATTTCAGTCCAATCCAATAAGCCATTCGGAAGATATAGCTCATCAAAAACTTCAACAAAATACACGATTCACCCTGTAACATCAAAACGAAAAGCGATAGAAAAATTTCAAAGCAAGATCCTAGTTCCCCTAGAAAAACTGGACCTACCCTTAAGCTATGTCGGTTTCCTCATGCAACACCCTGTAGAGAGCTCTTTCCCCGATAAACCCGAGAATAAACCCCTTAGTCTTAGATACACCATAGGCACCGCTAAGGCATCCTGCCTGTTTGGATGAGTATTCAGTCGCACATTGACATTTACAACTCATGAGTATGTAGGTAAGATGTCTTGTTTTTACACGACCAACAACTTTTGTCGAAGTCACTGTTACAAGTCGCAGGTCACAGTCACGTAATTTTTCCTATAGAGCAGGGAATTACGATTTTACTTGACTTTTATCGATAGGTCACGAATACTATACGTGACCACGTTATTCTACTGCCATTGCCATAAATGTTTCACCTGGATCACCTAAGGCTTGAGTAGACATCTACCCATGTTGACGTTGTGTAAGTATAATGTAGGTATAGCAGTTGGGAGAAGTTCCAGTTCGACTCTAAATTGATCTAATTACGAGTTAATTTCATTTAGGCTATAACTAAATAAATGTCCAGCGTGAATTAGGTATTATAATATAGGGTTGATGATGACGCCATTGGACCCTTCAGTGATTATGAAATTAAGTTACAAAGATAACCTCTCTGATGTTGTAGTAGAGCTTTCAGAATTTTGCTTGCGAGAGGAAGACAGGATGAATCTCGGGATGGATAATGGTCCAAACAAGTGTTCTTATGATTTCCGGAAGCAGGTACAAAGCAATTGAGCATACATAAATTATAAACTACCGAAACCACTCCAAAACGTTCATTTCAATTTTGAATATTATTGAACTGGATATGAGGATATGAAATAAAGTCCTCAAGCCAATTCCTATCTTACGCAATTGAATTTGAAAATGGATAAGTTTTAACAAAAGCACAGCACCATTATTATTGTCGATATAGACGCCCACGTTGTCTCGGTGTGAATTTTAATTAAATGCTATAAGAGTGAGCCACTTTTGTTTTCCGTTTTGCTATTTCCTTACTCGCAACGTTTCTAGTTTAATTTCGCGCGGACTTGAAATGTGGCATCCCGACTGGCGAGTCCACTTGTTGCAATATCGCATTCCATGCGGAGGGAAAACGTTTAGTGCAAGACAATTCTCGAGATCCCGAGTCCTCTTGCGAACACAATAACGCAAGAGGAGAACAAACTTTTTAATAAACTTGAACAATATATCCAGTTATGTTGAGGTTAATTAGTTTTAATTAGTCCGTCTCCCTGCGTTTGTAGGAGGACAACTTAAATGAGTTTTTCTCGCCGTAATTTACCGGCAGAAATTATTCAACTTCCGACGTGGCAATAATCACAAAATGGGTATTCGCGTCGTAGCTGATGGCGAAAAAGACGTAGAAACCGTACCGATCATAACGTCAACTGAAGCTCCTTCCAAATACGTCTACAGAACGAGCTTATCGACGGTCTGTGAGTCCAAGCTGTCCATCGTTTGTGGCAAAAAATGATTTCGTTCCGAAATAGAATTGAATTTTGACGTGGTGTCTGAACCAAGCTTCAATAAAATTGAACCGCCAATGTGAAAGATACTGTACACTGTAATCCTGTAGAGTGAAAACTTCATGGCTGTAGATAAAATAGTATACAAACCACGATGGTAAGCTTCATTACAGGCTTGGACCTTATCTCACCTTGGCACTTCGTGCCTCGGTTGTGTATCTTGGCCCTCGCCTGTATACGACGTTTTCCGCTTTCCACCTCAATAGGTAATATGCTAGTAGATACAGAGCGCAGGTATTAAAAAAATGACGTTTATTGTTTGAGAATAATATATTATGTTAATGATGCACCTAATAATTTTCAATGAAAAACTTGGTAAATATGAAATCATTTTGATAAAATAGCATTGCGGATAATTCCTGACACATTCTATTGCTTGCTTTGTGCTGAGACACAAAAGAAAGGCAAAGAAAATTTATCATTGGGAGAGGTGCTTTTGCACTTCGTAAGGACATTAAGTGCACCAGACAAGGCACGGGAGAGATCCTTTTAATACCGTTAATCATTTTATACTCCCGTGAATTAGACGTTTGATGAAATTATAGTCTAATTTCCAAATCCAAAAATACTTTGAGATATGATTACCTACCTATTTTAAAACTTTCCTGTGGGAGTTTTGTGAAAAGGGCAAATCAAAACCCACCTGATGAAATGAGCCGTGAAATTCGTCGATTTTCAGATATTCCGTGCATCATTTCATGCATTGACAGCTTAAGCGGTTTCACTCCGAAAGCTTTCATAACTATGGAAAGATGCAAATCCTGTGTAAACAGTAAGTATCGCGTCAATTCTTGCGAAGAATGCATTTTGATACATAAAATATACTTATACCACCTAACCATCTATCTACATCTAAACTGCTGGACAACGAAGTTGTCGGTATCGGAAAAAATTGGAGGTCAATATCTTGATTGCCGATTGCGATTTTCTTTTTGTTTGTTGCGTTAACTAGCTTAATGTTTCCGTAACCCATCCTATAATGGAGAAACTTCATGTAAATTTTCTACAGGGTGATACGTAAATTGGTGCAAAATTGCAACGACTTCATCGTATCCCCATTTTTCAAAAATATATTTTTTCAATTTTCTAATACAAAAATTATGAAGTCTTATCTCGGAACAGTTTTGGAATTTTCCGGATTGGAAGTCTAACATTAAAAATATAAATTTTCATGTTGAATGTTGCAGATTTTCGAAACTCAGGCACAAAAAGTATAACGTCCAGGGGGGCTCTACTTCACTCGGACACTGAAGTTCTACATCGTTACCATGTTCAGGGGCTTAACTCTCCAAATAGAACATGTTCCATATCTGAAATTCTGACGAAATCCAACATACGAAAAGCAGGCAGGGACAACCCACTTGAAAAAGTGCCCCCTGCTTGGCCCCACACCAATTATTCAGGTTGTGTTGAGAGTGAAATTGTCCTGGACTGTTGTACGAACAATCTTGCTCGATGTCAACATCCATTCATCAAAAGTGACTTAATCTCGCGTGCCAACAAGGCAAATCTGTAACATTCAAAATAAAAATTTATATCTTCGATGTTAGACTTCTGGATAATTCCAAAACATTTTCTAGGTAATACACCCCACTTCATGATTGTATTAGATTACATGAAATTTTTTTCCGACAAATGGGGGTATGATGAAGTTGGTACAATTTTGCAGCATTTTACGTATCACCCTGTAGAAATTTCGCATGAAGTTTCTCAACATTCACTTTTACAGGATAGGTCACGGAAGCATTAGGCTAATCAACAAAACGGAAATCGCATCCGGCAATCGGAAGTTATTGGTATTCAAAGTTGAACCATTTTTCCGATATCGACAACTTCGTTGTCCAGCAGTTTACATGAAATAAATATGAATATATATATACATGACAACGAAATAACGAAAATAATTGGATGTCGTCTGAATCCAAGACATGAATGAGAAGAAATCGGTGCGATATAACCGCTTGTTGTCAGGATGATTGAAATTTGAAAGAAATAAGGTACTTATAGAGACTCTTTGTACAAAATATTCAGTGGCGTAGACCTAATGGGAGTGAAACGGCGAGCTTCCTCGATATCTACGCCCTTGAACCGCTTGGACAAATTTCAATATTTCAATAACTTATACAAGTATGGGCATATATTTGAGAACTTTGTCACCAGATTCGAGTAAAATCGGTTCAAGTGTGTAAAAATGATGTTTGAAATTCAAATTTGACTACCTGAATCTTTGTTGCTATGCGTTTCCGGCTGTGTTTTTGAGGAAAGTTTTACCTCAATAATTATGTTAAAGGTAGGTACGTGGAACTTGGACCACCTGTATCCCTGTACAGTACAGTGAGTATAATCGTTGGGATAGTCGGTAGGTATTTCACAATGAAATTGAGCTGCGCATTGAAAGAATCCTTGCGGGACGACTCTTTTTGCGTGAATAACAGTGATTATCAACTTGAAACAAACGAATAGGCACTCGTGGTGAACTGCTGCATAAAAAACAAACATCTTGTTCCACTGAACTTTGATGTAGGTATGTAGTATTAATATCTAGTCTCGTTCTCCATCAAGGCATTCCAGAAGGAACAAACCTCGTAACAAATCCCGTACAGTTTCCGGCCAACAGGCAATAATAATAATTGGCTGTCTATAGTCCCTAATGCCCTTTACTGACCACAAATGCACACTTCATCAGTTCTGGATCAGAGATCTGATCTCTTGGATAATTATATTGACTATGGAAGATTCCTGTTTTCAATCACATCTTCCCACACAGCCTCCGCACAATAGGTACCTACACAATTAATTCATCTAATATTTAATTATTATTGGCATAGGATAATGGATTTCTCGTTTGATTCGAGATTGAGCCATTCCGCCGATAATATACAGGGTGGCTCTGCGAAAAGTTTCCTTTCCAGAATTCCAGACGGTTTTATGGTTGAACGAGTTGTTTTTCCCAGAGCTGTCGAAACGGATCGATTTTGTTTTCGAGGGGGATGTTCAAACGCTATTGATTCGAGCGTGCCATTTCATACTCGGCAATAACAGCATTCGACACTAGTTGAATGACACGTCAATTTGTAGGTCGAATTCTCGTTCGAATGTGATATTTATTTCTTCCAAAGTATATCTAACTGCATTTGAGTATAATGTTTGTAACATGAGCCGTAGGCGCCCGCAACTAAGCGGTTTGACCAAGTTGAAACGCTCGGAATAAACTACATGCAAACTGGACTGAAAATAGCGCTTTCAAAGGAGGCTTATGTCTTTCAGTCGAAGCAAACGGGGTGGATGATGATCCCGATGATGCTTCTTGCCTTGGAAGAAAATATTAAGAAAACTGCATGGAGCTCTCCTATTACTTATTCCCTTTACATGTAGAGCTCTTTTCAAGCCGCTTATTTTCGCTTTTCCATTCCAACTGGCACTTTGTAATTCTCAGTTTCTTTGTTCCACTATTTCGTTTGAATTAAACCCACATCAGGAACATTGAATTTTTTCCTAGTTAAGGCCGTCTTTCCGTAGCCGTTACCTGCGACTAGAGCTTAAATAGAAGTAGAGCCATTGATCTCACTATTCAAATTTGAAAGCTACAGCTAGAGCTAGGTGAATACACACTACACACAGCATCATAAGCATCATCGCGTAGATCCATACAACAACAATATTTTAGAGTTGATAAAGCAGTGTACCTACAGAACAGCCCAATCTTGAAATGATGAATGTTGAATGACAGCAAGTGCTAATACTACAGGATGTTTCAGTGACCTTGCATAAAATTTCGTGAGGTGAATCCTCTTAAAAAATAAGTCGAAAAGCAAGAAAACATTTTTTTCCTGAATTACTTCCCGAGTTACAAAGGTCGAAGGTACGAAGTGAAACAGAGTTTTTAATTATTTGCTTAAGAACCGTCAAAGGGAACAGCTTCAAATTTAGTGTAGGAAGGTTCCTCAACAGTGCAAATGTATTATGCAAAATTTTGAACAAATCTGGCCAGTGGCGGGGAAGTTAGAGGAGGTTAGAGTAGGTTGAATTGTAGGCAAAAAAACTCTGCAATCCGTTCGTATTTTTCTTTACAAATTTGAATAGACTCGTTCCAGCCTAAACTTTTATGCTCCCTGCCTTTTACTTCCCCGACCCACCACCCAACGAGGAAGGGAAGTCTTGTGAACGCGCTAAAGAATTTTTTCGAGATTTCGATGGGTATATCCGTTTTGAGGTCCCCTATGACGATCAAGACCATTTCCAGAATGATCTCTGTCTGTGTGCATGTATGTCTGTATGGTTGTATGTCTGTAACCTTCCACGATAACAGCCGCAACGTCCATCCGATCGACTCGAAATTTGGTATGCGGACATGGTTTCATTGTAGAATGAGCCCATTAGTTTTTGGCTGTCATCTGTCTAACGGAAGTGTCACTATCAAAAAATGACAGAAGCCTTATCTCACAGAACTTGACTTGCAATATGCTGTTTGAAAGCCCATGAAAAACTGTATTCAAAACAGTTGAAAGCATTGCCCTATCTGTCATCTGTCAAATAACAAAAAATATCAAAGTTCAAAACTTCACCATTTATTCATTCAAAATCTATCTGATAGATTGGGACCAAATTTGTTAGGAAGTAACGCTACAAAAGTGTCAAATTAAGTCTGCAGTTGAAATTTTACACCATTTTCCAGTCACCCAGCCACCCAAAACGGCCTCTCGCCCGTGTTTTGACCAGTACTCGCTTTTGTAGCAGAACTCCATTCAAAAATTAATTTCTGCTCGGGGATACTAAACATCAACTTTTCGCCACATAATGACATTATGTCAAACAGGTGATAAGAGATAAAGATTGTGTGAATAACTGTTGAGCGGAAACCACACTGCCATCTTACAATAAAGAAGGACGACTTATAAAAAAATAAATAAATATCTACTGTCCTTTTAAAAGGACGGTGGCCTTATCTGGGTTAAAATCCACCGGCCTAGCTTATCGAGACCAGACTCAAATGATGGAACTTCAAGTGAATTCCTTTTTAGAGAAAATATCTCAATTCTTCAATCTTTTTCTCTAACTTCCCACCCGAAGGGACATTATTTCATAATAAAATTTCCATCCGTTCCTTGCTACTCGTCGGGGAAGTTTTGGGGTGACACAACCGATTCTTTTCCGTAGGATGCACCGTTCACGAGTAAATCTGAAAAAACCAGGAAGGTGTCAAATAATTTCTTCTGGGAGTTACACTACTCCAACCCCCAACTCCAGTGCTGATGGTTGAATTTGTTCTGAATCTCACACGGTCGTGTTTTATTTGCACTCTGTATCACTTCATACCTTTGAGGGACTGCAACTTCATTAGGAAGCAATTTAGTAAAAAATGTTACTCTTACTTTTCGACTTATTTTTTTGAGAGGATTCACCTTCTGAAATTCTATGGAAGGTCACTGAAACACCCTGTATAACCTGGAGCTAGGTTATATTGCGCTGTTTTTATTGTCCTCATTACGAAAATGGCCACTTTACTTAATAATCATCGGGATAAAAGGATTTAGATTTTTGTAATTTGCGAATTTATTACCTGTCACGTGTGGGTTGCAAAAGCTCGACACTTCCACACATAAAATAAAAACACAACCCTTTTTATTTTTACATGCGCGCACTGAGCCCACTACGTCAGTGGAGCCCACCGACACTGATGTCCACGCTAAGCCTGATGTTTCATACCTTTGCGTCCTCCAGCAAATCACAGTTTGGAGCTTACTGTATTATGCACCAGATGTTTTTTGTGAATTTCGAACAGCACTAAGCTATGAAACTTTAAAACGTAATATGTCCGCCACTTGATTCTAGCTGATGCGCTCTTAAGGCGGTCGACCAGTCAACGCGGGAACATGAATCAAGCCAAAGACATACGTTTCTGCTTCCACAGCTAACTATAGTTCATAATTTCAACAAACACCCGGAAATTCCTCACGTAAATCGTGTAGGTACTTCGCCTTGTTCCGTTATACTCTCATGTGTGTATCTACCTGCTTGTTTTTCAGTACATGATTTCATCTACTAATCTATCCTTCCCAGCTTCCTTTCTTTGTTATTTCCTGGTTTTCTTTAAGTCTCTTCCGTTGTGTGAAATAAAAAATAATATTTCTCAAAATGATTGTATGATGTGTTTATGTGATTTGGCGTTTCCGCGAACGTGTTTATGTCGTAGATTTGAATTAGGTTTTTCTACCAACAAGTGAGTATTTTGGTTCAAGCTTTCTAGTATACAACGCAGATGCTTTTGGAAATTGCGTAAGCGAGTAACAGAGCTGTAATTGACTAAGTGCTCTCCCGTATCTAACATTCTTACACGTTTCTGCAAGAAGTCGCTTGGCTATCACATTCCTTTCGTCTAGCGTCAGTGTACAATCAATAATTTTTTGGATTTCTGGAATTGAAAAAGATGAATAGTTGGTTTGAGATGCTAACAATTGAAATGAAATTCACCTGTCGTTGTTTGCTTTGAATTTTCAATTTCTTCCCCATATTCACGTTCTGATCTAGAGCAAAAGCTCTCACAATTCAGGGTGAAGACGATCTCACCAAAAATCATTGAAAAGTATGTTATATTACAAGCAGAAATGTCTTTCAACGTTTTCGTTATGGAAGCTGAACTCCCACTCATAATTAGAAAAAATATGTTGATTAGGTCCCTATTGGAACTGGAATTGAGTTATAAGGAAATCAATTCCGAATGATGCTATTGTAGCGGCGTAGCTGCCAAGCAGCTGGTGTTCCATTTTCATAATTAGATTTGAAAAACGCATATTCATTTAAGATGTAAGTGTGGTTACGAATTTGCGTTTGGGTACCTCTATAATTGAGAGAAGAACGTCTGAACATACACTGTTTATCACTGCATACTAGCGTAATACTGAATAGACGTCAATTATGGTTTGCACTGAGATAAATCGCTTTGGTTAACTCTGCCGGTCACCCGCTCACTGTCGCTGTGAATTTAGTTCTGGTCTTGGTCGGCTCGTCTGTGCTTATAGTCCAGGAAAAATAGACAAAAAATTTGGATTGGTTGGAAAAAATTTGTAACAGGCTGAATTTTTACAAGCACCTTAGTCTTGTGACCCTGAATAATTTCTAAAAGCTCCCCATCGATATCGTTGCCGCTAGTAAAGTTACGCGAGGTCAAAGGTCGCGAAAAACAGTTTTTCGCATATATCTCTCGAACGACAACCTTTATTGATCGATTTTGATCAAAACAATCCAGTGGCGTAGAATTAGGGGGCTTTCTTACTTACATCCACTTATCTGCTATATCACTGAATATTTTTCAAAATCAATAAATTTTTTGAATTTGTCTTTTGATCCAGAAAAAAAAGTTGCTCTTACAAAACTTCAATTGGGAGGCTTCGTTTTCGAGTTATTCGAACTTCAAAGTTCTGAGTCGAAAAAATGGCTGGCATATCGAGGAAAACAGCAAACCCTTTAATCGATCTTGTTTTCAATTATTCATGTTGATTAATGTACCACTTTCTTTTGATTTTACTTAAGTTGTGTGAGTTCATACCTGCAATTACCTTGATTTTACAGTTCATCAATTTTGAAGAAAGTTGAACTAGGAAAAAAAATTCATTAGCGGGACAGAAGCCGGGATGGAAGGCAAAATTGCATGTCAGTCAATGTATGTTGAAATTATTTTTGTTCTTCAGTTATGTACCTATCTGCTTCTAAATAGCAGGAACTTGAATTTTACGGCTTTATTGATCTCAAACTTTGAAATTTAAGTAACTCAAAAACGAGGCCTCCAATCAAAATTTCACTGGAGCAACTTTTTTTTCTGAATCGAAAGACAAATTCAAAAAAATTATTGATTTCAGAAAATATCCAGGGGCGTAGCAGATGTGTGGATGTAAGATAGAAAACCCCCTGATTCTACGCTACTGGATTGTTCAGGTCAAAATCGTTCTTACGTTATGATACTTGATGATCTCAACATCACTTGTGTGAATTTAAAACTGATTATCCCCAATGATGTAGCAATGCAAATTTTGATTGGTCAGAAATCTTCAAACTGAATTATCTCGAAAAGTAAGCCTCTTATCGAAATTCTGCAAGAGCAACTTTTCGCTCAAAATTAAATGAACAACTCGAGAATGGTGCTGATTTTGGAAATTTTTAGTGGAAAAAAAATTACGGATGATAAAAGGGGCGCAACCACCCCTATCTACGCCATGGGGCTGTTCTCACCAAATGTGTTATTCAATGTTTATAGGTATATGGTTAGTGAATACGTGTGAGAAATTTGACGCAAATCGGTTGAACAGTATGAGAGTTAGGTGAAAAGAACTGTATTTGTTTTCAAACTTTGAAGAGCTGTATCTCCGTTATTACGGGTTCCTGAACAAAATTTTTATACGCATGTCTCATTCTTTTCTAATGCTCTATCGACTGGCAAAATCTTTGCGATCAAACACGGGACACCCCGTATACAGGGTGGTCCAGGTTATAGTAGCAATAACTCACCATTCGATGGTCCATCGAAAACTAGGTCGACATGCATAATTTAGTTTTTCCCCAAAATGCTTCCCAAGGGAGATAGAGCCCTTCAAAGTTCAGTTTTTAAAATCATCTTTTGCAATAACTCTTGAGTCATCAAAGCGATTTTCACCAAATTTGGTACAAATACTTATGAAATAAATACCCATCACTTGACGTAGATAACTTTTGTCAAAATTGTCCAGTGGCGTAGATACCGGGGGATTGTTCAACTTCTCCCACCCCATTTTCCGGAAATTTTGAAAGTTCATAACGCTCGACTGGAGAATGGTGGAAAACTGCAACTGCAGAGTCAATTTGACTCTTTTGTTGTGTTGCTTCCTGCCAAATTTGCTTCCAATCAATCGGATAGATTTTGAATAAATAAATGATAAAGTTTTGAACTTTGACATTTTTTAATATTTGACAGATGACAGATAGGGCAATACTTTGAACTGTTCTGAATACCGTTTCCCAAGGGCTTCCAAATGACATATTAGAAGGCAAAGATTACTGGTTCGGCAGCTATCGTGTCAGAACGATTCGATTGTTACGTTCCTGGTTCTTTGAACCGTTATATCTCGTGAATGATTGCCGATACAAAAAACTTTCAAATCACCTTTAATAGCAAATCGCCTTAGCTACAAACTAGCTCTGATATTTTTTCGATAAAAGTCGTCGTTCTCGAGATATATGCGAAAAACTGTTTTTCGTGACTTTTGACCTCGCGTAACTTTATTAGCGGTAACGATATCAATGGGGAACTTTCAGAATCTATTAAGGGTCACAATACTTGTGTGCATGCAAAAAATCAGCCTGTTACAAATTTTCTCCATGTGAATGTCTATTTTTCCTGGACTATTATACACTCCCACTGTTACCTTCGGGAACATTCTACCGTTTCTCTGACGTATTCCACACAGCTGCCAATAGATTCGCGCTCTGAAAGTCGTCGCCTCCGCCAATTGTGCAGATGTGTCCTACCCCATCACTGGGTCTCCAGCTTGTGGGACCGATTTGGAATTATCGAGTTAGCTCTCGAATGATACTGGGATCGGACGAGAGCCTCGCAACTCGTAACAGTATATAAGTAGTTACCTGAGGATAAAACAAGAAAATCTGGAGTTTTCAAAATTGTTTCAAATCTTAAATAGACTGCGTACCACTCAGTGTGCCGCGAACAAAAAATTTTTTTCTCAAAACGATGTAACTGTTGATTGCCGCCAAATATTTTGATTTGGTTTGCGTTATCCGTTCTCATCTTCTGGCAGTCCATCCTATAAATACAAAACTCAAGACCGTCCAAATGAAGTTTGTGAAAAAAAATCTAAATTTCAACCATGACATAATAAAGCGTCATGTCTTACTTCTAAACGGTTTTCGAATGTTTGGAATCGGAACTTCCGAACCAAACAATTCCAAGACCACCTGGGGCCCTATTCTTGAAACGGGGAACAGAGTTCACATGGTGTAGTTGCTAGGCAAGGGCCTATCATAACTCTTTTTGCATAGCAACACCGCATGAGAACTTTGTTCCCCGTTTCAAGAATAAGGCCCCTGGAAGTAAGCCATGAAGTTTCATAATGTCACGGTTGAAATTGGGAAATAATAATTTTTTCACCAACGGGGTTTGGTTGAACACATACTGAAAATTTGCACTGTATTCACCCTGCACAAAATTAATTTGGGCGGCCTCAAGTGTTGTATCTATAGAACAAACTGCCAGAAGAAGAGGCTAACGGATACTGCAAACATAATCGAAATACTTATTTGGCGGGAATAAAAATTTATTATCGTTTTAGGAGGCAAGATCTTTGGCCGCGATACTTCGGGTGGTGCGCATCAGTTGGGATATGATCTTAAGGCTGGATTTCAAGTCGGAAATCTGCCCGCGCAAGTGTAGCGTAAGTCCGGTCACTATGACAACATAACACAATCCGACGCGATGATTGGCTTATCGATGCCGTAAATGAGTGGCGTGAGTTGCGCCGCCAACTTGAACTTCAGCCCTGCTCTGCAGGTGAACCAGCTTCTGAGAATAAAATAAGGACGTTTTTAATAAATCTGATCCAGTCTTTTATAATGCAACTAGTGGAGATAATGATGACACGTTCAATTTTCTACCCGCCGGCGTCTTTTAATAATATAAAGAATAAAGATAAATACTTAATTTGCTCTCAGGTAAAAACAAGGGCAAGAAGCTACCTAATTGGGATAATTGCATTGTTGCTGCTTAGTGGATGATAGTCGGCTTTAATTTCAAGTGGATTTGATTATGTGACGGTGAAAGAGGATTGAAATTAAGAAAGAACCTGAAACTTCACCTTTGCAAGAGAATGCAGATTTATGCGAATTAGTTATGTTATTCTCGGAAAATTATAATAATAAACATGAAATTTAGTGGGTAATTGTGCAAGATACAAAAATTCATTGCTTCCATGTATTGTGGATATTTCTTAGAAACTGCAAAATTTGACTTTTACTTCTTATAAAAAAAAATCGTTTTTAAAAATGTTTTTATAGCTTTTTGGTCTTTGTAACTGAACTGTTCAACATTTGAAATGTCGGTATCGGAAATTTTGCCCTTTTTCAAAACGGTATAACCACAGGTATAACTTTGAATTGTCTCAACCGATCCCGATTTTCTTTCCACGATTGTTCAGATACATCTTCCGGCAATCTATTCGGTTGGCGGGAGTTTTGACTTACTTCAATTACATTCGTTACAGGGTGGAATGTAAAGCATTGCAAAACTGTGCTTAGTTCAATAGATCCCTATTTTTATGAACTTTTTTCCTTCAAATTTTTCAAGACACAAGCATGAAGCCTGATGTCTTATCTCGAAACGTTTTTGAATTTTCCAGACTAGAAGTCCAACAATGATGACCTGATTTTTTTTTTTTAAAGTTGCATTTTAGCCATTTCGGTTGGCACATCGCATTTTTGATTCTAAGAACCTCTAAGAAGCATTTTGCATGCTTGTTGCTTAAACTGTTGAAAACTGCTGCGTCCTCAGAAACCTCCGTCTACTTTTCCGGTTCGTGTTCTCGAATGAAAAGGAAAATATTGTGAACGCACAAAAAATTACGGATTTTGAAGAATTTTTTTTTAAGGTCCATCTAATAATCTGTCTGTCTATGCATCACCACGACAGTAGAAAATGTGACCAGATACGCCAACCCTTTTCTAGATTGCAGGTGGCACAAAACTCCCATGAATACCAGGGAATAAAATTTGATAATAAAAGTTTGGAGCTGTTCGGGGAGATCAAAACACTCGTCAGTTTTAAGAGAGTTTTGAGCCGGTTTCTCATGAAAAATGCATTTTATACTACGGAAGAATTTTTAATGTGAAATAAGATTAGGCATTGACCAAATAAATGATATTTTTGAACCTTATTACGTACCTGGATTTGATATCTACTGTTGTTATTGTTATTGTTGTTATCTGTTCTTTTCTCTTGTTTTTTTTTCTCCTGTCTATGCTTTTTTGTTATTCAATTTATTGTTAGGGACAAGTCTACAGTGCATCACATTTGTTTTTAATGTACACATACACCAAAGATGAATAAATGCCTATTATTATTATTATTATTATTATTATTATTATTATTATTATTATTATTATATTATTATCGATTAACTTATGCCCGTATTCATAGTCGTGACTTGAGGTCCACCTTGACAAAGTACCACTTGAGAACCAGGTGGACCTCAAGTACCTACCACTTCTGTTTCATAGACAAATAATGTTCGGCTTTCCTCGTGATGGAGTTGAGGACCGCAATTGAGGACCACTTTTAATAATCACCACCTTGGCGGAAAGAAATCACTAGATTTACTTTGAGATTTGACGGCAAGATAATTTAAAAATTTAAAACAAGAGTATGTACAGGGTGATCAACTGATCACCTAGAGCCCCCCCCCCCCCCAATGGAGGCTTTCCTTTTCTAATTTGCAGAGAAAAAAACTTTACCCAAACGATTTTTTTTTAGACTCCAGAATTGATTTTTTTCACCTCTTGTTATACCTATACAGGGTGTCGCTGAAAACAACTTTTTGTTTTTACGACATCCTGTATTTTTTTATTTTAACTGATGTAGTTTTTCGTCCTGGACACATATATGTATGGTGGTTGTATTTTTCAATTTTTGTTCAAAAATTACCACAAAAATACATCAGGCTGCTTTACTTCATCCGACCTGAACTAAAAAATGAATTGGAGTTATGGGTGTAAATATGTCAATTTTGGATGAATATTAATTCTTTTGAATTTTTTCTGTAGAATTTGCAAATATATTCAGCACATTGACGTAAAATTGAATTCAAGTCAAAATAATGCAACTTTTTGAATTTGTTGACATTTTCTCCTCAGAAAAAGCCTGCCCTACTCAAGTCATTTACAGAGTGTTCCGGTGTTTCACTTTTTTTGTCAATATTTTATGAGTAGGTAGATGGTAGAACATCAAAAAATTAGTGGATTTTCTCAAAAAAATATATTGAAAACGTATTATAATGGGATGGAGGCTTTCAAAATTGAGTTTTGAAAATGGCTTTTTTATTATAATTACAAATATAATCTATTTCAATCAAATTTTGTACACAAAGTGATTTGATGCATATCTACACGCGGTCATATTGACTTTTGTCACATTTGTAAAAGTTGTGATTTTAATTTTTATTTTTTTTCCCATTTTTCTATTTTTTTTGACGCGAGTACTTACTTCTCGATACCATTTCGAAATATTGACGAGAAAAATAAAACACCCCGTATTTATATTTGTGTTCAGGATGAAAAACCACATCAGATTAAACGAATAATACAGGCGTCGCATGAACAATTTTTTTGTCACACCTTGTATACGTTCGGTGATAGAAAATTATTCTTTTCAATTGCGAAAGCTACAAAAAAAAATCGTTCAGGGAAGTCTTTTCCCCTTCAAATTATTGCAAAAAAAGGAAAACAAATATTTCTCAAGTGATACTTGAGGCAGAGAAGGGTCTACCGAATCGTCAAGTTGTACTTGAGTAGAACTTTCACGTCTATGAAACGCGTTTCTGGTCGAAGTTATACTCAAGTATCAAGGTGGACCTCAAGTCACGACTATGAATACGGGCATTAGACCATTCCCAGATCTGAGTCCGTCTGTCTGCCTGGGTCTGTGTGTCCGATTCTGTGTAATCGTCCATGATAACTCCCAAACGGTACATCCAATTGAGCTGAAATTTGGTATGCTGCCTTGGTATAGGCGTCTCATGAACTTATGTGATTTTGGTTGAAATCCGGCAATAGAGGGCGCACTAATAATTGCATTGTATCAATATCGGAATTTTTGACGTACGGACCTCAAATTGAACATGTAGATGTTTTGTTGGTTCAGAAACACATTCTAAAATTTCACAAATACTTTTTCAGAAAGATAATTCAATTCTGTTTAATTTGATGTATCGCAAAATAGGTGGTGTCATTTGAAATTTCAAAGTTTGGGTGGGTGGGGGCGAGGGGGCTAAAGAGAACAAGCGAATATGCCTCATGGGCATGAGGCTCAGTAGCGCACTTCCTTTTTGGAGGATTAGTGAACGCAAGATGTTAAGTGATTAGGGTTCTACCGTCTTGGGCAAAAAATTGCAATATGGCGGCCAAAATATCGACAGAATCATGAAATTCGGCTTGAAAATCAAAATGATCGTACTAGACAAGGGTAAGTTCCAAGTTTCATGAAAATCGTTCCACTAACAAGAGATTTCAATATGGCGGCCAAGATGGCGGCAGAATTATGAAACTCAGCTTGAAAATAGGAATGATCGTATGAGACAAGCGTAACTCTCAAGTTTCATGAAAATCTTTCCACTTATGAGAGATTTCAATATGGCGGCCAAGATGGTGGGGCAATCATAAAATTTGGCTTGAAAATAAGAATGATCATACTAGACAAGGGTGAGTTTCAAGTTTCATGACAATCGTTCCACTAATAAGAAATTTCAATATGGCAGCCAAGATGGCGGCCGAATTATGAAAGCCAACCTGCCTATTTGGTCCTTGAGGACCTAAGCTATCCACCGGATAAAGTCCAATCTTCAACGGCTGTAGCTTTATTTCCCGAGGAGAAGTTCAACTTCATCGAAGTGCACAGGAGATCTCTGTTTTTTGAGAATAACGATAACGATGTATGGATAACAAAAATAGTGCCCATTGGCCACCCTTGGAGATATCAGCTATTAATCGGAAAAAAGTTCCAAGACTCTTGTTTCAATTCTCGAGAAGGAGTACAGCGTCTTAATTTCTGCACGGACTCGGACAGACAGACAGACAGACAGACAAACCGGCCACATAAGCGTCATTCTGTTACTTACATAAAAAAATGTGCTCCAACTGATTTCGACCTCCTGAACACGAATATCGGGTTCACTTTTGAATTGGAACATTTCTTTTCTATCGAAAAACCGAAAAAATGGTAGCCTTGTCACATAATTTTTAGTGATACCTACCTACTTTTTTTTTGTTATTGAGCAAACATGTTTCGTAATTTGAGTGCCATTATCCTTCAGGTACCTAGTATTGGCTATTTCAAAATGTTCAATTACTATTTCGGCACGTCTGATTTTAAATTTGTAGGGTCGTGTAATATGCGCCGAGCCGTGGCTTTGCGGCCGTTTTCAAAAATCGATAACAATTGACCTAACGGTCGGATCGAAGTGGGGTTTTTGTCAAAAGAAAGTTCAAATTGTTCTCTAAATATAATGCCGTACATGCAGTGATGTATTTCATTAAGAAATTGTAGTTGCCTGCATATCGCAACTTTCTACATCTTACCGCGAATGCCAGCACTTGATCGGCGAAGCCGCCCTACACCAAAATGTTATTTTTGTAATTGTTCATGATTATTTCGGCAACATTTTTCTTGATTCGCGTACCAAGGCCATGAGCTACCCATTCGAGTTGAAATATTTTCTGTATTGAATTTCGTTTTGTTCGGAGGAAAGGATATCAAGCACCAGCAAGCAACGAATAAATCATTTGCGGCCGAGCCGTAGTTTCGGAGTCATGTTCAAAAATTAATAACTACTAATAGGCACCTCGCACCGATGTGAAATTTTCATTAAAATAAAGTTCAAATCATCCTCTAAATATAACTCCGCATATGTATTATGGTAAAATGATAAGATCGGGTACTTCCTCGCATGTGATAACTTTCGAGATCAGGCCGGCTTCTGAAATGCAGCATTCAACGGCGATGCCGCGTCACACTAAATTGTTATTATTGTCATTGTTTATTATTATTTCGTCAAGATTTTTCTTGGTTCGGGATACAAGGTCATGAGCTACCCAATGGAGTAAAATTTTTTCGCAAAAACCTTTTCGTTTAGGACTAGATGCGGGGACGGACGGACGGACGGACGGACGGACGGACGGACGGACGGACGGACGGACGGACGGACGGACGGACGGACAAAGCGAGGACAAAAGCGCCTTCCCGTTTGGAGAAGTGCGCTAAAAATTCGCTAGTTTATGGTTTAGATGTCCCCCTCGATATAAAAATCGACCTGTTTTTTTGCTGGAGGACATTTTCACTAGTAATCTAGAGTTATTGCAGGTGGATAGTTTTCAAATTATCACCCGGTATTTCGAACTTTTTATATCATTAACCCTGGGTTGCACCAAAAAAATAAAATGCAATTAACGCTAATATGAGATTAAATGGAATTCAATCTGGCAAATCCTACTAGGTTGATCATGAGAAATGTCAGAAATGCATAAAATCTCCAGCTAATCAATAACTGTATCATTTTCTTTGGTGCAACCAGAATTTCTATTATTCACCAACGAGTACCTACTGACCAAAAGAAATTTCACTAATCTCGTATTATATTAATTGAGCGTTGGTGCAACTCAAAGTAAACGATTTACACCTTTTTCTATTTTTATTTGGTGAAATTGGTTCTTGAACGTTTTCCATTCATTTCGTTTCCCAAACTCTCGGATTTTCCAGTAAAAACCGGCCAAATTAATCATTTTAGGTGTTGACTTCCAGTGAGCAAATTAGGAGGAAAAATGCTTTTTTGAGCAAGAATTTTCGAAATCGAACACGAATTCTAGACTTTTCCTGACTTGAGGGAATGCATTTGTCAAAACTCTTACACCCGTAAACCGATTCACGCCAAATAAGAGACTTCAAAATGGAGCGTAAATTTTTCGATAATTTTATTTTCCCCACCCATTTCCTGCTAATTAGTTTGTCAAATTTCTGTCAAATTTCAACTTCCCATCCAAAGGTACGTGAGAAACTAGAATTTGCATGGACTCCTGCATACTAGTATCCTCGGGAAAGTATCGTGTCTGCTACAACAAATTTTTTACGATAATTTTTATAATCGGTAAAAATTCGAGGTTTCCACAGAAAGTCAATTCACAATAACAATTTCTCGATTTTTTGTTTGATCTTGCTTTCAAATTGCAACTTCCCACCCAAAAAGACGCCATCTACATAGAACAAAAATTTCAATGATCCCTAGATACTAGTCGGGAAGTGTTGTGGTTACACAGCAGATCTTTTTTATTGACCTCCTCTTCGAAATCGAATTTATTTAAAAAAAAACTACCCTACACACTAACTAAATACGTGAGGCATGAATTAAGATTTTGTTTTTGCTTAGAACTATCGTCTAGGTTAAACGACAAAGGATCAAGTTACGACAAAGAAATAGTTTTTTGTGGACTTTGACACCCTGTATCTTTCTTAGAGAGCCACTGAGATACATATGTTATATTTTTCTGAATCAGGACTAGGAGAATCTTTGCATAAAGTTTGATTGGTCAAACCTGGGACACCCTGTATTAATGAAATTCAAGTAAATTATTTTACACGTAAAATTCACGGAGCCAAGTGAATGAGAATTACGCAATAGCTCAAGATTTACAACGAACTAAATGTTTAGGTTAGGTAGGTAGGTATTATAATAACTTACTGCAAGTAGGTAGGTGTATCGTTGGTAGGTAAGTACTTTTTCAACTTCTAGTTGAAAGTTTTGGCAACTTGTTTGAGACAATACGGTCCAGTTGTGCAGTTCAGTTTAATTTTAAACTTAGTTTTGTTATTACTGTGGAAATAATTGTTGCAACAATTAAGTTTATGAAAACAAAACCCAGTTTGTAGTTAAACTAGACTTGAACAATCAGACCTGAATATTTTGAATTTTATTTGAAAAAAATATGTAGGCACTAACGATAAAACAAAAATTAGGCAGTTTTTGAAAATTCACTATTAGTCCTTATGCACGTGTGTTCGTATTCAGACATGTTCCGCAATTACAATAGATGGTTACCTACCTATTTATCGTTTTGTGAAAGCTGAACAATATTTAAATTTCAGATTTTTTTCAACAATTAAATCAAAACCGTTTTCCATAAAATATTCCAGATCGCTTACGCGCTCGAAAGTGAAGTTGACGGAAACGAGGACGCGTGTGACACACACACTTGTACTTACATCAATGGACACGAGCCTGTTGTAGTAAACACAAACACTCGCGTGAAGCGCACGTTCGCAAGGAGCTGGGAAGCTTTTCAGCTTTCAGCAGTTTCAGCGGTGGTTGTGATGGAGTTCCTCCTATATGAACGGGCTTTTATACCGAGCCGATGCGCACTAGGATAATGTTATGTGGGTGTGGGACAAGTGTTGCAAATGATCAGAGTCCTTCTCAAAAACAACGTGCAACAAGTTAGTTTCTGCGTCCTCGCAGAGTTTTCCCTGCATATAGCCATGCATAGTAGGTAGACACTGCAAATACGCGAATAATGACGTAGAAATTCGTATAGTATAGTGGGAATTGTGGGACCCGGTTCCGCGAAAAGTTGTAGATGGAAAACTGGCGCGCGAGAAGTTTTCATTTACCAACGGGATGTAGCGGGAGTAGGAGTAGGTACCTACCCTGCTTCCTGGTTTTTGTAGGTGTTATATTGGTTGTAAACTGGGATTTTATTGTTGATTGGCATTTATAGCGCAATATCCTGCAGGGAGTATTTATTAAGGGCAGTTTATGGCAATCGATGTCGGTTATGAATATATTAAAATTTAATTGCTTCATATTCCGTTGTGGAGGCGGCGATGATAGCGAAATTTATCAAACTGCAAAAATTAGATTGCCTGAGGATCATGATTGTTCAACTGAACGTCGGTCCCACACTTAGTCGTAAGTACGGATTCGAACAGCGAATCTGGCCAGACAAAACTGAAAACTAAAAACTGGCCGAAGTTTCGTTCAAAAACTGCAGTTGAAAACCGTAGACATAAAATGCTCTTGTATGTTCTTATACATGCAGGATATTTGAGCAGTAGCGGCCTTAGGATAGGGCGAGACGGGCGATCGCTCGGGGCGCCAGCTTATAGGGGCGGAAAAATGGCGGTTGAAATAAAAAAATGATAATTTTCGAAAGCAATAACACGACTTGCCAGTAGCGATTACCGAATTTGCTTCTATGAGAGCACAAAAAGCTTCATTATTGTAAGAAAAATACTTAATTTTTGCTCGCTTCGCTCACGGACCCAATGTGAGGGCGGCGGTTTCGAATTCTTGCCCGGGGCGCCAAAATTGCTAAGGCCGGCACTGTATTTGAGTGATGTTGAGCCAAATTTCAGGAGGTGGTCCTTCTCAAAAAGTTGATGATTTTTTTTCCAAAACACAGCCTGATCCTAGACTCTTCAATGAAGTACCTACTCCACCTCCACTCCAATTCCACTGATCATTAAAAAATTTCAAATTCAAATTCATCTTCAATTTTTAAATACTTAATTAAAAACAATGAAGTCTTTTTGCTGTGAATTGAGAACGATTGAGGGCCCAAAACTTGAAGTTTAGTGGTTTAAGGCAGAAGTCTTTTTACACTAGTAGTGGATTCACGAAGTTTCAAACAAATTTCTTAAGTGACATTAAAGTTAGGAGAATCTGGGTGTTGGTGATGTTGAAGTGGAAGGATTTTTGCTCATAATTTAGACAGAACATTCTTCAAAGTTGAAACTGATACTGTTTTTTCGTATAATTCATCGTTTGCACATTAGGCGGTAGGCAAATGCCCGGTAGGCCAATCTCCAGTTTGGAGGCCCAGTTGTCCACATTTGGAAAAAATTGCACTTTGATGTTTTTTCTTATCCAAATTTTTAATTTTGTATCAAAGTCTGGTCCTCTTTTGTTTGTGCATTTATCATGCATTGATTATTTCTTAGTAGTCACTAGTCGTGGAATGACAAGATTGTATGTGTGAGGCTCCCGCTTATCTGCCATCTAGTCGTGCTTTTTCTTTACCGTCTATGTAGAATTCACATCTTGAGCCACATGCAGAAATCATCGACAAATTCGCAAACAGATAAGTATCTTTGAAATCAAAACTGTTGATGAACTTATATGTAAAAATCCGGATGGGTTTCATTTTTGTTCGCTATTATTTCTGTAATTCCTGGAGTAATGTGAGAATAATGTCACGAGCGGCGATTCTGAATAACACGCGATCTTTCTAGAGATTATGGATAACACGTGATCTTTCTAGACTCTTCCCGTTAGATCCCAGTGTACTAGTGCGGAGCGTTCTGGTGTGTTCCGGAGCGCGCGTGTAGGCTTTTTCCCGTACAACAGTATGGAGACTTCAGCAGTGGGTCAAGCTACATCTTTCCATTTTGGCGGAGGCGCCGGTTATAGAGCACGGCAGAATGGGGCCTTGCACTGCCACTTTCACACACCGAGGGCGCCACAACCGTTGGGGGCAAATTCGACAATTTTGACGGCGTTGACGCTTCAGCGACCGACGTCCGTCATTTTATGTCTTGATTTGAAATTTGGATAACGTCTGTTTCTTGCTCGACGTCTCCAGTCACTGTCAGTTACTGGTCAAACTACTCAAACTCCCCTGTTTTTCCCGTCGTTACGGCCGCTTTATCGAAGTAGGCGCCCCCTACAGTAGTGGCGACCTCACGTCAAGTTTTTCAATTGCAAGGCCCCATTATACGGGTAATGTGCAAGAATTCTCGGGAGTTGTATGGAAACCGTATGTCGGTTCACTGTGGAGACTGCTAGAGAATGCATGGAACATTTTAGATGAATCAGTTGGACCCATACAGGATTATTCAAAAGTCCGGAATAAAATTATCGATTTTTGACCGTATTTTTTCCGGAAAAAACGCTTGAACAGGTCGATTTCTGAAAAAGACAAGCCGTGTCTTGATCTATCGTCAACCCCTTGAACCCTAGCCACCCTTAGTATTTTTTTTTTGAATGGCACACTATGGCTTGTGGAGGCTCGTTGGAAAGCTTGTCAAAAACTTATTCAGATTTACCATTGAAAGTTAGATCGAACGCTTCACCATGAGGTTTTGAGAAACCCCAGGGTTGCTCAAAAGTCCGGAACAAAATTCATAATCCATTTCCATATTTTTTCCAAAAAAGCTCGAACACGTCGATTTTCCATGATACGTGTCATGATCTACCGTCAACCCTCTAACTTCCAGCCACCCTTGGTATTTTTTTGAACCGCATCCTATGGTTTGTAAGGGTTCGTTGGGAAGCTTGTCAAAAACTGTGTTCAGATCTACCTTTAAAAATGGTTGGACGCTCAAGGAGTTGAGGGTCAAGGGCTTAAGGTTTGAGGGGTTGACGATAGATAATGACACGTATAATGGAAAAATGACTTACCGCTTTCAAAAATCAACCTGTTCAAGTGTTTTTTTTTTTCAAAAAAAAATGGTAAGAAATTTTAAATTTTGTTCCGGACTTTCGAGTAACCCTGGACTTTTGAGTAACCCTAGGTTACAAGTTACTCAAAACTTCATGGTGAAGCGTTCGATATAATTTTAAATGGTTGATCTGAAAACGCCATGGGGTGCCATTTGAAAAAAGAAATACTAAGGGTGGCTAGGGGTCAAAGAGTTGACGGTGGCTCATGACATAGTGGACGTGGTAAGAAAAAACAAGTTGCAAATGATGATAAAAGCAAATCACTTTGCAGGATCGTAACTAAGACTTGAATAAACGATTTGACCCGCAGTGCTTTTTCTTTCGTCCCTTAGGATTTGAATGGCGCCCTTTTTTCAAAATGGCGGATTATATCTAGGGGCAGAAGGTATCGAATAGCCTGGTGATGTCCAGCTTTGTTGAAATATATGGAGCTATGTCTCGATCGGTTTCTGAGACATCAAACACTGTTTAAAAAAATGGTGGAACATTGACATCTGTCACAAGCAAATTTGGTGGAGGCGCCAGAATGAATTTAGTACGGTCATTAGCAAATCGCTGTAACATTTTTATTTTTCAATCGATCTCAACACAAGACATCTAATTTTGTAGAAAACTAAATTCTTATTGTTATCTTATACCTTCCATTAAAAAAGAAAAGGATTTTTTTAATTTTTTATTTTCATGAAAATTGCCTTATTTGTAGATTTAGATGTATATTAATGTAGAATTGGTCCATCTGTGGCTTTGTCAGTATAAATTTAAAGTTGTTCCAGTCACACCACGTATTTGTTTTTTTTTTTTAAGGTTTAATTGACAATTGTTTCGAGGAAGACCCTCATCATCAGAAACTGTTAAATAAAGAAAATATCAGATACAGAAATAAAAAAAAAAAATAATGGTACAGGCTTACCTATTAAAAAAGTGTATAAATTGCTTGTTTGTAGAAGATTTTTGATAAAAATTGGCAGTAAATTGACAGTAAATAAAAAGATGGCATGAGAACCTGTACTATTGTTGACTATAAAGGTGAAGAGGTGAAATAGTATATTATATACCAAGGTTGTGAAGGACGCTGTTATAGCTGCGGCGCCTGTTTAAATCCCGAAGCGCAGCTGAGGGATATAAGGCGCCAAAGCTATAACAGCGTTCACAACCGTGGTTTATATACTATTTTTCTCACTACTAGCAAACATTAAATCCTGATTTGTAAAGATTTTTTAAGAATATGGAATGTGACAAGACTGACAGGAGGTTGAAAATGTGACAGGAGGTTAATAATAATGACAGGCGGTTAATAATGTGATAGTCAGCCTACTGGTTGTGAAAAATCACTTCACGACCTCTAAACAGGTCAATAACGGCCTACTTCACAGCTAGTAGTGAGAAAACAATATTAGATAACAATACTTGTTTTTGTGGGTATTAAAAGAAGCACTTTGAAAGAACAGGAACAACTATTTTGATGTGTATTTTTGAATTGCTTTTACTAAAATTGAGAATGTATCTTTACCTAGAAGACATTCTGTTTGTTCATTCAAACTGTTTCTTCTAGTGTTACATAAAGATTTAGTTATTTCTAGTGATTCTAAAAGAAGTCTTTTTCTGTATTTATATTCTGTTTGTAAAATTTTGAAATTTCTGTCTAAATTGAAGTTATGGTGTGATATGATTATATGTGAACTGAAATGTGATTTTGCGTCAAAGAAACCAATTCTATTTGCTTTATTAATTTCACTAACATGCTCCTTAATTCTTGTCTCAAACTTTCTACCTGATTGGCCAATATAAACATTTTCACAGTTTTGGCAGTTCAATTCATAGACACCAGATTTGAAAAGATCTGGTAGTCTATCTTTTGTATTAATGAGTTTACTTAGTTTTTGTGTTGAGTAAAAAGAAATAGTGATGTCAGGATTATTTTGTTTGAAAATACGAGAAATTTTGATTGATGTATGTCCAATATATGGTAGACTTTTGAAAATTCTATTTTGTTGGATTGAACATTGATTGAAAGAAAATTTGTAAATAAATCTGTTGAACAGTTTATTGATAAAACTCTTCTTGTATCCATTACTTTTGGCTATTTGACAAATGATGTTATATTCTTTTTTGAAATTAGGTTCAGAAAGAGGTATTTTGCAATAAATAAATCTTTATGTAACACTAGAAGAAACAGTTTGAATGAACAAACAGAATGTCTTTTAGGTGAAGATACATTCTCAATTTCTCGACGCTCGCTTTTCGAGTTCTCCTCTCGAGAAAAACTGCAAATTTCCAACTTTTTATTCTGTAAACAGATATTTACAATTTTTTTTTACAAGAGGTAACTGGTTCTTCAACATTTTCCAACCATTCCTCCCAATTTTCCGGAAACTTTCCGGCTGCAAATTTAAAACCGGCCTGGGTTTTAAGACCAGGGAGACCAGACTTGAATAATGAAGCTTAAAGTGAAGCCTCAATTGACAATTTTCACAATAAGATAATTTGGAATAACATTTGAGGTTTTCCCGGAAAATTCACAAAATTTTCAATTTCCTGCAAACTATCTTCAATCTTTCTCTTCAATTCCAAGTTTTAAAAAAGCTTGTGGTGTGGTGGTCAGCGCGGTCGGCTACCACTCCAGAGGTCGCGGGTTCGATCTCCGCCGGGAACGAATTTTCGCCTCGAAAACAAGCTTCTTGGCTTAGTTGGAATGCTTGCACAGCACGTGAGATACGAACGATGGTGCCGAGCCCATGCGACGTTGGTGGTCGTTAAAAATTCCTACCCTGTGTTGGAGCACACCAGGGTGTTGGATACACGACAGTGTACACATGCGCTCAGAAGCGTCTTCCATCTGCGTATGATTTACACGCATACTCGACCAGCAGAGCAGATTAGAAGACTGAAGAGCAACCATATTTATTGTTACGTCCACTTTTACACTTTTATGTTATACACTATTTCGTTAGAATAAACGAAGCTTATCTGCCAAAACCCACTTCTTCCGAACATCTACAACACCCTGCACCCTGCAACCCCAACAGTGGCGACGAGGACGGGATAATCCGGAAAAAGCAGACATGGAAAATTTCAAAGCTCTACAAGAGTCCATGATGCAATTCATGAGGGAACAGCAGGAACTCGCAAGGATGCAGCAGGAGCAGTTGATGACAGCACAACAAAATTTTATGTTGCAGATTTGTTCGAAGATAGGTGAGTCGAGTCAGAAAGATCAGGAGTTTCGGATGGACACGTTATCAAACGGCATTGCGGAATTCATCTACAGTCCGGATGACGCCATCACTTTCGATACGTGGTACAAGAGATACGCAAGTATATTTGTCGAAGATGCCAAGAATCTTCCAGATGAGGCAAAGGTTAGACTGCTACTCAGGAAGTTGAACACAACATGTCACCAGCAGTACCTTAACATCATCCTACCAAAAGAGTCGAAAGAATTCACCTTTGCAGAAACGGTGCAGAAACTGACCGAGATGTTTGGCAAGAAATACTCGCTATTTCACCACAGGTATCAGTGCCTGAAACTCGCAAAGAAAAGCTGTGATATCATTTCATATGTAGCAGATGTGAATCGATACTGCGAAGAGTTCAAAATCTCCACGATCAAGCCTGATGAATTCAAAGCGCTAATTTTCGTTTGTGGCTTACAGTCTACAGAAGATGCAGAAATCCGCACGAGGTTATTGTCAAAACTCGACAGCGAGCCAGGCATAACATTGCAAGAGATCATTGCCGAGTGCCAACGATTTCAAAATCTCAAATCGGACACAGCCTTGGTAGCTAACAGCGACAACGATTTTTCAGTCAACGTGGTGGGCCACAGTAGGTTCAACAAGAACAAGAGCCAGCAGTATTCTCATGCGAAGCAAACGTCACCGAAGACTTCGATTCCCAAGACTCCGTGTTGGTTCTGCGGTGGAATGCATTACTCCAACAAGTGTGGCTACAAGAAACACAAATGTAGTCAATGCAGCAGGACAGGTCACAGGGAAGGCTACTGTAAAGCCAACAAGCTCAAGTCTCAGCATTCCAGGACAAAGTCGAGCACTTCGAGTAAAACTAATCTCATCATAGCCAACGTCAACAACATAACCTCAAAACCGGCGAGAAAATTTGCACAGGTGAGGATCAACGGTGAGATTGCAAGACTACAAGTGGACACTGCATCGGACATTACCATCATATCGCATCAAACGTGGCAGCGCTTGGGAAAACCAATTTTCCAGCCAACCAAGCACAAAGCGAAAAATGCTTCAGGCAAGACACTTCAACTGAAGGGCGAGCTGAGATGCGACATTGAGTTCAGGGGTCAATCCTACAGCGGCACATGCTTCATAACTCCGCTGGAAAATTTGAATATCCTGGGCATCGACTGGATCACAAAATTTGGATTATGGGACGTTCCGCTAAGCTCTATTTGCACACAGGTGTCAATGTCAAGCAATGTATGCAACCAACAACGCATGCAAGCACAACAAGAAGCGGAGTGGATCATCAAACAGTTTCCAAATGTTTTTGATGATACTTTGGGACTTTGCACGAAGACCAGCGTATCATTGCACCTCAAGTCCGACGCAAATCCAGTTTTTCGTCCAAAACGGCCCGTAGCATACGCCGCCGTCAGCGAAATTGATCAAGAACTGAAGAGATTGCAGCAATTTGGAATAATCACACCTGTTGATTACTCTGAATGGGCAGCACCAATCGTGGTTGTTGAGAAGTCGAATGGAAACGTTCGAATATGTGCAGACTACTCGACGGGACTGAACGATGCTCTTGAACCGCACCAGTATTCATTGCCACTACCAGAGGACATTTTCAGCAGGCTCGCAAACTCCAAATTGTTCAGCGTCATTGATCTTTCGGACGCATTCCTTCAAGTCGAAGTTAATGAAACGTCGAGAAAGTTGTTGACGATCAACACCCACAGGGGACTTTTCCAGTACAACCGACTCCCATTTGGTATCAAAGTTGCACCAGGCGCTTTCCAACAAATCATGGACCATAATCGAGAGAGTCGGCAACGTCATGTACAACGTCATCAACGAGAGCAACAAAGTACTCAGGTTTCACGGTAACCAGATCAGGCAGAGGTACACAAGTGACGAAGACTGCAGTAAGACATCAAAACAGAGCTTACCACTGCAAGTATTATTGGATAGCTTTGACATCAAAACATCCATACTACAACAGCAGCACCAGCAGGTGGCATCACAGTCCGTACAACAACCACAGCCTGTACAACAACCGCAGTCCGTACAACAGCCGCAGCTCGTACAACAACCACAGCCTGTGCAACAGCCGCAGCTTGTACAACAAACGCAGCAGCCTGTACAACAGCCCGTTGTACAACCATTGCAGCGTACTCAACAGCAGTCTCCATCACCAGCACCGGGTAGAGCGGATTTACCACTGACTCCACAACCAGAACCCGTAGCAACGGCAGAGCCAGTCAACATCCGACCATCACGGACCCGAGCTATTCCGAAGCGTCTGAAGGATTTTGTCCTTTAATTCGTTCGGGGGAGATGTTGGATACACGACAGTGTACACATGCGCTCAGAAGCGTCTTCCATCTGCGTATGATTTACACGCATACTCGACCAGCAGAGCAGATTAGAAGACTGAAGAGCAACCATATTTATTGTTACGTCCACTTTTACACTTTTATGTTATACACTATTTCGTTAGAATAAACGAAGCTTATCTGCCAAAACCCACTTCTTCCGAACATCTACAACACCCTGCACCCTGCAACCCCAACACAGGGGTTCGGCAAAATTTCCGGTATAGTGGAGGAAAGCATTCACCGGCGTCAGTGTTAAGCCTCGTTGCGGAAATAGGCCGACGTCAAATAAACGAATAAAAAAAAATCCAAGTTCCCACCCGACAGGACGTTTCAAACAAAAATTTCCATAGGTTCCTGGATGCCAGTCGGCAAAGTTTAGAGGTGACACAACCGATTTTTTGGTGTATTGTCACGCCTTTTTTCTCACCACGCCAATAACTCTAACTCAGGATGAGGTCTATCGGGCTTTCCGAAAGTCTTCAAACGAGAAAGCTTGTAGGAGGGCGCGCGATACCTTACGCGTTTTTCAATGATTTTATCAGTTGAGGATATACCGAAGAAGTGGACCGAAATAGTACTAGCTATTCTTCTTTCACTAATTATTTTGAAGATATGTACCAACATAATTATTGTGCAGGTAATGATTTGAGCCGACAAATATGTGAGATTGTTTCCGAATATCAGATTGGCTTCAGAGAGCGTAGGGCTTGCGAAGATAATATCTTTTACATATTACTAAACTAAGTATTGCAAATACGCCCAAGGCAACAAGGTGCCAAAGCTCACGGCTCATACATTGTTCGTCGATTGCCAGAGAGCTGTTGACTCCATCAGGCACTCCCTACTGTGACAAAAACTCCATCAGCGTGGGCTCAGCAGTAAATTGATTCGGATTATCCAAAAAGTTTATGAAGCTTATTACAATAATCACATCATCAAGCTACACAAAAACGTAAGGCTCCAATGTAGGTGAAATAACTTTATCGATAAAACGATGAAATGTGGCAGGTGACTTAAGAAGACCGAAAGGTAATACCTTAAAGTGGAAGGGACCTTGGCGAGGAACGGTAAAAGCGTTATGTTTTCTTGAAGCTTCCTCTAAGAGAGTTTGCCAGTAAGCAGAGCAAATATCAAAAAATGTCAAAAACTCAGCATCACGTGATTTATCCAAAATCGGGTTGGCTTGTGGTAAGGGATAAGTGTCACGTTCAGTGACTCCATTTAAACCCTTAGAATCGATACAAAATCGATATGATGGATAAGCCCATCCGTGATTTTTCTAGGTACCATCAGACTAGACCATCCATTGTCGCTTGGTTCGATTACATTCAGAGCGAGCACGTTGTCAAATTCCGCATTAATCGAACTTCGCATCACCGGCGAAACGTTGTAGTATCTACGCTCCATTGGATCGGACTTAGTTCTGATCACGTGTTCAACAAGGGTAGTGCGACCGAGTTATCCGGTATTTCTAGCAAAGTGACCCTCAACTATTTCCTGTTAGATTTTCAATTGTACATCATGATGTCAATGTCATTGTGTGGACATGATTTTGCTGTCGAATGAGCCTATATGACTGCGTTTCTATCGCAGCTTTGGATCCGATCGAAACTCTATCCGATCGAGTCGATCCGCTCGAAATTGCCAATTTAAACGGTCAGGATTGAAATTTCAATCCGATCGAGCAGTTCAAGTCGATCCGGTGCTTTGGCCGGCTTGACTTGAGTTGAGCGGATCGAGCTCGCATCCGCTCGTATTGTGCCCGATGCGAACGGGATCGAATCGAAGTGACAGATAACCAACTTGTAAACAAAGCGTGATTTTTACGAAATCAAAGAATGACTTCCAGTAATTGTGAATAAAATAGGTACACCAAGAAAATTCAATAATGAAATCTTTTTCGGTTTGGCGCAGTTTGACCCGTTTTAAACCATGTTGTTGTCTCTCATAAATTCTAACCTAATTCTAAAGTAGTGAAATAGGATTGAGTGAAGCGGATCGAACGTGCGACGATAAAAACGCGCTTGACTGAAGCCACTTTGCATCCGATTGAAACTCGATCGGATCGAAAGCTGCAATAGAAACGCAGTCTATATTACGTTTTGGTTGTCATTCTGTCAAACGGAAATGCCACTATCAAAAATGACGGAAAGCACATGTCACGAAACTTGACTCGCAATGTGTCATTTGAAAGCCCTTAAAAAACTGTATTCAAAACTGTTAAAAGTGTTTCTCTGCATGACATATTTGCCAAATATTGAAAAATGTCAAAGTTCAAAGCTTTGTTATTCAATTGTTCAAAATTTATTCTATGGATTAGGACCAAATTCGGTAGGAATCAACACAACAAAATCAAATCACGTATGCAGCTTGAGCTCTCCAAGTTTTTCCAGTCTGGAGTTGAAAATTTTCATTTATTTTTTCTGTTTCATCCTGTATAAAGCCCCTGCAAGAAATTCGAGCAAAACACCCGGTGAAATGTGATTGCTGGCCATCTAAGGAATGTATTCCACATAGCAGCTATGCTCCTTCATTCAAAATCCCACAGGATTAGGGAAGGTTACTTAAAATGGGATACCCAGCTGAAACGGGATACCAATAAGGGTTCTGACAAAATCAAGTATCGCCATCTAACCCAATATTCACCGAACTCAAGCTCCAGTCTAATGCAACGGTCAAACGTAGGTACTTTCGAGTTGACAGCTGAAGCGCGAGCCGTACCAGGTAAGTTTTATGGTTTTCTATTTATTTACCTCAAGCTAAGATACGAACTATTGACTTGACGAACAATTTTTTTCGATTTATTTTGAGGTTACGTGATAAAAAAATTTTCGAATGTCAAATATGAGTGTTCGGGTAAAACGGGATTTTTGTCATCCCGTGAAACGGGATATCCCAGATGCGTGAGGTGCAGAAGGTGGGTTCATGATGCCTGCGCCAGGGAGGATGAAGAAGGAGAAGACTTCCTTTGTGACTTCTGCCTTGAAGTCTGATTTTTTCTCTTTTTTTTCTTTTTTCTTATGAATAATTTAAGAATGTTTATTTTGTTTTTGTTTTGTTACCTAAGAATGGTTGTTTATTTTCATATTTTATATGTCTGTTATACCTACCCAGTAGTTTTTATAATGATTATTACATACAACGCCCTTGATTATTAGACCTACAAGGATAATATTCACTTATCTAAATCCCACTGTCAATAGCAACGGAATAAAATTCATGTAAACAACAAAATCTGACAGCTGTCACTTCGGACTTCTTTTATGTAATAATCTTCAAAATATCACTCGTGCTCGAGATTTTCCCAGATAATTTTGGCCTGGCGTTTCCCTCGGGCTGATTGTCCCTGGATAAATGCCCTTCTCCTACGGAGTCGGGCATTTATCGCTACAATCAGCACTCGCGATCGCCTGACCAAAATTATCGTGAAAATCCAAGCACTTGTGATATTACTGTTGAAAACTTGGAATTTGAGGATATAGGGTATCCCGTTTTACCGTATGGGTTCCCTAAAACAGGATACTTGCACATTTTTTTGGAAAGTAGTTATATTTCGGAAAATACACTTTCGTTCCAAAACCTTTTTGGGGTTATGATATAAAACTGAGCGAGGAATAATTAGACATAATTAGATGAGGTTTGCTTTATTCAGCTATTATTTCTAAAAGTTCAAATCTCAAGTATCCCATTTTAAGTAACCTTCCCTACTAAGCTCCTGAACTAACTACAGCTGAGAAAACACTAACACAAAACAAGGAAGTCTACATAACAATAATCGACTTAGTCATTAATAATAGTCATTATTAGAAAAGGCATTTTGACAGAGGCAAGGTCTCTTTCGACAGACTACCGGGTCAAAGAAGATTTGGGACAGCTGAAAAAAAGGAGTGGTAGAAAAACGACTGATAGTATAGGAATAAAGAGCCTACATGAACACAAGAAACTACATCCAGACAAACACTTACCAAAGAGTTTGTCACTGACGACGGTCTAAGCAGTGTGGCGTGCTGAGTTCTCTGCTTTTCATAGTTCTTATGGATGACATCATAAAAACATGTGGACCTAAAATGACCAAACTGGATTTGAGAATATAGAAACGTCTAAAGAGAGTAAACACTGAATATGCCTTCGCAGACGACGTCGGCGTCGTGATATTCGTAGCAAACGAAAAAGAAATGAAGAAAAACCGGACTTTTCGAAATATGAAAAGAGACCTTGCCAATGTACAATATTGAAATCAATATGACGAAAACCAAAGTGTAGGGTAACAGCAATAAGAAATGTGAAGACAAACATGATAATGGACAAGTTAAGACAAGTGAGAGAATTTGCATAGTTATAAGTTACAATACATAATAAAGAGGGATATGGAGCAAAAATCAACAAAACAATGAACAACATAGCAAAACTTCACAACTTAATGGCAAATGCATTCATTTACAAGAAAGAAATCTCAAGTCGAATAAAAATCAGAGTATACAAGACAGAATCTGTCAAACAATCCAACATTTGGAAGTGAAACTTGGGTATTATTAGACATATAAAAAAAATGCAAGTCTTCAACGTACTTCATTCCCATAATGAAGTACTTGAAAAGAAGACTGCAGATTACCAGACCAAACCGAATAAGAAACCAAACGTTACGAGCAATACTGGAAGTCGAGAAATCGGAGATGAAAACAGAAGAGAAACAACTTCAGTGGCACGGACACGTCATCGGAATGAAAGAAAACCGGCAGATATTTTTTATTTCCCCTTAGGTCAGTGAACGAGCTAATATTAAATTCAGTGTGTGGGTGATGAAAAGCCGGTATACTCTCCATTAGGTGATTATAAGAATTAGAAGATTCAGGTACATTAATCAATTTCTCACATTCATCAAAATCAATAAACGATAAGCTGAAAATTAACTTGAGGAAATGTGGGCTCATCAAATTTCATTAATTTTCCATTAGTCATTTTAAGCTCTGGATTCTCGAGTGTAACTTTTTAATCTCGTACAAAATAAATTAATATTAATTTGGAACTTTTCGCACTCGATGCCATCAGTCAAAGTACTTACTCAAAGTATAGGAGTTCCACCCTTTTCGAAGTTTCAGGAAGTTACCTATCGCAAAATGGATCCATCTAGCAATTCTTTCAGCTTTTGTAAAAAAGAAGTTAATTTTTCAAATCCGGTTCATAATACACTAAAAATAAAATAGGACAGCACGTGGAGGGCAAGGCACAATATGTGCTATAAATCAGGATATAGGCCCGGCTGGTAAAAAGGGCGCGAGATAAGGCACAGTTTCCGTTTTCAGAAATTCCATTTTCAGCTAATATAAAGGTCCGCATCGAGGCGATTGTTGGGAAATTATTGCTTATTGAATATGCATGCGGCAACTCCGTCTTGGCAACTTTTGCTTATTCCATTTTGTATATTATTATAATTTTGATAATGAACAGTAAATATGCAAATTTGCATAAAGTCAACACAAATTTTAATTTATTGAAATATGAAATACAAGTAGCTACTACCTGCCTACCAGTGTTTTGGAATGTGAAATGTGTGTATCGGGAATTTTATCGGTTGGACATTCCATGTTAGTTTCAAATTTGATCAACAACTCCAGTTTAGTGCTTATTTATAATTTTAATTGGTTCTTGAATGAAACCGGAGCAGTTTTAATTATGAACGCTTGAGAAGCAGCAACGCAAACTGAAAATTTTCCCTAGATTGGTTCTTGATTTGCGTGGGAGAGAAGGCAGTTTTTCGGTAGGTACCTACACACAGAGCAGAGAGTAAGCGTCGTCGGTTTGACCTATTTGTAAAAGTAAAACGTCCACACGACGACGTCAAGTTATGGAGGGAATAAAGTTAATTAACAGAAGGAATAAGGAGAAAAAGTTTAGTGGCTGCCGCAAGTATAAAACAAGAAATAATTGTGTTCATTGACCTGACGATTTTTTCAAGCGAGAAGGAGAAAGGAAAAGGGCCATATTTCAGAAACTCGATTATGAATGGAGTTGTGGAGGTAACTCCATCGAGCTCTCTTCAAGACGTCAGTCTTTTTTTGACACAGAACTCTCGGGGTCAAGCAACTTGTGTCTACCCGGCGATAAAGTTACCTACCAAAGTTTATTTTGATGAAGATGGTGTTCTATTCTCTAGAATCAAGTAAAAATATCATGTTACATACAGTCTGCGACTAGAGTCGGTCATAATCTGATGCATAAGGGATGCTTACGATTACGAAAATATCTTTTTTTGGTCATGAAGTAAATTTTTATTACTACTAGCCTTGAAGTCATCATCACTAACCTGTTGCCGAATAAGGATGTTAATTTTCTGGTAGTGAAAAAAATACTATACAGGGTGATTCACCACCAAATGGACATAGCCTGAGGGTAGGTGCAGTTTTTCCAGGCAAACCAGGATCTGGCTTTGAAAATCTTCTAACGCTGTTCGTTTTGAAGTTACGATTTTAAGATTCATGTATTTTGTCGATTTTTTAAATAAGCCATATCAATCAATCAATCAATAGTATTTTATTGCCTTGAAAATCTGAAATTACATTAGTATGGTAATTATGGCAAGCGTCAAAAAAGAAAGGAAGACAAAATAAGCACTTAAAAGCTAACATAGGAGACACAATTTGTGAGACAAAAGAAATCGTTACAATTATTTACACATTCCACACGACTGAATAACTTCAATTAATACAGGTACATACAAACAAAAAAGATCACACAGCCGACAACTGGTCTCACTCAACCCATTCCTCCACTCCAAAGTTTTATCGAGGAGTTACTCAACAGTGTAAATTGAAAATCCAAGCAGCAACTTCCTTACATTCCATTTGAAATATCTTTAGAACGATCCAATGGATTCGATTGAAATTTTGTGAGTTAATTCTACTATTGATAATTGACACATCGAATTATCAAGCAGTTCGAAATTTTTAGGGCCGGCCTTGATAAAAAAAACTTCAAAGTTTTTTTCAAAAAAGACGTTTTGTATGTATATTTTTTCAAAGGCCATAGCAGGATAAGGGGCCGAAAAATGCCCCCGCTCGGATTCAACTGAAATTCACACCACACGTCCTACTTGGTACTAGAATACATCATACCAAATATTAGCCCGATAGCTCCATCAGGAGGACCCCCTCCTGGGAGTATGCAAAAATTCGAACAAAATTATTTTCTCAAAAATAAGAGAGAGGAAAAATTTGAAAAAAACGTACAGTATACATATAGATAGTGGGCTTCTAAAACACATCTAAACATCATGATTGCTAGTCAAAAAATATATGAATTTCAATTTTTTAGTTTTTTTAATTTTTTTTCCCCAAGAAGGAATTTTTTGACCAAGTTTGTACATACCCTCCAACATTACTACTTATCTGATGTATATGAGAAAAAAATGACAAATTGCAAGTCCATGCGGAAGACAGTCGAATTTTGAAAAAACTCATTTTTTCCGCGTTAATTCACGTGACGAAAATTGATAAATGTGAGGATGAGTTGATGGCGATGGCGAGTTGATGATCATATTACCTTCATATTATCTTATGCAAAAGTGAAATATGCCATCAATGTCAAACAGTAATCAAAAGTGCTCAAAACCGTAAAAAGCGAGAAAATTAAAAATATTTATTTTTATGAAAAAAAAGATACATGCAGGAAGGAATAACTGTGTATTAATGCATACTGATAATAAGGAGACATCATACAGAACACAAACAAACCACGTTTTAATCAGAAAAGAAGAAATTTCCACAAAATAGAGAAAAAATATTGAGAGAAAACACAGGTGAGGAAAATTGATAAATGTGAGGATGAGTTGAAGGTACTTGAACTATTACCTTCATATTATGATCTCATGAAGAGTGAAATGTGCCATCAATGCCAAATAGTATTCAGAAAAGTTCAAAACCGCAAAAAAAATGAACGAAATAAATATTTTATCCAATCCTATTCAATAATGCACGCCTTATCACGCGCATACATGCCTGCATTTTTCAATAAGACTGGATAAAGCATAGTATTCTACTCGCGGCTATTACTTATTCGGATGCTTAACGACACTCGCCAAGGCTCGTGTTGGCAAACTGCATCCTCATGAGTAAGAAGCAATAATTACCCACTTGGTGAATAATATACAATTATTTTCAGGAAAAAAAATTGCGGGAAAGAATGACTAAAGGCTTCATTTAAAACCTACTCGATCAAAGTGAGAAAAACCTTCAGTGCTTTTACTATCAGCACAGCTAAGCTGTCAGTGTCTCGAAATATTACAGGTTTTTCTCTCGATTTTGCCAAAGAATAATGCCAGCATGCATTTCTTTCACTTTGATTGAGTAGTTTTCAGATCAAGCTATCTCTTTCTCATAAAAAAAACTATATCCCGTTTATTTTTTATTTTTAGTAAAATGACTTCGATATTTTCAATAAAGAAGAAATGTTTCAATTGAAATACATTTTTCTGCAAAGACGTGATCTAGAATAATGTTACGTATTTCGCGTACGGGTTCGAATATAATTGAGACGATCGTTTTAAAACACACACTGTTTATTACTGTGTACTACAATCAATACACGCCAACAATTATCTACTTGGAAATATATCGCAGGTACTTCGCTTTTATCCGCTCGCTACCACTTTGCATTCCAATTCAATACTGCCAATACTGCCATATTGCATTTGGCATTAATGACACATTTCACTCTTCATGGGATTATAATCGTGATTTAATAGTTCAAGCGCCTTCAACCTTCAACTCATCCTCACATTTATCAATTTTCTTCACCTGTGTTTTCTCTCAATATTTTTTCACTATTTTGTGACAATTTCGTTCGTTTCTGATTAAAACGTGATTTGTTTGTGTTTTGTATGATGTCTCCTTATTATCAGTTTGCATTAATACACAGTTATTCCTTCCTGCATGTATCTTTTTTTTTCATAAAAATAAATATTTTTCATTTTCTTGCTTTTTACGGTTTTGATCACTTTTGATCGCTGTTTGACATTGATGGCACATTTCACTTTTGCTTCGTCTTTTGCATAAGATAATATGAAGGTAATATGATCATTTTAGCGCCATCAACTCATCCTCACATTTATCAATTTTCGTCACCTGAATTAACGCGGAAAAAATGAGTTTTTTCAAAATTCGACTGTCTTCCGCGTGGACTTGCAATTTGTCATTTTTTCTTATATACATCAGATAAGTAGTAATGTTGGAGGGTATGTACAAACTTGGTCAAAAAATTCCTTCATGGGGAAAAAAAATTAAAAAAACTAAAAAATTGAAATTCATATATTTTTTGACTCGCAATCCTGATGTTCTGAAGTGTGTTGGAAGCCCACTATCAATATGTATACTGTACGTTTTTTTCAAATTTTTCCTCTTCCTAATTTTAGAGAAAATAATTTTTTTCGAATTTTTGCATACTCCCGGGAGGGGGTCCTCCTGGTGGAGCTATCGGGCTGATATTTGGTATGATGTATTCTAGTACCAAGTAGGACGTGTGGTGTGAATTTCAGTTGAATCCGAGCGGGGGCATTTCTTGGCCCCTTATCCTGCTATGGCCTTTATTTTCACATTCAGAAACTACATAAAACATGCTATAAGTATCGCAAAAAAAATTGCTTGGCACCATTGACCTGTCAATAAAATTTTGATAATACTGAAAAATTTTGAGGAAAGGATTTTTTGTGAATTGATAATTTGGAATATTTGCAGATGATCTATTATGGCCTTCAATTTCAGCCGTTTCGTCAAAAAAATTAAAAAAATTTTTCAACGTTTTTCAGTAACTAACTAGGAGCAACAGAAAATTTCATCAAAATTTTCGAAAAATTTATGTTACGTCCCTAAATTTCAGCTCAATGTGGAATAGAAGTGAAGTTGAGGGACGTAACAATTTTTTTTTTCAAATTCTGATGAAATTTTTTTTTTCTTTCTCAAATTCAATTCATCAATCTGGAATTCGAGTGCAATACATATAAAAGTTATAACAATAAAAATTAATAAAAATGACGGCCGGCAAAATTTTTTTTGCTACCGAAAAAACGTGAAATTTTTTTATTGAATTTTTTTGACGAAACGGCTGAAACTCAAGGCCATAATAGATCATTTGCAAATATTTCAAATGATCAATCTACAAAAAAATCCTAACCTGAAAAATTTTCAGGATCATCAAAATTTCATTGACAGCTCAATGGTGCCAAGCAATTTTTTTTTGCGATATTATTAGCGTGTTTCAAGTGGTTTCTGAATATGAGAACGAATTTGAAAAAATATGCATACAGAATGTCTTTTTTTGAAAAAAGGTTTGAAGTTTTTTTTTCAAAGCCGGCCCTGGAAATTTTGAACTGTTTGATAGGGCGATGTGTCAGCTATCAATAGAAGAATTAACTCACAAAATTTTAATCGAATCCATTGAGTCGTTCTGAAGATACAGCTTGTCAAAAAATTCTACGAAATACATGAATCACCCTGTAACTTCGAAACGAACAACTTTATAGAAATTCCAAAACCAGATCCTGGTTCGCCTGGAAAAACTGGATCTACCCTCATTTGATGGTGAATCACCCTGTATAAACCACGGTCGAAAAGACCTTATATAGTCCGGTGGACTAGGGTCACAACTATGCTGTTTATTACTACGGAACAATTTTTTGCAGGCATGTTCAGAAAGCCTTCATCTATCATTTGAGAAGTGCTGTCAAGCCATTTTTCGATGTGGGGGGTCAGGGGGGCCCTTTTTTGACAACTCAAATCGTTTTCTGTCGATAAAATCCGTAATAAGAATGCTAAATAAAAAACTCCAACGGATTATTGAAGAGCAACTCGAAAGGTCACTTATGTGTGATAAAAATTATCACAGGGTGAACAGGTTCCGAAAAAAATGACTTTTCGTCAAAATGCAAAATAATAAAGAAAAATTTTTGCCAAAGACCTTCAGCTTCGTCATTGAAAAACGCCGATTGGCATATTTGTTGATTATATCCACCTGAACTGGTTGAGAACGGCATCCAACTGCGTCAATAGTGCCCGAGCTGTATACAGGGTGGAAGATATTTTTGTTTTCATTTTGAAAACAAATATTCATATTTATTTTGAAAACCAAGATAGATCAAGTGGACAAAATTAAGGAATTGATGTTTCATTCAATGTATGTGAAGACACAACAAACCGATTCGAAATACCTTGAAGCGTTCCTGAAATATTTTAAAAAAACTAAAGAATATCATCAAAATTTTACTGTCTACTTTGATTTAATATTTTCCATTATACAGAGTTATGCCCTCAAGTTATGCAACAAATATCACAATATACACAAATATACAATAAATTATGGTGGAAACTAAGCAGCACCATCACCGGCATCAATCATGTATGCGTTGTATACAGGGTGTAAGAAAAAATTGTTATTTTTTTGCCGTACATAAAAAAGCAAGCAAAATTATGTGGATTATACATTCACGTCAGTAATTCACCTTAGTAGGTATCTTCGCTTGGTTTGTTTCCCCGGAAACTTCGTACCCCTCTAATTTTTCACTTTTGATGTCTTGGTTTTTTTTATTACAGCAAAGAAAACATTTTTTCTCACACCCTGTACATGACGCATTGACGCATACATGATTGATGCCGGTGGGTGATGGTGCTGTTCAGTTTTCACCCTGATTTGTTGTTAAACTATAGTATATACCTCTGTATAGTTTAAAATACGAAATCAAAGTAGAAAGTAAAATTTTGATGATATTCTTCAGTTTTTTCAAAATATTTCAGGAACGCTCCAAGATATTGCGAAGCGATTTTTTGTATCTTCGCACGCATTGAATGAAGCATCAATTCCTGAATTTTGTCCACTTTATGTATCTTGGTTTTTGAAATAAATAAGAACAAAAATATTTTTCTCTTTCACCCTGTATACAGGGTGTTTCAGTTTTAATCGAGCAAACTTTGGGATAAAATTCTCCCCATCCTCCTGATTCAGAAAAATATAACATACATGCCTTTCACTCGTTTCCTAAGAAAGATACAGGGTGTCACAGTTAATTTTTTTCGGTTTTCAAAATTTTGTAACTTGAGAACCGTTTAACCATAGTAGCTGAAATTTAGCATAGACTGGTTTGTCGGAACCGTCTACCTACCTGCCAAATTTTGAAAGAATCCAACCAGTGGCGTAGAAGCTATGGGAGGTCATTATTTTGGAAGCATCTGTAGAACCTTGATAAAGGTATATTACCCCCGTATTTTCATCTTGGGATGTGCGTACTGCGAAGGCATCTGAGTCAGACTGTCTGATCAAATAGCTGTCGGAGATCCCTGAATTACACTATTATGGGACTCAATATGTGAGTTTCAATTGCGGCGCCATCTAACCAAGGCATTCCGCGATGCTATTACTCAAACATCAGGCAGGCAAGGAATATAATAATGGAATCCACGTATTGTGAAGCTAGGTAGATGGCGCGATACGTTTTTGTTCAAATATTTTCAGCTCACAAGGAAATAACTGCTGCCAGGCTACATGATGATTTATTTAAGTCACAATACAGTAAGCACGTATTATAGGTGATGTCAGATTTTTTCTTGAAACATCTATTTTTTCTGGTAATATAACCACCTATTATTATTATCTTTATTATTATTCCTCAAAATTTTCATCTGTGGCGCTAACCTCTTACTTGTAGACACATGAGGCGAGAGACCGGCTTATTAGTACGGACATTAGGGGAACCAACCTTGCATTTCATCCCGATGTAAAACGCTTTTGCACGTGAGTAGTAGGTACCCATAGGTAATTTTTAAGAAGTAGTGCCCCGATGAGACCCGCGACTGGCGTGCTTCCGAAGAGTGGAAAAATTACCCGAGAAATTACCATTTTAGAAATCGTTGCTTTTTTCATACTTTTTTTGCTGAACCACATATTTCCAAGATCGAGGAGCACAATGCAATTAATTTCCAGAAAGTGTCATGCACCAGTGGCGTACCAAACGGCTGCGCAGGGGCCAAGATGCGATTTTTCACCAGTCTTATGGTAAACCTGACCTAACACTTTTTTTAACATGTTTGGTATCATTTCCGACCAAATCGTACATTTTGATTCCAAAAATTAGTATCAAATTTTGATAAAGACGTGTTTAAACTGGTTTTATCATAAAAAACATGATTTTTCCCCCCTCAAAAATGATGTTTTGTAATTCTGCTTCCATCACTGTCCAATGTTATTATAACTGTGATTTTGACTTAGACAGTTATTGGTTTGGGCTATTTAATATTAATGTAGAAATTGGTCCATCTGTGGCTTTGTCAGTATAAATTCAAAGTTGTTCCAGTCACACCACGTATTTGTTGTTTTTCAAAAAAGGTTTAATTGACAATTGTTTCAAGGAAGACCCTCATCATCAGAAACTATTTAAAAAAGTGTATAAATTGCTTGTTTGTGGAAGTTTTTTATTTTTTAATTTTTATCAAAAAACTTCTACAAACAAGCAAATTATACACTTTTTTAAATAGTTTCTGATGATGAGGGTCTTCCTTGAAACAATTTGTCAATTGAACCTTTTTAAAAAAACAACAAATACGTGGTGTGACTGGAACAACTTCAAATTTGGGCTATTTAACACAAAAATATCATTTGCTGAACTTTTTTTACCGGTTTTACAAAGTCACAGCATGATTTTGTTTCTTGAGATGTATCATGTCAAAGCTTGATGTGACGAAACGTGCTATTTCACAGAAAAAATTAGGCTGGGACCAGAATGTAGCGTTGATTTGGTACTTTATTCATTTCAAGGCATGGAAATAGTTTTCTCTATCAAACAAAAGAGAACAAGTAGCAAAGTCCTCACGGGGGTGAGTCTCATGAGCGCATTTTCGGAGTGCAGATGAGTACACTGTTCACTGTTACCTGTAAACAGATTGTCTCAAAACTACCACAAGAAATCATCAATCTTTATGGAAACACGAGTAGTCAATAATAAATTGAAACAACAGAATGACATCAATCAAAACTAGAAAATACCCTGAAGGAGTGAGAATTATACCTATATCGATCACAAGCACGGAGCCAGAAGCAGCTTATTGAACCACAGCGCCGCGACTTGAAGATCGCATTCGCATATAAGTGCATAAATATAGATTCCGCATAAAAATAGAGATATCTTCCTTGAGAATGAATCAATCAGGTTGATTTTTTCACGAGAAATTTCTTCATTTCTTTCTGCATCTTTCGTTTGCTAAATGTATGCATGTGTCTAAAACAGTTTGCAAGATTCCTCGATGTAGAAGTTCACACTGTAGAGTTAAAAACCGACAAATGTAGAATCGCGGGGCGAAACCTTTTCTTAAAAAAATTATGTCTTCTATTGCAATAAAGGAGTCAAAATGATTCTTCAACTAAAAATTTCCGCATATTTCGTTCGCTGTATGTATGCATGTATCTAGAACGGTTCGTAAGATTCCTCGATGTAGAAGTTCACACCGTAGCGTTGAATACCGACTTTTTAAATATCTTAATTCTTTTCTTGCAATCGTGCAGCCTGACCAAATATTTTTTGTACCTATTTCCATCCACAGACAATGAGCAATAATTTGCAAAAAACCCCATACCGCTACGACTTTTCGTTTAGGAGGAGTTCAACTACAAGACGGACAGACGGACGGACATCAAAGCGCGGCTAATAGCGTATTTCTTACGAAAATGCGCTAAAAAACTAAAATCGGAGTCGTATCTTGGTCATGACATCCTTTTTCTTTCGACATTGCGAGCTTTTGGAATTGAATTTCTACATGATGCACGTTTTGGAACAAAACTACCGTGTGACTTTGTCACATCGATAGAAACTTCCGGCGTATGATATTCATCTATAAAATAATTCAGTTGAACAACCTATGTCAAAATTGTGATCATTGGTATTTTGAACCACAATGGGAATGGAATTCAAAAACGACAAATTCATAGGTCGAAACTTCGCGTTTATTCAGAAATTTATTCCGCAATGTCGGAAGAAAAACTATGTCATGACTGAAATACGGCTACGATTCCAGTTTTTTTTTATCTTGTTTGATAGAGAAATCTATTTTCATGCCTTGAAATAAATGAAGTACCAAATCAAAGCCACATTTTGACTCTAGTCTAATTTTTCCAGTGAAATAGCACGTTTCGTCACATCAAGCTTTCACATGAAACATCTCAAGAAACAAAATCACTCTGTGACTTTCTGAAAGCCGGAAAAAAGTTCAGCAAAAGATATTTTGGTGTGGAATAGCCCAAACTAACTGACCAAGTCAAAATCATAGTTATAATAACATTGAACAATGGTAGAAGTAGCATTACAAAACATCAATTTTGAGGGTGAGAAAAATCATGTTTTTCTGATAAAACCGGGTCAAACACGTCTCTATCAAAATTTAATACTTATGTTTGGGAACAGAATGTGCGATTTTGTCAGAAAAGATATCAAACATGTCAAAAAAAGTGTTAGTTACGGTTAACCAGAAGACTTGTGAAAAATCGCACCTCGGCCCCTTCGCAGCCGTCTGGTACGCCACTGGTGCATGACACTTCTGACACTTCCTGGAAACTTATTGCATGAAGTTCTTCGTCCTTAAAAATATATGGTCCAGCGAAAAAATTATGAATAAAGCAGCGATTTCAAAAATGGTAATTTTTTGACCTTCGACCTCTTAGGGAGCACGCCAGTCGCGTGTCCCATCGGGGCACCACTTCTCAAAAATTACCTATAGGTACCTACTATTTACTTACGTGCAAAAGCGTTTTGCATCGGAATGAAATGCAAGGTTGGTCCTGATATGTGCCGCTAACGTCCGTACTATATACATACCTATGTATTTCCCGGTGCGATATTGTTGCCCGGCCCGGCCCGGCCCTGGTGATACCAACTTTACAACAATAGAACTTGACTAGAGGTTGGAGCGTTCATCATTAGGGAAGTTGCATGTCACATCCGACAATATTTTAGAGGCATCAATACAATGATGGAATTATGTCACAACTTACAATTCGCGTACGTTTCCTGCGCTTCACCGGTATCGCATGTTCGTACATTTGTACATACACTGCATGTTCCAGTATTTCACAAATAAAGCTGTTGCCACACATCCAAATTCACCGGCATGAATCGCCAATTACAGACAATCAGTGGAAAACATTGCATTATTAGTGCATTCTGAAGGTGAACTCTGAAAGCTGACAACAAGAGAACGGTTTGCCACAACGATATTTGGTAAATACACGTTTTAAATCGTGGTATTTACGAGTGTAATCAGTTGCTTTTGCTATTATTCATGTGTTGCGAGAGACTTGATTGAAACGTACCTAATCATTTTTCTCTTTCTCTGTTGAAGCTCACGCCTCTGAACCGTACAAACTCCTTATGTCTCTTACGCCGGGTTGTTCACTTTGAGTTTAACTTTGAACTTGGTTTGATTGCCATAGATTCAACTGTTGCAACAATTATTTCCAGAGTAACTAAACCGGGTTTAAAGTTATAAACTCGAAGTGAGCAACCCGGCGTTAGGCCCTGTACCGAGCCCTGTACTATAAAGGATTTCAACCTTGGGTTGAATTTCAACCTATGGTTCAGAGCCAAAAGCACTGTTTGTTGAAATTCAACCGGTGGTCAAAATAATACATATAGGTTTGTTCCATCAGAATCAGAAATCTCAAACTACTCAAAACCAATGAGAAGTGCCTAAATCAGTTTGCAAACTGATTTACTTGATTTCTATTGGCTCTGTCTAGTTTGAAACCTCTTGATGAAACAAACCTATTAACTAATCATCCATGATTTGAAAATATTATCCACCATAATATTTGGGTCAACGTGAACAGAAAATAGTATATTATAATACAAGTTTTATAAGACATCGTATTGTCACACGCGTCATTTTGAAGCACGAGGAGCGAAACGACGAGTGATCCAATTGACGAGTGTGACAATAGGTCTTATAAAACGTGTGTTATATACAATTTTTTTTATTTTGCAACTATTCCATGCTTTTTTTCAATAAAAAAAAAAAATGTAAAATATGTGCCTTTGCTAACAAAATTGTTGGGAATTGCTCTTGATGGTGAAAGCCGAATTTTTCTCAAATAAACCCCTTTTGCGAAGTGATGTCACCTAAGCTGTCTCTTCGGCCAGTGAGTGCTGTCATGTCACTCATATCGATGTCATGCCCGCTGATATTGCAAACATTTGGGATTGAAAAAATGCGTATCAAAATGGAGCCTCTTACGATACGCGAATGACGTCATTTGCGTATCGAAATGACCTTCTTATGAACGCAAAATAGAAAAACGAAATTATGCAAACCACAACACAAAACCGAATAATTCTACTAGGGTGCGGTTGTAACTGAAGGATATTCTATTATCGAGCACATCATTTAAAATTTAGAAATAACGTTTACTATGAACAATAAGATAACACAAAATAATACATTCACAGTTTTAGTTCTTAACGAAGCACAAAGGCGATTACGGGTTACGAGGGGTGAGAGTATACCTATAAGAGGTGCAGCTTCTATATTTTATATTCTCTAATCATCATCATCATCATCGTCAGCGGCCGCTGATGGGCCGTCGATGCTCTTGGCGGTGGCAAAAGTGGCAATAGAAATGGAATCGGGGTCTGCCAGCTCTGGCTGGGCGTCCTCACCATCGATGACACCGACGATTTCCTCGGCCAGAGCGTACATTTGCTCGACGGTCTAAAAAAGAACAGGCTCAGTCAAGTCGGTCTCTAGTGCGATGGAGCTGCTCTGCAGGGCTTACTGAGCCTGCAGTAAATTTCAATTCACACTCACCTTACACCTTCTCAGTTTCTTGATGAGAGGATCTTCGTATCGCAACTTTACCAACTCCGCACGCGTGTACATGTAATCGTCCAGAACAGGTTCGACTTCTTCTTCTTCGGCGTCTTCGCCGCCTTCTGGGCCGACAAACGCCAAGTTTGCGACAGGATTCATCGATTGGTTGACCGAATCGTCTTCGATCATTGCATCGTTGTGCGAGCCGTGCGTGACCTCTTCTTCTTCCGGCAAGAAGCGTTCGAATGGATGACACAACTTGTCCACGCCCGGCCTGAAGACGTGTCCCTTTTCGATGCTCAATCCGGACGGCGGATCTGGCGTGTCGTCGTAATACACGTAAGTCGGAATGATAGTTTTCGGTTGCTTGATCTGGAAATATTGAATGTGAGCAACTTTGTACCTACTTTTTTTGATGAATAACGATGCAAAAAGTGATCGAAAAAATGTCTCCTCAAAGTAGGCTTTGGTCTCCTTGGTTGCCACGTTTTTCGGTCAGATTTTCAGAAATCCTAGGGCTCGATACCAAGTTGCAGGCGCAAAAGCTTGGGACGGCGTAGCTCGCCAAATACAGCAGTCTGATTGGTTGGTATCCGCCGTTGCTATGGTAACCGCACTTACGGCGGTCTCAGCCCCAACTTGGTATCGAGCCGATAGGCGACATGAGGAGAAACTTATTCAATCACTCGTTAGTCATTCGGTCAAACCAACTTGATCTTTTCTCTTATTTACTACGTTTATACAGAGAGGGGTGCATAAAAAACGGCCACCGCTGTAGCATCGTTATTCCTTATCCGATCTTCAAAATTCAAAAATCAGTTTAAATGGTTTTAACTTGTTTGACTTGGTTAAGACTTGTTTATTCTCTATTTTTAGCTTACTATTTTATATCTGTTCAAGTGTGTATTGTGGAAATGAAAAATCATTAAGACGGTTTTGTCCTGACCGGTCACAATACCTACTTAAAAATGTGTAAAATAATAAGCTGAAAATAGAGAATAAAGACGTCTTAGAGATGGACAGCTTCTTTTGGATTTTGAAAACATTTTGACATTTACATTTTGAAAAATCAAACGCCTGACCTACTATGTGCTTTTGAACATCATTTTGCACCCAGCTTACCAGATCGCGTGCATATCGTGGGTGTTGTGATACTACTGTGATGTGTAAAAATTTCGCAGTTTTAATTTTTTTTCTTCGTGTCTAATAATAGAATGTGTGATATTGATGCATCGTTATATCCAGATAAGCATAAGGAATCAAAAAAAAAATTAAAAAAATATTCTTGCCATTTGAAAAACAAAAGTTGACTATCAGTGCTCAGAAGCATTATGACAAAAAAAATATTTTTTACTGTCAAATCATAGAAGACATGAAACCATTTGAACTGGTTTTTGAATTTTGAAGATCGGATAAGGAATAACGATGCTACAGCGTTGGCCGTTTTTTATGCACCCCTCTGTATGTTCGCAAGAACCGCTTTTCCGAAACTGAACGATTAAATCGAGTTATGTAGATCGGTTCCTGGCACCTGTTTATATTAACTATTCTAACCGCTCCATATTGATAGCTGTTTGTTCCGGTCTATGATTAGACCGGTTTAACCCGTTCGTATAAACGTAGAAATTGTCAGTCATCTCTGGTAAACTTCAAATAGAAGGCCATCAAAACTTGCTTCGATATCGATAATGTTTGTTTCCAAGACGTTTAGCTTCTAGATGAAGTCAACCAAAGATGAAAAAACTGACTTGTAATATAGTACTTTCAACTTAGGAGTGATTCGAGTGAACTATGATTTCCCGAAGTCCTCCTTGCCAAGGGCGCGGCGTAGTGAGACTCTAAGGTGACTCGAATCACGCTCAAGTTTAACGTAATGTACCAATACAACTTAGATATCCCAATAAGCTAGTCTAACCAAATATCCATCATACCTTGGCCCTTCGTTCGGCAATCAGCTTGTTGCAGTACCGTTCGATTACCATCACCGGATGGTCCCACATGCTGTGCGGCGCCTTGCTCAACGGGATCTTGCCGCTCAGGACCAAATTCTTGACGCGTTCCATCTCGTCTTCCTGATGCCATGAAAAGAAAATTGATGTTAGGTATACCATGCAAATCCCTCTCATAATAATATTATTATTCATAAAAAAATTGTAACGCAATGAGGCTTGCCTTCGGTTTATTTAATTACGCACAAATTGGACAAAACCGATGCTGCATCGCCATAAATTTGCATTTTTATAGGATTCATTTTTTAGGCCGAGCGTTCCTTCAGACCCCACGTTGCGTTTCAATAAAGCTCAATTTATACGCACGCCTACGTGAGATGAAACCACACCACAATTCAAATAATTATTTTAAGAGGTTTGTTAAAAACAAGTTGGGAATTCATATATTTTTACACCAATTCTGGTCTCATGAAAAAACGTAATTGAAGAGACTTGAGACAACTTCTTCAAAACTTTTAATTGGAATTACTTTAGGTAGTTGTTCAAAACATTATCTCAAACTCAAATGAAGAAAAACAAAAACTTTCACCCCATTTTGAAGTGATTCTTAAAGTTTTGTTCTTAGTTTTGTTATACATTAGTGACTGATAAGAGCAATACGATCAAGAAGTTTAACTTTTGCCGCACTAGATGAAATCTAAAATCAATTGTGGTTACCACAATAATACTTCTCTGACTACTACCCTGTAACTTATGGAAATCTTTGGATGACAAGATAGAACTTGACTGTAAAGCCATCCGCATTTGGCGGGCTGAAAATAATTCGGAGGAAAATGAATCGAAGCCGTGACATCGAGGTATATGTGAATATTCAGAGTCAAGGCATCCTTCAAAGATGTCGCTAGTTATTTAATTATTTAGTGTAAATCCCGTGAACTCCGCGAAGCTCTACAACATGATTTATTTGCTAGACCTCGATATTCAACAACCGTCCCTGCTCGACGTCCGATGAAATAGTGGAATTAATGTGCGAATGAAGTAAAGCACCCGCATATCAAACCAGTTCGTCTGCCGGCGTGCTCCTGCTGTATCGATGCTCCACTCACCCGCCGCGCCGGCACCGCTGCACTCCAGCGCGCTATATCAAATTACTCATTGGAATTTTCACGACTATACGCCGTTCGCAATCGTTTTGGAAACGACAAAATATTTCGGATTACTGGGAATAGAGGAGTATCGGATGAAGACTGACCGTGGTACCTGGACCAAACCGCCTGGGCTGCCGTCCGCTCCTGACTTGTCACGTCCGTTGCCAAGTGCTTCTGCGGGTCTGTTAGCGAAGAGTTTCAATCCCCTTCGAGGAAGATGAGCTAGAACCCGTTGATGTTGCGTCGTGACCTTCCTGGAGACCGTAGAGTCGAAGCCCCGATGATGAGTCTCAGCTCACTTGGATGATGCCGAGTCGAAGCCTTGGCTAATGCGTCTTAGCCCCCTGTATAAAGTCGAGTTGGAACCCTTCGGAGACGCGTTTTGGTCCCCCTGGGAGAAAGTTGAGTCGAGATCCCTCTAGGTTGAGTTTTGACCCGCCTAGAGGCCGATGAGTTGCTACTCTTTGAGTTGCAACCCACCTCTGGGATGTCGTGTCAAAGTCCTAGGATGTTGAGTCTTGACCCGCCTCCAGGAGTCGAGTCCTAACCCTCCGACGACGAGTTCCAACCCTTCGCCAGGTCGTTGTGCCGAGGCCCTTCCGGTGTTGAATTTCGACCCATCTCCAAGTCGTAGAGTTGGGACCCGTTGATGATGTGCTTCGAACCCCCTCCAGGATGCTAAGTCGCGACCCTTCGACGACGAGTTTCAGCCCACCTCGAGGATGTCGAGTTGAAACCCCTAAATGATCCAGTCCCGATAGAAATGAGTTCTCCTCGTTTCGGTATCTCGTATAGCGGAGTGATGACCTCGACGGGCGAAAGGTTAGCCTCGGTGAGTTGGGACTGGTGCTTACTGTTGAGCTTCGTCGTAAAGAATGTATGATGGGGCTTACGCTTGCGTTCTGAATCTGTCTGCACGTGCTGGTATCTGCGTTACTGTCTGCCATCAGGTACAGCCACTGTTAAGCCTCGTCCTTTGTTGGATACCTTCACAGAAAGGTATTTGAGCCCTTGGGCCCTCTGGACTTGGCGTTGTGACTGCAATACTCATAGCACCGGACCTAGTGGGTTAGATCAGGAAACTCGCGGGTGAGCTTTCTCTGCGTTTCTGAAGCTCCTAGTTATTCGGAAAATGTAAATTTTGAGAACTACGTGAAAAAATCAAGGAATTGGAATAAAATAGAATCGCGTTTGTATCGGGACTCGGACCCTGCCGTAGAGTCGTAATTGTTGATCGGATTGATGACCCCCTCCTCTTGAAACTAATAATTTTGTTCTAGCGCCACGACAGTTCCTGATATTTCCATGTGGAGCTTGTTACGGGATGAAAACGTTCTTATTCAAAACTGATGAATCCAATCCGGTACCCAACGACTCCATCGTTCAGATAGGGACTTTGTAAAAATGAATTGTTATTGGGGCTCGATTAGGTATAGTGTAGACGACGATTATTCAGCGTTAGGGCAAAGATTATTTCGACGCCTCTCCGCATCGGCTTTTCGGCGAACACCATGTATAGTCAATTCTCTGCGTTTTGTTTCTCCTGACGGCGGCATTCTCTCGCAAGTTGGTAAACAACAACGAACTAGCGCGTATACGGGGCGTGCTTAAAAAGTTTCTCACAATTGGGTTGTACCTTGACTTGAGTAATTGTTTCGCGCTCACCATCGGTTCGAAAGTTTTTGGAAGGGTGAAAGACGGTTAAACATTTCCGGTTATAGACACTCGCGACCGCGGGAATCTTTCTAAGCGTTGGGGGCGACTCACGGTGTAAAAAGGGAATAGGCCCCCACAAAGGCAGCCAAATCCAATCCTTTCCAAACGGACAGAACAGGCCATGGCCCAAAAAGAAGCAACAGTCTTTGAAAAGAATTCCACAATAAGGTGGGCTACCATACACACACCGGCCCATAACTCTGGATGACACTCGTGGTCGAAGTCACTCTCCTCTTTTTCAGTGTCCAGAAGCCGGGCCTAACTCTAACATAACCTCTAACACTAACATAAATGTTGGATCTGATTCAACCACAAGAAGAACTTTGAACCGCGAAAACCAGTCAGAATTAAATGTCGGTCAAGGTGTAGAATCAGGTGTTCGTCGGAGGGCTGAGGTGCTGGGACGTCTGAAATAATTAGGGGAAACTCATCTTTACGGAAATAGCTTAGATCTTTTAGATATTTTAGCCTGTGATGTAAAGGTAGAAGTAGGTATAGGAGCGAGCCATTATTTAAACATTTTGACTTGTACATAGAGGTCAATAGATTGATGTTATGTTGAAATTTTATACTGTGTGTTATTGTGTTCAAACTCGTAGTCAGACCTGTCTCAACAATCTCGATAACTCTATCCTCAAACAAGAAGAGAGGCACAACGGGATGTCGTCTTGATGCTAGATGATCACCGGCCAGGCGGTTCCAAAAGCGGGAAACAAGATTTAATTCAAAAAAGTCGAATTAAATGGAAGTATAATGGGTTGTCTACCCATTCAGGAGTTCAAGAAGATAGCTGGGGTCTCCTCAACTGCAAAATCAATAGTATTCCATGTAATTAGTGCCAAAAACCAGACAAAGCAATCAAAGCATAACGAACGTGAATAGGACAGCTTCAGAAGGAATAGGACTAATGCGAAAGTTTATTCTCTCCTCTGGTTGCATGTTCCAGGATATCAGATGTCGCTTTGTCACGGGGTAGGGTAGCACTCGAAGATGTGCCTGCCTTGGTCCACTCGTAATCCACCACCGATGAACAGTCATGTCCTCTTCTAGGAATTCTAGGATGCGTCTTGGCCCCCTTTACGGGTGAGTCCTGGCCTCCATTTGGATGCGTTTTGGTCTCCTTTTCGGGTGAGTCCTGGTCTCCTGCTGAGAAGACCAGGCCTCGGAGATTAGATGTTTGGGATCGATGAGCGCCGTCAGCCTTTTAGTCTTTTCGATACCTGTGCTTCGGAAAGCGAGATTCCAGTCCTAGTGGGTTGGGGCTAGAACTTAGACGGAGCTCTTGCGCGTTTATTCTGAGTTTGCCTACATGTTCTGGGTCCGTATTTCTGAGAACGGCGAGATGATTTTACATGGGTTTACTATGGCAACTGTGTTTCCGCTCCTGCGATTGGCTGGTGCCATAGTAACCGCACCATTTTCTCATGGGAAATGAATTCACACGTTTCAAAAATATGGCCAAGTAAATGTTTGAAGATTTGTAGCGCCCAACTAGCTACGGCGAAAAACCCCGAATGGATATTGAAATATCATTTTTTCGTTATGTTGCTTCTTATCGAACCTCGATAAGATATATCGGATAGTTTTTGAGTTATTGATTGTCAAAATTTTAAACTTGGATTTTCATTTTTTGTCAAATGATAGATGTAAACATAGAAGGTATATATTGAAATAATCTTGAAACTACACCACAATTTTCCTATTTTTCTTTTACCAACCGGTTTAGCCTTTCGGCATCGTCAGGGCTCTGTAATTAGTTGTATGAAATAAATTGGTATAAAATTTGATAAAAGCTTACTGTATAATATTTAAAATATTCTCTTTTTGGAGAAATTAGTAAAATTTTTAACATTCGTCAAAAATTAATTCAATTGACATAAGTAATAATTAATTTAATTGACATGAAAAACAGTTGGTTCAAGATAACATGATAACAGTTTATTATAAATTAAATTTTGAGAATAGAAGATTTGAAAAAGGTTGATTATTATTGATTAAGGTAGATGTACTCAGCATCTAGTAAAATTTTAATTGTTTTGGCTCCTTCTTAATTCTTACTAATTTCTCCAAAAAAGAGAATATTTTAAATATTATACAGTAAGCTTTTATCAAATTTTATACCAATTTATTTCATACAACTAATTACAGAGCCCTGACGATGCCGAAAGGCGAAACCGGTTGGTAAAAGAAAAATTGGAAAATTGTGGTGTAGTTTCAAGATTATTTCAATATATACCTTCTACTTTATACAACACCACTTCAAGAACAATGGATTTTTACTTATTTATTTAGATGTAAACATACTTTCAAATGTACTAAATACAGTTTTTCAAGGGCTTCCAAATGACATCTTGCAAATTAAGGTATGCTATTTTTTTTTTGCCCTGCATCAACTCTTGGGTTATAAGCAGGTTTTTCAGCGGGAGTTTTTCAGTAACGATAACAATGATGACGATAACAACGAGGACATTTTTGGATCAGTGGGGGATTTATCAGTTGGGTTTTGTTTCGACGACTTTCTTGTTTCATTCCTTTTCCCGGGCCATCACCGCACGACAGTAGATGGGCCAGTACTGAGGAACGCAGGAAAAAGTCCATCTGACTTCAATTCAACTTTTTTTCAGTACGATTACAGTACTTTTCCTTTTATCACGGGAAAGAAACACATCCCACACATCATGGCAAGGGAAGTAAAATCATCAATATTTCAAGATGTCATATCTTTTCATTGATCTTCAAATCCCAGTGAATGCAAACCAAAACAACGCCTAGAAATTAACTTAATTCACCCTCTTACTCCTCGTCACTTCGACTTGGTCGAGGACTTGGTAGACGAGACCCTCTCGTGCCAGTGAATCATGAATATCCCTGGCCTGGAAATTAATTCCTAGCCGTGCGAAGGCATTATAACTTGGCAGCCGGCGGTAGGTTTGATTTCACAAAAAGTGTAAATATGACGAAAACAAATCGCGTAAAATGATATAGCCAGTCACGCTCCTTCCGTGCGGAACACGATGCGTAATTGTTTTTCGCCCTTATTCTCCCGACGGCACCGAAACCCTGCATATCAGGTAGGAAATATTTATATTAGGCCATTTAACAGAAGAACTTAATCGCCGAGGATGCGCCTCAGCCTTTAATCCGCACGGAGTTTAAAAAAAAAACTTTTTACTGGTAGGTACCTAGTTGAACTCTTTTCTCCATCTACAAGACTTTTATATTTCTCATTTTTTCCTGTGCTTGTTTATTATGTTCCATCAAAAAGAATACAATAGTGAAAGGGAGGTAATGCCTTATTGAATTTCGCCTAATAACGGCTTTCAATTAATCCAACTCCAGTAAAGGCGTAGTAGCTATATACAACTCGTTCTAGCACAAATAAAGAGATAAACGTCGAGGAACTGATTGGAAATTTAAGGAAACACAATGGGATTTTCACGGTAATTGCTTCGGAAAATGAAGGAGTGCTTTGTGTCCTTTTTTTTAAGGTAGAGACAACTAATATTACGAGTAGATCATTCATGGCTGCTTTTTATCTTTTTAAAAAGAGAAAATACCCGGTTCTAGTCGGAACAGAGGTTAGTTAATCGAAAAGGAAAGCGAGAATAACTTTGTCGTTGACATTATGCGATATGCGTCCTTGAAAAGGTGGGTTGAGTTTCCTTGCTACTAGAGCAGTGCTAATATGTCAGCAGTGCAATACCAACCGTGCAGAAAGGGACACACCACAATATCTGCCACCATGTTTCTAGGCAAAAGGCAAAATTTGCAGCAAAAAGTCAGAACAATAATAATTTATGGTGTCTGGAGTTTGTTTCAAAATAAGTTTGGGCTACCAGAGAGTTTATTAATTTCCTTGTTCCAAATAAAGCTTTGGATGTTGTTCCACAGTAGGTAGGTTGAGTACTAATACTCGTAGTTCAATAATGGACCAAAAGGAAAATCCATAAAAAATTATGATCAGAAAGAAAATGCTAGAAGCAAGGTCAACAAGAAGACGTGAAGAAGCAAAACTAGGAGTCCAAAGTTGATGACCAGAGATGGTGGAGTAAATTGGAAAGATGAAGTGGAATTTGGGTAATTTGACAGTGCACGAAATGACGGAAAACCTGTCTATTACGAAGAAGCAATTTTCGTGCTAAAGAAAGAAGAAAAAGAAGAAGAAAGAATTTGAACATCACTGTCCAAAGTGTCTTGATTGTAAAAGATATGTCAGCAAAGTCTTGAAATCAGAAAGTGCACTATCTCTTTCAGAAAAAAATGGCCGAGTTAAAACAAAAAGAGCAAAAGCTATGAGAGCTTGATCAAAATTCTGGCCACGAGCATGAACATGACGCTATTTTAGGTACTGTCTCGAGGATCTCTTTACATTCTTTGGACCACCCTAACAAGGTCGTGTGCATTCAGTCAGTTTGTACCTATCCACAAATAGTCTGTAGTAAGAGCATTACTCAGAGAAACTTCTGATCTCGTGTTGATCCTCCGATCGTGGCCATACCCTGGGAGAACTTAACCTCCAAGAATCGGTTTCGATTCCTTCCTATACCACCACGCGTCTCAAAAACTTGACCTGTTTCTGAAACAGCCTACTCAGCAAGAAAACATCTCTGTGACATCACTTAGATGTTCAAGTCACAACTGCGATGTTAACAAAAAAAGTCTATGCGATGTTAAGTGGACATCTCTGTTACCTCTTATGTCCGGGTAATTAGAACATGAATGAGATATCTCAAAGATGACCAAATGTGACATACTATTTACATCGCTATTCCACATCTCCTAGATATTACTTTCAGACGTACATATAACATCACATTTCGGATGTGTATTTGAAAAATAATAATGATTTTCACCACTTTTCAACATAGTTTTATGCCATAGGAGGTTCCGCACCTATTTTTACCCATTTTTACAATCTATACAGCACGTTTTTCCCCTAAGAAAAGTTGTTCTTCTATTGGCGTACTCCGGAGGATTCGAACCTGGATCCCCACAAGTGATAGTTGGAGACACTGCTGCCGATTCGTCTAAGCTACCAACTTTACTTATCTAATACAGTATATTTGAACAGCGCGCTTGATGTTCAGGGATATTTCTCGGGATATTTCATTAGGACTCCAAACGATACACCGAACCCAAAGAGCTTCGCTGGGGCTCGAAACGTTACAGCAAGACACAGGAGAGGTGTCTTGCCCACCAGAGGTGCGAAAGCCACGACAAAATGCAAGAAGGCCCAGTAGGCTTTCGAAGAACACAAGGAGACACAAACGGAACACACTAGTTCCGAAAGCCACAAGCACAAGAAGACACAAAAATGGTTCCAAACGACACATGAAGACATAAGGGGGCCCGCAGGGCCTCAATCTAAACATGAAGACATAAAGGCTGTTCTGGCATCACACACATGGAATAGGGGGCAAAACTATCAAATCAATATTTTCTGACACACGAAGCTTAACGATGACAGCCCGCGAAATTTAAAAAATCTCTCAGTGACTACGTCTCATCGACGTCAGTGAGATGTTACACTTCGATCAGTTGAGAGAAGTAACAATGTTACGTCCGGTAGATGTCTCATGTGTGATGTTCAATGTAAGTTCATTTCGAAACATCACTCAGACATTACATCGTATAACATCGCGGATGAATATCTCATAGATGTGGAAGTAACGTTCATTGTGATGTTATTTTGTGACATGATTGAGATCATCTCATTCAAGAAACATGACATGCTATTCTGAGTGGGAGTAAGCACTTCTTTGAGTTGAGTTCGAGAAACACTTCTCGAATATTATTCAGATACTTCTCGAATATTCGACCGATGACCGGCGAGGTGAGCTCAGCAAGTTTTTCACGTGAAGCCCCGCAGGACACGCATCAGGCGCTCGAACGTAGCCGGTGGATTACAGAACTCAAATAGCATGATAGTGAACTGGCATAACACACTTTCGATGGAGAATGCGGTCTTCTCTTTGTCCTTAGGGTAAGATGTATTTGCTAATAGCCACTCTTCAAGTCAAGCGTCGAGAACTATTTATTCCAATCCCCGATCCGGACAAGTTGGTCAAGGTATCATAAGTTCGTGGCAGGGGATAGTTTTCCTTGATGACATCGTTGAGTCTTCGGTAGTCCACGCAACATGGCGTACTGCCATCATTTTTGGTGACTGAAACGACGGGTATTGACCATGGGCTCGTTGATTGCTCTACGACACCGTCGTCCAATATCTTCTTTAGAGGCTTTGGAACTTCTCCCTGCTGCGCTCGTGGAGACGAAGAGCGGCTTTCTCAGTGTTGAAGCGGTATCACTCTAGTTCAACCGGTGAGATTTCCCGCGGTAACTAAGAAAAACTTCGTTTTCTGATGAATCGTGTCGTGAGTTCTCTCTCCTCATTCGTCAGATGCTTCTAGTCGGCAGAGTTCATTCACACAACGCCCAGGGCCTCTCGTTGTCGTATTGTCCCGGCTCGGCTGTCCCATTTGGGTTCATCGGGATTTTATCTTTATCTATGTTAATCAGCGTCTTCACCATGAGTATTCCAACAAAAGCTCTGTGGGTATGGGGTCAGCAAATGCCGGCGACAATCCTCGGGTCGCCGTTCAGCGTTGCCCACACGATTTTCTTGGATTCGCCCACTACATGCACACTGCACAGTCTAGAGAAGAATTCGTGGATGTTCTCTTCGTGAAGCGCTACTTCTTTGTTTTCAATCTTCAATGTTCGCTGTTCGACATCCACAACAGATTCGTATATCTGCATGATGCCCAAACCAAGTATGCAGTCGTTCACTATATTCGCACAAGAACATTTTCTTTCGGCAAAAACCATCCAATGCGGAAGTTAACTTCGACTTCTTCGTTACAGGTGAGTAGGTTTTCCTGTAGCTGTAGTGTAGCTCAAGCTTGTGCCGTTTATCACTGGAGTTATGCGTTGACTTCGGCGGCTTTACAGCAAACAATAGATGCTGTGGTTCCTGAATCGATGACACATCAGTAGCAGCAGCGTTACTCATTCAAGTTTCCAAGATCACACTAGTGGCGTTGCGGAAAGCAAGAAGAAGCTTGCAGCTGCGGTGACGTATTGAGAAGTTTGGCGAAAACCTCGGCGAAAACGTAGGATGGCACGTAAAATTATTGCATTTTAGAACAGTCAACGTAATCCAGGCAGTAGTTTCAGTGGATAGTAGGTGGTCTTTATATATTTTTTACATTATAGGTCGAACTTGAAACGTCAACAAAAATATGGTAGGTTAGGCAAGTTGCTACGTTGGTTTCTAGTAAGTTTTCGCTCTTTGAACTTCATACCCATCTACGTGGACCATGTTAAAAAGTAAGCAGTATAGCATAGAAAATACCAAACGAAACTTACCTCCCGGACTTTGATTCGTTTTTCCATGCACTCGTTGTAATCCTCCAAGATGCGTTCCTGCAAATTCTGCATGTACTCCCTGTCGGTCAAGCGCACCAAATTGGATCCCATTAGCTTTTCCAGTCGCGATCGGACATGGGGATGGCTGAAACTAAAAGAAAACGAGTTTGAGTCTCCTGGTCTTGGTCTCCGTACTATGAGGGGAAAGGTCATACAGCATTCCCACACAGAATGTATCTACGAGCACGCACACATACACACACAGGTCACACTCATTGTTTTCTCTGCAGTGAAGGATTACATCTGCTGAGGGATTGGAACTTCAATCCAATTTAGTTGCAAATATAGATAGTAGTGCGGTTGAGGTGTAAATCCAACGGAGAGATTATTCGAACACTCTACAGTGGGTACCTACCTATGTCAGCAAACCAGTTCCTTAACTAAATACAACATAGAATGTTTGATGGGATGAGGTCTTGAACTCCGGAATTGATGAATTTGAGGCAAAAGTGATAAACGGGTTCGTTGACTCTGCGTCGATCCTCGCGCTTTTCTGGCTGGAGCGTTTATTTATGGATTACGCTAAAGCGCGGGGAGGTATGCTGGTGAAGCCTCATCATCACACGGTCGTAATGATTGACAACCGGCGGATCAATTTATTATTTTTAATATAATAACACAGCGGAAGAACTTTGTCGATGCTGCACCTTCCAGGGAAATTTTCGTGTATAATGGCTTTTCAAGGAAAAATAGGAGAAAAAAGGAAACTTGCCGCATGCGGAGCTAATATCTTTTTGCTTTGAATATTGAGCAGTTTGTTTTACGATATACGTATCACACACGACAACTGCACGATTGACCTGCCATCGATTGGGACGATTGGGTGATATGGTGAACTCAGTAATCTACTTGATGAATTTTGAATATCGGCAGTAATTTAGGTAGGTATAATTACGTGAAGGGAACCATTGTTTTTGGCAAATATGCGCATACACAGTGATTACCTACTCCACGAAAGTTAGAAACCGAGTAGCTACATCGGTGATCAAGAACGTCTCATAATAGACGATTGACCTTATGGGGGAAAATGGCCATTCGTGTAGGAAGATTTAGGGAATTATTTGTTTGGAGAGGTCTAAGTTGCCGTCAGGCAACGTCGGCTGTCACCATGGGCTGTCACGTCAGTTGAAGACACGCCATTACTGTCACTTTGCTGTCTTGTAAATTCATAACAGCAAATTTTTCATTCCTGTGAACTCTTAGGGCCTTGCAGGCTCTTTATTGGGTCCTACATCGATGACCAGCGTCGTCGCAGACCTTTCTTTGCATCATCCGTAGCCTTCACCCAAGGAAGAGCAACAGCGACTGTCACCTCCCGGCGGGCGGACCAAGCTTTCTGCACACACCATCTGTTTGCACGCCAGAGAAGGTCACCTGGGGGTAACCGCGTCGCCAGTCACCTTTTTCTAAAGATTTTCTGCTCGGACCTCCCCTGGAGATCCGCATTCTATGTTCTACAGTTCGCTACCTTAGTAACTGGGACGCAAACATTTGTTGTGTCCCCACAGTCAAGATCCAGGTCTAGGCTCTACACCAGGTGGCGTTTTTAGCGCACTTTCCCAAAAAATTGAAAAAGGCGCTTTTAGCTTCACTTTGTCCGTCCGTCCGTCCGTCCGTACCCGGGATAACTCCTCAGGGAAGAAAGATATCGATGCGGTGTAAACGCTGATCAATAGTACATATGTCCAGGATGTCAAGTTGACTTTTGGTTTTTGTTATTCTGCCGCCATCTTTGATCCGCCATTTTGAATTTCTCTAAAAGTGATCCGATTGAAATGAAATTTGCAGGCAATGTGAACCACATCAAGATCTATCCAATTTTTGACAATTGATGCCCCGCCGCCATCTTGTATTCTCACTATTGAACATGTTTTGAAGTGATAGAACTAGGAGAATTATGCCTCAACGAAAAGAGATATCGATGTGGTGCCGCCAATCGAATGCGTACGTGACCACCATATAAAGTTAATCAATAATTTTTGTCACTTGGCCGCCATCTTTGATCCGCCATTTTGAATTTCTCAGAAAGTAGTCCGATTTGAGTGGAATTTGCAGGCGATGTGAACTTCATCAGGATACATCCAATTTTCAACAATTGATGCCCCGACGCCAACTTGTATTCTCCATATTAAACATGTTTCAAAATGATAGAACTAGAAGAATTATGCCTCAACGAAAAGAGATATCGATGTGGTGCAAATGCCAATCAAATGCGTACCGTGTTCACCATATACATTTGACCAATGATTTTTGTCACTTGGCCGCCATCTTTGGTCCGCTATTTTGAATTTCTCTGAAAGTGGTCCGATTTGAGTGAAATTCACAGGCGATGTGAACTTCATCAAAATACATCCGATTTTGGACAAATGATGCTCTGTCGCCATATTGAAATTTCTTACCACTGAACGATTTTCATGGAGCTTGGGACTTACTTTTGTTTCGTATGATCATTATTACTCTCCAGCCAAATTTCAACATCCTGCCGTCATCTTGGCCGCCATATTGAAATCTCTAATTAGTGGAACGATTTTCATGGAACTTGGAACTTACCCTTGTCTATAGTAGGTACGATCATTTTGATTTTTAGGCCAAATTTCATGATTCTGACGCTATTTTGGCCGCCATCCATACTGAAATTTCTCCCCCAAAATAACGGTTAAACCCTGAATAACATCTTGCATTCACTAATCCTTCAAAAAGAAAGTGCGTTACTGAGCCTTATGCCCATGAGGCATATTCGCTTGTTTAAATGTTAATTCGCTATAGTTCAGATTCCAGAACCTACTTAGGAAATGAGTCCAGCGACCTCGAAAACATATAAATTGATACCTTACTCAAACACCTAATTCGTACATTTTTTTGTCAATTTTAGGCGGCCATTTTGAAAAAAAAGGCTATTATTTGCATTTTTTCATAAAATTAGGATTTACCAGTGTATTCAGCATGTTCAATTCACTTGAATTCGATATTTTCCATGCCAGTTTGGCGCATATAGATTTTTCTAAATAAGAGAAATCAACCCCTCTCCCCCCCATATCTCGGCTCCCCCCGAAGGGATTTTCAAGAACTACGGGTCAAATCGCTTAGAATTGTCCAAAGATCACGTGTACCAAATCTGTTGTTTGTATCATAAAATGCAGTTTTATTTTGCTTACCGCTAGTACTAAGGTATCTACCTCGGGTTTCATGTTCCCCAAAGTTATTGTTGATGCTCTTTTACTCTTCTAACCTGACCGCGTGATATGGTTCGCGAGTTGAAACCATTCTCAGACTGCCCATTCCTACGAGGCTATGGCCACACATCAAGCACCTTGCAGACTTGCAGCCAGCTTTGATATTAAGGACGGAGTTCAATTGGTAAAATAAGCGTTGCGAAATCAATCAGTCTGGGTTTATTCCTTGACGGATTTTCACCATTTTGGTCTCTTTCGAAAGCTACAAGGATGTACCTACTTTGGTTTGAGTCCATTGGCATTTCCAAAATCCAAAAATAATTCTTTCAAATGTCAAAATTTGATGATTTTTTTTGGATTTCGTAAATGCCAATGGGCTCAAACCAAAGTACATCTTTGTAGCTTTCAAAAGAGACCAAAATGGTAAGAATCCGTCAAGGAATAAACCCAGACGGATTGATTTTGCAACGCTTATTTCACCAATAATGAATCTTTCTGAAATAAAGATCGATATGTTTTGCTCTAATACGTCTGCTCCCTAAGTCACTTCCATACTACACACATCAAAAGAATCTAGGGGACAAGCAAATTCAGACGATTTCTAAAATCATCATAACTTTTGAGTACCGCCAGCGATTTCATATCGGTTTTCAGTGTTCGATAGCTCAATCCTTCGTTTTCATGCCTTGATCACGTCGAATACAAACAATGTTCCATAAAGTTTCTACAGGGTGATCAATGGAACAGTGTAAAATGACCAAAAGTTCAGTACGAGCGCGATTTCCCAAAAATATTTTTTTATGCATTCCAATAGCACAATTATGAAGAATGGTGTTTTAGCTTCAGTAAAGTTTTTTGATTTTGGAAATCGAAGGTGAATTGCCAAAGACATTGATCATTTTGTGCCGCCATGTTGAACTTCCAAGAAAGTGATCCGATTTCATTAAAACTTGGATCACACTCATGCCTGGTTCCAGTGATTAGAATTTCAAGGTCAAATGTCTTTTTCGGTCACTTTCAGGCCGTCACATTGAACTTTTATGTAAATGATTCGATTCTAGTGTGTTTCAAAGTTTTATTCAAATCGAATCATTTATGTAAAAAGTTTAATATAGCGGCTCGAAAGTGATCAAGAGTGACATTTGATCTTGGAATTCCAATTACTTGAACCAGACATGAGTGTGTTCCAAGTTTCAATGAAATCGGATCACTTTCTTCTCTCTTGGAAAATCAACATGGCGGCATAAAATGATCAATATCTTTGGCAATTCACCATCGATTTTCAAAATTCAAAAGAGTCAGTGAAGCTGAAACACTGATCTTCATAACTGTGCTATTGCAATGGATGGATTCTCTTATTTGGGAAATCGCGCTCGTACTGAACTTTTGGCAATTTGACACTGTTCCATTGATCACCCTGTAGCGACCTTGTAAAACATTGTTCGTATTTGACGTGATCAATGCATGAGAAAAAAAGATTGAGCTATCGAACACTGAAAACCGATATGAAATTGCTGACGGCAATCAAAAGTTATGATGATTTTAGAAATCGTCTGAATTTGCTTGTTCCCTAGATTCTTTTGATGTGTGTAGTTGACTCGAAATCGGCCCCGTGGCTCAGGCGGTCGAGTGGCTGCTTGCGACGCGGAAGTCCCGGGCTCGATTCCCGGTGAAAAGTCTGGGTGCTGTGTTGTCCGAAATTTGCACTTTTCTGAATTTTTACACTTGATAAATAAACGGGCAACTCCTATGGCGAGAAAAAGCCGATAAGCAGAAAAACAATAATTCAAATATTTTCGAGAATGTTTTCTTCCCAGATTCACAGATTCAAAACTGAATGATGCTCGATCTAGATTTTTGATATAGGTACTTTTTTTCTTAGTCTGAGCACAAAATTTACTGCATCCTCTATCCATAATTCGGCAAGATCCTCGAAAACATCCAAACCTTAGGCGGAGCAGTGTATCGCATAGTTCTTCTGAGTGAAAATTTCTGCATGAATAACAATCAATCACTTGCAAATTTAATCGCATTAATGTGCATGATGCATTATAATATTCCACATCTATTCTACAGGTAACAGAATTGACTGAATACCGTGACAGCGATTGTGCAGGCTACACGAGTTAGGTACCTATGTATAGTTACATATTTTTGTACCTATGGTTACGTATACAATTTACACATATTCTAATGGACAGCTGATGTTGAATAAACACAAAAGCTCATGTTAACATTAATGATGGAAGCAGGATTTGAAAACAAATTTCAATGACCCCTGAACTCTTACCTTAATTTTTGCCCGTACATTATTTCCAAAGTAACACAACATTAATTGGGAGAACCCGAAAGTTTTTTATATTTTTATATCGCGGGAATTTCTACATCCAGCTAACTTGCGTTTCGTGAATATTTTCCGAGGAGCCAAAAATTTCGCCACAATTCTGTCTCGAAACAACAAGCAACGTCTAGTGAATGATTTAGATAGATCAGATTCCTAGTAAAAACGGTGAGATCTGATGGCGAATAAGGAAAACGGAAATTAAAAATCCATTAGTAGGTACAGTACGCGAGTATAAGGATAAGGAAGACTCATTCATGAATTTCGATTAATAATGTAGGAATAATAGCTTGTGTACACAAACCCGTCTGCTCGTACCAATCCCCTATTTTATCAATCAACCACCTGTCTTAAGGCCACAAAAAATTGATTGGGTAAACATTGAAATATTATGAAAACAGAGGTTTTTATGCAGGGTTCATTTAATGCACCAAGTTAAGGACGGAGTTCAATTGGTAAAATAAGCGTTGCGAAATCAATCCGTCTGGGCTTATTCCTTGACGGATTCTTACCATTTTGGTCTCTTTCGAAAGCTACAAGGATGTACTTTAGTTTGAGCCCATTGGCATTTCCAAAATCCAAAAATAATTTTTTCAAATGTCAAAATTTATTTATTTTTTTTGGATTTCGGAAATGCCAATGGGCTCAAATCAAAGTACATCCTTGTAGCTTTCAAAAGAGACCAAAATGGTAAGAATCCGTCAAGGAATAAACCCAGACGGATTGATTTCGCAACGCTTATTTCACCAATATGACCGCGTCCTTAACCGCGTAAGGATTAAGGAACAAGGCGTACCTAACGCGTAGAGCCCACCTCATACGTAGGAACTTAATCGCGAAAAAATCGTTTTCTGACGTATGCTGAAACGTCAAGATCTGTCGAAAAAAAATTCCGTGTCGATCGGTCTGTATGATAATCTGTGTGTCAGGTTTCTGTTGACCAAATTCGGTTTGCACGTAGCGTTTGTGGTAGAAAAGAGAAAAAATGATTTTCAACGTGATCTGTCAACGGGAAATGACACTATCAAAGAGTGACAGGAAGTTTTGACACAACGATTTCGATCTTCGATTGATCATTTTGAAGCCCTTGAAAAACTCTATTCAGAACGTGTAAAAGTTATGTCATATCTGTCATCTGTCAATTAATAAATATTGTCATGATCCAAAACTCAACTATTGGACAGGGAGCTGGTGCCTCAAAACTTACGTCATAAGGTACATGATTTTAACCCTGTAGGTCTAATGTGCGTTGATAAGGTTGTTTAAAATTTCTTTGTCTTACATGTCAGACCGGGGGCTTTAGGCTGGTAAAGGCTTGTCAATTTTCGAAAAATGGCAAAAGTTTATGTCATAAGGTACATAAATGAAACCAACGGGCTTTTGTATGGGAACATCCCCTTAATCAAAAATCGGATCATAAGAGAAAATTTTCAGGGGCTCCCGGTACATAAAACAAGTTTGAAATTTTCAAAAAAAGGCCAAAATTTACCTCCTCCCGGAGACTTCTCCTTTGGCATAATTGTAGGAATGGAAAACGATTATCGCGTGATTTTTTACGCAGGTTTTGAATCTGCCCACAAACATTTTTGATGGTACATCGCTTACAGGGTGCAACATCGAATTTTTTTTCTCAAATCATACACCGTGTATTTCAACATGAAAATCGATTCCGTTTTCCATCTTGATCAAAAATATATATCACACTTGGTGGGTTAGTCAACAAAACACCTGTGAAAAAATTAATAAATTTTGGTCCTTTTTGAAAATTTCAAACTTGTCTTATGGACCGAAAGCCCCCAAAAATGTTATCTCACGACCAGATTTTTTATCAAGGGGATGTTTCCACACAAAATCCAGTTGGTTTCATTCATTTACCTCATAGTCTAGTCCACCTCAAGTGTCCTAGTCTATCATGACGTGAATTTTTGACCATTTTTTCGAAAATTCGACAGGCTCATACCAGCCTAAAGCCCCCGGGTCTGACATGTGAGACAAAGCAAATTTTAACAACCTTATTAACGCACATCAGAACCAGCTACCCAGCATTACTTGTGTAGCGATTTACGCATTTCTGTTGCAACTTCCCTGCAGTGACACAAGATCTAAAGAATTCAATCCTTGAAGAAGATGGGAGAATAAGATGAGTTTTGTCAATACTGGATACTAAGTATAAGAAAAACTGAGTCGATAAGTATTCAAACAAGACAACCTTCGGCCTCGCTTCAAACCAATAGTACAGAAAAAATGCAATAGATTCCTGTGGCCCACTGACCAAGATTGATACCCAGCAAATCAAAATCCACCAATCGTTTTCCAACACAAGATCTAGTCACATCCACATCAAGCAGTTTTTCGCTGGGTTTTCCATCAGACTCTCCACCAAGCCTGGTCTAGGTCTTTGGTTAAAGCGGAGACAATGTTGAAAGCTATCATACTATGGACATTCACTAAGCAGCAAAGTTGTCCAAAAATGGACAGGCCGACGTGACGTTTACTAGGTACTGGAGACATTGAGACAAGAGGCAAGATACAGTTTCCACGAATGGATCTTTACAAGAAGAAGAATGTCTTGTGTGATCCATTTTCATGTCTATCCCTTAACCTGTCCCTAAAATAGGTCAAACTCCATATTACAAGCAGTTGGGGACACTCTGCACTGGGCTATCTGGCTCGCTATCTGAGTTTTGAATTGGAAATTTCTCTAAGTGAAATTGTCTGATTTCTCCAACAGGAGACTTGAGTTGAGAACAAAAGAATTAATCACATCTTCTACCGAAAAGCTATTTACCAACCCACGCCCATACGTATAGCTAGGTATTTAACCGAGAAACTACGACTTCTCGCTTCTTTGCGTTCAATCAAAATAAAAATGAACGAGTCACGAATTACTGCGTTCTATCCCGTGCCATCCAAGACGACCATAATTCTTTTAGCAGAGAACGACACCACCACCGTGAAAAGTGACGACGCGACGTCCCGACGACGTCTCAAAAGCGGTCCCTGTTAATTTCCTACCGGTGCGTCGTGGTGATGGTCTATCCACGAGATTCTTTATAGGTTTCTCTATGCCATGTTTAAATTGTAGGCCGTAAAATCCCTTATGCTCATAATAAAACTTTGCGTTGATGATGGTGGTGGTCTGGCCTGAAATAAAGCGACAGCGACCTCTTTGAGTCTTGACTAATTAAATGAAGCCTACGTGTATAAGCTACCTACAGGTAGGTACACCCGCTCGGTCACATGCTGAAGCAGTTGTGTAACACTCAAAAAAGATATGCTCTGCTAGTGTACAACGCTGAAAATAATAATAGAGGTGATGGTGAGGCGCACGAGGCGCAAAATTTAATCACAACGTGCGTTGTGGGTGGGTGGATGTTTGTGTGTGTACCTTCCTCTACAACGTGTGTGTAGATGTTGTGGTCGAGGTGTGCTATGCTCTGAGCGTATGTGCAAAGACTGCAAAGGGGCAAAATATATCGTCCCTTGCTTCTAAACAATAATGTGTGTGTAATATATGTATACCTGTTGTATTAAACACCCCCAACCAACCAACCCCCCAAGCTCTTGGAATGTAACAACAACAACTGAAGCGGCTGGTGAGAAAGATCCACGCGCCCGCATAACCACTTCCTTCGGGGGAGGCCCGACCCGGCCGGCGCGCTTTCTCACACGGTACACTTCTCGTCCTCGTCCAAGAAAACACGCGCCGTTTGTTTCCTGAAAAGCCGCCTGAAAGACACCGGGCGACGCGACGCATTGCAGACGCTTTCGCTGAAAAACGATTGTTGCGCGATCTCAGAAAGGGTGTAGGTGAATTTGGTGGTGAGGGTATATATGTTATGTTGCTCATCGCAGTCGGAGGTCGGAGGTATTGCGGTGTGGGCTCGACAGGATGGATGGCTGAATTTCATCATGATGAATATTATTCGGCGGAAGAGGTCATGAGAGGTGCTCGGAGGAAGCGCCGGATGAGCCCACCACCTCCTCTCTCGCACAAATCCTCTTTAATTAACGTTATTGCAACACTATACCTTTTCGTCACGGCCACGAGACCGGTCTGAATGGCGTCATAAGGCTTGAGAAATGTCGAGAAAGCTTTTCAAATACCCACCGCACGTTTTATGCAGAGCTAAAATGTTCCGTCACCAAAATCGAAAAGTCTTTTCTAACCAAGTTAACAAACCTCAAAAAGAAAGGGAAGGTTATGATTTCTCCAAAATTGACTTCATCGAAGCGAGCTGTGGGTATTGTAACTTTTCGTGACTTCCTGGTTGTCACATAGCCCAGGAATTTCAGACGAAAAATCGATCAAACCTCAATAAAACTGAAGAGGAGCTGGATTTTTGCATACAGGCTTACTAAAGTGACCTGAACATCCCACTGAAATTCCCAAACTTTCCCATGTGCACGTCATGTTTTTTTTTGGGGGGGTAAAGATCTGATGCACATTCTTGTTGAAAACATCCAGTTTGGCTCGGAAAAAGTTGAAATTTGGCATACACACTTGATAAAGCGTGCCGAACAACATGTGAATATTTCGAAACTTTTCATTGTACGTGTCATGTCTTTTTAGAGGGAGGGGTAAAATATCTCTTTTCGCAGTACAGATCGCAGTTGGCGCCGAAGAAAGCTGAAAATTTGCGTAGAGACCCAGCAGACTGTGTCGATTAAAATCCTGATTTTCCCAAATTCTCCCATTCAAACTTCACGTTTTCTTAAGAGAGAGGGTGAAGAGCACATTTCGGCTATAATTATTAGTTACAAGCTGAGAAAGCTGAAAATTTGTGATAATTTTCTAGAACATGTGCTGGTTGACATACCAGATTACCTCATTCCTCCAATATGCGCTTCATGGTTTAATTATTGAAAAGATGTTTATGACCTTCTCTTCGCTGGAATCATTCAATAAAGGCTGAAATGATCCGAGAATTCACATGTGAGTATGAAAAAGTGCGCTGAACAAACTACTGAGATTCCAAATCTTTCTTTTATGCGCTTCATGCGTTTTTCTCAATTTTAGGAAAAAACCGGTTGGAATGTGCCTATTACGTAACTTCATATACGTGTATTTGGGACCGGCGGCTGCCTCTTTCCGCCATTTTGTTTTTTGATTTTTTTGCATCCTTGCAGTACGCGAAAGGGATACCTCAGTAAAAAACTTTCCTTTCATGGTAATTCCAAAATGAAAAAACTCTTCTTGAACAATTTTTTCCGTAGTTTCTGAATATGTCAAGCGCAATTTTCTATTCAGTGCCATATACAGGGTGTCGCAGTTCTTTTGATTTTGTTTTGGAACAACCTGTATTTCATTACTACAATCGATGCACATTGTTATTCTGATTACAAAAATGTGTGACACTTCTAAATTTTTTTGTTAAAAAAAATTAAAAAATTTACAATGACATCTCAAAAACATTATTTTCTGATGGATTCATTTTATGATGATTCAGATATGTCCCGGATATTTTATTTAGTCATTTAATGTCATTACATGTCATTAAAATGTGAAACAAAATATTCTGGACATATCTGAATTTTGAAATGAATTCATTATTCTCAAAAAGAATATTTTTTGAAACGCCATTGTAAATTATTCGAATTTTGCTTGGTAAATGTTAGAAGTGTCAATCATTTTTGTAATCAGGATAATAATGTGCATCGAATATGGTGATGAAACATGGTGTTTTGAAAAAATGCAAAAATATTGCAACATCCTGTATGTAACACGAAATGGAAAATTACATTTGACATATTCAGAAACTACGGAAAAAATTGTTCCAGGAGAGTTTCTTTTTTTTTTGAATTATCGTGAAGAGAAAGTTTTTTATATTCATCTGTCTCGGGTGAACACCCTGTACTTATTGTGTGAATCGACCAAAATTGTAGAATTTATATTCTATGATCTTTTTTCCAGATTTTGCGGGATATGTCAAAGAAATGTCCAGGGCAGAGCTCTTTGGCTACGTCAAAGAGTGTTATCTTACGATTAATCGCCGAAATTGATTGAATTAAATTTTCGTTGAAAATCGACGGCGAGTTGAAAAACTTGTTTTGATCATTTTGATAAAATTTCTAATATGTATTCGTATTTTTTCAACCCATTGTAACAAGTTTGTAGTCAAAATCAAAATCTGCATCAATTGTGAAAATATTTTACAGGGTGTTTTAAAAAGTTGACAGAAAATTGCGACACCCTGTATATGGTGACAGTTAAATAATTATAGCCAACATATTTGAATTCCACGGGAAAAATTGTCTAGAAATGGTTTTTGGATTTCTAAATTATTGCTACGAGGAAGCCTCTAGCAAAGGGGTGACATTCTTAGGTGAACCGTGAACACCCTGTATCCACAATAAAACACAATAAAAATTGATAATTTCACTCAAAATATGTTGAAATACCTCTAACCATGAACACTTAGCCACTTTTGGTCAAATCCAGTGATCAAAATATTTTTGCCCAGCTTTTTATATCATATACCCCTATGTGCGGTGTCCCCACATCCAGATTGATCCAGGGTCGTCTCAGCAACAGGCATGGAAGGTGACAATCCTTGGTATAAAAAAATCCAAGGTACACCTGATTTTTCGCACTTAACGGCCGGACTATATTGAAGAACAAATAACTGGAAAAAACAAATCGTCAATTGCCTCCGCGCTTCACAGTTGAACGGCATTTCTGAACATTTCGCCATGTCGCATGATTCCATTCTAGTGAGTATTACCTCAATCATAGTGTTTCAGGGTCCCTTCGAACTACAACACATCAACGATAAACTTTTGCCTTTTCGTCCTTAGCTTTGTACATTGTTATCGATTTGAAATTGGCGCGCTAGGAGGGTTGGCAAGCCTCTTCAAAGGATGATGGACTTTCGTATTGTCAAGAAGTTCAGCAATTTAGCGTTAATACTCAACAGAGCCTGTTAGCAGATTTCTCAGTCCTCTTTAAATTTAGTTGGAAGTATATTTATTGAAAAAAATTTCATCCCAAGGCGGAATCAAACCCCTACCCGTAAAGATATCGATTGTTATTCCAACGCGTCAACCATTGAGCTACAGAGTGACAGCCGCCGGTCCCAAATACACGTATATAAAGCTACGTAATAGGCACATTCCAACCGGTTTTTCCCTAAAATTGAGAAAAACGCATGAAGAGCATAAAAGGAAGATTTGGAATTTCAGTAGTTTGTTCAGCGCACTTTTTCATACTCACATGTGTTTTCTCGGCTCATTTCAGCCTTAATTGGATGATTCCAGCGAAGAGAAGGTCATAAACATATTTTCAATAATTAAACCATGAAGCGCATATCGGAGAAATGAGGTAATCTGGTATGTCGACCAGCACAAGTACTAGAAAATTATTACAAATTTTTAGCTCTTCTCAGCTTGTAACAAACAATTTTAGCCGGAATGTGCTCTTCACTCTCTCTCTTAAGAAAACATGAAGTTTGAATGGGAGAGTTTGGGAAAATCAGGATTTTAATCGACACAGTCTGCTGAGTCTCTACGCAAATTTTCAGCCTTCTTCGGCGCCAACTGCGATCTGTACTGCGAAAAGGGATATTTTACCCCTCCCTCTAAAAAGACATGACACGTTCAATAAAATGTTTCGAAATGTTCACATGTTGTTTGGCACGCTTTATTAAGTGTGTATATCAAATTTCAACTTTCTCCGAGCCAAATTGGATGTTTCCAGCACGAATGTGCATCAGATCTTTATACCAAAAAAAACCATGACGCGCACATGGGAAAGTTTGTGTATTTCAGTGGGATGTTCAGGACACCTTAGAGAGCCTGTATGCAAAAATCCAGTTTCTCTCCAGTTTTATTGAGGTTGAAACCTAAAATTCCTGGGCTAACAAGTCTCACAAGACCGATGTGAGTTCACAAGAAAACTCGAAATTTGTTCGTAGCTTGGATTACTTTCCATAGTTTGATGGCGAACGGGATGAACGCGGGGGCGTCGCGCACTTCGGCTTCACTTTGTCTTGTGTTCTGTGAATCATCCAGACTTGTTTACTTTACGCTCAAACCTAAACAACCTTGCATGAAGAAAGCTCACATCAATAGCAAATGCTTTGAAAAGATTTTTTTTACCGCACTATGTCTACCCCTGCCTACTTCGTCAATTCCCAGTTATATTGCTAAAAGACAATATGCGCAAGCAAACTGAATTTATCGAAACATTTTTTAACGTCTCTCAATCCATCCATCAGTAAGCAAGCATTCCGAGACTTCGAGTGGATATTTTTAATATTCCGTGGTACGCTCTCGTTCGTTCGCAATTGGTTTTCTTTCTGCACAACGTACGTTACCCCTACACCCTCTCTTTTCCTATACAACAACCCACAACGTAAATAACATACAAAGCTATACGGTTATTTAAATTGCAATACATATTTTCCATGTTGATCGATGAGTGTGCTTCATAACATGACGCGACATTTCGATTCACCGCCCATCATGAGAATGATGGTAAATGGTCCTTGCAAACGGGTCGACGTTTATAACAGCTGTAAAATTATTGAGTTCAGTTTTTTTTCAGTCGAAACAATGGTGCCATTCAATCAGCTGTCTCCAATCCAATCTCAATCACAGATTTTGTTTTTATACAAATCAAAGTTATTCTGAATATAAAAGTTTTCGTCTTATTGACAAAGTTTTATATTCGTCCTTGGTGACACGGCATTCGAAAAGACACTGACACGAAACTTGTATACAACATCTAATTTTTCTTCTACAGAAAATTTATTACGTTTTTCGCCCACTTGAAAAGCATGCAAGAAAAAATTTCGAGTAAGTCCTTAGTTCTCACCCCAGTGTCAATTTATGAGTCGATTCATTTTATGTCCTTACGGAAATTGTACACCTATACACCAGGTGTGGATGAGGAAGTATGTATCTAACTACCTGATGGGGTCCTTCACACCAGAAAAAAGTAATCGAACAACCCCTATCGGTTATTATCAGAAAACATACTAGAGGTGGCTGCCCTGGGTAAACGTGTTTACTTTTTCTTCATGTCTGCGCCAATTTCCCTCCATTTACCTTGTCAATGCCGAGAATGATGCGTATAGGGTTGAATGAAAAACAACACATGACGTAGTCGGAACTCGCGCACTTGTCAACAACAAAGTGGGTGAAGGATAATTCAGAAATGACGTTTTGCGGGCTTATCCAGGGCCGAATCTATACACAAAAAGGAGAAGGTTTCCCCAACAACTAGGTACTGAAAAATGAAATAGAGCAATGCACCGCGAAAGCTCTTGCACGGTGGTAAAAGTTATTGTTCCAACTCCTTGCTGAGCTTTCGGAGGGGGTGTGTTGAGTATTTGAGGACCTCATCAACTACTTGGCGTAGTTTTGGAGAGCACTCTGCAACACCCTTGGCAACATCCTTGATACGATACTGAGCTTTTCCGGAACGATCTACAGAACGTTAATTATGATTTGTCGTCATTAACATAAAACATTGTTCGTGACCGACTTTCGTTGCGGCCTGGTGGCTCGGATAATACCGAGAATAATAATTCACCGCCATTCCGTTTCTGCTCCCACTTTCAACTCACCCCTCGATTATTATTTATCGTGAGTTTTCGTTAAGCATTATAGAAACTGTATTCAGTATTCGGCATGTTCTTTGATCTCTGTTCAACTTTTCGTAATAAGTAATTATTATAATTATGCATCTTGACAGAATAGATTTCACCTTTGTATTTGCCCTTTGCTAACTGGTAGAGAGCTAATAATAGTGAGAATTTTGTTATAACCTGACGTAGACAATGTACTACCTTGCATTATTCCTACACATAAGAGTAATACTACTTGAAACTAATAGCGTTTTCGAGTCGCTAGAGTCGAGCCGGTTCGGCTCTAAAATCAGGGGACTCGAAAGATAATTTTTTAGCCTCGCCAGAGTACCGCCGGAAGCTATTTGTGCCTTGTGGCGGTTTTTTCGTATTTTCTTTTTTCCAGATTCCCGATTCCTAGCTAAATCTTGCATATCTTCCAAATGGTTCACCATATCGAGTTTGTTCTTCCATAATTCAAATCTTATCTAGTCAAGGTCGATAACGACGACATATTTTACAACACGAATGTCGGTATTCATAGTCGTCGTCAAGTGCACCTTGTCCAAGTGTCACTTTGAATCAAGCTGTAACTCAAGTACGAGTTCTGTTTCATAGACATAATTCCGCCTTTCCTCGGGGAATACTATTTCACGGGAAAAAGCCAAAAATATATTGTTACGAAGTTCGCGACTATCCCGGCTCTTTCCAGAGAAATCTAGATTTTCGCATTGCATTCGGGAAGCATCGAGAGACTGCATGCAGCGGTAGGTCACGACACGTCAAGACTTCTGGTGGAGGTGCCGTAGAAGGTACGCGTATATTCCATTCGGCTCTGGGATCCATCTCGACGCAGATGCCAGAAAAATTCTTGTGTGCTGGAAACTCCAACGATCAAACAGGAAGCACCTACAACCTTCGATGCCACTATAAGAGAGGAACTCGACCTGGCATCAGACGGAGTTGGGATCGAGCGACCGTGCATGGCGATAACATCTCAAGCGACATTGTGAAAGCGATTAATAATTGTGTGCGTGATTTAGTTGTATCGGTAGTAGTGAATAAAGCGCAGTTTATTTACAAGTAAATTAGCGCGTTTAATTTCGAAATAGGTGAACCCGAATACCGTAACAATATCCATATAACATGAATCGTTACAGCTTGATTTAAAGTGATACTTGAACAAGGTGTACTTGACAACGATTATGAATACGGGCATAAATTAATATACCTCACGGAGCATGAAACTCGCCTTATAAAACGCGCGAATTAAACACTTGTACTGTAGTTCTCAACTCTTATATTGGAGTACACATAATAATGGTTGATAGAAGTTTGAAACAATTGTCTTATAATTTGTTGCTGTTGTTGTTGTTTCCTTACTTTTTGCATAAATGCTATTCATTGCTATTTCATCTTAAAGGTGTCATATGACAAGTATTCCACTATTCCTCCAGCGAAGTTTCAGAACAATATTAATTAACAAGCGTGAAATGATCGTTGAGAAAATGCAAGGCGAGTGTCGTTAAGCATCTGGATAAGTATAACGTAGTTCCACCTGGCCCGTAGGCTTTGCTATTGGGTCCACCGTACCCCTCCCATAACCCTCACACATGAGAGTGAAACACTATGCTTTATTCAACTAGTGAAGTATTGCAATATATGCCGATTCGAGTTAGGAGTACCCACAGTGTCTCAGTATCCAAAACCCCACTGAATAACAGTAGACGTGTGATAGGCGACATTTTATTCAAGAGTAACGGTTCAAGCTTGGAAAAAAACTAAAATTGAAAAAATATTCTGCCAAATAAATTGAACGATAGTCAGCTTCAACAGAGTATTGTGAAACATTATATGTAATGACTCATTTTGGTCACTTGAGGATAATAGCTCACTCTGAAAATGAATGTATAATGAAGTCATTATACACTACTATAAGATTGAAGATTATTATTGCAACAATGATTATTTCCAAGAGTTAAACTTAAACCGAGCAATGCATGAGAGTAAAACCGCTAGCTGCCAGCTATAAACGGAGACAAGCATCTATGTAAAGGTACAGTTAGTAGTGGATTTTAAAATCGTACCACCTCTATAAAGTCAAGAGTCCGCCACTGTACGTAGGGTATATTGTAGCCTGAAATATAATGACCCTAAACACTGCCAACACCTTTAGGGAGCTACCTCAATTTTTCCACATTAGATGGATGAAATGTAAACGCGAACGACCTTTCACTGAACAATAAAGTCGGGTAATTAAATTTATACGCCCACCCCCTGCTGGGTAGAAAATTATGGTCGTAATCCAGAGTAGATACTGGTGTAGGTGATCCTGGTATACTAACAGAAATAATGAAATACAGCCCTTATGTAGCTGTAAACACAGTAAGTATCCACATACTTGATCATGTGCTTTGTGTCCTGTCCTTAAATACTTAACACTATAAAGTATGAGTTTGGTGGCTAGTTACATGAACAACTAAACTAGTCGTCAATAGGCTAGTGGACATGTTTCATTTGTTTTTATAAAAGATCCTCCCAAAATTATTGCATTGACAAGTAGCCCAGGAATTTTAGGTGAAATTTTGGTCAAACCCTGAAATAGATATGTCCCTTTTGAAAATTTGCACAAATGGCTACCAAGCAATGCTGAACAACATACTAAAAGCTCCCTTCCAGCAAGTGTGCGGAACATAGATGTGTTGAGCAAGAAAGGAATAAGTGCCGTCAAATCTCGTAACGCCTGATTGAGAGATGATGGAAAACCGTAACTGCAGACTCAATCTAACTCTATTATTTTGTTTCTGTCTGCTAAATTTGGTCCCAATCCATATAATAGATTTTGAATAATGAATCGCAAAGTATTGAATTTGGATAATTTTAATTATTTGACATGATGATTATGACAGATGAAGAAGTACTTTTAACTGTTCTGAATACAGTTTTACAAAGGCTTCCAATGAACATATTGCATTTCTAGTTCTGTGAAATTGAGATCTTGTAATTTTTTGAGAGTGACTTTTATGTTTGACAGATGACAGCCAAAAACTGATGGGCTTATTCGACAGCAAAACTCTGTTTGCATACCAAATTTCAATTCGATCAAGTCAACCGTTTGGTAGTTATCGTGAAATATTACAGACAGACACACACACAGCCAGGCACATACAAAGTCAGACACACAAACAGACAAATTTTCATCTGGAAATTGTCCTGATCGTCTCAGGGGGGCTAAAAATGGATATTTCCGGGTTCATCTCGAGAAATGTTTTTTCAGCGCCTTCACAATACTTTCCCTCTTTGGTTGGTAGGTCGGGAGGAGGGAAATCACAGAATTCTGTTTTAAAATGTGGACAAGCTTGATTGAAAGGCATTCAGACCAACCAGGGACTAATTACAAGACATTCACTGATCTCGTATTGTTTTAATTGAGCGTTGGTGCAACCCAGGGTTATTTTGTAGTATCGCAAAATAATTCACTAGGAATCGGGAGTTATTATGGGCGGATAGTTTTCAAATGATCACCCGGTATGTTCGCGTTTCATTGCCCACCGCTCTGAGATAGGTTTAGCGCCTATTGGAAAATAGGTAGATATAATTTGTAAGTAGATAATTCATAGGCACTTGAGTACAAAAGGACATGATTCCAAACTTCAGGCGCGCAATGGATCGGGATCTTCAAGGATCCTATAAATCCCAATTTCGGCAAAGGAAAAGTGTGAACCGCGTAGGAAGCCTTTGTCCACTATAGCTCACAAACAAATATTCCAATAAAATGTTCATATACTGGAACAATAAACATCACATATCCTCCCTCAAATATGGAATATGTGATACGGAGATATGTGCTCAAGATGATTGAGAAATGATGTATGTAGGTAGGCATGTGCTTGACTCGATCTGGACTCGAGTATAAACACGCCAGAAAGCTGAGACGATATGAGAGACTTAACGAAGGTTTATCGAAAAATAGCCCGGGGCTTAAGACGCAAAAATTATACATTATTGTATAAACTATTTATGTCCCTTTTCTTCACTGCGATAGTCGTGAGTGTGTCATATTTATTCTACGGGGGAAACTCGGAAAAAAAAATAATCAGAGGTCAAGATAATGCTTTCGGTTTTTGCAATACATCAAGCTTATAATAGCTGTATTCTCGGCTGTATTACACTACTAGTCCAGTCAAAATAGGTTTTAACCGGAAATGAATTCGGAAGTTGACGAAATTTGGTGGATCGATGCAGAATTTAACGTGGAATAACATACTGAAATTCCCGAAAATTCTAAGGCTTGGCTTATTTCAGGGACCAATAAAAGAGGACATAGTTTCATCGTCGAATGAGCCTATCAGTTTTTGGCTGTTATATGTCAAACGGAAGTGTCACTATCAAAAAATGACAGAAGCTATATCTCACGTAACGTTGAACTTCGTTACGTGGGTGGTCGCATTCTTACCGTCACTGTCACTACACCCAACTATGAACATCTTGCACATTTTGTTGCCCCCATCATGGAACTGGTACACTCTGGAGAATGAATGGATAGCGTCTACCCCCGGAATCGGGGAATCAGTTTATGGATAATGAAATGTCCGACTGGCGTTGCAAATTTAATTCGTGGATTGAAATTATTCTTGAGGCTATCGCACTGGATCCTATATTCCTAGATGTTCTGGCAAAGCATTAGACGTTGAAAATCAGTATCACACCTCCTCTGGTGTCCTTAATTCCAACACGCTGTGTTGCGGACTGCGATTCCAATGAGAGGAAATGAATTCACTCCCGGGTTCGTTTTGTTACACAACTGCCAGTGACATTCCTCATACGAATTCCAAATCAATTTGACCAAACGGCCTGTAGGTGAGCTTACATGCGTGAGTCAATGAAAATGTTCGGAAATAAATCGATTGCTAAACAGTTATACCTATTCAATATACGACATTCCAGACAATTCATTTCGTTGATGAATAGCTTTTTAAAAGATTTGACATAAATGTCGTTACACGCATAGAAATTACACGCCATACGTGACATGTAATACTTACAATTAAAATGGAATGACATCTTGGGCAGCTGTAAAATTTGATATTTGCGCTAGAAATTAAGCGTTTTCGAAGTTGAATCGCGTTCATAATGAAAAGCTAATGTTCAATTATATAAAATACACCCGTACTACGAAGAATCAGCATTTCCAATAATGTCAAATTTAACAGCCGCCCGAGATGTCATTCCATTTGAATTGTACTATAGATACTTACAACAAGCGTTTCGCCTAGTCCCATGATGTAAGAATGTAGGTAATAACCTAAGAACATAGAAGGTATTTTGTTCCAATAGACTCAGAAATGGGATGTTCTTGAGTGCACTACACAATCAAGTTTTACAAGAAGTATGAGGCCCTGGATTATTGGATTTACCCCGCATCTATGTTTGCTTTGCTGATGAAATATTTTTCCTAATTAAATTGTGAACACAGGAGTGCACGTCAAGTTGTTCTAAAGCACGGCTTGAAGGCTCATGTGAAGGATCTAGGTTGATGTACCTCTAGAAATTTACGAGGGCGACGTATTTTGCCCTCACCTCTTATGATGATAATCGGTTCCACCCCCGACAGCGAGAGATATTAGATATCGGAGTCATTGATTTATTATTCAGGCACCTAAACATTGTGTTATCCGAAAACACCACTTCAAAGATATAGGCCTATACCTCGGCCTATACATATTATAGTCACATATGTATAGGCACACAGGACCTGCGAAATGAACGTTGGTAAACTGCTCCTGAGTGACAGACAGCTGACAGCGCTTTCAAGTGCGTTTAGGGCGAGGTTTAGGGTCTTGTGCTGATCTATGCCAGGGTAATCCACAGCTTCGTCTACTCACATGATTAATAAACCATCATTATTATTGTTTATGAATTGCTTGGCACATGTTGTAGATCAAAATAAATCCAGCTTCTTTTGCAAAAAAAAATCCAATTAAAATAAGTGGAATACTCATACAAATCATCGCTTGCCCCTATGCGTTGTGGTAACTAGCGTATTAATAATTTAACAATAAAATCCTTCAAGAAGCACCTTGGAGACGAGCTCAACAAGAGCTCAAGAGGGTGTGCTTAATTAAATGACTTTTACTGGGGGGCCATCAAGCGGCGACGGCGATGGAGAGAGGCAGCGGGGCCACTTGCCAGGACAGTTTTACGTAGGATTTACGAGGGAATGTGCATTCGCGCGCTGGGGCGATGGAACGTTTTCTTGCTTCTACCCACACACGCACTCATAGACAACAGTGAAGTGTAAAACGTTGACTTTCAGGTGAGGATGGGATGGGATATAACCCGACTTGAAAAATTGAAGATCTAAACTGCTCCACAATGAAGTTGGCGCCACCAAAAAAATGGCTTGACTTTGACGGCCAATAACTTTTGATTGCCACAAGTGATTTCCATTCTGTTTATTGCGTTTACTAGCCCAATCTATCCTCGATAGATCCAGTAATTGTGGATATGAAGAAACTGCATGTAACATTTTTACGGGGTGATATGTAAAAAGGTGAAAAATTACGACAATTTCATCGAGCCCCCATTTGCAAAAAATTTTTTTTTTCAAATCCCAATGTAAAAATCATGGAGTGCGATGCATTGTCTTGAAACGGTTTTGGAATTACCGAGATTGGAGGTCTTACACAGAAGATATGAATTTTTATATGAAATGGAACAGCTTTGCCCTATTTTCTCGCAAGATTGAATCACTTCTAATGAATGGGTGGTTGACATTGAGCACGATTGTTCCTACAACCGTTCCGGATAACTTGAATTTAATAATAATAATAATAATAATAAAGAATTTATTGTGTAAAAGGTACACAAAAGGTGAGATTCAGCTCAACGGCTGATCTTCCGTCTCACCGAAAATTATGTAAAACATAAAATACAAAAACAAAAAGCACATTATACCGGGTGTTTATAAACGACTGTGATCGCATCGCCTTTGGAATCCGCTTTCGATCACTACAATTGCGTCTGTTACTGCGTTTTTCGACCTGATCCATGCCTGCCGCGATCACAGTTTCTTATAAACACCCCGTATATGCCGATCACGTTTTAAATTCAGAAGAAATTAAAACGCGGTTGGCCATGTTCCCTAGAGTGTAACGGACGCTGACAGACCAAGTTACGTGAAAATGGGCTTTTTGTGGCAAAGTCCAGTGAGGTTAGGAAGTTTTGACATGAAATGCCAATTCTGGCGTCTCCTTGCATCATATTCCGCTACAGTGTTGTCTTGGCCGTTATGACTGTTATCTTGTCAGAATGGCAGGTAAGTGACAGAGTGCCGAGCCGTTTACGCCCAACCTGAATTACAGCTGAAGAACTCCATACTGCAGATTGCGAGGTGAAAAGACACTGAAGCTGCAGTCAAAAACAGAGCGATTGTAGAGGATCCGAAGAGCTTCTCCCTTCCAAGGGAAGTGTGGATTCAATAGGACTGGGAAAATGCAGATTTCATTTTGATCAGTGGGAATATGTAGAAGATCCGAGTTGTGAGTGTAGAACTGAGAACCAGACCATGAATCACATCGTCGAGTATCCGCGGGCGCAGACAATGGCTATCAATAACTGCAGCTGAGCTAAACCTGTAGTTCCTCAACATCTCCATCGTCAACTTTGCATTCGCTCACTTGCTAGCTACATCCACTCTCTATCCTGTTCCTCAAGATGGCCACTGATCAGCCTAGCTGACATTTGCATATTTTCTCGCATCGGGCTGCACAGACATACCCCACCCTACTCCGCCTTTTATGGCCACACTACCCAACATTAAGCTACGTCTAGCAGTTTTTCTGTGGTTTTCCTCTAGACCTTCGAGCAAATGCTGTAGCCAGTTCATCCCACAGGTTTTCAAGATCTATATCTCACGATTCCTCTGAAAGATTCTTCTGGAGTGTTGCATAGTTATAGTATTAATGCATCTCAAGTACCTACATAGTACTAGCATTGTGTACTAGGTACTATTGGACTATATAAGTTGATTTACTTTGTCACCATCATTGTATTTACATCATTGTATTCTTAGTATAGTAGTATAGGCAAAGAAATAAAAAGAGTTAAATTGTTAATGAATATCTTTGAGGGCTTGTTGTAGTATTCATCGCCTAGTGTTCAATGTGAAGAACACCTGTTGATTTTAGATATTAGCTTTCGACCTTTATTTCTGACCATACATTAGAACAGTTTTCTCAACCTAGTATATGATGGTACACTATTTTATTCAAAAAAACTGTTCACCAGTCGCCCATTCAAACTGGAGAAAATCTATCAAAATCAAGACCTCTTGAGCGTTCATACAATCTTGCAACAGCGTTGTACTCGATTGACAGTACGAATTCAAGGTCATCTGGGAAAAAACTGATCCAACATTACAAATTTGAGCATCCCCAAATATCGCACAATTGCCATCTTGGCGTGCAAAAATTACCGTTCTAGTGCTGAATTTAAAAGCTGATCGGTATATATGCAACAAAGTTCTGAAGCAACGTATAGACAATACAAATGAAAAAGACCACATAGTCGTCACAGATTTTTACGGTTGCGTAGGAACCAGGCAAGTCCATCATTCAAAAAAAGGTTGGCTGATTTTTTATGCTCCAATATCCGTGACGACGGTGGTGATAACATATGGTCTTCTCTATTTGTATTGTCTATACAATTACAAAAAAGCGTTGTGGTCGGAGTTGAGAAACTCGTCCCACGAGTAGTAAGCCTCCTTGATCAACAGTTTCTTGACATGGCTTTTGAATGACAATAAAGGTAACTTTTTTACTTCATCTGGGACTTTATTGAAGAATCTGATGGCATGATAATTATTGACCATCCGAGACCGGGTGAGCCGCAGAGGAGCAGGACGCAAAAGCTGCTTATTCCTTGTATCGTGCACATGGATATCCGAATTCGTGGAGTACTCCGATAAGTTGTTTTTGACGTGGACCAAGCACTGGAAGATATAAAGGCGAGGCAAGGTCATGATTTTCAGTCTGACAAAATGTGGCCGACAATCGTCTCTGTAGCCAATACCCGCAACAACACGAAGAGCTCTTCTTTGTAAACGGAAAATGTAGGATCTCACCGACGAGTGGCCCCATACAACTAACGCATGCGACAAGTGAGTCTCAATGACAGAAAAATAAGCGTTACGCAATACAGAGCCCGACACACAGTTCGAGATACTACGCAGCAAGTAAATCTGTCCTGACAACTTGGTCCCCAAAACATCACCATATTTGTCCCACAACAGTCTGGAGTCCATGTGCAGTCCCAGAAATTTAGCCGATCCCTCCAGGTCCACATCACCGACTCTATTCAAAGTAAACAAAACAGTAGCAGATTTGTCATTATTAAGGCTCAGCCTTTTCGAAGCAAACCAACGTGTAGCTAGCCCCCGCAAACTGGCGTCGAGACAGACAGCATCCTCAAGTCCTGGAGCCAAACTGCATAGAACTGTGTCATCAGCGAACAACCTGATAGCCCCATCGGCATGTTCGAAAGGTAAGTCATTGATATAAATCAGAAACAGTGTCGGTCCAAGTACGGAACCTTGGGGAACTCCATGATCAACCGGGAGCGGAGAAGACATGGTGGAACCATGGCAAACCGATTGAGATCGTCCGGCAAGATAAGACGAGATCATTCTACAAGCTGTTGGGTGAACATTATAGAAGTAAAGTTTGCGGAGTAAGACGGAATGAGAGACGCAGTCGCAAGCCTTGCCGACATCGAGAAACGTAGATACACCACAGTCTCCCTCCTCAAAGCCATCAACCAACCCCCTAACATAGTCCAACAACGCCTGGGATGTAGATCTGCCCCGCCTGAAGCCAAACTGCTTCTCTGAAAACAAACGGTTGGTCTCAAAGTGAGCAACGAGCTGACCATTCATCACCCTTTCGAGGATTTTAGAAAAGACCGGCAACATAGATATGGGTCGATAGTTACACGGATCATTGACATCACCCTTGTTCTTGAAAACGGGTATTACTAAAGCTCTTTTCAAACAGTCTGGAAAAGTAGCGGATGTTATGCATAAATTGATCAGCCTGGTCAATGGGACTATAACAAGATCAGCAATACCCTTCAGGAGTTGAACACTCAGCCCAAAGACATCTCTGGACCTGCTATTCTTCAAACTGGAGACAATATCTCGAACCGAGCCACAAGATACCTCCTCAAACCTAAAATATCTCATCCGACGCAATGTCGAGTTCAAACGTTTGTTGTCTGCGATCATATGAACAGGATCGGTCGATGTTGGAGGCAACTTCTTGAGTAATTCATCAGCTATACCAGTGAAATAGGAATTGAGTTCGTCGGGAGACACACTCAAAGCATCGTTTGTGCGAGATACATTGGCTCCACGGTTCATGCTAATAATCTGCCACATTGCTTTGGTCTTGTTACTCTTGGAATTGATGTAGTTGCTATTCGAATCTATCTTGGCACGCCTGAGAGCATCCCGGTAACGGTTCCTGGAAACATTATGCAGCCTGAGCACATCAGGATCGGATGTCTTGATATAAAGGTTGTTATACTTTGTAAGGTCTTTTTTCATAACTTTCAGAGACTGTGAGTACCATTCAACATTAATGTCTGTTCTGGCACCATGAACCCTCATCACCTTCTCAGGAAATGCAATAAGAGACTGATTTCGAATAGTTTCCAGAAATAGTCCAGTCAAATTAAGCAAAAATCTGGCCAAACCGGAAATAAATTTGGAAGTTGACGAAATTTGGTGAATAGATGCAGAATTTAACGTAGAATAACATACTGAAATTCCTGAAAATTCCAAGGCTTGGATTCTTTTTCAGGACCAATAAAAGAGCGCCATCCTTGAAAATTTTCGATTTTTTCTGAATAACTTGTAAACTATTACTTTTAGAACACAAATACCTGCGAAATAAATGTAGCCCGGTTAATTCTCAAGAGATCAATACTAAACTCATTATTTTGTGGTCAATAGTCTCTGAGATACAGCGTCTGCTAAAACTCAGTGAAAATCACTCAAAATTTATTTCCGGATTTTACGTAACAATTTGCATAGTGTCAGTTCAGGGGCTGTAACGTGGACGGAAAATATGCGGATTTCAATGTATTCTACATTTTTGGAAAGCCAATTCAACATTCGGTATCACGTTTTTATCTAGAAGTCGCCAACTTCAAAATGGTACTTTTCCTCGACTTTTGAAATCGATACTTGAAGTCCCGAAGAATCCCCAGAAATCGATTATTTTCATACCACGCGATTTTCCTAATTTTTCAAGTAGAGCAAAACCATCCAGCAAATATGTGGAGAATTGAATACCAAAAAAATAACATGTTTCGTAATTTTTTTCCCAGTGATGGTTCCTGAGTAATATGGGTTGAAAGACTAAAACGATCTATTTGGAGAAAAAGATAGGGAGTCCGGACACTTACTGCTGAATACTGTACGGACCTTGCATTAATTCATGCAAAATGCCACTTAGCAGACGTATTGAATATGCTTATGTACTTTTCACGTCTGTCAAGTGGCATTTTACACCTCAAATGCAAGGTCCGTACCGTATTAAGCAGTTAGTGTCCGAACTACCAATCTTTTTTCCAACTAGGTCGTTTTAGTCTTTCAACTCATATAACTCAGGAACCATCACAAGGAAAAAGATTCCGAAACATGTCATTTTCTTGGTATTCAATCCTTCACATATTCTCCAGATGGCTTTTCCACACTTGAAAAATTAGGCAAATGGCATGGTATGAAAATAACCGATTTTTGGGGATTCTTTGGGATTTCAAGTATCGATTTCAAAGGTCGAGGAAAAGTACCATTTTGAAGTTGGCGACTTTTAGACAAAAGTGTGATACCGAATGTTGAATTTGCTTTCCAAAAATGTATAACACACTGAAATCCGCACATTTGCTGTCCACGTTACAGCCCCTGAACTGACAGTATGCAAATTGTTACGTAAAATCCGGGAATAAATTCTGAGTAATTTTCACTGCGTTCTAGCAGACGCTGTATCTCGGAGACTATTGACCACAAAGTGATGAATTAAACACTGATATCTTGAAAATTTAGCAGGCTACATTTGCTTTGCTGGTTTTTGTGTTCTAAAGGTGACAGTTTACAAGTTATTCAGAAAAAATCGTGAATTTACAAGGATGGCGCTCTTTTATTGGCCCTAGAAAAAAAGCCAAGCCTTGGAATTTTTGGGAATTTCAGTATCTTATTCTACGTTAAATTCTGCATCCATCCACCAAATTTCGTCAACTTCCAAATTTATTTCCGGCTAAAACCTATTTTGACTGGGCTAAAAAGCAGAAAACCTGTAGCCTACATCGCACCCAGCATCACCAACAAAACTCCAGTCAGTCTCATTTATGGAATGGAAAAAAGTCATTTTACCAGACTGGGTGATAGGACGCACCATTCTGCGAACTGGGACCGACGCAGCAGACCTCCTGAAGCTGCATGAAATCATCTGCATGTGGTGGTCGGATATATGCGACGGAATAAGCTGAGGGCCGAGCTCGTCAGCAGGACAGTTAGTAAAATAGTGAAAATGCCATCAATGATAGTTCGAGAAGTAGCAGTTACCCTAGTAAATTCGTTAATACAATTTTTCATTTTCAATTTAAAAACAACCCAAAAATTTGGTGTGGGGCCTGGCAGGGGGCACTTTTTGAAACGCCAGTCACTGTCTGGTTTTGACACGTTGAATTTCATCATTATTTCAGATGTTGAAGATGCTTTTTGCAAGTCTAAACCCCTGAATATGGTAGAACTTCATTTTCCGTGGAAGGGGGAGCCGAGGGGGTACCCACTCATGCAATATGTGGGACACCTTGTTTGCAATATGTGTGCAATACGTGTGCAATACGTGTGCAATATATGCAATAAGTATGCAATAAGTATGCAATAGGTTGCAATAGTATGCAATAAGTGTGCAATATCTATGTAATAGGTTGCAATAGTATGCAATAAATGCGCAATAAGTATGCAATAAGTATGCAATAAATATGCAATAAGTATGCAATAAGTGTGCAATAAGCATGCAATGAATACGCAGTAGAGCACATCGCGCATGCTCAGATGTCACCATATCGTAAGTGTGGGTCGTTAAGCCAGGGGACTCGAGTGGTTTTCACCTTGGGGACTTGACGTGCCATACCTTTTTGGATTCCCCACAACACCAGCATACAAATAAGCCATCATACGTTTTTGTATCGAGTAGCTTAAGACCGTCATCTTGGAAAAACCGCGCCAAATATGTAGTTCTTGTGGTTTGTATTTTTTTTTTCGCATCAACTGAATCTCTAATTGGAAAAATGCAACTGAATAAAATGAAACAACAGAATTTACTATAACATCGTTTAGCACCATTTTTTGACAGGTCTCGTTAGGTACTCCAAATATCACAGTTCATAGTTCAGCTATGGCAAATTTCTTTATTTATCATTTTCGAGTACACCCGATGATATTCATACAAACCGAACTTCACGTCATTGTCTTTCTAGTGTACTTTACCAGGAATGCTGCTCTTCGCGGCATTTTGATGTCCGTCTGTCCATCGGTCTAACTGTCTGTCTTATCAATTAATTGCCCCTGAACGAGAAGACCTAGCGAAAATCGACTTCTTGTGTGTAACATGTGGTCACCGAAGAATGGAATTAGAAAAAAAATAAATTCTTGAACCGTCGCCATCTTGGTCCGCAATGTCAAATTTTCTCAAAAGTGATCCGATTTTCATGAAACTTTTTTTTTATTTCTCCTTGGTACAAAAATCTGCCCATCGAGCAATGAGCATATCTTTTTAAACATTATAGGTACATGACATGTAGAAGGTGCTCCAGTGAGTAGCCTCAACAATGAATAATAAATATTATTTCATAACAAAATGACATACAATACATATCAAAATCATATCAAGATGAAAGAATGTACAATGCGACTGTTGACACTTGGGTGATTCTTCGTTATCTGAGTCCATCAACCAGGTCGATTGGCTGAAGACGATTCAGTCTTTGTACTACGTCACTTTGGTCAAGAGTTGGTTGGCAAGCGTGTTCGGATGCGATGACATTTTGTCGCTGTATCTCGTACTAAAGTGATAAATGGTACCTATCCTCCACGGACAGCTGGAGATTAATTTCCATTCGTTTGTATTTTTGTCTTATTGGATGAAATTATAGTTCGGCAAATTTTGAGGGTTCAAGGATGATGAGTAAAAATTTTTTCTTTGTTAACGCACAACGTTTAACAAATTAATTTCCATGTGACACGTCAATATGGCGCAAATCGTGGAACTAACATAAAAACCATCAGTATCAGTGCATACACAAGACACGACTGGTTCCAGTTTTCATCAAAATCGGACCACTTTAACCAATTTCAACATGGCGGACACAATGGCGGCGGATCAAAAAGAAAACATTAAAATCATTCTTTAACATATAAAACATGCGTGTATTCCAAGTTTCATGAAAATCGGATCACTTTTAAGAAAATTTGACATTGCGGATCAAGATGGCGACGGTTTGAGAATTTTTTTCTTCTAATTACCATTCTCCGGTGACTACATGTTACACACAAGAAGTCGATTTTCGCTAGGTCTTCTCGTTCAGAGGCAAATAATTCATAAGACAGACAGTTGGACCGATGGACGGACGGACAGACGGACATCAACATGCCGCTAAGAGCAGCATTTCTAGTAAAGTACGCTAGAAAAACAATGACGTGAAGTTCGGTTTGTATAAATATCATCGGGTGTACTCGAAAATGTTAGATAAAGAAATTTGCCATAGCTTAACTATGAACTGTCATATTTGGAGTAACGAGACCTGTCGAGAAACGGTGCTAAACGATATTTATAGTAAATTTTGTTGTTTAATTTTATTTAGTTTCATTTTTCTAATTGGAGGTACCGTTGATAACAAAAATACAAACCACAAGAACTACATATTTAGCGCGGTTTTTCCAAGATGGCGGCCTTAAGCTACTCGATACAAAAACGTATCATGGCTTATTTTCATGCCGGTGTTGTGGGAAATCCAAAAAGGTATGACACGTCAAGTCCCCGGGGTGAAAATCGTGATTTTTGGCTCCTGGCTCATCGACTAATACCAGTTATCTACCTGTTATCTCGCCTGTTATTATTCTTTGCAGTTTTTTATCATTGTTCAATTGTTGTATAATTGCTTCTCTTCTACATTTCGCTCGAGATTCACCTATCTTTGTCAAATTAGTGTTGAAGGTATGGGAAATATGAACTGTAGGCTGTTTGTAGGTTACCTCTCTGCAGGTACTTACCTACATATAGGTATTTAAGTGCCGGTTACCGTGTTATTTTGATGGCAATTAGTAATGCAAAATGTATGCAATATGCATGCAATACATGCAATATTTATGCAATATCTATGCAATATGGATGCAATACATGCAATAGTTATGCAATATCTATGCAATATTGATGCAATATTGATGCAATACATGCAATATTCATGCAATACATGGAATATTCATGCAATACATGCAATATTCATGCAATACATGCAATATTCATGCAATACATGCAATATTTGTGCAATATTGCATGTGTGGGACGCCTAAAGTCCTAGTGGTTACCCCCTCGGGGGGAGCCCCCTGGAAATTTACTTGTTGTGCTTGTGCTATGCCTGGGCTTTACCCCTGATTGCGTTTTTCTGGTGATACCGTGCTACAAAGATGTTCAAAAATGTGTGTTGCTACAGTAACGCTGAAAACTTATATTTATGCCATTGTTCATACTGACACGTCAAGTCACTCCAACAATGCCGAGAATTGTGTTTCCAGCGTTACTGTAGCGACACACATTTTTGATCATCTTTGTAGCCCGGTTTCATCAGAAAAACGCAATCAGGGGTAAAGCTCAGGCATAGCACAAGCACAACAAGTGAACTTCCAGGGGGCTTCCTCTTCCACGGAAAATGAAGTTCAACCATAATCAGGGGTTTAGACTTGCAAAAAGCATGTTCCACATTGGAATATTGATGAAATTCAACGTGCCAAAAACAGACAGTGACTAGCTCTTCAAAAAGTGCCCCCTGCCTGGCCCCACACCAAATTTTCGGGTTGTTTCTAAATTCAAGTTATCCGGAACAGTTGTAGGAACAATCGTACCCAATGTCAACCACCCATTCATTGGATGTGATTCAATCTTGCGAGAAAATAGGGCAAATCTGTTACATTCCATATAAAAATTCATATCTTCTGTGTAAGACCTCCAATCCCGGTAATTCCAAAACCGTTTCGAAACAATGCATCACAATTCATGATTTTTACATTGGAATTGAAAAAAAAAATTTTTGCAAATGGGGGTTCGATGAAGTTGTCGAAACTTTTCACCTTTTTACATGACACCCTGTATGAATGTTACATGCAGTTTTTAGATATTCACAATCATAGGACTTGTTGAAGATATATTGGGCTAGTAAACGCAACAAACAGAATGGAAATCACTTTCGGCAATCGAAAGTTATTGGCCATCAAACTCAAGCCATTTTTTTGGTGGCGACAACTTCATTGTGGAGCAGTTTAATTATTATTTATTTTCTGAGGGTATTGGCACCTCCGTGTAAACGTGTGACAGTTTTTCTTGCAATCTTCGCACTGAAGCAAAAAAATTTAAAGGGAAGAAGCGGGAAACGAACTTGTTTAACGTGCTGATCTAGCGACGTCATTAAATTTTTTACTGTAAAACTGTCAAATCTGATAAAGCATTATTTTTTGCGAAGTGAATACAATTAATTAGTTCATCTGGATTCTGCATTAACTGAAGGGAGTTTGATGGAGCACTGCTTCACCTGGCACGTAGGCCTCGCTATCGGGTCCATTATACCCCTTTCCAGACCCGCCGGGCTCAATCACAACTCACAATGTGGTGCTTGGATATTTGATGGTAGGTCCATCCAAACACTGGGACCGGCAAGCGCACGGTTGATCAGAACTCTGTTTTCAACCTCCAACGCAGGTGTAGATAGATGTCCGATACACCCACGCCCTGCGATGGTACTCTTCCTGACTGCGCCGTCGGTTTTCCTCCGCACATTGCCGTACTGCCGGCTGCAAGCGTGATGTACTCGGAGGATTTGCCCATGACCACCCGAGGAAGAGTTTCAGCCGGCTTGAATATGTCAAATTTCTCTGATCTGATTTCATTCCCTTAGTATAGTAGGTTCACTTGTACCGTGATTCTAGTTGGCTGTGAGATTTTGTTTCTAAGTTTCCAAATCTGATATTTGAAAACTCCCTAGAACCTGGCAGTTGGTTGCATTGATATTTGAAAGTTCAAGCTTGACAACATCAACAACATTACCGTTTATGTCAAATAGATTGAAAATCACGAGTTTCACGAAAATTGTGGTGGAATTATGCCCATTACTGTGAATACTGTGTTTGCGCCTCAGCTTGTGTCTTGAACAATAACGTCCAGTGCCCATTTTGAAGCCCTCGAGGGTGCCATCAAGAACTCGCTTCTGGGAGAAAATTGGCGGAGTATAAGTGCTGGGATGTACCTACCTCATAACGTTCAGATTTGCGGAGAAGACGTGAATTTGTTTTCAAAAACCACATAATATGGGAGCATTGTGAACTATTCCTGGTTTTTAAAAGAAGTACCCACACTCTGGAAGACTGGGAACTCTGGGAAGCTACCTACACTTTTCTAATTTTTGTGTGGATGGGATTCATCGGCGTGATTACTTGATTTCACTGCTCAGGACATCGTACTGGAACAAGAAATTCGCGGAACTTGTGAAAGGTGAACTACATCCACTCTATACTTGCAATTTGCAAAGTTAATTTCGATATTCTTTCCATTTTTGACAGGAACAGTCAATCGTCAACAAACCAACATAACCTATCTTTCGAAGCCAGATGCTCAGGCGCACACTAGGCAGTTGGACGTAAAGTCTACAATGCCAAACTGTGAAATTTGCCCAGCCTACTAGAATCACGGTACAAGTGAACCTACTATACACCCTGTATATGTACAATGTGACGTTTTTGACTTTTCAATATTCGTAATCTACGGTTCAAGAGGAGGAGTTTAGGACCATCATCACAACTATAGCATGAAGGATTCTTGTGTAATCTCATTTTGAATTTTTTTTGTCACAGCGTCATTTTAGTTTTTTGCGTCAAGTGGCCATGGAGCTTTTACGACAATGACTCTCGCTTCCAGAAGCTCTATCTCAAAGACTATAGGTCGCAGAAAGTTGATATAAAAACCAAACTAAAGGGAATTTTATAGGCTTCAAAATGAGTCGTCACACCTTTTGCTGTCAGATGACCCAAAATTAAGATATTCGGCAAAATCCATGCTGGTGCACTTCTTTGTTGATGATGGCGACATGACGCCGACATTTCCGAAAGAGGAGAAACTAGTATGTCAAAACCTAAGCTACACAGATCGTTTTAAGCCAGTTTCCAGCCAGTAATAGTATATTACATACCGAGACGGGAAGTACATCATTACTGCTGAGGGCACAGAGAGCCTCCAGGCAAAGCCTCTAGCCTCTAGCCTGAAGCTGGAATGATGTATTTACCGTCGAGAGTATGTATACTATTTTACTCACAACCATGTACTCAGCTTGCAGATTACAGGCGTTCAAAAGTTGAAATCTAAAAATTAACTTTTTGTCATAACTTCCAGATAGGCCAATTAATTTTGCTGAAACGTGGTTCAGGAAATACTGATTTACACACTTATTGTTTGGTTGGATGCATATTTTGAAATTTCTCTTCTAAAGCTACCATTTCTTCACTTTCTCGGGAGGTCGGCAATGGGTCACTCCCCGACCTCCTACTAGGTATGTAATGAATCAATTACCATAGTGGTTGTGAGTGAACAATTATTTCCTTATTGTTTTTCCTGGCGCCTGGGCTACAAGGCCAAGTTCTGTTTCTACCGGGTGGGCCATAAAAAGCCGTGCTTTGAATTTTTCCTTCTGAAATTTTTATGTCGCCACCGATTTCATCGAACTTTTTAGCAATGGCTAGCCAATTAAATAGGCTATCATTTTCGGATATTAAAATAGCCGACATATCAAAATTCAAGATTGCAGAAAAAATGAAAATAGGCCTTCATTTGTTCCTGTTGCTTTTTATTGAAAGTTACCAGAATATCAAAACCAATTACGTATTATGAAGGAATAGACCTTTCTTGTCAATTCAAGACCACAACCAGTAGAATTGGGTCATCGGCTGAGGAGGTATTGCGAGTTGAAGCAAAACCTACTTTCCGTTTTTTTCATTTCCACATAATTGATCCAAATTTAGGTATCCTGTCCGCCAATCCGCCATTTGCTCATTTCTCAACCGATTTTCTCAATTTTAGTATCAATGGCTAGCCAATTGGACATACTATCTTTTCCATATGAGAAAATAATGTACATGCTTAAATCCAAGATGGTGGAAGCAATTAAAAATAGAATTTCTTTTGTCCTTATTGCTTTGTATTAAAAGTTAGCAGAAAGTCAAAACCAATAATTATTATGAAGAAATACACCTTCTTCGACAATCCAAGACCGCAACCAATCAAATCGGGTCATCTGCTGAGGAGCTATACGGTGAGTTGAAGCGGAGCCTACCTACAGGTTCCTTTATTCCCGCATAAATGACCCAAATTTAGGAATCCTGCCCGCCATATCCTTATTTCTCAACCGATTTTTCCAAATTTGGTATCAATTGCTAGTAGCCCAGGCATTTTAGATCAAAATTAACCAAAACCTGGCAGAAAAATAACGTAAGTCTGGATATTGGTGGAACGCTTTCACTTTAACCCCTCAACCTTATACCGAAAGTCCTGAAATATCCTATGTCGGCTTCATCGGTTTTTAGCGGCAAAAATGTGTAAGTGACATTATTTTAGAAACTATTTATCAGAATACGCGTTGAAGTTTCAATACAGCTGAAAATTTCTGGAAATAGTCTCCTCGGTCAGCTGAATAACATACTGGAAGTCCTAGAGCATCCCATGTCCGCTTCATTGGTTTTTGGCAGCAAAAAGTTTTTTAAGGTGACAGTTTTTTCAGCAACTATTTATCAAAATACGCGTTCAAGTCTCAATACAGCTGAAATTTGCTGAAAATGGTCTCCTCTGTCAGATGAATAACATACTCAAGATCCTAAGAAATCCTATGTTCGCTTTATCGGTTTTTGGCAGCAAGGAGGTGTAAGTGACATTTTTTTTTGGAAACTATTTATGAAAATACGCGTTGAAGTTTCAATACAGCTGAAATTTGCTGAAAATGGTCTCTGTCAGTTGAAAAACATACTAAAAGGCCTGAAAAATCCTATGTCCGCTTCATTGGCTTTTGGCGGCAAAAAAGTTCAAGTGACTTTTTTTGGAAACTATTTATTAAAATACGTGTTGAAGTTTCAATACAGCTGAAAATTGCTGGAAATGGTCGCCTCTGTCAGTTAAATAACATACCGAAAGTGTGATAAATCTTTCAACTACTTCATGCTTTTTTGACGGCAAAATTGTACATCTTTTGGGATACCTTTCTGTCGCCAAAAAACAATGAAGCGGACATAGAATTTTTCGGAACACTCAGTATGTTGTTCAACTGACAGAGGAGACCATTTTGGACGATTTTCAGCTGTATTAAAACTTCAACGCATATTTAGTGAATAATTTCCAAAACAATGTCACTTGAACATTTTTGCCACCAGAAAACAATGAAGCGAATATAGGATTTTGTAGGACTTTCAATATGTTGTTGAGCTGACCAGGAACACCATTTACAGCAATTTCCAGCTATATTGAAAATTCAGCGCGTATTTCAATGAATAGTATTCAAAAAAATGTCACTTAAACCTTTTTGCCACCAAAACCAATGAAGCGGACATAGGCTATTTTAGGACTTTCAGTGTTATTTAGCTGACCAAGGAAACCATTTTCAGCAATTTCCAGCCGTATTGAAACTTGAACGCGTATTCTAATAAATAGTTTCTAAAATAATGTCACTTACACCTTTTTGCCACCAAAAACCGATGAAGCGAACATAGGATCTTTTAGGACTTTCGGTATATGGTTGAGGGATTGAAATGGAAGCGTTTCACCAATTTTCAGACTTACGTTTTTTTTTTCCAGGTCAAAATCTAAAATGCCTGGGCTATAGCCAATTGTACAGGCTGCCATTTTCATAAAAGAAAATGGACAACATGTCAAAATTCAAGATGGCGGAAGCTATTGAAAAAGGGCTTTATTCGTCCTTGTTGGAACAGAAAAACGGAAAGTAGGCTTCGCTTCAACTGGCCGTAGCTCCTCATCAGATGAACCGATTTGATTTGTTGCTGTCTTGAATTGTCGAGGAAGATCTATTTCTCCATAATACTCAGTAGTTTTGACTTTCCGCTCATTCTTATTAAAAAGCAAAGAATACAAAAGAAATTCTATTTTTGATTGCTTCCGCCATCTTGGATTTTGACAAGTCTGTCATTTTTCATATGAGAAAGGTAGCCTGTCCAATTGGCTAGCCATTGATACTAAATTTGAGGAAATCGGTTGAGAAATGAGCATATGGCGGATTGGCGGGTAGGATACCTAAATTTGGGTCAATTATGCGGAAATGAAAAAAACGGAAAGTAGGCTTCGTCTCAACTCGCAATAGCTCCTCGGCAGATGACCCGATTTTATTTGTTGTGGTCTTGAATTGACTAGGAAGGTCTAATCCTTCATAATACGTAATTGGTTTTGATTTTCTGGTAACTTTCAATAAAAAGCAACGAGAACAAAACAGGGCCTATTTTCAACTGTTTTTGCAATTTTGAATTTTGGTGTGTCGACAATTTTGAAATACAGAAATGATAGCTTATTCAATTGGCTATCCAATGCTAAAAAGTTCGATGAAATCGTTGGAGGAATAGACAATTTAGAAGGAAAAATTTAGAGCACGGTTTTTTATAGCCCACCTGGTATTTGCTAGCTGTTCAAATACACAACAACAATACTTGCGAACTTACAGAGAACCTGAGCCTGGACCAAATTCCATGTCCTACTATGTTGCAAATGGCGCATGGATAACAAAAGTAGGTAGGCAAGTAGGTGTAGTGGATTCTGGAACATTTTAAAAGATGGACGCAGATCATTTTTACGAGGATAAAACTATAAAGACCGCAACCTTTGAAATAGATCACGGCGGAAAATTGTATCGGTTTATGTCCTGATCAAGTCTAAAAAAACCCACCTCTTCCCCTACAAAGTAGAGACGAAGCGGAATGACACATATATTGGTAATGACCCAATAATTCCACCGCAGTTCCAGTGGAAGCTAATGAATAACCTTTGTGCTAATTGAATGTTTTTTTTTTTTGATCTGGTGGCGGGTGACTGTCATTATGTGAGCCCTTCACAGTTCACTAATAACACAGCAGGACGTATCTCCGAGAACCGTGTCATTTATAAAGCAGCTGATGACATCGAAATAATGAAGGTACGCCACAACACATACACATAGGCAAACCCGTTTGGGAAATAATGTAATGCTGCCATGCCACTGAAATCATACTCCCTATCTGTGACATGCCTTCAGTTGTTATGCATTGCGTGCGAAATCCGTGTGGATGGTGATGGGCAAAAAGTCAAATCTCGATCATTTCTCCTCCAAGGCTTATATCCAGTGAGAGTGCAGTTAGCAGTTCGTTTCGAATGGGATTATGGAAACGAATAAAGCTGGAAAGGTCACTGGAACTTCTCCGGTGAAGAGAGAGTTATCCAGGATCAGTTCTTTAATGCGTCGAATGTCTGATGATGGAACTGAAAAAATTCAATATTCGAAGTTCTATTAGAAGTTTTTTCTTTCGGCAACGGACAAGGAAATTACGGAATATTCAAGGCAAAACCACTCTGGCGGTGGACGTTTACGCATCATTGGATAAAATATGGCCGGTGGGCTTCTTGGGAGACACACCGCACCGACCACGTCAACCGATAACGTCAAGGGAGATAGCTTGCTTGCCCTTTGATGGGGTCTAAAACGTCGTCAAAAAATTAGGTCATTTCCGCACACCATGTGGTGGCTGATAAATAATTAAAACGTTGCGGTATAGTGCGATCACAGACGACTTCCCAGTCTCACCACTACACAACAACGTGTAGGTACCTCCATAACTCTGGGAAAACGCGTGGGAGTTGGGGAGTAAAGGAGTATAGTGCTCCTTTCAGGGTTCAGTCAAGCTGTTATGTGCCGGAATAGTGGAAGGAGTTTATCTTGGCACGCGCTAATGTTGTCTTTCAATTCACGTCAGATATGATGAACATCGCCAGATTGTTCCCTTGCACCATGTCCCGCCAAATCCCGACTTCTGTGAAGTTGTTTAATAGAGCGTGATGAAGCTCCCACACCGTACAGAGTAGAAACCCAACTAGAGTAGAAATTCCGAAAATGCGCCATTAACGGGCGGCATCGCTTCGCCATATCGAGATAATTGGAGAATATGCAAATCAAACGAGGTTTGGTGTTGGTGGGTTTCGAATTCAATGTGAGTGAATAATTACTACTACGGGTGTAATTTCTTGGATTCTGACCACGCAAAATTTTAAATTCACTCCGTTCCAGGCAACTAGCTCCCTTTGTCAACGAAACGCATCGGCGATGGTGATGACACTGATGACCCAGTTCTCGGTTTCTTTTTTCCAGTAATTCATCAATAACAGTTTGCTTGTCTCTATTACGACATTTTGGTTGGGGCTCGTGGGCGACGGCGTTTCCGTGAACTCTACTACTACTCACACACCACACAGACACATACACCACACACCCCTAAGCACAGCCTAGAGTCTCGTCGGCTCGACCATTATTGCCGCATTCTACACACTTTATGTATATTCTGCCGTCTGGCAAAATACAATACGAAGCATAAATTCACAACGTTAATTTGTTTGCGCCTACCTACAGTGTCCAAGCAAACATTACACCTACCTAATCAGGAAGTTCCAAATCAGGGGCATATTTACCATACAGGCAGGCTTTTGGTGGAGACCGTTCCTGCTTGCTTTATACTGGAAAAGCGAGTTTCGCAGAAATGGCTATAGAGCTATACCTACTTAATAAATTTGGGATTTCAGCTAAATATTGACGAAGGCTCAAGGTATATACTGAGTACATTTCATTTTTGAGTTATTTCAAAAAAGGAACGAATCTCAGTAGAAAAGTATTGCTACGAGCGGCGATCCCGTTTATATTGGTAAACACTCTATCTTTCTGGATCCTTTCATCCATTAGATCGCAGTGTAGAAGTCTGGAGCGATCTGGTGCATTCCAGAGCGTTCGTGTATGTGAAACTGAATGGAGACTCGAACGTTCGATCAAGGCACATCAGTCCACTTTGGCGGAGGTGCAGATTCCAGAACACATGGAAAGCACGCGGAAGGTGTGTGTGATTATTCAGGAATGGTCTAGAAACCGCATATGCCAGGCACTATGGAATTTGCTGGAAGTAGACAGAGGGTAGTATTAATAAAAAATAAGCATAAGCATTTGCTTGGATTTCATAGGCGTTGCTAGGAAAAGTCTGCTTAGCAACTCCTCAAAAATCTAAGCAAATGCTTATTTTTTATTAATACTACCCAGAAAGCTTGGGAACGCTGTTCGGAGGCCTTATACAAGGCATCAGCCTGCAGCTCGCGGCAGTATTGAATTGGAATGCAAAGTGGTAACAAGTGCGAAACAAGCGAAGTACCTTGCGAAATAATTCCAAGTAATAATTGTTGGCGTTTATTGTTGTAGTACGCAGAAATAAACAGTGTGTGTTTTACGATCGTCTCAATTATATTCGAACCCGTACGCGAAATATCCTAACATTTGGTGTCAGGAAGCGGTATCATTGAGAGTAATTCGGCCTGCGACTACAGGAGGTTCGGAACATTCGTGATTTGGTAAATGCCGGAGACGAGAAGCATGTCGAAGACGCTTTGGCGAGCATCATGGCGATGATGCAGGAACAAAAGACGGAACGCCAGACAGAAAAAGAAGAGTTGAATAAGCGTCAAGAGGAACAGGAGAAGAAGCGTTTGGAAGATAAAGAAGAATTGAAGAATCTTCTAGAGGGACAAGAAAAAGGATTGAAAAATCTTTTACAAGAGCAGCGTCTAGAAGACAAGGAAGAACTGAAGAATCTTCTAGAAGGGCAAGAACAGGAACTGAAGAACCTGCTGGAAGAGCAGGAAAGGAAACGCTTGACCGAGAGAGAAGAAATATCAGCCGTTGTGGAACAACAAACGCGGTATTTCGACGGAAGTGTGAATAAGCTAGAAAAGAAAATGGTTGCGATGGTCGAGGAAAGAATGGAAGCGGTGGAAGCCAACATGACGAAACTGGAGCAAAGGGTCCAGAAAGCCGCCGCCAGTGCTGCGGTGGTCAGCTCAGCGGGTGTCCAACGTGTGAAGCTGCCGAACTTCGATGAGAAAAGCCCATGGACTACCTATAAGAGGCAGTTCGATGCCGCTGCCGAAGCAAACGGATGGAGCGACGATGAGAGAGCCACAGCTCTAGTCCTGGCTCTCAGGGGCCCAGCATTGGAGCTGCTCCAGACGATTCCTGAGAGTGAGCAGAAGGACTTTGCAAAGCTGACGAGGGTCCTGGAGCTTTGGTACGGGGACACTCATTTGTGCGGCAGATTCATCAAACCCAGCTGAACGCCAGAACACAAAGGAGCGGAGAAAGCCTTCAGGAATTCGAATCCGAGGTCCTGAGGCTGGTTCACCTGGCCAATCCAGCTCATCCAGCGGATGTTTTGGACGACATCGCCAAGGAAACTTTCATGGGCGGAATAAAAGATCCAGAATTGCGTCAGATGGTCATGATCAGCAATCCAGCCAACATCAGCGACGCACTCATCCGAGCTATTCGCATCGAGGCTGCTAAAGATGCTTCGCGCCCTCATCGTCTTAGGGAGGTGAACCTTGACGAATCCGGAGCATCACATCCTTCCGAGAAATCTGTAAAGGAGATGTTTGAGGAACTCAAACAGGAACTTCTCAGCGCTATGTCTCGGAACAGACCCCAAGGCGAGCAAAGAGCTGAAGGAAGACCGCGTTGCTTCGGCTGTAAAAGACCGGGACATCTGCTTCGGGACTGCAGGCAAAGGTCGAGTTCAAGTGACCGTTCCACACCGGGACGGGGAACTCCCAGCCCTGATAGACGCTATCAGGAAAACTAATTCCAGCTAGCGCTAAGGGGCGCACGCTAGCTGGCAGTTCTCAATGCCCCAGGAGTTACTCCGTCTCACTGCTGCGGAAGTCACCCAATAGCCTTCTCCTTAGTGGAAAGCTTGACAAGGAAGATTGCGTGTTCGTAATCGATACGGGAGTCACGACGAGGGATACTTCGAAAGCAGCGCATTGTGCCACTGAGGGACGGCGCTCGGTTGACTACAGCTACCGGAGAGTCTGCTACGTTGTACGGAGAAGCTGAAGTGACCATTCGCTTTGGACGGTTTCTGCTGCGAGAAAAGTTCCTGGTCGCTGACATTGTTGACGACTTCATACTTGGCCTGGACTTGATGGATAAATACGGATTCATCCTGGATGCTGGACAGCGGACGCTGAAGATCGGAAACGAAAAAATGGCGCTTGGAACATCCATGAAGGCCGCTGAAGAAATCCGCCTACTTTCGGCTGAAACCGTTCGTGTAGCCGCTAACTCTGAGAAAATCATGTGGGCAACATTAAGCGGACAACCTGGAGGACATGTCGCCGGCATTGCTGAACCCGAAACAGCTGCCAGCTGCATCATGGCTAAGACATTGATTAACCTGGACAAGACAAAAATCCTAATCAGAGTCAATAACCCGAACAAGACGTGCAAAACAATCAAGGGAGGAGAGACCCTGGGCAAGTGTGAACCCGTAGAATGGATCTCACGCTGTGAAGACATATCGACAAAGGCTGCGACTCCCAAGCTCTTGGAGAAAAATCTAGTGGGGATGTTTTCGCCTGACTGGAAACATCTGAGTGGCAAGGAGAAGGAACTTGCGACACAAGTCATCCAGGAAGAAGCTGCAGCCTTCGCTATGGAAGGTAATCTTACCGGAAGGACCAGCGTGATCCAACATCGGATCAACACTGAGAACGCCGCACCGATCCGACAGGCTCCCCGGCGCCTACCATTGGCGAAGCAAGAAGAGGTGTCGAAGCTCTTGAAAAACATGTTGGATGAAGGCGTGATCGAAGAATCGACGAGCCCATGGTCTTCACCAGTTGTTTTGGTCACGAAGAAAGACGGTAGTACACGATTTCGCGTGAACTAGCGCAAACTCAATGATGTGACGAAGAAAGACAGCTATCCACTTCCTCGGATTGACGACACTTTGAGCACGCTGTCTGGATCGAGATGGTTTTCGACGCTTGACCTGAAGAGTGGTTACTGGCAAGTAGGACTCCACAACGACGACAAAGAGAAGACGGCGTTTTCCGCCGGTAGCGGCCTTTATCAGTTTACTGTGATGCCGTTTGGACTTTGCAACGCACCGGCCACGTTTGAATGTCTAATGGAGTGCGTCTTGCGAGGTCTTACGTGGGAAACTTGCCTAGTCTACCTCGACGACGTGATGGTCATCAGTCGAACCTTGGAGGAGCACCTGAAGAACCTCCGGGAGGTAATTCGACGTCTTCGAAGTGCACATCTCAAGCTTAAACCAAAGAAATGCGTGCTCTTCCAGAAGCAAGTCAAATTTTTGGGGCACGTTGTGTCGTCTGAAGGAATCGAAACCGATCCAACGAAATTGGATGCTCTCCGAGAATGGCCGCGACCAAGAAAACAGCATGAAGTCAGAAGTTTTTTGGGCTTATGCACCTACTACAGACGATTTGTGGAAAAGTTCGCTGACATTGCTAAGCCCCTACACAAACTGAGCTACAAACTAATACCACTAAGCTCTGCGGCATGTTTGGTTTGCTATGTTACTGAATGGTGACACACCTTCCGTACTTGTCCCGGTAGATTCTTGCTTACACCTAGATGGTGGGACATTAATTCCACTAGGCCCTGCCACATCCATTCCACCAACCACCAAGTGTTGCTTGTTCAGCTGGATCGGCGAATAATTTTCTCCGGATACCATTGCAATGCACTTCTTCGATGACATGATTGTTTATTTGCAGCATATCTAACAAATAATTTCGATTCAACCACCGTTCTGTCAAAAAAAGACGAAACAAGGTGGCAACAGCGTCGTTCAAATGACGTTTCTTTGTTGCAAAATTGCCAGATTTATATGGACTCCCATTACAAACTCAAAAATTGATTGTTCATTGCTAAATAAATGTATTCCATTATATACAAAAACATACCACGTAACGTGCTGTTTTGCCGAAGTGTTTTTTTTCTAGGAAATATCAAAATATTCATGCAAATCTTGACTGCCTGCCACACAATTTGGCAACAAGGCTCCAGCTATACGAACACTTCGACCATCCCATTGCGCAAAATCAACTCGTCCGCCTACGTCATCAGACGTTGAAGTTGAATCAGAGTTATTTCCGCCTGGATTTTCAACTTTTTTATTTTAAAGGTAGGGGCTTTTGAGACAAAATATTATCATTCATGTAGCAAACTCACCTTGTAGAACATTTCAAAGCAATTAAAAAAATATCGTATAAGACCCCATTTCAGGCTTCGATTTGTTGAAAAGTTTAATCAAAGTGATACCGAAATGGATGAGAACATTGAACTTTGACATTGAGTATTTGTAATTTTTAAGCTCTGTGGCACCCTGCTGCACGCGAAGTTGACTGACAACCATGGTTTAGTGTTGAATAAGACTTGAAACTGTGCACTACAAGATGCTGCCATGCTCCTGTTGACCAGCTGCGTACTTTGTCTGCAAAAAGCCATTGGAATAGTGACATCAAAAAAGCACCTTGTATTATTGTCAAAAGCGTTCGGATTCAGATTCAAAAGTGTCCATGGTTTGTATTGAGTGGAGTCTTCCACGAGTTTCAGGAGAAAAAAATTCAAATACCAGAGTCATCGGCATCGTGGAGCTCACATGTTTCTTAACTGAGTTTTTTAGTTCATTTAGGGCCCCGAAAAAATGAGAAGAGAATTTCGCTAGACGTAGTAGTACTGACTACTGAGACAAGTGTGTGACAGATGGCGCCACGTTAAGAGGGATACGACGTTTCTTGCCGCCAATTGAGGTCTCCAATTTTCCGTTGTCTCTCTTTACTGTGACGTCATGCGTATAAGAGACGGTTAATCGAGGTCATTGGGCGCGTCCCAATAAGGCGTATAAGGACACAATTCGACACATATGGACACAATTTGACACAGCTAGCGTTCCAATAGCAGTAATAGCACCACATGTCGACACAATCGAAACATTGGCGAGGCTGAGTTTAGAATTGAGCTGGCAAGTGCACTTTGACATTGTGTATCCGTCTTGTCGCAGTTATTGGAAAGCGCCCTATGTTTCTTAAGATATGACATTTCGTTTCTGACAATGGGAAATTTTTCGAATCTGACAAGCGCTCTGTCGTGTATTTATTTGATTTCAGCATGGATTTCATGATTTCACTTGTTCTTACCCTCGTTCTTACCAATAAGTGTGTTATGTGTAGTGGAAAACTGAAAAGATACTCACAGAAACGGTTCAAGGGTGTTGTGTAGCTCTATGCGAGTGCGAGAATAAGACGAATACACTCGGCATAACCATGCACCGGTTCACGAAAGACCCAAACTTGATGGAAGTGTGGCTGCACCAGCACCAGCAGGGATCACGTTGCACCAGACACGTGCATCTTACTACGAAAAAACTTCATTACTTCGTCCATTAAAAACTCCCTTATGGGCTCTAGTGACTTTCCCCACATGATAATGGGAACAGTATAGCTGACCGATTCAAAATTCCCGCAAAAGTCAGAAACGAAACGTCCAAACGTCATAAACGTCAGTCAAGGGTGACCTCGAAAAACTATTTATTTTCTATCTCCTAAAATTGGAAAGGTCAATTGATGATATATTGATTAATCCCATCTATTGCAGCAATATGCGTCCTAGAATTACGAGAATCATAATTCGGATGAATACAGCAAAAAAGGCATGCTTTAGTACAGTGGCGGCAGCGCTGGAGCTAGGTCGATGCTAAGTAGAAAAAGTTTAAACTGCAATTTAGTCTGATTCCATTTTTGATGCGTGCTTTTGAGATATATTCATACTCCGTTGAATTTGCTTAAGAAAACTAATTTTATTTAGTTATCCATCAAGAAAGCTCTTGCTTCTGGCATGCCTAGAAAATTGGTTTGTTGGAGAGGTGACTGCAACTTGGTGATTGTTGGAGCCTATCAAGAAACCTCACGTACCTCTGCTAGAATGCGAATTGGCGTGATATGACGTATGCAGTAAGAATGTACAGGGAGACCCAAAATATACTGACCGTTTTCAAAATTGAATAACAATTGAAAATGTTCAAACAAGTTTTAGCCAAGTGAGCATAAGTGGGAGTTTTTTTTGACATTTGACATTTTGACATATTTTGACAGCCATCAGTCATCATGAATTGCCAAAAAGCCTTCTGATATCAATGACTTGAAAATTGAGGTCAAATTTACGGAAGGAGATTCAAGCGATTCTCCCAGAAATATACTAGGGCAAAGTTAGAAACAATTTTATTCTACGGCTTCAAGAATGCATAGCGGAATACTAACATGTATTCCTGGAGCACTCAATTTTTTTAGCAAAAAAAAAACAATCAATCAGTATCAGTTGCGCGGTTAATAGCCAGTTACACAAAAGTTTTACTGATCGCTGATCGAAGCTCGAGAGGATCGAAAGCTGCGATATAACCACAGTCAATGTTACCAAATTTGCAAGGATGAAACGGCTAACGACCGGACTACTAGGGTTGCCAGATGCAAAAATTGAATTTCCAGGACATAAGCTTCAAAAAACCAGGACAGACGTCGAAAAAACAGGACTTTTGAAACTAATGATCAATACCTAAGCTTCAATATAATGAATCTTCATTCAAAATCAAAATAAACTTAAATGTATTAAAGGATTAAGAAATTCGCAAAAATTTAGACTTCACCGCCTCAACAACTTTCTTATTTTTTAATGCGAAGAGTGATAAAATTCTTTGCACGACATATTGAAATTAGTTCTTATTTGTAGCTCCGATTTCACATGATCAAGTAGAAGTCTATTCCGAGCATCTGTCCAAGAGGCAGTACACAGCGAGAACCGAGGCGAGAATAGTCTTTTGGAATTGGCATTTGAGCCATAAATCGAAAGAACAAAATTCATAATTTTTAAAAAGACAGACGATGTAGCATCTCCGGGAAAAAAAGTTGAGAATACTCACAAATAATTCGGAACTGTATATTAAAAATACAGGAGAGCTTTGTTTAAAAAATACAGGACATTTAGCGTCCTGCGGAGGTCTTAGGAAGGACGCAAAATTTTTAGGCTGAATCCAGGACGTCCTGCGAAATCAAGGACGTCTGGCAACCCTACGGACTACATCGAAAAGAAACACAAGGAACCGGTTTGGTTGTTCTTTCGTGGAACTCCATTCTTTTTGCCTGCATCAACTACTTGATTATTAATTAGCAGGTTTTTCCGTGGGGTTTTTCTGCAAGGCCAACAATGACGTTAGCAACGAAGTACTGTAGACCTTGTGACGGTTCGAGTTTTACAAGCCGGGGTATTTACATGGGTCCCTCCGGGCTTTGGTCAACAGAGGGCGTGTATGGAGGTTTCGGCCACTAGTGAGAGGTAATGGGAATGCGCGGTCAATTGTGGACTTTTGAAGTGGGATCAGAAAAACGATAAGAGGCACGAAAGAGGTAGCCATTTTAGGTGTGGAGATTTATTTCATTTATTTTACGTTTCAAAAGAAAACTTCGGCTCATCCGCTAAAGAGTTTTCATCTCCATACTAAGGGACCTATTCACCATCAGTCGAGGTATGTCAGATGCCACTTAGTTCACCTTTTCTTTGATCCGATGTCTCGGTAAGTTTTCCGACTTTTTCGTTTTCTTCGTCATTTTGTTGCCGTCCCATGGTGGACGTTACTGTGAGGCCATCGTCGCATCCCGCCGCATTCCCTGCCATGGCTATTCGACCGCCTGCCGAACCAAGAACAGTATAGTGCCGTGTCACGAATCGGCGCTGAATCTCACCTCGACGTAGCGTCACAGGAGGGTTGAGAAATAATTGAACATCAACAACACCATCACCGTCCAGGTTGCGTCACCACCCATCGTCGTCAGGGAAGCGTTCGATCGCTCTTTGGGGGCTCCTGGATTGGCTTTTGTAGCGGTTCCGAGGGTGAGTCCGTTCCTGTTGTCGTGTTGTCCCGCTCATTAGAATCTTGGTAACCCACACGGTTGGAGCTCAGAAACGGAACACATACCGTGTTCACATGCGTAGGCTACGAACGTGCACGTTAGGTAGAACTACAGTAGAACATAAGTCCGGAGCCGTCAATCCGTCGGCTAGAGTGTAGGAGCCTTGAGTGTCTTGGGGGTAGGCTTCATAGGGCAATAGGGGGGCTCCACGTGTAGCTGTGAACGACAGCGTTGTTATCGCCATCCAGGGCTCGTGGGGGCACCGGCGAACATTCGCACTTTCCGGTGGACAACCTGCCATCGACCACACCTGCAACTGTCGGTTGGCAATAGCGTCTTCACGCCGAGCAAAAATAGTTACCTGTCAGAGGGCCTGGGCCTCGATTAGCGCTCCTGCTCCGTGCAATTATTTGTGTTGAATTGTAATTATCACGCCGAAATAAAACTTCATAATTAACCTCAAAATTTGTGACATTTCTTAGTTGACAGCTTACGCCAGATTCGCGAGGTACATTATGCCTACTCCCCGTCAGGTGGAACTACTTGTCGCGCGTCATGTTGCCTACCGTGGCTTTGAAGGGTAATCGGGTGCCCCAAAGGATTACGCAAAAAACCCGATTGGCGCCTTGAATGAATTTAATCAACACCTCACGGAACCTACGATCCTGCTCCCAAACCCAGCGAGCTGCCGGTGCAGTCGTGACATTTTGACGTCACAACCTAAATTTTTGGATCAGTGGGGTTTTGTTTTGATGGCTTTCTCGTTTCATCCCTCATCCCCCTTCCCGGGGTATCACCGCGCGGTACTAGATCTTCCAGTACTAAGGAATGCGTGGAAAAGTCCATCTGGCCCAGTGCGGATTAGAACCCGGGACCTCCACCTTTAATTAAAAGCGGGGCCGAGGTCCTCGTGCTACCGACTGGGTTTACTTCGTTTTGTTTACGGATTTTGTTACGTTAATTGGTTGTGAATGGTATTTTATAGCTTCCGCGAAAACAAAACTTTCAAGATTGCTTTTCCTAGACCTACTCAAGAACTACACAGTACACTAATCTAAGTTTTCTATGAGTCATCGCTTATTATTCAAGTTTATTATGGCCTTCGCAGCTTTCAGGAACTCCACCCCCTATTCCAGCTACCCATCAACAACACGGTATAAGCTGTCATCGCAGCTAATCCTTTATTACTAGACATAAGAGTGTTTGTAAAGATTAATTTGGCGATATCGCCGTGAGAAATGCGATCGATCCGTTTCCTCTGAGGTTTCCTTCTTCATTCAAATACTTTCACGTAAGTACTAGGTATAGGTGGAACAATAATACAATCACAAAGACCATGCGATGAGGTTCCTGGCGTATGATGTGCCAAGCTTCCAGCACGGTGGCCTGGTTTATTGTGGCTTTTGGTTGTGTCTTCTCGAAGGGTGACGGTATCACGACGATCAGGTACCAGTCGTCATATGACACCCGAGTATCCGGCGCCGAGAGCGACGTCGGCGTCGTTCTTCCCGCCGACGCGCCGTCGTCGCCGCCCTCTTTCAGCCCCCGAGGACGCTGCTTATACTGTCACGCGGATTTACAGAGTATTCTCTTGGATCTAACCCCACAAGGTGCATTTTTCTTGCACCTTGATTAAAATATTATACGATAACGGCGATTCAATTTGTAGGACATGACATGACTTGTTATAAGAGATCCCATTGGAATTGAATGACTGTTGGATACGTATTTTTGTAGACTAAGTAAATGCTGAGCTGCTCTACTCGTATGCAAGACCCAGCAATTTTTCTTATAAATGTATCGTGAAAATTCGTTTGTCTTGTTTGATGTTACTTTTCGATTAAAAGTGCCAGACAAGGTACAGGGGCCAATTTCATAAAAATTAGTCGACATAAGTGTCACTTGTATCCAAGTGGTTACTCGTGACAACCACCGACAGTTGTCAACAACTTATTATTTTCATCGAACTGGCTTATGGTCAGCTTATGTGGTACAATACAGTCACGTTGAATGCATTATCTTGTCTTGATGATGAAACAAAGTGACGCCCGAGTTTTTTGATGAAAACCCTGATGAATGACACCCATAAACGCCGCAAGTGCAAGCTTATATCGAAAAATACGAGTATGCCTCGAAATATGCGCTCACAGGCGTGAGACTCAGCAGCGCATTTTCTTCTAGGTGGATCCGCCTGGTAGATATGCATGAAAACAAGCGTATTTATTATACAAAACACAGATAAAGTGGGAAAAGCTTGATGTCCACCCTTTTGGGCATAATCTGTACATTGGGAAAAGTTGCAAAGCTTCAACTTTATTCCTTGAGGAGTTCAACTGTAAAAATGTGTGCACATATAGGGAGACAGACCTACAGATTTGATCTAAGGACCTATAATTGGACGATGCTTGTCAGAAAGGGACTGGGTGACCTTTGCGCAATTTCGAGAAAACGTGTGAAATTTGATAACACCTGTATGTCATAAGGAGCAAACCGGAAATGACAAAGTCGTGTGAACAATCCATAAAATCAATCAAAATACCTTTCATTCGTAAGAGTTGATGAAAACTGATGGTCACGTCGAGGAAAAGTAAAATCTATGACAATAAATTGGTTGTGATTTTCAGAGTTTACAGTGAGTTCTAAAATTAGAAAACAAACAGCAACGCCACACTAACAGTGGGGTCATTTCACCGTTTATCGCCATTCATGGGTAGGTAATTTTAGACAATTGGCCTTTACATCAACTGCTCAGCAAATAATACTTCACAATAATTATTCTCGTTAATAAAACAAACCGCTAAAACAGAGAAACAATCATCATCAGTAGGTGGTTTTGTATGATTATGGTAGAAGGTAGGCATTTCAATCATTCCCTCGATCATTCCCATCCCATGAATATTCAGCATTAGAAAGAATAATAATATGGCGATCAAGCTGAAAATTCATTCACATGTTTCTTCATCTGTTTTTGTCAAGCCGATCGAAGGCCGCCGGGTAATTTGAAAAGTCTTTCTAATAGCATTTTCTGACTTTCTGTATAGTTCGTAAGTCCGGTTCTGGACTTGTTGCTGAAACAAAGGCTTATTGTCAATTATTGCGCGGCAGGGAAATGCGATAAAATCAATTTTAATGCATTTTGTTTTGTCGAACATAAGGAATATTATTACATACAACGTCCTTGATCATTAGAGCTATAAGGATAGTAATCATTTATTTAAATCCAACTGTCAATGGCAACCGAATCAATCTGATAAAACAACAAAATCTGACGCCTGTTACTTCGGACTTCTTTTTGTGATAATCAGCCAAATATACACCTCGTGCTCGAAATTTTTCCAGATTCTTGACCAAAATTAGCGTGAAAATCTAAGCACTTGTGATATTATGGGGCTATAGCCAGCGAAGTTGTAGATTTACTCGCGATTTCTAATTTTGATTTTTTTTGTCGAACTGGGCATTTCCTTGCATTTACGGCATTTTTCGTGGACTTCCTGATTCCTATGATGCTGTTTTTCAAAAAAGGCGACAAGAAAATGAAAATTCTGCAAAGAAGTACAAACCAGCTTTTTTCAAGGGCGGTCCTGATATTTTTGTTTTGCCATATCAGCCATCTTGTGTAGTCTCAGTAGAAGAGTAGTACGTATCAGCTATGTCAAATTTCACTTGACTATGTTGATCCATACGAAAATTATGTACCTATCGTCCTTCAAAATTTGAATAAATACAGAAAACACTTTTTTTGCAACATTGCAACCCATGGGCAAATTATTTTTTTTTACTGATCTAAACTCAACCTTGATTTCCTCTATCTGATATCAAGCTATTTGGCCAGTCAACCTGGCTTAATATGTACAAAACGTATACTCTGGCTGAATTTTTGCACACACTAGGGAATCCCCTACAGAACCCCGAACCGGCAAATTTTGGTGGCGAAAATCCACCAAAATTTCCTTGAGCTTTCCGAGATAAGGGTGTTTTTCTATATCTCGGTTGCTATACGCGATATTAGTGGTGACGTCAGAGTCGCCATTTTTAAATGCCGGATCCAACAATGGTCTGAGAACAAAGGAAATTTCAGAAATTGTTTTTTTGTAGCATTACCTCACATATTTAACTATATTGGGGTACGAAGAGACAAACTACAGAACCTAGAGGTCATTTTGGAGCATATTCCAATTTTTATCTTTTTTCTGAAAGATTACATCAGCAAAAGTAGTTTGAAAGTGACAGCGAAGACATAACCTCAAAGCGCAAACAACTGCACCTGCACCAGACAACAACAAGAAACAGTCATCAAGTCAACCACACGGCAAAGTGCAGAGCTGCGGACGTGTTGGAGAAGCTTTTTTGGGATTTTTAGTTGATCACTCGGTTGATCATTTTGTAGTGAAATTGGTAGGTAGTAATGTGTTGGGCATCAGATAGTAAACACTTCTATGTACCTAAACACTACAATGAGCGGCAAACATGTAAATTTTTCTCATGCCCAAAAGACGAAAATGAAAGAAAACAAATCGAAGAATCTTTTGACATACCTAGGTATGCTGGTAAATTCCAACTTGACAATAATTTGCCTTGAACTGTTGTGATAAGGTACGAAAATACGAAATGTACGTCTGGTGAATTAAGTACATATTTGTTGTTCTAATGAAGTAAGAATTAAAGGGGAACTGTGGGTGAAATTTTGTTTCAATTTTAAAATTTATATAGCTTTGGGATGGCTTTAGTTGATTTTTAGTCAAAATCGCATCGAAAAATTCCAAGCCGTAACGAAGTTATCGTAAATTTTGTGGGCTGATTATGACGTCATACTGCGCACCGGAAAGGACAGGTTGGCAGGGCAAGGCACCACGCCAACAATTACTAGACCTTTATAAAATGAAACAAGTTTACCAAAAAACGGTAGACGCAGATCATTTGACTTTAATTTCAAAGTACGGTGAACCAAATTTCAGTAGATATTTTTAAAAACATAATTGAAGTGCGACTCTATCTGTCAATGAAATAAAGCGGCAACATGGCGAAATCGCGAGATGAAATTCGGCAGCTTGACAGAAGCTTGACAGTATAGGGAAGTCACAGTCTATCGTATAACCCTGAAAACTTCCGTCAGTGAAATCTGTTGGTGCATGAAAATAATAGATCAGGTATACTTTTCGCTTCCACATAATATTGTAGTGAATAATTAAATGTATTTTAGGGCTGCTGCCGCTGATGGGACTTTTTCTAATCGGTGGTACAACCGACTACCGATTAAGGTCGGAATTTGAAAGAAGTGTATATCAGAATCCGTTCATATTTCTTTGAGTCAGCCACACCAATGCGTTTTTATTGAAAATGGTCCTGGTCGTTCCTGACATCATGTTTCTGACCCTATAGCATTATCATTTTGGCCTGGTATACCTGATCTCTTATTTTCATGCACCAACAGATTCACTGACGGAAGTTTTCAGGGTTATACGATAGACTGTGACTTCCCTATACTGTCAAGCTTCTGTCAAGCTGCCGAATTTCATTTCGCGATTTCGTCATGTTGCCGCTTTATTTTATCGCTTTATTTTATTTAACGGCTTGGAATATTTCGATGCGATTTTGACTAAAAATTAACTAAAGCCATCCCGCAGCTATATAAATTTTAAAATTGACACAAAATTTTACCCACAGTCCCCCTCCAAGATACCAACATCACTAATCGCATAGCTCGTCGCATAGGTACTGTTGCCGTTAAAGGCGAAATGTGGAACACGGACCCGGTGCATGTTTATGCATTTGCCATTTCTTCACAAAGCCCTGATGAGAAGAAGCGCAAAACCACGCTTCCGCTCTACAAGTTGTTGCATTGAGGTTTGAGGTTATGTCGCGCTGTCACATTCAAAATTCTTTTGCCAATATAATGTTTAAGAAAAAAGATAAAAAATCGAAATATGCTCCAAAATGACCTCTAGGTTCTGTAGTTTGTCACTTCGTACCCTAATATAGTTAAATATGCAAGGTAATGCTACCAAAAAATAATTTCTGGAATTTCCTTTGTTCTCATACTATTGTTGGATCCGGCATTTGAAAATGGCGATCCTGACGTCACACTAATATCGCGTATTGGTTGGATTTCGATTTTCTTTTTTTTAATGTTCGGAAAAATATTTGGAATAAGTTGTGTACAGAACTTTTAAATAACTTGTCGAGAAAAAGTGCCAGAAGCCGAAAACCGTCGTTTTTTAAGAAGCGTTTTTTTTACAATTTTCTATCTGCTTTTCTATGATGATTATGGAAAAATTCCCAACAAAAGTTGTAGCTCCTGTAAGTCCCTACAAGTTTCAACCGAAATTTTTTTTGTGCCGCGAGAATTACCCGCCCCAGGAGGCGCTAAAGTCAACCTCGTTTGAAAAATATTTCCAGGTGTAGAGGGCATCGATTCCAACTACATCGTGTGGGGATCTAAATGCCAAATTCTCATTTATGTTCGAACTAACTTCAATAATAATTGATGAATAACAAAACCTTTGTACAGAGTGACTTTTTTGAAAAGGGCCCACCCCCGATATTTCGCTGCACAAATTTTTCTTGGGAAAGAACCGGAACCGGTGGATTTTTATTTCGAGAAGGACATCTAAGACACGTGATGACAAATTTTCATCTTCAACCCTTCGCCCCCACCCCACCCTATTTTGAAATTTCAAACGGCATCACCTACCTTGTGATACATTGAATTGAAGGTAATAAAATTCCCTTCCTGTCAAACATATTTTAAATTGTCTCGAATCACCCCCTCAACCCCTTTCAAAATTCTCTCTTCTTTCTTGTTAATGCAGGAAAGTTTCTCCCTCATCATTACGTAACTCCCGATTCTTGAGTATCAGATTTTCCAGTAAAAAGAGGTCGATTTTTATTTCGAAGGGGACACCTGCAACACGTAGTGTCAGAGATTTATCTTGCAACCCCCTCGCCTGGACTCCGCCCTCCGCCCCACTTTGAAATTTCAAATAGCTTACTTCATTATATGTGATACATCAAAATGAAGGTAATGAAATAGTCCTTCTGTCAAACAAGTCTGAAAAGTTTTTATTAAGTCACTTCCAACCCTTCTCAAAATGATCTTTGTTTATAAATTAAAGGAAATTTATTTCCCTTATCAACTTTCAATTCTTGAATTCTATTTCGGATAGGACATTCAGGACACGTATCGCCAAATTTTTATCTCCAACAAAGTGTAGAGGAGTAGTTGGGGGGTGGTTTAGAATATTTGAAATAATTTTTCGCAGAATGAAAATTTTATTGTCTTCATCATAAGAATCGCAAGATAGATAATGCCATTTGAAATTTGAAAGTAGGGTAGGGTGGGGGCGAAGAGGTTGAAGATAAAAATTTGACAATACGTGTTCTAGGTGTCCCCTTCGAAATAAAAATCGACATTTTTTTACTGGAAAATCTGATACTCAAGAATCGGGAGTTAGGTAATGAGGGAGAGAAACTTTCCTGTAATAACAATGAGAGAATTTTAAAGGGGTTGGAGGGGTGATTCGAGACAATTTAAAATATGTTTGACAGAAAGGGAATTTTATTACTTTCAATTTGATGTATCAAAAGGTAGGTGATGCCATTCGAAATTTTGAAATAGGGTAAGGTGGGGGCGAAGGGTTGAAGATAAAAATTTATCACGTGTCTTAGATGGCCCTCTCGAAATAAAAATCGACCTGTTTTTTTTCTGGAAAATCTGATACTCAAGAATCGGGAGTGAGGAAATGAGGGAGACACTTTCCTGCATTAACAATGAGAGAATTTTGAAAAGGGTTGAAGAGTTGATTCGAGAAAATTTAGAATATGTTTGACAAAAAGGGAATTTTATTACCTTCAATTTGATTTATCACAAGGTAGGTGATGCCATTTGATATTTTAAAATAGGGTGGTGTGGGGGCGAAGGGTTGAACATGAAAATTTGTCATCACGAGTCTTAGATGTCCCTCTCGAAATAAGAATCGACCTGTTCCGGTTTTTTCTCAGGTAAAATTTGTGCAGCGAAATATCGGGGGTGGGTCCTTTTCAAAAAAGTCACCCTTTACAAAGGTTTTGTTTTTCATCAATTATTGGTAAAGTTAGTACGAACATAAATGAGAATTTGGCCTTCAGATCTCCAAACGATAGAGTTGGAATCGATGCCCCCTACACCTGGAAATATTTTCCAAACGAGGTTGACTTTAGCGCCCTCAGGGGTGGGTAATTTTCGCGACACAAAAAAAATTTCGGTTGAAACTTGTAGGGACTTACAGGAGCTACAACTTTTATTGGGAATTTTTCCATAATCATCATAGAAAAGCAGATAGAAAATTGTAAAAAAAAAACGCCCCTTAAAAAACGACGGTTTTCGGCTTCTGGCACTTTTTCTCGACAAGTTATTGAAAAGTACTGAACACAACGTATTCCAAATATTTTTTCGAACAATTAAAAAAAAAAAGGAAATCGAAATCCAACCAATAGCAACCGAGATATAGAAAAACACCCTTATCTCGGAAAGCTCAAGGAAATTTTGGTGGATTTTTTCGGTTCGGGGCTCTGTGAGGGATTCCCTAGGTGTATGCAAAAATTCAGCCAGAGTATACGTTTTGCCATTCCAAATTCCCTATTGACTGGCCTATATGGCACATGCTTTTTGGTAAACCATGTATACCTCATAGCAGAGCTCTCAAGTATAGGTATTTTTACTGTAAACACTCTATAACTAAACGGTAAGTATACCTACATAAATCAGTGACTGTGCACTTGAGCGAAGAAATTGCCTCAATTAAAGCTTTTTGTTACAAAAAAATATTTATTTTGGACAACGCAGAATACACTACAAAACCGAGCAAACAAATTAAATCTCATCCGCTTTTCCGCGCGCCATCTGCCGTTCAACTCATAAGACACCCATTTCCACCTCCCGTAAATGAGGTAGGAAATTTCATGACATCGCGATCGCGTGACGAAATGAATAAGACCAAGTACTACAAACTCCTGCAGACAAGAGTGAAATTATGAAAGTGCAACGTTCTGGTATCATCATAGATACGGTGAAATTTATCGTTTCGGCATGCCTTAATCGATTCCTACGTCGTGGCGTCGTCCACCACTAGAAAACGTCCCATCTCACCTGCATTCAATTTTCGGTATCTCGATGGCCTTGATGAACTCCTCCACATCCCTGTCATCCGACGCGTATCCAGAGCTGCTGTTATCTCGCTGGTACAATTTACTTTTTCCTCCCTTATTATTTTCTTCGCACTTTTCCTCCGGCTGTTCCATGCTGAATTCACTTTTGATGATCACTTTGTCCACCCAGTCCTGCACGTCGTCCATCACCTCCTTGCCCGTCTTCTCCTTGCCCACCAGCAGGTTCATGGTCTCCCAGAACTTGCAGCCGGAGTTGTTCATCATGTCGAGGAGAACTTTCACAGCAAACTGATCAGGAAATCGGCACGATTTCTGTGCTGGCTGTCTGCTGATGGCTTTGACATGAAGACGTGGCCATCAACATCATCGTCATGGTATATCCGTGCAGAAATGAACGGATAATTGCAAATTATAAGGACAAAGTGCAGCAGGCACAAAATCGGGGTGGCACGCGAAAACTGCCAACAATGTTTTCATCAGGGGGGTGGTTGGTGGCAATAGTCAGGAGCAGTGGAAGTGGTGGTGGTGGGAATTATGGATGAAGTCTGTGTGGTCTTTCAGGTGGTTTGAATTGGCGCCGGGGTGCGATGAACTTTGTTGGTATTGGTTCCGAAGGGGCTGAAACTAAGCAACGGCAGTTCCGACAATGCCTGTCGTCCCCGACGGTATATTATGCGGTTAGTTATATTTTTCCATCGCGATTAGTGGAAGGAATAAGCGCATTATGGGCATCCATAAGCATGAAAAGAAACGATGGAATTATGTCGAAACTCCGATTTCACATTTCAGGCACGAAGGGGTGGGGACTGTTGAATGATTGATTCAAGATTTTCGAACAGGCGGCTAAATTTGAGTGGTCTTTCAAAGATGCCACAACCAACGAAGTGACTTGGGTTTAAACATCGAACTTGATTTTTGACGAAAACCATGTGGAAAATTTCCAAGTCGTTATGAAATTATAGCAAAATTTTGTGGCAAAATCATGAGGTCACAATGCACTACTTGAGGGAGAAACGAAATAACATACCTATAAGGCTATAATTAGTTTCATGGCTTTCTTCATTAGAGCAAGTTATGGAAAAGATGTGTTGTGTTGGTACGAATGGCACGTTGACGACTTGTTGGCAGCTAGTCGTCTACATGTACAATTTTCAATGCGGCATTATTGTCACCGCCTCGAGTCATCATGTACGCGAAAGCGAAAATTTTCGAGAATACCTACGCGAAGTATGGTTAGTTTCCTTGGAGTGAGTTGCAGTATGAACGATAAGGCACATTGTCTTTACTGGTTCGTGGGTCTTCGCCAAGGCTATCAGGTTTTTGCCGGCCACTGAGAAAATGATGCAAAAAATCCGTATTACCGTGAAGAAATGGAACGTAAGAAGTAGAAAACCCACTGCCCAAGGGGGAACTTATTCTTTAGATGGACAATATGGACAGTAGGGCAAAATTTTTATAGAGTTGAACTGTAAGAGACGAGACAATATGCACGTGAGTACACTGTGTTGTCCATAAGTACCTATGTATGTGTCTTCATACCTTGCTTGCTGTTGCCGTAGGTATTAAAAGCTAGAGTACGTAGTATGTACTCACTACTCAGTGATGTGCATCAGAAGATGAGCCTCTGGGCGGTGGGCCCTTTCTCTTGATCTTCGACATCATTGGTGGCCACCAAAAACCTAATAGGCTTGACCAAGAGCTACCGACCAGTAGCAACAATGTCCTTTATCGTCTACACTGCACATCACTCCAAGGAAACTAACCATTCCTCACGTACTCTTGAAAATTCTCACTTTCGCCCTTATCACGCCTCAAGACGGTAGCAAATGTCATATTGAAATTGTACATGTAGACAACTAGCTGCCAACAAGTCATCAACGTGCCATTCGTATCAACGCAACACATTTTTTTCCATAGTTTGCTCTATGTTTTCGGTACAGGTGTTTCGTAATAATCACACAGGGCCTCGTACAGGACGCGCAATCAAGTAAGTACTACCGCAAGAATTGAAAAGTTTGAACAGCTCCAATTTCATAAAAACAAAAATTGTTCAATGTGTATACTCAGCGAAATTATTGAGAAATTCTAGCAAAAATTCAGACAAAAAATACTGGAGATACCGGGTATCGAACCCGGGGCCTTTCACATGCAAAGCGAACGCTCTACCACTGAGCTATATCCCCACATCAGCCAGGTGAGTGGGGTGATAAAAGTGCACTTAAATCTAATCCAACATAACAATGATTATTGTTTCGATTCGTGAGATTGCACGTGAAAGACGACTACGTCTGAGTTCCATTAATCATTTAACTATATCAAAAGTGAAACAAAGCTCTGCGATTACCACATCAGCTTCTCTAAGAGGCGCATTATTTATATTTGCGTGTTTGGTGTCTTTCAACATTGCTCTACTCGGCTTGAGTATACATGTGTACACCTACCATCGATGCTCTTGGCAACGGTTGTCTTTACGTGGAATTGTGTTTAATTCACTCGTCTGTCTGATGCCTTGAAATATAGCATCTGCGGATTGTCTTTGATAGATGGCGCCGCTTGGAGGACTCACATATCAGGAGTCTTCTTGGGTGTATATTACCTTGAGTTCTCTGGCTGCCACAGCATCGGAAGGTTGTACTGAATGCCTGCGCACTGATGAGCCCCCAATAGAGGCGAAACACTTGTCTGTGCAGTTTCGGTCCGACCGTCTGATGTGGTAGTCACAGAGCTTTGTTTCATTTTTGATATAGTTGAATGATTTATGGAACTCAGACGTAGTCGTCTCTCACGTGCAATCTCACGAATCGAAACAATAATCATTGTTATGTTGAATTAGATTTAAGTGCACTTTTATCACCCCACTCACCTGGCTGATGTGGGGATATAGCTCAGTGGTAGAGCGTTCGCTTTGCATGTGAAAGGCCCCGGGTTCGATACCCGGTATCTCCAGTACTTTTTGTCTGAATTTTTGCTAGAATTTCTCAATAATTTCGCTGAGTATACATATTGAACAATTTTTGTTTTTGTAAAATTGGAGCTGTTCAAACTTTTCAATTCTTGCGGTAGTACTTACTTGATTGAACGCCCTGTACAGTACGAGGCCCTGTGTGATTAAGACGAAACACCTGTACCGAAAACATAGAGCAAACTATGGAAAAAATGTGTTGCGTTGATACGAAGGCACGTTGATGACTTGTTGGCAGCTAGTTGTCTACATGTACAATTTTCAATATGACATTTGTTACCGTCTTGAGACGTGATTAAGGCGAAAGTGAGAATTTTCAAGAGTACCTGAGGAATGGTTAGTTTCCTTCCCTTAAAAAATAAAATTCAAGAAAACTCAAGATTCCCCAACTGGAATAAGTTTTCTAGGTGTTTTAAGTTGATAAACTACCATTTTTGCTAAAAAACATAGAACTTTCCAGAAAAAAAAATTTGGGCCCTGAGAAGTGGCGATTTTGAGATGTTCTCTAAAGTTTCAAACCCAAATATCTCGAAAATTAAGCCTTCAGTCAAAATTTTGCAAGAGTAACTTTTTTCTCTGAACTGAATGTAGAATTCAAAAATTGCAACGATTTTCAAAAATATCCAAGGGGGAGAAAAATAGGGGGAAAAGGGGAAAGGTACCCCCTATTATCTTCGCCCCCTGAAAATGTTTGATGAAATGCGTTATCATTGTTCGATAGAAACCTATTTTAGTGAACTTTGATTCAAGTTTGAATAAAATCGGCTCAACGGTTCAAAAGTTATGCAAAAAAAACTGTTTTAAAAAACTAATTTTGAAGGCCTGTATCTTCGTTATTACGTTTGCGAGAATATTTTAATCAAGGAAGTCTCCTTATTTTTCGATCATCTATCTCCCTGTAAACTTTGTTGCATTAATTTCGGGACACCCTGTATGTATGTATATTTTGATAATATTTATTGCTAAATATCTAATAAATGTTCAAAATATTTGCTGAATGTTGGTTCAATATTTCACCTTAATATTTGTGTAATATTTGTGACGAATATTTTGTGAACATTTATAAAATGTTGTAAATATTCATTAACTACTACCAAATATTTTCAAAACATTTCGTGCTGTCTGGGCTTGTTCAGAAAATATTTGAATAAATTGATTTTGTGACAGCTGAAGATTGATTTCCATGTGGCACGTCAATATGGCGCTAATCGTGAAACTAACATAAGAACCGTCAATGCATACACAAGACACTTCTAGGTTCCAGTTTTCATCAGAATCGGACCACTTTAACTAATTTCAACATGGCAGACAAAATGGCGGCGGATCAAAAAGAAAGCATCAAAATCATACTTCTCCATATAGAACATAAGTGTATTTCAAGTTTTATGAGAATCGGATCACTTTTGAGAAAAGTTGACATTTCAGATCAAGATGGCGACGGTTTGAGAATTTTTTTTCCTAATTCAATTCTCCGGTGCATACATGTTACACACAAGAAGTAGATTTTCGCTTGGTCTTCTCGTTCAGGAGCAATTAATTGATAAGATAGACAGTTAGAACGATGGACAGACGGACAGACGGACATCAAAATGCCGCTAAGAGCAGCATTCCTAGTAAAGTACGCTAGAAAGACAATGATGTGCAGTTCGGTTTGTAGAAATATCATCGGGTGTACTCGAAAATGTTAAATAAAGAAATTTGCCACATCTAAACTATGAACTGTCATATTTGGAGTAACGAGATCTGTCAAAAAAGGCAGCTACACGATATTCATAGTAAATTTTGTTGTTTAATTTTATTCAGTTTCATTTTTCCGATTGGAGGTTCCGTTGATGCGAAAAAAAAAAAAACCGCAAGAACTACATATTTGGCGCGGTTTTTCCAAGATGTCGGTCTTAAGCTACTCGATACAAAAACGTCTCATGGCTTATTTTCATGCTGGTGTTGTGGGGAATCCAAAAAGGTATGACACATCAAGTCCCCAGGGTGGAAACCAAAATCGTGATTTTTGGCTCCTGGCTCATCGACGTGTTATAGAGAAATTTTCAATAATATTAATAATTTGCACTTTCCCCTTCCACTGGTGATTTGTGAATTAGGTATGCTCTTGTGCGCATGCGCACTGCAGTAGATCTCATGCACATAGTAAGATCGGAGTTTCCATGGAGTTTCGAAGAACATGTGGTTGTCCCAGTGCCCGTTTTGCGTCTGCGCTTTGAATTTTTAATATAGTCTATTTACCGGAAATAAAAATGACAGGGAATTAAAACGACAGTTGACAGATCTTTGGGCCATGATTAGACGGAATCGCCTTTCACGTGCAATTTCACGGAACGCAGTCCGCTATTCATTGTTGATCGATTAGATTCAAGTGCACTTTTATCACTCCACTCACCTGGCTAACGTGGGGATATAGCTCAGTGGTAGAGCGTTCGCTTTGCATGTGAAAGGCCCCGGGTTCGATCCCCGGTATCTCCAGTTTTTTTTCATGTCTGATTTTCGCTAGAAGTTTTCAATAATTCAACAAAAAATACATATTGTACTGTCAGGAGCACTGTATTACATACATCAAATTTTTTGTAACTACAAAAAATGTGGCATAGCCATGAAGAAGCCCTTACGTAGTACATTCACCATGAAGTCAGAAACCAAGCCTTTCATTCTATTAGGCCATAACTGCAATAAATCAAGACCTTGTCGCTTTTTTTCCAATGACAAAATTTTTGATGATGCAGTATTTTGCTCCTGACGGTACCTACTTGTAGGAACACATACCCTTATCCTATGCCTATAAGCATGCTATAATGTATAATCTAACCCTTCCCATAACGCTAACATCGCCTTTAGTCCGGTCGTTAGTCGTTTTAGGCTTGCAAATTTTGATACTGCCATGCCATTATGCCACTTGGCAAAATTGTTCTGCGGAACATTGCTTCAATTTTGAGATGTGTTGCCACTTTGGCGATCGGTGCAAACGACGTATACAGCCTATTGAGATATGACAAACCGCGTCTGAATGTCTTCAGCCGTTTTAAAATTCAAGTGTTTTTCCTAGTTATTCTGGTGAAATTTGGTATTTACATGAAGAGTGTCGTCAAAATGCAATGCAATGTTGCCAACGTCTCCGCCTCCTATTTTCAAGAATAAGACAAACAATCCACATTTCCCATGGAAGACATCAATAGGTCGCGGGAACATAACCGTCACACTGGCACCCGCTATGGCAACGTTGCAGGCACGCCGTAACAACGAAGCGTCTTTTGCCAGCTTCTTGCCCGCGTTTGCGCCTGAGGGGGTGCCAAAGTACCACTGTAGAGATTCGCTTGTTTTTGACATTACTCAGTTAAATCTTGAGTTTAGCACATTAATTCTTATGATAAAGCGATAATTGTTCAATAAATTATCTATATATTCATTACAGCTTTACAACTGGAGAAAATTGTATCAACAAGTACGTACTAGTGAAAATAACATCATACCATATACCCATCTTTAGCACGCCATTTTTGTTCCCGCGACCTATTATGCGATGCGCATACCTGTAAGCGCAGAATACCGCTAGTACAGACAGAATTTTCAGACGCTAGTTCTGTGCTCACATAAGTCACAGGTAGGTATGCGTGAAGCTCTCATGAGAAAAGTGGATTGTCATTTTTTTATGACCGCCATTTTGAATGCTCCAAGTATTGAATAAGTAGTGGAAAATTGATTGGTTCTCGTGAAGTTGGTCATATGCAATAATCTTTCGGAGAACATAATATGTTGATCGATGATTTGTGAGGGATAATGCGCAATTGAGAATTATGCCAGTGAACACAATGGCTCCACTAACTAACTTGTTGATTTTTCAAACAAGCTCCAACTCTCCTCCCAAAGGGATGCCTACAACAAAACTTAGCTTATTTACCCTTGATAATAATAGCCAAGGACTATCTAAAAAAGCTTTACTCATCAACTGATTTTATTCTGGGGGCTATTCGTTGATTCTGGAGGGTGCTGGCTGCCACTATCTACTATACACTATACTTTACAAGAACTAATTAGGGAAACGTCAGGCCGTGACACGTGATGGCCGTTGACTTAACCAATTATTCAAAGTTTGCATATTCCAACAGCCCACAAGTCCACAACCAGGAAGTGGCAAGAGAGCCACTTTGCATTAATTCATTTTATTATTAACCAGCCGGAAGACGAGAATAAACAAACGTTGTAATGGTGCGCAGGAGAAGCAGGAAGAGAGACGAATGAAGTCAAAGATCTTGCCAGAGACATTGCAACAATTTGAATTTTCTCTTCATCATAATTAATCGTACAGTAAGTACTTACCTATCTATAAAGGGTGATTTAGTTAGACTGTGCCTGCGAGAGTTAGGTATTAGTCCGAACAAGTTCATGAAAAGTCAGATAAAAAAATTGCAGCCAAGAACTGCATAGAGTTAAATATGAAAAATTTGGGAAATTTGATAGGTACAAATCTAAAAACCAATGCTAATAAATAATAATTTAGGAATTCCCGTAATCCCTAATATTGATCCGCATAGAAATAATTAAAAGCTCTTTCATAGAAATACCTGCATTATCAAGTTTAATCAGCCACACAATACGTTTTGCTACTTGTTGCCTGGGTAGGTATTTTGTATTCTCATTAAGTTTTCCATTCATACATTTGTCCAGCTGCTTACAACACTGTTCTGCCAAAGAATATCCATTAGATGCAGAAAGACCGCTTGACAAAGAAACTAAAAAAATAAAATAAGATAGAGGAAGTGCAACTTCCGGAAAGTGTCCTTCCGTTGTCAGTCGGTAATGAGGTTGTATACAAGAATCACAAAATACGATTTCATTGGTATGGACATTTGCTAGAACGGATACAATTGGAAACTGTGCAGCTGGAACACAAATGAAAAATTTTTCGGTCGAGAAAAAAGTGATTTAAGTTTCGCTTCTTCCAGTCCATCGGTTTAAATCAAGTGAAATCGCGCGCAGCGTAAACGCGAATGAAAACAAAGCATGGGCAAGGTCGACATGGGAGCAACGTATCAGCAGCAACAACTGCATCGTTGTCATAACAACACGCAACGTCTAGTTACGTCACTAGACGTTGAAATCAAGCCGCTCTGCTTCGCGCCTCGATTTTCAACATTTTTTTGGAGAAAAGTATTTAGTTGCTTTAGAGACACTATGTTGGTATGTCTGTGGTTATCTCACGTTGTACTCTAGTTTAAAGGAATAAACAAGTGGGTATGCCTTCACGTGCGTGAGTCTCAGTAGCGCATTTTCTCAAAAAGGGATATTATGAACGTAAAGAAATTTGGTTGAAGGAGAAACACCATTCCTTGCCCACTTTCTTCATTCGAAACTCATTGTGATATTTTGTTATCAGAATGGGGTACTAATCATGGGCGGGAATGGGCGACTAATCAAAAGTGGCCTATCTCTTCCCATATTTAGTCAGCTATCTATATAGCGGAACAATTAGATCGCTATGTCTTCAGGGTTATGTGATACATTTATCTCTTACTTTGGGGGCGGCGTGTTGGAGCGGCAGAGTTTGGCGAAGAAATTCTTCCACAGTTTGAGTTTGGAGATTCTGAATGTTTGAGGTAACATTAAAATGTAAATCAGTGGAAATTATTGAAATTTGCACTTTTTTCTTTTGGGGGTGGAAGTTGGAGGCGGTGCCATATCAAAAGTAGCCTACTCTTTCCCATTTTTAGTTAGCTATCCATATAGCGAAAGAATTAGATCGTTATGTCTTCGGGTTTATGTTTTTCATTCATCTCTTACTTTGAGGGCAGCGTGTGGGGGCGGCAGCATTCGGCAAAGAAAATGTTGCACAGTTTGAGTTGAGAGTTTCTGAATGTAAAGGAAATATGAAAATCAGTGAAAATTGTGAAAGTTGCATTTTTTTTGGTTTGGAGGCGGCACCTGGAGGCGGCGGCTAATTAAAAGTGGCCTATCTTTTCCCAATTTTAGTCAGCTATCAATATAGTAAAAGAATTAGATCGCTATGTCTTCAGGTTCATGTTTTACATCTATCTCTTACTTTGGGGGCGGCGTGTGGGAGCGGCAGAGTTCGGCTGAGCAAATGTTGCACAATTTGAGTTGGCAGTTTCTAAATGTTTAAGGGAACATCTCAATCAGTAAAATTTATGAAAGTTGCACTTTTTATCGTTTGGGGGCGGAATCTGGGGGCGGCGACTAACCAAAAGTAGCCTATCCTTTCCCATTTTCATTCAGCTATTTATATACCGAAAGAATCAGATCGCTATGTCTTCGGGTTTATGTTTTACATTTTAAAGTGATTGGGGGCGGTTTTTAGCAGTTTTTTCATGTCGGCGGCGCATATTGAAGACGGAATGATTCTTGGCTCACGTTTATAAGTGGCAACTATGTATTATTCAAAAAATGAAAACACCAGAGCATCAGGTCTGGTGGAAAGTGCAATATTATGTTATTTCAAGTTTATCGGGGGCGGTTTTTTCTATGTTGGCGGCGCAATATGGACATCCAAAATAGCCTAGCCCTCCTTTGGGAGTGGCAGCTATATAACAGCGAAAAAATTAGAAAGCTAGGTCGTCTAGTTTGGGAGGAGTTCGAGGAACGGACGGACGGACGGACGGACGGACAGACGGACGGACAAAGCGGTTGCAATAGCGATTTTCATCAAGATGGAAAATACGCTAAAAAATCATCGTACCTATAAGACTCCATTGCTTGTGACCCAATTGAGCACTGAGCGAGTGACAAACACCAAACACAGGCAGAGAGTAAGAGGTAAGCGCCAAACTGGCTGGGTTGATTCCTTCCTGTCCAGATCGAAATATTCTTACTCAAAATTGAATAACCTAGATATTTTAGATTAATAGCGTGAATAAATTGAAGACAAACTAAAAATATGAAAACTGACCGAAAAACTTCGACTTCGAAAAAAAAATTAACAGACGGAAGATATGAAATAGCGAACCGAACGGATGTTATAGGAGGGACAATAAGAGACCTGACGGTATCACCCTAATCCCCTGGTCATGTGGCAAAGCTCTTTCATGGGACGTCACGTGCACTGATACGTTGGCAAAATCCTATGTTGTTTCATCGTCAAAAAAAGCAGGAGAAGCAGCTGCTCGTCTTCGTGAAAATATTGAAAGAGCCAAATACATAACCACAGACACCAGTTACTTTTTTGCCCCATCGCCATCGACTCTTGGTGGCGAAGCTTATTAGAACAAACGTTCACCTAGTATGATGATCTATTGTTTCTAAATCATTGTTACGATTCTCCGCCATTTTGGACAGCCATATTGACTCGCATATTGAGCTTGTTGGTGTTATTGAACCGATTTTCATGGAATTTGGAGCATACCCACTCGTGTCTTGTATATAATTACCTAGGTTGTAAGGTTGGTTTTACGATTCGCTGCTGTCTTGGCCCGCCGTATTGAGTTTTCTGTGAGTCAACCGACCTGGGGAAAACTTTTTCATCATCATGCGGAACTTACTATCTGGAAGGGAATAGCCCAGGCAAAATAGGTTTCAACCAGTGGCGGCTCGTGGTGTGAGTACTAGGTGAAGCAGCTTAGTCAGGAATTGAAGTAACAAACGGGCTCGCGAGCGAAGCGAGCAGCGCCGCAGGCGAAAATCCGTCGAGAATAATAATAATAATGTTGATAATAATACACATTTTTAATCGTTGCTATTAACATGGAAAATGGCAAACTTATTAATGATGTCTTCGAAAAATGGCTGTGTACTGATCAGCTCGTTGAGTAGTTCTTTTTCAATGGAAATTGTTGCTAAACTGGAAAGTCTCTCTTCTGTCATTGTATTTCGCAAATAGGTTTTGATCCGTTTCAAGCAAGAAAAACTTCTTTCGACTGACACACTGGTGGACGGAATGGTAATTATCAAACACAACAGTTTATATGATTCTTTAAAGATGTTTCTGTTTTCGAACAAAATTTCCAAAAATTTTGTTGAGTCGATATTTTTGTACTGCTCATCACAATAAATTAGTTGTAATTCATTTCTCAGTCTCTGGAAATCAGTAAACTCCTTTGGGTAGCACGTTTTTAAACTGGTCACCGCTTCTGTAGGAAAATGTTCTGAATACTCAGGGAACTTCGAAGTATCTATCAAAGTGATAAATTGAAGTTTTTCCATATCTTTAAAACGGGTGGTAATTTGCAGCGAAAGTGTGTCAAGGATTTCGTAATACAAAATTTTGAATTTGTCAAACACTTGTTCATGTGTGAGTTTAACTCTTCTCCTTCCTTCTCGGTCCTCAGTTGGTACTGTTGTTCTTGAAGAAGCCGAATTGAAAATTGCTGTGAAATTTTCTTCAGTTCTTCGGTTGTTCAAAAGGGTTTGCGTGTTTTTGATTTGCGACATGCAAAAATTGATGTCAAGAGATTTCTTTTGTAGAATATTGAACAGCAAATCCGTGAGTCCAAAAATGTCGTTGAAAACAGCAACCAGAAACGCAAATTCAAAATCATTGAATTGATTCAAGAAACCATGACTTTGTCTGACGGAAGTTTGATCGGAAGTTGAATCGTCCATAATTTCTGTGAAAACTTGCTTCAAGGAATCCCATTCCTTGTTCACAAGGTTCAGAATTTTCGAGTTTGATGCCCATCGTGTAACAACAGCTGTAGGTATTCGTCTTCCAATTACTGTATCAGCCACGTGAGTTCGTTTGGCAGAATGGTGAAAAAATGAAGGTAAGCCACTCAAGGTTGCAAAAAATATGCGGCACTTCGAAATGCTGTTACAACTTTGCTGCAGAACTAGATTGAGACGATGAGCCAAACAATGGACAAAGACTGCTTGTGGTGCAACTTGTTTGATTTTTGCCTGAAGACCATTCAATTGTCCTGACATGACGCTCGCCCCATCGAAACATTGTCCAACAAGTTTTGATTTAAAGTTGTACTTTTCGAGGCACCCGGTCACGAGATTGAACAAAGTTTCGGCATCCCGATTGGAACTTACATCATGGAATCCCAAGAATCTTTCAACCAATTTTCCATAGCAATTGACATACCTGACGATAATGCTACATTGAGATGTTTGAACAATATCTGTGGAATCATCGACTTGAACAGAAAAAAAATTGCATTCTTTCATTTCGTTTTCCACGTATTCTTTGATATATTGGGAAATGCACTCAATGATTTCATTCTGTATCGTTTTTGAATTTCCGGCAAACACGGATGAAATTTTCTTGTAATGCTCTTGGATGTCAATCGGCGATAGGGATATGTAGCTTTTCAACAGCTCCTTGAAGTTCCCGCGGTTGTCGGATGATACTTCTTCGTTATGGCCCCTGAATGATAATTCTTGCTTACCCAGATAAAGAACAGCTCGAATAGGCAACTGCATGAAACTTCTGTTAAGCTGCACATTTTCGTTGAACCGTTGGATGTATAATCTGGAATTTTTTCTGAGGGCATCTTCGATGGTATTCAAGTTTTTCTTGAGTCTTACAAGTCCCAACGCGCACCGCATGTGCTCAGACGATCCTTCGTGTTTATGAAGAGCACGGGACACGTTTCCCCAATCGTCGAATCCAGTCTTATTCCATACATTATTATTTTGCACTGATGAGAAGACATGGCACACAAAAAAGTTTGTTCAAATAGAAACTGCCACACAACCAGTCAAATTCTGCATACCAAGCTTTCCGAAAACCCCGATTGTACACTTTATCTCGCACTTTCGTAGCTTTCGCCACACTCAGTATAGGCATAGGTTTTTCACTGCCGAGAAAGTCTTTTTTATCTGAATTGGCCCACCTCGAAAATGCATTTTGCAGGAGGACACAGACCACATCGTAAAAAGGAAACATCTCGGAAAAAACCGAGGAAAAAACTCAAACTGTTCAAACTCAAACTCGAGACGCACCGGGATATGTTGCGTAGCCGGCGTCTCTCGGCGTCAAGTTGGCCGGCCGACTTGAACAAAAAACATCAGATGCGGGCGCGTTGTCATGGCAACCGACTTGTTTACATGAAACAATATTGCGACGCTCGGAAATGCTTCACGTGCGCGGCATTGGCACTAGTAGGCAGGGACGCTGAACATCACGGGGAATAGGAAACTCCCAGTGGCGTAGGTTTCTAATGCCCCAAAGTAGGGGACAAGAGGATAAATGTATTTTTTTCAGATATCGAAACAAATTTAGAAATCGGGATAATTTTTAATTGAAAAAAAGGCAGTTGGAAATTTTTGGTGAAGCAACACTTCACCTGCGTCACCTGACGAGCCGCCACTGGTTTCAACCCAGAATAAATTAAGGAAAATCTGGAAATTTTAGGATCCCTTCAGAGTTTGATGGGGAACAACATAAATACTAAAAGTCCCCATCTGTCCGAGGCTTGGCATTTTTTCTGTTGGAGGTCGAAGGTACATCAAGAAGTTACAATTTTTGAAATCGTTGCTTTTTTCATACATTTTTCATTGGACCTTATATTTTCAAGGTTGAGGAACCCAGTGAAATGAGTTTCTAGAAAGTGTGATGCACCAGTGGCGTACCAGACGACTGCGAAGGGGCCGAGGTGCAATTTTGGACAAAGTCTTATGGTAAACCGTGACTAACACCTTTTTTGATATATTTAGTATCATTTCTGACTGAATCACATTTTCTAATTCCACAAAAATGTATAAAATTTTGATAGCGACGTGTTCAAACTGGTTTCATCAGAATAAACATGATTTACTTCCCCCCCCAAATTTGATGTTTTGTGGTTCTATCAGTGTCCAATGTATTCCCAACCATGATTTTGATTTGGACAGTTAGTTTGGACTATTTCACACACAAATATAATTTTCTGATCTCTTTTCCCGTTTTTACAGAGTCACGGAGTTATTTTGTTTTTTGAGATGTACTATGTCAAAGCTTGACTTGATGAAACGTACTATTTCACAGGGAAAATTAGGCTACGATCAGAATTTGATCGGATTTAGCTTTTCTTTGGTTCTTTATTCATTTCAAGGCATGAAAATAGTCTCCTGCTCTATCGAACAAAGTGAAAAAAACTGAAATCGGAGCCGTATTTCAGTCATGACATGATTTTTCCTCCGACAATGCGACTTTCAAAATTAAATTTCCACATGATTCACGTTTTGGAACAAAATTACCGTGTGACTTTGTAACAGCGATAGAAACTTCTAGTTCAAGAATTTATCCATTAAATAGTCAATTGAACAATCTATGTCAAAATTGTGATCATGGGTGCTTTGAACCACGATGGAAATGGAGCTACAAAACGACAAATTTATAGATCGAAACTTCGCGTTTCTTTGCAAAATTTACTCCGCATTGTCAGAAGAAAAATGATGTCATGACTAAAATACGGCTCCGATTTTTGTTTCCCTCATTTTGTTAAATAGAGAAAACTATGTGCATACCATAAAATGATTGAAGTATCAATTCAAAGCTATACATTCTGATCGTAGCCTAATTTTTCTTGTGAAATAGCACGTTTCGTCAAATTAAGCTTTGGCATGATACCTACATCATACATCTCAAGAAACAAAATCACTCCGTGACTTTTTAAAAACAGGGAAAAAATCAGCGGAAGATATTTGTGTGTAAAATAGCCCCAACCAACTGTTCAAATCAAAATCATAGTTAGAAATACATTGGACACTGATGGAACTAGAGCTACAAAGCCTCAAATTTGAGGGTTAAAAAAATCATGTTTCTTGCTGATATAACTGGTTTGAACACGTCTTCATCAGAATTTCACACCTACTTGTGGAATCGGAATGTGCGATTTGATAAGAAATGATACCAAACATGTTAAAAAAGCTTATAGTCACAGTTTACCATACGACTTCGCAGCCATCTGGTATGCCACTGGTGCATTACACTTTCTAGTAACCATTGCATTGGGTTCCTTGACGTTGAAAATATGATGTCCAATGGAAAAATCACCAAAAAAATACCAACTTTAAAAATGGTAGCTTCTTGTACCTTCGACCTCCCACAGAAAAAATGCCAAGCCTCGGACAGATGGGGACTTTGAGTATGTTGTTTTCCATCAAATTCTGGAGGATCCTCAAGTTTTCAGATTTTCCCTAATTTATTCCGGGTTTCATCAAAAATTTGCATTTCTTTCCTGGGCTAAAATGCGCTATTGAGCCTAGTGTTTCGGACGAGACGAGAAAAATCTCGATCTCGTCTCGATCTCGTCGAGATTTCGAGACGAGATCGAGATCGAGATCACTTGTTACCTCCAAGGTCGGGAACGAGATCTATCATGTCGAGATCTCGTCGAGATCTCGATAAACCCAAGAGCGCCATCTAAATAGTTCTAGTAGAAGCGACTGACGCTAAAATTCTATCTCGTCGACCTCGACCGTCCCTCCCGTCGGCTCGAGTGATAAGTGAGCACAACTTGTAACTTCCAGTAATTAGGTTTAGTACAAATAATGTATAGGCTGTCTGATTTCTACATGAATCTAGTAGGCTGCGATTCAGGCCGCGATCGGCCGATGGCGACCAGAATCGCAATACACTAGAATAATGTGAAAATCAAACAGACTTTACCAATTAGTTCAGTGTTCAGTGACTTCTTCAGCACAATGAGTGATGAAATTGTGAATTTAGGTAAGGAAGAAAATAGCTGTGTATTATTGTGCATGTAAACCAAATAGTACAGTTAGTATAGATACCTAGTGATAAGTAGCTGGGTTATCCGAGACCACTAGCGAAACCGAATGTCGTTGAAAAACGTTTACCTAGGTACGTACGTGCATCTCAAGGAAAACTCTGGGTCTTTTTAAAGTCTTTCGGTTTTTGTTAGTAGAGTTCAGCCGGAATAAAAGAGACATAGGGTAAGGTGGGGATAGGAATAGGATAGGAGGGCCTATGAGAGCGTGCATCAGAAGTAGGTAATACATAGTAGGTAAGGGAAAGAACCTAAGAACCGATGTTACCAGTACGTGGTGTAGCATCGTCTAATAGGGCAATTATTAAACTAATTAACAGAGAGGCTTTAGAGTCGTAGGGATATTGTAGGATGTAGGTGGGTACTTAGGTAGGTACTCAGATTTGAAATTAAACTTTGAAGAAGTAGGTAACTTTTAGATTTTCTCCAAATTTCGATATGCGACAGACACACGATGTGTCACGAGATGTCTCACGATTGTGAGACAGATTTACAATTAGGTTATCAGGTACCTACATAATATTACTCATATATTTTTGTCTGATTGACTTTTGTTTTTATTCAGCCGCTTCTTCCTATCTACAGGCTGTTTTCAGACACTGACTCATTTATTGAGATTGTTCCATCTTTTTTTTAATAATCTCGTCGAGATCTCGTCGAGATCTCGGCGAGATCTCGATCGAGATCTTATATTCGAGATTCTCGGAAAGTCGAGACGAGATCGTTACTCTCGAGATTTTTCGAGATCGGGATCGAGATCATCAAAATCTCGTCTCGTCTCGTCTCGTCCGAAACACTAATTGAGCCTTACGTCCGTGGGGGGCGTATCCTCTTGTTTTAAACCGTCCGCGTCTTAGACATTGTATGAGGAATCGATCCTTTTCTCAGCGCATTTTCGTGAGGAATCCGCTATTAGCCGCGCTGTGAAGTCCGTCCGCCCGTCCGTCCGTCTGTTCGTCTATCCGTCTATCCGTCTTGTAGTTGAACTTCTCCTACACGAAAAGTCGTAGCGGTATCGTTTTTTTTTTGCAAATAATTGCTCATTGTCTGCGGATGAGAATGGGCACAAAATATATTTGGTTCGGCCGCGCGATTGCAAGAAAAAAGTTTAAAATGTTTCAAAGTCTGTATTCAACGCGGCCACAGTGTGTGCTTCTACATCGAGGAATTTTGCGAACGAAATATGCAAAACGTAATGGAGAAATTTTTAGTGAAAGAATCATCTTGATTCCTTCATGACGTCGACTCCAATGATTCCAATGACTCCATCTTTGGAGTGTATACACTGCGGTAGTTATAACTATCGTTATGCCAATCCGCGTGTACTGCATGGCATTTTGCTTTTGAAGTTATCGCTGTTCTGTCCGAACAATTATCAGTGACCCTTGTGATGGAACCTAGTCCATTTTCGATCAAAGTTTCTCGCAAATGTTGGCTGACAAGAAATTTCAACTTTGATATTCAGAAACTTGGGAGTTTCAACCAACCTCACTTCCACCTTGCGACTTGCAACTTGCAACTAAAGACCATATCGTAGACTAGGCTTAACTCCCGCCTGAGAAAAATGAGTGATTTTTTCCGAATACGTGTAAACGGGCGTTGTAACTACGATAGTTATAACGACGATAGTTGCAACTACTGGGGTTAACGCCGTGTAAACGTGGTCTATAACAGGTGATAGGTATTAGGTAAGTACACAGTATAAATAATGAGAAATACTGTGTGTTCATGCAGATTATTTGTCTCTATTATTATTAAAGTACCCTCGAAAATACCCAATATAAATTCGTAAGGTGAATAGGTCGAAAAAAGGTAGGAAGCATATAATAAAATGAAGCTGTTTGAAACACTTACGCGTAAACGTAGCTCTGTTTCGTCCACCATCTTGGGTTTGCCTTGAAGACCTTAAGTTGCTTGCCCTTCTGCTTCTTGAGCATTTCCAAAATCTGATCACCCTCGGCCGGCTGTTTGGTGGCCCGCCGTTCCTTGAGCTTCTTATGTTCCGCCGGATCATGTTCGATCCTCTCAATTTGCTCTTCGGCATCTTCCGCTATCTTCACACCCATTTTCGCTGACAAAAGACTGCGCACACACTGATAATTTTAAAACAGAGAATTTTTCAAAAGTTCGAAAAAATCTGAACACAATTTTCACAACATCTGACAATTTTGACAGGTTTTCGAATGACAGAAATAGTTCATATCCTTTGTTCCTATTGACTTTTGATTCACGTGCATGGACTTCCAATAAACAGGTACTACATACCCACAACTTCATACAGCGCCAGCGCCAGGATACGAGCTAGATAGGTACGAGTAAGTACAACAATATTAATAACTATTGTACCTACCTATAGGTATTGTCCCACAATGACATTATCAGGAATTTTGTCAGAGTGAGCGTATCTTATTGTTCGCGTAGGTATCGTGTGATCAAATGAATTCTTATTTTGAGTAGGCTGTGGCCTGGTCAAATTCAGGGGTGCGAAGCTGCGTTCGGCTAGGCCACAGCCTACCTAAAATAAGAATTCATTTGATCACACGATAGATAGATATAGGCCTCCTTGGATATAGGTAATATTATTGATATTTTATTCAGCCATCTTAACTGCATCACAGATTACAGTGGTATTGTAGAATCGAGCGTAAAAAATGTAATGACGTAAAAATGCTCAAGAAAAAGTGGCTTTTTGCCTATAAATCGGCAAGATTTTGAGGTGCAACTTGGTATTTCTACAATGTGTGACGTTAGGAATGGAATAAGATCAGGAGCCAATTTCTACGCCTCCGATTTTCAGAAATACGGTGGTCAACTTATTGTTATCTTCAAGGCGGCCTTCTTGAATTTTCCTGCAATTGAATATTCCAAACCGTGGTCGGCAATTGTAGAGAAGACTACATTGGACCATCACATGTAGAAAAAGACATTCTGCAAGAAAAAGTAGTGATCTTTTTGTAAATTAAAAGCTGTAAATCTAGTGTACCTTGGCTTACACATTTTCGATACGAATGACGGATGACGTGGTACTTGCAGAAGTAAAATACAACCAAGAATTCAAACCTTCATCTCTTCCGAGATCTCGTGCCAAAATTCACCATCATCAGTTGGGAGATTTCTTGTGAGCGACGGTCTAATTAAAATATTGCACTTTTTAACAAAAATGGAAATCTTGTCGTCGTTTTTCGGGAATTTTTACGTTTTTTGGAATATCTCAGGGGAGAAACAAGATGTTTCAAAACTGTTTGTGGGAGCTTGATAAACATTAAATCACACGTATTTATACAGAGTGGCCCAACGAAAACAGAACAGAGGGGTTTTCGGACATATCACCTCATTTTTTTGAAAAAAGCTCAGACAGGTCGATTTTTATATCGAGGGGGACATCTGAAAAATACATTGGCAAAATTCTATCTTCAGCCTCCTCACCCCTACTCACCTCAACTTCAGAATTTTGAATGACACCATCCACTTGCGATACATCAAATCAAAGAAAATGAAATATTGTTCTGAAAAAAATATTTTCAAAATTTTGAACCCCACCCTCTCTTCCTTAATTTCTCTGACTGTCCTATTTTCTATTCTCGATCCTTTAATTCTCTTCAAATTGATCAGCGACATCCTGAATAGCATCTAAGGAGAAAATTTTCGGTGGAAAAAAGTGCTACCCAAAATCACCCCTTTCCTCTCTCCCATCCCCAACTTCAAAATTAACCAGACACCACCTACTTTGTGATACATCGAATTGAAGAGCATTGATTTCTCTTTCTGAAAACAATTTTTTTCAAATTTTCAACCCCTCCCCTGATAAATTGAACATTCTGAGTATTTTAGGGGGAAAATGGCTTTTTGAAAATTCTGAAAATATTTTGTTCAGGGAGGGAATTGACCTTTAATTTGATGTATCACAAAGAATGAAGTGTCATTTTAGATTTTAAAGTTGGGGTGGGGGAGTGACGGCGTGAATTTGGGTGGCACTTTTTGAACAACAAATTTTCTTCTTCGATGTTGCGCAGGATGACGTTGATTGTACTGAAGAGAATTAAGAGGTCAAGAATATTACATTGGAAACTCAGACCATTTTAGGAAGGAGGGGGCTGGGATTGGAAGTTATAGAAATATTTAATTGAGGGAGCCAAAGATAGAAATTCGCCAATGTATGTTTCAGATGTCCTCCTTGGTATAAAAATCGACCTGTCCGAACTTTTTTCCAAAAAATAAGGCGAAATGCCCGACAACCCCTCTGTTCTGTTTTCGTTGGGCCACCCCGTATGGTGATTTACAAGACTCCAGCACTTTTGGTTCTTCAGGCAGATTTCTTTCATTTGTGAACTTTATTTTTCACCCTGTATACGCCGAGGTATACGCTACCTGTCAAGTCTGCCCCACACCCAGGTTTGTTGGGAATAAATCAAAGAACAGGTATGCCAAGTTTCAAAACTTCATCACTAACTGCAGAGTTTCACTAGAATTTGTCCCTTAGTACCTGGACTATAGGTACTTACCAGCGAGCGACAGCAATAATAATATGCATTTCCTTTAAGCAGATTTGAAAATGAAGTTGGATTGATGAAATAAGCCGTTGTGAATTCAATTCCAGCTGAATCATTCCCCGACAAGAATTTATCATTGGGTCTCTTTCAAAAGCTACATGAAAGTGATAGAAAACGAAGGTATTCTTGTTTCGGAATTCAAAATATTTAAATTTTGAAAAAATTGGTTTTGCATGTAGGAAATGTTTTTTTTTTCAATCAAAATTATCAGTACCTAATCACTCTCACCCTCCTAAAAATATTCTCAATCTTACAAATCCAAAGATTGGTTAATAATTATGTAGGTATTTGCCGACGATACAGGATAGGTACAGCGATAGAAGTAGGTAGGTACAGACCGACGAACGTAAAAATATCAGATTCATTTAGATAACTTTTTGAGAACAGCTAATTACTACCTAGGTTTGGAATTATTCGTATTTACCCGCCTCCAAACATCAAAAGTTCAAGTGACATTTTCCGCATTTACATAAAAAAATCTGTCTGGCGAACACTGAATTTACAAGCAGCACACGCCCAAATCAAGAACTTACACAAAACCAGATCTGCGCTGTGCCCGCGTGCGGAGAAAGAAATTTCAAGGTAATTTCCTGCGTTCGTTAACAATTTTTACCTTTATCTCAAACTGGCGGAGTGCTATTTTTTTCAATCGGCTCTTGTAGGTACTTTGTCTTTGGGTATATAAGCCCGGGCCAATCTGTTGTTCTTTATATCGTTTCAAGCTGTACAAACGAAGCAACCCAACCCACCAACAAAATGAAGGTACATGGTACAAAAGAGTCAACAATGGAGTAATTAACGATTCCAAGTACTGAAATTAAAATTTCTTTTTGCAGGCCGTATTCATCGCTCTCTTCGTCGTCGTCGCCGTCTCTCAGGCTCAGTACTTCCTGCCTTCCTACGGTTACGGTCTGTCTTCCCCTCTGGTCTCCCCCTTGGCCCACTCCGCCCCCGTGGTGGCCGCTCCAGTGGCCGTAGCTCCTGCAGTTCAATCCGGGTGAGTAATTAAAAAAACACACAAAGAGCCTCCTGTTAAAAAATAAATTAATTTGCCAGATACGTTGCCGCCACTCGTGGATCCCTGCACACCGCCCCCTTGCCCACCGGACCGCTTTCTTTCAGCCACCACATCAACACGGCCCCAGCTCCGGGAACTTATTGAAGTATTTTTAGCAAATGTAGTGCAAAATAAATTAAAATAAAAAAATAAGAATATGTTTTTGTTATACTTATTTTCATGGCGTGTTTCCACTTTAAACAGTTTTCAACAAAAAACCAGTACCGAGACCAGTACTTAGTTCTAGTCTCCACTACTCCGACTACCATTCTATGAAGGCAAAATTTCTGTTTTTCAAAATAATTCAAATAAAACTGCTTGTTTAGTGGGAACATCCAACACCCATGGTAAAAACATAGGTACTTTTTAGTATTTGAAATAAAACGTTTTCCACCTTATCGGCACTTATCACAGCTAGGGGAGTTTATTTTGCCTTTATTTATTCAGAAGAATAATGTAAAAATTGCATTTTACGACACAACACCCAGACTTACATCACCGGGAATCGAACCTGGAGCTCCACTTCGCCAGTGAAGTATTCCGGGTTCTACAATTTCGGTATTTTTAGTTCTGTGCTTTCAGTATCCATAATACCAGTTACTCACTCTATAGTCAGTGGTCAGACAGTGGTCCTTCGGACCCTTCTATTCAAAATATTTTACTCTTGGTGCAAAAATTATGAACAAAAAACATCAACTATTGTGTGTACTACATTTTCATTTACTATATACAGGGTGATCATGAAGTGAGAAGATCAATTTCTCCAAAATAGTCCTCCCAAAAAAGTCCCTACCTACAAAACTGTGGTAACTTGATGACCTGCTACGTGTGATAAACTCCAGTGATGCTGATTTATACGCGCTAATGTTGGATGCCAGGTTGCCGCGCTAATATGCATCTATTTTTCTCTTGTCAACATAATTTTCGTGGGTTTCTAAGCTTTTGTTGCTCTCTTCCCCTAGATGCTTTCTCCTTCAGTTGCTTTCTTCCCTAGTTGCACTCTTCTCTCAGTTGCTCTCTTCCGCTGGTTGCTCCGTCCCCCTAGTTTCTCCCTTCCCCTAGTTGCTCCATTCTCTCACTTGCTTCCCTCCCCTAAGTTACAAATACTTCTCGTGTTTTCTTTAAGTCTCTCACCCGCCCAGCACGCCAATTCGCTCCGTGGTCCCGCATTTTGTATATTTTCTAATAATTTTCATACACATTTATACTGTGTATGTCTTTAGCCGGTTTTTTTTGTTTCTTCTAATTCCTTACCCTCTCAGCACCCCAACTCGCTCCATGGTCCCGTAGTTGTATACATTCTCTCAATTTTCAACACTTTCCTACTTCCTTTTTTTCTTTCTTACCCACCCAGTAGCACAATTCGCTCCATGCTACCCTAGTTGTAATAGTTGTATACATTTCCTCAGTTTTTATCACTTTTTTCCTACTTACTTCTTTTCCTTCTTTTTTACCCACCAAGCCGCACAATTTGCTCCGTGGTCAATTTTTATTTCAGATATTTCTTCTAGACACTATTCTGATGCCCGATTGCGCAAAGGTGGTATCAAATTTTAGTTCGGTACTAAACACGGGATCAATTTTTCGAAGTGGAATGAAATACGAATTCAGTTACTTCAAGGGTAATTATGATGGGAATACAAAATATGGGTCACGATGATTATTTGGATACCAAAACACAGGTGAGACAGCCTTTATTTTGTCCTGTAGAACACATACTTCCGGAACTGTCAGATCCTTTCTTTGTAACAAAGAATAAGGGACAAGTGCATGTTACCCCAACTTTGTTTCGTTATACAAATAATCGCTTGGAGCCATATTTTGTATTCCCATCATAATCTCCTCTTGAAGTAACTGAGTTTATATCGAGGTTTATATTTTATTACACTTCAAAAATTTGATCCCGTGTTAAGTACCGAACTAAAATTTGATACCACCTTTGTGCAACCGGGCATCAGTGGTTTGTGATTTTATTCGAGAAAATTTGAGAGATGAAGTTAACGCGAAGAGACATTGAAAATTTTCTAGTTTATGTGGCGAAAATAAAATAACCCACTTAGCAAGAAAACATCTCTGTGACATCACTTAGATGTTCAAGTCACAACTGCGATGTTAACAAAAAAGTCTCTGCGATGTTAAGTGGACATCTCTGTTACTTCTTATGTCCGGGTAATTAGAACATGAATGAGATATCTCAAAGATGTCCAAATGTGACATACTATGTACATCGCTATTCCACATCTCGTAGATATCACTTTTTGACGTACATGATACGTCGCATTTTGGATGTGTATTTTTAAATAAAAATTAATTTTTCACCACTTTTCAACATAGTTTTATGTCACAGGAGGTTCCGCACCTATTTTTACTAATTTTCACAATCTATACAGCACGTTTTTTCCCTAAGAAAAGTTCTTCTTCTATGGCGTCCTCCGCAGGATTCGAACCTGGATCCCCACAGGTGATGTTAGAGGCACTGCTGCCGATTCGTCTAAGCTACCAACTTGTCTACTACAGTATATTTAAACAGCGCACTTGATGTTCAGGGATGTTTCTCGGAATATTTCATTAGGACTCCAAACGATACACCGAGCTCAAAAAGCCTCGCTGGGGCTCGAAACGTTACAGCAAGGCACAAGGGACTCCGTTGGGGCCCCGGACATTACAATAAGACATGAACGGGAGTCATCAAAGTATTCGAAAGCACAATAAAACAAAAAGGGGCCCATTTTGGGGTTCCGAATAACGCAAAAGCAGACACAAGGATTCACTAAAGATGCGAAAGTCACGACAAAATGCAAGAAGGCCCAGTAGGCTTTCGAAGAACACAAGGAGACACAAACGGGGCACACTAGTTCGGAAAGCCACAAGCACAACAAGACACAAAAGTTGTTCCAAACGACACTTGAAGACATAAGAGGGCCCGCAAGGCCTCACACTAAACATGAAGACATAAGGCTGTTCTGGCATCACACACATGGAATAGAGGACAAAAATAACTATTTATTAAATATTTTCCGACACACAGAGCTTAACGATGACAGCCCGCAAAATTTGAAAAATCTCTCAGTGACTACATCTCATTGACGTCAGTGAGATGTTACACTTCGGCAAGTTGAAAGCAGTAAAAATGTGATGTCCGGTAGATGTCTCATGTGTGATGTTCAATTTAAGTTCATTTCGAAACATCTCTCAGACATTACATCGTATAACATCGCGGATGAACATCACAGAGATGTGGAAGTAACGTTCATTGTGATGTTATATTGTGACATGATTGAGATCATCTCATTTATGAAACATGACATGCTATGCTGAGTGGGAATATGAGCTCCTTGGCTTGAAGTGGGATTTTGCTGCGCGGACGGTAAGTGACATCATCGTCACTGGTTGGCGGCTTGTAGTGGTAGTGGCGGCCACCGAGGCAGCTACTGTATACAGGGTGGCCGCACGAGAACAAAACAGAGGGGTTTTCGGACATTTCATCTCATTTTTTTGGAAAAAGCTTAGGCAGGTCGATTTTTATATCGAGGGGGACATCTGAAACATACATTGGCAAATTTCTATCTTCAGCTCCCTCACCCCTACCCACCTCAACTTCAGAATTTCGAACGACACCATCTGCTTTGCGATACATCAAATCAAGGAGAATTAAATTACCTTTCTGAAAAAAATACTTTCAAAATTGTTAACCCCACCCCCCACCTTCCTAAATCTCCCTAACTGTCCCATTTTTTATTCTTGATCCTTGAGTTCTCTTCAATTTAATCAGCGTCATCCTAAATAGCATCTTAAGGAGAACATTTTCGGTGGGGAAAAGTCGAGGGAAAAGTGCTACCCAAATTCACCCCTTTCCTCTCTCCCATCCCCAACTTCAAAATTAACCAGACACCACCTACTTTGTGATACATCGAATTGAAAAGAATTGATTTCTCTTTCTGAAAACAATTTTTTTTTCCAATTTTCAACCCCTCCCCTAATAAATTGAACATTCTGAGTATTTTAGGGGGCAAATGGCTTTTCGAACAGTCTGAAAATATTTTATTCAGGAAGAGAATTCAATTCCCTTCAATTTGATGTATCACAAAGTAGGATGTCGGTAGGAAGTGTCCGAGGGGCCAACCACTCCGAGAATACCTGTACAAAATGTTCAGAATACTTAGGGAATACTAAAGAATACTTGGAGAATATTAGGAAATATAGGAAATACCGGGAATATTCGGGAATACTCCGGAAATACCTGAGAATACATGGGAATACTCGAGAATATGTGGGAATATCAGGAAATATCTAGGAATACCTAGGAAATACTTGTATCAAAAAACCTCACCAGAGATCGGGAGACGGACGTTTCCATTTGTTATGGAAAAAATATCGTCGTTCGAAAGAGAAACGAGACAGAGAGAACAACACAGTTCAAGGGTGAAAGAATCGGTGCTGTGAATTTCTGGGAAAAAGCGTTAATAAAGGGAAAGGTAGACCAAATTGTCATACATTTTTTAACAATTGCTTCTCCTGCATGCGTAAAATAGTAGTAATACTTATACGAGAATTTTCATAGAATTAACAGCTTATTTGGATCTTGTTCACCTAATCTAAACAAGTTAATATCCCCTCACGTGCGTGAGTCGCAATAGCGCATTTACTTAGTGCAGATCTGTTATTGATGGAAATGAAGTCCAGCTTGAGAATAAGAATGTTCATACGAGACAAGAGTAAGTTTCACGTTTCATTACAATCGTTCCACTAATAAGAAATTTCAGTGTGGCGGCCAAGATGGCGGCGGAATCATGGAGTTCAGCTTCAAAATAAGAATGATAATACGTGACAAGGATAAGTTCAAAGTTCCACGAAAATCGTTCCACTAATAAGAAATTTCAATATGACGGCGGAATCATAAAACTCAGCTTATTGAAAATAAGAATGATCATACGAGACAAGGTTAAGTTTGAAGTTTCATGAAAATCCACAAATGAGAAATTTCAATATGGCGGCCAAGATGGCGGCGGAATCATGAAATCCAATCTGTCCAATGGCCACGCTGGAAAACCTAAGCTATCCATCGGCAAAAGTTTCAGGGCTCTAGCTTTATACCCCGAGGAGTAGTTCAGCTTCTTAGAAGTGCAAAGGAAATCTTTGTTTCGTGATAATAATAATAATGGTAACTATGTAGAGATAAAAAAGTCCATTGGCCACCCTTGGGGACATCAGCTATGCATCAGCCTTGGGGAGAAGTTCCGGGGCTTTAGCTTCATTCCTCAAGGAGGAGTTCAACTTCTTAGAAGTGCACAGGAAATCTTTGTTTTTTGATAATAATAATGATGGATAAAAACTGTCTGAACTGTCGGTCTGAACTTTGTATGGATAAAAAAAAGTCCAGTGGCCACCCTTGGAGACATTTATAGCTATCCATCAGAAAATATTCCAAGGCTCTAGCTTCATTCCCCGAAAAGGAGTAGGTACAAACTTCTTAATTTCTACACGGACAGACAGACAGACAGACAGACAGACAGACAGACAGACAGACAGACAGACAGACAAACCGGCCATATAAAATATTGTAGATTCGCTAGAAATTCGTGCGAAAATATTATCAGGTACCTGTGTGGCGAAGTATATGGCATAATAAACAAGTGAATATCCCCTCACGTGCGTGAGTTGCAATAGCGCATTTTCTTAGGGCAGATATGTCATTGATGAAAGTCAAGGTTGAAAATAAGAATGTTCATACGAAACAAGAGTAAGTTTCATGTCAATCTTCCACTAAATAAATAAGAGAGATTTCAATATGGCGGCCAAGATGGCGGCGGAATCATGAAATTAAGTTTGAAAATAACAATGATCATACAAGACAAAGGTAAGTTTCAAGTTCCATAAAAATCGTTTCACTGATAAGAAATTTCAATATGGCGGGGGCGGCCAAGATAGCGGCGGAATCATGAAATTCAGTGGAACGATTAGTGAAACGATTTTCATGGAACTTTGAACTTACCCTTGGTCTTGTACATATGTTCAATCTTATTTCCGAACTGGATTCTATGATTCCGCCGCCATATTGCAATTTCTTATTGGAACGATCTTCATTAAGCTTGGAACTTCCCTTGTCTCGTATGCTCAATCTTATTTTTGGCGCATTGTCTTAAGAAAATGAGGCTGATATGGCCGGTTTGTCTGTCTGTCCATCTGTCCGTGTACAAATTAAGAAGTTGTACTCCTCCTCGGGGAATCAAGCTAGGGCCGTGGAACTTTTTCCGATGGATAGCTGATGATGCCAAGGGTGGTCAATGGGCATTTTTTTTTATCCATACATAGTTATTATTATTATCAAAGACCAAAGACTTCCTGTGGACTTCAAAGAAATTGAACTCCTCCTCGGGCGATGAAGCTAGAGCCCTGGAACTTTTTTTGATGGATAGCTTAGGTTCTCAAGGGTGGCCAATAGGCAGATTGGATTTCATGGTAGTGGGTGGCGCCATCTTGGTCACTTGGAACTTACTCTTGTTTCGTATGAACATTCTTATTTTCAAGCTAATTTCATGATTTTTCTGAAACTTGGAGACTCATTTCTCAAAATTTGTTACAGCTAGTACCCAACACCCTGTATATTACAGGGTGAGTAAAATAGTAAGGGATCGGAACACTACGTTTCACCCGTTCAAGATTAAAATATAATTCAAACGCCTATCCACATCGTTTTTCATTCTGCATCACTCAAAAAAATTCAATTATGCAGGGTGAGGTGAGTCATATAGTTCAGGTACCTATAAGTATGTCATCTTTTTTTCCAAATTGGACATCCTATATTCTATCACATATTCTTATTAGCCTTTAAAGGCTAATACTATACAATACTAATAGGTTCAGGGCGGTTTGAAATGTTTGACGTTTTGGTGCGGCGTTATCGTCTTTAAATTTGGAATACCTACATTGAGAAAAATGACATCTCCATCCACATGACAAAATAAGGTTTGGCGGTGATGTACGTAAAATTGTTTATTTATTATTCAAGAAAGTCATGACTTCATTAATTGAAATGGCACCCCCTACACTTTTTGACATGATTGAATCTGTCTGTGGTCTGGCTACATTTTTCATAAGGGATGTCCTATACCTAAAATGCATATTTTTTGAAATATTGAACATTTTTTAGGAAAATAATTTTTCACACCCTGTACTGTATCTAAAGCCAAACCTTATCAAGTCAGGCAGGTGAAGCTGTCCTTTTTCCTCGTGATGGTACCTATACATTTTTTTGACGTTTTGATGCGGCGTTGCCAAACAGATTTTTCTTTAGATTTCAACGCATGACTATTATTATTATTATTTACTAAAAAAAGAATCTCACTGCTAAGTTTTATACTTATAAAGTTATTTAATAACGTTATAAACCGCGAGGGTGTGTCAATTCAAGGTTTTTAGGCCTTCAACTCTGAGATATATTTCAATTTGGGTGCATAGGAAATACTTTGGGAATACCTGAAAATACTTGGAAATTCTAGGAAATACTGGGGAATACAAGGAAATACTGAGGAATACATGGAAATACTTGGGAATATCAAGAAATATTGAAGAATACTTGGGAAATAATAGGGAATACGTGGAAATGCAGGAATAGGTCGGAAATACATGGTATTCCCGGAATACCTGTACAAATTTTCATGAGTGGTTGGCCCCTCGGAAGTGTCATTTTAGATTTTGAAGTTGAGGTGGGAGGAGTGAAGGGGTGAATTTGGCTGGCACTTTTTACAAAGAAAATTTTCTCCTTCGATGCTGTGCAGGATGACGTTGACTGTACTGAAGAGAATTAGGAGGTCAAGAATATTACATTGGAAACTCAGACAATTTTAGGAGAAAGGGAGGTGGAGTTGGAAGTTATAGAAATATTTTATTTAGAAAGAGAATTTAATTCTCTTGATTTTGATGTACCGCAAGGAGAGTGGTGTCATCTGAAACTTCGAAGTTGGGGTGGGTGGGGGTGAGGGGGCTAAAGATAGAAATTCGCCAATGTATGTTTCCTTGGTATAAAAATTGACCTGTCTGAGCTTTTTTCAAAAAAATAAGGTGAAATGCCCGAAAACCCCTTTGTTCTGATTTTGTTGAGCCACCCTCTGTATAATGAAGCCGATGGAATTCAGCGGCAACACCAAAGAAAATAAATGGAATGAAAATGCTCACTGCTCAGTGGTCCCAGTATGAATAATTATAGTGCGGCTCCACATACCATTGAGGGACTTGGTCCACAAAGCGGAAGGTTAAAGCTACCATTCTTTGTATCCATTACCATGTTGTAGTGGACCCCGCCTGGAGGCCCAAGGTGATGGGGTAAGCATCACGCCTTAGACAATCCCCTTATTACCCCTTGTTCAAACAGAACGCAGGTATACCCAATTATTTATAACGGCTGGGTTAGTCGCTTGCCGGAAAGGTTAACGACAGCAATAAATTATTCAAAACTGCTGACGCGTGGATTCGAACTTACTACCTTTAAGTTCGCAGTCCAGCGCTCCAACCGCTGAGCTACCGTCGCACCGGCTCTCAGTGGCCCCGCCAGTGGGTTGAAAAAATTCCCTTCTTGCTCATGTAACACTAAAGCAGCATACAACCAGATATGAAAGAGGAGACGACATACATCATACAAGAAATGGACAAGTTGAAGAGATCTTCCAACACAGTGCTGGCAGTGCACGCATGAGTCATGTCTCGATTCTCACATCTGTCTCATTTCCATTCCAAGTTCGGTGCTCGAGTCCTAAAGGGCAGAAACCACCGAGAAAACCACACATTTTACAGTAACCATTTTACCCTCGATTTTATCAACATTCTCTTCCTTATGCAACTGTGGGTCGATTTAGGTACGGACAAATGCGGAGTCGCCATGACTAACACTTTCTGCCTAACCCGCTTTCTTCAATTGTTTGTTAAGTTGCATACCCGCCCGGCGTAGAAAATATATCATGTGTGGTTCCAAAATTTCAGTAATTTTTTCCTTAAAAACTAGTGAATGATCCTCCAATTTTCTTCCGCATAACCTTCTTGGACACTGTTTTCAGTCCATTCCTACTTTTGAAATGTTTTAAATAGAGTTGACCGCCGAAAATACACTGCGTGGGTGGGTTCCGTAACTTAACCAATTTTTTCCTTAAAAACTAGTAGATAATCCGGATTTTTTTTCACTGAACCTTATTGGACACTCTCGAGGACACTCTTTGAGTTTATTCCTTCTCTTGGAATTATCAAAATCGTGTTGCCCTTCATGACTCAAGACCCTTCAAGTTCATTAACTGTCCATCCAAGGGAATTTTGTCAACCTCACTGTGGCCACTGAGCGTTTCCTGATTGAGCATTTTCATTCCATTTTCTTTATTGCTGCCGCCGACTTCCTTTGGCTCCATTTTATACAGTGCACAAAAATCACTTATTCGCACACCATGCAGCAGTTGGAAGAATGCTTCGATCATGTACGTTTTATGCACGGTCTGAGCCCTGGGCCTGAGCCCTGACCCTGAGGTGCAAATTCTTGGAAAGAATAGGTAAATGCACGATGCTAGTTGTTCCGAAAGATGTTTTTTGCCACGGACATACCGCGAGTCGAAGACAAGACGAGACGAGCAGAGCAGCAGAATTTCCCAATGGCATCAAGGAAGGAAACGAAACATTCAAACCTCCAACCTCCAAAATTTCATCCACCATCTACCTACCTGCCACCTGATGACTGGCCTCCTTTTACTTTACGAGCGGAATGGTCAAGGGCTGCACCTCTGTCACCATCACACTGTTATCACTCGAATACAATCATCATTATTTGAATAATGAAAATAAAGAAAGTCACGACCGGCCGCGCGGTAAAAACCATTAGGTCTGTGCCATTGTGCCATTAGTGATAACTGAGAACAACAGAAATAACAATAAAATTATGAATAATCAGGATGAGAATGTGGAGTATCCCAGTGGTCACCGACACCGACAACGAGAACGACTTTCGCCATGTCGGTTATGTAGAGCACAGGCACAGCACATCGGTATAACATCTTGCTCCTGCTACTGCTACTCTCCGCGAGAGGTCAGTGATAACTTCTGCTCAATAGAGAGACTGTACCTAGAGAGACGAAGCTATGAAAGGGATATATCGGTATTCTCTGTCATTATCTCGGCATTTCCTGGCCTCGTCAAAATTTAAAACAGAGTTAGCTGCGGTGGGCGTGGTTGCTATTGACATTTGTCATTTCCCCGATTTGTTTACAAATTTGAATTGTCATTATTTTGCATGCCGAAATCGCCGAAATCCGGGCTAAAAATGCCAAAACGAAAAAGGTGCACCGTGCAGCAGTACAAGAGTCGGGAGGATGTGATGTTTTCCTTGCCGAAGAAACCATCAGGTATAGAATCTTGCAAAATTGATGGACTTCTATAATTGTACTTTTTGGGTTTTCCAGCTGTTCGGGGCCAGTACCTACTGGAATACATAATATACCTACTGCGCTTACGGCAATTACAAATCTATCTTCACGATGGGGTCACCACGTCGACGGTTACTGCATTCAACGATCAACGGAATTTGCGTTCGACGGAATGAGTTGGATGATGAAACCTACGTTCGACGAAATGCCAGCAGTACTTGAAATACGGTGATCGAAAGTATCTGCTATGTATGGAACACAATATACATGACTCGAACAGTTTTTAAGAGTTTCTGTTAAATTTAGTGGAAAAATCTGTGTTGAAAGATAAAACAGTCGACTTAACCTAAACAAAAATATTGACAGCTCATGTCATGCATTTTGACTGTGACGCAGGGTGGTTTAGTAACAAGCAATGGCACCACACCCTGACGTGCAAATACCCTAGTGCTCTAGCTTTCTCTCTCTCTATACCCTCTCGCTCAATGACTTGGCTTTCGTCACTCTCTGGGTAACCAGATCCAGGTCTCTCTACTGCTCAACTAGATATGTCAATCAAGATTGAAGCATATCAAATAAAAAAAATCCAAAGAGTTTTTCGTAGAATTTTTGTGAGTTTAAAAATGTAAAAGATGTTCAGATTGTTTTTCATCATATTTCTTTTTTCTTGAAGTCTTTGTTCTTTGTATCATGCTCAACTGAGATATTTCAGTTGAGCATTTCGTCTGAGATTATAAGTAGGTACCATTGCGATCCTGCGAAGATGATTTTTTTGTCAGGAGCTACTGTGAAAGCTGCAGCATTGACGTACTTCCTAGAATCCATCTACATCATTAGCAACAGCAGTGGTTTCCAGCTTTGAAAGTCAATTTGAATTTTGCAATTGTATAGGCAACCAATGATACTAAGCCAGAGACAAGCGGAGTGCCTAGAGCCTAGGCGTGAGTGTGGACGTGAACACTGTGGAGGACTGCGAATATAATTATGTTTATCATATTCTGCAATGTCTTGTACAGGGATTACGCGCCTTGTAATACCCTGTTCTATGATCGATTTGCAGTAGAAAAAGTGCCGTGTTTTTGTATTTTTCGCGGGTGTCTCGGGTGTCTAATGTGTCTGCTCTGTGGTCTAATGTAGGTAAATTCAGTGCTGCTGGGCGTTGACCAATGTGATCACTTGAACCTCGACTTGAACCTTTTGATTTTGAACATATAGAGACATTTTCAAAACGTGGATTTCGGGTGTTTCGTGCGTATTTTCTTCTGACTTGGGTGTTTCCAGAAGAGAAGGAAGGAGGTTATGAAGCTTATATCCAAAAATTCAACGGTCCTAATGCCCCTCTAGGATCCTGAGAAGGTAATACCGCATTTTGCTACTAGTGGCTAAGACTGCTAGCGGTTCACGACAAAAATCAAGATTATACTTTCGATTACCTATACTGCAATTTGTGATGACAGCAACAGATTTGGCACAATTATTCCTTGGAAGAAAATAAAGGATTTGGCCCGCTGCACTAATCGATTTTAACCGCCGTGGGGCCGAGACTTTTAGGGGGCCGTGTAAGGGGGTCAACTGAAAGACAACTAGGGGAATTGTGCCTAATATGACATAGTCAGGTAAAATAGCATAGTGCCATTATTTCCACTATATCTAAGCTGCGACTAACTCCATCTTACGTTGAAATGTTCTTTATATCTACTACGTATCTACTACATAAATATCGTAACCTGCAAAAAATGCCGCCGTCTACTGTCATGTATTGTGAGGTTATGGGAATTTGTGAAAAATCTCATACCCGCCAAGTTAATGTGCGTTCCCAAATGAAAGTAATTTTTCACAAATTCACAAGGTAAGATTGATGTCAATATATTTTTCGTTATAGCAGTCATCCTGCACCACACGTTCTCGAGCATTTTTCATTCACTTACCTTCTGGGCAAAATGACAAATGAGGGACTTTGCTAAACTGACAGTGCCGTTGAGTGTCTATTTAATTTTTTGTTTAAACTTTCTTATAGGTAGGTATCTTATAGGTATTTTTATATTTTTTCCCTCACATTCCGCTGTGTTTGAAATTATCTGTTCAATTTTTGGTAATGGAGTATTATACTAAAAAAATTTTTCGATTGAAATAGAAACTAGATTGAAAAATAATTGACCCGTGTTTTTTTATTTAGTCAAAACTCGTATCGTTTGGGCGCAATAAATAAATAACATCAACTAGTTCTGACGTCACAGCGAGTCGCCGCCTATACTGCCTGTGTAAATGACGTCAGAAATAGGCAGAATATAGAAATTTCGTTTATATATTGCGGCCAAACGATACGATTTATAGCAAAATAAAAAAATACGGGTCAGCTTTTTTTCACTATAGCTTCCGATTCCATCGAAAACAAAATATTTTTTCAAAAGTATAATACTCTATTATTGACGACCACTACTTCTCGACTTCAGCCACCAACTTTTCACGGTAGGTAGACACCACCACAACATCACGTTCGTCGACCGTAGTTTCCTGGGGAAACCACTATTCCCACTGTAAAATGTTCCTTCTTTCCATTACTTATCCACCAATGTCCTACGACGTAAGTACAGGCAAGAAGGAAGCGTCCTACATAGCTGTTTAAGTGGTTGCCTAACTTGAAACGACCCCAGCTATCGTCTTGTACCCCTGAATGGGTAGGCAACCCATTATACTGGCATTTAATTCAACTTATTTGAATTAAATCACTTTTCCCGCTTTTGGAACCGCTTGGCCGATGATCATCTAGTATCAGGACGACATCCCGTTGTGCCTCTCTTCTTGTTGTTCGATTATAGAGCTCTCGAGATTGTTGAGATGGGTCTGACTACGAGTTTGAACGCAATAAGACACAGTATAAAATTTTAACATAACATCAATCTATTGACTTCTATGTACAATTCAAAATGTTTAAATAATGGCTCGCTCCTATACCTAGTCCTACCATCACAGCGCAGGCTAAATTATCTAAAAGATCTAACCTATTCCCGAAGAGATAACTTTCCCCTAATTATTTCAGACGTCCCAACACCCCAACCCTCCGACGAACACCTGACTCTACACCTTGACCGACATTTAATTCTGACTGGTTTTCGCGGTTCAAAGTTCTTTTTGTGGTTAAATCAGATCCAACATTTATGTTAGTGTTAGAGGTTATGTTAGGGTTAGGCCCGGCTTCTAGACACTGAAAAGAGAAGAGTGACTTCGACCACGAGTGCTATCCAAGATTTGTGGGCCGGTGTGTGTATGGTAGCCCACCTAATTGTGGCATTCTTTTCAAAGGCTGTTGCTTCTTTTTGGGCCATGGTCTCTTTTGCCCGTTTGGAAAGGATTGGATATGGCTGCCTTTGTGGGGGCCTATTCCCTTTTTTCACCGTGAGTCGCCCCCAACGCCTAGAAAGATTCCCGCGGTCGCGTGTGTCTATAACCGGAAATGTTGAACCAAATTTAGCCCTTCCAAAAACTTTCGAACCGATGGTGTCCGCGAAACTAATTACCCTAGTCAAGATACAAATTTAATTTGAAGAACGGTTTGAGCACGCCCCGTATACGCGCTAGTTCATTGTTGGTTAGCAATTTGTGAGAGAAGGCCGCAGCCAGGAGAAACAAACGCAGAGAATAGACTATACAGGGTGTTCGCCGAAAAGCCGATGCAGAGAGGCGTCGAAATAATCTTTGCCCTAACGCGAAATAATCGCCGTCTACATAGTCTAGGATCTTTTCGGATAAAAAGCAATGCTAGAGGCAAGTCATGTTAAAGTTTGGCAACATACGTTTTTAGGGTATTTGGACCTCGCTGAATACGAGAATCATTGTTGCCAAGCCGAATTTTACACCGGAAGCCCGCAATAGGGGGGTAAAGGGGGGGGGGGGGGGGAGACCAAAAATCACCATTTTCCACCATTTTTGATACCGGGACTGAGACCTGTCATCAATGTGGAGTAAGTTACATCGTATCTTGATTAACTGGGGTCTTATACTACCATCTTGATATGATTACTGTCAAAATTTCCATAGGGGGGCGACTGGTGGGGGGAATGTTGACTGTGAAGATGATTCTTTTTCTCTCTTGATTTTGAGTGAATATAAACAAGTTTGGTATCGTTTCCAACTAAATTCCATATTCCCTATCCAACTGTGGTGTTCAAATTGCAATAGAAGCAAGTTTGAACAAGTTTTTCGTGATAAAACGTGTTTTTTGTCAATATTTTTTTACGTCTTCCAACTGTGTTATTTCACTGCAAATCGGCATTTTTTCTTAAAATTCTTGCGTAGTTCGTTAGTCTCATGTATTTACCACGATATAGGCATCCAATTGATTTGCCCCTACTTTCTTAAATATGAAGAAAACATTTTTTTTCCGGAAATTGTTTGGCCCTACTTTTCAACTTTGTTTTTTGCTGTATGATGTATGTATGATCAAAACTCACGTTTTTCATATTTTAAAAAGTGGAGACACACTTAGTATGTGAATGTATTGTGTAAAATACACCAGACTCACGAATTACGCAAGAATTGTCGGAAAAAAACTCCGATTTGCTTTGAAATATCATAATTTATATAATTAAAAAAAATACGCTAATGAAACTGAAGAGAACTTGGTGCAACCGAAGGCAGATACGTACATTACCCTAAACGTTAAGTTGAATAATACAATTATAGGTTTTACCATTCACATTCATTACATTCGATTTCAAAATCTCTTTATCTACCTCTTCCTTGGGTATTATTAGAGGAATGCGGCTTTTTCGAATATAGGTACATCTCATGAACGTAAATTTTGAGGAGTTGTTCTTTTTGAGAGGTTGATGGTAGAGAACACCTGCCCAAGACGTTCGAAAGGGTAACTTTTCTTGGAGGTTTGATAGATCATCTCACGCAAATCCAAAAAAGGTAACCTTTTTCAGAGCATAATGAAACATACCAAAGAATTTTTTTTTTTTGGAGCTGAAATGGAACTTCTTGAAGAAGTTGAAGAAAGGTAACCTCAAGGGTAACCTTTGGAGCTTTATAATTTTATAAAACATTTTGAATGTTTGAAGGTAAAAAGGTTACCTTCTTTGGAGCTTGAGAGAACATCATAGAGAAGTTGGAAAAAGGTAACCTCTTTGGAGCTTAATAGAACATCTCAAAGAAGTACAAAAGTGGTAACATTTTTGGAGCTCAAGAGAACATCACAAAAAAGTTGGAATGAGGTAACCTCTCTGTATCTTAATAGGTCATATCAAAGCCGTTTGGAAGAGGTAACCGTTTCTCGAGCTCAATATAACATCTCAGGTCTGTCTGAGAGGACTCTTGCCCACTGGGCATCAGGTTCTGACATGAAAAACTCTTCTTTTGAAAAAAAGTACATTCTAGAATATCTCAGCTAAGGTTTTATTTATAATTATGAGGTGGAGGACCACAGTTTTTCATCATACAATAAAATAATAGCAAAAAATAAAGTTGAAAAGTAGCGCCAAACAGTTTTCACAAAAAAATATTTTTTTTATATTTCAAAAGTTAAAGGCACATCAGTTACATGACTGTATTGTGTGAAATACACCAGACTAACGAACTTCGCAAGAATTTCGAGAAAAAAATGCCGATTTGCAATAAATAACACAGTTCAAAGTGGTGAAAAAATATTGACAAAAAAACATGTTTCATCATCCAAAACTTGTTCAAACTTGCTCCTATCGCAATTTTGACCCCATAATTGAACTGAGAATATGAAACTTGATAGGAAAAGATACCAAACATGTATATATTCACTCAAAATCAAGAGAAAAAAAATCATCTTCACAGTCAACATTCCCCTCACCAGTCGCCCCCCTATGGAAATTTTGACAGTAATCATATCAAGATAATAATATAAGACCCCAGTTAATCAAGATACGATCTAATTTACTCCACATTGATGACAGGTCTCAGTCCTGGTATAAAAAATGGTGGAAAATGGTGATTTTTGGTCTTCCCCCCCCTTTACCCCCCTATTGCGGGCTTCCGGTGTAAAATTCGGCTTGGCAACAATGGTTTTCGTATTTAGCGGGGTCCAAATACCTCTAAAACATATGTTGCCAAACTTTAACATGACTTGCCTCTAGAACCACTTTCCAGGCCACTTTTCAAAAAATGATCCTAGTCTAACACTATTCCTGATCGAGCCCTAATAACAATTCATTTTTACAAAGTCCCTATCTGAACGGTGGCGTCGCTGGGTACCGGCATGAATTCATCAGTTTCGAATAAGAATGTTTCCATTCCCGGGACAAGCCCTACATGGAAATATCCGGACTGTCGTGGCGCTAAAACAAAATCATTAGTGTCAAGGAGGGGGGGGGGTGTCCATCAATCCGATCAACAATTACGACTCTACGGCAGGGTCCGAACCCCGATCTCAACGCGATTCCATTTTTCCAATTACTTGATTTTTCACGTAGTTCCCAAAATTGACATTTTCCGAATAACTAGGAGCTTCAGAAACGCAGAGGAAGCTCACCCGCGAGTTTCCAGATCTAACCCACTAGGTCCGGTGCTCTGAGTACCGCAGTCACAAAGCCAAGTCCAGAGGGCCCAAGAGCGCGAATACCTTTCTATGAAGGTATCCAACAAAGGACGAGGCTTGAAAGTGGCTGTACCTGACGGCAGACAGTAGCGCAGATACCAGCACGTGCAGGCAGATTCAGAACGCACGCGTGAGCTCCATCATACATTTTTCCGACAAAGCCTAACCGTAAACAACTATCCCAACTCACCAAGACTAACCTCCCGCTCGTCGAGGTCATCACTCCGCCACACGAGATACCGAAACGAGAGACCTCATTTGAAATGAAATGAAATGAAATATGAAATGAAATATATTTATTGTTCTTTCAACTTAAATTGTTATGAACAAGGAAAGGTTTTAATAGGTAACAGAAATAATTAATGATGGTTTAAGTACTAAAATAAAATAAATAATGATGCCTTAATATATCTAATAATAATAATCACAATTTAACTAAAAAAATCCCAGAATATTCTTGCGCTGTAGCTCACTCATCTTCAATGAAAGACCTGAGTCTCACAGCCTCTCTTAAAAAATTATAAATTATCCTGCAATTTGCAGCTGTCAGTTTCTGAAAGATGGTTTCACAGTCACTGTTCTCCCGCAGGAGCCGGTGTCTCAGACCTTGGTACATCGGGCAGAAAAAAAGAATGTGCTTGATTGATTCGTCCTGCTGTAAGTTGCAAATCGTGCATTTTTCAGAAAGCTGGATTTTATAATTCATGCCATTAATGTAGAGCTTCAAGTAGGAGGAATTGCAAGTTCTAAGCTGAATCATACATTTTTTGAGTGCCAATGGTAAACTGTGGAAGAGATAAAAGTCCTCGCCAAACTTGAACGGATCGCCAACTATATAATGTTTGAAATCAGGAACAAAGGTGCTCAGCAGTAATCGATTCCAGTCACACATCCTATTTTGATTATCTATTGTTTCCATGATAGTTTCAATAGTGTCTAAGTTTATTTCCCTGATGTTAAAACTGATATTGTAGTTTGTGTACAAAACGCTTTTAAGTTGTGAAAACCAGTTCAGTTTCATGACATTACCGTTGGTGTTATCCAAGTCGATCAATCTCTTCAAAGCAACCGCCGGGTATCGCTGGTCGTCCAAAACCAGGGTTCTCTTTAGAAAGTTCAGCGCGTATCTGATCAGAAGCGAACTTAATTTAGGTAGTTTGAATTCTGCTCTTAAGATGTATCCTGGAGTGGATCTTTGCAGATAAAAAACGTTCTTTATGAAATTATTTTGTATCCTTTCCATTTCGTCCACATATCGAAGGGCCCAAATTGCTCCTGCATATGTGAATGTTGGAACAACTACTGTGTAGTACAATTTGAAAATGGTGCCTATGTTGTTGATCGCCTTTGAATTTACTAGGTTCGAAATGCAACTGGAGCTAATTCTTGATTTTTGTGCCCGGTCTTCAAAAGTGTTCCTAAAAAGTCCGTTATAAAAAAATTTCACCCCCAGATATGTGTACTCATTTACAACTTCTATTCGCGCTGAACGATAAAAAAATTTCTCCTGGGATCGATAAACATTACTTTTTCTAAACACTACGATTTTGGTTTTGTCAGTATTCACTTCAAGGTCCAGCGATTTACAAAACTCCTTCAGAGTCTTAAGGATATTTTTCAGCTGTTGTGGCGAGTCTGCTAACATTACCAAGTCGTCAGCATACAGTAGGGTTAAGATGTTTGTGAGCCCATCCAGGGCAATGCCGGTTGAGCCCCTCTCTTGAAAAAATGGTTCAATTTCATTGAGTAATAGTGAAAAAAGTAAAGGGCTCAGTGGATCACCCTGGAGAACGCCCCTTGTAATCCCAATCGAGTCAGTGTTGCCCAGTCTATCTTGCAAAGTTATTTGTGCATTTTTATAGATTGATTGAATGATACGAATTATTTTGGTACTAATGCCACACTCATGCAATTTTTCCCATAGCACCGAATGATTGACTGAATCAAACGCTCTTTTGAAATCCACAAAGAGCGCAAAGACTTTCCTCTTTGGCAGACGAATGTGATTATTGATTATTGTTGACAACACAAATATGTTATCTGAGCAACTGCGGTTTTTACGGAAGCCTGCTTGATTTTCAGGCAGGTGATTTTCACTTTCCACCATGAGTATTAGCCGATCTTTCAGGATGTTCGTGAAAAGCTTCGCAATATGATTGATCAACGCTATGCTTCGGTAATTTTCTGGTTTTGAAGCATCTCCTTTTTTGTGCAAATGAAACATTTTCACGTTGGACCAAGACAATGGAGTTTCTTCACTCGCCATAACCTGATTGAAAAGTTTTAAAACGTACCGTATCCAGTCATTACTCAAATTCCGATAAAATTCAATTGATAAGCCATCCTGACCTGCCGCCTTATTACTCTTCAAGTACATTAATGAATTGTTAAGTTCTAATATGGTTATTTCTTTATCTAAGAGAGGGTGTTGCGTGCATATTATTGAGTTACTCTGAGGTAGCACAATAATATTGTTATAATCACCAATATGATAAAAAGACCTATAAAAATCTGCCCACGTTGATAGAGCTATCTGGGAATTTCTTCTGTCGTTCTTGAAATTATTCAGTTTAGAAAATGTTTCCCAGAAGATACGCGGCGTGTTCACAAAGTTGAGGCCATTTGTAATGTCTGCATGATACTGACTCTTTTTCTGCTTTACAACATTTCTGTACTCTTTTTTCGTTTTATTGTACTCTGCAAAGACCTTTGATTCAAAATTATTTTTCTTCAGCTTTTTGAATGTTTTTATCACTTCCTTTTTACATCTAAGGCATTCCTTATCGAACCATGGCTTTGACTGTTTCAACTCTTTCGCAAGTCCTCCCACCCGTTTGCTTTTCCTGAGATTGAGAAAACTTGACACCTCTTTGACTGCTTCAATCAAATTACAGGCGTTTTCTTCAAGGTTTTCATTACTGAAATTATGCACTCTATAGGACTGTCCACTGACATTATTGTATGCTACGCTTTTATCGGTTTCCCATTTGTAGATGTCCCTTGTAACACTAGGTAATGTTGACTCATTTTTGGTAAGCACGTTATTATCAAAATCCAAACGCAAACAGCAAGGCAAATGATCAGAATCGTGAGTAAAACCATCTATATAAAAATCGTTAATCATATTCAGAGCATTGACGTTAGCCCAGACCAAGTCTATAACACTACCTCCCGCTCGACCCAGACATGTGAACTCACCTCGCTGATCAGAAATTGTTCGCCCATTGAGAACTGTGAATCCCATATCCTCCATCGCTCCAACGAGCTTGTTGCCACGAGGGTTTGTTTTCTTGTCGAGTGATTCTCGCTTCCGTGTAAAATTATCTAGAAACATTTTTTCTTCCCCTTCGTCTAACAAAAAGCTGTTCAATTCCCCAATTCTGGCGTTAAAATCACCTAAGACAAAAAATTTATCATTAGGGTACATCTGGTACGTATCAGTGACTATATCTTGAACCAACTCTACAGATTGTTTATCATTCAAACTCGGTGATAAGTAGAAACTTCCCACAATAATGGTAGCCTCTCTTATTGTAATTCTTAATATTAGCCAATTGACATCTTGAGCGATCAGGTGTATATTCTCAGATTTACATAGCTCTTTGAAGATCAGTATCATAATACCTCCGCTCGCTCTGCCCAATGCCTTATCCTTGATTGCCCCAGAATGAAAGCAATAATATTTATCAAAAAATGAAGGTAACTTGGGCGTTATCGAGGTCAAAAATGTTTCCGTTAAACAAATTATACTGAATTTACATATATTTGTGACCTCACTTGTGTCCATAGTAAAAAACTTCTTAAAACCTCTACAATTCCAAACTAATAACTTAAATTTTCTTTCTTCACTTTTTCCTTCTTCTTTTCTTCCTCCCTCCTTCCCCCTCTTTGGCCTCGATTTTCTTAGTTTTCTCGGTTTTTTGGCTCCAATTGCATAGTGGTTTCATTCCAATGTAGCCATACATTTCCAATTTGAACTTTCTGGTAAGCGACACGTACATTTCTTGTTCCTTTTTGTCTTTCTTGTCGTGCAAATTTTCTTATCTCATATTGGATAAGTCGCTCTTTGTGGGTTTGGGTATTCTCAATATAGATTTCTTTACTCCCAAGAGTTGATTTGGACTTCATGATTAACTGCTTACTGTCCCAGTCGCTAGCTTCCACGATGTATATGTTCTCTTCATGGTTCAATTTGAAGGCGGACTTGAGCTGAGGCATAACGTTGAGCTCCTTATTGAGGAAGTTTGCGACTGCTAACTTCAGGTCGTTATCTGGGTTTCGGATCGGACGGTCACTTTTAATAGTAAGCTTGTTCCTGTTTTCTCTTCTTTCTTGCTGTTCCATTCTTCTCTCCAGTTGTGTCAATCTGTCAACCATATGCTGCTTGTCTTCTTCCCATTTCAAATCTCTTTCTCGGAGTTGGTTTTGGATACTGTCGAACTTTTCTTTGAACTGAACATTGTCCTGTTTAAGGACCTCCAAGTGTATCAGGATATGATCAAGTTTCTTGCTTAATTCCTCCATAGTGATGTTGCTTCCACTCTTTTCAATCTTGTCTTTTTGTTGAGCTCTATGAAGAGATTTGGCAGGTCGTGCTGGTCGTGTCTTCTTACTCACACCGGCAATCTGCGTTGGAGATACTTCTAAGGGTCGTTTACGGTCCTTGTATTTTTGATCGCTCCCGGTATCGTCAGAATATTCGGGTTCGCTTGACATGTGACGCTAATAATTCTTATCTGCTTCCGTGCACTTTTGTAAACAAAGGCCTGGGCCCTGCGTTTCTTCGAATATCTTGCCGAATCTTCACACAACCGACCAGTCTGGCCTCCCGTCGACCGTTCACCATTCACCACACGCCAGAACACTGCTTTCCATCAATAATTACGTTCAGGGACCGAAAAATTTCACGTTTCAATACGGACCACAATTTGACACATACATCAGGTTTCATGCGCAAAACCTCTCTCCGAGAGACCTCATTTCTATCGGGCCTGGATCATTTAGGGGTTTTAACTCGACATCCTCGAGGTGGGCTAGAACTCACCGTCGAGGGAACGCGACTCAGCATCCTGGAGGGGGTTCGAAACACTTCGTCAACGGGTCCCAACTCTACGACTTGGAGAAGGGTCGAAACTCAACACCGGAAGGGCCTTGGCACATCGACCTGGAAAAAGGGCTGGAGCTCGTCGTCGGAGGGCTCTGACTCGACACCTGGAGGCGGATCAAGACTCAACGTCCAAGGGCTCTGACACGACATCCTAGAGACGGGTTGCAACTCAACGGGGGAAGCAACTCATCAGTCTCTCGGAGGGTCAAAACTCAACCTGGAGGGTTCTCGACTCAGCGTGCCCCCAAGGGGACCAAAACACGACTCCGAAGGGTTCCAACTCGACTTTCTCCAGGGGGCCTTTGAGACACATCAGCCGGGGGGAATCGACTCGTCATTTTCCAAGTGGGCTGGGGCTCATCATTGGGGCTTCGACGCTTCGGCCTCTAGGAGGGTCGCGACGCAACATAAACGGGTTCTAACTCAGCTTCCTCGAAGGGGACTAAAACTCTTCGCTAACAGGCCCGCAGAAGCACTCGGCAGCGGACGCGACAAGTCGGGAGCGGACGGCAGCCCAGGAGGATGGGTCCAGGTACCACGGTCAATCTCCGGCGATATCCTCCATTCCCAGCAATTCGGAATATTTTATTGCATCCAAAACGATCGCGAACGGCGTATAGCCGTGAAATTCCAATGGGTAATTTAATCCACTGCGCTGGGACACCGGGTGACACCACGTGAACATCGGATGATGGCGGCAGCGAGCGGGCAGCACGGAACGGAGCGCTTTAACGGCAGGAGTACGACACGGCGGCAACTGGCTTGGTTGAAGTGCGGGTGCTTTACTCCATATGCACCAATTCACCATTTCATCGGACGTCGAGCAGGCACGATTTTTGAATTCACGATGAGAAGCAAATAAATTATGTTGTAGAGCTTTGCGGGATTTACACGAATGAATTAAATAACTAGCGACATCTTTTAATGATGCCTTGACTCTGAATATTCACATTCTCATACCTCGATTTCACGGCTTTGAATTATTTTCTTCCGGATTATTTTCGGCCCGCCAAATGCGGGTGGCTTCAAACTCTTAGAAAATGCTAGTCGAGAAGTAGTGGTCGTCAATAATTACATAATTTTTTTATATATTTTTTTTTGTTTCTTATTTTTCAGTGTTTGGAATTATTTGTTTGTTTGTTGTTCTTCAAATACCTATATTGGGTAGTTTAAATAAAAAAATAAGCATAAGCATTTGCTTGAATTACATAGGCGTATACACTATCATTTCCCAGATGATTTCCCACTTCTGCTTTTGTTCCATCAGCTTTAATTCAATTTACCTGGTGCTAGGTCCCAAATCTGCGATAATTTATTCGGGTATGTCATTTTAACAGAGTACCTACTTGGGTGGAATGACAGCAATGTAACTTTTTTTGTATTATTGATATAGTTTTTTGTTTCTTTGATAAAGAAATCAAACAAATATAGAACTGCACTGAAAATTGACCCTAGTTTGCACGTGCACAAGAACAAAATCAATTTTATGGAAATTCCACTTGTAACGTCATTCCAAAGTCTAAGAATGTCATATTAGGCACAATTCCCTTACTTATTACTTTTTGAAGCATCAAATGCCGCTACAGAAGCATGCTTGGCGACGTTTACTGATGAAACGAATGTCTAGATCATGATTTTGTCACTGTAAGAGGCTACCGAGGAGGCTACGGTCGCTGGGAGCCTCGCTGGGAGCCCCAGTTTCACCCCCATATTGTCCCTTGCCAGGCAAAGCAACGTTAGCGACATTCTAGCAACTTTGCAGGAGAGACAAAAAATCGTGTCGATTGCAAATTGCTCACAAAAAATATTGATTTTGCATGTTTCATGTTATGCAATGATTATTTAAGTATATTTTAGTGCTTGCTCAGTGAGACCTTTCCAACAAGATCATAAACTCATTTTTGCCAAAATGGCGCTTACGTTGCTTTGCCTGGCAAGGGACGATATGTTGAATCGGGTTCTTGCACAACTTTTTTTTTATTGGCTCGATGGATAGTATCGTACAAAATAATGTACCCGTATTTTTTCTTTTTCTTAAATTCCCAAAACTGCGGCCGCCGTGATGAGTGTTTTAAAAATAAATTTGTGACGTCACAAATATACAAAAAACTAAACAAACAGCATTGTTGGATTGAAAACTCAAGAAACTGTTAGAGTGGCATAACCATATTTGAAAAATACAGACATGAAAATCCCACTCAAGTTTCCCAACTGTTACCAACCATTTATAGTCCGGACGTTAAGGGAAAAAAATTAGGTGTACCTTGCACTTTTATACCAAGCATTGTCACTTTGCATGCCTGTTGCTGAGACCACCTTGGATCAATCTGAATGTGGGGACATCGGCGCAAATCCTGCAGACACTTTATACAGGGCGAAGTAGAAAAAATTTGTTGAAAAATCGTAAATCTTGAACCATAACTGATGGACGTACGTAAATCAAGATATTAATGACGGATTTCATCGAGGATTTCATGCTCATTGAGATGCTGCGAACAGTTTAGGATTATCTTGAGGCGTTTCTGAAATACGCTGGAAAAAATCAAACTTCTTCATTTTTTTCTTTCTCCAATAAACCAGTTGTTTTTGAAGATATCGCGCTGCAACTTGATATTACGACAAACAATCATGTTTTTGATGGAACGCGATGTGGGGACATCGATAAAGCCTGCTAGATTCAAAACTATGATCTTCAATTTTTTTTTCCATCGTGAGCACCATCTTCAAATTGCCCTTCGTGGAATATTTGAAAAAAATAACATGTGACGACTTTGTTCGACACACACGATCGCTTTATAATGAAAAACCAGGTCCTGATTTGCGCCAATGACCTCTTCGCCGAAGAAACGTTATCAAGTTCGTTTTTCTTGATTTCTCTCCACTTACGTGACAGTCATGACCAACTGGAACTTTGGATCGATGACATGTCTGTGATATTATAATCCACATTACTTTGTGAAGCCGGTCACTAAATTTCATCATCATCAATCAAGTGGTGTCCTTTTGGTGAACAGTTGAACAAAAAGTTTGCTTCGATTTTTGTGAAATAGGCAAAAACGGCAAAGTCACGTCGTCGTCTCAAACCCGATTGAAAAAAATATGTTACCAAAAACTCTACCAATTCATACTGAAAGAGTTTGGAAGAATGTGTTCTGTAGTTTGAAGCTAAACCGAAATGGATTGTTCCATCCTAGTTCTGCAGGAGGGACGTCAGAAATGTGGCTACAGCTTATCTTTGAAGCGTTTTTGGCCATATTCAACAAAAAACGTTTCAAAGATAAGCAGTAGCAACATTTTTGACGTCCCTCCTGCAGAACTAAGTTGGAACAATCCATTTTGATTTAGCTTCAAACTACAGAACACATTCTTCCAAACTCTTTTAGTATGAATTGGTAGCATTTTTGGTAACAGATTTTCTTCAATCGGGTTTGAGACGATGACGTGACCTTACCATTTTTGCTTTTTTCACAAAAATCGAAGCAAACTTTTTGTTCAACTGTTCGCCAAATGGACACCATTTGGCTGATGATAATAAAATTTGGTGACTGGCTTCACAAAGTTATGTGGATCAAAATATCTTGAACACGTCATCGATCCAAAGTTTCATTTGGTCATGACTGTCACGTAAGTAGAGAGAAATCAAGAAAAACGAACTTAATAACGTTTCTTCGACAAAGACGTCATTGGCGCGATTCAGGACCTGGTTTTTCATTATAAAACGATCGGGTGTGTCCAAAGAAGTCGTCACCTGTTTTTCTCAACAACTCCACGAAAAGCAATTCGAAGATGGCGCTCACGATGGAAAAAAAATTGAAGATCTTAGTTTTGAATCTAGCAGGCTTTGTCGATGTCACACATCGCGTCTCATCAAAAACATGATTGTTAGTCGAAATATCAAGTTGCAGCTCGATATCTCCAAAACCAACTGATTTATTGAAAGAAAAAATAAAAAAATACAAATTTAGTTCTTCCAGCGTATTTTGGAAACGCCCCAAGATATTTCAAAACTCTTTGCAGCACCTTCATGAGCATGAAATCCGTCATCCTGATTTACATAGATCCATCAGTTATGGTTCAAGATTCACGATTTTTCAACAGATTTTTTCTACTTCACCCTGTATAAAGTGTCTGCACGATTTTGGCCGATGAACAGGAATGCAAAGTTACAATGCTTGGTGTGAAAGTGCAAGGTATTTCTCACTAACGTCCGGACTATTGAGAAAAAATCGAAAAATTTTTTTTTTGGTAACCAATGGATATTTTTCCCGGAAATTTCCAAGAAATACTCTCTATTACTTTTGTTATAAATTGAAAGTATTCCCAGTCGAATCTATTTCATTGGCAAGTACCCCATTTGGAATCTTTCTTGAACTGGATGGCAATGGTATTCAAAGTGGACGTGTGATATGTCATTCCCAATGGTTTCAGGGTCTACGAATGTAATTCTGCAGACGAAATTAGTTTTTATTCAAATGTGGGGGAGGCGGAGAAAACGAAATATTAAAATGGTTTTTTCATGCATTCCGAATTGCCACTGCATCGGCCCTGGTAACCTTATAACATGAATTTGATATGTGAATCTCGATTCCGCCACTAACCGGAAGTCAAGTAATAGCCACCCATCTGAATTTAAATACCTACTGTCTTGTTTCTTCAGCATTGATCGGCGGAGGCGAGGGCGGAAGGGGTGTGGAGTATCATTTCTGAGGTATTTGGGGTCTCAGGGCTCGATACCAAGTTGCAGGTTGGAAGCGCAAAGTTTGGGACGGCGTAACTCGCCAAATACACAGCGGTCTGATTGGTTGGTATCCGCCGTTGCTATGGTAACCGCACTTACGGCGGTCTCAGCCCCAACTTGGTATCGAGCCGTCAGAACTCATTTTTGAAAGTAAAAATGCGATCAGACCAGGATTGCAGGTGGTGGTCAAAATGTGAACTTTTTTGAACAAGGCACTCAACACCATCATAACATTATGCTTAGGGACTTTTCTTTACTAACTACGTATACCGTATACTTCACAACTATACGGATCACGATGCCGCTACTGCAAAAGCGATGCGACAACCGTGAGTCGAGTTAAAATCGGCATCTCCAAGAAAAACATTATATTTTATTCTGATCATAATGGTCATCCAATGGAACGTGCAAAGTATCTTTTCGAATAGTCTCGGGGTCGAGCTCGGGGTCCATGATTTCATGATTTCACATGTCATCTGTTTTTGAATGAATTTGTCTGTACCTCGCCCAATAAGCCAGAAACTCTGCCTCAAAGTTCAGCAAACACAATAATCGGAATTCATAACGACCTCACCGATCACACACTTGTTGATTTTCACATCAGCCAGTATTCATTGCTATGGTGAATCCAGGTATGTAAGTGAAAAAGTCGTAGTAACGGCTGGTGTTAAAATGAACTGGAATAAAGAGAAATGAAGTAAGGTACCCTGGGTAAAATTGAAAGACAATAAAAAAAAACTATCGGATGCCATTTGAAAAAAATGAGTTATGATACTTTGAAAATTATGAAGTTTGATTTTTTTTGTAAACGCCCGGTATCGAGAAATCGTAACTTTTCAACATTGGGATATTGACCTTTGACTTGACTATCACCATGTCAAGTTCCATCTTTGAGTTTTGAAAAGCAAGGCTGCTACAATTTTTTTAAGAAAACTGTGAAAATGCGATTTGTTACATTTTTTCAATTTTTAGTTGGTAGCACTGCCACCCAATTCAAAAACAAAAATACAGGCATAAGATAGTTGAGAAAGCTGAACATGAAAATGTAAAGAAATATAGGATGTTCTTGGGGGTGTTCCATTAAAAAAATTGACGTTTCGTCAATCGCGTCAAAATGGGACACTCTATAGCTGAAAATGATTTTAGGTTATAGGTCTCATCAAACCATATAGCTTCTCTCTTACATCTTTTTTTCTATTTTGACCCGTGAGACCGCTATGGGATAATCAACACGCTAGGATGGACCACACTGTGAAATTTTTTTTGGTAATACCTATCTTCCAGTCGTGCACAAGCTACATTTTCTTTCAACCGCACTTATTCTTATAATAAAATCCCTATCTATTTAGACACGGGCAAGGGTCGCGACCCTGTCAATAATTTGCATACATAACAAAGTTTACTCGTCATAATTTTGAATTAGAACAGTTGTCCGAAATTAAATTGCAATTTGTGTGTGTGGGTGTGGGTTTTCTTGCATAACGAGGCGAGGGTTATCCGAATTTATGGTAATTGTCAAAGAAAACTCTTGTCTGAAACTCGTGGAGAAAAAAGTCATTTTTTACCTACACGTTCTCCATCTGAGCCCAAGTTACCGACCGATACTCATCAAGAGTAATTATTAAAGCAAAAACTTTCTCAATAATTAACGTTGCTTGCCATGTTACTTCATAATGAGATTGTCGTGTTCAAGATATAACAATCACGTTCAGTCGTTATTATCAAAATACAGGCGAGGGAATACAGCCGCAGGAGCACCAACCTCAACAACACTAAAGGGTTGAGAAAAAACTGGATTCGCTGCGAGTCATTCTTCATTGAATCTAAAACTACTTGTTGTGTTTGTAGTAGCTAACTAATTTTGCTGAATACAAATTATACAACGGCAATAGGGTAGGTAGTAGCTGTTTTCGTGTTGGTAGAAAATCAAATTGAAACCACAAACACTGCAGGAATGCACCGCAGTCGGGGGAGAATCGCATGGGGGTGGAAATGACGATTGCGTTTTCAAAAAGAGATGATGTATAGAAAGCATAAATTTCAAAGCGTACGTTCAAATTGTTAATTCCATACGTCCATCCACGATAATGAAAGCTCCAGCCCAAACAAATTAAAATTTGCAGAAATGGAATCCGCATACCAATCGCACAATTGCAGGAGATACATTTCGCCTTGGAAACAATCGATATGCTCTTTATCCGATTACAAAATGTTAGGGGTGGAAAACATGAAAACAGTAAAATTGGATTATAAAACTGATTCCGGAGTGACGTTGAAAAAGGAGTTCATTGATTTACGGACAATAATCTCATGAACAAGCTGGTGGAATTTTTATTCAATAAAATTGTTTTATAAACTCAATTATGACCATTCATAAAAATCCGAATGGAAAAAATTCGAAATTGGAAAAACGCTGAAAAAATATCAGGGCCAAGGTTGCAGTGTTGCTTCCAAATGCGTCATAACTGGTATAGAGTTATGCGCTTGACCCATTTAGGAACTTCTAATGGAAGATGCAATTTAGATAACAGAAATTTGAATTTGATCAGCTATCAGTGGTAGATAATTGAATAAATTGGTCGTGATACGTGTCCGGGTGAGTCGTGTCATCTGCAAAACACCAAATAAATAAAGTTTTTATTTACAGGGTGGCCCAGGTTTTGGTAGACAAAGTTTGCAGGTCGATAGATAATAGAAAAAAGTGGACTCAAATATTTTGGAAACAGCTTCATCTATCATATTTACCTAGAGTACGCCAGTTTTCGCCTTTGAACCAAATCTTAAAATGCGTTAATTGTCCAAAATTTCTACTTACGTATAAAATATCTCCACGATATTCGCCACTGACTCGTTGTGAAAGAATTCTTTGTGACCAATTACTGAGGACGTAATTTATGATCATACAGGATGGCCCAACGAAAACACAACAGAGGGGTTTTAGGGCATTTCACCTAATCTTTTTTAAAAAAAGCTCGGACAGGTCGATTTTTATATCAAGGGGGACATCTGAAACATACATTGGCGAACTTCTATATCAAACCCCCTCACCCCCACCCACCCCAACTTCGAAATTCAAATGACACTACCCATCTCTCGACCCATGTTGTGATACATCAAATTAAAGAGAATCAAATTCTTTCTGAAAATATGTTTTTCCAATTTGCAACCCTACCTTCCTTTTTCCTGAAATTCTCTGACTGTCTCATTTTACATTATCGACCCCTCAATTTTCTTCACTTTGGTCAGCGTCATCTCAGATAGCATCGAAGAAGAAACTTTTCGGTGGAAAGTGCTACCCAAATTCACCTTCATGCTCTCCCCGACCACAACTTCAAAATTCAACAAGACACCACCTACTTTGTGATACATCGAATTAAAGGAAATCAAATTCTTTTTTCGAAAACATTTTTTTTTCAATTTTCAACGCCTCCTCCAATTATTTGAACATTCGAAGTATTTTAGGAGGGAAAAGAGGTTTTCGAAAATTCCTAAGAAATTTTGTTCAGGGAGAAAATTCAATTACCTTCAATTTGATGCATCATAAAGTAGGTAGTCTAATGTTTGATTTAGAAGTTGTGGTAGGGAGAGCGAAGGGGTGAATTTGGGTGGCACTTTTTCCCCAGAAAATGTTCTTCCTCGATACAGTGCAGGATGACGTTGACGGCAATAAAGAAAATTGAGAGGTCAAGAATATTAAATTGGACATTCTAAGAATTTTGGGAAAATAGGGGGTGGAGTTGAAAATTAAAAAAATATCTATTCTAGAAAGAGAATCTGATCCTCTTTAATTTGATGTATTGCAAAGTAGGCGATGTCATTTGGAATTTGATTATTGGAGTGGGTGGGGGTGAAGAGGCCAAATACAGGGTGATTCACCACCAAATGGACATAGCTCAAGGGTAGGTCCAGTTTTTCCGGGCGAACCTGGATCTGGCTTTGAAATTTTTCTAACGCTGTTCGTTTCGAAGCTACAGGGTGATTCATGTGGCTGATTCAGGGTGAACAACCCAACAGATTAGTTTGAAATTTTGTGGGTTTATTCTTCCATTGATATCTGACACATCGCTATATTAAAGAGTTCAAAATTTCCAAGGCCGGCCTTGAGAAAAAAAATTTAAAAGTTTTTTCAAAAAAGACACTCTGTATGCATATTATTCAAAATTCATTTTCATATTCAGAAACAACATGAAACATGCTATCAATATCGCAAAAAAAATTGCTTGGCACCATCAAGCTGTCAAAAGAAAATTGATAATCCTGATGTTTTTTGAGGTTAGGATTTCTTGTAAATTGATATTTTCAAATATTCACAAATGATTAATTATGGCTCCAAATTTCAGCCATTTCGTCATAAAAATAAAAATGACATCTTTCTCGTTTTCTCAGTAGTAACAAAAAGTTTCAGCCGAATTTAAAAAAAAATATTGTTACCTCCCTCAGCTTCACTTCTATCCCAAATTGAGCTAAAATTGAGGAACGTATCAAAATTTTTTTGAAAATTCTGATGAAATTTTTTGTTACTTCTGAGAAAACGAGAAAAATGTCATTTTCATTTATCTGACAAAACGGCTGAAATTTAGGGCCATAATAGATCATTTGCAAATATTTGAAAATATTAATTAGAAAAAAGCCTAACCTCAAAAATCTTGCGATTGTCAGAATTTTCTTGACAGCTCAATAATAATAATAATAATAATAATAATAATAATAACATTTATTCAGAATGCCATTACAGCGTTGAATATATAAGTTAATTGAATAACAAGGTAACATTATAAGTATATGATAAAAATGTATATAAATTAAAAACTAGTCCCATTATTTCAATGCCCGTTATCCTTCCCAATTTGCGTCATCGTTCGAAAATTCATTTATGGAATAATATACTTTGGATTTAAAAAATTGTTTTGTTCTTAAAATGAATTGTTCTGAGCCAAGGTTTCTTATGTGGATAGGAATTTTGTTGAAAAAAATTACAGACTGGTGTAAAAAGGATCTCTGGTAGGTTTTACTTCTGGGAATGTTACCCCTTATTAGATTATTCGTTCTTGTTTGATGATTATGAACGTCCATTCCTGCTGCAAAATCATTTTTATGTTTATGTATAAAGATAAGGCAATCACAGACATAAAGTGAGATGATAGTGGGGATATTTAATGTTTGAAAATGGGTTCTGCAAGATTCTCTTTGATGTAAACCTTATATTGCACGTATAGCCTTTTTTTGAAGTTTCAATATAATATTTATGTTATAACTATTCCCCCAAAATCTTAATCTATATCTCATAATTGAAGCAAAGTATGCATGGTATATAGTGAGTAAGGTTTTAGTATTTAAGCAATGTCTTAATTTTCTGAGAACAAATATAGCGGAACCAAGCCGTGATTTCAAGTATCCAATATGTTTAGCCCATGTTAACTTATTATCTAGAATTATTCCCAAAAATTAACATTGTTTTGAAATTTTAAAATTTTCATCGTCGTATATAATATGGCTTAATGGAAATGCCTCTCCAAAACCAATAATTTTTGTTTTGTTTGTATTAATGACCATCATGTTATTTCTGAACCATTCAATACACAATATTGCGTGACCGCTTAGCGCATGCGTTAAAAAACGAGGTGATTCGTTCTAAGTCTTCCATATGTTACGCTGTAAAATAGGTGATTCTCAAACTAAGCTCAATGGATTATGCGTCGTTTTCAAGTAGAAGTGGTTGCATAGAAAAATCGGAGTAGCCCTCGCAACCTATTCATGAAAGCACATATGTTAGGGATCATTCCCAAATGACCCAAATTACGAAATAAAAAAAACATGGAACACTTCAACCATAACATTCAAATTTACCGCGAAGTGTCTGGGGATATTTCATTTAATCAGTGCTGTATTGTATTGACGACAGCATGGTGTGGCGACAGTCGGTCCTCTGAGTGGCACACACTTTTTCGACCGCCGAATATGCATTTTAATTCGGAAAACTTCACAAGTTGCTGATGAAACTGTACAAAACGTCAACATCAAACACTGAAATCAATGTCATTGTCGAGTTCTGGGCCGCTATTCTTGAATCGTGTGAGAAAAGTCCCTGGGAGTAAAATACATTCCGCAGTACACTGATGTAGCGAATGTTGCCTAAAATTGTGGTTTTTAGGCCTATTTTAGGCAACTTTCGCTACAGAAGTGTAGTACGGATTATATAAAACTCCCAGGGACTTTTCTCACACGATTCAAGAATAGCGGCCCTGAACATGCGCGATGACAACTTGTCACCGTTTTCTTAGTTCGCTGACATCCGTGTCGGAGCGCCACTTCCGCGCAATATTGTGTATTGTTACTTTCATAATCAATGTAATCTTTGCTCTGAGATCTTCAGTATTATGGCCAGTTATACATATGCTTGTGTCATCCGCATATATGATCGGTTTACAATCACAATAATTTTGAATATAATTTGGTAAGTCGTTCATAAAAATATTGAATAAATTGGGAGCTACTATTGCCCCCTGCGGCACGCCTGTGTTAATACCTATTGGGCTGGAAATGTAGATTTGTTGAGATGCTTTTCCTTCCCATTTCACCTCAATCATCTGCCTACGATTAGTTAGGTACGAAGTGATTATTTGATGTACAGGGTGTTCACGATAAAATTCACCCCCCCTCTAGGAGGTTCCCCTTTGAGATATTTTGGAAAACTAAAAACTTTTTCCCAACGATTTTTCCCAGGGATCTTGAGTCAATCGTTGTAAAGTTTCTAATTGGTACCGTATACAGGGTGTGATATGTAACTTTTTTATTTTAAATGCAACACCCTATATTTTATTTCGTGATTTGGTGGAGCCTTTTTTTCTGGTTACAAATATATATGACACTTATGATTTATTTTGACAAGTAATTTGTCAAAAAAATGATGAAATAGGTAGTCAAATAATTTTTTTTCGCGGCAAGATGGCTTTGATTTCTACAGTTCCCTGAAAAAAAAGTTATTCTCGCATCATTTTGTCCGTAGAATTCAACTCTGCATGGATAAATGTACTAATTCGTCCCTAATACAGGGTGTCGCGTAATTTTTAATTTCCAACTCATTTGACTACCGATTTTATTATTTTTTTGACAGCTTCCTTGTCAAAACAAATCATCAATGTTATATATCTTTGTAATCAGAAAGAAAGGCTCCATTGAATGACGTAATAAAATATAGGGTGTCGTATTTGAAATAAAAAAGTTACATGTCACACCCTGTATACGGTACCAATTGAAAACTTTTAGACGATTGATTCATGATCCCTGGGAAAAATCGTTGAGAAAATGTTTTTGGTTTTCCAAAATATCTCAAAGAGGAACCTCCTAGAGGGGGGGTGAATTTTATCGTGAACACCCGGTACCTTGCCTCTGATTCCATAATTTTCTAATTTATCCAGAAGCATTTTGTGGTTTACTAGATCGTAGGCTTTCGATAAATCAAAATTGATACAAGCCACTAATAAATTTTGATTCATTGCTTTATAAATTACCGTTAGCATCTCTTCAATTGCCGTAGAGCAACCTCTTTTTCGTCTAAATCCATGTAAACTGTTATTGAATGGTTATGTTTTTCAAAAAAGTTCGTAATAATCTTGTTTAAACAGTTTTCAAAAATTTTTGATAGAACGTTTAGTAAACTTATTGGTCTATAGTTTGATAAAATTGATCTGTAACCAGATTTAAAAATAGGTATAATTTTTGAGATTTTCAAATTTAGGGGAAACTCCTCTTTCATGAAGTAATAATTGATCATATATGTTATATGTTCAGATATGTATTCAGCTCCTAACTTATATGCCCTGGCTGGAATGTCATCTATTCCCACAGACATTGAGTTATTTAGTGAATAAATAATTTCACTAATGTCTTCATTTGTAAAAGGTTTTAAAAATATTGTAGATTTTTCTATGTTCAAAGTATTTTTTATTCTATTATTATGAGGTAATTTTGGAATTAGTTTTTCAGGAATATCACGGAAGTATCCACTGAAAGCATTTGCTACATCCTGCTTTTCCAAACATTTATTACTTTTATCTTTCAGGTAAATGTTTTCTCTTTTCTTAGTTTTGTTACATTCTTTTGCTATCAAAGACCAAGTTGTTTTTATTTTATTTGTAGAGTTTGATATAATGTTTTGTAGATGTATTCTTTTTGCTTCCCTAATTGTTTTTTTCAAAATCATACAAAATTTTTTGTAGTATCGTATGATTTCAGGACTAGGAAATATTTTGTATAACTGAAAAAGTTCACGTTTTGTTTTGCTCGATTTTTTGATACCCTGAGTAATCCATCCCTTAGTTGGCTGTATGTTGTTGATTTTCTTCAACGGGAAAGAATTTTTGTATATTATTGTGAAAATATTGTAAAATTCTTCGATTTTATTATCCTTTTGATAGAGGTTTGACCAATCGGCTTTTGAAAGTAGTTGCTTGAATCGATCTAGATTGCTTTGATTCGTTAGATTTCGCTGAAATGAATATCTTTTACAAGGCTTAGTATCTTGCTCTGATTTTATACCATATAACTGTATATCGTGATCGGTATAGTCAACTGGTATGTTTGTTACGCCACTAGTATTGTGCGTTATGTTTGAAATGATATTATCTATGCATTTTGATGAGAAATTTGTCGTTCTTGTAGGTTTTGTGATATGTGCATGTAAATTGTATTGATTGAATAATGCTACCAATTCTTGTTTATATAAATTATCATTTAGGAAGTCTATATTGAAGTCTCCGCAAACAATTATATTACTGGAATGTCCTAACCCTTTTGCAATGGTGCCAAGCAATTTTTTTTGCGATATTACTAGCATGTTTGATGAAGTTTCCGATTTTGAAAATGAAGTTTGAAAAATATGCATACAGAATGTCTTTTTTTGAAAAAAGCTTTGGAGTTTATTTTTACAAGGCTGGCCCTGGAAACTTCAAACTGTTTGATAAGGCGATGTGTCAGATATCAGTAGAAGAATCAACCCACAAAATTTCAATCCAATCGATTCGGTCGTTCTGAAGATACGGCTTGTCAAAAAATTCGACAAAATCCATTAATCACCCTGTTACTTTGAAACAAACAGTGTTAGAAAAATTTCAAAGCCAGATCCTGGTTCGCCTGGTAAAACTGGACCTACCCTCAGGCTATGTCCATTTTGTGGTGAATCACCCTGTATAGAAATCCGCCAATGTATATTCCAGATGTCCCCCTCGGCATAATAATCGACCTGTCCGAGCTTTTTTCAGAAAAATCAAGTGAAATTCCCAAAAACCCTTGTGCTGTGCTTTCGTTGGGCCACCCTGTATATGCAAAATTTGGGAAAATCGGTCAACGAGGTTCAAAAGTTATCGAGAAAAGACCTTTTTTCCGAACAACTTTCAAAGCCTGTAACTTTACTACTAATTAACCTTTATATTGACCAGCAAATTTCAACCAAAACCTGGACCACCCTGTAAAAAAGTCAGCCTTGCTCACCTGTTGTTCTTCCGTAATAGACTATTTTCAACCATTCCTTTTTGCGGTCTTCTTGACCAGGACCCCATTCTCTAGACGGTTTTGATGCGGATGCCAGTCTCTGAATGATAATTTAACAAGCAATGATTACATGATTTCTTTTTTTTTTTGAGCTTGTGTTTACCTCGACAAGGTCTCCTTGTTCGATGTACAGCAATCTGTATCCGATATAGAGCGGTATGCAAATAATGGAGAGACCGCAGGAACACCAACCTAAAGAAACTGACCAATCGGGATAAGCCATGCCGCGATAAGTTATTGTTGTATTGCAAATGATTGTCGTCCCAAGTATGAACTGGAATGAAATTGAGTTGTAAGTAAACCTGAAAATTTATATTGCCGTAAGCAGTTCACCCAAATCTTTTGAATTGAGAAAAATAGAAGGTCTCGAAAGACCAACCTCTGTCTCTTCATAACTTCAACATTAAAAGACCTAGAATTTTTGCAATAATCTTTCAGCACTCTACTACATCTCTATTTAACACGCCTCAAGGTAATTCGAAACTTACGTTGAAAAATGGGCTATTTATTACCGTTATCATTTACCGTTAACGCAACGTTGAAGATTTTCGAAGTTGACGTTTCAGTTTTAAACAATAACCGTCACTGCAACGTTAAGGTTCAAACTGTCCATCAACATTCCATATTGAACATTAACTGACTGTTGAATCAATCTTGTAAAGGGAAATTTTTAGTCTATAATCAACGTTTCTGCGACAATGAATTTTGAATTGCTGACTAACGTTCATCATTTCATTTTGATATAACGTTGAACTGCTTGTGTGGATGGATTGTTGGTTAGGAATACGGTATAACGTTACTGCAACATTAGAATTTCAACAGTTATGGAACAACATCGGAAGCAACCATCTCTCAACCGTTGTTTCAACTATTCAGAGTTGACTCATTATTATGGTAATTTATTTATGAGTTGCCAGTTGCATACCGGTAAATTCTAGTTGATTAGCAGCTAGGGCTTTTGGCTTAATTTGATTTAATGGGCTAGTCTGATCCATTGAACTTGCTTTGAAGAACCTTTCATGATCATACGGTACCTCGGTACCTAAGATTAGATACTTTCACTACCGCTAGCAAAATAATGTCGGACTTCCACTTCGTGCTTTTAGTGGAGTCGGCACGTTCGGAAAAAGTCCTGTTTACTGCATTTTTGAGTAATGCAATGCCCTTTGGCACACATGTCCTTAGAACCTGTCTGAACAATTCTGTTCATCGCCGCAAGCAAAATTTTAGTTCAGATCCTGTATACAGGGTGAAGAAGAAAAACAATTTGAAAAAATTGCATCTTTTGAATGCACAAAGGTAGAGTATTGCAGGGCATGTCATATGAGGCGGAATTTGATGGTTGTTGAGGTACACCAAACCATTTTGATACATTATCAACCTTTTTTGAGATATTGGAAAAAAACTGAAATCTGTCAAAAAACATTATCTTCATTATATCGCTTATTTTTGGAAATATCGGAATGAAATTTGGTATTTGCCTTGTAAAAGACGTCATAAATGAATAACAGCTGCAGTTATTTTCTAGGCCTCCTATTGTCCTAAATAAGACAGTCAACTTTTTTGGAGGGGAGCCGCCATCTTGTTTTGTGAATATCAAGCTGATGACCGAAAAAATGAATGATAGTCATTAGGCTAGTATCATGCCGTCACTCTATCATGTGGAAGATCACCTTGGATGGACCATCATACCATTTTTGCTGAAAGAAAGATGATGCACGGATTTTATCGGATTCCTCAGAACTAGAGGATCTACTGCTAGCTATCGAGCCATTGCAAGTAATTGAACACCGCGATTATGACTCCTGATCATTTTCCAGGTTGTCTACCAAGATTCATAGCCATAAGTTCAGCGGTTCGGTTTTAGCAGCTATTTAAATAAAATAGTGTCGATTTTTCATGAAAAAAACAGAAAATCACGAGGTCTCTGGGTCATTTCTCAGGTCATTGGAAAAAGATCCTCCATGGAATTTTAATAAATTTATGCTGAATTATTAGAAAAAAGTGCATTCTTCAGTATAGGTGTCAAAAAACTGGCACAGGATGTACTCATGTTATGTAGGACGAACATGAAAGACTATTTTGCAGTAGGTAGGAAGCGAACAAATAATTATGCGGTAGGGCAACACTAATAATGGAGAGAACCATTATAAACTTTGATGCCGCAATGTATTTTGGAATATATTTTATTCAGATTCCTCCTTCAGCTTTGGGGAATATTGGCATGATGGCGATCTATGCAGATGACATCACAGGGTGATAAAAAATTAAAGAATATCATCCCATCATCTAAATAGGCTGGAGGCATGAAAATCGTCAAAAAATTCCATAATTTAACGCTTAACAAGACAAAAGAAACCGTTTCGAACAATTTTCAGCCGTTTCTTCAAACCTATGCTATAGAATGCACTTTTTTCCAATAATTTAGCATAAATTTATCAACATTCCGTGGAGGATCTATTTCCAATGACCTAAAAGTTGACCCAGAGACCTCGTAATTTTCTGTTTTTTTCACGAAAAGGCAACACTTCTTAATTCAAACAGCTGCTAGAACCGAACCGCTGCACTTATGGCTATGAATCTTGGTGAGCAACCTGAGAAATGATCAGGGGTCATAATTGCGGTGTTCAGTTACTTGCAATGGTTCGATGGCTGGAAGTAGGTCCTCTAGTTCTGAGGAACCCGATAAAATCAGTGCGTCATGTCTCTTTCAGCAAAAATGGTATGATGGTCCATCCAAGGTGATCTTTCACAATATAGAGTAATGGCATGATACTAGCCTAATGACTATCAGTCATTTTTTCGGTCATCAGCTTGATATTCACAAAACAAGATGGCAGCTCCCCCCCAAAAAAGTTGACTGTTTTATTTAGGAAAATAGTAGGCCTAGAAAATAACTGCAGCTGTTATTCATTGATGACGTCTTTTATAAAGCAAATACCAAATTTCATTCCGATATTTCCAAAAATAAGCGATATAATGAAGGAAGATAATGTTTTTTTTTGACAGATCTCAGTTTTTTTTTAAATATCTCGAAAACGGTTAATAGTGTATCAAAATGGTTTGGTGTACCTCAACAACCATCAAATTCCGCATCATATGACATGCCCTGCAATACTCTACCTTTGTCCGTTCAAAAGATGCAATTTTTTTAAATTGTTTTTCTTCTTCACCCTGTATACAGGATCTGAACTAAAATTTCGCTTGCGGCGATGGACAAAATTGTTCAAACAGGTGTTAATAACATATGTGCCAAAAGACGTTGCATTACTCAAAAATGCAGCGTATAATACTGTACTGACCCCACTATTTATGTACTTATTTATTTTCCGTGTCCGGAGTCACCAGGTACGTACAACAATACAAAAAATTACAAAAACAAAAGTATAGGTAATAACAGGTGAAGGAATTGTAAATCAATGTAGATATTTTAAATAATTTATGTACTGTAAGTACCGAGTTATAGAAGCCTCCTTTTTAAAAGTTGTGGGACAAATTTTATACTTAAGTGAGAAACCTTACTGTCAGGATAGCTGGCGTGATGAATTTCCAAGACAGGATCCACCACCAGTGAATCTCTTTCTGCAGCATAAACTCCAAATCTCGTTCGAAATTGCTCATGCCGTAGATCCAGCCGACGATGAAAACTTCAATTAGGCATATTAAAATGACGGATATAGAAGCGGCATACCAATCGAATAACTGGAGTAGATACATCCCTCCCTGAAATATATAAAACACTTGAAAGCTTCATAGGTATTAATTACAGTTCAAGAAATAATTGAAAAGGGCCCAGGGGTTTCCTACACAAAATGGCCCAGAACTGTGTACTTTTTATCGGCTTATTTTGCGTAGGTACCTAACACTTCGATCATTTTGGGAAGTATTTCCTGGAAGTTCTTGGAACACTGCCCCTTAATTATCGTTAGGTACGCTTGTTCGTCATCTTTGTTCCCTGTTGTCGCGACGTCTTAAGCAGTTGATTTTCCAAAACAAACTTTGGAAAAACTAGGTACTGGGATTTTGTAGAAATTCATTTTATATCTGATACATAGATACTTGGGTAGTGTTTTGATATAAACTCCCACCAAATTCAAGTCTAATTCCGCATTTGTTTTTTTTTTTGAGGTTATGACGAGAAACAAAACAAAAATCAATCTTTGAAGATCTTACAGTTAACTGCTGTAGTTAACTGCCGGAAGTGCGAGCAACTTTACGACAATTATGTGCAAAAATTCTTCTGAATATCGTGGAAAAAGCTCAAGATGATGAAATAAGGGGTGTCTGAGCAAAATTGTATTGTAAAAATCGCATCAGAAATCCTTTGGAAAAAGTTATAGGTTGTATTTTTCTGAAATGTACAAGATCTTATTATTCAGCTCTGCAGACCATCAAATTGTCCAAAGCTGAAGGCTACGATCGAGGAGAAAAGGAAGAGAAAGAGGGAGATAAATGGTTCTAAGTTCCAACGTTTCAGTTTTTCTGGGTCGCCAATAAATTCTCATCCCTCCCTATACTATACTACTTATACTCACATTCGTAACGAACATAAAAGATATGCACATCATTATGATGCACGATACAAGAGTTACGATGGATTTGTGCTTCCTCAGTTGGGGATATTCATCGATCACGCTTTGTATGATGGCCTCGATTTGTACGAACTGGAAAAAAAGCGTTTGCTTTCAAATTTGTTTTTTTGGTTTTGTCCCTCAAGTATAACATTAGTAGGTGGTAACAATATCGGTAACAAAGTATATTATCAATTCCACTTACGCATGAGTCCAGACCGAGGAAAAACAACATCAAAAAGAACAGAATCGCCCATAAATGCGGCCAAGGTAACAAGGTTATTGCTTCCGGGTACGTGACGAAGGCGAGTCCTGGCCCTCCTGTGGCCACCGTGGAAACGGGAAGGCCTGTTTGATGCGCCATGAAGCCGATCACAGAAAACACGACGAACCCCGCGAAAATGCTTGTACCGCAGTTCATTATCGGCACGAAGATGGAATCTCTGTAAAAAGGAAAATACATACGTTGGTCAAACTTGAACTCGAACTTGGCTCAATAGTGTTCAACCAAATTTTTAGCCGACTCATTTCAGGTTTTAACCCGTAAATAACTCCCACAAACCTGATTTTTTTGTATAGTGAATTTTTTGACCCGTCTGAGAAACATAACAAAATACTAGGAAATTTCGGCCTTCGCGTCATGGATTTGAGGGGGTAAGAACCACCCTTACGGTGACATTGTGCCGGTTTTTTCAATTTTCCTGCCAAACGGTAAATAACTTGGATGTGAACTGGTACTTATTTCCCATTTCAAACGCTTTTTTTCTCAAATTGAGTAAGGACTAGCCGTATAGTCTATATGATTTTTTCGATGCAGAATCTAAGGAGGAATATTTTCAATCTGATTACTACTTCACGTCCAAGTTACCATTTGGCAGAAAAATGAGAAAATCCGGCACTGGCACCATGTCACCGTAAGGGTGTTTTTTACCTCCTAAAATCCATGACGCGAACGCCTAAAATCCATGACGCGAACGCCGTAATCTCCGAGTATTTTGATATGTTGTTCAGACGGGTCAAAAAGGTCACTATACAAAAATTCAGCTTTGTGGGAGTCATTTCCGGGTTTGGTTTTTAAATCTTAAATGCCTGGGCTATTTATAATGAAGTACACTGACCTCGACACTGACCCATGAAGTACGTACAGTTGAGAGCAAAGTGATTCAGACGGCACCGCTAGGAAGTCGGCTGGATTTCAGAAATGTTAGCTGCTTGGATTGTTCTTGAATGCTAGTTTTGATTAGAGATTGATCGTATAAATCATTTCGCTCCCAACTGTACCAACTGAACATAGTCACATTACTATATTTCAAATCAATTCGCTATTTAGTACACCCCTTTCTTACCAGAAAAGTTGCGCATTTATCGTGGTTTCGTCAAATGGCCAGTGGCGTCGCACATCTGTGCTTCAATTAAGAAAAATTCTTCCATAAACACGCTATCATGTTAAAAATTCTTTTGGCTATTGGCTGATCTCCAGGCGATGAAAACGTAACCTTTATTATACAGGGCGTTTCAGGGATGATAGCAAAAAATTCAACTGTGGGTAGATCTCGTCAAAATATGACGAAAATCCATATACCATTTTGCAAAGTTCACTTTTTTCGGATTTCAGAAATTTGTAGCTCAAGAACGTTTTGACTAATTTAGCTTTAACTTGACATAAGCTGGTTTGCAATAATTGTCTATCAACCTGTCAAATTTGGGAAGAATCCAATCAGTGGCGTAGAAGTTATGAGGGGTCAATTTCAGTTAATTTTTCTTCGGATGCTTCTAAATTAATGACCCTCATAACTTCTACACCACTTGTTGGATTCTTCCCAAATTTAACAGGTTGATAGAAAATTATGACAAACCAGCTTTTGCTGAATTGAAGCTGAATTTGTTGAAACGTTCCTAAGTTACAAATTTTTGAAATCCGAAAAAAGTGAACTTTAGAGGGCTATATCTTCGTCATTAGGCCGAACTTCGCAAAATGGTACATGGGTTTCCGTCATATTTTGACGAAATCTACCCACAATTGAATTTTTTTGCTATCATCCCTGAAACACTCTGTATATAAGTATGTTTTAATTGAATAATAAAACGTAAAAGTTAAATCTTTTAATAAAGCAAAGTTGTTATGAATGAGGAACACGTGTCTCGACCTGGCTTGTGGAATTCCTCATTCGTTATTTTTATACGTAAAGAATCGTAACATTAGTCACAACACAACTGAGCCGTTGGAAACCAGAGTGGTGAAAGTCACAGTTTGAAGTTTTTCGGCTTTTGACAAATCCAAAGTCTACTTTCTTGCCCTATTTTCGACGCTCAAAATTGAAAATGTTGCACTTTTTGAAAATAGTTCCACGCCTTTGCTTCTCTGCCGCGCTGTACATTCGAATGTGCTCTTTCAACTTCTACGGCTCATATTTCAGAATGATCTTTTATGATTTACACCAATATGGTTTTCTCACGGCTCAACTCATCAGTAAAAACTATCATCTTGATACGCCACTTTTTGCCGGTAAACGCCACTTCCCATCACAAAGTTTGTGCAGACAGTTCTACGACCCTGCACCAAACTGATTTGAAATATACTCTATTGAAACTTCTGGGAATAATTTATTGAGTGTTCTACCACGAAAGATTGCTCCCACTCCAAAGAAGTGTGCAACCGATCAGAAAGCCACCGTTACATTCAACCCACCATAGAAACCGCTTTTCTTTGTTGTGGGCTGTATCCAAAGTAGAACGATTCTCATATGTTCCCAACGCATATGTATCGCTAGCTACTACAAGTTCCTATCTAGGTTAATTTCCAATAACACTATACTGAATATTTAGCTACTACAATAAGTATAATGATCTTTAAGAACTTCTTGAGCTCTTAGGACTCACAGTCGATTTCTAACTTACATTTTGTTATTGTTCCTGAAGTGGTTGTAGCTCGCCATGTTGACAATGCCACCCCATCCGGGTCCCAGCGAGAAAAATATTTGAATCGCAGCGTCGGCCCAGACCTTAAATTGCCCTTCTATATCAGCTCGACCCAATAAAAATCTCTGCAGTTTTGTGCTGTTGTGCACAAAATATAAAAACCTTCAGATTCGTGAGTTGATGCCACTGCGGGTAGATGTAAAAAGAAACCCCGTCCCACGCACCGGGCAGGGACAGTCCGCGTATCAGGAGTATGAAAAGAATGAAGAATGGAAACGTGGCGGTGAAGTACACAACTTTGCCCACAATTTTCACGCCTTTCATTATGCAAAGGTACGTCACGATCCACACAAACACGTTGCAGAACAGCAGCGGCCAAACAATGTGTCCCATTTGGTCGATTCCGCTGGATATCTGTAAAATGTGATTGCTGAAACATTTTTTTTACATTTTAAAATTGTAATCAGGTCAATTTTCAGGCCTCAACTTACTGGAAAAATTCGTCTGCTGGTGTTTTCATTTTGTTCTCAAACGACTCGTTTTGGTACATCAAAAAGGTTTCGTTCGGTAGTAGGTTCGATGATGGTCTGCTTCCACTTAACTACAATAAACTGTTTTCTTTTTATTACGGATATTTAGGTATTCAAATCCTACAACAAGTCATGTCAGCTCACAAAATTTTGCAATTGAGAGACTTGCAGAGGAACTCTAGTGCAACAAGTTGAATCAGATCTTCGACAGGACTGGATCTAAACTGGGCCAAAAATAAAGTGGACTCCTTCGAAATTTTGCATAGGTGAAAATAAGAATATGTCGAGAAAAAAATTCCCCATTTGAAATTTTGCTCGATCGAGTAATCTTCTGACTACAAGATCACATCTTAGATCACGTGATTGCTGACCTTATGTATGATATACAGAATGATAATAAAAGGAGTGCAAAACAGACCTGACTTTCGAAAAGTCTCGTTTTGAGGGAACAAGTCGCAGAATTTTCTAGGCCACATATTTGGAAAGCATAGATCAGAGTATTCGCCCCGTGCGAAGTACAGAGTGGGGGTAACGAAACCGATCACAGCGCTTTATGCGGACAAAAAGAGCAACATTGATGGCTCGGTGCTGCATGATTGGGCTGTCAATCTTCTGATGTTTGATGTCATTGATGTCAATTTGACCGTGGAAATAATTGAATTAATTGACAACCATGGGTCACAACAGATGCCACGTGGTTGACTGACAATTTGTCAATGACCAAGTCTATAGGCATTTTGCCGCGAGGCACCGTTGAGTCAACGGTGCACGATTCTGCATGACCGCTGCGTTGCCGCGATCTAACCAGTTCAAACTTTTTACTTGGAGTGTACTTCAACGGTTCGCAATATCAGGGACCGGGTGGATTGGCCGGTTCAGTGTGGCGGTTCATCTATCATATGTCAGAATTGTCAGATCTAACCTAGCGGGACGGGAGCTCGGGCAAGTTGGTGGGTTTAGCTGGAACGAAACTGGATTTATTTCATTTGGATACGGATACCCAGCTCAGAGGTTTGTTGCTATGTTGATGATTGTGTCGATTGTGAGGTCAAGATAACATTAACTTCAAACTGAAACCGCGGTCATCTGACACCTCACCACGGTTAGGACCGATGCATTTTCGCGCTTGAAGGATATGAAGAGAGAAAGCAATTGGTTAGAAAGAGATGGAGATAGGACCGTTGTTGGAACCGCTGCGGTTCAACGGTGCCTCGCGGCAAATTCCCTTATATTGACAAAGCACCTTACCATAAAATAATGACAGTCCAGGCCAGCGATCTGCCATTTATGACAGTTCAGCCATCTGTAATTTATGACATGAGTGACGTTTTGCGCCTACAAAGTTGCGTACGCTAGGTGACGCTGGCGTCGTGGACGGAGCGAATATTGAAACGATTTTGGACTTCTGATCGTATTTTGTTTTCCCAAAGGGTTATTGATTTTTTGCTGATTTATGGATTGAGAATTGACCGGCACTTGGAACAAACTGCCAACTACGAAAATCTTGATGCAACGCATACTCATCGTTGGTGCGTAACTACCCTGGGCTATTTGACCTTTAACTAGTCAAGAAGTCATTCATTTGAGCATTACAAACATTTTTTTTGGCTCAGGCAACTTTGCTCAAAATATTCTTATTTGAACTGAAGTGAAATTTCGATGTTGGCCACTTGTCCACAATTTCACAGGCTGCGAATAACATAAAGAAGGATCAGAATAACTTTTGCCCAGTTTAGATATTTTTGTAAATTATTGAAATAGGTGATGAAATCCATATTATGTTACCTTGAGGCAATGGTCAGTATTCCAAGGATTGTCACAGTCAACCCATGGCAGCTTAGCTCGGAAACAGTTGACCAAAAACAGAACCGGGTAAGCTATGATCACGTTGTAGTAAGTAACGCAAATCAGATTCACCACAACAATTGCATAACCAGCACCTGAGAATAAAAACATTGTGTTGTACAGTTTTTTCAAGCAAAAAACTGAAACTCCATTCAAACCTTTGAATAACGGAGAGATTCGAAACATCGTGATGCACCCTGTACTCGAAAATTGACCCAGAGATGTTTCCAGAAAAAATAGTGGGATTCCACACAGAAACAACATCAAGAGATAGGGAACCAAGAATGCACCTATAATCAAATTCCGTTTCAATGACGAAGAATAAATCCTGTTTTTGATGAGATAACATGAAGGAAACTTTGGAACTTTATGCAGGCTACGATTGGTGTCATTTGAAGAGAGCATCGAAGACTTCGAGACGCCACCACCCGTAGTTTCCTGCATCCTGATTCCTGATTGATTGCTACATAATATCTCAAAGTTTTCTTTCAAGTTGTGAAATTATACCAGAAAAAAAAACCAGACAGCACATTCCAGTTTTAATTTCTTTTATTCCGATGAAATAATCCTCAAGAAAAACATTCTTTTATTATTTAGCAACCTTATGGTCTCCTATTGAACATGTCTTGTATGATATGAATAATCATTATCGTGTTCCGTGAATTAAACCACTTGTTTTTCATCTGTCTTGTGCTCTTTTCCGTATTTATTTATAATTTATAATTGTATTTAATTTATACACTGCATTTTAATCGGTATCAATTCGTGAGTAATTTGTTTGCTACTTTTTTTGTTATTCTTCCAGCTGGAAATCGGTTCTGCTTGTAGCGTATTTTAACTTGAGTAAAAATAGCCTTGTCCGTGGTTTCCATATTGTGTGAACGAAGAACTGGACTTCAAATTAATTGATAATTTAATGAGAATTTTGTTATTTAAAATTGAAGATTTTGTACCGGACGATACATTGTAGAAAGCATGTTACTTCCCATCCGCTTTTATACAAGATTTCTCCCTAACTCTTGCAGAAAGTATCTTTTCCGCACTTGTTAGGGAACTAATTATTTCATAAAAGTGTGCCTACAGGCATATTCACCGAGGTATTCACTTTCCGCACGCTTGTATAGAAAATATAATTTATTCTGTATATCAAGTCAAAGTGATGGCAGAAATAATGTGAATTTACAATACGGCTTGCGGAAAAACTCTGGGCTTGTCAGTGAACCAGGTGAGATTATCATCCAAAATTATTCAACCCAAAAAAATTATATAAATCAAGTAGGTATGTTTCAACCTGTATGCTGTGTTTTGGCAGTTTGAGGAATGTGACATTTTTATATCTTGAATGAGATTTTATAATGCTTGTAACGAAACCGGAAATGGTTCCGTCAGAACTGATTCGATCAAGACAAAAATTTTGAAAAAAAAAATGATTTTCACTCTACCAGAATACCAGCGGCACTCTAGCGATGCACATTTTTTACATGGTTGATAGGATACCATCAGGTTGCTGTACAATAAAAGACGGTTTTTCTTGAGGATCATTTGATCGGAATAAAAAAAATCGAATATTATTTTTTTTTATTTTCACCCTGTATACTAAATAGTACGCGTCACAGGGATGTATGTGTATGACATGTTCAACAGGTTGAAATAAGCCAACCATTATAGCAAAAAGTCTTTCAAGAAATACTTTCTTCAAGCAATAAATAATTTTTTGACTATTTTTTTTCATAAAAATAATGTCCAGCTGTGAACTTCAACAAAATCACTTACCACCTCCGTTTCTGTAACACAAATACGGAAACCGCCACACATTTCCTATCCCAATGGCATATCCCATGCAAGATAGCAAAAATTCAGTTTTATTCGCCCATTTCCCTCTTTCCGGTACCTCACTGCTGCTCTTCCCCATCTTCGTATTAGACTAGAGGAACTGATGAACTGTTGTTAATTTTAGTTCTCTCCCTTCCAGTGGTCTTATTATGTTCGAGAATAGACTCCACGCTGCATTGCGGCTTCTCCACAGGCAATCATTTTATCAAAACAATAATAAACGCATTATCCTTTTCACACACCTATTGAATGATAAGTATAACGAGTGGCTAAGTACTCACTTGGTATAGGTTATTTAGCGCGTTTTGCGCGTGGGGACAAGGTGGGTATGTAAATAGAACAGGCTTGATAAATTTTTCCACAAAATTAAAACTCACAGATATCGCATATGACTCAACTTTTATTCAAGTACGTATTGAAAATAATGAGGCAGAGGCAATGAAGTGCCTATCTCCCGGCAAATTGACCACCTAAACAAACCTTAGTTTGTACTTAATCAACCAAATACTCGAGGAATGAATGTGAAACTACCTACAGCTGTATAGATCGAAACGTTTCGTGATATAGGCCGTACCAATGTACAATATACTTATTACTTAGTCCAAAATAAAGTAATAAAATTTACTAAATACAAAATGTTTACGTCTCGACGCTGCTACCTACCGATATACTCCTTGCTGTCAAAGCAGAAATGAAGTAAGCGACGCAAAGTTGTCCAGAGTCCAGGAGCTAGACACAGCTGGCAGGAGGAGGCTGTATTGGTCCGGATGGTGATTGCAGATTTTTCTCCAGTTTCTAGACAAGTCGCGTGATGATGGCGGGTAAGATGACTTCAATTACTAATGAGAACTACAGGAGAAGCTGCGCTAATACAGATGATGATGACGGCACGATGGACTATAGCCACAGGTAGGTAAAAATGAAGATGTTGAACGATATTCTGCAGCTACAGGCAAATAGAGATGAAGTTGCTGAACGGTATTCTGCAGCTACAGGTGATTGAAGATGACAATGTTGAACGGTATTCTGCAGCTACAGGCAGTTGAAGATAAAAATGCTGAACGGTATCTAGGAGCTACAGGCAGTCAAAGCTGGAGGTGTTGAACGGTATTTTGCAGCTGTAGACCAGTCCATATGACTGATGTCAAACGATGTAGCGCAAAAATTACAGTGGCAACCGGAAATCCAAAAGGAAAACTCTCAAAAGAGCCCAGATAGATGAAAACCGAAAAACCCCAGAAATTCGAGAAAATAAGTCTACGTAGGAGTTCAAGTAGGCCACGCGATCTGGAATTACTACGATTCACAGACCCTTGCTTGGGGCTTTCCATCCACACGGAAAACAAACGAAAAATCGTCGGTACAGCTTTTTCCCGCTAAATGGAGATTTGGAACGTATAGTAGTTCACTTGTAAACTTCTTCTCAAAAATTCCTGCTAACAGTAGTGAAAAGGTCGTTTTCCTACGACCACTCACGAAAATGTTACTTTCTGTACGGTATAGTAGGCGCGAAACTTGCCAATTGCAAACACTGTGCGCGAAAGAAAAATATCGTCACTAGTGCCTTTTGTTTTCGCTTTTCAATGCCAAACATAGTTCCATGGCAAACGATCTTCCATTATCCAGCCTTTGAGGGGCGTCCCTGGGCCACATACTTTTCTGGGCATGCCACTGATTCTTCTTTGCCCTCAGTAGGTGGTCGTTGTTCAAAGTCGAGAACTTCCAATATAGTCGTCGCGGTACGGGCCTAAAATCGTCCAAGTTCTGCACTTCTAACGATTTCGATTATTTTCGGCACAGATGATCATTGGACCTATTCAAGCGTTTTGACCCGCAGCACCACCAAATTTGCCCCTCAGGAACGGAGGGGTGGGGGTATCTTCAGAATTTGAAGCTCCAGGTCTGGTATGGTCCAATGAAGACCCACAAAGGCAAGTGAGTAGTCATTTTCGAATGATTTTTATTTGCCGATATCGATTCTTACGTGAAAAATGAGTTGCGTCATCATTTGACAAAGATAATTGGTAATAATAAGAGATAAAGATGAAATCAAGTAATCATCTATTGAACTCTGTAGGAACTTGTTCTTTTGTGATAAATATATGAAACTTGGTAGGGCTGTTTGTTATTACTTACTTTCCAAATATGAAGGGGACACCACGCGTTTCGACGCATGACGTCGCGACGCAATATCAAAAAACGTAGTGGTCATCATTTCCAAAATAGTCGATATATTATCATGATTTATTTGATTTCTTTCATAAAACCATATGCTTTCGAGATTCAATAACATATTTCTGTCGACTTGGGGAAATGGTGGGCTACCAGTGGTGAGTCAGGTGTCTGCTAGAGGGGACTGTGAGGTTTCTTTACCCCCAAATTTCCACGGTCAACATCTTCGGATAAAACTATTTTTAAGTTTGTCCATACGGATAATTATGTCATCTGGTCAACATTCTCCATGTTTCGTCATTCTAAGGACTCCTCAGTATGGTTTTTACAGATTTCGCAATCGCGCGAGATCATTCAGACTACCTAGTAAAGTAACCGATTTTGGAATATTGTTCTGTTTTAAATGGGTAAAAAAGGAGCAAATGCAATTTCTGCGATTCTAATGTTAGGGTATGAATAAAGTCAGCCGAATATGAATGAAGTAAATACGCCTGAAAAAAGCACCTATATAAAAATCTTGAATTCCACTTAGCCCAAAAGATGGTTCGGTAATGTGGAATACCCCTATATCCGAATGTGGACAACTGCATTATCTGCGAAAAAGAAAAGGGTGTTCCACATTTGGTCCGATATGCCACAATAATAATAAAATCAATGAAGCCCGCTAGTCGAGTGGAATGCGTGAGCGCTCGGCAAGTGGAGCTCCCGGGTTCGATTCCCGGCACAGTGCTTTGTGCTATAGAAACAAAGTTTCTCAGCTTGTGATATTTGGGAATCAAATTCAGCAAACTCCTATGACATGAGAAATGCCGATAAGGATAAAAACAAACAAATAAACAAACAATAATGGTTCAATCATTTGATCCGGTCTCATACAAAGCGATTTCTTTCTTTCAGTACGGTGACATCGATATTAACAGGCGATTAATCGTTATAATAATTTATAGTTTTGTTCGTAAGAGTTGTGTAACCGAGTATGTACCTAATATGGTACAACATTAAAGATCACTTTTTTCCAGTAATCAAAAGTACCTTTCTGAGATCCTTTCATTCGATCGCTAGATTTGTATAAACATACTGAGAAGTCCCTAGAAGGACGAAACACAAGAAATGTTGAATTCGTATGGACAGACTTCAAAATAGTTAGTTTTATCCTCGGTTTTATCCGAAGATGTTGACCGCGGAAATTTTGGGGTGAAGAAACCTCACAGTTTCCCTTACAGGCACTTGGTTTACCACTGGTAGCCCACCGTTCCCCCAAATCGACAGAAATATGTTATTGAATCTTGAAAGCATATGGCTTGATGGAAGAAATTAAAAAAATTATAATATTCCTATCGACTGTTCTGTAAATGGCGACCACTGTTTTTTGATATTGCGTCGCGACGCCATCCGTCGGAACGCGTGGTGCTCCCTCCATATTTGGGAAGTAAGTAATAATGAACAGTCACACCAAGTTTCATGTATTTATCACAAAAAACAAGTTCCTACAGAGCTCAATAGATGACCACTTGATTTTATCTTTATCTCTTATTATTACCAATTATCTTTGTCAAATGATTCCGCAACTCATTTTTCACGTCAGAATCGACATCAGCGGATGAAATACATTCGAAAATGACTACTCACTTGCCTTTGTGGGTCTTCATTGGACCATATCAGACCTGGAGCTTCAAATTCTGAAGATACCCTCACCCCTCCGTTCCTGAGGGACAAATTTGGTGGTGCTGCGGGTCAAAACGCTTGAATAGGTCCAATGATCATCTGTGCCGAAAATAATCGAAATCGTTAGAAGTGCAGAATAATTTGGTGTACCGCTACAACTAATAGGCAATCAATAATAATAGTACAGGAAAAATAGTAAAAAAATCGGCAAAACCTCGGAATAAATATGGACGTCATGAAAATTTGATATTCTGTTCAGAATTGAGTGCTTTACAACATATCCAAAATCGCCAAAAATCGCACCCGGGGGTTTTGAGTTATTGGAGGGGGGGTAAAAAATTGAAGGTAAACATGGAGGGGATGCAACCCGTCAATCCATTGGATGCGGATACATCATAGTTCGACGTATCATATCCCATTGATACCGTTTTGGCACAAAAAGTGACCATCATTGTTGAAGGGAAGTAGTGGGGGGGCGAAGCTCTGCTAGGTGGTCCATTTTGTTTTTCTGGCCATGTAGAACCGATCACGACATGTTTGGTATCTTTTCCGACTAAATTCAATCTCCTGAACTCGTATCCGATGTGTAAATTCGGATGAAAACAAGTTTGAACAAGTTGACTTGAGAAAACTTGTTTTTTCTTCGACAATTTTGACGAATTTTTTTTTCTACTGTTGGAGGTGTTCATTTTTAGAAAATTTTCAGGGACCATTGAATTGAAGTGTATTCTCCACAAAAATCATCCACTCGATGTATAATTTTGTTTCTCGAGTTTAAAAAATCGATTTAAACTTGAGCCGGCGCGGCGCGTCGTCTACTACTGACCAGAACACTACAGCATGCACCTTTAAATGAAAACACCTCAAACTATTGAAGAAATAACTACTCATCTTTGAAAATTGGAGGATCTGTGAAGAATTGAATTTCCTATACCTTGAACAAAATCGCCATGAATCGCAATGCAGGATTTTGAGTTATTCGCGGAGGAGAATAACACTTTGTTAAGATTCATACTCTATGAACTGTTACCTCTCCCCTTGAATAACTCAAAATCCTGCAGTGCGATTCATGGCGATTTTGTTCATGGTATAGGGAATACAATTCTTCACAGATCCTCCAATTTTCAAAGATGAGTTGTTATTTCTTCAATAGTTTGAGGTGTTTTCACTTAAAGGTGCATGCTGTAGTGTTCTGGTCAGTAGTAGACGACGCGCTGCGCCGGCTCAAGTTCAAATCAATTTTTGAAACTCGAGAAACAAAATTATACATTGAGTGGATGATTTTTGTGGAGAATACACTTCAATTTAATGGTCCCTGAAAATTTTCTAAAAATGAACACCTCCAACAGTAGAAAAAAAATTCGTCAAAATTTTCAAAGAAAAAACAAGTTTTCTCAAGTTAACTTGTTCAAACTTGTTTTCATCTAAAGTTACACATCGGATACGAGTTCAGGAGATTGAATTTAGTCGGAAAAGATACCAAACTTGTTGTGATCGGTTCTACATGGCCATAAAAACAAAATGGACCACCTAGCAGAGCTTCGCCCCCCCACTACTCCTCTTCAACAATGATGGACACTTTTTGTGCCAAAATGGTATCAATGGGATATGATACGTCGAAATATAATGTATTCGCATCCCATTGGTTGACGGGTTCCATCCCCTCCATTTTTACCAGCAATTTTTTACCCCCCCTCCAATAACTCAAAACCCCCGGGTGCGATTTTTGGCGATATTGGATATGTTGTAGAGCACTCAATTCTGAACAAAATATCAAATTTTCAGGACGTCCATATTTTTTCCGAGGTTGAAATCTATCTTTCTTGTACTATAATAGAAATAAAACAAATCGCGTGAGAATGTTGGCTGAATCCGTAACATTGAAATCAGGAGCGATTGAAATAATTTAGTTTTAGTAACTGGGTGAATCTGGACAAAATATCTAAAAATTGTTAGCAACTGTCAGTGTCGAGCAGCGTTGCCGGTTGTTGTGAAATTCCTCAAAATTGAAAAAACTTCATCTGGTTTTCGGTAGTTTCAATCAACTTACATAAAAATGGAAAAGTAGCAACAACATTCAAAAATATACTTCAGAAAATATGATATCAGAAGGTAATATCCGTGAGTGATGCCTTCTGACATAAGTATTTCGATATTACGATCGTCAATGATAGTCCAAGAGCTAGCGACAAAAAAAAGTGCAACAGTTTTCTAAAGGCTGAAACTCTGGAATATGTTACATTACTCAATTGCATCCATGAAATAAACAGTCAGACACCGGTTCATTAGAACCTGCTCAATCGGCAGCCAAAAGAAGTCCGAAATGCCCGAATAAACAGTTCTGACAACGCACAGCATTGTTGTCTGACGCACAGCTCTGTTATCTGATGCAAATATATCAGCAGTTGCAGCTGTTGTCCGAGTTACGGTTCAAATGAATCGCCCGTAGCGACATACAGATTTGGTGAAAAAATCAAAGAAGCCTTGCGTAATGGAACCATCTAATGAAGAGAGGTAAGTACCTAGGTGTGGTCATAGCCGTAACTCAGACAACAGCTGACAGCTGTGGGTCAGACAACAGAGCTGTGCGTCAGACAACAAAGCTGTGCGTTGTCAGAACTGTCCGTTCGGGCATTTCGGACTTCTTTTGGCTGCCGATTGAGCACGTTCTAATGAACCGGTTTATGGCTGTTTATTTCATAAATGTAATTGAGTAATTCAACATATTCCAGAGTTTCAGCCTTTAGAAAACTGTTAGACTTTTTTTTGTCGCCAGCTCTCCGACTATGAGCAGATGTCGGACAGGAAAAATAGGTTGGTCGAAGGAAAAATAGTGTACACAACTCGCACGAAAGTGTCTTTTCCTGCATTCGTGTGATTACCGCACTCGCTAGCGCTCGTGCGCAATTTTTCACACTCATGCGAAAAGTATCACTTTCGTAGCTTGTTATGTAATATACTATTATTTGTCCGCACCGACTTGGAAAACTGGCGTTCTCCACTTTTTTTGTTTCAACCAGATCACGAAACGGAATCAAACTAGCTTTTTTGTGGCGGAAACCGGCAGGCAGCCTGGTAAAGTGCGAAAGTCCCTAGCATCCGTCATAGTAAACGTACCTGCGGAGCCGTACCTAAGAGAATATAAACCCGTTACACACCTCCGTTACTTCAAAAGATTCATCTCTAAATCATTAGAAGACAAATTAAATGGTGAAGAGAACAAAATGACCTATATAATAGTCTAGGATCTTTTCGGATAAAAAGCAATGCTAGAGGCAAGTCATGTTAAAGTTCAGCAACATACGTTTTAAGGGTATTTGGACCCGCTGAATACGAAAACCATTGTTGCCAAGCCGAATTTTGCACCGGAAGCCTGCAATGGGGGGTAAAGGGGAGGGAAGGCCAAAAATCACTATTTTTCACCATATTTGATGTCGGGACTGCGACCTGTCATTAACGTGAAATGAATTACATCATATCTTGATTCACTGAGGTCTTATACTACCATATTGACATAATTACTGTCAAAATTTCTAGAGGGGGAAGACTGGTGGGAGGAATGTTGACTGTGTAGATGATTCTTTGAGTAAGTTTTACATGATAAAACATGTTTTTTGTCAATGTTTTTTTACTTCTTTCAACTGTGTTATTTTACTGCAAATCGGCATTTTTTCTCAAAATTCTTGCGTAGTTCGTTAGTCTCATGTATTTACCATGATATAGGCATCCAATTGATTTGCCTCTACTTTTTCAAATAATTAGAAAAAAAATGTTTGTGGAAACTGTTTGGCCCTACTTTTCAACTTTGTTTTTTGCTGTATGATGTATGTATGATCAAAACTCAAGTTTTTCATATTTCAAAAAGTGAAGACACACTTAGTATGTGAATATATTGTGTAAAATACACCAGACTAACGAATTACGCAAGAAATGTCGAAAAAAACTCCGATTTGCATTGAGATATCATAATTTATAGAATTAAAAAAAATACGCTAACGAAACTTAAGAGAACTTGGTGCAACCGAAGGCAGATACGTACATTACCCTAAACGTTAAGTTGAATAATACGATTATAGGTTTTATCATTCACATTTATTACATTCGATTTCAAAATCTCTTTATCTACCTCTTCCCTGGGTATTATTAGAGGAATGCGGCTTTTTCGAAGGTAGATCTCATGAACGTAAATTTTGAGGAGTTGTTCTTTTTTAGAGGTTCATGGTTGCGAACACCTGCCCAAGACGTTCGAAAAAGGTAACTTTTCTTGGATGTTTGATAGATCATCTCACGGAAATCCAAAAAAGGTAACCTTTTTTAGAGCATAATAAAACATACCAAGGGAATTTTTTTTTTTTTGAGCTGAAATAGAACTTCTCAGAGAAGTTGGAGAGAAGTAACCTCAAGGGTAACCTGTGGAGCTTTATAATTTCATAAAACATTCTGAATAAGTTCTAAAAAGATAACCTTCTTTGAAGCTTGAGAGAACATCATAGAGAAGTTGGAAAAAGGTAACCTCTTTGGAGCTTAATAGAACATCTCAAAGAAGTGCAAAAGTGGTAACATTTTTGGAGCTCAAGATAACATCACAAAAAAGTTGGAATAAGGTAACCTCTCTGTATCTCAATAGGGCATATCAAAGCCGTTTGGAAGAGGTAACCGTTTCTCGAGCTCAATAGAACATCTCAGGCCTTTCTGAGAGGACCAGTGACGTAACTAGGCTTGTTGGCGCCTGTGGCAATGTAGCAATTTTGCGCCCCAAGGAAGTAAACATCTCAAGGGGGCCAGGCCCCGTTAGAGCGCCGCAGTCTATAATTATCCCAGATAATGATAATAATAAGTATAATAATCCCAATAATAATCTCTTTAAGCTGGAAGCTTCCATTTCCTCCCCCTCCGGATTTTTGGTCACAATGGGAACACAATAATTATCTATAAAAAAAATTTCAAATGGCCAGTGAGATGATAATCATATTTTCAAAATCTTTCACTCGATTTTTCATAAAAAATAGGTGGAATCAATAATAAACTCATTCGGCTCCTGGAAAAATTTTTCCAACTCCCGGCCGTCCATTCTTTTGCAGTCGAGCTTAACCCAGAAATAAAAACATTGAGACAAATTGATAATCTTTTCACACAAAAAAAGTCTCCAATAAGAAGACACAAAATACTAGTGGTACCTATAGGTGACAAAGATAAAAAATGAAAAATGGAAAAAATCTTGAAACTTTAACCACCAAGCTGAACTTTTTCAGATTTCGATTCAAAAAATATGTCTATAATTTCACAAAATTCAAGCTTGACGTAGCTGTTTTATCTATTGAAAGTATAGATATCTTCGTTAATCTTTCTTGGCCGACAGAAGAGCGCAAATACGACTTGACAAGTTTCAGTTTACTAAACGAGAGATGAAACAATTTTGCAGAATACAGAGGTAAAAATTGAAAAAATAAGTGATAGGTATTACCCAAGCTAAATTTCGCGCCCCTGAAACTTTTGCGCCTGTGGCAAATGCCACCTCCGCCACGCCTTAGTTACGGCACTGGAGAGGACTCTTGCCCACTGGGCATCAGGTTCTGACATGAAAAACTCTTCTTTTGAACAAAAGTACATTTTAAAATATCTCAGCTAAGGTTCTCTTTATAATTCTGAGGTGGAGGACCACAGTTTTTTATCATACAATAAAATGATAGCAAAAAATAAAGTTGAAAAGTAGCACCAAACAGTTTTAACAAAAAAATATTTTTTCCATATTTTAAAAGTTAAAGGCACATCAGTTATATGGCTGTATTGTGTAAAATACTCCAGACTAACGAACTACGCAAAAGTTTTGAGAAAAAAATGCCGATTTGCAATAAATAACACAGTTCAAAGTGGTAAAAAAATATTGACAAGAAACATGTTTTATCATCTAAAACTTGTTCAAACTTGCTCCGATTGCAATTTTGACACCATAATTAAGCTGAAATATGTAACTTGATAGGAAAAGATACCAAACATGTATATATTCACTCAAAATCAAGAGAAAAGAAGAATCATCTTCACAGTCAACAATCCCCCCACCAGTCGCCCCCCTATGGAAATTTTGACAGTAATCATGTCAAGATGATAGTATAAGACCTCAGTTGATCAAGATACGATGTAATTTACTCCACATTGATGACAGGTCTCGGTGGAAAATGGTGATTTTTGGTCTTTCCCTTCCTTTACCCCCCCATTGCGGGCTTCCGGTGCAAAATTCGGCTTGGCAACAATGGTTTTCTTATTTAGCAAGGTTCAAATGCCCTTAAAACATTTGTTGCCAAACTTTAACGTGACTTGCCTCTAGAACCACTTTCCAGGCCACTTTTTCAAAAATGATCCTAGTCTACTACTGAAATTGTTAAAATGATTGAATGAACCCTGTTGAAATTAATGATTTTCCGTGAAGCGGAGAGGTTGCACCATCAACCACAGAGAAATTTTTTGAAAGACTAGGAGCCTCCAAACCTGCCACAAGAAATGTTACAATACTTGATATGCGATCAACATAAACATGATGAAAGCGAGAACTACCAGCGAAGAAGACACACCTGATGAAGTCACAACCCTGAAGTGAATTTTTGAACCAACACAACGACAAAATGTACCGAGATCTATAACAGTTTCTGGCTAACTAACTAACTGAAGAGTGAGAAAAATACAACACGCGTACCTAGACTTTCCAGCAACAGCTCAAGGCTTAGCTGGATACTATATTTGACGTTACAGATGATCTCGCGCTCCCAGGATGAAGGAGGACTTTTAACTCTGGTTGAGCAAACCCTTGAACTATTCTAAAGCCCGCTCAAGAGGGCTAATTGTCAGGAAACGACTCGAGATCTCTTGCCGAGATGCCATGCTCCCGCTGTCTGTCCGTTCTCTCGCCGTAATTCATACGTCCATGGCGATAGTTTCTTGCCAATTTCAAACGGTCCAACATATTTGGGGGCCAGCTTCGCCATGAAGTTTTTGTCTCTATTCGAAAGCACTGTGTTTCTCTCCCATATACTTGGTCATCTACGTTACAATGGGGCTCCCGTTTTCTCAGGTCATAACCATGTTTTTGCTTCATCGAAGCCTTCATCAAACGGACTCTAGCGGGGCTTTCGCGTTTGGTTCCACGTCAGTCATATAAAATAAGCTCAAGCCATCCACCCAATAGGTAATAAATTGTCGGTCATATTGATTAGGAACATTGAAAAAAAAAACACTTCAACTGGCTTTTTTCTTCGGGAGTTGTATTTTTGAGAATGCCATTTTATGTATATAAAAAAAACGGGCTTGATAACTGGCTCCAGCAGATGCGAACTAGTGACAAATAATGCACAACAGACTCCGATTTTGCAGGAGTTTCTAAGCAAATTTTCCTTAGCAACTTCTCCAAAACCGGAGCATGAGCACATACTCTGATTATATTCATATGACCGAATTCCTCAACATTTTCTTGCACCAGTATTTTCTGTTATCGATAGTACCAGCGTTAGTAAATGATATGAACATTAATTATTCATCTATCGAACAGTTTTTTAATAAATAAACAAAGTTTCATTCGAAATGAAAATAAGCTAATAAAGGTAGGTAAGACTTTCTTACTTTCATTACCTTCTTTACAGAGATAAAGAATAGACCTTCCTCTTGTCGTACCGCAACGGAAGAGTTTGAAAAACGTAACTTTTTATTCACGCCCAGTCATTACAATATTTAAATACGATTCATATTGAATTTCACCTGCACGATCATCCCTTCGGAAACCTTTTCTTTCTTCCCTTTCTTTCCCTTCTTCCCCTTCTTTCCTTTGTCGCTTTTCGATTTCTTTGAAGATTTCTTCGAAGATTTCTTGTCTTTCTTGCTTTTCTTATCCTTTTTGCTATCTTTATCTTTCCCTTTTTTGCTATGCTTATCTTTTCCCTTTTTGCTGTGTTTATCTTTTCCTTTTTTTCCCTTTTTCCCCTTCTCTTCTTTCGCGTTCTTTGGCGGAACAATTTTCTCTTCGCTTTTAATCTGCTTCACATAATCGTGGTGATTCAGCCCTTGTTGGGACATTTTCGGATGTTGCGACCAATAGAAATCCAAGCCTTCATCTGTCCAGTCGACGGCATCCAATTCCACGTGAAACTCCGCCAGAGTCACTCTTTTCAAAATTGTTTCTTTCGGTGGTGGTGGCGGCGGAGGTGGTGGCGGAGGCGGCGGAGGTGGCTCAGTGCTTGCTGTCTCGGCAGTACTTCCATCGGTTTTCTTGCCCTTTTTGCTTTTACCTTTATCGCTTTTATTTTTGTCTTTCTTGCTTTTTTTGCTACTTTTGTCTTTCTTGCTTTTTTTACTTTTTTTATCGCTTTTGCCTTTTTTCTTCTTCTTGTCTTTCTTACCTTTCTTTTTCTTTTCTTTCTTTGGCGGTGTCCATTTTAGATAAACAACACGGACGTTGACTACGCTACGAAACGTATCCCTGAACGCAAACAAGTTGTTTTCATGTGACTTGACGTTAACGGAGGGAAATTTCAAGTTTTTATTCCAGTTTTTCCGTTCCGTTGTCAAATCGGCTATAAGCAGTCTTGGATTGTATTCATCGCTTTTTTGGTATGGATTTTTCTTGCTGTCCTTTCCACTCTTACTTTTTTTGGTTTTTTTTGATTTCTTCGAGGATTTTTTGGATGATTTTTTGGATGATTTGCTTTTGGCAGATTTTTTGTCTTTGCCTCCCTTCCCCTTCCCCTTTCCCTTCCCCTTCCCCTTTCCCTTTCCCTCTTTCTTCGTTTCTTCTTTAGGTAAAATCTCATCGAGGGCATGTTCTTGTAGCAACGGCATTCTGAACTCGAGATGGATCGTTTGTTTCACTTTTTTCTGAAGATAAATCCTCGGATAAGTCGAAACAGTACCTATTTGTGAAACAAGAGTAGTAGATAGGTGTCCACGGAAAAGTCATACGGGGTGTCGCGAAATTTGTGCAAAATATAAGCTCAAAGCAATCCAGGAAAATAAATACTTCAAAAGTTTCAAAAGTATGCTTCAGGCTTCATCATCTTTGTCATCTGAAACCATTTGAACAAAGACACTTTTAGACGAAAATGCAATTTTTTTGGACTTCTGGATGTGCTTTAAAATTTGAATTTTATTCACTATAGAGGTAGGTACCTGACAGGGTGAATCATAAATCCTCAATATTCAATTTCTTTGAAAATGCTTGCGAAAAACTGTCTGGGAACGAATTTTGTTATTGTTGCTCTGGAACCTTTTACAAAAATTTAAAAAAACTAGGTTTCCTGGATTTATACCTCGTTCCGTTTTCTTAAGTTCAATAAAAAAAAATTCAAAACAAATGGAACGATCGCTCGCAAAAAGCTCTTTAGTCTAATGTTTTAGAGAGTTTACTGGAATCGCTTCGGTGCATACGAAAACGGGGTCCAAAACCCCAACCTTTGACTCCATATTTGCAAAAATATTTTTTTCAACAAAAATGTCCAGCACTTCTGAAAAATTTTCCAAATGAACTGCTCTGTACCTATACAATCTGCTTAGATATTTTGCAACATCTTGTAGGTAGTGAAACTAAAGTTTCCAGGAAGTTAAATAAAATATATCACGCGTAACTATAGATAAAGAAAAGGGCCCTTTCTCACTTGTTTCACAAATAGCTGTTTTCTACTGCGCTTTGGAGAATATAAATAGTTCACCTACCTACCGACCTACCTCTTTCGGAGGTGCCACCAGACCTGTGATTTTCACGCAAGTGAATAGCAGCTCAGCTCGATGAGCGAACTCCAGATAATATTCCGGAGCTTGTCTTGATCTCCACGGAATTTCCACCTCATCCAAGAAGATTAACCGTGGAAAATGGCTCAGCACAATGTCTTTGTAAGCCATTACCATCTGTAACATTTTTCAAACATTCTGTAATAACTTAACTTTTCGATATTCGTGGCGTCATCTGGAGGATCAACAAAGATCTGATGAGTGCGAAGGATACGAGCAGGAAGAGAAGGAAAAGTTACCGAGCATGGATTGCCAGCGAGAATCAAGCTCTCTAACCGCGGTAGAGTTTCCAAGCTCTTCAGTGCGTGCTCCAAGTCGTAGATGTCGCAGTCGGACAAATCGAGCGTCCGCAGCTTGTCGAACTTGCCGGGTTCACTCAACAGATGGAGACCACTGTCTGGAAATTGATTAATTCAGATTTAGAAAAAGGACCGTACTCACCCTAACTGAACTTGACGTGAAAATTCATATTTTGATGATGGTCATTAAGTAGGTATAGGTATAACTGATGTATTTGAGGAAGTTTCGCTTAATTGATAGCTAAGATATGTTAGTATAATATTTTCTAATAATCTAGCTATTCATTACATAGAAGTACCTACAGCTGTGGAAGCGTAGTGCATTATTTTTGAAATTTCGGCTTGGTGTCACATGACAGACTAGCCAAAATTCCAAAAATCAGTACACTCCGCGTCAATGATAAGCTGTACGCGTTTTTAAAGGGCAATGAGCGTATACTATCTGCCTACTAAATGGTAATACCTAGGATAATAGGTACCTAATGTATGTTCGGTTATTTATGATCGCTTCAATCATTCGGGATACCGGTATTGAGTCAGTATATTTATAAATAATTTAAAACTAAAAGGTAGCCACCAGTCACTTTCCTACCAAGTTCTTGAAGAACTTGTTCCCGAGGGGTGTCTCCACTCTCGGGAATACCTTGTACAGGCAGTACTAGTCAATAGTAAGGTAGTACTTGGGCAGTACCCCGGCAATACTTCTACAAAATAGGGACAGTGGGAGACCCTGTGCTTATTCCAGAACTATAAATATTCAGATAAATAAATCAATTAATATTAAAACGTACATTTATTTCTAACAAGTGAACAACCCAATTACAGAGGAAACATATTTCGCAATAAAAGTAACAAAATGAAAATAAGGAATAGAGATATATGAAGACCTATGAAGATTATCAGATCATTGATTATCACAACGAGTAATAGATTCGATTAAAATCAGTAATTCATAAGTATACGGTCATTAGGGCCAATTCTGTATCAAACCCGTTTAAATTTATAGGCCGTTGAAAGAAAATCAGCCAATCGTGAATCCCATTACTGATCGTTCTCAGGTGACCGACGCCTTTAAATTTTACAGAATTGCCACTATTGCTCAATAAAAGGCGTACACGCTTTTGACACGGAGTGTACTAATTTGATTGATTTTGGCCTGGTGTCACAGTGACAAGATAGCCAAAATCAATCAAATCAGTACACTCCGTGTCAAAAGCTTGTACGCGTTCTTAATTGGCAATGACTGCCCTGGCGAAAATACCACATAGATTCTCATAGGAAAATCTATCTGGATTCTTCGTGAGTATTGGAACCGGCTTACCTCATAGGCTCTCATTAGAACACCAGTGTGTTTTACCTCATTGAAACTCATCTATTCCATATTGAATCCGCGATAAAACATATGAAATCCTCATTAAAACTCATGGAATCCGCATTAAATACGATTAACCCTCATATAAAAACTAATATGTTTTTTCAACTGGATTTATTGGATCCTGTCTGAAAAATTGAGGTATGAATTTTTATCTATATCCGATAGTTCCTTGAAGAGTTCCTGCTGGCTAGCCGTCTCCAGCTCGATCGATGCCGAGTTCGATCGATGCTAGCCCCGTTTATGTCATCTGGAAATAAAGAAGTTAGTCTGGTTAGTTGGTTAAACTTGACTGTGATCTTCTACAGTAGGCAATTACGAGTGCCAAAGAGAAAACTCCTGCAAATGGAAAAAACTTCACAAGTCCTATTTAGAACCAAACCAAACAGTCAACAAATTATTTCATAACCTAGGTACGTTACTGGACAAAGACTTACCACCGACCGGTGCAAACCACGGGAACTCGATAGAGAGCCGTCAGTCCATTTGCAAGTTTTCGTCAAATCGCGGGTGAATCTTTTCACATTTTCTATGAGAACTACAGAGGGTAGCTTTAATGTGTGATTTGATTCCATGCAGGTAGAAACTCATGGAAATCAATTAGTATATTTGAATTAGAATTTTTGAAACATGTTAGAAGTATACACCCCTGTGACGCGTAATACTTATAGTACAGGCCAGTTAGAATAAAAACTGGCTCAACCTGGAAATTTCAAATAACAAGCTGCAATTTTGGGGATATGTTCAGGAAGCTACTGTGAACAAACCCTAAAAAGTCCCAAAAAATCCCACTTGGGCAAACGCCGCCATCTTGATTTCTAACATGATCTCAACTTTCTCTCAGTTTTTACAGTTTTATTTTATTGTTTTGTTACAACCAAACTAAGTATACATATTATAATTAAATAGGCTAAAAAGATTCGTCTATATTCCGTACACTTTCTATTTCCAGCAGGTAGAATGACTTTTTGGAGCAAAAATAGCGTGATAAGCTGGAGCGCTGGGAAAATACGGCCGATGGCCGCTGATGAATAGTTTCGCTCCAAAACTTTGCAGGTGCCATCAGCTGAAGCTCCCCAGCTTGTCACTTTATTTCTGCCCCAAAAAGTAATTCTACAGAAAATAGAAAGTGTATATGGGATATAGCTGCAGGGCCGGACCGAAACCGGTTTGCTTGGGGGGGTGTGAAAGATCTCAAAATGCCGACTATTATTGTGAGACTGTGGAATTGTGGAACAGCAAATTATTTGACCGTTCTTCATTGACGGAAATTTGAATGGGAACAGCTATTAAGAGCTTTTACCAAATTTCATTTCAATTTCACTTTCAAGAACGCCTTCGTCGCGATGTTGGAGGCAGACAATTTGAACATCTGGAGATGAATTTTTTAGTTTGCATTATACAGGGTGTCTCAGAAGTATCGAATTCCGAGTCCAGAGCGACATATAGAATTCACTCAAGAACACGAAAAAATATTTAAAAAAATTAGTGACGTTTATTCTTGAAGATATAGGGGATCTACGGGTGGGACTTCGCTCTCCTCTATTTTCAAGTCTAAGTGATTCCAAAGAACTGTTCATGATAGACCAATCAGTAAAAATTATCAACCACTGGATGTGCATTGAACTTTTATTTGATATAGGTACAGGGTGATTCATAATTCTGAAAGAATCATTTTCCTTCAAAAACGCCATTAAAAATAGTTCTATGGAAATGAAAAGAGTCATATCTTGTTCTAAACTGTTTTAGAGACCAATGGAATATTTCACAGATATAATTGAAGAAAAATGAGTTGACCTTGGTATCATAATCAAAAATTCAATACACGCCCACTGGTTGATAATTTTTTCTGTTTGATTCATCACATACAGTTCCTCAAAATCACTTCAAATAATAAATATAGAGGAAAGAGAAGTCTCACCCTTTGACTCTCCCATATCGTCAAAAATAAACGTCAAAAATTTGTTTCAATATTTTCCTCGTGCTTTTGAGTGGACTCCATATTGCACTTTGGGATCGGAATGCGATACTTCCGAGACACTCTGTATTTAAGAAGAAACTTTTTCTCCTATTTCAATATTGAATTATTCCTCATTCTAATTTAGTTGCATAATTTATCTAAGTGATGATAGGAACGAAATAATTGTATTATCATATACGGAGAAAAATACGTGGTTTTTATTGCTCTGTACAAAAATAAAAAAATCGAAAAATGTCAAAAAAATTTGTGACCCGCCAAAAAATTATATTGACAGCAAAAAAACTATGTCACGAACTGAACCACAGTGGTCAAAATCATTATACCTACCCCTTGAGAACATTTTCTGAAAAACTGCTAGGGGAAGAAATATAGAGGTGATTTCACTTCACTGGGACACGCTGTATATGTATGGTGTATTAGTGCTGACGCAAAACTCCAAAGAAAAATACCTTCGAACTTCCAACACTGATGACAACTTGCTGTTAGTACTATATGGATTATGGATTGACCTCGGGATTGACTGATAGTCGTGGATTATGGATCATAATCGGCGACAAAAGATTTACGAAAACAGGCATCTTAAAAACCTGCTTAGTTAGCACAATGACTACCTATGTTTCCACAAATCAGACCTCTGAACTTCAATTCTGTCTCCATGTTAGTAGTTGTACCACAATTGATACAACACAATAAACACAAAATTATTTGGTATACCAACAAAGTTTCTTTCGCATTATGCGTGATAGTTAAGCACCTATTTTATTCTTTTTTTCAAATCGTTTTACGGGCAATATTTCAATTCATCTCGATTTTGCAGACTGGGCTCGATTTTGCCGACTGGATGTTCGCGACTGGGGGGGTGTCACACCCCCCACACCCCCCCTTGGGACCGGCCCTGTATAGCTGATACGCCGGCGCCTCGCAACGGGAGAATCCGCATCATAGTGATGCGTATACTCCTCTCCTCATAGGTGAATTTTGTCATCTTCGTCTACCTACACCGACCTTTTACTGCAGCAGCCATGGCCAGTGCAGAAACCACACTCATTATCAAAGTGCAATGGCTTATTATGGGCCAATTATGGCCCCGGTTCTTGATTCGATGTTTCAGGCTTGTATTTCCCATCCGAGTTGTTACTGGTTTTACAGAGTTTCTTTGCTCATGATGGCTAATGCGGTTTTTAAAGGAATGAATTACATCATCCAGGCATTCGTGTGCCCCCACATTTAGTCAAATCAGTCCTCCAAAATCATCATCATCAATGAATAAGAGGTTCGTTCCTGGCAGCTGGCCAAACTAAGTTTGTGCCATTTCAAAAATTATAAGGGGTTCGTTGCCATCAAATGCTTGAAAAGAGTATAATATGGCCACAAGATTCACCTGGAAGTAATTTGATAGGATTTGGTGTTGACACTGTTCTATAGTCTCTGATAGTTCAACGCAGAAATAACGATAAAGGCTCTAAAAAATTTGGGTTGAAATTTTCGTGGTTGTTCCACTTCTTTTTCCTATATACAGGGGCTACAGGGTTGGCGCCTATGGCTACACTTCTAAATTGGAAGAGTATATTTCAAACATTCACTGTGCCAAGTGTCGTGTTCCAACCATAAAGTGCAGGGTGCTTTCGCCTACTGCCCTGATCGAGGTCCAAATATAATTGAAATTCCCCTTTTCTACCCTAGATCGTCTTCCTCGTCTTTTATGCCACAAGTGGACACATCTCACCCGTTTTTCTTACCATTCTTAGCATCACTGTTAACATCAAATTTCATCAGATTATTTCCATGTTTTCACTGATGATGATAAATCTTTGTTGATGACTTGAAAAAATGTGAGGCATGAAACTGCCTGACGTAATAATTCTCCCTTTCGAAAGCCATCTTAGCCATCATGAGCAAAGAAAGTCAAGACAATGTTTACTCTACAAGGAAGCAGTTCTCAATGTTGAGATTACTGTTTGTGTGGAAAAATGATTGTACTTCACCAACCTTATAAGTACCAGTCACTTTCCTAATTATTTTGTGAATAGTGAACGCAAGATGGCTCTCGGGAGGAGAAAAAAAAGGAAAATGTCTTTTTTCTGGGGATAGGCATAGGCACTGACTACCGATCATTTTCAATTTGTTACATTACTGAATAAAGAACTATGAAGTTTCAATCCTATACTTTGATAATTCACTGATTTACTTGAAAATTAAATTTTTATGGAAAAGACCAGTTTTTTCAGAATATCTCAGGAACGCTTCAGTACATCTGAAATGGTTTGATGGAGCTTCATGGGCATGAACAGCAGGCTATGTTTTCGCGACTCTACGACTCTTTCGGTTCATGAGTTACATTTTTAGCGCATTTTCCATCTTGATGAAAATCGCTATTGCAACCGCTTTGTCCGTCCGTCCGTCCGTCCGTCCGTCCGTCCGTCCGTCCGTCCGTTCATCGAACTCCTCCCAAACTAGACGACCTAGCTTTCTAATTTTTTCGCTGTTACATAGCTGCCACTCCCAAAGGAGGGCTAGGCTATATTGGATGTCCATATTGCGCCGCCAACATAGAGAAAACCGCCCCCGATAAACTTGAAATAACATAATATTGCCCTTTCTACCAGACCTGATGCTCTAGTGTTCTCATTTTTTGAATAATACATAGTTGCCACTTATAAACGTAAGCCAACAAACATTCCGTCTTCAATATGCGCCGCCAACATGAAAAAACTGCTAAAAACCGCCCCCAAGCACTTTAAAATGAAAAACATGAACCCGAAGACATAGCGATCTGATTCTTTCGGTATATAAATAGCTGACTAAAAATGGGAAAGGATAGGCTACTTTTGGTTAGTCGCCGCCCCCAGATTCCGCCCCCAAACGATAAAAAGTGCAACTTTCACAAATGTTACTGATTGAGATGTTCCCTTCAACATTTAGGAACTGCCAACTCAAATTGTGCAACATTTGCTCAGCCGAACGCTGCCGCTCCCACACGCCGCCCCCAAAGTAAAAGATAAATGAAAAACATGAACCTGAAGACATAACGATCTAATTCTTTCACTATATTAATAGCTGACTGAAATTGGAAAAAGATAGGCCACTTTTAATTAGCCGCCGCCTCCAGCTGCCGCCTCCAAGTAAAAAAATGCAACTTTCACAATTTTCACTGATTGTCATATTTCCCTTACATTTAGTAACTTCCAACTCAAACTGTGCAACAGTTACTTTGCCGAATGCTGCCGCCCCCATACGCTGCCATTAAAGTGAGAGATGGATGAAAAACATAAACCCGAAGACATAGCGATCTGATTCTATCGGTATATAAATAGCTGACTAAAAATGGGAAAGGATAGGCTACTTTTGGTTAGTCGCCGCCCCCAGATTCCGCCCCCAAACGATAAAAAGTGCAACTTTCACAAATGTTACTGATTAAGATGTTCCCTTTAACATTTAGGAACTGCCAACTCAAATTGTGCAACATTTGCTCAGCCGAACGCTGCCGCTCCCACACACCGCCCCCAAAGTAAGAGATAAATGAAAAACATGAACCTGAAGACATAGCGATCTAATTCTTTCACTATATTGATAGCTGACTGAAATTGGAAAAAGATAGGCCACCTTAATTAGCCGCCGCCTCCAGCTGCCGCCTCCAAGCAAAAAATGCAACTTCCACAATTTCCACTAATTGTCATATTTCCCTTACATTTAGTAACTTCCAACTCAAACTGTGCAACAGTTACTTTGCCGAATGCTGCCGCCCCCATACGCTGCCATCAAAGTGAGAGATGAATGAAAAACATAAACCCGAAGACATAACGATCTAATTCTTTCGCTATATAGATAGCTTACTAAAAATGGGAAAGAATAGGCTACTTTTGATATGACGCCGCCTCCAACTTCCACCCCCAAAAGAAAAAAAGTGCAACTTCCAATAATTTCCACTGATTTTCATTTTAATGTTACCTCAAACATTCAGAAACTCCCAACTCAAACTGTGGAAAAATTTCTTTGCCAAACTCTGCCGCTCCCACACGCCGCCCCCAAAGTAAGAGATAAATGTAAAACATAACCTTGAAGACATGGCGATCTAATTGTTCCGCTATATAGATAGCTGACTAAAAATGGGAAGAGATAGGCCACTTTTGATTAGTCGCCGCTCCCAGCTCCCGCCCTCAAACAAAAAAATATTGATGAGTGAAAGAATTTCCATTCAAATCTATTTAGTTGGCAAGTACCCCATTCTGATAACAAAATATCACAATGAGTTTCAAATGAAGAAAGTGGGCAAGGAATGGTGTTTCTCCTTCAACCAAATTTCTTTACGTTCACAATAGGCCTCTTTGAGAAAATGCGCTACTGAGACTCACGCACGTGAAGGCATACTCACTTGTTTTCTTCTTCCTTGTTCTTTTCCAGCCTGTATTCACAGTTGTATGTCTGTCTCCGATAGCTACACTTCTGGTCCATGGTTATGGTCAACATAACAATCATATGCCAAGTGGAATGTTTAACGATAAAATACAGGATGCTTTCGCCTAACATCTGGACTATTATAACAAGATCTCCATTTTTTATATTTTGTCATTTTTTTGTGTTGACATTGTGTTTTTGAGTTGAAATAATGATTTATGAATTTTGAGCTACGCTTATCCACTCTTAAAAACCTCTGGAGAAGCAAAAATTTATAAAGAGCGAGTCGCTGTGATGTTTTGTTGATGAACAGGCGACTAAAAACCAAAAAAAAATGAAAGTAGTATGAAAAATTAAGATATCGGCGTTTGCCCAAATGGGATTTCTGGGGACTCTGGAGAAGCAAAAATTTATAAAGAGCGAGTCGCTGTGATGTTTTGTTGATGAACAGGCGACTAAAAACCAAAAAAAAAATGAAAGTAGGATGAAAAATTAAGATATCGGCGTTTGCCCAAATGGGATTTCTGGGGACTTTTGAGGGTTTGTTTCTAGTGAGTCTATGAAAATCCCCTCCAAATTTCAGCTCGTTATTTGAAATTTCCGGGTAGATATCCAACTGCCCTGTACTATTAGTATGCAGGGTGAATATTGAAAAATAAATCTTTCAACTTTTTTATTCCGGTGAAATAATTCTCGAAAAGAACAGCCTCTCATTATTCAGCAACCTTAGGGTCTCCTACTGAACGTGTGGAAAACTCACCCCTCGATAGCTGCTGGTATTCTACGTACAGGGTGAAATCACTTTTTTTTCATTAAATTTCATTTTGATTAAATCAATCCGGAAAAAAACCAATTCTGGCTCTGTTAGAAGTCTATAATCTTTCATTCAAGATATGAAAATGTTACATTCCTTAAACTGCTAAAACATGACATACAGGGTGAAACACCCTTTTTTTCTTTTATTTTTTTCCTGGGTCACATCAATTCGGATGATAATCTTACCCAGTTCAAAGGAGAGCCTAGAGTATTTGGCAAAACATATCAAAAATTTACATTTCTGCAATCACTGCAACTACTGGCTACTGTAGCATCAAGCATTTTTGCGATTTTGGTTGTGCGAGGAGTTGCTAAGGACAATTTCCTTAGCGACTCCTTGCACAACAAAAGTTGAAGCAACATATAATTCATCCTGTATATCAAGTCAGAGTGATATTAGAAATGCAAATTTTTCATATGGCTTGCGAAAAACTCTGAGCTTTCCAGTAAACCAGATAAGATTATTATCCTAAATAATTTTATCCATAAAAAAAAATAAAACAAATAAAGTATGTTTCACCCTGTAGGTTGTGTTCAAGAAGTTTGAGGAATGTGACATTTTTATATCTTAACTAAGAGATTATAGGCTTGTAACAGAGCTGAAATAGGCTTTTGTCTAGATAGATTTGATGAAGATGAAAAAAATTGAAAAAAAAATTGATTTCACCCTGTACGTAGGATACCAGCGACTATGGGGGGGGGGGTACACTTTTCAAATGTTCAATAGAAGACTATAAGGTCGCTAAATAATGAGACACTGTTTTTCTCGAGGATTGTTTCATCGAAATAAAAAATTTCAAAGAGTTATTTTTCAATTTTTACCCTGTATACTAAGTATTACGCGTCACAGGAATGTATGCTTTTAACATGTTGAACAGGTGGGAATGAGCTAACCATATAGCAAAAAACCATTTGAGAACTACTTTCTTCAAGCAAGAGATAATTTTTTTACTATTTCACGTACACTAAATATTTCGGCCTGATTGATGCTCATAGAAACAGTTTGATGTATTAAACGAAAAATAAGGATATTGAAAATTGTTGCTCAAGTTCAAATAGAGATAACTCAAGGACAAACTAACCAATTTAAAAAAAATCAACATTGCCTAATAGGACTATTCTTTGACTATTATGCATTCAGCTTTTATTTGCAACAAAGCAGGCGAGCCTAGTTTGACAGAATCCACTCTGTAAAAGCGCTGTCAGTGGAATGCCACAGTTTAGGTTATGCATTATTTTCTGGGGTTATCGCTTTACTTCAAAATCCAGAACAGTGTTGCAAGTTCATTTCTGATTGATTGAATGTCCGAATGACATAAACTATCAACCGCCTGTCATTCTTCAAGCGTAGTGGAGAAGTTCTTCCTCATTCTACATATGGAACAAACGAAGTTGTACAGGCGGTGCTATACAAAGTGAGAAGAGAAATTTAAAATTTGGCTGTATTTAACAAGGAGGAAGCTGTGTCATGAAAGCCGTGTTTCTTTCAGTCGATAGAGATCGATCTGGTACTGGCATCTACCAATAACAATAAAGTGAAGACCTTTGAATTGAAACGAATGATGGCTCTGGCCTAATAATTTTTATTAGGGTAGGTACTTTTAGAAACAAGGTACTTGAACTCGGAACATTTCGGACTCCGGAAATTTGTGGAGATAGGTAGGGACTGTCCATCACTTGAGCTCGCAACATGATCGAGCAATAAGCTTCTTAGTTTCTTTTCGGCCATCCTGTCTGAAACGGACTTTCATCAGCTAGGTCCTCGCTCCGTTTTCATCTTCATTGATTTTTTCATTTCACTACTAGCTTTACTGAGCACTGTAGGTAGCTGGCCAAAAAGTACTGAAGAAAGGAGTCTCACAAAATGTGTGTAGGCAGAACAACAGCTTTCACATCTGGTTGATCTTCAAAAAGATTTTCTCACGTTATTCCAATCTTCCTTCAACCACACCCAAAGATCAAAATCCATCTTACACCAACTGTGTAACTGCTTTGACATCAGAAACTGTCAGAAACATCAGTTTTTTTTTAATCAAACACACTGAGCACCTACCCTGATGTGAGCACAAAAATTAAGCGGCAAGGGGAAAGACAACATTGCTTCATATCAGCTGGTATAGCTGACAGAGTATTAACACTGACACTGACTGGCAGCTGTAATAGCTGAAGTGTCTGGGTATTTTTAATTTTAAAAAACGTAAAAACAAAATTCCAAGGCCTGCTTTGTTGCAAATAAAAGCTGAATGCATAATACAAGTGGTTTTCTCAGTTTGTTCATTCATCGCATTTTGCAAGATATACAGGGTGCCAAAGAAAGAGGTGAAAATCGGTGATTTCTCGAAGTCATCTACCTGTTTCAGAAAAAGTGTCAGTTTTTTTCTGAGTTAATTTTTAGACAGCCTGCGTCAAAATTTGTCGACCAATAGTAATTTTTTATTCAGTTTTTTTTTTCAAAAATTTTAGAATTTTCCCCGGAATTTTTTTATGAAATCGAAAAAATTCGATGTCGATTCTGTAAACGGCTTCCACTGAAATTTGGTAATAAGGTATGATTTCACTTGTTTGTTTGAGAAATCTATACCTGAAGAACACATGGGCCTAGAATCGAAATTTGTTTTGAATCACAGGGCACAAGGCGCATTACGCATATTCTCATAGCGAGGATGTTTCTTAGAGCAAGCCCGACTGGGATGGAGGATGGTTTGCCGGTTTGGACATTTTCAATCAGCAAACATTCTCATGCCTGCTGTCCAAAGAACAAGACAAATATGTCAAAAATTATACTGGTGATGGTTGGGAAGAAATTTAATGCAACAATAAACCTATACAATAAAACAACATCAAACAATAAATAGCTTGCATAATCGACTTCTCAAAATCGTAGCATTCAGTGAAGTTGTCTTTTGTCTTCGACTTGAGCCAGGTCTTCTAGCGACACCTGCAGTGTTCATGTTGTACTTCCATAAAAGTCTAGAAATTAGGCTTTGTGATGTTACTCTGACCTAACTATCCGATAAATCCAACAACGGATACCTCGACGGATATACCTCCTTGGGAAGTCACTCGTATCGGTTAGTTTAATGATTCAATGAGACGGTTTGTGAAGTGAAATCATACTTTACTACCAAATTTCAATAGAAGCCGTCTACAGAATCGACATCAATTTTTATTTAATTTCAGAAAAAAATTAAAAACTTTTTGGAGAAAGACCTGATTAAAAAAAAAATCACTCTTTAGTTGACAGATTGATGCAGGCTTTCAAAAAATGAACTGAGAAAAAATCTGACATTTTTTCTAAAACAGATAGACCACTTCGAAAATTCATCAATTTTCACCTCTTCCCTTGGCACCCTGTATATCCTGTAAAATGCGATGTATAATCAAACTGAGGACAGCACCTTGTAGCCAAAGAATAGTCTTATGAGGTTGTGTTGTTTTTTTTTAAATTGGTTTATTTTTCTTTCAGTTATCTCTATTTGAACTTGAGCAACAATTTTCAATATCCTTATTTTTCGTTGAGCAGTTTATATGGTTTTTCCAAAGTTACAGATACAATTCTCATAAGCTCCATAAAAGTTGATCCAGAAAGCGGGATCCCTATGATAATCTATGTGGTATTTTCGCTAGGGATGTACCATCTATTCATCCGTCGTGAGAGGGACCATGCTATACCATGCACCATGGTCAAGTCGATCAACATCGTTGTATACCGGATCCAAAGAGTCCTTACAGTACAGTCAAGCTGAAAGTTGAAAGGAGCTTGAAAAGCAGGCAGAAGTAGCTTCACGGAACTCACTGGGGATCACGACGCGTATACAGGGTGTCCGTTTCTCGAGGCTAAGCATGGGTATCTCGCTTATTTTGAGAGATACAAAGTCGGTTAAATTAGGAAAAAGTTGCGCATTTTCATGACATTGATGATCCAAAAAGAAATTTGACGTATCGATTTCAGTTTTTGAGATATCGTGAGGAAACAGGAATTTGAATTTTTGTTTTTATTTTTTATTCAAAAAGCGGTTGAAGGTGGCCTTTTCTAATCTAGACATTATCAGAGCACTTTTTCAAGGGGAATTCAAAGCTGCCAAAATCTTTATTCTAGCTTTCAAAACAACCGAGATACGACATTCAACTTTTTGCTCTAATGGGCGCCATATTGGATTTTGATATTTTTGAATACGGTATTCTTTTCTGGTTACAACGATGTGCCACATGTCGCTGTTGAATAAATGTTTCCATTGTCGGTGCTGATTTTGTTTCCAAAGCACTCTTTGAAAAATAAAAAATAATGTTTTGCTCAAAAGCCTGAATTCAACAGTGGCATGTGGCACATCGTTGTAACCAGAAAAAAATATTGTATTCAAAAATGTCAAAATCCAATATGGCGCCCATAAGAGAAAAAAGTTGAATGTCATATCTCGGTTGTTTTAAAAGGCTACCTTCAACCGTTTCTCAAATAAAAAATAAAAACAAAAATTACAAATATCTGTTTTTTCTCGATATCTCGATTAAACGACTCTGTATCTCTAAAGATAAGCGAGATACCCATGCTTAGCCTCGAAAAACGGACACCCCTGCATAAGACACATCTGCAACCTGCATACTCGGCGGCGAAGCTGCTGTTTATTGAGAGCCCGTCAGAATTTTCTGAAGCTCTCGCTGTAACGAGTGCCGGGCACTGGTGGAATATACCGGAAACCGGAACAACAATAGAAGTGACTAAAAGTTTTCAATGTCTTTCCGGAAGAGACCGGAATATTCTTGAATACACAACAGCACGACACTAGTATGTTATAGAAGCGGCATGACCAGGAAGCAGGTCAGAGTTGATTCACAGCGATAGACATAAGGAAGCCGCTTCCTATTTCATCTAAAGACGTCATTTCCTAGTAATTTTTTTTCTGTTGTGACCCTTGGCTAAACCTGTCAAGTTAGCAGCCAACTAAAATGTCTTTGACAAGCATAGGTACTTAATGTGTATTGTAAAATTTCAGTTTCTGGAAAATTAACTTTTTTGTCCAACAAAAAACTTTTATTCTGTTGCCAGTTCTCGAATGAGTGCCTGTGATTCGTCCAGAAATTCAACTCGTGGTATTAACTGTTGAAAACTTGTCAAAGAAAAACCTTTAACAAAAGTTATCTTTAGCTGGGCTCAAGCACGCACTCATCATCAGTATAAAGAGCTTGTGAAGTCAAGTCCACGCGCTTTAATCAAAAGCGCTCACTGGTTAGTGTTAAATTGAAAGCTTATGATGAGATAATGCGGGGTGCATCATTAATCAAAAGGGAGGACGTTGTCATTTGCGTCGACAATAAACGACCACTTCAAGTGTCAGTCTTTGTGACGGTGTCAACTGAAAAGCACACACAAACGTATACACATGCCCAGCTATCAAGAGCTTCGCACTCAGAATGCCGCGCCGCACATAAACTTTTGCATTAATTTATTCAAGTTTTTATAAAAGCGTTCTGGACGGTCGCAGGCAAAACAATAAACAATAAATTCCTGGTGTCTTCTGAATAATAGGCTTGTGGTGTATGTATGTGTGGTGTGTATCAGCTGTGGAATTAATTTTAAAAAGAGGCTGTACGACCCATTCGTGCTACAGCCACGAATGCTGTAGCTCTTCTTTTGTGCATTTTCCATCATTGTTATCTTGTTCTCATTCACTTTTGTTTCCTGACTCTCTTGAATTATTTGTGTCAAGTTGATCAGAAAAACTTTAATATTTACTTGCCAGAAATAACCGCCGAATATGCATAATTTATGATTACCTATGGATTGTGATGAAACTATCGGCCGTAGGTACACAGCAGATTATTTTCTTTCCTAATAATAATCATAATAATAATAATTCTTTCATGATCCACAAAGGTTATGACATTACCCTGTACATACTAATAATTTATTCATTTTTTCCCTGCGTTTATTCCTAAGTTTTGCTGGCCCTGCATGTCTGAAGCTAAAATAATTTTTAAATGTGGATAATAGTTGCCGACAAGTTTATGCCTATGGATACCTAGATGTGGCCAGATAGGTAGGAATTAATTAAAGAAAGTTCGTTGTAAATTATTATAGCTGCGACGAGAGGACATCTAAAAATATTAATTCTAAGTAGGTCTCTCGTAATTGGATTTCATGCAAATTATTATTATCTGTGCGCACTAACTTGTTCAGTGGGTACACGTATGTACGTTTGTCCTTCGTTTTCCGTGTAATAAATAACCGGACGGTAATTAATCGATAGTGTCTCTACAGGGCGTAAGTGTCCACAGACTTGCATATGTAGGTTTAACATGCGCTTTATAGTCGTACCTGGACTGTACAGGGTGAACGAAAAGTGAGCAGTCAGTTAGAACCTCGGTTAGAACACTGTTCCTGTAATTTTTGCATTCAATTGTACTGACTTTGAAATCGTATTGTTCTCGCTGCTTTATTTATAAAAAACCTCGCACACAAAAGGGTTGGTTGTCCAAGGTTCGAGATCATAAATTATAGATTGCAAAATATAGGTACGGTATCGCGTCTTGAAAAGTGTGTAATTCCCAATCTCATCAAAATTGAGTTTTCAATGGCATCTGTTAGCTTTTCGAATATCTACAGTCTCGGAAATTTTGGAAATGTAATTCTCAACAGGTGTTTTTTTTAATCTGGCGTCCAAGCATGCTGTGCTCTGACTGCTCTGGCCGAATGAGGCTTTTTTCGGCTGGATCACAACATACTTGGACGCCAGATTTAAAAAAACACCCGTTACAGTCAAACAAGTGAATATCCCCTCACGTGCGTGGAGTCGCAATAACGCATTTTCTTAGTGCAGATCTGTCATTGTTAGAAATGAAGTCAAGCTTGAAAATTGAATGTTCATACGAAACAAGGTGAGTTCCAAGTTTCATAAAAATCGTTCCACTGATGAAAAACATTCAATATGGCAGAAAACGCCGTCTTCTTTTCGTCGTTGTTGTAAAGTCTTACTTGCCAGTAACCACTCTTGAGGTCAAGCGTCGAAAACCATCTCGACCCAGACAGCGTGTTCAAAGTGTTTGTTCCGAGAGTGTGTATAGCTTTCTTTCTTTGTTACATCATTGAGTTTGCTCACGCAAAACCGTGTACTCCCGTCTTTTTTTGTAACCAAAACAACCGGTGTGTGACCATGGGATCGTCGTTTCTTCGATCACGCCTTCATCTAACATGTTTCTCAAAAGCTTGATAGATGCCAAATAGGCCACGTGCCTTTTCGGTGCGACTTACCCACAGGGTTTGTCTCCTCCAGGGACACGGCCCGCCAGCTGATCAGTGGAGATGGCCGGGGTCGTTTTATGGTCTATGGGCGCCACAGTATTGTAGGCCGCTCCCCCAAAATAATTCTAGTACCAAGTACAACTCAGTACAACACTGAAGATGAAGCAGTATTTGGATTACGAATACAAAATTTCATTCACAATAGACTGAATAAATGAATAAAAAGGAGTCGTCTGGTTACTTTACAAAGTGAAATCGTATGAAATAACAAGTCTGATATGGAACAACAGTCTCAACAGTTATCACAGTCTAAATGTTCTGAAGGAACAGCTCTATTTACAAACATGGAATCGACCCGATTTAATTTTATCGATATCGCGCAAGGTAAGTACCTACGCTGTGAAAATAAGAGACGAGATACCAAACCAATCTAACTACCAAACTATCGGAACGGCAAAGTAGGTACCTACGGCCGAGCGTCTTTATCTTCTAATAAAGTAAACGTTGACAAGTTTTTACACTAATTGCCGAAATTCATTCATCACAATTTATGTACAAAACTTTTGAATTCAAAGGAATCAAAATTGTCTCGTTTGCAAGAAAAAAGAAAAAAGACAAGCGTGGCCGTTTTGTCCTGTAAAAAATTGAATATTGACAAAATTCCAAGGTACGTAGAATGAAGCAGAAACATGTTAATTTCAAGTGGCAAAGCTATAAAATCCACGAACGATGCGATTATATTCATATATAAAAGCGGGTATACCAAATGGCAGACGGACAAATTTCGCACGATTCGCGATTCAAGTGAATTTTATATCTGCTCTTTATTATCCCTTGATTTTAAAATTTTTTTTTCATGCTTCCAATTGAACGGTACTCCAGTACGTTCCCAAAAATATCTGGGAAAAAGGGTTAATACGATATGCGGTATTTTTAATAAAACAAATTGAGAAGAGAAAAATTGAGTTTTCACGCTAGGCAAATTTTTGCCGGCTTATGTGGCCTTTCTATTAGATGGTACACTTGGCGTCGAACCCAAATTTTGCCGGAGCTGATGATGTCGTGCAAAGTGCTTTGGCGACACTTGGCGCTTTGACACGATCGCTGGCGATGTGGCGATCATGCGAACGAGCGTACAACGGAGATGGCCTCGCGGTTTGGAAATTTTGCGTCACAAACTGGAAAGTGGCTCCAAGCTGAGACAATCCTTGAAAGGAGAAATTCGGCCGGGAAGGGAACGCTTCCTAATGAAACCTCGTCTTGTACTCGAAGAATCGCTGTTGGAATTTTCTTGGTACGTGGGTGAAGATAGTTGGATGAAATGGTGACAGTGGTGAGATCGGTAAAGAAACTTGATAGTAGATTGATGAAATCGGTAAAGAAACTTGATAGTAGATGAAACACTTCGTAGGTGAAATCTTGGTGGGTGAAACCTATAAAAATTCACTCAACTCAGTGTCGAATCCAATTCAAAAAGATACAGAAAAAAGGACCCTAGTCGTTTTTATGTTACCTTCAGATGGTGGACGGTTGCTTTAGTAGGTCTTTGTGTGGTAGTGTTTCTTTAGCCAGCAAAAATGCCTAATTTGAGCTTCCACTTCCCGAAATGTCATACTGGGCAGAATTGGGCTATCGGCCAAAACACCAAAAAATAGACCAAGGCAGAAAATGACGTAACAAGCTTCGACACTTCATGCTTTGCCAATAGTGGGGTCGGTACGCTTTTGGATACTGCACTTTTGAGTAGAGTTATGAAACTTGGCACATAGGTTCTAGGGACCATAAGAAGAAATTTCGCCCGATGTTCCCAAAAAAAATTTCGACGGAATCCGTTATATAGGCGCCCCTTTTTCCAAAATGGCGACCAAATTTTGAAAATTGGCGATTGGTCGTACAGTGGCGCGCAAAGTATCAATTCCCAACATTTTGACCATGACAAGTTGACTAAAGCCACCTCTGACTTGATCCGTTCGATATTTTGGCCATTTTGGGCCTTTTTTCCAAAATGGCAGCCAAACTTTGGAAGTTGGCATTTGGTCGTAAAGTGGCCTGCAAGGTATCAATTCTTGACATTTCGACCATGAGAAGTCGATTAAAGCCTACTCCGACTCCATCCAACCTACATTTTAGCCTCAATACTCAATTATAGTGCTGATACTGAAATTTATTTTTCAAGTTTTAGAAGTGTTGTGGAAAACCACTTCTTGGACTTTCTGTGTGTCTAACATGTGAGTAATCCGGAGAGCAGAATCACTACATTTTTCCGAAGAAATAGAAGGCTCCCCATCCCACTGGCAAAACCTATTTCACGCATGTATAAAACTGTCAAAACCATAAAAAATGTCGAAAGTACATCCACATCAATTGCAAGTTGTTTCAGAATTTGTATTTGTGCTAAAAGATAAGTCAGGTTACATATTACGTTACCAGAAATAACAGTGATTGAGGAATCTGCGCTCTATCGCGTGTATTTGCTGTTTCTCAGTGGTGTTTGGAGGTTAGACTTCTCTCTGCCTCTCAGACCTCAGACTTCGGATATGGCGCTGATATGGGATGTAATAACTTATTTAAAAATTTGCACGTTTGCGTTTGTGCGATTGTGCGAGACGCTCACCTACATTCTTCTTTACTGTTTTCTTTATCTATTACATTGGTAAAGAACAGAACTCTCACCTATCCTGAATCCCTTTTCAATTCTAATTCCTGTAGATGATCCAATTTCTACATGTTGCATTATACTCGTTTTGTCACTTACATATACCAAGGTTGGGAAAGAACTATGTACATAAAGCGCTAAAGCTGTAATGCTTTTCTCGAAGGTATAATATTCTTCCTGCCATAGACACTAAAAAATCCGATTGCGATTCAGGATTCAAGAACAGGTTTTAATAATGAGAGACTTTACGGCTATGAGTGCAAAAAATCTAAAACTATACCTACATTTTTTGCCAAAAATGTGTTACATGGGACAAACTAAGACCTATAGGAGAGATCTTTGTGCCTTGGACACACTAGAAACTTGCAGAAATTTTTATAAACAGTACTACGATTCAATAAGAGGTACATTGTGATTGTCTTCTGCTCAAATCTCTTCAAGTACAACTCTTATCGACGTATAAATCTGCAAAAACCGCTCATCTCGATCCCTTTCCGTACATATTCAAACAACTTGCACTTCGAAATTTCTTGCGGTTTTGATGCCACGAGATCTTCACTGACAGAAGGACAGGACTATAAATGGGGATTGAGGCCAAAATTTGAGTCAAGTCGAGTCGGGAATGATATTAATCGACTCGCAATGGTCGAAATGTCCAGGAATGAATACCTTGTGTGCCCCTATACGACTACCTGCCGATTTTCGAGGTTTGGCTGCCATTTTAAAGAGAAGGTCTCAATGGCCCAAATATCAGCCGAATCGAGTCAGAGGTGGTTTGAATCAACTCGTCATAGTCAAAATGTTACGAAATAATACTCCGTGCAAACGTGCAAATTTCCAAATAAATTGCACCCCATATCAGCGCACAGTCAACTCAGATGCTCTACATCAGTGGGATGCTCTCTCATTCAGAAAATCAAACATTGCAAGAATTTATTCCCAATCAACATGCCAAATTTCTTCTGCACTGATGAAAATATTCTGAAACAACTTGCAGTTGGTATGTAGGTATGTACTTTCGACGTTTTTGATGGTTGTCACAGTTTTATACATGCGTGAAATAGGTTTTGCCACTGGGGGGAGCCTTTCATTCCTTCGGAAAAATGTAGTGATTCTGCTCTCCGGATTACTCGTACATGTTGGACACACAGAAAGTCCAAAAAGTGGTTTTCCCTCGGGTTTTCCACAACCCTTCTCAAGATAAAAATTGATGAATTCTAAATCGGCACTATAATTATTGAGTATTGAGGTCAAAATTTAGGTTGGGCAGAGTCGGGGTAGGCTTAAATCGACTTATCATGGTCGAAATGTCTAGAATTGATGCCTTGCAGGCCACTATACGACCAAATTTCAACTTTCGAAGTTTGGCTGCCATTTTGGAAAAAAAGGCCCAAATGGCCAAAATATCAGACGGATCGCGTCAGGGGTGGCCTAAATCAACTAATTATGGTCAAAATGTTAGGAATTGATACTTTGCGCGCCTCTGTACGACCAATCGCCAATTTTCAAAATTTGGACGCCATTTTGGAAAAAGGGGCCTGTATAACGGATTCCGTCAAAAAAAATTCTGGGAACATCGGGCGAAATTTCTTCTTATGGTCCCTAGAAACTATGTGCCAAGTTTCATAACTCTACTCAAAAGTGCAGTATCCAAGGGATTTTCGTCGCGTACCGTCCCCACTACAATGATGGGTGCCTATGAACTTGTCGAATTGGAGTAGCATTCTCGCTCTTAATGCGATATTGAATCAGGCTAGTCTCTTAGTGGGTGATCTTTCATTGCAGCTTTTTGGATGGATTAAGTTGTCAATTCTCTTTACCACTCAGGTGTTTCCAGTTAGCCGAGAAGATTTCCACCATCTTTCTTTCTCTCTAAGAATCTTGGAGCCGGAGCCTTTGTCGACAGGTCTCCACAGCGTAAGATCCATTCCGTGGGTTCACACTTGCCCAGTAGTCCTGGCAATGAACGCTCAAAAAGGGGGTCTAGAAGGAAATGCCGAGATCCCAATTTTTGGCTTCAGGGCTGTGTTTGGACTTGTTAGGAGGTGAACATACCAAAAGTCCCTGGACCTAGGGGGTGAGGGGGCTACAGGGGGGCACGGAGAAGGTACCGGCTTTTTGTTTTTCGCCTATATCTCGAAAACGGTTGGCCCTGGTCAAAAAGTGGTCGTGTAAAAATTGAAGCTGACAAAATTTCCTACAAGAATCATTCATTGATTTTTTCCATATATGTTATAGTTTTCGAGCAATACGCTCTTGAAAATCGCAAATTTTCGAAAAACTGTGTTTTGGATCACGTTTTTTTGTAAATTCTGCCTCGTAACTTCTTTACCGCTCATTTTAAAAGAAAGTCGTTCCAAAGGAAGTGGTAGAGCATTGAATTCACTTTAAAATAAGTATATTTTGGTATATTATCTTGATGTGATCAAAAGTTAGAGCAATTTGAAAACTTCGAGACATATGACACAAAATCGTGTATTGCCATTTCTCGCGTCATATTTTAATGAGTATAATAATACCGTTGTAGAAATGTTATAATGTAGTGTATTCACACCGTTATACGTGGAGAGAAAGTTATACCTATAGTTGATAAGTTATTGTATTTAAAAAATCAAAGGAAATAAAGGGACGCGTTGTAGTACTTGAAATGACTAGCTAAAAATAGTAGGTAGGTATATAAATCACATCATTTTGGATGTGATCTTTTGAGGCGGGAGGGTTCTGGGCTCAGCTGAGATGGTGGCTCGTACTCCTCGTCTTCTTCGTCTACGTTCGCTTCCACCTCGTCTTCCATTTCTTCATGTGATGCGAGAAAGGGTCCCACTTCTTTTGGCATCGTCATCCTCGTTTTCCAAGACGAGGATGCCATTGAGACAATTCTCTTGGCAGTTTTGACAAATGGGGGAGCACTTCATTGATGCTTTCCTGCACCCACATTTGCCACTGCTGCAGTCTTTGGTGCCGCGGCAGAAAATCATTTTCAGAATTTTATCTGGTGCGACAGGGTCTATGGTTCGTACAGGAGCCAGTAGTCCAGTCGACAGGTTGGAAAAAGTGGGGCTAGGTGGAAAAAGGTCGGAAGTTGATGAAACTTTGGGATGTTGTTCAAGGATGGTTAATTAACGTTTTCTCAAATTTTGGACCTCGAGGACCCTGTGCGAAAAGTGAAGGGGGGGAAATACTACAAAATTTTCGACTTTTCTTCGGTTTTTCCTGAATAACGTTTTTCATTTACGTCCTAGGGCAAAGCATCCTGGTACTTTTTTGTAGAACGCTAAATTTCCTACAATTTTGTTCCTACAAACATGTTTCTATGTTGACTCGTTACCGAGATATCGCGCTTCAAAAAAAGATCATTTTCAAAATTTTTCAAAAAATCCAGAATATCACCTTATTTCTTCTGTTATACCCGAATTATGATGGAATGTTGTTGTAATTATGGCTCCTGGTCACAATGACCAACTTTGGACGGAGGATACTTGTTACACAAAGTGGTGTGAAACAAAACTCCCGCAACCACATTCGAGATGCTGTGTTCTACGTACCTACATCAATTACATGCAGAGACACTTTGGGAGGAATGTGATTGTTGCATTTGATGGATAAGGATACCCCACTAATGCTGGCTACTGAAGCACCAAAGCCGTAGAACGAGCTCGCCGTTCTTCATTACAATCAGCAACCAAAGTCGTGTTTTTCTCATCTACCATGTTGACCATAGCACAAGAAAAGTTCATGGCAAACGATCACAATTAGAGCGCATCAATTTCGATGTTGATGTTGATGACACGAACGGCGAATGCTAGTATCGAAGTGAAGTAGGCATATGAGGGCGCCAACGATGATCGTCAACACCGCCATCTTATCTATGACCACCATATCCAAGGCCAGCGAATTCGACAGCGTCATCATTACTTACTGTTGAAGATGTGGACATACTTATTTTGTTATTGACAGCATTAGGTACGTCCACAAAGAACATCTATCTTCAGAAAAATGGAAGAGGCAGTGGTCCCAGTTTCCTCTACTCGGCAAGCTCTTGCTCCTTCCCCCCCCCCAAGTACATACTTTTCCTCTACGTAGTGAGTGGTTGTGATAAACATCGTATGGATTGGGAGGAAAGAAAATTTGCAGCACTACATGAAGAATACCTCCCTCTCTGCAGCAGCGGCTCCGTTTTTCACACCAAACGCCTCTTCTCAGCAGATCAACGACTCTGGAGGAAAGCTCCTGGTAGCGTTTATGTTTACAGTTTACAATCTCGACGACTTACGATACCGATTATTAACACGATCAGTGACAAAAGCTAAATTGCAACTAGCCCGCTTACCACCAACAAGGGACGCTACCAAGTACCACTTCCTCTGCACTTACCAGCAACTACAGGCGTGGTTAGGCAATGAACTTCTCCCATCAGTTTGGGGCTGGAGCCTAACCAGGCGAGGGATACCTACTACCAATCCCCATAACCAGAAATTCTGCGCCGGATGACATCCACCAGATTGTTTCCTGGAAGTGCAGAAAGAGGGGGGGGGGTCCAAAGATGGTGATTGTAACCAGAAACCATAATTACAACAAAATTTCATCATAATTCAGGTATTACAGAAGAAGTAAGGTGGGATTCTGCATTTTTGCAAATTTTGAAAAATGACTTTTTTTCGAAGCGTCATATCTCAATAACGAATTGACATACAAACATATTCAAAGAATCAAAATATAGGAAATTTAACACTATACAAAAAAGTATGAAGATGCTTTGCCGCAGGACGTCAGGGGAAAATGTTATTGAGGAAAAACCGAAGGAAGGTCGAAAATTCTGAAGTTTTTCCCCCCCCTCCTTTTTTTTGCACAGGGTCCTCGAGGTCCAAAACTTGGGAAAATGTTAATTAACCATCTCTGAACAACATTCCAAAGTTTCATTAACTTCCGACCTTTTTCTATCTGAAAACTACCTGTCGACTGGACTACAGATGGTTGCCTGACTTGCGTTCCCAACCCCACATTTCAGGGGACAGCTCGTTTCCTAACCACTGCTGGAGTGCTGGACCTGGTGATAGGTTCTGAAGGAATGCTGCTTAGCTGCCCCCTCAGTCGGTGGTAGAGAGGATATGTCAGGTTTGATGTTTGCTACCGATTTGACAAATGTTTGGTAGCGATGGCGGTTAGGAGATGTCTCTTCTGCTTTTGCACCATACCATCTCAAAAGTCATTTCTTCCCCTCTTCCTCAACCTGAGCATGTGACGAGGAGGGGTCAGACAAAACTTCAGCGGCTTTGCGAATGTCAGGGTGTTTTTGGTATAGTTTTATAAAACCAACTTTACTCTCCCGGAATGCTGCTGACGTAGTATCACAGCCAGTGAAGGCATGTACGAATAAAATGACCAAAGTAGGTATAGTCCTGGAAATACACCAAGTCACAACCTTGAAACTTCAACATTTAATTACGGGTTTCGTGTAACTTTTAACGTTCAGTTTTATCAACACTTACGCAACTATGAGCCTAGTTAAGACCTACCTACCTCTTTCTACAAGTTAAAAGTTACACGGAACCCCTAATTAAATGTTCAAGTTTCAAGGTTGTGACTTGGTGTATTTCCAGGACTATGTTTAGTTATTAGACCGTTACACTGTAACTATACTTTCTTCTCAAATTAACGACGAAGAAATTGAATATCACCAGGTCCAGCAGTGGTTGAGAAACGACCTGTCTCCTAAACTGTGTAGTTGGGAACGCAAGCCAGGCAACCATCAGTTGGCTCCTTTAAGAACCAAAGACCCCGCCGTACCAGATTAAATTTTGAAAATGATTTTCTGCCGCTACACCAAATCTAGCCCCAAATTGCAGAAGAAAGCTGAATCTTCCAGAATCCACCATCAGTGTCGTTCTTTACAAAGTTTAGAGATCTAAGAAAATTCTCGAAATACGACACATTTTTATTTAGGTTTGCCGCCGCCATCTTGATTTTTGATAATTTGGCTATATTGACAATTGATTTAAGTAGACGATTTAGTCAGCGAGCTTTTGACATAAAGTTTGTGAAAATCGGCCAAGAAACTAAAAAGTTGGAAAAAAATTATAAAACTCGTTTTATTTTTTTTTCACCTGGTATAACGTAAGTACTCAACATCTGACAGCACCAATCGATCCAGAATTTTTTTTGGGTAGATTAGTACTTTTATTTGAAGAAAATCGCAAAAACTCCAAGAAATATCAGCGAACTGAAGAATTGACCAGCCGCCAACTTTGATGCGATATTGCTGGAAAATGTACCAGAAATCGCGAAAGCACCCGAGTGATTATTTGCCCTGGGATAATCCTCTACCGATTCAAAAAAAAAAAATTGATTACATCATTTTTCCTACAGAAGTACTGCTAGGGCCTGGATTAACAGTTTTTCGAAAATTTGCCATTTTCAAGAGCGTACTGCTTGAAAACTATAATAGATATGAAAAAATAAATAGATCACTCTTGTAGGAAATTTTGTCAGCTTCAATTGTTACACGATCAGTTTTTGACTAGAGCTAACCGTTTTCGAGATATCACCAAAAAACCAAGAACCGGTACCTTCTTCGTGCCCCCCTGCGCCCCCCTCACCCCCTAGGTTTGGGGACTTTTGGTATGCTTACCTCCTAACAAGTCCAAACACAGCCCTGAAGTCAAAAATTGGGATCTCGGCATTTCCCTCTAGACCCCCTTCATTGACTGGACTACAGGGTTTGTGCTGTCAGCTGTGTTGGGTTCAGCAATGCCAACGACATGTCCTCCAGGTTGTCCGTTTAGTACTACCAACACGATTTTCTCGATGTTAGCGGCTACTTGAAGGGTTTCAGCTGAAGGTGTCGGTGTATTCAGTCCGTTGTCCAACATCCAGGATAAATCAATAGGTACTCATCCATCAAGTCCAGGCTGAGAATGGAGTTGCCAGCTGTTCAGCTTCTGTCTACAATGTAGCAGACTCTCCGGTAGCTTGTAGTTAAGCAAGCGCCATGCTTCAGTGGCACACTGCGTTGCCTTAGAAGTCTTCCACTTCAAACAATTGAATTCGAGCCCCCGGTATCGACAACGAACACACAGTTGTCCTCGTCAAGCTTTCCACTCAGAAAAAAACTGTCGAGTGCCTTCCGCATCAGTGAGACGGAGTAACTCCTGGGCCATTGAGGACTGCCAGCCAGTATGCACCTTTTAAGTCAAGCTCGAACTAGTTCTCTTAAAAGCGTCGTTCTGGGCTGGGAGTGCTCCGCTCCGGTGCAGGACGGTCAGTCGAACTAGACCTTTGCCCGCAGTCTCGAGGCAGATGTCCCGATTTTCCACAGCCGAAGCAACGCGGTTTTTCTTCAGCTTTCGGCTTGCCTTGGAGTTTGTTCCAAGACCAAACGCCGAGAAGTTCCTCAAACGTTTCTTTTAAAAGTTTCTCTGGAGCATGTTAAGCTCCGGATTCCTCAGAGTTCACCTCCCTAAGATGATAAGCGCGCGAAACATTTTCGGCTGCTTCGTCAGATTGGCTTAGATCTCTCTCATTCGTTTACCTTGTTCAAACTGCTGTTGAAATACTGCGTTTGTTGCGGGAACATTTTAACGCGTCCTTTGGTATTGTTACGATATTTCGCGTACGGGTTCGAATATAATTGAGACGATCGTTTTAAAACAAACACTGTTTATTTCTGCGTACTATTACAATCACTATACACCAACAATTATACACGCTTGGAATTATATCGCAGGTACTTCGCTTGTTATCGCTCGCTATCCAATTCAATACTGCCGCGAGCTGCCGGCTGATGCTTTATATAAGGCTTCCGAATAATGTTCCCGAGCCTTCTGTCTATTTCCAGCAAATTCCATAGTGCCTGGCATATGCGGTTTCTAGACCATTCCTGAATAATCACACACACACACCTTCCGTGTGCTTTCTATGTGTTCTGGAATCTGCACCTCCGCCAAAGTGGACTGATGTGCCTTGATCGAACGTTCGAGTCTCCATTGAGTTTCACATACACGAACGCTCTGGAATGCACCAGATCGCTCCAGACTTCTACACTGCGATCTAATGGATGGAAGGATCCAGAAAGGTCGAGTGTTTACCAATATGTACGGGGTCGCCGCTCGTAACAGTATATTCCAGTATTGACCGTCAGTACATTCGTCGCGGCTCCAGAAACGTTCAACAGGCTCGCGTGTATCCAGCAAGCTCATCGCACCTCCGCCAATTGTGCGGATGTGTCTTACTCGCGCGTTTCGATCTCCAGCTTTCTCGAACCTTATTCCGGAACCACACCACCTCGAATATACCAATATACGCCCCCGTGTTTATTCTCGAATATAGTGAAATCGCTCGAGATGAGCCTCGCAACTCATAACAATATTGATAGTCTCCAGGAGGATGAAAAAGTTCTTTGGAGTTGAATTTGCGGATCGCCGAGAGAAGAAATGGCAATGTAGAGACTGGGTGATGTCTTATTCGATGAGAACTAGGAAGTTATCTTGAAAGTTGCTTCTTTATTTCAACATTGCCACATAATAGGTGCATTACGATATAACAATGCATCGCTCCCGTATATAAATCTGTTATTTATGGGAGTAAAGATTAATAGTACCAAGTGACAACGGTAAAATTTCTGAGTGCGCTAAAAGGAATACACTATACCTACTGCGATTATTAATAGTTGTTCTGAAAAGCATAAATTTCAACTTTCCTCGATTGCACCAGATAGATAACAATCGGTATAATTCAAAAGTATGTCGTAGCAACGTTAAGGCGAAGCGAGAGAAACAATTTTCTGCTTGAGCCCAATCCTTCGTGTCTTCGTGTCAACGATTAACTTATCGCTGTATAACCATCTGTATAACTAGGGGTCTGGGGAAATGCCAATATTGCGTTTGAGTAATTATTATCAATGTGGGAGCCATTGAAGAGATTAAGAGTGTCAAAATAATCTGTTTCTGTGTCGGTGTGTGTGCGCGTTTGTGAATGTGTGTGTGCACAGTCCGGTAGGGCCCACGCCAGCCGGCAGCTAAAGAAGAACGAAAATGTCCAGTTGACACGAATGCCTGGCAATGAATATTTTATGGACGCGTGTTCTGACCAGATAATGATATGGCAGGAAAATAAATATGATACGAATACTTCGCAGGTGATTTTCTATGGGAAAACACGGCTGCCTGAGATACTAATAGCCCCAATTCATCAATGAATATTTTATTGACCCATCTCAACCGCGCGGTATTTTTCAGGGATTAGGAGTCGGAACGTTTTTATGACTCGCCAGTTCGGGACGAAGGCATTTCAGATTTTGCAGGAACTATGCCTATACCAGACAAGCCATCCAGAGGCCATCAGTCCTACCGTAGTATAGCTAGTGCTATACCCCCAGTTGATGAAAGGCCATCCCCCCTATACCTCCATAAATTTTCTTTGCAAATGTCAACCCTATACGTGTAATAGGATTAGAACACCAGCAGGTCGGGCCAGGACTGCGACATATTATTATTATTTTAGTATCAATCGTCGGGAAATTGCATGGTTTTTGTCAATAGACGAGCGTAAAAGTTTTACGCGAGGTAATTCTTCCCTCCGGCATACGTTCGTTCCCCGGCGACCCTTAATAATGTAAACGTCCAGTCGGACTCGACTTGATGGTTTCAGGAAAATGAACTTCTCAATTTTTATGTGGTATGTTAAATATTTTAGGCGGACAGCAATGGTTAAGTGCCATTTTTCAATGTCCGAAGCGATCATGCTCCCTCTATCTCCATTCCAATTCGGACAAGGACAAAAAGGTATGCTGTATTATAGAGCGCTAAACCCACCTATACGTATTATAGTTTATAGCTGGAGTTCATTGAAACAGGCGAAAAAACACCCGGGGGATTCGGCCGACTGTGAATCATTTCAACCGACCATTTAAACATGCAAAGCTTTTACATGCATTCGATTCCATATTTGTTTATTAGTTTCATTGTGGTTATTAGTAAAGCTCGAAAAACTATATTTAGTGAGATATAAGGTATATACGCACTTGTGAAGCCCGTGTAACGCAGTGCAAAATTTCACAGAAAGTTTTCATGAAAATGTTCATCTGTTCACCAGCATGTCAATCATGTCATCAGTACAATAATAATTCTTCGCTTTGAGTCTGCCTTGCGCAGCCAATACCGCTGTTCTCATGATAGGCATGAACAGAGCAAAAACGAGCAGAAATGACCGACAATCAGAAAACTGAGATTATGCTTTTCTCGAACAGGACCAAAAACCGGAGTCTCTGGGTCAGAATGAATGGTGTCTAACCTATGGTCCGAGAGTTTTGGGAAATTTTTCATAAGCTAATAACTTTTTTTGGATAGTTTTGATTTTGTAACTTGATATTTCAAAAAATAACATCATCTATAACAATACCAAATTCATACTTAACATATTGAATATGGACTACTATCGATGATGGCTCTCAGTTTTCTTCTGACATGTTCGATCATTCTCTGGACAACAGCAGGATCAATTTCTCTAAGCTCCTGCCTCCCAATGTACCGCAAGCTCGACCAATATAAGATTTTTGGTGAGGATTGAGCAGTATAGCATACGACCAGGAATGGAAATCTGCAAATGAAGACCAATTACGGCGTCGCATTTTTCAATAACATTGGAGAATGTCGCATTGGAGAAATTGATAGAGAGAATTATGGAACATGGCAGAAGAAAATTGAGATCCATCGAAGATAATGGTCAATCATCAATATGTTGAATATAAATTTGTTATTGTTGTATATGATGTTAATTTTTGCAATATCAAGTTAAAAAATCAAGACTATTCAAAACTTTTGGACCATACGTTAGTGCCTCTTCTATTAGACTTGCAGAGTGCAAGTGCGAAATTTCTGGGTGTGTGGATTAATGAAAAAATTTCTTGGTAGCAACATGTGGCTTTATTATCCAGCAGATTGTCAATTACTTGTTTCGTATTGTGGCGGTTTTTGGACTTTCACACAGTGCGATTTTTGAAAAATGAACCTTTCGATGTCGTGGCCTTTCGACGAAGTGGCTCTGGCAATCGAAAGCCAAGAAATTGAGAAATGCATGCCAGCCAACACCATAAAATCAAGAAACTACGTGTGGCTGTAGTTCATCAGGTTCTGTAAAGAAAGAGGCTACGTTGTTACTACGCAAGCCCTACCAGCAGAAAAATTGAGTGTGGTGTTGATGGATTGGGTGGGGATTCAACATGAGAAAAGCTAACAGAGGCAACTATCGTGTGATCTATTGAGTTCCTAATTTAGGCAGGTTGTGGCCTGGTCAAAATCAAGGGTGCGAAGCTGCGTTTGGCTAGGGTACAGCCTGCCTAAATTAGGAACTCAATAGATCACACGATAGTTGCCTCTGTTAGCTTTTCTCATGTTGAATCCCCACCCAATCCATCAACACCACACTCAATTTTTCTGACACACAAATTGGTTTAATTTTATTTTCACCTACAAAGAATTGATAAGGAGATGTGCAACACGTTGTTTCCTACAAATTCGTATCCTCTGAATTCGTTTGTGGAGTCAAAATTTTGATGGTATATCTTCTTGAAGAGGGGCATTCCGAAGAGTAAGCTATTTTCAACACTAAGTTCAAACAGAATTTTTTCAATGTTCTGAATCGAAATTACTGAATTCCTTCCAGCAATGCATACCCTGAACCCTTCTTTGGAAGTACCGCGTGCGATTGAACGTGGAGTAAGTCCTGAAACACTATCAGAATTTTTCTTCAGTGATGCTACTATCCACTCTCGACCGGGGCAATTAGGTTCCTACACAGCATGCGCGGAGTGTAAGTACACCATCAAGTATACACCATCAAAATTTTGACTTCACAAACGAATTCAGAGGATACGAATTTGTGGGAATCAACGTGTTGCATATCTCCTTATTAATTCTTTGTAGGTGAAAATGAAATAAAACCAATTTGTGTGTTCTGCCGAAGAACTTATTTTTTTTCATAATGAAAAATTTCCGGTACAATACGATAAACGCCGTCAATGTTCACAAGATATTCATAAGTTTCCTTTTTAATTGTCAAAACGAACTGATAAGCCATTTAGTGGGAGTCCTAGCACCTTCAACTTTCAGGAGCCCCCCAAGCCCCCTTCCGGTGAAAATTCGGCGTGGCTCCACCTCTTATATGAAAGAGGGGCTCATTCTGAGTACGTGTACCAAATTTCATGCTTTCATCACCATTTGCAAGGTACATCCCGATTTTGGCTCTTAGCGCCCGCACTAGTTTGGGATTCACAATAAAGGCTCAATTAAACTCAGATTTGAATAAAAAGTGCAGCCGCTTCTTAGAAATTGAAATTCAACAAACTATACAAGCAAGCTTATGACGAAAGTACTCCTGGTGAAATACAGAAGAAATGCTTCCATGTGGCGGCCATGAACTTACGTGGCAAGGTGGAGAAGGTATTTCCTGGCCGGTGACTGGAATCTCTGGACTCAATCACAAACCCGAAACGTTTATCATAATAATTGTTCATTCAGTTTCAATAATTGTTCCAATATTCATACAAAGAAGAATGCTGTTATTAAGGCTTACTCTAATTGATTTTTCTTCAACTTAATAAGCAGATATCATATTCGGATGTACCTACCCAGAACAACAATGCCAAAACTTTTATTCCCGTTTCTTCCACGCCGTGCTGTTATAGACGCTTTATACCGAACTGGCACCTTCAACAAATTTAATTTAAAAAAACCCGAAGAAACACCAGAAAATCGAATGGAATTTGGAAGCTGGAAAGGCGTTCTAAAAAATAAAGGAAGCTCTTGTATATCTGCTCCAATACTTACCAGTCCTGATTACAACAAGATGTTCACTATATTCATTGTGGTGCCAGTCAAGTTGGTTTAAGGTGTGTTTTTACTCAGGAAAATGAACTGAACCAGGAGGTCCCGATTTCTTTTTCTAGTCGAATGCCTAGCTTTGCTGTTTGGACTTCAGAAATTCAGATATTATGTTGATGGCACCAGATTCCGAGTGGTTACGGACCATGCAAGCTTAGTGTGGTTGCAGAATTTGGAGAATCCATCGGGAAGATTGACCAGAGAAATTGCAGCAATATGATATGGAAATAGTCCACAGAAAAAGAACCGAAAATATTGTGCCAGATGTACTCTCACGTGCACCTGTCGATTCTGAAGATGCAGTGATCGAGCTGGATGTCCAGGATAGTTTGAGGGATGAATGGTACACAAAAATGATGGATAATTTGCGGAAGTCCAAAGATTTGTATCCTGAATGGAAGATCGAAGACGATATCCCATACAAATATATTCCTACCGGATTGGACGTTTCGACAAATTTTCCCGGATGGAAATTTGTACCTGAATTGATACCTACTCATCGCCGGGAAAAAAATATCAAATCTTGTCATGACGACCCAACATCGGCACATTTAGGATCAGCAAAGACGTTAGCTAGAGCAAAAAACTATACTACTGGCCCAGGATGAAGAGAATGATAAAAACCTATATCAGAAAATGTGACATTTGTGCAGCTCAGAAGAAGACGAATATAGCCAGACCAGGACTGATGGTAAAGCAGAAGAAAGTAGCTTTTCAATGGCAAATCGCCTCCTGTGATTTGGTAGGCCCTTTACCCAGAACTGCAAAAAGATTCGTTTATATTTTGGTCGTCTCCGATTATTTTTCGAGGTTTGTCTTGCTGAAACCGCTGAGAAAAGCAGATTCTAAATCAGTTATAGAATTTTTGGAAGAAAGTGTGATATTGATGTTTGGAGCTCTCCAAATTATATGTTGTGATAATGGTACAACTTTTAACGGAATAGCTTTCAGGACATTCTGTCTAAAATATGGAACTAAAATCTGGTCTAATACTCGTTATCATGCGCAGGTCAATCAAACAGAGAGAGTGAATCAAGTGGTTGTGAGTGCCATACGAACCTATTTGTATAAAAATGATCATCGGACTTGAGGTAAGGAATTACAGAAAATTGCGTACGCCTCACGTACTGCTGTACACGACAGTACCGGATTCAGCCCAGTGTATCCTCCCTTCGGACGCTATGTTCCCCCAGACGGCAAATTTTGCAACAAACAAGAAACTATTCCTCTTGATATCGGAGCTTTTGACAGAGAAAAATATTTGGCTGAAATGAGCAAATGGCCAGAATCCTTCAGGGAAGTTCAGGAAATACTGAGAGCAGCCTAGAAACAGGAATGTCAGATCCTACAACCTCAGAGAGTGACCATCTGATACCTATCGACAAGGAGAGAAAATATGGAAGAAAAATTACGTCCTATCAAATGCAGCCAATCACTTTGCCACTACAGTCGGGGGGCATAGGGTCAAAAAAGGCTTGGCCGTGTGCAGCTTCGTGAAGATATATAGAGATATGTCCAAATCGACACCTGGGCGATCAAGGACCATGAAAAACTATGGTGGAATATTGACATCTGCTGCAGGCAAATATGGTGGAGGCGCCAAAATGGGCTTCATCTGGTAATAAGAAACTGGCTGTAGTTCGTTTGTTTTTCAACGGATTTCAACATCTGGAACGTCATTTTGTAGACAAAAAAATTCTGTTCTTATTTCATACCTAAGTTGACAAACATCATTTCGGGAAATTGTCAAAATTGTCTTATAAGATATGCTAAATTCCGGCCTTTTTTGAAGGTTATCTGATATTTTTGAAACTTGGCAGTATCGTAGATCTTGAGGTGCCCTTTCCGAATTTCCACTTTTCCACTTCGTATAGTTGCCGTCTTGGTCGCCATATTGGAAAGATGGCGCCCAAAAAACAGTTTTTTGTCAATATCTTTATTTCAGTCAATGTGAGGTGGAAGCGTTTGTATGCGAATGGAAGCCTACTCAATTATCTACAATTTGACATCTTACTCGTGCACGTGCTATTTCCGGTTCTTGGGTTATGGCTTCTAGAACTCCCTGAAGCATCAACTTTTGTCATCCAATCATCATATCAAGTTGATCTTAGCTCCACGTCGCGGTCAAATTGATCATAAATAATGATAAGTTGTCAACCACAGACCATTGATATCTTGAGAATCAATCATGGTAACGGTTGTTATGCAACTACAGGGTGAAATCTAAGGGAAAATTGGCTTTGAAAAGGTATAGCTTAAGAACCGTGAGTCGCACATGAGTGATTCAGATATCAAATTTTAGAGAATTTGATGACCCCAAATTTCATCATGATAATGAGTTTCGAATGTATCTGATATCCTTCAAATGCTATATTACCTTTATTTCTTTCTAAAATCTATTTACTTCCACAGTTCACCCTGTAATTACACAAGTTTCATCACCATGATCGATTTTCTAATTTTTTTATCATCCATGGTTAATGGCCAAGAGCTATTTATGGTTAATTTGCTTACTACATGACGGTGGTATCAATTTAACATGCTGATTGAATGCCGAAAGTTGATGCTTCCGGCAGTACTGAAAGCTCTAACTCAAGAACCATAAATCGCACATAAATGACTGATATGTCAAATTGTAGAGATTTGAATGGGCTTCTCTCCGCATATACACGTTTCAATCTTGAGTCAGTTGAGTTCAAGATATTGACAGAAAACTGTTTTTTGGGCGCCATTGAAGGGTCATTTTTCTAATAGCTGTTGGTACAATTGCAGAATGATTTTTGACGTTTTGTGGCGCCAAGGTTTAAAAGTGATTAATGTATGCCATTTATCGTGTTTCGTCGTCACACAAGACACTAGAGCTCAGTGATTTTGGGATTATTGGGGGGATGACCCTTCTAATTGGGGAGGGGGAGGGCGGTTTTGAGCAAGAAAATTCAAACAGGACGCAATTGTTCAAATCGACATTTGACACACAAAAATCTGCATCTAGTAGGTATATGCCTCGTGCCTTGGTGATAAATGGCAGAAGTACCAACTTGAAATTTATTGCAATGATTATTGAGATATGACCTTATTTATTTGTAATTTTATTAAAAGCAGCACGAAAAACGATGTATGCTACTCGCGCTGAAAACGGCATAGCATAACTCTCTTACATGCAGCTCTCGGCCTGGGGCCTCGAGCTGCATTCACGTTCGTTATGCTATGCCCGGTTTTTGGCGCTAGTAACATAAAATACTATAATTCAGTAAAAAAAGGACAAATTTATAAAATCAAACATTTTCCAACGGAAAAGAATACCGATTTTGACTAAAATTACTCGCGAGTATGAATCAAATTCATGATAGATACATATCATAACTGGATGTGATGCAGCAGGAGAGTAACTTTCTTCCTATTCATCACTTTCATTGAGTTTCTACACTCTGTGATCAACACTGAACAGTGATAGAGGTACTCTGAAAACCTTATCATCAGCCAATCTTAAGGCCTGTATAGACTTTAAGGTCCATGGCAAAATTACAATGAAAAGTACCTAGGTACCTATATTTGGAACTCCTACCCTGCTACGGACTATCACCTACCACGAAGTTGGTGACGAAAATGCCAATAAGTAGAAATAAGTGAGATCCAACAATCATCTTTAGGAAGAATGTGGCTGGATCTGGTGCAGCACAAAACGTCATAGACTGACACTGACAAGACCAACAGCTCGCAGAAGTTGACGTGGCAATATTCAGTTTCAATGGTAAAGTGATGGAAATTCTGGGCGTACAAAGATGGCGGATATGACATTTCCATGGCTTCACTTTTTATGACGGACCTCTCTATCCTTATATCCTCCTAGATCAAAACCTAAAATGCCTGGGCTAATCTTTGTAGGGTATTTTCGACAATAATTTTGCCTTGGTAAGTTTTCGCTAGAATCAGATGTCAAATTTTCAAGCAATTTTGATCGTATTGGCCTGTCACAACGGAAGGCTTTATTTTGATTGGTCAAGCTTGTCATAGTGACAGGTGAGGGTGGTTATCCGTTGAATTTTGCACCATGTCGCACGGGCTCAAGTTCAATTTGTTAGATTTCTTTTCTCGTTGCAGTGGTACAAATAAACAAGCGAATATGCCTCATGGGCATGAGGCTCAGTAGCGCACTTCCTTTTGGAAGGATTAGTGAACGCAAAATGTAATTAGGGTTCTACGGTTATTTTGGCAGAAATTTCAATATGGCGGCCAAAATAATGTCAGATTCATGAAATTTGGCTTAAAAATCAAAATGATCGTACTATTGACAAGGGTGAGTTCCAAGTTTCATGAAAATCGTTCCACCAATAAGAGATTCCAATATGGCGGCCAAGATGGCGGCAGAATGTTGGAATTTGGCTGGAGAATAAGAATGATCATACGAAACAAAGGTGAGTCCCAAGTTCCATGAAAATCGTTCCACGTGATAAGAAATTTCAATATGGCGGCCAAAATGCCAGCAGAGCATCATTTGTCCAAAATCGGATGTATTTTGATGAAATTCACATCGCCTGTGAATTTCACTCAAATCGGACCACTTTCAGAGGAATTCAAAATTGCGGATCAAAGATGGCGACCAAGTGACAAAAATCATTGGTCAACTTTATATGGTGGTCACGTACGCATTCGATTGGCGTTTGCACCACATTGATATCTCTTTTCGTTGAGGCATAATTTTCTTAGTTCTATCACTTTGAAACATGTTTAATATGGAGAATACAAGATGGCGGCGGGGCATCAATTGTCGAAAATTGGATGTATCTGATTGAAATTCACATCGCCTGCGAATTTCACTCGAATCAGACAACTTTCAGAGAAATTCAAAATGGCGGATCAAGATGGCACCCAAATGACAAAAATCATTGGTCAACTTCATATGGTGGACACGTACGCATTTCATTGGCGTTTGCACCACATCGATATCTCTTTTCGTTGAGGCATAATTGTCCTAGTTCTATCACTTTGAAACATGTTCAATATGGAGAACACAAGATGGCGGCGGGGCATCAATTGTCGAAAATTGGATGTATCTAATTGAAGTTCACATCGCCTGCGAATTTCACTTGAATCAGACCACTTTCAGAGAAATTCAAAATGACGGATCAAAGATGGCGGCCAAGTGACAAAAGTCATTGGTCAACTTTATATACTGGTCACGTACGCATTCGATTGGCGTTTGCACCACATCGATATCTCTTTTAGTTGAGGCATAATTCTCCTAGTTCTATCACTTTGAAGCATGTTCAATATGGAGAACACAAGATGGCGGCGGGACATAAATTGTCGAAAATCAGATAGATCTTGATGTGGTTCACATTGCCTGCAAATTTCATCCCAATCGGATCACTTTTAGGGAAATTCAAAATGGCGGATCAAAGATGGCGGCAGAATAACCAAAAAATAAAAGTCAACTTGACATCCTGGACATATGCACTATTGATCAGCGTTTACATCACATTGATATCTTTCTTCCCCGAGGAGTTATCACGGGTACGGACGGACGGACAGACGGACAGACGGACGGACGGACAAAGTGAAGCTAAAAGCGCCTTTTTCCCATTTTTTGGAAAAGTGCGCTAAAACATCGGTTGTGTCACCCACCAAACTTTCCCAACAAGAAAAAGTTTGTTCGAGACGTTCTTCCAGGTGGAAAACTGGAACTTGATTGCAACAGTGAAGAAAATTTGCAGCATTCTTATGATAAAAATCGGTGTTGTCACCCCAAAACTTTCCCGACGAGTAGCAAGAACGGACAAAATCGGTTGAACGGTTCAAAGCTATGCAAAAGAAACCTATTTCTTGATACCATTAGTTCTCACGTTACAGTACGTTTTTGAACGGGGTGTTTTTGGAGACAAGTCCACTACATTTCTGATGCTGTATCGATTGTCAAAGTTTCCGCGATTAAACACCGCACAACCTACATACAATCTTCTTCAGGAAGAGCCATGACCTTCTTAGACTGAGATCAGATGTCCAAGTATGTCTGTATCCTTTGACAATACGGAGTTTTGGACCTGGTGGACCTGAGGTAGCAATAATTTTTGATCGAGCTACGCCGACTTCGAAGGTGGCCATGATTGACAGAGGATTTGACTAGATCAGATCCTAAACTACTTGATTGCGTCAAAGCCTTTCGGAACGGAGTCGGGAGTACCTACGTTTTAGAAACGTCTCAATGCCGTTTCTTTTCCAGTAACCTGAGATTTCAGTGTTTCAATTTCGACTAGGTACTCAAAGTTCCAACAACAAAAATACTACCTGTTTGAAATAAATCACGCTTACGGCTGAAATATATCATTCTGGGCTCCTGCCTGACCTAGTACCTATAGGAACTTTGGCCGATTTGTTTGTTTGCAAGTGGGTATATTCTTCTCTTTTTTTTTTGCTGGGTTGAAACTATTGACTATGAGAATGCAGTCATGAGAACGTCCGCAGATGCCTAATCATGGTATTTCGCCTTGAGGGGGTGGAACCCCTCCGTTGCACACTCACACATATACCACCTACATCTCGATTACATGTATGCGTACACGTACTACGCACATACAAGGGGAAACACATTACGTTGTATTGTTTCTTCGTCGAGCCTGTACCCGTTAATTAATAATTATAATAAAACCCTACCCTCCTTTCCTCCGCCTCCGCTTGTATAATGTGTGTGTGTGTGTGTGTGTGTGTGTGTTAGTGGCTTGGCTGGGATGTGTAATTAGCGGACTTCTGGAGCGAGAGAGAGTGAGCCGTGATAAATGGGGATCCAGTCGACTGAGATCATACGCGAATGTCACTTGTTCCCATCGCCGAGCTCTGTGATGTATAATTGGCTTGTCACCTAATGATTTCTGATTTATTACCGTGTGGCGACATCGCGTTAATCACGAGGCACACCTGGTTCTCCAGCTACACGTTGAATGCTGATAATGGTGTGCGCCTGGTATACTGATGCCGCACTAGAGCACATCAGAGTCTCCTATCGTTGAGGTGCCTGCCTGGTGCCCGGTCCTGTTCCTGTCCCCCTGTGCACCCCCTGCCTACACCTCGTCCTTCTCGTTCCGCCGCCTCCGGCTTCAGATTAATTAATAATATCTCTCTCACTGGTGGTGTCTCACTGTGTGTGTGTATGTGCGCGCCCATACACATTCCCATACAGGGTGAACAGTAAGTAATATTGACGTTGTTTAAAAAAAAAGTCAAAGAGAAAGTATTCCTCCAGTTCGTGTTATTTGCGACGATTAGGCCAAGTTCATCTGATCCTTGATCTGATCAGACCTCGCAGTCAAGTGATACAAAGTAGGTCATTTCTACCAATGTAGACAAGTGCGGCAATGCATCCCTTAGTCTTAAAGTTCAACTGACCAGGCCCTTATCCCTGACTGAAAATATCGCGAAACTCAGCAACCTGCAAATTCCAGTCTAGAGTACCTAACATGTGATTCTAGAGAACAGTATATAGTACTCGATAAGGGCAGGTTCAGAGCAAAGACTGCCACCTTCGTATGGCACCACTGGTCAAGTAGACTGACCAGACCGCAGTCACTGACACATATTCTCGCAAAATTGTCAAAAACACCTGGCCTCAACGGTTGAGTTTGGAATAAGTTATACCTTTCGTTCCAATAATAAATAACCTAGCGACATTATGCCCTACAACACCTTCGTACAGCGCACCATCACTAGGTAATGGTAGCACATTTCGGACATTACGAGGTGCATTTCCGGCGCTCTCAGTCTCCCAGCACAAACAAAAAAGTCGACTCATCGCATAATAAATTCTAATTAAAAAACAAACGAGCCGTATTATATCAAATGTCACCTAGGTGTCGGGAATTTTTCACGGAACATTTGCACACATTTCATTTTATGCGATGTGCTAGGGCTAGCAGCAGCGGCACAGTACCCTCTGTTCTCTCTCCGTTCCATGAATGCTCGGCCAGCTACTGCTGCCATAGCTGTGTGTAACTGGACACAACCCGGTGGACCAACAAAGTCTGACAAAACGAGATAAAAGTTTATACAACCCCTTTACGAGGCCATAATAATTAATAATACGGACATGCGGGTCCGCATCCGCGACATTAAATCATAATATGTTTATATGGCCCACCGTGTTAATAAGTGTTAGTCTGGCGCCCGAACGGCCAATCCCGGAGTCAGTGGATCTGATGGTCGCCGCAGCTCACTGCCGCCAGGGTATGTGCATAGATGGGGCTCTGTACGACGGTGCAGGTGAACTAAACTTGTAGGCGGCAATAAATCCGACCACCTGGCGGCATTCGCCGATAAAAATGGACCGATTTTTATTAGTTGTTGCCATTTAGCAATGATGTAAAGAGGTTCGAATTTGAAGCTCGCCTCGACGTGCACTTCGGATAATGTAGGCTCCAGTGATACGCTCCCTCTAGTCGGCATTGGTGAATAGGTGCGTATATGTAGGTATATACATTATGTGGCCCAAAATCATATTGACCACTCGGGGAGTTTCAATTTGAAACTAGTATTCACGATACAGATTCAGGATTTTTGGCGTACATGACAACTTGACGTGGGACAACTTGACGCCAGGAATTTCAAAGCGGCCGACTTGACGCCGGGACAACTTGATGCCAGGACAACTTGACGTGGGACAACTTGACGCCGGGACAACTTGACGCCAGGAATTTCAAAGTAGCCGATAGCCGACTTAGCGTCGGGACAACTCAACACCAGTTGGAGCTATAGGACCTCAATCATTACATAAAGGCACAAAGGTGCTTACTAAAGTTACGAAAGCAAGGGGAACACGCAAGGGGGCCCGATAGACCTTCGAATATTAACAAAGGCACAAGAGTGCTTACTAAATGTGAATGGAAAAAATGCACGAGAGCTCAGCAGGGATTCAAAAGACATGGAAGGCACAAGGGGGCTTAATAGTGCTTTGGATTACACAAGAAGACAAAGGGGGCTCACGGGAATTCCATACACTTGAAAAAACATGGGGAGACTCACCAGGGCTCCAAACGGTACTTGAGGTTGAAGACACACGGGGGCGCCAAATGTTACGCGAAGACACAAAGGTGTTTACTGAAGCTTCGAAAGCGACGGAAAAATGTAAGGGGACTCAGCAGGGCTTAAATCGACATTGAAGAAACAAGGGGGCCAGTAGGGCTTTAAGAATCAAAGAAGGCACAAGGGGGCTTACTGAAATTCCGGAAGAGCGAAAAATCATGAGGGGCTTGAAACAAGAGTGTCCAATTGGGCTCTAAATAAGGGTGCTCACAACGCCATATGGGGACATAAAGGGTAGATACTACGATTTCGAAAGCAACATGAACACTCAAGGGGGCTCATCAGGGCTCAAAACGACATATAAATACACAAAAGGATCCACTGGAATTTCGAGTTAACACAACAAGACAAAATGGGAGCTGCTTGAGCTCCAAAACATGGTAAGACATAAGGGGGCTCCTCAGAACTCCGAACGCCTCAAGTAAACACAAGTGAGTTCATCGGGGCTCGAAACGACACAAAAAGACACGGGGGCTCATCGGGGCTCCGATTGACTAAGAAGAACTCATGAACTACAAAAGCTGAGAAGATAGATTGTGGCTCTATAGAGTTCCAAAAGCAACATGAAGGCAAAATAAGGGGGCTAGTCAAAGCTTGAAGCAACACATCAAATTGTCCACGCGTTAGGTTGTCCTGGCGTCAAGTTGTCCCCCGTCAGGATAGCCGGCGTCAAGCTGTCCTCCTTCGACCAACTTGACGCCGGGACAACTTGACGCCGGACGATTTGCGCCAGGGATTTTGTGAGAACAGAGTAAGGGAACATTTGAAGAAAATGACAAAACGGGACTCATCGGTAGTCGAAGCGACACACAAGGGGGTTCACTGGGGCTCCGAATTACACAGCAGAACACAATGAGGGCCTCTAGATCTCCAAAACACAAGAAGACATGAGCGGGCTCGCTTAGACTTCCGAAAACCTTAAGAAAACATCAGAGGGTTCATTGAGGGCTCGGAATGACACAAAAGGACACAATGGGGGCCAGTAAGGCTCCAAAGTGAAAAAGTACAAAGGGGCTCGATAGTGTTCCAAAACTGCCAAGAAAATACAAAGAGGTCATCAGGGCACAATACGGTACCTAAAGACAGAAGGGAGGCTCCGATTGACTCAGCAAGACATAATGGGTCGCCAGAACTTCAAAACATGAGAAAAGTGAGCATGAGGGGGCTTGCGTTTTCCAAAAACCACAGAAAACATGAGGGGGCTTATCGTCAAAATGGCACATGAAGACACAAAAAGACCTATTGAAGCTCCGAGAGGGCGTCATATAGGACTAGAGACATAAGAAGATACAAGGGGGTTCATCAGGGCCTCACACAACACCACATGAAGACACGAGGGAGATCAGGTTTCAAAACGACAAATACAGACAAAGGGGGTCCGTTGCGTCTCCGATAAACGTAGCAAGACACAACGAGGGCCGCTAGGATTCCGCGACATGAGAAGACAAAATGGAGCTTATTGCGGGGCTGAAAGCGTCATCATAGATACATGGCCCAGATTGACTCAGCAAGAAATAATGGGGGCCGGCGGGGTTCCAAAGCACAAGAAGGATACAAGGGGGCTCGATAGAATTTAGAGCTTCACATGGAAATACAAGAAAGTCATTGAAAAATTAGTGAGAGATCTCCGTGAAGTTGTAACGGGTGATCCATTTAGAGGTACTTTTTTCAAAAATTAAAAAAATATCAAAATAATTATTTTACTGGGTAACTTTAATTATCGTATGACAAAAGGATTTTTGACATTCACTTCTTAAATATTATTTCTTTCAAATGTTGGCCGTTACTACGTCTAAGGAGGTCCATTCTGGAGTTCCAATTTTGCACGACGCGTTCGAGCATATCGACTGGTATTTCGCGAATGACGCGAGAAATGTTCGCTTCCAATTGCTCAATCGTAGCCGGCTTATTCACGTAGACTTTGGACTTCACGTAGTCCCAAAGAAAGAAGTCTAGAGGCGTGATATCACACGATCTAGGCGGCCAATTCACCGGCCCGAAGCGTGAAATCAACTGCTCACCGAATTGTTCTCGCAATAATTCCATGGTTCCACAAGCTGTGTGACAAGTAGCGCCATCTTGTTGGAACCAAATACCGTCAAGATCACGGGCTTCAATTTCAGGCAGCAAATAGTCTGTTATCATGGCGCGATAACGGGCACCATTCACAGTTACATTTTGGCCGGCTTCATTTTTGAAGAAATATGGACCGATGATTCCACCACTCCATAAGCCACACCAAACCGTCGTTTTCTCTGGATGTAACGGCAGCTCTTGAATCTCTTCGGGTTTCTCTTCAGCCCAAACACGGCAATTTTGTTTATTGACGTAGCCATTAAGCCAGAAATGGGCCTCATCGCTGAACAAAATTTTGGTCGAAAACAGTGGATCTTCTTCAAGCTTTTCAAGAGCTCAAAGACTGAAACGGTGACGATTTGGAAGGTCGGATGGCTTCATTTCTTGCACAAGTTGAATTGTTGTTCCATACGACAAGCCAAGGTGTTGAGAACGTCGCCGAATCGATTCATCACAGTCCTCGCGTACACTCTCAGCTATCGCCGCTATGTTTTCTTCGCTACGTAGTGGATGTGGTCTATTTGGTAGCGTCTTATCCAATAATGAAAATTGGGTTTCAAATTTCTCGATGGTATAGCGAATTGTGCGTTCGGTAGGCCGATTATGTAGACCATAAATTGCTCTAAGCGCACGAAACACATTTCTTGTAGAACGCTGATTTTCATAATACAGCTGAACAATCTGTAGACGCTTTGCCGGGGTAAGTTTTCCCATAATCAAATGTCAAACAATACTGAACAAATATGCCATGGCAATTTGATTGTTTGACAATTTGATCTGTCATAAAAAGCCTACTAGAAAAAGTACCTCTAAATGGATCACCCTTCACAATTGAGGCCAAGCAACCACAATCGAGGGCCTAATCGAAATCTTGATAGGGAAAATGAAATTTTGGAAGCAATAGAAAATCGGCCGGAAACAAGCATTCGAAGGGTTGCAGCTCAGTTCGACATATCCAAATCAACTGTGGGCCGAGTTCTTCGCCGCGAACGTTTGCATTTCTATCATCTCCAGCGTGCTCAAGCATTGCTGCCAGAAGATCAACCAAGGAGAGTGGCTTATTGTCAGTGGCTACTGCACCAGATTGCTGACGAACCAGATTTCCTCAAGTTCATACTATTCAGCGATGAAGCCGGATTTACACGTGAAAGCGTCTTCAACATGCACAACACACATGTTTGGTCTGCCGAAAATCCTCATGCAGTACGGCCAAGTCATTTTTAGCAAAGATTTTTTTTGAATGTATGGGCAGGGATTGTCGGTGATCAACTGAGTGGCCCTCATATCCTACCAGACAGGTTGAATGCTGTTGACTATCTGGACTTTCTGGATAATAAGTTGTTCAACTTACTGGAAGATGTGCTTTAGCCCCCTTAAGAAGAATGTGGTTGATGCAAGACGGAGCTCCGGCCCATCACGGCCTTATCGTGAGAAATTGGTTGAACAATGAATTTCCCAATCGATGGATCGGCAGAAGTGGTCCAGTACCGTGGCCCCCACGTTCTCCAGATCTCAACCCCTGTGATTTCTATCTGTGGGGTCATATGAAAGAACTCGTGTATGTCACTGCTGTCGATACAATTGAAGATCTCACGGCACGTGTGGAAGAGGCTGCCGCGTCAATTCGAGACAACGAAAATATCATGGAAAATGTAAGGAGATCCATGGAAAAAAGAGCACGCCAGTTGCCTAGAGCACCAGGGTGCACAGTTCGAACAATTTCTTTGAATAAATTTGGTTGTTTCTTTTCTTCTCTGACTTCGCAATGTTTTAATAATGAAGTACAATAGATTTTTTCGTTCGCCTCACAGACAGCACGGTGGAGCGGAGTTGGCAGCCAGTGCAATTCGCACCAAGCAAACGAACGGACCATCATGAACAGACCTAATGATGGTAGCTTGTCTATGACAGTAGTAGGTATGTCAGTGACAGTCAGAGGTAACAGTTACCTGCCCGTGCACGGTGTCTTTAGTAACTACACCTTTTCCAGTTGTAGTTCAGAAAATATCAGTTGTATTTCAGATATCGTCAATTGTAGTTCAGAAGACGTCAATTGCATTTCAGAATAGTAAAATGTAGTTCAGAAAGTATCAATTTTATTTCAGATTAGTCAAATGTATTTCAGAAACAGTCAATTGTATTTCAGATTGATAAATTGAATTTGAGAAAGCATCATTTGTATATCAGAAAGCGTGATTTGTATTTCAGAACATGTCATTTGTAGTTCAGAAAATAATTCATATGTATAATTTATCAATCAATGCAGCTCCAAGATAATTGTAGCATTTGTCGTTCTTCAGTGCTGCGGAAGCCGGTCGTGCGATTAACACCCCCGCAGGCATCTGTTACACAGAAGATGTGCCGAATATCTGCAGTTCATCATACAAGAAGATCAAGAGTTCGAAGCTGTGGCTGTGCAAAAGTGCCCCAATTTGCAGAAGTCCGAATAAAATTGATACTTTCTGAACTACATTTTACTAATCAGAGATGCAACTGATGTCTTCTGAACTACAATTGACGCCTTCTGAACTCCAATTGACGCTTTCTGAAATACAATTGACATAATCTGATGTACAGTTCACGTTTTCTGAACTACATTTGATAAATCTGAAATACAATTGACGCCTTCTGAACTACAAGTGACTAATCCGAAATACAATTGACGCTTTCTGAACTACACTTGATAAATTCTGAAATTCAATTGACGATATCTGAAATACAATTGATATTTTCTGAACTACAACTGGAAAAGGTGTAGAAAGGTACATCTACACTGATTAGCCGGCTCGGCTGGGGCGGATAAGAGGGTTTTTGAATAGAACTTCAAATTGCTCAAAAAAAAATTTAAACGGTTTTTTGCCTTATTTGCACTTCCAGGATACCGTAGTTTTTTTGTGCATAGAAACCTTGGACACCTGTATACACCCAGGAGGACTCCTAATATGTGAATTCTGAATTTCTCCACTGTCTGTGATTTTTCTTTCCGAGCGCTTGGTGTTTAAGATTTGGGAAAAACAATTGAAGATTTTTGTAGGATTGTGACAGATCCTCTTTGCGATTCGCTTCCTTTACTGTTTTCACTCTCTTCTTCGCTATCACTCATGATGATGAAGTAGATACTCTGACAATGTCTTTGTCTGGCCGGCTCTTAGACAATTCATTTTCGATATATCCCCTTTCACTTTTTATTTCCAGTAGAATTACTTTTTGGAGCCAAAATAAAGTGACAAGCTGTAGCGCTGGGAGGATCCGGCTGATGGCCGCTGATAGTTGAGCGGATTGTGGGAAGCGGGGGTCAAGTCTGCTGAATTTCATGTGAAGAAAGTTATGGAAAACACCTTGTTGACATATACGAGAACTTGTCGACAATTTGTGCTGAGGTTGAAGCGATTATCAACTTAAGACCCCCTTCCCCTATCATTGAGTCCAGCAGATCTCACTCCATCAACACCAGGTCATTTCCTCATTGGACAACCTATAACTGCCTTGCCAGACCTCGACTTTAGTGAGAAGGCAAGACCAAAGCTAGCTCGTTTGAGCGAAATATATCAAAAAACGATTTTTATTTTTTGGGATCGTTGGCAGGAAGAGGATACAAGCAAGTTGCAGAGTCAAATGAAGTGGAGGAGTAAAGAAACCAATCTCCAAGAAGGCAACCTGGTCATCCTACGCGAAGATGCTTCACCACCAACGAGCTGGAAGCTGGGAAGCGTCACGCAGACTCATCCCGGTGAGGATGGAATCCGTTCGGCTGCCTGATCACACCTTTCTGACACGATCAATAGTAAAGGTGTGTCCACTTCCGAAGTTGGATTAAATGTACGAAATTTGAGTGTTTGATTGAAACTCAGAGTGCAATTGTTTGTTGTGGTCGAATATTTTTTTAGTGAACTTGAGGATATTCAATAATTCATAAATTTGTTCAGGTATCTTATTTTTAATGATAATGTTGAGAGTACCAATCATTCAGTACGTTTCAAAGGTGGCGGGATCTCAACGCCACTTGTATGCAACCTAATATACTTTGACCGGACTGACATTTAGTATTGACAGCGTATGCGAGGAGGGAAGTAGGCATCCATGTTCTGTAACAGTCTGACGATGTGGACATGGCGTAGCCGTCTACGAAAAAGTTGTTTAACGTTCGAAAATAAAACAAGTTTTATACAGTCCACTGTTCTCATTATTATTCAGAACGACTCATCAACAGCAGTCGCTTCAAGGCGGTATAGTTCAGCAGTTCCATCTTGTTACATGGTCACGCCTGAAATTCGTCTATGGGCTGGTCAGTGGTCGAAGAGGAAGCACAAACCCACGTTGGGCGCCAGAATGTCACCGTCACGGGCGTTGGCTCAGGAGTTGAAGCCGCGTGACGTATCTTTTTCTTACCTCTTTTTTTTGCTCTGCATCGGGGCTGGTGATGAGGATAATCAGTTTTTAATGAGCTGCTTGTTTGGTAATCGTGTCGGGCTTTGGTGGAGTGTTTCTCTGAGCAAGGCTTGGGAACAACACTGACTTGCCATTGGCTGACGCGTCCGTACCGTCTAGTTTTGTTTTTTTCCTTCTATCCACGGAAGGCTCTCAATTTTGCTTGGATTATCCAAGCAAGAACTGTCTATCAATGTCAACAAGTTGAAATAATGCAACGTGGACCGTAAGTCTGGGGAGAATTTTTTTCGTCCGGTGATGTATTCGCCCGTCCGCAGTCATTCCAGAACAGCACCTACTAAACATTTTAGCGGTGCAAAGCGACCGGCTATTAATTCTGATGAGTTTTTTCTCTCATGTGGGACTCTTCATTGGTCTATTTTACTCTTACATTTTAAAGCATACCCGCCCTTTTGCCCCATTATTATTCCTAATTAGTTTTGTTCATCCGTCTGTTAAGAGTCTAATTTTACCCCTGGTGGTGCGGTGCCACATGTTCCTCTTATAATTTTCCATATAACGTTTTAGTCGCCGCGCTTTTAAACATTCGCACAAATTAAGCGCAAAACTTTTAAAAATTAATTTGCATATTTACCATTTACCCAAATTTGCTCGCGTAGTAGGGAGAGAATGATGTATAGTGGGTAATCATCGTGCTGCTACAAGTGCGGGTGGTCTATCTGTGTGTCTGTGGGTTATTTCGTAATTAACATTTTTATTATATACCTACAATGTTCATTATATTCTTTAATGGAGCGTTCAAAATCGTACAGTAATGAACGGATCGTTAAATTGAATTTCAATAAAAGCCGCACGACGGAAGATTTGTAAATAAATTGGCGACGCGCAAGGAAGGAGTCATTAGCGCATCGAGTGCGTATCTTAAGACTTAGATGATTGATCCTTTTTGGCAACTCAAGAGCTTATTTGAAGGCAAATATTGGTCTTGTTGATGGGCGACACACATACTTTATCATGCTTTCGGATTGTGGCTCTTTCATACCATTATCAGGTATAGGTATTATGATGTGAAACTTTAATTTCGATTTCGTCAAGTTTCCCCCTGCGTCAGAGAAACCGTGCCTATAACGACCTCGCTCCAGCTCCGGGATTCATATCTTCGTCGAAAGTTCACCTGTTAACCTTAATGAAATTGAATTTCAGAAATCTTGCTAACAATGCCCAAATCCGTGACTGGAAGCATTATTTATGAAAATTATTATTCGATCGATGCATCACTCCGGGGCGATGCGAGAGTACGGGTATGGGGGACCACTTCTGATGGTATATGCTCCCGTGTTACTATTTCAGCACTACACCTCACCACACCGAACGTGGTGCTTGGATATAGGGTAGCCGCCTACCCTAACTCGCGTTCTCTCTTTATCTCACTATATCCCCCAGTCTCTATCTCGCTATATCCCCCAATTTCTATTGCTCCATATCCAATAATCAAGACTAACAAATTGGTGTAACAAAAATAGACGCGGCGATCAAGGTACCTAATTATTATTTTGCACATTAATTGAAGGACCTCGTCCTCAGTATTGGTCGGATTTACATACACAAGAACGGCCAGAATAATTCTGTCCTTGCATCCCTCTTTGAAACATGAATAATCAAATAAGGAACTATACTTTCGAGATTTCCAGATCATTTCTGTTGAAAGCATTTCTGTTGACTAGCAGTTGAAAGGCTATATTATGGAAATATTTTTACCTAATTCTGATTCTGACGTAGAAAAATAATTCATGATTGTTTAAATTTTATAAATCCAAAACACCTTAACACCTTCAGGTGGGCAACTTCCATGCACCTGGACCTTGAGCGGTATGATGAGGACGCGTCTTATAGGGTTATTTGTTTTACCCCAAACAGATCAGATTAATATACCCTGCGTGAAAGAATACGTATATTCTCAACGGCGGAGTGACATGGTGTCCAACGTAAGCAAAAGGCACGGGCTTGTAGCCATAGAGGGCCTGCCCAGCCCCTGCTACAATTATACTACATATCGACAAAAAAATATTGTAGGTAAATTATTTTCAAGCCGGGCCGGGGTTCAAACCATTCTCGCAAGTATGGAACCGCGCTGAGTTACTTCGCCACTTTGCCAATCCCAGATCGTTACAGTTGTCAAGTTAAAGGTTCAAGGTCATCGCGTGGTGATGTGGCTGTAAACCTCGCAAACCGAAAAACACTTTCGGCAAAAACAACTTCAGCACGGCCACTAGAACAGTAACCGTGTTTTGTCGCAAAAATTATTCAATTTTTGATGGAAAACGAGATGACGGACAACAAAAACGCAAATATAAATAGTGCGCCTCTTTAAGCCATATAGCGGGCACCTCGCATCAAAGTCGGAGAGCTTTGTTTCATCAAACTTTGATCTTCATTTGAAGAATGGACAATTTCTCAGAAAATTCTTTCGTCGGATATTGTCATAAACAAGTACAGTTGGGAGCGAAATGATTCATACGGCACCGCTAGGAAGTCGGCTGGATTTCAGAAATGTTAGCTGCTTGGATTGTTCTTGAATGCCAGTTTTGATTAGAGATTGGTTGTAATTAATCGTGGCGTCCAAAAACGATCCAAGCAGCTATTATTTCTGAAATCCAGGCGACTTCCTAGCGGTGCCGTATGAATCATTTCGCTCCCAACTGTACCTAATGTTTTGGAATTAAAATTTCTGTAAGGACCTTATTGTGATGCTTTATTTAACCCCCATGATTACTAATACCCTAATTATCATCAAATATCTTTCCCAGCTGAGATGTCATCTGATGACCTTCCAAGCATTTCTAATTTTGAGGCTATGGAGACTTATAACAGTTTCACTCGTGTTATATGAAAAGCTTCACCACGACAGAAAAACTCAAGTCCCATTTTCTCCGGGAACAATGTTCTTACAATAATATCCCCAGTGTATCAAAAGTACTTAATTGACATAATATCATAATAGGCCAGTCAATAGGGAATTTGGAATGGCCAAACGTATACTCTGGTTGAATTTTTGCATACACCTAGAGAATCCCCCAGAGCCCCGAACCGCGAAAATCCACCAAAATTTCCTTGAGCTTTCCTAGATAAGAATGTTTTTTTATATCTTGGTTGCTATTAGTTGGATTTCGATTATTTTTTTTTTAAATGTTCGAAAAAATATTTGGAACAAGTTGTGTCCAGAACTTTTCAATAACTTGTCGAGAAAAAGTGTCAGAAGCCGATAACCGTCGTTTTTTAGGGGGTGGTTTTTTTTACAATTTTCTATCTTTTTTTCTATGATAATTATGGAAAAAATTCCCAACAAAAGTTGTAGCTCCTGTAAGTTCCTACAAGTTTCAACCGAAATTTTTTTTCTGTCGCGAAAACTACCCACCTCAGAGGGCGCTAAAGTCAACGTCGTTTGGAAAATATTCCCAGGTGTAGGGGGCATCGATTCCAACTCCATCGTGTGGGGATCTAAAGGCCAAATTCTCATTTATGTTCGTACTAACTTTACTAATAATTGATGAATAACAAAACCTTTGTACAGGGTAACTTTTTTGAAGAGGACCCACCCCCGATATTTCGCTGCACAAATTTTTCCTGGGAAAAAACCGGAACAGGTCGATTTTTATTTCGAGAGGGACATCTAAGACACGTGATGACAAATTTTCATCTTCAACCCTTCGCCCCCACCCCACCTTATTTTAATATTTCAAATGGCATCACCTACTAGCACTGTGGACCAGGGATCATGCCTGTCATCTGTGGACACCGCTATGGACAGATTTGCCACCTATATGGGAGTCAATCAATGAACTTGACAAATATGTCCGTCAGGCTCAGGCTGCAAAGCAAGTAGCAGGTGCTCTTGTAAAGGAGCAAATATATTTTGTACGCAATATGTAATGGTGGGTGCAAAGGCTGCAAGGGGAACTGCTACAATTCAAACCAGCCACAGCCAGTTGAATATTATTTTAGCTATTTTTTCCGCTTACAAAACCTTTCTACAGGGTGACTTTTTTGAAAAGGACCCACCTCCGATATTTCGCTGCACTAATTTTTCCTGGGAAAAAACCAGAACAGGTCGATTTTTGTTCCGTGAGGGACATCTAAGACACGTGTTGACAAATTTTTATCTTCAACTCTTTGCCCCCACTCCACCCTATTTTAAAGGGTCATCACCTATACCTTGTGATACATCAAATTGAAGGTAATAAAATTCCCTTTCTGTCGAACATATTTTAAATTTTCTCGAATCACCTCTCCAACCCCTTTTAAAATTCTCTTATTGTTAATGCAGGAAAGTTTCTCCCTCATTACTCAACTCCCGATTCTTGAGTATCAGATTTTCAAGTAAAAACAGGTCGATTTTCATTTCGAAGGGTACACCTAGAACACGTATTGTCAAATTTTTATCTTCAACTTCTTCGCCCTCACCCTACCCTACTTTCAAATTTCAAATGGCATTATCTATCTTGTGATTCTTGTGATGAAGATAATAAAATTTTCATCATTCGAAAAATTATTTCAAATATTCTATACCACCCCCTACTCCTCTACACTTTGTTGGAGATAAAAATTTGGCAATACGTGTCCTAAATGTTCTATCCGAAAGAGAATTCAAGAATTGGAAGTTGATAAAAGAGAAAAAACTTTCTTTTAATTTATAAACAAAGATTATTTTGAGAAGGGTTGAAAGTGACTCGATATAAAACTTTCCAGACTAGTTTGACAGAAAGACTATTTTATTACCTTCATTTTGATGTATCACAAATAGGTAGCTATTTGAAATTTCAAAGTGGGGCGAAGTCCAGGCGAGGGAGTTGAAGATAAAAATCTGACACTACGTGTTGTAGGTGTCCCTTTCGAAATAAAAATCAACCTGTTTTTAATGGAGACTCTGATACTCAAGAATCGGGAGTTAGGTACGTGATGATGAGGGAGAAACTTTCCTGCATTAACTATAAGAGTATTTTGAAAGGGGTTGGAGGAGTAATTCGAGACAATTTGAAACATGTTTCACAGAAAGGGAATTTTATTACCTTCAATTTGATGTATCACAAGGTAGGTGATGCCGTTTGAACATTTAAAATAGGGTGAGGTGGGGGCGAAGGGTTGAAGATAAAAATTTGTCACCACGTGTCTTAGATGTCCCTCCCGAAATAAAAATCGACCTGTTCTGGTTTTTTCCCAGGACAAATTTGTGCAGCGAAATATCGGGGGTGGGTCCTTTTCAAAAAAGTCACCCTGTACAAAGGTTTTGTTGTTCATCAGTTATTGGTGAAGTTAGTACAAACATAAATGAGAATTTGGCCTTCAGATCCCCACACGATGGAGTTGGAATCGATGCCCCCTACACCTGGAAATATTTTCCAAACAAGGTTGACTTAAGCGACCTCTGAGGCGGATAATTTTTGCAACACAAAAAAATTTCGGTTGAAACTTGTAGGGACTTACAGGAGCTACAACTTTTGTTGGGAATTTTTCCCATAACCATGACAGAAAAGCAGATAGAAAATTGTAAATAAACCACCCTCTGAAAAACAACGGTTTTCGGCTTCTGGCACTTTTTCTCGACAAGTTATTGGAAAATTCTGGACGCAACTTCTTCCAAATATTTTTCCGAACATTTCAAAAAAAAAAGAAAAATCGAAATCCAACCAATAGCAACCGAGATATAGAAAAACACCCTCACCTCGGAAAGCTCAAGGAAATTTTGGTGGATTTTCGCGGTTCGGGGCTCTGTGAGGAATTCCCTAGGTGTATGCAAAAATTCAGCCAGAGTATTCGTTTTGTAATTATAAGACACTTTTTGAGCAAGGTTGACTGGCCTATAAGTGGCAATTCTGTAAAATTTAAAGGCCCCTTAAAATTTTTAAAGGCGTCGGTCACCTAGGAACGATCAGAAATGGGCTTCACGATTGGCTGATTTTCTTTTAACGGCCTTTAAATTTAAACGGGTTTGATACAGAATTGGCCCTATAGTCAGTAATAATAAAACAAGTGGTATGATTATCATCGATGATAATTTCGAATGGAATCGTGCCTGCAGATTAAATCCACCCAATGTGACATTTCTCTGATCTAAATGCCTGTGTCCACGTCAACACCACAGACGAATGCTGTATCAGTATATATTTTGTACAAGAACCCCCTTTTGGGGTGAGTTATCACGTTTTAAACTCTTCTATTAGTATCCCATCAGTATTTTTCATGTATTTTCAACAGTTTACATTCAAAATAAAAGTTAACCTCAAATTGAAATCAATCTGACAAGAGATAAACAAGCCGCAATCGGTGATAGATTCAATTGTTTTTTATCATCTTTGTGATATCCCCTTGGTACCCCGAATCATCGCATCTCATTGGCTGAAACACGGTCTAGTTACCTATGCGTTATATAGCCAGTTCCATACATTGAGCCCCAGTTGCTCACTTCGAGTTTAAACTTGGTTTGGTTTCCATAGAATTAATTGTTGCAACAATTATTTCTACAGTAGCCAAACCGGGTTTAAAGTTCAACTTGCACAATGTGCAATCTGGGCGAAATTGGAGACATTTACCGTTTGACCAGCAGATGCCCGCCGCTGGTTTCCTTCAGGTCGTACCACCTTTCAAAGTATTTACCACAGGCAGGGTCGCATAATTATCACAAGGCTTTACTCCAAAACTTGACCAGAGAAAAGGTCAATGATGTTTATTGTTTCTTCGTGAGTGCGCTGAGATTCCGACAAGAATTATTAATGTTGTAATGAGCTGCTCCTTTTTTCGTTGAACACCAATAACTATTATAGTTGTAATCTTCATTTGATTAACGTTCTCACTGGATTTCTTTTTATTTTGTATTATGTATGTATTGAAAATTTAATTTTTTTCTCAACTATCTGGTAACGAATCCTATTGTATACCTGAGGTGTAGTAGACAATCAAATTATTATTCTATTCTATTCTATTCTATTAAAGTTAAACTCGAAGTGAGCAGCTCGGCGCTAGAATGGTCAATAAACAGGTTCTTGAAAGTATCAAGAAGCTGATGTGTACTAAAGCTTCCGAAATTTATCACTGTCTCTTTTCTCTTAATGTCGAAAACCGACTTATGATTTGACACAGATTTACTCAGCGTTTGGAGTTTGGTTTTGGGAGTTGATTTTTCTCATTTGAACTTCTTCCAGAAAGTCCTTATCTGGACAGATAAGTAGACGATAATCAATATAACAGTAGATGAATCAACTACTTGAAAATGGAGCTCGGTTTAGGCTTAGACCTCGAGGTCTATGAGCCAATGCATTCGCATTTCAGAGTTGACTTCACACATTTGAACGTGTACTAATGGACCTATTAGGAAATTGCGTAACATCAGCCTCTCATCCACACCAGTCCATATACTCCATGGTATAGTGCAGAGAAATTTCAGCATCAGACAAGTTGAATTAATGCATCGCAGCATGCAGTTTTACGAGCCAATTTGACCCTCCATGTTGCTCTTCGCCACCGAATATTACGAATACGTGTAGCAGCGCACCGGACCCTGGGACTGCTAATTTGCCTAATTGAGAAATGATGAGTAATGACGGAGGAATATATCATTGGCGTTTTGAAGCGCGCGAAAACATTACCCCATTGCGAAAATAAGACATTACCCGGACATTACCCGGGATGATGATGACCTGGGGTGCTGGAACATCCACACATACACACACACTCACACACACGCTGGTGGCTGATGTGTCCGCGTGTGTGTGGGTTATTGTGTTTTACGTTTTTGATGGCAACAAGCTTCAGCGTGGCAAAGAGTTGTGTTGTGAAAAAAAAACAGCCGCGTCGTTAGTATTTTATATAAGCTTTGATCCTGCGCCTCTGACATATGAAATATTATGACAAATTGTCGGGTGACCGTCGCGCATTTCAAGTATTGTTTACCCCTTCTGCGGCATCAGCCCAGAATTAATTATCATTTCTGAAATTTAATTTTAATTTAAATGCTCACCATTAGTCAGCCCGTTTCTGCCCAGGCCGAGATGGAGTATGTTTTTCGGCAATTTTGCGCCGCCTCTGAGCCATTCAAGGGTTGAAAAGTCATTGGCGAACAGCTCCAGAAATCTCAGGCGTCTCGGGAGGCAGTTGACGTCGACGTTTTGCAACCAATTATCACACAATGCCAGCTCTCTCAGGGTCTTGAACTTACGCAAGCCGTCATCTAATGCATTCATCTAGAAAGACATAATCTCGTTCAAATTACAATCGTAACAAATATAGTTCTGTGTGTAATCGTGAGCCGTCTGGGTGATGACCAACATTGTTTAGGCGATCAACAACACAGTATCAACCTAGTCCAATGAGCAGAGGGCTGTTCAGTCGGTTGTATCAAAAATTGTGAGCATGCCATACAGTGTTGCTAACGACTGTTTGCATAAAATATACTGAGTTCTCAAAAAAGTGTGAGAACAAAATGTTGCGGACCGATTTTTAAAGAAATTTCCACAGAAAATGGTTTCTTACAACGACTCAAATCCACCAATGGACTAGGAAGGCAAATTATGCTCGAAAAAAGGTCTACACCTTTTCCAGTTGTAGTTCAGAAAATATCAGTTGTATTTCAGATATCGTCAATTGTAGTTCAGAAATGATCATTTGAATATCAGAAAGCGTGATTTGTATTGAACATGTCATTTGTAGTTCAGAAAATAATTTATATCTAACTATAATTTATCAATCAATGCAGCTCCAAGATAGTTGTAGCATTGGTCGTTCTTCAATGCTGCGGAAGCCGGTCGTGCGATTAACACCCCCGCAGGCATCTGTTACACAGAAGATGTGCCAAATATCTGCAGTTCATCATACAAGAAGATCAAGAGTTCGACGCTGTGGCTGTACAAAAGTGCCCCAATTTGCAGGAGTCCGAATAAAATTGATACTTTCTGAACTACATTTTACTAATCTGAGATGCAACTGATGTCTTCTGAACTACAATTGACGCCTTCTGAACTTCAATTAACGCTTTCTGAAATACAATTGACATAATCTGATCTACAGTTCAAGTTTTCTGAACTACATTTGATAAATCTGAAATACAATTGACGCCTTCTGAACTACAAGTGACTAATCCGAAATACAATTGACGCTTTCTGAACTACACTTGATTAATCTGAAATTCAATTGACGATATCTGAAATACAATTGATATTTTCTGAACTACAACTGGAAAAGGTGTAGTCCTTTACCAGTTTCCACTCTTAGTGAAAATGTTCGTCTTCAAGTGGTTTGCGTGCATGTTGACAAATAGTAGGATGATCAGAGAACGATCGGAGACGACTGAACCACAACACTCTTGAAATAAACGTTTTTTGGCCCTTCCTCCTCATATAATTTATCAAAAACATCGACCTGTTTCGGCTTCGGTGAATACCTTTTAGTCAACTAATGGCTTCTGAAATATTTTGAAAGTTATTTTTTTTTTATTCGTTTATTTAACGTCGGCCTATTTCCGCAACGAGGCCTAACACCGACGCCGGTGAATGCTTTCCTCCACTATACCGGAAATTTTGCCGAACCCCTGTGTGTTCCAACACAGGGTAGGGATTTTTAACGACCACCAACATCGCATGGGGTCGGCACCATCGTTCGTATTTTACGTGCTATGCGACACATGCGCGTCTTGCATCTAGCAAGCATCCCAACTAAACCAAGGAGCTTGTTTTCGAGGCCGAAAATCCGTTCACGGCGGAGATCGAACCCGCGACCTCTGGAGTGGTAGTCGAACGCGCTAACTAACCACACCACAAGCTCCTCTTTTGAAAGTCAATAATCTCCAACAGTAAAAAAAGAATTGCAAACATTGTCGAAGAAAAAACAAGGTTTTTCAAGGTAATTTGTTCGAATTTGTTTTCGTCCTTTACACACCAGATTTGAATTCAAAAGATGGAGTTTATTCGGAAGGAAAACCAAACTGGTCGTGATCGCTTCTTTATGACCAGGCAACCAGAAACACTTAGCCTAACACTCCCCCCACGACCTTATCCAGTGATGATCGACACTTTTTGTGCCGTTGGTTGGTGCGTCGAGTCACGACGTATTTGCATCCAATGGATTGACGGATTTCATCCCTTCCATTTTCAAGTTGCAATGTTTTACCACAGGTTTTACTTCCCCTCCAATACCTACCTCAAAACTGTGGCGTTGCCATTGTGGGCGATTTTGGATATGTTGTGAGGTGAGGCACCTAATTCTGAACAGAATATCAAATTCTCGGGAAGTTCATATTTTCTCCGAGGTTTGGCCGATTTTTTTTTTTACTATCTTTTCTCTGCCTACTTCTATCGTTGAATAACTAAGACGAGGGTGAGTTTTTGTTAGTCTTCTCAACGAACGGTACTGAACTGAATGGAATGCAAATTGAAAGATCTACTTGCATTGTAATCGTCCAATCGCAAAAACTCCACGTGCTCGTATAGAAAGTCCCAGTCGATGACCTCGGTGCTCTTGACGGCCTTCCTCAGCAAATCTATGACCCGGTCGTACCAGTTGTTGTTGAGCTCATACTTGATCTCCTGGGTCGGAGTGAACTCTTTGATGATCGTGTCCATGATGCATTCTTTGTTTTCGTTCAGGAACTTGTTCTGGTTCTGCCTCACATTCATGAACTCCACGTAGGTTCCGAACAAGGATCGACGTAGTTTGACCCAGATAGCTTCCGAAAACGGCACCGCAACTTCAGAGAGGGGCTTGTTCCGGTTGACTCTCCGGTTGCGAAATGATTTCTCTTCGCGTGTCCATTCAACTGCTTCGTATTTCTCATCGCTGATGTCCAGTCTCACGGGAATTTCGACGGAATTTGAAGGTACAAGTTCTAGGAGTACCGAATCCGAGGTCGGAGGTAGCAGGTTTAGGTCTATCATGATGATGAATTTCAAATTTGACACTAATCACACTAACTGTCAGTAAAGTTGTCAACCGTCAGTAACGTGAATCTTTGGTGACAACTTCAAACGTAACAATCATGATTCTGGTAACAACCGTGGTAACCACCAAAGTATATTCGCGATTTTAATCAATTTTCCCGCCACAAGATAGGTACCAAAAGCGGCATGCGTTGACAATGATTATCAGCCATTAAGCACTTTCCCTAGCACTTTCCTTTTACAACAAAACTCACTGATCTGATCCAAGTTAGAGAGAGAAAGAGCGAGGAATCACATGCGCGAAAGTGAGATACCACTAACAACTTAGGTCAGAATACTTAGTTCAGGTTGTAAAAGGAAAGCACCTATTGTTATGGGACTTGGATGTCATTGGTAGTTCAGTTGTCACTACTCATTTCAATCCGCATTTATCAGCCATCTTGTGGTGGAAAACAACATTAAATCGCGATTAGGTATAAAAAAATATATATATTATTATTATATTATATTAATATTATAGTATCTCAACTGCTGGACAATTGAATGTATAACACTTGAAAATTCCAGGAAAATTCGTAGTGGTATCATAGCGGGAGCCCACTCAGTGGTCCACAGCGAATTCAGTCCACAGCTCAAACATCCCACCGGGAAAAATCCCCACCGGCATTAATCTCCAAGTTCTCCCACCGCGAACACATCCGCTGCTGAGACTATCCACCGAAAAAAAGTCCTCAGCGCATTCATCCCTGAATTCTGACACCTCAAAACATCCACTGCTCAAACGGTCCACCGAGAAAGAGTCCATCACGCATTTATCCCCGAGTCTTCACACCGATAAATCACCCCACGGCTCAAAATAAATGTCCCCGCCGGAAAAAAAGTCCACCGCTCATTTAGCCATTGTCATATGCCGCCTACACCCATAGACATTTCAAAACTAGTAGATGGTCTGTTGAATGTATGTTTGGTTGCATAATTATACTAGCATGAAAAATAACAGCAGTCTATTTCTTGTCCAAAATATTACTCGGAAATTGCTCGTTCTCTAACATTGATCAGTGGAAAGTTTAGAGATGCAAAGAGGTATAGGCTATCTGATTCAAACATACACCCAACTTCATCTAGTTTAGTAATGTCTATGGGCGGAGTCACGCGAATAAATGCGTGGTGGATCTTTTTCCGGTGGATCGTTTTAGCAGGGGATGTCTTCTCGGTGGTAGAACTCGGAGATAAATGAGTCGTGAACTTTTTTCCGGTGGAACCTTTGAGTAGTAGATATCTTCGCGGTGTGAGAACTCGGGGATAAATGTGTTGTAGACTTTTTTCCGGTAGCTCCTCGAAGAGAGGACCAATTCAGAAAAAAAATTCTTATGAATAGCTGATTTTTTGCACCATCACATGACACATCCATACAGGATTACAGGTCCTCCGTATTAATTATACTAGTCTCTGCAGAATCTGGAAAGTCTGACATGCTTCCAGTTCAGTAAAAAACTAAAAAAAGTCCCGGATTTTTTCAATTGCTCCAAGGAGGTCTTGAAACCAATGTTTCGGAATGTTTCTTTGCTTCTGCTTTGCAGTAATAACTTTTCTTTTTTTTTCGCCGATTTTTAAAATTCAAAGCTTAGCTTGAAGTTAGTAGATTTTCAGATAGAAAGATTCAAAGGTCAGAATTTAATTTAATAGGATAACCATTCACAATTACGAATTTTATCAACGTTGACCCAAATCTGAAACGTCGCTGAAGTCTAGTTTGAAAGAAGAAATTGATAAAAATCAACTTATTTTGAAACGAATCATTATTTTGGAAACGTCAAGATATTTTTTGCTCGTATGAGTCAAGACCAGAAGGTGAAGAAGCCCAATTACAGCTGCACTCTTTTGAACGAATCAGCTCCTAATAACCTGGAAAAGTTCGTAACCATCATTACGGAAATGAAAACAATTTGTGGGGGCCAAGTAAAGTTTCATTGCTCATTGTTCTGATTTTGGCAGTGTTAGTTCTTTTATATTCACTGCAAAGGTCTATCGGATTCTCTCAGCCCCCGTCTTTGACTAATACAGGCAAGAAAAATCTTAACGTATTGTTACGTATTTCGCGTACAGGTTCGAATATAATTGAGACGATCGTTTCAAGACACACACACACACACGCACGCACGCAAGCACGCACGCACGCACGCACGCACGCACGCACGCACGCACGCACGCACGCACTCACGCACGCACGCACGCACGCACTCACGCACGCACGCACGCACGAACGCACGCACACACACACACACACACACACACACACACACACACACACACACACACACACACACACACACACACAACACAATACTGGTCGTGAGACAAAAATTGATGCCTTATATAGGTCTGACCATCTTGAATGTTCCATGCATTCTCCAGCAGTTTCCATAGTGATCCGGCATCGATTTTCTAGGCGACTCCCAAATAATCACACTCCTTCCGCGTGCTTCTCGTGTGCTCCGGAATGTCTGCACCTCCGCCAAAATGGACAGATGTGCCTTGATCGAGCGTTGAAATCTCCCTATTCAGTTTCACGTACACGCACGCTCTGGAATGCACAAGAACACTCCGCACTTGTACACTGCGATCTGATGGATGGGAGAATCCAGGAAGATCGCGTGTTTACCAGCATGCACGGAATCGCCGCTCGTAACAGTATCAAAAATGAAAGATTCGTTGGTTGGAAAGCAAGTTAGTTTTTATAATTTTTTTTCTCAAACTGGATTTCTATAGTTCAGATGTGAGTATCTTTGATAGATACCTTGATTTGGAATTTGATTGTGTATTTTCCAACTTCCTTCAATACCGCGTGTTTTTCGAAAACCACAACAGCCCATAACTTTCTTCCCATGGGATATACTGATTTAAAATTTTTATAGGGTATTCAGGAGTACGGAAATAGCCGGAAGTGAGATCAGCTTTTGATTTTTGAATGGAACGCTCTGTATATTTTTTTATGTTTGGATAGAGACTTTTTTATTGACACAGTGGTGGTTTTGAAAATTCTCTATGATGAAAAATGACGATTTTATAGCGGATTGAGTATAAGTAAATTATTAATACCAAAGAAGGACATTACCCTCACATGGTTCAACCAATGGAGGCTCGAGCCGAACCCCAACAAAACCCAATTCATCATCTCCAATCACCGAATCAAGAATTCCTGTCCTTCCATCACAATGGAGAACACTATCTGCAATCAAACACTCCACGTGAAGTACTTAGGAGTTACTATAGACCTAAAGTTGAACTTCAAGCAACATGCCAACTTGTCTAAGAAGAAATGCATAGCCAGGGGTAGTCTGTGGCCAGGGCGAAACACTTTTGAAGCCTCACATACAAGTCCAAAGGCACAAACATCAAAACTGCCGCCCACATCTACAAAATCACCTGCAGACCTATTATCAAGTACGCACACTTGTTAATTATTATTGTGCATAACACCACTAATAAAATAATACTAGTATAGCCGAACGATCCACTCTAAAGAGCCATCACAGAAATGAGGAACAAGAACAATCCACTGCATAACCCTCCTAACGAAGAGCTGTACTACACAACTAAAATCCAGCCAATCGCAGGACGAATAAAGAAGCTAGCTACAAAATTCGCCAATGGGGAACAACGGTTTTTGACATAAACAATTACCAAAACTTTATATTTTTATTTGTGGTCCCAGCCACCTTTGAGAATGATAATTCTATTATATTCAATCCGCTATGAAATCGTGGTTTTCCATCAAAGAAAATTTTTGAGACCACCATGTCAATAAAAAAAACTCTATCCGAATGTCAAAAAATATACAGGTGTTTCTTTTTAAAATCAAAACTTTAATGTCATTTCCGAAAGGTTATCACCAAGGACAAAAATAGAAACAATTGTCTCTTGTGTCGACGTTTCGCCTTTATTATGTAAACATTCTCAAGACCAGAAACACTAAATACTTATGACATGACTAACATTTCTGTTTTATAGCCGGAATCGGAAACGTTGAGACCGACAAAAAAGCTTAAAAAACAAAAAAAGAACACCATCACCATCGGAGAAGGAGTATGGACTCAAAGTCCCAGACTTTGATCCCATATCTTCAAAATAAACGTCACTAATTTTTTCAAATATTTTTCTCGTATTTTTGAATAGATTCTTCATACTGCTCTGGATTCGGAATACGATACTTTTGAGACACCCTCTATAACGGATTCCGTCGAAAAAAGTCATCACATGGGACAAAATTTCTTCTTATGGTTCCTAGGTAGGTACTATCATACCAAGTTTCATAACTCTACTCAAAAGTGCGGTATCCAAAAGCGTACCGACCCCACTATATAGTATGATCTGTCATACGACTCATACTGCGTTCAGTGGTAATGATACTTTAGCAGGATTTCCGATTTGAGTGAATTCCGTGCCCTCGCCCATTTTATGCAAAATTGAAATATGCACTTCCATCAAATTATCCCTAAAAGCAACTTTAAAGCCTGCACAATTCGATTTAGGGGAGCAAAATCTAATCTAAACCGGCCTAATGCAGGTGTGTCTGCGGAGTGTCTGCTTGTAAAGGGCTTCCCTCTAGCAATATTAAAGCTTTCCGAGAATGCGTCTGCGGGCCCTGACTGCAGTTTTTCCAAATTTCATATCGTTTCAATTGAAAATCGTTGCAAAAATTCGGCAGAGATATATTCTAAGGGAAAATGTTGAAACGGATCCTGAAATTTTGTCGACGAGGCTAAATAATTCCGTACAGGGAACGACGCTGATGATGAGCTGAGTGGGCCCGAAAGCTTACATTGTCAAATTACCGAACGTAAAAAACTATGTGTGTGTGCGTTTGGCGAGGGTGGATGAAGATGTGTGCGGTGGCCGTTTCCGAGTCCAGCTCGGCCAATGGAAGAGCGAGCCGCAAAGCCCTCCCTGAAAAACCAAATTTCCCAATTCTTTCCCGACAGTGGTCATTATTAAACGCTTTGTTCAGCAAGAAAATCAAGTTAGCTCCAATAGTTGCCGAAATCTCTTGTTATATGATCCCGACAATCGACTCTAAAGCCAGCAGATGTCGCCGAGATAACAAATGAAACAGGCTTCCGGAGAAGGGCGGAGACACCAAATGATTGAATTCAAAGCAGAATCGAACTGTTTCCTTTTATTGGAGGCACTTTTTATCCAGACCCGAACACTATTTAAGGAGAGATGCGGAGCAGTAAAAATCGGAGGTGATAAACCGATCATCATCATCTCATTTGAAATTTCGACAAATTGCCATCGCTCTCTTAAAGGTGATGAAACTGAACTTCAAAATCGTGCCGCACGAACAGCCCTGAAGACGGTTCCAGACATAACGAATTAAAGTGTGAACGCTTTTGTGTTATAACAACAGTACTAATTTTAATTGGCTACCTACACCTACCTGCAAGTGAAAGAAATCCAATTGCAATCTTGTACGTATAAACGTATCTTAGCTCAAGATGACAGAAGAACTTTTCTTACTTTATAAACGTTAGCATTAAATCTCGATAAAAAGACACTTCAGCAGATAGCGCGTGGAGTGTCGAACGAATAAAGCCCCTCGACTGCTTCGGTTGTAAGGACATATGTTTTGTTGACTTAAATCCTCGGAATAATTTCTTGAGTGGTGGCGTAATCCTCTTGGCAGGGGATTCGATACCGAGTGTTGAAATTTTTCTCCCGCGTAAAGAGAAAGGAGAGCGGGGCCTGGCGAAGAAAAGTGCTTTAATATGGACCCATCAGCAACGATTATCTGTTTTGAGAAACGTTTATGAGGTGTTTAAATTTGGCTGGCCGGTGATCCTGAGTGAAAGATGCAGACTCGTTTCAAAAGCTGACCACGCAGACTCGTTGGAGCTAGATTAGTATACCTACCTAGTTTAAAGCAGCAGAAGTCTGCAGGAGCTGACGGCAGAATCGATAAGCCACCTGGCTCATGTGAACTAGGTACCTGACAGATAATGACATCGACACAAACGTTTGTATTATAGAGCTAAAATCAAGCGAGAAGACTTGATACAGGCATTGCTGCTACAACTGCGGTTTGCTTGGTAATTGACGAAGACATTGCCGTTGATAATTACGTCAATCGTTCAACCATACCACTACGTGTCAGAAGGACTCGAGTTTGGAGCTTAGTACAGTTAGCCGCCAATGAAATAGCACTGGCCAATGCAGTAGTCGACTTGGACAAGACAAAGATTCCGATTAGAGTTGTTACCGCTTTTAACACATAACATTCACAGAGTCTAGAAGATTCGTATCTTTTGCTGAGGTCCTGAGGGTCGTGGTGCAGTAAATTGATTTATTCATGATTGTATAAAACGTAATCGGCAGGTATGCCAACTGTTTTGCACAACTGAATTAGTACTCGGAACAAACAAATCCATACTTTGTTATTACATCTAGGAATATTTTTGGAGGTGATGTCACACCAAATGTCATTTCTCGCAGGCTGTCACAACCAAAAGTCAAAACCCAGACCCAGAAACCAATTCCACACGATGCTACAAAATCCGCACTTTGTCAAGTACAATTAAAAATTGTATGATGCTATATACAATCTATTTGACTTTTAGCTTTGATTGTAGGTATAATACAGCACAATTTTTGATCGAAAGAAATTTATGACTCTATATTTGAACACTGGCTGTAAAGCGTGTTAAGCGTGCTCCGGTGGATTGACCGCGAGTGGATGGGATGGATGTCTTCTCTCAGTTCCAACTGCAGTGCCCACCAAAAAAAATATATATAATGGGATAATGAAACTGTATTAATGTAAATGATAATTTAGTGAAACATATTCCAAATTATTGCAATTCAATGAATATACAGGGTGTCCCGAAAATACACCGACAACGTTCTAGGGCAGCTTTCTCTCATCAAAACAAGAAAAAAGTTCTTATGAACATGGGTCCGAAAACGCTTCCTAAGGGAGCTACAGGCCCCTAAATGTGGAACCCTGAAGATGGTGTTTATTTAATATTCCCGAAACTGTTCAAGAGAAATCAATCAAACTTGACACATTCAATAACCTTATGCCCAACAAAATTTGAATGACTTACAAAAATAAAGTTGCTTTGAAATAGTTTTTCTTTCGCCTTGAATACCGTAATTAAAAATCAGCATTACTGACCACGTTTTCATACATTCAAACTCAAATATCTCGTAAACGGTGCGTCTATCGAGGTTCAACAGAGGGAACTTTTTTTTGTAGAAAACTCCAATATTTCATAATTTTTTGTTAAATTTGAAAACAATTCTCATTCAAAAAAGTTAGGGTTATTTTTACCCCCACACCTCAGCCTGACCCACCCCTGGTAGATTATTTTGGAAATAATCTTGCTTCATTTTGTTGGGCACAAGAAGGTTAGTGGATGTGTCAAGTTTGATCGATTTCTCTTGGACGGTTTCGGAGATATTGATTGAAAACCATCTTCAGGGTCCCACATTTAGGGGCCTGTAGCTCCTTTAGGAAGTGTTTCCGGACCCATGTTCATGATAACTTTTTTCTTGGTTTGATGAGAGGAACCTGCCTTAGAACGTTGTCGGTGTATTTTCGGGACACCCTGTATTTCAAAAGGTTGGATTTTTACATCTCACCTCTTGTTGGTCATCCGACGTAAGTATATAAAGAAGGTATCATTATTGTTCTTATGGTGAATCGGATCAGCTATGGTCCGGTTTTTGGTGGCGATAACGCGCTGTAGTATTTTGTTAGGGATTTGTGTATTCGAAACATAAAATTCCATTACTGTGCTCAATGGTAATCAAATCGCACAGCGTGCGTAAGGAGCTGCTTAGTGAGTCTGTTGATTGTGCGCTATTCATCACTTACGGTAGTAGTCGTAGGTAAAAACATTTGACTTCAATTTAATAAAGTACCCAACAAATAAATGTGTGCACAATACAGGGTGTTTCAGGGATGATATAGCTGTGGGTAGATCTCGTCAAAATATGACGAAAACCTATATACTATTTTGCAAAGTTCGGCCTAATGACGAAGATACAGCCCTCCAAAGTTCACTTTTTTTGGATTTCAAAAATTTGCAACTCAGGAACGTTTCGACAAATTAGGCTTCAATTCAGCAAAAACTGGTTCGTCATAATTATCTAGCAACCTGCCAAATTTAAGAAGAATCCAGCCAGTGGTGTAGGAGTTATGAGGGTCAATAATTCAGAAGGATCCGAAGAAAACTTGACTTGAGAAGATCCCTCATAACTTCTACGCCACTGATTAGACCCTCTCCTTTGGCAGGTTAATAGATAAATATGACAAACCAGCCTATGCTGAATTGAAGCTAAATTTATCGAAACGTTCCTGAGTTACAAATTTTTGAAATCCGAAAAAGTGAACTTTGGAGGGCTGTATCTTCGTTATTAGGCCGAACTTTGCAAAATGGTATACAGGTGTCCCGTTTTTCAACGCTCACTATTGATATCTCGAAAACGGTAAGAGATACAAAGTCGGTTAAATCACAAAAAAGTTACGCAATTTTATGACTATCTCAAATATGTCAAGGTATTTAAGATATCTTTGGTCATTTCTGAAATATCTCAAAAAAACTGAAAAACGCTGAATTCGAAAATTTCAAATCATTTCTTTATTACGAGAGCTATGAATTTGAAAATTGGTATCCTTACATTTTTGAAGGTCCTTGATCGACTGACGTCAATAATTTTTCTTGCGCTTACTAGTTTTTGAGATATGACAGTTAACTCAATTTTTTCTCATGGACACCATATCATTTATTCACCCCATAAAACTCATCATTTATTTCTCTTCACAAAGATATAAAACACTTGTAGCATTTCTGTCAAATTAACCTGTAAAAATTGGAAAAACCATTTCTGGGGCGAATAAATCTAGTTACCGGTTCGGTTGCCATGCTCTCGTGGCATATAAACAATGGCATTTGGTTGCTATGGTCTGTTGATTTTGTAAAAAGTTGAGTTACATTCTGTTTTATGTATTTGATAATAATAATAAATAATAATAAAACAAATACAGAACCAAGTATAACACAAAATAACATAGCAATAGCAATAAACATTCATAATTTACAATTGCTCGAATTGGAGTCCATTTTGCTTTATGCAGAGTTGTGTCCCTTTTAGCCATGTTTTCGACGGCTGCGCTGATATCGTTCGGGTTATCAATTGACTGAAACGCATCATCAACTCCTTGCTTCCAGCTCTTGGTTGCTTTGGGATGTTCTGTCATGAACCACAAATTCGATCTTTGAGCGTTTCCCGCAAAATGGACCCCATTTCAAGTAATTGTAAATCATAAATGATTATTGTTATTGCGATGTTATTTTGTGTTATACTTAGTTTTTGTATTTGTTTTATTGTTATTTATTGTCATTATCAAATAGTTACATAGAAACGGAAAGTAACTCAATTTTTTCCAATATAATAATTTATTGCTTTTAAAACGTACAGTTTTTTAGCAAGGGTTCGGAATCAAAACATAAAAGTAATTCTTAATGAATATTAAATAAATTTAAGAGAAATGGTGAAGAATAAAAACAATAAGTTATAACAATAAAAATTAATAATAATGACGGTCGGCGGTCCCCAAAATGCTGGTAGCATTTCCCCGTTGGATGCAAAGGCTGATCTTTTGCAAGAGCCATGATTTGGCCCTTTTTTCGCCCGTGTTTGCGATGATTTTCCGCCCTATTTTGTCAGTTAGGGACTTAGCTTGATCCCCGAAGGAACCAAGGGTTTCAACGCCGAAGGGGATGAAGACGTAGTTCTCCAGGTCTGCGTATTTTCTCGTTTTGAGAACTTCAGCGTGGTTGGCGGCAGCAGCAGGTTCCTTCGTTGTCCGCGGAATATGGGTGGTGGCGAAGGTGTCAACACATGTTGCGTCCCAGATAAGTGCTTTTCCGCGGTGCCAGGGTGTCAGAGTTACTCCATCTGGTCGTCTACCATCGGAGGTGGAGATACCGGGCGGTTCGAGTATTGATGGTATTCCTGCTGATGTCAGAGCGCGATGGAGAATGTCGTTGATAGAGGCGTGGCGAGGTGTTCTGCCTGACTGTTTGATGCAGCTGAGGCCGTGGCGGCCTAAGGTATCAACTGGGGCGCCACAATGGCAACTGTGATGTTCGTAGATGGGACAGCCGAGGCGTAATGAGGCGGCGATACGTACAGATTCGTCATCAAGAAAAGTGCCGAGAGCGGTGGAAGGGATAGGGAGAAGCCAAGCGCCGGATTCCTTGGTGTTGACAGCTAGAAGGCGAGCGTGTTCGGTGGGATCAACTAATGTTTGTGAGAATAAAAATGACAGGTGTTTATTGGCAATTGGTAAGTCCCAGGACTTTTGAAGGCTGGGGAGATCCGGGGTAGTTGACCCGCTTAAAGTTTGCCAGTGAATGTAAGCGTCTGATGTCATGTTTTCGATCGTTACGTCTTTAAAAAAAGACGGGATTAGGGAATGAACCAGACTGAAAACTTTATGACAAGACGATATGTAAGAAGGTAATGCGAGGTCGGAGATTTTGCGAATGCCAAGTCCTCCTAATTTAATCGGTAGTGAAGCTTGAAGAAATTGATTGTCGTCTAAATGGATATTTAAAAGCGTTTCTAGTGTTAATTTTAGAGTGGTGTCGAATTTGTTCATGATAGTATGAAATTGCCAGGTAGGGGAGCAACGTAAGAAGTATTGGAGTCGAGGTATAAAGAGACAATTTTTGAGGAGAAATAGGCTTGTGTGTGCTGGTAATTCTGAAAGTTTAGAAAATAACATTTCGGATTGGGAGAGTTTTTTATTCAGAGTGGGTTCAATACTGTTGTTGAGGAGGGGAGCGCCCAGAATGTGTAGTTTAGATGACGTGATAGTAGGAATTTTAAAAGGGAATCGATCAAAGAAATCATCAATTGATGAAGGATTTGACGAAAATATTTCGCATTTGTCGATATTAAGTGATAGACCTAATTCGCTGGATTCTTTTAAAATATAGATAATGTCTTCAGCGACAGAGTTAGGTGTACCACCAAGGATTCCATCGTCGAGGTACCAACAGTTCAGTGTTGAACGAAGTTTGTCGATGAGGTTGTGAATTCCTAGGGCGAATAGGGCGGGTCCGAGGGGGTCACCTTGTTGGACCCCGGAAGAGGAAGGTATTAGGCTTCCGGATGTTAAAAGGATAGAACTATCGGAGTAGCATTGCCAGACAAACGGATAGATACTGGGGAAGTGAGATTTAGCGAGTTGAAGGAAGGAATCGCGTCTTAGGGAGTTGAAAGCATTCGAGAAGTCTAGTTTAACGAGGACGTAGTCAGTGTTTTTGTCTTCTTGTGATTTTGTGATAAATCTTCTGGTAGCGTGGACAATAGCTTCAGATCCAGATGAAGTGCATACGCCTAATTGGGATGGTTGAAGTAGAGTTTGTAGTTTGTCGGAGATCGAAGTGCAGCAAATTTTAGCGGCGATGCGGCGGAAAATGCTACCAATGGCTATTGGTCGGATTCCGCCTTCCTTCTTCTTAAGGGCGATGAGTGTTCCGCCGTAGAGAATTCTGGTTATTTCTGGGGGAACATCTCCTCGTAGCATTAGGTTAATCAAGTTTGTTAAATTTTCGAGGAATCTTTGTCCTGCTACTCCTGTTTGTTTGTGTAGCAGGTCTTTGAAATGTTGTGGACGAAGACCGTCGGGGCCACTAGAAGAACCAGGTTTAAATTTGAAAACAGCGTTTTTAACATCTATCGAAGTTGCGAATAATTCGCTTTCTGAAGGAGCTGGTGGAAGTTTTAAATCGTGTGGGGCCGGAGGATGCTTACTTAGTAAGATTTTATAGGTTTCGTCATCGATATTGATGAAAGAGTCTGACGAGGATAGTATTTTAATTGCACCAGAAATATCTCCCTCGGACAATTTAGAGTTGATGCGTGAACTTAGCGAGCGCCTTAGGTTTTTACCCTGGTGTTCACTCTCGTTTGTAGGTGGTTGTAGAGAACTTTCCTTATTCAGGTTTTCTCTAATAATAGAAGAGACGGTCTTTTGCTTTGTTCCAGTTGTGACGGTAGGTAGGTTGAAGGTAAAAAATGAGAATGTCAAGAGGCGAGTCCATGATTCGGTGTTGTTTTTTGATACGACTTCTTTTAGTACTTCCGACAGCGCTATCGCAACTGAGGTCCGATTTGCACGTGGTATCCGGCGGACGATTCTGGTAGAAGTTTTAAGTGCGGGTAGGTGGAGTTCGAGATTGTATTTCTTGTCAGATCTCGATAGTTGAGTGTTGGAAAGGTTCACTAGGAATCGTTGGGTGCTGCCGTGAATGCGGGTCCTGTGTATTTTGAAACCTCTTGTAGTAGGGAATTGTCTTGAACAATCCTCGCAATACGAGTTACTTTGGGAGTTTCGTTGGCCAGTTTCCGTGACAGATGTCAATAATTCTTCTGTGTTTGAATTTTCGTTCGAGTCCTTGTTATTAGCAGGGTGCTTTGATGGGCCGGCTTCATTCAGATCTTGTGTTGTGATGTAGAAGTTTTGTATAAAAGATGAAGGTTTAATTCTCCGGAAATTTGGTGAAAACTCTTCTTCGGTTGAGCTGTCGTCGGATGACATGATGACATATAGTATATGTCAATCAATAAATATAAATATATATTTATATTATATTATATTTATATATAATTATATTATATTATATTTATATATATTTATATAAATCAATCAATCAATCAATTCCGAAATCAACCGACCATGGCAACCGAATGCCATTGTTATTATGCCACGAATGCATGGCAACCGAACCGGTAACTAGATTTATTGGCCCCAGAAATGGTTTTTCCAATTTTCACAGGTTATTTAGACAAAAATGCTACAAGTGGTTTATATCTTTGTAAAGAGGAAGAAAAGATGAGTTCTATGGGGTGAATAAATGATATGGTGTCTATAAAAAAAAAATAGGTCAACTGTCACATCTCAAAAACTAGTTAGTGCAGGGAAAAATTCTTGACGTCAGTCGATCAAGGACCTTCAAAAATGTCAGGATACAAATTTTCAAATTGATAGCTGTCACAATAAAAAAGTTATTTGAATTTTTGGAATTCGGCATTTTTCAGTTTTTTGGGGATATTTGAAAATGACCAAAGATATCTTTGATATTTTGACATTTTTGAGATAGCCTTGAAATTGCGCAACTTTTTTGTAATTTAACCGACTTTGTATCTCTTACCGTTTCCGAGATACCAATAGTGAGCGTTGAAAAACGGGACAACCTGTATAGGTTTTCGTCATATTTTAACGAGAACTACTCACAGTTTAATTTTTTGCTATTTTCCCTGAAACACCCTGTATAATACAGTTATAATTAACTTTGTCCGTAAAACACTTGCAGTAAGAAAAATTAAACCAAACACAAAGTGAAAAGCCTATTGTGATCATTTGCCTTTAAACTACACTTCGGGTGAAGTCCGGACTATCCAGTCCGTCCATCCGGTCCAGGTTTCACAACTATTTAGGTTGATATTTATACGTAACTGACGATCGTGTTGGCAGAAGAGAAGGGGGGGGCTTAAGCTACGAGACCAGCAAACAACGCAAAGTCCTAATAACCCTCAGTAGGTGTGACTGGGCGATATGCAAAGTAACTGTAAAATCAATATTTAATCACGATTAGTCTCTAGCAACACACATGTGCTTTGTTATCGTCATACGGTAAATTAATCAAAACGTATTTTTCGATATTGAAACACGACTCGACGTAATTGAAAATTTCGATAAAACTATAACGGCAGCGTTAATAACGTGTGCCGTGAAAATTAACTCATTTGTTTCGTTTGATAGAAACAAAGCCGGGAACACGAGGTGCGATCAAGGCGCCTGCAATTAACCCCCATACAAACGCGGTCGCCTTTTTTTCAACATTCATCAAACAAAACAACGTTCGAGTTTCAATAAAATTTGCATTTTTCTGTGCGTGAAAACTATGCGGAACAATTGAAGAACTCGGGCAGTCTTGATATGGCAAAGTGTACAAGAGAGAAATGCCTGAAATGGCGTGATGGAACAATACAGACGGGATTCCCAGCCGTAACTTGACGTTATCAGCGCTGCCAACCTCGCCAGGTTCGCCACAATCAGGCGGTTGCGCTGTATATTTTCAACTGGTTATTACACCATCAGTTTATTGCCGTTTATCACGACATATTTAGGAATCCACCCATAGAGCCACATGCAGGCTAATCCAATAAATATTTTATTTCAAGTGCACATACCCCCTGTCCCTATGCACTCAGTGTGTCCAGCCATCAGTACATTATCACTCTTTTGTTCTCTGGGAGCGCTTATGGCAGTCGCACAAAAAACTGAATGAAAAATACTTGCCGGATTTAATCAATAATCGTTGCGAGTTAAAACGTTACGTTTCAATAGAGCTTTAATGAAAATGCCAATTGGACTTTTTATGAAGTAGGTAGAGGGGTTGGAAGGTCGTGTCCAGGTACAAATTGCATTATAAAATTGCAATATAAATATAAAATTGGAAGTCGCGGGCACAAAGGGACAGCATTTGTGGAAAATCGCAAGCATATGCATAGGTATAAAAGTGAATGGTTTAATTTAACATTTGTGCATTTATTGAAATAATAATTTCCACCAGAAATGTACACCATACGTCCTATACACAGAGAGAAGCCATTATAAATTTAGTTTAATTCGTAATCGTCATTCTTTTGAGGTCTAAAACAGGACCTTTATCTTTATACCGTATTATCTACTCTGCTCGCAGATACCAATTCGTTTCTTACACTAGTTTTTCCGGAGACATCAGCCCCAACTTCGCCGATATAAAACTAATGGAGCTACCAAAGTGGGTATTTTTTACGCTGGGATAAAGACGGTTTCTCGTAGATTGCTATCGGATTTAGTGATATGAGCCACCACATTCGATCCCGGATTAGCATAGGACCCAGTCAATGAAATCAGATAAAGATAACAACAGTTTGCATTATCTGCCCGATAAATATGTGGGGGACAGGAGGTCTGCCTTCATACGCCGTATTACGTCATAATTGATTGGGACGCTTCATCACCCCCGCATGTGTGACGCACCCATTGATGGTTATTTAAACCGATTGATGATGCCTCCCGCTTGGGACACGCAAGGATTTACCGAGCCATCAAATTTGTCGTCGGACCAAAAACAGAGTGAATAAAACGAAAAAACGATAGAGATAAGGGAATGGCGAGTATACTCCTCGACAAAATTTGCTACGCCTCCTGCGGTATGTACAATCAAATAACGCTCACCGCTCAGATGGTAGGTATGTGATTATGAGGAAAGTCAAGTAGCGAATAGTCGAAGACACAAATTCATGGTGTGACAAATTGTTTTGTTCTTACGTGTGAATTCAATTGCTAGCGCCCTCTTTTATGCATCTATCGACTTCATGTTGGTTGATACGGAAAAAAATAGTGAAACGACCCCAGCTATCTTCTTAACCCCTGAATGGGTAGACAACCCATTATACTTCAATTAATTTAAACTTATTTGAATTAAATCACTTTCCCGGTTTTGGAACTGCTTGGCCGATGATCATCTAGTATCAGGACGACATCCCGTTGTGCCTCTCTTCTTGTTGTTCGATGATAGAGCTCTCGAGATTTTTGAGACAGGTCTGACTACGAGTTTGAACACAATAAGACACAGTATAAACTTTTCAACATAACAGCAATCTATTGACTTCTATGTACAATTCAAAATGTTTAAATAATGGCTCGCTCTTATACCTAGTCCTACTTCCACATCGCAGGCTAAAATATCTAAATGATCTAACCTATTCCCGAAGAGATAACTTTCCCCTAATTATTCCAGACGTCCCAACACCCCAACCCTCCGACGAACACCTGACTCTACACCTTGACCGACATTTAAATTCTGACTGGTTTTCGCGGTTCAAAGTTCTTTTTGTGGCCAAATCAGATCCAACATTTATGTTAGTGTTAGAGGTTATGTTAGGGTTAGGCCCGGCTTCTAGACACTGCAAAGAGAAGAGTGACTTCGACCACGAATGCAATCTAAGATTTGTGGGCCGGTGTGTGCGGTGGCCCCCTTTTTGTGGAGCCTCTTTTCAAAGGCTCACGCTCTTTTTGGGCTATGGTTCTCTTTTGCCCGTTTGGATGGGATTGGATATGGCTGGCCTTTGTGAGGGCTTTAAACCTGTTTTCGCTATTTCAATTCCTTGATTTTCCACGTAGTTCTCAAAATTTACTTTTTCCGAATAACTAGGAGCTTCAGAAACGCAGAGGCCATTGGCCGCATTCATAAGTCACAACAGTTGTGGAACTGTTACCGATTTGTCCTGTGAACGGTGCGCTACTTTTCCGCTCCGCTCGGAGCGGACGGCCATGTTTTGTAGCGGCTCGGAAGTTCGCTACATTTTGGTAGCATAGTGAGCGATAGGAGTGGGAGGTGGAAGAATGAGATAAACGTTAAATTTTGATGTTCGCAAGTGCCATTCTGACATTTTATGGGTTCAAGACTGTTGTTCAGTGCTGTTTACCTTGAGTGCTGTTTTGAATTTTTGAAGATTATAAGTTTTTTTCTCAGCTAATGTGAATCGCTTGTTAAATATAGACCATCGAGCTATAGCACTGGGTGAAATTCTCCAAGACCAGATTATATTTTCGGCTATTCTTGACGCGGCGCTGGATGTGTCACCGCCAGTCATCGCTACTTCCAACAATGCGTTCGTAAGACGCCAACAGTTCCGAAGGAGCGTAGCGGTAGCTGCTCCCGTCTTATGAAAGCGGCCATTGCATGTATTTCGAGTGAGCGCGAGTGAAAACCCATGTGACTGGGCTCCTACTGTGTTGCAAGAAGCCTTTCTTTCCTAAATTTCTACCGTGAAAGGCATATCGAACCAAGGACCCTCCTGCAAACATGTGAACGTGAACCTGATCCGGCATGTGTTGAGAGAAACCTTTGAACAGGCACCCAACTTCTACCAAACAAGCTGATTGACCTTCACGTGGCCGAATCACTGTCACCAACAAGTGAACCTCAAAGTGCATCGTGAGGTGCCTTTGGAGGGAACACTTACCACTTACCGTTGCTCTGATCTTGGATATAACAGAGCGTTCGAAACGACAGTTATGAACGCGGCACACGGTGCATTTCTGCATGCAGGTTTTCCAGCCAGGGTCTTTCGCATGTTTTATTGCATGTTTTCGTACAGGTTTTGGCATCACACAAGGCAGGAAGCAGTGCTGAATTTTTGACGGACGCTGTCAAACCGATATCTATTAGACGTCTTCTTATAGTCTGTTTGGGTCTGAAAGGGGCCCAACTTGCTTATTAGATCACTTTGGTAATTGCTAGTGATGAGAGAGAATATTTCAGCACTGGTTCCAGAAGGTGAGAGCCCCCGTTCATCCTTCAACGAGGGTGCGAAATTGCGCCAGGAGCCTGCCCCTCAAAATGACCAACGGGCAAACCGTGCGTTGTGTTTTTAGAAAAACTCATCAGAGACCTTGCTTGTGGTGGGAAAGATTATTTCAGAAGGTGAGAACCTCCTTTCGTCTTCCAACGGGGTTCGAAATCGCGCCAGGAGCCTGCCCCTCAAAATGACCAACGGGCAAACAGTGCACTTTTTTTTCCAACAAAAACTCATCAGAGACCTTGCTAGTGGTGAGGAACATCATTTCAGAAGGTGAAAACCTCCTTTCATCCTCCAACGGGGTTCGAAATTGCGCCAGGAGCCTGCCCGTCAAAATGACCAACGGGCAAACCGTGCGCTTTTTTTCAACAGAAACTCATCAGAGACCTTGCTTGTGGTGAGAAACATTATTTCAGAAGGTGAAAACCTCCTTTCATCCTCCAACGGGGTTCGAAATTACGCCAGGCGCCAAAATCGATGCAAAATATTGAATCCTGCTTGACAGGTGGAACTGGCTTGTTGGGCCAATCAAAACTTCCATTTGGGGCTGATTTAAAGGTCCGCTTCTCACTACCCCGTTGATAGCTACTCTAGTATTCAGACTTATGCCTGTGACTTAACTAATATGATGATATGATGGTCCTTCAAAATAAATATAGACCATTATACTGTTTGCGTACGGGTTCGAATATAATTGAGACGAACTTTTAAAACACACACTGTTTATTTCTGCGTACTACTACTACAATAAATGCCAACAATTATCGCTTGGAATTATGTCGCAGGTACTTCGCTTGTTATCACTCGCTATCTAATTCATTACTGCCGCGAGCTCCCGGCTGACGCCTTATATAAGGCTTCCGAATAATGTTCCCGAAGTTTCTGTCTGCTTCCAGCAAATTCCATGAGGGTCTGGCATATGCGGTTTCTAGATCATTCCTGAATAATCGCACACGTTACCCGTATGCTTTCCATGTGTTCTGAAATCTGCGCCTCCGCCAAAGTGGACTGATGTGCCTTGATCGAACGTTCGAGTCTCCATTGGGTTCACATACAAGAACGCTCTGGAATGCACGAGATTTAGGGGTTTCAACTCGACATCCTCGAGGTGGGCTAGGACTCATCGTCGAGGGAACGCGACTCAGCATCCTGGAGGGGGTTCGAAACACTTCGTCAACGGGTCCCAACTCTACGACTTGAAGAAGGGTCGAAACTCAACACCGGAAGGGCCTTGGCACATCGACCCGGCGAAGGGCTGGAACTCATCGTCCAAGGGCTCTGACACGACATCCTAGCGACGGGTTGCAACTCAACGGGGGAAGCAACTCATCAGTCTCTCGGAGGGTCAAAACTCAACCTGGAGGGTTCTCGACTCAGCGTGCCCCCAAGGGGACCAAAACACGTCTCCGAAGGGTTCCAACTCGACTTTCTCCAGGGGGCCTTTGAGACACATCAGCCGGGGAATCGGCTCGTCATTTTCCAAGTGGGCTGGGACTCATCATTGGGACTTCGACGCTTCGGCCTCTAGGAGGGTCGCGACGCAACATCAACGGGATCTAACTCAGCTTCCTCGAAGGGGACTAAAACTCTTCGCTAACAGGCCCGCAGAAGCACTCGGCGACGGACGTGACAAGTCGGGAGCGGACGGCAGCCCAGGAGGATTGATATAGGTACCACGGTCAATCTCCGGCGATATCCTCCATTCCCGGCAATTCGGAATATTTTATTGCATCCAAAACGATCGCGAACGGGGTATAGACAGCTCGGTTATTTGAGAAGCGCGCTGGAATGCGACCGGCGGTGCTAACACGTGAGAATCGGATGATAGCGAGCGGCAGCGCGGAGCGTCAAAACAGCAGGAGTACGGCAGCAACTGGCTGGGTTGAGGTGCGGGTGCTTTACTTCATATGCACCAATTCACCATTTCATCGGACGTCGAGCAGGGACGGTTATTGAATTTCGATGAGGAGCAAGTAAATTATGTTGTAGAACTTCGCGGGATTTACACGAATGAATTAAATAGCTAGCGACATCTTTCAATGATGCCTCGACTCTGAATATTCACATACTTATACCTCGATTCTATGGCTTTGAATTGTTTTCCTCCGGAGTATTTTCGGCCCGCCAAATGCGGGTGGCTTCAATATCAGTATTGAAAGAAAAAATCGACAATGGCTCCAAAGTTTAGTTGAGATATTGTAACGGTAACTCATTCAATTTTTATAGTCAGTTTTGTTTTGCTTTGACTAACGCAGCTGTCTCGTTTTTTTTTTCTGGCGCGCATAATGCACCATCTGGGTATCTGGTTTAGAAATAGGGGCAGAACCGATTTATGCAACTTAGTGAACCAAAACTGTTTTTGAATTATCATTATTACAGAATATTAATCGGAATGCACAATAGAATACGAAGGCATAGAAGGGCTATGCAATAATTTTTCTTTAATCTCGAAGATTGGACATGAATCTCGAAGTTTCGATTTTTTTAGAATCATTCTGGTTCGTCATAAGAAAATCGACGGACTGTCTATTTCTGAGTCCGATTGGTGCGTTCCGTCAGTTATCAGTGCTTTATTTGTTCTGAATACCACATTTTATCACGTGAACACAAAAATAAATTGATCTGAATGAGTTGAGCTACATGTGAGTTAAATTGGTTGCCCACCCATCCAGGGGTTGAAGGAGATAAGCTATGGGTCTAGATTTATTGGAGGGAGTTGATGGGCGGAACATTGTTCCACCTGGTACGTAGGGTAGGCCTCGCTATTGGGCCCGCTGTACCCCTTCTCAAACCAACTGGACTCACCGATCCACAATGTGGTGCCTCGATGTTTGATAATAGGTCCGTCCAAGCACTGGAAACGACAAGCGCACGGTTGACCTGGACTCCGACCACGCCCAGCGATGATACGTTTCCGGCTTCATCCGTCTTCCTGACTGCGTTATCGGTTTTATAATAATAATTATAATATTAATAATAAGTATAAATATAATAAATGGTCTTTATTCCAAAAACTTTTTCTTCGGTGTGGCGAAAGCCGAGGCTAATCCACTTGGCCACGACTATACAAAAAAAATTCTACACATTGCCACACTATTGGTTGCAGGTGTGATGTACTCGGATGCTTTACCCATGACCACCCGAGGAGGAGTTTCAGCCGGCTTAGAGTCAGATGAGCCCACTGGCACTACCTACCGACGGTCTCTCATCCAACTTTTAGCCACGGTGAGCGTTGCTGTAGTCGAGCCAGCAACCGACTGGAGCGCTGTATCACTCACTATGCCTTCTACTTGATTGCTAAGGGGTGTTTCAATACTTCCACTCTTACAAATGGGTGAATTTTGCAATATTGCAATACTTACCGTTTTTCTCGGTGCATTTCTTCACTTACTCATTGTACTAAGCATCATTAATAATAGACCTTTAAAATTTCACCTGCATGTGCTGTTAGGGTCTGACGATGATTACTATACATTTTCGCAGTTGGCATTCATTCAAACGGCTGTCAAACTGTCAACTCAACAGTCATTTAAACGGTTTTTCTTCTTTCTCTCTCTTCAAAACGCAGTGTTTTGAGCACACAGCTCTGAATGATGTTACTGAGCCCTTTCCACATAATCCACACACTGGCTGTTACTTCTGATGATTATATTCTGACATGCCAGCTCCGAATCGGAGATGTGCCGCATCCATACTGACGAACTCTAACAGGTAAAATTGCAAAGGTCTATTGCAGATTGCAGTGATAGTTAGGTAGGCTCTCTTACCTTCCCTCGTACCCTAGTTTCAATGCTCAAGCGAAAAATCAGCCTACAAAACAGTTTCCCCGGCCATTTCAGACGCACTTTTTCAAAGTCTGATGGTTAGGGGAAGGGGTCTGTTTTCGTCGCAGTGCAGCACCGCCATCACGGTGTCGGTGGTGGCGAAAAATTCCTCTGGCGGCGGTCTGTGATAAACAAGCTCCCGCTCTCTCCGGGTAAATAACAAGCCAGCAGCGAGAGCCAGCCGGCCTTCCGTTTTCTGTTAATATGAGTAAAGGTATTAGCAAATGAGAACTAGAGAAGCGAAGTATTCGTAAACTAACTCGCAGGGTAGTCAAAATGAATGGTGGAGCGATAGGATTTCCAAACTGCTTTGTGAAGACTTAGTTCTAATACTAATTACGAGTACCAATTAGCACTAATTAAATACCGGACTGACCTATTATCTGCAGCCCTCGTTCCTAAGGCATCCCATTCTGCCAGGATCTTGGATACGCGCTCACTATAATTAGTAGATTTGCTCATTTTACAACGCCCCTTCCAGGCTTTCGAACTGAATTAAAGACTGTTATCATCAACATCAGTCGTTTAAGGCTCGAAGAGAAAAGTATATCGTGTGCGATGATAAAGGCGGCGCCGTTTTATAATTTGGGGTTTGATTGGATCAAGTTGTAATTAATGAAATCCAAAGTTTTTTCATCCGCATTTATACAGGGTGTCATATTGCTGTGCTAGAATGGTAGTAAGATAACTTCAAATGTCGAATTTTCAGATTACATATTCCAAATTCTGTATCTTCGAAGTGTTATCGTTATCTAGATGGTAAAACAATCGAATTAGTCAGAATCATCATGGGAGTACCTACATGAAAAAAACAAATACCTCACTATTGTCACGAGCGGCGATTCTGGATAATACGCGATCTCTCTAGATTCTTCCCGTTTGGTCGCGGTGTAGATACAAGTGCGGAGCGTTCTGGTGCATTCCAGAGCATATACGTGATGGCTTGGTAACTGGAATACGTGGAACCTTCGACGCTTGATGAAGACACATCTGTCCATTTGGCGGCGGCGCCGGCTCTAGAGCACGGCAGAATTATACGCGACAGGTGTGTTATTATTCGGGAGTCGTGTAGAAACCATAGGCCGGGCCACTCTCAAAATTGCTGGGGAATGCATGGGACATTCGAGATGAATCAGTCGGACATATATAAGGCATCAGTCGCCGCCTCACGAGCAGTTATGAATTGGAATGCGAAGTGGTAGCGAGCGGATCAAAAGCGAAGTACCTAAGCAAGCGATATTTCCAAGCGTGGATAATTGTGGGTCTGTATGTATTGTAGTACGCAGTAATAAACAGTGTGTGTTTTAAAACAATATACTCAATTATATTCGAACCCGTCCGCGAAATACGTAACACTATTAGGTATAATGAATTATCTGTATCATGAACATTCTAGTCTAATGCTCAGACATCTTGAAATGTTTTATTTCTTCCACTAAGAAATGGATCGACTTTGATCTTGCATTCTGGTACCGATATCTTGATGGCCTAGTTTTATAATAAATCTGACTTCAAAATTTCAAGTTATTTCCGTTTTTCATGTTATCTTGGTATTTTACTGTGAGTGTATATGTCTCTCTTATATCAAACAGTCAACTGATTCCATGAAAGTCTTCAGATATTTTATTTCAACTCACTATTGCACAAAACATACCGGGTGATCATTTGAAAACTATCCACTCGCAATAACTCCCGATTTCTAGTAAAATTTCTTCGAACAAAAACAGATCGATTTCAATATCGAGGGGGACATCGAAAACATAGGTACCGGGTGTTCACGATAAAATTCACTCCCCCTCTAGGAGATTTTCCTTTGAGATATTTTGGAAAACTAAAAACTTTTTCTCAACGATTTTTCCCAGGGATCTTGAATCAATCGTCTAAAAGTTTTCAATTGGTACCGTATACAGGGTGTGACATATAACTTTTTTATTTCAAATAAGACACTCTATATTTTATTACGTCATTTGATGAAGCCTTTCTTTCTGATTACATAGATATATAACATCCATGATTTATTTTGACAAGGAAGCTGTCAAAAAAATAATAAAATAGATAGTCAAATGAATTAAAAATTGAAAATTACGCGACACCCTGTATTAGGCACGAATTAGACCATTCATCCATGCAGAGTTGAACTCCTCAGACAAAATGCTGCGAGAATTTTTTTTTTAGGTGAACTGTAGAAACCAAAGCCATCTTGCCGCGACACAAAATTATTTGACTACCTATTTTATTATTTTTTCGACAAATTACTTGTCAAAATAAATCATAAGTGTCATATATATTTGTAATCAGAAAAAAAGGCTTCACCAAATCACGGAATAAAATATAGGGTGTTGCATTTAAAACAAAAAAGTTACATGTCACACCCTGTATACGGTACCAATTGAAAACTTTTAGAAGATGTACATTGACGAATTTCTATCTTCAACCCCTCACTCCTTCCAGGGGCAAAAACTGAAGTTGGTTATCGAGCTGATTCAAAAGTGACGTCTATCAATGCGGTAGACGTTCACAGTATAACTTCACCAAAACAGATGTCAATATCACAAAAGAAAGGGGAATGTGAGGGGATAGTTCTAGCCGCGGCACAGATTTTTTTATTTGTTAATTTTGAACCAAATTGCCAAGTTTGGTGTCGTTTCCGACTAAATTACATCTTCTGAATTCAAATTGAATGTTCAATTGCAGTTTGAAAAGAAAGATTTTGTTTTGTTAAAAAAATATATATTTCAGAAAAAAAATTAGGCTTTTTTCATTTAGACTTTCATCCTAATTCAAGGCATTCAAAGTGGAAATCGTCATTTAGTTCATTTCTCCAAAGCTTCCTGCACATGAAAACCATGTACGAGACCTGATTTTCACTTTGACAAGTTTGTGAGCCTCATTTGTTCCTAAAGTCGTAAAAAAAATATGCAATCATTTTCATGTATGAATGGAAGTGTGCGTGCGAAGGTATCGCGGCGATTCTGACAGCTGCACGGCGGTTCCGTCATGGGCTCACCCCTTATATCGTAAAGGACAGTCCATAAACCATGTATGCCAAGTTTCAGGCTTTTATCACAAACTTCAAAGCTTTGCACGCACACCTTCATTCGTACATGAAAATTAATGAAATTATTGGATATTACTTCTACGACTTCAGGAACAAATGAGGCCACGATCTTGTCAAAGTAAAAATCAGGTCTCGTACATGGTTTTTATGTACAGGAAGCTTCGAAGAAGTGAACTAAATAAGGATCTCCACTTTGAATACCCGAAATTAGGATAAAAGTCAAAATGAAAAAGACCTAGATTTTTTCCTGAAATATATTTTTTTCAACAAAACAGAATCTTTTTTTCTCAAACTGCAATCACAACATTCAATTTGAACTCAGAAGATGTAATTTAGTCGGAAATGACACCAAACTAGTCAATTTGGTCTGAAATTAACAAATGAAAAAATCTCTGCTGCGGCTAGAACTGTCCCCTCCCATTTCCCCTCCTTTTGTAATATTGACATCTGTTTTGGTGGAGTTATACTGTGAAGGTCTACTGCATTGATAGACGTCACTTTTGAATCAGCTTGATAACCGACTTAAGTTTTTGCCCCTGGATGGTAGGCAAATGACAATTCTGACAGCTGCACGGCGGTTCCATCATGGGTCCGTCTCGTAAATAGTAAAGGACAGTCTGTAGAGCGTGGATGCCAAATTTCATGCTTTTATCACAAAATGCAAGGTGGTTCTTACTAACCGCCACACTACAGTGTAAAAGCTGCAGCTGAAAGAGTTACATTGAATGAATCTTATTTTTAACCTCTTTACGCATTGTCACATGGCTCGTAGCTGTAGGCAAGAATGCCACCGCCATCTCTCAACGACTCGGTGAAGTGCATAATAAAATTCCTTTGCTCTTGGCCGCACGCCTACTATTGACTGTTCGCGGGGCGTTCAAATAGCCGCGCTTGGAAAATTTATTTCTGGAAATAACTTTTGCAAACAGCCACATATTATTCAGCGGTGATCCTGGAAAACACCAACGGAAATAAGTGGAGAACTTGTCGTAGGCAGGTCGAGGTTTGAAAGGGCTGAATGCTAAATCACATCCGACACTATAATATGTATTGTCTTTTCACTTCCTGTTTCAAGTGATGCGCGTCTGACAGTCATCATCGCGATATTTAGAATATGGCGGGCGACCGCAGAAGTTTGTTCTCGAATTGATTAAGCTCTCAATTAGTCTGTCCGGAGTTGAACATGAACAGTAATGCGGCGGCGCTTCCATACTATAGAGCTACTTAACATATTAGACCGTTTAACAGGTTTCAGATCAAAGCTTTGCATTCGAATCGCTGCCAACCGCAAGGACACTCGACAATGCATCTGCTTCTGTGCGAATGCACCCCGACGATTGTTTGCCAAATTAATTTAATTAATCGTCGAAGCAATTTCAGGACGGCCGAAAAAAGTCCAGTCGGATCCTCGAAAGTGGATGAATAAATACCCGGCTTTATATCTTTCGGTGTAATGTGTATGAGGCTTACCTGCGCCAAATCTTGTGGATTATTCCAGAGGTGTTCCGCCGCATATGCTTTGTCTTCGCAATCCGAGATCAGTTTTGGATTTCCTCCATCATCAGTTTCACTACACAGTTGCAGTTTTATTTCTTCAGCTTTGAGGTTCATGATGTATTATAGTGGGTGCATAGAACTTGTCTAACCGTCGGTAAGTTTAACGTGCTGTGAGTCTATAATAATAATTATTATTATTAAGCCAACCAAAACCCAACATGGTGCCTACGAAGTAATCCAGACATTGTCTAGGCTGGCCCTTTACAATCTGGGATGTTCATACATATTCTTGTATCAGTTTTCTGCTAGAATAATTCATTTGCATAAACAATAAGGTATTCGCGCGGTGGAATTTGACAGATACTCATTACTCAGGCTATATCCCATACACTTTCTATTTTCAGCGGAATGACTTTTTGGAGCAAAAATAAAGTGACAAACTCAAGCGCTGGGAGAATACAGCCGATGGTCACCGATAGTCTCGCTCCCAAACTTTGCAGGTGCCATCAGCCGTAGTCGTAGCCCCTCAGCTTGTTACTTTATTTTGGCTCCAAAGACATTCTACTGAAAATAGAAAGTGTATGGGATATATTATTATATTTATACACCTCACTTATTCATCCACCTCACTCTTCAAAATAGTAGGTCGTAGTACAGGTGTACTAGAGATTACCACCTTACTTGTTATCTCAAAATAGAGTTTGACGTCACCTTTGAAATAATTGACAGAGTCAGATTGACGGTTTTGGAACCAAATGTCACCAGATTTTAAGTTACCTCCACCATTTCATAGCCTGCCGGGATGTCAATCATTTTGAAATAGATGCTTTCTTAGAATTTGGGTCGAAGGTTACCCTTGCACTTGCAAGTAACTGCTGATGTGAAAATTGAATTACCTTGGCACAAAATGGAAAGTATAATAACAATATTTTTCGAGCAGGCTAATTGAGGATGCAAGTCGGACTCGAAATGCAATGAACACGGATCATTACTTTAATTTCCGCTTGGACGTTTTCCTATCCTGGAAAATCCGCCCTGTGATCCACATAATCGTTTGGATGCCCGCCTGCTTGATGAGGGGAAAAGTTAATATTGTTCAATTAAAAATGTTTAGGAGAATTAATAGAGCACGTCTGACTGCATTAGCGGCAATAAAGATCGTTTTGAAACGATCCCTAATTGTTTTTGGCTTCCTTTTTCCCGAGCTCCGGGATTATACACAAAGAGTCAAAGAGACTAGAATCAATTTTTGTTCTGGTTCAAAAGGGCCAATTCCCGCCCTTTAGCAAAGGCAACTGCATCATCTCCCCTCTTTAGTGCACCAACGCCGAAATGTCGCCGCTGGTGCAAATAATTATTGTAGCTCGGAAAATAAGCCATGACGATTACAAATAAGAAAGTTGCATTAGAAGGATATTCTGGATATCTCATCGCAGTTCTATGCTTATTTGCAACGCCTTCCAAAGCTCTCCTCTCTGTTTACTTAGAATTAGCGAACTCCGTTTGGGGAAATATTGTCACTGCCTAATTATAAACATAACTCCCAGTAATTGCTCGGTGTGATGTTTACATTCGCTGTACAAATTTACATTTGGCTGTTGAGTTATTGAATACTTATTGCTATGGGACTAATAATGAATAAACCGGAAACTTTGACGATGGTGGTGGTAAACTTATTACGACAAAGTCGAGATCGTCAAATATTATTATTTGTTTTCATTAACGATGTGTGCCGACAAAGGTTTTAAATAATGTAATGGTGAAAAACTTTCTTAATTAGAGAACGGCGAACGCCTGCACCACCCACGACCAAACCCGTACCACCCCGCACGACTAATTTCGAACTCAAATTGTGCCTAAAACTCGCCATCTCTGAGGGTTTGCTGGTTGCTGTTATGCCACGTTTCGGCATATTTCTATTACAAAACGCCAACGGGCCTAATTAACATCAGAACAGTAACAACAGTGCGACTATTTCTTTATCTTTGGTGGCGTAGAGGGGGAAGATCGGGAGCAGGAATCTTTGCGCATGTGTGGATGCATACTAATGGATGTTTCAATAATTCACTCGGGAACGTCTTTCTTGGTCTTCATGATTTTTTTATGATCTCGGTTGGAATGGCACGGCGGAGTACACAGCGGCGAAGACCTTCTTCAGCTTGGCTTCTGCTGGGTGGACTTCTCTATTTTGAAGGAGATACCAAGGAAGCAATCGTAAGATACTGAAAGCTTCAAGAAGACAATGGTGAAATAAGTTTTAGAGTCTAAACTCAAGTCTGACGACGGATGTACCCAACCAGAAAACAAAATTACGTCTCAAAATAGAGAAGAACCAAAAGCTTTGAGCAGATATTCGGTCGACCATGCAAGTGAGAGCAGACGACCGCTGGGAATACTTCTAGGATACCACAAGAGAAGATGAGCAAGTACCAAGCGTGACACAAACCGGTTGAGGCCCGAGGAGGTGAAAAATTGGAAAGAAATATATTACGCATTGAGAAGAATTTTCTTTGACCGGGAGTAGGGATGGGGTAACTCTGAAGCACTCGTTACTTGCTATTAAATGCTTACAGCTCAAAACACATGATTTGAACATTATAAATGAAGAGTCAATGTTGTAAAAATGAGTATAAAGTGAAAAATTAATTAGTATTTCAAATCTGGTATCTCAGCCCCATCTTCAAATTCCCTCGAGGACCGCGACTTCTTTCGAGTTCTTCGTAGGCACATACTACTTGCACGTAATGTTGCCACTAATATTTTCAACTTTATTCAGTTTAATGTGACGCTGTTAGGTTTATGCCACTTATCTGTTAATTGCTCAGCAGTCCTTCTGATCAGGGTCTTGAACTCATCACCAACATAACCGTCAGTTGGAAGAACCTCAGGGGAAGAAGTCCGTCCAAGAAACCCCTGAGTTAAACCCAAAGAAGAAGGGATCTCATTTATGTCGTGACAAAATGTGAATCTCACTGAAACTTTGTTCCCCCTACCTCAACGCAAAGTAACGCAAAGGGACGCAAAACAAAAGGTCGCCACACTCACACAGACACGCAAAAAACAACAACTGAAGACATGTTAGTAGACAGGGCATAATAAACAATACACTACAATACAACCACAAAATACAACAACTACACAATGGAGGTAATCCTGTTGCGAACCTGTACTCGAGGACACTGTAAGAGAACCTATCCCAATCTGACATTTGCCCCGTTACACGAGCCGCAAGCGACTAAGTTGCAACCGACCGTTCGTATCTACCATGGCTGACCCTGTCCCTTCCCCTGGCAGGTAGCATCAAATCATCTCATAACAAACAAAGCAAAATAACTGAACATGACTCCCCAATAAAAAGTACCGTACAACCTGCTTGGATGGTGAAGCCACCCGCATTTGGCGGGCCGAAAATAATTCGGAGGAAAATAATTCAAAGCCATGAAATCGAGGTATAAGAATGTGAATATTCAGAGTCAAGGCATCATTGAAAGATGTCGCTAGTTATTTAATTCATTTGTGTAAATCCCGCAAAGCTCTACAACATAATTTATTTGTGCCTCATCGTGAATTCTAAAACCGTTCCTGCTTGACGTTCGACGAAATGGTGAACTGGCGCATATGAAGTAAAGCACCCGCACTTCGACCCAGCTAGCTGCTGCCGTGCTCCTGCTGTGATGACGCGCCGTGCCACCGTCCGCTGCCCGCTGCCCGCCACCATCCGATCCACACGTGTTAGCACCGCTGGTCGCATTCTCCAGCGCACATCTCAGATTACCTGAGCCGTCTATACACCGTTCGCGATCGTTTTGGATGCAATAAAATATTCCGAATTGCTTGGAATGGAGGATATCGCCGGAGATTGACCGTGGTACCTGGACCAATCCTCCTGGGCTGCCGTCCGCTCCCGACTTGTCGCGTCCGCCGCCGAGTGCTTCTGCGGGCCTGTTAGCGAAGAGTTTTAGTCCCCTTCGAGGAAGCTGAGTTAGAACCCGTTTATGTTGCGTCGCGACCCTCCTAGAGGCCGAAGCGTCGAAGCCCCAATGATGAGCCCCAGCCCACTTGGAAAATGACGAGTCGATTCCCCCCGGCTGATGTGTCTCAAAGGCCCTCTGGAGAAAGTCGAGTTGGAACCCTTCGGAGTCGTGTTTTGGTCCCCTTGGGGGCACGCTGAGTCGAGAACCCTCCAGGTTGAGTTTTGACCCTCCGAGAGACTGATGAGTTGCTTCCCCCGTTGAGTTGCAACCCGTCTCTAGGATGTCGTGTCAGAGCCCTTGGACGTTGAGTCTTGATCCGCCTCCAGGTGTCGAGTCAGAGCCCTCCGACGACGAGCTCCAGCCCTTTTTCCAGGTCGATGTGCCAAGGCCCTTCCGGCTTCCGGGGTTGAGTTTCGACCCTTCTCCAAGTCGCAGAGTTGGGACCCGTTGACGAAGTGTTTCGAACCCCCTCCAGGATGCTGAGTCGCGTTCCCTCCACGATGAGTTCTAGCCTACCTCGAGGATGTCGAGTTAAAACCCCTAAACGATCCAGGCCCGATAGAAATGAGGTCTCTCGTTTCGGTATCTCGTGTGGCGGAGTGATGACCTCGACGAGCGGGAGGTTAGTCTTGGTGAGTTGGGATAGTTGCTTACGGTTAGGCTTTGTCGGAAAAATGTATGATGGAGCTCACGCGTGCGTTCTGAATCTGCCTGCACGTGCTGGTATCTGCGTTACTGTCTGCCGTCAGGTACAGCCACTTTCAAGCCTCGTCCTTTGTTGGATACCTTCATAGAAAGGTATTTGCGCTCTTGGGCCCTCTGGACTTGGCTTTGTGACTGCGGTACTCAGAGCACCGGACCTAGTGGGTTAGATCTGGAAACTCGCGGGTGAGCTTCTTCTGCGTTTCTGAAGCTCCTAGTTATTCGGAAAATGTGAATTTTGAGAACTACGTGAAAAATCAAGTAATTGAAATAAAATAGCATCGCGTTGAGATCGGGGTTCGGACCCTGCCGTAGAGTCGTAATTGTTGATCGGATTGATGGACACCACCCCCCCTCCTTGAAACTAATGATTTTGTTTTAGCGCCACGACAGTTCCAGATATTTCCATATAGAGCTTGTCCCGGAAATGAAAACGTTCTTATTCGAAACTGATGAATTCATGCCGGTACCCAACGACGCCACCGTTCAGATAGGGACTTTGTAAAAATGAATTGTTATTAGGGCTCGATCAGGAATAGTGTAGACGGCGATTATTTCCCGTTAGGGCAAAGATTATTTCGACGCCTCTCCGCATCGGCTTTTCGGCGAACACCCTGTATAGTCTATTCTCTGCGTTTTGTTTCTCCTGGCTGCGGCCTTCTCTCACAAATTGCTAAACAACAACGAACTAGCGCGTATACGGGGCGTGCTCAAAACGTTCTCCAAATTAAATTTGTATCTTGACTAGAGTAATTGTTTCGCGCTCACCATCGGTTTGAAAGTTTTTGGAAGGGCGAAATTTGGTTCAACATTTCCGGTTATAGACACGCGCGACCGCGGGAATCTTTCTAAGCGTTGGGGGCGACTCACGGTGAAAAAAGGGAATAGGCCCCCACAAAGGCAGCCATATCCAATCCTTTCCAAACGGGCAAAAGAGACCATGGCCCAAAAAGAAGCAACAGCCTTTGAAAAGAATGCCACAATTAGGTGGGCTACCATACACACACCGGCCCACAAATCTTGGATAGCACTCGTGGTCGAAGTCACTCTTCTCTTTTCAGTGTCTAGAAGCCGGACCTAACCCTAACATAACCTCTAACACTAACATAAATGTTGGATCTGATTTAATCACAAAAAGAACTTTGAACCGCGAAAACTAGTCAGAATTAAATGTCGGTCAAGGTGTAGAGTCAGAGGTTCGTCGGAGGGTTGGGGTGTTGGGACGTCTGGAATAATTAGGGGAAAGTTATCTCTTCGGGAATAGGTTAGATCTTTCAGATGATTTAGCCTGCGATGTGAAAGTAGGACTAGGTATAGGAGCGAGCCATTATTTAAACATTTTGAATTGTACATAGAAGTCAATAGATTGATGTTATGTTAAAACTTTAACTGTGTCTTATTGCGTTCAAACTCGTAGTCAGACCTGTCTCAACAATCTCGAGAACTCTATAATCGAACAACAAGAAGAGAGGCACAACGGGATGTCGTCCTGGTACTAGATGATCATCGGCCAAGCGGTTCCAAAAGCGGGAAAAGTGATTTAATTCAAATAAGTTGAATTAAATGCCCGTATAATGGGTTGTCTACCCATTCAGGGGTACAAGACGATAGCTGGGGTCGTTTCAATGGTAAAAAGCCCCTGACACATCGACAAAAATGAACAAAACAAAAACAAGAGACAAGCATCTGGTTTTCACGCTTTTTATCTACGGCTCGTAGCAAAACTCGTTGTCCACTTTGCGAAGAAGTGGAGAAAACCAGCTTATACTTCACATTTTTCCTCTCATAACCCTTCTTTCGAGCTTCTTGAAGGGTGACTTCATAAGCATTGAGATCAAAAATGCTATCATGTTTCAGTGATTCCGATCCGAGAGAACTCTACTCTTCTCATCTTCCCGAGTCAGATTTATCGTATGAGATGGAGCCTGTCAATGTTGGATCAGACATACCTAGGCCACCATCTCTTACAGGCAAATATAAAATATCGCATTCTGCCTCACCAACTTCGCCACCCAGAATTGACGGAAAAAACGATGTTTGGATTGCGTATCTCACTGGGTTGGAAACTTCATCGTCGCATTTAATTACTCGTCGATGGAATGCCCATTCAGCCTGGAGGCATATGGTTGCAACAACATGTGCCGATTGTGGATAAATCTTGGCTACTGAGGCTAATTTTTTCACATTCTTTCTCCAATGATCAAATTTGTTCTTCAAAAACTCGTTTCCTCCACATTCAGTACCAATGTAATTTCCTAGCATCCTTTTCCCATCAACAATCTGTAACTTATGACCTTTGAATTTTTCTTTTGCTAATTCTAAATCATCACGGTGAGCGACCAAGCATGTTTTTTGTGCTCAAGGAAAATACCCAAAACAAGGTGCCAGCTTCTTTAGATCTTCCCACCATTTGATGACATCCTCCAGAGGCCCCTGACATGAAGAATCATCAGCACACCGTTGGGGTTACCTTTGCCTTTTCTTTTAATGATCGAATCAAGGGCAAGGTTGCAAGACCATAAAGTAACATAGATGATGGGTCGCCTTGAGTCAGACCTTCTTTACTATCCAATCGTTCTGAACTCTCAGAGTTTACAAGCTTGGCATCATCTCTATAGCTGTTATATATAAGCATGGCAGATCTAGGCCATAATAATTTAGCCTGCCATAAAACAAAAGTACGATTAATCTTATTGGAGGCGTTGTCGGCATCCACTAGCAATGAACCCCATTTCGAATCAGATGTACAGTTTTCTTTGGAAAGTTTGTTCGTACAATGAACTGCACCATCGATTCCTGTCTTCAGGCCACCACAAATCTGATCAGATCCACAGGCTTCTGTAACGTCGTCTCCAGTAGCTAGAATCAAACATTTAGCCGTTATTCGGCGTAAGCATTCTCCGATTCCGATCGGTCGAAACGGAATCCCTGGTTTTTTATCAACAGGAATGAGACGGTTAGCCATGAGGACACGAATCAAGGTCCACGACATATTAGTTTCGTTCAATTCCATAGTTAGGTCAGCGACCGCAGATCGTAGATTCTCGCTTGATCTTCCGTGTCTCAAAAGAAAATCGCTCCACTGCTCTGAGGTGCTTCCACCTGGACCTCCACTACCATGCATTTTTCGCGCTATCTTTTCGACATGTCCAGATGTAATTTCTGTTTGTTGAAGTGGTGGAAGTTCATCCATACCTGGAGGTAGCTTTAGTAGATTTTTATCTGGGATTGAAGGAGAAGGGTGCTCCATTTTTAGTTCATCAAAAACTGTACGGCCATCGTCATTTATTACATCGCCCAAATTTGATAAGCTTCCCGCATTCCTTCCGTGCAGGAAATCTTGATGCTTCTTTGATTTTACCATTCTGAACCAGTCGATTGAATGTTGTAGCCTCCTGCATCTCAACCTGCTCACTATTCCCATGCCTCATCTTGAGTCGTTTGTCACACCTCATAGCTTCAGTAACCAAATCATCAAATCTATCATTTTTCCAATAAGATAGGCGACGTTCTAGTGGTACTCTACTATCTTTGGCCTCTTTCACTATTCTGTCTCCCTGGAGAATGGTAGTAATAAAACAGATTAACCGTTCAGAGACTTTTCTTCCATTTGTCAAAAGTTTAACTCCATCTGCCAGAATCTGTATGAACTCATTGCTCGCCCTCCCGTTTGGTGAATCGTACTGTTTCCTTTCAAGTTTAGCAACTTTCGTCCATCTTTTCCTCCACAGAGAAAAACTGAAATTTGTGTTGTTATTATCATTATTCGAAGAAACATCATTACAAGCGGTGTCAAGGAGATGATGAGATGAGCTGTTTCATGAAGGACAGTATCATCCACGTTACTGGTTATGGCGGGCTCTTCATTAATATGCTTGTTGTGAACCATTCCATTGGGGATTTTCAGGCCATTGGAGTTCTTGAAGTCTCTCTTGCAAACATCACAGGAAGATGTAATTTTTGAAGTACCAGCTTTCTTTCCGATCTTGTAAAGAGATAGTGAATGTACTCAAGCTGAGTGGTGTCTGATTTCTTGGGTATTTGACCAAATAATTCTCATCGTCGGATGAAGTATCATTGTCTGACACTGACCTTTCAACAATTCAACATTAGATTGGAAATACCTATAAATAAGGATATTATTTCCAAATAATGGTATTCACTTATGAATATATTATTGTGAGGTAGAAATCGTCAAACCATGTAGTATAATGTCTGTCGGTACTCTGCGACGGAAAACGACAGGTTTTTGGTAACCTACCTTTTAGGGGATGAGGGAGGTAACGGGTGAGCGAAAGTTTGACTTGTCACATGATTAGCATAGATAAGCAAGCCGGTTTTACCTCTGTCGAATATTAATTTAGTGGAAAATGTACAATGCCCTTCCGAAAACGCTCCGCAGTCATGGAGAGTCTGTGTGTGTAAGTGTTGCACACCGCATCACCATCAAAGTCCACGAAATGACAGTTCCATTATTAACTATACCGATTACGGGATTAGGAACGCAAATGGCATTCCATTAAATATGCAATTAATATGTGAATTTTCCTTTATGTTGAGCGTGATGTGCAATCAAGCGAAATATGGAATGCGAGAGAGGAAGGGAAGTTTGGAGACGGTGATGCGGAGGAGGATGCGGCGAGGGGTCGTAGAGAGAGGAGCCCTGTGCGCGCACACGAGGAGCAAGGCTCGAGCTCTTTCATTAGAGCAAGGTATCTGTTGTTATTTTAAGCATGCCTTTATCTAATCAGACAAAAGCTTGCTACGAGTCTCGTTAACTTCACCCTTCATGCCTCTGCACTTATTACAAAATTTGCTCGACGCAGCCTCGACGCCTCGACCCCAGGCCAAAAATCCAGCTCCGACCCTTTAATTATTGTTAGTGCGTATTACTACACCCGCACCCGCAGTACCTACCCACCCACGTATCAGCTGGCTTCCACTATTATCATTTGGGTCACGGGGAAATAGAAAATAGAGAAGGGATTACATTTTTGAGTCCACGCAGTCTGTTACCGTTCCCCATATTCGTTCCTCCACCACTGTGCCTAATATACGTCCAAACTTAATAAAAAGTGTGCGAAATCAAAGTGATATTAGCTTTGTCGAACTTTAGAAAGTCGCACGGTCAACAACACAACAGAAACAGTCAATATTTCAACTAGCGCGCAGCAATGTGTTGCTGACGTTTATAAAGGAACAATGTATCAGTTTCATCAAAAAACTACTATTATACACCCTGGAAACCAAATCATACTGGTGCTCGTCCTCTCAAAAATTGAGATAAAGACCTGAACTTTTGAGTGAATGATTGAAATAAGGTACATGCATAATTCAATAAGATGGCAGACGAGAGCCAAAGCATAATATCTGGTTGCTGCGGCTATAAATCCAATAATTATATACGCAGGTGTCCTAAAAATTCACCGACAAAGTTTTAGGGCCGCTTCCTCTCATCAAAACAAGATAAAAGGTTCCATTGAACAATCATGGGTCCGGAAACGCTTCCTAAGGTAGCTGCAAACCCCTAAAGATGAGACCCGGAAGATGGTTTTTGTTATTTATCTCCGAAACCGTTCAAGGGAAATCAATCAAACTTGACAGATCCCATGCACCAACCTTCCTGTGACCAACAAAATGAGGCAAGATTTATTTCAAAATAATTTACTAGAAGTGGGTTAGGCTGAGGTGTGGGGATAAAAATAACCCTAACTTTTTTGAATGCGATTTTTTTCCAAATTCAACAGATAATTATGAAATATCGAGGTTTTCTGGCAAAACAGGAACCGCCTCTTCAACCTCGATAGTTTACAAGATATACGAGTTTGAATGTATGGAAACGTGGTCAGAAATGGGCGGAGACCACGGTTAGGTGACAAGAAAAACCAAATCACCTTCTTGGATGTTTGGACGTGACGTAGTCCATTTGGGGCGTTGAATTAAAGAGTGCAAGTACTCTCCACTCCAGGCCTTCCAAAAGGATTGGGAGACACGGGCAGCTGATTGCCAGCGATCCAGAAGATTCAATGGCTCTTCAGTGAGATTTTTTTCAGTAGAAGATAAAAGATAAGCTTCGGTGAGAAAGTGACTAGGTGTCAAATATTATCGACACAATCATCTGGAATCGATGACAAAGAGCACAACAGCCGTGAATTGAGAATGGACTCAACTTTGGTCAAAAGAGTTTGGGATTCTTCGAAGGTATAGTGCAGGCTGTTCTACTACAACCCGCTTTAAGTGATGTTTGGCAGACTTTATCCCAGCCTCCCACAAACCACCAAAATTTGGGGCATAAGGAAGATTGAAATTCCATTTGACGTGACGTTGAGCCAAAGAGTCGGATATTTCAGGGGTGGACTGCTTCAAGAACGTATACACTTCATCCAAATGACGAGCAGCACCTCGGAAATTGCGACCTTGTTCCGAATAAAGGTTAAAAGGAAATCCACGGCGAAAGAAAAATCGATCTAAAGCTGCTAAACATGACTCCGAAGATAGAGAATGAACGAGTTCAAGATTAATGGCCTTTGTTTCCATACAAACAAACAGAGCTACTGTCGAGTTCCAAAAGCTTACCTGATCCTGAAGTAATCTCAGAATGTGATGTGACCGGCCCTGCTCAGCTACAGTGGAGATGGCTGGGTTCACTGATGTTAAATAAGGCGCCACGGATTTGTTCAGCACACCACCTGAGAATCACCTGTTTATCTAAATACGACAAATCCGAACCTGTATGAAAAAAGTATTCGAGAAAGCAAAAACTAACAGAATCTTCCACAATGTTTACAGTCAAGACAAGGCTTTATTCACAAGAATTCAAGTCGATGGAGAACGATTATACAAAACAAAACAATATTCACGTAATGAATTCAAAAGTAAAGCTACAGTGGCTGAGAAAATTTAATCGAAGATGTCCAACCGACACGCAGTAAGGACACGCAAAACTGCACGCAGGCAATACTTTACTCCACACGCAAACGACATTTCAGACATCTGCCTTCCAAGCCATCCAAAAACTTGCAAATTAAGCCAAAAAACATACTACGTAGATTGAAAAATATAATTCTTCTCAAAAATGATGACGCCACACCCCACAAAATTTTGCGCCTTTTTAAACTTAGGTAACTGTGGTTTGCTACCTACCTTCTGAATTCTGTACAAACTATTCAATAGCTCAATTCTTTAACTATCCTGGCGATAGATCGGTGGGCTTCGTCTCTGGCTTCAAACCAAGAGGTCCGGAGTTCTAATCCCGCCGGAGCCGGTGGCTTTTCTCTATTCGCTCTCTAATACTTTGGCGTGTACTAACCGAGCGGTCACGTTAAGGGGAAAAAGGTTAAACGGAGGAACTCACCTAAAAAGGGGCGCTAATAAGCTAGTACTTGTTGCGCCCCTCAACACCTAATATAAAAAAATTATAGCTACAAGTCTCTATTGCAAAATATGTAAATTTTGAAAATCCAAGATTTTTCTTGCTTGTATTAGTAAAAAGTTATTGGCCAAGGACACCTACTAATCATAATCGTATGTTCTCATGACTGATTTAGTCCCTTGGGCAGCTGAAAATAGTCGCAACCTACGCTACGCTACGAAAATCACAACAATCTGTTAAAAAGAGTAACAGAAAAACCGTTATTGTTCTGGTTTTTGTACCTTAGGTTGTGATCATTTTCAACTGCCCAAGGCCCAAAGGACTGATTCAGCCATGAAAACTTTCTGTTGTAATCAGGATCCTTGGACGATATAGAGAATTTAATTCTTGACATTCATACAAGCAATAAAAATCTTGAAGTGTTCGGAATGAATGAATGATCTGTTAGAAAGCAAGTTGATTTTCAAACATCTTTGTTTAAACGGAATTTCGGGTACCATTCAAATTTGGGTAATTTTTTGATGCAACTATGTATTTTGAATGTTTGCCTTGAGTCGATTCCGACTCTTCAGGTTTTTATATTTTAGGTTTTAACTACAACATGAGTTTGATATTGTGGGAATCTGTTGACCTGGAAAAGAGTTATCATTGAAAAACTTGTTGTTGTTGATTGTCATTTTTCGATCACCCTGTGAATAGAAGAAGAATATTCAAAAACTGTGTAGAGAGATGAGATCTATCTTCATGACATTAGTGTTGAAATACAAAAATATTGTATTTACTCAAATAGGAACATAATTATTATGTTGAATTATTGAAAATTTTTCACGTTGAATTCAACACCCTGTAGAAATATTATGCAAACACGGAGGTGAACACCTTGTATTTTGCAAAAATAGAGACTTGTAGAACAGTTTGAAGATAATTCAAAAGGTACCTATGTAGCAAACCAGGATTACCTGAATTTAAAAAGGCGCAAAATTTTGTAGGGTGACACTATTATTTTTTTGAAGTTGAGTAATTATTTTTCAATCTACATAGTATGTTTTTTGGTTCAATATTTGATGGTTTTATACTTTTCACAGTTTTTCTGTGCTAATAAAAGTTGATGTTGCTTACTAAAACTTATAAACTGTGATCCAATAATAAAAAACAAGTGAGTATGCCTTCACGTGCGTGAGTCTCAGTAGCGCATTTTCTCAAAGAGGCATATTCTGAACGTAAAGAAAATTGGTTGAAGGAGAAAACACCATTCCTTGCCCACTTTCTTCATTCAAAACTCATTGTGATATTCTGTTATCAGAATGGGGTACTTGCCAATGAAATAGATTTGAATGAAAATTCTTTCACTTATCAATATATTTTTTTGTTTGAGGGCTGGGAGCGGCGACTAATCAACAGTAGTCTATTCTTTTCCATTTTTAGTCGCCTATCCATATAACGAAAGAATTAGATCGCTATGTCTTTGGGTTTATGTTTTCCATTTATCTCTTACTTTGAGGGCAGCGTGTGGGGGTGGCAGCATTCGGCAAAGTAACTGTTGCACAGTTTGAGTTAAGAGTTTCTAAATGCTCAAGGAAATATGACAATCAGTGAAAATTGTGAAAGTTGAATTTTTTTTGTTTAGGGGCGGAAGCTGGAGGCGGCGACTAATCAAAAGTGGCCCATCTCTCCCCATTTTTAGTCAGCTATCTATATTAGTATATTGGAAATAGAATATCTGCTGGAATTAATTCAAACAAAAACGATTTTTTTACCATGGCTAGTTTTTAGTTCCCTCTTCAACATATCAAAAGTCCCCAACTCTGGGACTGCTACAAATTAGTATACAGGGTGAAAGTTTATTATTTTTCCTTATTTCCTTTCTTTCTCAAAAAACTGATGACTGAAAAAAACGGTTTTAGGCTAGTTTGATAGGCCATAGTCTTCCAATAAACATATGAAAAATATAGCACTCAGCAACTGCTGTGTATCAATTTACAGGGTGAAAACTAGTTTTCATCTTCATTTTTTTTTTCTTAGCGGAACTGATCTAGATTGGAGCCGGGTCCAGTTCTTTTGCAAGCTTATAATGTCATACTGAACATATAAAAAGGATATATTTCTGCAACTGCTGCTTTTCATTTTACAGGGTGAAAAGTCATTTTCACGTTTCAATTTTTTTCTTGGTGAAATTGGCTCACACATCAATTTCGACTGATTCTTCTGTAAACTTGAAGTTTCTAGTCAAACATATCAAAATAATACATTTCTGCTACAGCTACTTTTTTTTTTACAAATTTAAATGTTTGGGTATATTCGGGTATATTGCATCAAAAATTCAAAAAATCTTGGAACGCAACCAAACATTTAAATTTGTTAATAAAAACGTGGCTGTAGCAGAAATGTATTATTCTGATATGTTTGACTAGAAACCTCAAATTTACAGAAAAACCAGACGCAATTGTTGTGTGAGCCGATTTCACCAAGAAAAAAATTGAAACGTGAAAATGACTTTTCACCCTGTAAATTGAAAATCAGCAGATGCAGAGATGTGTCCTTCTCATATGTTCATTATGACATTATCAGCTTGCAAAAGAACTGGAACCGGCTTCCATCTAGATCAGTTCCACCAAGAAAAAAAATTGAAGTTGAAAAATAGTTTTCACCCTGTAATTTGATACGCAGCAGTTGTTGGGTGGTATATTTTTTATATGTTCATTGGAAGACTATGGCCTATCAAACTAGCCTAAAAACTTTTTTTTCGGTCATCAGTTTTTCAAGAAAAAAAGAAAGTAAAGAAAAATAATGAACTTTCACCCTGTATACTGATTTGTAGCAGTCCCAGAGTTGAGGACTTTTGATATGTTAAAGAATGGATTGTAAGCTTGCCATGGTACAAAAATCGTTCTTGTTTGAATTAATTCCAGCAAAGCACCTATTTTTTTCTATTTCCAATATACTATATAGCGGAACAATTAGATCGCTATGTCTTCAGGGTTATGTTTTACATTTATCTCTTACTTTAGGGGCGGCGTGTGGGAGCGGCAGAGTTTGGCAAAGAAATTCTTCCACAGTTTGAGTTGGGAGTTTCTGAATGTTTGAGGTAACATTAAAATGTCATTCAGTGGAAATTATTGAAAGTTTCACTTTTTTCTTTTGGGGGTGGAAGTTGGAGGCGGCGTCATGTCAAAGGTAGCCTATTCTTTCCCATTCTTAGTTAGCTATCCATATAGCAAAAGAATTAGATCGTTATGCCTTCGGGTTTATATTTTTCATTCATCTCTCACTTTGGGGGCAGCGTGTGGGGACGGCAGCATTCGGCAAAGTAACTGTTGCACAGTTTGAGTTGGGAGTTTTTAAATGTGAGGGAAATATGACAATCAGTGAAAATTATGAAAGTTGCATTTTTGTTTGTTTGGAGGCGGCAGCTGGAGGCGGCGGCTAATTAAAAGTAACCTATATTTTTCCAATTTCAGTCAGCTATCAATATAGTGAAAGAATTAGATCGCTATGTCTTCAGGTTCATGTTTTACATTCATCTCTCACTTTGGGGGCGGCGTGTGGGAGCGGCAGAGTTTGGCAAAGAAATTCTTGCACAGTTTGAGTCAAGAGTTTCTAAATGCTCGAGGTAACATTATCAGCTAAATCAGTGAAAATTGTTGAAAGTTGCACTTTTTTCTTTTGGGGGCGGAAGCTGGAGGCGGCGCCATACCACAAGTAGCCTATCCTTTTCCATTTTTAGTCAGCTATCCATATAGTGAGAAACTTAGATCGCTATGTCTCTTTGGGTTCATGTTTTTCATTTATCTCTTACTTTGGGGGCGGCGTGTGGGAGCGGCAGCGTTCGGCTGAGCAAATGTTGCACAATTTGAGTTGGCAGTTCCTAAATGTTCAAGGGAACATCTCAATCAGTAACATTTGTGAAAGTTGCACTTTTTATCGTTTGGGGGCGGAGTCTGGGGGCGGCGACTAACCAAAAGTAGCCTATCCTTTCCCATTTTCAGTCAGCTATTTATATACCGAAAGAATCAGATCGCTATGTCTTCGGGTTTATGTTTTTCATTTTAAAGTGATTGGGGGCGGTTTTTAGCAGTTTTTTCATGTCGGCGGCGCATATTGAAGACGGAATGTTTCTTGGCTTACGTTTATAAGTGGCAGCTATGTATTATTCAAAAAATGAGAACACCAGAGCATCAGGTCTGGTAGAAAGTGCAATATTATGTTATTTCAAGTCTATCGGGGGCGGTTTTTTCTATGTTGGCGGCGCAATATAGACATCCAATATAGCCTAGCCCTCTTTTGGGAGTGGCAGCTATGTAACAGCGAAAAAATTAGAAAGCTAGGTCGTCTAGTTTGGGAGGAGTTCGAGGAACGGACTGACGGACGGACGGACGGACGGACAAAGCGGTTGCAAAAGCGATTTTCATCAAGATGGAAAATGCGCTAAAAACTGAAGTAGTCCACTTCTGACGTAAATTAAATCAAATATTTGATATTATTTGAGTCAAGGATCTGGTACGATTCTGTTTCAACTTGATTTCAGTTCCTCTAATGTTCGGCTACAAAGATCCGAAGCCCGTTTTTGGTGTCATTTCCATGAAACCTGTTCAAGGTTCAGGCGCATTGTGAGTGAACGGTGATCAAATGACAATTGAAACTTAGTGAATTCCGTCGACCAACGGGGTTTTTCCTTTCACTCCAAAATCCAAAGTTCAACTATTGTTGGTCGTAGATTTAGGATTTCACAGCTGTGCGGTCTATCTATAGGATTTTCAAAGCAAAATAAAACAACTTGGACAACTAGGTTTGAAATATGACGGAACAAACGCGACAACTAAAGTATGAGGAATAGGTTTGGTCTTACCTTGTTAATAAAATACGCAAACTCAACAAAGCAGTTCAAAAGTCCACTAGTGCGAATGTAAAAAAAGTTTCTGTAGCTTCAACTTTATTTCTTCGCTTTTCTTTCGTCGCCCCTACAGCAATTCAATAAATTGTCGTCTTCCCAGGATGCAAATGAAGTTTCAATAATGCATTAACGTCTTTTCCAATTCGCATCAAACTCTGGTTGTTTCAACTTTTCAAGAGCACGCCCACTTGCGAAGCTCAAAAGAACCAGATTGCAAAAACTGCATCATTTCCTGCTGAGGAGAAATAGCTTCATCAGTTGAACGAGCACCAAAAGCAATATCATCAATATAGCAGCAAGAGGAAAGTATCTGAGCCGTACGAGGGAAATTGTTCCTTTCATCTTGTATCAACTGCTTCAAAACGATGACGTCATACCAAAGGTAACTGTCCAAAGCTCCCACTCCTGGACTGGGTCTCTAGGTGAAAAACGACAAAAAAGTGCTGATATTGACAATCATATTGGGAGAAAAATGGATAGCCCGATACATTTGTTTGATGTCACAAGTTAGACCCACAAGAGAGAAATGAAAATCTGTAATGATATTACCGATATCACTCTGGAGCTTGGAGCCTGAATGAAGAGCAGAATCCAAAGTTCGCGCGTTATCGCTTCTCAGAAGGGTTCAAGACAACTCGCAAGGCCGTGGTTGAACTTTCTTTGAAAACTCCATGATGCGTGAGACCATAGGACGACGATTTCGAAGCAGGAATCATGTGGATCTGATCGACGTAATCTCTCAAGTTGCCACGATATAAAACAGCGAAATTGGGATCTCTCGAGAAGTAAATTTTTCAAGTTTGTGGAATCTCTGAAGGGCAACCAATCGAGTACTTCTCAAGTCAGGACGAAAATCTTCCTTGAAAGGTAAAGAAATAGTGTAACGACCTGAAGAATACGTGATACAGTTTCACAAAATGATTTTCGCATTCAATCTCATCAGGAGAAGAAGGTACAGAGCCGGCTTCTTCTTCAGTTTTCCAAACAGAACGAATCAAGTTGTCAAGAGATGAGGAAGCCAAAACAAAAAGCGACGAAAATGGAGAAGGTTGATTTTCTTCCACAGAGCCCAGGATGATCCACTCAATATCAGTACTGAAGGTTGACTCTTGACAACGGAAGAAGATGCTTGCAATATGTCAGTGTAAGCTTGTGCTCCGAAAAGAATGTCAATATGTGATGGTTGAACAAACGATAGATCGGCCCAAGAGAGCGAACGGAAACGTTGAAAAAGAGCATGGGAGAGGGGAGCAGTGGGAAGACAAGAAGTAATGGACGGCAGTACCACTGAATCGAAATTGAGTTTAGTTTCTTCATGATGAAGAAAACGAGATGGAAGTGAACAAGACCCCATGCCTTTCACGCGAAGTGGAGACGATCCACCGGTACCAGAAATGCCATACGAACATTTCTCACTTAAGGCTCAGACTTAGAAACTATGAACACGCAATCAACTGATGCGAATCTTTACAATGCGAGAGAACAATTTGAAAATGACTCAAGCTGTTACTACAAGTGTTTATAAAGTTGTTCTTACTCGCAGGAACTTCAGTGGCAACAAAAGCCTTTCGAATTGATGAAACCTGCGAGGAATGTTGTGTTGCTTTGAGTTTAGTTAACTCGTCAATTGAACACCGGTTATGCAAAAACTCGGACAAGTCCTGAAAAGTAAGAAAGTCGCTATTTAAGTGGTCTTGTTCGAACTGTCGAACCAACAACGTCAAAGTCAACGTTAAAAACATAAAATCAGACAAATCGGTTAAATTGAAGGCCTTCAATGACATGATATTGGAACTGACATTATCGAGCATAACACGCACGTTTAGTCCAGTCAAAATAGGTTTTAACCGGAAATAAATTCGGAAGTTGACAAAATTTGGTGGATCGATGCGGAATTTAACGTGGAATAACATACTGAAATTCCCGAAAATTCCAAGGCTTGGCTTTTTTTCTAGGGCCAATAAAAGAGCGCCATCCTTGGAAATTTTCGGTTTTTTCTGAATAACTTGTAAACTATCACCTTTAGAACACAAAGACCAGCAAAGCAAATGTAGTCCGTTAAATTCTCAAGAGATCAGTACTAAATTTATTACTCTATGGTCAATAGCCTTTGAGATACAGCGTCTGCTAAGACGCAGTCAAAATTACTCAAAATTTATTTCCGGATTTTACGTAACAATTCGCATAATGTCAGTTCAGGGGCTGTAACGGGGACAGCAGATGTGCGGATTTTATTGTGTTTTACATTTTTAGAAAGCCAATTCAACCTTTGGGGAGTTGGCACTTTTGTCTAGAAGTCGCCAACTCCAAAATGGTACTTTTCCTCGACCTCTGAAATTAATACTTGATTACCCTAAGAATCCCCAAAAATCAATTTTTTTCATAGCATGCCATTTGCCCAATTTTTTAAGTAGAGCAAAATCATCCAGGGAATATATAAAAAATTGAATACCAAAAAACCAACATGTTCCGGAATCTTTTTCCCAGTGATGGTTCCAGAGTTTCATGAGTTGAAAGACCAAAACGACCTATTTGGACAAAAAACTGGGTAGTCCGACATTAACTGCTGAATACTGTACGGACCTTGCATTTGAGGTGTAAGATGTCACTTGGCAGACGTGAAAAGTACATAAGTATATTCAATACGTCTGCTAAGTGGCATTTTGCATCATCAAATGCAAGGTCCGTACAGTATTTAGCAGTTAGTGTCCGAACTACCAATCTTTCTTCCAAATAGATCGTTGTAGTCTTTCAATCCATATAACTCAGGAACCATCACTGGGAAAAAGATCCCGTTACATGTTGTTTTTTTGGTATTCAATTCTTCATATATTCCTTGGATGGTTTTGCCCTACTTAGAAAATTAGGCAAATGGCATGGTATGAAAAAAATCGATTTTTGGGGATTCTTCGGGACATCAAGTATCGATTTCAAAGGTCGAGAAAAAGTACCATTTTGAAGTTGGCGACTTCTAGACAAAAGTGTGATACCGAATGTTGAATTGGCTTTCCAAACACGTAAAACAGATTGGAATCCGCACATTTGCTGTCCACGTTACAACCCGTGAACTGACACTATGCAAATTGTTACGTAAAATCCGGAAATAATTTTTGAGCAATTTTCACTGCGTTCCGGCAGACGCTGTATCTCAAAGGCTATTTATCAGAAAGTAGTGAGTTTAGTACTGATCTCTTGGGAATTCAACGGGCTACATTTGCCTTGCGAGTATTGGTGTTCTAAAGGTGATAGTTTACAAGTTATCGGAAAAATCGAAAACTTTCAAGGATGGTGCTCTTTTATTGGTCCTAAAAAAAAATCCAAGCTTTCAAATTTTTGGGAATTTCAGTAGGTCATTCTACGTTGAATTCTGCATCGATCCACCAAATTTTGTCAACTTCCGAATTTATTTCCGGTTTGGCCCGATTTTTGCTTAATTTGACTGGACTAGTTAGACAAAGAATCATTTCTCAAAGATACAAAATCAAGGATCTTATTAAAGTGATGAGTCGCAACCACCCGTTTTTCAGTGTAACGTTTAACAAGCATCGTGTAGGCCTGGTCATAATAACCAGCAGAAAAGCGAATCGTTCTTACTAAACTAAGAGGTGGCCCGTCCAAATAAGTGAGCAGATACGAGAACTTCTGTATGTCCGATAACGACGAATGGTGTATTATAGTAAAAAGACAACAAACACGCAGTTGTTGTTGTTTTTTCACATTGCTCTACCCGGCTTGAGTATACATGTGTACACCATCGATGCTCTTGACGACGGTGTTGCTTTACGTGTAATTCTGTTAATTCCCTCGCATGCCTGATGCCTAGAAATATAGCATCTGCGGAATGCCTTTGATAGATGGCGCCGCTTGGAGGACTCACATATTAGGAGTCCTCCTGAGTGTATATTACCATGAGATCTCTGGCTATCACAGCATCGAATGGTTTTGACTAAATGCCTGCGTACTGATGAGCCCCCAATAGGGGCGAAACACAAGTCTGTGCAGAATATTTGGTTTTTAGCTATTCTTTCTTCTATCACCATTGCATATACCTTGTGAGCGGTGTTCAGCAGCGTCATTCCCCTGTAGTTGGTCACCTTCTCCTTCCCTCTCTTCTTCTAGATGAAGCCTTCTCTTCATTGTTCTGGAAACCCTCCTCCTTGCCATATCTCATTCAGTATTTCGTTCAGTCTTTGTAGTATTTCTTCTGTGCTATACATAATATCCACGCTTCATTTTCGATTCCGTCTTCAAGATTTTCTTTTCCTAAGCTTCTGAATTTGTTTCATTATTTCTCCTTTCTATAAAGTCGAGTGTCCTGTTTTCTTGTCTCCTTTCATCTCTGCTGTTTCTTTCATCTGTTCCTCCAAGTAGTTCCATAAAGTAATTCTTCCAATCTTTCATTTTTATTCTGTTGCTGACTTTCTCTATATTTTTTTTTCTTTGTTGATGTATGCCCATATTTCGTGTTCGTGTTTTATTTTCCTCGTTTTCATTTCTTCTTCCCTTCGCTCCAGTTTTCTCCTTTCATAGTAGTCCCGGTATTTTTTTCTTGCTTAGGTGTATTCTTCGCTCGTTTCTGTATCTTCTGTCCACTCCCTCAGTCGTTTTTGTGCTTCTTTTCTCCTTTTTGTACACTCCACATCTAACCACTCGTTCTTTCTTTTCCATGTGACTATCTTTTTCCGTTCTACTGCCTTATTAATTTATGATCTTGCTTAGTTCTTTCATTTTTTTCTTGTACTGTTTCGGCCTTCCACTCACTCTCGTTTGTTCTGCTCCTGTATTGTAAAATTTCTTCCTCCTTTCAGTAGCACTTTTCTATCACCTTCCAATTTCTCTCTTCTTCGACTATCTCCATTGCTTCCTCCAGTTCGATTTCTATTTCCAATGGTAGGTGGTCTGACTTCACTCTTTCTCCAACCTTGAACGTTTGTACCGAGCGTTCATAAATTAAATGGGTCAAGAGTGCCTATGAGTTTGGAAACATCTGTCGGAACTAGCATCGTTCATTTGATGTCTGTAATTTTTTGGTTATCGTAATTTGTCAAACCAGTCGCAGTTTTCGTTTATGGAACATTTTAAATGTGGTTTTCATGGCAGGGCACAAAACCTACATGATCGAGGAGTATTTTTGAACTTGAAGTATTCTCGTGCACTTATGGCAGATCAGAAATCAATAATATGGGACGTAACTTGTCAAAGTTTGACAAATTTATTACAAAAGGATCACGCTAGTTTCGACAGACGTTTTTGAATCCACAGGCACCCTTGACCCATTTAATTTATGAACTCTCGGTATTTTTTCTAGTGCTTTTTCGTCCGCCATTGCATAATATTGTTGTTGCCACCCTTCCTGTGACATATGTGTATTCTCCCTGCTCGTCTCCCATTTCATTTTCATTTAGTATTTCCCATCCCTTTTCTTCTATATTCAAAAATTTATTGCCCTCAAAGAAACTTGCCTAATTTTTGACATCGAAGTTTTGTCTTTTGATTTATCGAAATGTATGATTTTTGGACAATACATCAACTCCTATTCCTTATCGAATACCTGATTGCTATCGATCTGCTTAATTCACTTTGTTGTTACTAATACTCTGTGTGGTGAAAAACTGCTGGACAGTACCTACTCTTCTCCAAAGGTTGAGTAACATTGACCACACTCTTTTGTGATATGAAATATGAAAGAATTTAGTTAAGACATTCCAATTAAGATACCACATAATGCTAACATTGATCAGCGCTGTTGCTGCTTTTTTTTTCAGGTAGATCGAGCTGGGTGATTTTTGACCTGAAAAACAGACTTTAGTAAGTTAAATAACCACGGATAGTAAGTAGTTAAGTGTAGGTAAATAATTGAACTTCTTTGTATTATGTGTAAGTGTAAATCAGCCTTATTACAGCGAATGTTGAAATAAATCACAAAGCTCATGATAACCGAATTTGAGTAGTCTAAAAACAAAAACGACTTCTAACGCCGTTTTTACCGCATCCAAAAATGATAAAAACTCACCTCCTCCGGGCGGATGCTGATGCGAATTCTGCGCCTTTTATGGCGACGTCGTTAGCGACCTAGACTTTTGGAGGGCAGATGTGTATGCCAATTAAAATATCCACCAACTAACAATTTTTTGTGCTCATTAATATCATCATTATTATTATCAAGCAGAGACAGCATGTACGCACTTTCGTGTGTTGAACGTATTATCAAATTGCCCCGTTCTTTTACTTCTGCCAGCAGTCTCATCCTTTTCCTCTCCGGTGTAAACCGCCGTTCTGGTTTCGTTTAAAATAACGACGCTTGTTAGTATTAATGGCATGACTGAGGAGGAATCCGAGAGGCAGCATTATGACGATTGTCGCCGTTGCAACAGTCCTGCTGTTAAATCACAGCGCCAGCGACTTCTCTCTCCCTAATGAACTTTCCACGAAAACTCTTTTCAGCCAGCCCATCCACAGCTGCACAGCTCCAAGCTAGCACCAATGGAACCGGCGGCGCAGACGGCCCTGAGCTGGCTGGCTCACCGTAACAATTTAATTTCATCCGATCGGCATTGCGATTATCAGAGCCAAACTGATACGCAAATATTCCAGATATGTTCGAGCAATTCCCATAGTAAATTTACCAGAAATTCTACCAATAACACTAAAATGGATTACGGCGGGATATGGCTGAATAAAGAGAATGCGCACAATTTGGCGGAAGTGATTTTGAACAAAGTCATTCAAACTTTAATCATAAATTTTCCGTGTGTTCTCCAAGTGAATTCCTCCCGCTCAGAGGCGGGGGAAAGAAAAGCACGATAGGTTTTAACTAATAATCAAAATTCTATAGTTTTATTTACTCTCTGGAGGGGAGTAATACTCGCGTATAAAGCCCGTCGAAATTATTATCGAAACGCAAAAAATATTCATGCTATACTTGGAAAGTTCTTGTAGAAATGATACTCTCTGGTGAGAAGTAGGTCGACGTTTTATCAACAAAGTTTTGTGTATTTCAATCGTGGAAGTGGCTCCTCTCGATATGGATCAAAATATTTCAGCTCAACTTCTTATTATTCAATCAATTCGTTGAAAGATGGCGTTTTTCTTTATGCCTAATTGCATTCAATACTCACGTAGGTATGGATAATTTGAAAAAATTGCCGGTGACTATAGCTATCTGGCCTAATGTCTAAACCATAAAAGCTACGTTATTTTTATACGTGAGGTAATTTTGATGAATTGTAGCAAATAGGTATACCATACGGGGCTTGATACAATGACGTGCGCGCGGTAAAGGAACAAGTCGTTCCTATTAAGGATGAAATGTGTCGCTGATGAGCTTTGAATTGTGGAATTATCGCCACTGATTGTATAGAGTGAACGAGGAGTTAAGCCAAGGTCGATCGCTACCAGGTCCGGCACAAAGAACCCATCCCTCATCTTGATTACACAACCCAACACACACACACGCACACATACCAAATAATTCCACTGATTGTTCCTTATCATTCCGCATCATCAGATCGGATTGGACGCGTTTTTTTCCGTGCGACCTACATGTCTTGTATCTTGCACCTTAATTGGGATGCGAAGAAATGACGAGACCTCTGATCCCAACGTCTTGGCGCGCCCTCGATCGTTTTTAGTTGTAATTACTATCAACTTAATAAAACTGACTTTATTGCGCTATTGTCACGATCGACAAGTGAACGTTCCGAATGTATAATGATGCCAAATGCATGCAGTAATTCACCAGCTATTGACAGATCATTATCGGCGTTAATTCTCTGATAATTGAAAGTGTACTCCATTTATACTCTGATGAGTTCAAGTTAATGTTGTCTTAGTACCTACCTACCATAGGACGCGTCGAGATCGAACCTAGGCCAGCTCTTCATGCAAGGGTGCCGAGTAGAAGTATACTTCATTTTGTTGCGCTCTAATGATTGAATAGCCGGGCGAAAAACAATTTGCTGCAGCTCAAGAGGGATTGAGCAGGAATGTCTGGATATTACATTTTGCATTCGTCAGTTGAAAAAGTTATTGCCAGTATAGTTGCACGTCTCGTTTAGTGTAGGCAGTAGGCAAATGATCATTGTAGGAATTTTATCCCAATTAGTTTCGCTTAGTTAACGTTCTGATGTTTCTGAGCAAAGTAAGCAAGTATTCTTTCATTTCCACAATTAATCTTATACACACAACTGTCTGATTCCATACTCTGTCAAAATCACTAGCGCCTACTCATAATTATCATCGTAGACACCTGAGGTCGAATTTTATTGTGATTTGCTCGAGTTTTTGAAGAATTTCAGAATGAAATGTTGATTTTCAAGTGACCTTTTAATGAATAATTGTCCGAAATATCGGTTTTAGAATAAAACCTAGACTGGAATGGGGTGTTCCACGGGTTTTGGGAGAAATTGAATCCAAATACTAGAGCCATCGTAGAGCCCACATGTTTTTCGATTTGATATTTTGCGTTTATTTAGGCTCCGAAAACAAAATTAAGAAAATTCCACTTGACGTCACGCTTACTGAGACTCAGATACGTAACAGATGGCGCCAGGTAAAGCAGTAGAATTTGTTGCTGGAGGTCGTGCAGACTCGCCCCAGTAGCAAGCAATATTCACCTAATATGTTCCAAATATTGCCGGAATATTACAATGTTGGCTAAATATTACGTATATTGGATCAATATCTGTCTTATATTTGCAAACAAATATTCATTTCTGGATGTACATCAAATATCTTTACAATATATGAAAACTAATAAGCAATTCACAATGTGCATTAAATATTCGTCTCATATGTGGAAACAAATGTGCATTTTTAAATGTGCATTGAATATTCGTCTGATATTTGGAAAGAAATGTGCATTTCTAAATGTGAATTGAACATTCAGCTGATATATGGAAATAAGCCATCAGTTCATAATATGCAATGGACATTAATATGTCATTTGCGAAAAGAAATGTACAACTTCCAATGCTCATTAAATGTTTGTCTCAAGTCGTACGAAAAAAAAAATGGAGTTTTGAACCTACAACTAACAGACATTCATCATGTGCAAAAATATTTGTGTCGAGATTTTGTGTTAAATGTACCTAATCCTATTTTTCATGTTGACTACTGAACAAAGCTGATGATAATTATTGTCTCCAGGCCAAGGACATTTAATGTACCATCGCGTGCAAAAAAATCGAGTACAGAGAGTGAAGTGGAGTGTACCGATTTCGGCCGGCTGTCACAGTGACATCAAGCCAAAATCAGTACACTCCGCTTCACTCTCTGTACTAGATTTTTTTGCACGCGATGGTACCTACCTACAGTACGTTTTTTAATTGAAAAACCACCAACGTCGCATTCTACCTTCAAAAGAACAACGGCAACGCTGTCTAGTGTGGAAATTTAGGAATTTTTTTGACACTGTTGAGAGTACAGACGGTCTGTAATTATTTAGGTTATTGTCGCACTTCACACTGACACAGGTTTATGTCAAAAAAATATGCTGTGTGAAGTTTGTAGATAATTTGCGGTGCCCGTGAATACTGCGATCGCGCTAATATCCTTGTCGTCATTATCAGAAGTTCCAGTAGCAACCTCATGTGCATCACCAGATTCATCTTCAAAGTCTGAAGCAGAAGAATCAGCCAATTCTGCATCCGATGGGTCGGATTCTGCCAAACTTATTATAATTGGTGGAATGTCCTTGATGCTAAAATTCCCCATGTCTCTGTCCCAGTCTCTATGAATCAATTTTCTGCAGTGAGGGATATTTTTTTGCCACTGTTCTGCTGAAAAACTTGACGAGTGCCTCTTGCCAAAGGTTTGCAACACAATTTTTATCTTCTGTTTCGACCGTAATAGATTTCACCAACGATATTTTCAACTCGCGTTTCAATTTCTCGGCATACTAAGTATGTATGTCGGGAAATACTTAGGAAAGACCAAGTCTTGTCAAAGCAGCTTTTTGAGTTTCGAATTGGAATGACCTGACGGGCATGACACCCCTGACATTTTTTCTTTTTTGACCTAACGTCAACAGAACAACATTAATCGTGCAACAGGAATTTTTTCCTTCTACCAACTGAAAGCAACAGGTGGTGGTTTTTTGATTAAAAAACGTACTGTACATGACTGCCATCCATAGTTGCCAGCTAACTTTGGTAGACGAGCTGAGGAAAATAAATGCAAATCTATGTATATTGTACCAATTTGAATCCCATCTAGAAAATATGTTTATTAGGGCGAAAATAGAATTTAATTTAATTTATGGTAGTTAAGATAGAGATTTGAAATCCGCGCGGGAAATGTAGCCAACGTCAAATCGCAAATTACCAAATCATGCTGTTGTAAGTATAATCCAGATCAACGGGTGATGAGACATGGAGTCGGCGTAAATCAAAATTACCGAGCTATATCCTAACATTTCCAGTCAAGTAAAGCTGAGAATGGGCTGAAGTGCTGATTTTACGTGCAAAAACGTTTGCGTTTAGTTGCGTATTCGCTGCTAGGTTGACAGAGCTGGCTGTCAAGAGAGCGTCAGTGAGAATTATGTCAATTTTTGGCAGTGTTTCGCGGCTTTTTGCTTCCAGTGGGAAACGGTCTTGTGGTCTGGTCTTTTACTCTTCTGAAGCAGAAACTTTCAGAGTGCAGAGACGTTATTTCTTAATTAGTTCGATTAATTTTTGTCACAGGTAACTTGGTAAGTCGAATACATTTATTATTACACATTGCATTTAATGGTTATGTGTTGTGTTCTGCTATTCATGCCCCCTCACCCTCAGGGAGGGATTAGGGGGCGACTTTTATGAAGTGATACTCATTATTAGATGTTTCATTTTTATGTACTGGTCGCCTGCAGCTGCCCTATTAAATTGGACGGATACGGAAATCGACAAAGAAGTAGGGTTGTTCCTGGCGACAAGTAAGTCGCGGTTGGTGCCATCAGAAAGATAAAATGGGTGCTAAGTCAACAGTTTATTTTTCGCATCATTCTCCTGGCGGTAAGTTTTCTGCATTCGTATTTACAAACCTCATTATGAATAAAATACTGTATATTATGTTTCAGAACGCAGAAGAATGAAGGCTGTAATGCAATTTCTGTTTTGAAATTATATTTTTTGTTGCATTTTTTACTTCATTTATTTTGTTACTATTTTTTACAGTTCTAATAAAAAATATGAATATATTTCATGCAATATAATTGAAATATCCTTGTCAAATATTTATGAATATTCATTTTGAATATTCAGCTTTGAACCTGTTTCAAACAATTATTAATATTCGATTTAAATATCCACCAGATGTAATGCAACTAATATTATATAGATATTTAAATTGAATATTTATAAATATTCACTTCGAATATTCCCCCTATATAAATAAATCTGTCGTTTTAATATTATATGAATATTTTTGTCGAATATGTCTCTAATATTTCTTTGCTACTGGGGTCGGTTACGTGGGAGGCGGGCGAACTTGGCCGAGCGACGAACAGCTGATTCCTAATTTCCTAGAAAAATCTCTGCGTCAATTTCACATCAATTTTGAAGTGTTGAACAGTTTGTGTTGGAATTTGGATGCAATTTGCTGTTTGCTTGAAAAGCATTCGAATATTTCCAATACCGGTATCCTCTCTGGTATTGAAGAAAGAAAGAAAACTGATTCAGCCAAAACTCAAACAGAAAAATTCAAGAATGCAGCCAGAAGCTCTCATTTGGTCTGCAATCTGCAGCGGTGCAGCTTCAACCTAGCTTGAGAAGTCTCTCTAGGGTTATGGTTGCCTTCTCTGCATAAACAAAAAACAAGTCATAAACCAAAAGTAAAGAAGTCTGCGCTGTCTAGTCCCACTGAAGTGATTCATGGTGGAGTGCGTCAATTGCTTGTTCCTGATACCTAATTACAAACCAATCCTAAATTTTGCATGTGTTTGATTCAGCATGGAAGATTCAAGCTACCTACACACACTTCAATTCTTAAAAGATGCCCCTTACGTCATCGATCGTATGCGTATGAATTAAGATTCAGACGTAAGTCGCAGTTTGTAGAGGATGCTCTGTACCGGCATGGACAATTGGACAGAGCGAGACAAGCGCTATGCGCTACGACTGGATTTATGCAGTTGTCTTTGTCGTCATCACGCTTTTACGAATAAAGCGTGTAAAAGACATGGTAGTCCATGCTGTTCATTTTCAACACGGTGATACATGACAATGGATTTGAAACAAAGCAAACAACCTTACCATCTTTTTTACAAATATTCAATGTTTAAGGTTAATGTTTATGTTAAATAACTTTGATTTTATTTTTTTAGTGGAACACTGGATGTCACAAAGTGAGCTGGAGACTGTTAATTTGCCTCAGTATTCACGGGTTCCACAATATTCCAGATTAATAAGGCTCCATGGTGGTGTGTGTTTTCTCAAAATTAAAAACCAACAATTCAAGGCCACTACTGGCCCGATTCTGCGAGGAACTAACTTGCGGTTTGCGGTTTTATGTCTGATAACATCCATTTCATTGTAGTCTACAGATCTCCATCCGGAGACTTCGATGCCTTACTAGAAAAAATTGAACTTATCTTGTTGCAGTACGGCAAATATGGCTTGGTCTTGGTCGGAGATTTTAACGTTCATTTTAACATAAACAACAACAATGCAGAGGAGCTGGTGAATCTTTATCAATCTTTTGGTTTAAAACAAAAAATCTTCGAAAGCACACGCGATAACTTCTGCTTAGATAACGTTTCTACCAACCTTGAAAACATTGGTGTTGATGTGAAAAATTACAACTTGTCGGATCACAGCAGTTTACAAGTCAGTATGGAGAAACCTAGCCCGCCCAGTAACGGCAGGGAGGTGAATAAACGAATTGAGTATACCGGGTGATCATTTGAAAACTATCCACCTGCAATAACTCCCGATTCCTAGTCAATATTTCTTCGAGCAAAAACAGGTCGATTTTTATATCGGGGGGGACATCTAAAACATACATTGGCAAATTTCTATACTCACCCCCCTCGCCCCCACTCACCCCAACTTTGAAATTTCAAATGACACTACCTACCTTGCGATACATCAAATTCAAGAAGAACTAATTTTCTTTCTGGAAAAAATACTTTCAAAATTTTTAACCCCACCCCCTTTTCCCTAAAAATTCTCTGACTGCCCCATTTTATATTCTGGACCCCTAATTTTTTTCTCAATTTAGTCGGCGTCATCCTAGAAAGCATCGAAGAAGAAAATTTTCGGTGGGAAAAGTTCTACCCAAATTCACCCCTTTGCTCTCCCCCACCACAACTCCCAAATTTAACAAAACACCACCTACTTTGTGATACATCAAATCAAAGGGAATTAAATTCTCTTTCTGAAAAGAACTTTTTTGAAATTTTCTACCCCTCCCCCAATAAATTGGTCATTTGGAGTACTCTAGGGGGGAAATGGGGGGCTTTAAAAATTGAAAAAAATCTTTTTCAGGAAGAAAATTCAATTTCCTTTAATTTGATGTATCACAAAGTGGGTATTGACATTTTAGATTTTTAAGGTCAGGTGGGGGGAGCGAAGGGGTGAATTTGGGTGGCATTTTTTTTTGTAGAAAATTTTCTCTTTTGATGCTGTGCAGGACGACGTTGACTGTATTGAAGGGAAATGGAGGTCAAGAATATTAACTTGGACACTCAGATAATTTTAGGAAGAATGGGGGGTAGGGTTGAAAAAATTTAAAATATTTTTTTTAGAAAGAGAATTCGATTCTCTTCAATTTGATGTATCGCAAGGTAGGTGGTGTCATTCAAAATTCCAAAGTTGGTGTGAGTGGGGGCGAGGGGGCTCAAGATATAAATTCTCCAATGTATATTTTAGATGTCCCCCTCGATATAAAAATCGACCTGTTTTTGCTCAAAGACATTTGCACTAGGAATCGAGAGATATTGCAGGTGGATAGTTTTCAAATGATCACCCGGTATACCCCAGCAACGGAACATGGTCTGCATGATTTGTATGAGTATCTTGAAAACATGGACTGGTCTTTCGTGAAGGAGGATATTGACATAAACTCTAAGTTCTTAATATTCAATAATACTTTCACTTCCGCCATCTCTTAATGTTTTCCAGCAAAGTCTAGAGTAGCAACCAATAAAAATGGTATCGTGAAACAGCGTGGTTTAACAACAACTTGAGGTTATTACGATAAAAGCTGGATTTTTTGAATGACTTATACCGCAGGCATCTGATTAGCAAAGACTACCTTAGTACTTTCAGGAAAAACTACAAAGCGCAACTTCTGGCTGCCAAACAAAAGGCCAATGATCGCGTATCAACCAATGCATCGCAATGCAATTAATAAACCAAAACGATAGTAGACCTAAACATTCTCAAGAAGTACAGCTCACTCCGGAACAACTCAACAACTTTTTCAGTAGCATTGCTCAATCAATGTCAGATCAGCTGCCCGAGTCTGACATCAATCCAATGAAATATTTGCAGAAAAATAAACCTCGAACAAACAATCCAACATTTGAGTTCTCAGAAGTAACGTTCAATCAAGTACGAGATGCAATATACCCACTCAAAAATAGCAGTACCAAAGATACCTATAATGTCAGTAATAAAATAATTAACTCTATTACCAACGTCATTCTAGTGCCTTTCACAAATTTGCTAAATATGAGCATACGAAATTCCACATTTCCCGATTTTATGAAAGTAGCCAGGGTAGTGCCCATTTATAAAAAGGGATGTAAAGTCGATAAAGCGATTACGAAGCTATGTGGAGAGGTCTCCAAGGCATTTGAGCACAACGAATACCTTGATGCACACTTCTATAGTCTGTACACCGATAGAACGGACTTTTTTGAATTTCAGTGATGTAACCTATAGCAAACAAAAGCACCAAAGACTGTAACAACATAGGCGCGTTTGGAACTAATATTAGTTTTGTTCGGTTGGTAGTCTTACCCGGGCAAATTATTCCTACGCCAAGCCAATGGCATTACATTCAGCGAGTTTGACAATTACGTACGATTTCCAACCTCCATTTCTCTATGATGTTTGTTATTTTTAGTCGGCTCGGCTGTTGTGAGTGTTGTGTAATAAAATCAGCTTCATTCAAAAATATTATTTTCTCATTCATTAAAATTGGTATTAAACTGGTGTCATTTAAAATTACCATAGCACTTAGCTGTGATTAACGGAAATAAGCACCTCTTTCTAACTGGAATTTCAAATTTCGCGGGTAACGCTCGGGACTACTTTTCAAGCGGATGAATCTGGTGGTCCTTTCTATCAGTGTATAGAGTATACGACCTAACCAAAGCGTTCGATTCTGTGGATCATGAGATTCTTTTGGAAAAATTGAAGTACTATGGTTTTGATGCCGCTGGAACGCTGTTCGTGAAGTCTTACCTGCAAGGGCGATCCCAATATGCCACTGTGAATGGCAAAAAATCCACTTTTCGAAAAATAAGCATAGGAGTACCTCAGGGCTCCGTGTTGGGCCCTCTACTTTTTCTTGTATATATTGTTACGAGCGGCGATCTTGTACATATAGGTAAACACTCGATGTTTCTCGATCTTTCCACCATTAGATCGCAGTGTAGAAGTCTGGAGCGATCTCGTGCATTCCAGAGCGTTCTTGTATGTGAACCCAATGGAGACTTGAACGTTCGATCAAGGCACATTAGTCCACTTTGGCGGAGGCGCAGATTCCAGAACACATGGAAAGCATACGGGTAACGTGTGCGATTATTCAGGAATGATCTAGAAACCGCATATGCCAGACCCTCATGGAATTTGCTGGAAGCAGACAGAAACTTCGGGAACATTATTCGGAGGCCTTATATAAGGCGTCAGCCGGGAGCTCGCAGCAGTAATAATTTAGATAGCGAGTGATAACAAGCGAAGTACCTGCGACATAATTCCAAGCGATAATTGTTGGCATTTATTGTAGTAGTAGTACGCAGAAATAAACAGTGTGTTTTAAAAGTTCGTCTCAATTATATTCGAACCCGTACGCGAAATATCGTAACATTAGGTGTCAGTAAGCGGTATAATTGAGAGTAATTGGGCCTGCGACTACAGGACGTTCGGAACATTCGTGATTTGGTAAATGCCGGAGACGAAAAGCATGTCGAAGACAGGAGTCGAAGACGCTTTGGCGAACATCATGGCGATGATGCAGCAGCAGAAAAGTCTTCTAGAAGAACAGGAAAAGAAACGCGTCGTGGAGCGTTTAGAGGACAAGGCAGAACTGAAGAATCTTCTAGAAGGGCAAGAACAGGAATTGAGAAATCTGTTAGAAGAACAGGAAAGGAAACGCCTGGAGGAAAGAGAAGAAATATTAGCCGTTGTGGAACAACAAACGCGGTATTTCGACGGCAGTGTAAACAAACTGGAGGAGAAAATGGTTGCGATGGTAGAAAAAGAAGTGGAAGCGGTGAAGGCCAACCTGACAAAGCTGGAGCAACAGGTTCAGAAAACCGCCGCCAGTGCTGCGATGGTTAGTTCAGCGGGTGCCCAACGTGTGAAGCTGCCAAACTTCGATGGGAAAAGCCCATAGACTACCTATAAGAGGCAGTTCGATGCCGCTGCCGAAGCAAACGGATGGAGCGACGATGAGAGAGCCACAGCTTTAGTCCTGGCTCTCAGAGGCCCAGCATTGGAGCTGCTCCAGAAGGAAAGTGAGCAGAAGGACTTTGCCAAGCTGACCAGGGTCCTCGAGCTTCGGTATGGGGACAATCATGTGCGGCAGATCCATCAAACCCAGCTGAAGGCCAGGACACAAAAGAGCGGAGAAAGCCTTCAGGAATTCGAATCCGAAGTCCTGAGCGAGGCTGGTTCACCTGGCCTATCCAGCCCATCCAGCGGATGTTTTGGCCGACATCGCCAAGGAAACTTTCATGGGCGGAATAAGAGATCCAGATCTGCGTCAGATGGTCATGATCAGCAATCCAGCCAACATCAGCGACGCACTCATCCAAGCTATTCGCATCGAGGCTGCTAAAGATGCATCGCGCCCTCATCGTCTTAGAGAGGTGAACTTTGATGATACCGGAGCATCACATCCTTCCGAGAAATCGGTGAAGGAGATGTTTGAGGAACTTCTTAGCGCCATGTCTCGGAACAGACCCCAAGGCGAGCCAAGAGCTGGAGGAAGACCGCGTTGCTTCGGCTGTAGAAAACCGGGACATCTGCTTCGAGACTGCAGGCAAAGGTCGAGTTCAAGTGACCGTTCCACACCGGGATGGAAAACTATCAGTCCAGGAAAACTAATTCCAGCTAGCGCTAAGGGGCGCACGCTGGCTGGCAGTCCTCAATGCCCCAGGAGTTACTCCGTTTCACTGCTGCAGAAGTCACCCAATAGCCTTCTTCTCAGTGGAAAGCTTGACGAGGACGATTGCGTGTTCGTAATCGATACGGGAGCCACGAAGTCAATCGTTCGACGAGGAATTCTTCGACAGCAACACATTGTGCCACTGAGGGACGGCGCTCGTTTGACTACAGCTACCGGAGAGTCTGCTACATTGCACGGAGAAGCTGAAGTAAGCATTCGCTTCGGACGATTTCTTCTGCGAGAAAAGTTCCTGGTCGCTGACATTGTTGACGATTTCATACTTGGCCTGGACTTGATGGATAAGTACGGATTCATCCTGGATGTTGGACAGCGGACGTTGAAAATCGGGAACGAGGAATTGGCGCTTAGAACATCCATGAAGGCCGCTGAAGAAATCCGCCTACTTTCGGCTGAAACCGTTCGTGTAGCTGCTAACTCCGAGAAAATCGTGTGGGCAACATTAAGCGGACAACCTGGAGGACATGTCGCCGGCATTGCTGAACCCGACACAGCTGCCAGCTGCATCATAGCTAAGACATTAATCAACATGGACAAGACAAAAATCCCGATCAGAGTCATTAACCCGAACAAGACGAGCAAAACAATCAAGGAAGGAGAGACCCTGGGCAAGTGTGAACCCGTAGAGTGGATCTCACGTTGTGAAGACATATCGACAAAGGCTGCGACTCCCAAGCTCTTAGAGAAAAAGCTAGTGGAGATGTTCTCGCCTGACTGGAAACATCTGAGTGGCAAGGAGAAGGAGCTTGCGACGCAATTCATCCAGGAAGAAGCTGCAGCCTTTGCCATGGAAGGTAACCCTACCGGAAGGACCAACGTGATCCAACATCGGATTAACACTGAGAACGCCGCACCGATCCGACAGGCTCCCCGGCGCCTACCATTGGCGAAGCAAGAAGAGGTGTCGAAGCTCTTGAAAAACATGTTGGATGAAGGCGTGATCGAAAAATCGACGAGCCCATGGTCTTCACCGGTTGTTTTGGTCACGAAGAAAGACGGTAGTACACGATTTTGCGTAGACTACCGCAAACTCAATGATGTGACGAAGAAAGACAGCTATCCACTTCCTCGGATTGACGACACTTTGAGCACGCTGTCTGGATCGAGATGGTTTTCGACGCTTGACCTGAAGAGTGGTTACTGGCAAGTGGAACTCCACAACGACGACAAAGAGAAGACGGCGTTTTCCGCTGGGAGCGGCCTTTATCAGTTTACTGTGATGCCGTTTGGACTTTGCAACGCACCTGCCACGTTTGAACGTCTAATGGAGTGCGTCTTGCGAGGTCTTACGTGGGAAACTTGCCTAGTCTACCTCGACGACGTGATGGTCATCGGTCGAACCTTCGAGGAGCACCTGAAGAACCTCCGGGAGGTAATTCGACGTCTTCGAGGTGCACATCTCAAGCTCAACCCAAAGAAATGCGTGCTCTTCCAGAAGCAAGTCAAATTTTTGGGGCACGTAGTGTCGTCGGAAGGAATCGAAACCGATCCAGCGAAATTGGATGCTGTACAAGAATGGCCACGACCGAGAAATCAGCATGAAGTCAGAAGTTTCTTGGGCTTATGCACCTACTACAGACGATTTGTAGAAAAGTTCGCTCACATCGCTAAGCCTTCACACAAACTGACTGAAGACCGTGCGCCATTCCTGTGGACCAAGGAGTGCGAAAACTCATTCAAGACTCTGAAGATTGCATTGTGTTCGAGTCCCATCCTGGCATATCCTCAACTGCATGGACAATACATCTTGGACACTGATGCCAGCAACACCGGAATTGGAGCAGTGCTGTCACAACACCAGCAGGGCCAAGAGCGAGTAGTGGAGTACTACAGCAAGGTGTTGTCCAAGCCTGAAAGGAACTACTGCGTGACGCGTAGGGAGCTACTGGCCATAGTGAAAGCTGTCGATCACTTTCACCAGTACCTCTATGGCCGGAAATTTTTGGTGAGGACTGACCACGCTGCCCTGAAATGGCTACTGCAGTTGAAGAATCCCGAGGGACAGTTGGCACGGTAGATCGAGAAACTGCAACAATATGACTTCAAGGTCCAACACCGCCCTGGAAGAAGTCATGGCAACGCGGATGCTCTTTCTCTAAGACCATGCAACGAAGATTGTAAACACTGCAAGAGGGTAGACCAGCAGAATGGGAACGTCGAAGTCAAGGCAATCGTTTTCGACACCCCGAGAAATTGGACTACGGCTGAGCTCAAGAAGGAGCAGCGTGAGGACCCAGCCATCGGTACGCTTGCTGAAAGGAAAGAACTTGGCCAAGACAGACCGGAATGGGCCGAGATATCTGGGGAAGGGCCCGAATTCAATGCTCTTTGGGCTCAGTGGAATTCTCTGAGGATAGAGAATGGGCTGCTGAAAAGAGTCTGGGAGAGTCCTGATAGAAAAAAGGAGATGGTTCAACTGGTGCTTCCCAAGAGGAGAGTGAGAGAGGTCCTGAAGGAGATGCACGATGGCGTCACTGGAGGGCACCTTGGTGTGAACAAGACGTTGGCCAAGGTGCGCGAGCGGTTCTACTGGGTGAACTGCCGGAACGACGTGGAAACATGGTGTCGCCAGTGCGAGGTTTGTGCGGCCAGCAAAGGACCAAGAACTCGCAGCCGAGGGGAGCTGAAGACGTACAATGTTGGAGCGCCTTTTGAACGCATCGCGATCGATGTGGCTGGCCCGTTCCCGACAACGGAAGATGGCAACAAATACATCCTGGTTGCCATGGACTACTTCAGCAAGTGGCCGGAAGCGTACGCCCTGCCCAACCAAGAGGCTTCTACAGTGGCAAGGGTGCTGGTGGACAATCTGATAAGCCGCTTCGGAGTACCTCTGGAGCTACACTCAGACCAAGGACGAAACTTCGAGTCCAACGTGTTCCAAGGTATCTGTACTCTACTCGGAATACAGTAGACCAGGACGACGCCCCTTCACCCACGGTCCGACGGAATGGTTGAACGGTTCAACCGGACGATGGAGCAGCACCTGTCAAAGGTCGTCGACGAGCATCAGCGAGACTGGGATCGTTATCTTCCGATTCTCCTGATGGCGTATCGCGCTGCCATTCACGACACCACAGGGGAAACACCAGCACGTGTTCTTTTTGGCCGAGAGCTTCGCCTCCCCTGTGATTTGCAATTTGGCACGCCGGAGAATGATTCGAAAGACAACCCCGAATACGTCGACGACCTGAGGCAAAGAATGTGTGACATCCACGAGTTGGTTCGAAACCGGATTCGAATCGCGACCGACCGAATGAAGACCCGTTACGACTTGAAGGCGAACTCCACGGGATTTCAGGCTGGTGACTTGGTCTGGTTGTACAATCCACAACGAAAGAAGGGAAGGTCTCCGAAGTTGCATCCGTCGTGGGAAGGGCCGTACACGGTAGTCAAGAGGATCAATGACGTCGTGTACAGAATCCAGCGAGCCCCGAGAGCCAAGATTAAAGTTGTCCACCTTGATCGCCTTGCACGTTACTCCGGGAGTAACGATGAGCCTATTCGGGACGAACAGGCTTAAGAGGGGGGCAGTGCTACGAGCGGCGATCTTGTACATATAGGTAAACACTCGATGTTTCTCGATCTTTCCACCATTAGATCGCAGTGTAGAAGTCTGGAGCGATCTCGTGCATTCCAGAGCGTTCTTGTATGTGAACCCAATGGAGACTTGAACGTTCGATCAAGGCACATTAGTCCACTTTGGCGGAGGCGCAGATTCCAGAACACATGGAAAGCATACGGGTAACGTGTGCGATTATTCAGGAATGATCTAGAAACCGCATATGCCAGACCCTCACGGAATTTGCTGGAAGCAGACAGAAACTTCGGGAACATTATTCGGAGGCCTTATATAAGGCGTCAGCCGGGAGCTCGCAGCAGTAATGAATTAGATAGCGAGTGATAACAAGCGAAGTACCTGCGACATAATTCCAAGCGATAATTGTTGGCATTTATTGTAGTAGTAGTACGCAGAAATAAACAGTGTGTGTTTTAAAAGTTCGTCTCAATTATATTCGAACCCGTACGCGAAATATCGTAACAATATACTTAAATTATCTTCCCAACTGTTCCGACACCGGCCTCATGTTATTTGCAGACTATACTACAACTTGAATCGACAAGCAGCTGCAGCTTACAACGACCTGAAACAATGGTTCACTGCAAACAAACTTCCTCTCGATGACGACAAAATACAACACCTACTGTTCACTTTAAAACCTTAAGACACAAAAAATGTGCCCGTAAAGCTTCTCGGGGTCGTTCTAGACACCCGCCTCACTTGGGAAGCGGTGTCACTTTGTAAAAAATTATCTTCGAAAACTTACCTAATACGACAACTTAAGCCACTAGTTTCAGAGCAGGTGTTGAGGACTGCCTACTTTGGTCAATTTCAGAGTCTCCTGAACTACGCAATTTTAGCCTGGGGTCACTCATCACACTCGAAGAGAGTCTTTGCCGTTCAAAGGAAGTGCCTTCGGGTAATATCTGGTCTTCGATTTAGGGATGATTGCAGACAGGCTTCTGTAGATTTCAAGATTTTGACTGTGCCATGTTTGTACGTGCTGCAATCAATCATGTACCGTATGTTCAATTAAAAATCCAATAAGGGGCGGCTGTGGAGCTTCAAACGTATTTCCGTTACTTGATTCAGGTTAACCATAACAATGAAATGAAAGCATCAGTGAGTGACAATTTTTGGGCTATGTAATTGAAAAATCTATGATTGAAAACTCAAAAGTCAAACAGACATGTAAGTGTTGAAAACTACAGAAATTGTTGAAGATGACCCCATTTCCTCGCAAACATGACTGAACTCGTCGTCTCGTATTTTCAAATGGGTTCTGGGAGATTTGGGGCGTGATATTACCGTAGTCTTCAGTGATACGTTTCCTAAGCTGTTCAAGATTTTGAAAGGTGTGTTGAATATCGTGTTTTTCTGGAGAGGAAAAAGGAAGTAGTCAGGTAGGATCAAATCCGCGCTTTTTTTCGATCTACGCTGCCAGTTTGCCGAAACAAGGCTACAGTTCTTTGAATCGTCGTGAAGACATCATTCTCCAAGATCATGAAATCTGGGAACTTTCGCCGGAATTCTACTATGCAGGCCTGAGCACTACTGTACATTCTTCACTCATTTTCATGAACTTCATTGTGGGAATATGACTTGATCATGAATGTTTTGTGTCCGGAAGAAAAAGCCATATTTTTCAAATTAACACAAATTGAAAACTCGATGACATTTCATTTGAATTTTATGGGCATGAATCAAGTCACGGACATACGTTTTACTCTCCACAGCCACCCCTTATTGAATTTTTTAATGAACATACGGTATATCAAAACCAATGAGATGGATTATCAGACATATCCACACACCTACAATACTCGGGGCAAGGACAGCTTTGTTGTGCCGTTCCATAGGCTCAAACGCTCTAGAGAAGCCACACACTACTATGGAGTCTTATTTTTCAACAAACTGCCTGATTGTTTGAGGATTCAGTCTCCAGCTCAGCTCAAAAAATCCATGAAAGATATTTTGTTGCAAAATGCGTTTTATTCTTTGGAAGAATTTCTTTCTTTTGAATTCACTACTTGATGTTTTTAAATTTATTTCTTTTCTTTTCTTTTAACGGGTGTAAGTGTCTGTTTTGCACATTTTAACACGAATAAAGTATTATTATTATTATTATTATTAACAATCAATAACGTTGCGCATAACTCGAAAATAAATTCGTGACGTAAGGTGCATCTTTTAAGAATTGAAGTGTATTTCTTATTTTAGCCTGTCGATTGAGATACGTAGTATTGTAACTGTTGCTTATTCCAGAAAACTTGTTTATTCTGGAAAACAGAGTAAGACAACAGCACCATCAATGTTTGCCACCAAAAGCTATCATTGGTCTGAGCCTTGGTTAAGTTTTGAGTAGTCTGTACCTAGTCGGCCGGTCTGCTGCCTGGTTCGAGTGGAGTGGCCTATACAACAACTTTTTTCCCAATATAACACCCCACTATGACACTAATAAGACTAGAATATGCCTCATTACAAAGCGAAAGCAAAAGGCACTAGCTACGATATTTTTACTTTCATGCACATTGTGCAATTGACAAGTCTTACGTCTACTACAACAAACATAAAGTAATGTTTCCGTGGATGCTCGTAGAGAGAAAATATTTAAGGCATAGTTAGATAGCTTTTTAACTGCGAATTGAGACAAGAACGATGAGAAACAATAAATTCACCCATGGTACTATTTTGCTTCGAGAGTTCAAAATAGAGCTGTTCGTCAAACCACTCACGCAGTCTGCACATTGCACAAGGATATTACACGTAGACGCGGTTTTAATGAACGTCACGCCTGAGCTTCAGGAAAGTAATATTTACTGAGGTCTAGGCATTTATTATCGTATTAAGTTCCATGGAAGGTACCTATCAAGTAAACAGTCGTTTAAACGTAATTGTGCGCGATGGAAACATTGAACTTGTTATGATGCAGCAGAATGCGTTTTACGTGGTCGTTGCCAGAGAACTCCTGTTTTGAACTGATGAACTGGGACGGACCATACAACCCAGCAAAACAACACCGAGACATTACCATACAACGCAAAAGAACTAGTAATAAGGAGCCGACCCAACCCCTTCTTTCCGGTTAAGTACCGGCATACCGTAACGACTATGCGCCATACAAAATACACGATACCTAATTTGTGTTTTCAAATTATCACGTGCAAAATAAAGAGCTCGTTTTACATAAACGTGCGATGGGTTTTTTTCAGAACTCAAAATTTGCTCTGAGTCAGTCGGAATCTGATTAGACTAATTGAAATCATCAAGGAACAAGCTGTTGTACACACAGAAAAATCATAATTCCATCACGAAACGTTCACGCTAGCGGTTCATCAAAAGGAAGCATCGGGGCGCTGCTATACCACCACCTGTTTGCCGATATATTGGAGTTTCTGTGCCAGACTTTGCGCCATTGCCTAATGTTTAAATGACAGTCAGATTAAATTCCTTCAACCCTATTCTCCATGATCTTTAATTAAAAAAAAAAATACGATGCCTGTAATCGGGCATGCCAAAATTGGGTGAGAAAACTTCGCATTTTAATTAAAACTTCCTCGACACAACTGTTTTTCTTTTGATAATGGTGCAGTATACAATCGATCGTCTGAAACTGCAAAAACTTAGTATACCAATAAAATTTTATATCAATTACTCAACAGTGCAATCAGTCAATCACTGCAGTGCAAGAAAAGATTAGATTAGGGCAAAGCACCGCGTGAGTGATACACACGTTGTTCGACAGTGGAAGGGGGAAGGGGGCGGAATCGATTTTTCTCCAAGTTAATTGAGATGTAATGTTTGCCCGGAGAAAATAGATTGGCGCTTATAAATACATAATGAAGATCTGAATTTCGCTTTAATTAAGTTTGGTAATTAGCAATTCGACAGTTCATAATAATTTAATAATGTTAAATCTGAGTGTGCACGGTGTAGCTAGCTTAACCTTTTCAAGCACGAAACTCGACGGTAAACAAACAGCAGAGGTAAATAGAGTGTTATGTGCTGTACCACCGCCTGTGCCGGCCTTGCTTTGCAACTTTGCGGAAGCCGGAAAGGAGAAGAAAAACGCGCCCGCAATTTCTTGCCGCTTTTCTACTTTCCACCACCCAATTACCTTCTACTATTAATTCACACACTGCTTTGTTACGAAACCCGCTGAAGGCTGGAGACCACAACGCGCGGACAAGACACACACCTGCACAATTGGCGGAGGAGCCGTGCATTTTAAGCTTGCCGGATATTCGTGTAATCATTGAAACTTTCCTGAGCTGCCACGAATAATCAGCAATCGTTGAGGCATACAGTTGAATTCAGAACGACGAGTAGCGAACACAGCGAAGTCAAGTCGAACGTTATCCAAGTTCTATCATTTCTATTATTTCTTTGTGAACTGTGAATTAATAGTAGGCAGTAATAATGTGTTTGAACGTGTCTCTGTCCATTATCTAGGCCATATAGCGGGCACCTCACATTTTGATTGAAACACAGCTCTCCGACTACACAACTTTACATCATCACACAACACAACATCAGACGGTCGAACCAAAACTGCACAGACACGTAACTCGCCCCTATTGGGGGCTCATCAGTGCGCAGGCATTCCGTCTAACCATCCGATACTGCGACAGCCAGAGATCTCTATAATGCCCTCGAGAGGCGCAATATTTATATTCGCGTGTTTGTTGTCTTTTAACATTGCTCTACTCGGCTTGAGTATACCGGGTGGGCCATAAAAAACCGTGCTCAGAGTTTTCCCTTCTAAAATTTTTATTTCGCCACCGATTGTATCGAACATTTCAGCATTGGCTAGCCAATGGGAGGCATTCTCGCAAACGCATTCCAGGGGGCGCGACATAGGCTTGGGACCAAATGTCAACGTCATGTCAACGTCAAGTCCAAGGTCAAGCTTGCAGTTGTCATTGCTTGTCAGAGCGTAACCTAACCTATCTTTATTGTTTATTGTCGTCGAATGACTCGCATGGTGTTAGTGTCACCGGTACCGGGTGCTTGTCGTTTGAAAGGAAGGGCAAATGCAAGCGAAGCAGCGCGGGGCCGTCTGGCGGTTTGTACGAGACAAAATCCCGGCCGGTGTGACGATAAATGCAACCCACAGTGGTCCCAAGCTATCATGTTTAAACAGGGCTCCGTTTAACTTCAGGTAAGTTCAGTTTGACTGCCCAAGGCAAAAATTCATTTTTGTTTACTACTATAGACCCGAGGGGCTCCATATGGTATCTACTGAAGAGGCAAAGGGATGCTTTGAATAAGCCACTCCTGCTTCATCCAGGTACATGGATAACGGAAAGAGAAATTAGACTTATACTATACGAGAACAGGAGGACATTTCGGTATCACCAATACAAGAGTCGCCCTTCCTTCAAAATTTTGTAGCAGTGTGGAAAACTCTCTGTAAAGTGATGGTTTGAATTATTGTAATAAAGTGAAATGCCCTGACTGATTGAAGAACTGTATTTCATGTGTATAATTTTCGTATACTACGCACAACGCTGTGAACATAATAACTTAACTGAACAAGTTCAAAACTTTAACATAGAACCAACATAACCTAGATCCCTTCATGCAGCTCAGCAATGTCAATGTTTTTCGATGATTCCTGTCTCCATCTGTCTGGTAGAATGGAGCAGGAAGGGCTTATTCAGAGCATCTATTCACCTCTCCAGAGTACCATACCGGGCCCGGGTCTACGATAAAAGTGAATAAAAATGTATTTTTTTCTTCGGTAGTCAAACTGAGCTTACCCGGAGTTTGGGGCCGCGTCCTGACCCTCGTCGCAAGAGCCTACGGCATCCTCATGAACGATCCAACGATACGACTCAAAAACAGACTCAAAAATCCCAATTTAGGTTCACGGTGACATTTCTAAATATTTGACGTTTATTGATTTGACGATTTGACACAACGCGCTTGTTTATGCAACCTAGGCGAGATAAAATCCCTAGAGGTCCCAACCAACTGCAGCGCCTCCTGGCGGGAGCAAAATCGTCCATGCCTCCCATTGAATAGGCAATCATTTCCGTATTCCAAAATGGCCGACATATCAAAATCCAAGATGGCAGAAACAATTGAAAATAGGTCTTCTTTTGTTCTCGCTGCTTTTTAATTTTTATTGAAAGTTACCAGGAAGTCAAAACCAATAATGTATTATGAAGCAATAGACCTTTCTTGTCAATTCAAGACTACAACCAGTAAAATCGGGTCATCTGCTGAGGAGCTATTAGTCCGGTGGATAAGCGCCAAAAAATGCCTAAACTATGCATTTTGTGATAAAGCAAAGGGCTTTTGGATTTACGTCCTTGAAATTCAACTTGACAATTCCAGAATTGGCGCCAACGAGTTTCGTGTGGCAGGCGACCTCAGGAGCCATCCGTAAGTATGGAAGAACAAAAATTTCGTTGCCGTTATCCAAAACCTCGGATATGACTACAAATTATCAATTTGTATCGTGTTGCAGCCTTTCTTGTTGGAAGCAGTCCTATTTGTATTGCTTGTGGAGTTAGTATAAGAATCAAGCATGTTGATGGCCTGTTCTTGAGGAAGAATTGATTTTTCTTTTAGTTTGATAGAGCAGTGAGCATTTTACACATTTTGCGAGACTCTTATATTGATTTCTGTTCTTGTTCATCAGTATTTATTGATATCAGAATGTACAGGGTGTTCCTCGACATTACAACCCTTTTTTGGGGGCCTTTCTCTTCGCAGTGATTTCAAAAAAAACTTTCCTTTGTTAATTTTCATGAAGATTCCAAAATATTGGTTACCTATCTATAATTTTCTGCCTCTTGTCATGTACAGGGTGTTACAGATTGTTGACAGCCTCCAGGTAGGCTATTACATATACCTATTACCTTAGGGGTGCTATTTGATGTCGATGAGACGATGACTCATGTGCACTATGAGGATGTGCTCAATGTATTCATGGGGATGTGACTATGGTTGGTGCACATGAGCACGTTGGGCAGATCCCCATGGGTATTTTGAGCACATCCTCATGATGCACATGGGAACGTTGAGCACATCCTCATGGTGCACATGGGTACATTGGGAACATCTCATGGTGAACAATGACATGGTGCACATGGGTTTCCTTGTCAAAAAAAGAAAAACAGGTTTCTCAACCTGAACCAAAGAATGTTTTTCTTGAGTTTAGAGAATGGAACGAACACGACGACAATTGCTACCAACATTTCTAATAGACTCATAAGCTTCCTTTATGACATATGACGATACTCAATGGTCGTTTTGTGAAAATTCTTGCATCTTCAATGTTTGAAGGGCCCCCATTCGCCTCTTTATTGACAAAATTTCAAGTGCTGCGGGTCAAATCATGCCAATTGGTATAAGGTTCACACATGAAAAAATTCGTTGCTCTAACCCAAAATACAGTATTGATGCATCCTTGGATCGCATCACTCGGTATTTCGATTTGAAAAAAAATCAGGGAAAATATCAAATTTTTTAATGCAGGTTTATTAAGTTTTGAAGGCATTTGGAATCGAAATTGTTATATATTTTATCAGTCTCAGGTCTCTTGATGATGGAAAACATACACTGGATATGTCTTTGGTTTTTACAAGAGGATTAGAAGGATTTATTCCGAAAATTACTCAACTCAACTTTTAACACTGTAATTGACGCAACCTCACACGAAAAGTCATATTGTGCATGCGATACAGCTCCGATATCATGTTTGTTGCTTTTACAAGGAGGAACAATTCTTCCTCTGCAAGACAAAGTTGAAAAGCGTACAATAGAGCCTTTATTAATGACGCAACACGTTTTTAAATTGAAGCATGCGTCACTTATCAGGTGCCGTGTTCAGGGGCGGCGGGTTTTGTAATTTTGCATGGGTGCAAAAGATGAAATATACAGAGAAAGCAATGAAGATAGCGAGCAACAGCGCCGCAGGCAAAAATTTTTCGAGAAAAGGGGCGTGGTCAACAATTTTACGGATATAAAACCATTAGAAATTTAACAAAGACATGGTTATTACTTACTATAGGTTTCATCAATAAAACAGAATAAAATAAAACTCGCAATTCCCCGCAATTTTCTATAATCATTTTCTCCGTATTTCATGAATGGTCCTAAACCAGGTTAGAAGGTGTATTGTGAAAATCGACACTTCCTTATATCAGCATGTGATTTTTAAAGTGATTAAACATTTAGACTCGAAGAACGTATATTTTAATTTCTTAAGCTTGCATGCATGGGTGCAATGCACCCGTATAATCACTTTGCATGGGTGCATGCGCCCCGATGCACCCTATAAGTCGCCGTGATGACGCAAAACCGCCCTCGCGACCAGACACTTCTATGAGCTTGTAAAGATAAGAAGCATATCTCATGTATTTTTTTCAGTCGAAGAAGAGTTGAAAATAACTGAATATGCAAGAATAAATGGGATGCCTATGGTGAGGAGGGAAAACCATGAGGTGAAAATTGAATATCAAAAAAGCGTGTTTTTTGAGACAAACTTGTTCAAACATGTTTTTAACGTAATTTGAACACTTTATTTGAACTCAGAACGTCAATTTTAGTCAAAAGTGATACCAAACTTCTTCATATTCATTCAGGATTGATGAAAACCATAAATAGCCTTCAAAGACAAACATGCCTTCTCCTCAGCCCCCTTACGTGATTAGCATCAACATATTTTGTCAACTCCTCCCCATAGGCTATCAGCGCATCGAAGTACGATGTATTTGGGTGCCTTTGAGGAACATGGAAGATTTTGGTTCTTTTACAGCTCTGGATGGCTCCTGAGGTCACCTGCCACACCCAGGGGCGGCGGAACCGGGGGGGCCAGGGGGGCCTTGGCCCTCCCAATCCTAGATATGAGGGGGCCATGCCCCCCAATATTAAAAAAGTCCGATAATTTTTCCTTTTTTTACTTACCTACAACAATATCCATTTCAAATAATAAATTGGGTAAAACTGGTATAAAAGCTTATTTTCCATGTGCCAAGAAACGATCGAATTTCCGTATCAAGAATTAAATTCGTGGAAGTAATAAATTACGCACCCCGAATAAAACTCTCATCTAGGATTTCTAGGAAGAGCGGTAAAAAAAGATCCATACGTGACTACTATTCGGAGGTTGATCAGCTTTCTTCGTCGCACACTCACTGCAAACATTTAACTTGAAAAAATGCGAATGCGGATCTTTGTGGAGGGTGCACGGAGTGTCTAATTATGAAATTGATTCTAAATCAATAGCAAAAGAGTTTATTTTGAGAAACGAAAGAAGGAAAAGCAAATTTGGGGTGATTGTCTAAACTTTCCAATATTTATTATTGCTGACCTTTTTTTTTCAAGTTTTGTGTCTAAATTTATTTTTATCAAGAATAGGCATCGTTTTTTTTTTCAGTGCAATTATTGTTAGTTCAGAAATGTTTCGATTTTTGTGATTGTTCAGTGTTCACTTTTTGTTTGTTTTTGATAATAAATATTGTAGGATTGCAATAAAATTTATCTAGTTTATCTTCACGATTCACTTTTGAATTTGTAACATCACATTTTCTCGAGTTTTTGGGGCCAAATAAAAAATTGGATATTTTAAATCTCTGCGAAGAGGGGCAATTTAAGTGAGAACCCCCCCCCCAAATCAAAAAAAATTGCCTGCGGCCCCCCGGGCCCCCTGCTTTTCCCATTAGCTATCTGAATAATTGGCCCCCCCAATATTTATGACGTTCCGCCGCCCCTGGCCACACCAAACTCGTTGGCGCCATTTCTGGAATTGTCAAGTTCAGTCTCAAGAATGTAAATCCAGAAGCCCTTTGCTTTATTACAAAATGAATAGTTTAGGCGCTAATCCACCGGACTATATTGCGAGTTGAATCAAAACTTACTTTCCGTTTTTTTCATTTTCGCATAATTGATCCAAATTCAGGTATCCTGCCCGCCAATCCGCCATTTGCTCATTTCTCAACCGATTTTCTCAAATTTGGTATCAATGACTAGCCAATTGGACAAACTACCTTTTTCATATGACAAAATGATGTACCTGTCAAAATCCAAGATCGCGGAAACAATTGAAAATAATTTTTTTTTGTCCCTATTGATTTTTAATAAACATGAGCAGAAAGTCAAAACCAATAATTATTAAAAAGGAATAGATCTTCCTTGACAATCCAAGACCGCAACCAATCAAATCGGGTCATCTCCTGGAGAGCTACGGCGAGTTGAAGCGACCGGTTCCTCATTTTCGCATGAATGACCCAAATTTGGAAATCCTGCCCGCCATATCCTTACTTTCCAACCGATTTTTCCAAATTTAATATCAATGGCTAGCCAATTCGACAGGCTGCCATTTTCATATAAGAAAATGGCCAACATGTTAAAATTCAAGATGGCGGGAACTATTGAAAATGAGCCTTATTTGATCGTCCATGTTGGTATAGAAAATCAAAAACTATGCTCCGCTTCAACTGGCCGTGGCTCCTCATCAGATGAACTGATTTGATTGGTTACTGTTTTGAATCGTCAAGGAAGTTCTATTCCGTCATAATAATTATTGGTTTTGACTTTCTGCTCATTTTTATCAAAAAGCATTGAGGCCAAAAGAAATTCTATTTTCAATTGCTTTCACCATCTTTTTGACAGGTCTGTCATTTTGTCATATGGAAAAGGTAGCCTGTCCAATTGGCTAGCCATTGATACCAAACTTGAGAAAGTCGGTTGAGAAATGAGCATATGGCGGATTGGCGAGCAGGATACCTAAATTTGGGTCAATTATGCGGAAATGAAAAAAACGGAAAGTAGGCTTCGCTTCAACTCGCAGTAGCTCCTCAGCAGATGACCCGATGTTATTGGTTGTGGTCTTGAATTGACAAGAAAGGTCTATTCCTTCATAATACATTATTGGTTTTGACTTTCTGGTAACTTTCAATGAAAAGCAACGAGAACAAAAGAAGACCTATTTTCAATCGTTTCTGCCATCTTGGATGTTGGTATGTCGATAATTTTGAAATAAAGAAATGATAGCCTATTCAATTGGCTATCCAATGCCAGAAAGTTCGATGAAATAAGTCGAGGAATAAAAATTTTAGAAAGAAAAATTCAGAGCACGGTTTTTTATGGCCCACCCGGTATGTGCGTGTACACCTTTCATCGTTGCTCGTGGCGACGGTGTGGCTTCACATGGAATTGTGTTCAATACTCTCGCCTGTCTGATGCCTTGAAATATAGCATCTGCGGAATGCCTTTGATAGATGGCGCCGCTTGGGAGACTTACATATCAGGAGTCTTCCTGGGTGTATATTACCAAGGGATCTCTGGCTGCCGCAGCATCGGATGGTTGGACTGAATACCTGCGCACTGATGAGCCCCCAATAGGGGCGAAACACGTGTCTGTGCAGTTTCGGTCAGACCGTCTGATCTTGTGGTATTCGGAGAGCTGTGGTTCACGAAGTTTTGGTTCCAAAGTCGGACATAAGTTATTCCCACTAAACGAGCAAGTTTCTCCCACAAATTTCTGTTGAGAAATTTCAAACGCGATGACCCCTGTCCCCTGTGATGTGGTTCGAACAATATATTCCAACTGCCGATACTGCAAGAGCCACCATCCATGACCGTCATCAGGAGCATTTTCGCGAATAATTCCAAGCAACTTCGAATGCAACTGGGCGGCACATTAGCCCTATCTCACAGCCCCCACTTTTTTCCATGAGGGTACCTGGAAGACCGAATTGATTTTGCGTTGATACATCCCAAACTATCCAGCAGCTGAAGGTCACTTTGAAGCTGAAGTCCTAGTGCTGCAGCCAGATATCTTAGGAGTTGTAATAGAAAATGTTCTCAAAAAAGTTGAGCTTCGCGAAGCGGCAATCGCTTAAACGGAGTCTATTTAGAATCGTTCTCCATAATTCTTATTGATCAAATCCCTATTGTTTCTTGAGTTCATTGTTGAAAAAAAAATCCGAAACTCTTTACATGTCAAAGAGTTACTTTCTTTTCAAAACTTACTCTGATTTTTAGCCTATTTGATGTAGTAGGTACATGAAGTAGATAGGTACTTACTTGGAAAAAATCGTAGCCGCTGAATGGGAAATGATATAAAAAACGCAACTGCCCGATATCCCAAGCCGGTTGTGCATTTTCAACCGGAAAATGGGAAAAATATTGGAAAATGTTCAAGAACCGGCTATCCTTTGATTAAAAAAACGGAGAAAACTGATTCACGGGATAAAAAGTTACAAGTTTGTGGTTTTTCCAGGACGAAAAACTCGAAAACTCTTTGGCCCGATTTCGAAAATTAACTAAAATGGATATTCTGTGAGGCTCATCACATGTGGAATTTTGCGCAGCAGTTTTTTTAATTCATGGAGCATGCAAGTGTGGTTTTGAAAAATTCACCACCGAGAAACCGAAATTGTGCCGCTTTTGAAAATGAGCCCACGCGATGCCCAATTTGTACTTTCGATATCTGTCGGAATTTTTTGAAACAAGTTCAACCCCAAGCATGGAATCTCACCTAAAGTGAGTCCGGCGACACCAAGCGCGGATATCTCAGTCAAAGGCTGGGTGAAACGCTCGTCATGAGAGGTATTGACCAAAAACAAGTTCTAACATTTGCAGCACCAGACCGGGAAATGGTGGAAAACTCTGTAACCTGAGACTCACTGCGTTTTGAACTCAAAGGCTTCAACCTCACAGCTAGAAAAAGAAACACGATGCTGGTCACGACATCGCTGAGAATTACCCAGTTATTTGCTTAAACCTCAAAATAAGTAGAACCTGTTATACTTGAATTTTTTTGTTATTCTTTTCATTCGTTCATTTACATCGGCCTATTTCCGCAACGAGGCCTAACACCGACGCCGGTGAATGCTTTGCTCCATTATACCTATCAGAAACTTTGCCGAGCCCCTGTGTGTTCCAACACATGCAAGGTAGGGATTTTCAACGACCACCAACATCGCATGGGGTCGGCACCATCGTTCGTATTCAACGTGCTATGTGACACATGGCGCATCGTGCATTTAGCAAGCATTTCAACTGAATAAAAGAGCTTGTTTTTGGGACAAAAATCCCAGCGCCCACAGTGTGACTCGAACCCGCGACCCCTGGAGTGGTAGTCGAACTAGACCACCACACCACAAGCTCCTCATTCTTGAATTTAATCAAACTTATTCAAATTGAATACTTTCCCATGTGTTACTTAGAATCGATCAAGCTAAAAAAAAAAGGCATCTGAGGGTTGAATCAGCATAGGTAGGTGAATACTGTATGAGAAAGTGAGGAAAACCATCATAACAGATAAGCTACTAAGGCAACGGATGCATAAACATTTTATTAAGCTGAATTTTTATTGATTGTGCACTTGAAATATTATTTTATTGTTTTCAATGAATTTAAGCGTCAGTATGGTCGTCATTTTGCGTCCCATGGAACTCCACTAAAACGTTGACATTCTTTTCCGCTTCCATTTGGAGACGCACGGAGTACCTGGTGATGTATTTATCAAGAATGTTTGCAATGGAAATATCAGTGGTGAATGCCCTATCTGGTCCCAGATTGGTAACAACCACTTGGTCGAGGTGAGTGCCATTCAACACACCTTCAAATGGAACGACTCCTTTGAACGTTCTCGAGGTAGAAAATGTGAAATTTCCGAGGTAGCGAATGTCAACTCCTCCGTCGTCGATGTCGCAAGCGAAATCGCCATAATTCGGTTCGCTGCCGTCACCCGGATAGTAGCGTTGATGGCAGTCGACAAAGTCTGGGTCCGTGGGAGCCGAAGCACAAATTGCAATAGCCCCTAGAACTAGCACGGCAGGACTGATTTGTAGCAGATTCATGTTTGTTTTGGTTATTGAAACTGAATCCGTATCTATTATATATACTTTATCTATAGGTGTAATCTTCCGGTCTAAAATTAGACTTTCACACAGGTACTTCATAGATGATCCACTCGTATCAATTTTTAAGATCGTGCGTAAAAACTTGCGCGTTTCTGAAAAAAAGCCAAAATAATACTTGAAGTGTTATTATAAGAATCTTATCTCTTAGGAAGTCTCTTATCTTTATAGTGGCGATACCGCCGAAACACACTTATCATGATCATTATGCAGGTTAGTATACTTGTGAACGTTACCACCACCAGGTACTGTGATAAAAATAGAGTCCTATTTGTCTTGTCTTATAATAGCTATCGATTCACATAATAGGTACTCAAAATCATATTCGTGAATATCGGAGAATTGTGGGTCCTAGAAATCAGTCCTGGAATCCTAATAGTCATTTTGATATAATATGTTCCTATCATTTCTATTGATTTTATCTAATGATTCTTTTTTCCCCTAAGCCATATTGAATCGATCACGACAAGTTTGGTGTCTTCTCCGACTAAATTGAATCTCCTGAACTTGAATCCGATGTGTAAATTTGGATTACAACAAGTTCAAACAAGTTAACTTGCAAAAACAGGTTTTTCATCAACAATTTTTACAGGAAATCTTTTTACTGTTAGAGGTATTCATCTTCAAAATATTTCAGAGGCCATTAGATTGAAGTATATTTCTCCCGAAAATCATAAACTCGATGTATAATTTGGCTTTTCGAGCTCAAATAATTAAATTGAACTCGAGTCGGGCCGGCACGCCGTCTACTAATGACCAGAACACAACGTCATGCACATCCAAGTTCAAATAGCTCAAACTCTTGGTAAGGTGTCAAATTGTAAAGAATTAAATAAGCTTCCATTCGCATACAAACGCTTCCACCTCACATTGACTGAAATGAAGATATTGACAAAAAACTGTTTTTTTGACGCCATCTTTCCAATATGGCGGCCAAAACGGCAAATATACGAAGTGGAAAAGTGGAAATTCGGGAAGGGCACCTCAAGAGCTGTAATACTGCCAAGTTTCAAAAATATCAAATAATCTTCAAAAAAGGTCGGAATTTAGCATATATTATAGAGACAATTTTGACAGTTTCCCGAAAAGACGTTCGTGAATTTAGGTATGGAATAAGAAGAGAATTTTTTTGTCTACAAAATGACGTTCCAGATGTTGAAATCCGTTGAACAACAAACGAGCTACAGCCAGTTTCTTATTACCAGATGAAGCCCATTCTGGCGCCTCCACCATATTTGCCTGCAGCAGATGTCAATATTCCACCATAATTTTTCATGGTCCTTGATCGCCCAGGAATCGATTAGGACATATCTCTATATATCTTCACGAAGTTGCACACGGCCAAGCCTTTTTTGACCCTATGCCCCCAGTCTAGATGCATTTTGAACCAAAATACGAGTACAAGAACGAGCCAAACCAAACAAGCTATATATTACAAAGTTTGTTTGTAGAAGTGTTAGTTACGTATCATTCAGGAAACAAACAAAAAAATTATCGACCAAATTCAACGTCCAAGCTTCTTGCTTCCTGTGAAAAGGTAGATTCAATAATTACATATGTATTATAATTAATGAATCTACTCCTAAAAAGGGTTTGAGCTTCCGATTGTGTGAAAAATGGTATTTCAACAACGGTAGATACGGTTTTTATAGCCTTCGCGCCTTATAACCCTCGCCTTGCGACTCGGGATTCAAACGGCGCTCTGGTTACAAATATCTCCTTTCTATCTTCTGCACCTTCCTTGATATAATAGTATAATATACTATTGTCTTCGTGGAGTATGTGAATACTGATGCTATAATTGCCCCTGTATTATTTGCGTTGAATGCCGGATTCCTTTTTTCGAACCACTTCAATTTTGTTAATGAAATCTCTTCAAGTTCCATCAGACCCCCTTATTTGAGACGAACTCGCATAATAATAGAGTATAAGAGTCTTCTTTTTAATGGCAAGCTCCTTGTACGTGGTTCACTTATAATGATCCCGTGATTCATTAACCAAGTCAGCTCATTAATATGAGCTAAAGGCAAACTGAGAGATGCGCCATCCTAAAAGTCACTGGTGAGAGAGGAAGAGAGAGAGAGAAAGACAGTTGTGGCGAAGGTGAATAATAGAGAACGAAAGAGAGCAAGAGAGAGAACACTCCTCTCTCTGCGTCTCTTGCAAGAATAAACTTGTAATCGTTACAACAGGAATTAAATTTAATGATATCGAAAATTTATTAGAGGCGCAAAAGGCAACACAAAAGAAATCTCCTTTCTGCCATAGCAGTGCTCTCGGTGAACGGTGGGAAACTCGAAATCAATTTTAACAATGCAACGAACCCTTAATAAGCACGCGACTTCTCCTTTCTAACCATTAAAAGTGGTGGTTGGTGCGGCGGCTTTTTGAAAAGTTCGACGACTTTGCGTAAAAGATAATTAGTACTAGAACTGTCTGGGTTGATAGAAGGTAGGTGGATACTCGTATACTTGTACCTGGATATATTTGTGGAGCAGACTGATCAGAGATATGCCGCAATAAGAGGAAGGTGAGGTCAACAGTGTAAGCTGCACTCAACCTTGTCGAGTGCGCCCAGTTCGCTCTGGCAAGGACCAATTTAATTATTGTGAATGATTGTAGCAGCGAATTTTGATTTTTCGCCAGTGCCAGGCCAGCTCGCAGGTGCTCCCACTCAGACACGCGTGAAAACAAAGCCTACATTATTTCAAAGCACAACAAGAAGCACAAAACTACCCAGATACACCTGATATAGGTACCTGTACCTACAATTTTATTAGTTACAGCGCATTGAACTGTTGTGAAATTCTGGTTGGTCGAACAGCGAGCACGAAAATAGAAATAAAGTTATGCTGGCACACAATATGAAACTCCCCCATGCTCCCGGAAAAACTGCATTGATGTTTTGAGAATACGCCTACCGATAAGTATAATGCAGTTGGCCATTACTTTCGAATAGACGGAATAACAACAGGCATGATCCCCGGTCGAGGGCCAGTTCGTTTAAATAGCCTTTTTAAAATGATGTAAACTTCCACTCGACAAAACATATTTCATGGACCTCGTTATTCTGTATCGGCTATTTCATCCAGGTATTTATTTTCAATTTATTGCTATTTTACCTGAGAGATTTCTCGGCGACGATTCCAGAAATAGGTACCTCGTCTACGCCTTGTTTGCCGGACTAACTGGACTGCTCTCTTATTTTATTATTTTATTGTTTTTGATGTAAGGTACACATTTATTTCTGATTCGTTAGTGGGCGACTGGATCTGTTGGCGAGCGCGATTTTTTTCTAAAGATTCCGAAATAAATGCCAGACAGGGCTTGTTCAGAGGGTTGGCTTAATTATCGCCAGTCGATTAATCGTTGAAAAGGGATGGCCAGTCCCTCGGACCTGTCGCAATTAGTACCTATTACGCCGCAACAGCGCTGCATCAAGAGAAATTGGGAAACAGCAAAACCTTAATTGAGATTATCGAATTACATCCTAACGGCGGACTAAGCCCACACTTCTTCAGGATTGTTCTTTCCAGAATGTTGGTGAAAATAAAAGATCTCTACTGTTTGTTTCTAGTTTATACTTAGAAAAGCAAGCGTCTTTCATCATGCAGGCTGACGAAACTTATCCGCTTGATCAATTTCCAGAGACTATTGAATCGCGAATTCCATTTTAGTTGATAGATATGTAGGTGTATTCGCCAGTACGATGAATTCACACTTTTTTGCAACCACTAGAGCCCACGCCACGACGAAAAAAAAGACTATTCAGTTCCAGTATCAGCTGATAATAATTCAAATCATACGCATCTACTCTACTTGCGTCAAGATAACGTTTTCAAATAGATTACGTTGTACTTGATGGGCATGCAGCGATTAGTTTGTTCTTAACGTTCTCATTACATATTTTTTTCGTTGTCATATCACTTGACGTATAGACAAGTGTGACGATGCTATTCTTCAAGTACCCACCTTACATTATTATTGTCCGGGAGAAACATCAGGTGTGAAGTCAAAATACTTGATTTTCTGCCAGATTTTTCAGGTATAAAGCAGACCCCGATTTACTTTCCCAGTCAAAATCAAAATGTTTCTGCTACAAATCGCTTCTGCTTTGCTGCTCCTGGGGGGCATCGCAATATCTGCAGCTACCTCAGACACCTCGACCTTTGCTGACTGCCCTCGAAGCTACTATCCAGATGACGGTACCGATCCAAATTATGGCGACTTTAAGTGTGACATGAATGATGGCGATAGTGACTACTTCTACATGGGTAACTTCACGTTTTCTCCATGGAGTATAACCGGAGGAATTCAGTCATTGAACGTTACAATATTTAATACCCACCTGGACGAAGTGGTTGCCACCAATTCTGGACCAGATAGAGCATTCGTCACTGAAATAACAATGCAAAACTTATATAATGATACTGCCGAGAATGCCAAGCTCTCAGTTCATTGTAGGACGGAAGCGAAACAAAATGTCACAATTGTACTGGATCTCTACGGAACCGATGGTCCACTATAACGAACGCAAAAATTGTATGGAACCAATTTCAATTGAATAAAATGTATGCATTGCTGGGGACACTATTTTTAAGTAGGTATATCTATCTAATCCTAATCACCCATAAGTGTACCTGATCACCATCGCATAGTCATTATGATCAGAATCGAAACCCCCCTAACTCTATAGCTTATGCGCCTGGCTGGTTAGATGACCCAACATACTTCAATTTAATTCAACTTATTTGAATTGAACCACTTTTCCCGCTCTTGGGACTGCTTTGGCCGGTGATCGTCCAGTATCAGGACACCATCCTGTTATGTCTTACTGCGTTCAGGCTAGAGGTTAATCCGATCTCAACACGCCCAGGATCTCTATCCTTGAACCACAAGAAGGAAGCACAACAGGATGGTGTCCTGATACTAGACAATCACCGATCAAAGCAGTCCCAAGAGCGGTAAAAGTGATTTAATTCAAATGAGTTGAATTAAATTGGAGTATGTTGGGTCGCCTAACCAGCCAGGCGCATAAGCTATAGAGTTAGGGGGGTTTCAGTGGTGCCGTGACCAGGATAGAGTTTTTCTTGGGCTGAGAGGTTGTAGACTTTGGGTTTGAACGCAGTAAGTTTTCAGGTTTGCCTGATCGACTGCCGCGGATTTCCACTTTGGATCAGTGGAAAATGGAGGTTAAGGTTTGTTGTGACATAACACTAATTGTCTATTTTGGGCACACTTCGATGAAAATGGGAAAGGGTAAGGTTTGGTACAAAATAATTATGAATTGCTTGTTTCAGCCCAATTTTGACGAGACCATGAAGCAAAATGGGGTGTGGTATAGTAGTAGTTTAGAAAAAATAGTTTTTGAGGTCAAGCAAGTTCGTAGAAGCAATTTTATAACAATTCTGAGTTGGGAATTTGATGCTCCGCAACATATTTTGAATCTTCCAAGATCCCCTTGTAGGTTTTTTTTTCTGCGTGAGGTCAAAGACCGAAGAAGTTGATTGTGCTATTTTCACTCTGACAGAAAGTTGCACCAATAATTTTTTGCAGACCATTGAATTGTGAACAGTTTGATATATCAACAGTCTCTCTACAACATATGGTTCTCAAAATAGAGCGTCTGGAAGTGAGATCATTTTTCGTAACAGCGTCGTTCCGTTTGCTCTGAAAACTACAGTTACCGTAGAGACAAAAAAATATCAACTGCAGATATCTATTGAATGCTTCACGCTAGAACTGTACAAATAGTTTCAAACTCTTTGTCTTTAACTACAGATTGAAAATCTTTAATTGAGTGAACACTCACCTAGGCAAATACAGGGTGTACCATAGAAACGAACGGAGCTTTCTGAGAACGAACACATTTTTGCATGTTTCCCTGGGAAAACTTTCAAACACAAATGTTACGCCAAAAAACGATATGCATTTATCCACTAAACTCAAATGAGTTCATCAAGGGCAGTTTCAAAGTCACAGCTCACATCCTAGATGTTAAGTGAGTTCCACAAAATCGTTGATTTTTACTGTCAAGGGAATGTAAGAGCGAATGTGGGAGAATTGGCACCACGGGAGGGTTGCGATAGTGACCTTTTTAGCATTTCACGATAGTCAATATCAGACCCACAATCTTACGCTAAAAGAAGTCACTCTCTCAACATTTCCGTGGTATCAGACCTTCTATATCCCTCCTAATATCCCGCTAGGTACTGTAATAATCAACGATTTTGTGGTACCACCATATCATTCAAGATGCGTGAGCTATGAATCCAAAACCTCATTCAATAATCTCATTTGAGCTTAGCAAACAAATGGGTGTCGTTATTGGGAAAAACGTATGTCTCCGAAGGTTTTCCTAGGCATAAATTAAGAAATGTGCTAGTTTTTAGAGATCTACGTTCGCTTCTTTGGTATACATTGTATATGCACTGGAAGAGAGTTTTCAAAAACTTCATTTTTAAATATGTGGTTAAAGACTAAGAGTTTGAAACTATTTGTACAAATCTAGCTTGAAGCATTCAATAGATATCTTCAGTTGAAATTTTTTTGTCGCTACGGTAACTGTAGTTTTCAGAGCAAACGGCACGACGCTGTTACGAAAAATGCTCTTACTTCCAGACGCTCTATTTAGAGAACCATATGCTGTAAAGAGACTGTTGATATATCAAATTGTTCACAATTTAATGAACTACAAAAAATCATTGGTGCAACTTTTTGTCGGCGTGGAAATAAGAAAATTAACTTATTTGGTCTTTGACCTCATGCAGAAAAAACCTACAAGGGGATTTTTGGGGACGCAAGGTAAGTTGCGGAGCATCAAGTTTCCAGTTCAAAACAGTCATAAGATTGCTTCTACGAATTTGATTTACCTCAAAAACTATTTTTTCTGGGCTAGAAGCGCAAGTCGAAAGGTATACTTTTATTCGCGCTAATAAATAATTACCATTATAAATAATCAATTACCAATAATTAAATAATTGGCATTACCTGCCCCTGAAACAGCAGGCAACCCGGACAGGTATGTCAAACGGTTACTGTAAAATAATTCTGTGAGACTCACTCTCACTAATACCATGATCCAACCAAAAATCAGCGTTAAAATCGAATGAATAGCGTGATTTTTGGAAATTGCCCCTGGTAAGTAGACAACCCGCCACCCTGGGGCCCTGCATGGGATTCTGCGATGGCTCCATATTCCAAAGTGAAGGTATTGGTATAGACAACATTCGTACCAAACGGCATCGCGGCATCACGATTTGCAAGGTTCGGTCCATATATTGCTGTTAACATCGGCACTACAAATTCTGTCCCGAGTTCTGTCCCATTTTCTGACAGGAGGTATGTTAGACTGTGGAGAATTCTTGAGCTTCGCAGTGGCTTTCCACAACGAGTATTCAGTTGCCTTGGGAGAAGTAAGACTTTCCAGGTAATCTTGAAATGCTCGATTTCTCTCTTCGCGTAGTAATTTTTAATATGTCCCGTTGCCTATTGGATAGTTCTTGTGAAGTTTTTAACAGCGGCGTCTATCTCTTGAGCTGATTTTATTGATATGTTGGAGGTGATAGTGTCTTCGATTAAGTCTCGGAATAGTCCCCAGTCCGTCTGCTGGTTCGTGAGGATAGCTTGTCTTTGTCTTTTCACTATTTTGGAGCTCAGTTTGACCATTACTGGCGAATGCTCTGAAGACAAGTCATAGTTTTGCTCTGCATGTAGATGATCTGCCTTGATTTGGTTCTAAAAAGTGAGGGCCAATCCATTTGTCGTACCAATTAGGCTGCATAGTCAAAGAAAATTTACGTTATGAATGAGTTTTTCTCGTTATATGGCAGTTCTCTTCTCATCATCCATTCAGTTTTGCGAGGACATGAGATATAAACTAGATTCATTATCATTACTGATAAAGGATGACGTTATATATAAGAAAGATAAGACTGGAACGATCACTACCGACTAGAGTCTCTCGACATAAAACTCCAAAATTGTATAGTCTATCATCATCTCCTTGTTGTCCGGTGATTATACAATCATACTTAAAAAACTAGTTCAACTTTGAACATTTATTACTACGAGGAGTATACATACAAAAACTGAGTCACGTTTCGCAAAACTCAAAATCTAGTGACATTAACAAAAGCATTTTCGGCTAGCTGCACGCCGTACAAGTCGAGCCTCATGCTGACGTTGACCCTTCCGCCCGGAAACTCTATCCTGGCCTGGGCAACAGCAGTTCAATTGTCATAATTCACCATTAGAAGGTCAGTGGTGAGTCCCTTGTCCTCTGTTCCATAGTTGTAAGAATCCATGTGGGCAACATTGAACCCAGTCAAGGTGAGATTTGAAGTGATCCACGGCAAATCCACGTTTTCTATCAGGGTGTTATGTTGGTCAATCTTGAGGAAGTTTCTTTTGTCGCCGCATGTGAAGTTGCCCCAACCTGGATCTGTACCGTCGTCTTGATAGAAGTCTTGGTGGCAACTCGTAGACGGTAGAGCGCCTTGTAAAGCACCCCAGATGGGAGCTACAACAACCAAAGCTAATGCGACTTGTAGTAGACGATGCATTTTTTACTGTGTTGTAAGACTTGGACTAGATGGTTTTTATACTTCAAATGTATGGAGTGCCGGTATAATAGATATTGTTACGATATTTCGCGTACGGGTTCAAATATAATTGAGACGATTATTTTAAAACACACACTGTTTATTTTTGCGTACTACAATCAATAAATAACGCCAACAATTATCTACTTGGAATTATTTCGCAAGTACTTCGCTTGTTTCGTTAGCGTTACCTCCTCGCATTCCAATTCAATACTGCCGCGAGCTGCCGGCTGATGCCTTATATAAGGCCTCCGAACAGCGTTCCCGAGCTTTCTGTCTACTTTCAGCAAATTTCATAGTGCCTGGCATATGCGGTTTCTAGACCATTCTTGAATAATCACACACACCTTCCGCGTGCTTTTCATGTGTTCTGGAATCTGCACCTTCGCCAAAGTGGACTGATGTGCCTTGATCGAACGTTGGAGTTTCATTCAGTTTCACATACACGAACGCTCTGGAATGCACCAGATCGCTCTAGACTTCTACACTGCGATCTAATGGATGGAAGGATCCAGAAAGATCGAGTGTTTACCAATATAAACGGGATCGCCGCTCGTAACAATATCAACAAGATAACTTTATTTCAGGATCGGATCATTATCTGTTTTTCATAGATATAAATCTTGATGAACTCTGAATTGTTGTCCGTTGCGAAATTATTATTCAAGCGCTTTCATAATGTACAATTTTAATGTTCAATTTGTTCCCATTTCAGGGGTACATGCGGCCAAGCTTCCCTGTCCCTGTTTACTCGTCATGTTGTTTTCTTCTCATTCCATTGTTGTCGGCCGTCAAGAGTCGGAAAGTTTCCCGAATTTTTCTTTTTAAAAGTGGAGGGGGAGTGTGACGGTCCAAAATCTGGAACTCTGTTGGTGACATACCTACGCGTATTCATTGTTCGAAACATTGTGAATATTCTCATTGTGAGTCTTGTGCAACTGCGCTAACATCGTTGCCGAATGTGTGGCATTTCCAAAATCCAGAAATAATTTTTTTGATTTTGGAAATGCCAATTAGCTTAAATCGAAGAACATTCTTGTATCGTTCGAAAGAGACTTAAATGGTGAGATTCTGTTAAGGAATAAACCCACAGCGAATGATTTCGTAACGCTATATTTTACCAATCCAACTCCGTCCTTGATGCGGACCGTCGCGCCGCGTCCCGTAAATCTTCACTAGAACTCTGATGTTCTGTTCCGTTTCCGTCTGAAGAAAAATACAAAAGTCGGTAGTATAGTTCTGGAAGGTAATTTTGGTGACGAACACTTCATCTTGTCTCACGTTGGTGACAACAATTCTGTCTGGGTAGGTGTCATCCAGTGAGGCTGGAACTGGATGATTCCCCTTAGTCGTGCTAACATCAATATTATGTTCGAGGTTTCCCAAATAGTAACTGGATGTCAGCTCCTCTGTCATCCAAGACACACGTTGTACTTTTGAGGACAGTCAGCATCGGATGGAATATCCGAGAGAGCTTCACAAATTGTGACGGCACACAGGACCAGCAGAGCAGAACTGATTTGTAGCAGGTTCATTGAAGCCATCAAAAATCAACGACGAGGAATATCGATTGCCATTAGAAAAATTGCTCCAAGGGCTATCCCTGATTGAACAAAACAGTTTTCATTCAACTATCATGAATACCGCCACCGCCCCGGGGACACATAAGCGCATAGACTATAACAAATATCTGAAATTTTGCTTTTAGTGGTGATGTGAATCCGAGAAGCACAATCGACACGAGAAAGTCAAGAACGTGATTTTGAATTCTACTTATACTCCGATTGCCATCCCGACACCCATCCTAATCATGCACTAGTGAAAGGCGTGGCTGAATGCCTCAAAGTCATTTACTACCGGGAGTCAAACGACAATGGTTTTAGGCTCAAGCTGTTTTTCTGTATACAATAGCTTTTCTGTGGTATAACCTAATACTGGAGCACTAATTCAGGAGCTATCCGAAACCGAGGCAGGACGATTCGACGCTGCCAGTTTGACGCCGGACAGTTCGACGCGGCCAGTTTGACGCAAGCCAGTTTAACACCATGTTCCTTTCGCCGCTAGGACAGTTTGACGCAAAGAACAAAAAACGTCAAAGACTCTAGTGGCTAGTATCCAACAGAAACAAGCGATGGACTGCCAAAATTGATGTATTTTTCAACATACAGATTTATGATTTTATCTTAACACTCTTACTAAGGCTCACAAGAAATCAGGCGTTTTCTTTATGGGGCTCGAAGTGACTCTTTGACGAAAGCATCATCGGCCAGTTGCACACCGTACAAATCAACTCTCATGCTGACGTTGACTTTTTCTGGTGGGAATTCCATCCTGACCTGGGCGAAAGCTGTGTTGTTCTCGTGATTTACCATAACGAGAACAGCAGTGAATCCTTTGTCCTCTGTCCCAAAATTGTACGAACTCATGAAGCCGACATTATATCCAGTCAATGTGAAGTTCCGCGTGACCGATTCCACTTTGACGTTGTCCAGGACGGTGTCAAAGCCGTTGATTTTGACGTATTCGTCGTTTTCCACACCACAAGTGAAGCTGCCATAATCTGTATCGGTACCATCGTCTGGATAGAAAGCTTGACGGCAATTCTCAGAAGGTAGAATGCTTTGCAGAGGCTGAGCACCCAGTGTGGGAGCTGCAACAAGCAGAGCTGATAGCGCGACGACTTCTGGTAAGTAATTCATTTTGTTGACTGTGATGTGGAAACTGTTTCTGGTCAGATTTTATAGGTGAAGGACTGATGTAGATAAAGATAAGACCAATTGGTTAGCTAATCTGTTTTTCACATCCTGATCGCAATCTGCTGTGGTTATCAATCTATCAGACACACATCTTTTTTATCCGGCCGAGTGCCGGATCTAGGTCATAGACAGCGTTCATATCGCTGCTTTGAATCCGATCTAAACTCTATCCGATCGGGTCGATCCGCTTGATATTGCAGATATGAACAATCAGGATTGAGATTTTAATCGGATGGAGCAGTTCAAGTAGATGTGTTTTTTCAAATTCTTGATTCAATTTTTGATCCAGTCAGATTGCTCCTTTGACCCTGTGCGAGACTGATGACCGTGTGAAAACTTCTGTCCCAGATTTTTGACATCCTTGCAGGTAGTTACACTTGCTTTTATCCCTGTTTTCATCACTGATCTCGTCACAGATTTTCAGTGACAGGTACCTATGGAGTATCAATGACCGTGTGACAGAGGATTTACGGGTGTATCATTTCTGTGTCCAGATGATGACGATTCTGATCATATGACTGTGCAAGATTATTCAGGTAGACTTATGGCAGACTACAGAATTAGGTATGCTTGAAAATATTGTGCTCTATTGTATTTTATTCAATTTAAACTGATTTGATACAACTTTTGTGTTCGTTAATGTGGATCGTCGCTCCGTGTTCCGTAGAACTCCACTAGAATTGTTATATTTTGTTCCGCTTCCGTCTTGAAAACAACTGAGTACTTGGCAGTATTGTTATCGAAGAAGTTTTCCATTGTTATTTCAGTGACAAATGCTCTATCCCGTCCCAAATTGGTGACAACCACTTCATCCAGGTGGGCGGCTGAGAGCGTACCGTTGAGTGGATAAATTCCTTCATTTGTACTTGGTTCAGAAAACGTGAAATCACCCAGGTAGAAGATGTCGATTCCGCCATCATCCATGTCACACTTCAAATCGCCGTAGTTTTGATTCGTACCATCATCTGGATAATAGCTTTGAGAGCAGTCAGCAATGGACGGGATGTCTGAGGAAGCTGCAGAAATTGCGATCACCCCCAAGAGCAGCACAGCAGAAGCGATTTGTAGCAGAAACATTTTGATTTTGGCTGTAGAGTGAACCGGGGTCTGTTTTATATCTGAAAAATTTGGTATAAAATAGTATCCTGTGTTCGAACTTTACACCTGGTGTTTCTCCAGGTCAAGCATCAAAACCGAGAAAATTATTTTCCAGGAATATTAACAATGATAATAACAATTATTTTTATCACCTACCTATTTGAAAAGATTGGGAAAGTTTAATTCGAAATAATAAAAATCCACGGTTCAACAAGATTTATACATATGAAAAAGAGATAATGATCAAATCCTGGAATTTGGAATAAAGTTATGTAAACTGAATTTGTTCTACCTATTTCACCCACCCTCACCCTATACACGGTAAAAATGAAAGGAATCAAACTGACAGCTTTCACCAGAGATTTAACAATCTCCGAGTTCCATCAAGAACAATTTTGTCTGCTGAAAATCATAGATTGTTTTAATATTTGAAAATCACACATTTACGATAAGAAACACACCTAATTCTATCCATTCCAAGCTTGAAAAAAAAAACACAGTCGCCTATGATATTTTGTTCTTCAAGTTGAACAATCTGATGAGTTGCTGGATTGAAAAGTCAAGATGATTTTATTCAAATTTGTCGAAGTGACGTTTGCTACGCTGGACTGCCATCTTAATTCAGTTGTAAAGTCAGGTCTTGACATCGGCACATTATTTTCATTCTTCCTTGTATTGAGAACGCCGTTGATGTGATCCTGGCCAAAACAAAGCGGCTCAGGTCAGTGAGCAAACCGATGAACTGCTGGCGACGCAGTCCTGAGAATTTGACAACAGCATAGTTCAGATGAAGGTTTTATGTCATAGGGACACAAATTTCAACGTAACCGTTCTTGTACCAAGATGGCATTGAACATTGAAAACCAGAGACACCAACAAAACTCGAATTTTTCATGGCAAGCTGTGGTTTATTTACGCTTGGAATGAATAATAAGGTAATGTTCCCAATGATTATCGATAAAATATCTGCAACTCAGTCTTTTCAAGAATTTATCGGGTATGAAATATCACGAGTGCAATGAAAATTACCGACAATTCTGAAAAATGCGTGTTGCCGAAAGCTAAAGGGGGAGGGCTCTCCTTTCGAATAACAGAGGAAAACAAACGAATGCGGTCTTCTTTTGGCAACACGCATTTTCAAAATTATCTGGTTCACTTTCATTGCAAGAGTGATATTCGAAAGAATATTTTTTGAATCATTCTACAAATTATTCACATATATTATTTCACACGACAATAAAATTGATGATTCATTATTTTGATGAAAATTATCTTCATTAGTTAATTATAAGAAACACGAAAACAAACACAAAAATATCCAAACATTTGAATTATTTATCCCATCCTATTGAATGATGCACGCCGAGATGCACGCATTATCACGCGCATATATGCCGATCACGTTTTAAATTCAGTAGAAATTAAAACGCGGTTGGCCATGTTCCCTAGGGTGTAACGGACGCTGACAGACCAAGTTACGTGAAAACGGGCTTTTTGTGGCGAAGTCCAGTGAGGTTAGAAATTTTGACATGAAATGCCAATTCTGGCGTCTCCTTGCATCATATTCCGCTACAGTGTTGCCTTGGCTGTTATGACTGTTATCTTGTCAGAATGGCAGGTAAGTGACAGAGTGCCGAGCCGTTCTAGGTTTTAGACACTAGGCCTTCATTTCTGACCATACATTAGAACAGTTTTCTCAACCTAGTATATAATATGATGGTATATTATGATTCACTATTTTATTCAAAAAAAACTGTTCACCAGTCGCCCATTCAAACTGGAGAAAGTCTACCAAAATCAAGACGTCTTGAGCGTTCATACAATCTTGCAACAGCGCTGTACTCGATTGACAATACGAATTCAAGGTCATCTGAGGAAATATTGATCCAACATTACAAATTTGAGCATCCCCAAATATCGCAGAATTGCCAACTTGGCGTGCAAAAATTACCGTTCTAGTGCTGAATTTAAAAGCTGATCGGCATATACATGCCTGCATCAATTTCTCAGTTATACTGAATAAAGCATAGTATTCTACTCGCGGGTAATGGCCATTACTCATTCGGATGCTTTGCGACACTCGCCGAAGCTCGTGTCTTAAAAGATCATTGAAATCGACCGGCTCTTCAGCCCATTAAGAGTAAACCTCAGACATCCTGAGCTATGGTATTACACCTGAAAAGGGAGATGCCGTCGTCAAGAAACGGGGAGTTGAAAGGTGGAGAAAAAGTCGACAGATGTCTGAGAGAAGAACACAAAAAAAACTAATACTTTCCTGCTCCAGATCATAGAAAAGAGAAGATACCAGTCTCTTCCGATGTTGAAGACTTCCAGCGTACAGCTACCGTTTCTCCAGAACGCTCGAAGATAAGTTATTCAATTGCTTTGTTTTCTGTCAGGTAGACGTCAATAATTATGACAATTCACGGGATATTCATATAGGGTAAGGGAATACACGTAGCGTGTGGGTCACTGTCGTTGATGCTTGAGAGAGACGAAAGAGTAGGTACACGATGTCGCCACGAGATATCCAGATGACCTGCGACCGAGCTATCACGAGAGTCAGGGTCTAGTGAGACAACAAAGCGATGACCTGTAGAACAGGTGACGTGGTTTTGAGAGGTATACTGTCATACTTGATGGACATGGTTGGGTTATTCTTCTCAGTCTGAGTTGAATCGTTTCAATTATTTCTTCATACTTCTGTTTACTATGATACATATTACACTGATCGACTGTCCTGTACCTATTCATGCCTGAGTCTTGTGAGAGAAAGATATCTGGCACAACGGATATTTTTCCTCGCTGTCGTGTCCTGTAAGAGAAGAGTATCTCGTGAGAGAAGATATCCTTCCTTACTGTGTTATCTCATGAAATAATATACGTCTTCAACTGTTGAGATCTGGTTGTTGATATTGTTGATTTACATTGAGTCATGCTGTGGTATTTATTATGATAAATAATTGTTGGTGATTCCATTGACCATGTTTAAAACGTTTATTCTTGATATTTTATTGCCATGTTTTATTATTATACAATTAAAAGACATCCAGAGATGCAACACTGTTCTTTTTTCTTCTTTCGGCAGCAGGAGCATGGCCAATAGAACCTGTGCTTGCCAAACTCGTCTCTATTCCCCTACAGATCCCTCGTCAATTTAGGTCACCGTAAAACTTATTAATAAACTTTTGTATCTCTCTTTTTCCCCTTCGCGCCAAGTGACGTACCGACGATACTCACACTTTGGTCTGCCGTTCTGTTTCCGCTATATAGGTTCCTCAACAATCTAGGTTCATGGAACTAATATGATCTGTTCTAGCGAGAGCGACACTCTTTCGTCTTTCTCTTGTTCTCTCTGCATCAGTGGCTTGCACACTGCATTCCAAATAGTGGGAGGGTAGGGTAATGGTAATTGAATTGATATTGCATTATTGAACATGAGTCAATATATTTGTCATTCAAATAAAAAAATTCTCTGTTGATCTGAAGTCTCTGTGTTTCATTTCCAAGCCTTCACTTACCTGTACTACCTTGGTTAACTACAACACAACCAGAGTCCTAACAAACACCACTAGACAATCACGATTACGGCCAACCTAAGTCTTCAACTTTGAGGGGATTCTTCTTCTTCTTTGGGAAATATTTATTTTTATAAGAGGGGTGGGTTGGGAGATTACATGATCTTGACTTTTCAATCCATCAACTCATCAGATTGTCCAAATTGAAGAACAAAATATCATAGGCGACTGTGTTTTTTTTTGGAAGAGCTTGGAATGAATAGAATAAGGTGTGCTCCTTATCGGAAATGTGTGACTTTTAAATATTAAAACAATCTATGTTTTTCAGCAAACGGAATTGTTCTTGATGGAACTCGGAAATTGTTAAATCTCTTGTGGAAGCTCTTAGTTCAATTCCTTCCATTTTTACCGTGTATAGGGTGAGGGTGGGTGTAATAGGTAGAACAAATTCAGTTTACATAACTTTATTCCAAATTCCAGGATTTGATCATTATCTCTTTTTCATATGTATAAATCTTGTTGAACCGTGGATTCTTATTATTTCGAATTGAACTTTTCCAATCTTTTCAGATACGTAGGTATTAGAAATAACTGTTATTATTATTGTTAATTTTCCTGGAAAATAATTTTCTCGGTTTTGATGCTCGACCTGGAGAAACATGAGGTGTAAAGTTCAAACACTAGGATACTATTTTATGCCAAATTTTTCAGATATAAAACAGACCCCGGTTCACTCTACAGCCAAAATCAGAATGTCTCTGCTACAAATCGCTACTGCTGTGCTGCTCTTGGGGGTGATCGCAATTTCTGCAGCTTCCTCAGACATCCCGTCCATTGCTGACTGCTCTCAAAGCTACTATCCAGATGATGGTACGGATCAAAACTACGGCGATTTGAAGTGTGACATGGATGATGGCGGAATCGGAATCAACATCTTCTACCTGGGTGATTTCACGTTTTCTGAACCAAGTACACATGAAGGAATTTATCCACTCAACGGTACGCTCTCAGCCGCCCACCTGGATGAAGTGGTTGTCACCAATATGGGACGGGATAGAGCATTCGTCACTGAAATAACAATGGAAAACTTCTTCGATAACGATACTGCCGAGTACTCAGTTGTTTTCAAGACGGAAGCAGAACAAAATATTACAATTCTAGTGGAGTTCTACGGAACACGGAGCGATGGTCTACATTAACGAACACAAAAGTTGTATCAAATCAGTTTCAATTGGATAAAATACAATACAGCACAATATTTTTAAGCATACCCAGTTCTGTAGTCAGCCATAAGTCTATCTGAATAATCTTGCACAGTCATATGATCAGAATCGTCAGCATCTGGACACAGAAATGATACACCCGTAAATCCTCTGTCACACGGTTATTGAATTCATACCTGTCACTGAAAATCTGTGACAAGATCAGTGATGAAAACAGGGATAAGAGCAAGTATACCTGCAAGTAAGTATGTCAAAAATCTGGAACAGAAGTTTTCACACGGTCATCAGTCTCGCACAGGGTCAAATGAGCAATCTGACTGGATCAAGAATAAAATCAAGAATTTGAAAAAACACGCTTTTCATCATGGTTTTCTGGCATACTTAGAGGTATAGGTACTTGACCTCACTCTTGTTTCCATCACCGATCGTGTCACAGATTTTCAGTGACAGGTTTGAGCAATTATTGAATTATTTTTTTTTTAACACGAGTTTTAACATAACCCACCGTTCTACTGTTGTGCCTTGAATTGGTGCCTACAGGGTGTCAAATTCGAAACTTACATTTGCCTGTTAGTCTGAAACAACAGCAGATATCGAAAATCGCCTAGAAAAGCCATTGAAAAATGCTTTCCAGTGGTGCCAATTACTTCATATTCCGTTTCAGTAGTTCTAGAATAATTTGGAAAAAACTGTCTGTTCACTTAACATTGATTTGAATGAATTCACTGCACCAAATCTAATTTTCACTATTTCAAACCAACAAAAAAAATACCGAATTTTACAATAAGAGTTAAAAATGATTGCCGTTGTTTTCTAGGCATAATGAAGCCCGTTCTCGAACTCTTGTCGAACGTTTTCGAAGGTTCTCTTGAAAGCGTGCGACATTCCTTAGTGATTCTACGCCGCAGTTCTCCAATAAACTACGGCTGAGTTTCAAAAGCAACACACTTCAAGTGATTACACAGAAAGAAGTCTGCAAAAGTCAAGTCCGGTGATCTGGGAGGCTTTTTAATGGGTCCTCTTCTGCCAATCCACCGATCTGTATAATGATCATCTAAGCACTGACTAACATAGTGTGGTGGAGCTCCATCTTGTTGTAAATAAAAAAGTCCTTGGTCAAATTATTGTTTCCATCGAGGTCAATCCAATTTTCTAATTCCTGAACTAATAGGGGCTTGATGGTGGTTTCCAAAATCTCTCCATAAAGCGCACCATTCCAATTCCCGTCTATAAATATTGAAGCGATGATTTTGTTTCCAAATTTTCTCGCTCAGACATTAAGTTTTTCGGGGTACTGGGTATGCCCTTCCCGGAAAACGTGAGGATTATCGTCACTCTAGTAGCGACAATTTTGTTTTTACACATGATCATTCAAGTGAAAAGTATAGACAATACAAATAGAGAAGACCATATGTTATCACCACCGTCGTCACGGATATTGGGGCATCAAAAATCAGACAACCTTTTTTTGAATGATGGACTCGCCTGGTTCCTACGCAACCGTAAAAATCCGTGACAACATATGGTCTTTTCTATTTGTATTGCCTATACCTACATTCGTCACTGAAACAAACGCTTCTCACGAGTTGAGATTCGCAGTTTTCAGAGATTCGTTGCGTCATAGCTTCACAAAACTCAATCAGCCTATCAGGATTATCATCTCTAAGTTTCGAATAGTTCAGGAATTGGAAAAGCAGATGGATCGGATGGATCAGATGGAGAGTTTCAAGACAAACCTTCGAAAACGTTCGACAAGAGTTCGAGCACAGGCTTTATTATTGCCTAGAAAACAAGAATCATCATTCTGAACCCGCATTGTGAACATTCGGTCTTTCTTGTTGGTTTCAAGGAGTAAGAATTGGATTTATTGTGGAGTGAATTCATTCAAATCAATGTGAACTGAATAGACAGTTCTTTCCAAACTATTCAAAAACTACTCAAACTAAATGTGTATTTTTGAATTTGACACCCTGTATATCTCTTATCTATAGATAGTCCTGTAGTCCGGTGGATTAGCGCCTAAACTATGCATTTTGTGATAAAACAAAGGGCTTCTGGATTTACATTCTTGAGGCTGAACTTGACAATTCCAGAAATGGCGCCAACGAGTTTGGTGTGGCAGGTGACCTCAGGAGCCATCCAGAGCTGTGAAAGAACCAAAATCTTCCATGTTCCTCGAAGGCACTCAAATACATGATACTTCGTTGCGCTGATACCCTATGGGGAGGACTTGACAAAATATGTCGATGCTAATCACGTAAGGGGGCTGAATAGAAGGCATTTTTGTCTTTGAAGGCGATTTATGGTTTTCATCAATCCTGAATGAATATGAAGAAGTTTGGTATCATTTTCAACTAAAATCGACGTTCTGAGTTCGAATAAAGTGTTCAAATTACGTTAAAAACATGTTTGAACAAGCTTATGTGAAAAAACACGCTTTTTTGATATAAAACTTTAACCTCATGGTTTTCACTCCTTGCCACAGGCATTCTATTTATTCTTGCATATTCAGTTACTTTCAACTTTTTTTCGATTGAAAAAGATGCATTAGATATGCTTCTCATCTTCACAAGCTCATAGGAGTGTCTGGTCGCGAGGGCAGTTTTGCGTCAACACGGCACCTGATAAGTGACGCATGCTTCACTTTAAAAACGTGTTGCGTCATAAATAGAGGCTCTATTGTACGGTTTTCAACTTTGTCTTGCAGAGGAAGAATTGTTCCTCCTTGTAAAAGCAACAAACATGATATCGAAGCTGTATCGTATGCACAATATGACTTTTTGTGTGAAAGTGCGTCAATTACAGTGTTCAAAGTTGACATAAAATAGCTCTCGGAACAAATACTTCTAATCATCTTGTAAAAACAAAAGACATATCCAGTGTATGTTTTTCATCAATAAGAGACCTGTGACTAATACAATATTCAACAATTTCGATTCCAGATGTCTTCAAAAATTAATAAACCTGCAGTGAAAACTTTGATATTTTCCCTGATTTTTTTTCCGAATCGAGATACCGAGTGATGCGATCCAAGGGTACATCGATACTGCATTTTGGGTTAGGGCAACGAATTTTTTCATGTGCGAACCTTATACCAATAAACATGATTTGACTCGCAGCACCTGAAATTCCGTCAATAAGGAGGCAAATGGGGGCCCTTCAAACTTTGAAGATGAAAGAACCTGGCTAGCCTGGGGAACCCTGGTAGAGAAGTGCCCATAGGCACATTTTGGAACACATATGTGCCCCATGGCATTGCTTACCATGGGGATGTGCCCAATGTAGCCATGTGCACCATGAAGATGTGCTCAACGTTCCCATGATGTGCATCATTCAGATGTGCTCAACGTTCCCATGTGCGTCATGAAGATATGCTCAAAATACAGGAGGATCTGCCCAACCAACCATAGTCACATCCCTATGGTGCACATGGATACGTTGAGCACATCCTCATAGTGCACATGAGTCATCATTACATCCACATCAAATAGCACTCCCAAGGTATCAGGTATATGTAATAGCCTACCTGGAGGCTGTGAACAATCTGTAACACCCTGTTACCTACAGGCTGTAAACAATCTGTAACACCCTGTACATGAAAAGAGGCAAAAAATTATAGATAGCTAACTAATATTTTGGAATCTTTATGAAAATTGACTATGGAAAGTTTTTTTTTGAGATCATTGCAAAGAGAAAGGCCCCGAGAAAAGGGTTGTAATGGCGCGGAACACCCTGTATATTATGGAATTAATGATTGCTAATGAACAAGAACAGAAATCAAAATAAAAGTGTCGCGAAATGTATAAAATGCTCACTGCTACATCAAACCAAAAAAAAAATCAATTCTTCCTCAAGAACACGCCATCAACATGCTTGATTTCCATACTAACTCCACAAGCAACACAAATAGGACTGCTTCCAACAAGAAAGGCTGCAACACGATACAAATCAATTATTTGTGATCGTTTTCGAGCTTTTAAATAACAGCAACGAAATTTTTGTTCTTCCATACTTACGGATGGCTCCTGAGGTCGCCTGCCACACTAAACTCGTTGACGCCAATTCTAGAATTGTCAAGTTGAATCTCAAGGACGTAAATCCAGAAGCCCCTTGCTTTATCACAAAATGCATAGTTTAGGCATTTTTTGGCGCTAATCCACCGGACTACTGTGGATTAGCGCCTGAACTATGCATTTTGTGATAGAGCAAAGGGCTTCTGGATTTACGTTCTCTTCTGACCATTCATCCAGTTTCGCGAGAACATGAGGTATGAACTAGATTCATTATCATCACTTATTAGGAACAACATTCAATATAAGAATGTTAGATGGGCCCGGCCACGGGACCGACTTTAGAACGACCACCACCGACTAGGAGTTCTAGGATATAACTGTAAAATTGTAGGTATATATTTGGTTGTCCCCTTGTGGTCGGTGATTTGTAGGTACAATGGAACTACAAGAAACGAGTTCAACTTTGAACATTTTTATTGCTGTAAAGAGTACTTATACATACAAAAACTGGTCACGTTTCGCAAAACTTAGAATCTAGTTACAGTAACAAAAGCATCTTCGGCTAACCTGACGCCGTACAAGTCAAGCCTCATACTGACGTTGACCCTTTCGGCCGGAAACTCCATCCTGGCCTGGGCAAAAGCAGTTAAATTGTCGTAATTCTCCATTAGAAGGTCAGTGGTGAATCCTTTTTCCTCTGTTCCATAATTGTAAGAGTTCATGTAGGCAACATTGAACCCAGTCAATGTCAAATTCAACGTGGTCGATAACACAGGGACGTTTTCTATCAATGTGTCATACTGGTAAATCTTAGGGAAGTTTCCTCTCTCGCCGCAAGTGAAGTTGCCCCAGCCTGGATCTGTACCGTCGTCTTGGTAGAAGTCTTGGTGGCAACTCGTAGACGGTAGAGCGCCTTGTAAAGCACCCCAGATGGGAGCTACAGCAATCAGAGCTAATGCGACTTGTAGTAGACGATGCATTTTTTTGTACTGTGTTGTAAGATTTGGACTGGAGAGTTTTTATACTTCAATGTAGGTATAGAGTGAGGGTATAATAGGTATCAACAACATAAGTTTACATAACTTTATTCCAGGATTAGATCAGTATCTGTTTTTTCAAAGGCATAAATCTTGTTGAACTTCTAACTCTTGTCCGTTGCGAAATTATTATTTTGACCGCGCTGATATCAGGAAAAGTTTTTTCGAAAAATTGTATTTTCTTGAAGTGGCATAATTTAGTGTCCCGTTAATACCACAATGTATTGATAAGGATGTTGGAAATCGTACCTAAGTATCCGCTAAGATGAGCTACTGTTATATTATTTGGCTTGTTATACTTTAATTATTATTGTCAAATTCTTGGACTTCTATCTTTTAACTTTTTGATTATTCTTGAACTAAATAGTTTCGTTATTTAAAAAGAATGTAATGAACTGCTAGTTAATGACAGAATTATGAGTAAGAGACAGTGGCGTAGCGAGGATTTGAGGGCGGAGGGGGCAAAGGCAATGACGAGGGCGGCATTTCGCGAGCGGAGCGAGCGACGGCGCCGCAAGCGAAATTTTTCCGGGGATAATAATAATAATGATGATAATAATAGGCATATTTACTTATTATCATCTACCTCCAATAAAATTATCATAGAGAAAATTAAAAGTCAGAAACTGAAAAATGACGTTTACAGAAAAAAAATTCAGGGTTTTATTGACGCTTTCTCGATTTCAAAAATCAAACTTGATACAGTCCATTACTTGAGGCAGCGCTTTGGCCTTTAACAAAAGAGGCAAGAGTATACTACTTTTGACAGGCTTATTGAAGAAATCGCGTATGTTTCTGAAGCTTATTGACGCCGCAGCCTGCAAGAGCTCTTGCTTCTTTTCCTGACGGAAAGAGGCTCCATTTTTTTTGCCATCCCATATAATCACTAATCACAATTCACAATTATTGCACAAACCTACTTTCTATAATAAGCAGTTATTATTTATTGGAGCAGTGTGTGAGATTGATCAACAACCTGCAGTGCTGGGGGTGATCGACTGATCGTGCATCATGCTGGTGAATAAAAGTGGTATGTGATGTATTTGTGAGAATGTATTTGCAGTAAAATTCATCAAAATCCCATTCATATCATAGCAGCTAGGTATGTAGACTCTGTCCACGAAAGTGGACTATAAAATTCTGGCGCCGAATTAACAAAGAAGCTAGTCGCAAGTGCATGCATATAAAATAGACTTGGTCATTGTTGAGTCACGTTTTGCTTCTGCACCACCCACTAAAAGGTCCTAGAGTATTGCAGAGAAAGGTATTATCGAGGGTATTATACCTACGTATAATAATACGAGACCTATGTTTTATGGGGGTGCAAAACCGTTCGAGAATGGGCGGAGAGTTTTTACTTTCGAAAAGAACGGTTGTTTTGTGAGATTATTTTTATGGGCGACAACCAGCATCCTCACCCTCCGAGAAATGAAAAGTATCGCATATATGCTTAAAACTGTACCTATTGAACATTTTTTTTACACAAAAGTTTGCGCCCTTTGAATACGCCTCTGTATTGCCCAATTAGTTAAGCGGGATGGGGCGCCGTGGGCGCTTGAAGGGTAGGGGCGGAGGGGGCATTCGCCCCCCCTCGCCCCCCCTTGGCTACGCCACTGGTAAGAGATATTACCCACTGAATATGCTTTTAATTTGTGTTTACTATACCGAGTAAGTCAGAAACCTGGGAGATTATTTTTCCTTAAAAATGCCTCTGAACCAGCAGGTTGGTCCCTCAACCGATGTGAAGCAGAAGATCACACAGTTTTGTATCAAGTAGTTGATATTTTTTATCCATAGTTCTTGCACCAACAGTCAGCTGAAATCTTATGAAATAACGAAAATAGAAAGCCTCGAAGACCACCCTGCGACCGTTCATATAACTTCGAAAATGTTTTGGCTTCATGAAAGATTCCATATACTTGATACCTATAGTGTTACTGTTTCGATCTGACATTGTCTAATCATCCTGTATATACAGGAGTTTTTTTTGTTTGTTGCTGTGCTATAGAAACGTGTAAAATGATGCTGTAAAAATTACTCAATAGAAATAGACCCAATGTGACTCATTAATTTGGGAGAACAAATATCACGTCATCAACGTGTATTTTTTTTGCTTTATTTAACGTCTGCCTGATTCTGCAACAAGGCCTAACACAGATGCCGGTGAATTCTTCCTCCACTATACTGGAGATCCAGCTGAACCGCCCCCGGTGAGAATCGAGCCCACGACATTTGGCACGGCAGTTTGACGACCTGACCATCACATCATAATCTCTTCTCTTCACCACCCTGTTCAATAATAAAAAAAGCTCATTTAGAAGATACTTTAGCAATCAAAGTGTCGATTGCCGATTGGTGCCGCTTGAATCATGTGGAGAAATGTATTTTCAGTTGAAGTTTTCAATAAAAGTTCTCTGTTCCATGCCAAACAATATTCTATCAAATGAAACTGTGATCTGAGAAAATTAGAGAAAAAATATAATACGTTCTATACTTTAAGAACCACCCACATTTTATGTTTTTTTTTCTCCAGAACGGTTGAAACCGGTTTGAACCAGGGTTTTTTCACATTGGTCAATTGGTGGTCAACCATGATTTTAGTTGCGAGAAAGTGATGAAAATTTATCGTGGGAACATGAACATGTGATGAAGGTGCTTGTTACGATTGGTTCCGCGATCTCAGTCACATTTCTTCTTTCAGTTCTTCTTTCAGGAAATTTTATTTCTTTTTAAATTTGCCGCATCCGGTTTAGTGTTCTAGTACCTAATAATCACAAACTGATAGAGATGTTCAAATTCTGACATACCTACCTATAAAGATTTTAACGGCATGTTGATATTGTTGATGCTGCCTTAATACAGGGGGGGTATCCCTGAATTAGCCTGTCAAAGTTCAGCAACAGATTCTATGATCAAAAATAAGAAAAAAGTTCCCATAAACATGAGTCAAAAAAAAAACTTCGTACGGGAACTACATACCTTTTAATGTGGTATCTAATGATACTCTTTATTTAATATCTCCGAAATTAGTCATGGGAAAATAATGGAATTCAGCAAATCTACTGATCATTTGACACTTAACAAAATAGGGTGTGAATGTTTAAATTTTTTTCTACAAAGGATGGGTCTAACCTAGGAGTGTGGGGGAAGTTGAAGAACCAAAAAAAAGGTTAAGAAGAAGGGGATTATAGTTACTGGTGTATGCCATTTCTGTGCTCAGAATGCTCAGATGATAATGATTTTGATCATATGATTGTACACTTGTGGTGTACATGTGATCATATGAGGTACACTTATGGTTGATGTTGATTATAGGACTAGGTATATTAGAAAATATTGTTCTCAGCAATGCAAATATTTTATTCAATCAAAACTGGATTGATATTGAAGCCACCCGCATTTGGCGGGCCGAAAATATTCCGGAGGAAAATAATTCAAAGCCGTGAAATCGAGGTATGAGAATGTGAATATTCAGAGTCAAGGCATCATTAAAAGATGTCGCTAGCTATTTAATTCATTCGTGTAAATCCCGCAAAGCTCTATAACATAATTTACTGGCCCATCATCGACATTCAGTAACCGTCCCTGCCTGACGTCCGATGAAATGGTGAATTGGTGCATATGAAGTAAAGCACCCGCACATCAACCAGTTAGTTGCTGCCGTACTCCTGCCGTGTTGACGTTCCGCCCGCCGCCCGCCCGCTACCATCCGATCCACACGTGTTGGCACCGCCGGCCGCATTCTCCAGCGGCTTCTCAGATTACCTGAGCTGTCTATACACCGTTCGCGATCGTTTTGGATGCAATAAAATATTCCGAATTGCTGGGAATGGAGGATATCGCCGGAGATTGACCGTGGTACCTGGACCAATCCTCCTGGGCTGCCGTCCGCTCCCGACTTGTCACGTCCGCTGCCGAGTGCTTCTGCGGGCCTGTTAGCGAAGAGTTTTAGTCCCCTTCGAGGAAGCTGAGTTAGAACCCGTTTATGTTGCGTCGCGACCCTCCTAGAGGCCGAAGCGTCGAAGCCCCAATGATGAGTCCCAGCCCACTTGGAAAATGACGAGTCGATTTCCCCCGGCTGATGTGCCTTCAGCCCCCTTGAGAAAGTCGAGTTGGAACCCTTCGGAGTCGTGTTTTGGTCCCCTTGGGGGCACGCTGAGTCGAGAACCCTCCAGGTTGAGTTTTGACCCTCCGAGAGACCGATGAGTTGCTTCCCCCGTTGAGTTGCAACCCGTCTCTAGGATGTCGAGTCAGAGCCCTTGGACGTTGAGTCTTGATCCGCCTCCAGGTGTCGAGTCAGAGCCCTCCGACGACGAGTTCCAGCCCTTCTCCAGGTCGATGTGCCAAGGCCCTTCCGGTGTTGAGTTTCGACCCTTCTCCAAGTCGTAGAGTTGGGACCCGTTGACGAAGAGTTTCGAACCCCCTCCAGGATGCTGAGTCGCGTTCCCTCCACGATGAGTTCTAGCCCACCTCGAGGATGTCGAGTTGAAACCCCTAAATGAACCAGGCCCGATAGAAATGAGGTCTCTCGTTTCGGTATCTCGTTTGGCGGAGTGATGACCTCGACGAGCGGGAGGTTAGTCTTGGTGAGTTGGGATAGTTGCTTACGGTTAGGCTTTGTCGGGAAAATGTATGATGAGGCTCACGCGTGCGTTCTGAATCTGCCTGCACGTGCTGGTGTCTGCGCTACTGTCTGCCGTCAGGTACAGCCACTTTCAAGCCTCGTCCTTTGTTGGATACCTTCATAGAAAGGTATTCGCGCTCTTGGGCCCTCTGGACTTGGCTTTGTGACTGCGGTACTCAGAGCACCGGACCTAGTGGGTTAGATCTGGAAACTCGCGGGTGAGCTTCCTCTGCGTTTCTGAAGCTCCTAGTTATTCGGAAAATGTAAATTTTGAGAACTACGTGAAAAATCAAGTAATTGAAATAAAATAGCATCGCGTTGAGATCGGGGTTCGGACCCTGCCGTAGAGTCGCAATTGTTGATCGGATTGATGGACACCCCCCCCTCCTTGAAACTAATGATTTTGTTTTAGTGCCACGACAGTTCCGGATATTTCCATATAGAGCTTGTTACGGGAATGAAGACGTTCTTATTCGAAACTGATGAATTTAATCCGGTACCCAACGACGCCATCGTTCAAATAGGGACTTTGTAAAAATGAATTGTTATTAGGGCTCGATCAGGAATAGGGTAGACGGCGATTATTTCGCGTTAGGGTAAAGATTATTTCGACGCCTCTCCGCATCGGCTTTTCGACGAACACCCTGTATAGTCAATCCTTTGCGTTTGTTTCTCCTGGCTGCGGCCTTCTCTCACAAACTACTAAACAACAACAAACTAGCGCGTATACGGGGCGTGCTCAAAACGTTCTCCAAATTAGATTTGTATCTTGACTAGAGTAATTGTTTCGCGCTCACCATCGGTTCGAAAGTTTTTGGAAGGGTGAAATTCGGTTCAACATTTCCGGTTATAGACACGCGCGACCGCGGGAATCTTTCTAAGCGTTGGGGGCGACTCACGGTGAAAAAAGGGAATAGGCCCCCACAAAGGTAGCCATATCCAATCCTTTCCAAACGGGCAAAAGAGACCATGGCCCAAAAAGAAGCAACAGCCTTTGAAAAGAATGCCACAACTAGGTGGGCTACCATACACACACCGGCCCACAAATCTTGGATAGCACTCGTGGTCGAAGTCACTCTTCTCTTTTCAGTGTCTAGAAGCCGGGCCTAACCCTAACATAACCTCTAACACTAACATAAATGTTGGATCTGATTTAATCACAAAAAGAACTTTGAACTGCGAAAACAGTCAGAATTAAATGTCGGTCAAGGTGTAGAGTCAGGTGTTCGTCGGAGGGTTGGGTGCTGGGACGTCTGGAATAATTAGGGGAAAGTTATCTCTTCGGGAATAGGTTAGATCTTTTAGATAATTTAGCCTGCGATGTGAAGGTAGGACTAGGTATAGGAGCGAGCCATTATTTAAACATTTTGAATTGTACATAGAAGTCAATAGATTGATGTTATGTTAAAACTTTAACTGTGTCTTATTGCGTTCAAACTCGTAGTCAGACCTGTCTCAACAATCTCGAGAACTCTATAATCGAACAACAAGAAGAGAGGCACAACGGGATGTCGTCCTGATACTAGATGATCATCGGCCAAGCGGTTCCAAAAGCGGGAAAAGTGATTTAATTCAAATAAGTTGAATTAAATGCCAGTATAATGGGTTGCCTACCCATTCAGGGGTACAAGACGATAGCTGGGGTCGTTTCAATATGATTTTTGTGTTTGTTAATGTGAACCATCGCTTTGGGTTCCGTAGAAATCTATCAGAATGGTAACATTTTGTTCCGCTTTCGTCCAGTAAAAAACTGAGAACTCTGCAGTATCGTTGTCGAAGAAATTTTGCATTGTTATTTCAGTGACGAATGCTTTATCCGGTCCCAAATTGGTGACAACCAGTTTGTCTAGGTGGGCTGCTAGTAATGTAACGTTCAGTGGATGAATTCCTTCAGTTGTACTTCTTTCAGCAACCTTGGAGCTACCCAGGTAGAAAATGTCAACTCCGCCATCATTCATGTCACACTTGAAATCGCCATAGTTTGGATCGGTACCGTCATCTGGATAGTAACTTCGAGGGCAGTCAGCAACGGACGGGATGTCTGAGGGAGCTGCCGAAATTGCGATGGCCGCCAGGAGCAGCACAGCAGAAGCGAGTTGTAGCAGAGACATTTTGATTGTGACTGGAGAGTGAACCGGATCTGTTTTATACCTGAAAAATTCAGCAGAAAATAGTGTCCTGAGTGTTTGGACTTTACACCAGATGTTTCTCCGGGTCAAGCACCAAAATCGAGAAAATAATTTTCCATAAGAATTAACAATAAATAGTAACAATTATTTTTATCACCCAACTATCTGAAAAGATTGGAAAAGTTTGATCCGAAATAATAAGAATCCACGGTTCAACAAAATTTATAACTATGAAAACAGATAATGATCAAATCCTGGAATGAAGTTATGTAAACTGATGTTGGTACCTACTATATACCGCCACCCTGTACACGGTGAAAAATGTAAGGAATTATACTGAGAGCTTTCATCAGAAATTTAACAATCTATAAGTTCCATTGAGAACAATTCCGTCTGTTGTGGTAAAAATCATAGATTGTTCAAGTAGAAGTCACAATTACCATAAGATACATGAGAAAATATGTTCATGATGCACACTGATTATTGATGAAATATCTGCAATTTTACCATTCTCTAGATAGATATCTCTTCTTTGTATTTTCTGGGGCATGTCACATTTCACGCATCACCTTATATGGGTAGAGGTTTTTTTTTATATCTTTTGATCAGTTTGCTTTGTCCAATTGATATGTGTTTTGTATTCCGTTCTCATTTTTTTGTGAGCTTGAAGTCAACGTGTCTTCGAAGTCAACTTTTATTGGTCTAGGTGTGGATAACCACTTTTTCTATGCCACTGCAACATTTTCGGGACTATGGAAAAAGCTACCATTTAGCATTTCGCCCACCCTTTCTTCCACATCTGTACCTTCTTCAATCTCAAAAATAATAACATTCTTCGCCCCTTTAGATTCGTTTTCGTATTTCGTTTCGATACTGAAAATCGATCGAATGTGTCAAAAACAGAATTCAAGATTATAAGCCCTCTTGTGTAGTTGCTTACTGTCCTGGAGACAGATTAGCGATGCTTACAACAAAATTATCAAACATCTTGTTGTGTTCAACAATTGGATCCTGCAGACCACTGATGGTTTGAGTCGGAGTGGCAAGTTGGGAAAAATAATCTTCAACTGTTGGTCTACGGTTGATTCCTTGGAGCAGCTGTCAAATTTTGCACGGTCTGGCCACTTCGTGGACTATAAGGGCAGCGCCAACGGCTTTACTGCTTTCTTATCGGTCAGCTGATTCCACAAGACCAATTATTTCTGGCGATAGTCACTCGATTCTCCCTTCTCGTAAAAATTCTTCTTCGTCATCGCCTTTCTGGTCTTCTGTTCTCAGCTGAGCACCGTTTCATTATTGAATTTTTTGGCTGTCCCTGGATTCGAATAATTTTTCTCAACAACCAATCTTATTCGGAGTTTCTCAGCTGTGTTGCCAAAAGGGAACCCCCGGGCGGCAAAATTGTGTTCCTCTGCTTTATTTAACAGTGATCCAGATGGAAATGAGATGAGTATTTGTATTCATAGATTGATAACTATAGCAGATTGCGATTAAAATGTGAAAAAAAAAACTAACCAACCAATAGGTCTCATCTTTATCTACATCAGTACCTCACCTATAAAATCTGGCCAGAAACAATTTCCACACCACAGTCAACAAAATGCATTGCCTACTACAAGTCGTTGCGTTGTCAGCTCTGCTTGTTGTAGCTCCCCCCACATTGGGTGCTCAACTTCTCCAACGCGTTCTACCTTCAGCGGATTGCCGTCAAGCCTTCTATCCAGACGATGGTACGGATCCAGGTTATGGTAACTTGACTTGTGGTGTGGAAAGCGACAACTACTACAGAATCTTCAGTTTCGACACCGTCGTGGAAAACGTCCAGGTGATATCGATCACGCGGAACTTCACATTGATTGGATGCAATGTCGGCTTCATGAGTTCTTACAATTATGGAACAGAGAACCGAGGATTCACTGCTGTTCTCCTTATGGAAAATCACGAGAACAACACAGCTTTCGCCCAGGTCAAGATGGAATTTCCACCCGAAAAAGTCAACGTTAGCATGGGTGTTGATTTGTACGTTGTGCAACTGGCCGATGTTGCTTCTGTCAAAGTCACTTCGAAGGAAACGCGTAATTTCTTTTGAGTAGCTGAGGTGTTGAAATTGAATCATGAATATGTATATCAAGACAACATCTGTGTTAGAAGTCTATCGTTGATTTTTTTTCACTTCTTAATCAACTTAGTGTTACTTAGTATTAATTTAGTATTCAGTAAATTGATGTCACAACATAAGAGAATTCTAAACTTTGTTTTGCTATTTCTGACAATAACATAATAAGCAAATTGCTAGCATCATCTTTAGTTATATTCTCACTACCTCTCACAGTTCTCAAACCAGGCACACGACTACTTGGAGGTTGAGCAGTTAGAGCTTTTCACCGTTCACCAGTCTAGCGCTACGATTTTTTTTTTCAATTTCTGGCCGTTACTTTTTTATCCTGAGACGGCCGCTCAACCGGATTTTGACCAGAATGACCCACGTTTGGTACAGCATTCTACTCAGAACTTCCTTCTTGCTCGGGGCTCGACTTTTTTCGAAAGAGTCCAACTGTTCCAAATTGCTCTAAGTCCAAAAGTAGATTGCATTGAGCGTCGTGTAGGCCAATTTTCAAACGCGACACGGTATCAGTTTTTTGACGGTGATCTCTTCAAAATAAATTTTGCATATTTCGAAATTAAAAAAAAAATGCAGTGCAAACTTTGACATGCGGTAAGCCCCACAAAATATTTATTGATTATGCCGTTCGCATTTCAAATTAAATTCAGTAGAATGACTTTTTGGAGCAAAAATGAAGTGACAAGCGCAATAAAGTGATAAGGGGGGCTACGCGGCTACGGCTGATGACACCTGCAAAGTTCAGGTGCGAAACTATCAGCGGCCATCAGCTGTATCCCCCCACCGCTCCAGCTTGTCACTTTATTTTTTTCCAGAAAGTCATTTTTACTGAAAATAAAAAGTGAACGGGATATAGATGCAGACTAATTGCTAGTCATAGTTAGAGGAGAGATCGAATTAATTTTTGGAGCAATAATTTTTGTAATCGGACCAACGAACGGATTCCGAGTTTTCCTCTCTGGAAAAACTGCAGATTTCTAACTGTTCATCTAGTGAACAGATCTCGACCATTTTAAACAAAAGGTAACTGATTCTTGAACATTTTCCGACAATTTTCCCGAGAGTTTTTTACTTGACAATGCAAAACCAGGCCTGGCTTATCGAGACTGAGCTCAAAAGATAAAGCTTAAATTAAAGCCCTCATTGACAATTTTCAGAATGAAATTATTTGGAAAAAGCTTCGATGTTTTTCCGGAAAATTCGAAATTCCCAGGAAAATTTCCCAATTTTTTATTCAATTACTATGGAAGATGCTTCACATTTGTTTCAATCTTCTTCTTAAATTCAACTTCCCACCCGAAGGAAGGTCTCACACAAAAATTTCCTTCCGTTTCTTGTTTCTTGCTTCTTGTCGAGAAAGTTTTGAGGTGACACGCTAGGTGATTGCGCGGGAAGACCCACGTGTAGGTGTTTTACCTTTTTTTCACCACAAAACGGTTTTCCGGTATTTGCCTAAGCCTCTTTAAAATAGAAGATTTGCCTAAACTGGCCTGAAATGGGACTACGGCCTAAAAGTTTTACTTTTTTTCGAGCTTTTTTTGATGTTTTTCTACATCCTAAAATTCGAGCTCTACTGATTGGGTAGGTACTCATCTTGGAACAATGTAAAACCAGTTGAAGTGCAAAATATTTTATTATGTATTTATAAGTAGGTACTTGAGTAGATAGAGCAGTTTGAGATAATTTTTGACGTTTTCATAGTTTTATCGTTAATGCGGTGGTCCGCCGCTCTGCGTGCCGTAAAACTCCACTAGGACTTTAATACTTTTTTCAGCTTCCGTTTGAAGAGAAGCGGAGTACTGGGAAGTGTGGTTACCGAAGAAATTCTCCAGGGTAATTTCAGTGGCAAATGCTCTATCTCGCAATAAATTCGTGACAACCACTCTGTCGAGGTGGGTGTCCTCGAATATCCCTTGGAGCGAATAAATCCCTTCAGACGTGCTTGGTTCAGAATACGTGAAGTTTCCCAGGTAGTAGGTGTCAACTCCTCCGTCATTCATGTCACACGTTAGATCGCCATAGTTTTCATCGGTACCGTCGTCTGGATAGTAACTTTGGAGGCAGTCAGCAACGGATGGAGTGTCTGAGGGAGCTGCAGAAATTGCGATGGCCCCCAGGACCAATACAGCAGAACTGATTTGTAGCAGAGACATTTTGAGTTTGGTTGGAAATTGAATCCTGATCTATTTTATATGTGCAAAATCTCATATAAAATGATAAAAGATAAATTGTACGTAGGTGGATACTTGAACTTCACATACTTACGTCTTATTAGGTCGAGCACCAAAACTACGAAAATTGTTATCCGAGAAAAACAACACTAAATGGATTATAGGAATTGAATGCGCTAATGAACTCATTTGACTATCTTGTAATCAAATGAATTCGTGATTTGGGCAAGCTGTGACCTGTTCAAATTCCGGGGTGAAGCTGCTTTTGGGTAAGAAACGGCCTATCTAGTACCTTTATCATGGATCTACTTGATCTAAAAAAAAATTATATGTATGAGAACATCTTTGATTGTTCTTTATCCTTTCGGGAGAATATTAAGTGATTAATAAGTGACCTTACATAGATCAATGGCAGATAGTCTTAATACATAGCACTTGTCAGTTTACTAGCGAAAATAACAAAATTGCAAACATTTGAACGATCACCCTTTGACACTTCATAACTTCAAAAATAAAATCGCAGAACTTTTTCATTAGTTTTTGTGGACATCTTCAGGGATTCCATTTGCCGTTCAGTGTTTTGGTCCGACTTTTTTAAATCACCCTGTATAATATTATTATCTTTCTACCTTTATGGAAGAGCTCGGTTCACAAGAGTAAAAAATAATGTAAATCAAGAAAATTGGACGTATGCTTGGGTATGATTAATTTGCAACCTCCTTATCAGTGAATTGTGTTTATTATCACCTCCAAGAAAGAAGAATAGAAAATCTTCCTGAGGAACTTTTCCTAAAATGATCAGCAGCGGTTATCAAAATAATAATTTTGGTTCGGGCAAAAATCCAGAATTCAACAAGATGTATACTCGTACATAAAAAATCAGATAATGATCAAATCCTGGAATAAAATCATATAGGCCGGATACCCTTATGCAGTGGCGTACCAGGAGGGGGTCCGCACTCTTTACCAACAGTAAGAGGGTGTCAGTATCGGATTATTCGGTGTGCAAAAGGGGTCCACAGATCTGGGGCGCAAGGCCTTGGAGGGTGCAAACAAACTGGTGAAGTACCGTTTTCCGAAAAATTTCGTCTGCGGTGCTTTTTTTCTCGCATTAGTCACTATTTGTAGTGTTCACAGCTTTGTCAAAAAATTATATTCCTAACACCCTCGATTGTCTTTTTCATCATTTGTTAATTGTTCTTGTTGTTGTTGTTGTTGTTGTTGTTGTTGTTGTTGTTGTTAATTGTCTTAATTGATCTTTCTGCTAACCCGTTAGATCGCTGATAGTATGGTGAAACAATTGTATGAGTAACATTCCATGAATTGGCAAATTCTCTAATTATTTAGTTGAAATTCATGATCTTCTTTTGACTTCAGTTTCAACGTTTCAACTGTGCCATTCATTCATCTGTTATTGATAAATTTTCGGTAATTAGGCACACCTGATCCTCCAGATCCAAATTATCTCCATACTTCTTATCTACATTCGATCTTGATAGTGTATCGGCTATTATTAGTTCTTTTCAAGGCTTGTATTTCAGATCTATATTGTATTTCTGCAAGAATACAAGCATACGTTGCAATCGAGCTGGAGATTTAATTTCCAGTGTAAGAAGTTAACCTATCAGACTGATAAATTTTTCCCACTGATAACTGTTTTTTACGATTGATAAAGTTGAATTGTTCTACATTGATTGAATTCACTGAGGCTCCTGTGTCAAGTTTAAAACTGATTTCAAACTAAATTAAATTTAGTGTCACATGCCAAGAATCTGAATCTGAATCTGAATTATATTAATCAATTCAACTGTACATTTTGAACTAAAATGATTGAATTTTTGACATTTATTACACTTTTTGCCATAAGCAGGGCAGGAGGTAATTTGATGATTATACCCACATCTGCTGCAAATTCTAACTTGCTTGGGATTTTGTACCGATCTCGAAGTTTTCGTTGGTCTTGCCATATTTCTTGAGTTGGAAGTTGACCTTGTGCTGTACTTGCTTCTTTCTCTTCTTCTGACCCGACTTCTCTTGATGACTTCGACTGTGCTTTCTTTGTTCATGCTTCACATTTGTGTTCTGCTGTTTTCTGATATGATTGCACATCTCGACTGCTCGATCCAAACTCAGTTCTTCATTCTGCAAAAGCTTAACTCAAAGTTGTTCATTGCAAATTCCCAACGCCATCATCGTCCTCACCAGGTCATCTAGGAGCGTTCCCAATTCACAGAGCTTGGCCTGGTTCTTGAGTTCAGTTACAAATGTAATGATTACAATCACAATAACAATTGAACATTTAGCAATATCCAGTACAGTTGGTTATAAATTTATTACCAGTATAATATGGCTCCAGATACACTAACAGATCCGTTATTCTCTCCTGGAAATATTTCTCCTTTTTCTTTTATTAACTTTGAAAAGACCCCAGCTATCTTCTTGTACCCCTGAATCGGTAGGCAACCCATTATACTGGCATTCAATTCAACTTATTTTAATTAAATCACTTTTCCCGCTTTTGGAACCGCTTGGCCGATGATCATCTAGTATCAGGACGACATCCCGTTGTGCTTCTCTCCTTGTTGTTCGATTATAGAGCTCTCGAGATTCTTGAGATAGGTCTGACTACGAGTTTGAACACAATAAGACACAGTATAAAATTTTAACATAACAGCAATCTATTGACCTCTATGTACAATTCAAAATGTTTAAATAATGGCTCGCTCCTATACCTAGTCCTACCATCACCACGCAGGCTAAATTATCTAAAAGATCTAACCTATTCCCGAAGAGATAACTTTCCCCTAATTATTACAGACGTCCCAACACCCCAACCCTCCAACGAACACCTGACTCTACACACCTTGACCGACATTTAATTCTGACTGGTTCTCGCGGTTCAAAGTTCTTTTTGTGGTCAAATCAGATCCAACATTTATGTTAGTGTTAGAGGTTATGTTAGGGTTAGGTCCGGCTTCTAGACACTGCAAAGAGAAGAGTGACTTCGACCACGAATGCAATCTAAGATTTGTGGGCCGGTGTGTGCGGTGGCCCCCTTTTTGTGGAGCCTCTTTTCAAAGGCTAACGCTCTTTTTGGGCTATGGTTCTCTTTTGCCCGTTTGGAAGGGATTGGATATGGCTGGCCTTTGTGGGGGCTTTAAACCTGTTTTCGCCGTGAATTGCTCCCAACGCTCAGAAAGATTCCCGTGATCGAAAGTGCCTATAACCGGAAATGTTGAACCAAATTTCGCCCTTCCAAAAACTTTCGAACCGATGGTGTACGCGAAACAATTATTCAAGTCAAGGTACTAATTTAATGTGGAAAACGTTTTGAGCACGCCCCGTATACGCGCTAGTTCGTTGTTGTTTAGCGATTTGTGAACAAAACGCAGAGAATTGACTATACAGGGTGTTCGCCAAAAAGCCGATGCGGAGAGGCGTCGAAATAATCTTTGCTCTAACACGAAGTAATCGCCGTCTACACTATACCTGATCGAGCCCTGATGACAATTCATTTTTACAAAGTCCCTATCTGCACGGTTGCCTCGTTGGGTACCGGAATGAATTCATCAGTTTCGAATAAGAACGTTTTTATTCCCGGGACAACCCTACATGGAAACATCAGGAACTGTCGTCGCTAAAACAAAATCATTACTTTCAAGGAGGGGGGGGTCCATCAATCCGATCAACAATTACAACTCTACGGCAGGGTCCGAACCCCGATCTCAACGCGATCCTATTTCATTTCAATTACTTGTTTTTTTCACGTAGTTCTCTTGATTTACATTTTCCGAATACCTAGGAGCTTCAGAAACGCAGAGGAAGCTCACCCGCGAGTTTCCAGATCTAACCCACTAGGTCCGGTGCTCTGAGTACCGCAGTCACAAAACCAAGTCCAGAGGGCCCAAGAGCGCGAATACCTTTCTATGAAGGTATCCAACAAAAGACGAGGCTTGACAGTGGCTGTACCTGATGGCAGACAGTAGCGCAGATACCAGCACGTGCAGGCAGATTCAGAACGCACGCGTGAGCCCCATCATACATTTTTCACGACAAAGCCTAACCGTAAGCAACTACCCCAACTCACCAAGACTAACTCTCCGCTCGTCGAGGTCATCACTCTGCCACACGAGATACCGAAACGAGAGACCTCATTTCTATCGGGCCTGGATCATTTAGGGGTTTCAACTCGACATCCTCGAGGTGGGCTAGAACTCATCGTCGAGGGAACGCGACTCAGCATCCTGGAGGGGGTTCGAAACACTTCGTCAACGGGTCCCAACTCTACGACTTGGAGAAGGGTCGAATTTCAACACCGGAAGGGCCTTGGCACATCGACCTGGCGAAGGGCTGGAACTCGTCGTCGGAGAGCTCTGACTCGACACCTGGAGGCGGGTCAAGACTCAACGTCCACGGGCTTTGACACGACATCCTAGAGGGGGTTGCTACTCAGAGTAACAACTCATCGGCCTCTAGGAGGGTCAAAACTCAACCTGGAGGGTTCTCGACTTTTCGTTGCCCCCAAGGGGACCAAAACACGTCTCCGAAGGGTTCCAACTCGACTTTCTCCAGGGGGCCTTTGAGACACATCAGCTGGGGAATCGACTCGTCATTTTCCAAGTGGACTGGGACTCATCATTGGGGCTTCGCCGCTTCGGCCTCTAGGAGAGTCGCGACGCAACATAAACGGGTTCTAACTCAGCTTCCTCGAAGGGGACTAAAACTCTCCGCTAACAGGCCCGCAGAAGCACTCGGCAACGGACGTGACAAGTCGGGAGCGGACGGCAGCCCAGGAGGATTGGTCCAGGTACCACGGTCAATCTCCGGCGATATCCTCCATTCCCAGCAATTCGGAATATTTTATTGCATCCAAAACGATCGCGAACGGGGTATAGGCAGCTCAGGTAATTTGAGAAGCGCGCAGGAATGTGACCGGCGGTGCTAACACGTGAGAATCGGATGATATCGGGCGGCGAGCGGCAGCGCGGAGCGTCAAAACAGCAGGAGTACGGCAGCAACTGGCTGGGTTGAGGTGCGGGTGCTTTACTTCATATGCACCAATTCACCATTTCATCGGACGTCGAGCAGGGACGGTTATTGAGTGGCGATGAGGAGCAAGTAAATTATGTTGTGGAGCTTCGCGGGATTTACACGAATGAATTAAATAGCTAGCGACATCTTTTAATGATGCCTTGACTCTGAATATTCACATTCTTATACCTCGATTTCATGACTTTGAATTATTTTCCTCCGGATTATTTTCGGCCCAAATGCGGGTGACTTCAACTTCATTCTATTGTCAATTGGGCAAAACATCAAGAAATTCCATGGATCTGTAATGAAGTACTTTTTCGGTCTTTGACAGTCTGCGATGTGGGTACGCATAGTTGACGTTTCTCGTATTGACCGAATGTTTTGCCTCGTAACCCGAAAATAGATGTCTGTTGCTCTATACAAACATTACACACTCAAAAACATATTATATTGCACTGACCTTCAGCATACTGTTAGTCTTGAATAAACCCACCTAAAAGACTCTCTCACGTTCCTCCCAAATAATAAGGTCCACATGTTCCTCTTCTGCAAAATGAACTAAGGGTCTCACCTATGTATACCAAGAAACATTGTGCTCTCTTCAACTTATTCATGCAAATGACCGGCTAAATATACATTTTTTGAAGTCTCAAATCCGCTCAACTCTTGATTGCAACGTTTTGCAAAGTATAAAGTTCGTTTTCTCAGCATGACCAACAAGACTATTTATTTTGTTCGAATTGATTGCGTCTGATCTGTATGGTAGATTGATTGCCTTTCTTATTTCTACTTTCTGCCTTCTTTCCGATAAGTGGGACTCAAACAACCGATAGGCCACTTCCCTCTAAACTCATAGGCTTTTAGCTTGTGCAATAAGTAAATGGAAAAAACGCCGTATCAGTTGACCCATCTCTCACGTGTTCATGATTTCTTGTTAAAATCAGAGATAGCAAAACTGCCTGTAATCTACCAACCTGCTACTCATAATGTGTTCATATAAATATATTATCTGGACAAAGGAATAATGATGATACGGGACTGATGAGATAAGACACATAGATTGTAAAGATTTATTATGTCATGCAATCAATACACTGTGATATATAGCTTGGTAACAATCAACAAGGCTCATGCAGATTATAAAATGGAGTGAAAGACTTGAGCAGTAATGTAAGTAGTAAAATAGAATAGTAGTTTACAATACAAGTTGACTGTTACATACTTAAGTGGTTTTCAGACACGAAGCCGAAATTTGCAGAACGAGGGCGCAGCCCGAGTTCTGTGAGAGGCTGAGTGTCGGAAAGCATCTTGTGTAACAAGCCACGATACGATACGATACGAGTGTTGTACAACATTTTACGTGTTTGTTCTATGAAAAATTGTGAAATTTTTGTAATTTTTGAGGTTATTTTGACAAGTGTCAACTTAAATACATAAACTGTAATATCCATGTACAACTTATATAAAAGTCATTACATCTCATGTATTAACACAACAAACACGTAAAATAATTACATGACGCATAACTGCACCAAGGAACATATTTTGGTACATACCAGTAATATTATCGCATGTGGTAACATTGGGTGTTTTTTTTTCCATTATGAGTCGGAGTTGGCTGGGTAGGTAAGTGTAAACATGTCAGTGACTTTTATTCTACTTCCTGCGTTGCCTGGCGGACCGCTCCAAAGGCGTAATTTGAATCAATTCATGGACATACGTTCTTACTTTCATAGCTTACTGCAATTCACTGTTACTTGAAAAAATGTATCACAGAAGATTTAGACTAGTATTGCGTAATATTACCAACATCACAGTTATTATTATACCCTTCACAGCCTTATGTTGACCGGCACCTTGCTTTCCGTAAAACTCTATCAGAACTGTAACATCTTGCTCCGCTTCTGTTTGAAGAACAATGAGATAAACGCCGGTACGATTGCCGGAGAAGTTCTCCATCAATATTTCGTTGGCGCACGCCCGATCCCGCCCCAAATTGGTGACGACCACTTTGTCGAGGTGGGTGCCTTTGAATGTACCTTGGAATGGATGAGTCCCTCCAAGCGAGCTCTGTTCAGCAAATGTTAAGTTTCCCAGGTAATCATTTCCTCCATGATCGAATTCGCCGGTTTCACACGTCATATCACCATACTGTTCATCGGTACCGTCATCTGATGGACACTGGCCACGGTAGCATTCAGTAACCTTGGAGGATGCGAGAGCTGGATAAATTGCGAATGTTGCTAGAATCAACACAGCTGGACTGATTTGTAGCTGGTTCATTTTGATTTTGATTAGATAGAGAATCCCCGTCTGTTTTATACCTGTGTGAAAAATGTGATAAGGGATTCGTCATTATAGGTGAACTTGTGTGAAGGATGATTGAAATCTGAGGCTCATCATGTTGATAGCTCAGTCATTATAGTGGGTAGTGCGGGCGTTTGGCGAAAGCACCCTGCATTTTATGGTTTAAACATCGATGCCTCCTAATTAGACTAGCGTATCTCAAACAGTCTAATATAAACTAGCGTATCTCAAACTGCACAATAATTATAGACTAGCGTATCTCCATGTTGCCAGTATAAACTAGTATATCTAGGTTTTTGACGATTTTCTGCAAAGTAGCTCAAAATATCAGGATGGAGATGCGCTAGTCTACCTGTATATTGTGCAATTTGAGATACGTTAGTTTAGATTGGGCTGTTTGAGACACGCTAGTCTAATCACTTGGCATAGTAGTTGTAATATGAACCATAATCTTCCACTTTTGAAGTGTAACCCTTGTCGGCAGTCATGCAGGCTCTGTATACGAGGTGAAGAAGAAAAAAAAACAAAAGAAATTGTAACTCGTGAAAAAAAATAAGTTATGCAAATCAGCACATTCAGTCTGCTGTTCATGCTGCTAAAGTTCTATCAGACCGGTTTTGAATGTTTTGGAGCATTTCTGAAATTTCCTGAACAGCATTTTTTTACCGCGAGAAATATTTTTCTAGTGAATCGATACATTCTCAGAGTACTGGAGCTTGATATTTCTTCTCCCAGTGATGACTATTTCCAGGACAAAGTCATTCAACCTTTCTCCTTCTCCCAGTCGTCAATTATCTTGCATTCACTATTTTTACAATAAGGGGGAAGTAGCTGGTAGTCAGGGGTCATCCGGTATTCCGTGGGCTCCTTCGTGAAGGGGGCAAGAGACCTTCAATCTCTTATAGTCCTACTATATGTGGAGATACCGAAATGTTTTGGTGCCACTTTCAAAATAGCGTCATTTCAAAATGGCGGCCGTTTGTTTCCGGTGACATTAATTCGGACCTAACTTGCTTCATTCTCACCCGATTTGAAAAAAAAATCTCAGAAATACGTGAATTTATATTCTCTGTCGGCTGCTATCATCGGTTATCATTTATAATATTGTTACGGTATTCGGGTTCGCCTATTTCGAAATTGAACGCGCTGATTGACTTGTATAAACAAACTGCACTTTATTCGCTACTACCGATACAACTAAATAACGCACAGAATCGATAATCGCATAGAAATTCACAATGTCGCTGAGATGTTAACGCCACGATCGCTCGATTCCAACTCTCCCGATGCCAGGTCGAGTTCCTCTCTTATAGTGGCATCGAAGGTTCTGGATGCTTCCCGATGGTGTTTTCAGCACACGAGGATTTTTCTTGTATCTGCGTCGAGAATATACGCGTACCTTGTACGGCACCTCCGCCAGAAGTCTCGACGTGTCGTGACCTACCGCTGAAGTCTCTTGATGCTTCCCGAATGCAACGCGGAAATCTAGATTTCTCTAGAAAGAGCCGGGATGGTCGCGAGCTTCGTAACAATATTAATATTAATTTGTTTGACCGCAATAAGAAAAAAACTGAAAATTATGATGACTTTTAGTCCTATAGGTTTCTCGACTGTTTCTCAACCTAATTTAAGTTGTATTGATCCTAACAGCATCTACAATGGATGGAGTTAACTGAAAACTCAGCTTGCTGGAACAATAATGACCACAACTGATACAGTAGGTAAAAAAAAAGAGCGATATTCACGAAAAATGGTGAAATTAAGAAGAAAAGTGCCGTGTGTTTTTTCAGAAAGTAGGTATACGTGTTCTTTTTCAGTTACTACTTCTCTGGCCTCTGAAGACACCGAAATGTTCTGGTACCAATTTCAAAATGGCGTCGTTCCAAAATGGCGACCATTTGATTTTGGTAACATGGATTCACACTCAACTTAAGCCTATTTTCGCTCGACTCAAACCGATTTTAATGATTTTTCTTCTGATCAGGTATATGTATATTGATGTTCTCTATATGCTATCGTCCGAAATTTGCATTTGTGCCAAATATTTTTCCCAATAAAAGAAAAAAAACTAGAAAATCTGTGATTTTTACGATTCCTATTGCCTCAGATGCTGTGTGCTTCCCCGTGAAAGGCATGCTTGGCAAATATTTTTGTATTATTCTCATATGTATGAAGTTACCGAAAAGCATTTTGAAAGTGCTTTGGTGCCACTTTCAAAATGGCAGCGTACCGATTTGGCGGCCACCTGGATTTTGGTAAGGTGTTCAATAATGCAAAAATTCCAACTCGGTAACCAAAAGAGTTATAGTGATTGAAATCACAAGGTAGATTTACAATTCAATACTTGTTAAGATTGAACAAATCGCATCTCTATAAATCAGTGAATTTTTCAGGAACGACTCAAGAAATGGAGATGCAGTTGGTCTTATCTTAACAAGCATTGAATTGTTAATCTACCTTGTGACTTTTAACACTATAACTCTTTTGATTACCGAGTTGGAATTTTTGCATTATTAAAATCCAGGTGGCCGCCAAATCGGTACGCTGCCATTTTGAAAGTGGCATCAAAGCATTCCGGTAACTTCATACATTATGAGAATAATAAAAAAATATTTTCCAGGCATGCCTTTTACGGAGAAGCACACAGCACCTGAGGCAATAGGGATCGTAAAAATCACTGATTTTCTAATTTTTTACACTTTTTGGAAAAACTATTTGGCACACATGCAAATTGCGGACAATAGCAAATAGAGAACATCAGTCCATACCTGATCAAAAGAAAAATCATAAAAATCGGTTTGAGTCGAGCGAAAATAGGCGTTGAGTGTGAATCGATGTTGCCAAAATCAAATGGTCGCCATTTTGGAATGAGGCCATTTTGGAACGACGCCATTTAGAAATTGGTACCAGAGCATTTCGGTGTCTAAGAGGCCATAGAAGTAGTAGCTAAAGAATCACATGTATACCTACTCCCTAAAAAAACACACGGTACTTTCCTTCTTAATTTTACCATTTTTCGTGAATATCTCTCTTTTTTTTCCTACTGTATCACTTGTGGCAATTTTCTTTTCAGCAAGCTGAGTTAGTGGACTTCATTTATTGTAGATGTTGTTAAGACCAATACAACTTGAATTAGGTTGAAAAACAGTCGAGAAACCTATATAGGACTAAGAGTCATCATAATTTCCAGTTTTTTTTCTAATTCCGGTCAAACAGATCGATATAAATGACAACCTATGACAGCAGCGGATAAAGAATATGAATTCACGTATTTCTAAAAAAAAATTCTTCAAATCGGGTAAGAATGAAGCAAGTTAGGTCCGGATAAATGTCACCGGAAACAAATGGCCGCCATTTTAAAATGACCCCATTTTGAAAGTGGCACTAAAACATTTTGGTATCTCCACATATAGGACTATAAGAAATAAAAGGTCTCTTGCCCCCTTCACGAAGGAGCCCACGGGATCAGTTTTTTGAACCTATGATACCTGACTATGGTGAGTATACGATTGGTGACGTACAATCAGTCACGAAAAAGTACTCTTAAAACATTAATGCTCGGTTTCACAAGAGCAGTTTATCCGTATACCACGTTTTGATACTCTGGGGTTTCACAACTGTGGATAATGTCCGGCAGTAGCTATACTACACAAATTAGTGTCGTCTCATAAATAGGACGACGTATTTTTCACCTTTGTGAAACCAAGCATAAGAGTTGCCTCCTTGTTGAGTAAACGGTTATAAACAATACAAATTCACATTCGTTAAAACCAAAATGGTTCATGGGCCATTTGAAAATTCTCCTTTTACTTTTTTCCGTGAATATAAAATTATAATATGAACCATAAGGATACCTGCTGTTGCGGAGCTCGCCGGAGACCACGACGTGTGAGTGAAACACTCATCATGCGCACGATTGGCGGAGGAGCCGTGTGTTGAAAGATCACTGAAAATTTCATTAAGCCATATCAATAGACTTTTGTGTGTGCTCAAAAAGTTTGTCCAATTATGAAAGAACCCAACGCCAATTTGTAACCAGAGGCCATCAGACGGCGACAGATTCCGCCCTGTGAAAGAACCGGAAATGCCGGACTTTACACATATATTTGGTATACTTACCAAGTATCAAGCATACCCCTACAAAGAAGTATTTTCTATATTTATCTAAATCGAACATGACAAATGAAACTCCTAATATCTACCTAGTTACACTTACCAGTATTTTGTATCGTGTGATCAGATGAATTCATAAATTAGGCAGGTCATGCCAAACGTACGTCAAGTACTCAATTCGGCTGAACGTCGCTGCCAGAACCTCATAATTCGACTTGCTCCGACATACGTTTTACATTACAGCCTGCCTAAATTTTGAATTGATTCGATCACACAATACGAAAAAAAAACGATTTATATTGATAAAACAGGAACGACAGGATAATAGTAAGACAAATAACATTCGTACTTAAGGCTCCAGATATGTGCTGGAGTGATAAAGATCTTTCATAATGCATCAACAATATTGAATGTAACAGAGTAAAACAATAATCGAACAAGTGCCATATATACAGCACCGGACGTAGCACAGGGTGCAATATTGAGTTCGCATGTCATATATAACCTGTTCAATATCCTGTTTCACCGTCATTGGACCGAAACGCCGCTGAAACTAATTTCTTTCCTGTGTAGTATCAGTTGCATTCCACACACGACACTAAAAATTATCATGATTTATCCCCGCCGGTATACCTATATCTATTCCCGAAATGTTCATTGGCGTTGATATTTAACGCACACAGTTCATTATAAGTAGCTAATGGCATTAATCGGTTGATTTTATAATTAACTGTTTAACCAGCTAGTTACGCGTACCTGTGCTGTTACCTGATGATTATTGATTATGAGTGGATTCAAATTTTGTGAGTATATGACGTATGACGCAATTTTTTGGAACCTTCACTTGCATACTGCTCTAGGAACTGAAAATGTCTATAATAATTAACTAATGAAGGATTTGTTCTAATATTGAGCGAAGAAACAAAACGACTAATGAAGGCATGTATTATTGACAAATTGCTGGAGGCATTCATGCGTTGATTCAACTAGCCCTAATTACGGATAACATTGGGGCGAGGAACAGGATAAAATCAGACACCCCTAGCACGTACGTTGCTAATCCTTCACTAACGAGACGTTCATTTAAGAGAGAACCCAGAGAATCCCTAATTATCGTCCAAAATACTAAACTACACACACATACACGCGCTCCACATACATACAACCGAATTTTATACGACGGCTAAAACCCTATCATCGTCCACATCATCATCATCAAAACGAGTTTAATTAAAACAATTTCTGGTATGGTGGTAGCAGCAGTCTTTTAGCTAGAAAAACCGAATAAAGCCCGGCCATGGAAATGATGGAATATAATGCACACAAGCAAATTACCCGCCACCGGAGTATTCACTTGAATTTCAAACAATGTCTGAAAGTGGTAGAAACGAATATTGAGGCAATAAAATTTTTCATTCGGCGTGTAATAAAATCGAATATGATTGAAAGGTTTTCTTATTGAATTTGTCCGCACACACATATACACAGGGCACATCTGAAAATATGTGTGATTTTTATTAAATCTTTAAGAGGCCATGCATGCGATTTTCGATTTTTTTACACACAGATAGCGCTCGCGTCGCGCCGCGCGGCGCGTGAAAAAGAAACAATCGGATTTGCCAAACGAGTATGTATTTAAAGTCGGGCGCGCTGATTCTGCGGGTTTAGAGCTGTAATCGGGTTTATTTAGAAGACAAGAACCAAATTAGGACTTGATCAGGGAACGTTTAAGGTAGAGAGAGGGCGATTTTAAACAGGAACGGGGCGGCACATCCTAACGAGCCAGATTGAATTGGATTTGAATTGGTTTGGATTGAACAGCATTGGGGTGGATAGATAGTTTGAACTGTGCCGAGACGTCATGCGTTTTTTGCGCATTCACACTAGACGCGGATGCATCAAGATTCGACGTTTCAGATGGCGTAATCTTTTTCGAGATTTATTACTTCTCTAGTTCCACCGCCAATCCTCAATTCATGAGGGTTGAGTATAAAAGGAAACTTTATAAAATTCTCGTTGATTTAGCGAGATTGCGGGGATTTATCTTAACCCGCAATTGTTACTCTCTATTTAATACGATCTTGAGCAATTTGAAACCCACTGTATTATTAATTATTATATAAGTAAGTTATTACTTTTTACTTCCCCGACCCACCACCCAACGAAGAAGAAAAGTATTGTGAACGCGCTTAAATTTTTTTTCGAGATTTCGACGGCTATATCCATTTTGAGGTCCCCAAGGAGGTCCCCTATGACGATTAAAGGTGGCGACGATAAAAATAACGATAAGAATAAAAATAAGAAAAATGAGCACGGCAACTGCCCATTTATACTTCAGAAATAAAAATAAGAATAAGAAATAGTTTGAAACATTGCTCCTGGGTGTCACTCGAAGCATTGAAATGAAAGTCGTCAAAATTTTCAGTTAGGTACAGTTTTTCGCTTTATGCTGTTGTTATTGCGGTTGTTTTCCTACTTGTTTTGTTCAGTGTCATACAGTGAACTTGAATATAATCAATTTCTCGGCTTTCTGCATCAGAGCAAGCTATGGAAAAATTGTGTTGTGTTGGTACGAATGATACGATGACAAGGGGATGCCAGCCAGTTATCTACACGTGAAATTTTTAATGTGACACCTTGTCACCGTGTCGAGGTATCATCTACGCGAAGTGAAATTTTTTCAGCATACGTCAAGAATCGTGAGTTTCTTTGGAGTGCCTTGCAGTGTGGAGGATGGGGGACATTGTCTCTACTGGTTGGTGGGTCTCCGCCATGGTTGTTACGTTTTTGGCGGCTACTAATAAATGATGTCGAAGATCGGCAGGATACTACTCGGATAAAAAGGCCCACCGAGCACTGCAGTAGTGAGTACTAGGTACCTACTCTAGCCCTAGCTCTACCTATTATACCTACTGCAACAGCAAGCAAGGTATGAAGACATATGCTGGCAGACAACACAGTGTACCTACCTACTCACGCCCAAATTGTCTCGTCTCCGTAGAGTTCAACTCCATAAATTATTATCCTACTATCCCTATTGTCCATCTGGAGAATAAGTTCCCTCTTGGGTAGTGGGTTTTTCCTTTTTACATCCCATTTCTTCACGGCATCACGGACTTTCGGCATAATTTTCTCAGTGGCCGGCAAAAACCTAATAGCCACTAACTAGTAGAGACAATGTCCTTTATCGTTCACACCGAAAATCACTCAAAGGAAACTAATAAATCCTCGCATATTCTCGAAAATTTTTACTTCCGCGTACATGACTCCCCGAGACGGTGACAATAGGTGCTTTCCTTTTACCACAAAACTCACTGATCTGATCTAAGTTAGAGAGAGAAAGAGCGAGAAATCACTTGCGCGAAAGTGAGAGACCACTAACAACTTAGGTCAGAATACTTAGTTCAGGTTGTAAAAGGAAAGCACCTATTGTCACATTGAAAATTCCACATGAAGACAGCTAGCTGCCAACAAGTCGTCAACGTTTCATTCGTACCAACGCAACCCATTTTTTCCATAGCTTGCTCTAATGCAGAAAGCCGTAAAATTGATTATAGGTTGGTACACAAATGAATTTTTTACATCGCATTATTTGAAATTATTATCATGATTGTGTAGTGTAGGTATCTACTTCTCAATCTGAATTATTGCAGTAATAGACAATACCACTTATGAGAACTTGTGAGGATAACTGGTAGATGGCGCCAAGTTTGGACCGCCGTTACGAAGCAACAAGTAACTCTTGCTATAAAGATGTACTGCGGGTTGCATAAATGCAGCCTCCGTTGTCATCAGCCAAGCTTGACTGCGTTCGTCACTTGTTCGGCTTATCTTCGAGCAGAAATTAAAAATATCCAACTTGTTACTTCTACAGGGTGGTGAAAATTTCGATGCTCACCATTGGTATCTTGGAAACGGTAAGAGATACGAGGTCGGTTAAATTAGAAAAAAGTTGCACATTTTTGTGGCGATTGAGAATCTGAAGAGAAACTTGATATATTTTGATTGGTTTACGATTTATCACGAAAAAATTGGAAATCTTGATTTCAGAAATTATTTTTTATCTTCCCAACCATTCAAGCTATTTCAATCAAACTTGGTAGTTTCATGTTTTTGATCACTCAGAGTCGATCAACGTTGACAGAAATTTTCCAGGCCTTCTAGATGTCAAATTATGATAGTCAACTTTTGTTTTTCTTATGGCCGCCATATTGGATTTTTGCACTAATAGATAGAGAAAAAAATTAGCTTTCCGAATTAGTAACCAACATGTTCTTTTCATTACATTTACAGCGTCAAATTTTGAAATTTTCGTAAATTATTGACAAAATCGGGAATGCTTTGAAAAACAATTGAAATATTATCAATAGCAGCAACAAAAAAGTGACAGATGGTGTGTAATTGACGTATCTAACTTCTTAATCGTGTTTTGTGCTTGTTTGTACCGGTAGCTCATAAATTGAATGGGTCAAGGGTGTCTGTGAGTTCAAAAACGTCTGTCGGAACTAGCATCGTTCTTGTTAAAGTTTGACAAATTTAGGTATTAGAAAAGGAGTAAGGATTACCCTAGTTTCGACAGACGTTTTTGAATTCACAGGCACCTTTGACTCATTTAATTTATGAACTCTCCGAGACAAACAAGCACAAAACACGATTAAGCAGTTACGGCTCGATACCAAGTTGGGGCTGAGACCGCCGTAAGTGCCGTTACCATAGCAACGGCGGATACCAACCAATCAGACCGCGCTGTATTTGGCGAGTTACGCCGTCTGAAACTTTGCGCCTGCAACTTGGTATCGAGCCCTCAGATAAGTCAATTGAACACAATCTGTCTTTTTTTTTTGTTGTTGCTATTGATAATATTTCAATTGTTTTTCAAAGCATTCCCGATTTGTTCAATAATTTACAAAAATTTCAAAATTTGACGCTAAAAATGTCATGAAAAGAACATGTTGGTTACTAATTCGGGAAGCTGATTTTTTTCTCTATCTACTAGTGCAAAAATCCAATATGGCGGCCATAAGAAAAACAAAAGTTGACTATCATAATTTGACATCTAGAAAGCCTGGAAAATTTCTGTCAACGTTGGTCGACTCGGAGTGATCAAAAACATGAAACTACCAAGTTTGATTGAAATAGCTTGAATGGTTGGAAAGATAAAAAATAATTTCTGAAATCAAAATTTTCAGTTTTTTCGTGATAAATCGTAAACCAATCAAAATATTTGAAGTTTCTTTTCAGATTCTCAATTGCCACAAAAATGCGCAACTTTTTTCTAATTTAACCGACCTCGTATCTCTCACCGTTTCCAAGATACCAATGGTAAGCATCGAAATTTTCACCACCCTGTATTCCTGAATTTCTTGGGCTTGGGCAGTAGCGGCGGTAAGTATTTTTTGGGAGGAGCTAGGATCTCCTCAGGGCTTTAAAACACTTTGTAGAATATTATTTCACATAAAGTTAACCGCGTAACTTGACTATTCAATAACATTGAGGATGATTTGTGCAGAATTTAGGGAACATTTCGCCCTCAAAGACTCTTTCACGCCGCCACTGTTGACACATCTGCGCATCTTCATTGTTATTTCTTATTTTGGAGCATAAACGCTTGAATCTGAAAGTTCATTTTCAACATTTTCTTATTTTTATTCCGATCGTTATTTTTATTTTTATTCTTATTTTTGACCATTTCCAGAATGATCTTTGTCTGTGTGTGTGTCTGGAACCTTTCACGATAACTGCCGCAACGTCTATCCGATCGAACTTGAAATTTGATACACAGACACAGACATGGTTTCACCATCGATAAGCCCATTCGTTTTTGTCTGTCGTCTGTCAAACGGAAGTGTCACTATCAAGAAATAACAGCTATACCAATAAAAAAATTCAAGTTCACAGCTAAGGTAATAGTTTATATGCTACAGCTAAATGAGCTTAAAGCTTGAATAAATGACCTGACTAAATGCACTTCAGAGCTCGTTTGAATTTTTCTAGATTTTTGTTTGGTAAAATACAAGCTTATCGTTGTAAGGAAACAAATTATTTTGCGCTTGTCACACGTCACGCTATCGATGCATCAGAGGAAAAAGTTGCCGCGGATAATTCCCTCACGGGACAAATTTCTTTAAATGATGAGATGGATATTGACGTATGACCGACGTGCGTTAAAAATGCAGGATAACATGACCGCATGGGAAGGAATATACCGGACGGACTTAAGATGTCCCTGGGACCGCATCCAACATTAAAGCCGTCATGCATAGATGCAGAAGCTGGCTCGTGACGAGACGACATGTTACAACTGCATCACCACCTCCCAACACACGGCACCCATCCTTGCCCATGCCCACCCAACTAAATGTAATAAAACTTTAATCAAGCTAAGCGCGATCTGGACACGCCATCCGCCCATATGTCGCCCCCAGGGGTGAGAGAAACGTTCTTTAGCGCGCTTATAAGAGGAATTGTAGGTGCATAGGTGCTTATGAGATGACTTTTAAAGTAGTTTAGCGCGTCTTTTCCTTAGAATAGTCGTACGTTATAGTCGTATAATATTATGTACCTATTCCGTTTTCGGATGATGACAATTTTTTTAATTCCGGATCTTTGGTCCAGTGAAATAATATTTTCTTATCATCTCTGTTTTTTTGTTTTCGATCGAATGGTGAATTTTCGCACTTCAAATCTCCAACACTCTAAATTGGAAAGCAGGAGTTGTGGCGTTTTGAAAATGGAGTTGATAACTCCCACTTAATTTGGCATGGGGTACGTCTATGACTTTGGCTAGTCATACAAGAAATACGGTATATCTCTCTCCTTGTCGTGTGAAATCTTCTTCTGGGCGGAAAAACTTATCGGTAGTTTTTTTTTGGGCTTTCGATAACTCCAAGGCATACGGACGGGTGAACTACACATCGTTAGGTGCGCGCTATAAGGAATTTTCCTATTAAAATTAGAAACTCGAATCATTTCCTCTTCTATACTGTTTTCGTACGGCCTATACAGGTGTCCCGAAAGAAAAACCGACAACGTTCTAGGGCAGCTTCCTCTCATCAAAACAAGAAAAAAAGTTCCTATGAACATAGGTTCGGAAACGCTTCCCAAGGAAGCTGCAGGCACCTAAAGATGGGACCCTGAAGATGGTTTTTATTCACTGACTTTATTCAATATCTATCTTCGAAACCGTTCAAGACAAATCAATCAAACTTAACACATCCACCAACCTTCTTGTGCCCAACAAAATGAGGCAAGATCATTTCGAAAATATTTCACCAGGGGTGGGTCAGTCTGAGGTGTGGGGTAAAAATAACCCCTCATTTTTTTGAATGTGAATTGTTTTCAAGTTTAACAAAAAAATATGAATTTGAGTTTGAGTTGAGTATTTGAGTTTTCTACAAAAAAAGGTTTCCCTGTTCAGTCTCGGTAGACTAATTTAGACTAATCTAGTTGCACTCACTGTAAGCAATGAAGACGTTTACAGATCAGTTATGCCATTTCCCAATGGGTCTGCTGCCGGCATTGACGGTTTGAGGCCCCAGCACCTCAAAGATTTAATCGGCAAAAGTGTTGGTGATGCAGGTCAGGAACTTCTGTCCCAAATAACTCAACTTTGTAACTTCATGTTATCTGGCAAAGTGAATTCTAGCGTAATACCATTTCTGTATGGAGGAAGCTTATGTGCTTTGAGTAAGAAAGATGGAGGCATTCGCCCTATTGCAGTCGGTTGTACTTTTCGCCGCCTGGTCTCCAAAATTGGTTGTTTTCATTCTTCTAAGATTCTTTCAAACTACCTACGGCCTTTCCAAGTTGGTGTTGGTGTAAAAAGTGGTTGTGAGGCCGCTGTCCATGCGGTGAGAACTTATATCTCAAAAAGTTCTTTGGCAGAGGTATTACTAAAAATTGATGTTAAAAATGCATTCAACTTTGTAGAGCGTGATGTCCTTCTTCTGAATGCAAATGAAATCGTCCCACAGCTATATCCATATTTTTGGCAATGTTATTCTTCGCCGACAAATTTATTGTACAAAGAACATGTGATCAAGTCCTCCGTCGGATGTCAGCAAGGAGATCCTCTTGGCCCGGTTATTTTTAGTTTATCGATTCAGCCTGCTATCAAGTAACTTATTTCAAGATTTAATATCTGGTATCTCGACGATGGAACCCTAGGAGGATCAGCCGAAGAAGTCCTTGAAGACCTCGAAACAATTATCGGTGAATTCAAAAATATTGGTTTGGTTCTTAATTCCTCAAAATGTGAGTTATGTTTTTGCGAGAATTTGTCCAAGGAAAAGATCCCTTTGATTCTTGAGAAATTCGAAACTCTTGCTCCTGGTATCCACATCACTACTCTAGATAACTTATATCTTCTTGGTACACCAATAACTGAAGAAGCTTTTCCATCATTACCTAGTAAAATTCTGGATAAATTCTCTTCGCTGGCGGATAATTTACTCAACATGAACCCACATAATTATGGCTTTCTTCCTGCTTCGTAACTGTTTATGGATACCAAAGCTTACTTATTTTATGAGATGTTTCCCTTTCTGGAAGTTCAAAGATGTTCGCGGCCTTTTCGATAACAAAATCAAAAACATTTTGGAAACTCTTTTGAACATTAACCTTCCACAGCATTCTTGGATTCAAGCATCTTTGCCAATCTCTTCAGGTGGACTTGAAATTCGTCTGATATCTGATCTGTCACTGCCTACATTCCTGGCTTCTGTCCATGGCGCGGCAGATCTAATTGGATCTATTCTAAGACCATCTTTAGGAAACGTAGAAATTGAATATAAGATAGATGCTTTGAATTTTTGGAAAACGCAGCATCCTGAGCTTGACCTACCCGAGAAACGTGCCTCCCAGCAGAGTTGGGACTTACCGCAGTAATAAAAAAAAGATACGAAGAACTGTTGTCTACTCTCCATCATTCTTCTCCACATAGAGCCATTTTGCTTGCGGCAGCTGAACATGAATCTGGGGCATGGTTAGATGCATTACCGTCAGCAGCATTAGGAACGCTTTTAGATAAAAACGCTCTCCAAATTGCCGTGTCTTTGAGAATTGCTTCCGATATTTGTCATCCTCACCCTTGTATCTGTGGAGCAGTAGTGGACCGTCTGGGACACCATGGCCTGTCATGCCAAAAAAGCTACGGAAGATACTCTCGCCATAGTGAAATTAACAATATTTTGAAGCGTGCTTTTGTGTCAGCGGACATTCCTTGCATGTTGGAACCGTGTGGTTTTTCTCGATCCGATGGTAAGCGTCCGGACGGGATGACTTTGATCCCATGGAAAAGAGGTCGTTCTCTCGTCTGGGATGTTACCTGTGTGAATACCGTTGCCGCCACACATCTGCAAGGCAGTTGTTTACATTCTGGTGCTGCCGCCGCTACTGCTACACGATTGAAAAATTCCAAGTATTCAAAAATCAAAGAAGATCATGATTTCCTCCCATTTGCTGTTGAAACTTTGGGGACATGGGGTTTAGATGCCAAATTACTTGTGAATATTGTAGGAAAAATTTTAATTGATAAATCTGGAATAAAGCTAGCAAAAAGGTATTTTCAACAATATACGAGTATTAGTATAGCGATACAACGGGGAAACGCTGCCAGCATCCTAGGGACTGCTGGGAAAGAAGATGGCATGGAAGAAATATTTTATATGTTTTAATTTTTATATTAATTTTTACAATGTTTATGTATTCACTTTTACAATAAAATCCATTTAGACTTGTTTAATTTATTAGACTAATAATTTAGAAGCATCCGAAGAAAAGTTGATTTAAGGTGACCCCTCATAACTTCTACGCCACTGATTGGATTCTCTCCAAATTCAGCAGGCTGATAGATATCTATGACAAACCAGCTTATGCTGGATTAAAGCTAAATTTGTCAAAACGTTCCTGAATTACAAATTTTTGAAATCCGAAAAAAGTGAACTTTAGAGGGCTGTATCTTCGTTATTAAACCGAACTTTGCAAAATGGTATGAATAGGTTTTCGTCATATTTTGACGAGATCTACCCACAGTTAATTTTTCTGCTATCATCCCTGAAACACCCTGTATTGTGAACGACCACTTCAGTACCTGTTTCTAAGGAATTATATTTTGAAGTATAAGGTATAGGTACATTATATGGTAAAAAGTGGTTAATATATAATAATTAATATAAATTATAAATTTCTTCCATTTCCATATTGTTTGGGAGAGTTCCTCTAATGCTTGCAGCATTTCCTCTTTGCACAGCAATTGAGATTCTCTGCGAGAGATATCCCTTAGCTCGCGATTCTCCAGATTTTTTCTTAGAGAACCCCCTTTTGAATTTATAAAATTTTCTGTATCTTCACACCAAGGCCCCAGTGTCTCAAAGGCTAGTCCTATGAAAAGGAAATTGTTGTTTTTCAAATCTGAGTATTTTTCATGCTTCTGCTTGCAAGCAAGTTCCGCAGCAGAAGCAGCTTTGACAGATGTACCTATACTCTACCTAAACTATTTCGGAAAGGTTTCTGGAAAAGGCACCGTGCATAATATGTGACTCACGTTTTTTTGGAAGAGGTAAAGTGTAGCCGACTCGTAAAGAACCAGCATCATTTGCTACATTTTTAGGCGACGCATGGGCTTCAGTAGGTACTCTTCAGCTTCAGGTATTGCGGTACTTCAATAAGCTTTCGATAAAGTCGTCGAGACCTTTTGTTGCTGTTCTTTTCCGTCATCAAGACATCACTAATCATTGGAACCGTAACGTACTTATCGTTCGTCTGCATCCGCAGTCGCCAAACGCCTAAACTGTGGCAATACTCATCACCTTCGTTATCCGTCAAGTTTGTCTTTAAGTCATAGCTAGTTTAGTCATAATTTTAAGGTGCTGAATTCTGACTTATATCATAGCCATTTATTTGCATCACCACGTCGTGTCGCAGTTATCAACGTTTCTGTTTAGCAGTCTAATCTGTTCTTGTTTGTATACTTTTCCTTTTTTCAGATTCAAATTTAATAAACACCGTTTGATTTAGAATATTTCGTAGGTTATTTCTGATTTTCGCGCCTGGGCCATAACAGTCACCTCTGATTGAGCTCACCCTGTACTGGGAATTGGATAGAAATTGTACAGGTGGCGTCCGACTTTTAAGAACCCGCTCCTTTCTCTGAGGCGGCGGAGCTATACCCAACAAGGGGAATTGTGACAGATTTCTGGCGCCCAACGTGGGGCTATTCGGGAATTTGGGCATTACGTTGTTTGTTTTGCGTTTTGGTTTCACTATTCATGTTACTTTGATTAGCCTCCACTGGAGTTGGAGTGAAACTTAGAAATACCTATATTTTGTCGCTGAAACAGTATAAATTTTGTAATGTTAATTTCGGTGTCTTGTATTTTTGTTGTAACGTGTTCATTATTGATTAGTTCGTAAGATACCTAATTTACCATGAGCGGTAAAAAGCGGTCTGCTGAATAGTCCAATTCAAAAAATTCACCAGCAAATTTCAATTTGACAATGATAGTAATTAATATTTTCTAGGAAGCCATAACAACGCGACATTTAGGCACTCTTCATTTCCCGCAAAAAAGCGGGACTAAAATTCGATTCCACTCTCGCTAAAGTGGGAGCAAAACTCTTGTTATTTACGTTTCGGTATTGCGAAAAAGATGATTTCAATCAAATCTTTCACATATCCAAGTTGACTTATTTCCTTAAATGGTAATGTTACTTGAATTCTCTAAAAAATGGCATTACTCCATAAATAGTTTGTTGCGCTGTTATTGCCTAGGCAACAGCCAATGGCCGACCGGATTTCTCACACAACAAAACGTTTATAAAATGTTATTTTTCTCAAAACCCCATTAATTAGTAATTTTACTGCCCCGGCTCCCCAAGATCATGAAAGGGTAAGTATTGTAATCGTGCAGAAAAACGGCCATTCAATTATTCAAAATATATTCTATCATATGGATTTGGAACAAATTCGGCAGGAAGCAACACAATCAAAAAATCAAATTAAGTCTGCAGTTGTAGTTTCCCATTTTCCACTCGGGCGTTATGAATTTTCAAAATTTCCCCTAGCCGTTACGTTGCCACCCGAGAGGGCCCCTTACTTGGATTCTGCTCGGGGATCGACTTTTTTCTGGAAAATTTCAACTGATATCGAAAGTAGATGCATTGATCGTCGTGTGAACCATTTTCGAAATCGACACGGTTCCGGTTTTCTGACGGTAATTTTTTTCAAAGTATAATTTGCACATTCCGTGAATATGAGAAAACTGCTGTGCAAACTTCGACATGCGGTGAACTCCACGAAATCTTTATTTTAGATGCAAACATGTGGATGAAAGTTGTAGAAAGATTGAAATGATTTTGGAGAAAAAAAAATTGGTTTTTGAGTTTTCCTCTCTGGAAAAACTGCAAAATTTCGAACTTCTCATCCCATCAACAGATTTTCGCCATTTTTTCTTCAACAAGAGGGAACTGGTTCTTGAACATTTTGCAATCTCCTGTTCCAATTTCCTAGATTTTTTCTGTTGAAAATGTAAAACTGTCCTGGGTTATCGAGACCGGACTTGAATGATAGACCTCAAATTGAAGCCTTGATTGACGATTTTCACAAAAAGATGATTTAAAAAAAGATTTGAGGTTTTTCCGGAAAATTCAAATTTCCACAAAATCTTCAATTTCCTGCAAATCATTTACAATTTTTCCTTCCAACTCCAACTTCCTACCCAAAGCGATATTTCACACAAAATTTTCCATAGGTTCCTGGATACTAGTCGGGAAAGTTTTGTGTCGCTCACAACAGATGTTCATAGTTTCGAACCCTATAATGTTTTACTTATATTTGATTTAATAGATCTCTTCAGTTCTATAAGCGGTTCTTCAAGTACGGTCCTGTCTCCGTCGTTCCATCAAGCTTTGAGCTACGATTAAAAGGACAACTCTCGCATAATAATTGCTTTCGTTTCGTCGCCGGTGCCGTCACATAATTACATGCATAAAATTGGTCGGTACACACTTGCACACATACACACGATACACACACATACTATACACACACATACTATACACATACAAGCCGTAGTTTCCGTCTAAGGGTGTAAAATATAACTGGAAAAGCTGAAGCCGCGTTCTGGCGGTTCGCTAACCACCAGTCAAATTAGTTCAATAAGAAGGAGTCCACGCGTCGCAGTCATTATTATCGGTAGATTGGGATTTGCATACTCGCAGATACGTGTCTTCATTTGCTTGCACGCTAACGGGCACTTTATACTACGGGCACCTGCCTACGTCACCCATCCACCCCCCAAAGCCCAACCCCTCACACCTATACACCCTCTCATACACCTCTCGCGCGCGTCTCACCGAACGGATAATTAGAATTTTGTCGGGCGATCCGTTTGATGACGGAGAATCGACCAGAAATGCGTGCATTGCAACAGAGATAACAGTGTCGTATTGGAAATGAATCCATTTCTGTTATCGTTTTAGCGAAAAATTTGAAAATTTAGCACCTGTGACGTCAGTGGGCGAGGTCTGATGTTTTTATATCTCACTGAAAGAAAAATTACCCCCTGTCAAATGGTCGAACAAAAAATAGAAGTCAAGTTGTCAAGTACAAAGTCAGAAATTGGGTGATTGATTACGTCCTGGTCCGGTATACTGGTCATTGCAGCTGTCCGATCCGTAATGTCCTTTGTAGTAAGGGAGACGGACGCGGTTTTAGTACCCCTATCGAGTTATGTGTAGAGACTATCATATGTGTATCGAGAAAATATGTGCCACCATGGAATGGCAATCCTGCCTAAGTAAATCTTGCCGGAAATGCAATGATTAAATAATTTAAAAATTGTAGATTACAACCTTCAAAATTCTTGTCAACAAATGTCAGTCACATTGTTGATGGCACACAACAATCACCCCTTTCACGGGCCACTTCCCACACACAAAATACGATCAAAAGTCCAAAAATGTTTCGAGATATTGATGTACGATTTTTGAAAATATGGCGAAAAAAATTCTGCGACTTGTTTTCTTGAAATGGTACCTTGCCGGAGTAAGGTAATTTTTGCACTCCTTCCATTGCCACCCTGTATATTGTATAAAGTCGACAATCAAGCGATGTAAGATAGTGTATTGCAGTCAAAAAATGACTCTGTCGGGCATCACAGAAATTTCCAAAATCGGACGATTTTTCCTCCAGACATCTGTTACGGGCTTTTGCTGATGGGGGGAAGGTGGTCCGCGATAGGAGGTTAGGGACAAAAAGAATGGAAGAAACTGTTATCAGTTCAGCGCAGAGGCCCTCCGAGATACCGCATGTGTGCTCGCGTACAGGGTGATTCATGAGTGACCTTACATAGGCTGATGGGAGATAGAGGACTTCGAGGCGAGTCAGAATCCACTGAAGAAATTTTGTTTTCTTCATTGGTTACGAAGATACAGGGTGTTTTGTGTGTTTCGTATGAAACTTTGATAAGCGATATTTCTGAAACGGCTAGAGATATTTCCTTGAAGTTCACCAGTAATATTTCTCTATTGGAACTTACCCTGAAGTCATACTGGGTAAGTCAAAATCCAGGGCCGGGATTGAAAAAATGTGCCCCTTTTTATTTGATCATAAAGTATATTTTCTGACCGCTTTTCTGATAAACTACTATCGGATTCCAAAAGCTAACGAAAAATGCTTCAAGAATCACTCTTCAATTTAGATGGCACACCTAAACCGTTTCGACATAAAAATTGAAAGTGGAATTTATGGGTAAGTTTTCATTTTCGACCGCACATAATCGACTCATTGTTTGATTGAATTCATTCAAATTCATTTTTTAGCTTGTCTCTGTGGAACAGAAGGGCTTGATAGGAAGAAAAATTCCATAACCAAAGATTTTTTTTGACGACCAAATCGAGTCTAATTTTGGTTTCACTCTCGATTTTGTCATGAAAAAAAAATTGTCGGCTCTGCATTTTTTTTTCAACCAAGCTCTTCTATTCAACAGAGACAAGCCAAAAAATTAATTTTGATGAATTCGATCTAACAATGAGTCGATTATGTCCGGTCGAAAATGGGAACTCACCCACAAATTTTACTTTTAATTTTATTGTCGAAACGGTTCAGGTGTGCCATCTGAATTGAAGAGTGATTCCCAAAGCATTTTTTCTTGGCTTTTTGAATCCGATAGCAGTTTTTTAGAAAAGCGGTCAGAAAATGTATTTTTTGATGAAACAAAAAAGGGGCACCTTTTTTCCAGCCCGGCCCTGGACTTTGACTTACCCGGTATGGCTTCGGGATGAGTTCCAACAGAGAAATATTACTGGTGAATTTCAACAAAATACCTCTGGCCGTTTCAGAAATATCGCTTATCCAAGTTTCATGCGAAACACACAAAACACCCTGTATCTTCGTAACCATTGAAGAAAAGAAAATTTCTTCAGTGGATCCTGACTTGCCTCGAAGTCATCTATCACCCATGAGTCTATGTAAGGTCACTCATGTATCACCCTGCATAGTAAAATCGACTGCGGTCGGATACATGTCTTTTCTCAACCCCGCCCCATGGGACGGCGCCCCAAAAACAAGCGCTGTTTTTTTGGGAAATTTGGAACATTATTGTTGGCCCCAGGTTTTCGTAAGAAGCTTAAGTCTATCCTAGACGATATTTTGTAGCACCACAGATGGCAAACCTCGGAGGTATGAAATGCCGTGAAGTATCTTGTTTATTGTTGCAAGTGTCAATTTTATTTTCTAGGCTCCTTCCCTCGGGTTGCAGTACCTATTGTACTCTCCATGCGAAAATTCGACATGATTATTGCCACACCGGGGGTCTCGGTGCATATTGTTTCCTAGCCGGCTTTCTTTCTTCGTGGACGTACTACTGTTGACGCCTACCTCAGCACCGCCTGTATCGCCATCGTCTTCAAAAAACGAAAAATACTGAAATCAGGACCTAGGACTCCTCTTTCGCACCTTTTAGTGATTCAGGCAGCGTCCGCTCTGGAGGAATAAAATCACTTGGCGCCCAGACACCAATCACCACCACGACCCCGACCCTCGAGCTAGCTGGTGCATCGCTCCATTATCCTGGCCGAGTCATAAGGACTAAGAAGGGGTAATACACCTCCATTTTAACTGAGGCAGAATTTTGGGGTGGTCCAGTTCAATTTTTGCCCAGTTTAGTTTCCATCGCTGCATTCAACGCCCAAAGTTGGACAACGCTTGCTCTTCAGTCAGACAAAGAAATCAAATGATCCAATCGAGAGCGATCACAATTATGGCTTCACAATCCTCACCTTTTATTTTTCTTAGAAATTTCAAGCAAAAATCTTGCTAAGTTCATTGTCCATCGCTTACCATCATTCATCACCGTGATCAAGACATGTAAACCGTTTCCTCCACAACGCAGCCTTTTACTGTGGCTGAGCTGAAGCTTAGTATCCGGTGGATAAAACCTTAGGAAGCAAACTGCCTGCGGTTCGAGAGAACAATAAACTTTCTCGCCCAAAGAACACAAAAATGTCCAACCAAATTGCACGATTAAAACGACTAATCTGTTTAGTCAAATCCAAAAAGTAAACCAAAACCGCACACCGTCCAGCTTTTGCTTAATTTCAGAGCAAAAGTCGAGTGTGTGATGGCGATGGTGGCGGTACTGCCCCCAGAGCATACAACACACACATACGTTCCCGTTTCTGGAGCGGAGGCTTAACACTTTGAATAAACAATGCACACACGTCGTAATTCCGAGATTAGAAAACATGCTAATGCCCCTGCGGACCGACCGAAATGAAAATATTCGCTTATTTATTGTTTATTTTCGGCAAGTAGCGGTCAATTAAGCCTCGGCGCGCTGGCTCTGCAGGAACCCCGTTTTCTGGGGCTTACGCAAACACTCCTCTCGCATTCGGAGGAGCCAGAGCTTGAACGGCGGCTCCCTCAGCCCCCTCCTCTCGGGCCGCGGTCTCCTAAACGAAATACATAAATTTAAATGCTCTGGTTTATTCACTTTGGAAGTTTTACGTGCATGATTCCAGGGATATTACAAGGGAGTGAGTGAGCAATTCCGAATCAATAACTTGAGATGAGAACACCGCACTTGTGGCATTTTGTGGCTTGTAGCCTGACAAAAATATAAAATATGCATTCCTGCTCAAGATTCGAGAGCCTTGCAGCAGTATTAAGCAGTTCTAGAACCTTTCCATGAAACTTTTGTATTAATAATAAAGGGTGTTTTTTTTAGAGGTATAGAACCATGGGCGCCCGCAGGATTTTTGTCAGGGGGGGGCAAATAGCTTTAGTTAGAGAACGTCACATACCTACCTGGCCTAATTTGCGAAATCCTTTAGATTGGCGCCGCAGGCGAAAATTTTTTCGAATAATAATAATAATAATGGTGATAATAAATATTGTGCGAAAAATAAGGAAATAAAATAAAAATAAAATAAGGAAATATTTGAAAATTGAACTTAACTTTAGAGAAAATTATTGAAATTTGTAATTTTGTACAAAATGTATGAAAATTTACTTCAAAATAGCCAGGTCAATCGTTCATTATCTTGAAAAAACTGATAAACTGCTTTTAATCCAAAGCTCTTTACAGTGTTTATACCACGGGTAGCTATCTAATTTAGTTAGAAGCCTAATGAAATTTCAAATTGCTCTAACAATTCAAGAAAATGTAAATTACCTTCTCAAAGTTCATTCTTTCGAAAATGAATTTTTTTTTTCCTTTCTCGATTTTTTTTTTCTCGTAAGGAAGAATTTATTCAGCTGCTCCGGAGCCAGGGGGGGGCAAGTGCCCCCCCTTGCCCCCCCCTCCGGGCGCCCATGTATAGAACTTCAATCAGCGATAGCGTTGATGCTTGGGAAGATTTTGCCGTCATTTTTTCATCTAAATACTCATCAAGGCTTGTCATTTAATCATGCACATGCACAATCGCGCAACTTCAGACAGTTTCTAAAAAATGATTGAAACTTGTTTTTTTATACGGAATTTTCGTGCTTTTTGTGGATTTTTTTTTCCAATTTCCAATTACCGGCCGATAAGATTTTGTATTTCAACTTCCTTAGACTTCTTTCATTTGGGGCTTGTGAATTCACTGGCTTTCCTGAATGAGTCGCGAACTGTCCAGGGTCTTGGGGACAATATCGTTGGCCGTATTAGTTAGATAGAGCCTGATCTTTGCCAAGAAGCTACCCGAAATTGAACCTATCTAAATTGGAATTTAAACTAATAATTTCGAGCTGCCGTGCAATTGTGCGTGAGTATGAGCAAATGGCAAGTCTTTATGAGTATTTATATGAAAAAATGACGGCAAAATCTTCCCAAGCACCAACGCTATCGCTGATTGAAGTTCTATACCTCTAAAAAAAACACCTTTATAATAATGATGTAAGACTTCGTTCCTTATACCTATACAGCGTCGGTGTAGTATACTCGATGTCGTGTAACTGTTGAGGTGGTAAGTAATTGGAGGAAGAATTATTTTTAATACACGCCACTACGCCACCACTAGGTGAGAAATGTCAAGCAAAACGTATCATTAAAAAAAAACTGTTTTGCAAACCACAATACGTACTTCCCCGACTAATATCCAGGAATCTAGGGGAATTTTTGTCCAAGATGCGTCCCTTCGGGTGGGAAATTGGGATTTGAGAGAGAGAGAGAAGTCAAACAAATTTGCAGCATCTTCATAACAATTAAATAATTTTCCAGGAACAATTCAATTTCCCGAGATAATAACCTTGAAGCCTTCTCCAAATCATCTCATTGTGAAAATCGTCAATGAGGGTTAATTTTTTTTATTGGATGTTTAGGGGCGCATCAAGTACTAGTTTATTAGCGCCCTTCGGGTGGCTTTCTTCGTTTCACCCTTTTTTTCGTTGAGTGACCGCTCGGTTAGTACCCGCCAAAGTACTAGAGAGCGCATAGAAAAAAGCCACCTGCCCCAGCGGGATTTGACCTCCGGACCTCTGGGTTTTAAGCCGAGACGAAGCCCACCGAGCTAACGCCGGGATAAGGGCTCATTTTAAACCCCATCATTTGAGTCCAACTGGAGCTTTTAACTGGAAAACTCTCTGAAAATTGAGAAAAAAGTTATCGAAAATTTTTAATAGTCAGTTACCCTAGTTACCTTTTGTTGAAAAAAAAACTGGTGATAACCTGTTACTTCACGAGATGAAAAACTAGAAATTTGCAGTTTATCCAAGAGACAAAACTCGAAAACCGTTGATCCAATTCCAGACGAACAGACAGACAGACAAACCGGCCATATGTACAGGGTGACTCATTGATATGGGCGAGCTCAATTACACCTACGCCATTATTGATATCGAAATGAACCAAACGGCCCTGTAAACGGGAGGTCAAAGTGCAGTTCGTAAAATTAATTTGCTCTATACAGGGTGCCCCATTTTTTCAGAGCAGTTTTTGAACGACGGACAGACAGACAGACAGACAGACAAACCGGCCATATAAGCGTATTTTCTTACAAAAATGCGCTAAGGAACACACGCCTGTGCAGATTTTCAATCAATGACGAGCCGTAGATTTGCGATTGTTTGAAAAAATTCGTGACTATTCACGCAGGGGTCGTATTATAGTGGAGTTTTTGTCGAAAGGAAGTTACAATTCTTTTCTAAATACAGCCTTGTACATGTGAAAATGTATCCCCATAAAAACGTGTAGTAGTCCGCATGTCCTAATTTCTTACTGAAACGTCCCCAGCTATCTTCTTAAACCCCTGAATGAGTAGACTCTACTCCGATTTAATTCAACTTATTTAAATTAAATCACGTTTCCCGCTTTTGGAACTGCTTGTCCGATGATCATCTAGTATCAGGACGACATCCCGTTGTGCCTCTCTTCTTGTTGTTTGATGATAGAGCTCTCGAGATTGTTGAGATAGATCTGACTACGAGTTTGAACACAATAGTACACAGTATAAATTTTTAACAAAACAGCAATCTATTGACCTCTATGTACAAGTCAAAATGTTTAAATAATGGCTCGCTCTTATACCCAGTCCTACCTTCAGATCGCAGGCTGAAATATCTAAAAGATCTTACCTATTCCCGAAGAGATACCTTTCCCCTAGTTATTTCAGACGTCCCAACACCCCAACCCTCGGACGAACGCCTGACTCTACACCTTGACCGACATTGATTTCTGACTGGTTCTCGCGGTTCAAAGTTCTTTTTGTGGTTAAATCAGATCCAACATTTATGTTAGTGTTAGAGGTTATGTTAGAGTTAGGCCCGGCTTCTAGACACTGAGAAAAAGGAGGAGTGACTTTGACCACGAGTGCCATCCAAGATTTGTGGGCCGGTGTGTGTATGGTAGCCCACCCTATTGTGGCATTCTTTTCAAAGGCTGTTGCTTCTTTTTGGGCCATGGTCTCTTTTGCCCGTTTGGGAAGGATTGGATATGGCTGCCTTTGTGAGGGCCTATTCCCTTTTTTCACCGTGAGTCGCCCCCAACGCTTAGAAAGATTCCCGCAGTCACGAGTGCCTATCATCGGAAATGTTGAACCGTCTTTCACCCTTCCAAAAACTTTCGACCCGATGGTGAGCGCGAAACAATTACTCCAAGTCATGGTACAAACTCGATTGTGAGAAACGTTTTGAGCACGCCCCGTATACGCGCTAGTTCGTTGTTGTTTAACAGTTTGTGAGAGAAGACCGCAGCCAGGTAAAACAAAACGCAGAGAATTGACTATACAGGCTGTTCGTCGAAAAGCCGATGTGGAGAGGCGTCGGAACAATTATTACCCTAACACGAAATAATCGCCGTCTACACTATACCTGATCGAGCCCTGATAACAATTCATTTTTACAAAGTCCCTATCTGCACGATGGCGTCGTTGGGTGCCGGATTGAATCCATCAGTTTCGAATAAGAACGTCTTCATTCCCGTGACAAGCTCCACATGGAAATATCATAAACTGTCGTGGCGCTAAAACAAAGTTATTAGTTTCAAAGAGGGGGGGGGGTCCATAAATCCGATTACTAATTCCGACTCTACGGCAGGGTCCGAACCCCGATACAAACGCGATTCTATTTTATTTCAATTACTTGATTTTCCACGTAGTTCTCAAAATTTACATTTTCCGAATAACTAGGAGCTTCAGAAACGCAGAGGAAGCTCACCCGCGAGTTTCCAGATCTAACCCACTAGGTCCGGTGCTCTGAGTACCGCAGTCACAACGCCAAGTCAAGAGGGCCCAAGAGCGCGAATACCTTTCTATTAAGGTATCCAACAAAGGACGAGGCTTAACAGTTGCTGTACCTGATGGCAGACAGTAGCACAAATACCAGCACGTGCAGGCAGATTCAGAACGCACGCGTGAGCCCCATCATACATTTTCACGACAAAGCCCAACCGTAAGCAACAATCCTAACTCACCAAGACTAACCTTCCGCTTGTCGAGGTCATCACTTCGCCACACGAGATACCGAAACGAGAGACCTCATTTCTATCGGGCCTGGATCATTTAGGGGTTTCAACTCGACATCCTCGAGGGGGTTAAAACTCATCGTTGAGGGAACGCGACTCAGCATCCTAAAGGGGACTCGAAACTCTTCGTCAACGGGTCCCAACTCGACGACTTGGAGAAGGGTCGAAACTCAACACCGGAAGGGCCTTGGCACATCGACTTAGCGAAGGGCTGGAACTCGTCGTCGGAGGGCTCTGATTCGACCCCTGGAGGCGGGTCAAGACTCAACGTTCAAGGGCTCTGACACGACATCCTAGAGGAGGTTGCAACTCAGAGTAGCAACTCATCGGCCTCTAAGAGGGTCAAAACTCAACCTGGAGGGTTCTCGACTCAACTCGCCCCCAAGGGGAGCAGAACACGTCTCCGAAGGGTTCCAACTCGACTTTCTCCAGGGGGCCTTCAAGACACATCAGCCGGGCAATCGACTCGTCATCATCAAAGTGGGCTGGGACTTAGCTTCCTCGAAGGGGACTAAAACTCTTTGCTAACAGACCCGCAGAAGCACTCGGCAACGGACGTGACAAGTCGGGAGCGGACGGCAGCCCAGGAGGATTGGTCCAGGTACCACGGTCAATCTCCGGCGATATCCTCCATTCCCAGCAATTCGGAGTATTTTATTGCATCAAAAACGACCGCGAACGGCGTATAGACAGCTCAGGTAACTTGAGTAGCGCGCTGGAATGCAGCGGTGCTAGCACGTGAAGATCGGATGATGGCCACGTCGAAGGGACTGGGCGGCGAGCGGACCATCTATTCGCGGATGCCTGCATACTATCGCATAATGTTTTCACCATTCTCTCGGACGTTGGGTACGGACGGTTGATGAATATCGAAGTGCAGCTATTAAGTCATATTGTAGAGCTTCGCGGGATTTACACGGATGAATTAAATAAGTAGCGACATCTTTTAGTGATACCTTGACTCTGAATATTCACATACTTATACCTTGATTTCACGGCTTTGAATTATTTTCCTCCGGATTATTTTCGGCCCGTCAAATGCGGGTGGCTTCATTACATCCACATGTGAAATTCAGCATCCGCGATTCCGCGAGGCCGCCGCACACTAAAATGTCATTGTTGTAATTGTTCATCCTTATTTCGGCAAGTTTTTTCTTGGTTCGTATACCAAGACCATGAATTACATTTGAGTTGAAATCTTGCTTGTCTAGGATTGCGTCAGGTTAACCAACGAATAAATCTCTTGCCACCAAGCCGTAGCTTCGGGGTCATTTTTAAAAATTCGTAACTATTGACCCATGGATCGTACCGATTTGAAATCTTTGTTGAAATGAAGTTCAAATTCTTCTTCGAATATACGGGGTGTTTATAAGAAACTGTGATCGCGGCAGGCATGGGTCGGGCCGAAAAACGCAGTAACAGGCGTAATTGTAGTGATCGAAAGCGGATTCCAAAGGCGATGCGATCACAAACGTTTATAAACACCCGGTAGCTTAGTATATGTATGTATCATTTTAATCTGATAAGAACGGGTACTTGTCCACATGTCCTAACTTTACAGATCCAGCTGGCTTCTGAAATACAGCACTCATCGGCAATGCCGCATCACACCACATTATTATTATTGTAATTGTTCATCATTATTCTGTCAAGATTTTTCTTGGTTTGGGATGCAAAATCATGAGCTACCCATTGGAGTAGAACTTTTTCGCAAAAACTCTTTCGTCTAGGACTAGATGCTATGACGGATGGACATATGGACGGACGGACGGACAGACAGAAAGACATACAGACGGACGAAGAAAGCGAGGACATAAGCGCCCTCCCGTTTAGAGAACACGTTACATCTCCTAAAACTTGAGAGAGCTTAATGGAACATAAAGTTAATCGTTAATCGGTGAATGCTCAAATTATAAAATGTACCTACCTATCTTTATCATCATGGGTGAAAATTATTAGTATTGTACATTCAACCCTAGTGTGATTCTAGTATAGTGAGTTATGATTTCACAACTTTCACCTTTCCAAATGCGTCGCGTGGAGAGACTCCCAGCTGCTAGCTAGAATCACATTAGGGTTGAATACACTACACGTATGTACTTATACGTCGAAACTTTAGCTTTCAGTGTTTAATCATGAACGTGATGGCTCCATGCCTCCTTCCTCCGACAAAACGCCCGGCTCTGATGGTCGTTCTCAATTTATAGAAATCGAATTAAAATAGTTTCACGTCTGGACGCAGCACACGGCTGGGTAACTGGATGCATCTAATTGCCCGCCCTTTTAGCCTTTCGGATGAGTTATGCGTCCACTTCCAGCACGCGGCTTTTCCGACAGCATCAGTCCTCCTAAAAGTGATCGATTCGCTCCTAACGCCGCCCCTGGTCAACGATACCGCTCTCTCCTCGTCCTCGGAGAGCGAGCCAGAGCAGGCTGCGGCGCACTCCTCTAATGAGAACCTTTTGTCGAAGAAGAGGCGACACAACGGCAACTTTAATGACACAACTGTCACACACTATAGTACCTATACCTATACCTCCGCACAGTTCTCCACTGCTTCCTTATTAGAATATACCCACTGTGGTTATTGTAACGGAAGCCGCCAGCCACGAGAACCTTTCAATTAGTCCACGTAATGAGTAGAATAAACACCGCACCCTCGAATGACAAAGGAAAAAGTGGCCGCTGGAGCGAATTAATAACACAAGATGCCCTGCGGCAATTAAGGTAAAGGTGTGCAGCGCACAGCGAGCGGTCCTGGATCCTGCTTTGATGCGGAATCAATTAACGACTAGATTTATGAATGTGTAAAGGGCATGAGTTCTGTGTTATTGAAATTTTCAGAATGCGCTGCTCGAAAAGCTCATCAGGTGCAAGTATCTTTCTTGTACATTGCAGAATTGGAAAGAAATCGGAGAAGAAATTGTGGGTAGGTCAAGTATGCTTTTTTGCATCCACCTGCTTTCAGGATATTCTAGCCTTTTTGAGTTGCTATGGTGTTAAATTCTGAGAGGTGGGAACATGCTGGGAACCTAGCGGTATACAGGATGGTCCAGGTTATAGTAGCAATAATTATTCACCATTCGATGTACCATCGAAAACTAGGTCGACATGCATAATTTATTTTTTCTAAACCGCTTTCTAAGAGAGATAAAGCGTTTCAAAGTTCAGTTTTTAAAGTCTTCTTTATGCAATAACTCTCAAGTCATCAAAGCGATTTTGACCAAATTTAGTACAAATACTTACGAAATAAATACCCTGATCACTTGACGTAGATAGCTTTTGTCAAAATTATCCAGTGGCGTAGATACGGGGAAGTTGTTTTACTTCTCACGTTCTATTCTCTACGCCACTGAATATTTTTGGGAAATTGTTCTTTTTTTTCGAATTCCTTGTTTAATTTAGAAAAAAAAGTTACTCTTGTAAAATTTTGATTAGAGGCTTGATTTTCGAGATATTTGGGTTTTAAACTTTGAAAAACATTTCGAAATCGTTACTTTCCAGAGAACAAATTGTTTTTTTCTGAAAACGCCTTGTTTCTCAGCAAAAAATGGCAGTAAATCAACTCAAACGACCTAGAAAACTTATTACAGTTCAGGAATCATGAGTTTTTTTGGATTTTAATTTTTAAGCCTTTGAATGTCGCGATTTCGAGGCGTTTTCCAAAGTTTCAAACCCAAATATATCGAAAATAAGGGCTTTAATCAAAGTTTTACAGGAGTAACTTTTTTTCTAAATTGAACAAGGAATTCGAAAAAATATAATTTCTCTGAAATATTCAGTGGCGTAGAGAACAGGGCGTGAGAAGTAAAATAGCTCCCCCGTATCTACGCCACTGGACAATTTTGACAAAAGCTATCTAAGTCAAGTGATGGGTATTCATTTCATTAGTACTTATACCAAATTTGGTCAAAATCGCTTTGATGACTTGAAAGTTATTGCAAAAAGCAGATTTTAAAAACTGAATTTTGAAGGGCTTTATCTCTTAGGAAGCGGTTTAGAAAAAAATTAAATTACGCGTGTCGACCTAGTTTTCGATGGACCATTAAATAGTGAATTATTGCTACTATAACCTGGACCAGCCTGTATAGTCCAGGAATTTTAGCTGTTTAAATCAGAAATAGCGAACAAAAATGATAACTGCCGGATTTTTGTATGGTATAAGCTCAGTTAAGCATGGAGTTCAACATACTAAAAGTCCTCAAGAATCCGGTGTGAGTTTCGGCCGTTGTGGCCTCGAGAAGAACTTGAGGGTCAGTTTTTCGCGTATATCTCATGAACAATAGCACTTGGGAAAAAAGTTTTCGGTAAGAAAATGGTATGTTTCGGCTGAAGACTGGTATGGACCTTGAGTTTTATGATGGCGGAGTGCCACTTTATAGAGGTGTTGTTTGATTCACTCTCTTTTGGTTGAAACTTGAAGCCATCAAGACGAACTATGCCGGCGGCATATACAGGGTGAAATAAAAATAAAAAGTTGAACATTTGTACCTCGAGAACCAAAATAGGTGAAGACATGTAAATCGCCATAAATAATTCTGATTTCATGGTCATGAAGTCGTCGTAAACTTGAATTGAATATCTTGAGCCGTTCTTGAAATATCTTCAAAAGACTGAAGTTGTTACCAAAAAAAAATATATTTTCGTCTACTTATCAGAAAAAAAGTTGACTGTGTTTTTTCTAAAATTAGTTGGCCTAGAGAGGGCTTTTCACTGTAATTTCATTTCAAATGTAATTTATTATTGTTTCGATTCAAAACCAAGTTTCAATTCAAGATCTGAAGAATTACTGATATACGGAAAACTATTTTTTTTTTCGTAACGACTTCAGTCTTCTGGAGATATTTCAGAAACGGCTTAACATATTTGACTCAAGTTCACGACGACTTCATGGTCATGAAATTAGAAATATTTTTGGCGATTTACATGTCTTCACCTATTTTGGTTCTTGAGGTACATTTGTTCAACTTTTTATTTTTATGTCACCCTGTATATGCCGCCGGCATAGTTAGTATTGATGGCATTAAGTTTCAATCAAAAGAGAATGGATCGAACAACACCTCTACCAAGTGGCACCCTGCCATCATAAAACTCAAGGTCCGTACAGTCTTCGGCATCGAGCATCTGGACTATTTAGCTTTTCTTGTGTTTTGACGAAGAAGGAGTGGACTGATGATGGAATATGTAAGGACCTTTCTTGTAGACAACACAATTTCCAACAATTTTGCTCCAAGTGCTTTTCCTTCAAGTGCCATCGTTTACGAGATAAACACGAAAAACTGATCCTCAAGTTCTTCTCGAGGCCACAACGGCCGAAACTCACACCGGATTTTTGAGGACTTTTACTATGTTGAACTTCATGCTTAACTGAGCTTACATACAAAAATCCGGCTAGTTATCATTTTTGTTCGCTATTTTTTCTATAATTCCTGGGCTAGTATAGGTCGCAGGAACAAAAATGGTGTCCTAAAGATGGGTATATGGTATAATGTTATTTTCAGTAATAATATATCAAGTGGTATGATTATCATCGATGATAATTTCGAATGGAATCGTGCCTGCAGATTCAACGACTGCGGAGCACTGCGGCAAACTTCTGGAAAATGTGGCGATCAACAGAGTACGGCGCGAACTGGAGGCAAACAGTCTTGGCCTTGCCAGTAACCAGTACTGATTCAGGAAGGGAGTGTCGACAACCGATGCGATTGGAAGGGTCATGACATTGGCCCGAAAAGCAACAGAGGGATCCCTAAACACCATGGGGCACGGCGTGGTAGCCACCGTCGACGTAAGAAACGCTTTCAATTTGTTGCCGCGAAAAGAAATCATGAGCGCCTTGGAGAACAAAAGAACCTCAAGTTCTCTCTTGGAGATCATCCACAGCTGCTTTTGCAAGAGAACCATCACATACGGCGATCTTAGCTTCGAAAGCACGGCAGGAGTGCCACAAGGCTCAATGATGGGACCCGAGTTGTGGAATGTGGCATACGATGGACGATGGACTATTGAGGCTGGAGATGCCACCCGGAGTGGAGTTGGTCGGCTTCGTAGACGACGTGCTGTAATTGCCCGTGACAAAGAAATCCAAGAAATCGAAATGAACATGAATGATGCCCCCGAGTTGGTGTTGGAATGGTTTACCGACCATGGTTTACAGGTTGCCGCAAAGAAGACAGAGGCCATTCTTATCACAAGAAGGAGACGGCTGATGCTGCCAGAGCTCATGTTCGGGGGCACAAAAGTAACGTTCTTTGGGGAGATCAAGTACATTGGTCACCATTGACTCAAAGTTGACGTTTACAGGACCCGCAAAGCAGGTAGCTGCTAAAGCCGGGTGCATGGTGGCTGCTCTCGGAAAGTTGATGCCAAATGTTGGAGGAGCAGGACCTGTAAGACGTAGAATGCTGATGAGCGTGGTTTCATCCGTCGTTCTGTATGGCACACCGGTCTTGGTTGGTGTCGAATCGCTGATTCCTTAGTCTGGATGTAGATTCCCATTTGACATATGATTTCAAAACTGAACTCAATGGGCCGTGTGGATAAAAATGTTGATACGAAACAAGAGTAAGTTTCACGTTTCATGACAATCGTTCCACTAATAGGAAATTTCAATATGGCAGCCAAGATAGCGGCCAAATCATGAAATTGATTAGCTTGAAAATAAGATTGTTTATACCTACAAGACAAGAGTAAGTTCGAAGTTTCATGATAACACCTTCACTGATAACAGATTCCAATATGGCGGCAGAATCATGTTTAGCTTGAAAATAAGAATGATCGTACGTGACAAGGGTAAGTTTCAAGTTCCATGAAAATCATTCCACTAGCAACAAATTTCAATTTGACGGCCAAGATGGCGGCGGAATCATGAAATTCATCTTGAAAACAAGAATGTTCATACAAGACAAGAGTGAGTTCAAAGTTTCATGACAATTCCTCCACTGATAACAGATTTCAATATAGCGGCCAAGATGGCGGCGGAATCATGAAATTCAGCTTGAAAATAAGAATGATCATACGTGACGCGAGTAAGTTTCAAGTTCTATGAAAATCATTCCACTAGCAAGAAATTTCAATATGGCGGCCAAGATGGCGGCGAAATCATGAAATTTAGCCTTAAAATGAAAATAATCATACAAGACAAGGATGAGTTCCAAGTTTCATGAAAATCGTTTCACTAATAAGAAATTTCAATATAGCGGCCAAGATGGCGGCGCAACCATGAAATCCAATCTGCCCACTGGCACCCACGAGGACTTGAGCTATCCATTGGAGAAAGTTCCAGGGCTCTAGATTCATTTCCCGAGGAGGAGTTCAACATCTTAGAAGTGCACAGGAAATCTTTGTTTTGTGATAATAATAATGATGACTATGAATGTATAAAAAAAATTATCCCCATTGGCCACCCTTGGGCACATCAGCTATCCATCAGAAAAGCTTCCAAGGCTCTAGCTTGATTCCCCGAGGAGGAGTTCAACTTCTTAGAAGTGCAAAGTAAATATCTGTTTTTTGATAATAGTCATGATAACTATGCATGGATAAAAAAATAATGCCCGTTGGCCACCCTTGGGGACCTCAGCTATCTATCAAACAAAGTTCTACGGCTCTAGCTTCATTCCTCGAGGAGAAGTACAACTTCTTAATTTCTACACGGACAGACAGACGGACAGACGGACGGACAGACAGACAAACCGGCCATATAAGCGTCATTTTAAAAGTAGCTTTTGCTTCCACTTTGATTTTTCTAGAAGTTGCTAAGCAAAGTCTTCTCAGCAACTCTTAGCTAAAGCTAGGGAAAAGCAAAAGTTACTTTTTATTCACACGGCCCAACAACCTACTTTTTCAGAACTCTAGAAACTACATATTTCAACTGACCTTTTGAATAATTGTTGAGTAAATGTATCAAACCTAGATTGTTTCGAGACTCTCATGATGCGTGTGTCTGTGGGGAAATTTGACGTTGTCTTGGGACGTCTTAGACCGAGTATTTCAGTTGGATTTAACCTTCGTTTAGTAAATCTTAGTTCAACTACTGCGGAGACAATGAGTGCAACAATTGAATCTGTGTCCGCGAGTGTGGCAGTTGAATCAAGTTTCACTAAACTAAGAAGGTTAAACTCCAACTGAAATACTCGGCCTTAGTTTGTCAGAAGGAGATTGTGAGATGCATGGCTAGTTTAGGACCGAGAAAATCATGCAGGCCAATTTATAGATAATTTGAGCTGAATCTTCACATCTTCCAAAAAAATAAGAATTTCTTCAGCAAAAACAAAAATACCCACTTATTGAATACAAGATCCAAGGATGATTCCACGTCCCTTTCCATAAGACGACTTTGGTGACCACCACTCCACCTTATGTGGGGCTCAAAGTGTTCAATTGCCTTCCAACCTTTCTAATATGATATTTCTAGAATGGCCACCGATATAAAAAGGAAGTCAAGTCGCTACTTAGTCCTTATACACGGTGTCCGTAAACTTTGGACGCAAGAACACTTTAATATATCGAAGACAAAGTACGAAAGCTCTAACCTTCCGCTTTGAAGTCCCTCCATGGGATGTAGACGTAGAGCCATGCTTTAATATATCATAATATAATAGTTTAAATCCGTAATGTGGTCACATACCAGCATAAATACCACTTTTTTCTATATTGTTTTATTTAAATCAAAGTGGTGCTTGTACCTAATTTTCACACGCACACATCCAATAATAAAAGTCTCGCGGAGCAAATCTCGTTGCGTTTGGATAAGGGCTCGGAGGAGCGGTCCCTTCAGTCCACGCACGTATGCCAATCAATCAAATCGCATTTTCATATCTACCGACTCGCCTTTCTTCTGTCTCTATATGCGTTTTATACTGATTGAAAAATAATAACGCGTTTATGCCGGGATTTTTATGAATTATTCCCCGAAACAACATCAATAACTTTCGTGTCGGTTTATTGATCATCGTCCCCTCACACTAGATTGAATCTCTCCAGCTTTAATCAGCAAGATTAAATAGGAACTGGAACTAATAACAAATCTAATTTACTTTATCTTTTCTCTTTTCTCTTTCTGGTTCCTTGGCCCTGGTTTTTTCCTATACGTTTCATTCTTACACCGCGTCGTTTGCCGGTTTTCAAAAGTGTCCGGCGGACGCCTCCTTTGGAGCAAAGACCTAAATATATTATACTAGATTAATTCAATCGAACTTTAAGGATACATGCATGCTTTGGGTCATCTTTATTTTAACATTATCGCCTCTCAATCGCTTCCTAAAAAAGATACAGTTTGGCAAAGTTTACCGACTAGACAGAAGTTTTTTCGTGATTTTTTATGGTTCCATAATGTTACGAATTTGCATTGGTTACTTTTAGCCCAGGAATTTTAGGTGAGATTTTGGTCAAACCCTGAAATAAATATGTCCCTCTTGAAAATTTGCACAAATGGCTCCCAAGAAATACTGAACAACATACTAAAAGCTCCCGTCCAGCAAGTGTGCGGAACATAGATGTTTTGAGCAAGAAAGGAATAAGTGCCGCCCAATCTCGTAGCGCCTGATTGAGAGATGATGGAAAACCCTTACTGCAGACTTAGTTTGACTCTTTTATTCTGTTGCTCTTTGCTGAATTTGGTCCAAATCTATTCAATAGATTTTGAATAAATAAATCGCAATGTTTTGAACTTGGATATTTTTTAATATTTGACATATGACAGATAAAGAAGTGCTTTTAACTGTTCTGAATACAGTTTTCCAAAGGCTTCCAAACGACACATTGCATTTCAAGTTTTGTGAAATAAACATCCTGTCATTTTTTGAGAGTGACTTTTGTGTCTGACAGATGAAAGCCGAAAATTGATGGGCTTATTCGACAGCAGAACTATGTTTGTATAAAAAAATTCAATTCGATCAAATCAACCGTTTGGTAGTTATCGTGAAATATTACAGACAGACACACACACACAGTTAGGCACACACAAAGTCAGACACACAGACAGACAAACTTCCATCTGGAAATGGTCCTGATCGTCTCAGAGGGGCTCAAAATAGATATTTCCGGGTTCATCTCGAAAAATGTTTTTTAGCGCCTTCACAATACTTTCCCTTCTTTTTGGTTGGTAGGTCGGGAGAAGGGAAATTACAAAATTCTGTTTTAAAATGTGGATTAGCTTGATTGAAAGGCATTCAGAGCAGCCAGGGTCCTTCAAAATTTTGAAAAGATCAAAATTTTACCGAGTTACCACTGTCGCGGAACTTAAACCCTTCTTGCTCATCAAAAACTATGACGCTCACATTTCACGGCCTGAAGTTAGTGATGTAAATTTTCCGGAAATTTAAAACTCGGAAATTTTTCCAGAAATTTTCCGGAAGGGTTCAGAATTGACTGAAACTAGACATGTTGTCTTGTTCATAATTTTCCTATTTCAACAACACCAAATAGGCATATTATATAATTATAGTATACTGTGACGCAATAATGGCCTAATTCACAAAAATATAATTTTAAGCACTTGAAAATGAAAAATAAATAGTCTTACTAGCATTCTAACATTGTATCATTGATCTGTCAAGATTTTTTCATCAATTAGAGTGAGGAGTGAAGTTAAGTTCACCGAATCAGAGACTGATTCGCATCTTCTTACTTTCAAACTCGCGGCAAATTTGAAATTTTGGAAAATTTTCCGGAAATTTTCCAGATTGGAAATTTTCCGAGACGAAAAATTTCTGAACTCACATCACTACCTGAAGTAGAGCTGGAAAACTATCGATAGTGGACGCTATCGATAGTTCGATAGTTTGGGTCTAAAAACTATCGATTAATCGATAGTACTATCATGTACTATCGATAGTTTTTCCCTGCCCTGCCCTCCCTCGTATTTGTCTCTATTAACTAGTAAAGTGCTATGCTTGCCATGCTAAATTTGTCTTGTTAGGGAATTACTTGAGAGATGGCGCTGAGTCGAGTCGAGACTTCGAGAGACGAGTTTACCAAAACTACCAATTTTAATTTTATGCTTATTAAATTGAATTTTTTCATTGTTGGTAGGTCGATTGCTTTGAAATTCAACGATTATTCGGCTATCGATATTTTTTTATCAACTATCGATAGTCCGATATATCGGAAGTTGATGAAAAACTATCGATATATCGATAGTTACCATCGATAGTCTTCCAGCATTAGCCTGAAGCTTCCAGTACGTGGATCAGCATAGCTTGAGGGACACGTTGGTCAACGTTGAGACTTACAGTATACCCTCTTCTGAGCTTCAGCAAGAATTTATCTGATTTGGTGGCACATACTCCTTTCTTGCCCACAAAAACTATGTTCCGCACACTTGTCGGGCCGGAGCTTCTAGTATGTTGTTCAGCATTGGTCAAAGGCCGTTTGTGCAAAATTTCAAAAGGGACATATTTATTTCAGGGTCAAACCCTAAAATGCCTGCGCTATTTCCTAATTGAGAGAAAAACGTTCAAACACATTCTATATTATTTTGTATCATTATTTGATTTGCACATTCAAGTGACATTAACTTGTCACACTTTTGTATTGCACTCCGCTGATGTGTTCGCACTGTCGTGTCGGTCTAAATTTAACTCTATCCTGCTCCATGGCCATGTCGCTTTTTATGGAAAAGTCTTGAAGATTCTTGACGCTTCCATTCCCGTCAAATTGCAGCATCGGTTGTTAGTCTACTCACTTAGAGCTCTACAAAAGTCTGATTCCACCAAACTCACGGCTCCTCCGCCAATTGTGCAAGTGTGCGTTCTATTCGTGCGTCGTGATCTCCCGTAAGGTATTTTGTAACACTATTATCTTACTTGAGAAGTGATAGGCATGTAAATATAAATATAATCAATAAATCTTGTTCTCCCCTTTTCGACCTTAAATCCGGTCATAAAATGTTTGATAGGAATGTAAGGTATGCTATATTTTCCTAGCCAAGGACGACCCTAGGAGAATCTATTCTCAAAGCTTGGTCTGTTAAACGTGGGACAATCTGTGCAATGTCTCCTCTTTTGTGAATAATCGCAGGATCTCTGCAACATCTCCACGCGACTCCACAATGCTTTGTTTAATTAACTGTATAGGTGGGTTCCTGGATATGATGCAAATATACGAAAACTCCTATTAGGCAAAGCAAACAAAATATTATGCAACACGAATTCGGAATTACCTGCACGGGGATATCTAGCAGAAATAACGATGTTTACGTACAGAACAGCTCTATTAGTCCATATTTATTGTGTGTATAACGAGAGTCCGCTGACCATCCGAGCACATGATGACCGACCCGCCAAGGAAAATAGGAAGTTGCCTCTGGGAATCCAACAAATGTTTCTACTGCAGCAATTGTCTGGCCGTCGTACATGCAAAATTCCCTTCTTCATCTTTCCCCCCTCCCCCCATGCCCGCCTGCCATATGACAGCACAAAGGTATATACCGTAAAGCATATCACATCTGGAGACGTTGCCATTTCTCGGATTTAGAGTCTGGATATTTTAAATCATAATAGCCCAGGTACTATCGAGTTTCAGTATGAACTAATTTATGGTCGGCCAAATTTTTCATGAAACGACAATAAAGAGTGTCTGCTATAACATACCAAAAGTCCCCTAAGATCCCGTGTCGGCGTCCCCCTTTTTGGGGCGTTTTTCTGAAATATGACAGTTACGTTATAAGTATAACACACAGATATTGGGACGCGCGCCTGTCACCCGGAATAGCTCAGTGGCAAAGGCTTTGATTTCTGATTGATGGATCGCTGGTTTGAATCTCGTTCAAGACACAATTTTTTTTTGTCGTGGAAGTGATTTTTTCCTTCTTTTAAAAATTATCCAAGGGATGAGAGTGCTTATTCTGAAGCATTTACGACTTTTTTCTCGAGAAAATAAATCTACTAATACGAGTTCTGGACACATAATAAACAATAAACTGTGAAGCCATCATGGCTTTTTCATTACATTTTTCAACTCATTAAATGTAGTTACCTGTCCATTGCGAAATTGTATTAAGGTATTTTCAATAATAATGCTGGACGAGCATTTCCACTTGTCCTCTAGCTTGTTATACTGTCCCATTTCTTTGAACCATTTCACACAAGGTGGATTTCCTGGGACATTAAATAGAAGCATGGTCACGCAGAAAAGATCTTATAGGTCGCAGTGCAGAAAGGATCCTCCGAGACCAAACAACCACCTCTAATCTACAATCTACAATCTGAACCACTTCCTTTTTTTATATACGGGTCATTCAAAAAAGATGTCCACACCCATTTTTCTCAATATCCGTTAAAGCTAGCGAGTTGCGGTGAAGACCGTTGGCTTCAGCTGGTTTTTCTGATCAAATTTGATATGTCAACAAAACTACTTCACCAAAACTCTGAGTACGGAGGCACCTCAAAATTTTTGGCGAACGAACGAACGAGGACGAGGATGACTTCTTCAATTAATTCTTGTTATTTACCTATGGGCACAAAAATATTTCTACAAAGTTTATTTTTGGTTCAAAACTGGCTTTTATTTTTTTAGGCCTTTCTTTCAAAAGGTCTATTTTTGTTACTCTTCTTTAATCATTATTGTACATTTCGGATATCGCGAAAATAGAATATTTTGCACATTTGTACTCAAACAAGTGCCCTTTAGCAACACCCTAGCGATAACCCGACAGTTTGGAATCACCTGTATTTTAAATTGAAAATGATAATTGATAATTGATTGACAAGGACAAGTGGAAATGCTCGTCTAGCATTATTATTGAAAATACCTGAATACAATTTCGCAATGGACAGGTAACTACATTTTATGAGCTGAAAAATGTGACGAAAAAGCCATGATGGCATTACAGCTTATTGTTTATTATGTGTCCAGAGCTCGTATTAATAGATCTATTTTCTCGAGAAAAAAGTCGAGAATGCTTCAAAATAAGCACTCTCATCCCTTGGATAATTTTTAGGAGAAGGAAAAAATCACTTCCACGAAAAAAAAAATTGTGTCCTGAACGAGATTCAAACCAGTGATCCATCAATCGGAAATCAAAGCCTTTGCCACTGAGCTATTCCGGGTGACAGGCGCGCGTCCCAATATCTGTGTGTTATACTTATAACGTAACTGTCATATTTCAGAAAAAACGCCCCAAAAAGGGGGACGCCGACACGGGATCTTAGGGGACTTTTGGTATGTTATAGCAGACACTCTTTACTGTCGTTTTATGAAAAATTTGGCCGACCATAAATTAGTTCACGCTTTGACTTGAATAGCACCTAAAATACCTGGGCTATAATGAATGTCATTTTCATCACTGCATCACTTTTATCAGATCAATTTTTAAGACGTTAGAACAAGAACCTATATCTAAATTGTAAACTGAACTGATGATAGCCTTAATTGCCATGGCCTCGAATACAAGGCGAAAAGGAGCTTGTGGTGTAGTGGTCAGCGCGGTCGACTACCACTCCAGAGGTCGCGGGTTCTATCCCCGCCGGGGACGGATTGTCGCCTCGAAAACAAGCTTCTTGGTTTAGTTGGAATGCTTGCTAAATGCAAGACGCACCAATGACGCGACAATGTGTTTCGCATAGCACGTAAAATACGAACGACGGTGCCAACCCCATGCGATGTTGGTGGTCGTTAAAAATCCCCACTCTGTGTTAGAACACACAGGGGTTCGTCAAAATTTCCGGTATAGTGAAGGAAAGCATTCACCGGCGTCTGTGTTAAGCCTCGTTGCGGCTTATCGACCAATAGCATTGTCTAAAACTGCTCATAACTGGAATTTCTAGTTATCTACACTCGAAGGATTGGAAGATATGATATAGAAATACTTCTTCATACCACGTTCGCTTACGTATCATTTCATAACGTTAACAAATACTTACATACAGACAAATATTTTGCCCACTTGATCACGCCCATCTAGATTCTTGTCTCAGTTTTCATAATAAATTCCACAGCTTTTTCCATTAAAGTGAGCTATAGAAAAATGTGTTGTAATGGTACGGATGGTACGATGCTAACTTGATGGTAACGTCTTGGCAGCTAGTTGTTTAGATATGCTCATGTGACAGATGTCATTGCGACGTAATGTACACGCAAGTGAAGATTTTCGAGATTACCTGGCGAAAATAGGAAAACGGAGAGTCATTTACCAGGGTTTATGGCAGCAACTTAAGGAAATGATGCCAAAGATCCACAGCATTGGAGAAAATTGAATGAAAATGCCCAGTGGCCCCAGTGAGGTAGAGAAAATTTTCTTAGATGGACATCAATGTATGGAGTTGAACTTCACGATGCGAGTCGCGCGTGAGTAGAGGACTTTTCCAACATCAAACTTGTCCATTTCCTGTATTCATTTCCCCCTTTATTCGCCCCGTGCGAAGTACAGAGTGGGGGTAACGAAACTGATCACAGCGCTTTATGTGGACAAAAAGAGCAACATTGATGGCTCGGCACTGCGTGATTGGGCTGTCAATTTTCTAATGTTTGATGTCGTTTATGTCAATTTGACAGTGGAAATAATTAAAATAATTGACAACCAACTGTCACAACAGATGCCACGTGGTTGACTGACAGTTTGTCAATGACAAAGTCTATGTTGACAAAGCACTTAACCACAAAATAATGACAGTTCAGGCCAGCGATCTGTCATTTATGACAGTTCAGCCATCTGTGATTTATGACATGAGTGACGTTAGCGCCCACAAAGTTGCGGACGCCAGGTGACGCTGGCGTCGTGCACGGTGCGAATACCTGCTTGCTATTTCAGAATAAGCTAGAGTGGATAATATTCACTGCTCACTACTCAGTGATGAGCATCAATAGATGCGACCTCTGGTCAGTGGGCATTTCAATTCATTTTCTTTATTTCTGCCGATCTTTGGCATTATTTTATCCAGTGGCTGCCACTTTCCCTGGTAGACGATGATCTTTATCGACCGCAGCAAATGTTTACACCAAGGAAACCCACTTTTCCTATTTTCGCTGCGTAATCTCGGGAATCTTTACCCGCGCGTAGATCACGTTCAATGGTCGAAATGTACCGGAACAGACCGGAACGGAGTTCCGGTACGTGAGATATTTTAAAAAACCGTTCCGTCACGTGAAATTTTGTCGAAAGTCGTTCCGTTTCGTGAAAAATGTGCCGATAAGACGTTCAGACTTGTCTTCCAATCTAACTTTGTCTTTTGTTGAATTATTTTGATTTTATTGTCTTGTCATCACATTTATTCTTTCAAGAAATTATAATCATACATTATTATTGTAGGTCCGAGATATGATGTATTTATCCACAAAGAAAATTCAGTAATATCACTTTTTGAGCTGTTCGTGAACTCAACGTAGAGTGATATAATGACCGCAACCCATATTTCTGGAACTCCAGCAAAATATTTGTTGGGGGAAACCAGGCCCAATCCTATTACTGAATTCAGGTACATCGTAAATGGGATATCATTGTCTACTCATTAGTACCCCTATCCTGAACACATTAGAATTATCTAAAAAAACTGCTTGAACTTTTTCAATGGAACAGAAATGGGGAAGTCTCGGAAATGGGGGGGGGGGAGTAGTTTCGCCTGCAGCGCTTGCTCGCATCGAGAGTTCTAGCGTTCCGGTTCGTAAAAATTGCCATTTCGACCACTGATCACGTTGCGATAACTGACAGTCATCACACACATACCGCACATCTGGACACCTAGCTATCAAGACGGTAGCATCAAGTTAGTATCGTACCATATACCTTTGTACGTACCAAAACAACACATTCTTTCCATAGCTTATTCTGATGAAAAAAAAACGCGAAACTGTCAACACATGGGTGGCTAAGTGATTTTCTAACAGTGTCGTGTCAAGTATTGCATTACAAACAAGTGAATATGCCGTCATGGGCGTGAGTCTCAAGTAACCTTGAAAAAGCGATGAAAAAAGTAGCCTACCCCGCCTAATTCAGAGTCATATATCAATCAACGAGAGAATGAGATCGCTAGATCTAGTGAGTTTATGAGGATTTGCTTCTAGCTATTTTTTTCTTTTGGGGCGGAAGCTGAAGGCGGGTACAAATCAAAAGTAGCCTTTCTCCTATCATTTTTAGTCAGCTATCCATCAACGAAAGAATTGGATCGGTATGTCTTCGGGTTTATGAGGAGTTGCTTTTTCATTTGAAGCTGTTCAGGGACAGCTTTATTTATGTCGGCGGCGCATTATGAAGAACTGAAGAAGAAATGTGGCCCAAACTCACTGTGGAGGTGGCAGCTATGAATTATAAAGAAAATTTGAACGCAAGAACGTCAGGTCTGGGAGAAATTGCAATATTTATGTTATTTCAGATTGATCGCTGCGGTTTTCTCAATGGTGGTGGCGCAATATGAAAATTCAATATAGCCTAGATCGGTCTTGCGAGTGGCAGCTATGCATCAGCGGCAAAAATTAAAAAGCCTGGTTTGAGAGGAGTTTCAATTATACGAACACCACCGGACGTTCAAAGCTGCTGCAATAACGATTTCCACAAGTGAGAAAATACGCTAAAAATGCAGCGACGTAATAAGAGACCAGCGAAGATCTGAATATCTACTTTTTTGTTTCGAACGCCTTCGTAGGGGCTTATTTGGAAAGTCCAAGTTGGCAAGTGAGTAGCTACGTACCCGGTACCCGAACATATAAATTAATTGTCAATCGTCGTAATATATTGTCCACATCAAACCTTGAATTGAAAAATACGAAACGTCACACAGGGATATTTACTACATGGCTTGCTTGCAACCGCAGTGCCATCCGCTAAATTATTTGGTAGTGGAGGAGAGCTGGAGCACTCACGGGATGGTAAAGGCGAATTAAGGCAGTTACTCCTGCTGATAAGGTCACGTTACATTTATAGCGCAACTACGACTGCCGAGAACTTTCTCATTACTATATTGATACGTGAAAGTTCATTAAAGAAATTGGCATGATGGAACATTTTACAACCCAGCGTCGCACACACATGCTTGCCGGGCAAATATAACTGAAAGCTCGTCCGCATGGGCTGTCAGGATTGCTGTCTCCTCTCTCCCGTCCCGCCAAAACCCACCGCTGCTGTGTCATTCATTAGTTGATAAATTTAAATTAATTGCGCACTGTCATTTATTTCATAAATGGTCGGCTTGTGCATCAAATCACAGCTAGCGCTGCCGGCCCCGTTCCCCCTGACGTTAAATAATATTGTCAAATGTAATTAAATTTTCGAATTTCATTTAGCAATTATTTGCAAAGTTTACCTCAGCAGGGTGGAAACTACGCAAAAACCCACCATCATAGGTCACACACACAATATTGTTGAGTAATTAGGTTTGGATTAAGCGTAACGTTCGCACAGCATGGTGGTGTGGTAGTGGTATGCTACCAAGAAGTACTACGTCTCTAATAATAAAATGGAAGTATATTACAATTGCTCTTCCACGAAGCGTAGGCCGTTGTCATGAACCGTAACATAATTTTACATCTATAACGTTTGCCAATTATATTTCTTATTTCAATTTGGTTTATAATTACTAAAAATACCTTGTTAATTCATTGTCTGGTTATTCAATTCTAGTCAACTAGATTGATCGACAACAGATTCCGCTGGCAATAAAAATATCTCAAAGGAAAAATGCTTAGAACTAGAACTAGATGTTTCATCAGACATCAAAGTTTCAAAGTTAGTCTAATCGTTAGGTGACATTGCTTGTAAAATAGTAGGTAGTGTCGATACCTACCTAAAAGATGGTTTTTGAGAAATAAATTTTTGAAAAAAAATATAGGTAAGTTTACTTTTGGTTTGGCAGATGTGTGGCAAATTTAGGTGACGGCAAAAGAGCTGACAGCTTCAACAGAGGGGGGTTGGGTGCACCACCAGTGGCATATCATCCGCGATGCTAACTGACAATGATGGTAACCGATACATCTGTGGGCCGGCGATAAAAGCGGCATAATGAGACGGCGAGACTCGAGACAAAAAGCAAACTGCTGAACCTAAACCACTGTCCAATTAGAATTTGCTAGTGATGTTGTTGGGTGTCTCCTGGCGTGGTGGATAAACAGTAACATCGGGGATGGCTCGTCGCATATTTCCGTCGGTTTTTTTTTTCAACAGATTTTAAACTGCCAACCGATGCGCGATGCAAAGTTTTTATAAAAAAATAACACAAATTGCGAAAATCGATCTGCCTAGGCCTAGGATCAATTCATTCAATATGTAATTGCAAAAACTGGAACGATCCTAGCTGAACTTGAATTTTCTTCTTTCAGTGAGGTTCAAGGTACCTGTCAATGGAATAGATTTGACTAAAAATACTTCTAATCATCAAAATAAATAATAATAATAATAATAATAATAATAAAAGGTCTTTATTTAGGCGAAGTCTAGCCATGGGCTATTCAACTCAACCTATAATAGTTTATACAAACTTAATAATTCGCAGATATTTGCTTATCTAACAACAAAAAGTGCAAGTCCCTGCGAAAGATGTTTACCGAAGTTGATTTCAGAGTGCCACTTAAACCGTTAAAAATTGAAACTGCATGGAAAACAAAGGATCTACAAAACATGGCTGTTCGATGTTTAGGCAGTGTTAGAGAATCTAGATGTCGCAAATTGACGCCGTGGCAGTCCCGCCGAAAACAGAGTTTTTCTTTGAGGTATAGAGGTTGACCTGTGGCGAAAATTCTACGCACAAGCACTGCCACATGGAAAGTGAACAAATTTTGAACCTTGAGCCAACCCAGCTCGTTGATTTTGTGAGTTACATGGTCATACTTTCGTAGTCCGAATATCAGTCGACAGCAAGTGTTCTGAACCTTTTGCAACCGTTGCTTCGTGGCATAGTCTAAACATGGATAATACATTGTTATGCAGTAGGTCAGCAGAGATATCACGAACGACTCACACAGTTTCTTACGAAGGCTAAGACTCGCCAATGACCTGATTCTATACACAGACTTTACCGCCACATAAGCCTTTGCAATTATGGAACCGACGTGACTCTTGAAACGAAGATCGTCATCAAAGATTATTCCCAAATTTCTGACCTTATCCTTGACCGCTATAACCTGACCATCCACTAGAATCTCTAACTGCGTGCTGACCTTGGATCTGTCTTTTGGGGAGCAGAAACAAATTGCTGTGCATTTTTCAGAATTGAGTTTGAGACCGTGGGCATCAGCATAACTAGATATTCTGTAAAGATCTTCATTCACAAGGGCACAGGCACCCGGTACGTCCATAGGGTCGAAAGGAAGAAGCAACTGAGTGTCATCCGCATACACAAACAGCTTACATGATGAAACACAATCGGGCATATTAGACACATAAATACAAAACAGAATCGGACCCAAGATAGACCCCTGAGGAACCCCCGACGATATGTGACACAGACTAGAGTGAATTTCATCCACTACAACTTTTTGAACTCGTCCAGTCAGATATGATTCAAAGAAATTGACGGTTAGTGGGTCAAATCCGTAATATTTCAGTTTGGCAATCAGCAAGGCGTGGTCAAGTGTGTCAAAAGCCTTAGAAAAGTCAAGTAGTGTTAATATGGAAGGGTGACCTTTATCCAAGGAAGCAAAAATATCGTCAGCTAAGTCAATCAGGGCAGTGTTCGTACTATGTCCCTTACGAAAGCCTGATTGTCTGGAAGAAATAATATTCTTTTCTATAAGGTATGTGGAAAGTTGAGAGTGTACTAGTTTTTCTAAAATCTTTGACATTGTCGGTAGAATACTTATAGGTCTAAGGTCAGTAAAGGAACGAGGCTCTGATTTTTTTGGTAATGGATGAACATAGGAAGTCTTCCAGAGTTCTGGGAAGTAGCCAACCTCCAGACAGCAGTTAACGACATGCGTTATGTAAATAGACAATACGGGCGCGCAGATCTGCAGCATTCTAGATGTAATTCCATCCGATCCAGAAGCATTCGACGTGAGTCCATTTATGATCTTGGTTACTTCTTCAGTGGTAGCCAACTGAAAAGAAAATGAAGAATTTTGGACGTAAGGCACCTTGTTTTTCAATTTCTCAACTTCTTCCACGCAGCTGTTAGCAGAGTTAAAGACGGAGGCAAAGTATTGATTCATTTCGCAAACGTTCTTTAAATTATCGGGTAACTTTGAACTTGGTTTTTTACCTATATTAAATTTCTTCAGGGCTTTCCACATATTTCTATCGTTAAAACTAAAACTATTTATATAGGCAGATTTTTCCCGTCTTATGCTGGCTAAGGTGAAATTACGCAGATCTTTGTATGACAACCAGTCACTTAGCCTACCAGATTTTTTATATTTACTAAGAGCCCTATCGCGCAATTTCATCATTTTCTTTATGTTTTGAGTCATCCAGGGAGCACAGGGCTTCGAGACTCGAGATGTAATAAATGGCGCATGTGCGTCAAAAAGGGATAAAATTGAGTTATTCAAAAAAGCAACTTTGTCATTAATGTCAGGTATGTAAAGGACATTATTCCATGGATATTGATTAAGGTCGTAAAAAATTTTTTCTGAGTCAAAGTTTTGAAAGTCTCTATATGTAATTACCCGTGGGGGATTTTTGGTACCCTTGACTTGGGCTTCGCAATACACTAGCCTGTGATCAGATATTAGATCAGCACTTAAAGTTCCACTATTCAACACTAACTCTCCATTATTTACACAAATGACATCTATCAGAGACTGTGTGAACTGAGCGATTCTAGATGGTTCGGAAATTACTTGTACCCAATTATAGGCTTCTAAGCAGTCAGAGAACAAATTCTTACTCATTTGATTAATGTTGATATCACCCAGAAGCATGATGCTATCATACTGTGGTGTAACAAAGGAGACTATATCATCAAAGTGATTGCAAAAGTCAACTACACTGCTTGTGGGTGCGCGGTAGACTACCCCAACCAAAAAGCTAGGTCTTATGTCATAGAATTCCAACCACAGTTGTTCAACGCCCAACATACCCTCGAAATCATCAAGAACGACCCTGTATCTCAAACTCTCCATGACATAGGCTGCCACGCCGCCTCCCCGTCCATCACGGTCTCGCCGAACAAGTGAATAACCCGGAATCGCAACAACATCTGAAGAAATACAATCAGACAGCCATGTTTCAGAAATGCAGACTATGTGAAATTCCTCTCGTAAGACAAGTGACACAAATTCATCGAAACCTGTAAACAAAGAACGAACATTTAAATGACATATTTTAAGGTTTGTATATGTGAGGTTCGATATTTGCCGCTGATGGTCAGATGGTCGCCCGAGGTGATGAATCAACGGTGGTTGTTGCTGTCGCTGTTGCTGTGGTTGTTGCTGTGGTTGTTGCTGCTGTTGTTGTTGTTGTTGTTGTTGTTGTTGTTGTTGTTGTTGTTGTTGTTGTTGTTGTTGTTGTTGTTGTTGTTGTTGTTGCTGCTGTTGTTGTAGTTGTTGTTGTTGTTGTTGTTGTTGTTGTGGTTGTTGTTGTTGTTGTTGTTGTTGTTGTTGCTGTTGTTGTTGTTGTTGTTGTTGTTGATAAATGATAAATAAACTACCTATTAGCCATACCTAACAACCCATGGAGGGTTTCGGCTGGGCTGGCTTCTCTGCCTATTCACATTGGATGATCTGATCACTACTGATGCGAGAGAAGGAAATTTTTGAGAAATTCTTCATAGTACGAGCAGTATTCGACTAGAAAATCGGATAATTATGTGAAGAGTAGCAACTTTGAAGTTTGACATCTCTTTAATCACACTGAAAATTTAAAAATGACAAAGTTGGCTCACGGGCGTAATCAGGGCCGGCAACAATAGTGGTGCTGACGTGGTGCTGTGCTGGGCACCACATGTTAAAAATGTAAAAATTGAAATTAGCGCCATAGGACTCCAATTTACCAACTTCGAGAAGTTTTGTTTTATTTTGAAAGTTTTATTCATGTATTATTACCCCTATATTATACAGGTGTCCTAGAATGAAGTAGCCAACGGCCTACGGAAATCCAGAAGACATGCACTAACAGACCTCTCTATATTTTTTCTTTTTTGCGAAAGCTTGATATTAATCGAGATACAGCTCTTCAAAATTTGACTTTCTCATTGGTTTTTCATGAATAATTCATAAACGGGTCGAAGTATTCGGCTGAAATTCGCCAGAGACTTGTTTTGAATGATCCCTCACTTATTGGCATAATTTTAGTTGATCCTAACCAGGAGTGAAACAAATGAAAATTATTATAAAAATTAAAAAAAAAACACTCCAAAAAATTGAGTGTGGAAAAAAATATGTCAGGCCCTCTAATTTCTTCCAGACTATCTCCCATATGCGTTTGGCTACTTTATTTTGGGACAGCCTGTATGGTATATTCTATTCAAATATGACGTGTGCCTATATCTTTTTTTCAAGTTCCATGGAACTTCAAAAAAAATCGTCTGCGGCGCTGATACCCCCCCAGTCCTTTTTCTGAACTGTTCAACAGTCAGCACCACACGTTAAAATCCAAAGTTGCCGGCCCTGGGCGTAATCATGATACAACAGGGGTACCTGACTACAAAGTTACTAACGACAAATAAATAAACAACAGATGAACTGGAAATTTCAAGCGAAAGCCAGCGTGAAACGTATCGCTTCGAACTGGAACTCCAGTTTACTGTGAATTAGCTGAGTCCTGTGCCTCTCATGAGTCTCATGAGCTGCAATCAGGTACGTTATGGTTCATGCTGTATTTAGATTTGTGAAAGAATAATCAATAATGTAAATTGTAGCATAATGAGCAGCAGTTCATGATGATTTGGAGATGAATCCCTCGCCGAAACAGAGAAAGCTGTCGTAAAAACTACTCCCATGAATACACGAAAATCAAAGTCATGCGCAAACCCAGCTGGATTGGATGTAATTTTGACCGGAGATACAACATGAAGAAAAGAAACGGCACGGAGGGATAAAAAACACACCCTTGGGTCTTCTCAAATTTCCGGTAAGACTTATTCTGATTGGTCCAAATAGAAGAAAAAAAAACAGTGAATCTATTGGTCCACATGTCAAAAATCCGATTTTCGAATATATTTAACTTCACAGTTGTATTTTAACTAGATTAACAATAATAAGCGATAGGTATTCTATCTGTAAAAGACTCTATGGGGAAATATCAGAACGAGTAACGAAAAACCTGGTTGTTTCAAATGTGGCCAGGCCGGTTTTTCCTCTCGAACGTGTCCAAAGTGTATGCCAAAAAACGACCGACAGGGGAGTTAGATGGTCGACTCACTACTTCTGTTATCGACACCTCGGCCGTGAATGTTCAAATGTCCCCGTCCAACATTGAGAAGGCAGCCTTAATGAGCTACATTATATCATATGCTGAGGGAGACCAGAGGCCATATCTGGAGATCAGCATCCTGGGACATAAAATGTTGGGTCTCTTGGATTCAGGTAGTAGTGTCACGTTGGTAAAAGAATCGGAATGTCGGACCTTGAAGCCGCTTGGACTGAAGTTAGATGACTGGATGGATGGAAGATTAATAGGTGTCTACATAGGCTTTATAGCTGTCACCTAGCTGGATTCCGGGTTCCCATCGGAATATTCCAGCAGGCCAAATGGCTCGAAAATGAAAACAACAGTAACGCAAGCGTTACACTTCCCCCTTCCTGGAGAAGCGTTAAAACTTGACCTAGGAGAACAGAAAGCACACCTGACATCGAAGAACTACACGGCGATTTGGCAGAATATAATTTGAAAATGAGTTTTACGCCTAGTCAAATCACAGCTCATAATCTAACGGTCCATGGAAAAGCTTCAGATTCTGGACGTGCCAAATCCCAGAGGCTTTTCCCGATTCGTCCACCAAATCTAAGTCCAACCACCCACCTTCCGAGCAACTGTAAAAGATCCCACATACTTTGGACAAAGTTTGGCGTTTATGTGCTCAACTGCATGAGGACAACACCTTATTCTTCCGCCAGACCAGATTGCCAACTTGAAATTGGACATTTCGTCTACACAGATTATAGACTTTTCTATTTTGCTCCTGAGCAGACAATATTTTCTTCTGGACAATATCGAACATTTTCTTAAAGCCGGCCAACCTTGTTTCAGCATCATTGTTCCTGCGAACAGCATCCCCAGGGTCGTCCAACCCTAAACGGTGACGGTAATAATCGCCATCAGATATTCTCGTCCAAAATTGACAAAAAAATTGAGTAAGTGAAGCTAGTCGTTTCAATTTTTGAAGTGCGGATGGCGCAAGAAATGGCAGATATGTTTCTGTCCCAATCTCGATGATCTTTTTTCAAATACGAAGCCATCATAGTTTTGACAATCCGACTGTAGCGTTCAACAGGGTCAGCGTTTGGATGGTAGTTTGCTGTATAAGAAATCTTGGTGTTGTACTGCTTACATAACGCCTGGAACTCTTTACTTCGCATCTGGACCCCATTGTCACATATTAGATACTGAGGCACGCCATACACACGGAAAATCTGATCCTCGACGAACTGAGATAAGGTAGTCGCCGTAGCTGTGCGCACAGGATGCAGAACGACATACTTGCTGAAATAGTCACATATGGATAAAAGATATACGTGGCCCTTCTTGCTTCTAGGGTAAGGTCCCATGAAATCCAGACTGATCATTTGCCATGGCCTGTCAATCTTAGGCCTCGTACCCATCAGACCAGCTGCCGCCCTCTGCTCTGGCTTGTGCTGGGCACATACTCGACAAGAGTTGACGTAGCGGGTGATATCAGCAATCATTTTTGGCCAAGTAAACCATCTCCGCAAACTTCTCCGTCAACAACCGATCCAAGCGAAACTCCTGTTCGTCCGACAAACTGCTATCATCAACAATTCCAGAGATATGAGAAGAAACAGAACCATCTACAAAATGCCAGACGTCACGCTTCAAGCTCGGCACAATTTCCATCAGCATCCAAAAATCAGTTCCCAAGATGAGGTCACTGTTCAAAGCTGGTACCACCAAAATGTCGATCAGGCACACTTTTCCCATCAGACACACTGGAGCCCTCACACATCCCACACTCGAGCATTTTTTACCATTGGCCACAGTACACGTCGTCTTCCTGGAGCCATCCAACTTCAGTCCAAGCGACTTCAAGGTCCGACATCCCGATTCTCTTACCAACGTGACACTACTACCTGAATCCAAGAAACCCAACATTTTATGTCCCAGGATGCTTATCTCCAGATATGGCCTCTGGTCTCCCTCAGCATGAGATATAATGTAGCTCAGTAAGGCTGCCTTCTCAATGTTGGACGGGGACATTTGAACATTCACGGCCGAGGTGTTGATAACAGAGGTACTGAGTCGACCATCTAACTCCCCTGTCGGTCGTTTTTTGGCATACACTTTGGACACGTTCGAGATGGAAAACTGGCCTGGCCACATTTGAAACAACCAAGTTTCTCGTTACTCGTTCTGAAATTTTCCCATAGAGTCTTTTACAGATAGAATACCTATTGCTTATTATTGTTAATTTAGTTAAAATACAACTGTGGAGTTAAATATAAATATATATAAATATATATATTCGAAAATTGGATTCTTGACATGTGGACCAATAGATTTTTTTTTTTCTATTTGGACCAATCAGAATTAGTCTTACCGGAAATTTGAGCAGGGTGCATGAGTTTCCGGAAATTTTATCACCCTCGATGAATTTCCGCATTTCTCAGAATAAACAAAAAACATTGGCTCCCGCTAGTCCTCTTGTCACCGCCTTAGGCCGTTTTTGAGAATATCGGATTGTAGTGGATTCGCCCAGTGGATTGTCCAGAATTGTCCTTCTCCCCCTGGTGAGACAGGAGTTGAAGACCCAAGGGTGTGTTTTTCATCCCTTCGTGCCATTTCTTTTCTTCATGTTGTATGTCCGGTCAAAATTACATCCAATCCAGCTGGGTTACAGGTGAATTTCCATCCAAGTCGTATCGCTTTTCAACGCAGAACTTTTGGAACTGAGTCCAAACGCATTACTTCGATTTTCGTGTACTCATGGGAGTAGTTTCTACAACAGCTTTCTCTGTTCCGGTGAGGGATTCATCTCCAAATCATCATGAACTGCTGCTCATTATTCTACAATTTACCATATTGATTATTATTCTTTCCCAAATCTAAATACAGCATAAACCATAACGTACCTCTTCCTACTGAGATGCCCATTGCATAAAGGCCTCCGAAACTCATGCTTTCTAGCCTCCCTGAATTATTTCAGTGAGTTGGTGCTTGTGTTGAATAGTACCAGTGTAGGAGACATTGGAAGCTTGTGTTATTATATTATAGGAGCTTCAAGAACTAGATCGTTGGTTTTGGGGAAGTAAAAAGACCGAGTCTATTGTATAAGAATGATTTTTTTGTTAACAATAAACATTATTCTATTCTATTCTATTACTGATTAGTTGTCTCGGCCCCGTTCATTGAAAACTGCATTCGTGTGCACTGAGGGTATGCAACCCAAAATATCCCTGTGTCGTCCAAGTCCTCACCCCTCATCCCCTGTTCGGTGTGCCTGGCACTTGGCTGTCAGGCGCAAGCGTAAACGAGCTCCAGCACTTTCTTCGGCCGTCTTCGGCATTCTTCGGCTTTCTTTCCGCTCGTGTTCTTGCCGCTTCGTTCGAAGCGGGGTCGATCTACGTACGTCGAGCGGGAAGCCACGCCGTCTTTTTTTGTCATCGTTCTCGCGGCCATCTTGTCGTGCCATCGGCGTACATTCGTACTCGACCAGAAGCCCATCCAAGGCCCATCGCGTCCGATAGTGACTCCTGGAGGATCTCTGCATCATCTCCAAATCCAGAAAGCGGCAGTTTTCACCGCTTTCACCGGGGAGCGGTTTGGACCAGCCAGCCGCACACAAAGCTCCAGTTTCGGACGGGATCGAGTCGTTCGTCCGCCATTTTGGTGACGAACACGGGCACTCGTGCATTTCAACGGGAAATCCACCACCGGAACGGCCATCCACCACGACGCCGCCTTCGAACTCCGCCAGGACGACGCCGCCACCGAATAAGATCCCGTAAGTTCCATATTTTCCATTGTTTTTACCATTTACCGTTTATTCCCGTTTGCCGGGGTGCATACCTTCAGTGCAGTTCGTCTCGTTTTCAGGACGCCACTCGGCGCCAGCGAACCTGCACCCGATCAGAACCACTCGGAGTTTTCATTTCATTCAATTCACATTGTTTTTTTTATTGTTTTGTAATTCTGTCTGTTTGTGTTCTTTTGTTTTGCATTATAGTTTTTGAATGTTGTTGTGAATTTTATTTCTGACTGTCGCTTGCTGCTTTCCTAATCCAAGAGTTATTGTTTTAATGCAGCCTTCATCGGAAGGCTGCCGTCTTTATGTGTACCGCGCTAACATATAAATTGGTCCTTCGAGCCGGATTCAGGCTAAGCAAAGTACAGTCGGAAATTTAATTCGCCTCACTATTGGAACTTTAAAGTCACGGGTCAAACCCACGTGACACTTGTGCGTTGGTCCAGCGTGTTGATCAATTCGTTTTTTCGCCCGTCTCATTCGCACTTTTTTTCCTGGGTTGGGGTCGCCATTCAGGTACGCCAACCTAAGGGTCAGTTGCTTTGTTTTCATTTTTCTTTGTGTCGTACACAATGGACGCAACTTTATCGTCCATCGCGATAGCTATTGCGCGCCTTGAGCCCCTTCTGGAACAAGGCGTCACAGCTACCACCGAGCCAAGCCTCCAACCGGCATTTTTAGCCACGTTTGACATTGCGGCGGAAATTTACAACGGTTTCAAGAGCACGGTCAACACTGCCCCTCTCCCCTGTGCCTCCGAGGAGCAGAAGGCTACATTTCTTGAACGTACACTCCGGGCAGACAGCTTGTATGGCAAACTTGCTGCGGTAAAAGCCGCGTTTTCGAATTCAGAGCCGACTTCCTCGCTCTCTCGCCAAGCCTCGCAAACTTGGTTCGAGACAGGCCGGAGCAATGTCCGATTGCCAAAAATCGCGTTGCCGTCTTTCGACGGAAAGTTGAAATCATGGCCACCATACTATGATCTGTTCACGGCGTTAATACACAGAAACCAGTCTCTCTCAGATATTGAACGGTTTCAGTATCTGATCTCGTCTTTATCTGGTGAACCTCTCTCAATGGTTAAACACCTGCCATTGACGGGAGATAATTACATAATTGCGTTCGACTCGTTGGTTGAGAGATACCAGAACGACCGCGTGCTAGTCACTTTTGACTGGCAGTCGATGATGAACGCCTCCTCCGTAACATCTGACTCCGCGCAAGCGCTTCGCCATCTTGTGAACACGTTCAACGAAAATTTAGTGGCACTCGAGCAGTATCCGCATATCGACCTGTGGGATTTCACCCTGTCGAGCATGCTGCTCCAGAAACTCGATGAGTCGACGCGAAAACGTTTCGAGGTGCAGTCAGCTGGCACCCCCTTCCCCAAATACGAAGACGTCAAGTCTTTCGTGCTCGACCAATGCAAGGCTTTCGAGGCAACGGCCTTAAATTCTAAAACGCAATCGAACTCCCGCTCCACACGGGCAAACACCGTTACCGTGAAGCCCGAAGTCAGCCGCAAGTCGTGGGCCTCACATGCGTTGGTGTCTCAGACCTCATCTGCCCCAGCGACGTCGCATGAGTCAGCATGTTCTCATTGTGGGGCGAGAAGGCATAAAATCACCGCGTGCAAGACTTTTCTGTCAATGTCCCCAAATGACAGATATTTGGCGGTCAAACAGAAAAGGCTCTGTCTCAACTGCTTGAGCACCAATCACGGCGCTCCAAAATGTCCATCGTCGTATTCGTGTCGGCAGTGCCACGCAAGGCATCACACCTTGCTGCACTTCCCCAAGCCACATAGAACTGCAGGTCATGAGTCACCCAGTTCTTTATCGAATCCAGTTGAATTACCGCAAATCGTTTCCCCTGGTCTTCCAGAAAATGTCGCGAATTCGGTGACGAATCTCGCCTCAAGCCTCAAGGCAGCTCATGTTTTGTTGGCCACGGCAATCGTTCACGTTCGTGACCGGTGGGGAGGCTACCAAAGCCTCCGTGCGCTCATAGACCCTGCCAGTCAGGCATCGTTTATTTTGGACTCCTGCGTGCGCAAATTGGGTCTATTCCCATCAAATCACAATGTGCCCGTTTTTGGCTTGGGTCTCACCCCCGCCAATTCGACGTGTGGCACAGTCACTTGCCAGGTCAAGGCTGATGATGAGTCTCTCCCAATCCCTGAATTGGAGTTAATTGTCCTGCGCAGGATTTGTGGTTACCTGCCAGACACCGCTTTGAACCTGGATCAATTCCACTTGAACTTATCGAATCTGGCGGATCCCACATGGTTCAAGCCAGGCCCCATTCAAGTGTTGTTGGGCGCCGACGTTTATCCGTCAGTCGTGAAAGAGGGAATCGTCTTGTCAGGTCCGTCACAGCCTGTTGCCATAAACACCATTTTTGGCTGGGCTCTTCTCGGTCCCTCTCAAACCCCGTCAAAACCTCTGCATTCCTTTTTGGTTTGCACTCCAACTGGAATCGACGAGTCTCTGCACAAATTTTGGGAAGTAGAGGAAATCTCGTCACCATCGTCCAAAACACATTTCGTCGGCTTAGTTAGTAAATCACATAAGTCCACTTTTGGGTCAAAATGAGATTCCAGCGTCATCTATTAGAAAAAAAATTAACCTACAGTCTGAGAAATTCTCATAGGTCCAAAAACTCTCGTTTTCCGGATAATTCAATTTGATAATTTCACACAAGTCCGATATGTCTCACAACCAACAGAAAATCTCATAACTCCTGCATAATGTAAGGTTAAATGATGTCAATTCAATCGTTCCCACATTTTCACGAGAAAAACACGTCAATATACGAGAAACTCTTTGAACTGATTCAGGTAAGCCTAAGCTACATTATTTTGAAATTGATTTTGGGCAGGGTGTTCCTATATTTTCAAATAAACGCATTACAAAGAAGAAGAAGAAGGACAAAGCAGGAGAACTTGCAGTTACGTTTTTCATCTTCGAAAATCAGATGGCTCAAAAATTAGGGTGTGCAAAAGTATGTTTGCAAATACATTATCGATTACACCGTGGACGATCACACACTGGCTCACATGTGAAGAAAAACCATAAGTTGAGCCACAAGTGCAAACTCAGCCAATGCCTGAGACCGTAAACTCAGGTAGTGCAAGTCTTGACAGAAAGAGTCACCTTAAGACATTTTTTGATTCCATTCCAAAAATGGAAAGTCATTACTGTCGAGCTTCAAGTCAGAAACTATACCTTTGAACCTTCGCTAAAATCTAAACGTGAGTTGTATGAACTTTACAAAACTTGGTCTGCAACAAACCATCCAGATGATCGCCCGTTGTGCATCGCTGTCTTCCACGAGATGTTTTCTGACCTCAATTTGAGCTTGTTCTTGCCCAAAAAAGATGAATGCGATCTGTGCGTCTCTCATCGAGCACAAAACATCGAAGATGAGGAGCACAACCTACATCAAATTAAGAAACAAGAAGCAATAAGAAGCGAGAAAGACACGGATAAGAATTCAAGTGACGATTATAAAGTATACACTATGGACATGCAGGCGGTTCTGCTATCTCCTAAATCCAATGTATCAGCACTCTACTATAAAACAAAATTAGCAGTGCATAATTTCACACTCTTTGACTTGAAAACGAAAGATGGATAGTGTTTCTTATGGCACGAATCAGAAGGAGGGTTAGTGGCGAGTGTCTATGCATCTGTTGTGGTGCATTTTCTTACTCAAGAGATTGATAAGGATCAGAAACCAACTTACATACTGTACAGTGATGGCTGTACCAGCCAGAACAGAAACCAAATAATGACCAACGCATTACTCAATTTGGCAATTTTGAAAAACGTTAAGATTATCCAAAAATATCTCGAACGTGGTCACACACAAATGGAATGCGATTCAATGCATTCAACTATAGAAAGGCAATTGAAAAAATCGATAATAAACGTTCCAGCTGACTACGTCAAAATATGCACAGATGCACGAAAAAATCCTTCGCCATACCACGTTTGGTACTTGAACCACAATTTTTTCAAAGATTTTACCCAGCTGCAGTATTACAATACCATCAAGCCTGGAAGAACAGATATTGTAAATGCAATAAGACAACTGAAGTACAATTCAGATGGCACCATTGACTATAAATTGCGTCATGTAGATGATTGGACTGCTCTACCTGTGCCTAGACGTGCATCACACGTCCAATGTCCAACCAATCTCGATGATCTACCTCCACTATATAGAGGACCAATACCAATCAAGAAAACCAAATTTGATCACCTTATGAGTCTCAAATCAACAATGGTGAAAGATTACCATGCGTTTTATGAGCAACTACCACATAACTGAATGTAATCAGAATTACCTACTTTTTTATGTTATCTATTTGGTTTCTGCGTTTATTTTTTCGAATTCTAGAATCTAAATCAGTTTCATTTTTTTGCATTTCTGAAAACCACTCTGTTTCTTTTTATTAAATACAACTTGAGGACCCTCGCTGTGAAATTTTGTTCTTATATTCCCATCTTGTCACTGTCCGAAAATCACAAAGAAAAGCACATATCTCCCCGGCCAAAAATCACCAATCGGTGTCAAATCTCATAACTCCATTATTTTTGCAAAAACAAGATTTTTTTTTTCAGATCAGTTGATACTATGATGTCTACAATGAAATTACTATTGATAAACAATGGTTTATTAAAGCCTTCTCATGACTTATTGAAAGAATAAATGTTTTTGATCTCCTGTAAAATTTCGTATTTGTGACTTATGTGATTTACTAACTAAGCCGACGATTTGTCCCCAGATGATGAACGTGCAGAAATTTGTTTCCAGGACTCTGTCTACCGTTGTCCGTCAGGTCGTTTTGGGGTTTCGCTTCCCTTCAAAAGTCCCCCACCTTTGAACATTGCAGGTCTATGGCTGACCGCCGTTGGTTAGCTATCGAACGTCGCCTGGTCCGTCAGGACACACTCCGTGATCTGTACATGGCATTCATGCGCGACTACCTCGACCTAGGTCACATGACCTTGCTGGACGCAGAACCTCCAGATTCTGAGGCGTATTACATCCCTCATCATCCGATCGTCAAGATCGAAGACGACAAGCCGAAAATTCGCGTCGTTTTTGATGCTTCGGCGCAAGCGCCGAATCATTTATCTCTCAACGAGGCGCTTCTCGTCGGTCCTAAGTTACAACAGGACATAGCAGCTTTGCTACTGCAGTTTCGGTGTGAGCCGATCGTTTTTACTTGTGACATCCGTCAGATGTATCGGCAGATACTTATCTCGCCCGAACATCGCAAGTATCAACTCATTCGCTTTCGTTTCTCCCCTGATCGACCCATTGAAACGTACCAATTGAACACCATTACATATAGTCCGGTGGATAAGCGCCTAAACTATGCATTTTGTGATAAAGCAAAGGGCTTCTGGATTTACATTCTTGAGGCTGAACTTGACAATTCCAGAAATGGCGCCAACGAGTTTGGTGTGGCAGGTGACCTCAGGAGCCATCCAGAGCTGTAAAAGAACCAAAATCTTCCATGTTCCTCGAAGGCACCCAAATACATGATACTTCGATGCGCTGATACCCTATGGGGGGGAATTGACAAAATATGTCGATGCTAATCACGTAAGGGGGCTGAGGAGAAGGCATTTTTGTCTTTGAAGGCGATTCATGGTTCTCATCAATCCTGAATGAATATGAAGAAGTTTGGTATCATTTCCGACTAAAATCGACGTTCTGAGTTCGAATAAAGTGTTCAAATTACGTTAGAAACATGTTTGAACAAGTTAATGTGAAAAAACACGCTTTTTTGATATTCAACTTTAATCCCATGGTTTCCACTCCTCATCACAGGCATTCCATTTATTCTTGCATATTCAGTTACTTTCAACCTTTCTTTGATTGGGAAAAATGCATTAGATGTGCTTCTCATCTTTACAAGCTCATAGAAGTGTATGGTCGCGAGGGCGGTTTTGCGTCAACACGGCACCTCATAAGTGACGCATGCTTCACTTTAAAAACGTGTTGCGTCATAAATAAAAGCTCTATTGTACGGTTTTCAACTTTGTCTTGCAGAGGAAGAATTGTTTCTCTTTGTTAAAGCAACAAACATGATATCGGAGCTGTATCGCATGCACAATATGATTTTTCGTGTGAGGGTGCGTCAATTACAGCGTTCAAAGTTGACATAAAATAACTTTCGGAACAAATCCTTCTAATCATCTTGTAAAAACATAAGACGTATCCAGTGTATGTTTTCCATCATTAAGAGACCTGAGGCTGATACAATATACAACAATTTCGATTCCACATGTCTTCGAAAAGTAATAAACCTGCAGTAAAAACTTAGATATTTTCCCTGATTTTTTTCCGAATCGAAATACCGAGTAATTCGATCCAAGGATACATCGATCCTGCATTTTGAGTTTAGGGCAACGAATTTGCTCACGTGCGAACCTTATACCAATAGGCATGATTTGACCCGCAGCACTTGAAATTTCGTCAATAAGGAGTAGTGATGGGAAAAAATCCAGTATTCGTTACAAAGTATTCGTTACTGACGAGTACCCGTTGTAACGAGTACTCATTTCGAAAAGTATTCGTTCTTTTACTGATTTCGTTACTTTATTTATGCACTGCACACACATCCATATTCCATATATACGCACGCAAAAGTGTGTTTATGTTATTATATATTATGGTAGAGTAGGTATAGGATAAAGGCGAGGGCCGCGCCAACCTGTCCTGCGGCTCACTCTCTCGCTCTTAGTGTGTTATGTTTCCATCATTCTCACTCGCGTCCAACGGTGTCCAACGCGAATTGCAATGTTTAATTTTTGGGCATCTCGATTTTTATTTTTCTCAGAACTTTTGTTTGAGAATTGCGGATTGGTAGGTATTACTGTATACACTACAGATTCGGAGTTTACTTTCAGAATAACCCTAGCCCTAGCTAGCAATTGAAATCTAAAAACGTAGAAATAATTTTGTTTCTCCATTGTAATGAACATATCAAATAAGTACCTGTTGAATACCTAAGAAGTTTATTGTTTTGGTTTAAAATTGAGATGTTCTTTTGTTTATTCTTATATTGATTTTTATTATTGATAAGGATTTATTGTTTTGTTCCATTTTTTATATTTTTATATTTTTTTCAAAGAATAAATGCATTTATTTTAAAAATTAATTTCAATTATTACATAATATTACCTAGCAGCTAGCGTTGTTTTTTTTTATAAATTCCTACAATTTATACGAAGTAACGAAAGTAACGATAACGAATACTTAGTAACTAATACTAAACCCGTAAGTAACGAACTGTAACGAGTACTCAAAAGTAACGATACTTCCCATCTCTAATAAGGAGGCAAATGGGGACCCCTCAAACTTTGAAGATGCAAGAACTTTCACAAAACGACCATTGAGTATCGTCATAAAGGAAGCTTATGAGTCTATTAGAAATGTTGGTAGCAATTGTCGTCGTGTTTGTTCCATTCTCCAAACTTGAAAAAGAATCTTTTGTTGAGGTTAAGAATCCTGTTTTTTTTTTGACAAGAAAACGATAAATTCATGATGTTCTATTGAGTAACCAACCATATCACATTCCGTGAGTCTAATTTCCTGGTAGAAAAGTGCCCATCGGCACATTTTGGAATACATACGTGCACCATGGCCTAGACCATGGCATTGTTCACCATGGGGATGTGCCCAATGTTCCCATGTGCACCATGAGGATGTGCTCAACGTTCCCATGTGCATCATTCAGATGTGCTCAACGTTCCTATGTGCATGATTCAGATGTGCTAAACGTTCCTATGTGCATCATGAGGATGTGCTCAAATACAGGGGGATCTGCCCAACGTGCTTATGTGCATCAACCATATAGTCACATCACCATGAATACATTGAGCACATCCGCCCTCTCCATGGTGCACATGGATACGTTGAGCACATCCTTATAGTGCACATATGAGTCATCATCACATCCACATCAAATAGCACCCCCGAGCACCCCCAAGGTATTAAGTATTTGTAATAGCCTACCTGGAGGCTGTGAACAATCTGTAACACCCTGTACATGACAAGAGGCAGAAAATTATAGATAGGTAACTAATATTTTGGAATCTCCATGAAAATTGACAATGTAAAGTTTTTTTTGAGATCATTGCAAAGAGAAAGGCCTAAAAAAAAAGGGTTGTAACTCGGGTTGTAATGTCGCGGAACACCCTGTATATTATGGAATTGATGATTTCTGATGACCAAGAACTGAAATCACAACAAAAGTCTCACAAAATGTACAAGATGTTCACTGGCTCTATCAAACTAGAAGAAAAATTTATTCTTCCTCAAGAACAGGCCATCAACATGCTTGATTTCTACACCAACTCCACAAGCAACACAAATAAGACTGCTTTCAGCAAGAAAGGTCGCAACACGATACAAATTAATATTTTTGTGATTGTTTTCGAGCTTTTAAATAACGACAGCAAAATTTTTGTTCTTCCATACTTTCGGATGGCTCCTGAGGTCGCCTGCCACACTAAATTCGTTGGCGCCAAATCTGGAATTGTCAAGTTGAATCTCAAGGACGTAAATCCAGAAGCCCTTTGCTTTATCACAAAATGCATAGTTTAGGCATTTTTTGGCGCTAATCCACCGGACTAATATGGTGTTTCTTCGGCACCGTTTCTAGCGGTTCGCACGTTGCTTCACTTGGCAGAACAAAGCGCCTCGAAGTTTCCATTGGCTTCGCAGGCAATTCGCCGTAATTTGTATGTAGACGATCTACTTTGCGGCGCGAACTCCGTGGAATCAGCACGGGAATAACAAACGCAGCTAATCAACCTGCTCCAATCGGGTTGCTTTGAATTGCGCAAGTGGGCAAGCAATCACCCTGATGTGCTGCAAGACATACCACTTGATCACTTTTGAACTCAGCCGTCCACTTTCAGTGACGTTGCTGACAATACTGTCAAAATTCTTGGCCTCCAGTGGCAAGCGGCAACAGACACCTTTTCATTCACGGTTCATCCAAATGAACTACCGTGCACAAAACGGTCCATTTTGTCCGAGGTGGCTCGGATTTTCGATCCGCTCGGCTTTCTGTGCCCTGTTGCATTTTTCGCCAAACATTTAATCCAACGCTTATGGAAACTTGGCCTTGATTGGGACGACACCCCTCCAGACATCGTATGTCAACAGTGGTTGCGTTTTCAATCCGAGCTATCGCAACTTTCGCGGTTGCAAATTCCACGGCATACTTTTCCGTCGCCTGCAGACAGGTGCCAGTTGCACGCCTTTTGCGACGCATCTGAATCTGGGTACGTGAGCGTGTTGTACGTTCGTTACCTTCGAAATGGTGTTCCCACCATTCGTCTCCTAACCGCCAAATCAAAGGTGGCTCCAGTCAAATTGCTGACCGTACCCCGTCTCGAATTGTGTGCAGCGGTCCTACTTTCCAATCTCGTTGCCTTCACCGTTGCAGCGCTCGCAGGAACCGTACAGTTCGATGCCATATTTGCGTGGACCGATTCTACGGTTGTTCTCAGCTGGCTGCGTTCCTCTTCGCACCGCTGGAAAACATTTGTTGCTCACCGTGTTGAGCATATTCAACAGCGTGTCCCGTCTCAGTGTTGGAGACATGTCTCAACATCGGACAATCCCGCCGACCCAGCTTCGCGCGGATTGTTTCCCGAAGACATGCTTTCGTGCTCCCTCTGGTGGTCTGGCCCACCTTTTCTGTCATCAGCGGATGACACATGGCCGGATGACAAATTCTCCGTGTCCTCCCCAGACATTGCGTCTGAAGAGCGAAAGCTCGCTTTGGTCGTGCGTGTGCCGCAGCCGCCGCCGATTGACATCGACGACCTCTTTTTGCGCATATCCTCCTTAGGGAAGATTCAGGGCGCTGTCGCCTATTTCTATCGGTTCTGCAAATGCAAGTCCGATGAGAAGTTCACAGGACCTCTCTCGGATACAGAACTCCATTTTGCCTTGTTGTACATTGTCAAACATGTACAGCAGAAGGTATTTGCCGTCGAAATCGCGTCGTTACGCAACGGCAAACCCGGTTCAAGACCCTTTCGAAAACTTTCACCCTTTCTCGATCGTGACGATGTTCTCCGCGTCGGCGGACGTTTGAAGCATTGTCATGAGTTGCCATTTGCAACCAGACACCCTGCTCTTCTTCCATCTCGTCACGTCTTGACAGAACTCGTCATTCGACAAGTTCATTCCCGACATTGCCACCCGGGACTCAACAATACCTGCTATCTCCTGCAGCAAAATTTTTGGATATTGTACACGCGACGCGCGGTACGGCACTATCTTGCATCGTGTTACCGGTGCTTCCGGACTAAGCCGCAAACTTTTTCTCCCACCATGGGCGACCTCCCCTCGGCGCGAATTTCTCAGCTAAAACCTTTTAGCTGCGTCGGGCTCGACTATGGTGACCCTTTTCCAATCCTCATGTCACGCGCTCGCGGTGTCAGAACTACGAAGGCGTACATCTGTCTTTTCGTGTGCTTCGCCACCAAAGCATTGCACGTCGAGGTTGCCTCCGATCTCTCAACAGATGCTTTCCTCGCTGCCTTGCGCAGATTCATTGCCCGGCGCGGTCGTTGCTCTACCATCTATAGCGACAATGGCACAAACTTTGTCGGAGCTCATAGGCAATTGACGACGTCAATGCAACTCGCCGCGGAATCCGAAGCCATCACTTGGCGCTTCATTCCTCCCTCAAGTCCCCACTTTGGCGGGCTGTGGGAAAGCGGCATAAAAGCTGTCAAAACTCATCTATCTCGCGTGATAGGTAATCAAATACTCACCTTTGAAGAGCTGACCACGTTGGTCACCCAAGTTGAAGCGTTGCTCAACTCACGGTCACTTTCGGAGCTGAGCTCGGATCCAAATGATCTGTGCCCATTGACGCCTGGTCATTTTTTGACGCTCGAGCCGTTAACGGCCCCACCTGACCCAGATTTGTCCCACCTCAAGATCAGCAGGTTGTCGCGATGGCAGTTGGTCCAATCCATGCAACAGCGTTTTTGGGCGCGTTGGCGCGACGAATATCTACACACACTGTACCAACGCGGCAAGTGGCACAAGTCACGTCACCTTGAATCCGCAGATGTGGGGTCTTTAGTCCTCATCAAGGACGAAAACGCTCCCCCTCTGAAGTGGAGGTTAGGCAGAATTTCAAAACTCTTCCCCGGCAAAGATGGCATTTGTCGCGTCGCAGATGTCCGTACTCAACGCGACGTTCTGCGACGCCCAATGGTCAAACTTTGTCCCCTCCCTTCAGGACAGTGAGCATTCTGTGTTTTCACTTCCTTCATTGTTTTCTCTATGCTCTTCCTTTTTGTATCATGTTTGATTTCATTAATTTCTGAACTTTGAAAATACCCCGAGTGGTATTTTGGTGGGGAGTATGTCTCGGCCCCGTTCATTGAAAACTGCATTCGTGTGCACTAAGGGTATGCAACCCAAAATATCCCTGTGTCGTCCAAGTCCTCACCCCTCATCCCCTGTTCGGTGTGCCTGGCACTTGGCTGTCAGGCGCAAGCGTAAACGAGCTCCAGCACTTTCTTCGGCCGTCTTCGGCATTCTTCGGCTTTCCTTCCGCTCGTGTTCTTGCCGCTTCGTTCAAAGCGGGGTCGATCTACGTACGTCGAGCGGGAAGCCACGCCGTCTTTTTTTGTCGTCGTTCTCGCGGCCATCTTGTCGTGCCATCGGCGTACATTCGTACTCGACCAGAAGCCCATCCAAGGCCCATCGCGTCCGATAGTGACTCCTGGAGGATCTCTGCATCATCTCCAAGTCCAGAAAGCGGCAGTTTTCACCGCTTTCACCGGGGAGCGGTTTGGACCAGCCAGCCGCACACAAAGCTCCAGTTTCGGACGGGATCGAGTCGTTCGTCCGCCATTTTGGTGACGAACACGGGCACTCGTGCATTTCAACGGGAAATCCACCACCGGAACGGCCATCCACCACGACGCTGCCTTCGGACTCCGCCAGGACGACGCCGCCACCGAATAAGATCCCGTAAGTTCCATATTTTCCATTGTTTTTATCATTTACCGTTTATTCCCGTTTGCCGGGGTGCATACCTTCAGTGCAGTTCGTCTCGTTTTCAGGACGCCACTCGGCGCCAGCGAACCTGCCCCCGATCAGAACCACTCGGAGTTTTCATTTCATTCAATTCACATTGTTTTTTTTATTGTTTTGTAATTCTGTCTGTTTGTGTTCTTTTGTTTTGCATTAAAGTTTTTGATTGTTGTTGTGAATTTTATTTCTGACTGTCGCTTGCTGCTTTCCTAATCCAAGAGTTATTGTTTTAATGCAGCCTTCATCGGAAGGCTGCCGTCTTTATGTGTACCTCGCTAACATTAGTAGTGAATAGTAAGAACTGGCAGTTCCAGAGAAGTTCCCTTGGTTTGCATACGCGGAAAACTTGACCAGAGTCTAGTGGAGGATGGGTTTGCCTCGCCATGCGTCTCGAAATGGTTCCCGCCACAGCGTTTGTTGTAACGATCACCAATCCAGATTCGCACACTCCCCGGTGTTGTTTGACTTATGTTATCGAAGCCAAGCGTGGTGTTCTACTGCATCACAAGGCCCTTTTCAATAGCTGTTAGGTATATAGGCTTGTCAAGTGACAAGACAGTTTTTTACATTTTTATTGTTCTGATAAGATTCGGAAATTCCGTTGCGTGTGTTGTTTATCTGAGAAAAGATATTTATATAATCTTCCTATCAAGCAAGTTCATTACGCTTACGTATTATCATGTAGATCTGCTAATGTTATAATAATAATTGTATCCTTCTTAGTAGATACAATGGTACCTATCGCGTAGCTTATCGAACATTCAGTTATTGTCTAGATGAGCGATTCTCAAGAAATCCTGAAATCTTGACAAGTAGGGGAAGGATGTCTATAGTGACATACTTTTTGGAGAAAAATTGTCCAGTTGAAAACTGTGAACTTTTCAGGAAAACTGAAATGGATATTCGAAAACATGAACATGAAATAATTTCTCTCTCAAAAACATTAACAAAAGTGAAAGAATTACCAAAAGTGGCTACAAAACAGCGAATTTTCCACAGCGTTGCAATGTGTCATTTTACCAACAGGGTGAGTGTAAAATGACAGACACAGTTTACTTATGGAGTTTTTTTACAAAATATAAGGTTTGTTTTAGTTTGGAGTCACACCTGCACAATCCATGTCAGCTCATTTGGCTCACTTTATACATTGAATCCATTCGCCTCTTGGATTCTTTAAAAATTTCAGTGCAATAGAAAGATACACCGCTCTATCTGGATACATTTGACAAGGTCAACATCAAGTTGACTCAATAAATTCAATATTGCATACCAATAAAATATTTTGACACCTGCTTTTGATGTAATACGTTTTAAACCTGACCATCGAAATTCAGATTTCAGCAATTTTGTGTCTAAGCAGGATTGCCACTTGGTGAGCCATCAACGCTAATCAACATTACGCGCGCTATTTTAAACTTCGGAAAAACAGGTAATGCCATTTTACCAACTGTATCATTTCACACATTCTTCCCCTAACAGAATTTGTCAACCTTCATTAGCAAAATTTCGAAGCATGTTGCTTTCTCAGCAGAAATAACTCTTTTCAAGCTTCCCCCAATGAAGGATGTTCCTATCTCTCTCGAGGAAAACGGCAGGCAATTTTATTTTACAAAAAGACGTCAAACAGGCCCAAGTTTTTTTGTATTCTTAAGTGTGTTGCTAATACAGTACCATCTAGAAAAAAACATTAATTTAGGGTTGGCATTGGACCAAAACGAATATATTCAACGATTGGAGCGACTGGATTGACCGATTGACAGATTGTTTTGGCGCAAAAGCCAACCCTAAATGTTTCTCCGAATGTCAAATGTCGAATATCATCGAATGTTAATCAGTGAAGAGGATCAACTCAAGAATAATTCTTAGAAGTGTATGACGTTGAACTTTGAAACTTATTAAAATGACGTCAAGCTGTAAGCTGAACTGATAAAAAAGAATAATCTTTACTGCTCACTTCTGACACCATAACAGGAGGTTCTAAAACGTTCATGACAATCAACAACCAAGGTTCTTATGAAAACACATTGATGTAGATATAGGTACTTATACACTTCCTGGAGTGCGAAAAAAATTATATTTAGATACAGTTTCATTACTTTCACATTTCGTATAGTTGAACAAATTGATACATATCATTAAAGTCAAGTATCGATCACATGCCTGATACGAACATCCCAGTAATTTTTTTCCTATCTTAATTCAGTCGATAAATTCAATGAAACATTTTTGACGAAGATACGAATCTGATCATTTTCAATTGCTGAAGCTAAGAGCCGGCTATTTCAGCAAATAATGGGAAGGTAGCTATCACCTAGGTAGGTAGTTTGTTCTATATCAGTTTAGCTGCCGCTGTTGATCGAGCAAGTAGCAAGTAGTATGCAAATAAGATTCTGTAATTTGTGATTATTTTGTCATGGACCAAAGTACAAAAGAAGTTGTCGTCATCCCTAGAGTTGTTCGGAATCTTTTCGAGCTGTGCGTCTTTTCACTGGTGAGTTACTGACTAATTTTGAACGTATTAATGCTTCACTCAAGTTTTGTCATAACTATGTTTTATCTCTGATGCTTATTAGTAAATCAGAAGAGCATTTTATCCGCCACCCAAGTAATCTCACTCAATGTACCAGTGATATCTTGCTCCCCTAAGTCTTAAGTGCATTTTCTCACTTTTTATTTCTCAATTTCAAAGTTAGATAACTTAGTTCAGATGCAAATAGAACACGCCTTAAGTTGAGAAGAAGATCTATGAAACTAAATATATTCAAATAGCTTTCGCATGTTACTGTCTAAGGTCTTGATTTCATTTTCAAGTGAGGATCATTATGGTAAGATCTCTTAACAATAATCTGTCAACGAATTGTATCATTCGCTGTATTCAGCGATTTACAGCGTTTCCAACCTATCGTCTCTATAACTTAAGATTGAGCCGTGAGGAGTTGAGAACTCTAATGTTGGGTTAATACACCAATAGTGGACGTGGTAGGAAAAAACAAGTTGCAAATGATGATAAAGGCAAACCACTCAGCAGGATCGTAACTAATACTTGAATAAACGATTTGACCCGCAGTGCTTTTTTTTTCGTCCCTTAGGATTTGAATGGCACCTCTTTTTCAAAATGGCGGATTTTATCTAGACGCAGAAGGTATCGAATAGCCTGGTGATGTCTATCTTTATTAAAATATATGGAGCTATAACTATGAGCTATGATCGGTTTCTGGGACATCAAACACTATTTAAAAATGGTGGAACATTGACATCTGTCGCAGGCAAATTTGGTGGAGGCGCCAAACTAAAATTGGTACGGTCATAAGAAAATCGCTGTAACATTTTTATTTTTAATCGATTTCAACACAAGACATCTAATTTTGTAGAGAAGTGAATTGTTCTTGTTATCTTGTACCTTCGATGAAAAAAGACATTAAGCACTGTTGAAGAAAAAATTAAAAAATAATTTGAAAAAAAAGATTTTTTTTATTTTTTCATTTTCATAAAAAATTGCCTTATTTGTAGATTTCGATGTGCTCTTTTCAAATTTGCACTTTTCCGATTTATATCTTAGCAGTGCGCACCACCATCTTGAAAAAATGATATCTAAAAAGAGGTTTTTGACAATATCTGAATTTTAGTTCATGCAAGATGGAAATGTTCATATACGTATGAAAGTACATTCAATTTTCTACGATTTGAGACCTGAACCATCTCTGTGCGACTCGGCGTTCTTAAGCTAGAGCTTCCGGAAGTATCAATTTTCGGTGTTAAACGGTGACCGCGCCTACCGGATTTCACCACTGGATAACCACCATGTCTTAATCAAGTTACCCATCAATAACGCGTCGTCATTTATCACAAATCATGAACATTGGTGGACCTGGCACAGCCCCAAGAGGTGATTTTTAATTCTTTTGGAACCGAAAATTGATACTTCCAGAAGGTCTAGCTCAAGAACCACGGGTCGCACAGAGCTGGTTCAGATGTCAAACTGTGGAGGATTGAATGTGCTTCCATATGCATATAAACATTTTAATGTTGCAAGAGCCAAAATTCAGATATTGTCAAAAACTTCTTTTCAGACATCATTTTTTCAATATGGTGGCGCGTGCTGCCAAGATAGAAATCGGAAAATGCAAATTTAGAAAAGGCACATCAAAATCCACAACTAGGGCAATTTTCATGAAAATAAAAAAATGAAAAGTAAACTTTTTAAAATTATTTTCAATTTTTTCTTCAACATTCCTCAATGTCTTTTTTTATGAAAGGTAAAAGGTGACAAGAAGAATTTACTTTTCTACAAAATGATATATCTTGTGTTAAAATCGGTTGAAAAATAAAAATGTTACAGCAATTTTATTATGACAGTACTAAATTCCTTTTGACGCCTCCACCAAATTTGCCTGCGGTAGATGGCAATGTTCCACCATTTTTTGAAATAGTGTTTGATGTCCCATAAACCAATTGAGACATAGCGCCATATATTTCTACTAAGCTGGACATCACTAGGCTATTCGATACCTTCTGTCCCTAGATAATATCCGCCATTTTGAAAAGGGGGCGCTATTCAAATCCTAAGGGACGAAAAGAAAAGCACTGCAGGTCAAATCGTTTATTTAGGTCTCAGTTGTAACCCTGCAAAGTGGTTTGCCTTTATCATCATTTGCAACTTATATTCCCTATTTCGGTTGTACCAGGTCCACTACAAGTTCAATGCCTAAGGATTAGGTAGTATTGCAGAGAATCCAGGCCGGTTGGAACTGATTGCTAGGGCAATGGGCCTTATGAATAAAGATTAAGCACTAGCTTTTGCTTGATTTTCTGTTTTAAACAAAATCTCAAAAAATCAGAAACTCCAAGTTCTGATTCCTTTATTCAGGTTTTATTGAACATTTGAGAAACTGATCGAAATAATAACATTGGTTCAAAGTCTTATTTCCAAATTTTCCTCCGTTTTTTGCTGCTAGATTTTAAGCAAAAGCAATTGCTTAGTTTTTATTCATAAGGCCCATTGGCCTAGTTTTTAGGCGTTACGTCTTAATTCTTGAGCGTTTAATTTAGTGTACGAACGCATCAGCAAGGCCTAGTTTCTTGACGTGTCACATAAAACCTCACTATTATAGTAATTCTCTTGATATCGTGATATTTCTAGACGCAATTCCCAAACCGCTGATCGCTGGTGCTGAGTTAAAGAGCAGGTAAAGATGAGGCACCGCCATTGGCGGTTGCAGCCAATTACCAAGGTGATTAGAATAACTATCGATAGGTACTATCGATACATCAATTCATATCATGCACAAAGAGTTTAAATAGAACTTAACTTTGAAACGAAATAGCTATATTGGTCCCCTTTAACCAAGCTCATTCCCGCTTGAGGTACTGATCAATTTTTTTCTATTTTAGGTGGGTGGGGCCGCAATATTAGTCTTTGGAGGAATAATCGCTTACAACGAGAACAAAGGCGTCGATCGATTCACTTCAATTCCGGTGGCATACTTGTCTATTGGTATTGGGATAATAGTCTTCATTATTTCCTTCGCCGGAACTTACGCCGTGTTCAAAATACAAGACAAATCCCGGATGCTGATTATAGTGAGTACCTCCCTACTTAAACTAGAAATTGGTTCTGAAATAGGGACAGAAACAATTATTGTGCAACAATTATCAAAATTTTTCTTGAAGTAGGTATACAGGTTGTCCCAGGTTTCTATGCAAAAAGTTCAGCCACTAAGTTCTCAGATGAGGTTGAAGACGGCAGTTCCTAGCATAGAAAATGGCTAAAACAGACTGCATGCTGACCAGCTGCAGAGCTAAAGAGAAACGGATAGATTCTTGTGGCGTGAGTTCCTGCGAAATCTGTGCAGTGTGCTGCTAAAAATGTAAAAAAAAAATGAGCTATTCAAATCCGAGCTGGCAGAAAAATTAGGGTCTTTTTTCGAGAAAACTGAAAATTTTGAGTTTTTTCAACTTTAAAATTTTGAAATACGTCTACATTATTTTCATACCTGATCTTAGATGATCCTTCTTTTTTTCAATTCTCCTACTCCACTCGTTTTCATGAAACTCACGTTCAAAGAAAAACGCAAGGAAATGCCGTCCTTAAAGCATTTTTTCTTGTCATTCCTGTCGTTCAACTTTGAGCCGCTTAAGGGACTTTGCTGAAATGTGACTTGAATGAGTAAGTCAAAACATAGCTCTGTTGAATTAAAGTTACATACGTTCATCTGTCCGTGAGTTATTGGCGGAAAACCCTGAAATAGCCGAACTTTGAGGAGCTGTGTCTCCATCGTAGAGCTGAATTTCGAATAATAAATCAGCATGTCAATTTGACTTTTAGTCCGGTGGACTAGGGTTATAACTATGCATTTTATGACTACGGAACAATTTTTTGCAGGCATGTTCAGAAAGCCTTCATCAATCTTTTGAGAAGTGCTGCCAAGCAATTTTTCGATGTGGGGGGTCAGGGGGGCCCTTTTTTGACAACTTAAATCGTTCTTTGTCGATAAAATCCGTAATAACAATGCTAAATAAAAAATTCCAACGGATTATTGAAAAGCAACTCGAAAGGTCACTTATGTGTGATAAAAACCATTACAGAGTGAACAGGTTCCGAAAAAAATTTACTTTCCGTCAACATGCAATATAATAAAGAAAATATTGTGCCAAAGACCTTCAGCTTCGTCATTGGAAAATGCCGATTGGCATATTTGTTGATCATATCCACCTAGACTGGTTGAGAACGGCACCTAACAGCGTCAACAGTGCCGGAGCTAAACTGCTTGACAATTGAACTGCAACACCTGAAAATTAGGTGCGTTTTCAAATTGAGATAGCTCGAAAAATATTTGACGGATTCCAGAAATTCAGGCATGTGAGGAAAGATCATTTCTTTGACTATTGAGTGCTGGTATTGATGATAAGTTTGATTGCACAATTTGTCATATACAGGGTGCCAACATAGAGCGTGCAGATATGGGCAATCTTTCACCTTGTACAACTTTCGAAAAAAAAAACCGAGATTTTTTCTATCGCCTGGTTTTGAAAGGTTGTATCATTATGCCGAAACGGTTTTGGACTTTTGACCCTAACTTTTTTTTTCAAAAAATTGTGCTCAATTTTCTGAAATATGCACTTTCTGATTAAGAAAATGAATAGAGACGTTGTTTGTTTTCAAACGGCGTCCATATTGAATTTGCTTACGAAGATTTTCATTTGAGTCTCCACATCCCCTAGAAACTACCCCTTTTGGGACACCGTCTCACAACAAGATATGCAATGCTTCATTTAAAAGGCATAAGGAATATACTCATCAATAATTGGATTAAAATAAGGATACTGCGATGACCCCACACGTACAGCTCCATAAAAACCACCCCTTGACTTCAAGGGACAGGGTTGGTATGGTAAGACATGCAATACTTACATGAAAATTCCAAAAAACGTCTTTTCCAACTGTTCCACTAAAAAAGTGATGCTACACGATGACCCTTTGCTTAGGTCATCCCAACAGTAGCTACCCTCTCGGAAAAAGCTTTATAAAACCAGTACTTCCTTTTGTTGGAATTTTTTCAAAATCTGTAGCATTAGTTTGCTGCTACGATGATTTCATTCACATATCTACCCAAAACTACCCCTTCAATATCGCATAGCCTTTACCTTGATGCGTGTAAGGTCATCGCGAAATCATTTTGAACTTATTTAATCGCATCCTCTCTGAGCTTATAAATGAGATATTGCATACCTTTTACTAAAGGGGTGATTTCTAGGGGTAGTTCCAGGAAAGGTTTTGTACTATCATCGTAGAAAATACCATCATTTCAATGGAACGGCTAGTAGGCGAAAGTTCTTTCAACTCGTAAATAACGCATCAAGGTGGAGGCTATGCGATATTGAAGGGGTAGTTTCGGGTAGATATGTGAATGAAATCATCGTAGCGGCATACTATTGCGACAGATTTAAAAAAAATCCTAACAAATGAGGTATCGCGGAAGTACTGGTTTTTTTAAAGGGTAGTTCTTTTTTCTAGAGGGTAGCTACTTTTAGGATGACCTACGTGAAGGGTTACCGTGAAGCATCACTTTTTTAGTGGAACAGTTGAAAAAGACGTTTTTTTTTTTGGAATTTTCATGTATTGCATGTCTTATCATATCAACCCTGTCCCTTGAAGTCAAGGGGTGGTTTTTAGGGAGCGGTACGTATGGGGTCATCGTAGTATACTTATTTCAATCCAATTATTGATGAGTACTTTTCTTAGGCCTTTTAAATGAAGCATTGCATATCTTGTTGTGAGACGGTGTCCCAAAAGGGGTAGTTTCTAGGGGATGTGGAGGCTAGAATGAAAATCTTCGTAAGCAAATTCAATATGGACGCCGTTTGAAAACAAACAATGTCTCTAATTCTTTTTCTTAATCAGAAAGTGCATATTTCAGAAAATTGAGCACAATTTAAAAAAAAAAAAGTTAGGGTCAAAATTCCAAAACCGTTTCGGCATAATGATTCAACCTTCCAAAATCAGGCGATAGAAAAAATCTCGGACTTTTTTTTCGAAAGTTGTACAAGGTGAAAGATTGCCCATATCTGCACGCTCTCCGTTGGCACCCTGTATATGACAAATTGTGCAATCAAACTTATAATCAATACCAGCACTCGATAGTCAAAGAAATGATCTTTCCTCACAAGCTTGAATTTCTGGAATCCGTCAGATATTTTTTGAGCTATCTCAATTTGAAAACGCACCTAATTTTTAGGTGTTGCAGTTCAATTGTCAAGCAGTTTATATACAGGGTGGAAGAGGAAAATATTTTTGTTTTCATTTATTTCAAAAACCAAGATAGATAAAGGGAACAAAATCAAGAATTGATGTTTCATTCAATGCATGTGAAGACACAACAAACCGTTTTGAAATATCTTGAAGCGTTCCTGAAATATTTAAAAAAAACTGAAGAATATCATAAAAATTTAACTTTCTACTTTGATTTCGTATTTCCCATAACCTATACAGATGTATATCCTTAAGTTATGCAACAAATTTCACAATATACACAAATATACAATAAATTATGGTTAAAACTAAACAGCACCATCACCAGCATCAATCATGTATGCGTTGTATACAGGGTGTAAGAAAAAATGGTTGTTTTTCTTTTGCTGTATATGAAAAACAAAGAAAAAACGCGTGGATTACACATTCACGTCAGTAATTTACCTTATCAGGCGTCTTGGCTTGGTTTGTTTCCCGGGAAACTTCTTACCTTCCTAATTTTTCACTCTTTATGTCTTGATTTTTCTATAACAGCAAAAAAAAACAACCATTTTTTCTTACACCCTGTATATGACGCATTGATGCATACATGATTGATGCCGGTGAGTGATGTGGCTGTTTAGTTTTCACCCTAATTTGTTGTTAAATTATAGTATATACCTCTATATAATGGAAAATACGAAATCAAAGTAGGAAGTAAAATTTTTATATTCTTCAGTTTTTTCAAAATATTTCAGGAACGCTTCAAGATATTTCGAAACGGTTTGTTGTGTCTTTACACGCATTGAATGAAGCATCAATTCCTAAATTTCGATCACTTTATCTATCTTGGTTTTTGAGATAAATAATAACAAAAATATTTTTCTCATCCACCCTGTATATAGCTCCGGCACCAATGACGCAGTTGGGTACGGTTCTCAACCAGTTCAGGTGCCAAGATCAACAAATATGCCAATGGGCATCTTTCAATGACGAAACTAAAGGTCTTTGGCGCAATTTTTTCTTCATCATATTGCATGTTGACAAAAAGTCATCTTTCTCGGAATCTGTTCACCCTGTAATAAGTCTCATCACACATATAAGTGACATTTTGAGTTGCTTTTCAATAATCCGTTAAAGTTTTTTTTATAGCATTTTTATCACGGATTTTATCGACAAAAACGATTCAAGTTGTCAAAAAAGGGCCCCCCCTGGCTCCCCACATTGAAAAATTGCTTGGCAGCACTTCTCAAATGATAGAGGAAGGGTTTCTGAACATGCCTGCAAAAAATTGTTCCGTAGTCATAAAATGCATAGTTTGGGCAATATTTGGCGCTAGTCCACCGGACTATTTGGTTGAATTCATCTTTAACCATTTTTGCTATTCACCACTTTTTATCTTGTTAGGTACCTACACCTTACAGACTTACCTTTATAGCTCTTCTCGGAATAGTTGCACATAAATTGAATATGTCTTTCTGTTGTCATTTGAATGGCAAATTTTCATTATCGACTAAGCTACCTGTCGTCAGTAATCTCGACTGCAATACGAAATTGTACACCGTACATTTGGATTGTCCCACATGAGACAAAATGACATAATCACTGATTTCACTTACTCCTTTCTTCTACACAGATCGTGGTGATTCTATCGATTTTCTTTGTCGCCCAATGCTTGCTGGGAGGTTTTGCATTGGATACCATCAGGAATGATCATTACAAATTGACCATCAAGGCCAGAGAAGCAGTCAGCGATTTATTCGGCCTATATGGTGTAAGCAAAGATGACACGGAATCGGTCGACGATTTTCAAAATTACGTGAGGAATTTGGTTGTCTGTGCTCGTTTCATCTCATTCTTATTTTTTTTTTGTCTTCCAGTTCTCATGCTGCGGTGTTGACAATGCCTCCGAGTGGTATACCAATGGTGTTGGATATGTGCCTCAGAGTTGCTGTGACGATACGATTATTTATACTTGCTCCACATATTATTCTTATCGTGAAAGCTGCACCAAGGCTTACCTGAATTTTATTACGACTTTTGTTAAAGTCGTCGCTGGAGTTTCACTGAGCTTCGCTGGCATAGAGGTACGTGAAATTTCGTGATTCAAATAAATTTTCTCGCCACAAGATGGCTGCCAAAGACGGATGTAATGACAACTATGATAGTAATTGCATTTTAAAAAAAGTTTATTTTTTTAAGCCTTGCTGATATTATATCTTGCCTTTGCCCTCAGTTGCGACAGTGTAAAGATTGTTCTTCAAAAATGATTCCCCTATCTGATGCAGTATTCAGGTTAAAAAAAAATTGGGGCTATGACACTTAAATGGAGTAGTCAGCTGTCACTACAATCCGCTATGGTAGCCATCTTGTGGCAAAAAAACTAATTTGAGTCGCGAATAAATCGTATCTGTTGCCAATTCTTTATTCTGTGTTTGTTGCAGTTGATTGGAATCATGTATGTGTGTACCCTCCTTTGTGGAAGTAAAAACCATTGAAGTTACCGTGGAGCAGCTGTGAAGCTATTTCTATTTTGTAAATACTTACATAATAACTGATTTTGGAGCAAAATCTATATTTGAAATCTTGTGATATATTTAGATTTGGTACTTATAATGATAATTATAAATGATTAGATTTTCCTTATCCATGTCTGCAATACTTATGGAGTATAAATGGAGATCACAGAATTTTGAACATCAAATTTTTTATCATCCCAAAAAAAAGTGGCATAGCAGTGACGGAGTTTTCACGTAGTATACTGGAGTCATGAATCAGGTATCACGAAATAATGCCCCGAGCAAAACGCCCCTGGCGAAAAACGTACCCTGGGAAAAACACCTCTAGGAAAAAAAGTCAGGGAAAAAGCCCCTGGGAAGGAACGCCCCTGGGGAAAGAAGCTGGGAAAGTACCCCCAAAATTGGTGGCGTTTTTCCTTTGAGTGATTCTTTTGTGTTTCATTTTCCGGGGGCGTTATTTCCTGAAGAAATTTTCCTCCCTTCCCCTTTTGTCATCGGATAATTACATATGTATGTATAACCCTAGTGCGCCCCATTTTGAGTCTTATGATGTTTTTCTTCAAGTTGCAGTGAGTCTTCTTGTGTCTTCTGGTTATAGGAACCCTAATGGCCCATCTGTATTTTGCTGTGTCCGTCTTATACTTAATCGTCCGGGGCTCCAGTGGGCTCCGCCTTGTCTTATATCTTCGTCATTTGCCTTAATGCCTGATGCCCTAATGAGCCCTCTTGTGCCTTATAGTTTCTAGCGTCAGGAATTTTGAGGTTACCTTCAAGGTAACAATAAAAAGAGACAAGCTCAACAGGCGATAAAATTTTGAGGTATGGCAAAAGTTTTGAAAATTATTGTTTATTCGAGAAATTGTCATTCTTCAGAAACTGTTTTCCGACTTCGAAGACTTGTGTCCTTCATTGTGTAGTGAGCGTTTTGGAGGGGACGTTATTTCGTTAGATCTCAATACTCAAGTTTTTTGTATATCAAGTATGACAGTGGTGACTGATTTTTTAAAGTCAGATCACTGTTCCACTTTTAATTTTCTTATGCTTCATTATAAATGCGAGGTGCCCGCTATATGGCCCTATATAAGAGGCGCAATATTTATTTATATTTGCGTGTTTGTTGTCTTTTTATTATAAACTTTGTATGGACTGTTTTATAATTGTTTGAATGAGTATTATTCCACCACAAGTTAGTATAGGAAGAAATGTCACCCCTTGTGAATCATCTGAGAAAGTTGCGCTCCTTGTGGATCATCTGAGATTTCCAACTTCTTAGCACTTTTCCGAGTGTAGATGCCCGAAAGGTTCACTCACTCTCTGCATGAGACAGTGGTTATTGTGCTCATTCTCTTGTGATAGGTACTCATTCAAAACCGCTTTAGGTAACACATGCGCCAGGACATAAGGACTATCTGAGATGAAGAGCTGGAACAGGATGACCCGGGGGGTTATTGTGAAATTCCGTCAATTAATCCAGTTTGCCTAATAAATTTCGATTTAAACTAAATGGTTCCGATAAAGTTTATGCCTCTCTGCTGCAGTAGCGGCATGAAGCCAATCAATGTTTACAACTTTAGCTGACCATTTATTACCGGCGGTATCCTATATAAACCCAATTACTTGGACAAAACGAAATTGTTTAATTGAATGACATTAAATAGATAAACTAAATTATATGGGACCTTAATTCATTAGGGAGACATCAGCAACGGGCAGATTTACAATTCCAGGTAATGGAATTACAGTTGTACAAATGTCATTACATAAGTGTAAGCACGCTCACTATTAGCTAATAAAATCGATCCCGGGGCCCGTCTGTAATCTCCCTAAAATCCCTTGTCCGGAGGAATTGAACGGACGCCAGAAAAGTAAGAGTGTCCGAGCCAGGACGAAATATTCCAATTCCAATCTCGACCTGCTGATGAAAGTACCTGGATATCTTCAAGCTGAATGCTGTACAAAAAAAGGAAACGTCTCCAGGCTAGTATGAAAATGGCTTTGACCATTAACTATACCCTTAATTGCTTTACACCAACTTCCGAAGTTGGAATTGTGTTTTATTAGTGTTTAAAAATTGACCCCTCTCTCCCGGAGCTTATAGCAGTTGTTTTGTTATGCAAGAATACATTAGCGAACGAGTTAATTAAAAAAATAAATTTTCAATTAGAAAGAGTGTACTTTGTTAATGAAAGTTTCCCCGATAGCCAGTTCAACTAATTACTGCTAGACGGGGCTGCACCACCAGGACCCAGGGAAAGCAATGTAAAAATTATGTTTTGTTTGTTCAACTCGATTATTCATCTTGAAATGAAATTATGCTCGCTTTATAGGTGCCTAGGTAGCTGCGCCACTTGCACTCAAAAAATATAATTTACAAATTGCAAAATTAATTGGGTTATTTCCGCCGTGCAATGTTATATGTATGATAAATATTGAGTTAATTATGTCGACGGGGGGGACAAAGCAAAGGGTTCTTAATGCGGTAATTTCAATTAACAACGTACAATTTGCAGCGCAGTTGCTATTGTGTTTCGTTTTATTACAATAAACAACCCTTAACGCAAATCTGACGTTGTGAAAGTTCGCATTGTTAAGTCGAGAGGGTAGGCCGGCCCGGGTATAAGTACTTGGCTTTTGCGCCCCCACGCATTGTTACATTAAGGGCGGTGGGCGCTCGTTTTGGACATGGCAATAACTCAAAATTTTTGAAATGAAACTACTATTCTCTCATGCTAATGAAGTAGTTCGACCCCCGCTTGCTTTGAACTTATAAAATGGACTTTAGGGCATACACATTCCATGAGCTAGCTAGCTAAGTAGCTAGAGTGGTAGGTACTTATCAGGTCTGAATATGCGAGATCTCCCTCTATTATTATCAGTGTGGCTTACCTGTTCATAGTGTGTATTGTTTATTTAGTAGGTACCTACTCCATTTTTACCTAAACTTTACATTTAAAAAAAATTCCATTGCTGTGGGCCATTGGGTGACGTGACAAAGCTGAGATAAGGGTTAAAACCCTACCATGTTATTGAACTTCACCTCCCACTCCCAGTTTTGTTTCAAAAGGTTTTTGGAATCTCAAGTTTTTTGAAGTGAAACTTCTATTCTCGCGCCTAGATCACAACACACAACTAACGCAGAACCACACATGGGAGTGAATTCGCGGTACATGTAACGAGGGTGTGTAACGCGGAGGTGTAACGTTATAGTGTCAGGCCCTTGGGGTGACCAGTGTCTCGTCCGAGAAAATGGGAGTAAGCTGTTGCCGCGTTCGATTCTATTCTTTACAGTTAGTATTCTTTTACCGCTTGCATTGTGTTTTAAGGACAACAGCTTCCATCATAAACTAAAATTTGATTTTATCGATGAATTCTAACTCAACGGAAGTGTCAATTACAACCGAAAATGAATAATTTATTTTCGTAATGCATATCGCCAACCTGTCGCCGACACTGGACTCCTCTACTTGGTTGCGCAGAGGTGTTGTGCTGGTGACCCGACAGGAATAGTTCTCGACTTGGCTAAAAGTTATTATTGTGACCATTGCGTGGCGCTCTCATTCGCCGTCATTTTTCTTTTCTGTCATTTGTCTGCTTCATGACAATTCATGTTCACATGTGCAGACGATTACCGTTACATTTTCGAATCGAATCGAAGCAAAGTTCCGAGCTGTTTTCTTGTTAATTTTTGCGCTTTGTTGATTTCTTTATGTTATTTTTGTTTTGTTTTTGTTAAATTATTGTGGTTTTGTTTTTGTTATTTCAATTAAAATTAAAACCAGATCGAGTTTTCCAAACGACATTCTTATATGTACTTTGTGGAGATTATTAGATTTCCATGCTGTGCCTGCCAGAACACAGTTTTCACCGTGCTGTAATATAACGGGGAAAATCGTACAGTAAGAAAATCCGTCACGATGTCACATTCGCATAATTATTTGTGGAGAATATTATTGATGGAAATAGATATTTATTGTATTAGGGGTATGAGTGAGACTTCTAGTGAAAGCGGTACACACCTAAAAACACATCGATACTGCATTTTGGAGTGCAGTAACGAGATTTTGCATGGGCATACTTTATACCGAGATAGTGTTGCCGTCTAGAGTAAGACTTTCTAGACTCTTGTCTTGAAAAGGCGTCAAGACTTAGACAAGACCTCTAGGAACTCTTATCTTGAAATTTCTAAACAAGACAAGAGTAGGGCTGTCAAGATCAAAAGTCTTGATTAGACTCTTGAAAAAGAAAAATTAAAAAAAAATCAGATTTTTTTCTCTGTTGATGGTTTTTATTTTCTACTGAATGTGTGATCAGCTTGGAGAGTTTATTGACAACATAAAATAACATGAATAAAAGTAAACGGTATGACAAAATGCTATTCAAAACTATATCCACTTGAAATGAAAATGATTGCAATGGGTTCTTATACCATTTTTCTTTTATCTTTTGAAATCAAAGTGACCGAGATCACTACAGACGATATAAAATGCCTCGTCTCAAAAGTCCCTTTCCCCCAAAAACTTTTTTCATAAAAAAATCTGGGAATTGTGAATTTTATATATCAGAAGACAATTTAATTTTCGGTTTGTGGTGGCAGCTTACTATGAATTTATCAATTTTGCATCAAAGAACGGGAAAGCGTTGCCAAAGAGATGCCATGTCGAATTATGTTGATGTCTTGTGATTATATATTCACATGACATCTTCAGACTCTGTAGGTCTCTACTGTTTTTCTCCAGTTCTCATGCGAAAGTTTCGTCCAAGTGATTTTTTTTCCAGGGCTGCTCCAACATCTTTATTTCTACTTCCCAATAAAATAGCTGCATTTTCTCAGTCTGCAACTTCTAAGAAATTAAGTAGTTCGATGAGGCTTTTGGTCAATAGCTGCGAAACAAAGTGTTTCTTGCCAATAAAAGAAAAATGATTCCAATCTTCAAGGAAAATGCCTTGCTGCAGCCAGATATCCTTCCAATGTACCAAGGCAAAATACCGATTAAGCTGGTGTTCTTTTTACAACGTGAGTGAAGTTAGTCTTCTTGCCCGCGTCAGGTTGACACAAGCGGGAACCTGACACATATCTGCAAATAATCGCTATATTTTCGACAAAAATATTGGACTACGTTCGCACAACGACATCTGGGAACTCTAACTCTGGGTCCAGCTTAAACCCAGTTACCCATTTCTTTGTCCAGCAGCAATGTTTCGAACACCAAACAGCAGAAGAATATTGAAGTTGATTGTTTAACTTTTTTTTTGACTGTGACTCTTTCGTTGACTTTCTCTTGACGTTCATGTGGTAGCCTGGTATTGTTCTTGGCTTGCTTATCCACTCGATTCGAACCGATGGACTGCGGTGAGTTGTCAGCTATATCCTTTTCCGGTGGCAGATTTTTTGAGTACTTTTTTAAATGACAGTAGTTGACTTTATTTATTCAGGCATCAACCTACGGCTATAAAATCGTATCTTGTCATTATATCTAAGACCCCATTGCAGAAATACGTCTACCAACAGGTCGGGGGTGGCGGTGGCAAACTTTTCTTTCAGCATTCACACCAATGATAAATTTCAGTGTCAATAAAAGTGGGTCATTGTTTTGAAATTCGAACTTACGTATACCCAAATAGAATATTTTATTGAAGCGCAGTCTCTATTCGAGGGTGCTCCTTGCTCCTCACAGTTTCTCTGTCTTTTTTGCTAAAAGATGTTTATATTTCTGTCACGTATTTTTTTGGAAGAAGGGGCTTTATAGTAATTCAATTTCAAGAGTCTATCTAGACTCTTGAAAAATGTTCATCAAGAGTTAGAGTCTTGTCTCGAAATTTAGAAATTATCTTGATATTTCAAGACAAGACAAGAGTGGGGCAACTCTTGTCTTGTCTTGTCTAGACGGCAACACTATACCGAGACAAGCGATTTGACCCGGAGCACTCGATATTTTGTCCCTTAGGGGGCCAATGGGGGCCCTCCAAATTTTCAAGATGCAAGAACTTTCGCATGACGATCATTGAGTATATCGTCATGTATGTCATAAGTGGAGCTTACGGGTCTATTGAAAATGTTTTCATCAATTGTCGTCGTGTCCGATTCATTCTTCACACTTGAAAAAAAAATTGTTTGGCAGAGGTCAAAAAAACTCTTTTTATTTTTTCTTCTATGCAAGAAGACGATACATTCATATTGTTACGAGCGGCGATCTTGTACATATAGGCAAACACTCGACGTTTCTCGATCTTTCCACCATTAGATCGCAGTGTAGAAGTCTGGAGCGATCTCGTGCATTCCAGAGCGTTCTTGTATGTGTACCCAATGGAGACTTGAACGTTCGATCAAGGCACATCAGTCCACTTTGGCGGAGGCGCAGATCCCAGAACACATGGAAAGCATACAGGTAACGTGTGCGATTATTCAGGAATGATCTAGAAACCGCATATGCCAGACCCTCATGGAATTTGCTGGAAGCAGACAGAAACTTCGGGAACATTATTCGGAGGCCTTATATAAGGCGTGAGCCGGGAGCTCGCGGCAGTAATGAATTAGATAGCGAGTAATAACAAGCGAAGTACCTGCGACATAATTTCAAGCGATAATTGTTGGCATTTATTGTAGTAGTAGTACGCAGAAATAAACAGTGTGTGTTTCAAAAGTTCGTCTCAATTATATTCGAACCCGTACGCGAAATATCGTAACATCTGGTGTCAGAAAGCGGTATAATTGAGAGTAATTCGGCCTGCGACTACAGGACGTTCGGAACATTCGTGATTTGGTAAATGCCGGAGACGAGAAGCATGTCGAAGACAGGAGTCGAAGACGCTTTGGCAAACATCATGGCGATGATGCAGCAGCAGAAAAGTCTTCAAGAAGAACAGGAGAGGAAGCGTCTTGAAGAGAAAGAAGAGGAAAGGAAGCGTAAAGAAGAACAGGAAAAGAAACGCGTCGTGGAGCGTTTAGAGGACAAGGCAGAACTGAAGAATCTTCTAGAAGGGCAAGAACAGGAATTAAGGAACCTGCTAGAAGAACAGGAAAGGAAACGCCTGGAGGAAAGGGAAGAAATATTAGCCGTTGTGGAACAACAGACGCGGTATTTCGACGGCAGTGTGAACAAGCTGGAAGAGAAAATGGTTGCGATGGTAGAAAAAGAGGTGGAAGCGGTGAAGGCCAATATAACGAAGCTGGAGCAACAGGTTCAGAAAACCGCCGCCAGTGCTGCGATTGTCAGTTCAGCGGGTGTCCAACGTGTGAAGCTGCCAAATTTCGATGGGAAAAGCCCATGGACAACCTATAAGAGGCAGTTCGATGCCGCTGCCGAAGCAAACGGATGGAACGACGATGAGAGAGCCACAGCTCTAGTCCTGGCTCTCAGAGGTCCAGCGTTGGAGCTGCTCCAGACGATTCCTGAAAGTGAGCAGAAGGACTTTGCCAAGCTGACGAGGGTCCTTGAGCTTCGGTATGGGGACAATCATGTGCGGCAGATCCATCAAACCCAGCTGAAGGCCAGAACACAAAAGAGCGGAGAAAGCCTTCAGGAATTCGAATCCGAAGTCCTGAGGCTGGTTCACCTGGCCTATCCAGCTCATCCAGCGGATGTTTTGGCCGACATCGCCAAGGAAACTTTCATGGGCGGAATAAAAGATCCAGAATTGCGTCAGATGGTCATGATCAGCAATCCAGCCAACATCAGCGACGCACTCATCCAAGCTATTCGCATCGAGGCTGCTAAGGATGCTTCGCGCCCTCATCGTCTTAGGGAGGTGAACTTTGACGAATCCGGAGCATCACATACTTCCGAGAAATCTGTGAAGGAGATGTTTGAGGAGTTTGAGGAACTCAAACAGGAACTTTTCAGCGCTATGTCTCGGAACAGACCCCAAGGCGAGCCACGAGCTGGAGGAAGACCGCGTTGCTTCGGCTGTAGAAAACCGGGACATCTGCTTCGAGACTGCAGGCAAAGGTCGAGTTCAAGTGACCGGTCCACACCGGGACGGAGAACTCCCAGCCCTGATAGACGCTATCAGGAAAAACTAATTCCAGCTAGCGCTAAGGGGCGCACGCTGGCTGGCAGTCCTCAGTGCCCCAGGAGTTACTCCGTCTCACTGCTGCAGAAGTCACCCAATAGCCTTCTTCTCAGTGGAAAGCTTGACGAGGACGATTGCGTGTTCGTAATCGATACGGGAGCCACGAAGTCAATCGTTCGACGAGGAATTCTTCGACAGCAACACATTGTGCCACTGAGGGACGGCGCTCGTTTGACTACAGCTACCGGAGAGTCTGCTACATTGCACGGAGAAGCTGAAGTAAGCATTCGCTTCGGACGATTTCTTCTGCGAGAAAAGTTCCTGGTCGCTGACATTGTTGACGACTTCATACTTGGCCTGGACTTGATGGATAAGTACGGATTCATCCTGGATGTTGGACAGCGGACGTTGAAAATCGGGAACGAGGAATTGGCGCTTAGAACATCCATGAAGGCCGCTGAAGAAATCCGCCTACTTTCGGCTGAAACCGTTCGTGTAGCCGCTAACTCCGAGAAAATCGTGTGGGCAACATTAAGCGGACAACCTGGAGGACATGTCGCCGGAATTGCTGAACCCGACACAGCTGCCAGCTGCATCATGGCTAAGACATTAATCAACATGGACAAGACAAAAATCCCGATCAGAGTCATTAACCCGAATAAGACGAGCAAAACAATCAAGGAAGGAGAGACCCTGGGCAAGTGTGAACCCGTAGAGTGGATCTCACGTTGTGAAGACATATCGACAAAGGCTGCGACTCCCAAGCTCTTAGAGAAAAAGCTAGTGGAGATGTTCTCGCCTGACTGGAAACATCTGAGTGGCAAGGAGAAGGAGCTTGCGACGCAATTCATCCAGGAAGAAGCTGCAGCCTTTGCCATGGAAGGTAGCCCTACCGGAAGGACCAACGTGATCCAACATCGGATTAACACTGAGAACGCCGCACCGATCCGACAGGCTCCCCGGCGCCTACCATTGGCGAAGCAAGAAGAGGTGTCGAAGCTCTTGAAAAACATGTTGGATGAAGGCGTGATCGAAGAATCGACGAGCTCATGGTCTTCACCGGTTGTTTTGGTCACGAAGAAAGACGGTAGTACACGATTTTGCGTAGACTACCGCAAACTCAATGATGTGACGAAGAAAGACAGCTATCCACTTCCTCGGATTGACGACACTTTGAGCACGCTGTCTGGATCGAGATGGTTTTCGACGCTTGACCTGAAGAGTGGTTACTGGCAAGTGGGACTCCACAACGACGACAAAGAGAAGACGGCGTTTTCCGCTGGGAGCGGCCTTTATCAGTTTACTGTGATGCCGTTTGGACTTTGCAACGCACCTGCCACGTTTGAACGTCTAATGGAGTGCGTCTTGCGAGGTCTTACGTGGGAAACTTGCCTAGTCTACCTCGACGACGTGATGGTCATCGGTCGAACCTTCGAGGAGCACCTGAAGAACCTCCGGGAGGTAATTCGACATCTTCGAGGTGCACATCTCAAGCTCAACCCAAGGAAATGCGTGCTCTTCCAGAAGCAAGTCAAATTTTTGGGGCACGTAGTGTCGTCGGAAGGAATCGAAACCGATCCAGCGAAATTGGATGCTGTACGAGAATGGCCACGACCGAGAAATCAGCATGAAGTCAGAAGTTTCTTGGGCTTATGCACCTACTACAGACGATTTGTAGAAAAGTTCGCTGACATTGCTAAGCCTTTACACAAACTGACTGAAGACCGTGCGCCATTCCTGTGGACCAAGGAGTGCGAAAACTCATTCAAGACTCTGAAGATTGCATTGTGTTCGAGTCTCATCCTGGCATATCCTCAACTGCATGGACAATACATCTTGGACACTGATGCCAGCAACACCGGAATTGGAGCAGTGCTGTCACAACACCAGCAGGGCCAAGAGCGAGTAGTGGAGTACTACAGCAAGGTGTTGTCCAAGCCTGAAAGGAACTACTGCGTGACGCGTAGAGAGCTACTGGCCATAGTGAAAGCTGTCGATCACTTTCACCAGTACCTCTATGGCCGGAAATTTTTGGTGAGGACTGACCACGCTGCCCTGAAATGGCTACTGCAGTTGAAGAATCCCGAGGGACAGTTGGCACGGTGGATCGAGAAACTGCAACAATATGACTTCAAGGTCCAACACCGCCCTGGAAGAAGTCATGGCAACGCGGATGCTCTTTCTCGAAGACCATGCAACGAAGATTGTAAACACTGCAAGAGGGTAGACCAGCAGAATGGGAACGTCGAAGTCAAGGCAATCGTTTTCGACACCCCGAGAAATTGGACTACGGCTGAGCTCAAGAAGGAGCAGCGTGAGGACCCAGCCATCGGTACGCTTGCTGAAAGGAAAGAACTTGGCCAAGACAGACCGGAATGGGCCGAGATATCTGGTGAAGGGCCCGAATTCAAGGCTCTTTGGGCTCAGTGGAATTCTCTGAGGATAGAGAATGGGCTGCTGAAAAGAGTCTGGGAGAGTCCTGATGGAAAAAAGGAGATGGTTCAACTGGTGCTTCCCAAGAGGAGAGTGAGAGAGGTCCTGAAGGAGATGCACGATGGCGTCACTGGAGGGCACCTTGGTGTGAACAAGACGTTGGCCAAAGTGCGCGAGCGGTTCTACTGGGTGAACTGCCGGAACGACGTGGAAACATGGTGTCGTCAGTGCGAGGTTTGTGCGGCCAGCAAAGGACCAAGAACTCGCAGCCGAGGGGAGCTGAAGACGTACAATGTTGGAGCGCCTTTTGAACGCATCGCGATCGATGTGGCTGGCCCGTTCCCGACAACGGAAGATGGCAACAAATACATCCTGGTTGCCATGGACTACTTCAGCAAGTGGCCGGAAGCGTACGCCCTGCCCAACCAAGAGGCTTCTACAGTGGCAAGGGTGCTGGTGGACAATCTGATAAGCCGCTTCGGAGTACCTCTGGAGCTACACTCAGACCAAGGACGAAACTTCGAGTCCAACGTGTTCCAAGGTATCTGTACTCTACTCGGAATACAGAAGACCAGGACGACGCCCCTCCACCCACGGTCCGACGGAATGGTTGAACGGTTCAACCGGACGATGGAGCAGCACCTGTCAAAGGTCGTCGACGAGCATCAGCGAGACTGGGATCGTCATCTGCCGATTTTCCTGATGGCGTATCGCGCTGCCATTCACGACACCGCAGGGGAAACACCAGCACGTGTTCTTTTTGGCCGAGAGCTTCGCCTCCCCTGTGATTTGCAATTTGGCACGCCGGAGAATGATCCTAAAGACATCCCCGAATACGTCGACGACCTGAGGCAAAGAATGTGTGACATCCACGAGTTGGTTCGAAACCGGATAGGAATCGCGACCGACCGAATGAAGACCCGTTACGACTTGAAGGCGAACTCCACGGGATTTCAGGCTGGTGACCTGGTCTGGTTGTACAATCCTCAACGCAAGAAGGGAAGGTCTCCGAAGTTGCATCCGTCGTGGGAAGGGCCGTACACGGTAGTCAAGAGGATCAATGACGTCGTGTACAGAATCCAGCGAGCCCCGAGAGCCAAGATGAAAGTTGTTCACCTTGATCGCCTTGCACGTTACTCCGGGAGTAATGATGAGCCTATTCGGGACGAACAGGCTTAAGAGGGGGGCAGTGTTACGAGCGGCGATCTTGTACATATAGGTAAACACTCGACGTTTCTCGATCTTTCCACCATTAGATCGCAGTGTAGAAGTCTGGAGCGATCTCGTGCATTCCAGAGCGTTCTTGTATGTGTACCCAATGGAGACTTGAACGTTCGATCAAGGCAAATCAGTCCACTTTGGCGGAGGCGCAGATCCCAGAACACATGGAAAGCATACAGGTAACGTGTGCGATTATTCAGGAATGATCTAGAAACCGCATATGCCAGACCCTCATGGAATTTGCTGGAAGCAGACAGAAACTTCGGGAACATTATTCGGAGGCCTTATACAGGGTGTTTCATGACTTATACGACATAGCTTAAGGATAGATCCAGTTTTTTGAGGCGGATCCTGATCTGGCTTCGAAATTTTTCTAAGATCCTGCGTTTCAAAGTTACAGGGTGATTTATGTATTTTGGTCAAAACTTTGATTGGTCATAACTTTGGAACAAATGAATGGAGTCGAATGAAATTTAACAGGAAAAGTCTCTCACCAAGAACAATTACAATGACCAACAAGGCATGGAAAAATCCAGGGCCGGACTAAAAAAAAATGGCCCCCATTAATTCTTGGACAAAAAAGCCATTTTCGCATCGGATTCCTAAAAAAATGCCATTGTATTTTGGAAAGTTGAGAAAAAATGCTACAGAATCAGCTATCCAATACGAACGGCACACCTCAGTAGGTTTAGTAAAAAAATAAAATAAAAAAAATAGAAAATTTTAATAGCGATATTTCCTGAATGATTTGAGATAATTCATCGCAATTACTACTTTTCAAACAGGAAACGAGCAGCATTTGGAAAAAAAATCAAAACTCCTAACAATAGGTGATAAATACATTACATGTTATTTACAAATGGTTTTCCAAATGCCCTCCCTCAACTTTGACGCATTTTCTACATCTCGTCAATAAATGTCTAGTGACTTTTCGAATGATTAGCCTATTGTTCCGCATTTCTTCAGCAGCTGTAATGATCCTTTCTCTCAAATCCTCCCTGGTGCTCACTTCTGTCTTGTAAACCATATCTTTCATGTGGCTCCATACATAGTAATCTAGGACTGTGAGATCGGGAGATCTGGGAGGCCAGGAATGAGGACCCCCGCGACCAATCCAGCGGGGATATTCTGCGTTCAAGCTTTTGACGTTTAATGAAAAATGAGGCGGTGTCCCATTTTGTTGAAAATAGGCAAAACATTTTGGAGCAAGTTTAGATAGCCTTTCCCCGTCAGCCGTTTCTCAAAGAAATGTAGCCCAGTCAAAATGTCATCAACCACTCCGCACCACAAATTCAGTGAAAACTTCCGCTGAGAGTTCTTCTGTACCGTGGCATGAGGGTTTTCGTGTGCCCATAAGTGGGAATTCTTCAGTTTCAGTTTTGAAGATTCTCTTTATTTTTTTCGTTTCTCCTCGGTTCCGTTTCGCCACCCGCGTTGTGCGAGGGCGATTTCGGACTTCTCATTATTGTTATTGTGTATCCCTCCATTTTTCAACTCACAACCTACCCTACCGTGTCGCGCTGGACATCAGCGGACCATGCAAAGAGAGCGCTCTCTCTATCTCACGGCGCCGGATGTCACAAGGCAGGTCCTTTTTCATTTTTTACTTCAATATACAAGACAGTGTATCCCAGCTGGAACATCTCGGCGTGATTTTCTCAGAAACCGTTTAGCCAATACAATTCTTCTTTTTTGTAAAAATAAGGCCTAAATCTAAGCTTCAATTAGAGAGGTGCCGGTGTCTGCAGCTGCTCTACTTCCCAAAATATGGCAATTTGAACAGGCCTCGGAACAACAGGCACATAATTATGGAGATTTATGATTAGCAAGAAAAATAATTCTACATCAGAATGCAATTGGGGCACCGTCTTATTTTTCATTAAACGTCAGAGAATACTTGGATGCAGAATACCCCCATCGCTGGATTGGTCGCGGGGGTCCTTATTCCTGGCCTCCCAGATCTCCTGATCTCACAGTCCTAGATTACTATGTATGGGGAAACATGAAAGATCTAGAGGTCTACAAGACGGAAATGAACACCAGGAATGATTGCAGAGAAAAGATCATTGCAGTTTTTAATGAAACGCGGAACAATAGACCAACCATTCGAAAAGCCACTGGACTTTTAGTGACGAGATGTAGAAAATGCGTCGAAGTTGGGGAAGGGCATTTGGAAAACCATTTGTAAATAACATGTAATGTATTCATTACCTATTGTTAGGAGTTTTGATTTTTTTTCAAATGTTGCTTGTTTCCTGTTTGAAAAGTAGTAATTGCGATGAATTACTTCAAATCATACAGGAAATATCGCTAATAAAATTTTAAATTTTTTTCATTTTATTCTTTTACTAAACCTATTGGAGTGTGCCGTTCGTATTGGATAGCTGATTCTGTAGCATTTTTTCTCAACTTTCCAAATACAATGGCACTTTTTTAGGAATCCGATGCGAGAATGGCTTTTTGCCCAATAATTAATGGGGGCCATTTTTTTTTTGTCCGGCCCTGGATTTTTCTATGCCTTGTTGGTCATTGTAATTGTTCTTGGTAAGAGACTTTCCCTGTCAAATTTCATTCGATTCCATTCATTTGTTCCAATGTTATGACCTATCAAAGTTTTGACCAAAATACATAAATCACCCTGTAACTTTGAAACGCAGGATCTTAGAAAAATTTCGAAGCCAGATCCGGATCTGCCTCAAAAAACTGGATCTATCCTTAAGCTATGTCGTATAAGTCATGAAACACCCTGTATAAGGCGTGAGCCGGGAGCTCGCGGCAGTAATGAATTAGATAGCGAGTAATAACAAGCGAAGTACCTGCGACATAATTCCAAGCGATAATTGTTGGCATTTATTGTAGTAGTAGTACGCAGAAATAAACAGTGTGTGTTTTAAAAGTTCGTCTCAATTATATTCGAACCCGTACGCGAAATATCGTAACAATATGTTCTGTTGCGTTCCCAACTAAATCGCATTCCCTAAACCTAATTATGAAGAAATTTTTCTTGTAATAGTATTTTTCAAAGAAGTGGTGACCTCTTATTCAGTACCTCTTATTCAGTACCTCTTTTCCAAGAGCTTTTTTTTTATGTCCCCAGTGGATATAACTCGTAATTTTTGCAGGAATGGAGACCTTGAACTCTTTTCTTGGTAGTTGCGAAGCAACATGACTATAAAGCGCCCAAGGGAGCCCAAAAAGAATTCTTTTCTGCTGGGCCGTCCAACTTACGATATTTTGATTTAATAGTAGGAGAGACGCGAACCAATATTCAATCCAGGCTGCAGGCGCAGGCGACTAGGTTTCAACGGAAAATATTGTTCCATGCCGTGTTTTATTGTATTACAACAAAACGCAGAGTCGTCAGGTATAAGTAGGTATATTTTCCGGTAGAACTCATTCGCCTGGACTAGATCTCATTTATTTGCGCATCTCCCCTACTACAAAATCAACATGCCAAAAATTTGACGGCCCAGCAGAAAAAAAAAGTTTTAGGGCTCTCTTGTGCGTTTTGAAGCCATGTAACATGGAAATTATTAACAAAAGAGTTCAAGCTTCTCATATCTGCAAAAATTGACAGTCTTATCCAGTAGGAACATTGAAAAAAATACAGTTGAAAAATGTGTACTGAAGAGGTCACCTCTTCTTTAGAAAATTATACTGCGAAAAAATTGTCTTCATATTTGGGCTTACGGAACGCGATTTAGGGAACGCAACAAAACATATGAGTTTATCGTTTCCTTGCACAGCAGAAAAAATAGAAACAGTATTTTTGACCTCTGCGAAAGAATTTTTTTTTCAAATGTGAAGAATGAATTGGACACGACGACATTTGATGAAAACATTTTCGATAGACCCGTAAGCTTTACTTATGACATACATCATGACGATACTCAATGATCATTTTGTGGAAGTTCTTGCATCTTGAAAATTTGGAGGGCCCCCATTGGCCCCCTAAGGGACAAAATATCGAGTGCTGCGGGTCAAATCTCTTGTTTCGGTATAAAGTACGCCCATGCAAAATCTCGTTACTGCACTTCAAAATGCGGTATGCTTTTGCGTACCGCTCCCACTATTCATGTGACGGAGAATGAGAGTTCAGGCGCCGAGCGCAGCGAGAAAAGAAACAAAAGAAGACTAATCGTGAAAAAAATCATGTCGAAAGTATTCTGCCCTTTGAGTGACTCATAATAATAACATTAATAATGATAAGATTGATAATAAGAAAAACAAGATGATACAAACCGTTAGGGAGCGGGTATACGAAAAGAACACCTCTTCGAACGTTGTTTGCTGATTGATTCATATCTATAGAAGTTTCACTTCTTCCGAGGGTGACTATGGTCACGCACCCACGTTTTTTTTTTATAGACTCTGAAATATTTCTTTTCACCTGTGGATGAGCATCACGTGCACCTTCTGGTGTTTATCAATTTTTATGATGCGATTTCAAGGTAGGTATAGGTAAAGGGTGTTTTGGTGATCTTGCCTTGAACTTCAGGTGGTAATTCTTCTCAGAAAAAAATCGAAACGTAAGAGCAACATTTTTCCCTAAAGTGCTTCTTAAAGGAGTTACAGATCCTCAAAAGTACAAAGTGAAATTGAGTTATTTGTCCAAGAATACTCTCAAACGCAGGAAGTTCAAAAGTGCAGAAAAGTTTTTTCTCATATGCACATTTACAGGCAATTGGAAAAAATCAGAGGGAAATCTGATTCAAATTACCTATTTGACTATAAAAATTTTGCTAAATTAATTTGTTGCTTAGTTAAACGTAAAAAAAATTAAAGATATGGTCGTATTCAATTGAACGGCCAGGCCAGGACCAGGGCCGCGCCTAGACCTTTTGCCGCCTTCGTGCAAAGTTCAAATTGACGCCCTTTTGTTGGGTAAGATCAGATGGAGGCCAGTTGAGCCGCAGGCGAAAAATTCTCAAAATTTAGGCAAGCCGGTGTCAAAATTGACCCTCCTTAAAAAAATTAGATGAAAATAGTTCGATTATAAAGATAACTGCTCTAAATACTTCCAGACAAAACAGTTTAAAAGAGGCAAGAGAAACATCAAGTGAAACGCATACGTAAAATATAAAATCAAATCTACTGCAATATTTGAATGTATAACAAAAAAAAAACAACAGTGGACATAATGGAATATTTGTATGAATAACCATAAAAAACAACTTATAAACAACAGATTATATTTGAAGACAGAAAACGCACCCACGGCGCATGCTCCTTCCTAGGTACAGACATTTTAGATGGCTCTGGGTTAGATGGCGCCTCTGATCAAAACTGATTAACCAAAGAACTCAAAGGCGCCCGCTGAACTTTGGCTCTGTTTCAACTATTTCATCAGATGGCTAAGCTTTTTTTGCGAACAACAAGAAAAATCGATAAAAAAACAAATGAGAAAATTTTGGCGCTCCTTGCATTTAGCCGCCTTCGTGCGGAACACGAAATTGCCACCCGCCAGGCGCGGCCCTGGCCAGGACGCTCTGTTCAGAAAAAGGCTTGGTGTGATTTTCTTGATGCGATATAACTGCGACATACCGCATAGGTATATATCCTGTACCGCAGACGCCCAGCTCAACAAAAAGAAAACCACTGGACGGACCCTGCGTTGTTTCGACCAAAATACCCTTAATTGCATACTTTTGAATATATATTTTTAGAGCAAATACCATTTCTTAACGAGTTTGCGTATTCACGTTATTCGTCCCAAGGCCCGGCGAGCGTCGTGTAATGTAAGCAAGGTATAGGGGGGTCCGCAGACCGAGCAGCGACGGCCCAGGCGACAGGACGGCTTCGCTCCGACTCGCAGGACGAAACAAGGACGAAACGACATGGGCACGGCCGAGCGCAGTCCGGTCGTGTTTCGGATGAGAAGAATGGTCAACCTCATCAAAACATAACGAAGTCTTTTCTCCCGGCCAAATCACATTATAACTAATTGAAGTGGACCCGGTAAAAAGAGCTCCCAGCTCTTGCCTGGACTTTCGAATGCCCACTATGCGGCTAAAAAGCCACGACGACGACCACGGACCGGGCGAATAATGCATGCATTTGACAAAGTTAATAAGGAATGCGGACGAATGTCGTGGCATGGCTCGTGCGAGGATCGTTATAGGCAACGAATGGGCACCACTGCACCCAATTTTCTTTCAACAATATGTGTACGTAATTAAGTTTACGTCTTATTAAAAATCTTGACTAAGTAAAAATTGACGAGAGCCCCAACACTATACCAGATACGTTTTCTTTCAACTTCCATCACGTTCAGTGCTTTTCTAATTGCTAACAGCACCTTGTCCTTGGAAATAAAGAAAAGTTTGGTTCACTGTTGATCAATCTATTAATATAATATAGTCAAAATTTTTACATGAATCACACTTTTAAAAAGTTAGACCTACAAGTACAGATGCACGAGTTGACCTGTCTGGCGCCGGGCTTTGCGATGTTTTCTATAGGCAGAACAGACCCCATCAAATTTAGTTTGAGTAAATCTACGTACTTACCTGTCTTGTTTAGCATTTAATTGCACGTGCACATTAACACAAAGAAAGGAATGCTGAAGAAAATTACTACAGCTTTGAAATGAAAGACCATCGGAAAGGGTTACACGAGTAGGTATAGCCAGCCATTCTGTGTTGAGAAAGGCCATCACAGGACCGTACTGTAATCGTTCCAAAATTGAATTCAAATTACTCAAAAGCCATCATGTTCGTCCACGTTGGAGCCCCGATTACTTAGAATCTGCCCATCACTTTCCATCAGTTTGAGATCCAAACACAAAAATTTCAAATTTAAACTCCGAAGATCAAAGAATGCAGACTGGAAGGTGGTGCGAGCGAGACACCGGAGTCCTGGCCTGCCTGACGTCCAGTGTGGAGCCGGGCAGGGCAAATGCAATTTCTTCAACTAATTGGAAAGTCAAAACTTCAGTATTTTACACGTAATACCCGGGTAGACAGGAACAGCTCCAGTTCAGAGGGAGAACGCATTAATTATAAATCACTACTTTTGTGTTCCGATAGTATTGGACTGGCAAATTCTCATTTCGTCTTTCTCTCTCGGAACTTTTCATTCGATTGGGCTTTTCACGGTGTTAAGTGGAATCTTACATTGAGCAAGTCCATCCGGCAATCGAGCATATGCGTATATAGTGCTGCAAGAACTTTGTACATTTTTATTGCTGCTCAAGCTTCAGTCAGTAGTTACTTATTTGATCAGAGGCATATAGTATGATAACTAAAAAGATGAGAAGAGCTTAGAGGAGAGCAGTTAGTCTAGAAACGCTTTAGTGTAGGAGGTGGTCGTATAGCCTGAAAAGTTATTTGTATAGCGAGTTGGCAGTCTGAACAGGTGATCAATTGAACTGTACACCAAAAACTGGGTGGCTGGCGCGGGATCTTCGAGCCGTATCCGTGTGTCGAGATTTAGTCTGTCGGGACTTGGGTTGTCAAGACATCTACCACACCAATATGACCTGACGGCGGGCTACTAGCGGGAATCTTTGTGAGGGAAGCTTTGGTCCGGAGACGTCATTCTCCAGGGACATTTTGTCCAGGTCCCAGAGAGTTCTGAGGTGTTATGCAAAACTTCAATGCGTTCGATATATTTTTTTTTTTCATATATCTAGTCTGAAACCAAAGAGGAAACTTCAGAATAAAATCAACTTCTCATACAAAGTGATCTACAACTTATGCTTCTCCTGTCAAAGGTAAATTCATTGATTCTTTATGAAACAAAAATCATTGAGAAAAAAATTGTTGAAGAAATTTTTTCAATTATTTTTCCGAGGTCATGTTTTTTTCTGAAGGTAATAAGAAGAAAAACCACGGCGAAATATTTAGGTATGGGTGAAAGGTTATTCAGGTACTCAAAGTTTTACATTCGTTTTGCCATTCTTCTTCTTTTCATTGACAAAAAAAATCTAATTTTCACCCCCAACTTCAACACTCTGTATCTTGTATCTGCGACGTCGAAAGTCGCTGTGACATGCGTCTGTGCGCGCGACAAACAGTGACATGCCACTGTTAGCCCAGTCATCCTAGCATTCGAGGTCGGAATCTCTCCCATAAAGCTGGATTTTTGCATACATGTCCAGAAAACAGCTCTCTTTCTATTAGTGATAAAAAAAAATTCTGAGACCCGGAGCGTTTTTCGCCATTTTGAAAAAACTGTCAATTTTTTCAGTTTTTCTTGAATAACTCTGTAAATATTCAACTTATTGGCATGGAAGTTTTTGCAGTGATTAGAGCTTGGAATTCTCCATCCAATGCTGCCAAAAATATTTTTTTAGGATCCATGGTTTGTCAGAAATGTCAAATGAGTTAAGCGACTTTATTCACTTTCATCATTCCATTTGACCAATTGAAAAAAAATATATCGAGCTTTCAACAGATCTGCACTCTTTTGCATTCGAGTATACATAAAAGAGGCTTCCAAAAAATATTCATATATCGGTCGGTCTGCAGGTCTAACGGTCAGTCTGGTGGTCGGTCTGTTGAATTTTGTGCCCAGATTTATTCCGAAGCCGTTGAACCAATCCCGACCAAATTTGGTAGATTCATAAGTGACAAGTTTTGAACGACAAAATCCAATTGTCATCCTGATCTGTCATTTGGAAATGTCACTACAAAAAAATGACAGAAAGTCCATCTCACCGAATGCAACTTGTGATACATCATTTTAAAGCCCTCAAAAAAATGCATACAAAATAGCCAATGAAAACCTCCAATGTTGCGTCTGTCAAAAAATCACCAGCTGTCAAACTTTAAATTTCAACTTTTCGTAACTCTTGAAATACGGAACGGAATTGAACCAAATTTTGTTCCCAGCAATTTAGTTCCTAGCAATTTGTTCACAGTAATTTGATGGATCATGAAATGTACCGGCAGCAGACTGGGATGCAACCTGAAAAAAAAATTTGCCTAGTCATCCGAGCCTGTAGTGTACCTACCTGAAATAGTCAAAAAATCATCTCTTGCTCGAAGGAAGTAGTTTTCAAACGGTTTTCTTTCTATATGGTTAGCTCTTCCCCACCTCTTCAACATGGTAGAAGCAGACATCCCTGTGACGTGTACTACTTAGTATACAGGGTGAAGATTGAAAAATGAATATTTAAAAATGTTTATTCCGTTGAAATAATTCTCGAAAAAAACAGGCTTTCATTATTTAGCAACTTTATAGTCTCCTGTTGAACATGTGAAAAATGTACCACTCCATAGTACGTCCATCCAGTGGAGATAGCATCTCCACTACGTACAGGATGCAATCGATTTTTTCCAATATTTTTTATCTTAATCGAATAAATCAAGACCAAAACCATTTCCAGCTCTGTTACAAGCCATTAGTTTCTCATTCAAGATACAAAAATGTCAGATTTCTCAAACTGCAAAAACACAACGTACAGGGTGAAACGAAAAATTAATTTCACATTCACCCTGTACGAAGAATACCAGCGGCTATTAGAGGGGTACATTTTTCACATGTTTGATAGGAGACCATGAAGTATAGCTATATACTAAGTATAAGTAAGTATATATCTACTTATACTAAAAATATAAGACTGGAAGCTTCATCAGTAAATATGGGAACGTATAAGAAGTACGGCTGAGGATCGACTTCACAATCTGGCTCATTTCTGGCGTAGAAACGGCTTCCAGATAGAGAAAGGCCTTTTCTGCAGTTTTTTGACCGCAAATAATAACCATGAAAAGTTCATATCCAAGGTGACATGCAGAAGCAAAAATAAATCATTCAGAACAACCGCCCTGATAGCAAGCGACTTCAACTATTGATGGTGGTTTGATATTTATTATTGATTAACCCTGTATGTTGTGTTTTTGCAGTTTGAGGAATCTGACATTTTTGTATCTTGAATAAGAGATTATAGGCTTGTAACAGGGCTGGAAATGGTTTTTGTCTTGATTTATTCGATAAAGATAGAAATATTGGAAAAAATCGATTGCACCCTGTACGTAGAATACCAGCGGCTATGGAGTGCTACATTTTTCACATGTTCAGCAGGAGACTATAAAGTTGCTTAATGATGGAAAACTGTTTTTCTCGAGGATTATTTCAACAGAAAAAACTTTTTCAAATATTCATTTTTCAATGTTTACCCTGTATACTAAATACTACACGTCACAGGGATGTCTGCTTTTACCATGTTGAAGAGGTGGGGAAGAGCGAACCATATAGCAAAAAAACCGTTTGAGAACTACTTTCTTCAAGCAAGGGATGATTTTTTGACTATTTCAAGTAGGTACACTACAGGCTCGGATGACTAGGCAATTTTTTTTTTCCAAGTTGCATCCCTGTCTGCTGCTGGTACATTTCATGATCCATCAAATTATTGCGAGGTACTCTTGTTGGGAACAAAATTTGGTTAAATTCCGTTCCGTACTTCAAGAGTTATGAAAAGTTAAAATTCAAAGTTTGACAGCTTGTGATTTTTTGACAGACGCAACATTGAAGGTTCTCACTGACCATTTTGTATGCATTTCTTTGAGGGCTTAAAAATGATGTATCACAAGTTGCATTTGGTGAGATAGACATTCTGTCATTCTTTTGTAGTGACACTCATGAGTGACAGATCAAGATGACATTTGGATTTTGTCGTTGAAACCTTGTCACTTATGAATCTACCAAATTTGGTCGGGATTGACTCAACGGCTTGGGAATATATCTGGGCACAAAATTCAACAGACCGACCACCAGACTGACCGTTAGACCTGCAGACCGACCGACATATGAATATATTTTGGAAGCCTTTTTTATGTATACTCAAATGCAAAAGAGGGCAGATCTCTTGGAAGTCCGATAATTTTTTTTCCAATTGGTCAAATGAAATGATGAAAGTGAATGAAGTCGCTTAACTCATTTGACATTTCTCAGAAACCATAGAATCTAGAAAAATGTTTTTGGCAACATTGGTTGCAGAAGCTCAAGCTCTAATCACTGCAAAAACTTTTATGTCAATAAATTGAATACATACAGAGTTATTCAAGAAAAACTGAAAAAATTGACAGACTTTTCAAAATGGCGGAAAACGCTCCGGGTCTCAGAAATGTTTTTCATCACTAATAGAAAGAGGGCTGTTTTCTGGACATGTATGCAAAAATCCAGCTTTATGGGAGAGATTCCGACCTCAAGCCCTGAAATGAGCTAGGATGACTGGGCTATGTTTCAGCAATCAAGGAGATATACAGGAGTTGTCAGCATGACGACTGACACTTCATTGAGGCCATTGCATCACATCTAGGGGGGGTGCGAACCGGGGCATATGCACCGGGCGGCAAAATGAAGGGGCGGCAAAAATAGGTCTAATTTCATATCAATAAAAAAATATATGAAAGCAATATTTTGCTCTTTATCTTTTTGTGAAAGTATTCAAATACAATTCCCAAAAACGATATATGTTTTCATATCGGAAAAAATGTATGGGGGAATTTGCTCCATTTTTTGCTCAAATAGTCTCTCTAAAATCCGAACACATTTCATCTGCGCCACTATACTAGGAACCTCCGTGGCCCCAGGCCGCCCTTCGCTTCTTGCATATCAATGGAGGGCGGTAAAATTGGATCTTGCACCCCCTGAAGTAAAGCCTAGATCCGGCACTGAGGTTTGTAATTTTGTCACACTTCAGGTAGTTGTGAACTAAATAGATCCCTCGGATTATCAGACGGCCAAAGTCGTTCATGGAATAATCAAAACACTTGATGTCTTTTGGTACCCGTGATGAGCTAACAATCTACAAAAACTCTTTCAGTAACTTCACAGGTGTTCACAGTTCATGTAGGTGAGTAATGTATGTATATGCCGATCACGTTTTAAATTCAGTAGAAATTAAAACGCGGTTGGCCATGTTCCCTAGAGTGTAACGGACGCTGACAGACCAAGTTACGTGAAAACGGGCTTTTTGTGGCGAAGTCCAGTGAGGTTAGGAAATTTTGACATGAAATGCCAATTCTGGCGTCTCCTTGCATCATATTCCGCTACAGTGTTGTCTTGGCCGTTATGACTGTTATCTTGTCAGAATGGCAGGTAAGTGACAGAGTGCCGAGCCGTTTACGCCCAACTTGAATTACAGCTGAAGAACTCCATACTGCAGATTGTGAGGTGAAAAGACACTGGAAGGAAATATGGGACAGTGAAGCTGCAGTCAAAAACAGAACGATTGTAGAGGATCCGAAGAGCTTCTCCCTTCCAAGGGAAGTGTGGATTCAATAGGACTGGGAAAATGCAGATTTCATTTTGATCAGTGGGAATATGTAGAAGAGTAGATGATCCGAGTTGTGAGTGTGGAACTGAGAACCAGACCATGAACCACATCGTCGAGTATCCGCGGACAATGGCTATCAATAACTGCAGCTGAGCTAGACCTGTAGTTCCTCAACATCTCCATCGTCAACTTCGCATTCGCTCACTTGCTAGCTACATCCACTCTCTATCCTGTTCCTCAAGATGGCCACTGATCAGCCTCGCTGACATTTGCATATTTTCTCGCATCGGGCTGCACTGACATACCCCACCCTACTCCGCCTGTTATGGCCACACTACCCAACATTGAGCTACGTCTAGCAGTTTTTCTGTGGTTTTCCTCTAGACCTTCGAGCAAATGCTGTAGCCAGTTCATCCCACAGGTTTTCAAGATCTATATCTCAAGATTCCTCTGAAAGATTCTTCTGAAGTGTTGTATAGTTATAGTATTAATGTATCTCAAGTACCTACATAGTACTAGGTATTATTGGACTATATAAGTTGATTTACTTTGTCACTATCATTGTATCCACATCCATGTGTATATTCACATCATTGTATCCTTAGCATAGGCAAAGAAAAAGAAGAGTCAAATTGTCGATGAATATCTTTGAGGGCTTGTTGTAATATTCATCGCCTAGTGTTAAATTTGAAGAGCACATGTTAATTTTAGATATTAGCTTTTGACCTCCATTTCTGACCATACATTAGAACAGTTTTCTCAACCTAGTATATGATATGATGGTATATGATTCACTATTTTATTCAAAAAAAACTGTTCACCAGTCGCCCATTTAAACTGGAGAAAGTCTACTATCAAAATCAAGACGTCTTGAGCGTTCATACAATCTTGCAACAGCGTTGTACTCGATTGACAGTACGAATTCAAGGTCATCTGGGAAAAAACTGATCCAACATTACAAATTTGAGCATCCCCAAATATCGCAGAATTGCCAACTTGGCGTGCAAAAATTACCGTTCTAGTGCTGAATTTAAAAGCTGATCGGCATATATATTGTGTAGTGGTGTGTTTGTACGATCTCCAGCGCTTGAAAAGTTTATAAAAGGTTGGAAAGACCACTTTGTTCGATCTTGAACAGGCATCTTTTCCACGTTCAGCTAAGTGTCTGTCTGTCCCTAACCAATTGACCTTTCCAAAAATAAAGGATAGAGAATGGTTTTGACAGTTGTTCCAACCCACGCAAAGCATTTGTTGCATTGCACACATTTCGCGGTTGCATGATGTCATGTTAACGTCAGATTCCATGCGTCATGAGCAGGTCCTCAAAATCTCTGTTTGTGTTGGTCGGAAAAACGATGGAGAAATCATCAGTGAAGTGCACACTAGAGGAAAATCCTCCCCGATGGAGAAACAGAGTATCAGAAGAAGAAATACCAATTCATATTCATTCAGGCAAAGCTGTATCTCGACAACTGCTGTTGATCTATCTGTAGAATGAGTATAGCTGCAGAGGATTTACCACCCCATTATCGCGGTTGGAGGGATTTTAGTGCCCTGATTTATGACGGGATTTTAGTGCTAAGCGGAAAAGACAAATTTGACGGGTACTGGTCCATCAAAACTTCAGCAGTTCCCAATTTTGGATGATGCCACCGGAAATACTGTGCGCTACTCTCACAGTTCCAGGGGTAAAAACTTCGACGAGTGGTTCCGTAGGAAGGAAAAGCCAGATGAAAGTTTGAACAGCCCTGGGATTCTCTTGCACAAAATGGGTCGTGTCTTGCCTAGGTGAATTTTGTTTCTTCAACTCTCAATAAAGCCACATCGGTGTATTTCGAAAATTTACATGAAAACATGAGGCTCCTTCAGATTATTTTCGCACAAGGTAACACAGCAATAAGTAACCACTTTTGCAAGTCGTTCCTTTCTACGCTCGGTGCTTGCATGCCTATGCCTCTGACACTTCCACTATGAGAGGACTGGGACACTGACAGTTGTCCCAATCTACGCAAAATCATGACGTCATAATAGAAAAAGACAAGCGCAAAGGAAAGGTCGGTGCCAATACAAGTTGGTTACCAAGAAAGGCCCTTCTACACCAATACTGGTTTCAAAAACCCTTAGGTCGCCTTGGACATCAAAGTGTAAAACTCTCCCCTAAAAGCCTCCGGATAGTTTCAGATAATCATCAGGAAGACCTTCTAGTAGGACAGCGTGGGATGAGATAGCCATAAGGCCATCGCGGGACAGCAGCGAGGGACTCGCCGTCAGGTTTACACAGCGGTGAAGAGTTTTCTTGCAAGTGTCAGCAGTCAGGATCAGGATTAACGTTATGCCTACTCCGTCTCTCTCTGCCCAATTTAAAAGTTGCTCGCTAGAGGTGTATCGTTCGCGAATGATTCGTTCAAAAAGAACGAATCAGTCGGCTGAATAATATGGATCGATTCTCAATTCGGAGAAGTATTGATTCATTTTTGATCCACTACTGAATCCTTCGAATCGAAAAAGTTACGGCCATAACCGATTTGCTTCAGATGACGACATACATCTGTTTTGAGGTCCCGCAAGAAAACTGCACGTAAAAGTGGTTTGCGTTGAATTATCGAACTTGAAAAAGAGCACACATATGTATATCCCATACACTTCTATTTTCAGTAGAATGACTTTTTGGAGCAAAAGTAAAGTAAAGTGATAAGCTGGGGGGCTAAAGCTATTATCCATTCCAAGCTTGAAAAAACCACAGTTGCCTATGATATTTTTTCTTCAAGTTGGACAATCCGATAAGTTGATGGATTGAAAAAGTCACGATGATTCAATCAAATTTGTCAAAGTGATGTTTGCTCTGCTAGACTGCCGTTTTAATCCAGTTGTTAGGTCAGATTTTGACACTGACATAATATTTTCATTAGTTTTCGTCTTGAAAACGCCAATAGGCATGTTATTCCAATAGTAAAAGTATTGAGAAGTTCAATAGTAGAAATATACAGTTTAAAAAGTGATCGAGGCGACCCCAGTTCTACCGCCGTAGTGTGATTTCGTCGCAAAGTGATCTCGTGACCTGAGCTCATCGCGCCCTGTGAGAACCTAAGTACGTTAATTCACCCTCTCTTTCCAGGATCATGAACTGTGATCCTGGCCAGAAGAAAGCGGCTGAGATCAGTGGGCAAACCTGTGACCTGCCGGCGACGCAGCCCCCAGAATGACAATTTGACAACACAGCGTAGTTCAGGTGAAGGTTTCATGCCAAACGGACACAAATTTGAACGTAACCTCCCTTGTATCAAGATGACATTGAACATCAAAAATCAGGGACACCAACAGAACTCGAATTTTTCATGGCCAGCTGTGTTTTTTTCAAGCTTGGAATGGATTATACGGCTGATGGCACCTGCAAAATTTTGGAGCGAAACTATCAGCGGCCATCGGCCGCATTCTCCCAGCGCTGCCCAGCTTGTCACTTTTATTTTGCTCCAAAAAGTCATTCTACTGAAAATAGAAAGTGTATGGGATATAGGTATTTAATGACTGGTAAGTTACGCTTTCCTACAAATCTTTTATCAGAAAACGCCACCGCGACGAGCCGGCGCTCATTTTCGTTACTTCCGCTAATTGATTTAGCAGGGATCTGTCATTACGATAATGCGTGTTCCATTTGCCAGATGCACTTCCGAATGTATCCCGGCATTTTTAATCTAATAATGAAATCGTCAATTAGCCGGCCATGATGAATATCCGACGAATTCAAGCCACCCTATGTATACACCTACCCTACTAACTACTGATTTCAATTATGGAAAATTGAAACTATTATTGAAATAGTTTTGGTTCCTGATTAATTAATTAAAACATGAGGAAAATATCGTGTTGTTTCAACCGAGGTTTCAACGCGACCTCCATCAGCGCGCGCCTACTTTTTAATTCAATTAATGCGTCGTCTACCATTGCCACCGAGCTCTGCCCCTTCAACCCCCATCGAGTTTGTCACAAACAGGAAAATCACGCCATTCATTACTAGGATTTATCTACGAGGATTGTTTTTGCTTGAATTGGGTTATGTGCGTGGGCGTTTTTCCGGCATATCGTATTTTTATGATGAAAAAATAAGAAATGAATATTTGAAGCAGAAATCAAGACAGGATACTTGGCAGATCATCTGATAAAATCAGTAGGTATGTATAATACGGCTGAAAAAACGTTCCGGGATGACAGTGTTACTCTCCGGGTCTCCTAGTGTGATATTCGCTGATGGAGACCCCGACTCGAGAATAAGGCGCAAACCTGCACAATTGGTGGAGGAACCGTACATACTGAGAATTTGTTAGAATCGTCTCAAAGATGCTAGCCGCCTCTAGATTTCTACAGTTCTCACGAATAGATTAGCAAATAGTTCATTTGAGGACAAAAAGCAATCAACTGACGCCAGGAGTTTAGTTTGGAGACAAGTCGTGAACGCGACATAGCGAGAGGAGATCGCAAGCGAAGTAAAAAGCGACATTTAATTGAGGATGCTGTTATTGTGAATATACTGACGGTCAAAATTAGCTTTACGCTTGTTAAAAGTTTTGGGTACAAACGAGTCCGTCAACAGATTTTCTCGAAATTTTGAGAGGAGCAAGTTTGGAGTGTCTTCTTGAAGTTCACGAATGCGCAAAGACGTAGCCCGCAAGATGACAGATTTGTACGGTCTGAGAAGTAAAAGTGACCAGAAACCATTTTCTCAGAATTTCTCAACACATCCGAGGGGATCGTCTGAGAGCTGCAGAAAAGGTGGGTCTCACTTGAAATTGTACAAGTGGGTTGACCATATTCTGTAGTCCTTCCTGCATGATTTTTAACCGTTTCAAAGGGTTAACTTTTTAATCAAAAGAGAACATTTTCGCATGATGTAAAAAAATGTTGTGTGTACTTAGTTGGAAAATCAGTTTTTCTGCGAGAAATTCAAATTTTCAAAATCAAGTTCAAGTTTTGGACTGACCCGCATATAGCCCTGGCTTGAATGCAATCAAACATGTTTCAGACTATATGGGGAAGGCAGACAGCGAAACGTCACTTTTGATGCTGATCTCCAATAGCTCAAGGCACACTGATAGAAAGGATTTGTAAAATTCATGAATTATCATGGGTAATTTTGCTGCCCATGATAATTCATGAAAATTACAATTTGAAGCAAAGTTCTCAAATAAGATGTAAATTCACAAAACGAATGAGGCTGCACTCTAGCTGTATAATAACATCTCTATTGTAAATGTCCATTGGAAGTTTACAAACTTCATGTAATATTTAATATGTATATTCACTGACTGATGTAAATTTACATTGCGATTTTCAATACTTTGTGTGAATTGTTGTGTATAATACCACGAGTGCAATGAAATTTACCGATAATTCTGAAAAATGCGTGTTGCCTGAAAACTGCATGAGTTTGTTTTCTCTGTTGTTCGAAAGCTAAAAGAGCCCGACCCCGCAGGGGGAGGACTCTTCTTTTGAACAACAGAAGAAAAAAAACGAATGCGGTTTTCTTATGGCAACACGCATTTTCAGAATTATCTGGTTCATTTTCATTGCAAGAGTGGTATTCGGAAGAATATTTCCTGAATCAATCTACAAATTATTCACATATTATTTCCCACGACAATAAAATTGATGATACATGAATAGCCACCTAACTGTACTGAGCCGCAGAACAGAAAAGAGAACCAGAGGCTGACGTAAAAAGTGTGAAATCATTATGACTGCTCAATCCCAAATCGTTTCAATTTCTTGCACATTCCTCTGGGTCCCTGAGCACTCGCTTGAGCATGAGCATCCCCATACAGTGTCCAGACTCCAACGCTAACACTGGACACGCATCATGTTTGTTTGACAGTAGGTGTTAAAACAATGACAGATCGATTGAATTATCGATATGGTCTTTCGAATTATCACTTATTAATCCTCAAAATTTGGGTCCGAATTATCGCGTTTTTGACGTATGAGTGATATATTCATTGTAATTTTATTTTATTGTGTGTATAATTACATTGTCGTTTCAAATATTCATCAAGGGTGATCTCGAAAGGGCGCACCAGAAGTCTAGTACACGTTGTAGAGAGGCCATCAGGTAATCATGGAAAAATATTGAAAAACATTCGTCTTGTTTTTTTCGATTATCAAAATTGAAGAATCAGGTGAATTTGAAAGTTTTACATCAAAAGGAAAGATTTTACTTGAAAGAAATAACAAATATTGTTTTGCATGTTACAGTTTCGAATTCTCCCAATCATCTTAGTGAACAAATATTTCATAAGTTCATAACTGAAGGAATTTCCAACAAAAACATTTTCCATGATTTTTTTACCTTACTTCCGGATGACCTCTCTACATCGCTCTGGACTTTGGAAGCGCCGTTTCGGGTTCTCCCTATATAAATATACAATGTAAATTTTAATTCAATTTTTGTTAACATGATTTTTGAATAATAATACAAAGATTACAAAATAGGGAAGTTTTGTTTTATTGTACTGATAATTGTAAATCATCACATCAATATTGTAAAATTATAATGTACAATATCATTATGTTCAACATGAAAAAAGACTAGGATTCTGGAACAAAAAAAAACAATCAGTCGGTAAAATGTAGATAACAATATAACGGACTCACCTCCTCACTAGAATATAAGATTTTTGTGAAAAAAAAGGATAATCACTTCTGATTGGTTATGATTCTGCAACAAACAAATAAGTAATTATAGTTTTCGATGCATTGCTTGTAACAATATAATGAACTTACCTCTCTACTTAGAATAGATATCACATAGATTTTGTGAACAAAAAAAAGGTATGCATTTCTGGTTGGTGACGATGCTGCAATAAAGAAGTAACTATCATTGATCGGTGCATTGTTTTTGACAATTCAATAGACTCACCTCTTCGCCAGAATTGTAGGTCATATTTTTTTAATCATGAAGAAAAGTAACACAAAAAATCAAGAAACATTTTGGTTTCGATTCTAGAACAAACGGGAAAAATAATAAAATTCATTCTATATTTTACAATCTGACCTCGGGTTCCATCAAAATTTTAAGAGCAGATTAAATCTATCACGCTGATAGGTGCTATGCACTAGCCAATAGGATGGCCAGTTGCTTAATTACTATGAAAGTGATAAAGTTATCGCGTTGATAAAAGTTTGGTGGAACCTGGGGTAAAAGACACACTTACCTCCCGGCCAAAATGGTTGGGATAGAGCTTAAACAATGTTCTACAACGATGAACAAAATGATCTAAAATACTGGAAAAAAGTATAGGAAGAGACTCACCATTCTGTTTAATTCAGCTTTTTCAAAGTTATGATCTTTCTTTGTGGCTTTTTTGATTTTTTCCCTTGGTCCGGATGAAGCACCGTTAGACCATTTCCAGGAGAAGTGAAATCTCTTTGGGATACACCAGATTCAAAATATATAATAGAAGGTTCCACAGTGGAACATACCTGTCGATAATTGTTGCTCAACCTGACCGAAATATAGCTAATTTATTGGAAGAACCACCACTAATATTGAGCTCCAGCAAAAGCCAGGGGAGTCTGAAAAATTGCGTCATGCACAATTCAAGTCGGGACGAGCGTAATTGTCACGTGATCAAATGAATTCATCCAATTGGTAATTATTTACTAATTCGCAGTGATTTTACATAATATGTGTAATTTCACGGGATGCTGTTGCAATTTTACTCGCGATCCACAATTTCCATGGTGAAAATCACACTGTTATGTATTTATAAAATTGTGGGAATACAACGATTATTGTAATATCACAGTTTACTTGTGATTGAACATTTTTGCCATGAGTTTCACACAAAATCACTGGTAAAATATTTTTTACACATTTTTTCGTGTAATAATGTTGCATTTTCAATGTACGTTTTGTGTGAATTCACAAATTTTTCTATCAGTGCATGCATTCACAGTAGAATGAGATAATTCGAACTAGGAATGAATCCAGGGGTTGATTGAAAAACATGCCAAGGCATTCTCAAGCTGTTATAAGACCGGAGGAGCACATACAAGAAGGTACTTACTCGCTCAGATCTTTTATTATTGATTTTTTTCAGTTCAATCAAGATTTCATCGTGTTCCGTGTTTCTGGAAATCATGCTAAACATTGTATATTCTGACTGTTTTGTATCCTATATAATTTTTGATGATGAAGTATTTAGGAAGTATCACAAAATGTCAAGACCCGCCAGTCTCATAATGAAAAACTCTCGTGATGCGATACTTTTTGTGGGCGAAGTGTAATTTAGATTTCTAAACTTGAAAACAAAGTATCTTAGGTCATTCGGATAACACCTTTCGTGGATCTGCTGTAGGTAGAAGGTACTATTGTTTTGTGGATTCGGAATTTTCAAAGGAAATCGAACAAGTTCATTAATGCAGAACTTACAACAGGCCATAAACTTGAACTTCCGCTTGCCTACCTACAACAAAACTCTGAATCTCTCAATTATATAAACTGTCAAGTTTATTTCATTTTATTATTACATCGAAACCAGAGCTCACGAATAGGTATTACAGAAAATTACTGAAAGCCTATTGGACTCTACCCACCTATGGCATATTCAAGTATTTATGCATGATAATAATAAAGCAAAACCTTGAATTTTCACGCAGCGTTAATCCACCTTTGAGCGGGCTTTCCCCGCTGTTAACAACGGCAGCCAGCACATGACAAAAATGAGAGGGTTGTCGTCGCAGTTGTTTTTCTGCGGACTATCCACCACCGGCGGAGCGAGCGACACCGTCATCATAATTCATTAATTAAAGGACTCAATTAAAAAGTAACAAAACCGAAGTGGGGATTGCACTCGTGCATATTGTCCAGATCCGCAGAGGAGAGCAGCTATACAGAGAAAAGAATAATTTTAATTTAATTAATTTGAGATCTAGTTAAAAGCGCACATAATAAAAAGTGCCTCCTCGTCAAGATTCATTATGCGATGTCGGTGTGACTGAGCTCTAATGAGCGCTCTTGCCGAGTTTTACAACGTTAATTAAGAGAATATGATACTCGTGCAGGTTTTTCGGACAACGACAGCTTTTAAAACATATAAGCAGAATAAACCGAACCACATGTGTGTGTATGTGCGCGGGATGTACACTTTATGTCATCTTTTCATTTTAATAATCTGGATAATGATGAGGGATGAGGTCGTTTACTTTGAAGAGATTTATTTGTAACTGATGAAGTACTACGAGTGTAATTATACCTACTACCTACTATACCTTATCAGAAGTATCAATTATTGTGGACAGATAATACAAGGGCCGTTGACAAAGACACTTGATGTGACGGAGTATGTAAGTTTAAACACCGAACAAAACAAGGTGCGAGTTAAATCCAGACGAGTCACATAAATCATTAACCCTGGGTGTCATCAACGCTCGAATAATATAATACGAGATTATTGAAATTTCTTTTGCTCCATACACTTTGATTAATACTAGAAACTCTGGTTTCATAAAAGAGTCACACAACCAATACAATGATTGATTGGCTAAAGATTTTATGCATTTCCCATGGTCAACCTACTAGGGTTGGCCAGACTGTAATCCATTTAATATCGTCTTAGCGTTAATTGCGTAGGTATTATTTATTTGGTGCAACCCAGGGTTGAATTCCAACTACAATGTGATATTATTATTATTATATTTCAAAAACAATTCATTCTGAATACTTCTACCTATACCTTGCTCAGAAATGTTCAAAAAATCTGCTGTAACACCACAATACTCTCCCGATTATATTTATTTATTTATTTATTTATTTATTTAATGGTGATTAAAACGACCAACAGGCCAGAGCCCAATTACAGGTCGAGTTTAGAGAAGGCAGCATATACAGAAGCAGGAGTGCAGAACAGGATGTCGACGTCACTCTCGATCAAGCTGTGATTTGAGTACATCCTGCTGAGAGGAGAAGATGCCATAAGATTTGTTCTGGCAAAAGGCAGCAGAAACAGGGCTTTTGATCTCAAATGAGCACCAGGCACGCGAAAGTCAATCCTGCTCAGAATCTCAGCGCAGTCAACTCCCCCAGAAAGAATCTTGTGCAGGTAAATAACGGAGTGGGCAGCCCTGCGATTGTTCAAACTCTGTAAGTGGAACCTGTTCTGCAGCTCACTGTTAGGGAAACCCCTAAGAGGATAGACACTGTCCAACCTGAAGAACAGAAATTCCAAAAATCTCCGCTGCACTCTCTCCAGGCTGGTAATATGAGTCAATTATATCCCAGTTTTCCTCCGGATTTAGCTTACACCGCTTATTATATATTATGCTTAGCTTAGCTCTTTTTACATTATATAGACTCCAACGCCCTAAGCGAACACCAGTTACGGCATAGCTTGCTTAGAGCTCGCATGTATTTATTATTGTATTTTTGCGAATAAAAACATTTTTTTTGAAGATTCTCGTGAACGAACATTTAATTGGCGCAGTACTTCTGGTAGAATCACTCTGTCAAAAACGTGTTCTAAAATAGTGCGTCTAAGTTCCAAAAAACGCGCTAAGACACGGAGCATTTTGATGCCTTAAACCGACAGACGAACCTACAACCTACAAAGAAACAGTGACGAACTTTCGAGTGTGGATCCAATCGTAATAATTGAGGCCTTCCACACCAAAGTTCCGAACAACAAGTCCGAGATCAACACGACTACAAATCGAACCGATGTCCACAGCAGCGATATACCTCATCACGCTGTAAGTACACTTTATGTCTCTAAGCGGCCGTAACTCCGGTTCAGATTCAGATTCAGAGGAGAATTTAGACACGAAGGTCGAAGACGCTATTTTGTCTTTCCGCTTGTTAGGACTAGGCAAAAGCAGAAGGTCTAGATCGCGTTCTCCTCATAGAAATAACGAAATAGAATTACGCACAGCCGAAATTCTAGCAAATATGGCAACAGGAGCAGCTCCCACGGTACAACAAGTAATGCAACAAGTACCCCTTGGGAACCCTCCGAATGTTGTGCCACAAATTTTTAAAGATGCCTACCTTAATATGGTCCCTGAGTTTACAGGAGACCAGGCTTTATTAGGCGATTATTTACGCCTCGCAGAAGATATAATTGTGAGTTTTTATAACAATCAAAATCCGGATGATTTTCAGAACAAATACATCCTAAATTGTTTGAAAAACAAAGTTACAGGTAAAGCGAAAAGCGATATCTCAACCTACACAATAGATTGTTGGCTGGACTTAAAATCCGCCTTGTTAGCAACTTATGCAGATAAGCGCGACCTGCAGTCATTAACGTTGGAGTTGTGCGAACTCAGACAAGCTCGTATGTCGGCTATTGAATTCTTTAACGCTATACAAAAAAAACTTAAATTTACAAATAGCCTATTGCACAAATCATTTTCCAAACGACAAAAAAGTTCACCTGATAGAAAATGCCACAGATTTAGGGCTTAGGGTGTTCCTTAAATATTTAAATAAACCAGTCGGTGACTATATCACCACGCGCAATCCGGCGACGCTTCAAGAAGCGCTAAGTATTTTAACTAATGATTTTCAAGTAAATCAAAAAACAAACCCCGTCGTGCCAGCGGCACCCTATCAAGCACGATACCCGCCAAGGTTCGGGAAAAATCCCCAATTTCAGTACCCAAATAAACAATTTCAAAATTATCAGACGACGCAAAGGCAACAATATCAAAATCCGAAACCATATAACGCGTTTCAACCAAACCCAAATTATGTACCAGCAAACAAACCGGTACCCATGTCAACCTCAACGATAAATAATAACAATTTTCAAAAATATAAAAATAAGCCATTTATAACTCACCACAATATAGAGGAAGGAAATCCTCCAGAGAATGTAATCGAGCCCTCTGCCGAAAATACAGTGCAGGACGGACGAAACCATTTTTTAGAGGAACAAGCCTCGAATCACCAATCGTTGAATTATTGACATTGGACCACGAAAAATCTTCCTTACCCTATATCCTTATACCCTATAAAAATTTTACTTTGCGATGTCTAGTCGATACTGGGGCCACGAAGAGCTTCGTAAGCCCCGAAATTGCGGAAAAACACTTCCCCAGAAACATTAAAAAAGACCCACTAAAAATAAAAACCGCCCATGGCACGACGCAGGAAAATTTCAGCATGATAATCAAAACTCCTGAAATTTTTAAATCGGACACAACCGTCAAATTTTATTTATTTAAATTTCATCAATATTTCGACTGTCTCCTAGGATGGGACATCCTCAAAGCATTAGGAGCAGTTATTGACGCGAGCAAAGGGGAGCTCACGACTCCCAAAACAAAAATTAAATTGCATCACGAAAATATTGTGAACGAGTGTAATAATTTTCATACGATTGAACCACGTACACAGAAAATTGTAAAACTCAAAATAAAAAATATCTCCAATGGTATTGGAATTTTGCCATACCAAAAATTCTCAAATCTAGAAATCCCTGAGAGCTTGGTTAAAATTAAGAATTACGAAACCATCTGTTCCGTTTTGAATGCGACAGAAAGCGAAATTTCTTTCAACCAATCACAAGCTTTTGAAGCCATTGAGGTCTCGGAATCTGAAACCGATGATTTCGGAAATCTAAACAGCTTTGATTGCGAGAAGTTTAGCTTCGACTTGTCCAAAGTCAGAACCGAACACATGAATGAAGAAGAGAAAAGAGAAATAACCAAACTCTTAGTGGAATATAAAGACATTTTTCATTTCCCAGATCAGAAATTGACTTTCACAAATTCCGCCAAGCATACAATAAAACTGAAAGACGATAAACCCATATACACGAAGAGTTATCGCTACCCTTACGTGCATAAGGAGGAAGTTAATAAACAAATTTCAGACATGCTTGACCAAGGAATTATTGAACATTCAAATTCACCCTTCAATGCACCAATTTGGGTCGTTCCAAAAAAATTGGATGCAACAAATAAACGAAAATGGCGTCTAGTCATAGACTACAGGAAATTAAATGAAAATACTGTAGATGATCGGTACCCTTTGCCAAATATTTCTGATATATTGGACAAATTGGGCCGAAGTCAATATTTTTCATGTATCGACCTGGCTAGTGGTTTTCACCAGCTCGAAATGGACCCTAGCGACGTCGAAAAAACTGCTTTTAGCGTGGACAACGGCCATTACCAATTTAAACGCATGCCCTTCGGGTTAAAAAACGCGCCCTCATCGTTCCAGCGCGCTATGGACAACATTTTAAGAGGTATTCAGAATGAAACCTGCTTTGTTTATCTGGACGACATAATAATATTCAGTACTTCACTCCCAGAGCATATTGTCAGACTCCGGGAAGTCTTCGAAAGGCTCAGAAGGGCCCATTTGAAAATCCAGCTGGACAAATCAGAGTTTCTCAAAAAAGAGGTCCAATACCTAGGACATGTCGTCACTCCACAAGGTATTAAACCAAATCCAGACAAAATTTCGGCAATTGAAAATTTTCCAATTCCAACAACCAAAAAACAACTAAAGGGATTTTTGGGACTAGTTGGATATTACCGGAAATTTATCAAAGGCTTTGCAAAAATTACAAAACCACTTACGTCACGATTAAAGAAAGATACAGAAATCAACGTCAAGGACGAAGATTATTCCAAATGTTTCAACCTATGTAAAACACTTTTAACAAATGAGCCATTGCTCCAATACCCAAATTTTGAATCCCCATTTTTACTTTCCTGCGATGCAAGCAACTACGCTATAGGCGCAGTTTTATCCCAAGGTCCAATAGGGTCGGACCTACCAATTGCATACGCATCAAGAACCCTTAATGCCCACGAAATCAATTATTCGACCATAGAAAAGGAGCTACTTGCCGTAGTCTATGGAACCAAAATGTTCAGGCATTACTTATTTGGCCGAAAATTTAAGGTCATCAGCGACCATAAGCCCCTTCAGTGGATAATGTCACTCAAAGAGCCTAATTCAAAATTAGTGCGTTGGCGACTGAAGCTGGAGGAATACGACTACGAAGTAGTCTATAAAAAGGGGAAATTAAATTCCAACGCTGATGCCCTTTCGCGGGTTCCCAACCTAAATCTGTTGACAGAAACAGAATTCGGCAATGTCCACATATTAAATGCCGATTTATTTGAAGCCCCAGAGGACTTCTCCCTGGCGCACTGTGTCTCAGAAGACTTAATCATGAATTCTGGCATAGCCAGGACTTTTAAAGAAAAATTCGGCAACGTCCTAACACTTGTCAGTCAGCATAAAACAGTAGGAGATGTGGCTTCCCTGAAACTATTGGACAGATACATCTACTATTTAATAACAAAGAAAAACTTTTATGACAAGCCCACTTACGAAGACCTGAAAAATTCTTTAATTGCTTTAAAACAAATTTGCTTGAGACATAGTGTCAGAAATTTAGCCATACCAAAGTTAGGATGCGGTTTGGATGGACTAAATTGGGAAGAAGTGTTCCCAATGATAATATCAGTTTTCAAAGGCGCAAAAATGGACGTCTTTATTTACATTTTGAATAATGAGATTCCCGAAGAAACCGAAGAAAATAACCCTTTCTTCGAGTTTATGGAAGATTTAAACACAAAACCACCAATCGACAGTCAGTCAATGATTGTCGAGCTCGGTGACGACAGGACCGATATTCCTGACGATCCCATTGACGATCCCCCTGACGACACTCCAGACATAATCCCTGACGACGTAACCGTGCACTCCAATTTTGAAAACCCAGTCGCTGAAATTCCGATTTCAGAAGACCCCATAAATTTTGGGAAAAACCAAATCGAATTCATTTCAGTTAAAATGAACCCATTACCCCCGACAGTGATCAGATTATTTGAGAATTCAAAAATCAGATACACAGTCCAAATTTCAGAAAAGGATCACGAAGAAGAAATCAAAGAATTTCTAAAAGAATATATTGTCCCCAATGTCAATTATAGTGTCACCTTTTCAAACGATAAAATGTACGAACAATTCAGTAATGTCGTACAACTTCATTTCAATGATTCCTTCAAATTCAAGAAATGCACCAAAACTTTGATAGACATCGAAACCCTCGATGAACAGATAAACATTGTAAAAGGCTACCACGAAGGTAAAACCAATCATCGTGGCATGACCGAAACCCATTCAAAACTATCCAAAAAATACTATTGGCCAAATCAAATGAAAACTATTCAAAATTTCATTAATCAATGTGAAATCTGTAAAGTCGTCAAGTATGACAGAAAACCCTTGAAAATAAAATACAACATTACTCCCACGCCGGTGAAACCATTCGAGATTATTCACATCGACGTTCTAACTTATAATACTTCCAAATTTTTGACAATCATTGACGCCTTCAGCAAATACGCTCAGGCATACATGCTATCTAGCACCCAAGCTTCAGAAATTGCCGAAAATCTGTTGCAATACTTTTCACACCATTCGGTACCCGAAATATTGATCACCGATAACGGTTCAGAATTTGACAACGGTCTAGTGAAAGATTTCCTAAATCTTCACAAAATCAAAGTCCATTTTTGTTCACCCCATCACCCAGAAAGTAACGGAATAATTGAGAGATTTCATTCCACTATTTTAGAACACGTCAACTTGATAAATAATCAACCTGATTTCAAAAGGGATGATATCAACACTAGATTCAAATATGCCCTGATAGCATATAATAACTCTACTCATTCAGTCACTAAGATGACCCCATTCGAAATTTTAAACGGTCACCCGGATCCAAAGCAAACCATTGATCTAGACATAGAAAAACAAATGGCAAACAACTACGTTCAAAACCACAAAAACAAATTGTCAGTTTTGTATAAAATCGTCAATGCTAATATTTCAAATAAAAAAGAGAAAGTCATTTCTAAAGCAAACGAAAATAGAGAAGAAATTCCTACTTTACCAAAAGAAGTTTTCGTAAAAAGCAATTTCAGATCGAAACTTCGTAATCGATTTAAACCAGAAAAAATCATTAGTGTAAATCCCATTAGAAAAACCATAAAACCCAGAGTTCTGTCCAATAAAACTGGACGTAAATTTCACAAACTACATATTTCCAATATCAAACGCCCTACTAAAACAACACCTCCTATTCCAGGTCCATCCACTTCGGACTAGGACAATGTTACAAAGATTTGACAAACAACCCCGGAATACTACCAATAAAAACGGGACCCGCAAGACTTCAAACCTCTACTCACACGTTCATACATTATTACGACTTAACTAACCTAATCAACGAATACGAAAGACTAAAAAATCAATACCTCACGGTATCAAACTTGACTAAAACAAATCAAGTGTACGAACACGAATTAGGAAATTACAATAATATTGTCCAATATTACAAAAATCTAATAGACGAAAAATTAAGACCATTTCAAAAACTACCAAGAAAGAAACGAGGACTAATCGATGGATTAGGTTCTATCATTAAACAAATTTCAGGCAATTTAGATGCCGAAGATGGCAAACATTTTGATGCAGTCATAAATGACTTACAACAAAATCAAAATTCGATTATAAACCAAATCAACCAACAATATTCTATCAATAAGGAAATTATAGAAAATTTCAATAAAACCATACGGGACATCGAACATAACGAACTACTTATGGCCTCTCGAATAAAACAATTAGAATCACTAATGACGACAACTATAACCCATACTGACATACTGTTCGCAAAAGACATAATCAATCAATTAATAAACCTTTTTAATATAATTCTACATATCCTCCAAGATACAGAGAATTCAATAACATTTTGTAAGTTGAATATCTTATATATATATTTCGGGTTTTTTACAAATTATTGTATGCCCGTGCTCGCCCGCCAATAATTCCTATCTTCTGCATCCTCTTCACTCAATCCTCGCTTCTCCATCGCTCTGTTTATCCCATCTCTCCATGTAGTTTTTGGACGTCCAACCGATCTCCTTCCTGGCGCTTTCCAACTCATCATCTCCAGTGGCCATCTCCCGTCTTCCATTCTTTTGACATGTCCAAACCATCTCAAACCCTTATGTTCTACCCTATCAATGATCGTTTGTTCCTCTGCTTCCATTCTTCTTCTTATTTCTTCATTCCGTATGTGTTGTAACCTCGATACCCTTGCACCTCTTCTCAAATAGTCCATCTCAACTGCATTTATTTTTCTGTGGTATTCCGCGTTAACAGTCCAAATCTCTGCACCATAAAGAAGCACCGATTCTACCAGCATTTTCCCAATATATTTTTTTGTTTTGTTGGTTAAATTTTTATCCCACCAGATTGAGTTTAAACATCCCAAAACTTTTCTTTGTTCTAAACGCCTTTTAATTTCATGTGTCCCAAATCCATCTTTGTTGATCTCGACTCCCAAATATTTGAAGTGTTCGACTTGTTTGATTTCGGTATTGTTATCGTCAATCATAATTTTGAATTTTTCATCTGAATTTGTGACCAAATATTCTGTCTTGTTAGTGTTGATTTTCAAACCCCATTCTTGATATTCCTTGTTCAACCTTTTCAACATAAATTCCAAATCAAACGCATCTTGCGCAATGACAACCTGATCGTCTGCAAAATGTATAGTGAATAAGTACTTGTTATTGATAGGTACTCCCATTCCGATAACTCTTCTTTTCCAGTTCTTTAATGCGCATTCCAAATATATGTTGAATAGGAGAGGTGATACATTACATCCTTGTCTTAATCCTTTTGATGTCTTTATAGGGTTCGACTGTTGATTTTGAGTTTTTATAACTATATAATTGTCTTTATATAATTCTCGTATGATCTTTATCAAAATGTGAGAGACTTCAAATTTTCTCAACGCTTTCCACAACATGTTCCTCGGTATGGAGTCATAGGCTTTTTCTAGATCTACGAATGCTGCAAACGTGTCCTCTCCTTTTTCTCTTCTTTTCTCCATGAGTTGTTGTAAAACAAACAAATTATCCATACATCCTCGACCTGTCATGAAACCATTTTGTTCTTGGCTAATTCGTGTTTCCGTGTCTTCTTTCAACCGTTTATTTATCGTTCTCCCAAATAATCTACTGAGGGTACTGTTGATGCTCAGTCCTCTGTAATTATTGGTATCGTTCCGATTTCCTTTCTTGTGAATCGATATCAACCAAGACAGTTTCCAAATTGCAGGAATTTTGTTTTGTCGAAGACAGTTGTTGATCAATTGATTCAGACGTTTGACTAATGTCTGACCACCATTCTTAATCAATTCGACATATACGTATCCTGGTCCAGGAGCTCTGCCATTTTTCATTGTTTGGATTATCTGTTGTAATTCTTCTTCCGATATTGAAATAATTTCTCCGTAATTTTGTTCCTCATCATTCTCGACCTCATCCTCTAAAAACTCTTGTCTCTGTTCTATTAATAGCTTTCCATAATGTTCAGTCCAGTTCTCCATCCTTATTTGACTTATCAATCTTGCAGTGTCATTGGTTTTCATTTTTTTTAAACATCTCCAAACTTCCGTTTGTCTAGAACCTCCAATACAACCTTCAATTTCCAGACATTTTCTTTGCCAAGCCAAGTTCTTCGCTTCCTTGATTTTGCTCCTCACTTCTCTATTCATTTGTTTATATTGATCCCATCTTTCTGTCGTTCTGTTAGCTAACCAGTTATTATATGCTTGTTTCTTATTCTTCACTAAAAGTTCTATTTCGTCATCCCACCAAATTTGTTGTCTTCTTTCTTCGTGTTCGATTTCGCCTAGTGCCTCTTTCGCTGCCTGATGTATTGCCTTTTCGATGTTACAGTTTTCGGTATCAATGTCATCTTCTTCGTTTACTTCGTTTAAAATTAAACTCAGTCTTCTTTGAAATAAATCTCGTATAGACTCATCTTTTAGCAGATGTAACTTGTACTTGATAGCGGAGTCTTCGCTATTTGGTACGTGTGGCGTTTGTCTCAAAGTTGTATAATGATAATACTTGGGTACAATTTTAGATATAATCAGGTGGTGGTCTGTACCGCAATTCGCACCTCGTTTTACTCTGGTGTCGAGTATTGTCAGTTGTGATTGTTGCCTCGTGATGATGTAGTCTATTATTGATTTTTGATTGACAGATGGTCTTTCCCAAGTATACCGGTGTATGTGTTTGTGTTTGAAGAAGGTATTTAATATTTTGAGCTTTTGTTCTTTGCAAATTTCTATTAGCCGTCCTCCACTTTCGTTAACTGTTTCTTCTCCAAAATTCCCCACCACTTCGTCATTGATTCTTGATCCCACTCTCGCGTTCAAATCTCCTGCTATGATTAGTTGCTGGTGATTTCTCGTACCTTCAATAATGTCACTTAGTGTGTTGTAGAAGTCACTTTTGACGTTGTCCGTTGAATCATCCGTAGGTGCATAGACCGTGACTATAACCATCTCAAGATCCCGTATTTTCAATGTTATTTTCAGATGTCTGTCCGAAATAAATTCTGCATCAATAATATTGTTCCTGTACTTCTTCTTCACCATTACGGCTACACCTGATTTGGCTCTAGATGATTTTGGAACTCCCGACCAGAAATAAACGTAATCCTGAACACAACTATTCCCATTCCCTTTCTTCTTGGTTTCTGTTAAGCAGAGTATGTCCACATTTAATCTTGTTGTTTCCGACACTATTTCATTGAGCTTGTGGTTCATTCCCCTCACATTCCATGTTGCAATTTTCAAAGTGTTTTTCCGCTTTCTGTTTTTGTTCTTTGGCTGGAGCATTTTAGCGGTCGTGTATGTCTCCAATTCAGGTGTTGGGTCGCTAGTCTAACGCCCTGAATTTTGTGTTTTTCTGGAGCTTAAATAGTTGACGTCTGCCACTTGACGTACGATATCTTACACCCCAGTATAGTAACAAGTGAAGAACTTTTAAAAGAACTCAATAGAATTTCCGAATTTTATGGAAACCAATTACCTTTTCCAGTAACTTTGTCTCAAATTCATAACTACGAATCCCTAATAAAGCCTAGGTGTGCCATTAAAGGAAAACAAATAATTTTCTTTATGCCAATCCCCTTGCTGAATCCAAATTATTACGAATTATACTACTTTCTGCCTTTGCCTAACGAACACTCGTATACGATTATACCTTCTTCGAAATTCGGTCTAAAAAAAGGATCAGAGTTACTGCCCTTAGTAGACAACTGTGTCTTGCTGAACGGTATCTATCAATGCCAACGGAGCCTGATATCGCTCGCCAACAACACTTGCGAACGCAACATTCTACTCGAAAACGACTTTTCGACTTGTTCCTACCAAAAACTACACCTCGAAGAAAACGCCTTAGAGTTCATACCCGAACTACAAAGCTACCTCGGGACCTTCGTCAAAGAAGAGCTCGTCAAAGAACATTGTGCCGAGTCTTGGAACACCCGCAAGAAGACCGGAACATTCCTGTTCGAGAATTCGTCTTGTACCATCTTCATTCAAGGGAGACCCTTGATTTTCAACGATGAAAGCAGTGGCCAACCACTCCACCTACAAGACTTCGACTTCGACTTCAAGAAACAAGAACAGTCAAAACTACCCGAGCTGAAGATCAAGCATTTGACCCTCAAGAAACTGGAGACCAACATCCAGCCGCTGAGCCCCGTCCAGGCTGTACCCACGACATCACATTTCCACACGTCATCTATTATCATAGTCTATCTGATAATAATAACTGCAGCCTGCATAATCACATATCGTGTGATTAAGAAGAGACAGAAGAAGATGACAACGTCGGATGCACCGACAACAGAACAAGAACGCGTCCCTGAAGACCAGCATTTCCCGAATATGGCGAAATTCTGAAAAGTTCGTCGGAGCCTCACACTCGCCCTGGAGGAATTATATCCCAGTTTTCCTCCGGATTTAGCTTACACCGCTTATTATATATTATGCTTAGCTTAGCTCTTTTTACATTATATAGACTCCAACGCCCTAAGCGAACACCAGTTACGGCATAGCTTGCTTAGAGCTCGCATGTATTTATTATTGTATTTTTGCGAATAAAAACATTTTTTTTGAAGATTCTCGTGAACGAACATTTAATTAGTCTTATATAGGGGGCTCCAAAATATAGAAGCACACTCAAACTTCGACCTGACAAACGTGCAGTACAGCAGACGAAGCGTAGCGACATCCGCAAAGTTCCTTGAGTTTCGGATCACAAAACCCAGACTTCTGAAGCCGATTTGACGACATCGTTTATGTGCATTCTGAAGGAAAGCTCTGGGTCAAAACAAATACCAAGATCTCTGACGCTGCCAGGTCTAGAAAGAGTGTACGCGCCCAGGTTGTACGTAGCCCTTCGAGGCATTTAGTGACAGAAAATTAGCTTTGCACCACTTATCAACCATGTCAAGATTTGCCTAAAGTAACCGACAGTCGGCGCGATCATCAATTCTGCAAAATATCTTCAGATCATCGGCATATAATAAACGTTTTACAGATAGATTAGCTACTATGTCGTCAGCATATATATCAAAAAGCTTAGGACCAAGATTAGAACCCTGTGGCACACCCGATGGCTGAAGGATTTTGAGAAATCGGTGTAAATAACGTCCACCTGACCACCAGAATCAAGCACACCACCGATGAACTGGGTCTTACACATGAGATTGGACGCAGTTGAGCGTCCCCTAACAAAACCATGCTGATTCGGAGACAACAACCTGGAGGTATGATTATAGAGAAAGGAATGCAGCACAGTTTCAAAGACCTTACTGAAGTTGCTCAAGAGGGAGATTGGTCTATAATTTGACATTTCATTTTTATTGCCTTTCTTATGAACTGGACAAATACGTGTACGTTTCCATAATTTAGGAAATATGGATCTTCTCAATATCAGATTGAACATGTCGGTCAGAGGCTTCACAAAAACTGGGGAGCAGGCCCTAATGAGGAAGGCAGGCACAGAATTGGGACCAGTTGTCATTCCGGCCTTAAGTTTTCTCAAAGCATCAAGAACGTCACTCTCACCTATCACACTGACAATCAACAAACCACCGGACTCAGGGAATGCGCACGCAGGCCGTAGAGGCGATGTATAGGAGGGGCTCACAAAAACGGAGGAAAACCGCAAAAGCGTCAGCGATGCCTTGAGGCGTATTGTACTCGACGCCATCGTGAACCATCACTGGTGGAATGTCTCCACACTGCCTTCTAGAGTTGATGTTTTTCCAGAAGGTTGACGGATTATGGACGATGTCCCTCTCGAGACGGATGAGGTAGCTCTTATAGCTGATGTCGATTTCACGCTTGAGAAGCCCACGCAACTCCCTAAAGCGAGCCAGGTCAGCATCATTCCTACTCCTCAAAAACCCCCTCCACGCCCTGTCCTTCTGTCTAATGCAAGAGATAATTCTGCCGTTAAACCATGGTGGATATTTGCGGGTTGGCTGCCTCTTCAAAGGTATGTGCTTATCAAACAAGGTATACAGTTTGCAATAAAAAGCCTCAACAGCAGTGTCAACGTCCTTCAATCCGCAAAGAAAAGTCCAATCGACCAAAGCGAGATCGGAGTAAAGCGCAGCATAGTTACCCCTTCTGAAGATGAACTCACCCTTGCCCACGCCGATCGGACTCTTACTTCTCGCAAGACTGACGGACAACAGCACATCCAGGGCCGGATGATGGCTATCTTGAGGCAAAACAGCAATGGCAGACTCAGAAACCCGCAACACCGCATTGGAAAAAAACAAGTCCAGCGTCCTATCCATGTCATTCCGAACGGTGTTGTATTGCTCAAAGTCAAAAAAACTAACAAGATTGTCGGACGCGACACGCTTCAAAGACGGAGTGTCCTCAGAGTATTCGGGAATGTTGAAATCACCCAGGATGACCAATTCCTCGGTGCCGCTGAGGAATGGTAAAGACATAATACAATCAAAGAGGGCAACATATTACATAATGATGGGGAGCAGTAGATGGGGGAATGTAGATCACAATAATGTAAACAGTACGGAAATTGACCTTAATCTTGACTCCCAGGATGTCAACAAAGAACAATTCCTGAAGAAACAAATCAAGAGATTTTATATAAATCACCGATGAGCCCAGGTTACTGCCCACAGCCAGCAGCACACCACCACCTCTTGAAGATCCAGTAGATGAAAAATCTCTGTCGCACCTGAAAACACAGAAGCTACGCAGATCAAACAGCTCGCCATCACATACGCCATCATTGAGCCAAGTTTCAGTCAAGACAAACACGTCAATGTGAGACATCGACGATATATGACGACGATATGACACAAACTATATTCTTTGGGTATAAGTGCTAAATGCATCCGGATTATAAAGCAATTATGTGATCGCGCTTCCATTACAGTCAAGGTAGGTGGTAAATTTACACGTGCTTTCGATGTGACGTCTGAGGTGTTGCAGGGAGAGTCGCTGAGCCCTCTTCTTTTCTCTTTGTTTATTTTCGATATTGAATCTTTTTTCGGTAGGGGAGCCACAGGGCTGAGTATATGGACTCTGATAATGATGTTGTCCTTCTTTTGTCTGCAGACGACATGGTCATCCTTAGCGATTCCCCTATTGACCTTGCCCGGAAGCTTTCAATTCTGGAAGTGTACTGCCGCACTAATCAATTGAGAGTCAATACACAGAAGACTAAGATCATGTGTTTCACAAAGGGTGGTTTCCACTGTGACAGTAAGCTAAACTTTTACTACGATAGCGAAAGGATTGAAGTCGTCAGAAAATATACTTACCTGGGGAGTTCAATTTGGTTCGTCGTCTCACTTCTCGGGAATGTCCACGGCAATGGTGCAAAAGTGTCAGGCCTCTTTTGGGATGTGTATTTCACTGATGACGGGCTCTACAATAAGATCTTGGAGTGCCCGTACAAAATTGTTTGACTCGGTTTTGCTTAACTCTATGTGTCACTGCATAGCAGTCTGGGGACCAAGACATATTGAAGTGCTCGAAAGAGCTCAGGTCGGCTTTCACAAAAAACTCTTATCGTTGCCGAAGAATACTCCAGACTACGTTGTCAGACTCGAATCGGGTACATCAAAAATTTCTTTGCTTATTTTCAAAATGTGTTTATCATGGGTGGTTGGAATATTGCGAATGAAAAGCCAGCGATACCCAAGGTTATGTTACCAACGGCTCCGATCTCTTCACTCTCGGGGCTCAAGGTATAATTGGACCACCCAGGTTGATTATTCTTTTTTCTTGGCCACGGGTCGTGCAGAGGTGTGGTCAGGCCTCAGTTTTAGTAGCCTGCGAGTCTGTGGGGGCAAGCTTCTGTCTGCCTTCAAAGAGAGGCTGTTTTTGAACGACCTAGTAAGTGTGCAAAACGGCAGTCATCTACAAGAATTCTCTTGCCTGCACCACCAGTTCCAGATATCTGCAGTTGCGATTGCCAACTGGAATTCTGAAAATTATAGGGCACTTGAAAGTGCACAACAAGAGAATCATCGAATCAAGCTTCAATAGTGAAACCCCCCTAACTCTTTAGCTTATGCACGTGGATGGCAAGGCAACCCAACATACTTCAATTTAATCCAATTTTTTTATTTGAATTAAATCACTTTTCCCGCTCTTGGGACAGTTTGGCCGGTGATTGTCTAGGTTCAGGACACCATCCGGTTGTGCATCATTCTTGTGGTTCGAAGATAAAGATCCTGTGCGTGTTGAGATCGACTTAACCCCTAGTTTGAACCCAGTAAGACACAGAAATTAGTTGTAACGTAGAATCATTCTATTGACTTCTATTCACATGTCAAAGTGTTTAAATAAAGGCTCGTTCCTATACCTGACCCTATCTCAACGCTTGTAACTAGGATAGCTAAGATTCTAAAGTGTTCCCTGGAAAATGACTTTCCCCTAATAATTATTTCAAAGCCGTCACACATCGATACTCCGATGAACACCTGATTCTACAACTTGACCAACATTTACACTTCGTTTGGGGAGCGCGGTTCTAAATTTTAATGGTGGCTTCATCAGATTCAACATTTAAGTTAGTGTTATAGGTTATGTTAGGGTTAGGCCCAGCGTCTAGACCGAAAAAGGAGTGAGTGAATTTTGCGAGCGAGTGAGAACTTCCCCCTCTCTTTTTTGTTGTTGTCCCTGTTCCCTACAATCTCGTGAGCCGGTGTGTGCGGGCCTCCTCCCATTATGAATCTCTTTTCAGAGGCTGCGTCTCTTATATCTGGACTATTCTTTTTGCATTGCGCTTTTTGGGCTATGGTGATCTTTTGCCCGTTTTGGAAAGGGATTAGATATGGCCTGTGCCTCTGTGAAGTACTGGATCTATTTTCACCTTGGATTGCCCTTGAAGCTTAGAAGGATATCGCGACCGCGAGTGTCTATAGGCGGGAATGTAAAACCGAATTCCACCCTTCCAAACTTTGGAACCAATGGTGTACGCAAGCAATAATACTCAAGTCAAGGTACCAAACTCCCATGTGAAGACGCTTCTGATTGAACCCCATTCTGTTTTGTGTGAGGTGAGCCCATTGTTGCTAAAAACCTACACCCACTTACAGGTGCTTGCCGACGAACTAATGTGCCATCCACAATGATGTTAATGTTAACGTAATGTTATCGGAGGATGGTAATGTTAGCATACAAAGCAATGAGTTTCAAATGGTAACGTTCACAATCATGTTAGTGGCGATGGTAAGCATTCACCATTGAAACTCGTTGCTTTGAAATGCTAACATTACCATTGCCGATAACATTACGTTAACATCAACATCATTGTGGATGGCCTATAACGCGAAAAAGCTTCGAAACAACAATGTTTCCCTATAAATAAATATCGGATCGCTAACAAACTATTGAGCTGTAACAATTCATTTTAGGTACAGATTTATGGAATCGTCGCGTCGTAGAATATCCAGGTAATCATCCGAACAGCTTCTAATAGATTTTCCATCCCACGATTAAACAACCTCAATCAATTTCAGGTGAATACTGCAACCAATTAACTAGTTACGCGACAACCCAAACCGGACGTCCCTCCAGGTGAAACTTCTCTTCATAACATTCGTCATTAATTATTCTCTTGTTCTTAATAATCCAACCAACATGGAAATCTGAATAACTGCAGTTGCACGCTAAAACAAAGACGTTAGTTTCAAGAAGGGGGGGGTCGTTATCCCAAACCGATTATTATTAACAATTGGAAGGGTCCGACCCTGGTTTCAACAAACGAGATTTTAGTTGTTCCCAATTATTATCCATTTCACGATCCTCAACATTTAACAACGCATATTCAGAAGATCCGCTTAAAAGCTTCGTCGAAGTTCCAACTCCAACTCCTCGACCGCTGGTACTACCTAGTGAGAAGTCTAACCTCGTGTCGATCGTGGCTCTCTATACTAAGATATCGCAAAATTTCAATCGTAGGCTATCTGCCCACCCCACAAACCACTGGTAGTCCGGACGTTAAGCTACATATATGGGACCCACCTTGCATTTTAGAGACAAGCGACGAAATTTGGCACACTTGTTCACTAGACCCTACTCTTCGATTTAAGAAATGTTGCCACCATCTGAGGAAATCGTGCAGACTTTTTATACAGGGTTCAGTAAAAAAAAATTGTTGAAAAATCGTAAATCGTGAACCATAACCGGTGGACGTATGTAAATCAGGATATTGATGACTGATTCCATGCCCATGGAGATGCTGTAAACAGTTTTGAAATATCTTGAGGCGTTTCCGAAATACGCTGGAAGAAGTGAAATTTCTTCACCTTTTTTCTTTTTTCAATAAATCAGTTGTTTCTGGAGATATTGAGCTGCAACTTGATATTCCGGCAAACAAATATGTTTTTCATGGAACGCGATGTAAAGCCATCGACAAAGCCTGCTAGATTCGAAACTAAGATCTTCAACTTTTTCTTCATCGTGAGCGCCATCTTCAAATTGCCCTTCGTGAAATTGTTGAAAAAACAACAGGTAACGACTTAATTGGACACACACGTTCATTTTATTACGAAAAATCAGTTCCTGCATTGCAGCAATGACCTCTTCGGTCAAGAAACGTTATTAAGTTAGTTTTTCTTGATTTCCCTCAACTTAGGTGATAACCATCACCAAATGGAACTTTGGATCGATTAGATGCTGACGACATTATAATCCACATTATTTTGTGCAGCCAGTCACAGAATTTCATCCTCATCAGCTAAGTGGTGTTCTTTTCGCAAACAGTTGAACAAAAAGCTTGCTTCGATTTTTGTGAAAAAAAAAAAACGGCAGGTCCACATCGTCCCTTCAAACCAGATTAAAGAAAATCTGTACTAAAAATGCTACCAATTGATACCGGAAGAGTTCGGAGGAATGTCTGCTGTAGTTTCAAGTTGAACCGAAATGGATTTTTCCATCCTACTTCGGCAGGAGGGACGTCGGAAGTGTTGCCACAGCATAATATTTGACACGTTTTTTGTTGAATATTGCCAGAAACGCTCCAAATATAAGCTGTAGCAACACTTTTCACGTCCCTCCTGCGAACTAAAATGTAACAAACAGTTTGAGCTTGCCTTAAAACTACGGAGCACATTCCTCCGAATCATTTCAGTATCAGTTGGTAGCACTTTTGGGTACATATTTTCTTTAATCGGGTTTGAGGGCAGAAGGTGACCCCACATTTTTGCCCTTTTCACAAATATTCAACCAAACTTTTTGTTCAACTGTTTGCCAAAAAAACACCACTTAACTGATGATGATGAAATTTGGTGACTAACGTTGAAAAACAAAGTTGATTGAAATATCGCAAACATTCATTTGATCCAAAGTTTGATTTGGTCATGACTGCCATGTAAGTTGAGGAAAAACAGGAAAAACGAACTTGATAACATTTCTTGGGCGAAGAGGTCATTGCCACAATTGAGTACTTGGTTTTTCATAATGAAACATCGTGTGTGTCCAATAAAGTCGTTACCTGTTGTTTTTTCAACAATTTCACGAAGGGCAATTTGAAGATGGCGCCCATGATGGAAAAAAAGTTGAAGATCTAAGTTTCGAATCTAGCAGGCTTTGTCGATGGCTCCACATCGCGTTTCATTGAAAACATATTTGTTTGCCGGAATATCAAGTTGCTGCTCAATATCTCCAAAAACAACTGATTTATTGAAAAAAGAAATAGTTGAAGAGATTTCACTTCTTTCAAAATATTTCGGAAACGCCTCAAGATATTTCAAAACTGTTTGCAGCATCTCCATGGGCATGGAATCAGTCATCAATATCCTGATTTACATACGTCCACCGGTTATGGTTCATGATTTACGATTTTTCAACAAATTTTTTCTACTGAACCCTGTATAAAGTGTTTACACGACCGCAGATGGTGGCAACATTTCTTAAATCGAAAAGTAGGGTCTAGTGAACAAGTGTGCCAAATTTCGTCGCTTGTCTCTAAAATGCAAGGTGGTTCCTCTTAACAGCCGGACTATGGTCCTGCACTCCAAGGCGACCACCTTTCCATTTCCCACATCTCATCCGAAGGTACAGCACAGCTGCACATCTAAACAGCTACAGCACACCAAAAAATTGTTGGGAAATGTTCAAGAACCAGTTACCTCTTGTTAAAATAGAGTTGAAAATCTGTTCACAAGATATTGAGTTGGAAAATTTGCAGTTTTTCCATCAAAAATTAATCCAAATCTATTCTCCAACTTTCATTCCCCGCATGTTTGCACCTCAAATCAATATTTCGTGGAGCTCACCCCATGTTGAAGTTTGCACTACAGTTGTTTCAAATTCACGCAATGTGCAAATATCATTTTGAAAAAATTACCGTCGGAAAACCGGAACCGTCTCGATTTTAAAAATGGGTCTTCACGACGCCCAATCCAATCGTCTTTCGATATCATTTGAAATTTTTCGAAAAAAGTCGATCCCCGGAAAAGAATGGACTTGTGAGTGGAGTTCTACAGTGAAAGCAAGTGATGCTGGTCAAAACAAGGGCGACAGGCCCCCTCGGGTGGCAACGGCTGAAAGAAATTTTGAAAATTCATAGCGTTTGACTGGGAAATGGTCGAAAACTGCAACTGCATACTTAATTTGGTTCTTTTATTGTGTTGCTTCCTGCCGAATTAGATTCTAATCTATCGGGTAGATTTTGAATAAATAAATGGTGAATTTAAATGGTGAAGGAATTTTGACATTTTTTATTATTTGACAGATGACAAATAGGGCAATACTTTTAACTGTTCTGAATACAGTTTTTCAAGGACTTCCAATGACATATTGCAAGACAAGTCCCGGGAGATTTAGCTTCTGACATTGGTTGAAAGTATCACTTCTGTTTGACAGATGACAGTCAAGAACTAATGGGCTCATTCCAAGAACCAACAATATCCGCACACCGAATTCCAAGTCGATCGGGTCAACGGTCCGTGAGAATATATTATTATGCCATTAAAGGGCACTATATTGGAGTGGAAAAAAAATTTCATGCAAGGACCCTATAGGCGATTTACATTTGAAAAACGCCACCTGGCGTAGAGCTCGATACTTGATCGTGCAGGAATTTTTGGAGTGGAACACATACTGAGACGTCTAGTAGCCTAGGTGGTACGTGCAATACCCACATCAATGACATGAAATTTTGTGTCCCCTATTCGATCTTGTGTATAGCGTATTTAGCAGGCTACTAGTAGTATCTAGTCCAGAGGTGAGGAGCTGGAGGACCCACCAGCATGCATTGCATTGAAGTTGCGGTGGAAAAATTGCGACTGGTGACTGTTACATTCACCTTTTGCAGGCTGATGCAAGCATGGTATGCTGCTTTGCCAGTGTAGTTTTTGCCCCTGCCATTTAGTGCCTGCTGTAGATTACTGTAGAACTGTAGAATATAGAATGCGGATCTCCATGTGAGGTCTAAGCAGAAAATCGATAGAAAAAGGAGACTGCGACGCAGCCAGCCCAAAAGCGATCTTTTCGAGTGCGGAGGACTCAGTCCACAGTCGCTGGTTGCTGTTTCTTCGGTGAAAGCTAGGGATGATGCAAGGAAAGGTCTGCGACGACGCTGGTCATCGACATTGGGGTCCAATAAAGAGCCTGCGAAGTCCCAAGGGTTCACAGGGACAAAAGTTTGCTGGTAGTGGACTGCACAAGACAACAAAGTGACAGTTTTGACGTGCCTCCAATTGACGTAACAGCCGACGTTGCCGGGGGGCAACTCCACCTCTTCTAACAATTAATTCCCTAAAACTTCCTACACGAATGGGCCATTTTCCCCAATAAGGTCAATCGCCTATTCAGATGTGCCACCCAAATTGGGAAGCGACTCTGATGTAATTTTTTCTCAAATTTTTGAATTCGATAGCACCTCTTCAGAAAAGCAGTCAGAAAATGTACCTACGTTTCGACCAAATCAAATGGGGCATTTTTTTTCTCCTCTGGTTCTTGATTTTGATCTATCCAGTATGGTATCTTAACAAGTTCCAATAGGGGAGTACCTACCACTGTATTCAATCAAATATCTCGAATCGTTTCAGAAATATCCCTTGTCATAGTTTTGACGAAACACACAAAACGTATCTTCGTAATCAAAGGACAAAGACAATTTTCGCATCTGCCGTTGGTCTGTCCAGATCACTCACAAGCACAAATGACCTCACGAGTCACTCTAAACCAAAAGCCAAGCACAAACCCGTGTGATCTCACTCGCAACAACAACCTGATTAGTTGAAATGATTGAAAAGCGAGGCAACCTAAAAATGTGACACTTACTTGTCATTGTTTCTGTTTATCTTCTTCTATATATTGAACCTGTTTTGTTCAGTTTACAATTTAAACAAAACAAGTAAAATCTGAAATATGTAGGTACAGAGTGGAAACCTATAAAAACCGGCCACATCACCGATTCACCGATGCTGGCGATAGATGAAAAATTCATTAAAGCGAATTTTACGATGGATGGCCATCAGCACTATTCACGAAAGCTTATAACCATGATTTTTAGCTCATTTTTTTCTCTTTCATATGCGGCATATTGCTGCTGTATGCGTCGCATAATTCAAAAAATATCATCTATTGCCTATATTTCCTCTATCCATAATAACTGACAGTTATTTCCGTTATCATAGAGATTATCATCACTTTCGTCATGGAACCAACGCTGTAGGGTTCATTTTCACCAAAATAAGGCATAAGGAACAACACTTAAGCGACTGAGTGCATGGAAGTGAGCTGTTGGAAGTAATTATTGGTCTATGAGACTATAGGTAAAGCTAAATACTAATTTTGAGGCGTTAGATATTCTTTATTCCTAGGCGTTGAACTAGGTGTATGGACCGAGAAATGAGAATTACAGTATAGGTAGGAGTCACCCATTGCTGAACAGGAGAAGAGTAAGGTATCCTATACATATATGGATTATAAATTGCCAATTCGAAAATGAATAGTTAGTAACTGAACCTAATTGCATTCACGTATATCAAACGAGCGGCGACCTGTTCACTCCATATTCTGCGTAATTTACAGTCCAGTAAAATCAATGACGTATTCAGTAGGGCTAAATGGAAAAAATTGCGTCTCTTTATCATGGGAAAAAATATGTCCGCCAGTTTTCACGGCGATCGTGCCGAAACAATTGGGTTGCTTTCGGTGAGTGAGCGCACACAGTCAAAATGTTTGTTGCGTCCATGATGCTTCAAAGATTGATGTTTATTTTATGGAACTTTTCATTTCGGCAGGCTACTGCTGAGGCGCTACTGTCGCATTGATCACTTGGCCAAATAGTTGACTGCTTCCGAACTGTCAGTCAAACTGCTTCCCATTATCACTGTTGAAAGACTCCCATCAGTATCCTCTGCAGCTTCTAAATGGGTATCATGTAGGCAACCGAGTAGGCAACCCATCATACTCACTTGTGGATTCAATCTTAACCAAGCAATTGCTTTTATTTTGCCTCTGTACTTTGCTCCAATTATTATTGGATTGTATACATAAAATAGCTACATCACGACATCGGAAATTGAAAAAAGTTTGCTGCAAGCAAGCTAAAGTGTCTGCTTTCTAACCTTGCAGGAGTCTGTTGTGCTTACAAAACTCTAATTATCAGTTATTTTAGAGCTTAATACTTAGCAATAAATGGAGCAACGGTGCACCCATAGTCACTAGTTTATTATTATTACAAAGTTGTGGCATTAGCGTTGCTGCGTTGATGAATGTTACTAGGTGCGAGCTAATCAGTTCGCTTATTCATTATTGTAATTTCAAAAATATACGAACTGCTAGGAAAGTTGTTGAGTAGGTACCTACCAGTATTTATAACGGGCGAATAATTAACCCATTTCCTACACAGCAAGCGGTCGCGCGTTTATCTAAATCGTATAATATTGTCGATATCATTAAATAAGGTGACTTGTTACGACTTACAGACATTATATTACCACCACACACACAAACACCTTTGCATCATTACGGATGCCATTAATTAAGGAATGAGATTCCACGTGCCAACATCCTTGATGTCAAATCTGGAAATATCTACACTGCGGAGTCTGAAAATGCCGAGATTCAGGGCAGTTTCGTGTTTTCTTTGTCATTACGGTCGGATGGCCGCTTCGCCGGAACTCTTTTTGGAATTAAATGTAAATTAGCATTTTGCTCGGAACTATTATCGGCGATACCGCCTCGGGGTGCAAAGGTGTTTCGCATTTGCATATTGGTTCTTCATGCTTTGGTGCACTCCTGATGTAAATGTGCAGGTAAAAACAATAACATCTGCTTTTTAAACCCGTGCTTGCCTTACAAAAGAGCCGAAAGGCGTTACGTAAAGCGTTAACCGGCTTTGCTCCCTCGCTCTGTATCATCGGGTTGTTGTGTTTCTTTAATCAATGATTCAGCCTTTGAGCGCCTCATCAGGTCGGCGTAAATGTTTATAATGCGGGCAAGATTATGTGCTACATATACGTATGTATTCTTAACAGAATTCTCACTACTTAAAAGGAGTTTGAAGTTGTTTTTTTGTCGTTGAGTTGCAGCCAGGAACCAGATAGATAAGCAATGCTGCTTTTGACCATCGAAATAGCTGTTGCAAATTGGCGTTGGGTACTTCAATGAGTGAAACAATAAACGTTTAATGGCACATTTTACACACACAGGTTACACAAGTCACATCAATCGTCGCATTTGAATTTCGCTTTATTAAATACGCTAATATTTATCACTGTCGCTGTGAATTCAACTCTGACCTGCTCCCTAGTCATGCTGCCCTCATATAAAGTGGTCAAAGATTGAAGTGGCCCACCTAAATTTTTTTATTGAAGTTTAAAATGCCTTAGCTCTCAAAGAAATAAGAATAATTCAAAAGTTTCTGTTTTCCCTAATAGCTGCGTTCATCGTCTATCACAGGCTAGATACCAAATTTCGTTCAGATCTTCCGTATTTGGAATACAGCGTCGCGTGAGGTCCTGAAAAAACTTCGAAGTTTGGATAACTTCCAATTCTGAGAAAAAAAGATTTTTTTTGAATTGGTCATGGGACGTTGGTACACTCATATCCCGAAACACTTTTTTAATTTCCCGATTATCTTTGTAAATTACAGAGTGATTTGCAATAAAACAACTTTTTGGTTTTTGGGTCATAACTTTTTTCTTTGTTGGCCGATTTTGGAAATCTGAGGCTCATGTTGAAACTAAAACTTCAAGAAGCAAAAAAAAAGTTCGAAATTGATGCAAGACAAATATTGAGAGTAAAGGATTCCACCAAAAGTGACGTAAATCTGGATCACCCCCGAAATCACATCATTAATCTCTCAACTCATAGAAACCGCTGACGGCAACCGAACGACCTGCCGTCAAAATTTGTAAATACTAGACGTCGGATTTTGGCAGGGTATTTTTTTTTAATTTTTGCAAACGAACCGCATTGCAAGTTAACGATGGGAAATTTCCGAAATTTCTGCTGAATTTGATGGGATTTCCCAAAAATTCATGATTCATTCAAATTTTTTCCAGGAAATTGACATTTTAAATAATGCGTTCCATTTCTTGATACGTTTATGCGGCAAAAATTCGGCTTTCCGGGCAGAATTTCAAGAAATTTAGTGTAAAATGCCGACCGGGAGGTTTCGGGGGCCGCGTGTCGTCCGGTGCGGGCTATTTGAAGAGGCTTTACTTGGAATTTTGCCGAAAAATGTTGAAAAATCGGAGCACGGCAAGGCCAATCTGACAGGAACGTCAAATGACGCTCTCGGTTTTGGGGAACTCAACACCTCGGGGCACTTGAACAGTGCTTTTGGAACGAAATTGACCAAGTAAGCGTGCGAAATTGAACCGTGGTCTCGAGGGGCTTTTGAGCGTCCTTCAGACACAAAACACAAGAGCCACCTCCAGATTCGAACGGCACTTTGATCACATTACGCAGGCCGGCTCCGGTGTTGACGGGGTAATTTCACCGATACAAGCGAGTTAGGGGCGCCAAAAGGCGATTGGGGACAGTACTCACAGTTTTCACACTAAGGGCCGATTTATAAAGGTTCCACATTTCGAGAAAGGGGCTTCTCTCGTTGTCCAGAACACTTTCCGTGGCGAGATGCACATCTATCTTGCCGAGACTTATTTTGTAGAAAATCCGTGTTGATTCCAGGGGACCTTGTGGCTACACTTCCAGAAAGGGTTCATGTTTTGATTGGCATGCTTATTTCGGACCTTTTATTGTCCAATTTTTCAAAATCTGACTCATAATATCGGCTTCATTGCTGGCGCTGCACTTGTGAAATTGGCAAATGTCCATTGTCAGTTGTCACTGATGTCACAGCACTCATATTATGCGATTTTCGCGAGCGCTTAAGCACATTTTTCGCGGGTGCTCTTGGTTACGTTGCAATTTGCAATGATGTTGACAGTTATGGACATTTTCGCGAGTAAATGTAATGACGAATGCGGAAATCGCGCCATGTTGTTCCGAATATTAAACTTCTGTATTTTTCAACAGATTATACACTGACATTGAATAAATACTCGGTCATGATGGACAATCGAAATGCATTTGTCATTTGTGATTGTTGATTTCTCAGTGGATGTCTCTCACTTTGAGGTTACTTTTTTGTTTGTAAATAAATTGGTCTTGACATTACAATTACTGGATGTTATAACGGTGTCCATTTTCGCGACTCGCCAAAGTGACATTATTGACAGCCTCTTCTCGTAGTTACATCTCTATCATCATTACCGCAAGGTCCGATTGGTATTTTGAACTTATGCCAACATGGAATAGACAGACAGTCTAAATACATCTGCCAAATTTAGATTTTTGACGTTCCAAGAGGACGCCATATTGAACGTTTGCATTTTTCAACCGATCTGATTGGGATTTCAAACCTATAAGCACTTGAAGTTGACAATGGGAATGCATCTGTCAAATTTAGATTTTTGACGTTTCAGAGGTCACCATATTGAACTTTTGCATTTTTCAACCGATCTGATTGAGATTTTACACCTACACCCACTTGAGCTTGGCGATCAAAATGCATCGGTTAAATTTTGTTTTTTGACGTTTCAGAGGTCACCATATTGAACTTTGGAATTTTTAAACCAATCTGATTGGGATTTCAAACCTATACCCACTTGAGGTTGAAAATAGAAATGCATCTGTCAAATTTTGATTCGTGACGTTTCAAGAGGGCGCAATATTGAACTCTTGTATTTTTCAACTTTTCCGATTGATATTTCAAGCCTTCACCTACTTGAAGTCGACAATTGAAATGCATCGGTCAAACTTGCCATTTTGACATTTGCAAGGCTGCCATATTTAACTTTCGTATTTTTCAACAGATTATCTTGAGATTTTGAACAAATACTAAGTCAAGATGAATAATCGAAACGCATTTGTCAAATTCGACATTTCCGCAGTTTGAAGCCGCCGTATTAAACTCTTACTTTTTCCAACCGGAATTTATTGAGTTTTCAAACCTAGACTTGATTCAGATGAACAATTGGAACGTAACTGTCAAATTCGGAATTTTGCATATATTTTTATTTTACCTCAATTTCCCCTACAAATATTTAGAAAGGCTCCTAAATAATAAAAATACACGGTTCTGCTTTTCCTCCCACTACACGGTGTCTTCCACGACAGTACCTTCTTCACGGTTCAGGTTTCCATAACACATATTGTCGCTTTCATTTTTAAAGCTTCATGTTATCAGTATTTTTAGTAGTTACTTTGAACAAAAGTAGAAATACATATTATTAAACAAAATAATGGTGTATCAATTTTTCCCGACAACTCTTCACCGACCAGACACCACCCACTGACATGCGTTTCGTTCACAATAGAACCCTACAAGTCGATGCAAAAATTCAAAATACGCGAAAAACAAGCATCTTTCCGAATTCATGTTACTCTTACACAGTCACTTGCTTACGCCTTTGGAAAACTTCATCTGACCAAAACACTATCGACGGACATGCATAAAATTACAAAACTCGCCAAGGGAAAACCTGACATCTGCCTAAAACAACGGAAAATCAACATCATGTATACAATTCCCTTTCCACTTGTCCGGTGTCAGTGGAATAAATTCCCTGGCTACTTTTTAACCGATGCTGTCACTCAGGCGACGGCTTGCTGGCGCCGGTGACAGCTAGTCAACTCATAGAAACCGCTGACGGCAACCGAACGACCTGCCGTCAAAATTTGTAAAAAGCAGACGCCGGATTTTGGCGGGGTATTTTTTTTTAATTTTCGCAAACGAACCGCATTGCAAGTTGACAATGGAAAATTTCCAGAATTTCTGCTGAGTTTGAGGGGATTTTTCGAAAATTCATAATGCATTCAAAATTTTACAAGGGAACCGATGTTCGAATAATCCATTCCAAATACCTTGTTACGTTTTCGCAGCGAAAACCTGGCTATCCGGGGTGAATTTCGAGAAATTTGGTGTGAAATGCCGACCGGGGGGTTTCGGGGGCCGCGTGTCGTCCGATGCAGGCCATGCGACGGGGTTTTTCTTGAAAATTTGCCGAAAAATGTGGAAATTGGAGTACGGCCCGGCCAATCTGACAGGAACATCAATTGACGCTCTTCGTTTTGGCAAACTCAACGCCTCGGGGCATTTCAACAGTGCTTTTGGAATGAAATTGACTATGTCAGCGTGCGAAATTGAATTGTGGTCTCGGGGAGACTTTTGAGCGTCCATCAGACACAAAACACAAGAGTCATCTCTAAATTCGACGGCACTTGGATCAAATTACCCAGGCCGCGGCAGACGTTGACGGCGTAATTTCACAAAAATTGGCAAGTTGAGGGGGCAAAACACGTCTGGGGGGTACTTACAATTTATTTGCAATTTCCAGCGGTTTTCCATTTCGAGAAAGGGGTCTTCTCGGTCCTCCAGAGCTTACTTCATGTCGGTTACAGGGTACCGACATGAAGTCCATGATACAAGTACATGATAATTCCATCCGACCTTCTGGCCAGACCACCAGAAAGAGTCCGTGTTTTGATTTGCGTCCTTGTTTCGAAGTTTTTCTTGTCAATTTTTCCAAAATTTCACTACAAACATCGGCAACATTACTCAGCGTCGCAGTTGTTGTGTTGTGTCATATGCAAATGTCAATGTAATGTCACAGCACTTTTTAGGTAGTTTTTCGCGGATTCCTTTGGCCTTTGGCAGCTTTTCGCGAGTGCTCTCAGATACGTGGTATGTTGCAATGATGTTGACACTGTTGATAGTCATGGACGTTTTCGCGAGTAAATGTAATGATGAAAGCGGAAATCGTTACATGACATTTGAAGAGTCAGGGGGAAAAACGATGAAAGTCCATTTTATGTATTTTTTGGCTTATTGACGCAATTGGTCGATTTCGAGCGGGACTATCGCATGCACAAATAATACTGGATGAAAACGATACATGTCCTGAGATATAAGAGTTTGAAAATATGCTATACTGGCTAATAACGATGAAGGTCCTCGCGTCATATGCAAGAACGATGGGAGTCCCTTGATGCAGGTCTCAACTTCATGCAGTCTGCGGCTCATATCCTGCCCATATCACGCCCTGGAGTTAACTGTTATAGTGCTTCTCTAAAGTTTTGCCGATTATTACTATTGGAAATGAAGGAAAAAAACTTCCAAAAAGAGAAAAACATATGGGCGAGTTGCTGATTGCCTCACCAATGATTTTTTCTTAATCTTTATTCATTTAATTACTTTCGTCATGCTGTTGTTTACTTAATTTGCTCATTTTCACGTTGTGTCACATCAGTTTTGGATAAAAAATATTTTTGAAGCTCAAGAATAAAATAGTTATTATTTTATGAGAGTTATTTTAGTGATAAGGGTTGAAAAAGTCATGGAAATTTGCGGACCTTCATCGTTATTGCTAAGTATATGAAGTAGTTAGGATACGTATTGCGCAATATCTCGTTTTTCTTCCATCATATTGCATACAGCTGGTAAGTTTAAGACAAAGAAGACTTCGCTCTTTGTTGTGTCCAAATTTGAAACCGTTATCACTGATCAACTGAACGCTATAGCGTTTTAAACTTTAAAAACGCTCTCCTGAAAAATTTGGTTTTTGTGACATTCATTGTTTTTCCCCCTGGCTCTTCATTTTCTATCATCATTACCACAAGAGCCGATTCGAATTTTGAACCTATGCCAACTTGAAGTAGACAGTCTGAATGCATCGGTCAAATTTCGATTCTTGACGTTTCAAGAGGCCGCCATATTGAACTGTTGCATTTTTCAACCGATCCGATTGGGATTTTCAACATACTAGGTGCCCACTTAAGGTGGTTAATCGAGGTGTATCTAACAAAATTGACGTTTTGACAGTTCCAAGGCCACCATATCGAACTTTTGCATTTTTCAACCGATCCGATTGGGATTTAAAATCTATATCCACTTGAGATGGACAACCGGAATGCATCTGTCAAATTTTGATTTTTGACGTTCCAAGAGGCCGCCATATTGATCTTTTGCATTTTTCAACCTATCCGAATGAGATTTTGAATCTATGACAACTTGAAATAAGCAGTCTGAATACATCTGTCAAATTTGTCGTTTTGACAGTTTTAATTCCGCCGCCATATTGAACTCTCGCATTTTTTAACCTATTTAATTAGGATTTAGAACCTATATTAGGCGCGGGCAGCTAACTATCAAAGATAGGCAACCAGTGTGTTTGGTGGACCAACAAATGGAATTTAGCATTGTGCAGCATAGCAAGCGAGTGCCTTTCTTGCGTTTTCTCACCAGAAGAGCGATGTCAGGACGAAAGGGCACTATTTTTGTATACTCTAGGATCTTACGCAGGTAATTCCGAAAAAAGAAAACGGGCCGAAAGCATCCTTTTTACCTATTCCATTGAAAAAGACCACTGTGATGTCTACACTACCTCTAAATGTTACCCATGATTTTTGCAAAACCCAAGAAGGACCTGAGTGTTGGAATGTGAGCAACGTTAGCTCTTTCCTTGGAGTTTCACACGAGGTAGGTGGAAATTTTATTAAAAATTTTATGTGGGAGCTATGAGTGGCATTGAACATCAATGACAATGCTCGGTTCATCATCTATCGAGTTTATTTTGTGAAACTATCTCAAGCTATTGTTTTTTCAGGCAAGTCAAGCAAACTACAAGCCAACTTGGAAGTTGTGGGCTTGAGTACCATACAGTTTTCAAAGGATCGAACGTCTATATAGACACCCAACTTTACAGACTCACTTCGGACTCCTTAGTATAAAATCTCTGAACCACAATTGTGCTATTTCATCCTAACACCGCCCCACTGCAGCTCAAGTTAGCTCTTCTCTTGGAGTTTAACATAAAGTGGGTGGAAATAGATAAATAGAACTATCAAGTGTGAGAGATATGACTGCTATGAGTGGAACCGAACACTCACTCGGTTCATCATCTCAGTTGATTTTGTGTAATCCTCTCAGGATTAATTTTCGTAAGGCTTCACTTGTTTAAGCTTATGATAGATCTGTGGTTAGTCTTGAAATTTTAGCACACACTTTTGATGCTCCTTAGGTTTTGCCGTAGGAGTCTGAGATAAGTCTGGAAATGTTGGGTGTCATTAATTTATTTCTTGGAAGACCACAATCGGTGCCTACAACCTCCAAGTTAGCTTGAAGTTTGCCCTCTAACTTGATTTGCCCTGAAAAAAGATGGCCTGAGATGATTTCACAAAATGACCTGTGATGATAAACCAAGCATAATTATGTGTTCGATTCCATCCATAGGTTTTACACATATTTGTTGATAAAGTGTTCACGCACCCCATGTTAAACTCCAAGAAAAAAGATAACCTGAGCTGCAGTGGAGCGGTAGGTATTAGAATAAAATAGCACAATTCTGGTTCAAAGGCTTTATCGTGGGAGTCCGACTCGGAGTCCGAAGTGAGTCCGTAAAGTTGGGTGTCTATACAGGCGTTCGATCCTTGGAAAACTGTATGGTACTCAAGCCCACAACTTCCAAGTTGGCTTGTAGTTTGCTTGACTTGCCTGAAAAAACAATAGCTTGAGATAGTTTCACAAAATAAACTCGATAGATGATGAACCGAGCATTATGTCATTGATGTTCGATGCCACTCATAGCTCCCACATAAATTTTTTTATAAAATTTTCACCTACTTCGTGTGAAACTCCAAGGAAAGAGCTAACGTTGCTCACATTCCAACACTTAGGTCCTTCTTGGGTTTTGCAAAAATCATGGGTAACATTTAGAGGTAGTGTAGACATCACAGTGGTCTTTTTCAATGGAATAGGTAAAAAGGATGCTTTCGGCCCGTTTTCTTTTTTTCGGAATTATCTGCGTAAGATCCTAGAGTATACAAAAATAGTGCCCTTTCGTCCTAACATCGCTCTTCTGGTGAGAAAACGCAAGAAAGGCACTCGCTTGCTATGCTGCACAATGCTAAATTCCATTTGTTGGTCCATCAAACACACTGGTTGCCTATCTTTGACAGTTAGCTGCCCGCGCCTAATACTTGCTTTGCTTAGGCAGTCGAGATGCATCTGTCAAATTTCGATTTTTGACGTTTCTAGAGGTCGCCATATTGAAATTTGGCATTTTTCAACCGATCTGATTGGGATTTTAGACTCATACCTATTTGGAAGTTGGTGATCGAAATGCAGCTGTCAAATTTTGATTTTTGACGTTTCAAGAGGCCGCCATATTGAACTTTTGCATTTTTTAACTGATCTGATTGGAATTTTGAACCTATACTCACTTGAGGTTGACGATCAAAATGCATTTGTCAAATTTTGATTTTTGAAGTTTCAAGAGGCCGCCATATTGAACTTTTTTATTTCTAAACAGATTATATTGAGATTTTGAACAAATACATGAACAATCGAAATGCATAATATCGAATTTGACATTTTGGCAGTTCAAAGCGCCGGCGCCGTATTGAACTCTTGCTTTTCTTAACCGATTTAATTGGGTTTTCAAACCTATACTTGGTTAAGAATGTTCAGATGAACAACTGGAACGTAACTATGAAATTTTGAATTTTGGACATACTTTTATTTTATCTCAATTTTTCCTAAACATATGTAAGAAGGTTCCTAAACAACACAGTTCTGCTTTTCTTTTCACTACACGGTGTATTCCGCGGCAGCACCTTGTTTACGGTTCAAGTTTTTACAACACATATCGTAGTTTCCAATATTTTCAGTAGTTAGGTACCTTAAACAAAAGTAGAAATAAAATACATATTTATGAACCAAGTATACTGGTGTCTCAATTTTCCCCAACAACATTAACGTCATTAATGTCAAAATGTCAAACGATGACCTCGAAAAACAATGTGTTTTCTATTGGGAAGGTCGCATGAACGCAGCTATTGGGAAAAACAAAAACTTTTGAGGTATTTTTTATTTTGCTTTCAGTTACACCATGAATAATTATTAAGACATTGTAGCAACACCTTCTAAGTCCACTATCTTTATATTTTTATGCTTATATACATTGTAATCTTGGAGCAACTAGTTTCTGATCATAACACCTAAAAAAACATTTGAATTTTATACATAATTATAAATAACAAAATGTCACTTCTCAAGTAAGATCCTTTACTCATTTTAATATACCTACAACAGCTTCATAAAACTTATTACAGCCCTGACGATGCCTAACAGCGAAACCGGTTGGCCAAAGAAGTCTTAATAATCACTTATGGTGTAACTGAAAGCAAAATAAAAAATACCTATAACGTCAACACCATTGAAAGAAGGATGGAAGAATTTTTTCAATTTATTCAAAAAAACTTTTGAATTATTCCTAAACTGCTCACAAATTGAAGTGGATATTTTTAAAAGGAGGTTTTTTTAAAATCGCCACAAAATTCTTGAAAATCACTCGATTGTGAAACCGCTTGCACTGTTTTGAAGAAAAATGTCAATATTTTCAAGAACTGCTGAAGTCTTCCACAAAAATCACATGGATATGTCTAATACAGGGTGATGAAAAAAGTCTTTCAGTTTTGTTCTTTTTTACTCTTGTGCAGGAGATTGTTCATCCACCCTGTACACTTATATTTACTTGGATCTTAGAGTCTGCAGCTTATGTAACTCGTCAGTTTTTAGTTTTTCGCTTTCCGTTGCGTACTTACCGAAATATAGCCTTTTCACTTTCCAAAGTCGTTTTATCGATGAATCTACTAAATCCGGGCGCTACTGGATTTTTTTTGTCCTAAGCAATGCCACTTGTACTTTTAGAACGATTTTTTGCGCAGATTTCAAAATTAACTAAGATATGGCGTCCCAACCATCTGATGTATACAGGGTGTCGCAAAAAAAATCATTCATAAGATTCATTTTATTTCGAAATGATCAGTAGCAAAATGCCGTTGCAAAGATCAACTCCAGGTAAGTTCGATATCGTGGCAAATATCTTGCGGAATGTTACAAGGCAAAGAGAAATTGTCAATTTGGTGAACGTATCACAAAGTGTCATCGGTGGGCAAAGAGACGACTCCTTGCCACTGGCAGTGCCCGAATCACACATGGAGAAGGTCGCCCGAGAATAATTCCAGTAATGGACGATCTCTTCTTGTTAGACATAAAATTGTAAAATTGAAAAGTGAAATTTTCTACAACCTGTAATAAGGTGCCAGAAACAAATTTCTTCGTTCATGCGACACCCTGTATATTTTTATGTTGTCTTCCATTCGAAATCTGCTCAAAAACTCGTTTTAAAAGTACCAAGTGGTATTGTTTTGTAAGTACCAAAAAATCCAGTAGCCCCCGGATTTATTCGTTGACAAAATGACTTTGGAAAGTAAAAAGGCTATATTTCGGTAAGTACGCAGCGGAAAGCGGAAAAATAAAAACTAACGAGTTTCATAAGCTACAGACTATAAGATCCTAACAAGTATAGGTGTACAGGGTGGATAAACAATCTCCTGCATGAGATTAAAAAAGAACAAAACTGAACGACTTTTTCCATCACCCTGTATTAGACATATCCATGGGATTTTTGTGGAGGACTTCAGTAGTTCTTGAAAATATTGATATTTTTCTTCAAAACAGTGCAAACGGTTTCACAATCGAATGATTTTCAAGAATTTTCTGGCGATTTTAGAAAAACCTTTTTTTAAAAATATCCACTTCAATTTGTGAGCAGCTTATTTTCTCAAGAGCTAAGGCATTTTGAACTTCATTAAAATTTTCATTATTATTCGAGAATATACCAGCTTCTTCGCCAGGCCAGGTCGCGGAGGCTCTCGTTGCTTCAATTGTCGTTCCAGAACTCGCCGACAGTCCATTCGCGAGAGCCCTAAAAAAATCCATAGTCCATTTTTGCAGATGTGTCTTATTTGCGCGTCGTGATCTCCAGCGAGTTGGTCCAGGGGAACAAAATTCATCTTGTCTCTAAAGGCTTTTTGGATCCGGGACACGACATTTTGAACCTCTTTACCACAGTGTATGGACTCTTTCACGACAGATGGAGTCTCGGGGATCTTTCCTTTTTGCGTGAGCATAAAAAAATGAAAGCAAGGGCCTCAATGCAGCATTTGCAACAGATCTTAACTGGATGATAATTTTTTCATCATCAAGGACCACGGAATCAAGATTATCCCCTTGACGCCCTTCCGTCCATTATTTCTCGACTGATGCGACTTCCGCGCGTTTTTCGGCGACTTAGTTAGCGAAATCTTAGCCGTCCTCAAGTGTCACTCCACTTTATTAATAATATATTACGAGGGTTACTACAACAGCACGGGCCTCGTCTTCCAACGCAGCCATCCCGTCCTATTAGTGAGTGCAGCTCTCGCCCGGTTCCACCATCAGCAAAACTTGCACAGACAAAATACACTATAAGTACGGCATAGTCACTGTTAGATTATTACAGCATTCATTAGAGTTTGCTAATTACTCGTTGCTTTAATGAATAAGCTCTAATGAACCACTTTCTGTTAATTAAAGGGAGCGCCCGAGACACAGCCAACTAGATGAGACTTAGCAGAAAAGTGCGAAAGGACTGCCGTCCCGCAATAACTCACTCGAGCCTTATTGTTTCTGCGAGAGTTTCATATTTTCCTTGCAAAAAAAGTTGGCCCACTTACGCTGCAGAATAAAAAGAAAAAACAATGGGTAATTTTTGCTTTACGGCCTCATTTTTTCACACAATACTTCTTATCCTCATCCTTATCACTCAATTTAATTACAAGATATCTTGTATACAGACGGTTGTGTGAATCTGATCTTGTAGTGGAGCTGTATAAAACAGTACGTCGGTACCTTTAGAAAAAATCTAAAGGAGCAAGCTAAATCTTAGAGCAAGCTATGGAAAAAATGGGCTACGTTGGTACGAATGGCACGTTGACGACTTGTTGGCAGCTAGCTGGTCTTCATGTGCAATTTTCAATGTGACGCTTGTCACTGTCTCGGGGAGTCATGTACGCGAAAGTGGGAATTTTTGTGAATACGCGAGGAATTGTTAGTTTTCTTGGATTGATTTGCAGTGTGAACGATAACGGACATCGTCTTCACTGGTTGGTGGGTCTTCGCCAAGGCTATTAGGTTTTTGCCGGCCACCGAGAAAGTTACACCGAAAGTCCGTGATGCCGATTCCGTGAAGAAATGGAATGTAAAAAGTAAAAACCCACTGTCCAAGGGAAAACTCATTCTTTAGATGGACAATGTGGATAGTAGGACAGTAATTTATGGAGTTTGAAGTGTACGGAGACGAGAAAATTTGGACGTGAGTAGATAGTTACACTGTGTTGTCTCCCAGCATGTGTCTCCATACTTTGCTTGCTGTTGCGGTAGGTACAATACGCTAGAGTAGGTGTAGGTAGTACCGTGTGATACTCACTGCTCAGTGATGTGCATCAGAAGATGGAGACTCCGGGCGGTTGGCCTTTTCATTCGAGTACTGCCGACCTTTGGCATTATTAGTGGCCGCCAAAAACCTAATAAGCTTGGCCAAGAGCTACCGACCAGTAGAGACAATGTACTTTATCGTCCACACTGCAAATCACTCCAAGGAAACTAACAATTCCTCGCATATTCTTCAAAATTTTCACTTTAGCGTACATGGCTCCCCGAGACGGTGACAACTATGTCACATTGGAAATTGTACATGGAAGACAGCTAGCTGCCAACAAGTCGTCAACGTGGATTCATACCAACCCATTTTTTCCATAGCTTGCTCTAATGCAGGAAGCGTGAAATCGATTATACAACAATATGCAACAAAACAACCACACAAATTTGGCAATCAGTAGGCAGATCGTCGGAAAATAATAGGACTTTCTGAGAAAACATAACAGATAATAACGGAGATATAGTCTGCCAAAGTTGAGTTTCAAAAATATAATTTCTTGTCATAAATTCTATACCGGATCAGGACATTTTTGTGCAGCCACTACCACTATATAGGGCGCGCAGAGGCATTCGGATTCAATTATTTCGCTAAGGGTTGCCCGGTCGTCGGTTTGGCTTCATTTAGGGATTTTTGTTAAGCGGTAATTGGCAGTATTGCTCGGTTACAGCTGTCTGCTCTGTCCGCCACTTCCACCGACCGGAGGGTGGGCCTCAATTAAAAACAATACACCAGGATTTGAATTTCAAATTACCGACTTGCAGTGGCGTAACGCATTTCACCATAATTTATTTCGTTAAGTTGAAATTGGTAGGTACAACCTTTAAGTAAAAATGCCGTAATCCGCGGGGTTTATCCTCCCGCGGCGTCTTTTCAATTTTTGCGGGATGATTGTTTCTGCATTGAGAGGCACATCCACCTGTTTTCTTTGGGATTGAGAGCCGAGAACGCCAACTGAGGCTCCACACTGAAGTGTATTTTACCAGTGTTTGGACACCGAACTCTATTCAATATTTAACTTTCTTTTGTTATTTTATCTCAATTTATCATTGATTACAATATTAATTCCTGAATTTCATTCTCTTACGCACCGTCGTCAGTTCTACAAATGAAGATGATCAGCGATCAGGCTGACTGCAGATTACCTGAACTTTTCTTCTGCTGAATGCTAGTCGATTAACCGCAAAAAATGCCTGAAATCTGTACTAGATTCATCATCTTTTCACTATTGACAGATAAACCAGCATTTTCATTGATCAGTCAGCTTCAAATTGACAAACAAAAATCGCAAATCAACTGATCTCGTATGATCTTTTTTGTTGAACTACTTACAGTCAGTTTGAAAAATGGAGTAAAAGAGCAAACTTGTGTCCTATAATAGATAGAGATTGAACCTAAGACCACCAATTTTAAGAATCGCCGTGGTTATGTGTTAATTGTGTCATGCCATGCTTTCTATGTATATTTCTGGTGGAATCCAAATATGGATTGATAGTCAAGTAGGTAGGTGTACTATAGGTACTTGCCTACCTACAACCTCTTTGTCTTTCTTTAAGGCTGTACTTATATATTGGCGAATTTCCATCTTCAGTCCCCTCGCCCCCACTCACCCCAATTTCGAAAGTCCAAATGACACCACCTACTTTGCAATACATCGAATTCAAAAAAATGAAATTCTCTTTCTGAAAAAACATTTCCAAAATTTCCGACTCCACCTCCTTTTTTCCTAGAAGTCTCTGAATGTCTAATTTGATATCCCTAACTCTTCAGTTCTCTTCAATGCAGTCAGCCTCATCCTGTACAGTATCAAGGAAGAAATTTTTCTGTGGAAAAAGTGCTACCCAAAATAACCTCTTTGCTCTCCCCCCCCCCCCCCCTCCTCTCAACTTAAAATCTGAAATATCACTACCTTATTTGTGATACATCAAATTGGATGGGATTGAATTCTCTTACTGAACAAAATAATTTTAAAATTCTCAAAACCCTCCCTCTCCCTCCTAAAATACTCCAAATGTCCAATTTAATGGGGGAGGGGTTGAAAATCAAGAAGAAATGGTTTCCAGAAAGAGAAATCAATTCCCTTTAATTTGATGTATCACAAAGTCGGTGGTGTCATTCCAGATTTTGAAGTTGGGGTGGGGGAGAGCAAAAGGCTTGATTTGGGTAGCACTTTTCCACAAAAAATTCTCTTCTCTGTTGCTATGCTAGGGTGCTAGGATAACGCTGACTAAATTGAAGCGAATGGAGGGGTCCAGAATATAAAATGGAATATTTAGAGAATTTTGGGAAAAGGGGGGGGAGAGTGGAGTTGAATATCTCAAAAATATTTTTCTCAGAAATCAAATTTGATTCTTTTTTATTCTGATGTATCGCAAAGTAGGTAGTCATTTGAAATTTCGAAGTTATGGGGGGTGGGAGCGGAGGGACTGAAGATAAAAATTCCCTAATGTATGTGTTAGATGTCGTCCTCAATATGAAAATCGAATTGTTTTTGCTCAAAGATATCTTTACTAGGAATCGGGAGTTATTGCAGGTGGATAGTTTTTGAATGATCACCCGGTATGTAAATATCGTTCTAGTTACCACGTACCAAAAATTCATGGGATTTGACCAGAAGCCATCCTGGTCAGCTTCATTGAATTGCTTTTAGTAACGGAAGTAAAAAAGACCGCTTATCCAGGGTGATTTACAAATGTCCGACCATCTTGAACGTGCGTAATATGGAGATGTACTAGAGTGCTGGAAAGTTGTTAGAAAAATCCTGTCTTTTCGTCCGTCCGTCCGTCCGTCCGTCCGTCACAGCATCTAGTCCTAGACGAAAAGGTTTTTGCGAAAAAAAATTTACTCCATTGGGTAGCTCATGACCTTGTATCCCGAACCAAGAAAAATCTTGACAAAATAATAATAAACAATGACAATAATAACAATTTAGTGTGACGCGGCATCGCCGTTGAATGCTGCATTTCAGAAGCCGGCCTGATCTCGAAAGTTATCACATGCGAGGAAGTACCCGATCTTATCATTTTACCATAATACATATGCGGAGTTATATTTAGAGGATGATTTGAACTTCATTCTAATGAACATTTCACATCGGTGCGAGGTGCAGGCCAATAGTTATTAATTTTTGAAAATGACTCCGAAACTACGGCTCGGCCGCAAATGATTTATTCGTTGCTTGCTGGTGCTTGATATCCCTTCCTCCGAACAAAACGAAATTCAATACAGAAAATATTTCAACTCGAATGGGTAGCTCATGGCCTTGGTACGCGAATCAAGGAAAATTTTGCCGAAATAATCATGAACAATTACAAAAATAACATCTTGGTGTAGGGCGGCTTCGCCGATCAAGTGCTGGCATTCGCGGTAAGATGTAGAAAGTTGCGATATGCAGGCAACTACAATTTCTTAATGAAATACATCACTGCATGTACGGCATTATATTTAGAGAATAATTTGAACTTTCTTTTGACAAAAACCCTACTTACTTCGATTTGACCGTCGGGTCAATTGTTATCAATTTTTGAAAACGACCGCAAAGCCACGGCTCGGCGCATATTACACGACCCTACAAATAAAATCAGACGTGCCGAAATAGTAATTGAACATTTTGAAATAGCCAATACTAGGTACCTGAAGGATAATGGCACTCAAATTACGAAACATGTTCGCTCAATAACAAAAAAAAAAGTAGGTAGGTATCACTAAAAATCATGTGACAGGCTACCATTTTTTCGGTTTTTCGATAAAAAAGAAATGTTCCAATTCAAAAGTGAACCCGATATTCGTGTTCAGGAGGTCGAAATCAGTTGAAGAACATTTTTTTATATAAGTAACAGAATGACGCTTATGTGGCCGGTTTGTCTGTCTGTCTGTCTGTCCGAGTCCGTGCAGAAATTAAGACGCTGTACTCCTTCTCGAGAATTGAAACAAGAGTCTTGGAACTTTTTTCCGATTAATAGCTGATGTCCCCAAGGGTGGCCAATGGGCACTATTTTTGTTATCCATACATCGTTATCATTATTCTCAAAAAACAGAGATCTCCCGTGCACTTCGATAAAGTTGAACTTCTCCTCGGGAAATAAAGCTACAGCCCTTGAAGATTGAACTTTATCCGGTGGATAGCTTAGGTCCTCGAGGACCAAATAGGCAGGTTGGCTGCCATATTGAAATTTCTTATTAGTGGAACGATTGTCATGAAACTTGAAACTCACCCTTGTCTAGTACGATCATTCTTATTTTCAAGCCAAATTTCATGATTGCCCCACCATCTTGGCCGCCATATTGAAATCTCTTATAAGTGGAAGGATTTTCATGAAACTTGAGAGTTACGCTTGTCTCGTACGATCATTCCTATTTTCAAGCTGAGTTTTATAATTCTGCCGCCATATTGGCCGCCATATTGAAATCTCTTGTTAGTGGAACCATTTTCATGAAACTTGGAACTCACCCTTGTCTAGTACGATCATTTTGATTTTCAAGCCGAATTTCATGATTCTGTCGATATTTTGGCCGCCATATTGGAATTTTTTGCCCAAGACGGTAGAACCCTAATCACTTAACATCTTGCGTTCACTAATCCTCCAAAAAGAAAGTGCGCTACTGAGCCTCATGCCCATGAGGCGTATTCGCTTGTTTATTTTTGAAGTTATGGAGGAACAAAAGTTGGTCCTTCGATTGCTTCTATTCTCGTTGTTCCAAAAGATTCTGGTGAACTGTTAATGGAGAAATGATGAGTACAAAAAATCAACCTCTGAATCTGTGATGAATTCGAGTTTTGTTACAGGGTGAGTCATGAATCCTGGAAATTATTATTTTTCTCAAAGTACCTCCAAACAGTCACAGTGGTCCCATAATCTATGTAGAGCTCAATAAAACACAGTTCATTTGGATAGAAGTCTTTTGCTTCTGGTTTTTCAGGAAAACTAAATTTTTGCAGTTTTTGACTTACCCTTCATAGAAAACAGAAATTCAATACAGATTCAGAGATTGATTTCTTATACTCATCATTTTTTTCACAAACAGTTCACTAGAATCTTTTGAAACAACGAAAATATTTAAGAGAAATCGAAGGACCAACTTTAGTCCCTCCATATCTTCGAAGTTGGAAGTCAAAATTTTTTTAACAACTTTCCAGCACTCTACTACATCTCTATATTACGCACCTTCAAGGTGGTCCGACACTTTTGAATCACCCTGTATCTAACACCTATTTTTTTCAGAATTTCTTATACACTTCTTATTCTAAAACATTTGCCTAAACTGCCACTAACCTCTTTTGCTCTTATTTTGCAACACCTATGTATCAGGCACCTGTCTTCCTCATGTATCTCTTGCTTTATCGCCGTATGCTAGTTTCATTCTTGAGAAGGTAAATTTCATTAAATAAATCGGCAGCATATCAGTATGCAATGGATAAAACAGCCATAAATTCTTTGAAAAAAGGAATGGCCTGATGGGCAACCACTTAATCCTAATTTTCGTTGGTGGAAAATAATGAAATATATTGCAAATATGACGCTCCGCTGTAAGTGGCAAAAAAAAACGGGCTCGTGTAGGAATCGAACCTACGACCACCGAAATTAAAGTTTGAAGCACGGTACTCTAACCACTGAGCTAACGAGCCATACTATTGTTTTATGCTATCTGTGCTATTTAAACAGAAACATGAATAGCCGCAGGCACTTTTCTGTGACCTTCACCGCGATGGTCTTATGGTGGAGGCGTTGCTTAACAAGCCACACATCAGAGCTCGATTCTCACACCTGCCGCACAGTATTTTTTTGTCAAAATGATACTTTTTTTCTTTAAAAGTTACATAGTATTTGCATATGAGTATAATTTCAAAAAAAGAGTAGGTATCAACTTCACAAAAAAATACTCAGCAGGTAAAGATTGAGCCCCGATGAGTGGTAAAGCCAACCTTCGAATATACTGCCGCAACAGAATATCAACCGCAAACCCGTTGAGACATACCTAAAGTTTCACGCGGAAGTTCATTTTGGCCATCAGCGTCTACAAAGTAAGCCAGGGCGCTGTGCTATCTCAAGGGAAAATCGAGTCCGATAGACCGACAGTGTAAATTTCCTGAACGTTAAACGACCACGAGAGACATTATTTCAATATTGCGAAGGAATGTCTAGCAGTCATATGGGCCACGAAACAATTTCGCCCCTTTATCTTTATGAGATCAACTTCACCACTGTTTCAGACCACGAACCATCTCAGTGGGCCCTTAACATCAATGAGCCCGATTCGGAATAAGGTGGAGGTGTTCCACGGGTTTTGGCAAAAATTAATTCAAATACTAGAACCTTTGTTGAGCTCATATATTCTTCATTTGATTTATTGCATTCATTGCGGCCCAAAAAATAAAATAAAATTTTGCGTGACGTCACGCGTGAGACTCAGGTACGTTAACAGATGGCGCCAGGTAAAGCAGTAGAATTTGTTGCTAGACCTCGTATGAGCTCGGCATAACGCAAACGCGGTGAACTCTGTCGAACGACGAACATCTGATCCCCAGAAAAAACTCAATTTTGCCGTGTTTTGACTGTTTTGTGATCAATGTGGGCAGAGATAAACAATATGAGTGCAATAATTTGCTGTATGCTTGGGAAGCACTCGAATATTTCCGATACCTCGCTGGTGTTGAAGGAAGAAATACTGTTCTACTGTTCAGCCAAACTCTGGTCGCCCAAAGTCTCGTAGTCTGTCCAAAGTTATGGACAAATGTCACAAATGTCATGTGATTCGATGTTTTGAATTGCACGTTACACGTCAAAAGTGGCAGAACGTGATTAAAACTTGAGGATGCTAAAATGTCGATAGAGTAGGTCACGTTTGGTTTGTGTGCGAGGTTGACCGGACGTCATAGATTATCAAGAAACTTTTTTTTTGAGAAAATTAGAGGTGAAATTGATGTGCCTGTTACAGTAAATGCTCAACTAAATCATGAACAATCCGAATACTCAATAAAAATAGCTACTTTTTCCCCAATATAACACCCCATTAGTGAGGTGGCAACTAAAAATGCTAGAACATGATTATAACATCCTAGGTATATGAGAAGGATAAACTCAACAGAGACGCAGACTTTCTATCCAGACTCAAAGCACGTCCCGCTAAAATACAAGAAAGTCCCGTTGCAAATCCCAGGAACACTTGAGATATACCGGATAACCAGAAGATCTATGATGGACAATACCCATGCCCAAGATGGCAGCGAATCGAAAAATTAACCCGGGATGAAATAAAATATGGCGGGCGAAGATGACGGCGGATCGTAAAACCAATCTTTATTTACAATAACTAATAGGAAGCGGGAATAGGTTCAAATTATATTAAAATTGGTCCACTTATAACAAAGTTCAATATTCCATCCCGGTCCAATTTCTATAGGTACAAGACACAAGAAATTTTCAAATGTCATCAAAATTGGCCAGGTAATACGGAAGCTCAATATGGCGAACAAAGACAGCATCACAATTGAAAAACAAGAATGCTCAGTTAAACTGCTGAAATTTGCTTACAGACAAATAGACAGACAGACATACATACAGATGTGGCCTTAGAACTTCATTGATCATACAGATGGAGATGAAATCTTTACCGAAAGTACGGTGAAATGTACTGTGGAACAGACCAGTGGAGGAACCACGAGCACTCGACAGTTGTCGATTTCGACAATTATTCCTTTCCCCTCTGCACCCTTTTCATTTTAGAAAAGGGGAAATTGTCGAGATCGACAACTGTCGAGCGCTCATGGTTCCACCACAGATAAACCGGCAACAATAGAGCACTTTTTTCGAAAATGCGTATAAATCGTAAGGATGCAAGCACCAACTTTGAAAATGGTGAGTTCTTGGACCTTTGACTTCCCGAAGATATAGTCGCAAGACAAATTTTGCTGGAATCCGCTTCTGAAATATAAACCAAATGCTGGTGTTACATACTGGTGCCAAGTGGCATTTCTGTATCACCAAGTGCAGCGTCAAAAAACGCGCTTGATGTGTACAACGGTCTCAAGCTTCGATCTTGAAGTTGAAAAATGGCAAAAAATTAGGGCTCGTGTAGGAATCGAACCTACGACCACCGAATTTGAAGTTTGCAGTACGGTACTCTAACCACTGAGCTAACGAGCCATGCAATCTCTAGCAGTAGTATCCAGATAAAAAAAGTCGAACAAGTCAACGAGCTCAATATCTAATCTGTTCTTCGAGTGGGCCACATACATTCATTATAGTGATTCTGGATTCTGGATTGAGTGGAGGGAGTGATGATGATAATAATAATGATAGAGCCTTTATTTTACCTTGCGGAGAGGGAGTGTCAGCCAAAGGCTGTTGTCAATCCCAACCAAGTACCATCCAGCACGCAGGCCTCACCTTTGGGCCCATTGTACCACCTCCCCAATGTTTGCCCCCTCCCTTCGGGTCAGTCGTCAAGCCAGCCGAACCTTGAGCCGAACCGTTCGACAAACCCTATAGGACACGGCCAGGCAGGGTGCCATTGGTGCCAAGGCTGGCCATACTAGGTCAAAGTTCCCCATTATGGATCCTCTCATTGATGGAAGAGCTGGACAGTGACAGCGCACGGGCTCAGCTGTTTCATCCTCTTCTTCACGGCCTCTATATGTGGGGTCATTGTTGACCCCTTTCTTGTGCATGTGGTAATTTTGCCTGCAATGCTAAGTCAAGATCCCCAGAAGCTTTTCGAGTTTCACCCTCACCCTTGACAATTGGAAGCAGTGTTTGACATTTCTGGTATTCCCTACATTTCTGGAGGATTGGGCCATCGCGGCTCTTTCCTGCATGCAGTCTTTCGAGTTCATCCATCTGTCTGTATGACATCTGAGGATATCTCCTTTTATCAGGTTTTTGACGACCGGCGTCTTGGTTAGCAATAAGATGGGCTCAGGTCCAGGGCTATTCGTTCTAGGGCCTGGTGGCACTGCCAGACTATCCCGCAGGATACCTTGCAACATGCCGGTGCCAAAAATGCCCCCCCCCCCCCCTCTACTATTTGTCAGATCTCAGAATATCCACCGTTTGGTTCCCGACTATTTTATATTTTTTTCAGAAACTAGGTTTACTCCGTGAATTACACCCATCAATTCCGCCTGGAACACTGTGGTGTAAAAGTCTTCCCAGAGATAGACTTTCTTGGATTTCTAGCTGTTCAGAAAAGATTCCTTCACCAGATCCTATACAGGGTGATTCATGAGTGACCTCACATGCCCCTTTTTTGTTTCATCAAAAAGTACATTTTCTGACCGCTTTTCTAAAAAATTGCTATCGGATTCGAAAAGCTAAGGAAAAATGCTTCAAGAATCACTCTCCAATTTAGATGGCACACCTAGACCGTTTCGACAAAAAAATTAAAAGTAATATTTGTGGGCAAGTTTTCATTTTTGACCGGACATAATCGACTCATTGTTTGATTGAATTCATTAAAATTCATTTTTTAGCTTGTCTCTGTGGAACAGAAGGGCTTGGTGGTAAGAATAATTCCATGGCCGAAGATTTTTTTTACGACCAAATCAAGTCTAATTTTGCTTTTACTCTCGATTTTGTCATTAAAAAAAAATGGTCAGCTCTGAAATTTTTCTTTCAACCAAGCCCTACTTTCCAACAGAGACAAGCCAAAAAATGAATTTTAATGAATTCAATCAAACAATGAGTCGACTATGTCCGGTCGAAAATGGGAACTCACTCACAAATTTTACTTTTAATTTTATTGTCGAAACGGTTTAGGTGTGCCATTTCAATTAAAGAGTGATTCTTGAAGCATTTTTCCTTAGCTTTTTGAATCCAATAGCAGTTTTTTAAAAAAGCCGTCAGAAAATGTACTTTTTGATGAAACAAAAAAGGGGCACCTTTATTCTAGCCCGGCCCTGGATTTTGACTTACCCGGTATGGCTTCGGGATGAGCTCCAACAGAGGAGTATTACTGGTAAATTTCAACAAAATACCTTTGGCCGTTTCAGAAATATCGCTTATCAAAGTTTCATACGAAACACACAAAACACCCTGTATCTTCGTAACCATTGGAGAAAATAAAATTTCTTCAGTGGATCCCGACTCGCCTCGAAGTCCTTTATCTCCCATTAGCCTATGTAAGGTCACTCATGAATCACCCTGTATAGGTTGGTTTTGCCGTTTGAGCAAATGAAGATATCCGGCTCTTTCCTATCCTTTATTGTTGAGTACTATAATGTGATAGGGCTTTCCACAATTATATTTTGTGGGGATTTTGTTACTGCCCGCTCGCAACAAAGGCGTTTTTTGGAACGCTTCCTCAAGGCAGCTCACGCAAAATCGTGAAACTCACTTCAACATAATGTCTACCATTTTGGGCATGAGCTATCCATCAAAAAAAGTTGAAGAGATCTGAATTTATTCTTCAGGGAGAAGTTCAGCTGTGAAAATTTGCACACAGACAGACAGACATCCATAGGGTATACAAATCTGATCTTAGAACTTAGCATTGATCATACATTTATACAGATGAAATCTCCGCTGGAAGTACGGTCAAGTATACTGTGGGACATACAGACAAACCGGCTACAATGAAGCACTTTTTTCGAAAATGAGTAGAAATCATAAACAAGCGCCAACTTTGAAAATTATTGGCTCTTGGACCTTTGACCTCCCGAAGGAATAGTCATAAGACCTTATTTCGCTGGGATCCCTTTCTAAAATAACACCAAATGCTAGTGATGCATACTGGTGCCAAGTGGCATTTCTGTATCACCAAGGTGCAGTATTTAAAAAAAAGACGCGGTTGTGTACAACGGCCCCAAACTTCAAACGTAAAGTTGAAAGATGGCAAAAAAGGCGGGCTCGTGTAGGGATCGAACCTACGACCACCGAATTTAAAGTTTGCAGCACGGTACTCTAACCACTGAGCTAACGAGCCATGTAATCTATAGTTCTAGTATCCAAATAAAAAATTAATCAAACAGCAGCTCAGCCCGATTCTAATCTGTTTGCCGAGTGGGGCTAATCTTCGTCGGTGGACATTTTCACGCGTTCCCTAGTACTGGTGTAATATATCCTGGTCACAGGACCACTTCTGTAGTGTAACCCCGTTTTCGATGTTGGCAGTGATCGTCGTTGTCCCTTCTCTCCCTCACGTTGTTTACATTTCACCTACGTTGTGTTGAGTTCTTACTCGAGATGAGAATGTGTCGTTGGGGATGAGGTTTGATTCTTGAATGAAACGCGAATGAAATGCAAGCAAAATGAATGTTTGTTGAAAATCAATTTGCAAAGTTTTGAATGAATTTGTTTCTTTTCTCGAAACACATACTGGCAGTGATAAAATGACAAAACATGTATGATGAATAACAAAACACAAACAAATGAAACAAGAAAAATCATTACAAATTATTTAGACAATGCAGGAATTTACAACAATGAAATGAACACAAAATCAGATTAGCAAAGCAAAACAAGAAATCATGAAACATGTCAAACTGTCAATCTGATCGCAAAGGAGAAGTGACGTATTCGCTGACAGGCACACATGGGAAGAACACGCCAAAGAAACCCATGCGTATAGCCTGGTTGATTGCTGAAAAATCCCTTCCCAAATGATCTGAATAAAAGAACAAGTGTGAATGAGTTCTGATGAAATAACAGAGAAGTCACTCCAGTACTGCACTGATCAAGTCAGCGTGAATCGGTGCTTGAACCTCTTTGAAACGTTTGCTTCGTTTACAGGTTATTTACGTAACAACAAAAGGAAACTTTGCGCTCAGCAATTCACTTTTACATTTTACAAACAAAAGAAGTCAAATTGATAGATAAGTAAATAATTAATGAATGATCGGTAAACAAGTACATAAAAAAAAAGACAAAAATGATAAGTAACCAAGTGGATAAATCGGCAAGAAACAAATGATAAGGCATGGCGTAGGTGAATAAACAAGAAACAAATAAGAGATGAACAGGTAGATAAATAAACACAAGACAGGTGAGAGATAAATAAGTAGAGAAGTTGGAGTTGGTCATACCTTTTGTAGCAATTGGAACAAAGAAGTATATATAACGCATTCGCTCGAAATTTCCCAGAAGTTACCCATTACAAACCCCACAGTTACATACATACAAAACAGAAGAAGAATTTGTAAACAGTACAGGCAAGGATGCGACGACTCGAGCCAACCTGTGGCCCTCTCTTCGTCGCCGTCTTAATTGGAATTGAAACCCCAACGTGAATCGAAGAGGTAGATTTGGAGTCAGATGTACTTTAATGATATCCTGATGGGATGGACAAGGAATTCTCATGAAGCCTATTTTCGATGGAGTACATACGTGGGATCAACCCACTCAGTTGCCTGCCGGTGAGAGGGCCGGACAGTCCGTCCAAGGTACTGATCAGAGCGGGGTAAAAGCAAAAGAAGTGGAAGCACTCCTTCAAAATTGAGAGTGTCTACATTCGTTTCCGTAGGTAAACACTTGTTTTCGTTCAAATGCAAGATAAGTGACATTTACAGTTGAGCATGTAAATGGACATTGTCGGTATTATCGAGGAACGAGAATTGCAACTACAATCATTGGACACTTACACTGCTTCCATACTCCATTCGGGTCCCACCATTCAACGTACGCATTCTTGGTGAGGAGGCTGCGTGATACTACCGAATATGTTCATAAATAAATATGCCCGTCGAATCAGAGCACTAAAAAGAAACAAACACTAGTCTGAAGCAGCGGCAAAAGGATGGGAACTGATGTGGTGATTCCCAAAAGACAACATTCCACAAACGCTTCGTTACACTAGGCAAACCGATAGCCGACAGGATTTCTTTTAAATAACACAGTATTCACAGAATGGCTCTACAGCTCTACATTCCTCTACAGAATTGCATCATAAGTAGGAACAGCAAGGGATCACGTTAAACATTTTGCAAAAGAGATCACATAGTCCCCCCCCCCCAAATAAGAAACGGTTAGTAGACTCAACAAGGCAGATTCATACAAGCAGGTGACCCCCCCCCCAGGACACGGAGAAGCGCGAAAGTCTTCTTTCCTCCGTTTACTTTCAGGTATAACCCGACAATGAACAATGAAATGTGAATGAATCATCAAAAGTACTGTTCTCTACTCATCGGCTGATTTTGGCGTAGCAGAGATTCTTTTTGTCGTCTTACTGTTTGTGACGTAACTTGTGGAAAAGAAACAATAATGAAACCTCAAAATAAGAACGAACAACAAAATGTTGTTTCGGGACAGCGTCATGAGTGCGCAAAAAGGCACACCCACTAGATTACGGCCTTTGCCATCAACATTGAGATCATTTGGGAGTAGATAAATTACACAAAATTCAAAGCTGTGCGAAGCACCTTGATTTCAAAGGGCAAAAACTGCGGGTTATGCAAGCCCATTGAGAACAAAGAGAACAAAGAATTTCGGGTTATGTACAATAATTTTGCGGACAAAATAGGTATCGAAATGCATGATTCGGTGAGTGGGTGGAAGCCAAAATTACGATACAATAATCAAAGAATGACCGACCTTGAAATTGTAAAAACGACGCACTCTCGATGCACGGAAAGTCACGTGTTCTTCACCACAGCTGATTATCTTCTTTCTGCCCGCGACTGCCGCTAGCGCGCCAGCGCCATCTCTCTCCCATCGGCAAACGCTACGAACGTCAACGACCGTACCTACTTCAGGTACCAACGTACAAACAAAACAAAGGGGGAATACCACACTGGGGCATCTACTCCTGTGCGGTGGTGCCCCGAGAAGAGGGATGAAACGAGAAAGCCACCGAAAAAGTCAGTGAAAGCCGTGGAATCTATTCATTCAGGTAAGCAAACTTGAGAGATGTTTAAAAGAGGGCGCCAGAGATACAATTTACACGTGAGAACTAAGCAGCTATGATAACATGATTTTATAATTTCACATCTCCACTTTTGAATTCTTACAATCGCATACCGTCCAAGCTGTGCGCGTTATTTGATCCCGACGCAACGGTTCAAATTACATGATGTATGGCATACTACGTTATTGCTGTCGTTTTAAATGCGAAATACTCTCCTCTGCCTAACCCGCTTTCTTAAATTGTTTGTTAGGTTGCATACCCGCCCGGCGTAGAAAATATATTGTTAGGATATTTCGCGTACGGGTTCGAATATGATTGAGACGATTGTTTTAAAACAAACACTGTTTATTTCTGCGTACCACTACAATAAATACACCAACAATTATTCACGCTTGGAATTATATCGCAGGCACTTCGCTTGTTATCACTCGCCATCTAACTCAATACTGCCGCGGCCGGCTGACGCCTCATATAAGGCCTCCGAATAATGTTCCCGAAATTTCTGCTATCTAACTCAATACTGCCGCGAGCTGCCGGCTGACGCCTCATATAAGGCCTCCGAATAATGTTCCCGAAATTTCTGTCTGCTTCCAGCAAATTCCATGGTGGTCGGGCATATGCGGTTTCTAGATCATTCCTGAATAATCACACACGTTACTCGTATGCTTTCCATGTGTTCTGGAATCTGCGCCTCCGCCAAAGTGGACTGATGTGCCTTGATCGAACGTTCGAGTCTCCATTGGGTTTCACATATACGAACGCTCTGGAATGCACGAGATCGCTCCAGACTTTTACACTGCGATCTAATGGTGGAAAGATCCAGAAACATCGAGTGTTTACCTATACCGGGTGATCATTTGAAAACTATCCACCTGCAATATCTCCGGATTCCTAGTGCAAATGTCTTTGAGCAAAAACAGGTCGATTTTTATATCGAGGGGGACATCTGAAACATAGATTGGAGAATTTATATCTTGAGCCCCCTCGCCCCCACTCATCCCAACTTTGAAATTTCAAATGACACTATCTACCTTGCGATACATCAAATTAAAGAGAATTAATATCTCTTTTTAAAAAAATATTTTGAAATTTTTCAACTCCACCCCTCGTTCTTCCCAAAATTCTCTGAGTGTCCAAGTTAATATCCTTGACCTCCATTTTCCTTCAATACAGTCAACGTCATCCTGCACAGCATCGAAAGAGAAAATTTTCTATAAAAAAAGTGCCACCCAAATTCACCCCTCCGCTCCCCCCACCTGACCTTAAAAATCTAAAATGTCAATACCCACTTTGTAATACATCAAATTGAAGGAAATTGAATTCTCTTCCTGAAAAAGATTTTTTCACAATTTTTGAAGCCACCCCATCTCCCCCCTAGAATACTCCAAATGGCCAATTTATTGGGGGAGGAGCAGAAAATTACAAAAAAATTCTTTTCGTAAAGATTCCCTTCAATTTGATGTATCACAAAGTAGGTGGTGCTTTGTTAAATTTGGGAGTTGAGGTGGGGAAGAGCAAAGGGGTGAATTTGGGTAGCACTTTTTCCACCGAAAATTTTCTCCTTCGATGCTATCTAGGATGACGCCGACTAAATTGAGAAAAAAATGAGGGGTCCAGAATATAAAATGGTACAGTCAGAGAATTTTTAGGGAAAAGGGGGAGGGGTTGAAAATTTTGGAAATATTTTTTCAGAAAGAAAATTTAATTCTCTCCAATTTGATGTATCACAGGGTAGGTAGTGTCATTTGAAATTTCAAAGTTGGGGTAAGTGGGGGCGAGGGGGGTGAATATAGAAATTTGCCAATGTATGTTTTATATGTCCCCCCCGATATAAAAATCGACCTGTTTTTGCTCGGGAAAATATTCACTAGGAATCGGGAGTTATTGCAGGTGGATAGTTTTCAAATGATCACCCGGTATGTACGACATCGCCGCTCGTAACAATATTATATTTGGTTCCAAAATTTCAGTAATTTTCTTTTTTAAACTGGTAGATAATCCGCCAGTTTTTTCTCGCATAACCTTAGATACACTGTTTTCAGTCCATTGCTACTTTTGAAATGTTTCAAATGGAGTCGACCGCCAAAAATGCTTTGATATAATAAATAAATACTTCAAAAACTAGTGGATATTCCGCAAATTTTCTTTCTTTGAACCTTATTAGACACTGTCTATAGTTTATTCCTTCTTTTGGAATCATCAAAATCGTGTTGCCTTTTATGACTCAAGAGTAAGACCCGGAAATTATTTTAAGTTTTACCGTTGGTTCCACAAAAAGATAATACGAGATTAGTTGATTCGCGATTTTTGTTTGTCAATTGTCAAATGATGGGTCTAATACAGATTTCAGGCATTTTTTGTGGTTTATCGCCTAAAACTCAGTTTTATTGAAGATGTAAAGAGATTGTACAACATAATTATAAATAATGCGTAAAAGGAAACAGTAGAATTATAAATAAAAGACCTCGTCCAATCCAGGACCATTGTCGAAGGTCCCCAAAATACTGGCTGAATTACCCCTTTGAATCTCTAGACTGATTCGCTGCATAAAAAAGGACTTGGCTCTGATGTCACCCGACTTGTCAATCAAAAGTTTACCTAAAGAATTGGCAAAGTCGAGTGCATCAGAGGACCAAGTTCCAAATGTTTCTACATCGAAAGCCAGAAATTCAAAGTGGTTAGACAGCACAGAGTATTTGCGGACCTTTTCTGTTACTGCTTTGGAGGCAGCAGCTCCGGCTGACACAGATGAAAAGGCCACATGTGAAGGGGCAAGTGTATCGACACATGTTGCATCCCAGACGAGGGCTCGCCCCTTTGACCAAGGAATCAGTGACATTCCATCCGGTCTTTTACCATCAGATCTGCTCAATCCGGGAGGTTCTAAGATGGATGGAATGTCAACTGAAGCCAGAGAGCGCTTTATGGTGTTGTTTAAGGCAGAATGCCTTGGGATTCTACCTGCGCTTCTTGGACAGGATAGGCCATGAATACCTTGGGCACTCACATCAACTCCACAGACGCAGGAGTGTGGCTGGCAAACCTCGGCGCCCAAGCGTAAGGCTAACGATATCCTCAACGTATGCTTATCTAGTAACGTCCCTAAGTGGGTAGAAGGATAGGCCTTTAGCCAAGCACCGGACTCCTTTCTCGAGCAAGCCAGGAGACGTGCTTTGTCAGATTCTGAAGCTGATGAAAGTAAGCTATCAAACCTATCCTTTAACAAAGGGAAGTCCCAACTGCTTTGAGAGCCAGGATCCAAGGGTAAGGGTGTATCGGGTAGCAACGCAGTCCAACGATTAATTGCCTCCTGCAAACAGTCAACCTCAAATTCACCAAGTGACGGGGAAACAATTGTACCGATGAGGTCGAAAGTGCTGTTTACAGAAGAAATGGAAGTTGGAAGAACTAAGTCCGAGGCACTACGAACACCCAATCCCCCGGAATTAATTGGCAATGAGGCTTGCTGCCAGCAAAGATCGTTTAAATTTATATTGAGAATTTGCTGCAAACTTGCACGGATAAATGAATCCAATTTAGAAAGGAGATCAGGGAATAAAAAGGTTTGACTGGATCTGAGAAAATAAGTGAAACGTGGAATCCAGAAGCAAGATTTAAGCAAGTGGAAAGCAACATGCGGTTGAATACCGCGCAAACGTTCCATAAAGTACTCAATTTTTTCAATTTTTAAATCAAAAAGATTGTGTAGAGATTCTGTTGTAAGGGGAGTACCCAAAATAAAAAACTCGTCGTTGTTGAGAACTTTTATGTTGGGTATGTTTATGTTTATCGCCTAGCATTCAGTAGGAAAAAGTTCCGTTAATCTGCAGTTAGCCTTGATCACTGATCATCTTATTTTTTCTGAAAGGGCCTGCAAATAGTCGAAGTTGTCTCATAACCTATGAACAAAACAATAAAACACAATTCATTTCAGTAGAATTCTTCTGCTTCTGGTTTCCCAGGAAATCAAAATTTTTATAGTTCATGACTTACCCGGGATAGAAAACAGAAATTCAATACAAATTCAGAGGTTGATTTTTTTCACCCAAAATTTTTCCATAAACAGTTAACTAAAATCTTTTGAAACAACGGAAAAAGAAGCAATCGAAGGACCAACTTTTGTATCTCCATAACTTCAAAACTAAAAGACATGAAAAATTTTCAACAACTTTTTAGCAGTCTACTACACCTCCATAATACCTACGCAACTTCAAGGTGGTCCGACACTTTTGAATCACCCTGTAGGTACAGCTAAATCAAATCAAAATAATTTTAAGTTCTTATACAACAGAATAACAGCAGAACAGAAGAAGGTCCCGTTAGGTGAGAGCCAGACAAAGAGACCATTTCTAAAAGAATAAATTGAAAAAATTCTTCCATCCTTCTTTCAATGGTGTTGACGTTATAGGTACTTTTATTTTGCTTTCAGTTACACCATAAATAATTATTAAGACTTCTTTGGCCAACCGGTTTCGCTGTTAGGCATCGTCAGGGCTGTGATAAGTTTTATGAAGCTGTTGTAGGTATATTAAAATGAGTAAAGGATCTTACTTGAGAAGTGACATTTTGTTATTTATAATTATGTATAAAATTCAAATGTTTTTTTAGGTGTTATGATCAGAAACTAGTTGGTCCAAGATTACAATGTATATAAGCATAAAAATACAGGTTGTCCCGAAATTAGGCCGCGATATTTCGCCTGCGTGTTCTACGTCCAAAAACGGGAAGAAATGTTCCAAACAACATGGCTCTGAAAATGCTTCCTAAGGGAGCTACAGCGCCTCAAAGGTGGAAGCCGGTAGAAGGTTTTTTCTACATATCTCCGAAACTAGCCGAGATAAAATAACGCAATTTGGTGTGACGTCGACATGTTCGACTGCCAACCTGATGTTGTGAACAGCATTGCCAAATTTCTATGAGGAATGCCCCAAAGAGAGGGGGTGTGGGGTAAATGTAACCCTAACTTTTTTGTGCATGACTTTATTCAAATTTTGACAAAAGAACTTGAATGGACAGAGCCTTCTGCATAAAAAAAGTCCTCTTGTTTCATTTCAATAGGACGCACCGTTCTCGAGATAGATCACTTTAAAGAAAACGTTGTCTGATATTCCCCGAAATAAAGCTGAATACTCGAGTGATGCAATCAGACGCAATATCCCAACAGTGCTTTCTAGGACTAAAAATAGGAAGAACTTTCCAACAAACCCGGGTCATAAATGCGTCCTGAGGGAGCTAGAGCCCCCTAAAAAAAAGGAACGTGGCCTAAATATCTCCGTAGCTTGCCGAGATCAAATGATGAAATTTGGTATGGAGTCGTGATGTTAAGAGGTGGTGAATATGAATTATTTGCAAGTTCTCGATGAGTATACCGTTCCATTTTCAATTACAGAATATCAGCCAATTACTATTTTGAAAAAAAAAAACGATCGGTTCTTGCATCGAGCAATTTTGTCCCTTTTCTGATAATTATGACTGATGTGAAAAAGTGAAACAGTTGCCTACTAAAAAACAACCTGGTAAGTTCTTTCTTTTGCGTTCTACGGTTTTTGACCTACCAGTTGAGGTCAGGTCGACTCTTTTACTGGAAGGCTAAATTCTTTAATTGAAAATGGAAGGGTATACTCATCGAGAACTTGCAGATATTCATTTTATTTAAGGGTTCTGCAACGGAAGTGCGTTGGCTGCAGTTCAAGAGTACCGCAGGCGTTTTCCTCAACGCCGGGTACCGGATCGTGGGGTGTTTGTAAGCGTTCACAGGAGCCTAGTGGATAACGGTAGTTTCCGGAGAGCTCGAGGACAAGGCAGACCAGATGGTCATGATGTAGGGAACATCTTAAATCTCTTCTAAGAAGATCCCAGAAGAAGCATTCGGACCGTTGCCAGAATTGCCAATGTACCTCGGACAATAGTAATTAAAATTCAGGCACCCTATGCAACAATTCTTATGATCACAAATTTTCCTTTTAGGTAGGAAGAACAGTGAGGAGACAGAACCTCCATGCATACCATTTCCAACGGGTCCAGCATTTGAAACAAGGAGATTTTCTTCCGAGGGTGCATTTTTGTCAGTGGATTGTCGACCATCCAAACATTGTCCGTGAGACGGCACATTTAATATCCATAATAACCACTTTTGGTCAGACCAAAATCCGCACGTGATACGCCGCACTCATTTCCAAGAGAGATTTGCCATCAATTTATGGGCCGGCATTGTCGGAGATCAATTAATTGGTCCAACTGAGCTTCCACCACGTCTGAATTCACAAAGTTATCTAAACTTCCTACAGAACCAGCTAGATGATCTACTGGACGATGTACCACTGAACACCCGTTTAGCGATGTACTTTCAGCATGACGGAGCCCCTGCTCATTACGGACGTAATGTCAGAAATTGGCTTGATGAACGGTTTCCTGGGAAGTGGATAGGGAGAGGTGGTCCCACACCCTGGCCACCTCGATCACCCGACCTAAATCCCCTCGACTATTATTGTTGGGGACGAATGAAGGACCTCGTCTATGCCGTTGAAGTCAATTCTCGAGAGGTTCTGCAGCAGAGAATCAATCTAGCCATCAACGAAATTCGGGAGCAACCGTTCGAAATTTTGCGTTCTTCCCGGGCAATCAGGCGACGATCGGTTCTTTGCATTGAACAAAACGGAAATTTGTTCGAACAATTACTGTAAACTTTTCAAATAAATCTCTTTCCCACCAAAGTACATCATGAAGGTTCTCACAATTTGCTAAAAATGATTACCCCAAGGCTCCCCTCCTTTGGACGCCTCTGATGAAAATTTGGGAATCGTGTTGAAAGATTCAGCTTGAGCTTAACACCACGACTCCATACCAAATTTTGTCATTTGATCTCGGCAAGTTATGGAGATATTTAGGCCACGTTCCTTTTTTTAGGGGGCTCTAGCTCCCTCAGGACGCATTTATGACCCGGGTTTGTTGAAAAGTTCTTCCTATTTTTAGTCCTAGAACGCACTGTAGGGATATTGCGTCTGATTGCGGCACTCGAGTATTCAGCTTTATTTCGGGGAATATCAGGCAACGTTTCCTTTAAAGTGATTTATCTCGAGAACGGTGCGTCCTATCGAAATGAGACAAGAGGACCATATTTTTGCAGAAGGCTCTGTTTATTCAAGTTCTCTTGTCAAAATTTGAATAAAGTCATGCACAAAAAAGTTAAGGTTACATTTACCTCACACCTTCTCTCTTTGGGGCACTCTTCATAGAAATTTGGCAATGCTGTTCACAACATCAGGTTGGCAGTCGAACATGTAGACGTCACACCAAATTGCGTTATTTCATCTCGGCTAGTTTTGGAGATATGTAGAGAAAACCTTCTACCGGTTTCCACCTTTAAGGCGCTGTAGCTCCCTTAGGAAGCATTTTTAGAGCCATGTTGTTTAAAACATTTCTTCCTATTTTTGGACATAGAGCACGCAAGCGAAATATTGCGGCCTAATTTCGGGACACCTGTATAACGATAGTGGACTTAAAAGGTGTTGCTACAATGAACATTTTATTAGTACCAGATGTTATAGATTTAGGTATTGTTGTTCCCCATCTAATAAAATATTCATTGTAGCAACACCTTCCAAGTCTTCTGTTTGTTCATTAAGACAGTGGAAATTATGATCAGATTTAAGTCTTAAAATTTCAAGTGATTCTAGTAAAGTTCTTTGTTTAAAATTTGATGAAAAGTGTAAAAATTTGACATTTAAACTTGGGTCGAAGTTATGTTGAGATAAAATGATATGGCTTGCAAAATGCGATCTACTGTCCATATAACCTATTCTTTTTGATTTTATTTTGTCTCTGTTATGCTCATGAATTCGTATCGAAAATTTTCTTCCTGTATGGCCCACATATTTTGCGTTACAAGTACCACAACTAAGTTCGTAAACACCTGATTTTTCTTCTCTTGGAAGAAAATCTTTGGGATGACTAAGAATTTGTTGTAGTTTTGAATTGGTTCTGAAGGAAAATTATGATGTTCGGGTTTGTTCTTTGAAAAATGCTTGCAATCTTATAAGATGTTGAATCAAAGAAGGTTGAAGACCTGTAAGTTCTGTTTGATTCTATAGAGATTATTTGTCTGCTGGTTGTGTATTTTGAAAGGAATTTATTGAATATTTTGTCAATAAATGAACGAGGGTAGCCATTATTGAGTCCTATTTGTTTTATTGTTCGATATTCGTTCTTAAAATCTTCTTTTGATAAAGATATTTTGAAAAGTCTATTGAAATAACTGTTGAATGCTGCTTTTTTGGTTGAAGCAGGACTACATGAATCAAAAGGAATGATCAGATCTGTTGCAGTTCCTTTTCTGTAGATGTTAAAGTCCAGCTTATCGTTATTTCTTTTTATTTGTAGGTCTGAATAATTCAAACAGTTGTTTGTTTCTTTTTCAATTGTAAATTTGATATTTTGGTGTATATTGTTCATGTAACTCAGTAAATCTTTCAATTGATCATCGTTGCCTGAGAAGATAACTAAAATGTCATCTACATAACGTGTATAAAAGGAGATAAATTGTTTATAGGGATTGGTGTTGTTCATTACATGTGACATTTCTAACTTATTCATGGAGATATCTGCTAATAGGGGAGACAAATTAGAACCCATGGATGAACCTTTCTCTTGAATATACGTTTTCTCATTAAATTTGAAATAATTTTGGCTCAACGAAAGACCTAACAGTGTACACAAGTCTAGGACTTGGTGAGTTGGCAAATCAGTTTCAAACAACATTTCTCTAATGATATTGATGCAGTCTTGACCAGGAACTGGAGGAAACAAGTTTGTGACGTCAAAGGATACTAAAGATGAATTGTTGTTGAGAACGACTTTCTCTAATTTGTTGATTAGATCTGAAGAGTTTTTGATTGAGTAGTCGCTTTTGAAACTTGTTACATTACGTAAAATTTTGTTCAATTCTGGAGATAGTATTGAGCATGGTGAGTTTACGTAAGAGAGGAGAGGTCGAATAGGTACATTTTGTTTATGAACTTTTGGCAGGCCATACAGTCTTGGCATGTACTGGTTTTGTGGGAGAAAGTTTCTTGTGTTGACTTTAAAAGTATGTAATGTGTCGTTGCAAGCTCTGATAGTGTCGTTGAAGCACTTGATATAGTTATTATGAGGATTTGTGTTGATGACTCTGAAATCGCCTTCTGATAGAAAATTTTCAACTTTTTGTACATAATCGGTTTTGTTTAAAATAACAAGACTTTGTCCTTTATCTGCTTTTGTGATGATTAGGTTATTATAAAGAATAACATGAAAGATAATAACCTAATCACCACAAAAGCAGATAAAGGACAAAGTCTTGTTATTTTAAACAAAACCGATTATGTACAAGAAGTTGAAAATTTTCTATCAGAAGGCGATTTCAGAGTCATCAACACAAATCCTCATAATAACTATATCAAGTGCTTCGTTTAAGGTCAACACAAGAAACCTTCTCCCACAAAACCAGTACATGCCAAGACTGTATGGCCTGCCAAAAGTTTATAAACAAAATGTACCTATTCGACCTCTCCTCTCTTACTTAAACTCACCATGCTCAATACTATCTCCAGAATTGAACAAAATTTTACGTAATGTAACAAATTTCAAAAGCGACTACTCAATCAAAAACTCTTCAGATCTAATCAACAAATTAGAGAAAGTCGTTCTCAACAACAATTCATCTTTAGTATCCTTTGACGTCACAAACTTGTTTCCTTCAGTTCCTGGTCAAGACTGCATCAAGATCATTAGAGAAATGTTGTTTGAAACTGATTTGCCACTCACCAAGTCCTAGACTTGTGTACACTGTTAGGTCTTTCGTTGAGCCAAATTTTTTCAAATTTAATGAGAAAACGTATATTCAAGAGAAAGGTTTATCCATGGGTTCTAATTTGTCTCCCCTATTAGCAGATATCTTCATGAATAAGTTAAAAATGTCACATGTAATGAACAACACCAATCCCTATAAACAATTTATTTCCTTTTATACACGTTATGTAGATGACATTTTAGTTATCTTCTCAGGCAACGATGATCAATTAAAAGATTTACTGAGTTGCATGAACAATATACACCAAAATATCAAATTTACAATTGAAAAAGAAACAAACAACTGTTTGAATTATTCAGACCTACAAATAAAAAGAAATAACGATAAGCTGGACTTTAACATCGACAGAAAAGGAACTGCAACAGATCTGATCATTCCTTTTGATTCATGTAGTCCTGCTTCAACCAAAAAAGCAGCATTCAACAGTTATTTCAATAGACTTTTCAAAATACCTTTATCAAAAGAAGATTTTAAGAACGAATATCGAACAATAAAACAAATAGGACTCAATAATGGCTACCCTCGTTCATTTATTGACAAAATATTCAATAAATTCCTTCCAAAATACACAACCAGCAGACAAATAATCTCTACAGAATCAAACAGAACTTACAGGTCTTTAACCTTCTTTGATTCAACATCTTATGAGATCGCAAGCATTTTTCAAAGAACAAACCCGAACATCATAATTTCCTTCAGAACCAATTCAAAACTACAACAAATTCTCAGTCATCCCAAAGATTTTCTTCCAAGAGAAGAAAAATCAGGTGTTTACGAACTTAGTTGTGGTACTTGTAACGCAAAATATGTGGGCGATACAGGAAGAAAATTTTCGATACGAATTCATGAGCATAACAGAGACATAATAAAATCAAAAAGAATAGGTTATATGGACAGTAGATCGCATTTTGCAAGCCATATCATTTTATCTCAACATAACTTCGACCCAAGTTTAAATGTCAAATTTTTACACTTTTCATCAAATTTTAAACAAAGAACTTTACTAGAATCACTTGAAATTTTAAGACTTAAATCTGATCATAATTTCCACTGTCTTAATGAACAAACAGAAGACTTGGAAGGTGTTGCTACAATGAATATTTTATTAGATGGGGAACAACAATACCTAAATCCATAACATCTGGTACTAATAAAATGTTCATTGTAGCAACACCTTCTAAGTCCACTATCGTTATATTTTTATGCTTATACAGGGTGATTCACCACCAAATGGACATAGCTTAAGGATAGGTCCAGTTTTTCCAGGCGAACCTGGATCTGGTTTTGAAATTTTTCTGACGCTGTTCGTTTCGAAGCTACAGGGTGATTCATGTATTTCGTAGAATTTTTTGACAAGCCATAACTTTAGAACAACCCAACAGATTGGTTTGAAATTTTATGCGTTTATTCTTCTATTGATATCTGACACATCACTTTATCAAAGAGTTGAAAATTTCCAGGGCCGGCCTTGAAAAAAAAAATTTCAAAGCTTTTTTGAAAAAAGACACTCTGTATGCATATTATTCAAAATTCATCTTCATATTCAAAAACTACATGAAAAATGCTATCAATATCGCAAAAAAAATTGCTTGGCACCATCAAGCTGTCAAAAGAAAATTGATGATCCTGATGATTTTTGAGGTTAGGATTTTTTGTAAATCATTATTTTCAAATATTCACAAATGATTTATTATGGCCCCAAATTTCAGCCGTTTTGTCATTGAAGTAAAAATGACATTTTTCTCGTTTTCTCAGTAGTAACAAAAAGTTTCAGCTGAATTTTCAAAAAATTATTGTCACGTACCTCAGCTTCACTTCTATCCCAATTTGAGCTGAAATTAAGGAACGTATCAAAAAAATTTTGAAAATTCTGATGAAATTTTTTGTTATTTCTGAGAAAACGAGAAAAATGTCATTTTCATTTTTTTGACGAAACGGCTGAAATTCAGGGCCATAATAGATCATTCGCAAATATTTAAAAATATCAATTTAGAAAAAATCCTAACCTCAAAAACTATTGCGATTGTCAAACATTTCTTGACAGCTCAAGCAATTTTTTTTGCGTTATTATTAGCATGTTTGATGTAGTCTCCGAATTTGAAAATGAAATTCGGAAAATGTGCATACAGAATGTATTTTTTTGAAAAAAGCTTCGAAGTTTTTTTTTACAAGGCCGGCCCTGGAAACTTCAAACTGTTTGATAGGGCGATGTGTCAGATATTAATAGAAGAATCAACCCACAAAGTTTCAATCCAATCTATTCGGTCATTCGGAAGATACGGCTTGTCAAAAAATTCGACAAAATACATGAATCACCCTGTAACTTCGAAACAAACAGTGTTAGAAAAATTTCAAAGCCAGATCCTGGTTCGCCTGGTAAAACTGGACCTACCCTTAGGCTATGTCCATTTGGTGGTGAATCACCCTGTATACATTGTAATCTTGGACCAACTAGTTTCTGATCATAACACCTAAAAAAACATTTGAATTTTATACATAATTATAAATAACAAAATGTCACTTCTCAAGTAAGATCCTTTACTCATTTTAATATACCTACAACAGCTTCATAAAACTTATCACAGCCCTGACGATGCCTAACAGCAAAACCGGTTGGCCAAAGAAGTCTTAATAATTATTTATGGTGTAACTGAAAGCAAAATAAAAGTACCTATTTCTAAAAGAGACTCACACTCATAACAGGTAATACGATTCGGTTGAGCGTTGGCTCGAGAACAAAGAACAGGTACCTATATCCACTTTTATCTTAGCAACAAAAGGTTTTTCGTGGAAGGAGTTGAGCGAGCTATTGTTAGAGCTTGAAAGCAGGACGACAATGCATCTAGCTTTCGTTGAATTTCACAGCTTTTGAAAACAGCAGAACAGAAGAAGGTCCCGTTAGGTGAGAGCCAGACAAAGAGACCATTTCTAAAAGAGGTTCACACAACAGGTAATACGATTAGGTTGACCGTTGGTTCAAGAACAAAGAACAGTTACCTATATCTACTTTTATCTTGGTTACAAAAGGTTTTTCTTGAAAGCAATAGAGGAAACCTTCAGCGAGCTTTTGTTAGAGCTTGAAAGCAGAACGACAATGCATCTAGCTTTTGCTGAATTTCACAGCTTTTGCAAACAATTGAGTGAATGTGTATATGTAGAAAGCCAGGTATAAATATAAAGTTTCCCTATGCCCTTCTAGCTTCTAGTAGTCCTTGTTAGTTCAGTTTGTAACGTTGACGAGCTAAGTTATACCAATACGTAATAGCTAAAGCCAAGTTTTGCTGATTTTTTAAACATGTGTGCAGTGACTATGTGTTTCTCTAGAACCCAGTACAAAAGCAAGCCGCCGATCTTGGTAAGTCAGTTTTTTTTTCATACAACCACCGAAATCCAACAAACACGTGTTTCGGAGCTACTTGGTCTTCATCAATGTTGAAGCATTCGAAGCTCAACTCGGCGATCTGAATATCGAGATTACTAGTACAGGAAAAATAGTAAAAAAATCGGCAAAACCTCGGAATGAATATGGACGTCATGAAAATTTGATACTCTGTTCAGAATTAAGTGCTCTACAACATATCCAAAATCGCCAAAAATCGCATTCGGGGGTTTTGAGCTATTGGAGGGGGGGTAAAAAATTGCAGGTAAAAATGGAAGGGATGGAACCCGTCGATCCATTGGATGCGAATACATTATAGTTCGACGTATCATATCCCCTTGATACCATTTTGGCACAAAGAGTGTCCATCATTGTTGAAGGGGAGTAGTGGGGGGGGGGGGCGAAGTCTGCTGGGTGGTCCATTTTTTTTTCTGGCTATGTAGAACCGATCACGACAAGTTTGATATCTTTTCCGACTAAATTCAATCTCCTGAACTCGTTTCCAATGTGTAAATTCGAATGAAAACAAGTTTGAACAAGTTAACTTGAGAAAACTTGTTTTTTGTTTGACAATTTTGACGATTTTTTTTTCTACTGTTAGAGGCGTTTATGTTTAGAAAATTTTCAGGAACCATTGAATTGAAGTGTATTCTCTACAAAAATCATCCACTCGATGTATAATTTTGTTTCTCGAATTTAAAAAATCGATTTGAACTTGAGCCGGCACGGCGCGTCGACTACTACTAACCAGAACACTACAGCATGCACCTTTAAATGAAAACACCTCAAACTATTGAAGAAATAAAAACTTATCTTTGAAAATTGGAGGATTTGTGCAGAACTGAATTCCCTATAACATGAACAAAATCGCAATGAATCGCAATGCAGGATTTTGAGTTATTTGAGGAGGAGGATAACACTTTGACAGGAATCAAACTCTATGAACTGTTACCTCTCCACTCAAATAACTCAAAACCCTGCAGTGCGATTCATGGCGATTTTGTTTATATTATAGGAAATTCAATTCTCCACAGATCCTCCAATTGTCAAAGATAAGTTTTTATTTCTTCAATAGTTTGAGGTGTTTTCATTTAAAGGTGCATGCTGTAGTGTTCTGGTCAGTAGTAGACGACGCGCCGTGCCGGCTCGAGTTCAAATCGATTTTTTAAACTCGAGAAACAAAATTATACATCGAGTGGATGATTTTTGTGGAGAATACACTTCAATTTATTGGTACCTGAAAATTTTCTAAAAATGAAGGCCTCCAACAGTAAAACAAAAATTCGTCAGAATTGTCAAAGAAAAAACAAGTTTTCTCAAGCTAACTTGTTCAAACTTGTTTTCATCCGAATTTACACACCGAATATGAGTTCAGGAGATTGAATTTAGTCGGAAAAGATACCAAACTGTCGTGATCGGTTCTACATGGCCAGAAAAACAAAATGGACCACCTAGCAGAGCTTCGCCCCTCCACTACTCCCCTTCAACAATGATGGACACTTCTTGTGCCAAAATGGTATCAAGGGGATATGACACGTCGAACTATAATGTATTCGCATTCAATGGATCGACGAGTTCCATCCCCTCCATTTTTACCTGCAATTTTTTACCCCCCCTCCAATAACTCAAAACCCCCGGGTGCGATTTTTGGCGACTTTATATATGTTGTAGAGCACTCAATTCTGAACAAAATATCAAATTTTCAGGACGTCCATATTTTTTCCGAGGTTGATGAATCCTATCTTTCTTGTACTATACGAGATTACCTGTATTTTCACTCGAAGGGTACTCGTAAGGTTCCTTCCTCACTTAGGAAGGCCAAGTAGGTCCGAAACACGTGTCCGTTGGATTTCGGTGGTTGTTGCTCAGTCAGTCTGATCTTTTGAGATTACTTTTCCAATTAGTCGCCGTAGTACGTGGTCCCAAACTGCATTTGAAGATAGCGGCAAGCCAGCAAGTCGTTTTGCACACTTGTTAGTAAGACCCACTCGGGACGATTTTGCCCGTATTCAAGTACCTCTTCTTATATCGTCTAGAATCCAAGATGGCGGCCAATTTTGAAGGTAACCTACAAATAACTTAGATTATTTAATTTTGAGCTATAGAGCTGATTACGAAATTATCTTTTAGAGGATTCAAAATGGAAATCGTTCAAAATGGCTTCCAGGAAGTCAGAAATCGGTAATTTTCAACTTTGAACATTGAGGTCGCCAGAAGTTTATCAATAATTTGGGGTGACAGATTATGTTACAAAAAAAAAACGTTGGAAATAGATACCTCTTCTGCAAAAAAAAATGGTGAAAATCTGTTGACGGGATGAGAAATTGGGAAATTTGCAGCTTTTCTAGAGAGGGAAACTCGAAAACCATAGGTCCAATTTCAAAATTTTTTCGATTTTTCGAAATCAATTCAATCTTTTCTCCAACTTTTATTTCAAGCATGTCTGCACCTGAAATGAATATTTCATAGGGCTCGCCCACGGACTTACGCGTAGAGCTGGACTGCTAATACAATCGCTCCACCATGTTATCTTGGACAGTTGGCCATGCAGCGGCCATTTCGAAATCGGGATAATACCAGGGGTGGTTACTCCAATAGCAGGTTTGAAGCACGGTTGTTGATCGGCCGAAATAACAGATGGCGCTGGCGAGCAATAGGATGTAAATAGAATTTTTCAAAATTTGCAACGCAAAACTTGCATATTTTGAGTACAACAGTCAGGTATCACCATAAAGGCGATAAAAAAATGTCTGAATTTCTAGTCCCCAAAATTTGGTTCAAAAGTAAAACAGGAATCTACATGTTTCTTGTCGTGGTACTTGGCAGAAAATAGAGGGAGCGCTCGGAACTTTGCCTTCAAAGCCTTATGTCGAAGAATTCCATGGCAAACGAGTGGCTGTCCAACTTTACAGGGTGTTTGCAAACTTGGGGTAGCAATTGAACCGCAATCAGGAAAATGCTTCAAAAGTATCAGAAAAATGTTTTTTTACTTTTATTTCCGGAAATATGGAGGGTCAAAAGGTGGTCCTCCGACCCCCTCTATCTTTGTTATTTTGAAATATTTTAGAATTGATTTTTCATCAGACCGAAAAACAAATTTTTTCAACCTTTGACTGTATTTTGTAATTTCATTTAGTGTACAGGGTAAGTCATGAGTCCTAAAAAATTATTTTTCCTCGAAAATGACCGTGAAAGGTTCTAGAGGTTACAACACTGATGTAAAGCAACAAATGACACAATTAGTTCTTATATCAAATTTTCTGCATGCATTTTTGAAGAAAACTGGATTTTCTGGATTTACGACTCACCCTGTAAAGTAAATAAAATTACAAAACACAATCAAAGGTTGAAAAACATTGCCTTTTGGTCTCTCTAGAAGAGTTGACTAAAATCTTTCACGATAACGAAAAAAAGGGGTCGAAGGACCACCTTTTGACTTTCCATATTTTCAAAAATAAGAACCCTGAATTTCTTTCAACATTTTTCTGATACTTTTGAAGCATTTCTCTAACTGCGGTTCAATTTTTCTACCCCAAGTGTTGCAAACACCCTTTATAATGCGGGAGGCTTTATTATTATTTTAGTCTAGAAAGTCGTCAATACGTTTTAAGGTGTGAAATATCGTAATATAACTGCAAGGAACTCTGTTTTATTCATGGATCAACAATAAAACATCAATAGATTAGCAATATGCTTCAATAAAAGGAAGGTCCAAATTTCGGATGTCGATTGGAATTTTTCAAAAAAAGTCAGGAATAAATTTTTGAGTGGAGTCCCGTATCAAAAGCGAGTCGTCCTGGGTGGCAACGGCTAGGAGACATTTTGAACATTCATAACGCCCGACTGGAAAATGGTGTAAAACTGCAACTGCAGATAGAATTCAGCATTTTTGTTGTGTGCTTCTTGCAAATTGATTCCAGTCCATCGGATAGATTTTGAACACTTGAATGGTAAAGTTTTGAACTTTGAAATTATCTTTATTATTTTTAAAAGATGACAGGTGAGGCAATACTTTCAACTGTTCTGGACACAGTTCTTCAAGGGCTTCCAAATCACATATTGCAAGTCGAGTTCTGTGAGATACAGATACAGCTTCTGGAATAATTAGTTTATAGTAACAGTTCTGTTCCACAGATGACAGCCGAAAACTAGTGGGCTCATTCCACGGACCAATAATGTCTGCATGCCAAAGTCGATCGGGTCAACCTTTTTGTAGCGACTTCGTAGTTGAACTTTTTTATGCAATTTCTGATTATTTTGAAGATATTTCCAACAATAACCGCCATTTTGGATAATAAACAATTTTATCGTAATCAGTGAAGTCAAGTTAGCCGAAAAAAACACTCTCCGCGCCTTTATACGTCACAACCAACAAATTCCGATTCTTTGGAGGTCACCTTCGAAATTAGCTCTTGGATTGCCATCTTGGATTCCGGGTGATAAAAAACAGGTAATACAGGTCGAATCGTCTAATAAAGTCCCAGTAATAAGTATTGTTGCTTCCTTCTAGATTGAAATATAGTTTTGTTCCCATATTCTGCTTGTACCGCGGTGAGTAAATGTAATTATTTTCAATTTTTATGAATCAGAAGGACTAGAAAAATCTTTTACAATAGTTTCATTGCTTAAAACGAGGACATCTGTATCAATTGAGTCATGAACTAGAAAAAAATTATGCTTCCCCTATTCGGTCCTCATACTACGTCGTCAACTACATGAATCAGCTGGAGTGCGTCCAGAGAAAGGTAGCAACAATTACTTGTTGCAGAAAGTGGACGGCACACAGCCTTGTCGAGACTATTCACAAGAGTTGCTTCTAGAAAACTTTGCTTGCGTTAGTCTTGAGGGACGCAGAGAGCTACAGTCTATATTTTTCTGTATAAGACCTTCAATGGTCATTTATACAGCTTTTAGCTATTAGCTTCCTCTTCATTCTTCATGACAATGCATCCAAACTTGAGGTTCTGTTTTTTTAAAACTGACTTTTAATAGGACTTACTCAAGCCTATTGGTAAGTCACTTAAAGGCAAAAATTCCTATGGCCAGTTTGAGCCGAAAAGGAGAAAAACATTTTTTATTATTATTATTATATTAGTCAATCTAAAGTAAGTGTGTTCCTATCTTATTTACATTATTTTACAGCAAACCATGTCGTGGACCTGCAGGAAGTTCGAACAAGTTCGATTTCTTTCCTGCGTTCAAATCGAGCCCCTCACAACAGGTGCTGATGGAGCAACAACGACAATATCAAAACCAACAGCAGCCTGCTTCATTGTCATCAGTAAGAGATAATAATAATGAACGTGACAAAAAAAGATTTCACCAGCTCACCGTCTTCTCTCGTGAAGACAAACGGAATTCTATCTACAAGATTCCGCAGAAGCGTCATCATGCGCAGAATTACAACAAACAGCCAAGCGATAAAAAATATTGGACTAGAAGATACTCTCTCTTTTCCCGGTTCGACCAAGGGATTCGTTTGGACCAGGAAAGTTGGTTCTCCGTCACCCCAGAGCAGTTAGCTAAACATCACGCTCAACGCATGACCTGCGACGTGATCGTAGATGGCTTCTGTGGGGCAGGAGGGAATGCCATCCAATTCGCCCGGACGTGCAAGAAAGGTAAGCCTCCACACTAATCTCCTGCTAACGAGACTACATTTTTCGTTTTGTTTCAGTGATAGCGATTGACCACGATCCAGTTAAAATCGAACTGGCCAAACACAATGCGGCCATATATGGAGTGGCGCATAAAATTCACTTCATCGTTGGCGATTTTTTGAAACTCGCACCATGCTTGAAGGCCGACATGGTGTTTTTGAGTCCGCCATGGGGTGGTCCCGACTACGTCAAGGAAGACGTTTTCTGTCTGGACACGATGCTCTTGCCGGTCTCCATGGACGAGCTTTTGAGGGCGGCTGAAGCTGTGAGTCCGAACATTGCCGCATTTCTGCCAAAAAACAGCAACACTGACATGCTGTCTAAAAAATACAGGGTCGAAATCGAGGTCAACTATGTTGGAAAATATAGAAACGCGATAACAGCGTATTGGGGCGGATTGGCCCGTAGCTCCAATACGGAATGTTATGTGCCATTTATGTGATGGCATGATGAAACCTACATTCTTTGGTTTTTGTCGTTACTTTGGTTGGCCTGAATGGCTAAGGAAATGGTGAATCACGCTACGTCGAGAACAAAGTCCATCTAAGATTCGCAAAGTGGACTGTTCCTGAAAGAATGAAGTGATCTTTAACGAAAACCTGCATTCAAGATTGGACCCCATCAGCTCGGACAAATCCGTCAATAGAAAAATGGTGTTTATTTACTTTTACTTCACAAACACTCAAAGCATATTTTGTATCTACCTACTGTGATAATATTAATGATGAAATTATGAATACGGCCAATATTACCTAATAAAGAAATAAAATTTGTATTGTGTTTAACTTTATGCAGTAAATATGACATGAATAAAATTATTGAACGGAGAAAATTCTAGAAAATGAAAATAATTTGATTACAGGTAATTCAGAGAATATGTATAGATTTATTATGTTAACATCATGAAATCGATGATGGCTTCCAGGCTGTCACCTACTTTTAGGCTTAGGAAGACTTATTTTTATTTTACAAATTTAATTATGTAGTTCGGCAACCGGCACCCAGGTGGTCGTGGTGATGCTAAGGTCGTGGGTTCGCTTCTACTGCACTAATTATTGATGTACAAATTTATACGGCGCCAAACGGGGTAAAACAAAGGAGTAATTTAGTACTGGGAAATTCCCGTTTAATTTCCAGTACCTAGCTTTTGTGCTGATGTTGTCTTTCCGGTGCGCTCTACTTTTTTATAAGTCTATAGATGGACAGGGTGAAGCCCTCAGTGACAATTGATGGAATTGACGCTGATGTCAATGTCAAAAAAAAAACACATAAAACGAAAATTGAGAGTATTGGTGTAATTGATGTTTACGTGAGTACAAGGTAAGAAAATATTTAGGTGTTACACCGTGACAATAAACGCAGATCGATTTATTTGCAGTCGTGCACGTCCGAACGGGACCAGGGTCCAGTGTCACAACGGCGAAAAGTGAGGTTAGGTGCGTTCGACTTGGACAACAAACCGCGGCAGCCCCTCACACACCTTCCCAGGCACACTCCCCCAAAACCCGCAGTGACTCTCGACGAATTCGTCGAACTGTTTACAAAAAAACCCGCTGATATACCTGGATCCAGTTTTACAAGCATAGGTTAGTGCACGGAAGGCCGTGATGTATTTACGTGACCTACGAGTTTCAGAAGCCCCAGCCCAGGTTAGTGGAAGGACAAACTTTAATACAACCTCACGTTGATCACCGCTGTGCCGTGACACCCATCCAGCACGCTGCCGGAGATGCAATCAAGTCTTGAATTGTAGTGGCTCGGTATCCGCTGGATCGTCCCGGTTGCTGGGTTTGAATGACGGTGCCGACCTCGATTACCCTGGAGGGGGTTGTAGCAAGCAGCTAGCCTCGGCGAGGATCAGCAACACCCACGGACAACAACTTTCCAGCAGTCGGTTTGCCAATTCGACGGAGTGACCTTGAATTGATGTTTGTGTACCAGCTGGTGGCGGAACTGGACACGCTTTGGTTGGGCTCGTGATGACAAAATCAACCGTACACGGGGATCCGTGTACGCGTAGAAGCGTGGATGTCCTAATTTAATTTACGTAAGTGTTAAGGAAACTTTTCGATAAACTTTTACTGCGCTTACCGTTTTTAGAGACAAAACGACACACAAGATTTCGAATACGACGAGAAGAAGGAACAGTACATAATCGTCTGGGGCCTATCGGTGCCCCCTTTCTGAGGTACCTTTACGATTTTCGGAAACTCTCGAAAATTCTGTCACCTTTCTTCGTAGTCTTATCTGCTTCCTCTTATCACGCTCCTGTCATCTTTTTTGTTACCCTCTTTCAGGCGCGCCAATTTTTAAACTTTTAGCGTATACCTTATATTTTAGAGACAGTTATTTACAATAAATATTACCTAACTTGACTAGAATTTTATTTTAAGGAGGTAGCCGATGAAATTGCTACAAGGCTTCGATATCAAAGCTCGAATACCGAAAAACAAGGTATCCTACTAAATGAATTGGTTGAATAAGCAATCGTGTCGTGAGGGAAACGTAAAATTCTCTAACTAAGTAAAACTAGCTGATGAAAGATCTGATTCAGATCATACGTCTACCGGCGGGCAAGGAATGTAGGACGAGAAACTGTAATGGAAAAGGCACAACAAACCTGTTTTTTTTTTCATCAACCGCTGAGGGTTGAATAGCAATTTGGCCTTGCGATTTGACATTGGCCACTTTTGGATTCGTGGATGGTGATATTGTTGTTCATCTTTGGAGGGTTGTTGGATGACGTGACATAAAACTGGCTTAAGCACTTGCTGTTTGCGCTTTTTCCCTGATCAGGGCTTCACCTGTTCATTCACCATGTCATATAACAACGCTTGGATGACCCTTGGCATCCACAACGCTGCATTCAGTGAGGATATGGAAAACAGAGACTTGGGTGTTGCATTATGCGTCACATATGGAGAGGTTGTCCCGAGATATAATAATATATAGGTAGTACCTGTGGGTCAAATTTGTGTGTCCAATCCTCATCCTGTTCAGCCTGACCTGTGGTGGAACCACGAGCACTCGACAGTTGTCTTTGTTTTTCCGCTTTCCCGTCAGCTTCGTCGTCGTTCGCTCGTCGTTTTTTTTTTCTCTCATACCGTGTTGCGGTCGTCGATTTTCAAGTTTTCGAGCAGAGGTCTTGCGGCGTCCCGTTCTGCTTTTTCCATGTCTTTCTTGTTGCTCTTCCAGAGATTCACTAGGAAGATCCGTGTTCTGAAATCGCGAGCCGTCTTCAGTTTCTGTCGCAAGCTTCGGTCCCACGTGGTAAGCATTCGCGAGCGTATTTCCAATGATCGCGTCGAAGTGTTCATTTTAGCGTCTGCTCTTTCAGCCGGCCGTGAAATGAATGACCGAGACCCAGGACAAACCGGCCCGACGCGTCTACCTGCGGCCAGGTCGATCTCGGCCGGCAGATGGCGTCCGTATCGAAAAAATCGGAGAAAATCAGAAAAAAAATAAAAGCCGGCCCCCGGCGGCCTCTGTCTTTGTTTTTCCGCTTTCAGACCCAAGACAAACCGGCTCGACGCGTCTACCTGCGGCCCGGTCGATCTCGGCCGGCAGATGGTGATACACAAAAATTTCTGGGATTGTTGTGGGCATTGTTGGGCAATGAAACAATACATCCAACTCACAGTTTATTGAGTTGTACAAACCCTTCCCTTCCTTGCTTTCGGTTCTTTTATTTTCGTCTTTTCGTCTTGGCTCCTTCCATTCGGTCTATCCTCCGACAAGGTAAACAACTGGTCAGTCTGTCAGGGTTTGACTCGAGCATTATTGTGCATGAGATTACCTGAGGGAAAACAAAAGAGGGCACGAGTAAGAAGGCTAAGGGCAGACATATTGCTTTTGTGGAGAGTGGTGTCACGCAATTTGGAAGAAGCGATAATTCAACATACCGTGTACACCGTAGTGGCCGGAAGTTGTGTATAAGACCGCCACTAGCTTCAGCTTCCCACAGGAGATTCCGCTTCGAGCCCGCACAACATCGAAGGGTAAAGCCCTAGGTTCCAATTAGTGCACATATTTTACTGAGAAAACCCCTTGTAGGCTCCCTTTCGTACCCAAGGCAAACCCAAAACCACATCTTCACATCGACGCCGAAGACAAGCCGGAGTAGAGTGAAAGAGCTGCTGCTGCCGTCCCACATTGTGCCATCCTCGGTACGGGGAAGCGCCTAGGCCGGCGCCACATCACCCCAGGACAGCACACGCCTTCACCCCGGGCCTCTGTCAAAACATTGTCGACACCGTAGCACCGGCTTCGAACCCACGGCTCTGATTTGCATTGAGAGTTTGGAAGCAACCAGGGAGGCCTGCTGCAGCATTCACGGGGCCAGTCACATCGCGACCCAACCATCGTGGGAGCTTGGCAAGTCGATACTAGTTTCATTTAGGTTCCTACAGTTCCCATTACATCCGGCAGCTAATATCGCGGTAAGTTCCTGATCTCTAGAGTGAGCTCACTGTAGTAGGTAGGACCCGTCGGATATTTTACACCTGTGCGTCTCGCGTGACCGCTGCACAGAGAGGGCTGTAGATTCCGGGTGTTGCTTTTTTCGGCTTACCCACACCTCCGAATAACCAGTTGCGGTCCCCTTCGTGTTGCCAGCCAGCCAGCCCTGCAACGTTAAATAATACCGCCCGTATTGTAACGCGTATTAGAAAATACACACTTGTGTTTGATTGTTAACAACAATAGCGGTGGTTTCTTTTCTGTTTTATTCCCAAATCAAAGTTTTCAGCACCACATAACCACAACAACCGGAATTCTGTACCTTGACAGGTGACAGGTGACGCACGGTAAGTCGGCGACAGGGATTTTAAGCGTAAGTTGTTGGTACCTCTGTGGAGACCAGGCAGGACGTAACAATGGCGTCCGTATCAAAAGAATCGGAGAAAATCAGGAAAAAAAAAGCCGGCCCCCGAGGGCCTTTGTCTTTGTTTTTCCGCTTTCCCGTCAGCTTCGTCGTCGTTCGCTCGTCGGTTTTTTTTTCTCTCATACCGTGTCGCGGTCGTCGATTTTCAAGTTTTCGATCAGAGTTCTTGCGGCGTCCCGTCTGCTTTTTCCATGTCTTTCTTGTTGCTCTTCCAGAGATTCACTAGGAAGATCCGTGTTCTGAAATCGCGAGCCGTCTTCAGTTTCTGTCGCAAGCTTCAATCCCACGTGGTAAGCATTCGCGAGCGTATTTCCAATGATCGCGTCGAGGTGTTCATTTTAGCGTCTGCTCTTTCAGCCGGAAGTGAGATGAATGACCGAGACCCAGGACAAACCGGCCCGACGCGTCTACCTGCGGCCCAGTCGATCTCGGCCGGCAGATGGCGTCCGTATCGAACGAATCGGAGAAAATCAGGAAAAAAATAATAAAAGCCGGCCCCCGGGGGCCTTTGTCTTTGTTTTTCCGCTTTCCCGTCAGCTTCGTCGTCGTTCGCTCTTCGTTTTTTTTCCTCTCATACCGTGTTGCGGTCGTCGATTTTCAAGTTTTCGAGCAGAGTTCTTGCGGCGTCCCGTTCTGCTTTTTCCATGTCTTTCTTGTTGCTCTTCCAGAGATTCACTAGGAAGATCCGTGTTCTGAAATCGCGAGCCGTCTTCAGTTTCTGTCGCAAGCTTCGGTCCCACGTGGTAAGCATTCGCGAGCGTATTTCCAATGATCGCGTCGAGATGTTCATTTTAGCGTCTGCTCTTTCAGCCGGCCGTGAAATGAATGACCGAGACCCAGGACAAACCGGCCCGGCGCGTCTACCTGCGGCCAGGTCGATCTCGGCCGGCAGATGGCGTCCGTATCGAAAAAATCGGAGAAAATCAGAAAAAAAATAAAAGCCGGCCCCCGGCGGCCTCTGTCTTTGTTTTTCCGCTTTCAGACCCAAGACAAACCGGCTCGACGCGTCTACCTGCGGCCCGGTCGATCTCGGCCGGCAGATGGTGTTGCACAAAAATTTCTGGGATTGTTGTGGGCATTGTTGGGCAATGAAACAATACATCCAACTCACAGTTTATTGAGTTGTACAAACCCTTCCCTTCCTTGCTTTCGGTTCTTTTATTTCCGTCTTTTCGTCTTGGCTCCTTCCATTCGGTCTATCCTCCGACAAGGTAAACAACTGGTCAGTCTGTCAGGGTTTGACTCGAGCATTATTGTGCATGAGATTACCTGAGGGAAAACAAAAGAGGGCACGAGTAAGAAGGCTAAGGGCAGACATATTGCTTTTGTGGAGAGTGGTGTCACGAAATTTGGAAGAAGCGATAATTCAACATACCGTGTACACCGTAGTGGCCGGAAGTCGTGTATAAGACCGCCACTAGCTTCAGCTTCCCACAGGAGATTCCGCTTTGAGCCCGCACAACATCGAAGGGTAAAGCCCTAGGTTCCAATTAGTGCACATATTTTACTGAGAAAACCCCTTGTAGGCTCCCTTTCGTACCCAAGGCAAACCCAAAACCACATCTTCACATCGACGCCGAAGACAAGCCGGAGTAGAGTGAAAGAGCTGCTGCTGCCGTCCCACATTGTGCCATCCTCGGTACGGGGAAGCGCCTAGGCCGGCGCCACATCACCCCAGGACAGCACACGCCTTCACCCCGGGCCTCTGTCAAAACATCTGTCGACACCGTAGCACCGGCTTCGAACCCACGACTCTGATTTGCATTGAGAGTTCGGAAGCAACCAAGGAGGCCTGCTGCAGCATTCACGGGGCCAATCACATCGCGACCCAACCATCGTGGGAGCTTGGCAAGTCGATACTAGTTTCATTTAGGTTCCTACAGTTCCCATTACATCCGGCAGCTAATATCGCGGTAAGTTCCTGATCTCTAGAGTGAGCTCACTGTAGTAGGTAGGACCCGTCGGATATTTTACACCTGTGCGTCTCGCGTGACCGCTGCACAGAGAGGGCTGTAGATTCCGGGTGTTGCTTTTTTCGACTTACCCACACCTCCGAATAACCAGTTGCGGTCCCCTTCGTGTTGCCAGCCAGCCAGCCCTGCAACGTTAAATAATACCGCCCGTATTGTAACGCGTATTAGAAAATACACACCTGTGTTTGATTGTTAACAACAATAGCGGTGGTTTCTTTTCTGTTTTATTCCCAAATCAAAGTTTTCAGCACCACATAACCACAACAACCGGAATTCTGTACCTTGACAGGTGACAGGTGACGCACGGTAAGTCGGCGACAGGGATTTCAAGCGTAAGTTATTGGTACCTCTGCGGAGACCAGGCAGGACGTAACAATGGCGTCCGTATCAAAAGAATCGGAGAAAATCAGGAAAAAAAAAGCCGGCCCCCGAGGGCCTTTGTCTTTGTTTTTCCGCTTTCCCGTCAGCTTCGTCGTCGTTCGCTCGTCGGTTTATTTTTTTTACCTATTTACCTTCACCTGAACACCTTTATTCATTATTTAGTATCTAAGCAATTATTGTTAACAATTACCAAAATTCAAACTGACAATTATTTTCCATCCTGACATAGAACTTTTTTCAAAAATCTAAAAAGTGAGTTATTTTGAATTTTGGTTTCTGTATGTTCATACCATTTATATATTTATTTGTAGCAAAAAAAACCCTGAAGATGAGCGCCATCAGCTCGAAATATATATTGGTCGAAAAATAGACAACGATTTTATAAAGTAGTGTATAGACAGAACGATGGCCCCTAATAAGACTAGCGTAACTCGTGAGACACGGTTAGAACTAGCGTATCTCTGCGTTTACCAAATGAACTAGCGTATCTCTGCGTTCACCAAATGAACTAGCGTATAGCCTGTGTAAATCTAATGGGAGGGACGCTAGTTCATTTGGTAAACGCAGAGATACGCTAGTTCATTTGGTAAGCGCAGAGATACACTAGTTCTAACCGTGTCTCACGAGTTACGCTAGTCTTATTAGGGGCCATCGAGAAGAACATCGATATTTATTAAGAAACACACTACAGACATGGAAGAATTCCTGTGGTAAATTACTGTAAACTTTTCAAATAAATCTCATTTCCACCAAAGTACACCATGAAGGTTCTCACAATTTGCTAAAAATGATTACCCCAAGGCTCCCCTCCTTTGGACGCCTCTGATGAAAATTTGGGAATCGTGTTGAAAGATTCAGCTTGAGCTCAACACCACGACTCCATACCAAATTTCGTCATTTGATCTCGGCAAGTTATGGAGATATTTAGGCCACGTTCCTTTTTTTAGGGGGCTCTAGCTCCCTCAGGACGCATTTATGACCCGGGTTTGTTGAAAAGTTCTTCCTATTTTTAGTCCTAGAACGCACTGTAGGGATATTGCGTCTGATTGCGGCACTCGAGTATTCAGCTTTATTTCGGGGAATATCAGGAAACGTTTCCTTTAAAGTGATTTATCTCGAGAACGGTGCGTCCTATCGAAATGAGACAAGAGGACCATATTTTTGCAGAAGGCTCTGTTTATTCAAGTTCTTTTGTCAAAATTTGAATAAAGTCATGCACAAAAAAGTTAAGGTTACATTTACCTCACACCTCCTCTCTTTGGGGCACTCCTCATAGAACTTTGGCAATGCTGTTCACAACATCAGGTTGGCAGTCGAACATGTAGACGTCACACCAAATTGCGTTATTTGATCTCGGCTAGTTTCGGAGATATGTAGAAAAAATCTTCTACCGGTTTCCACCTTTAAGGCGCTGTAGCTCCCTTAGGAAGCATTTTTAGAGCCATGTTGTTTGAAACATTTCTTCCTATTTTGGGACATAGAGCACGCAAGCGAAATATTGCGGCCTAATTTCGGGACACCCTGTATAACGATAGTGGACTTGGAAGGTGTTGCTCATAGACAAGGACAAAAGTAGAAGAAGGAAGAACCACTGCGCATCCATTTCAGCCGATATCGCATGGGGTCCGCCATTTTTAGGTCATAACGGCTTTTCCAAGGCGGCAATTCAAATGGGGGGAGTACGCGCGAGTCAAAACCATAGACAGACGTCAAAACAGATGACAGTCATGAGACAATTTGTAGGCTATACTTTGTAAATGAAACAAATAACTCAAGAATTTCTGCTCACGGCCTCGCTCACGGCCTTGACTAATCCTCATACTCATAGTCAATACTTCGCTCGATCTCCGACTTCGCATGTCCCAAGTCCTTGGGGCAATTATGACAATTTTTGCCATAGTCGGATTGTGCTTAAATCGGAGACCGACTGCGAGTATGGGCCATAGACGTATGGGCATAAGGCCCACGATATGTGCTCAATTTGAGCTACAGAATAAAATTTCAAGAAAAATATTCAATGTTTTACTTGTGATAAAATAATACAAGTTTGGAAAGTGTTCGTTGAACATCACACTGAATCAGCTCTTCGCTTTACGTTTTGGCTAGATTGTGCACCTAATCTTATTTTCAAATAGCATCTTACAGCACTTTCCATTAAGATGAAATTGTGTGTTTCAAAATATCATTGTCCAAAACGAGGTTCTGAATCAGGTCCTGGGAGTCTGGAGAAAATTTTGTTCACATTACTTCGAAATGGCCTCGAACAAATCAGCAGCACTGAGCCTTTCTCATAAGACGTTTCCAAGTTATTCTTTAATCATTCCAATTGCCTCGAGCCACAATCGAAACCCATCACCCCGTGGAAAACTAAAAACAAAACTTAGTTACCGGAGTAAAATTTGATTATTTAAATTCAGTGTTACGTATGAAAGGATATCTTCTCATCTCTGGGTTCATCAATCGCTTCATATTCTTGCAAATTTCGATAGGTACAACAAGACATCCTGTATTGATGCATTTGCTAAGTTCGATCAGGTTCGATCAAACTTATCACCCAGGGAAACACAAACGAACACTTCACACAGAGGCCTCGATATCTGTTTTACACAGCTTCTAAGTGGAGATTGAACTGCGGACCCCATTCTCCATACTTCCATAGCGGCTTTCTTGCTTCACTTTCTTAACAAAAAGTCATCAAGTACAATGCACTCGACAATGCATTAATAATGCAATGCATCCCAGGAATATAAATAATATCCGGTCAAAAAGTAGAAATCGTGGAAACGAACATTGAATAACACTCAACATTCAATTCTATTGTTATGTTTTACACAAAACCAAAGATCGGCGCCGAGGAAAGTTCGATCACAACAAATCAATCTAACCTAAAACTTCGTAGCTGTCATCAAGTACACTGTCAGTACTGTCACCCACCTGTCATAATTAAAATTGCCGCCAGGAAAAACCGTTATGTAATCAAAATGGCCGGCCTACAAATTACACAGCCGCGCAGGTATCTTGCCTCTTCTACTTTTGTCCTTGTCTATGGTGTTGCTACAATGAACATTTTATTAGTACCAGATGTTATAGATTTAGGTATTGTTGTTCCCCATCTAATAAAATATTCATTGTAGCAACACCTTCCAAGTCTTCTGTTTGTTCATTAAGACAGTAGAAATTATGATCAGATTTAAGTCTTAAAATTTCAAGTGATTCTAGTAAAGTTCTTTGTTTAAAATTTGATGAAAAGTGTAAAAATTTGACATTTAAACTTGGGTCGAAGTTATGTTGAGATAAAATGATATGGCTTGCAAAATGCGATCTACTGTCCATATAACCTATTCTTTTTGATTTTATTATGTCTCTGTTATGCTCATGAATTCGTATCGAAAATTTTCTTCCTGTATGGCCCACATATTTTGCGTTACAAGTACCACAACTAAGTTCGTAAACACCTGATTTTTCTTCTCTTGGAAGAAAATCTTTGGGATGACTGAGAATTTGTTGTAGTTTTGAATTGGTTCTGAAGGAAATCATGATGTTCGGGTTTGTTCTTTGAAAAATGCTTGCGATCTTATAAGATGTTGAATCAAAGAAGGTTGAAGACCTGTAAGTTCTGTTTGATTCTGTAGAGATTATTTGTCTGCTGGTTGTGTATTTTGAAAGGAATTTATTGAATATTTTGTCAATAAATGAACGAGGGTAGCCATTATTGAGTCCTATTTGTTTTATTGTTCGATATTCGTTCTTAAAATCTTCTTTTGATAAAGGTATTTTAAAAAGTCTATTGAAATAACTGTTGAATGCTGCTTTTTTGGTTGAAGCAGGACTATATGAATCAAAAGGAATGATCAGATCTGTTGCAGTTCCTTTTCTGTAGATGTTAAAGTCCAGCTTATCGTTATTTCTTTTTATTTGTAGGTCTGAATAATTCAAACAGTTGTTTGTTTCTTTTTCAATTGTAAATTTGATATTTTGGTGTATATTGTTCATGTAACTCAGTAAATCTTTTAATTGATCATCGTTGCCTGAGAAGATAACTAAAATGTCATCTACATAACGTGTATAAAAGGAAATAAATTGTTTATAGGGATTGGTGTTGTTCATTATATGTGACATTTCTAACTTATTCATGAAGATATCTGCTAATAGGGGAGACAAATTAGAACCCATGGATGAACCTTTCTCTTGAATATACGTTTTCTCATTAAATTTGAAATAATTTTGGCTCAACGAAAGACCTAACAGTGTACACAAGTCTAGGACTTGGTGAGTTGGCAAATCAGTTTCAAACAACATTTCTCTAATGATCTTGATGCAGTCTTGACCAGGAACTGAAGGAAACAAGTTTGTGACGTCAAAGGATACTAAAGATGAATTGTTGTTGAGAACGACTTTCTCTAATTTGTTGATTAGATCTGAAGAGTTTTTGATTGAGTAGTCGCTTTTGAGATTTGTTACATTACGTAAAATTTTGTTCAATTCTGGAGATAGTATTGAGCATGGTGAGTTTACGTAAGAGAGGAGAGGTCGAATAGGTACATTTTGTTTATGAACTTTTGGCAGGCCATACAGTCTTGGCATGTACTGGTTTTGTGGGAGAAGGTTTCTTGTGTTGACTTTAAAAGTATGTAATGTGTCGTCGCAAGCTCTGATAGTGTCTTTGAAGCACTTGATATAGTTATTATGAGGATTTGTGTTGATGACTCTGAAATCGCCTTCTGATAGAAAATTTTCAACTTTTTGTACATAATCGGTTTTGTTTAAAATAACAAGACTTTGTCCTTTATCTGCTTTTGTGATGATTAGGTTATTAAAAAGAATAACATGAAAGATAATAACCTAATAATCACAAAAGCAGATAAAGGACAAAGTCTTGTTATTTTAAACAAAACCGATTATGTACAAAAAGTTGAAAATTTTCTATCAGAAGGCGATTTCAGAGTCATCAACACAAATCCCCATAATAACTATATCAAGTGCTTCGTTTAAGGTCAACACAAGAAACCTTCTCCCACAAAACCAGTACATGCCAAGACTGTATGGCCTGCCAAAAGTTCATAAACAAAATGTACCTATTCGACCTCTCCTCTCTTACGTAAACTCACCATGCTCAATACTATCTCCAGAATTGAACAAAATTTTACGTAATGTAACAAATTTCAAAAGCGACTACTCAATCAAAAACTCTTCAAATCTAATCAACAAATTAGAGAAAGTCGTTCTTAACAACAATTCATCTTTAGTATCCTTTGACGTCACAAACTTGTTGCCTTTAGTAACTGGTCAAGACTGCATCAAGATCATTAGAGAAATGTTGTTTGAAACTGATTTGCCAACTCACCAAGTCCTAGACTTGTGTACACTGTTAGGTCTTTCGTTGAGCCAAATTTTTTCAAATTTAATGAGAAAACGTATATTCAAGAGAAAGGTTTATCCATGGGTTCTAATTTGTCTCCCCTATTAGCAGATATCTTCATGAATAAGTTAGAAATGTCACATGTAATGAACAACACCAATCCCTATAAACAATTTATTTCCTTTTATACACGTTATGTAGATGACATTTTAGTTATCTTCTCAGGCAACGATGATCAATTAAAAGATTTACTGAGTTACATGAACAATATACACCAAAATATCAAATTTACAATTGAAAAAGAAACAAACAACTGTTTGAATTATTCAGACCTACAAATAAAAAGAAATAACGATAAGCTGGACTTTAACATCTACAGAAAAGGAACTGCAACAGATCTGATCATTCCTTTTGATTCATGTAGTCCTGCTTCAACCAAAAAAGCAGCATTCAACAGTTATTTCAATAGACTTTTTAAAATACCTTTATCAAAAGAAGATTTTAAGAACGAATATCGAACAATAAAACAAATAGGACTCAATAATGGCTACCCTCGTTCATTTATTGACAAAATATTCAATAAATTCCTTTCAAAATACACAACCAGCAGACAAATAATCTCTACAGAATCAAACAGAACTTACAGGTCTTCAACCTTCTTTGATTCAACATCTTATAAGATCGCAAGCATTTTTCAAAGAACAAACCCGAACATCATGATTTCCTTCAGAACCAATTCAAAACTACAACAAATTCTCAGTCATCCCAAAGATTTTCTTCCAAGAGAAGAAAAATCAGGTGTTTACGAACTTAGTTGTGGTACTTGTAACGCAAAATATGTGGGCCATACAGGAAGAAAATTTTCGATACGAATTCATGAGCATAACAGAGACATAATAAAATCAAAAAGAATAGGTTATATGGACAGTAGATCGCATTTTGCAAGCCATATCATTTTATCTCAACATAACTTCGACCCAAGTTTAAATGTCAAATTTTTACACTTTTCATCAAATTTTAAACAAAGAACTTTACTAGAATCACTTGAAATTTTAAGACTAAAATCTGATCATAATTTCCACTGTCTTAATGAACAAACAGAAGACTTGGAAGGTGTTGCCACAATGAATATTTTATTAGATGGGGAACAACAATACCTAAATCTATAACATCTGGTACTAATAAAATGTTCATTGTAGCAACACCTTCCAAGTCCACTATCGTTATATTCTTATGCTTATATACATTGTAATCATGGACCAACTAGTTTCTGATCATAACACTTAAAAAAACATTTGAATTTTATACATAATTATAAATAACAAAATGTCACTTCTCAAGTAAGATCCTTTACTCATTTTAATATACCTACCTACAACAGCTTCATAAAACTTATCACAGCCCTGACGATGCCTAACAGCGAAACCCGAGGGGTTGACCACCTAGGAAAAATGTGTACACCACATTTGACATTTACCACATTTACCAGACATTTACCACATTTACCACATTTACCAGACATTTACACATTTACCAGACATTTACACATTTACCAGACATTTACACATTTACCAGACATTTACACATTTACCAGACATTTACACATTTACCAGACATTTACTAGACATTTACACATTTACCAGACATTTACCACATTTACCGACATTTTCACATTTACCAGATATTTACTTGACGGTAACCAGACGGATTTTCAAAGCTCAACTTTGAAGGGCTTCATTTTCCTCAGGAGGTGTTCTTGAAAAAATAAAATTATCCACGTCGACTTATTTTTCGATTGACCATCCAGTGGTGAATTATTGCTACTATAACCTGGACCATCCTGTAGAAACCGGAACAAAATTTGTAATGAAGGTTTTAGAAAAGCGTCGCAACGCTTGAAATAATTTCAAGGTACGGGGTACGGGCGGCTATAGCTTGATGCTATTGATGATATCACTTAAGTATTCGATGTTCAAGAACAACAAATAGCAAAAGCCGAAGCAAAATCTCAGTGGAAAAGCAAAATCTTCCGCTCCGAAAAAAAACATTTTCTTTATTGATTGATATTCCCCTTGATCGGCGCCGAAGAGCGACGCCCTCCCTGCCCTCCCCATAGAGGAGAGGTACCCACCCACAGAGAATCCTACCCACAGAGAATCCTACCCACAGAGAATCCTACCCACGCAAGCCTGAAGGTACGCCACTGCCAATTTGAATGGCGCTTTTTTGCTAAAGTCTATATTTATTTATAGTAGGGGAGATGTGCCTGAGTTGGCATAGGGCCCTTTTCCCGGGAAACTATTTGAAATACAGCGCTGCGCTCTGCTGCAATGTTGATACAACTGCTTGTCAATGCTACCATGTCAATCGCAACGTCACTTGACGGAAGAGTGCGTGCTTTCCACCTAGCCCCAAGTTCGGTACACCTGCCATTTACGCATGTGCGGGTGCCAAACGGTGCTTTCCATCTACGTGTTCCTACTCGGTTCTGCGCCGTTCATTGGATCACCTGAAATTTGGTGCCACACCATGGAACATGTGCCGTCTGGTGGTATTTGTACCGTCTAGGTGGAAAGCACCCAATATCTACGTTATTTACAAAACAAGAAAATTTAGGCTTCAAAGTTTTTCTGGTGAGTAAATGTTATAGTCTTTATTCAAAAGACGTTCAAAATGCTCCTCTGGATCAATTCAACAAATTGATGTATGATTTCTGGTATTATGAGCTCGTGCCCTCATTATAACCTTCAAGTGTTGGCCAAAGAAATAAATCGGCGGGAAATATAAACTTAACACAGTGCATTTCAGGACTGGTTGGCAAACCAGGGGCTCGGGCGAGATGGCATACTATGCAGAGTGTACTGGCGTCTCCAGAGCGTTAAAAAATTTCATTTGTGATATCTGCCCATAACAGGTGGAGCTCTAACCAAAAATGCCAACAAGAAAATGTTTTTCTTTCAATACACAATATTGCGCGGAAGTGGCGCTCCGGCACGGATGTCGTGCGAACTAAGAAAACAAAGAGAAGTTATCACCGCGCATGTTCAAAATTCGACAGTGAAATTGACTTCTGTGTTTGACGTTGTCGTTTTGTTGTCTGTTCAGTTTTATCAGCAAGTTGTGAAGTCTTCCGATTCAAAATGGATATTCGCCGGTCGAAAAAGTGTGTGCCACCCAGAGAACTGACTGTCGTCTCACCATAGTCTTTTCCGAGCGAATAACTTTTCATGACCGGTTACACTTGGTTATAGAATTTGACGTTTGAGCGAGGATTGGTTATAAGCGGTGAAGGAAGTGCCGCCATTTTAATATCATCATCGGTTATAAGTCGCGGGAACAAAATAGGCGTGCTAAAGATGGGTATATGGTATAATGTTATTCTCACTAGTACTTGTGAATACCATTTTCTTTAGTTGTAATAAATTATATAAATGATTTATTGAACAATTGCCACTTCACCAAAAAAATAATTGTGCTAAACTCAAGATTTGTGTGAGTAATGTTGAAAACAAACGAATCTCTACAGCGGTACCCTGGCACCCTGTCTGCGCTTGCGCGAGCGTTTTATGTCAATTTAACGTCGAAAGAGATGCGCATTGCGCAGTTGCCATGTCAGGCATACTTGCAACGTTGCCATAGCGGGTGCCAAGGTGACGGTTATGTTACCGCGACCTATACAATACATTCCATAACCTGGCCATGGGGCTGGTTATTGTTATGGTGGAAGAACAAATTGTGGCGGCAACAGATTTGAATTTGAAAAAAACAGCGGTCCAGAATTTCCAAACGTCAGACGTACTTAACCTAACCTCAAAAACTTGACTTGGCGACGAGGGAAGAAGAATCGAAGACGATGGACTCCTCTGCGATGGACCCACAAGAAGATCAGGCCATCAGTCCGATGGCCGCCTATGGTTAACCCCTATGGTTCATTTAAGTTTTGAACGGATTTTACAGGGTGTTTTCAAGCTGGTGTTACCAACTTCAAGGGGGGATTCTCTTTGCGTGAAAGTGCCATTCACGCCGTTTTTGAATTGTAGCTTTTTTACCAAGATATCACCCTTTAAAGCTGGTGTTTTTAAATTGTTTTTCAGCCGTACCTTAGATTTATTAGAGGTTTTTATTGAGATACCAATATTTCAGATGAAAACAAAAAGTTTACAGGAAATTAAATTTCTATTCCCTTGCCGGTACCGCCAAAGTACCGCAGAATTTTCTCCGTCTATTAAATTCACTGTTTCCGCCAAATGCTGATAACCAATGTTATAACCGCAACGTTTTAGCGAGAAATTTCATATGTCAAAAAAATGACAGTAGGTATCTCTCAATCTAATGTCAACCGCTAATAACCAACCGGTTATAAAAAGTTATTGGCTCAAAAAAGCCTCATGCTGTCATCGATACAGTGCAGCACTGATTAAATGAAATATCCCCATACAACTTCGCGGTAAATTTGAATGTTATGGTTGAAGTGTTCCATTTTTTTTTATTCCGTAATTTGGGGCATTTAGAAATGATCCCTCACATATAATGTGCTTTCATGAATAGGTTGCGAGGCTTACTTTGATTTTTCTATGTAATCACTTCTACTTGAAAACAACGCATAGTCCGTTGAGGTTAGTTTGAGAATCATATATTTTACAGCGTAACATACGGAAGACCCAGAACGAATCACCTCGTTATTTAGCGCATGCGCTAAGCGGTTGCGCAAAATTGTGTATTGTGAACTTTTTTTTTCAGTGAAGTTTGGAAATTTCATTGTCACACATTGTCCTTTTTGGATTCTTTTTCAACTGGAATGAGATTTTTGTATGACATTCTATTATTCTTCAATAAAGTACACTTAGTGAAATAGTAAAGTGAAGTAGTAAAGTAGTCGTTGCTAAAGACGAGAACATGATGAATGTCAACTCACCTGCACAAAGTCAGGACAAGATGGTGTTGGCATATTATGAGTATTTGATAAGAAATAAAAACAAAAAATTAAAAGAGCCCTACAAAGGCCCCGGAATTTCTAATACAAAATATTAGGCTTCAATTCAATGCAAATAGAATTGTTTTCTAAGCGTTAAGAAAAAAAATAGAAGCCTGAACACAAAATTTATGCCAACTCAGGCACATCTCTCCTACCTACTACTACTACTACTTATACGGGGTGTTTATAAGAATCTGTGATCGCGGCAGGCATGGGTCAGGCCGAAAAACGCAGTAACAGGCGTAATTATTGTAGAGAATGAAAGCGGATTCCAAAGACGATGCGATCATAGACATTTATAAACACCCGGTACCTACTTATGGTCCGATTCTTTGAAAAATTACATTTCATAATGGTTCTGTTACGTTGTTATTCCCTAGGCAACAGCCAATGGCCGACAGAAATTTTTACATAACAGAGTTTATGAAATCTTATTTTTTACAGTATAGCCGCTCTGCACATTTTGAATATCCCGCCCGTTTCAGCACCCTCATGCGGCAGTTGCCAACAAATGTGTGAAGAAAATTGTCAATATATAGAAGTCTATGAATTGTTGAAATTGACATTTGCAGGTGGTATGATTATTCCAAATGGCATTGCCGCATTGTTGTTATGGAAACAGAGAACTTCCTGCAGGAATTGCAGAAAACTCGCTACTTGCGATGTGTTTAATAGGAAGCCGCGCCAGAAATGTGCTACTTGAGGGTCTACTACTATCTATCTTGTTTCAAATGGATTACTGAAAAACGCGCTAATTGTTATGTTATTAGTGATCACTCCTCAAATGCCATAGGTTGGAGACCCCTAGTCTCATTGAAGATTTAAAAAAAGGCAGTCCCTGCCTATATAATGAGGTGAAACAGCAAGATTTAAAAATATGCTGGTTAGATGTCCTCTCAAAAACAAAACGTATGACTTTTGGCTTTTTTGCAGGAAAAATTTGTGCGGGAAAATATCGGAGGTGAAAACTTTTAATAAAATCACCCTGTATTGGTTTTCATATGGACGCAAATTTTGTGTTTGGCGCTGGAGAGTAGCATTTTTCATTATTTTTTATTACCACATTCACCAGACATTTACCACATTTACACCACATTTACCACATTTACCAGACATTTACACATTTACCAGACATTTACACATTTACCAGACATTTACACATTTACCAGACATTTACACATTTACCAGACATTTACCACATTTACCAGACATTTACCACATTTACAGACATTTACCACACATTTACCACATTTACCACATTTACCAGACATTTACACATTTACTAGACATTTACCACATTTACCGACCCTTGTACACCACATTTACCAGGTGGTTAACCCCTCGGCGAAACCGGTTGGCCAAAGAAGTCTTAATAATTATTTATGGTGTAACTGAAAGCAAAATAAAAGTACCTATTTCTAAAAGAGACTCACACTCATAACAGGTAATACGATTCGGTTGAGCGTTGGCTCGAGAACAAAGAACAGGTACCTATATCTACTTTTATCTTAGCAACAAAAGGTTTTTCGTGGAAGGAGTTGAGCGAGCTATTGTTAGAGCTTGAAAGCAGGACGACAATGCATCTAGCTTTCGTTGAATTTCACAGCTTTTGAGAACAGTTGAGTGAATGTGTATGTAGAAAGCCAGGTATAAATATAAAGTTTCTCTATGCCCTTCTAGCTTCTAGTAGTCCTTGTTAGTTCAGTTTGTAACGTTGACGAGCTAAGTTATACCAATACGTAATAGCTAAAGCCAAGTTTTGCTGATTTTTTAAACATGTGTGCAGTGACTATGTGTTTCTCTAGAACCCAGTACGAAAGCAAGCCGCCAGCTTGGTAAGTCAGTTTTTTTTTCATACAACCACCGAAATCCAACAAACACGTGTTTCGGAGCTACTTGGTCTTCATCAATGTTGAAGCATTCGAAGCTCAACTCGGCGATCTGAATATCGAGATTACTAGTACAGGAAAAATAGTAAAAAAATCGGCAAAACCTCGGAATGAATATGGACGTCATGAAAATTTGATACTCTGTTCAGAATTAAGTGCTCTACAACATATCCAAAATCGCCAAAAATCGCATTCGGGGGTTTTGAGCTATTGGAGGGGGGGTAAAAAATTGCAGGTAAAAATGGAGGGGATGGAACCCGTCGATCCATTGGATGCGAATACATTATAGTTCGACGTATCATATCCCCTTGATACCATTTTGGCACAAAGAGTGTCCATCATTGTTGAAGGGGAGTAGTGGGGGGGGGCGAAGTCTGCTAGGTGGTCCATTTTATTTTTCTGGCTATGTAGAACCGATCACGACAAGTTTGATATCTTTTCCGACTAAATTCAATCTCCTGAACTCGTTTCCAATGTGTAAATTCAAATGAAAACAAGTTTGAACAAGTTAACTTGAGAAAACTTGTTTTTTGTTTGACAATTTTGACGATTTTTTTTTCTACTGTTAGAGGCGTTTATGTTTAAAAAATTTCCAGGAACCATTGAATTGAAGTGTATTCTCTACAAAAATCATCCACTCGATGTATAATTTTGTTTCTCGAGTTTAAAAAATCGATTTGAACTTGAGCCGGCACGGCGCGTCGACTACTACTGACCAGAACACTACAGCATGCACCTTTAAATGAAAACACCTCAAACTATTGAAGAAATAAAAACTTATCTTTGAAAATTGGAGGATTTGTGCAGAACTGAATTCCCTATAACATGAACAAAATCGCAATGAATCGCAATGCAGGATTTTGAGTTATTTGAGGAGGAGGATAACACTTTGACAGGATTCATACTCTATGAACTGTTACCTCTCCACTCAAATAACTCAAAACCCTGCAGTGCGATTCATGGCGATTTTGTTTATGTTATAGGAAATTCAATTCTCCACAGATCCTCCAATTGTCAAAGATAAGTTTTTATTTCTTCAATAGTTTGAGATGTTTTCATTTAACGAAGCATGCTGTAGTGTTCTGGTCAGTAGTAGACGACGCGCCGTGCCGGCTGAAGTTCAAGTCGATTTTTTAAACTCGAGAAACAAAATTATACATCGAGTGGATGATTTTTGTGGAGAATACACTTCAATTTATTGGTACCTGAAAATTTTCTAAAAATGAAGGCCTCCAACAGTAAAACAAAAATTCGTCAGAATTGTCAAAGAAAAAACAAGTTTTCTCAAGCTAACTTGTTCAAACTTGTTTTCATCCGAATTTACACATCGAATATGAGTTCAGGAGATTGAATTCAGTCGGAAAAGATACCAAACTGTCGTGATCGGTTCTACATGGCCAGAAAAACAAAATGGACCACCTAGCAGAGCTTCGCCCCCCCACTACTCCCCTTCAACAATGATGGACACTTCTTGTGCCAAAATGGTATCAAGGGGATATGATACGTCGAACTATAATGTATTCGCATTCAATGGATCGACGAGTTCCATCCCCTCCATTTTTACCTGCAATTTTTTATCCCCCCTCCAATAACTCAAAACCCCCGGGTGCGATTTTTGACGACTTTGGATATGTTGTAGAGCACTCAATTCTGAACAAAATATGAAATTTTCAGGACGTCCATATTTTTTCCGAGGTTGATGAATCCTATCTTTCTTGTACTAAGACATAACAAATTTTCAACAACTTTTTAGCAGTCTACTATACCTCCATAATACGCCGCTTCAAGGTGGTCCGACACTTTTGAATCACCTGTAGGTACAGTTAAATCAATATTGAAGGTTCTTTCATACAACAGAACAACAGCAGAACAAAAGAAGGTCCCGTAAGGTGAGAGCCAGACAAAGAGACCATTTCTAAAAGAGGTTCACACAACAGGTAACACGGTTAGGTTGAGCGTTGGTTCAAGAACAAAGAACAGTTACCTATATCTACTTTTATCTTGGTTACAAAAAGTTTTTCTTGAAAGCAATAGAGGAAACCTTCAGCGAGCTTTTGTTAGAGCTTGAAAGCAGAACGACAATGCATCTAGCTTTTGCTGAATTTCACAGCTTTTGAAAACAATTGAGTGAATGTGTATGTAGAAAGCCAGGTATAAACTTATAGTTTCCCTATGCCCTTCTAGCAGCCATTGTTAGTTCAGTTTGTAACGTTGACGAGCTAAGTTCTAGGCTGAGCTATACCAACACGTAATAGCTAAAGCCAAGTTTTGCTGATTTTTCAAACATGTGTGCAGTGACTATGTGTTTCTCTAGAACCCAGTACGAAAGCAAGCCGCCGGCTTGGTAAGTCAGTTTTTTTTTCAAATAGAATCACCGAAATCCAACAAACACGTGTTTTGGAGCTACTTGGTCTTCATCAATGTTGAAGCATTCGAAGCTAACTTGGCGATCTGAATATCGAGATTACGAGATTACCTATATTTTCACTCGAAGGGTACTCGTAAGGTTCCTTCCTCACTTAGGAAGGCCAAGTAGGTCCGAAACACGTGTCCGTTGGATTTCGGTGGTTGTTGCTTGGTCAGTCTGATCTTTTGAGATTACTTTTCCAATTAGTCGCCGTAGTACGTGGTCCCAAACTGCATTTGAAGATAGCGGCAAGCCAGCAAGTCGTTTTGCACACTTGTTAGTAAGACCCACTCGGGACGATTTTGCCCGTATTTAAGTACCTCTTCTTATATCGTCTAGAATCCAAGATGGCGGCCAATTTTGAAGGTAACCTACAAATAACTTAGATTATTAATTTTGAGCTATAGAGCTGCGAGAAGTGTCATTTCCTACTACTTATAATTCTGAACCACTGATTACGAAATTATCTTTTAGAGGATTCAAAATGGAAATCGTTCAAAATGGCTTCCAGGAAGTCAGAAATCGGTAATTTTCAACTTTGAACATTGAGGTCGCCAGAAGTTTATCAATAATTTGGGGTGACAGATTATATTACAAAAAAAAAATGTTGGAAATAGATACCTCTTCTGCAAAAAAAAATTGTGAAAATCTGTTGACGGGATGAGAAGTTGGGAAATTCGCAGCTTTTCCAGAGAGGGAAACTCGAAAACCATAGGTCCAATTTCGAAATTTTTTCGATTTTTCGAAATCAATTCAATCTTTTCTCCAACTTTCATTTCAAGCATGTCTGCACCTGAAATGAATATTTCATAGGGCTCGCCCACGGACTTACGCGTAGAGCTGGACTGCTATTACAATCGCTCCACCATGTTATCTTGGACAGTTGGCCATGAAGCGGCCATTTCCAAATCGGGATAATACCAGGGGTGGTTACTCCAATAGCAGGTTTGAAGCACGGTTGTTGATCGGCCGAAATAACAGATGGCGCTGGCAAGCAATAGGATGTAAATAGAATTTTTCAAAATTTGCAACGCAAAACTTGCATATTTTGAGTACAACAGTCAGGTATCACCATAAAGGCGATAAAAAAATGTCTGAATTTCTAGTCCCCAAAATTTGGTTCAAAAGTAAAACAGGAATCTACATGTTTCTTGTCGTGGTACTTGGCAGAAAATAGAGGGAGCGCTCGGAACTTTGCCTTCAAAGCCTTATGTCGAAGAATTCCATGGCAAACGAGTGGCTGTCCAACTTTACAGGGTGTTTGCAAACTTGGGGTAGCAAATTGAACCGCAATCAGGAAAATGCTTCAAAAGTATCAGAAAAATGTTTTTTTACTTTTATTTCCGGAAATATGGAGGGTCAAAAGATGGTCCTCCGACCCCCTCTATCTTTGTTATTTTGAAATATTTTAGAATTGATTTTTCATCAGACCGATAAACAAATTTTTTCAACCTTTGACTGTATTTTGTAATTTCATTTAGTGTACAGGGTAAGTCATGAGTCCTAAAAAATTATTTTTCCTCGTAAATGACCGTGAAAGGTTCTAGAGGTTACAACACTGATGTAAAGCAACAAATGACACAATTAGTTCTTATATCAAATTTTCTGCATGCATTTTTGAAGAAAACTGGATTTTCTGGATTTACGACTCACCCTGTAAAGTAAATAAAATTACAAAACACAATCAAAGGTTGAAAAACATTGCCTTTTGGTCTCTCTAGAAGAGTTTACTAAAATCTTTCACGATAACGAAAAAAAGGGGTCGAAGGACCACCTTTTGACTTTCCATATTTTCAAAAATAAGAACCCTGAATTTCTTTCAACATTTTTCTGATACTTTTGAAGCATTTCTCTAACTGCGGTTCAATTTTTCTACCCCAAGTGTTGGAAACACCCTTTATAATGCGGGAAGCTTTATTATTATTTTAGTCTAGAAAGTCGTCAATACGTTTTAAGGTGTGAAATATCGTAATATAACTGCAAGGAACTCTGTTTTATTCATGGATCAACAATAAAACATCAATAGATTAGCAATATGCTTCAATAAAGGGAAGGTCCAAATTTCGGATGTCAATTGGAATTTTTCAAAAAAAGTCAGAAATAAATTTTTGAGTGGAGTCCCGTATCAAAAGCAAGTCGTCCTGGCCAAAACATGGGTGAAAGACCCTCTCGGGTGGCAACGGTTAGGAGACATTTTGAACATTCATAACGCCCGACTGGAAAATGGTGTAAAACTGCAACTGCAGATAGAATTCAGCATTTTTGTTGTGTGCTTCTTGCAAATTTATTCCAGTCCATCGGATAGATTTTGAACACTTGAATGATAAAGTTTTGAACTTTGAAATTATCTTTATTATTTTTAAAAGATGACAGGTGAAGCAATACTTTCAACTGTTCTGGACACAGTTCTTCAAGGGCTTCCAAATCACATATTGCAAGTCGAGTTCTGTGAGATACAGATACAGCTTCTGAAATAATTAGTTTATAGTAACAGTTCTGTTCCACAGATGACAGCCGAAAACTAGTGGGCTCATTCCACGGACCAATAATGTCTACATGCCAAATTTCAAGTCGATCGGGTCAACCTTTTTGTAGCGACTTCGTAGTTGAACTTTTTTCTGCAATTTCTGATTATTTTGAAGATATTTCCAACTGTTTAATTGCTTCGATAGCTCAATGGGTCGAAAGGAGAAAGAAACGTACAATCTGCCTTTCAACACGTTTATTTAGTTTTTGAATGGACATGTAGCCACGACGGCGAAAGCAAAGAGAATGACGGTTACAAGAATACAAGAAATCATTGAGATGGTGGGTTACCCCCTCCAACCACCGGCAGGTAGATGGGCCGGTTTCTCCCAAATAAATATAGCCGATTGTGTCTAACACTTAAACTGTCTACATGCATTTACATACCGCCCGCCTTGAAGAGACTAGGCTTCAAAACAATCAAAGTTATTGAACAAACATGAAAGGTATCTAATAATGATATTTTAAAAAAAAAACAAGAACCAATATACCACGAATATGTGTCACTTGAGATACTCATTAGGAACTTAAATAACCATGAACATCAAAATAATAAGAAATAACTTATATACCGGGTGATCATTTGAAAACTATCCACCTGCAATATCTCCCGATTCTTGGTGCAAATGTCTTTGAGCAAAAACAGGTCGATTTTTATATCGAGGGGGACATCTAAAACATACATTGGAGAATTTATATCTTAAGCCCCCTCGCCCCCACTCACCCCAACTTTGAAATTTCAAATAACACCACCTACCTTGCGATACATCAAATTGAAGAGAATTAAATTCTCTTTCTAAAAAAAATATTTTGAAATTTTTCAACCCCACCCCCTGTTCTTCCTAAAATTCTCTGTGTGTCCAAGTTAATATTCTTGACCTCCATTTCCCTTCAATACAGTAAACGTCATCCTGCACAGCATCGAAAGAGAAAATTTTCTACAAAAAAAGTGCCACCCAAATTTACCCCTTCGCTCCCCCCACCTGACCTCAAAAATTTAAAATGTCAATACCCACTTTTTAATACATCAAATTGAAGGAAATTGAATTCTCTCCCTGAAAAAGATTTTTTCACAATTTTTAAAGCCCCCCATTGCCCCCCTAGAATACCCCAAATGGCCAATTTATTGGGGGAGGGGTAGAAAATTTAAAAAAAAATCTTTTCGGAAAGAGAATTCAATTCCCTTCAATTTGATGTATCACAAAGTAGGTGGTGTTTTATTAAATTAGGGAGTTGAGGTGGGGAAGAGCGAAGGGGTGAGTTTAGGTAGCACTTTTTCCACCGAAAATTGTCTGCTTCGATGCTATCTAGGATGACGCCAACTAAATTAAGAAAAAAATGAGGGGTCCAGAATATAAAATGGGACAGTCAGAGAATTTTTAGAGAAAATGAAGTGGGGCTGAAAATTTTGAAAATATTTTTTTCAGGAAGGAAATTTAATTTCCTTCAATTTGATGTATCGCAAAGTAGGTAGTGTCATTAGAAATTTCAAAGTTGGGGTGAGTGGGGGCGAGGGGGGTGAATATAGAAATTTGCCAATGTATGTTTTGGATGTCCCCCTCGATATAAAAATCGACCTGTTTTTGCTCGAAAAAATATTCACTAGGAATCGGGAGTTATTGCAGGTGGATAGTTTTCAAATGATCACCCGGTATAATACACACTTAGTGGATTTATAAATCATACACAATAGATTCAGCGCAGGTTACGAATCAAACAATAGCGTCATATTTTGATAATACAGTCTTCCCAATTAAGTATTGGGCTTAATCTTCATTGTTTATTGGTAACACGCATAGGTTGTGAATTGATCTTTTTATAGTGCCGTTTGGCAGTTTCACTAGCACTACACGCACTCGGTCGTCATCGCCAGGATAAAGTTTGATCACACGTCCTAACTTCCAACACAATGGGGGTTGGTTGTCGTCGACGACGAGTTCTAGAGCACCTTCAGTCAGCGCTGTAGAAGAGCCCTTGCGCCACTTGGTTTTCTGTTGGAGCTGATGCAAATATTCTCGGGTGTAGCGCCTCCAGAATATTTGGCGAATTTGTTCAACCCTTTGCCATCGACTTAGACGATTTTCCTTGACGTCCGTCAAGTCTGGATCAGGAAAGGATGTCAGCGGTTGCCCAACAAGAAAATGGCCTGGGGTCAGAGCTTCGGAGTCGTTTGGGTCCGAAGTCAACGGCGTAATGGGCCGCGAATTCAGAATTGCTTCAATGCGAGCTAGCAGCGTAATAAGTTCGTCGAAAATTAATAGCGTTGACCCCATAATGCGTTTCAAGTGATGTTTGACAGATTTTACATTTACTTCCCATAACCCACCCATATGAGGCGATCGAGGCGGAATAAAGTGCCACTGCACTCCTTGATTGACCAAGCCGTCGGCTACGGTTTGGAATTCTGTCGATCGAAACAATTCTGCAAATCAGCGGTTGCCCAACAAGAAAATGGCCTGGGGTCAGAGCTTCGGAGTCGTTTGGGTCCGAAGTCAACGGCGTAATGGGCCGCGAATTCAGAATTGCTTCAATGCGAGCTAGCAGCGTAATAAGTTCGTCGAAAATTAATAGCGTTGACCCCATAATGCGTTTCAAGTGATGTTTGACAGATTTTACATTTACTTCCCATGACCCACCCATATGAGGCGATCGAGGCGGAATAAAGTGCCACTGCACTCCTTGATTGACCAAGCCGTCGGTTACGGTTTGGAATTCTGTCGATCGAAACAATTCTGCAAATCTGTCAAGTTCGTTCTTGCAGCCCTGGAAATTTGTTGCATTGTCCGAGTACAGGTGAGCAACGTGCCCACGTCTGCTGATGAAACGCTTAAGAGCATTGAGAAAGGCTTCCGCGGTTAGGTCTGACACAAGCTCGAGATGTACCGCTTTGGAGGAGAAGCACACGAACACTGCTACATATGCCTTAACGGCTCGTTTTCCGCGACCACGCGACTCTTTCACTAGTACAGGACCTAAGTAATCCACACCGGATATTATGAAGGGTCGATTGGGTTGCACCCTATGCTGAGGTAGGTTGCCCATTATCTCATGGGCAAAAATGGGTTTTGCGCGGAAACAAATTACACATTGATGAATGACTTTGCGGATCGCACTTCGCGGCGAAATTATCCAAAATTTCTGACGCAAATGTGCCAGGGTGCCTTGTGTACCGGCATGTAATTGCAACTGATGTGCTTGTTGTATAATCAGCTTGCTGATATAATGATTTTTTGGCAACAGCAAGGGATGTTTTGCCTCGTAATTAATAGGAGCGTTTTTTAGGCGGCCTCCTACGCGAAGCAATTCCTTGTCATCCAAAAATGGCGACAAAGACAACAGGCTGGAGTTCGCAGCCACTGAATTGGATTTTTTCAAGGCTATCAAATCATCAGCAAATGCATCACTTTGTGTACGTTTAATGATATAAAGGGTAGCAGTTTGGATCTCTTTACAAGTTAGTGGACCCGCATTCCTGAGTTTGGATTTTGCGTTATGCAAGAATCTAAGGCACCATGCTAAAATTCTTTGCATTTTCGTGAAAGAAGAATATTGAGTGAGAAATTTCCACTCAGGGAGTTTGACTTGCGCGACAGTCATTGATATGACGCGCTTTTCAGGATCCGGTGTTAATTCGTGATGTGTTATATGTGGATGTTTGGGCCACTCCTCAAGGTTTTCATCCAAAAATGATGGGCCATTCCACCAGATTTTTGCGTTGATCAGTTCACGAGGGGAAGCCCCGCGACTCGAAATATCCGCAGAGTTCGCATTTGATGGAACATATTTCCATTCACTGACGCTTGTTAGGTTTCGAATTTCAGCTATTCTATTAGCCACAAACGTTTTGTAGCCACTCGGGCCTGCCTTAATCCAGGCTAGCACAATGGTGCTGTCAGAAAATAGAAATCTTCTAGATATCGTCATATCCATTGACTTTTGAACATTACGAGCTAGACGCGCTAGCAGTAATGCCCCGCTCAATTCTAGTCGCGGTATTGTTGTGATCTTTAGTGGAGCCACCCTTGATTTCGCACAAAGAATCTGAGAATGATAACTTCCGTTCGAAGTCGTTCGCAGGAAAACAACAGCACCGTAACCGTCTTGTGAGGCGTCTGAGAAGCCGATGATTTCCACTGATTCGTATGGATGTTTTACGATCAAACGCGGAATCCGAATTTGTGTCAAAAGGGGTAACTCTTGCAACATTGAGTTCCATGATGAATGTAAGTCAGAGGGAAGTTCTTCATCCCATCCGATCTTGCTTGCCCACAGCCTTTGTAGGATGACCTTCGTTTTGATCAATAATGGTGATATCAAACAAAGGGGGTCGTAAATTCGTGCTATGGTGGACAGAATTGTCCGTTTGGTAATGTTTTTTGTACTTGGGGGTTTGGAATTATATTGCAAGGTATCCTCGCTTGGGTTCCAAACTAAGCCCAGTACTCTTTGGATTTGATCCTTTTCTAACTGAACGTCTTCCGGGTTAACGGCGGATTCGGGTAAAATCGCATCGTTATTCGAGGCCCACTTTCGAAGTACGAAACCTCCTTGTGCTAAGATAGCAGTTATTTGCTCACGCAGGGTAATTAACCCTTTCATATCGTTTGCACCTGTCAACAAATCGTCCATGTACATGTCGTTTATTATTGTTTCACAAGCTTCCGGGAATTTAGATTGATTTAACAATGCCAATTCTTTCAGGCACCTTGTAGCAATGAAGCTGGCTGGTTTCGTGCCATAGGTCAAGGTGATAAGTCGGTAGTGTTCAATTTCATTCCCAGGATTATCGCGCCAAACTATCCGTTGATAATCGGTGTCGTCTGGGTGGATTTTGATCTGGCGATACATTTTTTCTATATCACCGTTTAGTACAAAAGCGTGCAGCCTAAACTTGACTAGAATAGTCCATAATTCATTTTGAATTACTGGGCCGCCCATTAATTGCTCATTTAGAGTAGTATGGTTCGAAGTGGGAAAGGAAGCATTGAAGACCACGCGAAGCTTAGTTGTTGTTGACGATTCTTTTATGACAGGGTGATGTGGCAAATAGTTAGATTTGGGTAGGAACTACCTCCATGTGAGATAACGAGCGGTATTCTTTCATGAATCCGCAGTAAGACGCTTTCAACGTCGGATCCTTTTGTAGTTTTTGTTCCAGCGAGGTAAAGCACCTTATCGCTGAATTCTGAGATTCCCCTAAATTGGGGTCTTGTTTGAAAGGCAGCCGTGCAATAAACCGACCATCAACGTCTCGGCTGGTTGTTTTGGCAAAGAAATTTTCGCAAGCCCGTTGTTCCGAGGAGAGAATGGCTTCCGGTTTTACTAGGCATTCGTCCAGTTCCCAGAATTTCTGAAGACTGTTATCGATTTGCTCCATTGTCAGACAATGGTTGGTTATGGTTTGTTTATTATCGGAACCCGTCTGAAGCATGCCGCCGATAATAAATCCCAATTTTGTGTTTTGAAAGCGAGGGTGCTCCTTGTTTATTTCTATGTGACCGTCGCATAGAAAGTCCCAAAATGCCGCGGAACCGATTAGCAAATCTACCGGTCGCGATTTATAATACTCCTCGTCAGCGAGTTTTATGTGAGATGGAACGGTTATCAATTCCCGACTGAAGGAGGAAAGCGGTATGTTTTCCGTTATTTTCTCAGTCACCAGACACCGAAGATTTTGCGAAAATCGATTGACCTTGGAATGAATCCTTACATTGACTGCTTGATTGATTTGCATTTGGACCTTGCTTATGCCCGCTACGGTTACATTAGTTTTCTCGGGCTTGAGTCCTAATTTCTTACATAAGTTGTTACTTATGAAATTAGCCATCGAGCCTCCGTCGAGAAGTGCTCGTGCCTCGTGGAAATTTCCAGTGGCATCCTTTATGTTTACAACTGCCGTTGATAACATGACAATGCCCGAGCCTTTTGTTACCTGACTGGCAAGACTGATTTCGGGTTCAGGTGCGATTTCGGTCTGTGGTTTCGTTTCTTGAACGCGATTTTGATGAATCAAAGAATTGTGTGACTGATGGCAATATCGACAACTGAATTTTGATCGACACTGCCCGGCTTGGTGATTAGCCTTTAGGCAATTTTCGCATAGTTTTAGATTTTTGACCTTTGTCAAGCGCGTGTCGATGGACATTTTTGCGAATGTAGAACATTGATAGATCATGTGATCCTTGCCGTTGCATATAACACATGGCCTTTGATTGATTACTACGCCGCTTATGGCCTTGTTTTTAGTGATCGTAAATGGTCTTTGCCGAGTTTTGTCCATTGACGCGACCGTCAGACACCGCTTGTCCAAGAAGTCGATAATTTCTTGAAAGGTCGGAATTTCTGAATTTAGAGTACCCTGCCACTCCTTTTCGGAATTATAATCTAATTTTCCCTTGAGTAATGGGACCAATATGGCATCCCAATGCTCGACAGGTACCTTTAATGATTTAAGCGATTCTACCGAGCGTTCATAAATTAAATGGGTCAAGGGTGGCTGTGAGTTTGAAAACATCTGTCGGAACTAGCATCGTTCATTTGATGTCTGTAATTTTTTGGTTATCGTAATCTGTCAAACCAGCCGCAGTTTTCGTTTCCGGAACATTTTAAATGTGGTTTTCACGGCAGGGCATAAAACCTACATGATCGAGGAGTATTTTCGAACTTGAAGTATTCTCGTGCACTTATGGCAGATCAGAGATCAATAATATGCGACGTAACTTGTCAAAGTTTGACAAATTTATTACAAAAGGATCACGCTAGTTTAGACAGACGTTTTTGAATTCACAGGCACCCTTGACCCATTTAATTTATGAACTCTCGGTATATTGGAACGCGTGGTGTCAACAAGTTGTCTCAATGATTCATATGAACCCTTTGAGACAGGCTCGGCCTTGATGATTGACATCACGTGATCCTCCACAATTAATCGCGTGTGCTTAAATCTTTTTCGCAGAATTGTCCATGCTGCGTCATAATTTGCATCTGAGATAGCAAGGCTTTCTATAGCTCGCGAGGCTTCACCTCGGAGGCATGATTTTAGGTAATGTAGCTTATCACTTTTTGCGATTTGGCCGTTTTTCCCTACGAGGGATTCGAAGGTATTTTCAAAGAAAGACCATTCCCGGAACTCGCCAGAAAATGGCTTCATATTTATTTTTGGCAAATTAAGAGTGGCAGAAACAAGAGGGTTTGGCTGTAGATTACTTGATCCTGTACTATTAGAGGATTGAGTGAGATTTGGTGGCTTCAAAAACTTGTTTATGGCCGTAATGACGTCATATATTGAATTTTCGAACTGTTCGCGAGTTTGTTCGTGTACTCCTTCGTCCGCCTGTTCTTGCAGTAACTCGATTTGAACTTGCAACTCCTCAAATTCGTCTTGAATACCCTTAAGCGCTTCGCGGCGAGTACGTAAAAGCTCGAAATCACCGGTAGCCGAATCAAACTCACTAACAAATTTCGCTTGCCGCGTTAGCTTACCCTTCACAGCCCCACGCGCTGCTATTAATTTAGTCAACTGGCTCATTTCGCTGTTCACTCTAATTGTTACAATTAAGAATTGGAGGACTTACAGACCGAACCGATGCTGGCTTCTGGCTACCTCGCTGCTGATGTTGCCTTGGATGCTGGATTTTCTGGCTGCTATTGTCCAATGGTTGATCCTGGCACTTGTTGTGGTTTTTTGTTGACGATTCCGGAGCCTTTACCCACGGGGTGGCCGGAGCACCATCACATTTGTGTTTTAATGTCACTTTTTCTGTTAACTTCACTTTTCGCGCTTTAGTGGCCAATCCGCGTTGGAAGGACCAATGTTTAATTGCTTCGATAGCTCAATGGGTCGAAACAGGGCTCCCGCTAGCTAATGAAGTCAAATTTCCCTGACTTTTCCCTGATTTTCCAGACCAAAGTTGTAGATTTTCCCTGACTACTGAGTAAACAAATTCTTAACCACTTGATAATAATTGAGGTAGCAGGCAAAGTAAAATCGGTAAATTTTTTGAAGCATCATGTAGACGCATGTGTCTTTGTAAAATAAATCAAAACTAAACGGGAATTCATTTGTCAAAAGTTTATTAATAATAAAGAATATATTACGAAACAATAACGAACTTCCGATTACATACGCATACATACATTCGCTACTACGTGAAATTGGTAAATTCGTATTCGTAGAACCCATTTTGTTTGTGGCGGATAAAATTCCGACAAAGTATGCACAAGACGAAGAGAAGAGCGTGATTTTTTCTCGTGTCCTCTTGCTTTGCTGTTGACATTATTAAATTAACTACCGCAACCAACCAAAGCGGTGCTGGCTGACAGAATACCACTATCGCCATCTAGCGGTGTTGGCGCCAATTTGAAAGGCGGCAAATTCAAAACATGTAGTAAACTGCATGATTGATGACTAGTGCGATGAGAGATTTGAAAAATCAATAAAAGTTGCTCAGTTTCTAGTAGTTCATAAGATAAATGAGAAAAAATACGGAATTCCCTGACCCTCACAAAAAATCCCTGACTTTTTTCTTTTTTTTTCAAAATTCCCTGACATTTCCTGACCAGAATTTTTAAAAGTGAATTCCCTGACTTTTCCAGGTTTTCCAGGTTTTCCAGACCAGCGGGAACCCTGTCGAAAGGAGAAAGAAACGTACAATCTGCCTTTCAACACGTTTATTTAGTTTTTGAATGGACATGTAGCCACGACGGCGAAAGCAAAGAGAATGACGGTTACAAGAATACAAGAAATCATTGAGATGGTGGGTTACCCCCTCCAACCACCGGCAGGTAGATGGGCCGGTTTCTCCCAAATAAATATAGCCGATTGTGTCTAACACTTAAACTGTCTACATGCATTTACACCAACAATAACCGCCATTTTGGATAATAAACAATTTTTGGTAATCAGTGAAGTCAAGTTAGCCGAAAAAAACACTCTCCGCGCCTTTATACGTCACAACTAACAAATTCCGATTCTTTGGAGGTCACCTTCGAAATTAGCTCTTGGATTGCCATCTTGGATTCCGGGTGATAAAAAACAGGTAATACAGGTCGAATCGTCTAATAAAGTCCCAGTAATAAGTATTGTTGCTTTCTTCTAGATTGAAATATAGTTTTGTTCCCATATTCTGCTTGTACCGCGGTGAGTAAATGTAATTATTTTCAATTTTTATGAATCAGAAGGACTAGAAAAATCTTTTACAATAGTTTCATTGCTTAAAACGAGGACATCTGTATCAATTGAGTCATGAACTATAAAAAAATCATGCTTCCCCTATTCGGTCCTTATACTACGTCAACAACATGAATCAGCTGGAGTGCGTCCAGAGGAAGGTAGAAAGACAGCAACAATTACTTGTTGCAGAAAGTGGCCGGCACACAGCCTTGTCGAGACTATTCACAAGAATTGCTTCTAGAAAACTTTGCTTGCGTTAGTCTTGAGGGACGCAGAGAGCTACAGTCTATATTTTTCTGTATAAGACCTTCAATGGTCATTTATACAGCTTTTAGCTATTAGCTTCCTCTTCATTCTTCATGACAATGCATCCAAACTTGAGGTTCTGTTTTTTTAAAACTGACTTTTAATAGGACTTACTCAAGCCTATTGGTAAGTCACTTAAAGGCAAAAATTCCTATGGCCAGTTTGAGCCGAAAAGGAGAAAAACATTTTTTATTATTATTATTATTATATTAGTCAATCTAAAGTAAGTGTGTTCCTATCTTATTTACATTATTTTACAGCAAACCATGTCGTGGACCTGCAGGAAGTTCGAACAAGTTCGATTTCTTTCCTGCGTTCAAATCGAGCCCCTCACAACAGGTGCTGATGGAGCAACAACGACAATATCAAAACCAACAGCAGCCTGCTTCATTGTCATCAGTAAGAGATAACAATAATAATGAACGTGACAAAAAAAGATTTCACCAGCTCACCGTCTTCTCTCGTGAAGACAAACGGAATTCTATCTACAAGATTCCGCAGAAGCGTCATCATGCGCAGAATTACAACAAACAGCCAAGCGATAAAAAATATTGGACTAGAAGATACTCTCTCTTTTCCCGGTTCGACCAAGGGATTCGTTTGGACCAGGAAAGTTGGTTCTCCGTCACCCCAGAGCAGTTAGCTAAACATCACGCTCAACGCATGACCTGCGACGTGATCGTAGATGGCTTCTGTGGGGCAGGAGGGAATGCCATCCAATTCGCCCGGACGTGCAAGAAAGGTAAGCCTCCACACTAATCTCCTGCTAACGAGACTACATTTTTCGCTTTGTTTCAGTGATAGCGATTGACCACGATCCAGTTAAAATCGAACTGGCCAAACACAATGCGGCCATATATGGGGTGGCGCATAAAATTCACTTCATCGTTGGCGATTTTTTGAAACTCGCACCATGCTTGAAGGCCGACATGGTGTTTTTGAGTCCGCCATGGGGTGGTCCCGACTACGTCAAGGAAGACGTTTTCTGTCTGGACACGATGCTCTTGCCGGTCTCCTTGGACGAGCTTTTGAGGGCGGCTGAAGCTGTGAGTCCGAATATTGCCGCATTTCTGCCAAAAAACAGCAACACTGACATGCTGTCTAAAAAATACAGGGTCGAAATCGAGGTCAACTATGTTGGAAAATATAAAAACGCGATAACAGCGTATTGGGGCGGATTGGCCCGTAGCTCCAATACGGAATGTTATGTGCCATTTATGTGATGGCATGATGAAACCTACATTCTTTGGTTTTTGTCGTTACTTTGGTTGGCCTGAATGGCTAAGGAAATGGTGAATCACGCTACGTCGAGAACAAAGTCCATCGAAGATTCGCAGAGTGGACTGTTCCTGAAAGAATGAAGTGATCTTTAACGAAAACCTGCATTCAAGATTGGACCCCAACAGCTCGGACAAATCCGTCAATAGAAAAATGGTGTTTATTTACTTTTACTTCACAAACACTCAAAGCATATTTTATATCTACCTACTGTGATAATATTAATGATGAAATTATGAATACGGCCAATATTACCTAATAAAGAAATAAAATTTGTATTGTGTTTAACTTTATGCAGTAAATATGACATGAATAAAATTATTGAACGGAGAAAATTCTAGAAAATGAAAATAATTTGGTTACAGGTATTTCAGAGAATATGTATAGATTTATTATGTTAACATCAGGAAATCGATGATGGCTTCCAGGCTTCGATATCAAAGCTCGAATACCGAAAAACAAATTCTCTAACTAAGTAAAACTAGCTGATGAAAGATCTGATTCAGATCATACGTCTACCGGCGGGCAAGGAATGTAGGACGAGAAACTGTAATGTAAAAGGCACAACAAACCTGTTTTTTTTTTCATCAACCGCTGAGGGTTAATTAGCAATTTGGCCTTGCGATTTGACATTGGCCACTTTTGGATTCGTGGATGGTGATATTGTTGTTCATCTTTGGAGGGTTGTTGGATGACGTGACATAAAACTGGCTCAAGCACTTGCTGTTTGCGCTTTTTCCCTGATCAGGGCTTCACCTGTTCATTCACCACGTCATCCAACAACGCTTGGATGACTCTTGGCATCCACAACGCTGCATTCAGTGAGGATATGGAGAACAGAGACTTGGGTGTTGCATTATGCGTCACATATTTTGCGTGACGTCACGCGTGGGACTTAGGTACGTTAACAGATGGCGCCAGGTAAAGCAGTAGAATTTGTTGCTATACTCCATACAGTGATAGAAAGGACCACCAGATTCCTCCGCTTGAAAAGTAGTCCTGAGCGTTACCCGCGAAATTTAAAATTCCAGTTAGAAAGAGGTGCTTATTTCCGCTAATCACAGCTAAGTGCTATGGTAATTTTAAATGACACCTGTTTAATACCAATTTTAATGAATGAGAAAAATTTTTTTTTGAATGAAGCTGATTTTATTACACACCACTCACAACAGCCGAGCCGACTAAAAATAACAAACACCATAGAGAAATGGAGGTTAGAAATCGTACGTACGTGTCAAGCTCGCTGAATGTAATGCCATTGGCTTGGCGTAGGAATAATTTGCCCGGGTAAGACTACCAACCGAACAAAACTAATATTAGTTCCAAACGCGCCTATGTTGTTACAGTCTTTGGTGCTTTTGTTTGCTATGGGTTACATCACTGAAATTCAAAAAAGTCCGTTCTATCGGTGTACAGACTATAGACCTCGTATGGGCTCGGTATAACGCAAACGCGGTGAACTCTGTCGAGCGACGAACATCTGATCCCGAAAAAAAACTCAATTTTGCCGTGTTTTGACTGTTTTGGGATCAATGTGGGCAGAGATAAACAATATGAGTGCAATAATTTGCTGTATGCTTGGGAAGCACTAGAATATTTCCGATACCTCGCTGGTGTTGAAGGAAGAAATACTGTTCTACTGTTCAGCCAAACTCGACCCTTGGGATGCCCACATAAAAATTCAAGAATGCCGCCAGAAGTTCTCATTTGGTCTGCAGCCCTTACCTAGACAGAGTAGTCTGTCCAAAGTTATGGTCGCCTTTCCTGCATAAACAAGAACAAGTCATAAACAAGCAGTCTGCTGCCTAGTCCTATTGAAGTTTTCATGGCGGAGTGTTTCAGTGTTTAATGCCAATCCTACATTTTGCATGTGCTTGACGTGGACGTAGAAGATTTAAGGTACATATTTCCCATTTTTAGCTTATCGATTGAGATGGCAATATGTATTGTAGTTTTATTTATTCAGTAAAACGAAGTGAGACGTCACTTACGAGACGACAACAAACTTCATCATAAATGTTTGGCACCAAGAGATCTCATTGATCTCAAACCTGGGTCAAGTTTTGAGTAGCCTGAAGTCTGCTGGTCTGCTGCCTGGTTCGAGTGGAGTGACCGATAATTTTCCGGGTTGGTGCAGTCATTTTAAATTCAAACAAATGTCACAAATGTCATGTGATTCGATGTTTTGAATTGCACGTTACACGTCAAAAGTGGCAGAACGTGATTAAAACTTGAGGATGCTAAAATGTCGATAGAGTAGGTCACGTTTGGTTTGTGTGCGAGGTTGACCGGATGTCATAGATTATTAAGAAACTTTTTTTTTGAGAAAATTAGAGGTGAAATTGATGTGCCTGTTACATGAAATGCTCAACTAGATCATGAACAATCCGAATACTCAATAAAATAGCTACTTTTTCCATAAATATAACACCTCATTAGTGAGGTGGCAACTAAAAATGCTAGAACATGATTATAACATCCTAGGTATATGAGAAGGATAAACTCAACAGAGACGCAGACTTTCTATCCAGACTCAAAGCACGTCCCGCTAAAATACAAGAAAGTCCCGTTGCAAATCCCGGGAACACTTGAGATATACCGGATAACCAGAAGATCTATGATGGACATAACCCATGCCCAAGATGGCAGCGAATCGGAAAATTAACATCGAACTTATGATTAATAATGATTCTCCAAATTTCATCAAAATAGGTTCATTTACAGAAAAGTTCAATATGACTGGCCAAGAAGGCAAAGAGTCGTGAAACTGACTTCGACATCATAGATCGTTATACGAGATAAACGCATGTTTTAAGTTCCATCAAGATCTATTCACTTACGAGAAAAGTTCAATATGGCACCGATCCAGATCCAAGATGGCGGAAAATCGTGAAATCAACCATAGAGCCGTTACTAGTCAAACGAAACCAAGGTACCTATGCTGCAGGTTCCATCGTAATTGGTTCACTCATCGGGATGAAATAAAATATGGCGGGCGAAGATGACGGCGGATCGTAAAACCAATCTTGATTTACAATAACTAATAGGAAGCGAGAATAGGTTCTAATTATATTAAAATTGGTCCACTTATAACAAAGTTCAATATTCCATGCCGGTCCAATTTCTATAGGTACAAGACACGAGAAATTTTCAAATGCCATCAAAATTGGCCAGCTAATACGGAAGCTCAATATGGCGAACAAAGACAGCATCATAATTCTGAGATCGCGAGCCGTCTTCAGTTTCTGTCGCAAGCTTCGGTCCCACGTGGTAAGCATTCGCGAGCGTATTTCCAATGATCGCGTCGAGGTGTTCATTTTAGCGTCTGCTCTTTCAGCCGGCCGTGAGATGAATGACCGAGACCGAGGACAAACCGGCCTGACGCGTCTACCTGCGGCCAGGTCGATCTCGGCCGGCAGATGGCGTCCGTATCGAACGAATCGGAGAAAATCAGAAAAAAAATAAAAGCCGGCCCCCGGGGGCCTCTGTCTTTGTTTTTCCGCTTTCAGACCCAGGACAAACCGGCTCGACGCGTCTACCTGTGGCCCGGTCGATCTCGGCCGGCAGATGGTGTTACACAAAAATTTCTGGGATTGTTGTGGGCAATGTTGGGCAATGAAACAATACATCCAACTCACAGTTTATTGAGTTGTACAAACCCTTCCCTTCCTTGCTTTCGGTTCTTTTATTTTCGTCTTTTCGTCTTGGCTCCTTCCATTCGGTCTATCCTCCGACAAGGTAAACAACTGGTCAGTCTGTCAGGGTTTGACTCGAGCACTATTGTGCATGAGATTACCTGAGGGAAAACAAAAGAGGGCACGAGTAAGAAGGCTAAGGGCAGACATATTGCTTTTGTGGAGAGTGGTGTCACGAAATTTGGAAGAAGCGATAATTCAACATACCTTGTACACCGTAGTGGCCGGAAGTCGTGTATAAGACCGCCACTAGCTTCAGCTTCCCACAGGAGATTCCGCTTTGAGCCCGCACAACATCGAAGGGTAAAGCCCTAGGTTCCAATTAGTGCACATATTTTACTGAGAAAACCCCTTGTAGGCTCCCTTTCGTACCCAAGGCAAACCCAAAACCACATCTTCACATCGACGCCGAAGACAAGCCGGAGTAGAGTGAAAGAGCTGCTGCTGCCGTCCCACATTGTGCCATCCTCGGTACGGGGAAGCGCCTAGGCCGGCGCCACATCACCCCAGGACAGCACACGCCTTCACCCCGGGCCTCTGTCAAAACATCTGTCGACACCGTAGCACCGGCTTCGAACCCACGGCTCTGATTTGCATTGAGAGTTCGGAAGCAACCAGGGAGGCCTGCTGCAGCATTCACGGGGCCAATCACATCGCGACCCAACCATCGTGGGAGCTTGGCAAGTCGATACTAGTTTCATTTAGGTTCCTACAGTTCCCATTACATCCGGCAGCCAATATCGCGGTAAGTTCCTGATCTCTAGAGTGAGCTCACTGTAGTAGGTAGGACCCGTCGGATATTTTACACCTGTGCGTCTCGCGTGACCGCTGCACAGAGAGGGCTGTAGATTCCAGGTGTTGCTTTTTTCGGCTTATCCACACCTCCGAATAACCAGTTGCGGTCCCCTTCGTGTTGCCAGACAGCCAGCCCTGCAACGTTAAATAATACCGCCCGTATTGTAACGCGTATTAGAAAATACACACCTGTGTTTGATTGTTAACAACAATAGCGGTGGTTTCTTTTCTGTTTTATTCCCAAATCAAAGTTTTCAGCACCACATAACCACAACAACCGGAATTCTGTACCTTGACAGGTGACAGGTGACGCACGGTAAGTCGGCGACAGGGATTTTAAGCGTAAGTTGGTGGTACCTCTGCGGAGACCAGGCGGACGTAACAAAGGCGTCCGTATCGAACGAATCGGAGAAAATCAGGAAAAAAATAATAAAAGCCGGCCCCCGGGGGCCTTTGTCTTTGTTTTTCCGCTTTCCCGTCAGCTTCGTCGTCGTTCGCTCTTCGTTTTTTTTCCTCTCATACCGTGTTGCGGTCGTCGATTTTCAAGTTTTCGAGCAGAGTTCTTGCGGCGTCCCGTTCTGCTTTTTCCATGTCTTTCTTGTTGCTCTTCCAGAGATTCACTAGGAAGATCCGTGTTCTGAAATCGCGAGCCGTCTTCAGTTTCTGTCGCAAGCTTCGGTCCCACGTGGTAAGCATTCGCGAGCGTATTTCCAATGATCGCGTCGAGATGTTCATTTTAGCGTCTGCTCTTTCAGCCGGCCGTGAAATGAATGACCGAGACCCAGGACAAACCGGCCCGACGCGTCTACCTGCGGCCAGGTCGATCTCGGCCGGCAGATGGCGTCCGTATCGAAAAAATCGGAGAAAATCAGAAAAAAAATAAAAGCCGGCCCCCGGCGGCCTCTGTCTTTGTTTTTCCGCTTTCAGACCCAAGACAAACCGGCTCGACGCGTCTACCTGCGGCCCGGTCGATCTCGGCCGGCAGATGGTGTTGCACAAAAATTTCTGGGATTGTTGTGGGCATTGTTGGGCAATGAAACAATACATCCAACTCACAGTTTATTGAGTTGTACAAACCCTTCCCTTCCTTGCTTTCGGTTCTTTTATTTCCGTCTTTTCGTCTTGGCTCCTTCCATTCGGTCTATCCTCCGACAAGGTAAACAACTGGTCAGTCTGTCAGGGTTTGACTCGAGCATTATTGTGCATGAGATTACCTGAGGGAAAACAAAAGAGGGCACGAGTAAGAAGGCTAAGGGCAGACATATTGCTTTTGTGGAGAGTGGTGTCACGAAATTTGGAAGAAGCGATAATTCAACATACCGTGTACACCGTAGTGGCCGGAAGTCGTGTATAAGACCGCCACTAGCTTCAGCTTCCCACAGGAGATTCCGCTTTGAGCCCGCACAACATCGAAGGGTAAAGCCCTAGGTTCCAATTAGTGCACATATTTTACTGAGAAAACCCCTTGTAGGCTTCCTTTCGTACCCAAGGCAAACCCAAAACCACATCTTCACATCGACGCCGAAGACAAGCCGGAGTAGAGTGAAAGAGCTGCTGCTGCCGTCCCACATTGTGCCATCCTCGGTACGGGGAAGCGCCTAGGCCGGCGCCACATCACCCCAGGACAGCACACGCCTTCACCCCGGGCCTCTGTCAAAACATCTGTCGACACCGTAGCACCGGCTTCGAACCCATGGCTCTGATTTGCATTGAGAGTTCGGAAGCAACCAGGGAGGCCTGCTGCAGCATTCACGGGGCCAATCACATCGCGACCCAACCATCGTGGGAGCTTGGCAAGTCGATACTAGTTTCATTTAGGTTCCTACAGTTCCCATTACATCCGGCAGCTAATATCGCGGTAAGTTCCTGATCTCTAGAGTGAGCTCACTGTAGTAGGTAGGACCCGTCGGATATTTTACACCTGTGCGTCTCGCGTGACCGCTGCACAGAGAGGGCTGTAGATTCCGGGTGTTGCTTTTTTCGGCTTACCCACACCTCCGAATAACCAGTTGCGGTCCCCTTCGTGTTGCCAGCCAGCCAGCCCTGCAACGTTGAATAATACCGCCCGTATTGTAACGCGTATTAGAAAATACACACTTGTGTTTGATTGTTAACAACAATAGCGGTGGTTTCTTTTCTGTTTTATTCCCAAATCAAAGTTTTCAGCACCACATAATCACAACAACCGGAATTCTGTACCTTGACAGGTGACAGGTGACGCACGGTAAGTCGGCGACAGGGATTTTAAGCGTAAGTTGTTGGTACCTCTGCGGAGACCAGGCAGGACGTAACAATGGCGTCCGTATCAAAAGAATCGGAGAAAATCAGGAAAAAAAAAAGCCGGCCCCCGAGGGCCTTTGTCTTTGTTTTTCCGCTTTCCCGTCAGCTTCGTCGTCGTTCGCTCGTCGGTTTTTTTTTTCTCTCATACCGTGTCGCGGTCGTCGATTTTCAAGTTTTCGAGCAGAGTTCTTGCGGCGTCCCGTCTGCTTTTTCCATGTCTTTCTTGTTGCTCTTCCAGAGATTCACTGGGAAGATCCGTGTTCTGAAATCGCGAGCCGTCTCCAGTTTCTGTCGCAAGCTTCAATCCCACGTGGTAAGCATTCGCGAGCGTATTTCCAATGATCGCGTCGAGGTGTTCATTTTAGCGTCTGCTCTTTCAGCCGGCCGTGAGATGAATGACCGAGACCCAGGACAAACCGGCCCGACGCGTCTACCTGCGGCCCGGTCGATCTCGGCCGGCAGATGGCGTCCGTATCGAACGAATCGGAGAAAATCAGGAAAAAAATAATAAAAGCCGGCCCCCGGGGGCCTTTGTCTTTGTTTTTCCGCTTTCCCGTCAGCTTCGTCGTCGTTCGCTCTTCGGTTTTTCTTTTTCTCTCATACCGTGTCGGTCGTCGATTTTCAAGTTTTCGAGCAGAGTTCTTGCGGCGTCCCGTTCTGCTTCTTCCATGTCTTTTTTGTTGCTCTTCCAGAGATTCACTAGGAAGATCCGTGTTCTGAGATCGCGAGCCGTCTTCAGTTTCTGTCGCACGCTTCGGTCCCACGTGGTAAACATTCGCGAGCGTATTTCCAATGATCGAGATCCAGAGTTCCAGAGTTCACTAGATCCGTGTTCTGATTCACAATTGAAAAACAAGAATGCTCAGTTAAACTGCTGAAAGTTCGATATTCCATGCCGGTCCAATTTCTATAGGTACAAGACACGAGAAATTTTCAAATGTCATCAAAATTGGCCAGGTAATACGGAAGCTCAATATGGCGAACAAAGACAGCATCACAATTGAAAAACAAGAATCCTCAGTTAAACTGCTGAAATTTGCTTACAGACAAATAGACAGACAGACATACATACAGATGTGGCTTCAGAACTTTATTGATCATACAGATGGAGATGGAATCTTTACTGAAAGTACGGTGAAATGTACTGTGGAACGGACCAGTGGAGGAACCACGAGCACTCGACAGTTGTCGATTTCGACAATTATTCCTTTCCCCTCTGCACCCTTTTCCTTTTAGAAAAGAGGAAATTGTCGAGATCGACAACTGTCGAGCGCTTGTGGTTCCACCACAGATAAACCGGCAACAATAGAGCACTTTTTTCTAAAATGCGTATAAATCGTAAGGATGCAAGCACCAACTTTGAAAATGGTGAGTTCTTGGACCTTTGACTTCCCGAAGATATAGTCGCAAGACAAATTTTGCTGGAATCCGCTTCTGAAATAAAACCAAATGCTGGTGTTACATACTGGTGCCAAGTGGCATTTCTGTATCACCAAGTGCAGCGTAAAAAAACGCCCTTGATGTGTACAACGGCCCCAAACTTCGATCTTAAAGTTGAAAAATGGCAAAAAATTAGGGCTCGTGTAGGAATCGAACCTACGACCACCGAATTTAAAGTTTGCAGTACGGTACTCTAACCACTGAGCTAACGAGCCATGTAATCTCTAGCAGTAGTATCCAGATAAAAAAAATCGAACAAGTCAACGAGCTCAATATCTAATCTGTTCTTCTAGTGGGCCGTTGCAGTGGTACACGTGAAAAATCAGAACCATATGGCAATTCTGTATACAGCAATGCCGCTTTACATGGTGATAGTGTATGACCATTCAAGTGATTTGACCCGAGGGGCCACTTTTTCTTCCATTAGGATCGAAGATGGCGGTCTTTTCCACAAGATGGCGTTCCAATTTCATCTTTTCAATCCAGCAACGCTACAGCAAGGAGTTGGAAGTCATTTTTGACTTATTTTGGGTCGTAGAAATAAAAAAAGTCATCATTTTCACGATCTCATGCTGCGCAGAGGAAGAGCGTGATCATTTTATGAAAAATGCTATAATGTTGGGTATGGTTTCTGATGATTGAGTAGGTAGTTTTAATCAGGGCTCAATACACTTTGTTCCAAAATTGTCGTCGGTTCTTCTCATGTTTCTTCTTCTGGCATTCTCGTATTGTAAAGGAAGACTTATTTCTTCCTTTACTGAAAAACAAAACCGAAAATGTGATAACTAATGAAAAATATTTTTTCATCGGACTTTGATCTGGTTTCTTGAAGTTCCTGAGGCTCAATAGCAGTTCAGCAAAAGAAATTTTGTTGTGAGCAAGACTACGCGCCTTTTCTCAGCTCTCGCAATCGATCAAACTCACTAACGGAACAATAGAGATGTTAAAGATGACGGTGGGCCATTGGATTAACTCAAGATCCAGCTGGTCTGCGAAGATGTTGTTTGGCGAGCCCAGAAATTTGTAGGCTTCTGGATGAGTTCGTAGGATCTGAGACCTGAAGACGCGAGCGAAACAAAAAATCTCCACCACGAACAATATTTGGTTCACCAGAAAAAAAATCCAGACAAAAAGCTTATTTCTGAAGCACATAGTTTCAAATACTCTAGGAATCCGTTCATGGAACGCACCCCAGATCTCATTGTTTCGGACACTCAGTTTATTGTGCAGCCATCGGGAGTAGATGCTTTGTTAAAATCTGAAGAAAATGGTGGTTAACAGTATTCTTCTCTCGTGAATGGGAGATTCATAGAACGGACAAAATCTTTGTATGATCCTATTCCTAAAAGTCGCACTGTCAATATTTGCCATCACTAAAAAGAGAGATCACAAAGTTGTCCAAGACCTCAAGGGAGACATATAACTATCAGCGTCTTTTTATGGTGGCGATGTGCCGTAAACTGGACCTGTACACTTTTTTCTTTCACGAAAACAAACAATGTCTTCCATCCCTAGCTCTGAACAACCATATTACGACTATGAGACCTGGCACAAAGAACGTACTAGTGAAACTTCTAGAAGATACAGTTCCTATCAGCTCAATCCCTGATTCCTGTGACTGTATCATCCACAACGGGACAGCACTGGTACACAAACATCTACCAAGGCGATCACGAACCTTCCAAGATTATTTCTCTAGCCCTCTTGCCGCAGGTTTGTTGCCGGAAAACTGGTCGGATTTCCTGCGAAACTTGAGGAATAAAGAGAAACTATTGAGCGCTTTCCACCTAGACGGCATAAATACCACCAGACGGCACATGTTCTATAGTTTGACATAAAATTTTAGGTGATCCAATGAACGGCACAGAACCAAGTAAGAACACGTAGATGGAAAGCACCGTTTGGCACCCGCACCGCAGGTGTACCAAACTTGGAGCTAGGTGGAAAGCACTTATTCACGTTTCTGGATCGACTGATCGTCACCAGTTTCCCAACAGTTCTTGTGGTAACCAACGTTGACCATGAGATTGTATTTTCAGGCATACAAACAGGACTAGCAGGATCACCCGTTCTTACTCTGGATGATGAGGCGGATGGACGTATTATTATACACGTGCAAGATCAAGTTCTCAACGGAGCGACATGAAATCGACCACTACATACTTTCAGGATATTTTAGAAACGACTGAAGATATTCAGACGCGGTTTGTTTTATCTTGATAGGCATTAAATTGTGAATCTACTTGGTGATTTACATGACTCCACCTGCTTTGATTTATGAGTGTCACCAAAATTTGCAAGGTTGAAACGACTAACGACACTATGGGCTACAATTAGTACAGCGCACGCTTTCCCTATTTAAAAAAAAAATCATTACTCCTGGACCAAAGCGCTTACTGAGGTGCTATTTTGTCAAAAACTTTTTCGAAGCTTTCTCTGCATAGTCTCGCATAAGTGCAGACTTACTTTGAACTATTCACATAGATTACCATGGGTCAAAGTTTTTGTGTTCTTTTTGCACTTCTTCTGATCTTCATGATCTGCAAAGGTGATGGAAACAAGGAAGAAAAAGTTGCATGGGAGGCTTCCAGTAATCATTGGGTTAGGCAACGGTGGAAGAATTTCCACCTCATCTATCACGGTCTTCAAGATATGAACGGTTGAACTTGAACGGAGGCTATCTAAATGTCCGGAAAAGTCAAAAATGGGGTCCTGGGGGCCCAACGGTCCAAGTTTTGAGGTGGCAACAATTATTTTTGTAATCAGCGAGGTTAAAATACCCTAGAAAGTCTTGTTGTCCAACTGTTACATGAGATGCTTCTTGCATCGTCCGGAGAGCGATTTATGAAATTTGGTCCTAGTCTACTGCTCTCCACGGCACGAAATCTTAGAAATAATGAGATAACGATTTCTACGTCTCAAAATTAGTCAAAAACGACTACCATCTTGTTTCTGTAGTGATACTGGAAACATAGTTGAAATTTGAATGCCATCTTGGAAAAGAGACCGCCATCTTCGATCCTAATGCTAGAAAAAAGTGGCCCCTCGGGTCAAATCACCTGGATGGGCATATACTATCATCACGCAAAGCGGCATTGCTGTATACAAAAATGAAACTTTGGCTCGAGAACAAAGAACAGGTACCTATATCTACTTTTATCTTAGTAACAAAAGGTTTTTCATGGAAGGAGTTGAGCCAACCTTGAGCGAGCTATTGTTAGAGCTCGAAAGCAGGACGACAATGCATCTAGCTTTTGTTGAATTCCACAGCTTTTGAAAACAGTTGATGAATGTGTATGTAGAAAGCCAGGTATAAATCTATAGTTTCCCTATGCCCTTCTAGCTTCTAGTAGTCCTTGTTAGTTCAGTTTGTAACGTTGACGAGCTAAGTTATACCAATACGTAATAGCTAAAGTCAAGTTTTGCTGATTTTTTAAACATGTGTGCAGTGACTATGTGTTTCTCTAGAACCCAGTACGAAAGCAAGCCGCCAGCTTGGTAAGTCAGTTTTTTTTCAAATACAACCACCGAAATCCAACAAACACGTGTTTCGGAGCTACTTGGTATTCATCAATGTTAAAGCATTCGAAGCTTAACTTGGCGATCTTAATATCGAGATTACGAGATTACCTATATTTTCACTCGAAGGGTACTCGTAAGGTTCCTTCCTCACTTACGAAGGCCAAGTAGGTCCGAAACACGTGTCCGTTGGATTTCGGTGGTTGTTGCTCGGTCAGTCTGATCTTTGACTTCCCGAAGATATAGTCGCAAGACAATTTTTGCTGGAATCCGCTTCTGAAATAAAACCAAATGCTGGTGTTACATACTGGTGCCAAGTGGCATTTCTATATCACCAAGTGCAGCGTAAAAAAACGCGCTTGATTTGTACAACGGCCCCAAACTTCGATCTTAAAGTTGAAAAATGGCAAAAAATTAGGGCTCGTGTAGGAATCGAACCTACGACCACCGAATTTAAAGTTTGCAGTACGGTATAGTCCGGATGCTAGTTGCATAAAATGGAATGAACCTTGCATTTTATGATGAGAAGATGCTACTTGGTGGAAATGTTCTTTGCATTGTACTCTTCCGATCCAGAAAGGTAGCCATCAGCGCCATCCAAGCCCGCGGCGTATACAGGGTGATACAGAAAAAAAAAGTTGAAGAATTATATTTAATTAACCGAAGCATGTGGAGACGTGTATTTCACCACATATAATAACTGTTTTATGCTTATGAAGTCACAGCAAACTGTTCTTGATTACCTTGAACCGTCTTTGAAATGTAGGGGAAAACCTGAAAAAAAAACAAGAACACTCTTTTTTCCATAAATAAGTAATTCTTCGAGATATTGACACAATACTTGGTATTTCCACGAAAAGTAATATTAGAAATGATATGAGCTGGGTAGCCAATTCCTAAGCCAACTATTTCCAGAAATACGATTGTCAACTTTTTTTTCCTCTTGAGCACCATCTTGAATCTGCCCCGTAAGGCATCGTTGAAAAAGTGATTGGTTATCATAATAATGGTAATATGTGATCATTGCATCGTAAAAACAACCTCCTCATCATAATTTAGTGACTTCTTCTGCGGCAAAGAATTGCCATTAACGTATTTTCTGGCTCTTCAAAGCTTTAGTGCCCATGATGGCATTTACAACATCTGGAATGGTAAAATATGTTACGCATTATGAACCTTGATGTACTTTGAGGTAGCCTACCAAGTTTTGCAATCATCAATTGAAAGGTTTGTTCTCAAAAGCTGTTTGAACAAAACTTGTTGAATTTTTTTATGGAAAATGCAGAATATTGGATCTTTCAGCCTTATTTGATCCCTTGTTGAGGAAAGCCTGAAACCGAAAGTTTCCAAAAATTTTATGCTAATGGTTCACTGAGAACTGCTCTTCAATGTGTAGTTGTCGAAATCTGCATAGTTGCGTTCAGATTCCAGACAGAGAGAGCGACAAAGAAGTTCATGCAGTGAAAAAAGACACAACTTTCAGTGCAACGGAGAAATCCCGGAAATGTCCCTTTCAGATAGGCTTCCCGCAATACACAGCTTTTGGGAGACTCTTAGGCATGGGTGAAAGGCATTAAATATTACTAACTTAAGGCTCTAACAGTGTACCAAATTGTACATTTATGTTATAAAAAGCAAGGTCTCCAGACAGCTTTCAGTCTAGCCCTGGACTTGTTTTTTCTCGACTGTAATTTATGTCTTTTTTTACTGCATGAACTTCTTTGTCGCTCTCTGTGTGGAATCTGAACGCAACTATGCAATTTTTGACAACTAAACATTGAAGAACACTTCCCACTGAACCATTATCATAAAAATTTCGGAGACTTTCGGTTTCAGGCTTCCCGCAACGAGGGATCAAATAAGGGTGAGAGATCCAAAATTTTGTATTTTCCATAAAAAAATTAAACAAATTTTGTTCAAACAGCTTTTAAGACCAAACCTTCCAATTGACGATGGCGAAACTTGGTAGGCTACCTCAAAGTACATCAAGGTTCATAATGCGTAACATATTTCACCATTCCAGATGTTGCAAATGCTATCACGGGCACTAAAGCTTTGAAGAGCCAAAAAACACGTAAATGACAATTCTTTCCCGCCGAAGAGGTCACTAAGTTATGATGAGGAGGTTGTTTTTACGATGCATTGATCACATATTACCATTATTATGATATCCAATCACTTTTTCAACGATGCCTTACAGGGCAGATTCAAGATGGTGCTCAAAAGGAAAAAAAAGTTGACAATCGTATTTCTGGAAATAGTTGGCTTAGAACTTGGCTACTCAGCTCACATCATTTCTAATATTACTTTTCGTAGAAATACCAAGTATTGTGTCAATATGTCGAAGAATTACTTATTTATGGAAAAAAGAGTGTTCTTGTTTTTTTTTCAGGTTTTCCCCTACATTTCAAAGACGGTTCAAGGTAATCAAGAACAGTTTGCTGTGACTTCATAAGCATAAAACAGTTATTATATGCGGTGAAGTACACGTCTCCACATGCTTCGGTTAATTAAATATAATTCTTCAACTTTTTTTTTCTGTATCACCCTGTATACGCCGCGGGCTTTGATGGCGCTGATGGCTACCTTTCTGAATCGGAAGAGTACAATGCAAAGAACATTTCCACCAAGTGGCATCTTCTCATCAAAAAATGCAAGGTACTTTCAACTAGCATCCGGACTAGTACTCTAACCACTGAGCTAACGAGCCATGTAATCTCTAGCAGTAGTATCCAGATAAAAAAAATCGAACAAGTCAACGAGCTCAATATCTAATCTGTTCTTCGAGTGGGCCACATACATTCATTATAGTGATTCTGGATTGAGTGGAGGGAGTGATGATAATAATAATAATAGAGCCTTTATTTTACCTTGCGGAGGGGGAGTGTCAGCCAAATTCTGTTGTTAATCCCAACCAGGTACCATCCAGCACGCAGGCCTCACCTTTGGGCCCATTGTACCACCTCCCCAATGTTTGCCCCCTCCCTTCGGGTCAGTCGTCAAGCCAGCCGAACCTCGAGCCGAACCGTTCGACAAACCCTATAGGACACGGCCAGGCAGGGTGCCATTGGTGCCAAAGCTGGCCATACTAGGTCAAAGTTCCCCATTATGGATCCTCTCATTGATGGAAGAGCTGGACAGTGACAGCGCACGGGCCCAGCTGTTTCATCCTCTTCTTCACAGCCTCTATACATATGTGGGGTCATTGTTGACCCCTTTCTTGTGCATGTGGTAATTTAGCCTGCAATGCCCAGTCAAGATCCCCAGAAGCTTTTCTAGTTTCACCCTCACCCTTGACAATTGGAAGCAGTGTTTGACATTTCTGGTATTCCCTACATTTCTGGAGGATTGGGCCATCGCGGCTCTTTCCTGCATGCAGTCTTTCGAGTTCATCCATCTGTCTGTATGACATCTGAGGGCATCTCTTTTTATCAGGTTTTTGACGACCGGCGTCTTGGTTAGCAATAAGATCGGCTCAGGTCCAGGGCTATTCGTTCCAGGGCCTGGTGGCACTGCCAGACTATCCCGCAGGATACCTTGCAACATGTCGATGCCAAAAATGCCCCCCCTCTACTATTTGTCAGATCTCAGAATATCCACCGTTTGGTTCCCGACTATTTTATATTTTTTTCAGAAACTAGGTTTACTCCATGAATTACACCCATCAATTCCGCCTGGAACACTGTGGTGTGGAAGTCTTCCCAGAGATAGACTTCCTTTGGATTTCTAGCTGTTCAGAAAAGATTCCTTTACCAGATCCTATACAGGGTGTTTCAAAAAGTATGTGCCATACGTGAATGGTAGATGGAGGATGTCAAGGCGAGTTGAGATCAAGAAGAGAAACATTTTTTTGGCGATCGGTCTCGAAGATACAGGGTTTTGTTCTTTGGTCACAATTTCCAATTTGCGATATCTCTAGAGCGGTTTGATATAAATAAATAAAATTTACCTGTCACATTCTTCTGCTGGTACTTGATCAAATGCCATAGCGGGTAGAAAAAAATCAGGTCCGGATTTGGAAAAAAAAAGTTTTTGAGTTTGCCTGTCAAAAAGTACATTTTTTGAGCGGATTTCGGAAAAAACATTACCATATCTGGAAAGCTCAGGAAAAATGCTACAAGTGTGACTGTTCAATTTTCACGGCACACTTGAAATCATCCGACAAAGAAATTGAGAAACAACTCATACCAGTGTTACTATTCAGAGTGAAATTTTTATTAGGTGCAATAATGGATACAAAACGGTACGATCACTGCAGATTCTTCAGTTCTATCATATCTTTCACTAAGACTCGACATGTCTCACAAGGGAAGACATTTCTAAAAAAAAAATCTCGAGAAAACCAAAATTCTCGCCTGAGTTGGACTGTTACAATTTCGTTCTTTTGTTTCATTCAAATTCATTTGGATATGCAGAGTCCACAGATTTTTGTTGAAATTGTTATCACATTTAGCCGAAATAATCAGTTTTCTTAGTAGGTACCTTATTTGACAAAACAAAAAATTAAATAAGAGAGAGTTCCAGCATTTCCTATACCACAAAATATTCGCTCTTCTTGTTCTTAAATATTCTACTTTATTTTTTTAAAACATTAATTGTTGTGTTGTCAGTTGTGTTACAAGTTGTTTGTTCGGTCCAAATAAATCCTCGCAAACAAAATGGCCAACCGATTCACAAACGCTGAATTCGCCGATATTATTTTTGTGTATGGGTTCTGCGATGGCAACGGGAGAGCCGCCAAAAGGGAATACGAGCTAAGATATCCAGGTCGTAGGATACCATATCGAAACACGTTTAGAAGAATTTTTCAATACAGTCGTGTACATGGGAGAATCCCCGGAACTGCTGTTGTAGCTGTACCTCCGAGAAACATCGAACGACCGAGAGTGGATGCCCAGGGAAAAATTCTGGAGATGGCAGAGGAAAATCCTTCCATAAGCACGAGGAGGATAGGACATGCCCTTAGTATTCCCCATGCTCGTGCATGGAGAAAATTGAAAAGCGAACGCTTGTATCCTTACCACCTGCAGAAGGTGCAGCGACTTGAGCCAAATGATCCAGCCCCACGCCTCAATCTGGGCCTCATCTGTGAATAAAATCCGAGGTACAGTTCGTGGATGGTTCACAATCCATCTGCAAAAGATGAGGCGTGGGGCTGAATCACTTGGCTCTAGTCGCTGCACCTTCTGCAGGTGCTAAGGATACAAGCGTTCGCTTTTTAATCCTCTCCATGCACAAGCATGGGGAATACCAAGGGCATGTCCTATCCTCCTCGTGCTTATGGAAGGATTTTCCTCTGCAATCTCTAGAATTTTTTTCTGAGCATCCACTCTTGGTCGTTTGATGTTTCTCGGAAGTACAGCTACAACAGCAGTTCCGGGGAATCTCCCATGTTCACGACTGTGTTGAAAAATTCATCCAAACGTGTTTAGAGATGGTATTCTGCGACCTGGATATCTTAGCTCGTATTCTCTTTTGGCGGCTCTCCCGTTGCCATCGCAGAGCCCACACACGAATTTTTTGTATGGTCAAATAAGGTAACTACTAAAAAAACTGATTATTCCGGCCAAATGTGATAACAATTTCAACAAAAATCTGTGAACTCAGCATATCCAAATGAATTTAAATGAAACAAAAGAAGAAATTGTAACAGTCCAACTCTGGCGAGAATTTTGATTTTCTCGAGTTTTTTTTTAGAAATGTCTTCCCTTGTGAGACATGTCGAATCTTAGTGGAAGATATGATAGAACTGAAGAATCTGCAGTGATCGTACCAAATTGTATCCATTATTGCGCCTAATAAAAATTTCACTCTGAATAGTAACACTGGTATGAGTTGTTTCTCAATTTCTTTGTCGGATGATTTCAAGTGTGCCGTGAAAATTGAACAGTCACTCTTATAGCATTTTTCCTGAGCTTTCCGAATATGGTAGTGTTTTTTCCGAAATCCGCTCAAAAAATGTACTTTTTGACATGCAAACTCAAAAACTTTTTTTCCCAAGTCCGGACCTGATTTTTTTCTACCTGCTATGGCATTTGATCAAGTACCAGCAGAGGAATGTGACAGGTGAATTTCATTTGTTTACATCAAACTGCTCCAGAGATATCTCTTATTGTAAATTGTGACCAAAGAACAAAACACCCTGTATCTTCGGGACCGATCACCAAAAAAAATTTTCTCTTCTTGATCTCAACTCGCCTTGACATCCTCCATCTGCCATTTACGTATGGCACATACTTTTTGAAACACCCTGTATAGGTTGGTTTTGCCGTTTGAGCAAATGAAGATATCCGGCTCCTTCCTATCCTTTATTGTTGAGTACTATAATGTGATAGGGCTTTCCACAATTATATTTTGTGGGGATTTTGTTACTGCCCGCTTGCAACAAAGGCGTTTTTTGGAACGCTTCCTCAAGGCAGCTCACGCAAAATCGTGAAACTCACTTCAACATAATGTCTACCATTTTGGGCATGAGCTATCCATCAAAAAAAGTTGAAGAGATCTGAATTTATTCTTCAGGGAGAAGTTCAGCTGTAAAAATTTGCACACAGACAGACAGACATCCATAGGGTATACAAATCTGATCTTAGAACTTAGCATTGATCATACATTCATACAGATGAAATCTCCGCTAGAAGTACGGTCAAGTATACTGTGGGACATACAGACAAACCGGCTACAATAAAGCACTTTTTTCGAAAATGAGTAGAAATCATAAACAAGCGCCAACTTTTAAAATGATTGGCTCTTGGACCTTTAACCTCCCGAAGGAATAGTCCTAAGACCTTATTTCGCTGGGATCCCTTTCTGAAATAACACCAAATGCTGGTGTGCATACTGGTGCCAAGTGGCATTTCTGTATCACCAAGTGCAGTATGAAAAAAAAAGACGTGCTTGTGTACAACGGCCACAAACTTCAATCGTAAAGTTGAAAAATGACAAAAAAGGCGGGCTCGTGTAGGGATCGAACCTACGACCACCGAATTTAAAGTTTGCAGCACGGTACTCTAACCACTGAGCTAACGAGCCATGTAATCTATAACTCTAGTATCCAGAAAAAAATTAATCAAACAGCAGCTCAGCTCGATTCTAATCTGTTTGTCGAGTGGGGCTAATCTGGTTGTCATACATTCATCATAGTGATGGAACGATTATCGGTTTTACGACTACGATTACGATTCGAAACCTACGGGAAAAATCGTATAGGGATCGTTTTTTATTTTTCAGATTATGTTTATTGGGAGGTCTCCAGGGGTGGAGGGGTGAAATTTATTTGGGAACACCTGTACCTTCTTTCCACTTCTTCAATAATCTGATTTAAAATATTGGCATTCATTTTTCACATAATACCGCAAATAAACGAATGCCATAACATGCATTACAGGTGCTCTAAACTTCCCGCTTGAGAATATAAATAGTACGGCGACATGTTACGCTCGTAACAGAATCGTTTGGCATATAGAATTGACGGAACAGAAAAAAGTTCCGTTAATCTGCAATAGTACCTTTCATTATCCAGCGCGCCATCAGCGCGCATACTCGTCTTCTGAAGTAATGGCGTCAAATACAAAATTTGCGAACAAATCCTAGAAAATGGCGTGAAAAACCGCCATAGAGTTGGAAAATACGTGCCGCAGCGAACAGGGTAATAGGCTAGAGGTTAATACACACTAGTGATTACTCATTTTTCATCAAAAAGTCCGCATTGTTCATTAAATTATAAATAACTGCGTTTTACATTGATCGGATGTGCGTACGCAACCCATCATGCAACCCCCAACAACTCTATTTTCAGTTTGACTAGCGAAAGTTGCCTAAAAACCACGATTTTAGGCAACACTCGCTACATCAGTGTACTGCGGAATGTATTTTACTCCCAGGGACTTTTCTCACACGATTCAAGAATAGCGGCCCATTTGTTCACAAACGTACGACACTCGGAGCGAACTTCAAAATAGCGCATAAATAGTTGACGTTGACAGCAGACAGCAGCGGAAAGTCACGGCCGTTGCTTGTCAAACTGAAAATAGAGTTGGTGGGGGTTGCATTATGGGTTGCGTACGCACATCCGATCAATGTAAAACGCAGTTATTTATAATTTAATGAACAATGCGGACTTTTTGATGAAAAATAAGTAATCACTAGTGTGTATTAACCTCTAGCCTATTACCCTGTTCGCTGCGGCGCGTATTTTTCAACTTTGTGGTGGTTTTTCTTGCGATTTTGTAGCATTTGTTCGCAAAGTTTGTATTTGACGCCAAAATTTGGCGCAAGCGTTGGGTATACCACTATAATGAAAGTTACTATTAGCCTTGATCGCTGATCATCTTTTTTTTCTGAAAGGGCCTGCAAATAGTCACAGTTGTCTCATAACCCATCTACAAAACAATAAAACACAATTCAATTTGGTAGAGTTCTTCTGCCTCTGGTTTCTCAGGAAAACTGAATTTTTGTAGTTCATGACTCACCCGGGATAGAAAACAGAAATTCAATAAAAATTCAGAGGTTGATTTTTTTACCCATTATTTTTCCATAAACAGTTTACTAAAAGAATTTGAAACAACAAAAAAAGAAGCAATCGAAGGACCATCTTTGTGCCTCCATAACTTTAAAACTAAAAGACATAAAAAATTTTCAACAACTTTTTAACAGTCTACTATACCTCCATAATACGCCGCTTCAAGGTGGTCCGACACTTTTGAATCACCTGTAGGTACAGTTAAATCAATATTGAAGGTTCTTTTATACAACAGAACAACAGCAGAACAAAAGAAGGTCCCGTAAGGTGAGAGCCAGACAAAGAGACCATTTCTAAAAGAGGTTCACACAACAGGTAACACGATTAGGTTGAGCGTTGGTTCAAGAACAAAGAACAGTTACCTATATCTACTTTTATCTTGGTTACATAAGGTTTTTCTTGAAAGCAATAGAGGAAACCTTCAGCGAGCTTTTGTTAGAGCTTGAAAGCAGAACGACAATGCATCTAGCTTTTGCTGAATTTCACAGCTTTTGAAAACATTTGAGTGATTGTGTATGTAGAAAGCCAGGTATAAACTTATAGTTTCCCTATGCCCTTCTAGCAGCCATTGTTAGTTCAGTTTGTAACGTTGACGAGCTAAGTTCTAGGCTGAGCTATACCAACACGTAATAGCTAAAGCCAAGTTTTGCTGATTTTTCAAACATGTGTGCAGTGACTATGTGTTTCTCTAGAACCCAGTACGAAAGCAAGCCGCCGGCTTGGTAAGTCAGTTTTTTTTTCAAATAGAATCACCGAAATCCAACAAACACGTGTTTTGGAGCTAGTTGGTCTCCATCAATGTTGTAGTAGAGGAAAAATGAGACTCTATTGTGACTTTCGTGTGCACGGAAAGGTAAAAAGCTGGGGTGCATTTTTTATGGTCTAGTATGGCTTGGGGATGAAGAATCCACTTGTCGTCAAAAAATCGTCCAGTGTGGGGGCGGTATGGGGGCGGTTTTGTGAAAAAACAGTTTTTTTAAAAAATGTTCTACAGTTTGTCAGCTTTTGGCTGATATCAGCTTGGAACAAATCCGTCAACTGTAAGTTGTCGTAAATAATTTATGAATAAAAAGGTGATCATTCACTTTGCTATAAGAATACATGTAAAACTTGACTGCCTTGTGCGCAAAGAACGTTGAATATCTCAGTAACGTGTTGAATGACATTTTTCATTCCGCTCCCACTCGATTATCTCCGTAACCACTGGTTCAATCGAAAAAGTTCCTTCTGTAAACCATGTTACCTATTCCATTGCGATTCTTGCGGTTTTTTTTAGATTTGATTTATCTTGAATAGTAACTGAGCTAGGGACGGAATTGTAATGTACTGCATGCAGCGGACAAGTGCAGCGCTGTGGCCCTCGCGTACCCCTGCCACCCGCGCATCCCCGCGAAGGCCATGGTGTATTATTGAGGCGGGAAATCTGCAGACTTATTATTGTGGCTGATGATCGAAACATTGTAAAAGTGTAGTAGGTAAATTTGCAATATAAATAAATATATACCCCTTGAATTACGACGTACGTCTTCACATATTATAATAGTCCAGTCAAAATAGGTTTTAACCGGAAATAAATTCGGAAGTTGACGAAATTTGGTGGATCGATGCAGAATTGAACGTGGAATGATATACTGAAATTCCCAAAAGGTTTGACTTTTTTTAGGACCAATAAAAATCACCATCCTTGAAAATTTTCGTTTTTTTTTCTGAATAACTTGTAAACTATTACATTTAGAACACAGCACCAACAAAGCAAATGTAGGCCGGTTAATTCCCAAGAGATCAGTATAAAACTCATTACTGTTCAGTCAATAGCCTCTGAGATACCGCGTCTGCAAAAACGCAGTGAAAATTACTTGAAATATATTTCCGAATTTTATGCAACAATTTGCATAGTGTCAATAGGGTCCTTGCATGAATTTTATTTTGAGACGATTACCTCATAAAATCATCAAAAACGTCATCCACAATAATTTCCGCCCAAAAAAAAAAAATTTTTTGAATTTCCCCATCCTTTAAATGAAGATCAAAGTTTGAATTTTTTTTTTCGCGCCAAAAACGCGGTCGCTTCTACAATGACCTTGAATGCTCACAATGACGTCATCCCGAGAGTTCTATTTTTTGTTTGCAAGTTTTTTTTCTTTTCGAGGTTGCAGCCCTGCGCCCTGAAACCCCGCCAAATTTCAAATCGTCACTATTTTACCCAAGGAGACTATTTAAGCTATTGACTTGCTATTAACCTAAATCAGTTCCGAAAAATTCAAAATCATTGCATTTTCATTCTATATTTTTATTACCACAGTACCTGATTAAACTATAACAAATTGTCCATTAACGAAACAATCAAATAAATAAATTATGTATTAACAGAATGTTGAACTTCCCTTTTGTCTTACGACCATTTTTCTTATCTTGCTTGTGTGATTATCATTCCGCCTTCTGCACTACCAAAGAATACCAAACATAGCAATGACGGATCTTCTATTATACAATTTGTTTCACGGTTTTTGCAGATAAACCAAGAGAAATCTTCTTTTGCTCTCATGTAGAAGTAGAATCTTGCATTTTTTTCTAGTTCTGCTCTAACGTCACATAGGTATACCTTCTGGTACGGAATCACTTCAAAAAATTGCAGGATGCTGGACCAAAACAATAACTATTTTATAGCAACGCGATCATCGGACACTTCAAACTGGTCATCTGGTCCATTCCTTTTTCATGTTAAGAAAGGATGTGCATCAGAACTGGGAATCGAAAATAGTAGTGACGTTATTATAGGTGTGCTCTGCTTGGTATGTATGATGCCAGGGTATTCAGATTGCTGTCGCAGGTCTGGTATAACATCCGTTTTTATGAATGATGATTGATGACAAGATCGATAGAACAAGCTGGTGTGTTCTTTCTTCTCATAATTTCATAAAAAAAATTGGTTTGCTGAGCTCGAGGGTGAGCTCAATCAAAATTTCATTCGTTGAACTTGTAACAGCTGCGATTGATTTGCCACTAGATGTATCTGTAGGTACGGTCCTCGATCCTAAGGTATTTAACAAAGACAATCTTCATTTAGCGCCCTAGCTGTGGATGAGTAGTGGCCCCATTTTCCTCCACATATTTCCAGATCAATGCAGTCGTTCTAATGGACACATCAGATATAGCTTTTGCAACAGAAGGAGACGACTTCTCTTCAAAGTACCTGTGAAAAAAAAATAGAAATATTTTATTATAATATCTATCTAATATCTTATATATAATATAATATAATATCTAATATCTTTAGCGGAACTGCGGACTGCAGTGAGCTCCTGGGGGAATTTTCCATATTGGTACCGCGATTGAGTACTAGAGGCTGCGGATTTTTCAGGCTCCCTGCTGCCGCCACGAATGCGATCATCAGATCTCCGATTTATGCTATGTCCAGATCCTTCAACGACGTCTGTCACAAGACAGACTTAAGCTCCCCCTCGTTAAGCGTTTTTATGCGAGCCCTCCAGGTTGCCTAGATCTGTCTCAGGACAGTGGGCTTTTCCCTTGTCTTTATTCTTGTGCTGTATTTTATTTTTATTTGTGTGCATTGTTTGTCGCATCACTCATTATGATATGCTAGTATTGCTACTATTTATTTTAATCATTTTTCTTGTCCTCTTTATGACTTCTTTTTTGTTGTTGGACAATAAAGCCTATTATTATTATTATTATTATTATTATTATTATTGAGTTCTTACGTAAAACAAACAATTTCACCATGAAGCTCATTTTTAGCCTATGTCAAATTTCAGTAACAGTAGAAGTGACCAATTTCGCAAGTAGTAAAATGGATTTCAAAAATTTTTTCTATCAATTTTGAAAAAGTGCTTGATATCAGTTTCCGAGAAAAAAATCTGCCCAGGAGGCGAGTGCAAAAAAACTGCATATTCTTTTGGCATGTGATACAATATCCTGATGAAATACTGACCCAAACATACTTTAAATTGCGATTTCCGGGCACCGCACAGACACCTCAAAGGTAACAGTGGCTTCAAAAATCTCTCTTCATTCCTGCATCCACGTTTGGCTGCACTTCCCTGCAGTAATGCAGATAAATCTTGCATTTTTCTGAGATAACCTGGATAAAACTTCGAAATCTTCTGGGGACATGGGGGCGAGCATGGTGTTGGGAGAGTACCATTGATTTCATGTGAAGATAGCACAGAGGAATTTCAGACGCCACCAACCGCAGCCTCCCAGCATCCTCGTAGATGGCTACAAAAAAAATTGTTTCAGTTGAGTACATTAGAAAACACAGGATTATGCCATGACAAGTGCTATGTACCCGCCATATGGAAAACTAACCGCGTTATTTTATAAACTGCTAATTCACTTGTAGCCAACCCACAACAGAGGCAGACTTCAGATGTTTTCCATATTATTATTCTAAATATTAAGTTGGACCTTGAACTTTGCGTTTCCCCATTTCGTGTTCTCTGTGCAGTCTAATGAGTAAATTGCTGAAAAAATTTGTACGAAAGAGGTCAGCCTCTAGTTTCCCTGCTGAGTTTCTTCACAGTTTCCCCAGGCTCTTTCAGTCTTTTTTCATAGACCCTCCGAGTTCCAAGCAGTTCACCTGGCGAGTGCCAATAGAAGAGTTCTCCTTGAGATCCTTCAACTTGTACAGAAGGGGTCCCTAGCAATTTAGCATTGGATTTATCCCTCAACGGAGTCATGTCTGGAATGCCACCATGTGTCATAGCCAGAGTAATATGGCTACAATCTATTTCCCGTCGTCTGCTCCGATTTATCACACGAAGCGGTTCAGGCTAAGTCATTAAGCTAGGTTCAATTAACAAGAAAGAGAATAAACGACCTTCACCTTTTTCGTTTTTCTTTGTGCATTCCAAGGCTTAATCGTGTTGAAAGCAAGGGTCCATACTCCATAACTTCTCGCAGATTTCATTCCTGCAAAAGATCAGTAATGATTGTGCTATTATTTAAAACAATTCCTCGTCTTTACCTCTTCAACCGTGGATGTTCGAACCGGCCAACCCATCAACGTTCAAACCAATCCAACGGCACGCCACAACATACATAAAATAATGACTCGATCACCTCTCTTCAAGACTCCGGCAGATTGTCCAAGTCCATAGGAATGACGCTGTCTCACCTTGTTCTTGTTCAAAAAATCACTTTGTGAAAAATGATCTCCACACTCTATGCCTAGTCTACAATATGGTCTCTAGTTGCAAGTTGCAAGTCTCTAGTCGCAAGAGTTGGTCTAGAACCAACTTTCACTGCGACTAGCGACTGCAATTCCAACCTCACTTCCACGTTGCGACTTGCAACTTGCAACTAAAGACCATATTGTAGACTAGTATCTACTACCATTTACTACGTAGCGTCACTTGTCTGGCAAATATTCTTCCATTTCCGTCGCAATTGGGGGTCCCTGGCGGAGCGAAAGAAAGTTTTGTTCGTTGCCTCCATAACATAGCTGTTCCATCCGGGGAACTCTTCTCTTGTCCTCCATGTAGCCCTATAGCTAAACAAAACAGACCTATTTCAATTTTGGGATGTAGCGCCTGTGTCAGCCAACCTTTACCTGTTAATATTGGCACTTATTTCCGTACACAGGACACCAGAATACACCACTGGAATACACCCACTTTTACTGTTACATCTTACAAAAAACTGACCTCACGGAAAGCCGCCGCGCCATAGTTAATGCAAGTATGAAAGCCGCGAAAATGCGCCGTCGCCTTTCCTCACGTGTCAAGGCGATCCCCAAGCTCGTGCTGCGCGCTTTTCAACCTGAACTGAGTTTCAACCTCACAGACGTCTGAGACGGTGACAGTTGGATTATGTCAAACATTTAAAATTCGTAGTCGCAATCTGTTAGTGTAAAATCAAGTAGCCCCGTCCGGTGCATAATGACGTCATCCCGCAGGTGACAGATGGGTGCATGGAAGTTGCATACCTAACAGTTTTTGTGTTTTAAATTTACAAAATAAAATGAACTATCAAGAATTTCGAAAAACCGTTCAGTCTATGGTGCTATTTGGCTACCAAAGCATCATTGGAGGCAATAAAAAAAAATGGTGCAAGGACCCTATTCAGGGGCTGTAACGTGGACAGCGAATGTGCGAATTCCAATGTGTTTCTTCTACATTCGGTATCACACTTTTGTTTAGAAGTCACCAACTTCAAAATGGTACTTTTTCTCGACCTTTGAAATCGATACTTGATGTCCCGAAGAATCCGCAAAAATCGATTTTTTTCATAAATAAAATGATCTGCACGCAGTCTTCCTTCAAATTGATTGTTTTTATTTCTGACCGGTTTCGCAGGTCTCTGGCCCTTCTTCATCAAAGTGTGGAGTCTAAAATAAAATACATAAAACAAGTAGGTAGGTACATAAAAGGTGAATGATAACCGAGATGATAACACACCGAATCACCGACATTGTATAAATGGTGAAGATAAAGTTTGTGTAAATGATGAGTGAATTGTTTTTAAATTCTTCAGATGTCAGTATAACATTTGTGATGTTGTCATGGAAGAACAGACAAAAGAACTTGATGGAAATGTATGAAATAATAATAGAGCTAATAATAATGGTACAAGGTGGGTGATGAATTAATGAAAGGATGGTTGAATGGAAAGAAAGAAGCTTATTTAAATCAAAGGCGTTGTAAAAATGTTTAAAAAAGAAATCTATACAATCTTTTAGGCAATTTCGGACAGAATTATTAGTTGCTTTACAAATTTCAAGAACCTCTATACTATCTAAAAGCCGTCCTTTTTTACAAACATGTAAAATTTCAAAATTAGTTCCAAGGACGAAGTTATGATTTTCTGAGATGATTTTGATGATTAGATGATTTTGATGATTAGATGATTATGATTAATAATTCTTTCCAAAATTGCCTAAATGATTGTATAGATTTCCCTTTTAAACATTTTTACAACGCCTTTGATTCAAATAACCTTTTCTCTTAGTCAACCATCCTGCTTTCATTATTTATCACCCACCTTGTACCATTATTATTAGCTCTATTATTCCATACATTTCCATCAAGTTCTTTTGTCCGTTCTTCCACGACAACATCACAAATGTTATATTGACATCTGAAGAATTTAAAAACAATCATCAAATGCAAGTACAATATTCAGCAGTTAGTGTCCGGACTACCTTTTTTTTCTGAATAGGTCGTTTTAGTCTTTCAACCCATACAACTCAGAAACCATCACTATATAGGATAAATATTCCGAAACATGTTATTTTTTCTGTATTCAATTCTTCATATTTTCCCTGGATGGTTTTGCTCTACCTAAGTGAAAAATGAGGCAAATAGTATGGTATAAAAAAAATAGATTTTTGGGGATTCTTCGAGACATCAAGTATCGATTTCACAGGTCGAGGAAAAGTACCATTTTGAAGTTGGCGACTTCTTGACTTCTAGACAAAAGTGTGATACCGAATGTTGAATTAGCTTTTCCCGCATGTAAAACACATTGAAATTCGCACATTCGCTGTCCAGGTTACAGGCCCTGAATTGACACCATGCATATTTTTACATAAAATCCGGAAATATGTTTTGAGTAATTTTCACTGCGTTTTTGTAGACGCGATATCACAGAGGCTATTGACCAAAAAGTGATGAGTTTTGTACGATCTCTTGGGAATTTAACGGGCTACATTTGCTTTGCTGGTGCTGTGTTCTGAAGAGATAATAGTTCACAAGCCATTCAGAAAAAAAGAAAATTTTCAAGGATGGCGCTTTTTTATTGGTCCTAAAAAAAACCAAGCTTTTTGGGAATTTCAGTATGTTATTCCACGTTCAATTCTGCATCGATCCACCAAATTTCGTCAACTTCCGAATTTATTTCCGGTTAAAACCTATTTTGACTGGACTATTATAATATGTGAAGACGTGCGTCGTAATTCAAGGGGTTTATATTTATTTATATTGCAAATTGACCTACTACACTTTTACAATGTTTCGATCATCAGCCACAATAATAAGTCTGCAGATTTCCCGCCTCAATACACCAGGGCTTTCGCGGGGATGCGCGGGTGGCAGGGGTACGCGAGGGCGAGGGCCACAGCGCTGCACTTGTCCGCTGCATGCAGTACATTACGATTCCGTCCCTAGCTCAGTTACTATTCAAGATAAATCAAATCTGAAAAAACCGCAAGAATCGCAATGGAATAGGTAACATGGTTTACAGAATGAACTTTTTTGATTGAACTAGTGGTTACGGAGATAATCGAGTGGGAGTGGAATGAAAAATGTCATTCAACACGTTACTGAGATATTCAACGTTCTTTGCGCACGAGGCAGTCAAGTTTTACATGTATTCTTATGGCAAAGTAAATGATCACCTTTTTATTCATAAATTATTTACGACAACTTACAGTTGACGGATTTGTTCCAAGCTGATATCAGCCAAAAGCTGACAAACTGTAGAACATTTTTTAAAAAAACTGTTTTTTCACAAAACCGCCCCCATACCGCCCCCACACTGGACGATTTTTTGACGACAAGTGGATTCTTCATCCCCAAGCCATACTACACCATAAAAAATGCACCCCAGCTTTTTACCTTTCCGTGCACACGAACTTCTCAAATAAGCACATTTCGCTTCATATTTTCTCCACTATTGAAGCATTCGAAGCTAACTTGGCGATCTGAATATCGAGATTACGAGATTACCTATATTTTCACTCGAAGGGTACTCGTAAGGTTCCTTCCTCACTTACGAAGGCCAAGTAGGTCCGAACCACGTGTCCGTTGGATTTCGATGGTTGTTGCTCGGTCAGTCTGATCCTCGGTCTGATCTTTTGAGATTACTTTTCCAATTAGTCGCCGTAGTACGTGGTCCCAAACTGCATTTGAAGATAGCGGCAAGCCAGCAAGTCGTTTTGCACACTTGTTAGTAAGACCCACTCGGGACGATTTTGCCCGTATTTAAGTACCTCTTCTTATATCGTCTAGAATCCAAGATGGCGGCCAATTTTGAAGGTAACCTACAAATAACTTAAATTATTTAATTTTGAGCTATAGAGCTGCGAGAAGTGTCAATTCCTACTACTTATAATTTTGAACCACTGATTACGAAATTATCTTTCAGAGGATTCAAAATGGAAATCGTTCAAAATGGCTTCCAGGAAGTCAGAAATCGGTAATTTTCAACTTTGAACATTGAGGTCGCCAGAAGTTTATCAATAATTTAGGGTGGCAGATTATATTACAAAAAAAAATGTTGGAAATAGATACATCTTCTGCAAAAAAAAATGGTGAAAATCTGTTGACGGGATGAAAAGCTGGGAAATTTGCAGCTTTTCCAGAGAGGGGAACTCGAAAACCATAGGTCCAATTTCGAAATTTTTTCGATTTTCCGAAATCAATTCAATCTTTTCTCCAACTTCCATTTCAAGCATGTCTGCACCTAAAATGAATATTTCATAGGGCTCGCCCACGGACTTACGCATAGAGCTGGACTGTTATTACAATCGCTCCACCATGTTATCTTGGACAGTTGGCCATGCAGCGGCCATTTCGAAATCGGGATAATACCAGGGGTGGTTACTCCAATAGCAGGTTTGAAGCACGGTTGTTGATCGGCCGAAATAACAGATGGCGCTGGCGAGCAATAGGATGTAGGGTTGCTAGATTATCGACAGCTTTGGCTGTACAAGGGTTACGCAATCATCCGTTGCTAAGGGCCGATGGGAGAGGCTAAAATTCAGCTATGTGTCAAAATTTATCATGAGCGGAGAGAAAAGGAAATTTGCGGGGTCCGGTACTGTTGCTTGATGTCCGCAACCGAACATACATGAAAATTTCATTCATATAGCGGCATAAAAGACGTGTTTTGAAACTCATCAGGCAAGTCATATCCACCTCTCACACATTTGTACACCTAAATCCAAAATAAACACGCTCTTGACAGCTAGAGCCCGTTGAGACGGACGCCCGTGGCCTTCCGTGAGGCCGACAGACGTCAGTCCCTGACTCCGTGAGGCCGATCGGTAAACAAACGCTCGGCCAGAATGCGGTACCCTTACGCCGGCCGACCGGTCGCGTGATAATGAGGTTCCCTAATAGGATGTGAATAGAATTTTTCAAAATTTGCAACGCAAAACTTGCATATTTTGAGTACAACAGTCAGGTATCACCATAAAGGCGATAAAAAAGGGTCTGAATTTCTAGTCCCCAAAATTCGGTTCAAAAGTAAAACAGGAATCTACATGTTTCTTGTCGTGGTACTTGGCAGAAAATATAGGGAGCGCTCGGAACTTTGCTTCAAAGCCTCATGTCGAAGAATTCCATGGCAAACGAGTGGCTGTCAAACTTTACAGGGTGTTTGCAAACTTGGGGTAGCAAATTGAACCGCAATCAGAAAAATGCTTCAAAAGTATCAGAAAAATGTTTTTTTTACTTTTATTTCCGGAAATATGGAGGGTCAAAAGGTGGTCCTCCGACCCCCTCTATCTTTGTTATTTTGAAAGATTTTAGTAATGGTTTTTTTGTTATCAGACCGAAAAACAAATTTTTTCAACCTTTGACTGTATTTTGTGATTTCATTTAGTGTATAGGGTGAGTCATGAGTCCTAAAAAAATATTTTCCCTCAAAAATGACCGTGAAAGGTTCTAGAGGTTACAAAACTGATGTAAAGCAACAAATGACACAATTAGTTCTTATATAAAATTTTCTGCATGCATTTTTGAAGAAAACTGGATTTTCTGGATTTACGACTCACCCTGTGAAGTAGGTAAATAAAATTACAAAACACAATCAAAAGTTCAAAAACATTGCCTTTTGATCTGTCTAGAAGAATTCACTAAAATCTTTCAAGATAACGAGAAAAAAGGGGTCGAAGGACCACCTTTTGACCCTCCATATTTTAAAAATAAGAACCCTGAATTTCTTTCAACATTTTTCTGATACTTTTGAATCATTTCTCTAACTGCGGTTCAATTTTTCTACCCCAAGTGTTGCAAACACCCTTTATAATGCGGGAGGCTTTATTATTATTTTAGTCTAGAAAGTCGTCAATACGTTTTAAGGTGTAAAATATCGTAATATAACTGCAAGGAACTCTGTTTTATTCATGGATCAACAATAAAACATCAATAGATTAGCAATATGCTTCAATAAAGAGAAGGTCCAAATTTCGGATGTCAATTGGAATTTTTCAAAAAAAGTCAGGAATAAATTTTTGAGTGGAGTCCTGTATCAAAAGCGAGTCGTCCTGGTCAAAACATGGGTGAAAGACCCTCTCGGGTGGCAACGGCTAGGAGACATTTTGAACATTTATAACGCCCGACTGGAAAATGGTGTAAAACTGCAACTGCAGATAGAATTCAGCACTTTTGTTGTGTGCTTCTTGCAAATTGATTCCAGTCCATCGGATAGATTTTGAATACTTGACTGGTAAAGTTTTGAACTTTGAAATTCTCTTTATTATTTTTAAAAGATGACAGACGAGGCAATACTTTCAACTGTTCTGAACACAGTTCTTCAAGGGCTTCCAAATCACATATTGCAAGTCGAGTTCTGTGAGATACAGATACAGCTTCTGAAATAATTAGTTTATAGTAACAGTTCTGTTCCACAGATGACAGCCGAAAACAAGTGGGCTCATTCCACGGACCAATAATGTCTGCATGCCAAATTTCAAGTCGATCGGGTCAACCTTTCTATAGCGACTTCGTAGTTGAACTTTTTTTTCTGCAATTTCTGATTTTTTTTTAAGATATTTCCAACAATAACCGCCATTTTGGATAATAAACAACTTCATCGTAATCAGTGAAGTCAAGTTAGCAGAAAATGACACTCTCCGCGCCTTTATACGTCACAACTAACAAATTCCGATTCTTTAGAGGTCACCTTCAAAATTAGCTCTTGGATTGCCATCTTGGATTCTGGGTGATAAAAAAGAGGTAATACGGGTCAAATCGTCTAATAAAGTCCCAGTAACATGTATTGTTGCTTCCTTCTAGACTGAAATACAGTTTTGTTCCCATATTTTGCTTGTACCGCGGCGACTAAATGTAATTTTTTTAAATATTTATTCAATTAGAAGGACTAGAAAAATCTTTTACAATAGTTTCATTGCTCAAAACGAGGACATCTATATCAATTGAGTCATGAACTAGAAGGAAATTATGCTTCCCCTGTTCGGTCCCCATACTACGTCAAATACATGAATCAGCTGGAGTGCGTCCAGAGGAAGGTAGAAAGACAGCAAGAATTACTTGTTGCAGAAAGTGGACGGCACACAGCCTTGTCGAGACTATTCACAAGAGTTGCTTCTAGAAAACTTTGCTTCTTCTTCATTCTTCATGACAATGCATCCAAACTTGAGGTTCTGTTTTCTCAAAACTGACTTTTAATAGAACTTACTCAAGCCTATTGGTAAGTCACTTAAAGGCCAAAATTCCTATGGCCAGTTTGAGCCGAAAAGGAGAAAAACATTTTCTATTATTATTATTATATTAGTCCATCTAAAGTAAGTGTGTTCCTATCTAATTTACATTATTTTACAGCAAACCATGTCGTGGACCTTCAGGAAGTTCGAACAAGTTCGATTTCTTTCCTACGTTCAAATCGAGCCCCTCACAACAGGTGCTGATGGAGCAACAACGACAACATCAAAACCAACAGCAGCCTGCTTCATTGTCATCAGTAAGGGGTAACAATAATAATGAACGTGACAAAAAAAGGTCTCACCAGCTCACCGTCTTCTCTCGTGAGGAAAAACGGAATTCTATTTACAAGATTCCGCAGAAGCGTCATCATGCGCAGAATTACAACAAACAGCCAAGCGATAAAAAATATTGGACTAGAAGATACTCTCTCTTTTCCCGGTTCGACCAAGGGATTCGTTTGGACCAGGAAAGTTGGTTCTCCGTCACCCCAGAGCAGTTAGCTAAACATCACGCTCAACGCATGACCTGCGACGTGATCGTAGATGGCTTCTGTGGGGCAGGAGGGAATGCCATCCAATTCGCCCGGACGTGCAAGAAAGGTAAGCCTCCAGACTAATCTCCTGCTAACGAGACTACATTTTTTGTTTTGTTTCAGTGATAGCGATTGACCACGATCCAGTTAAAATCGAACTGGCCAAACACAATGCGGCCATATATGGGGTGGCGCATAAAATTCACTTCATCGTTGGCGATTTTTTGAAGCTCGCACCATGCTTGAAGGCCGACATTGTGTTTTTGAGTCCGCCATGGGGTGGTCCCAACTACGTCAAGGAAGACGTTTTCTGTCTAGACACGATGCTCTTGCCGGTTTCCATGGACAAGCTTTTGAGGGCGGCTGAAGCTGTGAGTCCGAATATTGCCGCATTTCTGCCAAAAAACAGCAACACTGACATGCTGTCTAAAAAATACAGGGTCGAAATCGAGGTCAACTATGTTGGAAAATATAAAAACGCGATAACAGCGTATTGGGGCGGATTGGCCCGTAGCTCTAATACGGAATGTTATGTGCCATTTATGTGATGGCATGATGAAACTACATTCTTTGGTTTTTGTCGTTACTTTGGTTGGCCTGAATGGCTAAGGAAATGGTGAATCACGCTACGTCGAGAACAAAGTCCATCTAAGATTCGCAGAGTGGACTGTTCCTGAAAGAATGGAGTGATCTTAAACAAAAACCTGCATTCAAGATTGGACCCCAACAGCTCGGACAAATCCGTCAAGAGAAAATGGTGTTTATTTACTTTTACTTCACAAACACTCAAAGCATATTTTATATCAACTGTGATGATAATAATAATGATGAAATTATGAATACGGACAATATTAATTAATAAAGAAATAAAATTTGTATTGTGTTTAACTTTATGCAGTAAATATGACATGAATAAAATTATTGAACGATGAAAATTCTAGAAAATGGAAATAATTTGGTTACAGGTAATTCAGAGAATATGTATAGATTTATTATGTTAACATCATGAAATCGATGATGGCTTCCAGGCTTCGATATCAAAGCTCGAATATCGAAAAACAAGGTATCCTACTAAATGAATTAGTTGAATAAGCAATCGTGTCGTAGGGGTAACGTAAAATTGTCTAACTAAATAAAACTAGCTGATGAAAGATCTGATGAAAGATCATACCGATGGCCCCTAATAAGACTAGCGTAACTCGTGAGACACGGTTAGAACCAGCGTATCTCTGCGCTTACCAAATGAACTAGCGTAACTCTGCGTTCACCAAATGAACTAGCGTCCCTCCCATTTGATTTACACAGGCTATACGCTAGTTCATTTGGTGAACGTAGAGATACGCTAGTTCATTTAGTAAACGCAGAGATACGCCAGTTCTAACCGTGTCTCACGAGTTACGCTAGTCTTATTAGGGGCCATCGATACGTCTACCGGCGGTCAAGGAATGTAGGACGAGAAACTGTAATAGAAAAAGCACAACACACCTGTTTTTTTTTAATCAGCCGCTAAGGGTTATTAGCAATTTGGCCTTGCGATTTGGCATTGGCCACTCTTGAATTCGTGATAGGTGGTATTGTTGTTCATCTTTGGAGGGTTGTTGGATGACGTGACATAAAACTGGTTTTATCACTTCCTGTTTGCGCTTTTTCCCTGATCAGGGTTTCACCTGTTCATTCACCACGTCATCCAACAACGCTTGGGCTCTTAGGCCAAGGGGTCCAACATTGCAACCTTGATTGGACACACAATGAAGACCACGGGTTGGGGGCAAAGGTTGGGTGACAGTGTACATAGAATCGAACTAGTCTGCATCTAAATCTGCTTGCCAAGTCTTGTCTCGTTCAGAAACATTATTATTGTTCCGCTTTCCGCTGTGATTTCTCATAACGTTCCATTGTTGTTGGTGAAAGTACTCTGCATGCTCATGTTGAATTTTTCTGCATTCAGTGAGGATGTGGAGAACAGAGACTTGGGTGTTGCACTGTTGCATATGCGTCACAATCATATGGGGGGGTTGTCCCGAGATATGATAATATAGTACCTGTGGGTCAAATTTCTGTGTCCAATCCTCATCCTGTTCCTGACCCGTGGTGGAACCACGAGCACTCGACAGTTGTCGATCTCGACAATTTCCCCTTTCCCCTCTGCATCCCTCAACCTAATTTCCCCTTTTCCTCTCTACACCCTTCACCATTTAGAAGAGGCGAAATTGTCAGGATCGAGAACTGTCGAGTGCTCGTGGTTCTACCACTGGTCTCTCCTTTCTCCAGGGCACTGGTGATGCCTTCGTTTCACTTCTGGTTTGATTCTGCATAAAAATTTCTAGACTTGGAACCATGTTTCTTGCCATTGTTCGGTTAGTTTGATTTTTATGTGGGCTTTAACGTCGTCGGGCAAGTGGAGGTGGATGGGCATTAGTTCTTGGGAAAATGCAGCCTCTCTCGCAGTTTGATCTGCAGTTTGATTGCCTTTGATGCCACAGTAGGACGGAGAGTAAACAAAAACCACTGGGACGTAGATATAGTGTCGATTGTCTTTAATGTCTTGTACGAGGGGGTTCTTCGGGTATATTTGTTTTAATGTCATGAGCGAACTGAGCAAATCGGTGCATATCACGTAGTCATGTTGAGCTGAGAGTTCCCGGATCAGAATAACTGCCTGTCCTGTAAGGTGGCGTGCAATCCAGCTGTGAGAATGCTACAAGTGTGTGTCAGTTTAAATTTCAGTTTCTTTGTCGAGATGATGACTGATATCCCTATAGAGTCACTAATTTTTGAGCAGTCGGATAGATTATGTTTCTTGGGTCGTGGGCTTGGACTAGTTCGTGAAAGCGACTCTCGATAGTGGGCTGTTGGGTTTCTGATTTTTTGTAGTTGAAGAGAGTGACTTCCACTGTTGGGTTTGTTTGCGTCCATAGTGGTACTGTAGAGTTTTTCTAGGGCAGGGTTTTAGGTATTTTTAAGTCAATCTGTTTAAAGGCATAAAGTATTGTCATGGAAAAATTTTCAATGATGTTGTGAGCAACTATCAAATAAGAAATCATGACTTACAGTGCCAACTACCATCAAAGATTGAGTACACACCCCAACACACTAGCGATTCATCTGCGCAGACGAATGACTGGCTACCGAAGACTCAAGCGTTGTGCTCCTACTGATCTGCCAACTATATTCTGAATAATTAAACTTATCCAAGTATCAAGAAGACGCCCACTTGTCCTACTCACCGCCGACGGGAATGTATGAGAGGGTGCTTGCCACTGGGCACTCTCCCACATGATTTTTACAAACATACAAATTACCTATTATCTAAACAGATAGATTGTAACTATTTTGGGATTTCAAATGAAAAAAAAAATACGTTGGGAGTTTGGTGGAATAATTTAGGTGAACGAATATAATTTGTCGTCTAAAGCTAAGTGTTATGTACATCCGGTTCAAAAGACCAAGATGTAATGTTTACCAGAGACTTGAGGGGACACTTGTATTGTTGGCTGCAGCGCAATATCCAGGGAATGGTGTGAATAACTGGTAGGTACACGGCTTCGAAGTTTTGATTTTATGTGTTTATTTGAACACTGAGTATATGTTTACGTTTATGTATAAAGATTTGTAGAAATGCAGAGAAACATACGCATTCTGGAAGAATACACAAAAGTAAAACAACTGACAGTCAATATTCAAAAAACAAAAATAATGATATTCAGACGAGGTGCCAGGGTAAAACAAGATAGTTTTTGCTTTGAAAATACAAACATAGAAATAGTAAATAGCTATAACTAAACAGGTCAGCAATTGAAGTGGGCCACCCAAAATTTTCATCCTTTTTCAAATATAAATATCAGCGGAAAGAAGCAACCGATTTCAAAACGGTTCACGACGTCTGATAGAGTGATCCTTTGTCTAAGATGTTTGATGTCAGCTTTTTTCTATTGTCGGCAATATACATGATATACAGGGTGAAAACGGAAGCTGTACCGAAAGGGTCAAGTTTGAATCATGTGTAACTATTGTAAAAATGATACCAGACTTTTTGTGACTTCATATTTAGAAAGCTCGACTTATTGTCTCGAAATGATTTTTTTGAATCCCTGTCTATCTCTTTCCATTACAGGGTAATCTGAAAAAAAAATTTGTTTTGCATACTGATAATGGGTCTCCTTGTTATCCAATTTCCAAAATGTGGACGGCGAATTGAATCTTTCATATTCTGATTTCCAGGCTCCATTTCCTGAAGAATAAGCTTTAATTCGCCGTCCATATTTTGAAAATCGGATATCAAGGGAACCCATTATCAGCGCAAAACCAAAAAAAAAAATGTTTTCAAAATCACCCTGTAATTGGAAGAGATAAACGGGAATTTGACCGTTCCAAGACATTGATTCGAGCTTTCTAAATATGTAGTCGCAAAAAGTCTGCTATCATTTTTACAATAGTTACACATGATTCAAAATTGACCATTCCGGTACATGTTCCGTTCTCACCTTGTATATTATGTAGATTGCCGACAATAGAAAAAATTGACGTTACACATCGTGAACAAAGAATCATTCTATCAGACATTGTAAACCGTTTTGAAATCGGTTGCTTCTTTCCGCTGATATTTATATTTGAAAAGGAACAAAATTTTTGGGTGACCCACTTCAATTGCTGACCTGTTTATCTAGGAACCACGCTTAGTTTCAACAATTCACACAAGTTAGCGCTCCAGGGGCAAGCCTCCAAAGCCAAGTTAGCAACAGGTGCAATTAGTAACTTGATTGGTCGATCCAAAATGTCTAACATAAACTCAGTTTTCCATCTTTACGACACCACCGTTATAAGCACACTGATGTATAATGCAGTACTATGGGGAATAAAATACACTGAGGAGCTGGAGAAAATACAAGTAGGTTTTTTCAAGAAAGCGTTTTACCTAAGAAATAATGTGCCGAACAGCGTGGTCCGCACTGAGTTTGGTCTGATTAGGCTGAGTTGGGTAGTTATCAAGTACGTACTCTGTTACATGTTCAAAGTTAACAATCTGAGAGAAAATAGATATCCAAAGAGAGCTCTGCTCAGGCTGATCAAATTGAACGGAACCACTCCCTGCAGCCAGTTCAACTGGTACACAAGGCTGTCAAGTTTTTATGAGCCTCAGCGAGATCAAACTGAACATAAACGACTTGAACCTTAACAAAATTGATGACATACTAAAGTCGTATTTCAATCTGCTTAAAATTGAGGATATGAACAATATCCTTTTATCTGTCAATAACGTACAATATAAACATCTGGTACCTAAGAATACAGTTCACTACATCAACAATGCAGAAATTCCAATCTCACTTAAAAGACTTATGTCACAATTAAGAACAGTAAGCAATACAACCGCAAAGATCTACGTCAACAAAACAACTCACACCATTGATCTCACAGGTGACTGTACCATTTGCTGCATGAGGAGAACAGAGTCACTTCGTCACATTTTTTTTGAATGCCCGTTGTATTCCCCGTACAGGCCTTGGTTCATAAGTCATTTTTCTCACCACGATGAGCACGACATTTTGAACAGTAACGAGCTCATTGATATTACCATCTTGTACAGGTACCTCTCCGGATGCATGAAACTTAGAGATTTCATCCTGAGCGACTAAAAACCAACAGCAATTGCCCGTCGTAGTTTCATGGGCTGAGCTTTTCACTTTCATTGTTGGTACACACTTCACAGACTCCGACCGCAAAAACATGTCTTAACACCTTATTTTTGTTACACCTTATTAGTGTTGTTGTTTATTTTCAAATTTTATTTGCATATCACATAGGTACTTCATATCATGTTATTTCAAGAATATTATTTAAGTTTCCCTCCAATTGTTCATGACTGTAAAGTCTTTACAAACAATAAACCACTTACTTACTTACTTACTTACTTACTTACTATAAAGATTTGTATATAGCGTATTGCAACGTTTCTCGTTAAGTGTCTAACATGGAATGAACTCCACTGCCCAAATAGGCGACCATCCGCAGTCCGCACCCCCACCTACCCCCTTCCACCTACCCTCTCTCCAGAGTGTCAGGTAGATAGCGGCGAAGGTATCCCGGGGTGCTTATGCGTATGGCCCTGGGCTTTTCTGGTGGCCAAAGGATTGGACATGCCGGCCCCCTTGAACCAACAAAGGTTCAAAACAAATATATGATATAATAGGTAGGTATGCGAAACATACAAAAGATAAATACTTAGGACAATGCAAAAATATGAAAATCTAAGCTTAAATGGTAAATACGTACAAATTAATCGGTAATTAATGACAATAAATCAAGATATGATCTGTTACAATAGATGCTAGATGTAAAAATGTAATGAACATTTTATATCAATAAACCGCGTAAATATTCGGTCACTGTTCGATTGGTAAAAAGCACACATTTTTCACTGCACGCTTGAGCACATTGCCATTGGCTGTCTTTATTGATAGAACGCGTATCACACCGTCCGTTCCTGGATGTGTGTGTATAATTCGACCACGCGGCCACTGCAACGGCGGTGTGTTGTTGTCTTTCAATATAACCAGCGTGCCAGGTTGGATTTGCAGTGTGGTTTTATGCTGTTGCCATTTGCTCCGGACTTGAAGCTGGGAGAGATATCCTTGCGACCATCTTTTCCAAAAGTGTTGCCGGATCTTTTCCAGTTGTTGAAAGCGGGAAAGACGATTGACTGGAACTTCGGTCACATCTCGCTGCGGTGGTGCCGTTAGAGCAGCACCAATGAGCATATGTCCGGGTGTCAGAAATTCCAAATCATTAGGGTCAGAGGATAGAGGAATCAAGGGTCTTGAGTTTAAAACGGCTTCGATCATGATAAGTAATGTGTTGAATTCCTCATAATTCAATGTTGTCTCCCCAATGACTCGTTTCAGATGGAACTTGGTGGATTTGACCGCGGCCTCGACTAAACCGCCAAAATGTGGACTTCGGGCAGGATTAAATTTCCACTTAATTCCCGTTTGTGCAATTTGTTCTTGTACGCCCGTGAAACTTCCAGATTTGAAGAATTGATTTAATTCAGATAAATCCTTATTAGCGCGGCGAAAACATGTCGCAATATCTGAAATGATTGTATTCACAATACCCCGTCGCCCAATGAATCGTTTCAAACAGTTTAAAAACGTTTCTGTTGATAGATCAGTAACTAGCTCAAGATGAACTGCTTTGGTAGTAAGGCAAACGAAAATGCATATGTACGCCTTTGACTTTGACTTGTTCTCGATCTTGATCTTGTAAGACTTGACTTGATTAAAATTGGGCCTGCATAATCTAGAGCTACGCTAGCAAAGGGTCGACTGGGCACCAATCTATCCTTAGGCAAGTTGCCCATTATTAATTGCATGGAGTTTTGAGGTTTATGGCGAAAACAATTGATACATTTGTGCAATATTTTTCGTACCGTACCACGTCCCGCAATTGGCCAATATTTTTGGCGTACCGCGGCGAGTGTAGCTTGCCCGCCTGCATGAAGATGTTTTACGTGCTCTTGTTTCACGATAAGCTCTGTGACGTAATGGTTTGACGGTAACAAAATAGAGAATTTTCTATCATAAACTATTGGAGCATTCCTCAAGCGCCCCCCCACTCGAATAAGTCCACTGCTGTCAATGAAAGGGTTCAAAGACAAAAGTTTGATGTCTGATTTGAGCTGTTTGGTGGCTTGGTCCAAGTGACGAAGTTCGCTTGAGAATGCGCCTTTTTGTACTGATTTTATGATTTCCACGGAGGCAAGGTCTAGTTCGGTAGGTGTCAAACATCCTGTGCTTGAATCTTTGTTTGCTGAATTTCGGATTTTGTTTAGAAATCGATACACGAATGCAACGACACGTTGCAGTTTTGAAAAAGATGAATATTTGTTCAAGAGGTCATCGATGAAATTAGAGGAGAAAGTGTTCAGACATGTCGTCCCTACTTTGCGTCTTTCCGGTATAAGTGTTTTATCGACAATAACTGCCGCTTGAGATTCAATAGGCCACAAGTTTTTTGGTAATGACAGGAAGTGCGATCCGTGCCACCAACTGTGAGTTTGTTGTATTTCGTTAGGATACAATCCCCTAGACACAATATCGGCTGGATTAGCTTGACCGCTGATATGATGCCATTCTTCTCTTTCGCTTATTGTCTGGATGGAGGAGACCCGGTTGGCAACGAAAGTACTCCAAACATTCGAATGGCTTGATAGCCATGCTAATACAATCGTTGAATCCGTCCAGAAGAATCTTCCTGATATATCGCGGTTCAAAGCCGGTTGGGTTTTTTCCATTTGCTGGGCTAAAAGATGTGCACCGAGCAGTTCACAACGCGGAATCGATACTACCCGTAAAGGGTTTACTCTGCTTTTTGCACATAAGAGGTGAACTGAGAAATTACCATAACTGTCTTTGGCTCTGATGTAAATACAGCAACCGTATGCTTCATTGCTTGCATCAGAAAAACCGTGGATTTCTAATTCGATGTGATTGGGAGGAATAATCTTACGCGGAATTTTTATGTTGTTTACGGCTTCTAATTGTGAAATGCAACTCTTCCAGCAAGTCAACAATTCGCTGGGCAAAGTCTTGTGTCCCATGTTATTTTAGCGGTCCATACTCTTTGCATGAGAATTTTTAGTTTCACAATTACGGTGTTACGGGCAAGATTTCATTTATTCCCAAGTGGATACAAATATTCAAATGGTTCGCGCCTTATCAGGCGGATAGTTGCAACTTCGTTTTTGCGGCTCTGGACTGATAAGGAATTTAAATACTTGACACCTGTCAGATTCCTTTTGTACGGCACCTTGCTTGTAACAGTTCTGCGATATTAAAAGTGCCCCGTGCGCTGTAAGGGAAGAGATCGTGAGTTGAGGACTCTGGGAACGATCTCGTTGCAAGTCAAGGTGAGTACTTGAGTTTGAATTCGGTCCAGAGCCGTAATATGTTTTGCGCTCCGTCAGGTGCCAGGGTACAGGCCAGCGAAGCCATCCAATTTGGCAGTGGCAGCCACGAAGGCCCGTGGGGTTTCCCTAAAAGGAAAAAGCATAGCCGTCACCCCAGCCAGACTCGGCAAGTAACACATACCACGTCAACCATCAGGTGTTTCACCTAAGGCGAGCCATTTTCCATCGTGGGACTTCAGTCCCCGTCTTGCGACGACCAACACACTTCCGAGGCCGACTACTGGTACCAGCAAGGTCGTCAACTACCCCCAGTTACTCGTTCGCCTGTGCTGCAGCTACTTCGTGGTCCTCCAGACATCGGTGACACCGGACCGTCGTGGAGACCTTCCTGGCTACTGCTGCTGCTCCTGGACTGTCGTGAGGATTTCTCCCGTTTCTTTTCACTAACCCTCTGATTCTGTAAGAAGGCGTAGAGCGCGGCATTTCGTTCGGTGCACGTTTGCACAATAACCACTGCGTAGGTTCGGGTTATCCAATTTCGTCGCCGGGTGAGCTCACTAGGTCGCGGACGGGACACCCTTCCGAGAGGTGCGTTACGTGAAGCTTTCGGCCGTGTTTTGCGTTTTCAGAGCGGATTTAGGGGGCCCTGCGATCAGGAACATAACCTCACTTCACCTCTTGGGGGTGGTGGTGGTGCCGCAGGCGGTCAAGGCGGCGGTCAAGAGGGCTGGAAACAAGTGTCGTGAACACCAAATACGAGCTATAATTAACGCAGCTGAACTTACCCAGTAATAAAGGATAAAATCTGTAAAGTGTCGTTTGTCTATTTATTTATTTGGTTATTCTGTCACTTGACAGCAGTGACAGATTTCGCCGAACCCGCGGCACTAGGCCGGTGCAAGTAAGGCAACACAACGGGACTAAACACACTAACAGTGGCGCCCAACTTAAAATAACCTGTGTTGTCCTTTTGTGTGATTTATCCTGGTAGGATAATATATCTCTTGAAAGTGCGTTATTTTTTTACGCGAAAAAGAGCGGATTTGGTGTTCAGCCAAGAGTAGATTGGTTTGTTTGGCGCAGAATTCACCAAATTCGTCAGTAGGCAGGCTTAATTTTTTTTTAGCAAGCCTGAAGGTGGGATTTTCTTTGGATTTGTTCGATTTTCGGGAAAATCGGACCAAGAAAGGTCTCACATTTGTACATATTCGGTTGTAAGAATTAGTGTTAAGGTTAGTTGTAGGTAGTGCTTTTGCAGTTCGATACAGGGTGTATCAAAGGAGCAGGAATACTCGGTTGCGGTACCCACCGACTTATTTCTGCGCTGCTTTGCGCTGAGTTATTGAGAAAAATAGCTGCTATCGCTTAGCTAGCTAGTTTTTTTTTTCCTTTTGTTTTGAGGAAAGGGGGGAGAAAGGAAGTTCGATTTTCTTCTCTCTTCCTTAAAATTATTTTTTTCTTCGGTTTGACCGATTAGACCCTGGGGTTATAGGGCACATTTAGGTTTAGGTTCTACTCTCCGGTTCTTTCTCACTCTTCCAGGACTGATTTGCAGGAAGGGGAAAAGGAGAAGAGATCTAGCCTTAGCAACATTTTAATATTTATTGTGTTTTATTTATTTTGTTTTTATTTGTGTATTTATCTCCACAGTGAGATATATCTTTACATTCAACTAGAAGTCCTTTCATCCACTTCTTTCAAAAGGTGTGTTTCTGTACTTATACACCTACCTATATAACAACGATATAACAGTTTTATTAAGGTTATTTTTCTCGATTGTTATACTCTGAATTTTCCTGAGTTTTGCGGCATCCTCTCGTTGTCCTGAACCATGACGTCATCGCAACTGAACCCGGACCGGCTCCTCAAGGACGAGCTGGAACATGAGCTGCTGATCAGAGGTTTTCGACCGACGAAGACGGTGGAGGCGAACCGGAAGCTTCTTCGGGAAGCGTACCAGGCAGGCGTGGCAACGCGGGATGTCGACTCTAATCCTGTTGTCGAATTCGCTCTGGTCCGGGAGAAGCTGCTCGAGCTGATGGGCCGTATTCGGGATTTCAACCAAGACAACAGGGACAATGAGTATGCTAGCATTTCAACACGACTTCGGCATATCTTAGGAAGACTGGACAGGTTGAATCCAACCGCCCGATCTTTCCAACAACTACAGGACGAGTTGCGAGGTCGGTGTCTAGTTCTTTTGGCACAATTAGCCGAAGTGTACCAAAACATGACGATCCATGATGAGGACCAACAACGGCAATTGGAGGGGGCGACAGCGGCCGCTGGGGACGAAGGCATGCATACGGAGGAGGTTAATAGACTGATGCAGGGTCAGCTGGAGTACGTTCGTCACACGGCGTTGGAGATCGAGGGGGCTTTGGATGAGCGAGGTGTTGATATGGTGATTGAGGACGAGACGAGCAACGGCCGGACTGAGGAGGTCTACGATCTCCCACCATCCACTTCTGCGACGGAGATGGTGACGTTGCAAGTTCCCAACATCACTTTGGCCTCCTCGACTGCTTCAACCGTCACGACGGCTGCTTATCCGGAAAGAGGCATTCCCAGTTCCACCCAGGTTCAAGACACGGGTTCAAGATTCCACCAGGGTCTACAACCGTGGGCTGGGGCTCAACCATTTCCGCCGAGTCTGAACTCTTCAGGGGTCTCTGGTGCCAACCCCAACCTGAGTGTGTTGGCTAACATCTCCACAAATACGCGCTCGCTGAACCAGAAGAACCCTACCACCGCAGGTTTTCCTGGATACATTCCTACGCAACCCCAAACTCACCTGATGGGGACAGCAGGGCCAGGATATCTTCCCACACTCTCAGGACCGGGCCCTACGGCTTCACATTTTCCTGGCTACATTCCCACGCAATTCCAGACTCATCTTGCTGGAACGGCAGGACTAGGGTATCTTCCTACACAGTCAGGACCGGGTCCTACTGCTACACATTTTCCGGCGTACGGGTCAAACACGAATTGGAGTCGCGGCTTAGCAAACGTTCAGCCCACAAGTCAGTCAACTGGACCGCTACAAAATCTGTTCCAGAACAGTTTCACCTCGAGGCCGGCTGCGGTGCCAATCGCCAAGTGGGGGTTGAAGTTCGACGGTAGCGGCAGTTGGTCAGCATTCTTGCAGAGAGTGGAGGAGCTTTGCTTTGCTCGAGGCGCGTCGACGGATCAACTCTTTTACGCGGCGGCAGATATTCTTGAGGGGGACGCCCTGAACTACTGGCGAGCCAATCGGTTCCGATTCGCGAACTGGAGCGACCTGGTGCAGGCAATGAGAATAGCCTTCGAACCACTCGACTATTCCAAGCGGTTGTGGGAGGAAATCAATCGAAGAACTCAGCATCCGGCGGAGGGTGTTGTGGCATTTATTTCTGCGGTAGAAAATCTGTTCCTGCGACTCCCGTGCGTGCCAGCTGAAGACGTCCGATTGGGAGTGATCCGCTCCAATGTTCTGCCCTACATCCAGTTCGAGCTGACTCGGTTCAACATTTTTTCGGTTGGAGACCTGATCCGAGTCTGCAAGCAAATCGAGGAGACCCGTATAATTGCGTCGAAATATAAGCCACCACCAACCAACACCTCACAGCTCTTAGAGCCAGATCTAGGATTTTCGAAAACACGTACACGTGCAGCGGTGTCAGCGTTTACTGGTGTACCGGAGACTGAACATCATCCGAGAGTCTGCGCTTTGGAGACGAGGCCAGAGAGGTCCAACGAACCCAAATCGTCCGACCGGCGCATCCCCTCCGGCGAACGTGCACAGCCCCAGAATTATTCGCGACCGGCAGCCAAGAATAGTCGACCGTGCTGGATATGCGGCGGAACCGGCCACTATGCGGCGTCGTGCAGCCAAGGGGAAGTAAACTTCTGCTCCCGGTGCGGTAAGGCTGGTGTTTCAGTGCTGACTTGCCCGGATTGCAAGCGGCGATATTCTTCCAAGCCACCCAGGAAGGAAAACTAACCGGAGGATCCTTATCCGGTCGAGATACAGATCCTCCTACTTTGCTCTCCTCGACCAAGAAGAAGAAACTTAACATCTTCAATTTATCACGGATCAAAGGCGATAACCGCCCTTACCTACGTGTGCAGGTATTTGGTAAAGAGCTCATTGGACTACTAGATACGGGCGCATCACGTACGTGCGTGGGGAGGGAAGGGATGGAAGTCCTGAACCGTCTCGGGTGCGGGCGGAGGGTTTCGCGATTCACCGAATGCAGAGTGGCTAACGGGGTTAGGATGAATACCGTCGGATCCTTTTCCGTACCCATTCGCGTGGGCGAAGCGGAAAAACTTTTCGAGGTCCTTGCCCTCCCTGATTTGAAACACGCCCTGATACTGGGGGCTGACTTTATCCGCCGTATGCGGATGAGCATTACCCTTTCAAGTGAGCGCATCGTTCTATCTTCCGCACCTTTAGCCGTCATGGACATATCCGCCGGCACGAGCTGCACTCCAGAGGAACAGCATGAACTGGACGCATTGCTCCGTCGAGTTTTTCAATCAACGAAGGCACCGTTAGGCTGTACTGGCTTGGTTGAACACAGGATTCGGGTAAAACCGGATACTGAGCCAATCAAACAGAGGTACTATCCTCTCTCGCCGGTACTCCAGCAGCACGCTAACTCGGAGCTTGACAAGATGTTGGAGCTGGGGGTGGTTGAACCGTCGTCTTCGGCGTGGGCGTCACCCATTGTACTCGTACGGAAAGCACCAGACCAATAGACCTATTCGGTGGAAACGAGAGAGACAGACTTATACAGAAATCTGTGTGAAAAAAGAGACACAGAGTGAGTTGCGCGCGCATCTGAACGACCATCTAGGGAAATTCAGCATGAGGTTTGCGCTCCTGATATTCCCTGCATGTTTCAATTTTGACGGAGCATGTGGATTAAGACTTCAACTGCCGTCATTTTGACGTTTACGCTAGTGAGAATTCACTGCTGAATGATGAGGTGACCTCCATTCAACATATGGAACAAGATGTGTGCCAGGGCTACCCCTCTAAAGGAAGGAGAGGCAGAGACCGTGTAACCGCAAAACATACAGGTCAGCAGCATTCCCACCTATTACAGAACATGTATTCTAAGTCAACCTCATGGAAGAAGCTTTGCATCCTTTGTCACCGACAGCAACTCTTCGAGGGCCTAGAGAACTACGACTATGACCTATGAATGCTCCCAGAAGGTGACAGTAGCCGAAGACAGGCTAACCTGTAAGAATTTGTCACACTATCGCGGACAGAAACACTCAAAGGAACTGGGGGTCTGGGAGTTACTAGCTACTGTCCGTGTTTTCCGCGATCGGGGACTTCCAACCACATCTTGTTGCTTTCAAGGTGATGTCTTTCAATGATGTCTTCCTCTACTTTCAAGGTGATGTTTGCAGGGAGCATACATGATATATACCAGGGATCACGCGTATGTGCCGTACACTTATCACTTCAACTGTTTGACACTTTGACTTTGATTTTTCCAAGGATGTCATTTGTCACCATTTCACCTGCACCGTTATCATGGCACCGAGTCGTGCAGATGCGCGCGCAGACCAGGTAAAACTGAATGGGTCAATACCGGTTCTGTGTGGACTACCGTCGGGTCAATGCGGTGACAGAAAAGGACGCATACCCCCTGCCTCTGGTGACAAGTATTTTGGATAGGCTCGGTAGCGCCAAATATTTGTCATCGCTTGATATAAAGAGCGCCTATTGGCAGGTGCCGGTGGAGGAAGCCTCTCGTCCGGTCACGGCATTTACGGTCCCAGGCCGAGGACTGTTTCAGTTCCGACGCATGCCGTTTGGGCTACACAATGCGCCGGCGACTTGGCAGCGGCTCATGGATCGGGTCCTTGGGTTGGACCTTGAGCCGCATGTCTTTGTGTACCTTGACGACATCGTCATTGTAACTGACAGCTTCAAAAGGCATCTCGAAATCCTGGAAGAGGTATTTCGCCGCTTAGAAAAGGCTGGCTTGCAGGTGAGTCAGGACAAGTGCCACTTGTGCCTTCCTGAACTCCGGTACCTCGGATATATTGTTGACAGCCAGGGCCTCCGAGTTGATCCAAGTAAGGTGCAAGCCATACTCGACCTGCCAGCTCCCACTAGAGTACGCGACGTACGCCGCATTCTCGGGATGGCAGGTTGGTATCGTCGGTTTGTGCCGAACTTTTCAACTTTGGTAGCGCCCATTAACAACTTGCTTCGCAAGGGTGTTACTTTTCGCTGGTCGCCCGAGTGCGACACGGCGCTAACGTCCTTGAAGGAATGCCTCGTCACAGCCCCGCTGGTCAGATGTCCGGACTTCACAAGACCCTTCCAGATTCAGACCGACGCAAGTGATTTCGGTCTGGGAGCTGTACTGTCGCAGCAGGACGACGATGGGGAGGAGTATGTGATCAGTTTCATCAGCAGGTCACTCTCGGCGGCTGAACGCAAGTTCAGTGCGACCGAGAAAGAGTGCCTTGGGGTGGTGTGGGCCATTGAGAAGTTCCGAGCCTACGTTGAGGGTGGTCACTTTACAGTGGTCACGGACCACTTTGCCCTCAAATGGCTCCACACCCTGAAGGACCCCAACGGTCGCTTAGCACGCTGGTCCGTACGCCTCCAACAATACAGCTTCCAAGTCATCCATCGAGCTGGAAGGGACAATGTGGTTCCGGACTTACTGAGTAGGTCGGTTCCGGTGGTGGACTCAGCAGAGGTGGATCTCCTGGAGGATTTTCACGACGCTCGGGACCCGTGGTATCTCAAAATGCGAGAACGGATTAGGGAGAATCCGTTGCAGTTTCCGCTGTGGAGGTTACAGGGAGAGTCCCTGCTGAAGAACTGCCGAGAGCCGTCCCTCAATACTGGCTATGCGAGAGCTTGGCGACTGGTTGTACCTCGGGAGAGGCGAACCGCACTACTCGCCCTAAAACATGATAGTCCACTGGCGGGACACGGCGGTGTGTCTCGGACACTATATCGCCTCAGCGAGCAATTTTATTGGCCGGGGATGCGACGGGATGTCGAGGCGTATGTCCGAAGCTGTCAAACTTGCTTGGCCCAGAAGCCAGAGCAGAAGGCCCCTGCCGGCCTGATGTGTGGCAGACTGGAGGTGACGCGACCATGGGAGGTCGTCTACGTGGATCTTGTGGGTCCACTGCCGAAGTCTAAAATGGGAAACATGTATATCCTCTCCGTGCTCGACCACTTCACCCGGTTTTGCATCTTTCTCCCACTTAGACAGGCAGTGGCCAAAAGTGTGGTCAAGCTCCTAGAGAACCACATCTTCCTCCTCTTCGGCGTCCCAAAAACCCTAGTCTGCGACAATGGCAGGCAGTTTGTCAGCAGGGTCTTCACGGACTTCGCCAAGGAATACGGTGTTGACATCTCGTACACCGCTCTGCATCACCCCCAAGCCAACAGGGTGGAACGACATCACCGGACCCTCAAGGTCATCCTTGCGTCCTACGTCAAGGACAACCACAGGGAGTGGGAGACCCACTTGCAGAAGGCAGCCTGTGCGATGCGGACGTCGCAAAGTGAAGCCACCGGAACTACGCCCTTCTTTGTAAACTTTGGCCGAAGAATGTGTGTCCATGGCACGGATCATGAACTGGACGAGCAGCTTTTGCAGGAGGGAGAGCCCCCTCTCCCTAGGGACGACTTATTTCGGAGGATCTTTGCTCGAGTGAAGGCAAAGATTTCCGATTCCTTTCAGCGAGGGAAGCATCGATATGATTTGCGCCGAAGGTCCGATCAATTCAACGTGGGAGATCGGGTGTGGCACCGAAATTTTGCACAATCGGATGCTGCCCGGTACTTCTCCGCAAAGTTAGCGCCAAAATTCAAAGGTCCTTATACCATCGATACCAAGGTGTCTCCTTGGACATATGGCCTGGTGACTGATCAGGGAGTCAGAATAGGTACCTATCACGCAAAGGACCTGAAGGCAGACACCACCGTTCCTCCGGACGTACCGGAAGATACGTATCAACTCCAGGTAGTTGGAGTGTCAGCTTGCTGATTCCAGACGTCATTCCCTATCAGTGGCACAGCGAGTGGAATCTTTCCTGGTTACATGGTTTTTTTTCTCTTCCTTTCCAACTGGGTTTCGTCTTCCTGTCCGTTTCTTTTTCGGAAGTGCTCTATTACTGAAGATCATGCATGTAATGATCTTCGTGGAGGAAAGGGGGGGAATGTTACGGGCAAGATTTCATTTATTCCCAAGTGGATACAAATATTCAAATGGTTCGCGCCTTATCAGGCGGATAGTTGCAACTTCGTTTTTGCGGCTCTGGACTGATAAGGAATTTAAATACTTGACACCTGTCAGATTCCTTTTGTACGGCACCTTGCTTGTAACAGTTCTGCGATATTAAAAGTGCCCCGTGCGCTGTAAGGGAAGAGATCGTGAGTTGAGGACTCTGGGAACGATCTCGTTGCAAGTCAAGGTGAGTACTTGAGTTTGAATTCGGTCCAGAGCCGTAATATGTTTTGCGCTCCGTCAGGTGCCAGGGTACAGGCCAGCGAAGCCATCCAATTTGGCAGTGGCAGCCACGAAGGCCCGTGGGGTTTCCCTAAAAGGAAAAAGCATAGCCGTCACCCCAGCCAGACTCGGCAAGTAACACATACCACGTCAACCATCAGGTGTTTCACCTAAGGCGAGCCATTTTCCATCGTGGGACTTCAGTCCCCGTCTTGCGACGACCAACACACTTCCGAGGCCGACTACTGGTACCAGCAAGGTCGTCAACTACCCCCAGTTACTCGTTCGCCTGTGCTGCAGCTACTTCGTGGTCCTCCAGACATCGGTGACACCGGACCGTCGTGGAGACCTTCCTGGCTACTGCTGCTGCTCCTGGACTGTCGTGAGGATTTCTCCCGTTTCTTTTCACTAACCCTCTGATTCTGTAAGAAGGCGTAGAGCGCGGCATTTCGTTCGGTGCACGTTTGCACAATAACCACTGCGTAGGTTCGGGTTATCCAATTTCGTCGCCGGGTGAGCTCACTAGGTCGCGGACGGGACACCCTTCCGAGAGGTGCGTTACGTGAAGCTTTCGGCCGTGTTTTGCGTTTTCAGAGCGGATTTAGGGGGCCCTGCGATCAGGAACATAACCTCACTTCACCTCTTGGGGGTGGTGGTGGTGCCGCAGGCGGTCAAGGCGGCGGTCAAGAGGGCTGGAAACAAGTGTCGTGAACACCAAATACGAGCTATAATTAACGCAGCTGAACTTACGCAGTAATAAAGGATAAAATCTGTAAAGTGTCGTTTGTCTATTTATTTATTTGGTTATTCTGTCACTTGACAGCAGTGACAGATTTCGCCGAACCCGCGGCACTAGGCCGGTGCAAGTAAGGCAACACAACGGGACTAAACACACTAACAACGGGCTGTAATAGACCTAAAGGGTCGTAAATACGACTGATGGTTGAGAGTACAAAGCGCTTGGTGATGAGTTTATTGATGTGAAGGTCGCCTACCATACAGGGTGTTTCAAAAAGTATGTGCCATACGTGAGTGGCAGATGGAGGATGTCAAGGCGAGTTGAGATCAAGAAGAGAAAAAATTTTTTGGCGATCGATCTCGAAGATACAGGGTGTTTTGTTCTTTGGTCGCAATTTATAATAAGCGATATCTCTGGAGCGGTTTGATATAAACAAATGAAATTTACCTGTCACATTCCTCTGCTGGTACTTGATTAAATGCCATAGCAGGTAGAAAAAAAAATCAGGTTCGGACTTGAAAAAAAAAGTTTTTGAGTTTGCCTGTCAAAAAGTACATTTTTTGGGCGGATTTCGGGAAAAACACTACCATATCTGGAAAGCTCAGGAAAAATGCTACAAGAGTGACTGTTCAATTTTCACGGCACACTTGAAATCATCCGACAAGGAAATTGAGAACCAACTCATACTCATACTTCAAGCTAAAATCAAATTTATACAACAACTCATACCAGTGTTACTATTCAGAGTAAAATTTTTATTAGGCGCAATAATGGATGAAATTGGGTACGATCACTGCAAATTCTCTAGTTCTATCATATCTTCCACTAAGACTCGACATGTCTCACAAGGAAAGACATTTCTAAAAGAAAATCTCGAGAAAACCAAAATTCTCCTCAGAGTTGGACTGTAACAATTTCGTTCTTTTGTTTCATTCAAATCAATTGGATATGCAAAGTTCACAGATTTTTGTTGAAATTGTTATCACAGTTGGCCGGAATAATGAGTTTTCTTATCAAGGACCTTATTTGACCATATAAAAAATTAAATAAGAGAGAGATCCATCATTTCTTATACCACAAAATATTCGATCGTTTTTGTTATACCTACCTAGTTCACCTAGTAACTTTATTTTTTTTTGAAACATTTATTGTTGTGTTGTCAGTTGTGTTACAAGTTGTTTGTTTGGTCCAAATGAATACTCGCAAACAAAATGGCCAACCGATTTACAAACGCTGAATTCGCCGATATTATTTTCGTGTGTGGGTTCTGCGATGGCAACGGGAGAGCCCCAAAAGGGATTACGAGCTAAGATATCCAGGTTGCAGAATACCATCTTGAAACACGTTTGGAAGAATTTTTCAATACAGTCGTGAACATGGGAGATTCCCCGGAACTGCTGTTGTAGCTGTACCTCCGAGAAACATCGAACGACCGAGAGAGGATGCCCAGAAAGAAATTCTGGAGATGGCAGAGGAAGATCCTTCCATAAACACGAGGAGGATAGGACATGCCCTTGGTATCCCCCATGCTCGTGCATGGAGAGAATCAAAAAGCGAACGCTTGTATCCTTACCACCTGCAGAAGGTGCAGCAATTACAGCCAAATGATCCAGCCCCGCACGCCTCATCTTTCGCAGATGAATTGTGAACCATCCACGAACTGTACCTCGGATTTTATTCACAGATGAGGCCCCAGTTTGAGGCGTGGGGCTGGATCATTTGGCTCTAGTCGCTGCACCTTCTGCAGGTGGTAAGGATACAAGCGTTCGCTTTTTGATCCTCTCCATGCGCGAGCATGGGGAATACCAAAGGCATGTCCTATCCTCCTCGTGTTTATGAAAGGATCTCCCTCTGCCATCTCCAGAATTTCTTCCTGGGCATCCACTCTTGGTCGTTCCATGTTTCTCGGAGGTACAGCTACAACAGAAGTTCCGGGGAATCTCCCATGTTCACTACTGTATTGAAAAATTCTTCCAAACGTGTTTCGAGATGGTATCCTACGACCTGGATATCTTAGCTCGTATTCCCTTTTGGCGGATCTCCCGTTGCCATCGCAAAACCCACACACGAGAATAATATCGGCGAATTCAGCGTTTGTAAATCGATTGGCTATTTTGTTTGCGAGGATTTATTTGGACCGAACAAACAACTTGTAACACAACTGACAACACAACAATAAATGTTTCAAAAAAATAAAGTTGACTAGGTGAACTAGGTAGGTGTAACAAAAACGAGCGAATATTTTGTGGTATAAGAAATAATGGAACTATCTCTTATTGAATTTTTTGTATGGTCAAATAACGTACCTACTAAGAGAACAGATTATTCCGGCCAAACGTGATAACAATTCCAACAAAAATCTGTGAACTCCGCATATCCAAATAAATTTGAATGAAACAAAAGAACGAAATTGTAACAGTCCAACTCTGGCGAGAATTTTGGTTTTCTCAAGATTTTTTTTTTGAAATGTCTTCCCTTGTGAGACATGTCGAGTCTCAGTGGAAGATATGATAGAACTGAAGAATCTGCAGTGATCGTACCGAATTGTATCCATTATTGCGCCTAATAAAAATTTCACTCGGAATAGTAACACTGGTATGAGTTGTTTCTCAATTTATTTATCGGATGATTTCGAGTGTGCCGTGGAAATTGAACAGTCACTCTTGTAGCATTTTTCCTGAGCTTTCCAGATATGGTAGTGTTTTTTTCCGAAATCTGCTCAAAAAATGTACTTTTTGACAAGCAAACTCAAAACCTTTTTTTTTCCAAGTCCGGACCTGATTTTTTTTTACCTGCTATGGCATTTGATCAAGTACCAGCAGAGGAATGTGACAGGTAAATTTCATTTGTTTATATCAAACCGCTCCAGAGATATCGCTTATTGTAAATTGTGACCAAAGAACAAAACACCCTGTATCTTCGAGACCGATCGGCAAAAAAAAATTTCACTTCTTGATCTCAACTTGCCTTGACATCCTCCATCTGCCATTCACGTATGGCACATACTTTTTGAAACACCCTGTATATTGTATGTTATCAGCCTTGCGCTCCCAGGCGACACCCAGTGTTTTTGTTACCTGGTCTTGATCTAGGTTCAATAATGGGTCTGAAGACTCATTTTCGGCGGATGTTAGAAGTTCGGCACTGTTTGACGCCCATTTGCGGAGGACAAATCCTGCTTTTTCACCGATTTTTGTGACCTGAACTCGAAGGACCTTTGCACAGTGGGCAAAATTTCAAGGTCGCGGCCAAAATTCAAAATTTTCAACAATGCAATTTAGCCCTAATACTTATTTACCAGGTAGAAAACATGACAGTCCTTCTTGGAACGTCCACAACAATAGCCTCATGTACCGTTTCACTCCTATTGTTGAGCGCCGAAGAAGGGCCATTCCAGGCCTGGCGCACTTGATCGGCGCGTTTGAGGCAGGCTTTAGTTTGCGCACATCTCAGTAGATGGCGCTTCTGTCGACAAAACCGTCACTTTTCGCTGCTGTCATCCGTCAACACTCAACCGAACAGTCAGCCATTCTGTTAAGTTGCTCGCGCCGAGTCGTACGTTGCAAAAAGCTTTCTTGTGTTCTGAAGTGTTTCAAAGTGTAAAAATGAGTTTTTTTTCAAAACTAAATCTCGAATCGAGCCCCGCTCTTCGATCTCCGCCTGCGATTTTTTTCGTCGCTTCCACGAATTGAGCCCTGCTCTTCGAATCAGCGCTTTGTTTAGTGTTACATCACAATCGACCAATCTAGCTCCGCTGTTCCCACACGGTTCATAGAACAACTGGTTCACACTGCGTTTTGTTTTTTTTGATATCACGCATTGAACCTGCCTTGTAGTCTTCGGTGGTGATATTGAGGTAAGTTAAGAATTAATGAAATGTAATTGAGCTGATAAAATTTTTACATAACCTCAAAAAACTTAGTTTTTACCTTTTATCTATAATTACTTTGAATCCTATTTTTTCGAATGACTGCGGTTGAAATATGTTGATTGGCAAATAGGTACAAGTTCAAGTTTAAAGCTAAAACGGGACTTTGAGGTTAAAGTGCGCACGAGCATCTCTTTTCATTTGCTCACCGAGTCTCAATCCACATCGTTAATCATATTATTTCTGTTGTTTTCAGTGTCACTATGGTTCGAAAAAGGAATTGCGCTGTTCATGGCTGTGAAGATAGGAATTCTCACAGACATCGGTTCCCGAATCCTGCAGCATATCAAGACTTACTCTTGACTTGGGTGAAAGCCTGTGGCAACCCGAAGTTGGGTACACTTGATGCCGAAGCCATTTATAACAGCTATCGAGTCTGTCATATGCATTTTACTCCTGAAGATATTTCTTCAAATATGTATCTGAAGAGAGGAGTTACTATTCCTACTCGGAATCTGCCAGGGAATGTTAGCAGAGACCAAATGTTACTTCAAAATTCAGATGTTGAAGAAACACTTTACGCTAATACTGATGGAAGAATCCAGAACGAACACGATTTACGTATGTTGAAAATTGGCTATGTATTGATAACCTTTATTTTCACAAGCAACTTTATTTACAGAACGGCTTGAAGCTGATGTTCCATTGATGTCGACATCACATCAATTACTTCCGAGAGGTTTGCAAATGGATGGGTGGATGGTGCCAATTGTGAAAAAGAAGACGACACGGACTCGTGCAGTATCATTGCTTCCGTGAAACAATTTGTCACACAGGGAGTACCAGAAGAAGAAGATATGGATGACAGCATCAATTTCGAAAATTTAAATATTCCTGCAGAGTGTACGTATGAATATTTGAGTAAAGTAAGTTTGGGTTACGTTGGAGGATTTATTGCAAAAAAACTCGATTTTAATGGTTGTGAGTGCTGCAAAAATTCAGTTATTGCCAAAACCGGCTTCAACAATGAATGGCACGATTTGACTGTCGCCAAAGAGTACCAGGGGAAAGTCCCATATAGACTGAAGTATTGTACGCCCCCATTCATCAAATTATCATGTCAGTGTTATACAATAACCCTATGGGTTTTGTCAAAAATTTGCGAAAAACCCAACTGTTTGTATTAGCTGAGAAATTACTTGGAAAAAAAATGCGAATTTAGGCCTGCTTGTGACCACAACATCAAGAAACAAATTATTTTGAAATTTACAAATCTGCTGTCGTATAATTGGTCAAAAGCAATCAATAAATATCTATGTGGCAGTGAGAGCCGGAAAATGAAACCTGAAGATTTTACACAAACCCAAGCGTTAACATATTATAAGAAAAGGCATGGACGTAAATAGCAATGTATGTCATTTTCATTTATACAGGGTGTTTTAACTTTTTTGTTCATATTTTAAGAGCATCGAAAAAATCGCAAAAGAAATGGAAAAATTAAAAAAAAATACAAATTCTACAAATGTAGATAAAGTCAATATGACTAGCTTCTAGGTACGCATCAACTCTGTGTACGGAATTTGGTGGAAATCCAGTGATTGAATTCGAAGTTATGCCAAAAAAACATTTTCAAAACTCAACTTTGAAAGCCTTTCCAATGTAAGTTTTATCAAGAAAGGCCATTTATTTTTTGATGCTCTACCATCTTTTAAAATATTGACAAAAAGCAAAAAGTGAAACACCTGTTAAGTGGTTATTTGGAAATTGTTATTTGTAAGTAGTTATTTATAAGTGGTTGTAGTTATTTGTGAATTTGTATTGGTTGGAATTAGTATAAAAAATGTATTCACTTGTCAATATTTTTTCACCATGCATACGATTTGATTATAAACTAACAAGGCCGAGACACTGCACATCGCTCTTTCGGAGAAGTTAAATTCGATTGATTCTCATCTTTTTATCCTTTTTTACACATTTCACGTTGTTATACCTTCAATTTTTCATATACCTACTCACTCACGTTTGCTACTTATGTTAATTTTCAATTTCGCACAAATAATGAGAAGGGAAAACATTTCAAACTTTTGTACATTATGTTGCATAATTTGTTTAATTTTTCGGCGCGACTAGCTTTGGTAGCTAGACTTCGCCATCTTTCCGCGCCTGCAATAGGTTAGGTAGCTGCTATTTTTTTTTCATCCTACATTTCTTATTGTTTATCATTTATGAGTTGTTACTATTATTTTGCATATTCTTGAATTTTCGAATATTTTTGTACCTAACTAAATAAAGTCGATTATTATTATTATTATTATTATTATTAAATAACTAGGTATGTATGTTACCAACACATATACAATTGGTGTGTATATACCTAAATAAATATATTGTTTATTTTTATGTCCAGGGTTTTTTTTCTCATTTTTATTAGAGAATAAGTCACTCACTCAACTTGCAGTTCCACTGGAATTTGAGATGACGTAAACGAGGGTCAAATTAAATTTCAAGAGGTGACCATTTAATATTGATAAGTATTGAGAGGGAATATCGAAGTATCATTTCAAATTTGGCGCCATGCGTACGTGCGTTAGTTTGCGCACATCTCTGCAGAGGGCGCAAAACGTTGCCTCAATGTATAGCACAGGAGTTGCCTATCTATAGCCCGTAGGGCTATCTTATGTTATCTATGGGCCATTCGATGTGTCGCTCTCAAGCAAGTAACATCACAAAATATTCGTCAAGTTCAACTTGCGCTATTTTTGTTAATAAGCAAGCCAAGTCTTTAATTTTTTTTTTTTTATAATAAAGACTGAAGTTTTTAGTGTAAGAAAATCCATATATTGCTGGATCTGTTCTAAATAACATCAAGGTAAGATATATTATTCATAGTAGGTGCAAATGTAAGTTGAGCGATTTCAAGTTTAACTTCACGTAGACTTTCAAAATAGTAGGGTGCGCCAGGGTGCCGGTATTTCTTGGTGGGACGATTACTTGAGGTCTCCACTGCCTGCATGCAAAAAATCAGCTGCCATTATTTGCCTGAACTCAAGTGATTGCAAATTCTTTAGTGTAGATACATGGAGCGCGAGCGCTGCATTTTGGCTCGGTTGCGGTGCGCCCTGCGGTAGTGAAGCCTAGATGGTCCAATCAACGTATATTATCTTTTCCATAGTCAATACAATTATGTAATATTAATTTTGAAAGTAAAACTAGATATCGTAGGTACCTACATAAAATACAACACTGATATACTTGATGAAAAAATTAATAATTTAAAAATATGTTTTTATGCAGGAACCTTACTTTATTAAGTAGTTATGGCAGAAGAAAGTTTAAGGAGGCGGCAAGTGTTTGAAGCCTGGCTCCAAGCAACAGGAGATCCTCATGAGAAAAACGAGCAAGTCTACAATCAAGTTGTTCAGCTTCTTGGTACCGAGGAGGACTTCACAGAAGAATCAGTAGTGGCTGATTTAAAGCAACAACTTTATCGCTTCTGCAATGAAATTAACCGCAGATGGACTAAGAGTAATTGAACTAAGGCACTGTTCCTTAGGCAATATTCACAATGGCTGGAAAAAGAAGTTACTTTCACCATCCCTACGCCTACGCTGGCGCTGCCGGAACACAGCCGCGCCGCACAGTAACACAGCCGTGGCCGTCCGGCAAAAGACTATGAGTCTAGTAGCTCTAGAACTAAGCGAAAAAAGACGTCGGAACTGTTGAAGAAAATTTCAACACCCGAACTTTCACATGCAACAAAAATGAAATTAAGAAGTGCGGGAAAACATACGGCTGCAAAGCTTGTTGAAGAAGCAACGGAAACCACCCCTACACGAGCTTCAAAAATAAGAGAAGCCTGGAAAAGGAAAGGCACCAGTCCAATACCGTTCTCGGCTGATAGAGCACTATCTTTGTTAGTGGAATGTAAAGATAGCAAAAAGTCTTACGAAACTCATAGAACGTTCGCAAAAGCAAATCGAGCAAACACATACCCACCTTATTATAAAGTGCAGGCAGCAAAAAAGGCTTGCTATCCACCAGGAGATGCAATCATTGTCACAGAAAGACTTGCAGAAGTGAAAATCCAGGCACTTCTTGATCACACCATTTCGAGAATCATTCAACTTCAAGAAGAGGTCTTCAGCACTGTGGAACCGGATTATTTAAAAAAAATAGTATTTATAGTTAAATGGGGATTTGATGGAAGTAGCGGACACAGTGAATACAAACAGAGATATTCAGTAGAAGAAACACCAAGACAACAACAAGAGGAAGGCGATGGATCTGAAGAACAAGGCCTTCTACGACTCCTAGTGATTCCGACGTTTTTATAACGTCTTTGGTGCCAGTCCAGATGCTGGTCGAGGAGACTCCTTCGGGGAAAATTATTTTATGGCAGAATCCGAGGCCATCATCTCCAAGATACTGTAGACCGATAAGAATCAGTTTATTAAGGAAACTGCTGAACTAGCAAGAAATGAGGAAAAGTACGTTCAGGATCAAATTGATGGTCTAAAACCTTTTGAGAAAATTACCGCAACTAGTCATATAAAAGTGACTTCGAAATTAATTTTGACGATGGTTGATGGGAAAGTTTGTAACGCGGTAACTGGAACCAGTTTGGCTCAAAAGTGTTACTTATGTGGATTGACCCCCAAATACATGAATGATATAGACAAAGCCTTGCAAGCAAAAATTAACGAAGAACCAATGAAGTTCGGCCTATCAACTCTACATGCTTGGATCCGGTTTTTCGAATATTTTTTACACGTCTCGTACCGCTTGGAAATAAAGTCGTGGAAGTCGACGGGATCGGAGAAAAAGGACAGCGTGTTGAATAGGAAGAAAAGGATTCAGGTTGAATTTGCGGAAAAGATGGGGTTGAAAGTGAACAGGGTGAGAGCCGGAGGTGCCGGAACCTCAAATGATGGGAATACTGCCCGCAGATTTTTTGTTAATCCATCATTGTCGGCAGAAATTACCGGAATAAAAGAACAATTGATATATAGGTGTTCCGTAATTTTGAGTGCAATGTCTTCTGGATACCGAATCAAAAAAGAAGAATTCGACACGTACGCCAAAGAAACTGCCACACTACTTATTAAGGAATATCCATGGTACTATCTACCAGCAAGTGTACACAAAATATTAATACATGGGGCACTCGTAATAGATGAAGCGATTTTACCAATAGGCCAGTTATCCGAAGAGGCGCAGGAAGCTAGGAATAAAGATTTAAAGTATTACAGAGAAAAGCACACAAGAAAAATGTCCCGCGTTGCTACAATGACAGATTTGTTGAACGCTCTTCTGGTTTCTTCGGACCCTTTTATAACGAGCTTGAGGCCATTACCAAGAAAATCTTCATTGAAAATGTCAACAGATGTTTTGAACCTATTAGAAGAACCCGAACTGCAACAGGGCGAGAACAAAGGTGAAACCACCGAGACCGGAACTGATACCGAGACCGCAACTGAGACCGAATCAGAAACTACGGGGGAAAGTGATGATGATGACTTCGAATATGCGGATTAGGTAACTTGGAAATGTATTCAAGATACCTAATCCTTTTTTTATCAGTATTTTAGGATTGTACATTATACAAGTAATACACACTGCGTGGCTCTTGAATAAATCTTGATCAGCTGGAAATTGCTCTATTATTTCATGTTCAACCCTTAAATCACACCCCCGAGGATAAATGAGATTTTTCCAATATTTTTCCCATAATCATCTTGACATTTTAAGACGATCTGGTGAATTTCGAATTTTTTTGCCGTAATTTTTTTTTTAAACCCTTGAATCTCACCCCCGAAGACTGTTAAAATTTTTCCAATATTTTTCCCATAATCACCTTTACATTTTAAGACGATTTGGTGAATTTCGATTTTTTTTGCCATTGTTTTTATTTTCAACCCTTAAATCTCACCCCCCATGATAATTAAAATTTTTTCAATATTTTTCCCACAATCACCTTCACATTTTAAGGCGATTTGGTAAATTTCGAATTTTTTTGCCATAATTTTTTTTTTCAACCCTTAAATCTCACCCCCGAAGACCATCAAATTTTTTTCAATATTTTTCCCATAATCACCTTCACATTTAAGACGATCTGCTGAGTTTCAGAATTTTGGCCGCCGACATCTGATTCTGCCCCACTGTGGAGGGGGAGTAAAAAATTGCTGGTAAAAATGGAGGGGATGGAACCCGTCAACCCATTGGATGCGAATACATTATAGTTCGAGGTATCATATCTCATTGATACCATTTTGCACAAAAAGTGTCCATCATTGTTGAAGGGGAGTAGTGGGGGGGGGGCGAAGTTCTGCTGAGTGGTCCATTTTGTTTTTATGGCCATGAATAACCGATCACGACAAGTTTGGTATCTTTTCCGACTAAATTTAATCTCCTGAACTTGTATCCGATGTGCAAATTCGGATGAAAACAAGATTGAACAAGTTGACTTGAGAAAACTTGTTTTTTCTTTGACAATTTTGACGATTTTTTTTTGTACTGTTGGAGGTGTTAATTCTTAGAAAATTTTCAGGGACCAATAAATTGAAGTGTATTCCCCACAAAAATCATCCACTCGATGTATAATTTTGTTTCTCGAGTTTAAAAAACCGATTTGAACTTGAGCCGCCGCGGCGCGTCGTCTAGTACTGACCAGAACACTAACACTACAGCATGCACCTTTGAATGAAAACACCTCAAACTATTGGAGAAATAACAACTCATCTTCGAAAATTGAAGGATTTGTGCAGAACTGAATTCCCTATACCATGAACAAAATCGCCATGAATCGCAGTGCAAGATTTTGAGTTATTCGAGGAAGAATATAACACTTTGACAGGATTCATACTCTATGAACTGTTACCTCTCCCCTTGAATAACTCAAAACCCTACAGTGCGATTCATGGCGATTTTGTTTATGTTATAGGGAATTCAATTTTCCACAGATCCTCAAATTTTCGAAGATCAGTTCTTATTTCTTCAATAGTTTGAGGTGTTTTCATTTAAAGGTGCATGCTGTAGTGTTCTGGTCAGTAGTAGACGACGCGCCGAGCCGGCTCAAGTTCAAATCGATTTTTTAAACTCGAGAAACAAAATTATACTTCGAGTGGATGATTTTCGTGGAGAATACACTTCAATTCAATGGTCCCCGAAAAGTTTCTGGGAATGAACACCTCCAACAGTACAAAAAAAATTCGTCAACATTGTCAAAGAAAAAACAAGTTTTCTCAAGTTAACTTGTTCAAACTTGTTTTCATCCAAATTTGCACATCGGATACGAGTTCAGGAGATTGAATTTAGTCGAAAAAGATACCAAACTTGTCGTGATCGGTTCTACATGGCCATAAAAATAAAATGGACCACTCAGCAGAACTTCGCCCCCCCACTACTCCCCTTCAACAATGATGGACACTTTTTGTGCCAAAATGGTATAAATGGGATATGATACGTCGAACTATAATGTATTCGCATCCAATGGGTTGACGGGTTCCATCCCGTCCATTTTTACCAGCAATTTTTTACTCCCCCTCCAATAACTCAAAACCCCCGAGTGCGATTTTTGGCGATTTTGGATATGTTGTAGAGCACTCAATTCTGAACAGAATACCAAATTTTCAGGACGTCCATATTTTTTCCGAGGTTGAAATCTATCTTTCTTGTACTATCTCTTCTGCCTAACCCGCTTTCTTAAATTGTTTGTTAGGTTGCATACCCGCCCGGCGTAGAAAATATATTATGTTCGGTTCCAAAATTTCAGTATTTTTCTTTTTCAAACTGGTAGATAATCCGCCAGTTTTTTCTCGCATAACCTTAGATACACTGTTTTCAGTCCATTCCATTGTTACTTTTGAAATGTTTCAAATGGAGTCGAGCGCCAAAAATGCTTTGATATAATAAATAAATACTTCAAAAACTAGTGGATATTCCGCAAATTTTCTTTCACTGAACCTTATTAGACACTGTCTTTAGTTTATTCTTTTGGAATCATCAAGATCGTGTTGCCTTTTATGACTCAAGAGTAAGACCCGGAAATTATTTCAAGTTTTACCGTTGGTTCCACAAAAAGATAATACGAGATTAGTTGATTCGTGATTTTTGTTTGTCAATTGTCAAATGATGGGTCTAGTACAGATTTCAGGCATTTTTTGTGGTTTATCGCCTAGCATTCAGCAGAAAAATGTTCCGTTAATCTGCAGTTAGCCTTGATCACTGATCATCTTATTTTTTCTGAAAGGGCCTGCAAATAGTCGAAGTTGTCTCATAACCTATGAACAAAACAATAAAACACAATTCATAAGAGTAGAATTCTTCTGCTTCTGGTTTCTCAGGAAAACTAAATTTTTATAGTTCATGACTTACCCGGGATAGAGAACAGAAATTCAATACAAATTCAGAGGTTGATTTTTTTCACCCAAAATTTTTCCATAATCGAAGGACCAACTTTTGTACCTCCATAACTTCAAAACTAAAGGACATGAAAAATTAAACCAACTTCAAGGTGGTCCGACACTTTTGAATCACCTGTAGGTACAGTGAAATCAATATTTAAGGTTCTTATACAACAGAATGACAGCAGAACAAAAGAAGGTCCCGTTAGGTGAGAGCCAGACAAAGAGACCATTTCTAAAAGAGATTCACACTCATAACAGGTAATACGATTCGGTTGAGCGTTGGCTCGAGAACAAAGAACAGGTACCCATATCTACTTTTACCTTAGTAACAAAAGGTTTTTCGTGGAAGGAGTTGAGCAAACCTTGAGCGAGCTATTGTTAGAGCTTGAAAGCAGGACGACAATGCATCTAGCTTTATCATATGTACTTTAAGACAGGATTCTGTATATAGTTTTTTATTATGCTGTTCATATGGTATTAATTCCTTGACGTGTATAATGGGCATTACTGCCTCTTGCACAAAAAATAAATTCTATTCTATTCTATTCTATTCTTTTGTTGAATTTCACAGTTTTTGAAAACAGTTGAATGTGTATGTAGAAAGCCAGGTATAAATCTATAGTTTCCCTATGCCCTTCTAGCTTCTAGTAGTCCTTGTTAGTTCAGTTTGTAACGTTGACGAGCTAAGTTATACCAATACGTAATAGCTGAAGCCAAGTTTCGCTGATTTTTTAAACATGTGTGCAGTGACTATGTGTTTCTCTAGAACCCAGTACGAAAGCAAGCCGCCAGCTTGGTAAGTCAGTTTTTTTTCAAATACAACCACCGAAATCCAAAAAACACGTGTTTCGGAGCTACTTGGTATTCATCAATGTTAAAGCATTCGAAGCTTAACTTGGCGATCTTAATATCGAGATTACGAGATTACCTATATTTTCACTCGAAGGGTACTCGTAAGGTTCCTTCCTTACTTACGAAGGCCAAGTAGGTCCGAAACACGTGTCCGTTGGATTTCGGTGGTTGTTGCTCGGTCAGTCTGATCTTTTGAGATTACTTTTCCAATTAGTCGCCGTAGTACGTGGTCCCAAACTGCATTTGAAGATAGCGGCAAGTCGTTTTGCACACTTGCTAGTAAGACCACTCGGGACGAGTTTGCCCGTATCTAAGAACCACCTCTTTTTATATCGCCTAGAATCCAAGATGGCGGCCAATTTTGAAGGTAACCTACAAATAATTTGAATTATTCAATTTTGAGCAATAGAGCTGCGAGAAGTGTCAATTCCTACTACTTATAATTCTGAACCACTGATTACGAAATTATCCTTTAAAAGATTCAAAATGGAAATCGTTCAAAATGGCTTCCAGGAAGTCAGGAATCGGTAATTTTCAACTTTAAACACTGAGGTCGCCAGACGTTTATCAATAATAGATCCCTTCGTTTCGGTTTTTTTGAGTGCGCATGTCTGGCGCGAATTTCATAGTCTCGTTCACCGATATTGAAAATTAACACTGAAAAATATTGTAGTGCGCCTACAATCCCACAAATAACTTGGTTGAATGCTGGATACCATTTTTTTTATTCAAAGGAAATGTTTCATTGAAATTGAGTTCAATGATCATTTGTGGAAGTTCACGAACAACGAAAATGGCAACATCGCTCAAAACAACCAGACATCGGCGCCAACTGTCACTTGTGACAATTATGATCACACTTCTCGTTTCTACCTGACCTACATTTCGTTTGCTCATGTTTTGACGAAAGAATACAACTTGTTGAAAATGGCTGTACCGACAAGGAAGTTCAAAGAAGCTAGGAAGAGATGCATTAACAGTATGTGTAAAAGTGACAGCCAGGAACCAGTAGCTGGTCAGGCGGAGACAGAGCATACAGCGTTGCCATTCAACTGACAGGTGTACGAGAGTTTTCAAAATTTGGAGCCTTCAAGCATGCGCACCTGATCAGACGAAGTAGCCTATTTGGGGTGACATATTATACCAACAAAAAAATTGTTGGAAATGTTCAAGAACCAGTTACATCTTTTGTGAAAGAAAAATGGTGAGAATCTGTTGACGAGATGAAAAGTTGGGAAATTTGTAGCCATCCAGAGAGGGGAACTCGAAAACCGAGTCCGATTTCGAATATTTTTCGATTTTTTGAAATCAATTCAATCTTTTCTCCAACTTTGATTCCCAGCATGTCTGCACCTGAAATGAATATTTCATAAGGCTCGCCCACGGACTTATGCATAGAGCTGGACTGCTATTTCATGACAATCGCTCCACCATGTTATCTTGGACAGTTGGCCATGAAGCGGCCATTTCGAAATCGGAGTAACCACCCCTGGTATGAACCAGGGGTGGTTACTTCAATAGCAGGTTTGAAGCACGGTTGTTGATCGGCAGAAATGACAGATGGCGCTGGCGAGCAATAGGATGTAAACAGAATTTTTCAAAATTTGCAACGCAAAACTTGCATATTTTGAGAACGACAGTCAGGTATCACCATAAAGGCGATAAAAAAAGAGTCTGAATTTCTTGTCCCCAAAATTCGGTTCAAAAGTAAAACAGGAATCTACATGTTTCTTGTCGTCGTACTTGGCAGAAAATAGAGGGAGCGCTCGGAACTTTGCTTCAAAGACTCATGTCGGAAAATTTCATGGCGAATGAGTGGGTGTCCAACTATACAGGTGTTTGCAAACTTGGGGTAGAAAATTGAACCGCAATCAGGAAAATGCTTCAAAAGTAACAGAAAAATGTTGAATTTTTTGTTTGACTTCCATTCCCGGAAATATGGAGGGTCAAAAGGTGGTCCTCCGACCCCCTCTATTTTTGTTATTTTGAAAGATTTTAGTAATGGTTTTTCATCAGCCCGGAAAGCAAATTTTTTCAATCTTTGAATGTATTGTTACGATATTTCGCGTACGGGTTTGAATATAATTGAGACGATTGTTTTAGAACACACACTGTTTATTTCGGCGTACTACTTCAATAAATGACAACAATTATCGCTTGGAATTATGAAGCAGGTACTTCGCTTGTTACCGCTCGCTATCCAATTCACTACTGCCGCAAGCTGCCGGCTGACGCCTTATATAAGGCCTCCGAATAATGTTCCCGAAGTTTCTGTCTGCTTCCAGCAAATTCCATGGTGGTCTGGCATATGCGGTTTCTAGATCATTCCTGAATAATCGCACACGTTACCCGTATGCTTTCCATGTGTTCTGGAATCTGCGCCTCCGCCAAAGTGGACTGATGTGCCTTGATCGAACGTTCGAGTCTCCCCATTGGGTTTCACATACACGAACGCTCTGGAATGCACGAGATCGCTCCAGACTTCTACACTGCGATTTAATGGTGGAAAGATCCAGAAACATCGAGTGTTTACCTATATCATACGAGATCGCCGCTCGTAACACTGCCCCCCTCTTAAGCCTGTTCGTCCCGAATAGGCTCATCGTTACTCCCGGAGTAACGTGCAAAGCGATCAAGGTGGACAACTTTCATCTTGGCTCTCGGGGCACGCTGGATTCTGTACACGACGTCATTGATCCTCTTGACTACCGTGTACGGCCCTTCCCACGACGGATGCAACTTCGGAGATCTTCCCTTCTTGCGTTGAGGATTGTACAACCAGACCAGGTCACCAGCCTGAAATCCCGTGGAGTTCGCCTTCAAGTCGTAACAGGTCTTCATTCGGTCGGTCGCGATTCGAATCCGGTTTCGAACCAACTCGTGGATGTCACACATTTTTTGCCTTAGGTCGTCGACGTATTCGGGGATATCTTTGGGATCATTCTCCGGCGTGCCAAATTGCAAATCGCAGGGAAGGCGAAGCTCTCGGCCAAAAAGAACACGTGCTGGTGTTTCCCCTGTGGTGTCGTGAATGGCAGCGCGATACGCCATCAGGAAAATCGGCAGATGACGATCCCAGTCTCGCTGATGCTCGTCGACGACCTTTGACAGGTGTTGCTCCATCGTCCGGTTGAACCGTTCAACCATTCCGTCGGACCGTGGGTGAAGGGGCGTGGTCCTGGTCTTCTGTATTCCGAGTAGAATACAGATGCCTTGGAACACGTTGGACTCGAAGTTTCGTCCCTGGTCTGACTGTAGCTCCATAGGTACTCCGAAAAGGCTCATCAGATTGTCCACCAGCACCCTTGCCACTGTAGAAGCCTCTTGGTTGGGTAGGGCGTACGCTTCCGGCCACTTGCTGAAGTAGTCCATGGCAACCAGGATGTATTTGTTGCCATCTTTCGTTGTCGGGAAGGGGCCAGCCACATCGATCGCGATGCGTTCAAAAGGCGCTCCAACATTGTGAGTCTTCAGCTCCCCTCGGCTGCGAGTTCTTGGTCCTTTGCTGACCGCACAAACCTCGCACTGGCGACACCATGTTTCCACGTCGTTCCAGCAGTTCACCCAGTAGAACCGCTCGCGCACCTTGGCCAACGTCTTGTTCACCCCAAGGTGCCCTCCAGTGACGCCATCGTGCATCTCCTTCAGGACCTCTCTCACTCTCTTCTTGGGAAGCACCAGTTGAACCATCTCCTTCTTTCCATCAGGACTCTCCCAGACCCTCTTCAGCAGCCCATCCTCTATCCTCAGAGAATTCCACTGAGCCCAAAGAGCCTTGCGTTCTAGCCCTTCACTAGATATTTCGGCCCATTCCGGTCTGTCCTGGCCAAGTTCTTTCCTTTCAGCAAGCGTACCGATGGCTGGGTCCTCACGCTGCTCCTTCTTGAGTTCAGCCGTAGTCCAATTTCTCGGGGTGTCGAAAACGATTGCCTTGACTTCGACGTTTGAATTCTGCTGGTCTACCCTCTTGCAGTGCTTACAGTCTTCGTTGCATGGTCTTCGAGAAAGAGCATCCGCGTTGCCATGACTTCTTCCAGGGCGGTGTTGGACCTTGAAGTCATATTGCTGCAGTTTCTCGATCCACCGTGCCAACTGTCCCTCGAGATTCTTCAACTGCAGTAGCTATTTTAGGGCAGCGTGGTCGGTCCTCACCAAAAATTTCCGGCCATAGAGGTACTGGTGAAAGTGATCGACAGCTTTCACTATGGCCAGTAGCTCCCTACGCGTCACACAGTAGTTTCTTTCAGGCTTGGACAAGACCTTGCTGTAGTACTCCACTACTCGCTCTTGGCCCTGCTGGTGTTGTGACAGCACTGCTCCGATTCCACTGTTACTGGCATCAGTGTCCAAGATGTACTGTCCTTGAGGAAGAGGATATGCCAGAATAGGACTCGAGCACAATGCAATCTTCAAAGCCTTGAATGAGTTTTCACATTCCTTGGTCCACAGGAATGGCGCACGGTCTTCAGTCAGTTTGTGCAAGGGCTTAGCAATGTCAGTGAACTTCTCCACAAATCGCCTGTAGTATGTGCATAAGCCCAAGAAACTTCTCACTTCATGCTGATTTCTTGGTCGCGGCCATTCTCGGACAGCATCCAATTTCGCTGGATCGGTTTCGATTCCTTCAGACGACACAACGTGCCCCAAAAATTTTACTTGCTTCTGGAAGAGCACGCATTTCTTTGAGTTGAGCTTGAGATGTGCACCTCGAAGACGTCGAATTACCTCCCGGAGGTTCTTCAGGTGATCCTTGAAGGTTCGACCGATGACCATCACGTCGTCGAGGTGGACTAGGCAAGTTTCCCACGTAAGACCTCGCAAGACGCACTCCATTAGACGTTCAAACGTGGCAGGTGCGTTGCAAAGTCCAAACGGCATCACAGTAAACTGATAAAGGCCGCTACCGGCGGAAAACGCCGTCTTTTATTTGTCGTCGTTGTGGAGTCCTACTTGCCAGTAACCACTCTTCAGGTCAAGCGTCGAAAACCATCTCGATCCAGACAGCGTGCTCAAAGTGTCGTCAATCCGAGGAAGTGGATAGCTGTCTTTCTTTGTCACATCATTGAGTTTGCGGTAGTCTACGCAAAATCGTGTACTACCGTCTTTCTTCGTGACCAAAACAACCGGTGAAGACCATGCGCTCGTTAATTTTTCGATCACGCTTTCATCCAACACCTCTTCTTGCTTCGCCAGTGGTAGGCGCCGGGGAGCCTGTCGGATTGGTGCGGCGTTCTCAGTGTTAATCCGATGTTGGATCACGCTGGTCCTTCCGGTAGGGTTACCTTCCATCGCAAAGGCTGCAGCTTCTTCCTGTATGAATTCCGTCGCAAGCTCTCTCTCCTTGCTATCCAGATGTTTCCAATCAGGCGAGAACATCTCCACTAGCTTTTTTTCTAAGAGCTTGGGAGTCGCAGCCTTTGTCGATATGTCTTCGCAGCGTGAGATCCACTCTACGGGTTCACACTCGCCCAGGGTCTCTTCTTCCTTGATTGTTTTGCTCGTCTTGTTCGGGTTAATGACTCGGATCGAGATTTTTGTCTTGTCCATGTTAAGCAATGTCTTGGCCATGATGCAGCTGGCAGCTGTGTCGGGTTCAGCAATGCCGGCGACATGTCCTCCAGGTTGTCCGTTTAGTGTTGCCCACACGATTTTCTCGGAGTTGGCGGCTACACGAACGGCGTTTCAGCCGAAAGTAGGCGGATTTCTTCAGCGGCCTTCATGGATGTTCTAAGCGCCAATTCTTCGTTTCCGATTTTCAACGCCCGCTGTCCAACATCCAGGATGAATCCGTATTTATCCATCAAGTCCAGGCCAAGTATGAAGTCGTCAACAGTGTCAGCGACCAGAAACTTTTCTCGCAGAAGAAATCGTCCGAAGCGAATGCTTACTTCAGCTTCTCCGCACAATGTAGCAGGCTCTCCGGTAGCTGTAGTCAAACGAGCGCCGTCCCTCAGTGGCACAATGCGTTGCTTTCGAAGTATCCCTCGTCGAACGATCGACTTCGTGGCTCCCGTATCGATTACGAATACGCAATCTTCCTCGTCAAGCTTTTCACTAAGGAGAAGGCTATTGGGTGACTTCCGCAGCAGTGAGACCGAGTAACTCCTGGGGCATTGAGAACTGCCAGCCAGCGTGCGCCCCTTTGCGCTAGCTGAAATTAGTTTTCCTGATAGCGTCTATCAGGGCTGGGAGTTCTCCGTCCCGGTGTGGACCGGTCACTTGAACTCGACCTTTGCCTGCAGTCTCGAAGCAGATTCCCCGGTTTTCTACAGCCGAAGCAACGCGGTCTTCCTCCAGCTCGTGGCTCGCCTTGGGGTCTGTTCCGTGACATGGCGCTAAGAAGTTCCTCAAACATCTTCTTCACCGATTTCTCGGAAGCATGTGATGCTCCGGATTCATCAAAGTTCACCTCTCTAAGACGATGAGGGCGCGATGCATCTTTGGCAGCCTCGATGCGAATAGCTTGGATGAGCGCGTCGCTGATGTTGGCTGGATTGCTGATCATGACCATCTGACGCAGATCTGGATCTCTTAGTCCGCCCACGAAGGTCTCTTTGGCGATGTCGGCCAAAACATCCGCTGGATGAGCTGGATAGGCCAGGTGAACCAGCCTCAGAACTTCGGATTCGAATTCCCGAAGGCTTTCTCCGCTCTTTTGTGTCCTGGCCTTCAGCTGGGTTTGATGGATCTGCCGCACATGATTGTCCCCATACCGAAGCTCAAGGACCCTCGTCAGCTTGGAAAAGTCCTTCTGCTCATTCTCAGGAATCGTCTGGAGCAGCTCCAATGCTGGGCCTCTGAGAGCCAGGACTAGAGCTGTGGCTCTCTCATCGTCGCTCCATCCGTTGTGACGCTACTGCTTGGGTAGCGTGCACTCTCCTCGACCTAGTCGAAGGTAGGGGGTCGGTTAGGTGCTCAGGCGCCACCACGTTTTGTTGAAAACGTGGAAAATGAAAAGACGAGGGTCTGTAGATTCTTTTATTTGAAAAATAAAAGGGGGGGCGATCGTAGATTCCTGCTCGAGAGTCGGGGGTCGTAGATGATGGCACGAGGACAAAGAGATTTGTTAGCGAAAACGTTGCACGAGTCTGTGTAGGCTTGGCGCGCTTGGACGTGTGCGTATGGAGGAGAGCCCGTGTGGTTTGACACCAGACACGTTAGGCGAATCGGGAGGAAAGACCCGTGTGGTTATGCACCAGGCACGTTGGGTCAGTCGGAGGAGAGCCCGTGCGGTTTGACACCAAGCACGTTGGGCGAATCGAGAGGAAAGACCCGTGTGGTTATGCACCAAGCACGTTGGGTCAGTCGGAGGAGAGCCCGTGTGGTTTGACACCAGACACGTTGGGCGAATAGGGAGGAAAGACCCGTGTGGTTATGCACCAGGCACGTTGGGTCAGTCGGAGGAGAGCCCGTGCGGTTTGACACCAAGCACGTTGGGCGAATCGGGAGGAAAGACCCGTGTGGTTATGCACCAGGCACGTTGGGTCAGTCGGAGGGGAGCCCGTGTGGTTGTTCACCAGACACGTTGGGCGAATCGGTTGGAGAGGAGAGCCTGTGCGGTTTGTCACCAGCACGTCTAGGCGCTATGGAGAGGAGAGCCTGTGCGGTTCGTCACCAGCACGTCTAGGCGCTATGGAGAGGAGAGCCTGTGTGGTTTGTCACCAGCACGTCTAGGCGGAGTCGTTGTCTTAGCTGAGTTCCTTGCGGAGCGAAGCCAACACGAGACTGGCCGTCCGGTGGCCGTGTGCGCCGTTATATGGACGCGGTCGGTGGTGGGAGAGATGCGCGCTCGCTGCGCGAGTGCACCTCCCCACCCGATGCGTTCGCCGGAGCACTGGCGGTATCGCGGGAATTCATTACACCGTTTGCTTCGGCAGCGGCATCGAACTGCCTCTTATAGGTAGTCCATGGGCTTTTTCCATCGAAGTTCGGCAGCTTCACACGATGAACACCCGCTGAACTAACCATCGCAGCACTGGCGGCGGTTTTCTAAACCTTTTGCTCCAGTTTCGTCATGTTGGCTTCCATCGCAGCCATTTTCTCTTCTAACTTGTTCACACTGCCGTCGAAATACCGCGTCTGTTGTTCTACAACGGCTAGAATTTCTTCCTTTTCCTCTAGGTGTTTCCTTTCATAATCCTCTAGCAGGTTTTTCAATTCCTGTTCTTGCCCTTCTAGACAATTCTTCAGTTCCGCCTTGTCCTCTAAACGCTTTACGATGCGTTTCTTTTCCTGTTCTTCTAGAAGCTTTTCCAACTCTTCTTTTTCTTCCCGGCGTTCCGTCTTTTGCTCCTGCATCATCGCCATGATGCTCGCCAAAGCGTCTTCGACTCCTGCCTTCGACATGCTTCTCGTCTCTGGCATTTACCAAATCACGAATGTTCCGAACGTCCTGTAGTCGCAGGCCCGATTACTCTCAATTATACCGCTTTCTGACACCAGATGTTACGATATTTCGCGTACGGGTTCGAATATAATTGAGACGATTGTTTTAGAACACACACTGTTTATTTCGGCGTACTACTACAATAAATGACAACAATTATCGCTTGGAATTATGTCGCAGGTACTTCGCTTGTTACCGCTCGCTATCCAATTCACAACTGCCGCAAGCTGCCGGCTGACGCCTTATATACTGCCTTCCAAAAAAAGTGCAACACTATGAAGCCGTGGATCAATTTTATTCAAATTTTCGCAAAACATGTGTTTTAACAATAGAAACAAACGATTAGATTCTGGAAATCGTAATACAAGGAACTTCAAAAAAAATTAATAATGTGTCGCTTCTCCACGATTTGCCCGACACTCATTAACCCTACGAGGCATGCTTTCAATCAAGTGGTCGATTGCCGCTTGTGACAAGCCATCCCATGCCTCTTGCAAGGCCATACGGAGATCTTCCAAGTTGTTGGGAGGATGGCGTAATTGCCCCACCTTTCTTCCCATCATATCCCACACGTGTTCGATGGGCGACAAATCAGGAGAGCAAGCAGGCCATGGAAGCACGTCAACGTGTGCATCTTCCAGGAACTGCATTGAAGCTCTTGCCGTATGAGGACGTGCATTGTCTTGCTGGAAAATAGGGTTGTTGAGCCCCTGAAGGTATGGAAGGCAAACGGGTTCCAGCACACTCGCGATGTAAGATGCAGCTGTCATAGTTCCCTCAATGAACACCAATGGTGACCTGCTTCCATGGCATATTGCTCCCCAAACCATCAATCCGGGTGTACGGGCAGTGTGTCGCTCGGCAAAAAATTCGGGATTATGCCGTTCCCCACGAAAGCGCCTCACCCTCCCCCGGCCGTCATGAGCCCAAAGACAAAAGCGGGACTCGTCACTAAAGACCACCCGATGCCATTCTTGGACCCAGTTTCTGCGCTCATTGCACCACTCCAATCTTCTGGCCCGGTGAACAGGAGTGAGGGGAAGGGTTAACAGCGGACGATAAGAACTTAGCCCAAAAGACCTAATTCTTCTATAGACCGTGCTCATTGAGATTGGGCGTCCTATAGCTGCAACCCACTCGTTTCCGACTGCTCGGGTTGTCGTAAATCGGTCTCTTACAGCCGCTACTCGAAGACGTTGATCTTGACGTACCGTGGAGGCTCTACGACGACCAGATCCATTTCGTCGCCGATAATTGGCTTCCTCGTTCCATCTCCGCCACCATCTCATCACAGTCGAAGCATTGCAACCAACAAGTCTCGCAATTCTTCGATACGAAATCCCCTCATTTTTTAAGCCAATAATCTGTCCCTTCTGGAACTCGGTTGAATGATGGTACTGCCGAGGTTGACGGGCTCTTGGTATTTCAGGACTCTTGGGGTTCACTATTGGAACTTATTGCAAAAAATGTGGTTTGTAACAACCAGGAAAAACGAAAAACAATTTCTTGTGTTTTACGGTTACCAAGGGGAAAAACAAAACAACTACAGCGCCTAGATATCCAGAATGTTAATCATTTGTTAGTGTAGATTAAATACTTGTTTTGTGAAAATTTGATCAAAATCAGCCAGCGGCATCGAGGTGTTGCACTTTTTTTGGAAGGCAGTATATAAGGCCTCCGAATAATGTCCCCGAAGTTTCTGTCTGCTTCCAGCAAATTCCATAGTGGTCTGGCATATGCGGTTTCTAGATCATTCCTGAATAATCGCACACGTTACCCGTATGCTTTCCATGTGTTCTGGAATCTGCGCCTCCGCCAAAGTGGACTGATGTGCCTTGATCGAACGTTCGAGTCTCCCCATTGGGTTTCACATACACGAACGCTCTGGAATGCACGAGATCGCTCCAGACTTCTACACTGCGATCTAATGGTGGAAAGATCCAGAAACATCGAGTGTTTACCTATATGTACGAGATCGCCGCTCGTAACAGTATTTTGTAATTTCATCTAGTGTGTAGGGTGAGTGATGAATCCTAAAAAAATATTTTTCCTCGAAAATGACCGTGAAAGGTTCTAGAGGTTACAAAACTGATGTAAAGCAACAAAGGACACAATTAGTTCTTATATCAAATTTTCTGCATGCATTTTTGAAGAAAACTGGATTTTCTGGATTTACGACTCACCCTGTAAAGTAAATAAAATTACAAAACACAATTGAAGGTTGAAAAACATTGCCTTTTGGTCTCTCTAGAAGAGTTCACTGAAATCTTTCACGATAACGAAAAAGAGGGGTCGAAGGACCATCTTTTGACCCTCCATATTTTCAAAAATAAGAACCCTGAATTTCTTTCAAGATTTTTCTGATACTTTTGAAGCATTTCTCTAACTGCGGTTCAATTTTTCTACCCCAAGTGTTGCAAACACCCTTTATAATGCGGGAGGCTTTATTATTATTTTAGTCTAGAAAGTCGTCAGGTGTAAAATATCGTAATATAACTGCAAGGAACTCTGTTTTATTCATGGATCAACAATAAAACATCAATAGATTAGCAATATGCTTCAATAAAGAGAAGGTCCAAATTTCGGATGTCAATTGGAATTTTCCAAAAAAAGTCAGGAATAAATTTTTGAGTGCAGTCCTGTATCAAAAGCGAGTCGTCCTGGTCAAAACATGGGTGAAAGACCCTCTCGGGTGGCAACGGCTAGGAGACATTTTGGACATTCATAACGCCCGACTGGAAAATGGTGTAAAACTGCAACTGCAGATAGAATTCAGCACTTTTGTTGTGTGCTTCTTGCAAATTGATTCCAGTCCATCGGATAGATTTTGAATACTTGAATGGTAAAGTTTTAAACTTTGAAATTCTCTTTATTATTCAAAAGATGACAGATGAGGCAATACTTTCAACTGTTCTGGACACAGTTCTTCAAGGGCTTCCAAATCACATATTGCAAGTCGAGTTCTGTGAGATACAGATACAGCTTCTGAAATAATTAGTTTATAGTAACAGTTCTGTTCGACAGATGACAGCCGAAAGCTAGTGGGCTCATTCCACGGACCAACAATGTCTGCATGCCAAATTTCAAGTCGATCGGGTCAACCTTTTTGTAGCGACTTCGTAGTTAAACTTATTTTCTGCAATTTCTGATTTTTTTGAAGATATTTCCGACAATAACCGCCATTTTTGATAATAAACAATTTTATCGTAATCAGTGAAGTCAAGTTAGCAGAAAATGACACTCTCCGCGCCTTTATACGTCACTACTAACAAATTCCGATTCTTTGGAGGTCACCTTCGAAATTAGCTCTTGGATTGCCATCTTGGATTCCGGGTGATAAAAAACAGGTAATACAGGTCGAATCGTCTAATAAAGTCCCAGTAATAAGTATTGTTGCTTCCTTCTAGATTGAAATATAGTTTTGTTCCCATATTCTGCTTGTACCGCGGTGAGTAAATGTAATTATTCTCAATTTTTATGAATCAGAAGGACTAGAAAAATCTTTTACAATAGTTTCATTGCTTAAAACGAGGACATCTGTATCAATTGAGTCATGAACTAGAAAACAATTATGCTCCTTATTCGGTCCTCATACTACGTCAACTACATGAATCAGCTGGAGTGCGTCCAGAGAAAGGTAGAAAGACAGCAACAATTACTTGTTGCAGAAAGTGGACGGCACACAGCCTTGTCGAGACTATTCACAAGAGTTGCTTCTAGAAAACTTTGCTTGCGTTAGTCTTGAGGGACGCAGAGAGCTACAGTCTATATTTTTCTGTAAAAGATTTTCAATTGCCATTTATACAGCTTCTAGCTATTAGCTTCCTCTTCATTCTTCACGACAATGCATCCAAACTTGAGGTTCTGTTTTTTTAAAACTGACTTTTAATAGGACTTACTCAAGCCTATTGGTAAGTCACTTAAAGGCAAAAATTCCTATGGCCAGTTTGAGCCGAAAAGGAGAAAAACATTTTTTATTATTATTATTATATTAGTCAATCTAAAGTAAGTGTGTTCCTATCTTATTTACATTATTTTACAGCAAACCATGTCGTGGACCTGCAGGAAGTTCGAACAAGTTCGATTTCTTTCCTACGTTCAAATCGAGCCCCTCACAACAGGTGCTGATGGAGCAACAACGACAATATCAAAACCAACAGCAGCCTGCTTCATTGTCATCAGTAAGAGATAACAATAATAATGAACGTGACAAAAAAAGATTCCACCAGCTCACCGTCTTCTCTCGTGAAGACAAACGGAATTCTATCTACAAGATTCCGCAGAAGCGTCATCATGCGCAGAATTACAACAAACAGCCAAGCGATAAAAAATATTGGACTAGAAGATACTCTCTCTTTTCCCGGTTCGACCAAGGGATTCGTTTGGACCAGGAAAGTTGGTTCTCCGTCACCCCAGAGCAGTTAGCTAAACATCACGCTCAACGCATGACCTGCGACGTGATCGTAGATGGCTTCTGTGGGGCAGGAGGGAATGCCATCCAATTCGCCCGGACGTGCAAGAAAGGTAAGCCTCCACACTAATCTCCTGCTAACGAGACTACATTTTTCGTTTTGTTTCAGTGATAGCGATTGACCACGATCCAGTTAAAATCGAACTGGCCAAACACAATGCGGCCATATATGGGGTGGCGCATAAAATTCACTTCATCGTTGGCGATTTTTTGAAACTCGCACCATGCTTGAAGGCCGACATGGTGTTTTTGAGTCCGCCATGGGGTGGTCCCGACTACGTCAAGGAAGACGTTTTCTGTCTGGACACGATGCTCTTGCCGGTCTCCATGGACGAGCTTTTGAGGGCGGCTGAAGCTGTGAGTCCGAATATTGCCGCATTTCTGCCAAAAAACAGCAACACTGACATGCTGTCTAAAAAATACAGGGTCGAAATCGAGGTCAACTATGTTGGAAAATATAAAAACGCGATAACAGCGTATTGGGGCGGATTGGCCCGTAGCTCCAATACGGAATGTTATGTGCCATTTATGTGATGGCATGATGAAACCTACATTCTTTGGTTTTTGTCGTTACTTTGGTTGGCCTGAATGGCTAAGGAAATGGTGAATCACGCTACGTCGAGAACAAAGTCCATCGAAGATTCGCAGAGTGGACTGTTCCTGAAAGAATGAAGTGATCTTTAACGAAAACCTGCATTCAAGATTGGACCCCAACAGCTCGGACAAATCCGTCAATAGGAAAATGGTGTTTATTTACTTTTACTTCACAAACACTCAAAGCATATTTTATATCTACCTACTGTGATAATATTAATGATGAAATTATGAATACGGCCAATATTACCTAATAAAGAAATAAAATTTGTATTGTGTTTAACTTTATGCAGTAAATATGACATGAATAAAATTATTGAACGGAGAAAATTCTAGAAAATGAAAATAATTTGGTTACAGGTAATTCAGAGAATATGTATAGATTTATTATGTTAGCATCAGGAAATCGATGATGGCTTCCAGGCTTCGATATCAAAGCTCGAATACCGAAAAACAAGGTATCCTACTAAATGAATTGGTTGAATAAGCAATCGTGTCGTGAGGGAAACGTAAAATTCTCTAAGTAAAACTAGCTGATGAAAGATCTGATTCAGATCATACGTCTACCGGCGGGCAAGGAATGTAGGACGAGAAACTGTAATGGAAAAGGCACAACAAACCTGTTTTTTTTTCCATCAACCGCTGAGGGTTAATTAGCAATTTGGCCTTGCGATTTGACATCGGCCACTTTTGGATTCGTGGATGGTGATATTGTTGTTCATCTTTGGAGGGTTGTTGGATGACGTGACATAAAACTGGCTCAAGCACTTGCTGTTTGCGCTTTTTCCCTGATCAGGGCTTCACCTGTTCATTCACCACGTCATCCAACAACGCTTGGATGACCCTTGGCATCCACAACGCTGCATTCAGTGAGGATATGGAGAACAGAGACTTGGGTGTTGCATTATGCGTCACATATGGAGAGGTTGTCCCGAGATATAATAATATAGGTAGTACCTGTGGGTCAAATTTGTGTGTCCAATTCTCATCCTGTTCAGCCTGACCTGTGGTGGAACCACGAGCACTCGACAGTTGTCGATTTAGACAATTTCCTTTTTTCCCCTCTACACCCTTCACCATTTAGAAAAGAGGAAATTATTGTCGAGATCGACAACTGTCGAGTGCTCGTGGTTCCACCACTGGTCTCTCCTTTCTCCAGGGCACTGATGATGCCTTCGTTTTACTTCTGGTTTGATTCTGCATAGAAATTTTTGGGCCTGGAACCATGTTTCTTGCCATTGTTCGGTTAGTTTGCTTTTTATGTGGGCTTCAACGTCGTCGGGCGAGTGCAGGTGGATTGGCATTAGTTCTTGGGAAAATGCAGCCGCTCTCGCAGTTTGATCTGCAGTTGCATTGTCCATGATGCCACAGTGGGACAGAGAGTGAACAAAAACCACTGGGACGTAGATATAGTGTAGATTGTCATTAATCTCTTGTACGAGGGGGTTCTTCGGGTATATTTGTTTCAATGTCATCAGCGAACTTAGCGAATCGGGCATATCGCGTAGTCATGTTGAGCTGAGAGTTCGCGGATCAGAATAACTGCCTGTAAGATGGCGTGGTGGAGGCGTTGCTTAACAAGCCACACATCAGAGCTCGATTCTCACCCGTGCCGCACAGTATTTTTTGTCAAAATGATACTTTTTTTCTTTAAAAGTTACATAGTATTTGCATATGAGTATAATTTCAAAAAAGAGTAGGTATCAACTTCACAAAAAAATACTCAGCAGGTAAAGATTGAGCCCCGATGAGTGGTAAAGCCAACCTTCGACTATACTGCCGCAACAGAATATCAACCGCAAACCCGTTGAGACATACCTAAAGTTTCACGCGGAAGTTCATTTCGGCCATCAGCGCCTACAAAGTATGCCAGGGCGCTGTGCTATCTCAAGGAAAAATCGGGTCCGATAGACCGACAGTGTACATTTCCTGAACGTCAAACGACCACGAGAGACATTATTTCAATATTGAGAAGGAATGTCTAGCAGTCATATGGGCCACGAAACAATTTCGCCCCTATCTCTATGGGATCAAGTTCACCACTGTCTCAGACCACGAACCATCTCAGTGGGCCCTTAACATCAATGAGCCCGATTCGGAATTAGGTGTTCCACGGGTTTTGGCAAAAAATTATTAAAATACTAGAACTTTTGTTGAGCTCATATATTCTTTATTTGATTTATTGCATTCATTGCGGCCCAAAAAATAGAATAAAATTTTGCGTGACGTCACGCGTGAGACTTAGGTACGTTAACAGATGGCGCCAGGTAAAGCAGTAGAATTTGTTGCTATACTCTATACACTGATAGAAAGGACCACCAGATTCCTCCGCTTGAAAAGTAGTCGTGAGCGTTACCCGCGAAATTTAAAATTCCAGTTAGAAAGAGGTGCTTATTTCCGCTAATCACAGCTAAGTGCTATGGTAATTTTAAATGACACCTGTTTAATACCAATTTTAATGAATGAGAAAATATTTTTTTTGAATGGAGCTGATTTTATTACACACCACTCACAACAGCCGAGCCGACTAAAAATAACAAACATCATAGAGAAATGGAGGTTAGAAATCGTACGTACGTGTCAAGCTCGCTGAATGTAATGCCATTGGCTTGGCGTAGGAATAATTTGCCCGGGTAAGACTACCAACCGAACAAAACTAATATTAGTTCCAAACGCGCCTATGTTGTTACAGTCTTTGGTGCTTTTGTTTGCTATAGGTTACATCACTGAAATTCAAAAAAGTCCGTTCTATCGGTGTACAGACTATAGACCTCGTATGGGCTCGGTATAACACAAACGCGGTGAACTCTGTCGAGCGACGAACATCTGATCCCGAAAAAAAACTCAATTTTGCCGTGTTTTGACTGTTTTGGGATCAATGTGGGCAGAGATAAACAATATGAGTGCAATAATTTGCTGTATGCTTGGGAAGCACTCGAATATTTCCGATACCTCGCTGGTGTTGAAGGAAGAAATACTGTTCTACTGTTCAGCCAAACTCGACCCTTGGGATGCCCACATAAAAATTCAAGAATGCCGCCAGAAGTTCTCATTTGGTCTGCAGCCCTTACCTAGACAGAGTAGTCTGTCCAAAGTTATGGTCGCCTTTCCTGCATAAACAAGAACAAGTCATAAACAAGCAGTCTGCTGCCTAGTCCTATTGAAGTTTTCATGGCGGAGTGTTTCAGTGTTTAATGCCAATCCTACATTTTGCATGTGCTTGACGTGGACGTAGAAGATTTAAGGTACGATCGCGCGCAAAATAAACGGAGACAGTGTTTCGCGCGGAGTGTACTGATTTATTGAATTTTAGCCCTCTTGTCACTGTGACACCAAGCCAAAATTCATTAAATCGGTACACTCCGCGCGAAACACTGTCTCCGTTTATTTTGCGTGCGATCGTACATATTTCGCATTTTTAGCTTATCGATTGAGATGGCAATATGTATTGTAATTTTATTTATTCAGTTAAACGAAGTGAGACGTCACTTACGAGACGACAACAAACTTCATCATAAATGTTTGGCACCAAGAGATCTCATTGATCTCAAACCTGGGTCAAGTTTTGAGTAGCCTGAAGTCTGCTGGTCTGCTGCCTGGTTCGAGTGGAGTGACCGATAATTTTCCGGGTTGGTGCAGTCATTTGAAATTCAAACAAATGTCACAAATGTCATGTGATTCGATGTTTTGAATTGCACGTTACACGTCAAAAGTGGCAGAACGTGAATCAAACTTGAGGATGCTAAAATGTCGATAGAGTAGGTCACGTTTGGTTTGTGTGCGAGGTTGACCGGACGTCATAGATTATTAAGAAACTTTTTTTTTAGAAAATTAGAGGTGAAATTGATGTGCCTGTTACATGAAATGCTCAACTAGATCATGAACAATCCGAATACTCAATAAAATAGCTACTTTTTCCATAAATATAACACCCCATTAGTGAGGTGGCAACTAAAAATGCTAGAACATGATTATAACATCCTAGGTATATGAGAAGGATAAACTCAACAGAGACGAAGACTTTCTATCCAGACTCAAAGCACGTCCCGCTAAAATACAAGAAAGTCCCGTTGCAAATCCCGGGAACACTTGAGATATACCGGATAACCAGAAGATCTATGATGGACAATACCCATGCCCAAGATGGCAGCGAATCGGAAAATTAACATCGAACTTATGATTAATAATGATTTTCCAAATTTCATCAAAATGGCCAAGAGGGCAAAGAGTCGTGAAACTGACTTCGACATCATAGATCGTTATACGAGATAAACGCATGTTTTAAGTTTCATCAAGATCTATTCACTTACGAGAAAAGTTCAATATGGCACCGATCCAGATCCAAGATGGCGGAAAATCGTGAAATCAACCATAGAGCCGTTACTAGTCATACGAAACCAAGGTACAGGGTGTTCACGATAAAATTCACCCCCCCTCTAGGAGGTTCCCCTTTGAGATATTTTGGAAAACTAAGAACTTTTTCCCAACGATTTTTCCCAGGGATCTTGAGTCAATCGTCGTAAAGTTTCTAATTGGTACCGTATACAGGGTGTGATATGTAACTTTTTTATTTTAAATGCAACACCCTATATTTTATTCCGTGATTTGGTGGAGCCTTTTTTTCTGGTTACAAATATATATGACACTTATGATTTATTTTGACAAGTAATTTGTCAAAAAAATGATAAAATAGGTAGTCAAATAATTTTTTTTCGTGGCAAGATGGCTTTGATTTCTACAGTTCCCTGAAAAAAAAGTTATTCTCGCAGCATTTTGTCCGCAGAATTCAACTCTGCATGGATAAATGTTCTAATTCGTCCCTAATACAGGGTGTCGCGTAATTTTTAATTTTCAACTCATTTGACTACCGATTTTATTATTTTTTTGACAGCTTCCTTGTCAAAACAAATCATCAATGTTATATATCTTTGTAATCAAAAAGAAAGGCTTCATTGAATGACGTAATAAAATATAGGGTGTCGTATTTGAAATTAAAAAGTTACATGTCACACCCTGTATACGGTACCAATTGAAAACTTTTAGACGATTGATTCAAGATCCCTGGGAAAAATCGTTGGGAAAAAGTTTTTGGTTTTCCAAAATATCTCAAAGAGGAACCTCCTAGAGGGGGGGTGAATTTTATCGTGAACACCCGGTACCTATGCTGCAGGTTCCATAGTAATTGGTTCACTCATCGGGATGAAATAAAATATGGCGGGCGAAAATGACGGCGGATCGTAAAACCAATCTTGATTTACAATAACTAATAGGAAGCGAGAATAGGTTCTAATTATATTAAAATTGGTCCACTTATAACAAAGTTCAATATTCCATGCCGGTCCAATTTCTATAGGTACAAGACACGAGAAATTTTCAAATGTCATCAAAATTGGCCAGCTAATACGGAAGCTCAATATGGCGAACAAAGACAGCATCATAATTCTGAGATCGCGAGCCGTCTTCAGTTTCTGTCGCAAGCTTCGGTCCCACGTGGTAAGCATTCGCGAGCGTATTTCCAATGATCGCGTCGAGGTGTTCATTTTAGCGTCTGCTCTTTCAGCCGGCCGTGAAATGAATGACCGAGACCCAGGACAAACCGGCCCGACGCGTCTACCTGCGGCCAGGTCGATCTCGGCCGGCAGATGGCGTCCGTATCGAACGAATCGGAGAAAATCAGAAAAGAAAAAAAAGCCGTCCCCCGGGGGCCTCTGTCTTTGTTTTTCCGCTTTCAGACCCAGGACAAACCGGCTCGACGCGTCTACCTGCGGCCCGGTCGATCTCGGCCGGCAGATGGTGTTACACAAAAATTTCTGGGATTGTTGTGGGCATTGTTGGGCAATGAAACAATACATTCAACTCACAGTTTCTTGAGTTGTACAAAACCTTCCCTTCCTTGCTTTCGGTTCTTTTATTTTCGTCTTTTCGTCTTGGCTCCTTCCATTCGGTCTATCCTCCGACAAGGTAAACAACTGGTCAGTCTGTCAGGGTTTGACTCGAGCACTATTGTGCATGAGATTACCTGAGGGAAAACAAAAGAGGGCACGAGTAAGAAGGCTAAGGGCAGACATATTGCTTTTGTGGAGAGTGGTGTCACGAAATTTGGAAGAAGCGATAATTCAACATACCGTGTACACCGTAGTGGCCGGAAGTCGTGTATAAGACCGCTACTAGCTTCAGCTTCCCACAGAAGATTCCGCTTTGAGCCCGCACAACATCGAAGGGTAAAGCCCTAGGTTCCAATTAATGCACATATTTTACTGAGAAAACCCCTTGTAGGCTGCTTTTCGTACCCAAGGCAAACCCAAAACCACATCGACGCCGAAGACAAGCCGGAGTAGAGTGAAAGAGCTGCTGCTGCCGTCCCACATTGTGCCATCCTCGGTACGGGGAAGCGCCTAGGCCGGCGCCACATCACCCCAGGACAGCACACGCCTTCACCCCAGGCCTCTGTCAAAACATCTGTCGACACCGTAGCACTGGCTTCGAGCCCACGGCTCTGATTTGCATTGAGAGTTTGGAAGCAACCAGGGAGGCCTGCCCTGCTCGGCGACAGGGATTTTAAGCGTAAGTTGTTGGTACCTCTGCGGAGGCCAGGCAGGACGTAACAATGGCGTCCGTATCGAAAGAATCGGAGAAAATCAGGGAAAAAAAAGCCGGTCCCCGAGGGCCTTTGTCTTTGTTTTCCGCTTTCCCGTCAGCTTCGTCGTCGTTCGCTCTTCGGTTTTTTTTTCTCTCATACCGTGTTGCGGTCGTCGATTTTCAAGTTTTCGAGCAGAGTTCTTGCGGCGTCCCGTTCTGCTTTTTCCATGTCTTTTTTGTTGCTCTTCCAGAGATTCACTAGGAAGATCCGTGTTCTGAGATCGCGAGCCGTCTTCAGTTTCTGTCGCAAGCTTCGGTCCCACGTGGTAAACATTCGCGAGCTCTTTCAGCCGGCCGTGAGATGAATGACCGAGACCCAGGACAAACCGGCCCGACGCTTCTACCTGCGGCCCGGTCGATCTCGGCCGGCAGATGGTGTCCGTATCGAACGAATCGGAGAAAATCAGAAAAAGAAATCAAAGCCGGCCCCCGGGGGCCTTTGTTTTTCCGCTTTCAGACCCAGGACAAACCGGCCCGACGCATCTACCTGCGGCCCGGTCGATCTCGGCCGGCAGATGGCGTCCGTATCGAACGAATCGAAGAAAATCAGAAAAAAAATAAAAGCTGGCCCCCCGGGGCCTTTGTCTTTGTTTTTCCCGCTTTCTGACCCAAGACAAACCGGCCCGACGCGTCTACCTGCGGCCCGGTCGATCTCGGCCGGCAGATGGCGTCCGTATCGAACGAATCGGAGAAAATCAGGAAAAAAAATTAAAGCCGGCCCCCGGGGGCCTTTGTCTTTGTTTTTCCGCTTTCCCGCCAGCTTCGTCGTCTTTCGCTCTTCGGTTTGTCTTTTTCTCCCATACCGTGTTGCGGTCGTAGATTTTCAAGTTTTCGAGCAGAGTTCTTGCGGCGTCCCGTTCTGCTTTTTCCATGTCTTTTTTGTTGCTCTTCCAGAGATTCACTAGGAAGATCCGTCTTCAGTTTCTGTCGCAAGCTTCGGTCTCACGTGGTAAGCATTCACGAGCGTATTTTCAATGATCGCGTCGAGGTGTTCATTTTAGCGTCTGCTCTTTCAGCCGGCCGTGAGATAAATGACCGAGACCCAGGACAAACCGGCCCGACGCGTCTACCTGCGGCCCGGTCGATCTCGGCCGGCAGATGGCGTCCGTATCGAACGAATAGGGAAAAATCAGCAAGAAAAAAGAAGCCGGCCCATAGGGGCCTTTGTTTTTGTTTTTCCGCTTTCAGACCCAGGACAAACCGGCCCGACGCGTCTACCTGCGGCCAGGTCGATCTCGGCCGGCAGATGGCGTCCGTATCGAAAAAATCGGAGAAAATCAGAAAAAAAATAAAAGCCGGCCCCCGGCGGCCTCTGTCTTTGTTTTTCCGCTTTCAGACCCAAGACAAACCGGCTCGACGCGTCTACCTGCGACTCGACGCGTCTACCTGCGGCCCGGTCGATCTCGGCCGGCAGATGGTGTTACACAAAAATTTCTGGGATTGTTGTGGGCATTGTTGGGCAATGAAACAATACATCCAACTTACAGTTTATTGACTTGTACAAACCCTTCCCTTCCTTGCTCTCGGTTCTCTTATTTTCGTCTTTTCGTCTTGGCTCCTTCCATTCGGTCTATCCTCCGACAAGGTAAACAACTGGTCAGTCTGTCAGGGTTTGACTCGAGCACTATTGTGCATGAAATTACCTGAGGGAAAACAAAAGAGGGCACGAGTAAGAAGGCTAAGGGCAGACATATTGCTTTTGTGGAGAGTGGTGTCACGAAATTTGGAAGAAGCGATAATTCAACATACCGTGTACACCGTAGTGGCCGGAAGTCGTGTATAAGACCGCCACTAGCTTCAGCTTCCCACAGAAGATTCCGCTTTGAGCCCGCACAACATCGAAGGGTAAAGCCGTAGGTTCCAATTAGTGCACATATTTTACTGAGAAAACCCCTTGTAGGCTCCTTTTCGTCCCCAAGGCAAACCCAAAACCACATCTTCACATCGACGCCGAAGACAAGCCGGAGTAGAGTGAAAGAGCTGCTGCTGCCGTCCCACATTGTGCCATCCTCGGTACGGGGAAGCGCCTAGGCCGGCGCCACATCACCCTAGGACAGCACACGCCTTCACCCCAGGCCTCTGTCAAAACATCTGTCGACACCGTAGCACCGGCTTTGAACCCACGGCTCTGATTTGCATTGAGAGTTTGGAAGCAACCAGGGAGGCCCGCTGCAGCATTCACGGGGCCAGTCACATCGCGACCCAACCATCGTGGGAGCTTGGCAAGTCGATACTAGTTTCATTTAGGTTCCTACAGTTCCCATTACATCCGGCAGCCAATATCGCGGTAAGTTCCTGATCTCTAGAGTGAGCTCACTGTAGTAGGTAGGACCCGTCGGATATTTTACACCTGTGCGTCTCGCGTGACCGCTGCACAGAGAGGGCTGTAGATTCCGGGTGTTGCTTTTTTCGGCTTACCCACACCTCCGAATAACCAGTTGCGGTCCCCTTCGTGTTGCCAGACAGCCAGCCCTGCAACGTTAAATAATACCGCCCGTATTGTAACGCGTATTAGAAAATACACACCTGTGTTTGATTGTTAACAACAATAGCGGTGGTTTCTTTTCTGTTTTATTCCCAAATCAAAGTTTTCAGCACCACATAACCACAAAAACCGGAATTCTGTACCTTGACAGGTGACAGGTGACGCACGGTAAGTCGGCGACAGGGATTTTGAGCGTAAGTTGTTGGTACCTCTGCGGAGACCAGGCAAGACGTAACAATGGCGTCCGTATCGAAAGAATCGGAGAAAATCAGGGGAAAAAAAAGCCGGCCCCCGAGGGCCTTTGTCTTTGTTTTTCCGCTTTCCCGTCAGCTTCGTCGTCGTTCGCTCTTCGGTTTTTTTTTTCTCTCATACCGTGTTGCGGTCGTCGATTTTCAAATTTTCGAGCAGAGTTCTTGCGGCGTCCCGTTCTGCTTTTTCCATGTCTTTTTTGTTGCTCTTCCAGAGATTCACTAGGAAGATCCGTGTTCTGAAATCGCGAGCCGTCTTCAGTTTCTGTCGCAAGCTTCGGTCCGTAGCTATATTCGGTCCCACGTGGTAAGCATTCGCGAGCGTATTTCCAATGATCGCGTCGAGGTGTTCATTTTAGCGTCTGCTCTTTCAGCCGGCCGTGAGATGAATAACCGAGACCCAGGACAAACCGGCCCGACGCGACGCGTCTACCTGCGGCCCGGTCGATCTCGGCCGGCAGATGGCGTCCGTATCGAACGAATCAAGAAAATCAGAAAAAAAAATTAAAGCCGGCCCCCGGGGGCCTTTGTTTTTGTTTTTCCGCTTTCAGACCCAGGACAAACCGGCCCGACGCGTCTACCTGCGGCCCGGTCGATCTCGGCCGGCAGATGGCGTCCGAATCGAACGAATCGGACAAAATCAGAAAAAAAAATTAAAGCCGGCCCCCGGGGGCCTTTGTCTTTGTTTTTCCGCTTTCCCGTCAGCTTTGTCGTGTTACGTTACACTTTTGGGGGTAGCTCAACTTACCCCATGAATCAAAAGAGTGATCCCAAAATCGGTCATCTCGCCTCTTTCGATACCCCCTCGTATACTTCCAGAAGGTAAACAAACATTGACAGGTATGTCAATGGACCAGGCCATTAATTTGCTTTACCCTGAGAGGAACGTTTTTTATCAAAGGTGATAAGGAACAATTTATGGAAAAGTCCATTCTTTGACATTTTACCTTGCTTGACTGACAGCATCAATTTGTAACCGACCTTTCGTTGGGGGCTTAGAGGAGGAAACGAGGAGTTTCCAGGTTTTAGATTTGTTCCTCGAGAACCCCCACGTCCGACAGTCGCCGCCGTCTAAAAATAGCCCCACTCGGAAAGCCCGCCAACATCTGGGTATGTCGAGGTTTCTTTTCTTTTTAATCTTCATCTTATTGGGTAACTATCAACTAGGCTTTTTCCGCACACCACCTTGTTGGACTCAGTCCAGCCCCTCTCTATTCGTGGCACAGCAAGGCATCCGTCGAGGAGCATCCCACGCATCACGGATATCGATATCACATCTTCGCGATCGGCCAAGAAAGTTTGAGGCAACGGCCAGCACAATTGGACACACCGGCTATTGCAGTGTGACACCAGCCCGGACCCACCCCCCTTGGCCGCTCTGGTCCCACCGTACAGCGACAGCACGAGCAACAGCACCGAGAACTCTGACAACTCGACATCGGCTTCGCTTCTCCAGCAAAGGTCGAGGCCGGCTCTTCTGTCATTTGCCACTGGAGGCCGAGGGCTCTTCTTGTATTCGTACGGTAGGTTGCAGTGGTACATCCAGCGGCAATACGCGGCACACAACTGAGGTAAGTCGTTCCCGAAACTTAAAGTGAGCTCACAGTAGGTTAGGTTCGATACGCGCTCAGTTCAGGTGCAAGTCTCGGAGACTTTGGTACCCTGCAGCATTGCGGTGCGCCGGCAGGAGGGTCTGAGGACCATTCGGTGTTTCTTTCAGCACTACGCCCGATCTCGACTTGCTCCGGAGGCGTAGACGGTGTCGAAGTGGGTTTTGAAAGAGAACGGAACAAGCCTCTTTCAGGTGACGCGATTCCATCCGGCGCTACTCACTCCACTTACGAGCCACTCTTTTAGCAATTAATAGTGTATCAATATCAACGCCTTCAAGTAAATTACACCAGGAGCAATTGCATTGAGTTTCATTCTTTTTTTTCCAATTCTTTTTCTAACTTCACATCGATGACAGGTGACATTGACAGGTGCTGGTTTCCGCTTCGCTGACGTGGGGACTTTTGGTCTATTCAAGGATTGGTAAGACTGGGAAACGTTTCAGTCGTCGTTCGCTCTTCGGTTTTTCTTTTTCTCTCATACCGTGTTGCGGTCGTCGATTTTCAAGTTTTCGAGCAGAGTTCTTGCGGCGTCCCGTTCTGCTTTTTCCGTGTCTTTTTTGTTGCTCTTCCAGAGATTCACTAGGAAGATCCGTGTTCTGAGATCGCGAGCCGTCTTCAGTTTCTGTCGCAAGCTTCGGTCCCACGTGGTAAACATTCGCGAGCGTATTTCCAATGATCGCGTCGAGGTCTTCATTTTAGCGTCTGCTCTTTCAGCCGGCCGTGAGATGAATGACCGAGACCCAGGACAAACCGGCCCGACGCGTCTACCTGCGGCCCGGTCGATCTCGGCCGGCAGATGGCGTCCGTATCGAACGAATCGGAGAAAATCAGGAAAGAAAAAATAAAAGCCGGCCCCCGGGGGCCTTTGTCTTTGTTTTTCCGCTTTCCCGTCAGCTTCGTCGTCGTTCGCTCTTCGGTTTTTCTTTTTCTCTCATACCGTGTTGCGGTCGTCGATTTTCAAGTTTTCGAGCAGAGTTCTTGCGGCGTCCCGTTCTGCTTTTTCCATGTCTTTTTTGTTGCTCTTCCAGAGATTCACTAGGAAGATCCGTGTTCTGAGATCGCGAGCCGTCTTCAGTTTCTGTCGCACGCTTCGGTCCCTCCCACGTGGTAAACATTCGCGAGCGTATTTCCAATGATCGAGATCCAGAGTTCCAGAGTTCACTAGATCCGTGTTCTGATTCACAATTGAAAAACAAGAATGCTCAGTTAAACTGCTGAAATTTGCTTACAGACAAATAGACAGACAGACATACATACAGATGTGGCTTTAGAACTTTATTGATCATACAGATGGAGATGGAATCTTTACTGAAAGTACGGTGAAATGTACTGTGGAACGGACCAGTGGAGGAACCACGAGCACTCGACAGTTGTCGATTTCGACAATTATTTCTTTCCCCTCTGCACCCTTTTCCTTTTAGAAAAGGGGAAATTGTCGAGGTCGACAACTGTCGAGCGCTTGTGGTTCCACCACAGATAAACCGGCAACAATAGAGCACTTTTTTCTAAAATGCGTATAAATCGTAAGGATGCAAGCACCAACTTTGAAAATGGTGAGTTTTTAGACCTTTGACTTCCCGAAGATATAGTCGCAAGACAAATTTTGCTGGAATCCGCTTCTGAAATAAAACCAAATGCTGGTGTTACATACTGGTGCCAAGTGGCATTTCTGCATCACCAAGTGCAGCGTAAAAAAACGCCCTTGATGTGTACAACGGCCCCAAACTTCGATCTTAAAGTTGAAAAATGGAAAAAATTAGGGCTCGTGTAGGAATCGAACCTACGACCACCGAATTTAAAGTTTGCAGTACGGTACTCTAACCACTGAGCTAACGAGCCATGTAATCTCTAGCAGTAGTATCCAGATAAAAAAAATCGAACAAGTCAACGAGCTCAATATCTAATCTGTTCTTCGAGTGGGCCGTTGCAGTGGTACACGTGAAAAATCAGAACCATATGGCAATTCTGTATACAGCAATGCCGCTTTACATGGTGATAGTGTATGACCATTCAAGTGATTTGACTCGAGGGGCCACTTTTTTCTTCCATTAGGATCGAAGATGGCGGTCTTTTCCACAAGATGGCGTTCCAATTTCATCTTTCCAATCCAGCAACGCTACAGCAAGGAGTTGGAAGTCATTTTTGACTTATTTTGGGTCGTAGAAATCAAAAAAGTTATCATTTTCACGATCTCATGCTGCGCAGAGGAAGAGCGTGATTCATTTTATGAAAAATGCTATAATGTTGGGTATGGTTTCTGATGATTGAGTAGGTAGTTTTAACCAGGGCTCAATACACTTTGTTCCAAAATTGTCGTCGGTTCTTCTCATGTTCCTTCTTCTGGCATTCTCGTATTGGAAAGGAAGACTTATTTCTTCCTTTACTGAAAAACAAAACCGAAAATGTGATAACTAATGAAAAATATTTTTTCATCGGACTTTGATCTGGTTTCTTGAAGTTCCTGAGGCTCAATAGCAGTTCAGCAAAAGAAATTTTGTCGTGAGCAAGACTACGCGCCTTTTCTCAGCTCTCGCAAAGTTTGTTGCTTTGTTAAAATCTGAAGAAAATGGTGGTTAACAGTATTCTTCTCTCGTGAATGGGAGATTCATAGAACGGACAAAATCTTTGTATGATCCTATTCCTAAAAGTCGCACTGTCAATATTTGCCATCACTAAAAAGAGAGATCACAAAGTTGTCCAAGACCTCAAGGGAGACATATAACCAGCGTCTTTTTATGGTGGCGATGTGCCGTAAACTGGACCTGTACACTTTTTTCTTTCACGAAAACAAACAATGTCTTCCATCCCTAGCTCTGAACAACCATATTACGACTATGAGACCTGGCACAAAGAACGTACTAGTGAAACTTCTAGAAGATACAGTTCCTATCAGCTCAATCCCTGATTCCTGTGACTGATCATCCACAACGGAACAGCACTGGTACACAAACATCTACCAAGGCGATCACGAACCTTCCAAGAGTATTTCTCTAGCCCTCTTGCCGCAGGTTTGTTGCCGGAAAACTGGTCGGATTTCCTGCGAAACTTGAGGAATAAAGAGGAACTATTGAGCGCTTTCCACCTAGACGGCATAAATACCACTAGACGGCACATGTTCTATAGTTTGACATAAAATTTGAGGTGATCCAATAAACGGCACAGAACCAAGTAAGAACACGTAGATGGAAAGCACCGTTTGGCACCCGCACCGCAGGTGTACCAAACTTGGAGCTAGGTGGAAAGCACTCATTCACGTTTCTGGATCGACTGATCGTCACCAGTTTCCCAACAGTTCTTGTGGTAACCAACGTTGGCCATGAGATTGTATTTTCAGGCAAACAAACAGGACTAGCAGGATCACCCGTTCTTACTCTGGATGATGAGGCGGATGGACGTATTATTATACACGTGCAAGATCAAGTTCTCAACGGAGCGACATGAAATCGACCACTACATACTTTCAGGATCTTTTAGAAACGACTGAAGATATTCAGACGCGGTTTGTTTTATCTTGATAGGCATTAAATTGTGAATCTACTTGGTGATTTACATGACTCCACCTGCTTTGATTTATGAGTGTCACCAAAATTTGCAAGGTTGAAACGACTAACGACACTATGGGCTACAATTAGTACAGCGCACGCTTTCCCTATTTTTAAAAAAAATCATTACTCCTGGACCAAAGCGCTTACTGAGGTGCTATTTTGTCAAAAACTTTTTCAAAGCTTTCTCTGCATAGTCTCGCATAAGTGCAGGCTTACTTTGAACTATTCACATAGATTACCATGGGTCAAAGATTTTGTGTTCTTTTTGCACTTCTTCTGATCTTCATGATCTGCAAAGGTGATGGTCGGAAACAAGGAAGAAAAAGTTGCATGGAAGGCTTCCAGTAATCATTGGGTGAGGCAACGGTGGAAGAATTTCCACCTCATCTATCACGGTCTTCAAGATATGAACGGTTGAACTTGAAGAACGGAGGCTATCTAAATGTCCGGAAAAGTCAAAAATGGGGTCCTGGGGGCCCAACAGTCCAAGTTTTGAGGTGGCAACAATTATTTTTGTGATCAGCGAGGTTAAAATACCCTAGAAAGTCTTGTTGTCCAACTGTTACATGAAATGCTTCTTGCATCATCTGGAGAGCGATTTATAAAATTTGGTCCTAGTCTACTGCTCTCCACGGCACGAAATCTTAGAAATAATGAGATAACGATTTCTACGTCTCAAAATTAGTCAAAAACGACTACTATCTTGTTTCTGTAGTGTTACTGGAAACATAGTTGAAATTTGAATGCCATCTTGGAAAAGAGACCGCCATCTCGATCCTTATGCTAGAAAAAAGTGGCCCCTCGGGTCAAATCACCTGGATGGGCATATACTATCATCATGCAAAGCGGCATTGCTGTATACAAAAATGAAACTTTAGCTCGAGAACAAAGAACAGGTACCTATATCTACTTTTATCTTAGTAACAAAAGGTTTTTCATGGAAGGAGTTGAGCAAACCTTGAGCGAGCTATTGTTAGAGCTTGAAAGCAGGACGACAATGCATCTAGCTTTTGTTGAATTCCACAGCTTTTGAAAACAGTTGAGTGAATGTGTATGTAGAAAGCCAGGTATAAATCTATAGTTTCCCTATACCCTTCTAGCTTCTAGTAGTCCTTGTTAGTTCAGTTTGTAACGTTGACGAGCTAAGTTATACCAATACGTAATAGCTAAAGCCAAGTTTTGCTGATTTTTTAAACATGTGTGCAGTGACTATGTGTTTCTCTAGAACCCAGTACGAAAGCAAGCCGCCAGCTTGGTAAGTCAGTTTTTTTCCAAATACAACCACCGAAATCCAACAAACACGTGTTCCGGAGCTACTTGGTATTCATCAATGTTAAAGCATTCGAAGCTTAACTTGGCGATCTTAATATCGAGATTACGAGATTACCTATATTTTCACTCGAAGGGTACTCGTAAGGTTCCTTCCTCACTTACGAAGGCCGAGTAGGTCCGAAACACGTGTCCGTTGGATTTCGGTGGTTGTTGCTCGGTCAGTCTGATCTTTGACTTCCCGAAGATATAGTCGCAAGACAAATTTTGCAGGAATCCGCTTCTGAAATAAAACCAAATGCTGGTGTTACATACTGGTGCCAAGTGGCATTTCTATATCACCAAGTGCAGCGTAAAAAAACGCGCTTGATTTGTACAACGGCCCCAAACTTCGATCTTAAAGTTGAAAAATGGCAAAAAATTAGGGCTCGTGTAGGAATCGAACCTACGACCACCGAATTTAAAGTTTGCAGTACGGTACTCTAACCACTGAGCTAACGAGCCATGTAATCTCTAGCAGTAGTATCCAGATAAAAAAAATCGAACAAGTCAACGAGCTCAATATCTAATCTGTTCTTCGAGTGGGCCACATACATTCATTATAGTGATTCTGGATTCTGGATTGAGTGGAGGGAGTGATGATAATAATAATAATAGAGCCTTTATTTTACCTTGCGGAGGGGGAGTGTCAGCCAAATTCTGTTGTTAATCCCAACCAGGTACCATCCAGCACGCAGGCCTCACCTTTGGGCCCATTGTACCACCTCCCCAATGTTTGCCCCCTCCCTTTGGGTCAGTCGTCAAGCCAGCCGAACCTCGAGCCGAACCGTTCGACAAACCCTACAGGACACGGCCAAACTGGGTGCCATTGGTGCCAAAGCTGGCCATACTAGGTCAAAGTTCCCCATTATGGATCCTCTCATTGATGGAAGAGCTGGACAGTGACAGCGCACGGGCTCAGCTGTTTTATCCTCTTCTTCACAGCCTCTATACATATGTGGGGTCATTGTTGACCCCTTTCTTGTGCATGTGGTAATTTAGCCTGCAATGCCCAGTCAAGATCCCCAGAAGCTTTTCAAGTTTCACCCTCACCCTTGACAATTGGAAGCAGTGTTTGACATTTCTGGTATTCCCTACATTTCTGGAGGATTGGGCCATCGCGGCTCTTTCCTGCATGCCTTTCGAGTTCATCCATCTGTCTGTATGACATCTGAGGGCATCTCTTTTTATCAGGTTTTTGACGACCGGCGTCTTGGTTAGCAATAAGATCGGCTCAGGTCCAGGGCTATTCGTTCCAGGGCCTGGTGGCACTGCCAGACTATCCCGCAGGATACCCTGCAACATGTCGATGCCAAAAATGCCCCCCCCCCTCTACTATTTGTCAGATCTCAGAATATCCACCGTTTGGTTCCCGACTATTTTATATTTTTTTCAGAAACTAGGTTTACTCCATGAATGACATCCATCAATTCCGCCTGGAACACTGTGGTGTGAAAGTCTTCTCAGAGATAGACTTTCTTGGATTTCTAGCTGTTCAGAAAAGATTCCTTCACCAGATCCTATATAGGTTGGTTTTGCCGTTTGAGCAAATGAAGATATCCGGCTCTTTCCTATCCTTTATTGTTGAGTACTATAATGTGATAGGGCTTTCCACAATTATATTTTGTGGGGATTTTGTTACTGCCCGCTCGCAACAAAGGCGTTTTTTGGAACGCTTCCTCAAGGCAGCTCACGCAAAATCGTGAAACTCACTTCAACATAATGTCTACCATTTTGGGCATGAGCTATCCATCAAAAAAAGTTGAAGAGATCTGAATTTATTCTTCAGGGAGAAGTTCAGCTGTAAAAATTTGCACATAGACAGACAGACAGACATCCATAGGGTATACAAATCTGATCTTAGAACTTAGCATTGATCATACATTCATACAGATGAAATCTCCGCTAGAAGTACGGTCAAGTATACTGTGGGACATACAGACAAACCGGCTACAATAAAGCACTTTTTTCGAAAATGAGTAGAAATCATAAACAAGCGCCAACTTTTAAAATGATTGGCTCTTGGACCTTTAACCTCCCGAAGGAATAGTCCTAAGACCTTATTTCGCTGGGATCCCTTTCTGAAATAACACCAAATGCTGGTGTGCATACTGGTGCCAAGTGGCATTTCTGTATCACCAAGTGCAGTATGAAAAAAAAAGACGTGCTTGTGCACAACGGCCACAAACTTCAATCGTAAAGTTGACAGAAAAATGACAAAAAAGGCGGGCTCGTGTAGGGATCGAACCTACGACCACCGAATTGAAAGTTTGCAGCACGGTACTCTAACCACTGAGCTAACGAGCCATGTAATCTATAACTCTAGTATCCAGAAAAAAATTAATCAAACAGCAGCTCATCTCGATTCTAATCTGTTTGTCGAGTGGGGCTAATCTGGTTGTCATACATTCATCATAGTGATGAAACGATTATCGGTTTACGACTACGATTACGATTCGAAACCTACGGAAAAAATCGTATAGGGATCGTTTTTCATTTTTCAGATTATGTTTATTGGGAGGTCTCCAGGGGTGGGGGGGGGGGTGAAATTTATTCGGGAACACCTGTACCTTCTTTCCACTTCTTCAATAATCTGATTTAAAACATTGGCATTCATTTTTCACATAATACCGCAAATAAACGAATGCCATAACATGCATTACAGGTGCTCTAAACTTCCCGCTTGAGAATATAAATAGTGCGGCGACATGTTACGCTCCTAACAGAATCGTTTGGCATATAGAATTGACGGAACAGAAAAAAGTTCCGTTAATCTGCAATTAGCCTTGATCGCTGATCATCTTTTTTTTCTGAAAGGGCCTGCAAATAGTCACAGTTGTCTCATAACCTATCTACAAAACAATAAAACACAATTCATTTTAGTAGAGTTCTTCTGCCTCTGGTTTCTCAGGAAAACTGAATTTTTGTAGTTCATGACTCACCCGGGATAGAAAACAGAAATTCAATACAAATTCAGAGGTTGATTTTTTTAACCATTATTTTTCCATAAACAGTTTACTAAAAGAATTTGAAACAACAAAAAAAGAAGCAATCGAAGGACCATCTTTGTGCCTCCATAACTTTAAAACTAAAAGACATAAATAATTTCAACAACTTTTTAGCAGTCTACTATACCTCCATAATACGCCGCTTCAAGGTGGTCCGACACTTTTGAATCACCTGTAGGTACAGTTAAATAAATATTGAAGGTTCTTGTATACAAGAGAACAACAGCAGAACAAAAGAAGGTCCCGTTAGGTGAGAGCCAGACAAAGAGACCATTTCTAAAAGAGGTTCACACAACAGGTAACACGATTAGGTTGACCGTTGGTTCAAGAACAAAGAACAGTTACCTATATCTACTTTTATCTTGGTTACAAAAGGTTTTTCTTGAAAGCAATAGAGGAAACCTTCAGCGAGCTTTTGTTAGAGCTTGAAAGCAGAACGACAATGCATCTAGCTTTTGCTGAATTTCACAGCTTTTGAAAACAATTGAGTGAAGTTGTATGTAGAAAGCCAGGTATAAACTTATAGTTTCCCTATGCCCTTCTAGCAGCCATTGTTGGTTCAATTTGTAACGTTGACGAGCTAAGTTCTAGGCTGAGCTATACCAACACGTAATAGCTAAAGCCAAGTTTTGCTGATTTTTTGAACATGTGTGCAGTGACTATGTGTTTCTCTAGAACCCAGTACGAAAGCAAGCCGCCGGCTTGGTAAGTCAGTTTTTTTTTCAAAAAGAACCACCGAAATCCAACAAACACGTGTTTTGGAGCTACTTGGTTTTCATCAATGTTGAAGCATTCGAAGCTAACTTGGCGATCTGAATATCGAGATTACGAGATTACCTATATTTTCACTCGAAGGGTACTCGTAAGGTTCCTTCCTCACTTACGAAGGCCAAGGAGGTCCGAAACACGTGTCCGTTGGATTTCGGTGGTTGTTGCTCGGTCAGTCTGATCTTTTGAGATTACTTTTCCAATTAGTCGCCGTAGTACGTGGTCCCAAACTGCATTTGAAGATAGCGGCAAGCCAGCAAGTCGTTTTGCACACTTGTTAGTAAGACCCGCTCGGGACGATTTTGCCCGTATTTAAGTACCTCTTCTTATATCGTCTAGAATCCAAGATGGCGGCCAATTTTGAAGGTAACCTACAAATAACTTAAATTATTCAATTTTGAGTTATAGAGCTGCGAGAAGTGTCAATTCCTACTACTTATAATTCTGAAACACTGATTACGAAATTATCTTTCAGCAGAGGATTCAAAATGGAAATCGTTCAAAATGGCTTCCAGGAAGTCAGAAATCGGTAATTTTCAACCTTGAACATTGAGGGCGCCAGAAGTTTATCAATAATTTAGAATGACAGATTATACAAAAAAAAAAAAAATTTTTGGAAATAGATACATCTTCTGCAAAAAAAAATGGTGAAAATCTGTTGACGGGATGAAAAGCTGGGAATATTGCAGCTTTTCCAGAGAGAGAAACTCGGAAACCATAATTTTTTCGATTTTTCGAAATCAATTCAATCTTTTCTCCAACTTTCATTTCAAGCATGTCTGCACCTAAAATGAATATTTCATAGGGCTCGCCCACGGACTTACGCGTAGAGCTGGATTGCTATTACAATCGCTCCACCATAATATCTTGGACAGTTGGCCATGCAGCGGCCATTTCGAAATCGGGATAATACCAGGGGTGGTTACTCCAATAGCAGGTTTGAAGCAGGGGTAGGAAACTGGGATATGATTGTTTACAGTTATATTGCGGTTCTGTCCCACAGGTATAGATGGCGGCAGCAGCACACAATTTGACATACACCAGACATCAAAATTGACACTATTGACAGTACAACACCTGACACCTTCAACTGACAGGAAAAAAACCGTTGAAAATTTTTCACTTATTTCTGTTTGGCGTCTGTTCTGTGTTTTTCGTCGGGAAATTTCAACATCCAAGTTTCCAGAGATTGTTTCGGACTCCAGTCCCTGTCAGGAATTGCTTGGATTAAGTTTGATTTCATTTTGAAGCATTTATTTTAATTTAACCTCAAACACGGTAAGTTGCTTTACCTGCTTCTACATCGTATTTTGTTGGATTGATTTAGGTACTTCTCTCCTTCAGATGACTACAACAGAATTTCGCGTGGAAACACCATCTTGATGAGGTGCTCGTGTGCTTATACCTAATTTCGCCGAGGTTGTCGAACAGAACAAAACAGTGCACATTGCGGCTAACAACAAGCGAACTATCTTAGATTTTCTAAAACGAATTGAAAATGAAGATAAATAATAAAGATTTTTTCAGAAGTGACGTCTCAAAATATTGTTTATTTCTGTATAATTTTCTGTTTGCCATCATACCTTCGAGTCCATCAGGAACAATATGAGTACCGTATGATCAAAAACTTTCCTACTCAAGGCAGGCTGTGTTCTTGGTCATTGACAGGCAAACGAGGCTAATTTCGGCCAGGCCACAGCCTCCCTTGAGTAAGAAAGTTTTTGATCATATGGTATTTTCTGAGTAAATTACAAACTAAAAAGTTCTTGTGAAAAGCTCATTTGTAAAAATTATGTGTGAAGGGTAGACAACAGTATATTTTCTCAAATGATTTTACAATATTATTCGAGAAAAATACTGTGAAATACCTTTCATGTATGATTTTTGCACTTGGGCTTAAAAAAAGTAAAAAGAACAAAAATACAGGGATTTCATATTTCCCCGCCACAATTTTTTACAGATTTCTTCCAAGATATCACAAGACAATACGAATGATACTGTCCCATTTCGGTAGATGGCGCTCTAATTCATACACGCCTGCTGTATGGAGAGTGGCCTATCTATTTAGGCTTGTCTATGGTTTGAAGCACGGTTGTTGATCGGCCGAAATAACAGATGGCGCTGGCGAGCAATAGGATGTACGGTTGCTAGATTATCGACAGCTTTGGCTGTACAAGGGTTACGCAATCATCCGTTGCTAAGGGCCGATGGGAGAGGCTAAAATTCAGCTATGTGTCAAAATTTATCATGAGCGGAGAGAAAAGGAAATTTGCGGGGTCCGGTACTGTTGCTTGATGTCCGAAACCGAACATACATGAAAATTTCATTCATATAGCGGCATAAAAGACGTGTTTTAAAACTCATCAGGCAAGTCATATCCACCTCTCACACGAATTTGTACACCTAAATCCAAAATCAACACGCTCTTGACAGCTAGAGCCCGTTGAGACGGACGCCTGTGGCCTTCAGTGAGGCCGACAGACGTCAGTCCCTAACTCCGTGAGGCCGATCGGTAAACAAACGCTCGGCCAGAATGCGGTACCCTTACGCCGGCCGACCGGTCGCGTGATAATTAGGTTCCCTAATAGGATGTGAATAGAATTTTTCAAAATTTGCAACGCAAAACTTGCATATTTTGAGTACAACAGTCAGGTATCACCATAAAGGCGATAAAAAAGGGTCTGAATTTCTAGTCCCCAAAATTTGGTTCAGAAGTAAAACAGGAATCTACATGTTTCTTGTCGTGGTACTTGGCAGAAAATATAGGGAGCGCTCGGAACTTTGCTTCAAAGCCTCATGTCGAAGAATTCCATGGCAAACGAGTGGCTGTCAAACTTTACAGGGTGTTTGCAAACTTGGGGTAGCAAATTGAACCGCAATCAGAAAAATGCTTCAAAAGTATCAGAAAAATGTTTTTTTTACTTTTATTTCCGGAAATATGGAGGGTCAAAAGGTGGTCCTCCGACCCCCTCTATCTTTGTTATTTTGAAAGAATTTAGTAATGGTTTTTTTGTTATCAGACCAAAAAACAAATTTTTTCAACCTTTGACTGTATTTTGTAATTTCATTTAGTGTATAGGGTGAGTCATGAGTCCTAAAAAATTATTTTCCCTCAAAAATAACCGTGAAAGGTTCTAGAGGTTACAAAACTGATGTAGGCCAACAAATGACACAATTAGTTCTTATATCAAATTTTCTGCATGCATTTTTGAAGAAAACTGGATTTTCTGGATTTACGACTCATCCTGTGAAGTACCTAAATAAAATTACAAAACACAATCAAAAGTTCAAAAACATTGCCTTTTGATCTGTCTGGAAGAATTCACTAAAATCTTTCAAGATAACGAGAAAAAAGGGGTCGAAGGACCACCTTTTGACCCTCCATATTTAAAAAAATAAGAACCCTGAATTTCTTTCAACATTTTTCAGATACTTTTAAAGCATTTCTCTAACTGCGGTTCAATTTTTCTATCCCAAGTGTTGCAAACACCCTTTATAATGCGGGAGGCTTTATTTTGATTTTAGTCTAGAAAGTCGTCAATACGTTTTAAGGTGTGAAATATCGTAATATAACTGCAAGGAACTCTGTTTTATTCATGGATCAACAATAAAACATCAATAGATTAGCAATATGCTTCAATAAAGAGAACGTCCAAATTTCGGATGTCAATTGGAATTTTTCAAAAAAAGTCAGGAATAAATTTTTGAGTGGAGTCCTGTATCAAAAGCGAGTCGTCCTGGTCAAAAGGGTGAATGGGTGAAAGACCCTCTCGGGTGGCAACGGCTAGGAGACATTTTGAACATTTATAACGCCCGACTGGAAAATGGTGTAAAACTGCAACTGCAGATAGAATTCAGCACTTTTGTTGTGTGCTTTTTGCAAATTGATTCCAGTCCATCGGATAGATTTTGAATACTTGAATGGTAAAGTTTTGAACTTTGAAATTCTCTTTATTATTTTAAAAAGATGACAGACGAGGCAATACTTTCAACTGTTCTGAACACAGTTCTTCAAGGGCTTCCAAATCACATATTGCAAGTCGAGTTCTGTGAGATACAGATACAGCTTCTGAAATAATTAGTTTATAGTAACAGTTCTGTTCCACAGATGACAGCCGAAAACAAGTGGGCTCATTCCACGGACCAATAATGTCTGCATGCCAAATTGCAAGTCGATCGGGTCAACCTTTCTATAGCGACTTCGTAGTTGTACTTTTTTTCTGCAATTTCTGATTTTTTTGAAGATATTTCCAACAATAACCGCCATTTTGGATAATAAACAACTTCATCGTAATCAGTGAAGTCAAGTTAGCAGAAAATGACACTCTCCGCGCCTTTATACGTCACAACTAACAAATTCCGATTCTTTGGAGGTCACCTTCAAAATTAGCTCTTGGATTGCCATCTTGGATTTTGTGTGATAAAAAAGAGGTAATACGGGTCAAATCGTCTAATTAAGTCCCAGTAACATGTATTGTTGCTTCCTTCTAGACTGAAATACAGTTTTGTTCCCATATTTTGCTTGTACCGCGGCGACTAAATGTAATTTTTTTAAATATTTTTTCAATTAGAAGGACTAGAAAAATCTTTTACAATAGTTTCATTGCTCAAAACGAGGACATCTATATCAATTGAGTCATGAACTAGAAGGAAATTATGCTTCCCCTGTTCGGTCCCCATACTACGTCAAATACATGAATCAGCTGGAGTGCGTCCAGAGGAAGGTAGAAAGACAGCAAGAATTACTTGTTGCAGAAAGTGGACGGCACACAGCCTTGTCGAGACTATTCACAAAAGTTGCTTCTAGAAAACTTTGCTTGCGTTAGTCTAGAGGGACGCAGAGAGCTTTTTCTGTATAAGACCTTCAATGGTCATTTATACAGCTTTTAGCTATTAGCTTCTTCTTCATTCTTCATGACAATGCATCCAAACTTGAGGTTCTGTTTTCTCAAAACTGACTTTTAATAGGACTCACTCAAGCCTATTGGTAAGTCACTTAAAGGCAAAACCTCCCATGTCCAGTTTGAGCCGAAAAGGAGAAAAACATTTTTTATTATTATTATATTAGTCAATCTTAAGTAAGTGTGTTCCTATCTAATTTACATTATTTTACAGCAAACCATGTCGTGGACCTGCAGGAAGTTCGAACAAGTTCGATTTCTTTCCTACGTTCAAATCGAGCCCCTCACAACAGGTGCTGATGGAGCAACAACGACAACATCAAAACCAACAGCAGCCTGACAAAAAAAGGTCTTACCAGCTCACCGTAATCTCTCGTGAGGACAAACGGAATTCTATCTACAAGATTCCGCAGAAGCGTCATCATGCGCAGAATTACAACAAACAGCCAAGCGATAAAAAATATTGGACTAGAAGATACTCTCTCTTTTCCCGGTTCGACCAAGGGATTCGTTTGGACCAGGAAAGTTGGTTCTCCGTCACCCCAGAGCAGTTAGCTAAACATCACGCTCAACGCATGACCTGCGACGTGATCGTAGATGGCTTCTGTGGGGCAGGAGGGAATGCCATCCAATTCGCCCGGACGTGCAAGAAAGGTAAGCCTCCACACTAATCTCCTGCTAACGAGACTACATTTTTTGTTTTGTTTCAGTGATAGCGATTGACCACGATCCAGTTAAAATCGAACTGGCCAAACACAATGCGGCCATATATGGGGTGGCGCATAAAATTCACTTCATCGTTGGCGATTTTTTGAAACTCGCACCATGCTTGAAGGCCGACATGGTGTTTTTGAGTCCGCCATGGGGTGGTCCCGACTACGTCAAGGAAGACGTTTTCTGTCTGGACACGATGCTCTTGCCGGTCTCCATGGACGAGCTTTTGGGGGCGGCTGAAGCTGTGAGTCCGAAGATTGCCGCATTTCTGCCAAAAAACAGCAACACTGACATGCTGTCTAAAAAATACAGGGTCGAAATCGAGGTCAACTATGTTGGAAAATATAAAAACGCGATAACAGCGTATTGGGGCGGATTGGCCCGTAGCTCCAATACGGAATGTTATGTGCCATTTATGTGATGGCATGATGAAACCTACATTCTTTGGTTTTTGTCGTTACTTTGGTTGGCCTGAATGGCTAAGGAAATGGTGAATCACGCTACGTCGAGAACAAAGTCCATCTAAGATTCGCAGAGTGGACTGTTCCTGAAAGAATGAAGTGATCTTAAACAAAAACCTGGAGACAAGATTGAACCCCAACAGCTCGGACAAATCCGTCAAGAGAAAAATGGTGTTTATTTACTTTTACTTCACAAACACTCAAAGCATATTTTATATCAACTGTGATAATAATAATGATGAAATTATGAATACGGCCAATATTAATTAATAAAGAAATAAAATTTGTATTGTGTTTAACTTTATGCAGTAAATATGACATGAATAAAATTATCGAACGGAGAAAATTCTAGAAAATGAAAATAATTTGGTTACAGGTAATTCAGAGAATATGTATAGATTTATTATGTTAACATCATGAAATCGATGATGGCTTCCAGGCTTCGATATCAAAGCTCGAATATCGAAAAACAAGGTATCCTACTAAATGAATAAGTTGAATAAGCAATCGTGTCGTAGGGGAAACGTAAAATTGTCTAACTAAATAAAACTAGCTGATGAAAGATTTGATGAAAGATCATACGTCTACCGGCGGTCAAGGAATGTAGGACGAGAAACTATAATAGAAAAAGCACAACACACCTGTTTTTTTTTTAATCAGCCGCTAAGGGTTATTAGCAATTTGGCCTTGCGATTTGGCATTGGCCACTCTTGAATTCGTGATTGGTGGTATTGTTGTTCATCTTTGGAGGGTTGTTGGATGACGTGACATAAAACTGGTTTTATCACTTCCTGTTTGCGCTTTTACCCTGATCAGGGTTTCACCTGTTCATTCACCACGTCATCCAACAACGCTTGGGCTCTTAGGCCAAGGGGTCCAACATTGCAACCTTGATTGGACACACAATGAAGACCACGGGTTGGGGGCAAAGGTTGGGTGACAGTGTACATACAATCGAACTAGTCTGCATCTAAATCTGGTTGCCAAGTCTTGTCTCGTTCAGAAACTTTATTATCGTTCCGCTTTCTGCTGTGATTTCTCATAACGTTCCATTGTTGTTGGTGAAAGTACTCTGCATGCTCATATTGAATTTTTCTGCATTCAGTGAGGATGTGGAGAACAGAGACTTGGGTGTTGCACTGTTGCATATGCGTCACAATCATATGGGGGGGTTGTCCCGAGATATGATAATATAGTACCTGTGGGTCAAATTTCTGTGTCCAATCCTCATCCTGTTCCTGACCCGTGGTAGAACCACGAGCACTCGACAGTTGTCGATCTCGACAATTTCCCCTTTCCCCTCTGCATCCCTCAACCTAATTTCCCCTTTTCCTCTCTACGCCCTTCACCATTTAGAAAAGGCGAAATTGTCAAGATCGAGAACTGTCGAGTGCTCGTGGTTCTACCACTGGTCTCTCCTTTCTCCAGGGCACTGGTGATGCCTTCGTTTCACTTCTGGTTTGATTCTGCATAAAAATTTCTGGACTTGGAACCATGTTTCTTGCCATTGTTCGGTTAGTTTGATTTTTATGTGGGCTTTAACGTCGTCGGGCAAGTGAAGGTGGATGGGCATTAGTTCTTGGGAAAATGCAGCCTCTCTCGCAGTTTGATCTGCAGTTGCATTGTCCATGATGCCACAGTGGGACAGAGAGTGAACAAAAACCACTGGGACGTAGATATAGTGTAGATTGTCTTTAATGTCTTGTACGAGGGGGTTCTTCGGGTATATTTGTTTTAATGTCATGAGCAAACTGAGCAAATCGGTGCATATCACGTAGTCATGTTGAGCTGAGAGTTCCCGGATCAGAATAACTGCCTGTCCTGTAAGGTGGCGTGCAATCCAGCTGTGAGAATGCTACAAGTGTGTGTCAGTTTAAATTTCAGTTTCTTTGTCGAGATGATGACTGATATCCCTATAGAGTCACTAATTTTTGAGCAGTCGGATAGAATATGTTTCTTGGGTCGTGGGCTTGGACTAGTTCGTGAAAGCGGCTCTCGATAGTGGGCTGTTGGGTTTCTGATTTTTTGTAGTTGAAGAGAGTGACTTTCACTGTTGGGTTTGTTTGCGTCCATAGTGGTACTGTAGAGTTTTTCTAGGGCAGGGTTTTAGGTATTTTTAAGTCAATCTGTTTAAAGGCATGAAGTATTGTCATGGAAAAATTTTCAATGATGTTGTGAGCAACTATCAAATAAGAAATCATGACTTACAGTGCCAACTACCATCAAAGATTGAGTACACACCCCAACACACTAGCGATTCATCTGCGCAGACGAATGACTGGCTACCGAAGACTCAAGCGTTGTGCTCCTACTGATCTGCCAACTATATTCTGAATAATTAAACTTATCCAAGTATCAAGAAGACGCCCACTTGTCCTACTCACCGCCGACGGGAATGTATGAGAGAGTGCTTGCCACTGGGCACTCTCCCACATGATTTTTACAAACATACAAATTACCTATTATCTAAACAGATAGATTGTAACTATTTTGGGATTTCAAATGAAAAAAAAATACGTTGGGAGTTTGGTGGAATAATTTAGGTGAACGAATATAATTTGTCGTCTAAAGCTAAGTGTTATGTACATCCGGTTCAAAAGACCAAGATGTAATGTTTACCAGAGACTTGAGGGGACACTTGTATTGTTGGCTGCCGCGCAATATCCAGGGAATGATGTGAATAACTGGTACACGGCTTCGAATTTTTGATTTTATGTGTTTATTTGAACACTGAGTATATGTTTACGTTTATGTATAAAGATTTGTAGAAATGCAGAGAAACATACGCATTCTGGAAGAATACACAAAAGTAAAACAACTGACAGTCAATATTCAAAAAACAAAAATAATGATATTCAGACGAGGTGCCAGGGTAAAACAAGATAGTTTTTGCTTCGAAAATACAAACATAGAAATAGTAAATAGCTATAAATATCTACACTGATAAAAGTGCATGTAAAATCACATTGACTTTACAATTATTACTATGGTTTATTTACATGCCCTTACATGTAAATGAAAACTTTCAAGCAATAAACTGTGAAATTGCATCGTTTATTGATGATTCTCATTCATATTCGTGGATTCACCAGTGAATGTAGTAATACACACCGATAGTGATTAGTACGTTGTCGAATAACATTATTGATGTAATATAACGTTGAATACCGCTAAATTCACTCCAGATTGTGAAAAACACAATCAATTTGTGAAATCACAAGCAACTTGTGACATTTGTCCAATCAGTGTCGTTACTGTATATCACGTGTTTCATCAAGGAAGAAGAACGCGCTCATTCTTTGTTATGTTTATTGCACGTTTGGCGAGTCCTTGGCAGAACATCACGGTGCGGGTGGTGAAAATTTTGCAAAATCCAAGGATATTCTCGTGAGTATATAGTTTATTTGTGATGATTTGTATTACTCAATACTCATACCCTATGATGTTGTTTTTTTTTTCGGAATTTGTAAAATCCACCTAAAATCCATTGACAATGATATCAACTCCATCTCAATTCCATCGAAATGTTTCTCGTGCCCAATTTAAATGCTTGCAACAATATTGTAACGTCATTTTGTTTTTCAGAGAACGAAGAATGTTCGATTTCCAATGTTTATTTTGAAAAAGAATAGCGATACAACGGGGAAACGCGGCCAGTATTCCAAGGACTGTCGGGAAAGAAGATGAAATGGAAGAAATATTTTATATGTTTCAATATTCATATTCATTTTTACAATGTTTTATGTATTCATTTTTAATAAAAAATCGAATCTGACTTTCGTATTTGGACAGTTATTCATATAAAATACTTATCTATCACGGGAATTAACTATGTGAATTACGTTGTAGATAAACGTTGTAAATTTACATTGTGAAATACCAAGGTAATTTGAATTCACCTTGTGAATTCACATGAGCGAATGTGAAATATCGTTGTGTAGTCGGCAATTCCCATGGTAAATCCACAGTTTTCACTGTAAATTTACAAATATCACAATATCATAGCTCGATGTAAAATCACATTTCACTATGTAAAAGTGCAATATCGCGTGAAAATACACTCGTATCATAGGTAATTTGGAACCTATGATAATTAAGTGAATTTACATAAAGACTTCTATCAGTGTAGGAACCACGCTTAGTTTCAACAATTCACACAAGTTAGCGCTCCAGGGGCAAGCCTCCAAAGCTAAGTTAGCAACAGGTGCAATTGGTAACTTGATTGGTCGATCCAAAATGTCTAACATAAACTCAGTTTTCCATCTTCACGACACAACCGTTATAAGCACACTGATGTATAATGCAGTACTATGGGGAATAAAATACACTGAGGAGCTGGAGAAAATACAAGTAGGTTTTTTCAAGAAAGCGTTTTACCTAAGAAATAATGTGCCGAACAGCGTGGTCCGCACTGAGGTTGGTCTGATTAGGCTGAGTTGGGTAGTTATCAAGTACGTACTCTGTTACATGTTCAAAGTCAACAATCTGAGAGAAAATAGATACCCAAAGAGAGCTCTGCTCAGGCTGATCAAATTGAACGAAACCACTCCCTGCAGCCAGTTCAACTGGTACACAAGGCTGTCAAATTTCTTGAGCCTCAGCGAGATCAAACTGAACATAAACGACTTGAACCTTAACAAAATTGATGACATACTAAAGTCGTATTTCAATCTGCTTAAAATTGAGGATATGAACAATATCCTTTTATCTGTCAATAACGTACAATATAAACATCTGGTACCTAAGAATACAGTTCACTACATCAACAATGCAGAAATTCCAATCTCACTTAAAAGACTTATGTCACAATTAAGAACAGTAAGCAATACAACCGCAAAGATCTACGTCAACAAAACAACTCACACCATTGATCTCACAGGTGACTGTACCATTTGCTGCATGAGGAGGACAGAGTCACTTCGTCACATTTTTTTTTTAAATCTCCACTTAATTCCCGTTTGTGCAATTTGTTCTTGTACGCCCGTGAAACTTCCAGATTTGAAGAATTGATTTAATTCAGATAAATCCTTATCAGCGCGGCGAAAACATGTCGCAATATGTTGGTTATGTTGGGTGGCACCCCGTCGCCCAATGAATCGTTTCAAACAGTTTAAAAACGTTTCTGTTGATAGATCAGTAACTAGCTCAAGATGAACTGCTTTGGTAGTAAGGCAAACGAAAATGCATATGTACGCCTTTGACTTTGACTTAGATCTTGTTAGACTTGACTTGATTAAAATTGGGCCTGCATAATCTGGAGCTACGCTAGCAAAGGGTCGACTGGGCACTAATCTATCCTTAGGCAAGTTGCCCATTATCAATTGCATGGAGTTTTGAGGTTTATGGCGAAAACAATTGATACATTTGTGCAATATTTTTCGTACCGTACCACGTCCCGCAATTGGCCAATATTTTTGGCGTACCGCGGCGAGTGTAGCTTGCCCGCCTGCATGAAGATGTTTTACGTGCTCTTGTTTCACAATAAGCTCTGTGACGTAATGGTTTGACGGTAACAAAATAGGGAATTTTCTGTCATAAACTATTGGAGCATTCCTCAAGCGTCCCCCCACTCGAATAAGTCCACTGCTGTCAATGAGAGGGTTCAAAGACAAAAGTTTGCTGTCTGATTTGAGCTGTTTGGTGGCTTGGTCCAAGTGACGAAGTTCGCTTGAAAATGCGCCTTTTTGTACTGATTTTATGATTTCCACGGAGGCAAGGTCTAGTTCGGTAGGTGTCAAACATACTGTGCTTGAATCTTTGTTTGCTGAATTTCGGATTTTGTTTAGAAATCGATACACGAATGCAACGACACGTTGCAGTTTTGAAAAAGATGAATATTTGTTCAAGAGGTCATCGATGAAATTAGAGGAGAAAGTGTTCAGACATATCGTCCCTACTTTGCGTCTTTCCGGTATAAGTGTTTCATCGACAATAACTGCCGCTTGAGATTCAATAGGCCACAAGTTTTTTGGTAATGACAGGAAGTGCGATCCGTGCCACCAACTGTGAGTTTGTTGTATTTCGTTAGGATACAATCCCCTAGACACAATATCGGCTGGATTAGCTACCGCTGATATGATGCCATTCTTCTCTTTCGCTTATTGTCTGGATGGAGGAGACCCGGTTGGCAACGAAAGTACTCCAAACATTCGAATGGCTTGATAGCCATGCTAATACAATCGTTGAATCCGTCCAGAAGAATCTTCCTGATATATCGCGGTTCAAAGCCGGTTGGGTTTTTTCCATTTGCTGGGCTAAAAGATGTGCACCGAGCAGTTCACAACGCGGAATCGATACTACCCGTAAAGGGTTTACTCTGCTTTTTGCACATAAGAGGTGAACTGAGAAATTACCATAACTGTCTTTGGCTCTGATGTAAATACAAATACAAATACAAATACAAATAATTTATTGTCTTTCAAACTTTTAACAAATTTATGACAAAAGAACAAAAGCAAGACATAAAACATAGATAATAAAATATGGAAACACAATTAAAAATATGACCAAGTGTATCAATGTCATTCGTTCCTACAAAAAGCTCGGATCCTTAGTGCATTCATAACAAAATTACAAATATCTTTCACTACTTTACCCCGCACATTTTCATCTAAAAATACAAACAAATCATCGGTGTTACTAACATTTTTGGATATGTATGCAGATCTTATGTTGGAGTAGAGAGGACATTTGAACAAAAAATGTTTCAGATCTTCATTTTGGTTGAGATTGCAAATGAAGCATATCTCATCAGCAGCTATTCTGTAACATGTGCCCTTGAACGATAGCTTTATGTATTTGTCGCTAGCAAGTCTCATTTGAGCGATCAGTCTAGTGTAGTGAATGGGCAACCTCAACCGCAGATAATCTTTGGGATTTCCGTCAAAGTTAAAAGTGACAAACCGACCCGAAAAGCTGGAGGACCGAGCCCTCTCAATGTCTTTCCTTAGGTACTTATCTCTATAGAATGAGAGGATGTCACCCCTGCACAAGTCAAAACTTCCGCTTTCCAAATTCAACCACGACTGTCCATGACCCGCCCCAACAAAGTACTCTTTGACTTGCGAAGCCCAGTTGTACCTTGACTCACCCGATTCAATCGCGGCCAACCTATCAAAGCATAATCTCGGAAAGCGTCTGTTATTCATTCTAAGAATTCTTTCTATCCAGTTGAGCGCCATCTCCAAAATGTACAAGGACAATCTGGGTAGTCCCATTTCCAGACGCACAATATAATCAGGCGTGTTTCCAGCCAATGAAAGTAGCCTTTTGAAAAAATGACCTTGTATCCTTTCTATGAGTTCTACATATCTTAGACCATAAAACGCTATGCAATGTGAGATGGAGCTTATAACTATTGCTTGATATAACCGGATACGCGAATCCCAGCAGTCAACCTTAGCTCGAGACATCAAAGACATCACCCCCCCCCAATGGCCGTTTTAGCTTTTGTCACTGCAGCCTTGAACGCTTGTAGGAATACCGAGGAGGAGCAAAACTGGATTCCCAGGTAAGTATAGCTGTTTGCCGTTTTTATTTTCTGCTCACCATAAAGAAATGTTAAACCCCTGTCCCACCCAGAACAACCTCTACCAAAACAAAGGACGCTACACTTTTCAACATTGACTGTCAATCGATTGTTCCGACAGTAAGACTGGAGAACTCGGAGTTTGCGGTTGATATCAGCAGGCGAATCACCCAGGATAACCAAATCATCGGCATACAGCAGCAGTACAATATCGGTATAGTTGTTGATGTTCAAACCCGTAACACCCGACTCGCGGAAGAATCCTTCCATATCCGAAATGAAGAGAGAAAACAGAAGTGGGCTCAAAGTCTCTCCCTGTAGAACGCCGGACGTTACACCAAAACTTCTTGTGTATTCACCGCCAACCCTGACACGCATAGTAGCACAATCATACAGTTTTTTCAAAATCCGGATGATCTTGGCACTCAGACCCAGACTGTACAATTTGTGCCACAAAATTGAATGGTCTAGAGAGTCAAAAGCTCTTTTAAAATCAATAAATGCCGCATAGACTCGTCTTCTCTTTAGCCTCAGCTGAATCTGAATCAGCGAATTCAAAACAAATACGCCATCCAGGCATCCGCGTCCCTCTCTGAATCCTGACTGACATTCAGGAATGACTCCAGTCATGTCAGTCCACGCAACTAGCCTCTCTAGAAGAATCTGAGTGAAGATCTTAGTGCAGCAGTTGGTTATTGCAATACCTCTGTAATTGAGAGGATCATCTACGGGTCCCTTTTTGTGCAACATCACGATGGATATATTACTCCATTGTCTTGGCAGTACCTCGGATGACAGCACCGCGTTGAACATGCTCTGTAAATAAAGTAACCAATTCTGCGGTAAACCTTTGAAAAACTCAAAAGCAAACCCATCAGGACCGGGCGATTTTCTTGACTTACATTTACTCAAAGCACCCGAAAGCTGTTCAAAAGTGATAGGGGAGTCCAAGATTTCACTTCCAGCATCAGCTCTGATGTAAATACAGCAACCGTATGCTTCATTGCTTGCATCAGAAAAACCGTGGATTTCTAATTCGATGTGATTAGGAGGAATAATCTTACGCGGAATTTTTATGTCGTTTACGGCTTCCAATTGTGAAATGCAACTCTTCCAGCAAGTCAACAATTCGCTGGGCAAAGTCTCGTCCCATGTTATTTTAGCGGTCCATACTCTTTGCATGAGAATTTTTAGTTTCACAATTATGGGCTGTAATAGACCTAAAGGGTCGTAAATACGACTGATGGTTGAGAGTACAGAGCGCTTGGTGATGGCATTGTTTAATTATATCCAGTTAGCCAATGCTGTGTATAATTATGGCAGCCACTTCTGCGCACCAAATAGAGCTGGGAGTGTGCTATAGCTAAGAGCTAGGATTAGTTCCCAATTCAACCGCGAGATGGCCGGTAAATCGACTCGGTTTCGTGCGGACTCTGTTCATCCGCACGTCGTAGCTTGAATCTTTGACTTTTCTCGCTGTTTGACGTATACATCAAAACAAAAGGTGAACATTCAGAAAAATCTTCATTTTAATGACCTATTCAATGCTATTGTGGAAAAACCGACGCACACACACTGGTAGGTAAGTCGAGACTTGATAACACCTGACTATTATTAGCAAGTCGATCTCTTCATTCCAGGTCCCTGCGATATGCGGCGAAAATTGGAGGTTATGTTGTGGTAGATACTTGAATTAGGAGATTTTCCACTCTTCTTTCAAAAACCCACGTTTCAAAGAAGTCCAGCCTAGGCCAACTCTAGTGCATGGAGACTGAATTGATGCATTTGACATATAATCAACAGGCCCATGAACATTGCAGCAAAAAAATGAAACTGTACCAGCCGTGCTAGCCGTCCGGCCACAAACCAGATGAGGTTAAAATGAAGTTACATGAAAAACTGTTGAAATATAGTGCTATTCCCAGCCTAAATTTGAGACTGAAAGATCTGGGTTGCCTAGCGGCCCATTCCAATAGCCGCCAAGACGTTAAGCTTCTGATGAAATAGTTCGGGTTTTAATTATTCATATTTTCATGTTTCGTAGCAGCATATCTGATTTCTGTTCGGGCATTGCGATGTGGTTTAAATTTCAAAGTGGATAATAATGTTAATGTTGAATTTTTTATTGTGGAGCAGTTTACATCGAATATAAAATACATGTTCTACGTATAAAAGTATAAAAAGATTAATGTAAAATGGTGTATATGGTTACATTTTTAAAATGTACATTATTGTTGCCAAATAATAATACCTATGGTTATTTCCACTAATTTTTTGTGAATAATATTTCATACATGAATAAAGATATACTGTCTTTCGTAACATTCATGCTTGATTTCCGTCTACTTTTGAGCACTGTTTCGCTCACGACTCTGGTGACCTTCACATTTGGGCACACATTCCGCTAGGGTTGCGCACTTCACATAGGTAGTATGGGTTTCTCCACCCCATTTTTACTCCCCTGACTAATTTTAGGAATCGATCTAAATTTTGGATTTTACGGTTCATTTAGAAAACAAGGTTCCCATTGCCAAATTTTGATTAGAGGCTTCGTTTTCGAGATATTTGGGTTTGAAACTTTTAAAAACACCCCGAAATCTCCACTTTCTAAGACCCCTTTTTTTCCTGAGAACTTCCCGTTTCTCTGAAAAAAAAATGGTGGTTTACTGACTTAGAAAACCTAGAAAATCTGTCAGCTGGGAAATCATGAGCTTTTTAGATTTCAATTTTTAGACTTGAAAGTTTCATTTTCAAGATGTTTCTTCAAGTTTCAAATCCAAATATCTCGAAAACGAAGCCTCCAATCAAAATTTTGCAAGAGCATCTTTTTATCTATACTACTATTATACTGAACGTAGAATCCAAAAACTAGAACGATTCCCAAAAATATCCAGGGTAGTAAAAAATAGGAGAATAAGAATAATATTTTTCAAGTAATAAATTTTAAAACTCTGTCAAAGAGTTTAAAATTGGTTTTAAAGCACTCAAGAATCAAGTTAACTGGTGTTTGTGTCAAAAAGGCAAGGAACAAAGTTCTTTTTGGTTTCTGGAATTATTCTATCACTCAATTGCAAGGATATTTGGAGGTTATCCAGATACTACCGCGGCTCTGATGCATATAAAATAATGGAAAACTGTATCGATTCCAGCATAGTGGTGTTAAAGAGTTAAATTGGTAAAATAATGCTTTGCGGAATCAATCCGTACGGGCTATTCCTCAACAGAAATTCACCATTCAGGTCTCTTTCGAGATTTACAAGGTGTACTTTGGTTTGAGATCAGACATTTCCAAAATCCAAAAATGATTTGTTCTCAAAATTTGAATCTTAAATTTTTTTCCTTCAATTTGAATTTTTTTCAAAATTTGAATTTTTGCAACTGAATTTTTTCAAAATTTGAATTTTCTCAAAATTTGATTTTTTTTCAAAATTTGATTTTTTCCAAAATTTGAATTTTTCCAAAATTGAAATTTTTTCAAGAATTTTTTCTCAACTTTTTTTTTCAAAATTTGAATTTCTCGAAATACATATAAACTTTCTCTTAATTTGAATTTCTCCAAAATTTGATTTTTTTCAAAAATTGAATTTTTTCAAAATTTAAATTTCTTCAAAATTTGAATTTTTTCAAAATTGAAATTTTTTCTTGATAACAAGTTTTTCAATATTGTTTTTTTCTTCAAAATTTGAATTTTTCGAAATATAAATTTTCTGTTGATTTGATTCTTTTCTAAATTAGAATTTTTTCAAAATTTGAATTTCTCCAAAATTTGAATTTTTTCAAAATTTGAATTTTTTCAAAATTTGAATTTTTTCAAAATTTGAATTTTTTCAAAATTTGAATTTTTTCATAATTTGAATTTTTTCAAAATTTGAATTTTTTCGGATTTTGGAAATGTCTACGGGCTCAAACCAAAGTGCATCTTTGAAGGTTTCGAAAGAGATCGGTTTCGAAGGTAAATTTTTGTCAAGGAATAAGCTTGTACAGATTGATTCCGCAAAGCCTTATCAACAGTGCGTATGGCGAGAACTCGTGTGTCTCTTGTCAAGGTTTAGTGTAGAGTCGAATGATTATTTTCTGATATGTGTGACGATAATTACGGTGGTTCGTAGGAGTTCCCTAACCAAAATAAAACGGAGGTGCCATGTCTACATTTTAAAGGAGGACCATGACCACTCACACCAAATTTTATGTCTTTATCATACAATGAAAAATTTATCAAATTTGGCCACTAATCCCCGGACTCTACTTAATTAACACTGTTATTTGCGAATTGAAGCGAGTTACGTGTTTCTTTTTGCGAGAAATACGATTTTGACGGTTCAAACGACGGTCTAGTCATGTCCTGCGCCTGCGGTAGGACCAACAGCTGTGAGCTAGCAGTATGGCTCTAATGCGACAACGAGGACACAATTTTTGGACTTGTTGCAGCAAACATGATATATTTTTACAGCGTCGAAAAAATGCTCAACTGGGATTTTTGGGGAATTTAATTACATGGTGGTGTGAATTCTGAATCGGTAACAGTGCTTCAAAATTTCATGAATTTATTTTTTCAACTCCAAAACCTATCTTTACTGCACTGTCTGCATAGGCAAAACATAGATTCTATCGCAATAAATCAAAAAGTGTTATCTATTGCAATGTCCTTTTCTTATTTTTGGAAAATTCCACTACATTTGGCGAACGGCACTCAGCTTTTTGGTTAGAGCGGGTCGTGGGTTTTTTTTCTTGCACGTCACACAACATAAATTTATATCGCGCCAACCAGGAATGTTGGTGTGAAGCTTTATTTCGGGGGAGTCTACCCTGGTTTACCCCAACCCAAACGTGCTATAGTGAGACGTAGCTACTAAGCAAAACTGAAGTAGATGTTAAAGTGAAGGACAACTATTAATTTGAGAGTAATTAAAGAGTTACAACAAAATTTTAGTTTTGACTATTTAATGAAAATTAAGATTGGTTTTGTATAATAATAAATGTTGATATATGAATTTTTAGAAATGTTGAACTGAGTGAAATAATTTCGTATTTATTCGTAGCGTATCGTTGTTAATCCTGAGCCGTCCCGTGACGACAATCCTTGGACGCGAGAAGCTCAATAGTGAGAACTTATCAAACACACCCCCCGGGCTTTTTTGTAAATTAAAGAAACTACAAGCTACGACCTATCTTAAATAGTGACGTCTGTCACAGAAATCTTGGGCCCAAGTAATCGGTGTCAGTTTTTAGGCGCAAACCTTGTGCGGAAATAAAAATTGGTACGTATACTTTTCTCTAAAATACTTAAATTCCTAAGGTTAGTGGATAATTATTGTAAAATTCTCACGGACAGGAGCGTCGCCCTGGAATGTGCCTCGGAAAATATTGCTGTCTCGCTGCTTGGTGCTGACGTCTCGGTCAGATTGCGGACGGAGTCCTATCGAGGAGAATTTCGAGACAATGCGTAGCTCCAGCAGGGACAAGAAGATGTCGGCGTCACGGCGATGCTGACAAATGCTGACGGGTGTACAGCGTGGTGGAGAAAATACAGATGCGGAAATACAGATGATGGAACCGTTGTTAAAAAGTAAAGATGAATAAAGATGAGTGATGATATCGATAAATAAAGTTGCGTGTACGTCGTCGTGCGGATTTCTCGATCCTGCCTCAGACCTTGCAGATAGATAGACGGAATTTCACGATATTTCGACGTGGACATACATATAATTTTTACACGTGGAAGTCGAAGTTGGAGGTTGGACCTAAAATTGATATTTTGTACCTATTTGAATACCTAATCAATAAATATCTTACCCCAGCACATCGGGCACTTATTTCAAAGAAGAATCTGGTCAGATCTGGCACGGATGGCCCACCAAAATTCGGAAAATCCACGATGGCTGGGGATTCTTGAATATTCACGTGAATTTTATACGACGTCTCTTTTTTATCGTCTATTGAAAGAAACTCCTCTCAAAAACCGTTCGCTTCTATCTCGATGCCTCTGAGCTCGCTCTGAGCCGAACACCCACTCTTATCGCTTCACGCGCGATTTATTTGAAATGCCTAGGTACCTACTCTGTAATTTAGTACCTAAGTACCTACGTACCTACATACAAAGCAGACTATACTTCGCGCGGAAAATAAAATCGTTACACTATCTACAAATCTACAATCTCTGCTGCGATAACGGCCTCATGTTTCTGATCAAATAGGAATCAATTTGCTCAACAAATGATATTTTGTTGAGCAAATCTTGGAGTTATCTTGTAACGACAAAGACGGAGAAGTTGGACATGGTGGAATAATAACCATATGAAAATTCGTTTCTACTTTGCTGGTATCTCAGCTGGCACACTTCTTGTTGATGGCGAAAAATTCAACACCTTTGACACAACATCTTCCCGCGAGTAGGTTTGTTTTGGCGTCCGGTCTTTGGCGGTATCTGATGTACCTACCTTCTCTTGTGGAATTTCCTGAAAATGTGAAAAAAGTTACAAAATTTTTATTATAATTGTAATTTTGAATTATTATAAATCTCAACTTATGGTGCTATTATGTCAAAAAGATACATCGATGTAAGCGCTACATCGCTGTACAATGACAAAAGTAGGTAATAATGTTTTGCATTGTCACATGTGTCATCTCATCTTACAGCGACACCGATACAGCGCTTACATCAATGTATCTTTTTTACAGAATAGCACCATAAGTATTATACTGGTCACAATTTGGGAGGACATCCGAAAAATTATTCGCCTCCAAACAGCCGTCAAGTTCTTGAAAGTTATCGAATTCTGAAGCAGCTTCCACCAACTTCAAGATAAATCTTTCTACCTCCACCATCTGCAAGTAGGTACTTGTTGGTTTGTGACAGGCTTGTGACAGCGATATGCTTAATACATGGTGGTAAAGGATACCTTACAACTTTGTACTTTTTTGAAATGGTGCAGGACTTTTTGTTGCCACCCTATAATTTTTAGTTTTGCTGTATGCAATAGTCAATACTATGAGGAGCTATTTTTTTCTAGTTTGATGCTCTAGGTTGCTTAGTTACAAGTATGTTTTTTTTTCCATATTTATTCCTATGTTTAAAAAGTGTTATAAATAAGCGAGTACCCGTACCTACCCAAAGTAATTACCATGGATTATGTTGTTGTTGTTGTTGACTCAGTTGTTGGCCCTCGACTTCTAGATGGACTGGTGTAGACGGCATATCAAAGTGTTTGGGTATATGGCATTCCGGTTCAATCTAACGTGGGTCGGATTGACGAAGGCGCTTCTGTCAAAATGATTCTTGCAGATACTCATTTCGGACAATTGGACGGGCTGATACTCTAAAAAGTTGAAATTATGATTAGGCGAGGATCCCCATGCAATTTCAAGAGATTGTCAACTATTTGAACTTTCTTTCAGCCGCTGCTTGGACTAGTTGGACTCACAGCCGAGCCAGCTAGTCTTTATTGTGACTTCAGGAAAAATATATTATGGAGCACCTCAAAGTTGAGGTGGGGTCTCTGTGACTTTGTGGAGCTTCATATTAACAAAAATCATTAGATAGGTACTTAACATTATTCTATAAAAAGGTATGAACATGAAAACTTACCGCGCAATTTTTAGTTCCCTGCTGCGTCTATCCATTTCTACAGCCTGTTGGGATCATTCTTTGGAAATTTATAAAATTTCCTGTCACTTTTTGGACACCAAAATGATTGCATTTCGTGTATGACATTTTGCAATCAGAGAGGCACAACCGAAATCACACCGAAAAGTCGGAAACATTTTAAATCACTCTACCATCAACATATTTGCACGCATGTCGTAGCTTTCGTCGTTGTTTACGTCCTCACACTAATGGGAGGCATTCTCGCAAACGCATTCCAGAGGGCGCGACATAGGCTTGGGACCAAATGTCAACGTCATGTCAACGTCAAGTCCAAGGTCAAGCTTGCAATTGTCATTGCTTGTCAGAGCGTAACCTAACCTATCTTTATTGTTTATTGTCGTCGCATGACTCGCATGGTGTTAGTGTCACCGGTACCGGGTGCTTGTCGTTTGAAAGGCAGGGCAAATGCGAGCGAAGCAGCGCGGGGCCGTCTGGCGGTTCGTGCGAGACAAAATCCCGGCCGGTGAGACGATAAATGCAACCCACAGTGGTCCCAAGCTATCATGTCTAAGCAGGGCTCCGTTTAACTTCGGGTAAGTTCAGTTTGACTGCCCAAGGCAAAAATTCATTGTTGTTTACTACTATAGACCCGAGGGGCTCCATATGGTATCTACTGAAGAGGCAAAGGGATGCTCTGAATAAGCCACTTCTGCTTCCTCCTCCTAGCATCCTAGCACATGGATAACGGAGAGAGAAATTAGACTATACTATACGAGAACAGGAGAACATTTCGGTATCACCAATACAAGAGTCGCCCTTCCTTCAAAATTTTGTAGCAGTGTGGAAAACTCTCTGTAAAGTAATGGTTTAAATTATTGTAATAAAGTGAAATGTCCTGACTGATTAAAGAACTGTATTTCATGTGTATAATTTTCGTATACTACGCACAAGGCTGTGAACATGATAACTTAAGTGAACAAGTTCAAAACTTCAACATAGGGCCAACATAACCTAGATCCCTTCATGCAGCTCAGCAATGTCAATGTTTTTCGATGATTCCTGTCTCCATCTGTCTGGTAGAATGGAGCAGGAAGGGCTTATTCAGAGCATCTATTTACCTCTCCAGAGTACCATACCGGGTCCGGGTCTACGATAAAAGTGAATAAAAATGTATTTTTTTCTTCGGTAGTCAAACTGAGCTTTCCCGGAGTTTGGAGCCGCGTCCTGACCCTCGTCGCAAGAGCCTACGGCATCCTCATGAACGATTAAACGATACGACTCAAAAATCATAATTTATGTTCACGGTGACATTTCTAAATATTTGACGTTTATTGATTTGACGATTTGACACAACGCGCTTGTTTATGCAACCTAGGCGAGATAAAATCCCTAGATGTCCCAACCAACTGCAGCGCCTCCTGGTGGGAGCAAAATCGTCCATGCCTCCCATTAAATCGACATTGTTAATCGCAGCGCCATCTACCGGAAGAATCTTGAACTATTTCGTAGAAGTACAATCGGCCTATTCAGTTGGCTAACTGGATATAATTAAACAATGGTGATGGGTTTATTGATGTGAAGGTCGCCTACCATATATTGTATGTTATCAGCCTTGCAATCCCAGGCGACACCCAGTGTTTTTGTTACCTGGTCTTGATCTAGGTTCAATAATGGGTCTGAAGACTCATTTTCGGCGGATGTTAGAAGTTCGGCACTGTTTGACGCCCATTTGCGGAGGACAAATCCTGCTTTTTCACAGATTTTTGTGACCTGAACTCGAAGGACCTTTGCACAGTGGGCAAAATTTCAAAGTCGCGGCCAAAATTCAAAATTTTCAACAATGCAATTTAGCCCTAATACTTATTTACCAGGTAGAAAACATGACAGTCCTTCTTGGAACGTCCACAACAATAGCCTCGTGTACCGTTTCACTCCTATTGTTGAGCGCCGAAGAAGGGCCATTCGATGTGTCGCTTTCAAGCAAGTAACATCACAAAATATTCGTCAAGTTCAACTTGCGATATTTTTGTTAATAAGCAAGCCAAGTCTTTAATTTTTTTTTTTAAATAAAGACTGAAGTTTTTAATGTAAGAAAATCCATATATTATTGCTGGATCTGTTCTAAATAACATCAAGGTAAGATATATTATTCATAGTAGGTGCAAATGTAAGTTGAGCGATTTCAAGTTTAGCTTCACGTAGACTTTCAAAATAGTAGGGTGCGCCAGGGTGCCGGTATTTCTTGGTGGGACGATTACTTGAGGTCTCCACTGCCTGCATGCAAAAAATCAGCTGCCATTATTTGCCTGAACTCAAGTGATTGCAAATTCTTTAGTGTAGATACATGGAGCGCGAGCGCTGCATTTTGGCTCGGTTGCGGTGCGCCCTGCGGTAGTGAAGCCTAGATGGTCCAATCAACGTATATTATCTTTTCCATAGTCAATACAATTATGTAATATTAATTTTGAAAGTAAAACAAGATATCGTAGGTACCTACATAAAATACAACACTGATATACTTAATGAAAAAATTAATAATTTAAAAATATGTTTTTATGCAGGAACCTTACTTTATTAAGTAGTTATGGCAGAAGAAAGTTTAGGGAGGCGGCAAGTGTTTGAAGCCTGGCTCCAAGCAACAGGAGATCCTCATGAGAAAAACGAGCAAGTCTACAATCAAGTTGTTCAGCTTCTTGGTACCGAGGAGGACTTCACAGAAGAATCAGTAGTGGCTGATTTAAAGCAACAACTTTATCGCTTCTGCAATGAAATTAACCGCAGATGGACTAAGAGTAATAGAACTAAGGCACTGTTCCTTACGAAATATTCACAATGGCTGGAAAAAGAAGTGACTTTCACCATCCCTACGCCTACGCTGGCGCTGCCGGAACACAGCCCCGCACAGCAACACAGCCGCGGCCGTCCGGCAAAAGACTATGAGTCTAGTAGCTCTAGAACTAAGCGAAGAAAGACGTCGGAACTGTTGAAGAAAATTTCAACACCCGAACTTTCACATGCAACAAAAATGAAATCAAGAAGTGCGGGAAAACATACGGCTGCAAAGCTTGTTGAAGAAGCAACGGAAACCACCCCTACACGAGCTTCAAAAATAAGAGAAGCCTGGAAAAGGAAAGGCACCAGTCCAATACCGTTCTCGGCTGATAGAGCACTATCTTTGTTAGTGGAATGTAAAGATAGCAAAAAGTCTTACGAAACTCATAGAACGTTCGCAAAAGCAAATCGAGCAAACATATACCCACCTTATTATAAAGTGCAGGCAGCAAAAAAGGCTTGCTATCCACCAGGAGATGCAATCATTGTCACAGAAAGACTTGCTGAAGTGAAAATCCAGGCACTTCTTGATCACACCATTTCGAGAATCATTCAACTTCAAAAAGAGGTCTTCAGCACTGTGGAACCGGATTATTTAAAAAAAATAGTATTTATAGTTAAATGGGGATTTGATGGAAGTAGCGGACACAGTGAATACAAACAGAGATATTCAGTAGAAGAAACACCAAGACAACAACAAGAGGAAGGCGATGGATCTGAAGAACAAGGCCCTTCTACGACTCCTAGTGATTCCGACGTTTTTATAACGTCTTTGGTGCCAGTCCAGATGCTGGTCGAGGAGACTCCTTCGGGGAAAATTATTTTATGGCAGAATCCGAGGCCATCATCTCCAAGATACTGTAGACCGATAAGAATTCAGTTTATTAAGGAAACTGCTGAACTAGCAAGAAATGAGGAAGAATACTGTAATCTCCCAACCCACCCCTCTTATAAAAATAAACTTTCCCCAAAGAAGAAGAAGAATCCCCTTTAAGTTGAAGACTTAGGTTGGCTGTTCGTGTTCGTCTAGTGGTGTTCGTTAGGACTTTAGTTGTTCCGTAGTTACCCCAAAGTAGTACAGGTAAGTGAAGGCTTGAAAATGAAACGCAGAGACTTCAAAATCAACAAAGAACAATTTTATTCCAAAGACAAATATATCAACTCATGTTCAAGAATGCAATATCAATTCAATTACACCACCCTCCCACTATTTGAAATGCAGTGTATAAGCCACTGCTACCGAGAGAACAAGAGAAAGACGAGAGAAAGTATCGCTCTCGCTAGAACAGATCATATTAGTTCCAGTACCTAACCTAGATTGTTGAGGAACCTGTATAGCGGAAACTAAACGGCAGACCCAAAGTGTGATGCATCGCCGATACATCACTTGGTGCGAAGGGAAAGAAGAGGGAGACAAACGTTTATTAGTAAGTTCTGAGGTGACCTAAATTGACGAGGGATCTAAAGAGGGAATAGCGGCGAGTTTGGCTAAGCACAGGTTCACTTGAACAGGCCCCTGCTGCCGAAAGAAGAAAAGAGAACAGTGTTGCATTCCCGGATGTCTTTTAATGGTACATAATAATAATGGCAATGAAAGATCAAGAATGAACATGATCAACATGGTCAATAATATCATCATAAATTAGTTACTACAATAAATACCACAACATGGCTCGAGGTAAATCAACAATATCAAAACCCAGGTCTTAACAGTTGAAGACGTACATTATTTCATCAGATAACAAAGTAAGGAAGAATATCTTCTTCCACAAGATACCCTTCTCTTCCAAAACACGACAGCAAGTAAAAACAGCAAATCTTGTGGCGACATCGTTTTACTCTTTCGTCTCTCTCAAGCATCAACAACAGTGACCCACACGCTACGTGTATTCCCTTTATCCCCTGAACGTGATTATCCCGTTAATTGTTACAATTAATAATGTCTAACTGACAGGAAACAACACAACTGGATCACTTATCTTCGAGCGTTCTGAAGGCACGGCAGCTATACTCGGGAAGTCGCCAACATCGGAAGGGACTTGAATCTTCTCTTTTCTATGATCTGGAGCAGAAAATACCCAGTTTTTCTTGTGTTTTTCTCTTAGACATCTGTCGTCATTTTCTACACTTTTTCAACTTCCCGTTACTTGACGACGGCATCCCCTTTTCAGGGCTATTACCAAAGCTCACCATGTTTCACGTTTAATTCTTTATAGGCTAAAGAGCCGGTCGATTTCAATACGTTCAGGATCAAATTGATGGTCTAAAACCTTTTGAGAAAATTACCGCAACTAGTCATATAAAAGTGACTTCGAAATTAATTTTTAAGATGGTTGATGGGAAAGTTTGTAACGCGGTAACTGGAACCAGTTCGGCTCAAAAGTGTTACTTATGTGGATTGATCCCCAAATACATGAATGATATAGACAAAGCCTTGCAAGCAAAAATTAACGAAAGACCAATGAAGTTCGGCCTATCAACTCTACATGCTTGGATCCGGTTTTTCGAATATTTTTTACACGTCTCGTACCGCTTGGAAATAAAGTCGTGGAAGTCGACGGGATCGGAGAAAAAGGACAGCGTGTTGAATAGGAAGAAAAGGATTCAGGTTGAATTTGCGGAAAAGATGGGGTTGAAAGTGGACAGGGTGAGAGCCGAAGGTGCCGGAACCTCAAATGATGGGAATACTGCCCGCAGATTTTTTGTTAATCCATCATTGTCGGCAGAAATTACCGGAATAAAAGAACAATTGATATATAGGTGTTCCGTAATTTTGAGTGCAATGTCTTCTGGATACCGAATCAAAAAAGAAGAATTCGACACGTACGCCAAAGAAACTGCCACACTACTTATTAAGGAATATCCATGGTACTATCTACCAGCAAGTGTACACAAAATATTAATACATGGGGCACTCGTGATAGATGAAGCGATTTTACCAATAGGCCAGTTATCCGAAGAGGCGCAGGAAGCTAGGAATAAAGATACAGAGAGGATAAGTATCTGTATCTAAGTAGAGAGTGATACAGAATAAGTATTACAGAGAAAAGCACACAAGAAAAATGTCCCGCGTTGCTACAATGACAGATTTGTTGAACGCTCTTCTGGTTTCTTCGGACCCTTTTATAACGAGCTTGAGGCCATTACCAAGAAAATCTTCATGGAAAATGTCTACAGATGTTTTGAACCTATTAGAAGAACCTGAACTGCAACAGGGCGAGAACAAAGGTGAAACCACCGAGACCGGAACTGATACCGAGACCGCAACTGAGACCGAATCAGAAACTACAGGGGAAAGTGATGATGATGACTTCGAATATGCGGATTAGGTAACTTGGAAATGTATTCAAGCTACCTAATCCTTTTTTTATCAGTATTTTAGGATTGTACATTATACAAGTAATACACACTGCGTGGCTCTTGAATAAATCTTGATCAGCTGGAAATTGCTCTATTATTTTATGTTCAACCCTTAAATCACACCCCCGAGGGTAAATGAAATTTTTCCAATATTTTTCCCATAATCATCTTGACATTTTAAGACGATCTGGTGAATTTCGAATTTTTTTGCCGTAATTTTTTTTTCAACCCTTGAATCTCACCCCCAAAGACTGTTGAAATTTTTCCAATATTTTTCCCATAATCACCTTTACATTTCAAGACGATTTGGTGAATTTCGATTTTTTTTGCCATTGTTTTTATTTTCAACCCTTAAATCTCACCCCCCATGACAATTAAAATTTTTTCAATATTTTTCCCACAATCACCTTCACATTTTAAGGCGATTTGGTAAATTTCGAATTTTTTTGCCATAATTTTTTTTTTAACCCTTAAATCTCACCCCCGAAGACCATCAAATTTTTTTCAATAGTTTTTCCCATAATCACCTTCACATTTCAAGACAATCTGCTGAGTTTCAGAATTTTGGCCGCCGACATCTGATTCTGCCCCACTGTGGAGGGGGAGTAAAAAATTGCTGGTAAAAATGGAGGGGATGGAACCCGTCAACCCATTGGATGCGAATACATTATAGTTCGAGGTATCATATCTCATTGATACCATTTTGCACAAAAAGTGTCCATCATTGTTGAAGGGGAGTAGTGGGGGGGGCGAAGTTCTGCTGAGTGGTCCATTTTGTTTTTATGGCCATGAATAACCGATCACGACAAGTTTGGTATCTTTTCCGACTAAATTTAATCTCTTGAACTTGTATCCGATGTGCAAATTCGGATGAAAACAAGATTGAACAAGTTGACTTGAGAAAACTTGTTTTTTCTTTGACAATTTTGACGAATTTTTTTTGTACTGTTGGAGGTGTTAATTCTTAGAAAATTTTCAGGGACCTGATATCTTATTATATATCTCATTTTTTCTGAAAGAGCCTGCAAATAGTCGAAGTTGTCTCATAACCTATGAACAAAACAATAAAACACAATTCATAAGAGTAGAATTCTTCTGCTTCTGGTTTCTCAGGAAAACTAAATTTTTATAGTTCATGACTTACCCGGGATAGAGAACAGAAATTCAATACAAATTCAGAGGTTGATTTTTTTCACCCAAAATTTTTCCATAATCGAAGGACCAACTTTTGTACCTCCATAACTTCAAAACTAAAGGACATGAAAAATTGAACCAACTTCAAGGTGGTCCGACACTTTTGAATCACCTGTAGGTACAGTTAAATCAATATTTAAGGTTCTTATACAACAGAATGACAGCAGAACAAAAGAAGGTCCCGTTAGGTGAGAGCCAGACAAAGAGACCATTTCTAAAAGAGATTCACACTCATAACAGGTAATACGATTCGGTTGAGCGTTGGCTCGAGAACAAAGAACAGGTACCCATATCTACTTTTACCTTAGTAACAAAAGGTTTTTCGTGGAAGGAGTTGAGCAAACCTTGAGCGAGCTATTGTTAGAGCTTGAAAGCAGGACGACAATGCATCTAGCTTTTGTTGAATTTCACAGTTTTTGAAAACAGTTGAATGTGTATGTAGAAAGCCAGGTATAAATCTATAGTTTCCCTATGCCCTTCTAGCTTCTAGTAGTCCTTGTTAGTTCAGTTTGTAACGTTGACGAGCTAAGTTATACCAATACGTAATAGCTGAAGCCAAGTTTCGCTGATTTTTTAAACATGTGTGCAGTGACTATGTGTTTCTCTAGAACCCAGTACGAAAGCAAGCCGCCAGCTTGGTAAGTCAGTTTTTTTTCAAATACAACCACCGAAATCCAAAAAACACGTGTTTCGGAGCTACTTGGTATTCATCAATGTTAAAGCATTCGAAGCTTAACTTGGCGATCTTAATATCGAGATTACGAGATTACCTATATTTTCACTCGAAGGGTACTCGTAAGGTTCCTTCCTTACTTACGAAGGCCAAGTAGGTCCGAAACACGTGTCCGTTGGATTTCGGTGGTTGTTGCTCGGTCAGTCTGATCTTTTGAGATTACTTTTCCAATTAGTCGCCGTAGTACGTGGTCCCAAACTGCATTTGAAGATAGCGGCAAGTCGTTTTGCACACTTGCTAGTAAGACCACTCGGGACGAGTTTGCCCGTATCTAAGAACCACCTCTTTTTATATCGCCTAGAATCCAAGATGGCGGCCAATTTTGAAGGTAACCTACAAATAATTTGAATTATTCAATTTTGAGCAATAGAGCTGCGAGAAGTGTCAATTCCTACTACTTATAATTCTGAACCACTGATTACGAAATTATCCTTTAAAAGATTCAAAATGGAAATCGTTCAAAATGGCTTCCAGGAAGTCAGGAATCGGTAATTTTCAACTTTAAACACTGAGGTCGCCAGACGTTTATCAATAATAGATCCCTTCGTTTCGGTTTTTTTGAGTGCGCATGTCTGGCGCGTATTTCATAGTCTCGTTCACCGATATAGAAAATTAACACTGAAAAATATTGTAGTGCGCCTACAATCCCACAAATAACTTGGTTGAATGCTGGATACCATTTTTTTTATTCAAAGGAAATGTTTCATTGAAATTGAGTTCAATGATCATTTGTGGAAGTTCACGAACAACGAAAATGGCAACATTGCTCAAAACAACCAGACATCGGCGCCAACTGTCACTTGTGACAATTATGATCACACTTCTCGTTTCTACCTGACCTACATTTCGTTTGCTCATGTTTTGACGAAAGAATACAACTTGTTGAAAATGGCTGTACCGACAAGGAAGTTCAAAGAAGCTAGGAAGAGATGCATTAACAGTATGTGTAAAAGTGACAGCCAGGAACCAGTAGCTGGTCAGGCGGCTAGACAGAGCATACAGCGTTGCCATTCAACTGACAGGTGTACGAGAGTTTTCAAAATTTGGAGCCTTCAAGCATGCGCACCTGACCAGACGAAGTAGCCTATTTGGGGTGACATATTATACCAACAAAAAAATTGTTGGAAATGTTCAAGAACCAGTTACATCTTTTGTGAAAGAAAAATGGTGAGAATCTGTTGACGAGATGAAAAGTTGGGAAATTTGTAGCCATCCAGAGAGGGGAACTCGAAAACCGAGTCCGATTTCGAATATTTTTCGATTTTTTGAAATCAATTCAATCTTTTCTCCAACTTTGATTCCCAGCATGTCTGCACCTGAAATGAATATTTCATAAGGCTCGCCCACGGACTTATTCATAGAGCTGGACTGCTATTTCATGACAATCGCTCCACCATGTTATCTTGGACAGTTGGCCATGAAGCGGCCATTTCGAAATCGGAGTAACCACCCCTGGTATGAACCAGGGGTGGTTACTCCAATAGCAGGTTTGAAGCACGGTTGTTGATCGGCAGAAATGACAGATGGCGCTGGCGAGCAATAGGATGTAAACAGAATTTTTCAAAATTTGCAACGCAAAACTTGCATATTTTGAGAACGACAGTCAGGTATCACCATAAAGGCGATAAAAAAAGAGTCTGAATTTCTTGTCCCCAAAATTCGGTTCAAAAGTAAAACAGGAATCTGCATGTTTCTTGTCGTCGTACTTGGCAGAAAATAGAGGGAGCGCTCGGAACTTTGCTTCAAAGACTTGAAACGACCCCAGCTATCGTCTTGTACCCCTGAATGGGTAGGCAACCCATTATACTGGCATTTAATTCAACTTATTTGAATTCAATCACTTTTCCCGCTTTTGGAACCGCTTGGCTGATGATCATCTAGTATCAGGACGACATCCCGTTGTGCCTCTTTTCTTGTTGTTCGAGTATAGAGCTCTCGAGATTGTTGAGACAGGTCTGACTACGAGTTTGAACGCAATAAGACACAGTTAAGATTTTAACACAACAGCAATCTATTGACCTTTATGTACAATTCAAAATGTTCAAATAATGGCTCGCTCCTATACCTAGTCCTACCTTCACATCGCAGGCTAAATTATCTAAAAGATCTAACCTATTCCCGAAGAGATAACTTTCCCCTAATTATTTCAGACGTCCCAACACCCCAACCCTCCGACGAACACCTGACTCTACACCTTGACCGACATTTAATTCTGACTGGTTTTCGCGGTTCAAAGTTCTTTTTGTGATTAAATCAGATTCAACATTTATGTTAGTGTTAAAGGTTATGTTAGGGTTAGGCCCGGCTTCTAGACACTGAAAAGAGAAGAGTGACTTCGACCACGAGTGCTATCCAAGATTTGTGGGCCGGTGTGTGTATGGTAGCCCACCTTATTGTGGCATTCTTTTCAAAGGCTGTTGCTTCTTTTTGGGCCATGGTCTCTTTTGCCCGTTTGGAAAGGATTGGATATGGCTGCCTTTGTGGGGGCCTATTCCCTTTTTTCACCGTGAGTCGCCCCCAACGCTTAAAAAGATTCCCGCGGTCGCGCGTGTCTATAACCGGAAATGTTGAACCAAATTTCGCCCTTCCAAAAACTTTCAAACCGATGGTGAGCGCGAAACAATTACTCTAGTCAAGGTACAAATTTAATTTGGAGAACGTTTTGAGCACGCCCCGTATACGCGCTAGTTCGTTGTTCTTTAGCAATTTGTGAGAGAAGGTCGCAGCCAGGAGAAACAAAACGCAGAGAATTGACGATACAGGGTGTTCGCTGAAAAGCCGATGCGGAGAGGCGTCGAAATAATCTTTGCCCTAACGCGAAATAATCGCCGTCTACAGTATTCCTGATCGAGCCCTAATAACAATTCATTTTTACAAAGTCCCTATCTGAACGGTGGCGTCGTTGGGTACCGGATTGAATTCATCAGTTTCGAATAAGAATGTGTCCATTCCCGGGACAAGCTCTACATGGAAATATACGGAACTGTCGTGGCGCTAAAACAAAATCATTAGTTTCAAGGAGGGGGGGGGGGGGGGGTGTTCATCAATCCGATCAACAATTACGACTCTACGGCAGGGTCCGAACCCCGATACAAACGCGATTCTATTTGTCCAATTACTTGATTTTCCACGTAGTTCTCAAAATTTACATTTTCCGAAAAACTAGGAGCTTCAGAAACGCAGAGGAAGCTCACCCGCGGGTTTCCAGATCTAACCCACTAGGTCCGGTGCTCTGAGTACCGCAGTCACAAAGCCAAGTCCAGAGGGCCCAAGAGCGCGAATACCTTTCTATGAAGGTATCCAACAAAGGACGAGGCTTGAAAGTGGCTGTACCTGACGGCAGACAGTAGCGCAGATACCAGCACGTGCAGGCAGATTCAGAACGCACGCGTGAGCTCCATCATACATTTTTCCGACAAAGCCTAACCGTAAGCAACTATCCCAACTCACCAAGACTAACCTTCCGCTCGTCGAGGTCATCACTCCGCCACACGAGATACCGAAACGAGAGACCTCATTTCTATCGGGCCTGGATCATTTAGGGGTTTCAACTCGACATCCTCGAGGTGGGCTAGAGCTCATCGTCGAGGGAACGCGACTCAGCATCCTGGAGGGGGTTCGAAACACTTCGTCAACGGGTCCCAACTCTACGACTTGGAGAAGGGTCTAAACTCAACACCGGAAGGGCCTTGGCACATCGACCTGGAAAAATGGCTGGAGCTCGTCGTCGGAGGGCTCTGACTCGACACCTGGAGGCGGATCAAGACTCAACGTCCAAGGGCTCTGACACGACATCCTAGAGACGGGTTGCAACTCAACGGGGGAAGCAACTCATCAGTCTCTCGGAGGGTCAAAACTCAACCTGGAGGGTTCTCGACTCAACGGGCCCCCAAGGGGACCAAAACACGACTCCGAAGGGTTCCAACTCGACTTTCTCCAGGGGGCCTTTGAGACACATCAGCCGGGGGGAATCGACTCGTCATTTTCCAAGTGGGCTGGGGCTCATCATTGGGGCTTCGACGCTTCGGCCTCTAGGAGGGTCGCGACGCAACATAAACGGGTTCTAACTCAGCTTCCTCGAAGGGGACTAAAACTCTTCGCTAACAGGCCCGCAGAAGCACTCGGCGACGGACGTGACAAGTCGGGAGCGGACGGCAGCCCAGGTACCACGGTCAACCTCCGGCGATATCCTCCATTCCCAGCAATTCGGAATATTTTTTCGCATCCAAAACGACCGCGAACGGCGTATAGCCGTGAAATTCCAATGGGTAATTTAATCCATTGCGCTGGGACACCGGGTGACAGCACGTGAACATCGGATGATGGCAGCGGCGAGCGGGCAGCACGGAGCGCTCTAACAGCAGAAGTACGACACGGCGACAACTGGTTTGGTTGAAGTGCGGGTGCTTTACTTCATATGCACCAATTCACCATTTCATCGGACGTCGAGCAGGAACGGTTATTGAATTATCGATGAGGAGCAAATAAATTATGTTGTAGAGCTTTGCGGGATTTACACGAATGAATTGAATAACTAGCGACATCTTTTAATGATGCCTTGACTCTGAATATTCACATTCTTATACCTCGATTTCGCGGCTTTGAATTATTTTCCTCCGGATTATTTTCGTCCCGCCAAATGCGGGTGGCTTCAGACTCATGTCGGAAAATTTCATGGCGAATGAGTGGGTGTCCAACTATACAGGGTGTTTGCAAACTTGGGGTAGAAAATTGAACCGCAATCAGGGAAATGCTTCAAAAGTAACAGAAAAATGTTGAATTTTTTGTTTGACTTTCATTCCCGGAAATATGGAGGATCAAAAGGTGGTCCTCCGCCCCTCTCTATTTTTGTTATTTTGAAAGATTTTAGTAATGGTTTTTCATCAGACCGAAAAGCAAATTTTTTCAATCTTTGAATGTATTGTTATGATATTTCGCGTACGGGTTCGAATATAATTAAGACGATTGTTTTAGAACACACACTGCTTATTTCGGCGTACTACTACAATAAATGACAACAATTATCGCTTGGAATTATGTCGCAGATACTTCGCTTGTTACCGCTCGCTATCCAATTCACTACTGCCGCAAGCTGCCGGCTGACGCCTTATATAAGGCCTCCGAATAATGTCCCCGAAGTTTCTGTCTGCTTCCAGCAAATTCCATGGTGGTCTGGCATATACGGTTTCTAGATCATTCCTGAATAATCGCACACGTTACCCGTATGCTTTCCATGTGTTCTGGAATCTGCACCTTCGCCAAAGTGGACTGATGTGCCTTGATCGAACGTTCGAGTCTCCCCATTGGGTTTCACATACACGAACGCTCTGGAATGCACGAGATCGCTCCAGACTTCTACACTGCGATCTAATGGTGGAAAGATCCAGAAACATCGAGTGTTTACCTATATGTACGAGATCGCCGCTTGTAACAGTATTTTGTAATTTCATTTGGTGTATAGGGTGAGTGATGAATCCTAAAAAATTATTTTTCCTCGAAAATGACCGTGGAAGGTTCTAGAGGTTACAAAACTGATGTAAAGCAACAAAGGACACAATTAGTTCTTATATCAAATTTTCTGCATGCATTTTTGAAGAAAACTGGATTTTCTGGATTTACGACTCACCCTGTAAAGTAAATAAAATTACAAAACACAATTAAAGGTTGAAAAACATTGCCTTTTGGTCTCTCTAGAAGAGTTCACTGAAATCTTTCACGATAACGAAAAAAAGGGGTCGAAGGACCACCTTTTGACCCTCCATATTTTCAAAAATACGAACCCTGAATTTCTTTCAACATTTTTCTGATACTTTTGAAGCATTTCTCTAACTGCGGTTCAATTTTTCTACCCCAAGTGTTGCAAACACCCTTTATAATGCGGGAGGCTTTATTATTATTTTAGTCTAGAAAGTCGTCAATACGTTTTAAGGTGTAAAATATCGTAATATAACTGCAAGGAACTCTGTTTTATTCATGGATCAACAATAAAACATCAATAGATTAGCAATATGCTTCAATAAAGAGAAGGTCCAAATTTCGGATGTCAATTGGAATTTTCCAAAAAAAGTCAGGAATAAATTTTTGAGTGGAGTCCTGTATCAAAAGCGAGTCGTCCTGGTCAAAACATGGGTGAAAGACCCTCACGGGTGGCAACGGCTAGGAGACATTTTGAACATTCATAACGCCCGACTGGAAAATGGTGTAAAACTGCAACTGCAGATAGAATTCAGCACTTTTGTTGTGTGCTTCTTGCAAATTGATTCCAGTCCATCGGATAGATTTTGAATACTTGAATGGTAAAGTTTTAAACTTTGAAATTCTCTTTATTATTCACAAGATGACAGATGAGGCAATACTTTCAACTGTTCTGGACACAGTTCTTCAAGGGCTTCCAAATCACATATTGCAAGTCGAGTTATGTGAGATACAGATACAGCTTCTGAAATAATTAGTTTATAGTAACAGTTCTGTTCGACAGATGACAGCCTAAAGCTAGTGGGTCCATTCCACGGACCAACAATGTCTGCATGCCAAATTTCAAGACGATCGGGTCAACCTTTTTGTAGCGACTTCGTAGTTGAACTTTTTTTCTGCAATTTCTGATTTTTTTGAAGATATTTCCGACAATAACCGCCATTTTAGATAATAAACAATTTTATCGTAATCAGTGAAGTCAAGTTAGCAGAAAATGACACTCTCCGCGCCTTTATACGTCACTACTAACAAATTCCGATTCTTTGGAGGTCACCTTCGAAATTAGCTCTTGGATTGCCATCTTGGATTCCGGGTGATAAAAAACAGGTAATACAGGTCGAATCGTCTAATAAAGTCCCAGTAATAAGTATTGTTGCTTCCTTCTAGATTGAAATATAGTTTTGTTCCCATATTCTGCTTGTACCGCGGTGAGTAAATGTAATTATTTTCAATTTTTATGAATCAGAAGGACTAGAAAAATCTTATACAATAGTTTCATTGCTTAAAACGAGGACATCTGTATCAATTGAGTCATGAACTAGAAAAAAGTTATGCTCCCTATTCGGTCCTCATACTACGTCAACTACATGAATCAGCTGGAGTGCGTCCAGAGGAAGGTAGAAAGACAGCAACAATTACTTGTTGCAGAAAGTGGACGGCACACAGCCTTGTCGAGACTATTCACAAGAGTTGCTTCTAGAAAACTTTGCTTGCGTTAGTCTTGAGGGACGCAGAGAGCTACAGTCTATATTTTTCTGTAAAAGATTTTCAATTGTCATTTATACAGCTTTTAGCTATTAACTTCCTCTTCATTCTTCATGACAATGCATCCAAGCTTGAGGTTCTGTTTTCTTAAAACTGACTTTTAATAGGACTTACTCAAGCCTATTGGTAAGTCACTTAAAGGCAAAACCTCCTATCTCCAGTTTGAGCCGAAAAGGAGAAAAACATTTTTTATTATTATTATATTAGTCAATCTTAAGTAAGTGTGTTCCCCATCTAATTTACATTATTTTACAGCAAACCATGTCGTGGACCTGCAGGAAGTTCGAACAAGTTCGATTTCTTTCCTACGTTCAAATCGAGACCCTCACAACAGATGCTGATGGAGCAACAACGACAACATCAAAACCAACAGCAGCCTGCTTCATTGTCATCAGTAAGGGATAACAATAATAATGAACGTGACAAAAAAAGATTTCACCAGCTCACCGTCTTCTCTCGTGAGGACAAACGGAATTCTATCTACAAGATTCCGCAGAAGCGTCATCATGCGCAGAATTACAACAAACAGCCAAGCGATAAAAAATATTGGACTAGAAGATACTCTCTCTTTTCCCGGTTCGACCAAGGGATACGTTTGGACCAGGAAAGTTGGTTCTCCGTCACCCCAGAGCAGTTAGCTAAACATCACGCTCAACGCATGACCTGCGACGTGATCGTAGATGGCTTCTGTGGGGCAGGAGGGAATGCCATCCAATTCGCCCGGACGTACAAGAAAGGTAAGCCTCCACACTAATCTCCTGCTAACGAGACTACATTTTTCGTTTTGTTTCAGTGATAGCGATTGACCACGATCCAGTTAAAATCGAACTGGCCAAACACAATGCGGCCATATATGGGGTGGAGCATAAAATTCACTTCATTGTTGGCGATTTTTTGAAACTCGCACCATGCTTGAAGGCCGACATGGTGTTTTTGAGTCCGCCATGGGGTGGTCCCGACTACGTCAAGGAAGACGTTTTCTGTCTGGACACGATGCTCTTGCCGGTCTCCATGGACGAGCTTTTGAGGGCGGCTGAAGCTGTGAGTCCGAATATTGCCGCATTTCTGCCAAAAAACAGCAACACTGACATGCTGTCTAAAAAATACAGGGTCGAAATCGAGGTCAACTATGTTGGAAAATATAAAAACGCGATAACAGCGTATTGGGGCGGATTGGCCCGTAGCTCCAATACGGAATGTTATGTGCCATTTATGTGATGGCATGATGAAACCTACATTCTTTGGTTTTTGTCATTACTTTGGTTGGCCTGAATGGCTAAGGAAATGGTGAATCACGCTACGTCGAGAACAAAGTCCATCTAAGATTCGCAGAGTGGACTGTTCCTGAAAGAATGAAGTGATCTTAAACGAAAACCTGCATTCAAGATTGGACCCCAACAGCTCGGACAAATCCGTCAAGAGAAAAATGGTGTTCATTCACTTTTACTTCACAAACACTCAAAGCATATTTTATATCTACTGTGATAATAATAATGATGAAATTATGAATACGGCCAATATTATTGATTAAAGAAATAAAATTTGTATTGTGTTTAACTTTATGCAGTAAATATGACATGAATAAAATTATTGAACGGGGAAAATTCTAGAAAATGAAAATAATTTGGTTACAGGTAATTCAGAGAATATGTATAGATTTATTATGTTAACATCATTAAATCGATGATGGCTCCCAGGCTTTGATATCAAAGCTCGAATATCGAAAAACAAGGTATCCTACTAAATGAATTAGTTGAATAAGCAATCGTGTCGTAGGGGAAACGTAAAATTCTCTAACTAAATTAAACTAGCTGATGAAAGATCTGATTCAGATCATACGTCTACCGGCGGTCAAGGAATGTAGGACGAGAAACTGTAATAGAAAAAGCACAACAAACCTGTTTTTTTTTTAAATCAACCACTAAGGGTTATTAGCAATTTGGCATTGGCCACTCTTGAATTCGTGATTGGTGGTATTGTTGTTCATCTTTGGAGGGTTGTTGGATGACGTGACATAAAACTGGTTCTATCACTTGCTGTTTGCGCTTTTTCCCTGATCAGGGTTTCACCTGTTCATTCACCACGTCATCCAACAACGCTTGGGCCCTTAGGCCAAGGGGTCCAACATTGCAACCTTGATTGGACACACAATGAAGACCACGGGTTGGGGGCAAAAGTTGGGTGACAGTGTACATAGAATCGAACTAGTCTGCATCTAAATCTGGTTGCCAAGTCTTGTCTCGTTCAGAAACTTTATTATTGTTCCGCTTTCCGCTGTCATTTCTCATAACGTTCCATCGTTGTTGGTGAAAGTACTCTGCCGGCTCACGTTGAATTTTTCTGCATTCAGTGAGGATGTGGAGAACAGAGACTTGGGTGTTGCACTGTTGCATATGCATCACATATGGGGGGGGGGGGGTTGTCCCGAGATATAATAATATAGTATCTGTGGGTCAAATTTCTGTGTCCAATCTGTGTGTTGACTGTGTGTTGACTGTGTGTTGACGACTTGTTGGCAGCTAGCTGTCTTCATGTGCAATTTTCAATGTGACATTGTCACCGTCTCGAGGAGTCATGTACGCGAAAGTGGAAATTTTCGAGAATATGCAAGGAATGTCAGTTTCCTTTGAGTGATTTGCAGTGTGGACGGCAAGGGGAATTGTCTTCACTGGTTGGTGGGTCTTTGCTAAGGCTATTAGGTTTTTGCCGGCCACTGAGAAAATTATGCCGAAAGTCCGTGATGCCGTGAAGAAATGGAATGTAAAAGGAAAAACCCACTGCTCAAGAGGAAACTTATTCTTTAGATGGACAATATGGATAGTAGGACAATGATTTATGGAGTTGAACTGTACGGAGACGAGATAATTTGGGCGTGAGTAGGTAGGTACACTGTGTTAGTGTGTTGTCTGCCAGCATGTATCTTCATACCTTGCTTGCTGTTGCAGTGGGTATGATAGGTAGAGCTAGAGTAGGTACCTAGAACTCACTACTTCAACGATGTAATGATGTGCATTAGAAGATGTAGCCTTTTGGGCGATGGGCCTTTTCATCCGAGTAGTATCCTGCCATTCCTGCCGACCTTCGACGTCATACATTTGTAGCCGCCAATAACCTAACAACCTTGGCGGAGACCCATTAACCAGTAAAGATAATGTCCTTCATAGTCCACACTGCAAAGCACTCCAAAGAAAGTCATGATTCCTGGCGTTTGCTCAAAAATTGTCACTTTCACGTACATGATACCTCGGCACAGTGACAAGGTGTCACATTAAAAATTGCACGTGTAGACAACTGGCTGACATCCCCTTGTCATCGTATCATTCGTACCAACACAACACAATTTTTCCATAGCTTGCTCTAATGCAGAAAGTGGTAAAACTGATTATAGGGATGAGGTTCCGTGATATGCGAGAAGCATTGTGCTATATTTTTTGGGTCCACTATTTTGCCTATAGGTTTTACATTATCAATCAGCTTGAGATTTTTAGTCACATCAAGGATGATTGCTAAATTCTATTTCGGATACATAGTGGAAGTCGCTACGCTAGGATACAACGTAAGTTTTGGTGTGTTTACATTTTGTATTTGGGATACTGTTTTTTCTAGTGTGTTCATTCTTGGGTTTTTTTAACTTTGTACTCAGTAGTTCTTCGGTGGTGTTTGTAACTTTTAAAACGTAGTATTGAAATATAGCAATGATAAATTTCGCTGATGAAAATTCATTCCCCAGTGCATGTGCAGTGGCGTAACTAGAGGGGGGGTTTCGCAGTCGTGACCCCCCCCCCCCCCATTGGACACTTCTAGTTACGCCACTGGCACGTGGCACCTAGGGAAGATATTGTTGATGTTTTTTGCGAGCAGCGATGAGGTAGCTTTGCCGTGTACTGCTTAGAAACTGCGAATTTGTTTATATTATTTTGCTCTTACCTGGGCTTTCCTTGGTCCGTGAGATCCAGGGAATTGTCGGTGGTCTCCTCCGTTCTAACAGGCGTCATCCAGGTGGATTACAGCGGTGTAAAACTCGCGGTTTTGTGCGACTAGACATCAAAACACTGGGAGATTAGTAACATGCGTGCACTTCAACCATTCACTTCGCAAATTGTCTTCACAAAACCTATGTGCGGTGGGCGACTTACTGCGCATCTCCGTTCAACTGTATGTCCCCTCTCTTGTACGCAGATAATCAGTTGTTTTTCCAGAGTTTTCCCTTCTTTTAATGTTCTTCGGTGATTTGGTTGGATTGTGGTTTTTTGAAGGCGAAGGTGCGAGCTCTGCGAGTCGTTTTTAGCTTCTTTTGTCCAACCCCCATTTAGCTTCGTGGTCCCGTCGCGTCGCCCTCGCCGCGACTTCTTGCCAACAGCTTTCTTTTTTAATGTGGGATTTATAATCCCGATTCCCGATGCCTCTTGTCACAGACCTCTTGTCAAACAGAGGATTGTAATTACTGATCCGTAATTACCCATATAGCACAAGTACATCCAATGGACGTCCATAGGCTATCCTGAAATGGACATACGGAGATCCATTGGACGTCCATAAAAGGTCCAGTGGATGTCTTATGGACAGCTTATGGACGTCCATTTGGCACTAAGTTGTACGTTCCTAAAACGTCCTTTATGGGATGTCCATAAGATGGCCATTTGTGATAAATTTGGACATTCAAAAGACGTTTCTCAAAAAAAAGCGTTTCAATCATTGAAAATATTTATTCTCAAAAAAATGAAAGTTTCAAATAACAATATAGCAAACCAGCATAGCTTGGGTTGTTGTTGCCTTCGGCACAGCTTGACTTGCTGACGATTCTGGCATAGCTTGGTTGTTGATGCTTTCAACATAACTTGGCTTGTTGTTGTTGTTGGAGCTTCTGGGATAGCTTGATTGTCTAAAGCTACTGGAATAGGTCTCGGCCTCGGGGTAGGCAAATTAAGTGAAGGAATTACATTTGGTTTCAGTTTCTTAAGCAATCCAATTCGCTCGTAGTCATCATCCAAGAAATGATCTGAACGAACATGCTCTGCTGAATAATGAATGTTTGTTGATCCCTGGCCTAGGGATGGCTACTCCACTTTAAGTCGTTTCGGAAACCTGAAACGATTCTTTTGTAATAAATAAAAAATGGAATAAAAACATCCGAATCGTACATAGTAGGTTATGTCGGGTTTCTCCGTTTGTCGAAATGTTTGCAACTGGGCACAGAACAGGACGGCATTGTCAATTTTCAATAAACACTATAAAGTCTTCTTGGTCAAAAAATCACTGGAAAGCACGGAGAAAACTTTGCACAAAGAAATGCGGGTTTGAGGAAAACGACGCGACGCTATCACAGTGACAGTACTGATAGTAGTGACACTGAGTGACACTCAGGGATGACAAGTATTCGCAGCTCTGCCAACCGACAAGAATCAAAGTTACTAAAAGGAGTAAAAGGTACTGTTGATGTACGTAAATTATGTTAATTGAGAAAAATGGCTTTTCTTCCAAATTACCGCAATAATAATGATAATAATATGATATTAGGCCCGGTGGCCTAATTTTTGAATTGTGAGTCAACTCTCAACTTGTTTTTGTTGCTGAAAAATAATAGCTGTAGGTACCTTGTCACATATTTTTACACTTTTTTTTCATGGCAATGGACTCTATATGTTTAGATGTTGAAAATAAAGAATGTCCATAAAGTGGTCCATGAAAGACGTCCATGGGTCGTCGTTTCTGTACATCCATAGAATGTTCCCTAAATGGATGTCTTATGGATGTCCAAATCAAGTCCATGGACATGAGGACTTGATATGTACTTGAAATGGACGTCCATAAGATATCCTGTGCTATATGGGTACTGATCCGTTGCAGCAATAATTCATCATTTACTTTATTTTCCATCGCGCGGCCCACTAGGAGATGAATGGCTACGTTTACACCGTGGCTTTGGTCCGCGACATAAGCACTAAGCTCGACCCAAATAAATTTAGTCTACGTGGTGTAAACGATCAAGCACAAGGACTAAACTAGGACCAAGTAGCTTGGATCAGGTCTCCAGTTGGCCGTGGACCGACCTAAATTTGGTTTTCAAATTTATTCACTTTTAGTTTATATTTTAAAATAGTTCGGCCATGTTAGTCTACCTGTGTAAACGCTGGAAAAGAAGAATTCATTTAGGTGGAATTTGGGTCAGTGCTTGGGTCAGTCCGGTTTTAGTCCACCGGTGTAAACGTAGCCATTAACACTATTCGTATTTGGTGGAATTACAGGTGTCTGACAGGTGCGACGCAGCAGGTAAACTCTGGTAAACTCGCGCCGGAATTGTTGACATTTGGTTTGACTTTGACATTTCGTTTTAAAATGTCAATAAATTCGTTTCCTGTACCTAAATTCGACGTAATGCTGTCAGATGGCGTCACCAGCGAAATCACAATTCGAATTTCTGTTGTAAATGCTACCAAACATCACTTCAGAAATTTCAGCCCACTTCGCAATCGGATTCCGAATTGTGCCGAAATCCAATTGGTTGTAAATGTAGCTTAAGTCGGAGAGCTTTGTTTCATTAATAGTATTGGTGAATTTTTTTCAAGTACCTACCTACTTAGGTACTGGACTACTGGATAATCTGCAAGTTTTCCTTCTGATTGTTACTTGTTAGTTTGGACCCTATGTGCGGTGGTTCGGCAATTTTTCCGACGTGATTTGCATGTGGCAGTTAAGAGTGTATAGGACCCAGTTTTTGCAGTAAATTAAATAATTGAAAAATTGAAATTTTAAACGATTGCTGAAAAATTTAAAACAGTTTTCAAGCCAGGTGATTAAAGTTAAATGAGACCGGTAAATGTAAGCGAACACCATTTAAAACATATAGGCAGGACAAGGTGAATGCAGATAGCTGTACACCATTATCCCGTGTGGGTCGAAAATAAATAATTCCGTGAGGTTGGCAGCAGCGCATTATCACATCGTCATTTATACCGAACAAATTCAACATGACTCGGCTTCTGAATACTGACAGAGTGTTTTAAAAACAATAAAACCCGATGACAGGAAAAGGAATAAAACATGTCCTAAACCTCAAATCAAGCATGCAGGGACAGACATACACACCACCACACCACCACACGGACCGACATCCCAGACATCGCGCGCGGTCTCTTCTCTCTTATTACTGCGTCCCACAGCCACCTACTACCCGATATGGCAGTAAAGTGTCTTCCTCATGCATCGCCACCGTAGTCATACAATATTAAAATGTAATCACATTTGTAAAGAACTTTAAAATAAATATATCATGCGCCATCATTATTTTACGGCTAAAGGGTCGTATTTCAAATTCGTCTCGGCTAAATGGAATTTCGACTAATCCCCAACATCCAGTTTTGAATATCAGAAATGGAAATGTAAATAGACATCTATGTTCACCTACCTAGATTACCTAACTAGAGATATATATCATAATGACATTCATAAAGCGCATGAAGACAGGGCCGATTCTATAGATTAGTAGGTACTTAGGCACATAGGCACTTAATTATACCTACCAATAATTATTCATAGGTATATTGATTTTGTAGTTGAATGGAATCGGAAAGAGCTGTTTAAATAGGTGGTTGTTTATTGATGATAAGGCAAAATCCAGAAAAATGAGAGAGAAACAACTTTATTGAAAAATAGAGTGGTGCTGCTTGCTTTTAAGCAAGTTGCTCTAGAACACAGCATACTTATCTGTCTATAAAATATAATACTGAATATAAAAATTGAAGGTGAAATGTATAAATTATGTAAAAATTATTTATAAATGTGGTTGGTAAAATACCTATAATCTTGAAAATACAACATTTTGCTAAATTCTGAAGACAAAAAAAACTTGACAAACCTAATACATATTTGATGTATAAAATGTAAGTACTAGGTCTGTGAGTAGTAGGTACTAGGTGTACCTATACCAAGGGTATCCGGTATATTCCGAGGGTATTTCCTCGCACTCAAAAAGTTTTGAATTAGCTATTTGTCAAATAAACTCTGCGCAGAGCGTAAAGCGCAAAGTTCATCAGCCAAACAGACTATTCGAAATGTAACCAAGAGATGACAATTCTTGCCCTTCCTCAGAATGTGCCATCCAATCTTTTGATATGCAGGTGATCACAAAATGGCCCACCAAAACAGTACTACGCTACCCATAGAGAATGTTCTAGAAACCCACAAAAAATAACAAAGAAATTATTCGACTTTTATTTTTGAAATCATGAAGGGTCAATTTTGGTCCTTCGAACCCTTCTAGTTTTGTTGTTTCTAAATATTTTAGTGAATTCAAACGTAAAAGAACATGAAGAAAAGATCTACATATAGACACATTAAGCCTGTAGGCTCATCGTTTCCTCGTCTGAGAGGTACTTGCTCAAGGTGTAGTAGTAGTAGTAGTAGTAGTAGTAGTAGTAGTAGTATATATTCAACCATCAATATTTACATGGTGCGTCAAAATAAATAGATTGTATAACTATGAATAGAAATACAAAGGCATTGATAAAATGGTACGTACACGATAATAGATAGATAGATAGAAAATTTATTCGCTGCAATAACAATTACAGGAAAAGTCGAACATGACGAAGATAATGATAAAACATCAACAATATAAATAACAATACCACATAATGACAAATATTTAGACGAACAATGTACAAATTAAAAGCATTCGAGATTCAGGTTTCAGGCTGGCTAAGAAACTCGTCAACACTGTAGAAAGTATTCTCCAAAAGATAGTCTTTGATTTTTTTTTCATATGCTCTATCTGGAAGCTGTTGCCAATCTCTGGGTAGATGGTTGAATAATTTCGGCCCCCAGTACCGAATTCCCTTTGTGCAGTTGATTCGGTGATAAGACGTCGCAAAACTTTCTCTTCTTCTGGTGTCATAGTGGTGGTAGTCTCCATTCCTTGGAAAAGAGTCAGTATTCCGGTGCATGTACTTCAGAATGCTGAATATAAAGAGACTGCTCAGAGTAAGTATTTTATGCTCTTTAAACAGGCCTCTGCAGGACACTCTGCCACCAGCGCCAACCAACGCCCTGATCACTCGCTTTTGCAGGACGAAGACACGATCAACATCCACAGATGTGGCCCAAAACATCACTCCATATTGTAGGATGGACTGCACCTTAGCGAAGTAGAGTGTGCGCGCAGCCTGGTAAGTACTAATCTGACGAATTCTTTTTAGGCAATAAATCTCAGATGGTAATTTTGCACAAAGTTCATTGATGTGCGCTTTCCACTTTAGTCCCTCATCAATGTGAATTCCGAGAAATCGAATGTTGGTGTTTTCCTGTTCTTTTCTTGAATTGATGTACATTTTTTGTGTTTTCTGCTCGTTCAGCGCCAATCCATTGCTGCTCATCCACTCCTTCGCTTCTCGAAGTGTCACGTTCATTGCCCCATCAACATCGTCACTTGATGGACCGCTTAGCAAAAAGCTCGTATCATCCGCGAAGAGGAATGTGTTGGCATTTGGAAAGTTAATCGGCAGATCGTTGATGTAGATAAGGAACAGCAGCGGCCCCAGAATATGTAAAAAACAAAACACTTTGACATTTACAACACTAAACATTCATCGAGGCAAAGTGGAGAATAAATTCTTCGATGCTGTGAAAAGTGGAGGTAAGAAGGAGGCTCTTGACACTTCGTTCGAATTGTTTTTGATCTAGGAACTTCGACTTCTTCTGGAAGTTGGTTGTACAGCTTGGAACCCCAATAATCTACTCCTTGCTGTGTTCTTTTATGCCTCGTGCAGAGGTGTTTGCAGTTTGTTCCTATTTCAAGGTGTGGTATGTTTTGCTAAGGAGAAAGCTTTTGAGCCTTTTTAAGAGAGCTCTGAGAGGCAACTCCCTGAAGGTCACCGGAAGCTTATTGTATCTTTTTATTAATTTGAATCGACATAGTTGCAACTCTCACCAAGAAGATCCTCCTGTTGCGAGTGTCATGTGTGTGGTTTCTCGTATGGGCATCATTGAAAAGATCTTTGTTCTTCAATACAAAAATGACTGCCTCGTATATATAAAGACGTGTCAGAGTAAGTACTTTACAAGCAATAAAATGTTGTCTACAACTTTCAAAATTTCTTAAATTTAGAATCCTTCTCAGACATTTTTTCTGCAGCTAAAAGCTCCGCTGGACTCGGATAAGTCCATCCAAAAAATTATTCCATACCTCAGTGTCGATTCTACGTATGCATGACATGTTGTTAATGCCGTGTCTTCTTCACTACAGTAGTGAGAAGGCTTAAAGCGTAGCAGGACCTGTTAGATTTTTTCATCAAGAAATTCACATGTGCGTGCCAGTCCAACCTGTGGTTTATTCTAAGTCCCAAAAAATTCAGATTGCTAATCGATTCAAATTCTACATTGTTAAGTTTGAGGGACAGTGGATTATTTTTCTTTTTATAACCAAATCGTACAACCTGTGTTTTGTCAATATTCAATCTCAGACTATTATCCGAAAAGTACTTTTCAAGAACCATCATACTCCGATATATTTTTTTATCAAGATCTTCGTCATTTTCTCCTGCCCCTGCCACAACCAAGGAAGTGTCGTCGGCATATTGTACCGGGTGTTTATAAACGTTTGTTATCATATCGCCTTTGGAATCTCCTATCACTCTTTCAAATCGTGCCTTTCACTGCGACTTTTGGCCTGACCAAAGCCTGCCGCGATCACAGACGTTTATAAACACCCGGTATAACCTCATGAGGTACAACAGGAGTCTCAAGATAGAACCCTGCGGCACCCCCCTGTCCACCAAAAAAACCTCAGAATTGATTGTTTTTCCATTTGTATTTTTTTCAGACACGAAACTGCGTATGACCCACCAAGTATGACGACAGCAATTGCAAAGCTACGCCCCTCACACCATAGTGCTCCAACTTTCTCAACAGCAACCCGTGATCGACGGAGTCAAATGCTTTTGAAAGATCAACATAAAGGACCGATGTTTGCTGTCCGTCATTTAAAGAATATAGCACTCCGCAAAGTACAGTACCTATACATTGCTCTAATTGTAGAGGGAAGCCATTTTGTGACTCACTCAATACCAAATACCGCTCAAATGAGGATATAAGCCTATCGTATGTATGTCATCCTTCCAAAGATTTTACTTATAACGTTCAAGACTGAGATGGAACGATAATTCGCAATCTGTTTCCTACCACCCTTTTTAAACACAGCCTTTATCTTAGCCACTCTAGCGCGATGTGACGAAGAAAAAGTGTCTCGCCCCGAGCGGGAATCGAACCCGCGTCTTCCAATTGCCGGATGGGTACTCTATCACTAAGATACCGAGGAGACAACAGTTCCTCCGCCACATGCTCATATGAGAGCCGCCAATGTACTCCCCCTCCAGAGACGTCGTTCGTCTTGTATGTACCCCTGCGTTCGCCGTACTTATGGACCGTGACCGTTGTTCAGTACCCCCCAGCCCCCAGCTAGGGCGACAGATAGGACGTGGGTGGACGTAAGGCAGAGAAGTGGCGGTGCTGTTAAATAATTGTTCATTGTTTGCTTTGTACCTGTTTGCTTGAGTTATGTGTTCCGTGCGTGTTGTTTTTTTTTCAGGGTCACCATTTATAGCGCGATGTGACGGAGAAAAAGCGTCTTGCGCTCTTGCTCCGAGCGGGAATCGAACCCGCGTTTTCCATTTGCCGGATGGGTATTCTACCACTAACCTACCAAGGAGAAAACAGTTCCTCCCGCCACACCGCCTTCAAGGCATTAGGAAAAACTCCACATTCTATACATCAATTTATCAGGAAAGGAAGGGGTACTGCTATGGACCCCACTCAGAGATAACGGCTCACAGCTCACTTCACAAGCTCTTAAATTAAAACCAGTAGATTAAAACTAGGTTAGGAAGATGACAGACATCAAAGAACTTGGAAATGTCAACGGTGACAGATGACAGATCAGGTCATTGGCAGGTCATGAAGGAAATTACAAGGTGTAAAGATGCAAGTGATAAAATACTATGAGTTCTGCTACCTTGTGATTTGTTAACAAATCATATGATGAAACGAAACAGATAGTCTAAACACACCTCAAGAAGATCCCACGTACCTACTACCATCACGTACAAAATAATCTGGTACAGTGAATAATCTACTAAAAAATCTGGCTTTGATTATTTGACAAAATCAAAAAGCTCTTGCCTCAGGTCATGGGTCAACTCGTAGGTTAATAACTTGAGTCAACTTCAGCACGGTCGACTCGAGGGTCGACTCCACCCAAAGGTGGGCACCGTTAACGAAAAAATTAACTTCGTCAAACGTTAAATCGTCAACAAAAAAGTTAACTTTGTTAATCGTTGATCAGTTAATTGATTTAAAATGTAACGGAAGCTAACGTTAAACCGTCAACATTAACTTTTCTATTTGTAAACCAAAAGAATCATCTCCAAAATCACCCGAACACCGCCTTGAAAGCGATCAAACTATAATACCTACAGCAGCAATATATCTAACTAACTGGGCCAAGATTGAAGTAGACCACCCCAAAATTTTGCCTCGGTTGGAATGAGGATATCTTAAGAAAAAATTGCCCAATTCTGAAAATTCTTGTGGTGCTCGATAGAGTATTCTTTTACAGGTTTTACAGTTATTACCTTCACTTCATTTTCCCAGACTTTCTCTATTTCGGGTTTTGAAGACAAATATGGCTGTACAAGTTATGGTTAACGGACTTCAGTTTGATTTTCCAAGTCAACTTAAAAGTTAAATTGTCAACGAAAAAGTCAACTTCGTTGATTAACGATTAACGGTCTAGTGCCCAGCTTTGACTCCACCATACGACTAAAATTCACGAAAACTAAGATGTCTGGACTTTTTCATTGTACCAGATACTTTGCACGCGATAGCACCTACCTAACACTATGGTAGTTCACACTTACTGTCTTGGTGCAGCAATTTCGCGACCGCCATGTAAACAAAAAAGCTACCCATTATTCGCCAGCGTCTAATTTTAGTATGTAGTTTGTTTGGGATTTAATTTTGAAGGGGCAACTTCATTATTTTTCGAAATAACGAGAAACTATAATGAGCAACTCGAACATCCAAAAGGAAAAAAGAAGTTCACCGAATGCTCAAATAGGATACTTACAGTAAAGAGGTTGCGTGTACTGCCAGGCGAACACTCGGTAGTTCCCACACTTGGTTTAGTATGCTGTTTCATAATTCAGAATAGCTATTAGTCATATCGACCCGACAGCTACTAATTCGTTTTATGTAAGTGATACACAACGAATTTATTGAATGTTTATGGTAATGTTTATGGCAGTTTAACTAAACAATATCTATGGGTAATGCATTGGCCCTCCAGGACATTAGAGAATTGACTCTGAAAGTTTTGCGAGTTGGTATTATTATTACGTTTGGTCTGGAAGTAATATAGTTTCGATTTATTGACGTTGTTACAAATTGTATTTTTACTGAAAATATAGGTATGAAAGTAACCCAAAACTTACCTTTGCAGACAAATGCGAGTGGCCTGCATCACGCCATAATTGATTGGATAACAAAGTTTTTAAGACGTGGCTGTGCTTCGCGCACAATAAAAGTTATGATCATGATTTGCTTGCTTGCTGGCTGGGTAAGGCAAAAGGTAGGTAGGTGTAGCAGGAAAAAAGGAACGGCGGAAAAACTTAAGCTCAGGGAGTTACAATGGCGAGAGGTAATAAAACACGGAGATGAATTAAATTCGTTTTATTGTGGAATGCACACAGAATGAAACAAAACTTTGATATAGAAATATTTGAGCAAATCATTTCAGAGAGTGTATGACCTTTATTAAAAGTGAAACAAGGTGAGAATGATAAAGTTTATTACAGATGTGACTGAGTGTTCGGGGCGGGAGTTTTGGTTTATTGCACACAATTTTAAGTTTTAACGAAGTAAACATTGTATGAGCATTTCCTTCTTCAGTACTTTTAACAAGATATCTTCGTGGCGAAGAGAAGGATGGAAAACAACTGATGTAGTAAAGAACGCAGTCCTTTCGATAGTGTCGCACGAAATAAAACAATAATCGACAGTAGGAATAAGTAATAATTAAAAATATTAACTAGTAACAACAAGAGCAACGAGAAAATAAAACCATAATACAATAATTTATACAATATAATCACAAAATCGGGCTCTAGCGCCGTCCTCCGTCGTGTGTGAAATCTTACAATGTGAGTGAGTGTCAGTTTATTTTGGCCGATTGCGCTTTTTATTGCGATTGTTGAAAGTATTTTGGAAAATATGAGTGATCGGCGCAAGGCGCACGCGACGACGACAGGCTCGTCGTTTTTAAGTACACTGAAAACTGTTCCATTGTTTATGGCTTCTCAATAGTCTTCAACATGTTTTTTTTTTGTTTAACACTAGATTCTCTAACAAAATTTTTGTACACTGGCTTCCGGGCGGAAGTCCGATTGTTTCCGGGGGTTCCCAGTAATCACTGGTAGTTATCACTGTACAATGAGAGGCTTCGTTGTCCGAAAGTGACCCTGGCCTCTTCGTCCATGGCGGCCAACGGCAGGAAACTGCTCGGAACGGGGTAACGTTTGAGTCTCACTGTCGATGTATGTGGTTTCACTGGCATCCCACCTGAAACAAGCAAAAACATTAGGATACTTCGTTGGAGAAATAAAGGTAGTTTTCAAAAACTTGACACTTTCCAATATATAGTTACAGGATGGGTTTCAAAGACTTCTAAATAAAACAACTTGTGACAGTGACAAGATTGCTAGAGATCATTGGTTCTTGCATACTGCTAGAAAACAAAACTGAACCGTGTACGAGAGACGATTTGACCTGAAATATCGACCCGAAACCGAGGTGCCAAAATCAATAGCGCCTCGCAGAACTGAAACCAGCTAGTTCCATCTCAAAATTGCTGCAATAATTAAGACCCCCAGCACTCGCATTAAAACTGATCAATAATGCATGTTCGGAGTGCATTAATTCATTTCCTGACATACAGGAAACAATTTCTTTCGGAGTAACGGAGAATAAGACGGGCGGCATGGGGGAGCAGCAGCGCAGGAAGCCGGGAAGCAGGAGGGTTCAATCTCGCTAATGGGCAATGAGGGCCACTGACAACCTCACATGGGTTCATCAGGATTATATCAATAAAAACTTCCAATGCTGTTTAGAGACCATCAGACAACTTATTCAAGCGCGATGCTGGAGGATACCACTACGGGCAAGTCAGAGAGAGAAACCCCATTTTCTGGAGTGCATCGCCACACACGCCTGCCGCCGAAGTGATAAATAGCCGATGGACCGCGGTTCGATTTGCAGTTCCTGTTTTGTATACCTAATAATATTGGAAAACGAAACCATAATTATCGTGCTTCTAGTTCTCTCTCCATTGTGCGTAACAACTAGAGCCGAGTCCAGCTGCAAGCATTACATCAAAGTCAAAAACTTAATTTCCTATACGTCTTGCACAAGTTATTATTTTCTACATGTTGCGGTCATTTTCTATACGCTTTGATTGATGATGGAAAATGAAGCCTAACGACACATTTGAATGACCTTAATTCGTATATGTGGAAAAAATGAGGGGGAGCAGCCTAGCAGCAGCAGCAAGCAGCGTGTGCGTTTCTGGTCGAACAAACCATAGAGGCTTGTTTATTCCAATTCCTTTTCGTCGCGCAGGACACACGGGTCCAGTCATTATTTTCGTCCCGAAAGGTATTTCGTATATAGCGAGAAATTGAGATTTCTATAATATCACATCCCGTTCGCAGTCTATCTGGATGCGAACTTTTCCGTGCTGGTACCGTTTCCTTACGTCAAGACATCGTTTGATAATCTAAATCAAGGATGGAGTTCGAATTTTCAACGTATTTTCGTTGGACCCACCGCTGAAACAATAGAATTATCGGTTATTGGTCTTATCTGGAAGAATGATTTTTCTTGTACATTTTGACCGAGAAATTTTCATCTTTTTCAAATTCACTACTTCGAGAATTCCGTGGTACCATTTCAGGTTCATCTTCTTGAATTGACAATATTTCTGTGCGTTTCAACTCTCAACAAAGAGTTCGTTTACGTCTTTCTCGAATTTAAGGGATTTTTTTAAGGAGATAAAGGATTCACTCATTTCGCATTTCTGTAGAATCAAGCAGGCGCTTACTTCAACCTTCGAAACGTCAGACTGTGTTGAATTTTTTTCATTGTTCTGTCGGACTGACACTTTCTAGCACGGAATGAAAAAACAAGGAAAATCTCGAGGAAAATTTGGCAGCCTCCTCATAATACATCGCTCTTGGTTAGCCATCCAGTCCTTACCTGACGAACTAGATTCAAACTACAGGAAATAGAATTACCCTCAGCTGCAAAATAACCTGGGACCTAACAAGAATAACAAGAATACTACTTTCAGCCACGAAGGTTTTAATAACTTAATGTTATTGTTGTAGATTACTGAGTAAAAGACAAATTTTGTATAGATGAAGAATGCCGAGAGACTAACGTGGAATCGGATCACTGCCTTCACTTTGGCCGTGAGCATGCCAGATGGCGTGAAAGCAAAAGATGCCTCTTTGCCATAATGTGTTTTGTCAAAGACATTGAAAAAAATCAGCCGACAAGGACTTTTGACCATGTTTTACTGGTTCTTCAATGTAGTCTTCATGAAAAACAGAGTTTGTAAGGAAAGTACGTAACTTTCAATTTATTTGTTTCTCGCACTGTTTGTCAAACATTCACACAATATGACAACGTGGTAGTCATCATATACATATATCCCATACACTTTCTATAGTCAGTAACAAGAGGTATGACTATCATCGATGATAATTTCGAATGGAATCGTGCCTGCAGGTTCAACGACTGTGGAGCACTGCGGTAGCAGTGCGTAGCAGAAGTTGAATGTGCGGCATCGATTATACCTATAAGAAAATATCATCGATTAATAATCATACCACGAGTTAAATTTAACAAGACTATGTAACAAATTGAAAAAATTGAATTGTATACTTACATCAGACATTTCAAGGCAAATCTGAGGTTCACCTATTTAGTGTCTATATGCATTACAAAAAAGCAATTTAAAGATTCGTCCATCGTTAGTGAAGCGTATTGCATAGACATGATTTTCCATGTTACGAGCAGATCCCATGTAAATCCACCCAATGTGACATTTCTCTGATCTGAATGCCTGTGTCAACGTCAACACCACAGACGAATGATGTATTTGTATATATTTTGTACAAGAACCCCCTTTTGGGGTAAGTATAATCATGTTCTAAACTTTTTCATTAGTATCCCGTTAGTATTTTCCATGTATTGTCAACAGTTTACATTCAAAAGAAAAGTTAACCTTAAACTGAAATCAATCTGACAGGAGGTAAACAAGCCGAAATCGGTGATAAATTCAGTTGTTTTCTATCATTGCTGTGATATCTTCTTGGTACCCCGAATCCGTGCATCTCATAGGCTGAAACACAGTCTAGTTACCTATGCGTTATATAATCAACAGTAATATCACAAGATTTCCACGATAATTTTGGACAGGCCATCGCGAGTGCTGGTTGTAGCGATAAATGCCCGACTCCGTAGGAGGAGGGCATTTATCTAGGGACAACCAGCCCGAGGAAAACGCCTGGCCAAAATCATCTGGGAAAATCTCGCGCACGAGTGATATTTTGGTGATTATTACAAAAAAGAAGTTCGAAGTGACAGCTGTCAGATTTTGTTGTTTACATCAATTTTATTCCGTTGCTATTGACAGTGGGATTTAGATAAGTGAATATTATCCTTGTAGGTCTATTAATCAAGGGCGTTGTGTGAAATTATCAGTAGAATGACTTTTTGGAGCAAAAATAAAGTGACAAGCTGAAGTACTGGGGGAATACAGCCGATGAATGCTGATAGTTTCGCTCCAAAACTTTGCAAGCTCCCCAGCTTGTCACTTTATTTTCGCTCCAAAAAGTCATTCTACCGAAAATAAAGAGTGTACAGGATATACATAGGTCACTATTAAAAAAAAAACCTCTATCCTCAAACAAGTTAACTAAGTTTATTCACCATGACTACAGTAATACAAAAGAAAGAAGTTGCAATATTTTTCCATTCAATGCGGCGGCAAGCACAATTACCATGGTGCAAATTCTGTCAGTACTTTCCGAGTTTCGGACCAAACAGATTATGATGAGCATGCTGCTAGATGGGAGCTTAGGGATGCAATATACACGTGGATGTTTTATTTATGGGCCTAATCCCGTTGTGGACTGCCGAGGCAATTTGTTGTAGTAACTAATTTTTTCTTGGGGGGTCCGTGTGCTTCTTCGAAAATTAATTATCTCCAAGTCGGCATTAAGAAGACGGAGGTGGGTTTCCGGGGGGGTGCGATGATGGCGAATTGCTCACGCACGTGCCCTCTCCTCTCCGGTTCTCTTATTCCACTCCCAAATATATTTTTATATAATTACATGAAGTGTTTTGCCTTGTTATCATTTCATTAAGGAACGTCATCCCGTGTGTAATTTGTTAAAAGGAAAATTAATCATGAATTAAGCTGATATGACACAAAGGGTTAATATTAGCTAATTCCGCTAAAATTATACATATATCTTTGTTTCTACAAACATTCATTAGCAATTTCGCCAGCGTTGTTAATGTCAAGTAGAAACAATTGCAAAGATAATACCCTGGGCCTCGGGTTGGTGCCCCGGTGGTGGTGGTGGTGGTGGTGGTGGTGGTGGTGATGTACACAAGAACAGTGGGCGACGCGCGCGAGAGAGTGAGAGGGATAGAGGCCGAAACAATTTCAATTCGGATTCTCAACGATGTTTACTTTCCATTAGGTACTAAAAGTGTCGATATCGTGCACAAACTGACTAGAATCACTACGCATTAATTTAGATTACTTTGTGCTGAGTACACAATTCACTTCTATGCCTGTAGAGTAGGTGGAATGTACAGTTGAGGCTGTGCTGGGTGCGGGATGCCGCTTGCTCCTCTGTACAGGGGCCTAGGCTAGTAGTACGCCCAGCCATTATGCTGCCCTCTAATAACAGACGAATAAATTAATTTCGTTAATGAATTTACATAGGCACCCTGGGCGCTCGCGGCCGCGATACCGGAATTATCTCCGTTTATTCATCTAAACAACCCCCACGCACACTATGACTAATATGTTTTTCCAGCCCTCCACTCAAATTAACCATTTCAACATTAACAACAATAAACTGTTGCGTGCGGTTGGTTTCCCAGTGCGTCGCAGATTAGAACAAAGTGCAACTTTTGTTTGCTCAACGGCAACCGACCCTCTAGTAACCGCGCAACCTCATCAAACCTCGCTGCTTGATATCATTTCCAAAGTAACAAAGGTCGCGAAGGCCTGCCCTTAGCTGTAATAGCATTGCCAGTTTGAACTGATTGAATCACCTGTCAATTGTTTGTACGGCAAACAGTGACGGGTGGTTTTGAGTTTACACAAATCGTTCAAAGCTGGGCGACTACTGAGGAGGTTCACCACGTCTCTGGTTTACTCGAAGCTTTGTATCCGCGAGTTTTAAAACTTCACCCATCATTCTTCTCTACAGGTTGTTCGGAAGATGCACGCGACAACTGGTCCTTCGAGCCCAAAACGGCGGGACGCCACTGGTACACGCTTCCGCCGCCGCCGCCGCCGTCCGCTCAAATTGAATTACATTACATTACATATAATAACATATCGCGTCTCGTTCTGGTCCATTAGGACGTCGGACGTCGAGTGTTTTTATTTGCGCGCCGCGTATTGCGGGCAGAGGCCGAACGGGAGCCGGGAGAGAACGAGGGAGAGAGACGGAGCGACTACTTCCGGAATTAAGCAACGAGCCGCGCACTTCCTGTGATTGACTGCGAGTTTAAGGGGATCATCTCCTGCTGCCCGAATACGATAACTCAGCACATGCGGCGTGGACGCGGCCCGGCCTCTCTGCTGCACCGAAACGCAGATAACGATGATTAAAACGAACTTTGCAGACCGCACTTGTTATGTCCAACATGCAATACCCTTATCTTGCGCGTTCCTCGTGTGTGTCCCGGACGATGGCAATATAATTTCGAACTTGCCGCCCACCCGCCGACCCTCAAAAGGGGGCGCAATAGACACGGCCGGGGTGAGAAGCGAAAGCGATTAAACTCGGTTTTTTCGACGTTGTCATGCTGGCTGGAAGCGACTCTCGCAGAGGACAAGGAGTTCTGGATTTGTTCTTTTACCTATGTTGCTGGATCTGACTGTGGCCCGTACAGCAATAAAGTCCAGAGATGACTTTTTCGCGGTCACATTTTGGCTCATCTTGCTCATATCGACACGAGGCGCAATTGCTTTCTGAACACTGAGATAGGTTCAGTCCCAGCTGTTCCAGTGTGTGGATGAAGTTTCATTCGAAAACCTATTGTTGCTCTTTGCTTCTAGTCCATCTTGGAAACTAGTCTAAGCCTGAACAACGTTGCAGCAAAGGTGTGTAAAACCCAAGGAGGTTAATACAAAAAAAAATTCAAAACATATCACCGTCCAACAGTCATTACTTTCGGCATTTCGCACGAACGGTGGTTCGCTTCAATGCACACTACAGTTGCGCGTGTGTCATTTCCTGGTTACTTCTGGTGGGATCTAGGAATTTTGGTGTTGCCACCACCCGTTTCACGTGTTACGTCCAGGCCCGTGTTTTTCTTAGTAAAGTTTTTTGGCGATAAGCGCAAGCCACATAAATCGTTTCAAGCGGAAAACTCGTTTTTTTTTTGTCGCCGAATTCGTACTGACCATCCTGCACGAGTAGAAAAACGACCGCCGGCCGCCTCGGCTCATCTTCTACAGGGGCCCTTTTCCGGCGCTGATGCCCAGTTTCCGGCGCCGCCGGCTATCGCTATTTTCCAGATTCACCGCCGCTGGAGCTTCCACCACCGCCGGCTGTCGCTATTTTCCACGATCCACCGCCGCTGGAGTTTCCACCGCCAGCCGTGCTCGCTGCCGAACTTACGCCGCCACTTGCATCTTCGGCTACCGAATCAAAGTTAGGTGGTTCTATTATGTATCGATAGGCCAAACTTCCTGTCTCGGCGAGAATTCAAAGAGCTGGTGAGCGCTCGTGTCAATAGAGGCGAGAATCGCAACCGTCACCAAAACGTCATGTCAACGGACTGTCAATGCCATAACCTCGAAAAACCGGAGCTGACACGCTACTGGAATTTTCTTGCGTGTTCTAGTGTTTAATTTATGCATTATTGTTCGACATTTTCGTATTACTATCATCGACAATTTGTTCCCAGACAATCAGTTCCCTCACTAAACATGGTGAACATTCGACCCCAGACAAATTAGTTTCCACAATGTTTGTTTGCTTCCTTGCTCGAAACCAAAAAGTGGGTCTTTAGAGCTACTAGAGGCTCAATTGAGTTCCAAATGGCACCAAAAGACACAAGAGGAGTAGTGTTTCAAAAGGCACAAAAAACAAACAAATGGGGCCTTTTGGGGTGTCAACAACACCACAATACACATAGAGGTTCACTAGACTTCTGGAAGACACAAGAAGATACAGAAGGGCTCATCAGGGCTTTAACCGAGGGTCAAAGACATAGAGAAGAAATTATATTGCTCAGAAGTGTTTCAAATGACCAAAGCGAAAGGACGAGAACCCACTTGGGCTCCAAACAATACAAGACATGGGAGACTCATCCCACGTACTGGATGGCACTATGTTTCGTACTTTCTCTTATTCGGCACAAGAAAAGGCAAAAAACACAAGGAGAAAGCTCAGCTGGCCTCTGACCAATATTATGAAAAGACATAGGGGCTTACCATAATTCCGATCGACACGACAAAATTAGAGTGCTCAGTAGGACTCTATAGAACACACAAAGATGTAGGAGCTCACTTGGACTCCGAATACAAGAAAACTTCGCGGCTTCACTAGATTGTGGAAAGCCGACTTGGGCTACTACAACAACACAAAAAGAAAGATGGGAGCAACCTGAAGATCCGAAAGGCGGCACAAAAGGCACAAGGAAAGTCATCAAAGTTCTAAACAAAACACCATAGAGACGAAAGGGTTCTTCAGAGCTCTAACCGGCAAGTTACACGACGGTGCATTAGGGCTACAAAGAACATAATAGAGCACGGGGCTCACTAGGACTTACAGCGGCAAAGCACGACAAAAATTTCAGTATCAATAGTTTAAAGGGTAAATTGTCCGGGGCGAAATTATCTAGAGACAAATTATTGCCATGGCACCGGCTGCCCGGCCATCAGACTGTGACAAATGTCTAACCAGGGTCTGCCTCAAGACCGCGGTGATCCATGTCGGGTACACAGTACACAGCCCTACCGGAATGCTGTACTTGCAAGTTTAGCTAGCTTAAAAGAGCCAGCCCGGGCTCAAGTCAACACCAGGTGGAAGGACTCCGCTCCAGAGACTACTCCTCTGAGACCGGACAGTCCGAAGTTGGAGAATTTTGGATATTGCCACACGCCTTCCTCCTGTCCATTGTCGTGTATCTCCGCCGCTTATTCTACTCTCACATTAAATCACGAAAGTCAGAGGTCGGGAGTTTCAAAGAACCAAAGAAAACCGGATCTAAAAACATAAGAAGTGAATCTTGGAATATCATTCATTCGACTTGTTTGCCGCTGTCAAAGTTCTCCGTTTGTTGTTGAGGTCAGCGGTAGCAGCTGTTAGTCCAGTCCACCGAAGCGCCAGTTTGTTTAAAGACAGGACATGGTGATCATGTCGGTAAATATGCACATGTTAATCGATGAGGTCTGGTCAGTCAACGTTGAAATGATAAACGTATGATCCTCTGTTCATACAGAATTTCATACAAAGAGCAGATGTTCAAAGATATACGCTAAGGCACCGGCATTGGCAAAGATGAGAATGTTAGTGAGTGAGGTCTGGTCAGTTGAATTTGAAGAGGAGGGAGCCGTCAGACATGCAAATGTTGCAATGGAAGTCTGGATGTGTTTTCTTTCGACTATATGCCAAGAATGGGGGAGAATCGTGTCGGTAGACAAAGGGAATTCAAGTCAAAGAAGGTCGCAGGTCGAAACCGACTAAAGGTACAATACTGAACAACGGTGATCAACATTCAGTTGGACGCTGAGACAATAATATGCTTCAATAATGGGCTTTGGCTTCATTTATGCTCTAAAATGCAAGACCGCGGGCCGCGGGGCTACACCACCACTGATCCACCCCCAATCAAGACGCGTGGTTGCCACAATTCCCATTTAAAACTCGCGGAAGTTTTTACGGTAGAGAGTGCGAGAAAGAGCGCAGCGATGTTTTGAATTTAATAAATTCTCACCGTATCCCAGCAAATTAGGGGCGGCCAATATACCTAATTGTCGGCTAAATTGTTACCGAACTTCGGGGAAACTTTATCATAATGCTAATTAGAGAGTGGAGAATATTTAAGTACCTACTACAAGCGCGGTATAACAATAATAAAATTGGGAGAGATAAATGCCAACTTCCCCGGTCTCACCACCATACGAGGAAAACTTGGCTTTTAATGCGCCGCTGATGCTGGCTGCGCTGCACGTTCACAGAATTTGAACACTCTTGTGACTTTGGGAACAAAGGGTCGGATATAATGCGATTGTTTAGAAGTGAGGTTTTCGATGGATAATGTTTGTGCTTCGTTAGGTTGCAAATTCTACGTAAAAATCCGGTTATTTCACGTTGTTGCTCAAAGGCTTGCGCGCGAAAATTCGAAATTGTCACACTGCGCGCATCGCTGGAAATCCCTCATTATGGGCGCTCCTTTGGAGAGTTTTGCGGCCACGTAATTGTACACGTATGTCTTGAAAATCTTCCTAATTAGATCTCTCCGAGAGTTGGGAGAACGTCGGGGCATTTCAGAGATTGGGCTCAGACCGTGCGAAAGATGTGCTCGTTGTTGGTAAGGGGGGCATCTCTCGGGTTTTTTGCCAGCATAAATACCCGGTCGATGGGAGAATAGGAGAGCAATTACAAGCATTTCGTCCCACATTACGGGAGAACCATAACTCGAATTAATTGACGTTGGTTCGGTGGACAAAAATGGCCGATTTAACAAGACAGATACGATCTTGCGGCGGCACATGTAAAACACAAATAGCGCGATTGCAATGCGGTAATGGCAATATCGAAGAGGAGTCGACAAGGGGCAATTAGGTAAAGTAAGCACGGGGACAAAGACGGAGCATGCCAGGAGATGCAAATGTACATTAGGCTAATTGAACATTAGGTGAAGTGAACATTTGGACCCCATTAGTGATGAGGAGGAGCAACGTGATTAATTAGCGCCGGCTTTATAATGGCATGGAAAAAGATCGGCTATAGTTTTAAAATAATAACGCCGGGAGGAAATTAAGTGGCGGGCAAGGTCGGCATTAGTCGCGCACTTTTAGCCGTTTTTCTGTTATTTATAGACGACATTTATTTTCGATGCCGGAAAATGGGAAAGGTAATCATGGCGTTGCGCATTCAGTTTCTTGTCTTTGTACTGAGTTGTCAGATGCAGTATTCGAGACAAATCTGACAAGATCAGACCTTAGCTTAGGCATTGTTGCTTAGGTAATCACTAATCATCAATGGAGCTAGAAGAGAGATAGAAGCATCATAAGTAAACGATTACCATTTTTTTAGTAACCATTACCAGGACCATAAGCCATATAATTTACGGAGACACAAACAAGAGATAAAATCATGGAAAAACGAAAACTGCACTGTTTATGATCAATTAGCTGCGTCGGATGAAGACAACAGGGCTCAGTTTCTTACACGATTACGGTCGACTGCGAGCCTCCTCCTCCTCCTCCTCGGTGACGGACAAACCTCGGGTCCATGTCATAAACCTAATTAGACGTCGTTATTACTTGGGTGTGGAGAGAGGCGCGCAATGCTGATACTATGGTGAGGGTTCTTTACGACTCTTTTTAAATTCGAGTAAAAGTTTACAAGCCAACTCTCTAAATTACAATTTAGGTGGAAGTGCATAGAGCCGGTTTTTGCAGCAACAGCCCCAAGAGCACGGCGCCGCGGACCTCCCGACGGAGACGCACCACCTTCTCTCGTTATTAATTCGAAGTAGAGAGAGGAACAGAAGAGTCTAATGGGGGCTTAAAAAGGCGCAATTAATTAGCCCCGGCTAAAATTGGCTTCCGAGTGAGTGGCACCAAGGCCGTAAGTGCGGTCCATTTAATTCGTCAGGGATGTCTATTATGGATGGAAGAGGCAAAGTCCCCGAGATTTATGAATTGTCGCGATCGCTAAATACGGGGTGTCCTAATGGAAACGCTCCCCTTCTCTAACGGCCACATACGGAATTCCATACGTGCATCGTATCTCAGACAAAGGCATTTGTTATACGACAAGAAAAGTGATGATGTTTGTTGACGTTCTGCGTCAAAGCCGATGATAAGGGGAAACCGTCTCGAGGACTTCTGTGATGTACCCTGTATAAGCCGTGCGCTTGTATCAATTTGCCTATGTGTGTGTGTTTGGTGCGGGCTGTTGTAATGAAGGAAGGGGTAGCGACGTACCCCCAGGATTGGGCGGGTTAAACGCCGCGAGGAGCCTCCACATTAATTAGTCCTCGATGCAAGGGAGCCATGAAAGTTTACCAGTTAATTAGGGAAGTCGTACTATACCGCGGGCACTAGCAATTTGCCTAAATTCTCTCCAGATCGCAGGGCTTACCCTAAATTACGGACACGGCGCTGCCACTCATCAAACGTTTTTTAATTCCCACAATACATGCCGCTCATTTCCACCACCTCTTGCCCCATCTATATCCGAACTGTATTATGCTGTCCGCCCTTAAACTGCTTTGGCCATACAATTAAACTTTGATTTGGTGTCCAAAAAAAGTTCGTGTTTGCTTTTGTCTTGGGAACAAATACGAATATTGCAGACTTGCAGCAATAAATTCTTCCATCGAAGGTCTTCCGAGATCAAACGAAGGGTTGCATTCTGCCTGCTTTTTTTTCTTAGTCCATGCACTGAGAAGGGTTTTTGTCGATTTCGCGATGTCTAAATAGTCTTTCTATCATTTGGTTAGTATATTCCGACTGACTTTCAGCGACCCGGGCAGAGCCGGGACCTAAGTGCAACCGTCGTTGTCAAGGTTATCCATCGGACGAAACGACTGATGCTGGGCAGGTAGTCATGGCATTATGCAAGCTGACAGCGTTTTTTGTCTGCCACTGTATGAGTAAACCTTGACGATAATAGCGACGCATGTTAATAAGATATCAGAAATACGTCCAATTTCGGAACATCAAGGGTACCTAGCGTAAGTTTCCCAACGGCCAAAGCTACGTCAAAAAGCACTTTCGTAGACTTGCGATTGGTCGTGTTGCTGATTTGCAATTGCTAACTGACGGCCAGTTCTTGGGTCACATTTTGATCGCAATCTCCTTCTCACATCTTCGACAACAGTGCCGAGTAAGAAATTTATTTATCCTGAACGGCTTATGATGATTCAGTGGCGTACTTAGAACTCAGACCTCATGGACAGGGAAGGACCGAGAAGGTTTAGTGCATATTTTGAGGAGTCTGGAATAGGCGACTGAAACAAGGAAAAAATAGCGCCGAAGGTCAAACTTTTTCGACATTTCAATAATAATATGGACAAATAATAGAAAAATAGGGAGCCTCCGTAATTCCTGTTGTTTTCTATCTTTTGGTTTGTTTTTATACATAATTTTGTCAAGCAGAAAACGACACACGTAGGTTGTGCCCTTACCAGGGTCAGTCTCAACAGCGCAAAAACGGAAACTCCAGCCAAAACTCAAAATTTCAAAAAGATCCGAACAGAACATTTGTTCCATCAAGTAGGTATCATACAATCAATCGATCAAATGGTAATATAAAGTCGACTTTGAGCCTTTGCCAGCTCTTTAAAGATTGGTAAGTGTTTCAACATTGATACTGTCAGTATCTGGAGGTATCATTCAATTATCAAAATGTCGGTGGCAAACCGTAACCCAGCAACAGCATTGTTACCGACATACATATATACATACAGTGAATGGCCTATACGAGTAGACCATTTCCACTGACGTCACGCAGCTCCGTCTGGAACAGCTGATCTGGAACAACGTTAGTCAGATGTGCGTTATCTGTCACAAGGCACGTAGGTTACGTCAGTCATGTGCGTCAGTCAGAATGGTAGTGTGTCAATCTGTCAGTCAGTGTCTGGAGTTAAGTTACTGGAGTCACAAAGTTTTGACAACTGGCACGTATAGTTGACATCATGTTGACGTTGCCCCGAATCAGCTGTTCGGCATGTGCGTGTGTTGACAGTCTGTTGCTGTTTCCTGAGTGAAAGCTTTGGATGGTGCGAACGACGATGCAAGTCATCGACGTAGCGTAGGATCCAATATAAGATTCTGCAGGGTCGCAAATGTCCGAGGAAAAAAATTGTAGCAGTGAAATGCACTAGACAGCAAAGTGACAGTTTTGACGTGCCTTCAACGTGCTACTGAAATAATTAATTCCCCGAAGCTTCCTGCACGAATTAGTCATTTTCCCCAATAAGTTAAATTGTCTACTGGAACAGTTTTGAAGCAACCGCTGTTGGTTTGAAGTGAGATTCCCGGTTCACTTCGTCCACTTCATGTTTTGTAAGTCATGGTTGTGCATTCCAGCGTTTAGTTCTAACCGATAGCCGACCTTTGCTTACAACCAACCTCCAAAACAGATCTCAACAGTTCAGAGAGGTAACTGGACCATTTTCTGACAGCTGAGGACTCGATTTCAAGTTGAAGATACGCCCGCGTAAGTGTAGCGTAAGTCCGGTCCCTATGGCAACATGACACAATAGGCTAGTGGACATGGGTCTTTTTATTTTTTTTTATGAAAGATCCTCCCAAAATTGTTGCATTGGCAGGATGATTTTGTTTAAAAAAGTTTTTGTACATATTAAAAAAACATGAAAAAGATTTGTCTGTTCAAATGACGCGGCAAGTGCGTGACGTCACATTTTGAAGAGCCAATAGAAACTCTAGTTGGCCATTCAATGACTGAGGAACACCTTCTCGTTTTGAACTGATTTATACCAAAAAAATATAATGAAATGCTGGAGTGCTATGGTTTGACCTTACATTTTGGTCGATTCTTCCTTAAAATTCACTTATTATTGTTCGTGCAGGCTTCGGATTAATGTCACAACAGTGTTATTAGTGTCATATGAGTGGCAGTACTGCGAGTGTCGCATGCCATATGTCAGGCCCACGTCAAATAATCTAGTTTTTTTTAATACAATTTCGCTTCATAATACATAATAACTCCATGCAATGGCATCAAAAATAAGTTCCTTGTGATAAAGTTGTGCTCGCACGTGAAAATACACCACTACGTAATAGATCCAGAACGAATGCTTCCGTCGAATGTCAAATGCGTTCCCCTCTCCTTCCTCCCTCCCACCTCCTAGTTCACTTTCAAGCTGTGACGTAGCATATTATTCCTGATTTGAATAAGTCCTTTTTCAAATTGATTTTTTACCGAAATGAAATCATATTTCGAAAAACTTTTCCAACTACCAATTCGTCATTCAGATATTTATCAGGTTTATGATACTTTTATACTGAAATGCGATTGATGTCCAGTAGCCTATCCGACGCGATGATTGGCTTATCGATGCCGTAAATGAGTGACGCAAGTTGCGTCGCTGACTTGAAATTCAGCCCTAAGATCCAAGTTAACCCGGCATCCGACACGTGGGGTGTGATAAACCCAAGCGCCCGAAAATCGTAGTTTTATTATTCAAATTTTGGGCCTAGCCCCCGCAGCTCCTCAGTAGCTTCCGGAAATGCATGAATCTAGGTATTACTGCATTAGCGGCAGTGCAATTATCACCACAGAAGGAGTGTTTTCGTTTCAAAGTCGACTTGGGTTTGTCACACCCCACGTGTCGGAACTTGGGATTTTTCATGTGACTATCATTATTACTAATTTTGGAGACATTTTTCACCAGTAGGCTACGTTCTTCTTTTTTCTATATGGAGAATGAAGTTTGAGATGATTTTTTTTGCGCAAAAACACGGTTACTCTCGTACTGGCCGTGCTGACGTCACAAGGCCTTGAGCCTTTACTTGACAACCGTCGCTATCTGGAATCGGGCTGTGGCACAGTCAGGCTGTCAAAAGGCGACCTAATGGGCAAAGAGAGCTTTCGGATTGTCCTTGCGTATCAAGGAGATGGAGTCTAGAAGTCTGCGGAAACATGTGAAAATTTTATTTGCCTCGAACATTCGTGGATCTTCTGCAGAAACTGTACCAAGTTGGACAATGAATAAGTTTTTCATTTTTGTACCGATTTTCGTTAGATTTTTTTTGTTTAGAATTTTGTAATTTGAAGAATTATTATGTAAGTTGAGTCTTTCTTCATGTATTGAATGAGGGTTTTCTTTCTCAAGTAAACAATAGAACCTTTTTTTTTCAGTGTAAGATCGGGCTCAACGTATTTTCTTGTTTTATTTGTTCCAATATATTTTTTAACAAAACTTTCACTATCTATCGATGAAAACAATGTTCCTGAATCACAAAATGTTTTTTATCTGGAAAAAATGCCCATTACTAATTATTAGAGGTTACATGAAAAATAGGGTTTGACACACCCCACCTGTCGGAACTGTTGAGAAAATTTCACCTGTCGGATGCCGGGTTAAGCAGCCAAGATTCTGGTTACCCAATATGAACATTGAAACATAGGTACTTGTAAGTGGATCAATATCATACCGTGTCGGTATGACGGTATTAATAATGACATGACAGGGGTGTCAGACTGAAATGCCGTCAGAGTTAAAGCTGCAACGCCTCCATTGGCGTTCTCCAACTTTTTGGTGACTAACCTAGGTGCACCTCTACCTCGAAGATGCCCTATGCCCTACCCTTCCTGATGGTTCTACTCAATTTGTACATTAAGTGACATCTGATATTATAGAGCATAAGTCAACACGTTTGTCACCGTTGCGAATGACAAAGCAAATAATGAAATACCAGGAGTAATGAAGAATGCATTGGCACAGTGCAAGTTTCAGGCTATATGCAATGCATCCATGCAGCCGCGAAGCGATGAACAGTCGGTCGTATGCATCCACTTCGGTGGTGCCACTCTTGCCACGTTTGAATTTGCAGCCGCTGAATAATTCAATACAAGACAATTGCAAAATAGACAGTAGGGACAATTGCGCCGAGCATCTCCTGTTTTCTTATCTCCAATTTGGTCTTTCATTCTACAGGCGCCCTTTATATTGAACTTCATTCGATTTATCCGCGCCCTTTCTTTATGGTTATGATAAGGGCTCACCTATATAACACATATTGGATCGTAAAAGCGGCGTAATCCACGACTATACTCCCTCTCTGGCCGGTATGTGTGTACCTATAGGTAGTTAGGGCACGGGTGCCGGGGAACGGAACGAGTTGAAAAATTAATTAGTCATCGGGCCGTGTCTATTATAGGGGGCTGTTTAAAAATGAAACCTAATTAGTTTTAGATTGATAGCTGCTTCATAATCAAACAAATTCATCCGCACAGCCGTCTACACAAAGGCATGGCGAATACCTTTTTAATTGGATAACGTAATAACCCTGGTGCAGACCAATGCAATATTGAACCCCTGCTCACTCTGTGTTGGTGCCCTCTTTTTCATTTTGTCATATAGTCCGTCTCTCTTGGTCCTCTTCTCTGCCCGGCCATCGGTGCTAAATAAAAATGATCCGCGCCAACCATATACAATTACAATAAACTTTGTGCTCTGTACTCTGTACCTACATCACAGGCGAATATGTGTGTGCGATGGGGTAATTGCCATGGTAACGTTGATGGAAGCGGAGCGCGGCCATTATTAATTCATAAAATTTGAAAAAAGTGTGACGTATGGGGGCTGATATATTTCGATGAAGACATAGCGAGCTTATCCGTAATGGAATGTAGTAGTAGGAGAGAGCTTTGTAGATCCGGAAGAACTCGCATATCAGAGTGGCACTCAACTTAATGAAACGAGTAATCCAAGAGCAGCTCTTCGCCTAATCCATCTAGATGCATTCCTTTACGTTTTAATATTCATCTGAAACACTTGAATCTCGTGCGGACCTAGACAATTGCGGAAACAGCACTTACTTTAACTATCATCAGCGCGACGATTATGCCACATCGCGGGAAACGTATCCGCACACACATTCTATACAAATACAGAGCAACATCCCTGTACAGGGTGTCCCAGCTTGGCTGGTTTCGGCTGCCCCAGCTGCTTACTGGACCATGAGAAATGCAGAGTATGAGGTGCCCAGGGGGTGGGACTCTGTGTTGTCGCTATCGACAGTCGCTTACAAGCGATAGTCGCTAAGCATAGGGAATTCACATGTACCTGCTCAAGGTCAGGTAGAAAGCGACTGTTGACAAAGAACACGGAATCCCACCCCAGGGCCGCTATTCTTGAGGGTGAGATGCAACCCACTCGTGTGACAAAATCGCATGCCACTCATGCCAGTCCGAAACATGTATTCTTGAAGTGTGGGAGAAATGGCCGATTCGGTTCCTTTCGCAGTTGTTTGTTCCCCGTAATGTGTTCCGAACCCTCACCCGAAGCCGCCGCCCGCCATGACACTTCACGCCGTATAGGTGCAACCAATGTGAGTTTTCTCGTTTACTCTAGGGTGGGCGAGAACCATTCTCACTGGGTTTTAGGCAACTCTCGCCACATCGATGTATCGCGGATTGCATAAAACTCCCAGGGACTTCTATCACACGATTCAAGAATAGCGGCCCAGGACAATTGATTCTCCTTGAAACTGTAAGAACTATTCTGTGGGAGCTTCAGGCAACTTCACTTGCATAAGCCTGGCCGAAAATCAAGTGAATCTCAATAATTATATTTCTTTGCAACAGTCCATTTTGGCTCGTCACTTTGGATTTCAGAGATGTTTTGTAGTGCGTGAATTTTTAATGTAGATGATACGACCGCGCGATGGCTCCATCTTTAGATCCTGGGTCGAGCCCGTGCCTCTGTCCCTCCGGCAGTAAAGATCGTTAGTCTTTGCTTGGAACGATGTTTTCCACTTTATCGTGCAAACTACTGGTTTGTTTACTTTCGAAAAGAAAAATAGCTCTTTTGATCTACAGAAAAACGTCCTTTGGTGATTCTATGAGGAATAATCGGCAAATTTGCAAATACGGTCAAACCCAGAGCCTAACCTAAAGGTATTGTGTGCAGTTTTCTTTCGTTTGCTGGTGAGTGAGCTTGCCAGTTTGCCAGTGAGAGATATCCTTGTGGAATTTTGTCAACAGTTTGGTGCTAAGTTTTGGTTTGATTTTCAAGTTCAGCTTGTCGCTTCTGTGTTTTTTGTGAGCGACACCTCTTCGTGGTCTTTGACAACACCCTTTCTGCGTCATTGCTTCTAGCGGCAGCAATCAGTCGCCATCGTCGTTGTAGCTTCTAGTGGCAATCTTCGTAGCTTTTAGTGACACCGTTTCGTAGCCTTAGTGACACCGTTTCGTGGCCTTAGTGACACCGTTTCGTAGCCTTAGTAACACCGGTTTGTAGCCTTTGGTGACATCTCGTCTTCGTCTGTAGTAATGCCACATCGTAGTTTTCAACGGCACACCATCGTTGCTTTTGGAGACACCATGCCATGCCTTCAAACGTCGCAGAGCCTGGCGTCACCGTGAGTGGCCCTCGTAGAGCTCGTTGTCACGTCCATGACACCTGTCTTTACCTGCAGCTATTATATCTTCATGCATCTTTAGTCTGGTGAGAAGCCGTCTGCTAGCCATCGTTGCTGATAGTCAAGTTGCAGAAGTGTGAGGAAGGGCGAGGAACTCTTAGACCAGGCATGTTCGAGCTTGAAAAATTCGACACGTCGGTCGTTCACTCTGAGAAACTGTGTATCTGATGCCGTCTCTTTTGGTATTCTAAAGTCAAGGGTAAAATTGAGGTGAACTGGAAAACCAAACTGGTACCTATCTGTAGACCACCTTTTTGATCAAGTAGTTAAGTGATCACTGATCAGTCATAATAACCACAATCCATTATTTGTCTCAATAATCATTCCTGATCGACCTATGATAATTGTTGATGTTGAGTTCGTCTCATTGGCCGGGGTGGCCAGACTTTCAAGAATAACCGCCCTCGCCCTGTAGTGCGTTTCACTGTCTCTTTTGTGACTGAACTGAGCTAAGCAAAAGCTACTTTTGGTTGGTTCAGTTTAATTACCAATGTTACCACAAAAATCCATAAGACAATCGTATCGAATCAATTTCGCCGATTATCTCAGAAACGGATAGAGATTTCGAAATGCGGTGTTTACCCATCATTGCTCTGGTGGGAGCTCTGGGCATTTTGTTTTGTTTTAATCTGAGCGAGGAGCATAACCAATTACACGGACGCCTTGCGCAAGCAAGGGGTGGCACGGGGCGAATATTTCCGACGCCTTTATTCAATTCATGCCGACATAATCCGCCAGGTAACTCAATCCCATCGGAAGAATGCGCGGCCCACATGTCGGCATGCGGGGGATCAGGCCAGGCATCAGAGGATGGAATGGGACGACAAAGAGTAAATACAGCATGGGGCCCCCGCAGCTCGCCGGTGGTGGTGGGGGATTTAATCAATTGAATTAGTCTTATAAATATTTGATGGCAATTTTGCCTAAAGAAGAAGGGAAGGTACATTAATTTCAATAACAATTTGAAATGGAAATGGATTCGGCGCACAATTAACATTAATTTAAAAGCAATGGCAATTTCCTTAATGCGTTTTAGATTTTCATTTCTCATCAAGGAAAGTAATTCTTGATATCGCTTTCCTATATCAAACTTCACACCCTCCATAAAGCACGAATTGAAACTCCTTCTCAATTAGGAAATTTGGCTTTTACGTCCGATTTTATGGACCGCATAAATTATGCAAATAGTTCGATATCCGGGCGCTTCTCTCGCACACACACTCACACAGATACCTACACACACCTACACGTTCACACACACAAACCACAAGATGATGAATATTTGCGGTAATCAAACCGTAGGTGGCACATTGACTCTAGACAAGCATCGTGTAAAACTGCGATAGTTAAATTCCTTGAGATTGTCACAGTTTGTTCGGTCAAATTCCGATGGTCTCATGTGCTTTGCTTGGGTCTTGCTTTTTCCTAGACTTCTTTGGAAACATGCATCGAAGTTGAATTTCATGAATTTGTGTTTTTATTACCTGTTAATTATTACACTGAATGTGGAAGGATTTTTGGAAAATAGAGCTGCAATGATTTTAGATCTCTGCAAGCAGAACGCTTGTGAGAATAGCAATAGCTCAGAAAACGATGACATCGAAATTCTGTCTATCATAACATAGCCATTAGCTTCATTCACAAACCCCCAAACTCTTAAGTTTCGACTCCAGAACACCCAGTCACGTTTGAGAGTCCCCTAAAGTAAATTCAACAGTCTACTTGAGGTTACTCAACGATAAACTACGATGAACTGAATGTAAAAGCCTGGGCTGAAAACAATTTGCTTTATTTGACTCACGACCCAAAACATCAGCTTCTTTCAATAGCAGAAGATAGCTCAGGTGCTAGCTCAGGTGCTATAACCCAGACCTTATTTTTGTTAAAGGCAGACTAACAGAAAACTAGAGGAAGAGTGTTTTAGACCTTCTACCACAATCTCAACACGGAACTATTATGTTTGTGACAACGGCTGTAGTTGAACCACGGACAATCTGCGGATTCAACTTCAATAAAAATGCAAGCTGGATTGATTTCACCTCGCGTAGATACAACATTTCTTAAAATGGAACCACAACCAAACAGCTACGATGCTTTTATCAAGACTGGGAAACTTACTTCAAGAAAAAAATCCCAGAGGGGAGGCCGTAGGACTGAATTTATACCGAGATTTATAATACCTGACCTTTGTAAGGATCATAATTAGATCTACGATTGTTATCTTAAATATTTACGATTGTATTCTAAAATATTATCAATATGATCCCTTTGCAGAAGAAACATTTCGTCTTGGCCAAACGAGAATGTTAGTTATTGCAGGAAAACGCAAGGAAGAAGTTGAAAGAAACAAGTGATGGGATCGAAGCGATTCTTCAACAACAGCCCATCGCGCTAATGCTGTTACGGTCAAGCAGGTTGCTCACCAGCTCATTCTGAATGGGAAGACAACAAGCAGAGATCGCGAAGTTCCTTCAGGAAGGTTCCTGGAAGAAGATACGACAATTTATAGCAGTCCATTCACCCTGCCTGATTTAGACTGCATCATGAATTCATTGCAAACGGATAGAGCTGCTAACCCTTTGACAAGCAGATCGTCGCATTTGGTCCCGCAGTTAAACAGTGGCTACTTGATGTGTGTAACAATTGCCTCTCTGACAAGCAGATCGTCGCATTTGGTCCCGCAGTTGAACAGTGGCTACTTGATGTGTGTAACAATTGCAGAAAAAAAAATTCTAAATTTGTGGCGAAAAATAACACATTGTAACTGTACCAAAGCCAGGTAAACCTCTGAACGATGCCACGAGCTTTCGATCAATTATATCTCTCCTCTGCTCTTTATGCAAGATATTCGAAAGGATGATTCTCAACAGACGTTCTCGGAATATTGATGACCAGCTGATACCAAAGCAAGCTGGTTTTAGACCCGGCCGTAGCTGTACATCTGAAGTGATCAACCTTGCTCAGTACATAGAGGATGGCTTTGAAAATTGTTGGTCACGAGGGCAGTCTTTGTAGATCTCATAGCTGCCTACGACACTGTGAACATGGTCTGTTCCTGTTTAGACTTTACCTATGGCAATAAGAAAGAAAACGTGACAGGTGGAGACTACAGATGATGGTCTACCGCAAGGTAGTGTACTAGCTCCGACTCCGTTCAATATTTACACGAACGACCAACCCTTGACCCCAGATACCAAGAGATTTATATGCCGACGATCTGGCCAAGTCTACCCAACAGATTTATCGCCGATTGAAACACGTTGTCCGGCGCCTTACTTGTCTTATCTGGTTATTACGGCAAAAGCAGTTTACGAGCGAACTCATCCAAGACCACAACGTGTCGTGTTACATACTAGCAACAAAAAAGCGAATCACGTTCTAAACATCGTTTGGCAAGGCATAATAATTGTATCCACTACTTACTCCTCAAAAATACTAGCGTGTTACACTTAATCGTTCACTGCCATTCAAAATACACTTGATTGAAACCAAAGCGGAAGCATCTTCCAGAAAGAGTCGGCTACACGAACTGACCTGCAGCAAATATGGAGCAAATCTTCACACTTTGAGATCATTTGCCATTGCGTTAACCTACTAAGTCGTTGATATCAGACGTTTTGTGACCGGCATGCGGAGACAATCAAGACACAGTGTGACGGCTCAAAATTTGAGCGAGGTCAGTCTGACCCCGCTTGTGCCGATTTCGCCAAACAGGTTCTTTGGGTTGATGATAGTGGCAGCGCTGGCATACGTCACTAACTGACAGTCGTCGTAAAAATATTGCAGCCGGCAGTGTCTAGCTAAAATTGCAGCTAGTCGCGGCCGCCCCTACCAGCATTTTCAGGTGAGAGATCAGCGGTTGATTTTGGCGTGATGCTAAAGTCACGGATGAAAAAGCTGAAATGGGGGCAAAGAGTTGCGGCCCATGCGGGCCAGCCAAGTTGAATTCGCACCGCTGCCTCCCGTTAGGCTTTGTTAATATTCTGTGCCTTCAGCATTTTATCTCGGTGGTGCCTGCCGCTTGGGTTTATCTACGTCTGTGTGCTCTCAGCTGATCAAGGTCGCTGACCTTGAAGTAAATTTATTGTTATTCCTATTTTACATGTTGTCGAGGCCCAATAATCTGTCGGTGTTTTGTGTTGTTCCAGGACGTTGGTTGGGGGCCCCCTCCTTCCTGCCTCTTTCACTTCAGTGTCCGCTGCACTGCATTAAGTCACCAGGTGCGACACAAGCCCTCTCCAGCAGTGGCGCCTCGACGGCCAAAGTGAGCTGGCCGGCAACATCATTTTGGGGGCCACCTGGATGCCGCTTCACTAGGCAGGGGCGTGACCCGACCGCCGGCGATCCTGGAAGGACACAGAAGAAGCCACACCAAGCAGACTCTATCTCAAAAAAGACCTCGGTGACGTAACTTTATTTATGTTCCATTCCCATATCACGTAGTTTGTTGAAGCCTTCTGACATCATCATTTGTAGCTGGGTTGCAGTCCTAGCATTAGATTGTATTGTAGGCAACTTGAATACACCCAGATCTGCCGAAATGAGTCTTGTTTGACTTCCTTTACCGTCCGCATTCCCAATGCAGCTCACGAAGAATACGCCAACGACAGCACGGCTTTTAATTTTATAGGGCTTTTTGCCATGCCGGCGTTGCCCTGAGCGTCGGCATAGCCCTCTCCCAGCTGGGCTGAGGGGAACTGCTCTTCTGGCCTTAGGCCGGAAAAGGGTAGACGGTAATAACGGTCCTGGCACAAGCACTTGTGGGGAACTTCAAGCAAAGGTCCATTCACTGGTCTGTGCTCACTTACGACTTCTTCAGCGCGGAAGATCTTGCTAAAGCCGCCCCATCTGCAATCGACTACGCCAGGCACTGGGTCCCTGATATATAGCTTCTATACCTTTTTATATTCTCTTTATACATTTTTGTCTTAATTTGAGCTGGACACGGGTGGTTGAGTAAATGAATTAGGAATTTATCAATATGTCAACCTAATGTCGCTTTGGTCAGCCATTTGGTATATTAGTGTATCATCTTGGCTTAGTTTACTGGTACAATGCTGCTGCATTGGGCATCGTTAGTAACAGAGCCTTGTTAAATTTAGCTGAGTGCCTCATCACTTGAGCCTATTTTCCGTGAAAAGTCGTATCCTTGACTACCGCATCTCTTCCGCCCAACATGAGTGTTTTTTATGTTAGTATGTGAATGAGAATAGAACGGCCAAATTAATATAATTATGTATGTTTTGGACGGTTATACAGGAACTTTGGCAAGGTGCGAACAGGCGGGGGCTACATTGTTTGCCAATGAATTCGACATGTAAAACGTGACCAATGGGTCTCTCATATTAGAATACAAGTGCAGTTTACGACACAATAAACGGTACAACGACTAATAAACGTTGGGTTTGTTTGGTCTGGGCGCGATCGAGAGTGAACACAGCAGACGCGCCGGACGGCCCCGGCGGAGAGCGCGGCGAGCCAAGGCAACAACACAACGCAACGGTTGTGGAGTTTAGTGATACCGGATTTATGTAAGACCGATTCGAGAGTAATTACAGGCCGTTCTGACAGGCCTGATAGCTGAAAATGAGAACGTTAATTAGCAATATAGATCGTGACTATAAATAAAGTAGTGTAATCCCGTCGACGTCGGTCTTTTAATTATGAAGCGCCCTCTGGGCAGCGGCGAGGGCGGCCATTAGCGGAGGTCCGGGGGCAATCGGACGCATTCACTGCCCGGCGAGGCATATAGCAGCAGCAGCAGCAGCAACGGCGGCGGCGGAGGTGGCGGTCAGCACCCCCTCTGTTAGTTATTCATTACTCGACCCAATTACCTACGCCTTTATGTGGGCCCTCTTTGTGCCTTGCTTGCTGCCTGTTGGACTGCGCGCCGCATACGTTAGGCGTTTAGATTAGAAAGATGAAGTAACCCGCCGTCGGCACTCTGGCCGTTGCCCCCCCGTCGCCGCCGCCGCCACTGCCGCCAACCCCCAACCCTCACGGTCACGCTCCTACTTGCTGTTTGCCGGCAACTTGATGAAAAATTAAACTTTGACTCGCAGCTAATTAAGCGAATACCGTTTTTAGCAATTTACACAGGTTTCGTTTTTATACTCGGGGCGCTGCGTGCCCCGCCAAGGCACAAAGGTACAGATTACGCCGTTTCATTTACTTACCTTACCAAACAACCGAGCGTGGCCATGGCGATTTGCGTGGGCCGCGCACGCGGACCCAGGGCTGGACCGAAAAGTGATTACTTTTACCCAAACAGAGACTTCAAGAGACTTGCAATTCGAGAGTTCCTCGTCTCCACCAATTCAATGAGGCGGGCAACCTACAAACAGGCTGCCCCCAAGAACGCGCCACAAGGTACCGGAGTATATCAGGGACCAGTACCGAATTCTATACAAGCGTGAGTTGAAGAAGCATCTTGAATTCTGGGAGTTATGACGTGGGAGTTCTAAGGAAACCGGCGTTCTTCAATAGGTACATGAATGTTGCCGATAATCGTGTGAACTACGCTTTTCACGATTGAAACATAAATCTCTCACGAAATATTCAATTTTCACCTCAATTTTGACACTATACGTTGTTTCAGAAATATTGCTATTCCAGTAGGTCATGAAAATCTGAATGCAGCTTTGGATTTAGTTACAAAAAACGTCAAATCAAAAGAGTCAATCACATGGAAACTTCACTATTCATTTTCAGGTTATTTAGAAGTCAGGCTTTCCAACTCCTTTCAGTCAGAAAGTATTTATTCAGTTTTTTCGAGTGTCACGTGCAGCACCTCATTCAAGGTGCACTTTGTGGTATTTCCGCTTTGTTTTGTTTGTACGTTGGTACCTGAAGTAGGTACGGTCGTTGACGTTCGTAGCGTTTGCCGATGGAAGAGGGAGATGGCGCTGGCGCACGACGCGCGAGAGACAGCCGCGGGCACAGGGAGAAGAGAATCAGCTGTGGTGAGGAACACGTGATTTTCAGTGCAACGATTTGTGCGTCGTTTTTACAATTTTAAGGTTAGTTTTTCACTGATTATTGTATCGTAATTTCGGCTTCCACCCACTCACCAAATTATGCATTTCGATACCTATTTTGTCCGCAAAATCATTGTACAGGGTGGGCAAATTTGAATGTTTCTATAGAAGATCTCGGTAACTATAAGAGCTATGAAAAATTGGATGGTACCTTCTTGATCGCTTTTTTTGAGACGAACTAAATGGTGAAAACTAGAACTTGCTATCGCCTTTTGTTTTTGAGCTATATTTGAAAGTTTGATTTTTCACGATTTCGATGAATGTCGATATCTCTCTTGGTTTCCAAGTTACAGAAAAGATATTTACACTTTCTACAGGCACTTTTTTGAGTAGAATGAAATTAACTTGACAGATTTGAGAAATCTTCTTTTGTTTTTTTTGGTTAAAACACAAAGTTGTATTTTTTCATTGACAAGTCATAGTTGGCTATAGACTAATTAAATAGAGTGTTTTTCTCTTTTCAACGATATATAACATGTCTGTCAAAAACTTATGAAAAGTTACGTTTTTCAAAATAAACTGAATTTGTCATAGTTACCTGAGACATTTGTTATTTGTTTACTGTTTTGACTCTTCACCTAGTAGGCGTGAACGTCATTTAGAAAAGTGTGCGAAGACGCCTGTCAAAGCCAGTTTTTGAGTTAAAAAGTGACTGTGTCGTTTTGGAAAATGGAAAATTTGGATTATGAATAATTGATTGCTTCATGCAAACTAGTAACAATTCTGATGAAGATATTATCTGCTATTCAGAGAAAGACAATCAGACATCAGTTTGAACACTCACCGTGGGTTCCACAAAACAGATAATTCGAGATTAGTTGATTTGCGATTTTTGCTTGTCAATTTGCAGCTGACTGATCAATGGAAATGCTGGTTTATCCCTCAATAATGAAAAGATGATGGGTCTAGTACAGATTTCAGGCATTTTTTGTGAGTAATCACCTAGCATTCAGCAGAAAAAAGTCCAGTTAATCTGCAATCGGCCTTGATCGCTGATCATCTTTTTTGTGGAACTGACGGTCACTTTGATAAGAGTTGAGTTCGGATTTTTATTGTTACCTATTTGTCGACCTAGAAGCGACCAATCTATTGTCTTTCTTTGAATATCAGATAATATCACTATCAGAATAGTAACAATTTTGCATAAAGCAATCTAACATATAAGAATGTTCGTTATTCATAAACCAGATTTTTCATTTTCTAAAGCGACACAATCACTTGCTAACTCAAGAATGTGAGTGAACTGGCTGTGACAGGCGTCTTCGCATGCTAATCTAGATGACATTTACGCCTACTAGATGAATAGTCAAAATAATAAACAAATGTCTCAAGGTAACTATGATAAATTCAGTTTCTTTTGAAAAATATAACTTTTTATGTTTTTGGCACTCGTGTTACATCTCGTTGAAAAGAGAAAAAACACTATTTAATAGTCCACAGCCAACTATGATTTGCATATGAAAAAATACAACTTTATGTTAATTCAAAAAAACCAATGAAGATTTTTCACATCTGTTGAGGTAATTCCATTCCACTCAAAAAAGTGCCTAAAGAAAGTGTAAATATCCTTCTTGTAACTTGAAAACCAAGAAATATATCGAAATTTATCGAAATCGTGGAAAATTAAACTTTTCAATATAGCTCGAAAACAAAAGACGATGCAGAGTTCTGGTTTTCACCATTAAGTTCCTCTCAAAAAAAGCGATAGAAAATGTAGGATCCATTTTTCCATAGCTCTTATAGTTACCGAGATCTCCTATAGAAACATCCAAATTTGCCCACCCTGTACATAGTCCGAAATTCTTTGTTCTCTTTGTTCTCGACGGGCTTGCATAACCCGCAGTTTTTCCTTTTGAAATGAAAGTACTTTACACTGCTTTGGATTTTGTGTAATTTATCTACTCCTAAATGATCTTAATTTTGATGGCAAAGGCCGTAATCTAGTGGGTGTGCACTTTGGGCACTCATGACATAGCATCAGGGCCGCGCTCTCGCGCGTACTTTGAGGTTTCATCAATGTTTCTTTTTCACAAGTTACGTCACAAACAGTAAGACGACAAAAAGGAACTCTGCTACGCCAAAATCAGCCGCTAAGTAGAGAACAGTACTTTTGATGATTCATTCTCATTTCATTGTTCATTGTCGGGTTATACATGAAAGTAAAAGAAGGAAGAAGAGACTTGCCGCTTCTCCGCTTCTTATTTGGAGGGAATTATGTAAAACGACGAAGAGAGGGCCACAGGTTAGCTCGAGTCGATTTTCTTGTATTTACTGGTAACTTCTGGGGAATTTCGGGCGAATGCGTTATAGGTTTCAAATCCAACTTCTTTACTTATCTATCTCTCACCTGTCTCTTGTTTATTTACCTACACCATTACCTGTGATTTGTTGCTTGCTGATTTATGTATTTGTTAACCGATCATTTCTTTATTGTTTACTCATCTATCAATTTGGCTTCTTTTGTTTGTTAAGTATAAAATTAATTGCTGAGCGTAAAGTTTTCTCCAAAGCATAAGCGAGCGAGTTTCTTTTTGTTGTTATGTAAAATAACTTGTAAACGAAGCAAACGTTCAAAGAGGTTCAAGCACCGATTCACGCTGACTTGATCAATGCATCACTGGAGTGACTTCTCTGTTATTTCATCATGACTCATCCACACTTGACTTTTGTTCAGATCATTTAGGAAGGGGTTTTTCAGCAATCAACCAGGCTATACGCATGGGTTTCTTTGACGTGTTCTTCCCATGTGTGCCTGTCAGCGAATACGTCACTTTTCTTTTGCGATTGAATTGACAGTTGGACATGTTTCATGATTTCTTGTTTTGTTTTGTTAATCTGATTTTGTGTTCATCTTATTGTTGTAAATTCCTGAATTGTCAAAATAATTTGTAATGATTTTTTTTGTTTCATTTGTTTGTGTTTTGTTGTTCTCAATTCATGTGGTGTCATTTTATCACTGTCAATTTCTTGTTGTGAGGTGTTTTGAGAAAATAAACAAATTCATTTAAACTTTGCTTCTTGATTTTCAATAAACATCCATTTTGCTTGCATTTCATTAGCGTTTCATTTAAGAATTCAACACCATCCCCAAGAACACATTCTCATCTAAAGTAAGAACTCACACAACGTAGGTAAAAGGTAAACAACGTAGGGAAGGGAAGGGACAACGACGATCACTGCCAACATCGAAAACGGGGTTACACTACAGAAATGGTGCCGTGACCAGGATATACTACAACTTGAAGAAAGATACATGCAGTTTTGATGTACCGTTCTGTAGCGTACCGTACTTTCAAACCGTCTGTTTCCGATCTCAGGACTGAGAAAAATGGGTACCTACTGAGTCAGCAGAACTCTCACTTGCCACAGTCTCAATCAACATTGTGCACATATCACCACATCCTAGGTAGATGTAAAGCAAACTCCCTGGCCGATTGTCTTGAGGATTCTGAAGAGGGACGTTTCACTTTGGCCGAAATCGAGATGTTCCTTGGCGTAGCCAAAGATGGATTTCAAATTTACGTATCCGTTGTTGTTGATTTTTGTGAAAATGAAATCATTCAGCAACTCTTTGAATCCGTGATGGACGGATCTCCTTCCACAGCCACTTTTTGGTTGTAGTGACAAACCTTGGTTTCTTTTTGCCAGTATGCGTTTGACCGCGCAGTACGTTACTTTGAAGATCAAAGCAACTCGCTGAATGCTGTCAGCTGCATTTGTTGGAATCTCTGAAGAATTCTTCGTAGCAGCAGCAAAGTGTTTCACGTTCTCTTGAATTGTCTAAATGTTCCAGCTGCCTCTTACCTGCGATGCCTTTCGCACCTGTCTCGATTAGCGCCAAACTTCTCCTGCCGATTTCAACTGAATTTCCAGTAATGGCTGAGCGCGACCCTACGCTCAGATTGTCAAGGGCAGAGGCGGTATCTCAGTGTTTTGCATCGAAAGTGTTGGGTTCTGTTGCATCCAGGCGTTCCACAACTCCAGCATGTGAAGCTGTACATGCTTTTTGGACTTGGACAATTACGCTGTTCCCACTTCTGGTTTCAAATTTTAGCTGGTCGAGCCACGTTGTTTCCGCTTACGACGTTCATCAGAAATGTGCTCAAAGTGTTTGCAGAATTTGCAATGAGGTCTCAGGTCAACTTTTTCTTGCGTTGAAGCTTCAATCTGCTGTCGCAAAGAATCATGTGACGGGGAGCTTGCTGGACAATCTCTGATAAAGCGCTTCTTTTCAAATTATTTGATAAATAAATTAATAGTTTATTTTCACTCGTTTGACGATTACAAATTGTGTGAGTAGAGGTCAGTACACAGAAACGGATAACAAGAAAAGACAACACGAAACTGCCACATATCACCAGCTACAGTCCAAGAACTCACCGATAGAATAAAAGCTCTTTTTGAGCAAAAGAGGATGCACCTCTCTTTTGAAAGAGGTGAAATTTGTGAACTCCTGAACGGCAGCCGGAAGCTTATTAAAAATTCGCACCGTCACAAAATTCCGAGTCGTTCGAACAACTCGCGGCAGCTTTCAAATCTACCCTTGGAACACATGGTTCGGAGGATCCTCTTCCGCAAAGGCAACAGGTCAGCGACATGACAACTCGACCCTCAGGACAAGGTGCCATAGTTCAATGCTGACTGAACATGACCGAAGTAGTACAGCTTGAGCACGTCGAAAAACACATGCGACCGTAAGCGCCACAGGACTAAGCATGCAGTCGACAACTTGCCGGACAAATGGGCCACATGCGGCTCCCACAAAAGCCTCGCGTCAATCCGCACACCCAGAAATCTCACACACTCACTCTGCCTGACAGAAGTACCATTCATTCTGACCCAAAGGCTCCGGTTCCTGGTTCTGTTGGAAAAGAAAATCATCTCCGTCTTCCGCCGTCTTCCGTTGTCAGCAGAGTATTCCGCCATGCGGGAAACGCCAGTGAAGGCTCTCCGGGACAGCTTCTCGGCATTCGAGCAGCTGACGGTGGCGGAAGTGTCGTCGGCATATTGGGTGACATGAGCGGTAGGACCGATATCTGAGTCATTGATAAAAATCAGAAAGAGCAGGGGGGCCAAGATACTACCTTGTGGAACACCCGAGGACACACGCCCAAGTCCAGACCAGTAGGAAACACCCCCACCCCTCAGCAGCACACGTTGCGTCCTGTCTGAGAGATATGGCGGAGATCCAATCAAGAGGACGTCCGCGCACACCGTAGCACGAGAGTTTCCTTAACAAGAGCTTATGATCGACAGTTTCGAAGGCACGAGAGAGATCAAACAGGACGGTGAGCACTCAATCACTCCGATCAAGTTTCGACAGGATGAAGTTTTTTGCAATGACAGGATTGCGTCAGCCGTAGGAAAACCTCGACGGAACCCAAACTGATTGGCAGAAAGCAGATGTTGAGAATCAAGGAACCCGGACAACCTCCAGTAGAAGGTCAAAGTCGGTAAAGTGGTCACCTGGCAATCGTAATAAAATCGAAGGTTGTGATCAAAAAACTCAACAGGCCTATACGTCACTGATCTCATCCATGTTGATTGTCGGTGATACAGGAACCTTTTTGGTGCACTTCTTGGGAAATGCAGTCCAAAACAGCGCCAACGTTCAGGGCCCCAGAAACGTTATAAAACAACGTCAAAATCGTCTAAAGGAAACAAGAGAAATGGAATCTCAAACGGGAAGAAACGAACATTGCAAACGATTATTATGGGTATGCTTGGATCATACGAACGAATATGACTGGGTGCGAGACGCGTCCGTTGCGTATGAAGAGGAGTACCGTGGACGAGGGCGCCGATTGTTTTGTTTTTATTTTCCTTAATTTTCGCTCGAGCAAATTTTAAATTAATTCAGTATAAACGTAAATAGCCCCATTTCCGTCGATTAACAGTGTTCTGCTCCGGGCGGGTAATTCTGCAAGTTTTCCGAGTAGAAATGAGTCTGAAAGCTCTTTAGAGAGAGCGCGCCCCGTGCGCGCTTCCATTTGATATTTAAATGCGTTTAAAGTATTGTTTTATGTTATAAATTTAATGCCGCGGAGTAATTATCGATGGTTTCTGGAAGATTACATTTTAAAACATCCCCTAATAGGCTTTCCGCGGATGTTCCGGGTAAGTGGCGCTGGCGGCGCAGCACAGCCCTCTTTCCAAATTCTTCCACATTCTCAATTTCACTCTCGCGTTCTTCGCTCGCACCGCACCGCCACCACCACCACCACCATCATCATCACACCGCAAAGATAATTGTATTATCACGAACGGCGCGCGAGCTTTCGATAATAACAATAATTGTGTGATTTTAATACAATCACTTGAGAGAGAGGAGTCAAGTGCGTTATTGTTTCGGTTTCGACGTGGTAATATTCTGCTGGCACGAAATTGTCGCATTAGGATGAATTACTGTGCCCGATATGTTAACTGGCTGTGTAATGACCTTCGGATAAACCACCGGGCGAAAAGTGTAATAAATTTAGACCGGCTTACACAATTTGTTAATATTACATCTGACGCACACGAAGAGAGCCCCGCACGCGAGCCCCAATCAGCGGTCGGCTTGCCGCAGATTTTGCTTTCTTTCTTCCGATCTCGTTTGGAAAGGTCACACAAATTTTTCTCCGTTGTCGTTTATGCATCGCGCCAGCTTTATTTACAATTTCAAATTGTTCACGTAGGAATCGTACACATACACAGAAGTGCTTGGCTTGCATTTGACATTTTACATTTCGTGTGTGAACGGTAATTACCCCTTGGAGTATCAAAGCTGTAGCCGGAGTATTGTACGTTTGTCGCGGCCCTCAGGGCAATTTCACTGTAGTGGTCAATTCAAGCGATTGATGTAATAGGCAACCATGTGTAACTACGCATAAATATATGGAAATCCATGTGGGTATATTAACTAAATTTGTATCATCACTACTGGGTTGAAATGAGGTCTCGAACTCATCTAAGAAAAATTACCCTTTGACCAACTATAGAAGCATTCGACGACCCATAATCGGTTTGTATTGGTCGTTGTGCTTGGATTTGCTTTTGGAGCCTAGTGGATTGACAAAATGATCTGCGTAAAGAATTCTGAACGAATTCATTGTGGCAAGATAAATTGTCTTGTTGACACTTGACTGGTGTAATTTTCAATGTTCTACATCATCTTCTTCTCATTATACAATTTTTTTAACCAAATTCTCCTTCATGGAACTCTTGAAGTTTCCCAAAATACTGAGTCGTTTGGAACTTTCAGAACTTTTGGATTCAAAACAACAAGAAGGCAACCACCTGGAACGAGGCAACCGCCTGAACCAAGGTCATTTCGGGATACCAAGCAACATTCGCAAGACGTGTTCTGAGCGACATAATAATGGGGAAAACAGCAATAACATGAACACATGGGAAATACTTCTCTGTACCCAGAACAATCCATGATGGATTGTCGTGATGGTTAATGCCCCGAGACGTCACGGTTTTTTCTCTGGGTGATGCAGTTTAAAAACCAGCCGAAGCCTCGCGCTCTTGTTATAAATCTCGATAGCACCATTACTGCGAATAGTCGCGGCTCTAAATCACCTCTCGCTTTTTAAGTAAGATAACGCTGGCAAATTGTACCACACAAAGCATAAATCAAACTCAATAAATGTAAATAACTATGGACAGAATCCGTAATTCATCCTCCACCAGAGAGTGAGCGTATAAGAACTGGTTCCATGGGCATCAGCCATCGGGCGCCCCCAATATAATGGGAACCGCGCACTGATGCTCTCCTGGCTCCCTCCACCGACTAATTATTTTAGATTAGTCTCAAATTTTTTGGCATCTGCACGCAGCTCGAAGCCTAATTAAAAATTTCAGAAAGAGCTCACTCTCAAGGTGACTTCTTCCTGACAATTAGTAGATGCTATTCTGGTTTCGCTTTTTATTCCAATCGTCGTGCCCGCGTCTCTACCACATAAATTGGGCTCGGGCTTGAAATTTATGGGTGAAATGTCCGAGTTAATTAGAACCATTGCCACATTGATTCATAGTGGTGTATAGTATAAATTTTGCCGGGGATTGCGTAAAGCTCTCTTGAACTTTCGTTTCGCTAAACTCCGTACAGTAGGTAGGTACGGCGTACAAAAAAGAAAACACAACAAAAACAAATTTATTTTAATGACCGGTCGTGTCCTTTTACAGAGATGACAAATCCCAATAATTTTTCTCATCAGATTTATTTTTTGAAAGCCGTCATCATCGTGAGGCATGCGGAAGTACCTATACACTGCCGCGCCACACATAAAATTAATAGAAACAATGAAAGTTACTTAAATGTACATTAAGCGGCGAAATTTTAATGGACGTTTTATTATATCGGAGGACATTAACGCCTCCATCTTATCTAGCCGTGAGTGAAACTTGCCGTGAGACGTTATTCAGCTCCGGCAATAATGACACAAACTCAGGCGATAAATCGTGATAAGGTCTTAAAAACAGGTGTTTATAGATCGCCGTACAAGAGATACAATCTTTGAGACGAAGAAAAATGGCTTCGGGTTATGGATGGGCTTGTACGTGTGTGCAAACATTGCAAACCGAAAGGATCAAGAGAGTTATTCTGCAATAAGAACCAGGGCGGAAGCTCGCTCGTTCGCGAGCTGTAAAAGCCTTTCACCAAATTGATTTTCGGAAAAGACTGTCACCAGAGGAAAAGGAGACGCCTGCGAGACTTTGAAGTGTCTTTTGCATGAGGTTCACTGATCACTATGCCCCATTTTGAACCCGCTGAAGTAAACCGTGTGGAGTCAGCTTGGGTACGGAGACGCGGATAGTATGAAGCCTCTAATACGTGAAAAATGCTTCCGACTTCAACGCCAATACTGCATCAAGCTGATCTGGCACTTCCTTTCCATTTACCAACTGATGCAAGTGCTTACGCTATCGGGGCATGTCTCCTCCAGGGGGAAGGACCTGAGGAACGTTTCGTGAGATATAGGAGCCGGCCGATTTTTCTGACCGCAGCCGGAAGAAATTTTCCAACGACTAAGCGAGAATCTTTGACCGTTCTCTAGATCGAGACAAAATTTCGTGGCTATAGTGACGGCTTAGCCGGTCAAGTAAGCACTGATGACAGACCCCTTCGTTGGCTGATGACACTTGGAATGGAATCTACCAGCGGGAGATCAGCCAGATGGGCAATAACTACAACTTACGGATTGAGCACATAACAGGTGACTGCAATGTAGTCGCCGATACCCTTTCGCGACCCCCTTGTTCAGGAGAAATGAAGGAGAACTATGAAGTTTGCACCGTTTCGATCTTATCCCCAACGACGACACAACGGAGTCTGTCGAAGAGTTACGCGACTTCTAAATAGGTGATTCAGATATTAGACACATAACAGACTGTTTTGAAGCTTCAGTGCAGCCAGAAATCAAAAAAATGGGCCAAGAGAGGTTAGGTAATGAACGAATGAGAATTTCAATTTTATTTCCATATCGGAACAGATCATTACAAAGTTGCACTTTTCGCACAGGGTCCCTTGCTGAATTTGCGCTTTCTACAGTCTAATTAACAAAGTTATTTTAATTGCTCCCAAAGTGTTTGTTAGTTTCGTCCTGGCATTAGGTTAGAGAGAGGTGAGCGAGTAGAGGTATAATACAGGAAACTTCTTCGTTATACCTATCCTCGTGCACGAAGCATGCAGTCGGGGTTTTTGTCGCCGCCTTGCGCTGTCAATAATAATTGACCGAGTTGGTTTAATTGACTCGTACGCACGCAGTTCCTGATTTAATTAATAATTAAACCATCGTACAGAGATAGGTCGACAATTACCCTGGTGTTATGCAGAGGGGCTTTGTCCTCCTTAATTAGACACAGAGCGTGTACGCCGTTTTAAAAGGTTGAAACAAGACTAAAAATGGCAAAGGAACTATAAAATATACAAACAGTGGCTCATTATGTCAGTCGCCGGTATTTTAACAATGCCGTGTTGTGGAACTAACTGCATTGATATCCCATTCAGCCGCCGAGGTAATTAATGCGCCTGAAAATTTCCTATTGATTCCGCTTCGACATTTTTAATGACAAAAACGACGACGGTTTTTTCGTTTTCTTTGCTTTGGCGTGATGGCAATAGTGGTAGTGTGCGCTTTGGTTTGTGGTCGTTTTTTTTTCGACGGACGAGACGCAACGATGGGCCGCGCGGCGAATTAAATCCGGACAGAAACGAAGACAAAAAGACGAAAAACGAAAGGAGCAGCCGGATTTGAAGACCAGAATCGGACGCAATCACAATGACGTTTTGGTTACCTATGCGGTAATGACCAAACATGTTAGACTGGACGCAACTTTTTCGCTGCCATTGAGGAATGTTGATTTCATTCGCGTTTATCCTGTAGAAATGTTCTGGATAGCTCCGGAAGGATAATGCATCATTCGACATCTAACAACCCCTGAACCCTTCACCTGCGGAACCTGCAGTTCAACGTCAAATCCGAACAACGTGGCAGATATACCTACTTGCCTGAAGCCGTGCCAAATGGTTTTCAATAGTATAGTACCACGAGTGGATGTCACATTCCAGTATTACCCTCCTGCAACACCGCTCATTGAAGCTGAAGAGTACAGCAAGTTATGTTTCGCTCCTATCGATAATCCTGAACTTGACTGATGGCATCAAATTTAGTCTTTCGCGTGGTATTATCGCGATAATCCCGCACTCAACCAAGCGTGCCTTCTCATTGGTTAGTTTGCATATGCGTTGAATGATTAAGGCAATTTTGAGGAAGCTGGCCAAAGCGCTCGTGTTTTGAGGCATAAGAGGTGTTACAAGATTTTTTCGCGATAATTCTATTGTTGTTTGCTTATTATAAGCAGATTGCTGTTTGGCTTCTGTTCTGTTCCAATTCATTTGTGCACGATCACTTTTTTTGTAATAAAAAGGTGTTTTCATGAGGATTTTGTGTTTCAGTGGGCATGCGCGAGATTTGACAGTTCAGGTCGATTTGCCGTAGGTCGGCTACGGAAAGGAACGTGAGCATGCGCTCTAGACCTCATGAAAAGACCTATTTACAGCACATAGGAAGTCTATTTAACGTGTCGTTTTTGATTTGAAATTACTAATAGTAGATGGAAAAAGAGCAGTGACTCACCTGGATTGCAGAAATTCGGCTCTGTTCAGTCGCGGCTTCGGCGGGGCCGCCCGACTTTGCCTTTGCGCACCGTCGGCGTGGCCGCCGAGCTTTTGAGGAGTTTGTGCCAGTCCTGTTCGCAGACGAGACTGCCCGCCAGCATGTAGTAGCGGTCCCCCTGCACCAGGGGGGCGCCGCACTTGCTGCAAGCGAAGCATTTCAGGTGGAACACGTGTAGGGGGGCGCCGGGCTGCTGCGTAGACGGTCCTCCGGACCTCATCACGAACTCGCTGGCCGGGATCATCTGGCCGCACGCCGAGCAGGCTCCTGAACCCTGGTTCCCAAACAACCTGCGGGACCATTAAGAACAAGGCAACATTAAATTTCGATAATCAAAATCCACAGTGTATCAATACTACAATAAGAACTACTCAGGTCCCTGCCGTTAACACTCTCCCAGTAAAAACCGATACAAAAAATACCAATGGCTGTATGTATGTTGGTATGAATAGGAGTTTTCTGTAGGAAAACTGTTGAAAAGGAGCAAGTATATTGGACACGTTATTCATTGTTTGATTGACAGATTGTTCAAAAAATTGTACAAGAAATTGTATTGTAATAGCTGTATTACACTATACAATTTCTTGGACTATCTGCCAAAATAGTGTCAAAAAACAATGAACTTGATTGTTTAACTGACAGATTGTACAAGAAGTTGTACAAGAAATTGTGTAGTGTAATACAGCTATAATATAGGTATGTATTTGGTTTGAATTGGTTTCAATAATGAAGTACCCGTGGGAAATTCCGTTCATAAAAAGTGTTAACTAATTCAACCCTCTTGCCCATGCTTGATTGGAGAAGGAATTATTTGGGATAAACTAATCACGATATAAAGCTGTTGTACATGTACAGGGTGATCACGAAATGGCGCACCAGAACAGTACTATGGTATATGAAATTTATATAAAGCCGCAACTACAAAAATCACATAAAACATTTTTCGTGTTTTATTTTTGAAGTTATGAAAGGTCATTGTTTGGTGTTTCGAACCCTTCTAGTTCCGTAATTCCAAAATGTGCTGAATGCTGAATGTGTGAATGTGATGAACTGTTTGTGGGAAAAATTGTCAACCACTAGATTTGTGCTGAATTTCCCTTTACTATACAGGGTGGGTCAGAGACTGCGAAAACTATCTTTCTTAAAAAAATCCTTTCAAACCATTCCATTGGTTTCTCAACCGATGTAGAGCAAAGAGATGGTCACACGATTTTCTACTAAGAATTTTTTTTTCAGATAATTTTTTTTTGCGGTTTTTTTTACACGGTATCCGTGTTATCACTGGCAGTACCTCCTTAGCGCCGCCTTAGTACTCTAAGCGCGACGCCGGGTGATTTACACACCACCCACCATTTTATGGATGCATCAACAGCGGGGTTATTAGCACCCTTTTTTTCGGTGACCTTCTCGTTTCACAATTTTTACCTTGACGTGACTGCACGGTGGTACACGCCAAGGTACTAAAGAGCGCATGAAAATTTCCATCTGGCCCGAGCCGGATTCGAACCCACGATCCCTGGAATTGCTTTCAAAGACGGAGTCCGCCGCTATAGGCCGGGTTATCAGAAGATTTGTTTAGAGCAATTAGCTTTTTTTATATCATGCCTCAACCTGCATAGTGAAAAGAAATCTAGACACATCCAGTGATTGATATTGTTTTCACAAACTACAACTCTTTTCAACTAGAACTGCATGCTTCCGGGCGAGAAGCACCGCCCTTGTGCACTTGAAAATGCTCATAGCCAACGTTCACTGGCTTGTCCATCACTGTTTGTCACTTTAAATGTTCTGTTGGATGCTGAAATTTCATACAAACCCATACAAAATTTTAGCATCTATGTACTCTGTTGTTTACCAGTACCACCAAATTTGATTGCAATGTCGTCACATTTCTGTTTATAGCATGCCTATCTTGTAGCGTGCATGCTATCTTTGTGTGTAAATTTTTGAATTTCCTATACTTCCCACTTCGTCTATCTGCATCAACATGCAATAAAGTGTTTTTTTTTAGAGGTATAGAACTTAAATCAGCGATAGCGTTGGTGCTTGGGAAGATTTTGCCGTAATTTTTTCATCTAAATAATCATCAAGGCTTGCCATTTGCCAAACTGATTATGAAACTTCGTTTTTTATACGGAGTTTTCGTGCTTTTTGTGTATTTTTTTCCCAATTTCCAATTACCGGCCGATAAGATTTTGTATTTCAACTTCCTAAGACTTCTTTCATTTGGGGCTTGTGAAGTCTCTGGCTTTCCCGAATGAGTCCCGAACTGTCCAGGGTCTTGGGGACAATATCGTTGGCCGTATTAGTTAGATAGAGCCTGATCCTTGCCAAGAAGCTAGCCGAAATTGAACCGAATCTAAATTGGAATTTAAAACAATAATTTCGAGCTGCCGTGCGATTGTGCGTGAGTATGAGCAAATGGCAAGCCTTCATGAGTATTTATATGAAAAAATTACGGCAAAATCTTCTCAAGCACCAACGCTATCGCTGATTGAAGTTCTCTACCTCTAAAAAAAAACACCTTTAGAATAGCTCCGTTAGTGATATCAAGTGGCCCCAGTTTTATGACAAGTAAAAACATAATAGCCCAAGATTATTAGGTTTTAACCCGTAACAAATTCTCACAAAGCTGAAATTTGGCATACGGGCCTTGTAAGACCTAAGGAATAACATATCAAAATGCTTGGTGGCACTCATTACAAAGAAATCTATAAGTTCTTTCTCAGATCGAAAGTAACAAGCTTTTTGTAGGAATATACTAATTGGAGGAACAACAAATTCTCAATGCAAACCATCCAATGATTCTTCAACACGGTCCAGTTGATGCCGACCCTCATAGATGTCTCCTAGATCCACCCCACCAGCTTTGCAATACCCAACGACAATCAGTGCAATTATTACGTACTGGTTCATGTGGGTACCACAAGAGGGAACCGTTGAGCTGCATCATCTCACAAACACCCTGTACAACGCCCCCTTATACCGCTCCTCTGTGCTCTCGTCTCGATCTCTCGCTCCCTCCCGCGGCTACGTGCGCGCCCCTCTTCCTTTTCTCCCGCGCGCGCGATCGGGATCTCGCTTTAATTAGGAGTATCTTATATTGTGGAAAATACCGCGATTATCCGCGGGCACTTTCTGATTAACGAATCCAATTATAGTCACGTTGTACTGAGAAAATTATTAGTTGTGCCGTTAATTAGATTACCTACGTTGTGGACGACGCGACGCCGACGGTGAGGTGGATTGACTCAGCCGCGCGCACGGCTGATGCTCCTCGATCCTCTCGCAAGAAATGTGTGCATGTGTGTGTTATTGTTGTGGAATAGAAGAGCACTGTCGTCATCTCTGCCAGATTCATTAAAAAATATCTGTAGCGCGCACATACAAGAGGGTTGTAGGCGCGTGTGGGTAGAGGTAAAAGCATCTGCGCTAACCCCGAAACAATGCCATATGAATTTAGCGAGAACAATCGACAAAGGCGTTCGTGATGAACTGGATATCTCTGTCTTCACCTCCTCTTTCTGATTATGATGAAAGAGTTGATTCAATCACTCGAGCGGTTGATTGTTTATACGAATTGCGTTTCTTGTATGTGCCGGCGCTCGCGGTTCATTAGCGCCATGTTTGACACTTTCATGACAAATAATTGATAACGACTCGGTTGAAATTACCAGAAGACTCATTTTAGCTGTTTATGACATACTTTTTATGTATAAATATGAAATACGGCATATAGTGGATTTGTTTTATCCAGAAACAAGCTGTTGCAGTAAGTTTGCGATGCGTTTCAGTACAGAACGGAAAGGTAAGATGCGTTTCAGAACGTTGCCGTAGCAACCAGCGCCCTCTAATGGAATGAATCTAAGTGAATTATATATCAAATGGTTTGGGGATGCTACCGTGTATGTGAGCGTTGCTGCTGAAGGAAACCATGGTAACTATTGATATTGATAGAGATCTGGTCAGTTGAATTAGTTTTGCTATGATCATTTTGAGAATCAAAAATCACTGCCACAAACTTGCATAGGTTGCAAAACCGTCTCTAGAAAAGAAGCAATAACAGGGGCTAGCCTCGGGCCGTTTCAGGAAGTACCTTTTTGGCGTGGGTCGCGCGAGCGTGGCAGTAGCGGCCAGGGTCAATTTCTGGCCGCGCCAGCTTCGATCCCGTTCAGTGTTGCACATACACAAACACAGCGAGAGAGGCCTTTTTAAGAAACGACTTTAATTAATAAACCCCTCGATGGCAAACTGAAGAGTAATTAGCCGACGGGACCGCAGCATGAGCCGTCAATCAAGCCGATCATGTATAAGTTTCAAGTAAAAATAAAACCATCAAAAGCCGTATATTCATTATGAAAGCTATTCAAGTGTGGCGTTGCATAAAATTAATTAGCTGCCGTGTACTAGCGTTTTAATAACATCGGCCAACTACCCTGTCACTGCGGCCGGCACTCTTGATTAATGCAGCCACTTTGCATTAACAATCCGGTAAATGCAAATTCCCATTTGACAAAAGGAACAACTAATGTCGGCGGCATGACGCACACGCAGTCGACGCCGGGATAAAAAATTACCGCGACCGCGCCAAGTACGCCGCCACAAACGGGCCCTCTGCTAGCTCTGGTGCGGTACGGGGATGCACGGGTACGGTCCACGTTTGTTTGCGACACTTTCATGACATCTGAAATCGTATTAACGCAATTCAGCTTTGTAGCTAAAGTCGGCGCTTTGAAGACGACTGTAAAATTAAACTGAAAAGCAGAGATTGTCCTACAGTCCAGCTGGGCTGCCGCTTGGCAAGCCAGGCCAGAAGTGACCCAGGCGCATCCAGGTGCTCCTGGGTCGCTAACCAAATTCTTTTTCAAGCGACCAACACACAAAAGCTTACTTTACCTCCTTTTTGACGTCCCAAAAGTGTCTTTTTTACGCTTATGTCAATATTTCTCTTTTCGGCCGCTGAACCTCATTTGTTTTACTTTGTTGGGAGGCTAATGTCATCTGCTTTTTTCACGTTACATGATTTTAGACCGATTTAGCTGTTAAATATTTACATCACGAAGTAGTCGGCGGTATACCTGATTAATAAAGAGCAATTAATCATTCAATGATAGCCCAAAATCAGATGTAATAAATACATAAGCTTGAAATATACCGTTATTTTCTCCGAAAGGTTGGTGCCCACTGCGGTGATTTCCGAGGTGATTTCAGTTGCAAGATTGCTACGCTACCACATCATTGGTCAATTCAATGCTACAATGTCAATGTGAATGCTGTCAAAGTCAAAGGCAATTTCATTATTTTGTTTTGTTGGTTATGATTATGCTGGTGTCGTGAAAATGGGCCAAAGTAGGTCCGAAACACGCGTGTCTGTTGGATTTCGATGGATACCGTAGCCCTCACCATGGAATAAATAGACCACAACGTTGATGACTTGCACGATTGTGATTTTACCGAAAGGTAGGTACGCCAGAGAAACAGACCCTGTCCAGTTCTTTGCCTTGTTTTACAGGGACCAACTCAAAAAATGTTCATACTGCTTCAGGTACCTATACAGCTTGTGATTTCAGCGAAAGCAAATCCAAAGCTGCCGCATTTAAGATCGGATTAAAAGTCACATTGTGTGACATTATGATACCTATTGCAAATTACCTGAGCTGACGTAGGTAATTGCAATGACGAGACAGGATCATGATATTGTCACGAATAGGTCCAGGTCATCCTTAGCCCTACTCGTGAACGGGGCTTCGCTTTTTATTGTTAGCTGAAATCGGGAAACTGGTAAATGGGAACGCAGGCATTCTACAAAGATAATAGGTTTATTATAAACAATTATTATTAAACGCACACATCACACGCGACACCTTACTTGCATGACGTATATAAAAGTAGTCCTATTTACTTTACAATTAATGAACTTGGACCTGAGGGCACAGCCTCAGTCCCTTGAATTAACAACCTGCATTCATGACCAGCAGTACCGATGATCAAAATCAATAATCGAGTGCACCGTGCTCAACGCATCAAATCTCTTCTATCGAATCGCCCAAATCAGGTCAGTGACGCAGCGACACCTTGCTGATCCTGCAAAACCCTTGTCTTCGTCCTATGCCATAGCGGAAACGGCCTAGCGTCTGCCAATTGCTAATGGCGAGGGATGAACTTTTACCTAGGGCCCTCGTGTCATTACCATGACAATATCAGTAACATTTTGACAGCAGTTCTCTTGCAGGTGACACTTCAAGTTTATACATCGCGGTACTTACGCGTGTCCATAAGACATACAGAATTTCATTTCTCAATACTTTCTTGATTAATGGAGCTTTTCCTTTGGCTACGCTGACAGCCCCCACTATCCATGTCTTCCACCGCCAGCTTTCTGACCAAGAAATAGGGTGATTGCATGTAGAGGGAGTTCATGGCAAAATGTCAATAGTGTCATTATCATCTGTCAAGTTTCATCCCTGTCGGAGTCAACGTCAACCGGACTAACTTCACTAAATACTGTAATTTCTACGTGTTGTGTTCACATACTGTTTTGTTCGGCGTTTACGAGATCGAGATTGTGATTTCCAATCATTATAACAATGCCTTACACCTGTTACGTGCCACAATGCAATTCCCCAACAAACGTCAAAACATAACTTGATCCTTGCGCTGCCTACCGGTGATCAGGTGAACGAATTTCATGCAATCACCCTAGTGACAAATGAGACGTGCACTTGACAGAGGTGCGCGTTGAGATCATGTTGAAATCTAGTCTCGTCAGCCCGCAACTATAGGCAATTGACCTTATTGGCGAAAATGGCCATTTCGTCGAGGAAGTTTTAGGGAATTAATTGTCAGAAGAGGTGTAAGTTGCCGCAGGCAACGGCGGCTGTTACGTCAATTGGTGGCACGTCAAAACTGTCCCTTTGCTGTCTTGTGCAGTCCACTACAAGCAAACTTTTGTTCCTGTGAACCCTCGGGACTCGGTAGGATCTTTATTGGGCCCCATGTTTATGACCAGCGTCGTCGCAGACCTTTCTCTAAATCATCCATAGCTTCCGCCCAAGGGAGAGCAACAGACTCTGTCATACCCGCACAGAGGGAAACACACAAGCCAGTCGACCAGCCTGCCAGCCAAGAAAAAATCACCTTGGGCTGGCCGTGCATTGTCAACCACCACCTACCTTTTTTCCTTGCTTTTTTCTAAAGATTTTCTGCTTGGACTTCTGGAGATCCGCATTTTTCATTCTAATAAGCTCACCGTAGCTACCTTTGTGTTCGGGACGAAAACGTTGTCTTTTTTACCGCAATGTAGTGCATTGCTGGGGGCATAGTCTCTCAGCTGCGCACCTCTGGGGCTAGATCTACTACAAGCCTGCTAAATATGCTAACCATAACATGAAATAAGAGACACAAATGCAAACCCGTTTTCACATTATTTCTACTTGTCAAATTTCAATGTCAATAATTTGGGTATTGCAGGTATCCACTAGTGCCCCCCTAAGCTACTAGACGTCGGAGTATGTGTTCCTCTCAAAAACGTCCTCTACGATCAAGTACCGAGCTCTACACCAGGTGGCGTTTTTTAAATGTAAATCGCCTATATCCTATCTCTTTTCTTTGCATTGAAAATTTGCATTTTCCATCCTGCTCTGACAGAAGGAATAGGCCTATTAATCGGTAATCATTTTCAGAGTTAACCCTACCTTGCACTACTTCACACTTCACACTGACAGTTGATCACATTTTGGAACATACTGACGGCTTCAGTTGTTTTTTCGAGCCTCAGTTCAAGCTGTTCCGGCGGCCACCCTGTAGGTTACTCATCGATGGTCACACCAGCCACAGCTGAGGAGCTTTTCAAAAAATTCTTGATATCATGACAGTGCTGCTCATAGCTCATATGGCTTTTACAACTGCATTTTCTTCGGAAAAAAATCACGTATTTCAAAAATAAGCGTTCCGTGACCTTTCCGCAGCATATCAAGTATGCGCCACAGGGTTGCCTGGAGTTACAACTTTACGCCATGATGATGTTTATAACGCAGACCTGCACGTATATACAGTGATAATTGCAACTATCGGAGCCAATTAAGCCGGGACCCGCTTCTCATTAAGTACAGCTCTTGGTTTTCTCCCTCTCATCCCTCGTCATGAATAACTTTTGGCATTGTGTGTCTGTGTATGTGTGTGTACGTATGCGCCAGACGGGATCATTGAAAATTACTAATCAATCTCAACGTCAAAACTTTGCATTTGAAACGTTTTAAAGTGCTCCGCAATTTCACTCACTCTCCAGGACTGCAATAATTCTGTTCTGGCTCTTTAGTTTCTACACCCCGACTGGAGTGATGCCAAAACAACTACGGAACGTTGGAGAATGCAAGCAATAGAACACTCTGTGTGGTGGGTAGGTAGTAAAGTACGCAAGGTTTTTCCATAAAAAAGTGCTCTTTCAGTGCTTCTAATTGCTGTAATGCGTCAGGACTAAGAGAGGATCACTGCACGTATTATGGATTCGCAATCTGTTTAGACGCAAGTTTCATGCTGGTAATGTTGGCTGCAGCTTTATGCATATTATCAGAGTTATGAGAAATACCGTACGTAAACTCTACATCCTCGACTAAGCACACATAAATATGACTCGACTTTTCTCACAGTTGTCCTGACATGTGACGGGTGCGAAGGAACGAACGGTCGATGTGTATTACTGGTTGCATAGTACCAGGGGCAGATCATCTATTTTCTTTGATAGGTTGTTTCGTTTGGGTTGCCACGCCCCCAATCCCCAATCCTATAGAGTACCAAGCTTACCGATACCTGTACCAATCCACCAGTTCCTAATAAATCCTGTGAGCGACGGCCGGCCAGCTGCAAGTGGAGAAGGCTGGGTTCCGAATTTTTGAAGGGGCGCCACGGATTTGGAAACGCCGCTCACTACTGCTAGACCCCAAGTCAAACCCGAAACACTGGACGGTACCCACGGTACGCGGTACGACAAAAAAATGACAACGATGGTGTTTATTGTTCAACGGAAACAAAAACTAGAAACAGGCAAAATAATAGTGGTGTGTGTGCGCGGTGCACTTCAAAAATACAACTCGACTACCAGCTGTCGCAAGCAGGTGTTATAAGAAACAATCGCAATACAGTAATTTTTTGGACAGTTCACAGTTATTAGCGTGGGAATAATAACTTGAGGGAGAACTGAGGGTTCTCCAAAGACTTCTGTAATTGCAGCAGCAGCCGCAACACAATAAGGTGCCAGTAATATACCACAACGTGATCTACAAAGTCATGAGTTACGCATAAAGATTGAGTTGAGAAAGAATTGGAGGTTCAAACAAAAGGTTCTGTGCAACAGTGCAACTGCAACAGCAATACGACACTATGAGCTGGCAGTACACTAGTAAGCAAAATTACAATAATTCTGATCTTACGGAGAAGCCAAGCACTAGGTTCTCAAAGACGAACTAAATAATAAAAGAAAAAGAGTGACTATGAATTTATCGAAAAGTGATCTGTAGCCAGCAGGGTGAAAAAAGATCGTGGGCAAGATTTGCGTAAAGTTTGACAATTTCACAGCTGTGCAATATCTACTTTCAGCCTCACTTGTCTTTTTGACAATACCGTGTGACTTCTATTTCCCTACCACTAAGTAACCGCTCGTCAATGTTTTGCCGATACAACCAATCGGTCAATAAAGCTACTACTTATATCGTCTTGCAATTCTTGGCCACTTGGCCACTTCAGCCAATTCAAGCGTCCAAATGGAATACAAAGTACTATGAGGTACTCCTTCAGCGACTACCATCCGACAGGACTTCCTGGCAGCTTCCAGCGAGAAAAGAACCGTCCACTCAATGACGAAGAGATGGAAAGACGAAGCCAAAATACCGTCTTGACTTGAGGACCGATGGAAAACCACTAAGCCGAAAAAAGCCTGAAAAAATATACTTCCAATGTTAGACTGCTGAAGCCTTTATAACAGAAAAATTCGCACTACCTCGATGTATTTATTTAATTATGTAGTTCGGCTTTTTAATAAATATGAGAATATTTTCCAATTTGCTTCCTATCATGTTCGCAGGAATGGCCTAAAAGAACGGAAATTGACCCCACTAAACAACAAAAATGCACTAATTACCATACCTTAAAGACATTCAAAGGCCTCAAGCCGATTCTTCCGTAGCCAAGGAAATAAATCCGAATAAAAGTCGTAGAGTTTCGACAACTCGATTCAAAGGTCCCAGCAAACCCGAAAAATGTCGAATTTCGAATAATTTCGCAGCATAGCTCCAACTTGTTCAAGAAAACGCCGAAAAGTCTAGCAACACTTTGTCTCAAAAGCTACGAAGGAAAGCTAATGCCTTTCTTTTTTATAGAAGCAGAAACTTGAACCAATACAAAAAAAACAGTGCAATTCTAGTTGCTTAGAGTGGCCAGCCCGATGTCACTGAATTGGCAGTCACGCACGACGACACGACAAGTATGACAGTTGAAGTGACAGATTCGACAGTTCGGTTTGCTGATAACGATTCAAGCGGCGGATTTCCACTGATCACTGGCTTTTCCACCCCAAATTCCAGCGAAAACCATCTGGTTTCCCATAGACAGTCAACGAAACATATAGGCAGCATGTCTCAAAACTTCGCTTCTTCAAAAGACAACCCACTCAATTCAGGCTGAAACACAACAGCGAACTCCGAAGTGATATGGCCAGGACATCGGTGATCGCAAACTGTGGAACGTATCGATATTTGATGATCTTTTGATGTTTTAACGGGAAAACGGACCGTCACAAGGCTTTTCTATAATGCGCATGTGTGGCGCGAATTTCATAGTTTCGTACACTGTTACGGTTTCAAAAAATCGACTTGGCGATACAGAATAATGAAACCGGGAAAACAAAAAAAATCAACGAAAGCGGCGCTGAACGCCACTCCTAGAACGCCGCGCCGCCTTTGGTTGACAGCAACTGTCAGTAATCGCCAACTTCGTTGAAGTGACCATCTCGGTTCTATTTCTCTCGTCTGTTCAGATGCCAGAGCGTATGGTGAGCTTCTGGAATGTTCAAAGATACCAAATCAGTTCACTACCTTGCCGTCCAATCGGCGTCTTCACCAACGTTGTCAGTTGGTCCAGATTATCAAGATCCTGCTAATCGTTGCGGTTGTCCCGAAACTCATGCGTTCAAGACTCGTTGATAGGCAAACCAAGTGTTGCCTCTCATCTTTTATTTTACTGTTTTAGAATAAGTTACCTATTTGAGATTCAGCGTGTTGTTGTTATATGTATTATTATTGTCTCTGCGTGAAGTAAGAGACGTTATTAGGGGGTAGCTATACCGGTTTACTACACCAATTTTCCTTGGGGTAGGACGGCAGTATGTTGTTTTTCGTGTAGGTACTCTGTTTCAGTGTCGTCGCTGGAGCTTCGTTGGGCCCTTTGAGTTTTCGCAGCGTCATCGAAAAGGTAGGTATCTACGTTATAGTTTGTAAGCCAACTCTCGCGGTATTGCTCACCCTTTCTATTGGCGTCCTCTGCGCAACGCCCCTTTATTTTTGCTAACACGCCATGTCAAGTTGAACTGTAAATATTCTTGAACCTTTTCTTCTCGATCATAAACCTGATTTTTTGTAGTTTATTCTGTATTTTTAATTCTCCCAATCCCAACTATCTCCACCTCGAAATCAATCACTTTCAATTTTCAATTACGATTTCAACCCGTAATAAGACCAATATTGAAAATTAGCACTAGAAAATATTGTAGTGCACCCAAAATTCCTCAAACAATTTGGTCGGATGTAAGATACCATTTTGGTATTCGAAGGAAATGTTTCATTGAAATCAAGTTCAATGATAATTTGTGGAAGAACAGGAACAACGAAAATGACAACAGCGCTCGTAACAAGAAGAGATCGGCGCCAACTGTCACTTGTGACAATTATGACACTTCTCGTTTCAACCTAACCTCCATTTCATCTACTCATGTTTTGACCAAAGAGCACAACTTGTTAAAAATGGTTTTACCGAGAAGGAAGTTCAAAAGAACTACCAAGAAATGTGTTTACGGTACAAGTGACAGCCAGGAACCAGTAGCTTGTCAGAGGGCTAAACAGAGCATGCAGCGTTGCCATTCAAACCAACAGGTGTACGAAAGTTGTCAAAATTTGGCGCCTTTACGCATGCGCATGCCCAAACAAAACAGCCTACTATAAACATGTATTCAGTTGAATGGCAGTCGTCACGGCTGACATTACGGAAATTTATTCAGAGATTTAGGCTTTTGTGGAGAAAGCTCTGATTACACTTCGGTCTTCAAAAGCTTCCTCTAGATCTAGATTAGTTTTTAGCTATTCTATGGATGGATTGTTACTGAAGAGTTCCAACAGAAGCTAACGTCTTGTATAACGTCGGTGACAAACGATGGTGATAGTAGACAACTTTGACAGTTGACAACGACATAATTCGATAATTGGCAATGGAGCTTGGCTGAAGAACAACCAAATGTTATATTCAAATTAAATGTTGACTTGGCGCCAAAAAAGCCAGTTTGGTTGTCCAAACAGATCACGAGTCACATCTAGCGAAATGTCTCGCATGCTCGCATCACTTTCGTCACAAATGACACGATAAATCCGACGTCACCTCACACGCACGCGGAAAAGTCCAATAATATGTGGCACATTTTCATTGCGCCAAAATACAAAACAAACAGCATCAAGCCCGACACGGGCGCCCCGTATCGGCGGCGGCAAAGGGGTCGTGCGGGGGGAGCGACGCGCTCCCCCGCAGCGACGCTTGTCTCGCGCGCGCGGGCCGCGTTAATATTACCAGAAAAGTGAAAGCGGTTGACAGAAATCAGTGGAGGTGTCGGGAAGATGAGGGATGGAGGAAATAAAGAGTCTTTGTCGCACTTGGCAAATGTATGCAAACGGTGTTAGGAGGAAAGTGGGCATGTAATTGGTCCCCGCCGCGACGCTTCTATTGATTGAGGCCCCCGGCGGCGCGGCCTGGAATCAAGTTAGGCAGTTGTTCCCCAGAGTCCTGCAGCCCCACGCCATCGGCGCCTTCTCTTCTTGCTGCCCCACAGCCGTTCGCGCTACTCGCAACGTTCATTGCGTGACCGTTGTGGGGAGGCAGGCGCGCTCCCACTGATGATGATACGTCGTACTTTTGCTCCTCGGCATCGCAGACAGCAAAATTTTAATTTGTTGATAACGCCGAGCAACGGTCAAACTTGTAATCGAGATTGGTCGCCCTTGCGGAAACTTTTGCAAGACAATTTGAGATAATCTAGAATCACGAACGTCGTCGTGAAGACTATGAGAAGTATCAGCTCGACGCTGCGCTGTGTACCTATACTTCGAGTACCCTGAAAAGGGGATTTTAAGTTATCGAAAACGTGATGGCACGGTACTGAAAACTTCAAAATAAGTTTGCAGTCTCTGGGAGTAGGTACCTACCGAGGTACTGTAAGGGGCAGCTTGAAATTATAAAAACAAAGGGGAAATGATAATTTGAAATACATTTGTCTTGGTTGAGGAATGCGCAGAATATCGAGTTTTTGCCGCCTGGTCTCGGGGTGACGCGGCACACCGGGATCGGTTTTGTGGGTGAGTGGAGAAGAGAGGGAAGGGGACAAGAAAGGAATGGCCTAGGAGAAGAACTCGGGGGTGGAAAAGATTGGCGTGAGTGCTCGACAACGGCAGATGTGTGTAGAGAAGAAGAAATTATCACTCGTCAAGAAAAATGTTATAAAAGTTCTAAACACTGTTAATAGTTGTAGTGCATCAGTTACGAGGAAAGGAGATATCAAGGCAATTCTGATTTCCATTGCAATCAAATGCAAATTGTTGATTAGGGTGGACGAAATTGTTTGGTTTATAAAATGATAGTAGGTATTGTTCTGATCTTTTGAACAGCCATGATAAGCGTCAAGCCGATTTCAATTTCCTGTAGTTGCTTTGAGCTTTTAAATGCGGCCCCTTGTTTCAGCTACCTACCTTCAAGACGCCAGAAAAAGGGTGAAAACCTCAGTCACCCTTCTAAGAGATTTAGCTTCCTACAAAGCATGATTTTGTAGACTCTATTAGCTTGAGACAAGCACTAGCAGTATTTATGCAAATCGAATCTGGGCAAAATCTCGATCACGCATTATTTTACCCCATAGAATAAAATATTCAACCCTTTCGCACAACAAAGAGTCTATGGGCATAAGGTTGAGTTTCCCAAAGAGAAGACCCCTTGAGCAATGCCAAGAAAATTCAGTGTCATTACGAAAACACTTCAAGATAGAAAGGAACATAACATCATTTTTGCAGGCTACTTAATTAGAGGCTCACTGCATAGATTGTACACCGGAGTATAGATTTAAGTGGAGTTATATAACCCAGCTCGAAATAAAGTTGTTGGATAAATCTGTACTTTATAAACTATAGCACCAGCAAATTCTATGTCAATTATTTGATCGATAATTGAAACAGTGGCTCTAAATTCTAAATATCAAGACAAAACTCAGTGAACAACAATCTCTCTCTAAGTACAATTAAATAGTGGAAATTTCTCTTCGTACAAAAATGAAAATGGGCGAGAAGGAAGAAAGGGTTGAAATTTAAACTGGACGAAGGATAAATTATTTAAGCAGGGAATTAAACTCAAGTGCATTAGAAAATGGGCTCATCAATAGTTCGGCAAATTAGGAAGAATGAGAACGGAATTGACCTAGAAGGGTTGCACAAATTCGTCGTAAGATTGCGCATGTAATTAGGATGTATTTTTCTTTCAGAAACCGAATGTGAACTTAACTAAACAATTCCGAACGCTAGCTGATGCCAGCACGTCAGGAAATTATGAAATAAATAATTAGGGTGAACTTGATTAACTTGGCGATAATTGATTAATTTGTAACAAAGTTGAGGTGTGGGTACATGACTGTTTATTTTTCAATATTCATTCAATTCATCCCCTTTCAAAGAACGTAAGGTTACTGTAGTGGATTGAGGTACCTATTAGCACGACGTGAATTTGAAGTAGGTGAAGTTGATTCAAATAACTTAGGTGAAGGTAAATTGAAATCTACGGCAATGAAAACACAACTAGGGTCACTAGACGTATCACAGCTTAATCAATTTAATGTAGGGAAGAAGGTAGCTCACAGTACCTACCCTTGAATCCTGTTGACAATGTTGACGAACATTTTCTATGGAAATGCTAATAGTGCCACAACTACTGCCAGAAACCTGTGACAAAATAGATAGATCTCGCGAGAGAGGAAGGCAGATTCTCCAGGCCGGGACTTTCCTGAAGTCCCAAAACTGGACGCCTTGATTTCTTAAGGGCAACAACCAATAAGCAGGCAAACAGTTGTACAGTTCCACAGCTCCTTTAATTTTTTCTGTAACAGCAAGGTACAAACTCGATTGCTCAAAACCTTTCAAGACAGACGTTCAAGTTCTCCATATATTGGCAGTTCTGTAAGGAAATTGTCATTCTCCGTATAAACAAACATTGCGGCTTGTCGATCATAGATGACACTGGACGGGAGTCTCACTTATGAGTACTCTGCAGAGAGTGATATGGGATCCGATAGGCTGCTATCGCCAAGCATGCACTTGGCTCAAGTGTACGAACACTGATGAAACCAAAACAGGTTGAAGCACGTGTCTATTGGGTTTCGATGGTGATACTCGGTCGATCTAGCGTGTGAGATTCCTCATTCAGTCATTATAATATCTTCGCCTCATCAAAAAGTTATAATTTTCACACTTTGATAATGGATCCTGTACTGTAACCCTGTATACGAGACCAAGTAGCAGCGGCAAGTCCGACGGAACTAAGGGGAGTTTCTTACGGGCCCAAAGTTGTGAGTCTTTTGGGCCGATTTTTTGAAAATATGATCATATTTTTTGACAGGACCTGTATATTCTGTAAATTGGTTCCCATCGAGTCTGAAATATTTCATAAAGTCATAATATTTAGATTGAATTTCAAAAAAGCTACTTTGATCAACTGGGCTGCCGATTGAACAGCCCAAGAGCAACATTCAAATCGGAGAAAATTCCTAATCATTCATATTTTTCTGGCAGCTTGTGTTATAAAGGTGAGAGCTAGTCCCGAGGCTAGTCCAAATTTCCATAAGGGCCCATTTCCATGTCTCTCACAAACTTTTAGAACTTGCGTTTATAAATTGCGAACCGTTGTCTGTGCTCACCAAGTGATGAATGTCATTGCTTTTGCATTTATTTTTTTGATTACCCTTATTCATCAATTTGAATCTGACAAATAATAGTATTCCACTTACCGAGATGGGGGGAGTGTTTCATTACAGGTGAGAGCTAAGAACTCGTAAACTGATGGTGATGAAGCAGTGGGCATCTTTCTCAAATCGTATACAAAGCATTGATTCGATGTCACTTTACTTCTCCAACGCTTCAATCTTGTCATGTGTACCAACTTGACAAGCCTGAATCATGTCTACTAAAGTGTCAGATAACGTCACATCCCACGCAATCACGATCACGAGTTGGTTTTATCATTATTAGATGTAGATGTACTATACTACTACACCAATCTCGTAATGAAATTAGTGAGTGTGCATGGGTGAACACTAATTCCATTAACGTGGCGTCGCCGCGGTGAAAAGTTAAATTTAATAAACCATGTCCGACGTTTAACAAAAGAAAATTGTTCTCCGGGAGAAAGTCATATTAGAAGCAATAAAAGTGTCAGACCATAACGAACAAAGATTAATAATGATTCCATCCACACATTAATCCATTATCGGTAGTAGATAGGTACCCACCTACCCATACCGATTTTTCGTTTTATACACCGCGCACGGTTGCGTAAATATTGCCCAACACATACACACAGCTTTGTTTTCGGTGATAGGTATTTCAATTTACTTTCGTGGAATGGAAGAGAATTAAATTACACGAAATGATTTTATCAACAGACAGCAAGGCTCTCTTGCTCAATTTTCGCCTAATTGTTTTTCACGGCAACAAAATGATGGGATTGAAACGCGCGAGAATCGCGAAAATTGCTGTATTTTGCTGCTGCTCGATGCTGATGCCGTTATACGACAACGAGCCGCAGAGTTTATTTTATTGAAAATCCGCAAAGCTAATTTTGCACACTTGTTGAAATCCATAACATCAAGAGTGTATAATACCGATCAAGCTGAAATGTTAAAATTGCAAGTTTGACGGGCACGCCGGCTTTTTTTGGATTGCGGTCTCGTAACAAGATGCACGACAGACGGAGAGAGCGTGAGAGTTGCGGAGCTCTCTCGACGGCGGCGGGCGACGTCGCGACAAAGCATCGCGCACCGCCTGTACTCGATTACACGAATACTGATTTAAATGCAAATTTAAAATGTCTTTCGATTTATAATCTTATTTCTGTTAAAATTACCCCATTATGAAGGTTGATGGAGTCTTTTCGTTCACGGCGGGCGCTCGCGTCTCCGAACCCGGCGCGAGGAGTGAGCGAATCGAACCGCAATACACTAATTAGCCGTCGATATCGAGATAATGGACAATTTAGACATTTTGCGTTGCGCGCCATGCCCTCTTCTTCCACTTTGATTTTTCGTTGCTCAACACTCCATTAGAGATGGCGCTGCACAGATCGTTCAGAGCGGCTTTGGCGCGACTTTGCAACGCTGGATTTTCCTCTCGTCAGAGAGTCTCTGGTCTCTCTCTCAAATGCTTTGCGTGGTGTTGTGGTGGTGTTATTTAGCGTAACGCGCTCTTGTACGGTTCATTTCAATTTTGGTTCAATGATTACGGGAGCTTATTTTCTGCCTTGCAGTCGCAGTTTCGCCCGCAATACGAAAAGTTCCGCGTAAGTGGAAAGTTGTATGAGATGTGAGAAACTAGGTGATTATGGTACTTGTTGTGCACCTGTGTAAGGTGGATTATACGGGAATCTTGTCCTGTTGCCAATCGTCTCTCTTGCTCGTCTGTTTTTTTTTTATCTCGTCTGGCAACGTATTTCAGAGCTATGTAAATCCTTATAGCCTTCTGTTTATTATAGTTGCTAATAAAAGCCTTTTCTTATGGGGGTTAAAAACCAATCTCGCACTCAATCGATGATGGTGAGCATGAATACAATAAGCGCACTTAATGGACCGCAGTTTCGAAAAGTCGCATTGTCGACTAAGTTTTACGCGTCTTCCCGCCGTCACTGGTGGCGGCGTCGGCATTCCATTCGGAGCAGCCGAGGGCTGTACAATCAGACGTTGCCGCCGCCGCCAAAAGCACGGGGGTTGCATCCAATCAACCCATCGGCTCCGATGCAATATCAGACCGGTCCACACGTCGTGTCGCCCGCCTACACCTTGATGGCAATCAGGCGCCTTTTACGACATTCAAGAAATTGAGTTTTCGACGAAACAATAATAAATTGTGTCCGGTGACATGGCGGGCCGATAATCCGGGGGCGCAATATCGCCACGCTGGTGCTGCTGCCGCCGCCGCTGCCTCCGCCACCGCCGCCGCCGTCCGTCCCTCTGGTGTGTTGTTGGCGCGCTTATGAGGCAAACGCCGGAGTCACGTGCACGACGGCGAGCCCGTGCCGGAATGACAGACGTGAACATAATTTGACAGCAAATAAGAACATGGGGATGGAAATGATTGCGAGGGGGAGAAACGATTAGATAATCTAATAGAAACTGCCATGTCACAACGAGGTGTTGGTCGGAAATGCCGCCTGCAAATACTGATGATGATTATTGCCTCTGCCTCTCTGCTGCTCTGATGTGCGCGCCTTCCAGAGACCGGCCTCGTCAACACCTAATTGTTCCACTTTCTTGTGTTCGGATTTGCATTAAAACATCCAAGCGCTGCTGGTACTACACACGGCCCATTGCTGATGCCTTTCAGCCCCCGGCTATAATCACCACCTGATTGTTGATCTTAAGAGACGCACCGAATTTGGAACCGCGCTGCCTTTCTGCGCTTTCTGCTGTCGTTCAATGAGCCTGTCTGAAATTATTTAAACTGCTCTGTTTTCACAGCACCTCTCCCGTCTCAAACTTTACTCGTCGAATAGCAAAAAGTCCAACGAGGTCAGGTTCAGGTTACCCTAGAAGCCAAATGGCCATGTAAAATTTCAAGTACCCCGTAACGTATCTTCGTTGCGCCCGGGGGCGTAGTGGGTAAAATTTATCCGTCGGACGAAACGATTGATGGTGAACGGATGGATATCCGATTGAGCCAGATGGTCTTGTTTTTTCAAAAAACGCAGTTTCAACTGGTGCATTGCAGAATTGTTGTGTCTAGTTTGCTATGGTATTTCACGTTATTTCCGTTTCACGTCGAGTCTGTTGACAGGTGGCATAGCAGGCCAAGTCCAACATTCTTGAGCTAAGATTGCTGCGGTGTTTCCAGCTAGAATCTGTTTCGATGTGACTCTTCAAGCGTTAGCTTCCATCGCGACATGACCCTTTTTGCAACGGACAAGAAACCAAATGACTAACTCGTAGGCAAATTTGGTGTACAGATGTGAGCTGTGACTTCCGTTGTTCGGTCTCTTGATCAGTATTTTAGTGTATGATAAATTGTGATACGTTGTTTTTGTTGTATCTGACTATTTGTACTTATTTCTATTTTGACAGCCATGTACATTTTGATGGTGAAAATATATTATGATTATGATTAGCTAGAGTTTTTGTATCATTTTTCCTAAATTGTTGTCAGTGGAATACCTTTCAACTAATTCATAACATTTGCAGATGAGTTTCTGAGGTTTGTAATAATTAACAAATAAGAAAAATCAGCAACAATTTGTTATTCTTGAAGAACTTTATCTTATTCATTGTTGAATAAATGAATCCATGATGATGATTGAGTATTTTCTGTCAATGCGTAATAGTCTTCGATTGTCAGTTCGGGAAGTCTGAGCGAGGTGGCCATCATGCTGCAAGTCATCAATTTTATAGTAGATTGTACTAATTAACGTTCTAGAGGAAATCGAGATACATTTTCCAATCCGTCAGCCTCAAAATAAGGGTCGAAATCCTCCTATCAAGAAATCCTCGATTATTTTACACCACATGGTGAGAAAAGGCATTCGAAGTTTGTTGCACAATGGCGTAGTCAAAATTTTCACGAAGATGAAGTGTTTTTTTTTACATTAGTCATTATTTTTGTTCTGCGTTTTTGGAAAGAAAGATCGATTTCTCATCTCTCAATCAATTACAATCCACCGGCAGATAATTAAACAAGAGGTAGATACCTACGCACGTTTTTCGCGCTCATGTTATCCAATTTGAATTTTAGCTCGGACTGTTTTATTCTTTATTTAAAATCATTTTTCCCGCCGCAAGATGACTGCCAAATCCAAACTGTGATAAGCAGTGACCAATGGACCCATTCATAAGAATAGTTATTGTAAAGTGTTTTATTAATTCAATGGAATGTTATCATACTTATTTCATTATCTTTTCAGTTCGTTTTCTCAACACTCCCTACTAGCTCAATTCTGATTTTTTACGAAAAGTACAATGATGCCGAAGGAATGCACTGACGATTCTTTCAGTATTTTTTCTGAATTCTCCTAATCCGATAATAATTTTCCTCCAAGTTCAAGAACTAATTGTTTTCAGTGAAATGGAAACAAGAAAATCATAATTTCACTATTTCCGACTCTAAATTTCTTCCTACGTCATTCAATATGAACTAAACGTACAGCAGTCCACAAAAATGATAGAACTGGAGTATTTGAATGTGGGCCATATCGAACTACTTTGATTTTTATGCCCGGTAAAAGTTTTACCTCCAGTGCATAAGCTGTTTTCCAATTTTTTTGCTCGAAAACCTCAAGTGTGCCGTCAGAATTAAAAAGCCATTTGTGCAGAGTTTTTTCTCAGCTCTATGAATATGGCAACTATTTTTTTGAATTTTGCTCAAAAAAGGTACTTTTGGACGCGAAAACCTAAATAATTTTTTTTTTTTTAGTCCGGTCCTGAAATTTTTCTCTACCTGCTATGGCCTTTTATGAAGTATCAGTGAGGGAATGTAACAAGAAAATTCCACTCGACTATACGAAACCGTTGAAGAAATATTGCACTTTGAAAATTGTCACTAAGAGTACAAAACACCCTGTATCTTCGTAACCAATGGTCAAAAATTGTTTTCTCTTGTTGGTCTCAACCACAGAGTAGGTCTTAACTCATCTTGGAGTCCTGTACCCAGTGTTGAAGTTTGTCACATAGATCACGGAACACCCTGTATACGGAGGTTGTACCGATAACGATTAGGATCGGTAACTAAATTGCTGTAATACAGTTATGATGTTTGCACAAAATTATCTGTTGCTAAGCCTCTCTAGTTTCAGGAAGTACCTGTTTCAAAAATTGTGGCCTTCGGCAATCTAAAAATTGGAAAATCTATGGACTGAGGAATTGCTACGTCGACCACAATTGGGAATCTAGAATCCTGAATAGAACAATGAATATCTGTATTTTTAAGAAATGTATCTTGACACAATCAAGTTGTAGTTAAAAATTCAACATCGTTGAATCAGGTGTCAAATTTCTGTCAAGGAGGGCTCCGGTGACCGAAGACATCTTCGGTGGCCGAACAGCTGTTCGTGTTGAACTTCCATGTTTCGCCTCTGTCCATATGCTACAACCGAAGTGAAGACATTCTTGCATTTTTAAAATATGAAATATGAACAAAAACTATTGTTTGTTTCTTTAATACGGCAGTAAAAGCTGAGCCTCAAGTATTTGGGTGATTGGAAAGCACAAACCGAAGAGCTACATACCTAGCCCCTCACAAGGCATATCACTCCAGCAATGCCAGGAATGTGAACCCCCAACATTCAGGTGAAGTTTGGTGGCAAAGTCCATGCACAATTTCGTCGGAAAATATGAGTTTTCACCAATACCCTGTGCAGGTAGCATAATATATTTGGCTTGCTTTTTCACAAAAAATACACTTTTCCACGAGAACTTATTTCACAGGCGCATTAAGGACATTCCTTTGAACTTAATACAAAAGTTTCAAACTCAAACTCAAAAAGGTAGCCGAGGAAAAAAATGAAGAAACTGGAAACTGGAACTGGAACTCCATAAGCGCCCTGTAGTTCGGTTGTCCCTCGAACATTATTTGGTTCAAATTTGGCGGGCAATTCTGGACAGTTGGCAACACTGCTGTGACGTCAATGGAAATGCCTTATCGATCTTAGTCATAAACCTATCTTAGTGCATTCGGTTCGGCGGGGCAACTTATTTTGGTTTGTGGTGTTAATAGATGATGTCCCGGCGGAAAAATTTCAGAATAATAATAATGTTGACAAATAAATGATTTTTTATCAATTGTCGACACAAATGACCAAAAAATTGAACGGCTTTTCGGCATTAACGAGTGTTGTCGCGTGCGTAATAATCGAAACAACAATCACATTAGCTTGAATCGATTCACTAAATAATCGTTTACAGTTGAATCGATTCATTTTTTCAGATGCATCGTTTCCATTGAATCGATTCAAGTATGAATCGAATCGAAGTTGGACATCCCTAGCCCCTAGGGGTTGGAGAGATTCAATTCCTTCGTGGGGCTGTTTGTCGGAGTAAATTATGCATTTTTATTAACTTGAACGAAATCATCACGGACGCGGCATTGGAAAATTCAAAAAAAAGTCGCACAAAAAGTAAGTGAAAGTGGTCTCGGTGGATTTGACTGGAAATTGACATACCTGTTGTAGACTTTGACTCTGATGGAGTACTCAAAATCACAGTTTTCCCCTATCTGAAGTTTTTCATCTAAATAGGGATTTATACAGGATATGTGGGGAAATCCAAGACCCTTTAGGGACAGGGGCAGTTGTCACTAGAAATGAGGGCTTTGATGATTTTTTTTATAAACGTTGATCTGACTGCACGGTAAGCAATAAGCGTTGCAGCTTGCTTTCATCTACCAGCGAGTGGATTAACCCTTACGAGCGGCACACAGCCTATGGAAAGAAACGTAAGGCGGTATATCGGACCATTTTATCGGAGCAACTTCGAGCTAACGGAGTTTCGGTTGAATCCTCCCATCAAGTCCTGATGATATACCCCGATAGAAATTTGCATACTATAAGATCGTAGTGAACCACCTCCAGTCTTTACATGAGAATTTCTGGTTGCTTTGAGAAGCACAGGGAAAATTCACTTCAGGCTAGGAATAGGGCAATGCTTGAGTTTCAAATCTAATGGATGAAGGGGTCTCTGAAACTAGGAGGTCCTAGGTTAAAACAAGGGAGCAGACTTCTTGGGATAACTTGACTGTTTTGTCTCTGTGATTGGTTATTGTCACAGAAGCAAGACTAGTTCCTCCTGAGAACTTTGTTTAAAAAATATAGACCCAGATGCAAAGCTGTCAACGAAATCAGATCCTTATGGAACAGCCCTTTGGCTCCTTTACTTCTCTCTTGGTTGAAGAATCACGTTAGAATGCGATCAAGTGGTTATTTCGGATCAAACATTTTGAGGTTGACTGAGTTCTGGGTCAGTTGAAATTCAGTTCTGGGGTCAGTAGGAATTCAGTTTTGGGGTCAGTTGAAATTGATTTCTGGTGGAATGATACTCCGGCCCTGCAGCATGCAGGCCGGAGTTCCAGAAGGTCTTTCGAGCCAGAAGCTGCAGGTGCATTTCAAGAAGACTCCCAACTCTTCGGATTTTCATTTCTCACATCACAAATCAGTGTTGTTTGTTATTACGTCTGCGGAGCAAGCGTTTGAAGTCCGCGGGCTGTTCGGCGGCGCGGATCTCCCTGCTCAGCTCTCACCCTGTAAATTTCGCGTCCTCCTCCCCGACGTACCTACAACCGCGCTCTCCTTCGCGCCCAGCGACGACGACGCCAGAGCCAGCGTGTGTACGAAATTAGATTAGCACCTGCACTGATTCCGTTAGTTTCGGGCGCGCTTTAAGGGCGTTGATGTTTTAATAGAGGCGTTTGTTTGAGTTTGAATGGTCGCGCGCGCACTGGCTCTGGCTGCGTTAAAGTACCGTGTTTTCACAAAACCACTTACGTTTGATGTTCTTCACCAGCACACCAGAGAACGCCGGGGAGCGCGCGCTTTTCAGCGATGATTGAAGTATATGTGAAACGATTTAACGAAGTAGCGTTGACAAGGCCCGCTAAGTGAATGCTAATCGACACCCTCTTTAAAACTTCTTTGCATTCCGAAGCTCGCCGGCAAGCGGCAAAGTGTGGCGGTGGTGGCGCGAAATGGGAAAGCAGGGCCGAAAGGGAGGACGGGGAGAGGCACCTCTCACGCCGCCGTGTGGCATTTCGCCAATGGAAAAATGACAGACGGAAATAAATTGGAGTTCTGTATAAATGTGCAGAGGTTCTGCATGTGTGTATGGCGAACGCGGTATAAGCCCCGGCAAGTGTGTGTGAGTGTAATATTCCACCTACATGGTTTATTATAATGAAACCGTCGGGCTGAATCGTGATTAGATTGTTTTTGTGGCGTGTGATAGTGCATCGATCTGCATTGCGGTCTGTTTAGAACCGTCTAATTTATTAGCATAAGTTGAATACGCGCCGCCACGACTTGTATCGATCGATCAACCCCTTTGGAACAACAACCGTGGAGTAAATCCACTCAACATGTTTATTATCAAGTTTTACATACAGAGCATTCGCTGCGATTTCTTCGGACTCAGGTGTTATATTATTCCGATTGTATTGGGTGCCGTTGCCAAAAACATGAGCCTTGTCTCAATCAGATGAAGACTACAACAACTTTCCATTGACAATCTTGAAGCTCAAAGACCGTCGTTAACCCTCAAAGTAGAATAAATCATGACCTCAATCATGACCACCTGAAATTTTGACAGCCTGTACAAAAGCTCCTTTTACCCATAACAAAGACTACCATAATAATCAGACTGGAGATTTTTCCGATTTATGCATACATTCCGTACGTGAGAACAAGGATTCGTTAAATTTTGCGCATCCCTGTATATTAAGTTGCATATACCCACACGAAGGTCGTTCCGCTTGCGGTCCTTTCTCACCGATCTACCTGCTACCATCAAATCTTCTTGAGCTCTACAACATGCAAATGAAAAATGGAACCGTAAGTGCTATGGAAAATTGCGCGCAGCACACACACGTCGCGATCCATTAAAAGCAATGACTTCGGCATACACACACTCACGGTACAAAGAGAGGCGAACGAGAGGCGGAAAACACACATGGGTACGGAGAGAGCGAGAGTCGGAGAGTGTTTACGGCCATATCGCAACTAAATATATGTCCAAATGCTCGGCATTCCCCGTGCGCAATAATCCGGCCATTTGCACAATTCCCCGAGAAAGTGTCATGATGTACATTTACCTCATATAGTCCTGTTTGCAGAGGATCATTCCGCCTTTTGTGAAGCACGATGCCCCGATGTCTGCCAACATGGCCCCGCAACACGAACACTTCAAACAGTTATTATGCCAATAGCGATCTAGTGCATGGAGGAGGAAACGTTCCACTATTTTAGTACCGCACCCTGCACATACTTTCACAGTGTTGTTATTGTTGTTGTTTATGTTGGGGTTGTGGTGCTGGTGGTGGGGTCCTTCCGAGCCGGGGCCGCCGAACGGGTGGCCCTGGTGGTGGTGACCTTCGTGGGGGCCCGACGAGTGACCTGCGAACAATACAAACATACTTGAGACAGCAGCCATCTACCGGGACGTCAACTAGAGACTAAAGAAAGACAACTAAACTCTTTCCCATGAAATAACAAATTCAGCTTCCGAATATGAATCATCTGGATTGCCAACCGTTGTATAAATGAATAAGGTACCAGGCGGCCCCTGTAACCAGAAGCCAATTCCTGTTTCACTATCTCCCCTTGACGTGGTAGTGCTGAAGAACGCCCGAAGAGACCATCTTGCCCGGCCGAGTTTTGGATAAACGCCGATCTCTTAAGATCGCACTTCACCAAAATGTAATTCAAACAGACATAATAAAAGTTGTCTTTGTACCCGCAGGTTTCGAGATTAAATTTTGCTCACACTTTGTAAGTTTCTGCCATTCCATCGGATCCGTAGCCATCACACTGCTTCATTCCGAGTGTTTCTTCTGTTCCTCACAAGCAGCTCGTTCCCACTATTGTTCCAAGTCGTTTTCGGCCTTCTTCTTCTGTTCTTCGCTTTAGAAACTCTTTTAACTTGCCTGTTTCCATCAACTATCATTATTTCCTCCACCTCTTGCATTACGTCGCATCGTCTATGTTGTACCTACTGATTGAAAATAGCGGCCTTGAAACCTCCTCATGCCTAACATCTTCCTCCGTTTCGAACCTTCTATCTCATTTCCAGTTTTTACTTGGTTAGCTACCAATTCATCTTCGCACTTTTAATTGCTTCAACCAGTTCTTTATAGATCCCTTTACTGTGCAGACTTATCCAAATTGAAATTGGTTTTTTACCAAAGCGTTCTCTATTTCGTTAGAGCTTTTTATCGAACCCTTTACCACATAATCTTTACTGTATACAGTGATCCAAATTGCAATTTGTTTTACACAGTCAAAGGCATTTCTCACATCGAAAAAACCTAGGGATACCCTCTTGTTCTTGACTAGTGCATTTTCTCCTAGCTATTAAATGAAACAAAAAAGAGAGCTTGGGAGCTGGAATTCTTTTCGAAGCCACTTTGAGGTTTCTAACATCTTCTGTTCTACTAATTTCTCTTGAGTCTCCGAGTATCGATTTGTAGACTTTTGCAGCCGAACAGAGCAAAGATATGTTATTTTTTCCAGTTCTTTGTGTAACATTACTTGTAATAACATGGTAGTACCTTCTTTTGTTTCTTCCAGGAAATTATATATTTCTAACGGTTTGTCGAAGGCTTTGGTACTTGTATTTTTTCAATACCGGAGTTATATTGTCACGTCATCTTGGGGCCTGTCCTAATGTTGAATTTTTTAGCTCGGTCTTTAATTCTTTTGCTGTCAATATTTCCGCTTTACTTCGGTTCTTTCAATCGCTTCTTCCATTCCAGTTCCCTGCTACGTAGTTGTGCTTCTCTGTTTCCCTCCTTCTTCTTATTGAAAATTTGAAAACATCCAACATTCAAAAACATTATCCAAAACATTCTTCCTATTTTTGCTTGAAATATTTCCATCTTTCAAGTGATTCGTGCAAATCTTCCTTTCACCTTCAAGTTTCTAGAGCACGTTGTGAACCAGCTTCATGTTACCTTTTTCTAGCTTCAAGTGCCCAGTGAAACTTCTCCTAGCTCTCTCGCTCAGACTTGTCCTTTTTTTTTTTTCAACTTCGTCCTTGATCTATTTCTTTTTACCACCATGCTGCGTGTATTCTTATTACTTTATGCTCGGATCCATCGGATATTTCTTTTGATGTCATCTCAACTTTACCTTTGAACATTACCGATCTTCCATTTGTACTTTTTGTGATTCTTTTCATGTCCAAGACTCTTTGTCCAATTATTATTTTCAAAATTGTAACCAGCATATAGTGTCACTGCTCATTACAAAATTTCAAAGACATGTTTCACTTCAGTGTCTTTTTTTCAGCCTTCCTCTTAAAACGCTGCATAATCCACTACTGACCGTTTTCTTTTGCTCGCCACTTTCCTAGTAATCTTGTATGCGCAGTGCCGTATTTGGCAAGAGCCTATGCCCAGGGCCCCGGGTTTTCTATGGCCCCCCAAATCTCCATAAATTTACAAAACTAATGACGATTTTTGAAAAATAAAAAATTGTTCTCATATCCCACTCATTTATTCAGTTATGTCACTTTTTGAGCTGATCGTGCGCCTTTCCCCCGCATAGTGGTTTTTTGACAACGCGTGATGAAAGAAATCAAAAACTCCTAGGAGCTCAGCACAAAGGCAATTGGAAATTCAACCTAATAAATAACCTCTTAGGTGGATTCTTCAGGAATTCAAAAAATCAACAGGAAGGAGTCCTATCACCATCAGTACTTGGTTTTCGTGCTCATGATGATTTCCTCAAAGCAAGAACAAAATTGAATCTATCTATTCCTCTTCCGACATCTGTATGCGGAAGTCTCATACTCGGGCCCCTCATAAACCGAGTTTTAGGGCCTTTTTTGGCCTAAAGGGTACAATTGCGGCCCAGCGATCCTGACCAGTCCATATTTTTTTCGCAAACCTTTGTAAGAGGGCCCCCATTACCTTGTGCCCGGGGCCCCAATTCAACAAAAGACGACACTGTGTATGCGTATCTACATTTTTATGCTAAAAATCTAAGAATCTCTCAAAATAATCAGGTAGTTTTTTTGCTTCATGTTTCAAGGCATAAATTCTTTTTCCACGATTCTCTATAAGATTGGATGAGATCTTCTTCCCTTAATACTTCGACTTTATGTAGACTTTTTTCAACTTTGCTGTCAAATGTATCTATTCTTTCATTTATTACATATTCTGCTAAGGCTTCAGCAATCAGATATTCTTCCATTTTTCTCTAGGGGCACAATGAGTGCAATGAAGACCAAGAGTATATTATATAGCCTGAAATGCAACTGAAAACACTGAACTGTCAATAGCTCTTTACAACTGCACCTGTTTTGGGGTTCGGCAATGGCGGCGGGACATTTTCGATTTAGTTGATAGGTTAGAAAAAACGATCAGAAAAAGTAACAGCCAGTGTGTTAGTCAGGTGGAATGGTGGAAAGCGTTGTGCAATGTCTTCTTGAGTGCATATTTGAGCCCTGTTTATTTTGTACCGAATCCTCAGCTCCGAATTGGGCTTCAGAGCCTCATATCGAAATAACGGGAAGAAGAAACTGGGTTCACATTTTTGTTCAAGTTGAAGCTTCCAGTGAATACCTTCGCAAATACAAAAACTTTTCAACACGGATACAGAACAAAATTGAGCTATTGCAGTTAGAAGACAAACAAGAAAAAAACAAGTGAGTATGCCTTCACGTGCGTGAGTCTCAGTAGCGCATTTTCTCAAAGAGGCATATTGTGAACGTAAAGAAATTTGGTTGAAGGAGAAACACCATTCCTTGCCCACTTTATTCATTTGAAACTCATTGTGATATTTTGTTATCAGAATGGAGTACTTGCCAACTAAATAGATTTGAATGAAAATTCTTTCACTCATCAATACTTTTTTGTTTGAGGGCGGGAGCTGGGAGCGGCGACTAATCAAAAGTGGCCTATCTCTTCCCATTTTTAGTCAGCTATCTATATAGCGGAACAATTAGATCGCCATGTCTTCAAGGTTATGTTTTACATTTATCTCTTACTTTGGGGGCGGCGTGTGGGAGCGGCAGAGTTTGGCTAAGAAATTTTTCCACAGTTTGAGTTGGGAGTTTCTGAATGTTTGAGGTAACATTAAAATGTAAATCAGTGGAAATTATTGGAAGTTGCACTTTTTTACTTTTGGGGGTGGAAGTTGGAGGCGGCGTCATATAAAAAGTAGCCTATTCTTTCCCATTTTTAGTAAGCTATCTATATAGCGAAAGAATTAGATCGTTATGTCTTCGGGTTTATGTTTTTCATTCATCTCTCACTTTGATGGCAGCGTATGGGGGCGGCAGCATTCGGCAAAGTAACTGTTGCACAGTTTGAGTTGGAAGTTACTAAATGTAAGGGAAATATGACAATTAGTGAAAATTGTGAAAGTTGCATTTTTTGCTTGGAGGCGGCAGCTGGAGGCGGCGGCTAATTAAAGTGGCCTATCTTTTTCCAATTTCAGTCAGCTATCAATATAGTGAAAGAATTAGATCGCTATGTCTTCAGGTTCATGTTTTTCATTTATCTCTTACTTTGGGGGCGGCGTGTGAGAGCGGCAGCGTTCGGCTGAGCAAATGTTGCACAATTTGAGTTGGCAGTTCCTAAATGTTAAAGGGAACATCTTAATCAGTAACATTTGTGAAAGTTGCACTTTTTATCGTTTGGGGGCGGAATCTGGGGGCGGCGACTAACCAAAAGTAGCCTATCCTTTCCCATTTTTAGTCAGCTATTTATATACCGATAGAATCAGATCGCTATGTCTTCGGGTTTATGTTTTTCATCCATCTCTCACTTTGATGGCAGCGTATGGGGGCGGCAGCATTCGGCAAAGTAACTGTTGCACAGTTTGAGTTGGAAGTTACTAAATGTAAGGGAAATATGACAATCAGTGAAAATTGTGAAAGTTGCATTTTTTTACTTGGAGGCGGCAGCTGGAGGCGGCAGCTGGAGGCGGCGGCTAATTAAAAGTGGCCTATCTTTTTCCAATTTCAGTCAGCTATTAATATAGTGAAAGAATTAGATCGTTATGTCTTCAGGTTCATGTTTTTCATTTATCTTTTACTTTGGGGGCGGCGTGTGGGAGCGGCAGCGTTCGGCTGAGCAAATGTTGCACAATTTGAGTTGGCAGTTCCTAAATGTTGAAAGGAACATCTCAATCAGTAACATTTGTGAAAGTTGCACTTTTTATCGTTTGGGGGCGGAGTCTGGGGGCGGCGACTAACCAAAAGTAGCCTATCCTTTCCCATTTTTAGTCAGCTATTTATATACCGAAAGAATCAGATCGCTATGTCTTCGGGTTCATGTTTTTCATTTTAAAGTGCTTGGGGGCGGTTTTTAGCAGTTTTTTCATGTTGGCGGCGCATATTGAAGACGGAATGTTTGTTGGCTTACGTTTATAAGTGGCAACTATGTATTATTCAAAAAATGAGAACACTAGAGCATCAGGTCTGGTAGAAAGTGCAATATTATGTTATTTCAAGTTTATCGGGGGCGGTTTTCTCTATGTTGGCGGCGCAATATGGACATCCAATATAGCCTAGCCCTCCTTTGGGAGTGGCAGCTATGTAACAGCGAAAAAATTAGAAAGCTAGGTCGTCTAGTTTGGGAGGAGTTCGATGAACGGACGGACGGACGGACGGACAAAGCGGTTGCAATAGCGATTTTCATCAAGATGGAAAATGCGCTAAAAACAAGAGATGTCTGAATTCGTAACAACCGGAAATGTATGGTACCTGATCAGAGTGATTGGTGACTAATTTACAAACCCCAACAGCACAGGTACAAAAGGTCTATTGACAAGGCATTGACGAGGCAAGAGCTGAATGCGACTCAATAGACTTGAACTGTCAACACTGATCATATTACCATTACAAAAGAGACTTTGAAAAAAATATTATACATAATAATCTAGCGGCTCGATACAAGTTGGGCTAAATTGAGACTGCCTAACCTGCCAAATACAGAGGTCTAATTGGTTTGTTATTTTTCATTGCTATGCCAACCTTGCTTACGCCGGTCTGAGCCCGAACTTGGTATCGAGCCGTTAATTTAGAACTTAAATCAATCGTATACTTAAGTAGCGATGCTTCTGAGACAAGACGCTCGTCAAATTCTGCCATTTTTTGCAGTTTGTCGTCTCAAACAAAATAAATGCGAACTCGTCTCACAACATCACCACTGCACTATGGTAAAAAAATGATAAAAATGATGGATGAACTCACGAAAAATGCGCTCACCCAGTGGTCCGATCCCGTGGCCGTTCGTTGGGTGCATGCGACTGTGGGGTCCTCCGGGACCGGGATGGCCGTGGTAATTGTTGTTGTCGGGCGATGGAGGATGCGGAGACGTCAGCTCCGGACCTCCGTAGGGGTGGTAGTGAGGGTTCATCGCTGCGAGGGCGCTGGCTGCCAGTTTGCCGGTGAAAGCGCCTTCAGCAGCGCTCACAGTTTACCGCAAGAATCTTCCAGAAGAATCGGAGCCCTTCGCGCCAACACCCGCGAGCCGGCTGTTCAGAGTCGCAGTTTTTCCCCTGAAACAGAAAATTGCAATGGTAAAATTCAACCCAGCTTGTAGTCACAGAAAAAAGTGTCTTAGTTATAGAAGGACTGGGACAGTGGTGTTCCGAGCCAGAGTGACTGACATAAAACACGTGAGACGTACTATATCAGTCAGTGAAATTGTATGACATGACTTGAATTTTTTTGTGCAACCAATAATGCAGCCTTCTATGTGGATTGAAGAGAGTTGATTGCAAGACAATTGTTAAGCAAAAGCATATCAATACAATTTTGCGTGCGTATACCACAACGTCAGCAGATCGCTTACTGGAACGAGTGTAAATACAATACGACAGAAAAGGAATGCCAAACTGTGATCTTCACCGTCAAAAAGTTTGCGTTTCTACACATTTCAAGGAGCATTACACATACCCGGCAAACTATAATGTATACATGGTCGATTGGTACTTTGAAGTATGAGATTGCACTGGTATAGGTACTACACAAGAATTACTTTGGTTGAAGACTGTGACGTCAATGGAAAATTACGAAGCGTCAAGATACGAACGCAAATGAAAAATGTATTCACACCGGGTATAAACTTGGTCAAACGCAGCTTGTTTATCCCTCTTTGGGTTCTGGGGACTAACCCGATATAAACCCGAGGAAACAATACCGGCGCATATAGGTATACACCTGTAACTCGGTAATGGCACCGAGTGATCATGGGGGTGATATTATTTCCCTCCGATAATTGGCATCGGGCTCGTGTTCTCTTCTCTCTCTCTCTCTCTCTCTCTTTCTCTTTTATTTTCCAAACTTGATTATGATTTATACACCGTGGAAGGTAACGACGTAAATTGGAAAAATTCTCTACACAGGTAGGTATATGGGTGCGAGCGGGTATAGGTCGGTACAGAGTAAGCAACCAGCCAGAACCAGACGCAGAATTGTTCCACATGCAATCATCCTGTCCAGACATTTTCCTAGGGATTTATTTCTGGCAATTTATAATTGAATTAGTGCTCCGGTGTACGGTGCGCGAAAATGGCAACGGATATGTTCATCATCAATTCAGAGTCTTTCTGTTCCAGTTTATGTTTTGTGTATTATTGTATGTGTTTGTGTGCTGTATGGATGAGTTTAAAAGGGGGATGGATGCGGTCGTTTCGCGAGCGGCTAGCCGGGCCATTATTTACGACGGGTACAAGTCCAAGGCCGTATAATTTGTAGCTCCACTTACCAAACATAATAACAGTCATAAGGTGGTTTACCTACAAACTTATATTTTGGCTGACGAGATTCGGCCCGGCTGCCAGAACTGACGCCAGTCTGAGCTAGAGCAAGGCGGTGTTGGGCCGCAGTCAGGTTTTCCTTAATTGTATTATCTCATGCTTACGGCTTAGGTAGGTCAAATCATTAAAACAGGCTATTTCCTCATCACCCAAAAATTATATGACATGCTCGCACAAGCCCATGTCTTATCCCGAACTCTTGGCATTTCACTGGTCGGACTTTATTCGATGATTATTTTTATTTGCTCGTCGTCTCATAACGTCACAACTGCATGACCCAAAAAAAAATGTATCAGAGTTGAGGATAAAGTCTTTTCTGCCGAATCTAACTTTTGAACTTATAGAGTGACGTCCTCAAACTGCTTTCTCCATTAAAAGTCGAAACCAAGTTCAGGAAAATGCTTCTGCCCAATCAAGTCGAATGATCTTTTTTTACCCGCTCAAAAAGCAAAGATTTAGCGTTTGATATTATCCGCAAATCACACCTAGAAAAGCAATAAATTTGCACCGGTTCGAGACTTCTGTCCCCATTATGCACCCATAAATAATTTGACTGAAATTAATTGCGGTTCGGTTCTGACTAATTAACATCCGGTTTGGATAGCTGTCTAATTTAATTAATAACAACAATAAATTGCCTAGCAAATTTTAATAAATTCATATTAATCATGGGGCGGCGTGCGTCTTAGCTCGTAATTGAAATTTGGAATAATTAGGGCGCATTGTTTCTTTTTGTTCTTTCGGGACATTAATAAAATTGGTCACGCCAAATTCTGGCCGCGTTCCCGTTTATGATGGCTATCGTCATCATCGAAAAAAATACGTACCGCTGATATCCTCATGTTTTATTCACACAATTTATTAAAAACTAATTATTTTCCATTTCACTTGTACTTCCCAGATGCTATCTCCGCATCCACGCCGCCACCGCCACGGAATCGATACTTAATACATACGGCATGATGATGATGATGATGAGAAAGCTATACCTACGCTGCGTTAGATGATCTTAATCAAACAGTGAATTAATCTTCATTAAAAGTAACTTAGGAACCATATAATGAACAATTAAAAGGAGCGCCGCCTTGCTTTCCTTATGCCGGCAAGTTTCAAGTTTGGGTTAATAAGTTGAAGTTTTATCCAACAAAACATTTTATTATTGCTCCACAAACAAAACACTGCGAGAATGTTACTGCCTCATGGACCTATACTTCAAATGGCGAAAAGGTTTTATTTTATTCCGTTTCCGCGAACACGTGGCGTGGAAGTTTTGGTCAGGGCCCTCTCCGAGTCTCCTCTAACTGAAACCCTCTGGGGCCAATGATAGGTGAGCCGCGAGAGCCACTCTCACACGGTACGTTTTAGGCAATCCTTGCTACATCAATGTACTGCGGATTGCATAAGACTATCCGGTCCAGAAGCCAGGCAGGAGAACGGTAGAAGGTTGTTCGGGGTTGCCAAGTGAACAAGAAATATAAATTTCAATTATTTCGATATAGTAATTTCCAAATTTTGAACTTTTGGTTGAGGTGACAGTAATTGTAATATAAATTATTATTGGTAACGGCGGCCATGCCAAATCTGACAACATCGCGATGAACAGACTGTGAATCATTTACGAAGTAAGCAACGAACTTCCAATAGAACTTCCAATATTTTCATTATTTTGTAAAAAAGAACTATACAAAATAGAAATTTGTCTTGCAACTGGTTCTTGTTCACATTTTTAGTAACTTTTTTGTATCTATCCGGTGACTTGGTCATAAAATAGCCTGGTATTCCATGGAAAAGTCGCTATTTGTCTGGATGTTTCCAATTTGGCACTGAACGGCGACAGTTGCGTCCATGTTGCATCTGCGCCGTCGGGTCAGGAGAACGCACTATTACGACATTATCAGAACGGATCATAATCATTGTAGAACATGAAACTCCCTAGTTAGTTACCATGTCAGCCTTCTACTGGAGCCATGGCAAAGATACGGCAATCAGTCCAGTTTAGTCACAGGTCTATGGTCTGTATTTAAAAAATTTATTCCGCATGAATCTGCCCGAAAACGCGCACGCGGGTTAATTGCCCGAGTGTCCATCTCTTGGCGCAAAATTTAATTAGAACCTAATTTCTCGGCGTTAAATAATATCTAATTTTTTACCATCCGCGTATGCGTGTGCGAGCTTTAAAAAGCAATTACCTACCCCTACACTGTAACATAATTACAGTTCCCTTCGTATACTCGAGTATGTATATGGGTGAGAGAGAAAAAATCAGTCCCCACTCGATAGAATAACCGTCCGTTTCCACCCCAAACTGCAATAATTCCCCGGTCCCTTCCCTCTTCGGCCCACGATTGTAATGCAATATTGCTTATATTGTAATTTCGTGCAATTTATGTTATTTAATCATACGCAGTACTACACAACGTGCACGACTTATGAATCACATTCACATGTTTTGTTGAGACGTATTCCATAGCAGCTATTACATGTAATAAGGTCATAAATCTTCGGACGTGAGTGCCTGGCGCGCGGGGAAACGTTATTTTATATTCCGTCAATTTATAACTAATCATTTCATTTTAATAAAGGAAGGAAACGGAACGTCAGTGTAGTGAATATGCGTATATGTACAGATAAAAACACATGGAGCAGACGTTTGAGAGTTATTGCCGCGGCAGTTGTAATACCCAATCATAGAAAGACGTCTTATTTTATTGCACTCTATTTAAAATGATTGAATTACCCCATCAAGTTTTTCAGATGGGTGGGCAGGTATGAGCTGGTAATTCATTTAAACAAAAGAGCCAAAGAAAAAGGCTAAGTGGATGATGGAGGAGTACAACGTAAACATGATTAGGCTTTTTTGAGATTGCAATCCATATTAGGTACTAGCAGCTTGCAAATGTGAAGACACGGCTATAGAAATACGGTTCAATTTCAAGCAGAAGATGTAAGTTGAACCCATGTGACTTGCGAAATATGGCAATCTGATTCTGATTAGTCGATAGAGATTGTTACTCCCCGCCACCATGGCGATCCTTCTCACGCCTTGAGGCCCTATTCTTGAAACGGGGAACAAAGTTTTCATGCGATATTGCTATTCAAGCTATGATTGGTCCTTGCCTAGCATTCTAGCAACTACACATGTGAACTCTGTTCCCCTCGCTGTTCCCCGTTTCAAGAATAGGGCCCCGGTTACGTTTCAAGTGGTAAAAATCAGTTTGCAAAGTACCCGGGACTTTGCAACAAAAATGTAGGTACAATATGAAATTATCTTCATTTGCCCGTCCTGATCTGTTTCCCACCTCACGTTTGATGGGAAAATTTGCTTGGTTTCTATTGCACTTTTATTTCTGATGTGCAGTGGCGTAACTAGAAGTGTCCAGTGTGGGGGGGGGTCACGACTGAAAAATATGCGAATATGCGAGCAAAACGAATAAAAAAGCGTCGCATTTGAAATTTTTTCAGGGAATTTGATGGCCAATGGAGGGGGGGCTTCGACCCCGAAGCCCCCCCTCTAGTTACGCCACTGCTGATGTGCCAGATTAAATCCCGAAGCACAGCTGAGGGCTGAGGGGTATAACCTAAGGTGCCGAAGCTATGAAATAGTGTTCTCAGCCGTGGTTTATGTACTATTTGTCCACTACTTACAAGCAAAATCTCATTTGAAGCGATTTTTCGGACAGTAAATTAGTGAAGAAAAGTGTCAAGTAGCTTGGATGTCAAATCAAAGGCACCTATTTTTTTGTTTCATATGAATTGCATGAATAGTGTGAAAATCTGTCTGATTTGAAATTTTGATCCTTTTTTGCGATTTCCCGCCAAAACTGAGTTATGAGTAGTAAAAGCGAACGATAAACAGCCCAAAATAAGAGAGATGTGAAAATCCAACACTCGAGTGATGCTATCATCGGTGACAGTTGCTGTCATTATTTGACATTTGACCAAAGGCAAGTAATATTTGTCACTTTTACCGTTGAGTGAAAACTTGTCAGCGCCGTTTTGACAACGCATTCGCTTGCTGTGACTCACATGGTGAGGTGAGAACTGCGGCTTAATATTGAAATTTTTTTCAGGAATAAAGTGCAAGCTGCAAGCTGACAACAACACAAGTCCTCCCAATACTATTCATTAACAGTGAAAAACGATCCTCTGCAAAGCTGGTTTTAAAAGTTGAGAGTGGCGTCATCTACCGTCCAATGCCAAAAGGTTACACTGGCGAACATTTTCACTCAACGCTTTATCTTGGTCAATATGACCACAAATTTTGAGTCAATAATCGGTCAATAATGTGTAGGTTTTGAGTCTAGTAGTGGAAAATATTAAATGACACCTAGATTCTAACAACTTTGATTTGGTCCATTTACAATTTATGGGAAAAAGACAATTTAAGGCTTGGTTTTGGAGAATTCGATTTTTTCACGACAAACCCTCTGAAAAAAAAATCATCACAATGAAGCCGAGTCAGTATAGTCCTTACCAAGGTGAATGGAACTGACTTATTACCTGCAATTACCGCAAAAACCCAGAAAACCAACGGGCGGCCCAAACTGCCCTCCTATACCTGCCATTACCGCAAATTCCGTGAAACCAGTGAACGACTCAAACAACAGAAACAAGAGCGGACAATAGAGTTTCATCGTACTCATTGCAGAATCGGTTCCATTTATTTCCGACAGGACTAGGTAAATTTACCTCAACTTATTTATGAAAAATCCACAAAAACAAAGACAAAACACAAGCTTATCAATCTGGACACCTATCTTTGTAATAAATTACAAATTTCGCAAAGCACAGTACCGGCAACTGAATTCTGCTGCGAGTTCGCAATGTTCGTATCATACAATTTCGTGAATTTTCTTTCGATTATATAAACAGCCTGATGGCATGACATAACACCACTCCGAGAGAGCTATGTTCGTTTCATGCGCTGACGTACGTCTTGACGTACTATAATGAGCCCTCCCACTTCCTTCTATGACATCGACGTGCATGTATTGACTATGTCATTCTTTTAGCCTGAATGACACTCACGTGCATTCGCAGCTTCACCCACCCAGGCTCAACAAAAAGAATGGAGTCATGGGTTCAATTATTACAGAAAGAGGAAGTCGATCTACCACTTGACATAATTTAAAAGGCTACGTATAGTGGTGTTATCCAATTGGCCTGTTATGACTATTTCCAGAAAAAGCATACTTGGTTCATACTTAAAGTCATCATCACTTTATACCGTATGATCAAAAACTTTTCTACTTGCGGTAGGCTGTGGCCTAGTCATTGGCAGGCAAACGAGGCTGATTTTGGCCAGGTCACAGCCTACCGCAAATAGAAAAGTTTTTGATCATACGGTACTTACATGTCAATGTTCTTGACAGTCTCGTTGAAACTTGATTCTCAAAGAATTACAGGGAAGTAAAGTCCCTACGTTTTCACCTGTTGAATTGATAAAAATTGCAATAAAATGGATTTATGATAATACTTACAAACAATGTAAACTATTCGCGGAATGTAAACATTTGATATGAACATTGCAGCAAAGCAGCTGAACATATTGGCGAAGTTGTCAATAGTTTTTATACAAAAGATATTTCGGGAAAAAAAGAATTTTTCTTTGGTAAAACTCAAGTGAATGGTGGAACCGTAAAAGTGCAAAACAATGGACACTGTTTGAAATCGCGAGTTTTTCTTGAACCGAAATTTCAAGTTTGTAACGTAATTGGCACTATTTTTGGCATTTCACGAGTATCCTTGCCTATTTTCCAAAAACGTTAAAAATAAGTCTTTGTGAAATCATTCGTCTACGAGGTATCAGTGTAATTCGTCTAAGAAATGAATGCAAGTTATACTGAGGTATCTAGGTACGTCACGAATTCAATATACGACAAGGATTTTATCGGATTTCAATTGAATAAAAAAGCCATAGTTGCTTGCTTTGTGAACTTTCACGACACAAATGGCCATCAAATAAATACCTTGTTTAATTATTTCAAGCACACCTATCCTGGAGACGGTAGGCGTACCTAATTGGTAATAAAAATAGAAATTGCTATCCATTATCCGACATTACATTACCTATAATCTGATCATTAAGATTAGATGTGACAGATTTGTATGGGACTTCATATTTCCGTAAATCCATGACTGATATCTGTTAGTTCTTTTTTTGCAATCTCACGCAAAGAACTGAAGATCCTTGTGAGGAACATCTTTCGTCTTCATCTCACGATCTTTACATGAAATGACAAAACATGGTGTCGAGTCGATAACAATATTAGGTATGGCAAATTCAATTTCACGAAGTGAAATTGGGTAATGTTTACCAAGGTTCATTAAAAGCATCTTCACAGGTGAGAGAAGAACATGATCGGTTACAGTCAAACAACGTAAAATTTATGACCTGCGTCGACCAGTGTTAAAACTGACATGTGCCTTACAGCCTACTTCACTTTGATAAATATATCGCCGCTTTTAAATCATCATACCTGTTGTTATGCACCAACTCGTAGCAGTGAACTTGGCAAATCCGAAGGAAGAAAACAAAATCCTGTCATTGCCGAGGGTCGAAAATGTAAAAACCCAATTGAAACACACGACACAATCACAAAAACTCAAATGGGTGGTTAAACGGAAATTGTCCAAAGCTCACGAGAACAATCCTAATTCATTATAAGCACAACACAATCCACACGCACTATGCAACCAACCACCGACCGGCGAGCTCTCCTGTTTGGCGTGTACGAAATGCCGTTCTCGGCCGTGCCGGTAGAGGTAGAGTTGTGCGGAAAGAACAAAACAAAACGGCCGGCATACACACACAACAACAACAACCTGAAGAACACAATATTTTACACAGAAAACACCGGTTGACAACACACAGGAACGACGCGCAGGGAGAACAGATTAGATCTAATCGCTAAACATTTTATTGGCGAAGAAGAGAATATCCCGATGATCGTCGTCTCGGCACAATGGTAAGCGACGCGACGAGCTTGAGCAAGAGCAGAGTAAAAGCCGTCGCGTCCGTAGGGCCCGAAAGGGAGAGCGGTATTGGAAAGCAATTTGTGATTGTGCAACTTGAAGACTACAACAGGGGATGCTCGGGCTACCCCATTAGAACGGTCGGGGAATGCGATGGTCGGTGGTGGGGAGAGAGGCCTTCCTCGTTCACCATGCACACAATGAATAGCGGTGATATACGACTTTTGGTCCAGCAGCATACCACGCCATGGGGCCTCCTCATACCGGGTGTCCCAGCGGTGCGAGCCGAGGCTGTGTACGGCTCTCGTCTCTCGTCGAAAAATTAACTCCACACCGAACCGTTTCATTACTCTCCAGTAGGTACTGAATTTCAATTCTGCCTTCGCGTTAAAGAGGGTTTTAATAATAACAACCACCAATAATCACTCCGAGATCAAAAAAACCCACTACCTAAGTAAATTTTCTATACAGAAAAGTGTATTTACGCCTGTCAAAAAGTCACTGCAACCAATAATTATATAAATATTACATCCTAATTCTTTTCTGAACATAACTTGCCTACAGGATGCTTGATGTCTTGGGGTGGCGAATGAAACGATATAAATATCCAGAAATCATACAGTGGAATTTTTTTTGAGAAAAATTATTTTCAAAATATCCGGCTTTGAAGCTCAACTTCTTTATTTTTGAAAACTGATATTTCGAAACGATTGAAGTAATGAGCCAAATTGGCCATTAGTTACCTAGCCATTGTACCTAAGTTACAAGGATCATTATTTGGAAAAAAAACCTCGGAAGTCGATCTCCATAATTTCGCCGCCACTGGCTGGGTTTTACTGAAATGCAAAAATGTTCGTGAGGTAACTTTTACCAAATCAAGACTGAATTACTTTAACCGTCATCGAAGTATCGAAAAAAATTGAAATTTTCGTTGACATTTACAGTTTTTCAAAAAATTTCACTGCATGAACCATTCCTGAACCTTCCTAACCCGATCAGTTTTCCGCCCTAAAATTTTCACACCCTGTATAAAGGCAACCGAAGTTTTTTTTCACGAATGAGAATCAGCAATCAGCCTTGGCTCGGATAAGGTTAACCTATTCGAACGCACAGAAAAAACAAAGTTCAAAATCGAAGCAACAAGATTCACGTGGGTACTCAGGTATTTTATTTGATAGGTACTGCGAAAATTAGCAGCCAACTGCATTTTCGTTATTATTTCGTAACACTACAAAGAAGATAACCACAGTAAATCGATAATGAATGCAAACGGTCGTAATTACACGAGTATAAAAATGTTGTTACTTGAGTTTGCAAATTTATTACTACTGAATTTAAACAGTTCACACGTCTAGCTAGAGAGGTGTGAAAATACTAAAGACGTTGCTAATGCAACGTCACGAGAAGTTGTCCTGAGAGCCGGAAGAACTGAACGCGTTTACAACCCATATTTCACTTTTTTTTCCTCCTGGAATGGCACAGATTTATACCTGATGCTCTGCGTTCGTCATAATGCGCCATAAAAACTAACTGTTAATCGACAACGTTTCAACAGTCCACTGCCCACCATGGAAAGCATCACAATAGCTTTTTAAAGATGTTCCAAAGATGGTGGGTTTTCTGGGGTACATGTCGACAGACATGTGCCTTCCAGATACACGACGTCAGGTCAATTTATTGACAAAAAATTCAGCTTTTACTGCAAACCGTGTAACTTATTAAATAATGAATAGACACTGATGGAAATGGTGAACACTTCCATTAAAAGGTAGTACAGTATACTACTTGTAAAGCACTTATCGTAAGTAGCCGGTAGATGCCACAAAAAATTTGAAAACTATACGAAATCGAGAAGAGATTAATAGTGGCCTTGAATTTAGCAGAATCATACTGTAGTTCACAGTTAGCAAGTAACTGACAACTAACAAGCATTGATATTTATCTAAATTGTAGGTTCAAAGTTAGCAGTGCAAACTGCAAAGTAAAAAAAAATCACAAAAATCAAGAGATACCAGGTTTTACTTGACGTGCAGCGTATTGAAATTTCTCATCAGGTATAATAAGGCAACTGATAATACCTCCAATATACACAATATTATACAGGGTGAGTTCCAACCTCATAATTGCGTCATTATTAAATTCAAGATACGATTCCGTGATCCTTTTTATGACTAAATACGGATTTTCATGTGCAAATATTCGCAAAAACCCCGGCGACATGATCAAATTTGAATTTTTTAAAGCAAATACGCTCAACTAGTGTGACGTAGGTTGGTGTAGGTCAGGGCGCCGTTGCCATGGCTATATGGATACAAACCCGGAATGACAGTTGACGTTTTTGAAACTGCATTTGATCCTTGCATGGTGTTCCGTTGAGAAAATATCCTCCTTGCATGGTGACCAGCGCCATTACATTCCGTGCGTTTGATTTTTGGTTGATGGCAGTTGGTGGCAGTGGGTGGCAGTGGGTGCTGCCTATTCAAGAGCCCGCAACACCGTTCAGTATTGACGATTTTCGACGCAAGTAATGTCAACGTCAACTGCCATTTCGGGTTTGCATCCATGGTTGCCATGGCAACGGAGCCCTGACCTACACCAACCTACGCCATCACTAATTGAGTGTATTTGAACCTTCATTTGACAGTCAACATTAGTTCAAATCTGACTACGTCATAGAATTTATTTCGCGAAAATTTAAGCAATCAAAAACCCGCCTCGACTTTCTAAACCAACTGGAAGAAAGGAAATTGTTTTCTGAATAAAAGGAAAAACAAGTGACAACACCACAAGATATAGTAATACGGTTTTGACCTTTGGGTACTTTGATATCTCATACCTACATTGAGGGGCAAAAGTGTGGAGCAAATTCAATGAGAAATTCGCATCTTTTTTCTCAAAAAATTCCTCGAACAGGTCGATTTTGTTTTCAGAATCGGCACATTTTGATGTAAAATTTTCATATTTGCCGCAATTTTTGGAATACGTTATCAGCAATTTTTTGCCATTGAACCTCTTTGCTCTTTTTGCAGATTCGAGTAGATTATAAAACTCTCATTTCAGCAATATGCACATTATAGCTTTTGGGCTGATAATTTCGGGTATATTAAATGTCAAATTTCTTGATTGAAAAATTTTTGTTTCTGAAAAATTGATTCTTTGTTTTTATAAAAATTCATTTGTGACTTCTTTTATTGGATCAAATGCTCAAACTGCCACCTGTTAGTCTCTTGGCAGTACGCAAGCCTGTCCAAAAATTCTCGGATAACATTTTAGATAACTTCTACACTGATCAAGGGACATTTCTCACGAATTTGATCTTTCAAGTCTTCCAAATTTTGTGGTCTGTTGATGTAGACTTTTGATTTGAGTATTCCTGTGAAAAATGATCCAGAGGGGTGAGATCCGCAGATCTCGCGGGCCACTATATCGGTCCTCGTCTGCTAATCCACCTTTTAGGAAAACAGGTGTCCATAAGAGTAGGGACAGGTCGCGCATAGTGACCTAAAGGGAAGATCAAAGGGCCTAAAGGGCGACTGAAAAAGTATGACCTTGAAGCGAAATATTTTGAGAGATTTTATGAACATTTTTGCGATAAAAACGGTTTTATTTTGTCAAAACATCATCAATGTAAAACTAGAAATTCACCACCTTTAATAATTATTATTATCTCGGAAAATATCGGTTCAAAAGGTAAACATGTGCATATTGCTGAAATCAGAATTTCATAATCTATTCGAATCTGTAAAAAAGGACGGAGGTTCGATTTGAAAAAAAATGGCTGATGACGTCACAGTTTTTACAAAAATTGCGGCAAATATGAAAATGTACATCAAAATGTGCGCGGACTTGGAATACAAAATCGACCTGTTCGAAGAATTCCTCGGGAAAAAAATGCGAATTTTCTAGTGAATTTGTTCCATACTTTTGCCCCTCATATCAATGTATATGGATCTATCCATATCTATCCATAGGTATTTCCTTTTTATTATGCCTATAAAATAATTGAACCTTGATGTAATCAGGGATGTCAACCAAACTGAAAGGTCCACTCCACAATTCAAAATCCTTTTGTTCCAGCAAGCATCCAACCACGATAAATCAATGATTTGCCGATACACAGCACTTTTCGGTTTTGCTCTTGAAGAAGAAATATGCATTTCTCTCCAATTCATTGATGGTTCTTTCATTTTCAGGCTATACAAGGTGGAGCATTGAAAACTGAATGTTTTCGGGCATTTAACCTAATACTAGGGACCTACAGCCTACACCCTATACACGTTCACACACTACTTCTGTTGAAGAGAAGGGACCTCTGGAAATTTTCAAGGAACTCGGGGAAGCTCGGGAGAACTCAGGAACTGAAAAAGAAGCCCATGGGAATTTTTTGAAAAAGAGACGTCTTTTGAACAATTTTCTTGAGCGGTTCAGCCTTCAATCCACCATCATTAGGTATATGATCTTTAAAGCCAAAGTGGAACAGTTCAAAAAGTGGAACTCAGAAGTTGAGAGGTTGAAATCAGAATAACCTATACTTGAAGTTGGCCGAGAAGTTAGTTACCTAATCAAAGCATAAAAGAAGTAATAAAAATTTGAAATTTGCATCATCGGACCCAAAGACCCGGGGGCAATTTCGAGCAATATCGCATTTATCGTATGTGCGAAATTAGCGAAATATCCGGCCATTAAGCAATCATGACTTTGTTATCTTAATCAAAGGGTCGAAGCCAAAGGGAACCGCAGCACGGCTGATTAGACGGCCGTAAAAAACACACCGGCGCGCAACCTAATTGCCGCGAATAAGGGAGACCTCATATGCCCAGAGCCCCCAAAGCCCCCAAGACCCACCCGAGAACCGCGCCACCATACTAAATTAAACTCGTAACAACTGCCGGGGTATATATGGAGGACACCAGAGTGAGAGAGAGTGTAGTAGGTAGCAGTAGGAATAAAAAGTTGCAATTTTAAATTCGGAATTCATCTGCAACAATCCCGCGATTGCAAATTACCATTGTTACAGTATAATGTAACAGAATAGCTCCCGTTCCAGGAAAATAAAAACCCGCATAATGCCACCGGAATTATATTTCCTCCCCGGAATTATTAAAGCTCTTCAAAACATTTTTAGAGCTAATTTGAAATGCCAATGTTGCTAAATGGCTCTTCTGCAATGCACTCTTTCGAAATGGGAAGGATTTCTTTAATTGCCATTTTTGTGTTGCTCCCGTATTTAGATCAGCAACGTAGCGCAACGTGCTTTTTTTTTTCTTGAACTTCCAAGATACAACTTTGCCGTTGCCATATCGTTATGAGGTTCTATTTCGTCATTTTTAAAAGTTTATCAACTCTTGGTAAGTGTGAGCGCGTCGAGTGTGACAATAGGACAATTTGAATGACCGTTCCTTTGTCGTCGACAATACAAGAGTTCAATTACAGGCGATTGTAGAGAGCGGAATTGAAGGTGTCCACATTGTGCCTTTGATTTCTGGAAAATAAAATCAATCATTCTGCTGTGGAGCTTCAAAAGAGTCGTGCACACACAAAAGCTTGGGTACCTAGCCAGGTAGCTAATTGCAGCTGAAGGGCCTTTGGGATTTTTCGTATATTTCTTTCGAACGAAAGATACTAGCCAACCAAATAGATTTGGTCCAATTATTTTTGTTCCATGTGTTTTCCTTTGAAGTTATTAAAAAGCCCGCGCCCACACCCGTTCTGCCCAAAAAACACTTATTGCCTTTGGAAATCGTCTCCGTAAAATGTGTCGGTAAATATTTACATAATTTCGCATTGAAAATACATTTTTTTGTCGGTGGTAGAAACGCGCGTTCCCCGAAAGTCTAAAAAGACAGCCATTTACATAGGGCGGGCGGCAGCCAAGACGATACAAATGCAATTCCCAATGCTTAAGTCTATATCTTTGATGTGAATCTTTGTGGAGAAGTTTCCTCTTCTGTAGTATACCGTCTGTAGAGAGACGAAGCACACACATACACAGGCCCGGGCGAATGGCGTGTTTCAGGTGTTACTTTCATGACCAAGAGAGCGGCATCAGACGAGCAAATAAGTGAGGAAGAGCCCAGACACAGAGCAACTTCTGGGCGATATTAGCATATTTTCTGCGTTTCGGACGCAGCTGTCGCCGTCATACTCGAGATTGTTGTATAATGTTATTAACTCGCTCACGCGGTATGGTGGTGGTGTAATTGGGTAAATCCCGGATTAAAAATCTCTGCCAGATCAAGGATGAGAGAGCGCACCAACAATGGGAAGTAAGTAACGATGCTAATTGAACCGTAAAACGATGTTTGATGTTTGATTGCTATCGAGGATGTTTTCACTTTCTCGTCGATTATTCAAGAGTTTGTTAGAGATTCGCGCCATCGAGTGAGATAATCGACTAGATCATTAGCATACGCGTCACTAAAGTCGCAGCCGTTAGACAATAGCACTTTTTTTTCTTGTCATTATTACATGGCTTCTGAACGTTTTATGGCAAGTGCAATCTAGTGCAAGTGTGCAAAAGTTCCCCCCATTTCAGTCATAACTGCACTTGAGCTATTCCATCATTCAGCTGCAGGCTTTGAGTTGAGACTAAAGGTGGATTTATACTCGCAGAAAATAAGAATAAGAATAAAAATAACAATAAGAATAAAAATAAGAAAAATAAGAACGGCAACTGCCCATTTATACACCAGAAATAAGAATAAGAAATAGTTTGAAACATTGCTCCTAGGTGTCGCCGGAAGCATTAGAATGACAGTCGTCAAAATTTTTAGTTACAGTTTTAAGCTTTATGCTGTTGTCATTGCGGTTGTTTTACTACTTGTTTTGTTTGGTGTCATACCATATCACCAATCTGTAACAACTAGCTCAAGTCAGGCCGCTTCGCGGCCTGACTTGAGCTAGTGCTTGGCGGTAGCCACCTTGGAAAGTTTCAAATTCATAAAGTAGGAACTTTTTGAAAGTGGTACCTATAGTAGGTAAAGATTGAATTTGTTTCCAGGAGCCTTTCATAGAAATACCTACTTCGCAGCTTCTTACTTTGCCAAACTTCTGGGCAAAAACTGTATCTTGACATAAATAGTTGACATAATTTGAATAATTATCTTGAGTGCTCATTGAGATATTTTCCTCATTATATGTATAAGGAAAGATTACATAATACCCATTGACTTTCCGTGAACGTGGAATCGATTGGGTGTAACAAAAACAATATTTTGATGTTTTACTATGTGTAACAGATCATGGACCGGGAACAATATAGTTTTAGTGTATAGTTTTTCTCCTGTGGCTATAACTCCTTCGATTCTGTTTTTTTTTCGACGGGGGCGGCGTGTGGGGACGGCGTCGGTTGTAACTATTTTTCCTGTAATGTCAAAGAGACAGGAAACGCGATTACTTTTGTCCCGTTAAAACTTTTCTGTTCTCTGGTTTTGTTTTTGTCTTCAGGGGCATCTGTGTAACTCGCTTGCTTCCCGTTTTTGGCCTCTGGAGCAGGAGCAGATTTTTTAAACGATAAATTATTAAGTGATTCAAAGGCGTCTGAAAGGGTTATCCCAAACGCCACACACAATCATGCATTGCTAAGGCGCCGACCCGACTCCCGGCGACAATAAGTGTTTCAGAGGCGTCCGTGAGAGCTATCCGGGAGCTATCTCAAACGGACCAACAGTACAACCGGCGAAGTGCAAGTGCATCATTTTCCGGCGAGGCGGCGAGCACACACACATGTGTTGCCAAGGCGACCCGACTCCCGGCCGACCATACACACGAGCGCTAAAGCATGACACGAACTTGTTACAGACAGACAAACCTAGCGCTATTCTTATGTATATACTTGAATAGGTAAGTATCCAAAAGAGTTTTTTACATTGCATTATTTCAAATTATTATCATGTGTAGTGTAGGTATCTACTTCCCAATCTAAATTATTGCAGTAATAGACAATTATCACTGATTTGAACTTGTGAGTATAACTGGTAGATGGCGCCACGTTTGGACCGCCGTTACAAAACAACCCGTGGGAGTTTCTCGCCTACCCAAAAACAGGCGGTTTCAGGCAACTGTTGCTACATCGATGTACTGCGGATTGCATGAAAGCAGCCCCCATCGTCATCGGCAAAGCTCGACTGCGTTCGTTACTCGTTCGGCTTATCTACGAGCAGAAGTTGAAAATATTCAACTTGTTATTTTTATTCTTAAATTTCTTGAGCAGTAGCGGCGGTAAGTATTTTTTTGGAGGGGCTAGGATCTCGTCATTAACGGAAGGAAACACAAGCCACGGACGGCTTTAAAACACATTGTGGAATATTATTCTACATGAGTCAACCGCGTAGCTTGATTAATCAATAACATTGAGGATGATATGTGCAGAATTCAAGAAACATTTCGCCCTCAAAGACTCTTTTACGCTGCCACTGTTGCCATATCTGCGCATATTCAATACGCAACAGATTGAAAGTGGAAAGTTGGATTCCTTATTCTTATTGTTATTTCTTATTTTGGTGTATAAATGCTTCCATCTGAAAGCTCATTTTTAACATTTTCTTATTTTTATTCTTATTGTTATTTTCATTTTTATTCTTATTTTCTGCGAGTATAAATCCACCTTTAGTCACTAATAAACTGAACTGATGTCGAAGATCTATACTATCATCCTTACGAAACCTTTTTTGAGTCATCATCCATCAACCGTTTGAGACACTGAAAACGGATTAAAGAACGAGAAAGCAAAAGAAGGGTTATTATTGTCTCACGCTGTTTCACGAATCAGTATGGAGCATGGATGGTATGGAGGAACTTGATCCACTTTTCATCTTCTTCTATGAGCCACAAGAGAAGTTTTCACAAATCCAGTAAGATAACGGAACATGGAAGTTTGACCTATAAAGCTCTTCTATAAGATATATAAGATTCCGTTTTGACCCCTATAGGCTTTGAAATTTACTTCACCGATCATTAAAATAATTATTGATGTTTCTTGTTGGTTCTCTTCATTAGCCAAGTTCTATTTCTGTGATAGAAGGCTCCAGATTTGGTAGGTCCTTTAATTATAAGAACTCTTGCGCAGGTTATAATTAAAAAAAATCCAAAATATGATTCTAGGAAAAGTCTGACCACCTGACATCTATACCAGAGCAACTGTCACGATTTTTTCTGGTGACTGAAACGGCTGAAAGAGCAATCAAACAATGAACGTTGCGAAAGAAAAATCACAGGCCCGGATAGCCCCACATGGCTCGTTTTTTTCGACCAAATGCAACACAATGCCGGTACGGTACACCCATGGAAATATAATTATCGTGCGGACACGCAACTCACGTGTGTCACGCACAACAAGTAAGACATCACCCCGATGCCATTGCGTATGCCGGTGCCACTAATTAGGCACGTACATAAATTGTTTATTGGTATAACCAACTCGATATACCCGCACGGAATGCAAACTATATCCCACTTGAACCAGTCTACAAGACAAGCCCATATGTAATAATAACACAAAATGCAGAGATTATTTTCTTAGATTACTTCATTAAAATAACTATGCTGAGATGAAGAAAGTAGGGTGAATGATGCCAGAAGTTTTGAACAATCTGTTCAAGATCCCACGCGTCCACGATTCTAGCTAGAATCGTAGATAAAGGGATTGGAAGGAGGGTGAGGAGATATTAGGGGAAGACCAATTCGGAGGCCATGGAGGAACACGCGCAGCGTAATCAGTGAGTGAAGCAGATGAGGCAAAAAAAAACAGCAGTAGAGAAAGTACTAGGGGGGAGTTGAGAGACAGAGAAACATACTATGAGCGAAACAATCAAGGAGCACTTAGATAGAGTAGGAAGGAGACAAGAGAGAATGGATGGCAAGACAGCTTATGAGTTACAAGTGACGAATGATTAGTTCAGGACATACTAGACACTTAGGGCCAGTCTTTCCATCCCTGATTAAGTTAACCTAAAAGTTACGACAAGAAAATTAGTAGCTGGGACAATCACCACACAGGAAAGGATGCTGGTATGTTCCCGACCAATCTGCGAACTAATAACTTTACGATGAGCGATTATAGAGAAACAAACAAAAGAAACCGTAGGTACCTACTTCACGTTGTTGTAAAGTTCAAGAAAAGGGCGGTCCAATTGCTACGAGCGCTGATGCTCTCTCTGCTCTCTCCCTGGCAAGGATAAGAAGACTAAGAAGGTATGTGTGTTGTTCACGTTTAATTTCATGGTTTACGAACCATGCTCGTTGCAATTATTCTCCCGGCAAAAACTCGAAATTGCCCCACAAACTGATGGAAAAATTACAGTCATCACCGGCTCAAATTGCTTCTGTAAACGCGTCTAATTTGTTATTCCGATCTATTGTTCGCGGCTAATTCTGGGCAGTTTATTTCTTATTATTACAATGCGACGAAAAGGTATAATCACGTTTTAATCATCGCACCGGCTTCGTCTTTTGCCCGCGTGCACTGGGATCCGCACAAACGTTTCCCGTGTCCGCTCTTATTGGCGTACTACGAGTACTAGTATTATACAAGCTGTTCCAGAGATGTTGGATAAGCTTCACCAGAGTAGGTCTTGTGGAAATTAGCGAACAGCTCGGTCAAACTCATGCTGCCAGAAGCGCTAGGTGCAAATTCATTCGGGAAATTTACAATGTTACAAATTTACGAATACTGGGTCTACCAGTCAACTGAGAGGGGGATGGTGGTTTGATAGGAATGACAGGATAGGTTCGAAGGCATGGGCTTTAGGTGAAAACTGTATGGACTTAAATTTCAAGGTGTCGTTGAAATAATTTTGTAAAAACAAAGGCACAGGGCTTGTCTTTTGGGACACGGATATTCCAGAAGGATATGCCTGCATCTGCATGCGAAAGGCGACGTTTGCTTTGAAAAGGCTCCTAACCAAATTTACGGGTGAAGTACCAGTTCGCGTAGTACTTATTGGTGTACCGCGGGAATGTGATGTCAGCTAGTTCCTTCCTATCCGCTATGTGCTTTCGCCAAAAATGTGGGAGAAGTCGACATCAGCGTTCAAGGTGACGATTTACGAAACTGAATAAATCTAATTTGTTTTGTTTTCGGCAGCTAGATGTCGCTACTCGACTGAATGCACATGGCCATTCCTTTATGTGCGTTCGCCGGGAGGAGTCGACATCAGCGCTCAAGATGGTGATTTACGAAACTGAATGATGCCTGTTTGTGTTGTTTTCGGCTGCGAGATGTCACTACTCGTCTGAATGCACATAGCGGATACGCTTGTTACGGTTTCAAAACTCGACTTGGCGATACAGAATAATGAAACCAGGGGAACCAAAAAAACAAAACAAAAGAGAGTTGGTTGTTATTTTCGTAGGCTCCGGCTCATTCTGCAAAAAAAGATCCAATAACCATCGGCCGAGTAGCGATTCAGTGTTCCTCTGCTGTTCCTGTTGATGGCAAGCAGTACCACCAGTCACGTGAAGTGCCTCGAGAATCAAAATCAACTAATGCGGCGCTGAACGCCACTCCTAGAACGCCGCGCCGCCTTTGGTTGACAGCAACTGTCAGTAATCGCCAACTTCGTTGAAGTGACCATCTCGGTCCTATTTCTCTCGTCTGTCCAGATGCCAGAGCGTATGGTGAGCTTCTGGAATGTTCAAAGGTACCAAATCAGTTCACTACCTTACCGTCCAATCGGCGTCTTCACCAACGTTGTCAGTTGGTCCAGATTATCAAGATCCTGCTAATCGTTGCGGTTGTCCCGAAGCTCATGCGTTCAAGACTCGTTGATGGGCAAACCAAGTGATGCCTCTTATCTTTTATTTTACTGTTTTAGAATAAGTTACCTATTTGACATTTAGCGTGTTGTTGTTATATGTATTATTATTGTCTTTGCGTGAAGTAAGAGACGTTATTAGGGGGTAGCTATACCGGTTTATTACACCAATTTCCCTTGGGGTAGGATGGCAGTTTGTTGTTTTTCGTGTAGGTACTCTGTTCCAGTGTCGTCGCTGGAGCTTCGTTGGGCCCTTCGAGTTCTCGCAGCGTCATCGAAAAGGTAAATACCTACGTTATAGTTTGTAAGCCAAATCTTGCGGTATTGCTCACCCTTTCTATTAGCGTCCTCTGCGCAACGTCCCTTCATTTTTGTCAACACGCCAGCTCAAGTTGAACTGTAAATATTCTTGAACCTTTTCTTCCCGATCATAAACCTGATTTTTTGTAGTTTATTCTGTATTTTTAATTCTCCCAATCCCAACTACCTCCACCTCGAAATGAATCACTTTCAATCACGATTTCAACCCGTAATACGCTACAGTTTCACAAGGAATGGGCACTTGCATTTCAGGAAACCTGTAGAAGACATGAAGACTAGCTGATTTTTCCCATCGTTGCGGTCTTTGTTTTCTTCCCCAGTAATTAATTCCCTGTAGCCAAATTCATACGTAATTTTTGTTCGATACAGTCATTACAGTCTTAACTGATATGAGGGCACAATTGTCTTCAGTCACTGAAGGAGCCTTGTGAACAAGATACAAACCCATAACATTGCAAACATGGAGGAGGGGCTTCTTGCTCGTCAGAGACACTCTGAAGATGTTCATAAGAAGAGGCTTAATGTATTGTCATTCAGGCCTTGGGTTGATGATAGCTCTATAATTTGAAAAAACGAGAAAGAACGTTTCCAGTCGCGGAAGAAGTAAGAGAAACTCGGTAGAAGTCATTTGACCCATCACATCACACCGCCACATGACTAGGGGGGCAGGTTTCGCGAAAAAGAGAACCTGGCAAAACCGCTCGACCATTCCACCAGAACGTGGATGGAGGGGCGTTCTTCAAATTAAGAAATCGGAAATGTCCACAAACTCAAAAAAAACAGAAAGGATCGTGTTTACTCGTGAAAAAAGTGATGGAGAAAACTGACTATAGTGATAATGACGCTCAAAATATTTCTGGATTCTCCTAATCAGGAATCAACGGCCACATCCCATTTCATGTCTTCTCTTTTTTCTGCGAATCAAGACTTGTCCTCCCGTTCCATTGAGCTCAAGCACGTTTCATGTTAACTTTGCAGCCTAGCGATAGAGGGAATTTTCAGGATACTGAGCCCTTATCTAAAAGTGGCTGAAGATATTTGGCCCAGATGTTTTTTGATTCACCTCCAACACCTCCAGCGGAGATTTTCCACCGTGAAAAAGACCTGCCAAACAAATGATGGCTCTTTTTCGTGAGATTTCTTGTGTAATTCTCACGTATTATGCCCATTGCGAATTTTGTATTACATTCCTTTCGGCACTTGTTCCTAGCTTGATAATGAGGTGAATATTTTCATCTTTAGAGAATGAAGATTCAGAATTTTGCAGTCACCGTGCTATCCCACTCTATTCGCAGGCGTACCTGGTGTTCTTTCATATTCTACTAAAAACTACTACTTTGGTTTTAAACATTCGTTTCCACATGCATTTAGTTCATTTTCTTTGTTGAAAACCATTTACAAGAATGGTAGTAGATGGTATGTTCTGGAACAGGAGGGAGCGGTTGGATGGTATTCTGTTCTCAGGAGAGGTTGTTCGAAACGATGGAAAAAAGCGGAAAAAAATGTTCTGGGCACACTTGTTTGAGACAAAGAGGAGTCAACAGCTAAACGTGTTTGAAGTTCAATCATTTAGTTAAGTTTTTGATGGTTTATTCAAAAGCTAAAAGCGGACTAAGGCCCGGTCTTTCCATCTCCGTGCAGAACGTCCAGCGCAGCGTTTATCGACCAAATATAGTTTATACGGACAAATCCGGAGATTGAGAGACCGGGCCTAAGGCGTTTATTTTGAGCTGCTTGCACAAAGTGTTCCACAAGGATCGCAAAAGATTTCAGGGGGTGATTTTTGAAGTCATTTTTAGAAAAAAGTTCATATGAACATGGGTTTAGAAATGCTTTAGCTCCTTGAAGTTGGGGCCCTGAAGATGAGTTTTATCAAAATGTTTTAGTAATTTCTCACTTTCATCTTCCTCCTCCTTTTTCTCCTATCCCAGAAGAGCATACTACCTCCCACTCCTAGCGAACCACCGGTTGTTTTTTTTTTTTTCAGTTCCCATTCAGAATGAAGATATAACTTGCCCCTCTTGAAACATTACTGAAACACCCTGTACAGGGTGGGAAGAGGAAAGGAACAAGCGGATGAAAAGATTTCGCTTACCCTTAGCCGCAGAAGTCATACAGATGCAGTGTGTCTCCAATCGAGCGATCTGCAACAAAAATAAAAACCTCACGTGAGCATCAAAGAGCTAGCTCCCTTGCTCTAAAGGGACAAATAATTAAACTAAGCCGCAAGAAAATCAATTAAGACAGTAATTAATTCCTCGTAAACGCTCTCGGAGTACAAAAACTAATTTCATTGCAACGGGAGAGCTCCTACTACTACTGCTACTACTGCTACTACTGCTGTTGCTGCTGCTACTACTACTCACACAAACACAAAACATAATGAAATGTTTTGTTTCAACAATAAAAATTCATCCTGGAGGGTTTCCTGCTGGTAATTGATTCTCGGGTTTTTTTTCTTGAGAAACAATCATATAATTTAACGCCACTTCAGTAAATTCTTAAGAGATCGCGTGAACAATTTAATGTGCCGAGCGCTGAGAGATTTAATCGCCGGAGTTTTTCTACCATCCATACTATATAGCGGGGCCATGAAAAACCGACTAGGAGCTTCCGACGAAACAATGGTTCGGTGCAAGGCTCAATTAAAAGCACGACTGGTCTGACGAACCACCGCGCACGGATTGGAAATTAAACGGTAAAGATTGAAGAAGAACGGAGCCGGGGTGGTCCGAAAGTAGAGTCTCGGCTTTTTCCCCACCTGCATCAGGTATAGGTATATTGTTGGACCAATTAGGGGCTTATTAGTTTAATTAAGGCACCAGTTTCGATTTCGTTTTCGCTTTGTTTCGAGTTTTTCGGTCACGACCAAGCGAACAACACCTTACGGATGTGAACTCGACGGATCAAGAACGTGAGCGAGTGTAGCGGTGAAGATTAAAAATGAAAATAGGATGAAGTTGGAGTATAGTCTAGCAATGAGCGTCATTTTATTATTCAGCATTATTCTCATCGATGTTATTACATTATCAACAAAAACAAGCATTTTTGGTGATTGTGAATACCCAAAAACCAATTTTCTCCGTCGTTTAGCCCCTCGCTCAAAAATATCTTGGTCAAACCAAAGTAATTTCAACATGTTTCAGCAAAGTTTGACATTTGAGTTGAAAATAATGCTTTTGGTAAGACAAATTGAGCTCAATATCACAGATAACCATTAATTTAGAAACGTTTGGTGACAATCTTTGAGGCTGAACTCGATTTGGCATACCAAAAGCAAGTCGAATTTCGCGGCCACCCAGATGTACATTATTTTGAAACAACGTATACGACTGTGATTTTATGAATTTATAAGATTTACTTTTCAGGACAGTCCGCTACCACAACTCAAGTCAAGGGTAAATGTACTGAATCAGTGACGCGGCATTTTTAGATAGTTACCGTATTACCGAGTTCTGTGTCAGTTGAACTCATTTATGGTGACCAAGACATGTTTATTCTATTCTTGATTTCTGTCGAGCAACACGTTTGAAATTCAAATTCCCATGAAGACTCCCTACGCGCGGACACGGTTCCGGATGTCCTTATCGAATGTCGGGTATATAACTTTGCATACGTCACTCAGTGTCGTTGAACCACCCCCTTGATCGTGCCTAATGGATGCCATGGTCATGGTGCTTTTTACCCGTCTGGTGTTACAGCTGGAAGGCTTCGATCGAGTGATAAGAACTGACCATAGAATTATAAAAATCGAGATAATATAAAAATACACATACGCGTTGATATGGCTGAAAGCGTTTTCTTCGGTGATGAATTGCTCTGTAATGATCACCTGCACTATATATATATATATATATATATATATATAGATATCTATCACATCAATTGGCTTCAGGACTTGATCATCAGCTTATGTATCTTTTGGCTTCGCGGCCAAATCTGGAACTGACACCATTCAAAATGCACCTCAAGTATATCTGGTTGCCGACATTCTGGCGCATATTTTGGGAATAACGATTATTTCCCATTTTTATTATCACAACTTGACGAGATGAGATTATTAGAGGGTGGAGGAGAATGAGTTGTTGGTCCGACAACATAATTTGAGTGCCGAAAAGGCACAGGGCTCTCATAAAACGCAAGAAAATGGAAAATAAAGGAAAAATGACATCAGGAGAGCAAGAGGTGTTAGGAGTAGAATGAGCCCGATTGATTGGTTACACTCTTACCGGTGAGGCCAAATGGATCGCTGCATGTGTACAACGAAATTGGCTGTTACTAACAAGAAAAATCTGTTTTCATTCCTTTTTTGTCAGTTCTCAATCGTGGCACCGCGACCCCTGATATGCTTTTCCTTCAATTCATTTCCCAAGAGTGATTGCGATTATGCCTAGAAGCTTTCTCGTGCTCCCAGCAACTCAAAAATTATCAAGAAAAATATCACAAATATGACAACTTGTTTCAAAAATGAGGCCGATGGATTGTCTAGGTGTGTATTATGAGCCCAAAATATCGTGAGGCCGAGTGGATCACTGCATGTATACAACAAAGTTGGCCGCTTTTCATTGAAAAATCATTTCCTATGCCGTTTTAGCCATAGGTAACCCGTGGTGCCGCCTCTGATTGCATGTTGAAAAAAAAAACGATTTTGAACAAAAAATGTTGCTATTTCTGATCAAAAAAAATGCAGTCAGCCTACCGACAGGCTGAAAGACGATGTCTCCGTGCTTGGAGATGTTTTTTTCCAATTCATTCCGCTAAACTGATTGAAATTATGTCTTCAAGCCTCCTCGTGCTCTTCCACTTCAAGCAACTCGAAAATTTTCATCAAATTTCCACAAATACAAGAACTTGTTCCAAAAATGAGGCCAATAGATTGTTTAGATGTGTATTATGAGCCGGAAAGATCGTTTACACTTTTACCGGTGAGGCCCGGTGAGGCAAAATAGATCGATGCATGTGTACGATGAAGTTGGCCGTTACCCAAAAAAAAATCAGTTTAATTTTTTTTTCAGTTTTAAACCGAGGCACCTCATTGATAAAAAAAATCGATTCCAAACCTGAAACGCTGGTATAACTCGCCAAAAAAAAAATTGGAGAGCCCACCGACAACCTAAAGGGAGATAAATACGTATTAAACTTTTTTTTTTCTAAATCCCATATTGGAAGATGAAAATGGTCTGAGATTAGGTCTAGAAGCCTCCCCGCGTTCTCTCACTTGCACTGCGACAACGTGAAAGATACGACTCTTCGAAAATGGAGAAGAAACGGTATCAGGAGTGCAGGAGGTGTTAGGAGCACAACGAGCCCGATTGATTGGTTATACTCTTACCAATGAGTCCAAACGATCTGCTGCATGTGTACAGCCAAGTCGGTCGCCTTTTGCGGAGCAATACAGTTGCTATCAAATCTTATGTTATATACATATCAACTGTGCGCCTAGTTTTTTTACGATTTTGGAAAAACAATTTGATTGTGAACCCCAAAGTCTGCAACTGAGTGTGTATATAAGCCCAAAAGATCGTTTACACTCTTACCGGTGAGGCCGAATGGGTCGCTGCATGTGTACAACAGAGCTGGCCGTTTTTTATGAAAAAAAATTATTGTCTATGCCGTTTTAGTCATAGATTTACCGTGGTGCCGCCTTTGATTGCATGTTGAGGGGGAAAAAAAAGATTTTGAACGGAAAATGTTGCTATTTCTGGCCAAACAAATGCAGTGAGCCTACCGACAGGCTAAAAGACGATGTCTATGTGCTTGGAGATGTTTTTTTTTCTCAATTCATTCTGCTAAAGTAATTAAAATTAAGTCTTCAAGCCTCGTCGTGCCTTCCACTTCAAGCAATTCAAAAATTTTCATCCAATTTCCATCATATTTCCACAAATACAAGAACTTGTTCCGAAAATGAGGCCGATAGATTGTTCAGATGTATATTATGAGCCCAAAAGATCGTTTACACTCTTACCGGTGAGGCCGGATGGATCTCTGCATGTGTACAACAAAGTTGGCCGTTTTTTATAAAAAAAATCATTTTCTATGCCGTTTTAGCTATAGGTTAACCGTGGTGCCGCCTTTGATTGCATGTTGAGAAAAAAAACGATTTTGAACGGAAAATGTTGCTATTTCTGGTCAAAAAATGCAGTCAGCCTACCGACAGGCTGAAAGACGATGTCTCCGTGCTTGGAGATGTTTTTTTCCAATTCATTCCGCTAAACTGATTGAAATTATGTCTTCGAGCCTCCTCGAGCTCTTCCACTTCAAGCAACTCGAAAATTTCCATCAAATTTCCACAAATACAAGAACTTGTTCCAAAAATGAGGCCGATAGATTGTTTAGATGTGTATTATGAGCCGGAAAGATCGTTTACACTCTTACCGGTGAGGCCGCATGGATCTCTGCATGTGTACAACAAAGTTGGCCGTTTTTCATAAAAAAAAAATTCTATATGCCGTTTTAGCCACAGGTTAACCGTGGTGACGTCTCTGATTGCATGTTGAGAAAAAAAACGATTTTGAACGGAAAATGTTGCTATTTCTGACAAGAGAATGCAGTGAGCCTACCGACTGGCTAAAAGACGATGTCTCCGTGCTTGGAGATGTTTTTTCCACAATTCATTCCGCTAAAGTGATTGGAATTATGTCTTCAAGCCTCTTCGTGCTCTTCCACTTCAAGTAACTCGAAAATTTTCATCAAATTTCCACAAATACAAAAACTTGTTCCGGAAATGAGGCCGATAGATCTTTAAGATGTGTATTATGAGCCCGAAAGATCGTTTAAACTCTTACCGGTGAGGCAAAATGGATCGCTGCATGTGTACGACGAAGTTGGCCGTTACCCACAAGGAAAATCAGTTTTCATTTCTTCTTTGTCAGTTTTGAACAGAGGCACCGTGGCCTCTGATTGATAAAAAAAATCGATTCTAAACCTGAAACGCGGGTATTATTTGACAAAAAAAATGGAGAGCCCACCGACAATCTAAAGGGTGATATATACGTATTGAACTTTTTTTTTCTAAATCCCATTTTCGCGTTCTTCCACCTGCACTGCAACAACTTGAAAAATACGACTCCTCGAAAATAAAGAAGAAACGGTATCAGGAGTGCAGGAGGTGCTAGGAACACAACGAGCCCGATTGATTCGTTACGCTTTTACCAATGAGTCCAAACGATCTGCTACATGTGTACAGCCAAGTTGGTTGCCGTTTGCGGTGCAATACAGTTTCTATCAAATTTTATGCTATATAAATTTTAGCTGTGCGCCTAGTTTTTTCACGATTTTTAAAAAACAATTTGATCGTGAACCTCAAATTCTGCACCTGGGTGTGTATATAAGCCCAAAAGATTGTTTACACTGTTATCGGTGAGGCCGAATGGGGCGCTGCCTGTGTACAACAAAGTTGGCCGTTTTTCATAAAAAAAAATCATTTTCTATGCCGTTTTAGCCATAGGTTAGCCGTTGTGCCGCCTCTGATTGTATGTTGAGAAAAAACCGAATTTGAGTGACAAATGATGCTATTTCTGACCAAAAAAATACAGTGAGCCTACCGACAGGCTAAAAGACGATGTCTCCGTGCTTGGAGATGTTTTTTCCTAATTCATTCCGCTAAAGTGATTGAAATTATGTCTTCAAGCCTCCTCGTGCTCTTCCACTTCAAGCAACTCGAAAATTTTCATCAAATTTCCACAAATACAAGAACTTGTTCCGAAAATGAGGACAATAGATTGTTTAGATGTGTATTATGAGCCCGAAAGATCGTTTACAATCTTACCGGTGAGGCTGGATGGATCTCTGCATGTGTACAACAAAGTTGGTCGTTTTTCATAAAAAAATCATTTTCTACGCTGTTTTAGCAATAGGCTAACCGTGGTGCCCCTTCTGGTTGCATGTTGAGAAAAAAAAAACGATTTTGAACGAAAAATGTTGCTATTTCTGACCAAAAAAATGCAGTGAGCCTACCGACAGGCTAAAAGACGATGTCTCCGTCTTCGAAGATGTTTTTTCCCAATTCATTCCGCTGAAGTGATTGGAATTATGTCTCCAAGCCTCCTCGTGCTCTTCCACTTCAAGCAACTCGAAGATTTCCATAAAATTTCCAAAAATACAAGAACTTGTTCCGAAAATAAAGCCATTAGATTGTTTAGATGTGTATTATGAGCCCGAAAGATCGTTTACACTCTTATCGGTGAGGCCGGATGGATCTCTGCATGTGTCCAACAAAGTTGGCCGTTTTTCGTGAAAAAATCATTTTCTACGTCGTTTTAGCAATAGTGTAACCGTGGTGCCGCTTCTGATTGCATGTTGAGAAAAAAATAACGATTTTCAACGAAAAATGTTGCTATTTCTGACCAAAAAAATGCAGTGAGCCTACCGACAGGTTAAAAGACGATGTCTCCGTGCTGTTTCTTTCCCAATTCATTCCGCTAAAGTGATTGAAATTATCACTTCAAGCCTCCTCGTGCTCTTCCACTTCGAGCAACTCGAAAATTTCCATCAAATTTCCACAAATACAAGACTTTGTTCCAAAAATAAGGCCGATAGATTGTTTAGATGTGTACTATGAGACCGAAAGATCGTTTACACTCTTCCTGGTGAGGCAAAATGGATCGCTGCATGTGTACGACGAAGTTGGCCGTTACCTACAAGAAAAATCAATTCTCATTTCTTTTTTGTCAGTTTTAAACCGAGACACCGCGGCCTCTGATTGATAAAAAAATCGATTCTAAACCTGAAACGCTGGTATTATTTGACAAAAAAAAAGGAGAGCCCACCGACAATCTAAAGGGAGATATTTTTATATGTATTGAACTTTTTTCTTTTAGAATCCCATATTGGAAGATGAATATGGTCTGAGATTATGTCTAGAAGCCTCCCCGCGTTCTCTCATCTGCACTGCAACAACTTGACAGATACGACTCCTTGAAAATAAAGAAGAAACGGTATCAGGAGTGCAGGAGGTGTTAGGAACACAACGAGCACGATTGATTGGTTACGCTCTTACCAATGAGTCCAAACCATCTGCTACATGTGTACAACCAAGTTGGTCGCCTTTTGTGGAGCAATACAGTTGCTATCAAATCTTATGTTATATACATATTAACTGTGCGCCTAATTTTTTCATGATTTTGGAAAAACAATTTGACTGTGAAAGTCTGCACTTGGGTGTGTATTAAGCCCAAAAGATCGTTTACACACTTACCGGTGAGGCCGAATGGGTCGCTGCATGTGTACAACAAAGTTGGCCGTTTTTTATAAAAAAAATCATTCCCTATGCCGTTTTAGCCATAGGTTAACCGTGGTGCCGCCTTTGATTGCACGTTGAGAAAAAAACAATTTTGAACGAAAAATGTTGCTATTTCTGACCAAAAAAATGCAGTGAGCCTACCGACAGGCTAAAAGACGATGTCCCCGTGCTTGGAGATGTTTCTTCCCAATTCAGTCCGCTAAAGTGATTGAAATTATGTCTTCAAGCCTCCTCGTGCTCTTCCACTTCAAGCAACTCGAAAATTTCCATCAAATTTCCACAAATACAAAAACTTGTTCCGAAAATGAGGCCAATAGATTGTTTAGATGTGTATTATGAGCCCGAAAGATCGTTTACACACTTACCGGTGAGGCCGAATGGGTCGCTGCATGTACAACAAAGTTGGCCGTTTTTTATAAAAAAAAAATCATTCCCTATGCCGTTTTAGCCATAGGTTAACCGTGGTGCCGCCTTTGATTGCACGTTGAGAAAAAAAACAATTTTGAACGAAAAATGTTGCTATTTCTGACCAAAAAAATGCAGTGAGCCTACCGACAGGCTAAAAGACGATGTCCCCGTGCTTGGAGATGTTTCTTCCCAATTCAGTCCGCTAAAGTGATTGAAATTATGTCTTCAAGCCTCCTCGTGCTCTTCCACTTCAAGCAACTCGAAAATTTCCATCAAATTTCCACAAATACAAGAACTTGTTCCGAAAATGAGGCCAATAGATTGTTTAGATGTGTATTATGAGCCCAAAAGATCGTTTACACACTTACCGGTGAGGCCGAATGGGTCGCTGCATGTGTACAACAAAGTTGGCCGTTTTTTATAAAAAAAAATCATTCCCTATGCCGTTTTAGCCATAGGTTAACCGTGGTGCCGCCTTTGATTGCACGTTGAGAAAAAAACAATTTTGAACGAAAAATGTTGCTATTTCTGACCAAAAAAATGCAGTGAGCCTACCGACAGGCTAAAAGACGATGTCCCCGTGCTTGGAGATGTTTCTTCCCAATTCAGTTCGCTAAAGTGATTGAAATTATGTCTTCAAGCCTCCTCGTGCTCTTCCACTTCAAGCAACTTGAAAATTTCTATCAAATTTCCACAAATACAAGAACTTGCTCCGAAAATGAGGCCAATTGATTGTTTAGATGTGTATTATGAGCCCGAAAGATCGTTTACACTCTCTCCGGTGATGCCGGATGGGACGCTACATGTGTGCAAAAGAGTTGGCCGTTTTTTATGAAAAAAATCATTTTCTCTGCTGTTTTAGTCATAGGTTAACCGTGGTGCCGCCTTTGATTGCATTTTGAGAAAAAAAAACGATTTTGAAAGAAAAATTTTGCTATTTCTGACCAAAAAAATGCAGTGAGCCAACCGACAGGCTTGAAGACGATGTCTCCGTGCTTGAAGATGTTTCTTCCCAATTCAGTCCGCTTAAGTGATTGAAATTATGTTTTGAAACCTCCTCGTGTTCTTCCACCTCAAGCAACTCGAAAATTTCCATCAAATTTCCACAAATACAAGAACTTGTTCCGAAAATGAGGCCGATAGATTGTTCAGATGTGTATTATGAGCCCGAAAGATCGTTTACACTCTTACTGGTGAGGCCGGATAGATCTCTGCATGTGTACAACAAAGTTGGCCGTTTTCCATGTAGAAATAATTTTCTATGCCGTTTTAGCCATAGGTTAATTGTGGTGCCGCCTCTGATTGCATGTTGAGAAAAAAAAACGATTTTGAACGGAAAATGTTGCTATTTCTGACCAAAAAAAAAAATACAGTGAGCCTACCGACAGGCTGAAAGACGATGTCTCTGTGCTTGAAGATGTTTTTCCCAATTCATTCCGCTAACGTGATTGAAATTATGTTTCCAAGCCTCCTCGTGCTCTTCCACTTCAAGCAACTCGAAAATTTCCATCATATTTCCACAAATACAAGACTTTGTTCCAAAAATGGGGCTGATAGATTGTTTAGGTGTGTTTTATGAGCTCGAAAGATCGTTTACACTCTTACCGGTGAGGCCGGATGGATCTCTGCATGTGTACAAAGAAGTTGACTCACAAAAAACATCAGTTTTAATATTTTTTTGCCATATTTTAACTATTACACTGCGGTCTGTGATTATGTCGAGAAGCCTCCCACATGCAACGACTCGACAATTAGCGAATACTTGGAAATAAAGAAGAAACGATATTAGGTGAGCAGGGGGTGTTAGGAGCGAAACGAGGCCGATTAATCAGTTATGCTCTCATCAATGAGGCTTAATTACCCGCTACATGTCTATAACCAAGTTGGATGCCTCGAGGGATGCCTTTTGCAAAGCAATACAGTTTATATATATATTTTTACGCTCTACATCAACTTTGCGCGTGGTTTTCAATAATTTTGAAAAAACAATTGGATTTTGATCCTGAATGTCTGCGCCCGACTGCGTCTAATGAGCCCGAAAGATCGTTAACACTCTTACTGGTGAGGCCGAATGGTTTGCTAAATGTGTACAACAAAGTTTGCCGTTTTTCATGAAAAAATCATTTTCTATGCCGTTTTAGCCATAGGTTTACCGTGGTGCCGCCTCTGATTGCATGTTGAGAAAAAAAAAGATTGTGAACAAAAAATAATGCTATTTCTGACCAAAAAAATGCGGTGAGCCTACCGACAGGCTAAAGGAAGATATCTTCGTGCTTGGATGTTGTTTCCCGATTCATTCCGCTAAAGTGATTGAAATTATGTCTTCAAGCCTTCTTATGCTCTTCCACTTCAAGCAACTCGAAAATTTCCATCAAATTTCCACAAATACAAGAACTTGTTCCAAAAATGAGGCCGATAAATTGTTTAGATGTATATTATGAGACCGAAAGATCGTTTACACTCTTACCGGTGAGGCCGGATGGATCTCTGCATGTGTACAAAGAAGTTGACTCACAAAAAACATCAGTTTTGATGTGACAATATATTTCGAGAGAGGCCGATGGACAGTTTTCGTGTGTATTCTGAGCCCGATGATCATTTACACTCTAACCAGTGAGGTCGAACGATCAACTGCATGTGTACAACCAATTTGGATCAGTGACAATCACTGAATTGCACAAACACTCAATTTTGCAATTGTTGCAATAGAAATTAGGTAGGTGTATATTCAAAAATGCATTTCAGGCATTTTTCAACCCTCTTGTTCCCCAAGCTAAGTAGGTAGATTGGAAAAAAAATTCAGCACCACGGGTCATGTTCACTGATTTCCAGGATTAGGCTCATAAACATCTAGCAATGAAATTTCGAAATAGAACATTTGTATCCGACTCTGAACCAAACGTCCTAGGTTGAAACACGGCAATTTATTTTTCACTCGCACCCTCCCCACCTGCTAAGCGCAAACACAAAACCATAACTCAGGTATCCAGCAAAACATTTATTCCTAATGCAGGACTGAGCGCTGAAACAAGGCTCACACACACCGAGGTGGTAACCGTGCGTTGCAAATAATATCATTGCAGGGTTTAACTGCCACCGCACCCCCAACAATCACACTACGATCACCACCACAGTGTGTGCCGGCCGACAAGCAGCCGCATCCCTGCTCTGTTGTTGCTCGACTGACGAAATGCCCATCTGGGCCCATCCACTCCAATCCCCCACTCAAACGCCTTAAAATGATCAAGTGGCGCTGCAATCGCCAATGAAGCCAATGGAGGTTTTGGATGTGTCGTTGTAATCCAACCTTTTAGCCTCTTGAGGCCAAAAGGTTGAAAATGAGGTTATAGGGTAAGTTGGATGTGTACAAAAGAGGCCAAAGGATATCTTACACATCTATATATATATATATATATATACGGTGCGATTGCGTCGTATTGCATACTTCGAACAGATACCAGGAACCTAGGTCGTGTTGGTGGTAACGAGATGTACTGGAAGGGACCTTTTAGAAGAGCTATTTGTACGGTGACGATGCTTCAAAGTAATGACGGTGGAGTTTAAAAATGAAGAGCATGCTAAAAGTGTTTAGTGTAGTTTACCACAGGCTATAGCCCAATATTCACCCTGGAGTTGGGAATTTGCAGGTCGGGTCTGGCGGCGTTTTGTACACCTGGCGAACGGCGTATGTTTCTCATTCTCATTCCCTCTCTACCCGACCATCTCATGACCTCTGCGTCGCCGACAATGCCTTGTTCCGGCGGGATTTTTGTATGTCGGTGGTAATCGTTGCATCTTCACGTGTTCGATTTGCAAGTTTAGGTAAACCGGCCACATTCCTCAGTAAAGACCGACGATACTACGCTGTGTCCTGTTCTTCCACTCCCACGTGTTCTGTGCATTGTGGCTTGCACTGTGTCGACCTCCAACCGGTTTTCTTTCTCGTCGCGGCAGACGACGTCGTTCCTCTCTCTCCTCCTTTGCGCGCGCGATCTTTTGAAGAACCCAAAATAAAATTTCAATAATCATCCCACAGAGAGAAGTCGTGTGTCTCGCACTCCGCGAGAGGAAGACGAGAAAAAACGGAAATTGAGACATATTTGAAGAAGAAAGCGGAGAGAGAACACGCCAAGCGGCGATGCCAGGCATTCCGATACCGCAATTAACTTAATTTCGATCATGTCCGACCGGCAATTTCGACCAATAAAACAGAGCCATCCCAGAGACACCTGCATCGGAGACTTAGAGCAATTATTCCAATCCCGTTATCTGAATGACCTCACTTTGACACGGGTTAACAAAGATTAAAAACCACGCCGCGCCACTCGTCTTGACATTCCTCATTCCTGATTTGTGAGATTTTTTTTCTTTATACGAATCGAGAAATAAACGGTTGTGTTTCAGATTTGAAAGACACGAAACTGCCTGTGAAGGGTATCATTATTATAACTATGGGCAGACGTGAGCCGACTCGAAACATCTGAAGAATGCGTGTTATTGTCGTTTGTAAATTTAATGGAAGGAGGGTCATTTTTGAAATTGCAAAAAAAGAGATTCGTGACAAATTATACACACCTACCTCCATGGTGCGTATATTATGCATCCAAAATCCAATGTTGTTATCGGCGTTTCCCAGAGAGAAGAGGGCCATTCAAATCCCTCTCACACGTCCGTATTAATTGAGCTGTACAATTTCAATATATTCATATAAATAGGAGCAATTCGGGACGCACAATATGACCAAATTGAATATTATAGAATGCAAACGAAAACTGAATAATAAATCTAGAGCACCGATCGCGAGAGAGGAGAGAGGGCAATAAATTCATTCCCCTAATTTGAAGGGTACGACCTATTGTGCAAGCAACCCCAGTCCCTTCCGCGATTTATATTATTAAATATATATTTACACGTAATGTACGTTTGTACAGCCACGTTATGTACCATATATACAGCAATTTGCCAGAGCGAAAGAGACGCGAGACCGCGTTAAATATTTATCGATTGAGCTTGAAGATTATGGGGAATGCAGCAGGTGGAGATTGCAATTAACATGGAAATGTATATTGTGTTGCGTTAATTGAGATATTTAAATTTTAAATATGGTTTGATTACTTCTTTTGTTTTCGTTTATTCATTATTTAGCAAGCTGATGCCCGCGCGCGCTTGCTCTCCGAGTGAGAGATAAATTGTTTGCTTTTATTTACATAGCCAGTTCGTTATTTCCTTTCATGTTCCCTCTAAGTATTTTATTTATGCGCCCACCTAAACGACTAGGTCTTATAAAACGCCTGCCATTTATTAATTTCTCACACCGGTGGACACAATAAACATTATCTTGTTATTAGCGCGAATAAACGAAAATTAGTACACGCCACGCGCTGACTTCTGCCAAGTACGCGATTTGATTATATCGTTATTATGCAACCCGTCTGGCAGCCAAGAGTGGGATGTAGCACCCTCAAGTTCCACTGACTTCACTACTTCATCAGCCCATTGTGACTAATTTTCGCACAGGAAAGAATAATATTTTCACCAATAATAATTAGGGACGGACAGGTGACAAGTAGGGGGAGAAATGAGAAAACCGGAAAAAAGAGGGCGCAGGAAATAAGGCTTGATTCATCTAAAAAAAAAAAACGCCTTTGTGCATCCGTGAATGATCAAGGATAAAATTATAAAGAAGGCCACTCAAGTTTGGCTAGTTCAAGCTGATCGAGGTCTGGTTAGTTGAAACTGATCGATCAAGGTTGCAATGATTAGAATCTACCAAACGATGTGTCTTTTCGTTTGTTTTATAAGAATTTCGCCTTGTGTAAGGTGCGTCGGGGTAAATGGAGCCTGGTTTGCCACTTTGAGCGAGTGACATAGATGTTCAAATCGCTGAAAATTGATATATCCGGCTTAGCTTTTTGTAGTTAATTCCAGAAAACGTGTTATTGGAGCTTGAAAACATTCTGATCTGAGCTGCTCACACTTTTCAATATTGAAGAAAAAAAAATCAAATCACAATGTTTATGCTACCCCAGTTGATTGGGGCAAATGGGCCAGACTGTCCACAGTATTGGCGACTTGAAATATCACTTAATTTTTTCTTTCGCCAGATAAATTTATGAGTATATTCGAATGTATTAGATACAGGGATAAGAATATCTGGAAAAATTCTCAACAAATGAAACGATACAATTTTTTTTCCCAATTTAGTGAGTGGAACGGACCGATGAGTACTCAAAACACTAGTTGCATTTCCGCGTTGTATCGCGACTAAAATTTTTTGTTTGTGGTATTGCCTAGAACGAGAATTATCGGGTATAATACCACGAGTGCAATGAAAATTATCGATAATTCTAAAAAATGCGTGTTGCCTGAAAACTGCATGAGTTTGTTTATCTGTTGTTCGAAAGCTGTCTTCTTTCGAACAACAGAAGAAAACAAACGAATGCGGTTTTCTTATGGCAACACGCATTTTCAGAATTATCTGGTTCATTTTCATTGCAAGAGTGGTATTCGGAAGAGTATTTCCCGAATAATTCTACAAATTATTCAAATATTATTTCACACGACAATAAAATTGATGATATATGAATAGCCCCCTAACTGTACTGAGCCGCTGAACAGAAAAGAGAACCAGAGGCTGACGTAAAAAGTGTGAAATCATTATGACTGCTCAATCCCAAATCGTTTCAATTTCTTGCACATTCCTCTGGGTCCCTGAGTACTCGCTTGAGCATGAGCATCCCCATATAGTGTCCAGACTCCAACGCTGACACTGGACACGCATCATGTTTGTTTGACAGTAGGTGTTAAAACAATGACAGATCGATTGAATTATCGATATGGTCTTTCGGATTATCGCTTATTAATCCTCAAAATTTGTGTCCGAATTATCGCGTTTTTGACGTATGAGTGAAATATTCCGTGATAGCTTTTAATTTTGAACATGTTTTATCTACAAAATCATCAGTTTCCACTGAAAAAGCTACGAAATGTAAAAAAATGTAATGCTAGATAATATGCTGTGTTGGATGTGCAGATATGTCTTCTGCTGAACCTGATGTCCCGTTAGATGTTGAAAGTAGATGAGATACTGCCAAAGTGTCAACACATGTATCATTCCACATCCACACAAAAGACCGACTCTTGAACCAGGGGGTCAGTGGTAGACCAGCTGGTCGTTTACTAATCCCTGAAAAAACATGCAGGCTCTCATCATAGGCAAGGTGTATCAATGGAGTTAAGCGATCTCAAATTGATTTTACTGAGCATGGAATGACGCAAAATTCTAGCAGAACTTCTAGTGCAGCTCAAACCACGAGGACCTTTACACTTTCCAGTTTATAGAATAGGCACAAAGACAACTATGTTCTTGACAGACGTCACAACCCAACCGAAAAGCAGCAGTCCGTAGACATAAGTTGTTAAGAAGGGTCTCTGTGTTGGGAAGCCAGTATCCTGACTCTTGTGTGGAAATTGCATGTATTCTAGCAAATTCGGGCCAAGAAGCTGAAGCGATGAGAACGTCTGTGAGTGTGCAATCAATGCTGCGTTCCAAATTCTTGGCACTCCATACATTCAGAAAGATTTTCTTCGGAGCAAAAAAGCTTACATCAGGCCAGCAGAGCTTCATTCCAATGGCAAATTTCGAGAATGTATGTCGTCACTGTTTAGGAGAAACATGAGATCTGATTAGAGCCAAGACACCAAATAATGAAACCAGAAATGATGAAAGACCAAGTAAAAGACCGACATCAGATAAACCTGACGAGTTCCAAGACATCAGAATTTTATCGGTAGAGAATCTTGAAACCATTCAACACTACTAATTTCACATTCAATATTCTTTCCAGTGTATTTACAGTTGCATCATCGATTTAGAATATCTGATGCCAAAATAACGTCGTTCTAGAAAGCTATGTGCATTCGAGCATGCCAAAACAATATTTTAGAAGAACAACAGCAACGTGAGAATGCAGCTCAGGCAAAAGATTGAGCACTGTCTCCATTTCCGTCAATCTTGCCACGCCATTCTCACGCCATATCATCACGCTCATCCTACGCGAAGTGCTCACCTTATTTTATAATTTTCCACGTGATCGTACGTTAGTACACGTCCTACGTCGTACTAGTCTACATCATTTCACATCAGTGTTTCAGGAATAATGGCGCCAGAATGGAAACATTTCGATATTCATTTGACAAATCGTCACACACATATCAAAGATTCATCTCATGTTGCTTAAATAATACAAGAAAATTAGCAATATTCCTGATGAGTGTTTCGGTATACGAGTATAAGTTTGACTTAGATAGAATATGAGGTCTACGTTTTTTGTGACCTCCCTATAAAAAAGATGCTCTGATTTTATCTTGTTTATCAGTTTCAACATGTTCCATCATCGAAGATCATGATGGCATTATCGAGGTCATAGAGGATCTTCACCCATGCAAGTTGGGGCACAAAAAAGCATTCGTGCTTTTTTTAGCTTAAATAATCGATAATTTCCAATGCACTTGATGTTAGGTTACTACTGATGATTTTTGAATTACGGGATGTATGGCCAGACTGAAAATTGAAGAATCCCAAATGTCTTCTTTTTTTTGCCCTGCATTAACTACTTGGTTATTAGCAGGTTTTTTTCCGTGGGGCTTTTTCAGTAACGACAACAATGACGATAACAACGAAGTACAGTAGAATTCACATTCTTGGATCAGTGAGGTTTTGTTTCGATGGCTTTCTCGTTTCATTCCTCTTCCCGGGGCATCACCGCATGATAGTAGATGTTGTAGATGAACGCTGTTTTGACCAGCGCTATTCCGTATCAGAGCCGTCTCAGTACCAAGGAACGCATGAAAAAGTCCCGGATTTAGACCCGAGACCTTCGCCTTTGAAAAGCGGGGCCGAGCTCACCGTGCTATCGACTGGGTTAAGTGTCTTCTTGTTCAGCTTTAATTGGTAGATTTTGAAATATGTTCGCACAAATGACGCGGAGGCGTAACATCAAAAAATATAGGGTGGGAGTTCTGGTACAATGTTGCTACTGCTGTCAGCATTGTGTCTCTTTGAACACCAGTTGATGGTATTTTTTAATCGATCTTAGGTGGCATCAGAACATCTTCAGTAAGGCCGCTGTGGAACCTTAATTAGGTCACGATTTGGTCGTTTGGCAGCCTCACTACTCATTTCTTTGCGCCACGGGCGCAGTTAGGTCAAACAGGTTGAGTGCAACGACTACTAGTCGTCGTAAGCTTGTAAACGGAGTCTGCCAGTGTTAGATTGCTTTTTAGGTTTTAAAAGAAGTGATATAATTGATAGTAGCTTGGCTATGTTGACAGGGTCAGTACTTAGTACTGAAGAAGCATCCGATCAAGAACCAGCATCATTCAAGAGTTTATGGGGAACTGTTCCAGAATCCAGAGTCACATACCAGTACAAATTATATCTAATCCTCCCTACCAAATATACAGAATAAAGTAAATAATAATCACTAATTGATACTATACGGTTGAATCGGTTGAGACTTATGGGATACCGAAATTAAAACAAACTGAAGGATGTTTACCTTTGCGAAGGAAACTGGTGGTTTTGACCTTATTAATGCGAATTTCTGTCCAATCTTAAGGTCATTGAGACAAGCGCTCAACCAAGAGCATTCGTTAGAATCGACGCTTTTGTACCAACAAGACGGTATTTCTGCCGATAGGATCCGCGACCAACGGAACAAAGCGACAGGATGGACGTTTGCACAGTTCACAAAAGCCTTCGCGTCCGAGCTAATATCGGAAACAAATATCAAATCGGTTCCGCACTTTCGGACAATTCCTCGCGGCGCGATCGATGCGGAGCAAAATGCTAATTATTGTCGCACACCAGCGTTCGCGGTGGGCATTCTTCCTTGAAGGCGAAACCGATCCTGTTTCTTTGCGCTTGATCGGTGCGACAATAGCGGAGAGCATCGCGTCGTCGTCGTCGACGTGGGCATATTACCTTCCTGGCAGCAGAGCTTTTTGAGACACCTGTTTCCATTCCAGATGAACTACGGCCGTACGTGAAACCAGAACTTTTGAGCCACTCAACCGTATACGTTTTCAACAAAACTCTTCGACTGCCGCTGTATCCTGCTGCAACTTGAGATTGACTATTTATTGATGGTCACACGGATGTATTTAGAACAACCTGATCGATGGACGTCAAGGCAGCAGCAATCTCGTGTATACTTTGCAGCATTGTGCTGCTGCTGCTGGATTTCTGGGTTAAGCCACTAAACTGCTCGCCATATCTCAGAGGCCAGGTGATTAAAACAATAACTCTTCCTCTGAGAGCTGGGTGGAAAGTAGGTGTCGGTGTGTCATCTCTTCAGACATGAAATCGATCACGTCCGGGGGCCACGAAATTGAAGTTCCTAATAGTGAAAATACTGGAAAACGTTCAGAGTAAAATTTATCGAAACAACACAGGTGATTCGCTCAACGATTATGACGTGATAACGTTTAGGCAAACCGCGAAACTGAATAACTAAAAGCACCTCTCAAGATCGGGGCAAAGAAAGTCGTCACGTGTGGGTGTATTATCGAGTGTGAGTTCACATGTTCGCGCCTACGCTCCTTAATGGCTTTTAATCAAACGCCTTTCCATTGAGTTGAGAAATTTAAGGTGAAGAGGTCCTTCGAAATCTCAGTGATCACGAAATTGACAACGGCGTACAGTTCGAGGTTTCAAAAAATCATTAGTGTTGCTTTCTAGTTTGGCTCTGGTTGAGTCTACTATCACGGGTTTTCTTGTAGCCTCTACGGGGTCGAGCTCGAGTATCAAAAGAGATATCACCGAAACAAAACGGAATGTACTTATAATTTGTGCGTTAATCACTCTGAGATGGAAAGAACTTCATTCGTGATCACCTTCTGTCTTGAATCTACGTGTAATCACTCCAGGTTCTTGAGCCGTGACATTTATGCGGCGTATCAGGGAGGTCAAGTAGTTTTAGTTGGAGTGGACGCGACAATTAAAACTTCTTCCGTAATCGTACCCGCAGGACCGAAGGGTCAAGATTAGCTTCGTAAAACATGGTGTGTATGGTGTGGTCGTTCCCACTTCGTGCCGTTTTTCTAGTATTTAGGACAATGCGACGAAATAACTCTACCATTCATTGAAATGTCCATAGCAGGACCATTATCTCTGCATAACGGCCAAGCAGTGTCAACTGCAAGCTTCGACGGCGTAAAACATTACGCAGATCGACGCGAGATTTTTATAGGATGAAAAACTGCCGTGCGGAATATGGTGGTTGTGGTAGCAGCGGTGATGTAAATATCAAAGTGATAAGAGACACAAGATTGTTTAATGAACGCAGGTGTATATCCTGTAATATTTTAAGGGTAATTGTTGATGCAGTCAGATAAGGTTAACAAGAAAACCAACAATACATAAAGTACGTGCGTAATTCTCCATGGAGGTAGCTTGAATTACTGCTACGCTCTTCGCTGATGGCTGTGCTTCCTTCTCTGTTATGAAAATTTAATTAGCAGGAATTGCACGTTTTGAAAATTCGTAATGTACGTTGACCGCGCCGTCTGGCGCTGCGGGCAAATGGTAATCCGAGCCATCAATAATGTATGAAACGTGTCTCCGATAATTCAAATTTGGCAAAAGAACGAGTACCAAGGTCGACGGCGCTTAGTTTCCGAAACAAGACCTGGAAGAATGTCGCGGGGCGGCTTATCGCAGATTTTTCTTTTGGCTCCCGCCTCGCGGAGCGCGAGTGACTGTCTGTTGTCTGCAGCAAAACGAAGCGTCGTCAGTGATGTCACAGTCACACCGAGCAACGGTCGGGGTTCAGATAAGGGCAATCCCAATGTGTATAAAATAAAGTGATAACATGTCGCCGGAGAATTAGCGACGTTAAGGAGCCGAAAGCACTGTTTATAAACAACAACCACCGCCGCCCGAAACACCACTATACCGAACAATTTAGATAAATCCAAATGTCTGGGACTCATACCGAGAAACGGAGGGAGCGAGAGCACCAGGGCCAAGATAGCGGACAACACACAGCGTCGACCGACAACAACACAACGGCGTTTTGCCAAATTTCGTTCGGCCGCCCCGGAATGGGTTCAGATAGCGAAATTCCCGAAGCTTATCGGAATTTCAATTGAATCCAGTAGTTATAAAGACATCGTGCTGTGGAACAAGAGCTCCTAATTAGATAACAAGTAGAAAGTTTGTGTGCCGGGACAGGGAGGCAAGGGGGGGGGGTCGGGAGCGGACTGCTCCCGGTTTCTCCGGGCGCGCGAGGGTGGGTGGACCGACGACTCGTATACTCGGAGGATGCTGGCGGTTATCGGGGCCGACGGGACAGGGACGACGAGGGCTCCCCGACTTCCGGACTGGACCACCGATGGACTCTGTTCCGTGTTTACCGGAACCGGGGCGGCCGTAACAAGATTATGCAGTAATAGCGGATAACCGCCGGTTGAAGCCGTTTAACCGCAACTTGGTGTCGCATCGCTAATATCACTCGCCTTGCGGTCATCAAGTCAGAGGTTGCGTAATCACTGACACGTCTCCGCGATCGTTCGGTAGCGCGTCGGCTTCCGGTGCTTCCACAAAGCTTCAGTGTTCCTATATTGCTAGCCACAGACAGCTCTAGCCAAACCTCAGATTTTATCGTATTGCGATTCGATTACTTACAAATAAAGCATAGTTGTTATTCAATCTCATCAACTTGCTCGATTCAACCACGCCTTCGGCGCAACGGAACAGTGATGCCGCAGACGGTGGAACCACGACCTAGCTAGAGCCCGTTACGGCCCTGTATTGGCTGAAGCTAGAGTGAGAGCTGAGAACATTTTTATCCTTCGAACAAGTTCAACTGACCAGACCTCACCAAGCGGTCGATGGAACCTGAGAAACACATACAAGACGGTATATTCCCAGAACAAACAAAAAATACCAACTTACATATTTTAATAATATTTGAACCTTGAACACCAGATTTTGACATAATAAAAATATACGAAAAAGACAGATATTTTTCAACGTTGGTGCTGAGACCTCAACATGTCTGATACTGGGGAAGCGACAGCTACATGACGAAGCTCCAGACTACAACCAAATGCAAGCTCTACAGCTACGCACAAAAGATCTTATAGGATGCAGTGCAGAAAAGATCCTCCAAGACAAAACGATCACTTCTAATCTACAAGCTCTACACCTGATGCTCGGACTTGACAGAGAGACAAGAAAATGATGGTGTTAGTCCAGATGTCACAGAGAAGCTCGGTAACATGCAGAAGATTAGTAACTGAGATCGAAAAGCAGAAAGAATTGAAAAAATCAATGAAAGAACGCCAAGTGAAAGGGATTAAGAGACTAAAACAGCGTAAAGAACTTGAATTAAAAAACGACAGAAGCTTGAACTAAACAAAAAAAAATTGGAACGACAACGAGACGCCGAGAAGAAAGAACTGGATAGACAAATACCTCTTGCAGCAGCATCTGTGATAAGTCAAGATATAAAATCTAGGGATTATGAGTAAAGCAGTTAGAGATAGGATCAGTGGACAAAGTACAGAGGTGGTTGAATGAATATGGAAGAAACGAAAATGTCCAACCTCAAGACATGACAGCCACTGTGACCACAGACATGAAATCCCTCAATGATAGGCTGAAAACAATCACTGTTAGTCCACGTGATCAGTCCAGACCTGTAGTGCTCCCACACCTTTTGATAAGGTGGAAGAATGGCCCTATTCCAACTAATGACAGCTCGACGTGACGTGGATGTGATCTATTTCGCGTTCTCTTGAAAATAGGGCCGCAGCACTATTGATTTGACGACAATCCCATCAGTTTGATAAATTTGTCAACAGTCGTTCATAACTTCATAGCGACAGCCTATCATTATAAATGGGACCATAATATTATGACGAACCCCCAACTGTTGGGCAAACTCACTGACAAACTCCCATCCAGTTTACAAGCTGAGAAAAGCTGGAGTCGATAAGCGATAGCAGATCGCGTTTTGTTTCAGCTTCTAACAGCTTCCTTGGAAAAGCTGAAGAAAACTACTACTTTTTTGAGATGCTTTGTCTTTGAAACCACGCAAAAAAAACGGGTCCATATTCAGCAGTCCACGGCGAAATCAGCCCACAGCTAAAACGTCCCACCGGAAAAAGGCCCACGACTCATTTATCCCCGAGTTCTGCTACCGCGAAGACATCCACTGCTAAGACGATTCACCGGAAAAAGGTTCACAACGCTTTTATCCCCGAGTTGTAACACCGCGAAGATATCCACTGCTCAAACGTCCCACCGGAAAAAAGTCCACGACTCATTTATCCTCGAGTTCTACCACCGCGGAGACATCCACTGCTAAAACGATTAAGCGGTCCACCACACATTTATTCACTGTCAGGTGACTTCGCCCATATATGTACATTGCAAAACTAAATGAATTTTGGTGTATGTTTGAAATCAGATAGCCTATACCTCTTTGCATCTCTAAACTTTTCACTGATCAGTTGATACACTGTTAGAAAACGAGAAATTGTCGAGTAATATTTTGGACAAGAAATGAGCTACTGCTATTTTTCATGCTAATATAATCATGCGACCAAACATACATTCAACAGACCATCTACTAGTTTTGAAATGTCTATGGGTGCAGGCGGCATATGACAGTGGCTAAATGGGAGGTGCACTTTTTTTCGGGGGGGACATTTTAGCCGTGGGATGATTTATCGGTGTGAAGACTCGGGGATAAATGCGTGGCAGACCTTTTTCCGGTGGACCTTTTTCCGGTGGACCGTTTGAGCAGTGGATGTCTTCGCGGTGTCTAAATTCGGGGATAAATGAGTCGTGGGCTTTTTTCGGTGGGATGTTTGAGCTGTGGACTGATTTCGCTGTGGACCGCTGAGTGGGCTCCCAAAAAAACTTCTTCTTGCACTTACTTTCCACTTTTGCACTTGGACATGACATTGATCATGATTTGAAACTGGCTTCTCTTTGAATCGCTGCAATTCTACCCACCCTAGGAATTTTTGATTGTTATTCCAAATAACACGTCTTTTAGTCTTCGAACCGTGAATATAATTTATTTTATCCACAACCACTATGGTAATAGACTCATTACTGACTTTTAAAAAGTTGGAGAGAGACGCTTTGTTGATGATTTTTTTTTCGCCACCAAAATCACTTTTCGCCCCGGTTAGGGGGCCGAAAGTGCATGGCCTCCTTGATTGATTGACAATTGACAGATGGATGACGGAATGACAGGTGTGGAGGGGCTCGAATTGGAGAGTCAACGCAGTTTCGTGAAGTTAAGGCTGCCAGTTATTATTATGGTATTGTGTTTATGACATAATTATTGATGATTCTAATAGCGTAATTGACTATTTAAACTCCGAATCTTCATTCTAACCATTCTTAATGGTTGTGAAGAAAATAGTCTACATACTCTCGGCAATAATTGCTTCATTCCTGCTTCGAGCATAGCTGCGAGCTAGCTCGCTGCTATCTTGCTCTCAGCAGTAATGAAGCACTTCCCGCCTTGGTATGTAATATACTAATTTAAAACTGAAAACATCGAAAATTTGACTGTTGTACCTACTTACAGAGTATTTGCTATGAGGGATGGCTGAGGAAACTTGAAGGAAAGTTTCCACAATCTGGAAATTCTTGAAAGGAAAAAAATAAATGAATACATGAAGTTCTGTCTCAGTATCTTTCAGTTGAACTGAAACTGACCCGACTGATATATATTGGAACATATTGCGTCAATCGTAATATGGGAGGTATTTTCTATTTCCAGGTATAGGTGGTACCAATTAGCCGAACTTCTCAAATTTCGGGATTAGGATCCATTAGTCTACGCTCATAGAAAAGCTACACACCCATTCACAGTCGACGTATTTTTTTATATTCAATCTTCCCATGTCAAAGACAAATCCGCATGTGGCCAATTAAGCGACCAAACAGAATGGATAATAGACGTGTCAGTTCGACTTTGACGAGCATGAGAACGCTGGTTTCGCAGGGTGGGCCCGTGTGCGAGCGCGCGGGTGGAAAATCGCCATGAATGGCTCAAACTAACCCGCAACAATGCTTCATCGAAATACCTGAAGCCCTTAGACCTATAAACAGCCCCCATTAACCGCCTACATTTACCCGGGAATAAAACTCGATTGAATTCCGTGCCTCTTATTGTGGCAGCAGCAGCATCTACTGCCATAACCACTAAGCAAAAAAAACTTGGCGGCGTCGATTCCGAGAAGGTGGTGGTGGTGGTAGTGGTGGCGGCAACAGCGTCCCCGATACGGCCCCGTGTATTCCCGTAGCCCGATTCCCGACGCCGGACAATATCTCATTACGGAGGTCGCCTGTATATACCCGGAGAATGAACACAATCACGGTGTGCGGTGGAGATCATTATGACCTCCATTCACACATCCGACAATTCTTCATTTGCGTATTTCACTTGTCATTTGTGCGTATTGTGTCACCTCACCGGCCAACCTCTAATTCACCAGAATAGAAGAATCCATCAGACGGACTTTTTTCACAGATGTGTGTCCCTGTGGCACGTCAAAAAGCGTCGTCAACGCACATACGGAGGGTGCTCGTTCACGAATCACGAGGCACATGATCTCGTCATGTTTGATATATCCAAAGCGCGATTAACGCGTTTACGGAAGGAGGTTTGAGTTTGTTTCCGAAGCATATTCATTCTGCGACAAGTGGATTGATTATTGATTCGGCATTTGCCTTTGATGCAATTATAGTTCATGTCAGTCAGTGTTTCAAAAGTGACGCCCTATACGAGTTCACCTGAATCAGTTTTGGCTTAACTACAACAAATTTTGATTTTCAATCCAAGTTCAACTGACACAGACCTCAACCACTTACGGCACTTACGCAAACTATACACAACACCCAGCCAAAAACGCATCATCGGTGATGAATGGCGATTCAAATATGACAACTATCACGTACGCTTTTGTTGCTCACGCGCAATTCATCACAAAAAGGCTTTTTTCGGAACGATGATGACGAATTAAATTCTTTGGCCATTTTTTGTCGTTCGTAACGAACCGCGCCGGCACTCACTCGGTAGTAAACCGTCCCGAAGCCCGCATGCACACCGGCCTATTATACGTTACGATACTCTACTACATCAAACTACTCAATGATCATTTTTCATTCATCAGAAGATTCGACAGCAGCACGGCTCATCGCCCGGGCTTTATCTAACGTTTTAATTCTTTCATTGAAGCTACCGTTCTTTGTCGGGTAATGAATAATGATCGGCATTTGTTTATGGAACGCAACCCGAAAACCACTATATGCACGAGCAGGATAAATCTGGCAACCCAGCGGCCACCTCTCCGAGCAGGTAAAGAGGTGGCCAGCGCGAAAGGAAGGCACTTTTATTCCAACAACTCGAGAGATGCCCCCTTTGACAGACCATGTCACACTGTTCACCTCGAATTCTGATGACAATCTCTTGGGGTCAACGCAAGTTGACTAACCTCCACTAGCAGCGATTCTTCAATTGACGAAATTTTCTCTTCAGTCGCACCTCTCGACAATCCACACTCAAAGACACGATGAATTATTATTACTATTACGGCACGGCGAGAGCTTTATTTATTGCAATTAATAATTAATGAGCTCGGCATTCCTATTAAATAACTCGCTAATTATCCGACAAGTCATTAAATGGGTTGCTGTTAATTAAACAAATGAAAGTTAATGCAACGACAAGGGACGGTCGATGGCAATCGTAGGCCTCTCGGCCATATAACAACAACAACCGACAACAACAAAACAACCGCACGTTAATTATTGCGTGTCAATCTTTTGTGAGTGTGTGTGTGTGCTTCCTATACCTTGTGAGCCAACCATAGCCGTAGTGCCATTTTAATAACTGTAAATGAAAACAACAAACCGCGTGGGAGAGGCGTGCGAGCCAATCACAACTAATGGCCGTAACGTTAAAACCGTCAAAAAGTGAACGCGGCTGTCTCGAATTATTGCGCCTTGGTTCTGGGTAATTAGATTGGGCATAATTTGATATCGAATGAAATTGTGAGTTGATTAGTAAATTAGTGGATGACGCTCCCTTTTGTAATCAATGTAAATGTACCTGCAGGTAAACCGTGGGGGTCTGCATTACTTAATATCACAAAATGTCTATGGAAATCGCAGTTAAAATCTCAACAGGAACAGTTTTAGGTTAAATGAATAAGGTATATGTGTGAAAAAGTAGGTACGTGTCAGTTGAAGTTTTGGGTAACAAGAACAAGACGTGTCTATCTAACGTCATGAGGCACAGGCGGTTAAATTTAGAGAATAAATAAGTTTGTAGCCTATACTGCAAAGAATACTACGATTTCAACTGTGCACGATTACAACTCCAGTGACTCACTGTGAACACACTCACTCATCTCAAGCTTTGAAAAGCTCATCAAATGGCTTTCGATGGACACGTCAATACCATAGTTTTGTTGAACAGTTTTTTCCAACTACGACTTAGCATCCTGAACATGTCAGTTGAGAGTTCCTATTGCCCCTCGAAGTGTTCAAGCTTCAATATGAGCTTGTTTGAACTAACTCAGTGGCCCCAGTGAAGTTTTCTAACGGCCTTATTAGCTTAGGGCTCCGCAGTGCTCCTTCGAAGTCTTCTGACGGCAATTTAAACTTGATCACTTGGAGTATAGTAGTGGGTCCCTCAAAGTCCATAAACGTTGATTTGACAATCTGATTTGTCAGCTCGGATTCCTGAGTTCCTAAGGCCTCCTTTAGTGAGCGTCAATTTGAAACGGGTCTGCCCCAAGTTCTGGTGGACCTTTTGAAATTTCTACCTTGTCTCTTCTAATTGAACTGTAGCGGCATGTAGAATCAGAGAACGCGAGAAAGAAACAAAAGAAAGAAGAGGGGAGAACAAATTATAGTTTATGATTGGTTAATGTGGAATTTCGAAATATAAAATGTATAATACATCGATAATAAAATCTGTTCAGGCCTGGGCCTGGGCTGGAGAAACTCGCATCTTCGAGTGGCCAAGAACGAATCCAGTGATATGCTCGAAGGAGGGATGATCCACGATCATGCAGGTCCGATTCATATGGTACAGAAAAACAATAATCTTATAGATCATGTGAACATTATCTTAAGTATGCTCAATACATTGACTGGACCCGATCGATATCCACTGTCAGATATTCAAGATTTCAATCAACTCTTCGCTACCGCTAAAGTTACCCCTACATTAATTTCACCAAAGCATATTATACCAGTAAATCTAGAAGACGTACCAAAGATTGCTGGGGGGACCACGCCGCTTGGTTCACGGAGGATCGTACGAATGCCATTTTGAATCAAGAATTCTGCTCAAAACTTTCAAAGATGCATGTAGCAGGTGCTTCGTGGTGGTATTAACTTCTGCTTTCGTACATTGACGATATCCTAATAGAATCAGACACTCGAGAAGAGCACATACACACAGTGGCGCAGCCAGGATTTAGCCATGGGGGGGGCTAACGAACGCGAGCGAAGCGAGCTGCGCCAAGGGCGAACCCCCCCTCAATTGAGCCCATTGACATTTCCAAAATCGAAAAAAAATTATTTGTATTTTGGATGAATAATTATTGATTTTTGGAAATGCCGAATGCCGATGGGCATCCACCGATGGGCACCAAAGTATGTATCCTTGTAGCTTTCGGAAGAATTCTAAATGGTGAGATTCTGTCAAGAAATAAACCCACAGGGATTGATTTCGCAACGCTTATCTTACCAATTCAACTCTGTCCTTAAACCGGAAGAGTTTCTCTCTCCGCACCAATTGAAAAAAATCGCGCAATCCAATCGCATAGTGCAACTCTTACACAAAGAGACTAATGATCCATTTTCTAAATGATGAAGAAGGTAACAGTCGAACTTTTTATTTTGTTCAAAATTTTTCATCGCTTTGGTGAAAAAGCGAGACTGTCTGGGGGGGGGGCTATAGCCCCCTAGCCCCCCCCTTGGCTGCGCCACTGCATACACATACATAACGTTCCAATTTCTAAGCCAACCACTTTCAAGTAAAGTAGAAGCTTTTGAGAATTTTCCACTGCCAGGAACACCAAAACAGTTACAACAATTCATTGGAATCGTTGATTATCACCGAAAATGATTACCCGATGATCCCACGTCAGAAATACCACTCGATTGATTATTAAAAACGTCGTAGAACGAGTCATTGGAATGGGATGAAGAAACGACGACGGCATTCGATCATATCAAGTAAGTCTTGGCCGGAACAACCTTTTCTCTTATCCGAAAGAAAAAAGCTAGCAACAGAAAAGAGAAGTACTACAAAGCTTGCTGACCAAAACCAACTGTAGTGTCGAGAAATATGCTACAATCCTACACCTATGATATGAAAAAACAATAAGCAGGAAACACTTGACGTGCCAACGCCTCAGATAAGACCAATTTTCGACATGACGCACAGTCTTTCTCATCCTGGTCGAAAAAGCTCAGTGGAAGAAATCGCCAAGTCTTATTTTTGGTGACATAATATAGTCATGGGCGAAGACTTGCCTGCTATGTCAAAAATCAAAACACCACCGACATAGAAAAGGGCCCGCTAAGCACGTCTTTTTGATCAGACGCACGATTTGACTATGCATGGGTGTACCGATGTCGGTAACAACAGATCAAGGTCGACAATTTGGAGTCCAAGTTATTCCAAAAACTAGCCAAAATGACAGCCATCAAGAAATTCAGAACTTCAGCTTCTCATCCGCAAGGTAACGGCCTGGTCGAAACATTTCACCGACAACTACAAGCTACTCTGAGATATCACGAGACATCCTGAACTGAAGCTCCGGCACTAGTTTTTTTTTGGGGGGGGGATCCGGAGTGGCAGAGTTTGTCTACAGAACTATACCTCTAGATTACCCGGTGACATGCCGAAATCGCCTGTTGAAACAGCTAAACCGCAAAACTCAACTATTCCGGTTTAACCAAGAATCGTGCAAAAGGTTTTTATGTCCCAAACAACTGGGCAAACTGCAGACATGTCTTTTTTTGTGAGAGACGACCGAATCCGTGAATCACAGGATTAAGCCGTTCAAGAGCCTCGAGGTAACTGGCCTCAATTTTAAAGTTTTTATTCTCGATATAAGTATGAGGTAACGGTTCGTCAGCATGGACGGGCTGAAACTTGCATTTATCGAGTCAGATTTATCTGAAGGTGGCTCTTCACAGCTCCATCAAGACTGCCAGTTGAAAAACGGCGAGTGGCCTTTGCCTGAGTTGTTCGTTACTTCGCCACTGGTCAGTGGCGCCGAATAGATCTTTCTTGTGGCGCTCGCCATACCTCAAAATAGGGGGGGGGGAGCAAAAAAAGGAGGAGAAGAAAAGAAAAAAAGGAGAAGAAGGGAGAGAAAAAAGAGGAAGAGAGATTTACCCACCACATCATTGGATATAACGATTATTAGGTATACATTGAATCTGAATGACAGTTGTTTACTATTTATGTAGGTATAGGTATCGTATGATCAAAACCATTTTACCTCAATAGTGCTATGATTTCTTTTGCCTTTTACAATTGTTGGTAGTAGGTATGTCCTGCAATTTACTTCAGACTGATGACATCTGCATGGTATTTGGTCAATGCATGACGGTAAGGAATAGGTACGACCACTCTCCGTTTTCCAGTTTTGTGCCATTTCGAAAATAACTTTCGATAATGGAAGCTTTTTATTCAGTTTTTAACATTTTCAGAAAGTGACATTCAACATTTATTCAGTCATTATGGCCAACCTTTGATATATAAGATAATAATTTCATAGCACTCTTGAGGCAAAATGGTTTTGATCATAAGGTATTTCAACAGCTCTGAATGGACTAGGATAATCTTACGATCTTACGCTCTGCGGCGCTAAGGGCCTTTTCGGCCCCCGACCCGACCGTTACGTGGCAATAGGGGGGAGGTGTCTAAAATTTGCTTCGCCATAGTAATTTTTGATGAGTTCGGCGCCACTGCCACTGGTGGGGGAGTTGTGAAGCGGCATGTCGACTTGTAGCAGAGAAGGCGAGAAGGAAACAAAATAAAATAAAAGCGATGATGGATAAGAATGACTCAAGATTTGTCAATTTGAAATTTAAGACATGAAACACATAACCTTCAAACAAAGTACCTATACGGCATAAATCTTATCCTCGGCAATACTGTTGAAGTTAGTTTGGAGGCCTAGTGCTTTCATTGGGGTCCTCAAGCATCAGTTTTTTTTTGCCATTTTGTCGGGCTGCATAATACCAACACAATCAACTTCAACTGACCCGACCTCACTCCTGTTCAATCATTACCTACCAAAACAAATGAAAAACAACATAGCTGGGCGCCATCGGCTACCTTCAGTCCATCTCTAAAGTTTTGCCGAGCAAAATCACAAACCACTCAGAAAAGTGTCGAAAATGAGAATTCAAAATGATAGTGATAAACCGTCTGGGGTGAAAGGGAGCAACTAGGAGAAGGGGAAAAGAGGAAGGAACCACGCACCACTCAATCCTATTGTGTGACGTGTGCGCGAGAAAATAGCGCGACGCAATTAATTCATTATCTTGGAATCAGGACAGTCCATCGGTTGTCCCCGTACCCAGTTGAGTGAGGAATTTTGTGCAGTTGATGCTATTGTGATATGTTTCGTTACTAGTAAAGGCTAAATAAAGATGGGCTAAAGATAACTGTCACCCATAACGGTTACAACCAAATAATTCTATTAAACCCACCTCATTCTTTATCACTTGCGTCGTTTAGTTGACGAACTTCACAGTGCCCTTTTGCTTTTGATTTCAGTATAAGGTTGAGTAGCGGCCAAACCACGAAGGCCCGTGACTCCACCTCCACGCGTAGCAGCCAGACTTGCATACAGAAATCTTGCTCTTGCCAACCTCTTACCACCTCTCGAGCTCTCTCGAAGATTTCAGTGAGCACACTCAAAAACGAAGTGTTTGAATAATACAACACAGAAGAGTAGATTCATCCAGGTCATCACTTGAGAGACACGTCGAAATTTCACAGCAATTAGGAGGAAACACGCGGCGTGGGTGTTCCATTTGGACCGATGTTGTTTTTTTTTTTGCAAATCACGCCCGTTTCTTCAGACTCTGGCTGAGTCGCCGGCTTCCGTTGAAAACTGAAACGCGAGGGCGTCGAGCAGGGTGGGCGCGCGATCCGGAAGTCGGCCGCGTGCCAAAACATTCAATTTTCGCGGCGGTGTTTGGTGTTTCCTCTCTTCCGCACACACAGTCCTTCCATCCACCCGTTACAAATCCACGTGTAAACGCCGGACCATAAAGAGTACAAAGAACATCGCATAAGTAAACGAGTCGCAATAACACAACAGAAACAAGATAAGCCAATCTGCAGGGAACACGGTCTTCTCACGAACTTGTCCCCGAGCGGCCGGAGCATCTGAGACGATGCGGCCGACACCGGCCACGTCGGGAGGAAGCTTCACATTCTGGCCGCGCCAAGACCGGTTCATTATACCACCAGTTCGATAAAAAGCGAGCGGGTGATGGCACTTTTCAATCGACAACACCACCCTTCTTCACACCTATGGTACCCGCGTTGCTGCTCCTTGATTTGCTCCTCATTTGCATCGCTTGAATATTAGAGCTGATAGCTTCATTAGGACGTAACCGTATCTGTGTAAGCGTGTTTATGTGTGTGTGTTGGTGGCGCGTCCACAGAGAGCGAGCTCGAGTTCTGTGGTCACGTCTTCAGGTCAATCTCTTTGGAAAACGAGAAAGCTCTGTTCTAATCCGTTTTTATGCGTCTTCTGCCACGTTATACACCATCAGCATTTATACGAGAGTGACGTTTTAATATCAAAAGATACTGGTTGCTGATAACTGCATCTGCATGGAGGTGACTGGTGGCGGCGTCATACCAAAACGGAACGGTCACGCAAACACGCAGGTATGGTGTGTTGGTTTCCGATCCCGATCCGAAGGTTTTTTCTTCTTCCGTATATTCTGCCGAGATCTAATACTAATTTGGATGATGCGGCAGTAATGGCCGCTGGATGCTCATGATTGTGTCTACGACGTCTAGCCATCAGTAACTACATTCCCCGGGTGTAATATTCGTCAGCTTTCACCTGTGCCAGCCTGTCTAGGTATACACACTGCCTGTCTGGGTGTATGCCCTGCGCTGATAATATTAATTTAATCAAGCTTCCACATCGACTTGATATGAGAATCCTATTATGCTCTACATGGACATTCAATTAGTAAAACCACGGTATTTCATTACGCCAAGTTAATGAAGTGACGTCAGCGACGGTTAGGCCAGGTGATTATCAATCATCTTGCCGTGACGACGATCCGGGCTGCACCGGGCAAACACCGGCCCCCATGCTGATTGCATGCCAGAGCCCCACCATCACCACCCCCGAGAGTGGACCAAATTAACTGATGGATCGGTTTTGATTGTCATTCCGAGTTTTTTTTTTCATTTACTTCTCCGGCCATGCTTCAGGTTTCAATATTGTATCGATTCGAAATTTCGGATCCACCACCCATTTGGTCATGGCCTCGTCATTTTCCCATGACCAAGGCCGCTCCTCCGAGGTAAGACCGAGATTAACGCGAAGAACAGGGTGTATATAGTACCTAAGAGTATATTATAATCAAAAATTGCGGGAGGAGCCCACCGCCGCGCCACCGCCCGGTCGGTGCCCGAAATAAAAAGATTAAATTGTGGTCGGGTTCAAGTAAATAGCCATAATCTTAATTAAAAACTAAATGAGTTTCCAGCCAACATAATTTTTGTAAACCTTATTTATTTCCCCGCAAAATCTAATTATTAATTACGTTTTTTAAATAACACTCTCTCTCTGCTGTTGTATACGGCATGGGCATCAGCATCAGAGAGGAAAGATATAATGCGCCAGGCCGGGTAGGTATCGATTTCATAAACATAATTAACCGTCAAACGCAATTTGGTATATTTGACAGTTAATTAAAAATCTGATATCGGCCAAAAATATGGCAATTGGTTAACTCGCAGCTAATGCGATTAATTACTTTTTGTGTACCTACATGCGCAAATAATGACAAATTAATTAGCGGCAGGCATTGGCAAGATTTATATTGGCGGTGGCAGATTTTTAATTGTTTGTGTTGCGAATTTACACGGGGGAACGCTTCGGGGTTAACAGCTCTTGGAACTTTGTCTGGACTCTGGAGCACCTTTTCTGTGAAACCTCTGAAACCCCGCAGCACTCTCAGATCAACATACCCAAACTCTCCAAGCTCTTGAAAACGGATTATATAGGTTTTGTCGAAGAACAAAACGACAAAATAATCAAAATATAGATAAAGCAGATTATGCTTGTCTCAAATAGGCCTGTACAGTGTAATTTGAATTTGCTATTTCATTGTGTCACTTGAATATACAAGCCTAACAGTGAATATTTGTCTGAATATATTCTTTTCTTTTGTGATATTCTCCCTTTGTTTTGTTTGTACGTTGGTATCTGAAGTAGGTACGGTCGTTGACGCTCGTAGCGTTTGCCGATGGGAGAGGAAGATGGCGCTGGCGCGCGAGCGGCAGTCGCAGAGAGAGAAGAGAATCAGCTGTGCTAAAGAACACGTGATTTTTCAGTGCAACGAGTGTACGTCGGTTCCTCCTAATTTAAGGTCGGTCTTTCTTTGATTATTGTATCGTAATTTTGGCCTCACTCATCAAATCATGCATTTCGATGACTATTTTGTCGGCAAAATTATTGTACATAACCCGAAATTCTTTGTTCTCTTTGTTCTCAACGGGCTTGCATAACCCGCAGTTTCTTCCCTTTGAAATCAAGGTGCTTTGCACTGCTTTGAATTTTGCGTAATTTATCTAGTCCCAAATGATCTCAATGTTGATGGCAAAGGCCGTAATCTAGTGGGTGTGCATTTTGCGCACTCATGACGTTGCCTCAGAATTGCGCTGTCCCGCGTATTTCGAGGTTTCATTAAATGTTTCTTTTTCACAAGTTACGTCACAAACAGTAAGACGACAAAAAGAAACTCTGCTACGCCAAAATCAGCCGCCAAGTAGAGAACAGTACTTTTTATGATTCATTTTCATTTCATTGTTCATTGTCGGGTTATACATGAAAGTAAAGGAAAGAAAGAGAGACTTGCACGCTTCTCCGTGTCCTGGGGGGGGGGGGTTTCCACCTGCTCGTATGAATCTGCCTTGTTGAGTCTACTAACCTTTTCCTATTTGGGGGGGAAATTATGTATAACGACGAAGAGAGGGCCACAGGTTGTCTCGAGTCGATTTTCCTGTATTTACTGTTATTTACTGTATGTGATTACTGTTTACTAACCATTGTTCTGTTTTGTATGTAAGTATGTATCTGTGGGGTTTGTGATGGGTAACTTCTGGGGAATTTCGGGCGAATGCGTTGGAGATACTTCTTTCTTCCGATTGCTTACAAAAAGTATGACCAACTTCAACTTCTCCACTTATTTATCTCTCACCTGTTTGTTATTCATCTACCTATCTATCTCGCATTTGTTTCTTGCTGATTTATTAACTTGTTTACTGATTATGTCTTTATTATTTATTTATCTATCAATTCGACTTCTTTTGTTTGTAAAGTGTAAAGTAAATTGCTCAGCCTCCAAAGCGTAGGCGAGCGAGTTTCCTTTTGTTGTTATGTAAATAACTTGTGAACTAAACAAACTTTCAAAGAGGTTCAAGCACCGATTCACGCTGACTTGATCAATACATCACTGGAGTGACTTCTCTGTCATTTCATATCATCAGGACTCATTTACACTTGACTTTTGTTTGGATCATTTGGGAAGGGATTTTTCAGCAATCAACCAGGCAATACGCAGGGGTTTCTTTGACGTGTTCTTCCCATGTGTGCCTGTCAGCGAATACATCACTTTTCCTTTGCGATTAAATTGACAGTTTGACATGTTTCATTGTTTCTTGTTTTGTTTTGTTAATCTGATTTTGTGTTCATTTCATTGTTGTAAATTCCTGAATTATCTGAATAATTTGCAATGATTTTTCTTGTTTCTTTTGTGTTTGTGTTTGGTTGTTCTTTATACATGTTTTGTTATTTTATCACTGTCAATTTCTTGTTGTGAGGTGTTTTGAGAAAAAAAAAATTCATTTAAAACTTTGCTAATTGATTTTCAATCAACATTCATTTTGCTTGCATTTCATTCGCGTTTCATTCAAGAATCAAACCTCATCCCCAAGGACACATTCTCATCTCGAGTAAGAATTCACACAACGTAGGTAAAAGGTAAACGACGCGACGTGGGGAAGGGAAGGAACAACGACGATCACTGCCAACATTCGAGGAAGCGGGTTACACTACAGAAATGGTGCCGTGACCAGGATATACTATACTTTTGCTCTACAAAATTTGTAGAAAAATAATGAAATGTGCTACAATCAGCCGACAAGTTTAAACGCCGAGATCGAGCGTCATTTGTGAGGTTACCCTCTCCGACAAATAATGCAACTTCCCACCGCGCCGGCCAAGCGGATGCACTGGGATTGTGACAGCAGATTGGATCAGTAGCATACTAGCATGCCAATGTAGTGCAGTATGGGACAGGAATTCAACGACTCCTCATGAATGTGTTCATTCAAACTCAAGTTCATTGCTTTGTTACATCAACAACTACTATTTGTCCAACCATTGAGATCACTTGAATTGATTTTAATCTTTAGGTTTTTGCCATTTTCACACAAGTTTCATCTCTACGCCACTTCTGCGCTCTGAACGCCAGTTTGCCACACCTCCGATCCATACGATTGGCTGGAGACGATGACGACACATTTGGCGCGTATACAATGCCAGTTTGAAAATGGGAATGGAATTCTCAAAGTTTACTATTTTTTCTCCCTGAAATTTCCGAAAACGAAAATAAAAAACACGTAAATTTTTATTTTCATTAAACTTTCTGCTGAAGCAAAAAATTACACGAGATAGGCCCATTTTAGATATTTTGTGAGTTGAAAGACGGAATAAGTACCTCAACAGCATGACGTTGAAATTATGCCCTAAAGTGACATCCGTATAGGGTCATTTGCAGAACGGCAATGTAAGACATTTATTTGGCTTCATCAGTTATGAAGAATTATTGCTGGATTTCAAAAAATTGAGGTGATCAATGATAAGCTGATTTCTTATTTTGCAACTACAACTGCCTGAACCTGACTCATGAAAATTCGGCGCTTTCTTAAGATGTAGTTGAGGATTGAGAACCATTTTTGACAGATTTAAGGGGTTTATGCTGATAATTTAACTTGGATTTGTTGATGAAGGAACTCTGTAGTTATAGATCACCTTAATTATCTTTTCTGAAACCGGTATATGTCTGGACAATACACGTCACTCCTTAGAATAGTAGGCCGTATAAGTGTATTACCACCAAGGTCATTGGTGAAAACACCCCTCCAGAATGACCAACCTTGAGCATTCAAACAGTTTTCACTTTTTCAGAAAGATTTTCAGTGTGGTTCGGTTAATTGTCTTAACGAATACACCTCTAGGTTCGATATATTATCGCTTACATCTCGATTTACACTCGGATCCCCTCGTGGAAATCCTCGATTAAGCGATAATACACCTCACCTATCGGTGTATTACATACGACAATTCACCTCACTCCTCAAAACAGTAGGCCGTATAAGTGTATTACCACCAAGGTCATTGGTGAAAAAACACCTCCAGAATGGCCAACCTTAAACATTCAAGTAGTTTTCACTTTTTTAGGTAGATTTTCAGTGTTGTTCGGTTAATTGTCTCAACAAATACACCTCTAGGCTCGATATATTATCGCTTTACATCTCGATTTACACTCGGATCCCCTTGTGAAAATCCTCGATGTAGCGATAATACACCTCACCTATCGGTGTATTGCATACGACAATTGACCTCCTTTCCGAGCTCCCTCCCTCCTAACGCACTCTTTCAGTTTTTTCCAGACATTTTTCATAGCCCTGGCCATCATATCCGAAGGAATTTTGACCTTTTCTTGTCTGATGTTTACCTTCAATTATCCAACGTCTTTGAGATTGTTTCGGCAAAAGTATTTATTCTCTTAGCCAAAAATTTAGGAAAGTCAAGCTTGGAAACTTCAACGACATAGTCCAGTCGACAGGTTGGAAAAAGTGGGGCTAAGTGGAAAAAGGTCGGAAGTTGATGAAACTTTGGGATTTTGTTCAGGGATGGTTAATTGACGTTTTCACAAGTTTTGAACCTCGAGGATCCTGTGCGAAAAGAGAAGGGGGGGAAATATTACAAAATTTTCGACCTTTCTTCGGTTTTTCCTCGGTAACGTTTTCCACTGACGTCCTACGGCAAAGCATTTCGGTACTTTTTTGTAGAGCGTTAATTTTCCTACAATTTTGTTTCTACAAACATGTTTGTATGTTGACTCGTTACCGAGATATCGCGCTTCAAAAAAGATCATTTTTGATATTTTGCAAAAAATCCAGGATTTCACCTTATTTCTTCTGTTATACCCAAATTATGATGAAATGTTGTTGTAATTATGGCTCCTGGTCACAATGACCAACTTTGAACGGAGGATACTTGTTACATAAAGTGGTGTGAAACAAAACTCCCACAACCACATTCGAGATGCTGTGCTCTACGTACCTACATCAATTACGTGTAGAGACACTTTGGGAGCAATGTGATTGTTGCATTTGATGAATAAGGATACCCCACTAATGCTGGCTACTAAAGCATCAAAGCCGTAGAACGAGCTCGCCGTTCTCCATCATAATCAGCAACCAAAGTTGTGTTTTTCTCATCTACCATGATGATGACCATAGCACAAGAAAAGTTCATGGTGAACGATCACAATTAGAGCGCATAAATTTCAATCTTGATGCAGATGACATGAATGTCGAATGCTAGTATCATGTGTATCAGTAGGCATATGAGGGCGCCAACGTGATGATCATCAACACCGCCATATCCAAGGCCGGCGAATTCGACAGCGTCATCATTACTTACTGTTGAAGATGTGAACATACTTATTCTGTTATTGACAGCATTAGGTACGTCCACAAAGAACTTCTATCTTCAGAAAACTGGAAGAGGCAGTGGTCCCAGTGTCCTCTACTCGGCAAGTTCTTGCTCCTTCCCCCCCCCCCCCAAGTACATACTTTTCCTCTACGTAGTGAGTGGTTGTGATACCACGTCAGCACCCTATGGATTGGGAGAAAAGAAAATTTGCAGCACTACATGAAGAATACCTCCCTCTCTGCAGCAGCGGCTCCGTTTCTCACACCAAACGCCTCTCCTCAGCAGATCAACGACTCTAGAGGAAAGTTCCTGGTAGCAATTTATGTTTACAGTTTACCACCTCGACGACTTACGATACCGATTATTAACACGATCAGTGACGAAAGCTAAATTGCAACTAGCCCGCCTACCACCAACAAGGGACGCTACCAAGTACCACTCCATCTGCACTTACCAGCAAGTACAGGAGTGGTTAGGGAATGAACTTCTCCTATCAGTTTGGGGCTGGAAGCCTAACCAGGCGAGTGGTACCTACTACCAATCCCCACAACCAGAAATTCTGCGCCGGATGACATCCACCAGATGGTTTCCTGCAAGTGCGGAAAGGGGGGTCCAAAGCTGGTAATTGTAACCAGGAACCATAATTACAACAAAATTTCATCATAATTCAGGTATAACAGAAGAAGTAAAGTGGGATTTTGCATTTTTGCGGATTTTGAAAAATGACCTTTTTTCGAAGCGCCATATTTCAATAACGAATTGACATACAAACATGTTCGAAGAACCAAAATATGGGAAATTCAACACTCTACAAAAAACAGTCGGAATGCTTTGCCGCAGGACGTCAGGGAAAAATGTTATTGAGGAAAAACCGAAGGAAGGTCGAAAATTCTGAAGTTTTTCCCCCCCTCCTTTTTTCGCACAGGGTCCTCGAGGTCCAAAACTTGGAAAAATGTTAATTAACCATCTCTGAACAACATTCCAAAGTTTCATTGACTTCCGACCTTTTTCTATCTGAAACTACCTGTCGACTGGACTAACAGTTATTTGTCCTAAAAAAGACCCAAAAATGCTACTTAACTAGCTACGTTCGCTACGGTAGAGTACTCATCGTTTAGGGAGTGGGTCGGGAATTCTGAGATAACATGTGAACGCAAAATTGAAATTTAAAAGAAACATAATCCAGACAGTAATGAACGGGTCTAGAGGCAAGTGACATATACATGTGGGGCGATGCTTCAACCTCTTTCCAGATGATTCTTTGAAAAGAGCTTTACAACCTCCTGGAGTCCTGAAGGCTGTTTATTGGCTTATAGAGCAAAAGAAGCCCAGATTAATAGGAGATTGCGGAAAACCGTTCGTGATCTACAATCATCCCCAGAAGAAAAAATATAAAAAGATGGCGGCGTAGCAAAATGCTAAGAAATTGTACTTCCAAAAAATATGGTCTTGCTTCAAAGCAAGCTACAAAAGCCTTTTTCTTTATTCGTTTATTTAACGTCGGCCTATTTCCGCAACGAGAAATTTTGTCAAACCCCTGTGTGTTCCAATAGGGGGTATGGATTTTGACGACCACCGTCTACAAACGAAACCACCCACCTAGAGTAGAGTAGTTTGCAAATTTACAATATGAGCCTTGAGGTAAAAGATGAGAAATAAACAAGTACCCACTGGGGCAGCAACGTGAGACACAAAAGGAGGAGGAGCACGGAAGACTCAGTACGCTGTACCAACTACCAAGTCAACAAATCATCATACAGGAGCCTGGAGCAGGCACCCCAAGAGTCTTGAGAACATAGAGGGAAGATGCGGGAAACAATCTCATACAAAACAACTGAAGCCCATTCTCCGAAAGCAAGCGACCCCAAGAGTACTGAAGGCAACGATTGTGGATGGAAATAAACTAAAATTGAACAAACAAAGGAGTACTCGATTTGCAAGAATCCATCGAGATCAATCACCTTGAATTTACAACCCAAACACGCGAATCTGCCTTTCGAAGAGCAAAAAAGCAAAATGGGCTGCAAGAAAAATCTGAATATGAATCTGGAGCGTGAAGAGGAATCTCCAGTTAACCGTCTGCTGTCTCAACTCCAACCAATATCAAAACTATAGAAATTACCAGACATCCAGTCAAAATCCTCACTCCTTGACGAGCCCAAAGGACAGGAGGTCTAGTTGAACAACTCCTACCAATCTGTCAGACATGTCAGAAAGTCAGTACCTAGAAACAGAATCCAAATATCAGTGAGATTTGATATATTGGTTATGAATATTTGGCTTTGGCAAGATTAGTTAGTAGTTACAATAATAGTGCTGCGACTACTACTACTACTACTACTACTACTACTACTACTACTACTACTACTACTACTACTACTACTACTACTACTACTACTACTACTACTACCTAAGTAGTACTAAGTAGCTACTACTATGTAGTTGATTTTTGGAAGGCGCTACCTTCAAATAAATCCAGATTTTTACGGGATAACACACTTCCATTCTGAGGGTATCTAATCTACACCAAAACTCCGGCGTGCTATTATACAGTCCCTGATTCATTAATTTCAGCCATACCCGCGCGCATACCCAAAACCGATCCCCATAACCATATTTTTAAGAGCGGTATTTCATATCGAAATTTGTTTTGGGTCAAGCCTGGCGACGAAGGGAATCCAGAGGCGTCGCTAAAGTTTCGCTCTCAACTGACATGATTCACCAGTGGAACTCACGTAGGCTCAGCGTTCTCAAGACTGAAATGCAGTCACGATGTACTCGGAGCTTCCGGCAAACCTAACCTGTAACCTGGCATTTTCTGGGAGAACCAGACGAAAAATTATAGGGAAAAATTAATTAAAAACTGTTCGCCCCGCCGCTGGTCCTGTCCGGCACCGGCACGGGGGGGCCTCCGCCCGGAATTATCTACGCGCTATTTTTCCACGTGCGGGGGTGAAATGTAAATGAAAGTCCAATCTCTCGACACGCGAGAATAACGAAGGAAATGAGAACGCGCAGCGTAGGAATAGGGGGTTATTAATTAAGCAGAAGCCTAATCAAGACCGGGCTGGTTGTTGAGCCGTACATATGGAACTCCGGTCGAGAACAGCTGTTGGGACCCCTGAAATGCCCCCTTCTCTATCCCACACATAGCCGCTTGACTTCATCCACCCCTCTCGCTCCAGCCAGCCCGCCGCCACTTTTATAATTAGCTGACCGCCCTCTTGCAAATACGCACACATACACACACACATAGCGAACGATTTGGTCAGTCTTTCTGAAATATATTTAAATTCGTCATCGTGAAGCTTTCAGTCCGCATACTGGTTGGACGCGTACCTACCTCCCATCTATGCTACCTCCTTATCCTATCTTCGGCTATTAGGCATTTCCACATGACGTCACGAGCTCGTCAGTGTTGCCAACCTAGTTGAATTTATAACCTCAAAAAAGTGTTCAGGAACAACCCGCGTTGTTATGATTGAAAAAAAAGTACTTTTTTGAGATTTTGGATACAGTAGGAAGCAAGTTTGTGCGTGATAATTGTTCACGAAACTCTGGCGCTTCGATCAATACTGATAGTTGGAGATGTGCTGCCCCAAATAGCTCAATAAACAAGAAAGTTTGGTGGAGTGCTTAAATCATTTTCGTCGAAAAAAAATTAAATCCGGTGGCTTTTTCGGAAAACTAGATTCCTGGAAGAAAAGAGCATCTCAGGAAGTATCTCAAAGTGCCAAGAAATGCGACTCAAAGACATCTGGGAAGAAGAAAATATGCCAGTTTATTATCCTGCCGATAAGGTAAAAAGCTGACTAAATTGTTGGAATACAGAATAAATGTGAGATCATTTCACAAATTATCCATAACTAAGCGCCCTTCTGATTTCAGAAAGTATGGCTGTGGCAAAAACTGTGACCTGTGGCGATCTCGAAATGGGAAAATCCAGCGACCAAGGCATTTCTAAGCTGACCACAATTTTACCTCAAATCCTGCTTATAAGAAGAAATTTCAGGATTTATAAGGCAACGTGTCTTGACGCGATGAAGCCATCAACTGAAAATTCAAGATTGTCAAGTCAGGTGTACGATTTGGTCATCAGAAAATACTCGGAGCCGATCCCATCCGCTTCACATGTGCTTAGATCACAGCGAATATTACAACTACAGTGAAGTGGAAAATGGAGATTATTGTCAATTCAAACATCCAGGCTTGTTGAAGCAGTGAATAAAGCATGGCTAGAGATGTAGAGGGCTCAATGAACGTGAAAGTTGGGTTGGAGTGGTTGAATCTTTTTTTTGAGGAAAAAATGAGAAATTCATGGTTTTCTCGAAACGCTGGGCTCGTGGAAGTACGAAGTATCACAGAATGTATCTCAAAGCGCCAAGAAATGGAAAAGAGGAAGAAAGGAATACACTTGAAAAAATATACAGAGACTGTACCGATAACTATTAGGATCGGTAGGTAACTAAATTGCTGTAATACAGTTATGATGTTTGCACAAAATTATCTGTTGCTAAGCCTCTCTAGTTTCAGGAAGTACCTGTTTCAAAAATTGTTGCCTTCGATAATCTAAAAATTGGAAAATCTATGGACTGAGGAATTGCTACGTCGACCACAATTTGGAATCTAGAATCCTGAATAGAACAATGAATATTTGTATTTTTGAGAAATGTATCTTGACACAATCAAGTTGTAGTTGAAAATTCGACATCGTTGAATCAGGTGTAAAATTTCTGTCAAAGAGGGCTCCGGTGACCGATGACACCTTTGGTGGCCGAACAGCTGTTCGTGTTAGACTTCCATGTTTTGCCTCTGTCCATATGCTACAACCAAAGTGAAGACATTCTTGCACTTTTAAAATATAAAATATAAACAAAAACTATTGTTTGTTTCTTTAATATATGGCAGTAAAAGCTGAGCCTCAAGTATTTGGGTGATTGTAAAGTAGAAACCGAAGAGGTACATACCTAGCCTCTCACAAGGCATATCACTCCAGCAATGCCGCTAATGTAAACCCCCAACATTCAGGTGAAGTTTGCTGGCAAAGTCCATGCCCAATTTCGTCGGAAAATATAAGTTTTCACCAATACCCTGTGTAGGTAACCTAATATGTTTGGCTTGCTTTTTCACAAAAAACACACTTTTCCACGAGAACTTATTCCACAGGCGCATCAAGAACATTACTTTGAACTTAATACAAAAGTTTCAAACTCAAACTCAAAAAGGTAGCCAAGGAAAAAATGCAGAAACTGGAACTCCATAAGCGCCCTGTAGTTCGGTTGTCCCCAAACATTATTTGGTTCTAATTTGGCGGGCAAGTCTGGACAGTTGGCAACCTGCTGTGACGTCAATGGAAATGCCTAATTCTGTGCACTTCGCCCAAAGTTGAACATCTGGATCTAAAACAAGGAGAGCAAAAAGAGCAGCAAGATGTCTCATGAAGTGCCCTAGTGTCCTAACATTTTTGATATCAATGCTATTCCTCCTCTTCAAGCAAGACTGGAGGCAGACTATTTGATGGCTCAGTTCTCACGCCCGCATTTTAATTTAGTTAGTTCAAATTCATGGGAGAAGTTTATTAAAGCTTGTAGAGAGTCTGTAGAGCCTCATTTCATCAGACTTCTTTTTTTTACAATATCTGCTACCTGCTTCTCCCACCGTCCACACGTTTCCGAAATTAATTCGAATACAATGAGATTAGCGCAGCGGAGTGGTCACAAACCAAAATGATTCTAGTTGTAATAATTTTGTCGCTCCGGGTCTGGAACCGTCCGGCGGCACCGGCCTTCGGGCTACATTAGCGAAATTATGTTGACGATTAGCACCCAGCATTTTTAATCAAGCTGCGACATAGCCGGGGCACGCCGAGAGTGCTTTCACTAAAACTATCACAGACCCGCGACGGAGAATGGGCGTTAGAGAGAGAAAGAGAGACGGTACTACACACACTGCGGCAAATTTATTGTTATTACGTAGTGTTCCTGCTACGAGAAGGAGTTGTAAACCATTATAATGTTATTCGTTTCATCAGGCTGATTGTTTTTTTGCATTGCTCGCCAGGATGTGGGGCAAAACGATTTTCTCGAATAAAACCGCCATTGTTTAGCTTTGTGGCGGCTCTTTTAGCCCTCCAACCGACCGGAGACACACTTGGAATGAAACTTGAACATCGACTTCTGAATAAAAAGTCTATGTAAATTAGGTAGGTGGAATTAATGATTATTACACAAAACACCCCTGATTATAAGAGTTATAAGGATATTATTCACTTGTCTAAATCCCACTGTCAAGGGCAACCGGATAAATTTAATACAAACAACTAAATCTGCTGTCACTCCGGACTTCTTTTTTGCAATAATGAGTAAAATATCACTCGTGCTTAAAATTTACACAGATGACTATAGCCAAGCATTTCCTTCGGGCTGGTTGTCCCTAGATAAAAATGCCCTCCTTCTACGGAATCGGGCATTTATAGTGACAACCAGCACTCGTCATCGCTTGGCCAAAATATCGTGAAAATCTAAGCACTTTTGATATTACTGTTGAGTATTTTTTTTGAAAGTGGTAAAAAGCCATTCAATTGTCGTTGCAATTTTCTCACAGTTTATTTACCTCGTGTTTTTCTACTTTTTTCGCATACCGGTTCTGATCAGACTTACCACAAGAAGAACGCGACAAAATGTCGTCGATACAGATGATGTGAGGAATGGCATAGAGGAGTCGAAAGTATCACACACGTTGTGATTGATTGAACTGTAGAGAGCCAAGGTTTTACACACACCTGAAACAAGAAGGCAATTATAAGTAAAACGTCGACATCACACCGCATCATTAAAATAAATAATAGTCATTCAGTTTGTATATCTACCGCCACTAATTGAAAGAGCAATGCATTTTCTGCCACTCAACGTATACAATTACTATTTGTATAATTAGCTATTGTGCTAGTTAAGTTGCGAGTGTAAGTATCTAATTTGTTTGGTGATAAGAAACTCTTTTACTTGTTGTAGTCACGACCAGACGACCAGGCATAATGGAGTTTCAGCTTTTTCCATCATGGCGACAGTTTCTTGGAAATATTTTGAGGGCTGTTGCAGAGTTTGCGAAAACTTCGACTGAGTTCTTGCGGCTATGATAACGGTTTTTGGAAGATTAGTATCCATTCTTGATTTTGACTGTGTTTTCAAAATAACTAAACGCAACCAGTTCTAGATTGTACGGGTTCTTTGGGGTTTCTTATCTTCTTACAATTTGAAAAGTCGCTGACAGAGGTTTAAAACCGACCTCGACAGAAAACAGCTGACGCTCCGGACGGTAGATTTAACGTTTACATTTTACAGAAATTAAAAATTGGCAATTTGTGTTCGTGAATTATGAAATCGAACACGAACGAGATGATTGTAGGTAGTAGCATAAATCCATAGTGCGGTTCGGTGCGTCCGACACCTCGACACCCAGATGGGTAAAAGAGGTTACGATTATATATATATATATATATATATATAAATTATGAAATCAAGTCGCCGGCGCCGCCTCACGGCATACTTGAATTTAAATTTGCGAAAAAGAGCGCCAGAGCGTGACGGTACAGGAGTCTGCACATCGAGCACACCTTCGGGGGGCTGCCTAATTTTTACGCGACAAGCGCCAGAGGGCACCGTCGTTTGCCCAATGCACGTGGAACGCGCAGCGTGCAGCTGGAGCGGGACGCTGAGGTTGGACATTCTTTTCGGCTAGAGCCACGGAGCTGACAACACGTAAAAGTTTCGCTGTCCCAGCGACCGTTTTTATTTTTTTGGGAAAAACCTCTCCACGTGTGGGCACAATTTCCATCTGTTAGATAGCGGTAAGTGTGCTCGATGAAACGATAATCGATTTCTGAAACATTTCGCCGCCGTCCGGCTCTTCAAGCGACTTTTCAACAGACTTCGGTGCAACCCGGCATCTAACATCAATTTTCACCGTCCTCTTCAAGCGACGTTTTACCAGATGCCGGTGCAACCCACTATCTAATATCAATTTTAACCGTCCTCTTCAAGCGACGTTTCACCAGATGCCGGTGCAACCCGCCATCTAAAGAAGTTCAACCACGTCCTGGCCCGGAACGTCTACGACTCCAGCGTGTTTTCTGTGTTTGGTGACATATATCCTTGACGGAATCAAGTTTTTTGGGGTGCCCCCTTTGTTTTCTTTTATCACGGTGATTAATTGAGGCAAACAGAGTTTGCCAGGATACGTTAGGAGAGACAAGAGTACTATCTCTGTGCACAGAAATAGGTTCTTTTGTTACGGTTTCAAATATCGACTTGGCGATACATGATAATGAAACCAGGGGAACCAAAAAACAAAAGAGTTAATTGTTATTTTCGGAGGCTCCGGCTGATTCTGAAAAGAAAGATCCAATAACCATCGGTCAGTAGCGATTCAGTGTTCCTCTGCTGTTCCTGTTGATGGCAAGCGGTACCACCAGTCATGTGATGTGCCTCGAGAACCAAAATTAAGGAAAGCGGCGCTGAACGCCACTCCTAGAACGCCGCGCCGCCTTTGGTTGACAGCAACTGTCACTAATCGCCAACTTCGTTGAAGTGACCATCTCGGTCCTATTTCTCTCGTCTGTCCAGATGCCACAGCGTATGGTGAGCTTCTGGAATGTTCCAAGGTACCAAATCAGTCACTACACTCACTACCTCACCGTCCACTCGGCGTCTTCACCAACGTTGTCAGTTGGTCCAAATTATCAAGATCCTGCTAATCGTTGCGGTTGTCCCGAAGCTCATGCGTTCAAGACTCGTTGATGGGCAAACCAAGTGATGCCTCTCATCTTTTATTTTACTGTTTTAGAATAAGTTACCTATTTGACATTTAGCGTGTTGTTGAATATATGCATTATTATTGTCTCTGCGTTAAGTGAGAGACGTTATTAGGGGGTAGCTATACCGGTTTACTACACCAATTTTCCTTGGGGTAGGACGGCAGTAGGTTGTTTTTCGTGTAGGTACTCTGTTTCAGTGTCGTCGCTGGAGCTTCGTTGGGCCCTTCGAGTTCTCGCAGCGTCATTGAAAACGTAGGCACCTACGTTATAGTTTGTAAGCCAAATCTTGCGGTATTGCTCACCCTTTCTATTGGCGTCCTCTGCGCAACGCCCCTTTATTTTTGCTAACACGCCATGTCAAGTTAAACTGTAAATATTCCTGAACCTTTTCTTCCCGATCATAAACCTCATTTTTTGTAGTTTATTCTGTATTTGTAATTCTCCCAATCCCAACTATCTCCACCTCGGAATCAATCACTTTCAATTACAATTTCAACCCGTAATACTTTCCTAGGGTTTTGACAGCTTCACTTCTTCCACGACGAAAGTGCGTCCTTTACACAAAGTTCGAAGGGATTATCCACGAGTACAGGTTTTGTTACGGGTGTATAGTCGCACCATAAAACTATCGCTGCATCTCGCTTCACGAGTGTTTTTCTTCAATTTCAAAGGTTTCAAATATCAACACAAATTGTAACATACAGAATAATTTTTCCAGGTAAATACATTCATTTCTCGCTAGAGATATTGTTTTTTATTTCTTGATAATATTTTCTACAATTTCAGTTCCTGTTAGTTGCCGCCAGTTCCCAAATAAAAACCATCGTTTCGTTTGGAGTTAGGTGTTCATACCGGGTGTTCGCTCTATTGACTCAACCGAGAAGTCGAGAGCCGTCTACCTACTCTCGGTTGGCGCCCCAAAAAATAAAATAAGATTCAAGATCACACCGCGGAACCCGCGACCCGCTCTACACGAAAACGACTGGCCGCGTACAAAACTCTTTCTGGACTTGGATTGCTCCGGCTCCTGGTCAAGAAATAGTTACAAAATTCAGCGATTCTTTCAGTGTTATGCACCTCATGGGCGACAGATTAAGGTTATCAGTATTTAGGCAAGAATCAGTCAGAGCCATTCTTGCTTTGATAGCGGTATCTATCGTTTCGACTTTTCTTGGTGACGACGATTGATTGAAGATATCTCTTCCAATTAACATGAAAAAGTAAGTAACAAGTCAACGAAAATCAGTCCTAAAAGAAGCGCTGCTCTGTGTCTTGGGAAAGACGTGATGGTACGAGTTGCGTATGTCATTGCCAATAAAAGAGATTCAGAAGATCGTTGATCAAAGTCGTCCCTAGAGGAGTGCCGATGTAACAACAGGCAGAAGTCGGCTTTGGACAACTATATTTTGTTAATGTTGCTATTGATGATTGATGAATTAAAAAAAAAACACTGAATATTACATGAGAAATTGAATCTATAGGAATAGTGGCGTAACGGCGCGATATAAATTTTTTTGTTTTGTTGTTTATCCCACGCTTTTTGAACATTTTATCGTACGTATTTTGTCAAGCGAAAAATAATAGTGCACCTTGCCAGTTCGTTATAAATCACTCAGCGTAAAATCTCACAGATATTGTCTAACATTAAGTCATTAACCTCCTCGTACCTTACGGAAATGAACCTTGGAATTCGAGCGCTGGAACTAAGAAAAAATACAATGGGCTGTCGAATGGTTTGATGCCAGAAGATAGACATGCTTCGCGTCAGTTTCAAATTTGTCTTACAGAACCCCACGAGCAGGTGTGAAATTCCGAGATTTCCATAAAAATCGCCGGTGTTACGGACTATATTTTAATAAGCAATATTTTCACGTGTTCTCCATTATCATGCCGTCTAATACGATTCGTCGAGCGTAAAAAATCTACAAGCAATAAAAAATAAATTAACAATACTCTAAACCAATTAGTGCTTGAATAATGAATTGCACCTCCTCTAACTAGGATCCAGCGCGTAGGTATACCAGTGGTCTAACCCCCGGTGTTTTCGGTTTCGGATGGAGTAACCCGAGACCTTGAACTGACTCTTAGCCATGATGTTTTGGTAGCAGCAACGCAGGCCATTTAGTGGATCGCATGCAAACGACTTTATGTTAAAATTACACGAGTGCTCTGTGTGTGTTCATACGGTATATTGGATTTATGAGATGCTTTAATAAGAGGTGGTCTGTGAAATTACATACGATTATGTACTTTTCTGTTCGTTCAGCATCACGAAATTGACCCGGATTTACACGCACGCAACATGTTACCTCTCGCTGCCTCCCAAATCGATTCGAATAAATCTTCGATTTTCGCCCCGGCAGAATTTTCAATAAATGGAGATCATTTGAGCACGCGGAAATGTTCTAAAAGTTTAATTAGCGAGAGGAATGATGGATTACAATAGTGTCGGTCTCGGCGAATGGCTTTGGCCATTCATCCATGTCACACTTCCTCGGAATGTTCTTTGATTGCAACGAAGACAAAACCATGCGGACGTAAACGGGCAAAGTCAGAATCACGAAACGGGTTTCTTATTGCATTAACCGGCAATTATCTTTACATGCTTTCTTAATAATAGCGCGCGGACGCCTCGGCTTATGGGAAAATATGTATGTGACTGGTCTGAAGAGGGAGACAGCGGTCCTCATCATCGATGACTGTGCTTGAGTTTTCTACAAACAAAACAAGGTCTGGTAATTTAAATGTTAATATAAATTAAAGTGAATGACTCGTGGATTTTTCCAAGCTTATATCCCTCGCAAAAGTACCACGCAGGCTTTTTGACTGTTAATTAGCCTCATTATACAACAATTTGAAGATTACGCGCTATGTATACCTGGTGGATTCAAAAACCGACAAGCACCTGCTGGAAAGTCCCTATACAAAAGTTTGAATGTTAATTGACTGGAATCGGAATTATCTGAATGACAAGATTCGCAAGGGGGTGTGAAACGGCGTGCACACGCCTGAAAGAACCGAAAACGTAGCGCCGGCGAGAATTATCAAGTGGTGTTTTCATACAATCGATATTGAATAAAGTGGAATATTATTTTTTCATCAAGACCGCCAAGCTCCAATATGGGCATCGCATAATATAGGCCAGTATATATTGCAATTTCGTCTCGCCCCTCGCGGCCCTTCCCTGTCCCGGACCCACAATATTGGAAAAGAGGGAGGCCAGAGATGGATAGCTTTCTGTACTGTTTATGCGCGCTTCGGCCAAGAACACCAGACGTTGGAATGAAAAAGAAATTGGAAATTGAGCCGGACATAGGTGAGGGGTTCCAGAATTTAATTCAGTTGGGAAAAATTCCCCGGTTCTGACCCTTTTTCGCACCCGCACACGCGATATTGCACACGGTCCGCTTAATAAAAGAAATTAAATTTCATCGCGCGAGGGGCCATCATTCACGTCTCCGCGAGGAATACCAAATGCTTTCGACAATTATTATTACAAGCAAATCTGATCGAGAACGGAGGGGAAAAAACCGGAACAGGTGGTCGAAGAGCTGAGAACTCAAAGAGACAAACGAGAACAGAAATGCCATGACGTGGCACCCACCTCTTGTACAAGATTAACACGTTACACAAGTCGCGAAACAAAAACTATCGCAAGTGAAATATTGTCGCGCATTCTTCGATGTCTCCGATGGTAAGTATGAAAACCAAAAAATGATCAGAAATGCAGAAAAACTTGACGCGCTCTCATATCTGATTGATTGGACTCGTTTCATACGCGCTTATTTCCTTGATTGTTTATCAATTACGCTTTGCGATTCTCGCTCGCAACAATTTTTTTTCTTCTCATTGAAAGCAAGATCTTGATCTGGCGGCACAATGGAGGAATTATCCCCAATTATATACGAATAGAGATATCGCCGGACGATAAAACCAGATAGCACACAGCATGTGGGAAGACGAACTGGTAATATGAAAATAAGACATTCCGACATTGGATGAAGGCGTGCAAGTTTGAGCAATTTTCTTCCAGCGCGAAGAAAAGTCATGACGGAACCGTCCAGCTCTCGCCGTATGAGCCGTGGCAGGTACAATGGACCCAGAATTCTTACATGGGCAATCAATAATTCTCCACATATTTTATTGCCCGTGTTCCCATGTAGCATTCCTTCTATACCTGTAACAAATTCGACGCGATATAAAATGCCGTATTCATATGTCTGAGTCAAGGCCAACCGGAATGGCCTCTAGCACCTGGCTGGAAACCTGATAGTTCAAGTCACATTATTAATAGCTCATTACCCGTAATTTGGATGAACGATATTTTTCGAGCCTTCGCTTTCGAGACGGTCCAGGTGGCACTCGCGGCTGACCTTGTCGTAGGTTATGCAGGGCAACGGTGCCACAATCCCTAATTTACGGCGTGGAATGGAAATCATGGCCTGCACCTTCGGTGATTTTTAATACCTATCCTATTATAGTTCCCTATACTATAGACCATGCACCACGAGCTTCAGAGATGAGCGTATGCCTCATTTTGTTTGGAAGCCACCAGAAGCCAAACACTTCTATAAGGTTCGCTTGACGCCCTTCACTCCACTAGGTTCATTTTATACAAGGAACAAGATTAATTGTCAATTTCTAATTGATTTGTCGTACAATTACCTCTATACCAATTTAGCGTATCTGTAAGGGATTCTATTGGGAATGTTACCTAAGCAATACGCCTCTAGCGGCGAGAAGCCAAATTATCTTTTACCCACATGCAACGTCACAGATGCCGTCACAATCAGTTTTGAGTTGATGTCACCAGTGTTATCATGTTGATATTGTCATGGTAGTGACATAAGAGCCCTAGGTAAAAGTTCATCCCTTGAACATAAAAAGCAGGCACATGTAGCCAAAGTATCGCCGAATCGTCCAAATTAAAAGACGCTAGGTGATTTTCGCATTGAAATAGAATGAAAACAAAGAATTTGCAGGCTCAGCAAGGCATAGCTGCGTCACTGACCTGATTTGGGCGATTCGACAAAAGAGGTTCGAAGCTTTGAGCACGGGTCATTATGATCATTCATGGATTCGGTTGTGGTCATTGTCGTGGTCGATGGTCATGAGTACTGCTGGTGATTGATGCAGCTTACTCATTAGGGACTGAGGCTGTGTCCTCAGGTCCAAGTTAATAGATTGTTATGTAAGTAGAACTATTTTCATATCTGGCATGCGAGTGAGGTATCGGGTGTGATGTGTGCGTTCAATAATTGTTTATAATAAACCTATTATCTTAGTAGAATGCTTGCGTTCCTATCAACTACCTCTACCGATTTTCATCTTTGCCTAAACAACAATAAAGAGCGAAGCCCAGTTCACTTGTAGGGAAAGAGCTAGACCCTTGTCCTCTTCGTGACACATGGTGGAGGCGCCGGGTATCGATCGCGGTACCTCTCGTTTACAAAAAAGCCTGATGAGGTAGATGCTTGCGTTCCTCTTAACTACCTCTACCGATTTTCATCTGTGCCTAAACAACAATACAGAGGGAAGCCCAGTTCACTTGTAGGGAAAGGGCTAGACCCTTGTCCTATTCATGACACATGGTGGAGGCGCCGGGTATCAATCGCGGTACCTCTTGTTTACAAAACAAGCCTGATGAGGTAGAAGTGTTCACGGGGGTGAACTGGCCTGAGTTTTCATCACTAATCATATGTGAAATGTTTGTCGAAGATTGAAGAAGCATTGATTCTCGTCAAGACAGCGTGGCGTGTACTTGGAGTATTGGCAAACAATACACAAAGTTGAGAAACGTTTCGCGGGCCCATATGGATTGGTGACTGGGTGTTGGGGTTGGGTGACCCGTGAGTTTCAACAATCTGCGCTGTGCATCGGAAAGCACATAAAGCCGGCCCTCCCGAGCTAGCGAGTCAAGTCGCTAACTATTTGAAACAGGGTTAAAGTGCGGTCATTTAACCACAGAGTGCGGACCCACATTCGGGGGTCTACCTGCAAATAATCCCATACGATTATTTATCTTTTTAGTACTAGCTAATCTAGAATTTCTCTAGGAACGTCAAAGTGGGAGGAGTGTCACAATGATTCTCCTTGACGTTTTGCATTCCTCACTTTCAACAAAATAACATCGAGTTGATTGCCTACATTTTCACGTAGTCTACGCTACCAATAGAGAATTATTACAGCGGTACTTGCAGCGATACTGTCGCCCCCAATTTTCATCAAGCTACCTCTGAACTTCACCAGTTGTTGTTTTTATGTGTGTTTTTCTTTGAGTGGGTGAAGACCGTTGGTTATAAAATGTTGGAACCTGTTGACCCCATCTCGTAACATTTTGCCGTCACCTGTGTTGTTTCACCACCGTGCCATCTTCATCTCGAGGTCTTTTGCACAGTGATTGAATCGCCGTCTCTTGGAGCGCGCAAACAATTCACCGCTTCAGCCACGGATTTCAAGCAACATACCAGCAGGGCAAAAAAGTGGATAAAATGGAGAGAACACCGAAGTTTACTTCAAGTCCGAACGACCATAACTTTCAAAATAAGGTCACGAGCAAAAGAATAATTTCAGGGACGTACTCACAATCTTTTTTGATGCAGGGTTCAGTTCGTTTTGTCTGATTATGAATTATTCTGTATATAATCTGTCAATCTATATTTGAGGAAGGACCTACAGAAACGTAACTAGCTGTTTATCACCGACATCTGTCTGTTGCATCTTGTTTTTTCCAATACTATTCATTACAGACCTCCAGCATTGTCTTGGACATTAGAAGCGGGAGAGTGTATGTGCAAAAATCCGGGACGACGCCAAATCCAGAGAGAGCGCAACAGATTGTGATAAGCGGGAGGCAAAGTGCTAGTTAACTTTTCGATCGACTCGAAATCCACCCCCTGCCCCTCCCATATTCCCGCCGAAACGGCATTTAATGAAGATGGTGGAGGCGCGTGCAAATATCATCAAATGCGCCCGCCGTCGCGCCATCCCATCATAACCGAACCCCCGGCTTTATGAAAATACAAAATTTAATTTAGTTTTATACGGGGCGAGTCGTATTTACTACGTCATATGTGTACATGTCAGGTTCCATATGTTTCATTTATGGCGGGGCGCGCGTTCGCCAATAGTGCGATGACACCCTTAATGAAATCAAAACGACTGGGACGCAATCAAAATAAATTGGACGGTGGCGGCGGCCGGCGGCGGCGGGGCGCTGGCCAGGCGGAGGCCCAGAGCCCAGTTCCGTTCAAATTGGAATTTTATCTCTCGCTGAAATAACCGGCTTAAGTGCTACAGGACACCGTTAATTGGAGTACTAAATCTGACCTGCAATTTTTCCTCTTTTTCGCCAATATAGGGGTACACTTAGCTTTAATGAGGGTTTACGCGATCCGAACCAACTTGTTCCGACACCTTCTGCGTGCTTCCGTTCACTTACGTTGAACCTACTCATCGCAGTAAACACTTGAACACAACGTTGCTAAGCAAATCTGATCAGAAGATCACATTCGTTTCGTCTTCTCAACAACGTTAAACATATCACACAGTATTTACAATAGGAACCATGGTAACCGTTGTTGTTACGATTAATTACCGTTGTTGTTACCATGGTGTTATGGTACGGCCTCCTGGGGGCCGTTTTATATAAAACTACAAGTTTCATATTGTAAACATTTGTTATGACAATGGTCACCAAAGCTCCGCACTGCACGCTTGTAATTCACAGGTATAGACGATTTTTACGGCCTCCTGGTGGGCGAGGGGAGGTCTTGAGGAGGGATCGTCTTGGGAATTACAGACAATTTTGGTGCGTCCACCAAGTTCTCGTATACCTACCAGCCAGCCTCACGATTTTCGCGTTATGTGCGTATCGTCCTGGTTGCCAACAATAACACAGATCGAATAAAAACGATGCATTTCGACACACCTGTCGCCCACTGCGATTTTATTTTGTACGCCCAATTAATCATGTCCCGCGATCAAACATTATTTATGGACACAATAAATATGTGGAGCGATTTGTGCGCCGCATAAACTTCGCACCCAATCACTTTTTTATGTGCTGCGGATGATCACTTTCAAGTACGGGAATACGTGCTTTTATTCATTCCAAATTTCCTTTGATGTGTTTCTGTTTAGGTTTTCCAACAGTTTGTTATAATAAGAACCGCTCAACTATTACTTTCAATAATTAGAGTGCGGTTTTTTCGCTCCTGCTCCTTTTCTACTGAGTCTCTACAATGAGCTTGGACGATGCACAAGATGTTCGATTCATACAAGCTCGCGAAGATCCTAAGAACTACTGAAAGATTACCAACTTTGGGAAGAATTGTAGCTCCATGGAATTCTTCAGAGTACTCACTTGGAAAAATTACCCGCCTAGGGTAAGGTACGATTCTTCTTTTCTCCTTCCTTGAGAGAAATATGTCTTTAAATTTTGTCATCATTCTTATCATGATTTTCGTTTTATAATTGATCAATGAAGTTGGACAAAAAAAATCATGTGCTGCCAATTCACCCTGTCCGACTTAAATAGGGATGTTCACGCACACTACCGCGCATGCTCAGATAGCCACAGGGCACAGTTGATCCGCGACTGCAGTCTGTCGGAAGCATTCTCGGGCAAGTTTAAAAAGTCACTGCCACAATTGCCAAACACACAGTGCTTGCTTGTTCCCACAAATGTCATCCATTTTTTGTTTTGCAACAAACTTTTCGCACAGTTTGATCACTAACTTGTCATGTTATTGTGTCTGTACGAGAACTGGCTGTCGACTGTCAAAAAACCGGCGCATGGCTCCCTCTTGTAGAGCGCAGGAAAACAAGACACAACCTTATTGACGATGAGTATTTGGGTTCATGACTTAACATGACCAAGCATAGAGATGAATGTGTTAGAGGGGCAGTGGATAGGATCAAAAGTGCAATTTCACTTTTCAAATAAAACTGATACTCACACAACCTAATAAAACAAACAGCGTCTCATTTTCACTTTGGCATTTCTAACACAGATTTTGCTTTTGTTTCGATTGAAACGATTTGGCCTTGCAGCCTTAAGCCGCATCCACATAGGATTAGTGCAGTTGGACTGCAGGGGGACTGCCTAGGTAATAAACCAATCTTACCACGAGCGTTCACATAGAACTCGTGCAGAACTAGCAACTTGACACGTCAGCTGCCGACCTGACGCAACAACCGTCAGACGGCTCTTTCTTGTAACGTCTGAAATTTTGCATCCGCATCTCACAGTAGCAGATTCGCATTATAGATTCGCATTATCAATCAAGTCATCACGCCGCAATAATAGCTTAGCAACGGAACCGTGAATTGTGATTGGCGATGGCAAGAAAATTGGCAAGGGCAGTGCGGAATGCCAGAAAACTTCAAACTTCTGCCATCCCAACTGCACTCCCACTGCCACTCGTTTCTTACCGTAAGTCTATGTGAACACTCAATGCAAAAACCTATAGTTTAGCTTTTTTACCATACCGTTGCCACTGCACTAATCCTATGTGGATGCGGCTTCACCCTTACTTCGTTCCGCTGCAGGACAAGCGCAACAATCGAATGTTACCAAGTAACAACGGAGGCCCGTAACTCAGTAGGAAATCATTTATCTCATCATTTCATGTTTCTTTGTCAAGTGGTTTTTCTGTACACAATAGTTATTTTGTGCCACAGCTGCCTAACGAATCAAATCGTTAATTAAAAAATAAATGAGGGCATCTAGTAATAGGTTTACACATCGTAATTTACAAGTCCATCTTTTGGTGGGCTAGAAGCCAAATCTACGTAGTTCATTGTAAACTCACAAACTGAAAGTGATCGGTATACTTTTTTCGCCATACTCAAGTTTGATTTGTTGGCCTATTTTACAGTGACGCGAGTGTTATTTAGCTGCAAAACAACCGTCTTTCGTATCCGTCAAAAATTTCTGGGTAAGTTTCCGGTAATACACGTAACGAGAAAACGAGAAAATGAGATAGAAAATACCAGCACGTGTTCCAGACGCCTAAATTTGTCCCCCTGGATGCCAGCAACTAAACTACTGCTACTAGGCACCACCACCAGGTAACACACCAGAATACGGAATTTATTAATGCGTGATCATTTAGGGGGTCCCCAATTTATTTATATAGCTTGAGTTACGACGTCCGAAATAGAATGTCTAAAACATGTCGTAATTTCTATATCGGTTTAGGCGACTTTTTATAAACTCGTTATATTTATTTTCCATCTCGTGTAATGAGCTATAAGCGCGCTAAATTTAGAGTTTTACTGACTGTTAATTTGCGCGAATCGGACTGCGATAAATTAATTCATATTATTATACCACAGCTATACGTTGTTTTGCAACTTTCCGTTGTCATCGCGACGGTGATTTAAATGCTATGGGTGTGTATAGTTTGTCTAACTAGCGTTCGTAATGTAAGTAAATGGACAACCGAATTCGTGAATTTTCGTCGTCGATACGCTAAGTGGGCGAAGTATTTCAAATTTGGCAGTTTTATCTAACGGTTGAGTGTCGTTGTGTTCTCAGTGCTAGACACCATCTTGGCAGGCGTGTGTTGCTGTTGTGATGCCACTGTTTGAAAAGTAGTGTCTTCAGCTAAATTTCAAGCAAAATATGGACTGCAGACGTTTTTGGCACACGTGTTTAGTTTCTAACCTATAGACCAAATAAGTGATGACGCCACAACATGGCGGTTGACGTTTGTTTGACATTTTCTGGAGACTCACAACAAAACAAACGAAAGTCAGTACAAAATGGCAACACAACAAACAAAACACAGAAACGTCACGTTCATGTCACGTTTGTTTGCCTCCATAAAATGTTGAATAAATGTCAACCGCCATGTCTATACGCTCAATTAGTGTGACAGTGTGACGTCAAAACGTGGCCCGGGTCAAGGTTTTGTATGAAAACAACGAACACGTAAGTTGGCAACACTTCTTGTCAAAGTGACATCTAACGGAGTTTTGCGTATTGTGATATATTTATGTTTATCAACCGTTCAAAGGTAAGTACAACGACCTTCCTGTAGGGTGTTTCGTAACCAAAAGGGCCTTTGGGGGTGGAAATGCTGGTAAATCTCGGGTTAAATACATTTTACATTTTGTTTAACAGCTGCAGTGGAGGGTGTGGGAAGGTGTAGAGGAAAGAACCAGGAGTGACAGGAAGTGCTGCCAACCTACCAGAGATTGTTTTCATACAAAAAAAAACCTGACCTAGAATAACTTTTGACGTCATCACTAATCGAGCCTATTCAACTGTGGCAGGACGTTGATAGAATTAGTTCAACAAGTTTGACAGTAATGACAATTCTAACCTATCCAAGTACGTTGATAAAAATATAAAAATAACAGTCACAGTACGGGATAGCATAATGCTGTCAGTGATTATTACTCAATACAAGTTTCCAATAAGTCGCTCTCTAATAATGACGCCACTGAATAGACGCCGTCACTGGAAATAGATGTCATTATGTTATGTTGGTTGCATAAGCACTGGAGATAAATTGATCTTATCTGCTAGTTAATATTGTTATCAAGCTGACGTGTAGTAAAAGTCGATAGATCTATTTTTTTTTATATAAACAATTTTTGTTCAGAATGGCCAACACTAGCTTGTATAGTAGACTGTAAAGCTACAAGCGGAACTCCGGGAGTTTCGAAAGCTCAAGGATAGAATAGAAAAGTGAAATTAAACAGTATTCAATGTAACAGAAAACAGGTAAGGCGTATGCTGATGCCAAATACTCTTGTGCTTGTTATTTGACTCGGGAAAGTATACCAGACTCAATGACGAGATAAAGGCACTACTCTTTGAAAAAGAAGAAGAAGACTTGATACTGGGAATTACTGGCGCCGATGATCCATGAAGCGTGGCGAGGCATTTGTAGCTGTGGGAGTGATTCTCTGGTGGAAGGCTTGCTATTGGGGCCGACGAATCAGACGTAGAGACGCGGCAAGGCTCTGGTCGAAGTGAGAGCCTTGCTACTAGTGCCGTAGCGCCAATGTTCAAGACGTAGAAACGAAACCAAATACATCTTGCTCTGGAGGTCACACGATCATCACACGTCGTTTTTTTATACTACTTCGCCCGCGAGTTTGAGGAAATACAGCCAAAAAAGAAGTCAATTTCTCCATCAGCGACGTGGCGCCAGCTGGTAAAATTAAAACTGTATAGATGTCAAGAAGACATAACCTGTTGTTATGCTCCTGTCATGGTAACCCTGTCCCCGCCCCCGCTAACTGTTATCTTGTCTAAGTTGAACGAATGAAGAACCTTTCACTTGAGGAAAGATGGTCAAATGTGAAAAAAATATTATGTTTGAATAGAGCGCGTGCATGGATGTGCGATGTGTGCAGTTTTCCAAAAGCCGTTCTATAAATATATCCAAACAATTGGCAGCACTCTTCAGTCCATTGAATGTACCAGAGAGATTTATGCCGGGATGCAAAAGCTAATGGCGCTTAGTTTTCCGCGAGGACTTGCTATCGATGTTTTTATAGTCGGTCCAAAAGCCTCTTCGCGTTTGATGGCGGTGGCACGGCGGTGTGTGACACAATAAGTGATACAAGCCAACACACAAATTCGATATCTGTCCTATTAGCGACACTTGAGGAGTCCTTAAACGCGTCATCAATCGGCAAGTTGTCACGGCAGCCGGCAGTTTGTAGTCTCGTTACCCGCGTTGGCCTTTACTACCCCTTACATGGAGATACGGCGGCGGAGAGCAGCGCCAGCGTGGTAATTGGGCGAGATTTGCTCTCCAGGCCGCCCGGCCGATAATATAGGTGGTCTCTCTCCTAGGATTTCTTGCGGATAACGTGTTCTACAAGATTTTAATCGAAATTGTTCACATTCCGGAATGTCTAAGCCAAACCATCCGACCGCGTTTATATTGGCCTACGTCCTCTCGTTCTCTCCTCCGCTCTGTTCCCGGACCCGATCCTATTTGTTTTTAATGTGTGAACGCCCGATGCCGCCATGCCACCGCCACCACCACCGCCGCCGCCGACCCCTCTTTATCACGAATAGTTTCATTTAACACTTTCGTAACTTTCGTCATTAACTCGCCGGCAGAGCTGGCAGAGTGGCGGTGATGCCGATAAATTGAATGATGATGGAAAAAGGCCCGCATGACTACATGAGTGCGGAGAGTAGGTTGCATGAGAAGAAAAGTACCTTCGGAAATCAACTTTCGTTTTTTGTAATAACTCAACAGTCTACCAAAATGCCTATTAGTGCTATTGGCTTCAACCGGTAATAATGTAGTTGGTAATTGGAGTAAGCCCATTATTTTGAACCTGTAATCATATTTTGGTCGTGACTAAGGCAAAAACCATTTTAGACGTATTTATCACAGGCTCCATTACCTACTTGACTTTGCACTGATGACTTCCCATCATCCAGCAGGTGATGCCGTTGATGTAATACTTTAACGATTTCATCCGAAATTTAATTGATTTAGAATTTCGTTGCAGATAATTGATCAAAGATAAATAAAGCTTCGTAATAACGAAGGGCATTACAGTGACCGCGGAAGAAATTTGTACAAAGCGTGAGTATGAAAACTACAGCGTTCAGGGTTTTCAGAGTTTTGTGGAACTAAGGATGGTTCCAGAAAAATATAGAAAGAAGAAAACAACAACGAAGCAACAGAAGAGATAGAACAATAAAAACCTGGCAACAGACCAACCAATAGACGCAGGCGCAGATAATAAAATCGAAGGAGAAAAGATCAACACGTTACCACGGGATAGGAGGGAAAGGGAAAATTTGGTCAGCTCAGCTTTCTTGATTCAACTCAGTCACCATCAGTCTTACACCTAACAGTAGAAAGACCAGAATTTCTAATGACCTTTTCTTCCCGGCTATTCATGATATATGTACTCACCTAACGAGTAAGTGTGAGTACTTGAGCACACTATTCAACGAGCGTGTGATGATTTCTATTGCTCAATACGATGCAACTCACTAAAACGAGCCTCTTCGACCACACGAAAGAACAGGCGTCGATGGACGACGCTGGGGGAAAATTCATTTCCAAATAGAGCTATTCAGAGATTTTCTGGTCGAACTTACTTAAAATTCTGCATCAATCCGTCTATTTTCGCCTTACTTTCCGATAGTCCAAGTGAACCAAGTTCAGCGGTCAATTTCGGGCACTAATATTCGTTTAACAATTGCACTTTTCAGACAAATAGTGCAAGCGGTACACCAGGATTATTATAAAAAAGTGGCATTTGATGATACAAGCAAGCCACTGTGCATATTTGTTGTCTAAGCCCATTAGAAAAATTTGACCCGCAGTTCCTAAAAATTCATCCCTTAGGACCCGAGATTTGGGGAGGGGGAGGGAATACTATGAAAAAATATCAAACTTTTTCATCCAAACCTGCTGAGGCGTGTTTGGTGTCAAAACTATATAACTTAAACCTCTTCGATACAATGACAATGTCAAAACTTCCGTGCGGTCACCGGAAGTCGAGTTAAGTCGTCATCTTTGAAAATTAGAGCTGAAGGTCAAAATTACAAAGTAAGCGTCAATTACCCATATGTTGGGTATCGATTCTTAGGTTTTTGGGGTCGCTGATAACGTATGAAATGAAACAAAAACGATTGGGTACACCGTTTGCTCATATGATCTACCTATAGTCCAGTCGAAATAGCTTTTAACCGGAAAGAAATTCGGAAGTTGACAAAATTTGGTGGATCGATGCAGAATTTAACGTGGAATAACATACTGAAATTCCCGAAAATTCCAATGCTTGGCTTTTTTTCTAGGACCAATAAAAGAGCGTCATCCTTGTAAATTTTCGATTTTTTCTGAATAACTTGTAAACTATCACCTTTAGAACACAAAAACCAGCGAAGCAAATGTAGCGCGTTAAATTATCAAGAGATCAGTATCAAATTCATCACTTTGTGGTTAATAGTCTACGAGATACAGCGTCTGCTAGAACGCAGTGAAAATGACTCAAAATTTATTTCCGGATATTACGTAACAATTTGCATAGTGTCAGTTCAAGGGCTGTAACGTGGACAGTAAATGTGCGGATTTCAGTGTGTTTTACAATCTTGGAAAGCCAATTCAACATTTGGTATCACACTTTTGTCTAGAAGTCGCCAACTTCAAAATGGTACTTTTCCTCGACCTTTCAAATTTATACTTGAAGTTCCGAAGAATCCCCAAAAATCGATTATTTTCATACCATACCATTTGCTTCATTTTCCAAGTATGGAAAAACCATCTGGAGAATATGTGAAGGATTGAATACAAAAAAAAAAACATGTTTCAGAATCTTTTTCCTAGTGATGGTTCCTGAGGTATATGGGTTAAAAGACTAAAACGACCTACTTGGAAAACAAATTGGTAGTTCGGACACTAACTGCTGAATACTGTACGAACCTTGCATTTTAGGTGTGAGATGCCACTTGGCAGACGTGGAAAGTACATAAATATATTCACTACGTCTGCTGAGTGGCATTTTGTATCATCAAATGCAAGGTCCGTACAGTATTCAGCAGTTAGTGTCCGGACTACCTATATTTTTCTCCAAATAGGTCGTTTTAGTCTTTCAACCCATATAACTCGGGAACCATCACTGGGAAAAACATTCTGAAACATCCTATGGTTTTGATATCCAATTCTTCACATATTTCCTGGATGGTTTTGCTCTACTTGAAAAAGTAGGCGAATGGCATGGTATCAAAATAATCGATCTTTGGGGATTCTTCGAGACTTCAAGTATCGATTTCAAAGGTTGAGGAAGTACCATTTTGAAGTTGGCGACTTCTAGACAAAAGTGTGATACTGAATGTTGAATTGGCTTTCCAAAAATGTGAAACACGTTTAAATCCGCACATTTTCTGTCCACGTTACAGCCCCTGAACTGACACTATGCAAATTGTTACGTAAAATCCGGAAATAAATTTTGAGTCATTTTCACTGCGCTCTAGCAGACGCTGTATCTCGGAGACCATTAACCACAAAGTGATGAATTTAATACTGATCTCTTGAGAATTTAACGGGCTACATTTGCTTTGCTGGTTTTTGTGTTCTTAATGTGATAGTTTACAAGTTATTCAGAAAAAATCGAAAATTTACAAGGATGGCGCTCTTTTATTGGTCCTAGAAAAAAAGCCAAGCGTTGGAATTTTCGGGAATTTCAGTATGTTATTCCACGTTGAATTCTGCATCGTTCCACCAAATTTCGTCAACTTCCGAATTTATTTCCGGTTTGGCCAGATTTTTGCTTAATTTGACTGGACTACTATGGGCCCAGAAGTCAGGCGAGCGAGAAAAATCCTACAAATTTTCGAAAATAGAAGTGAAATAATAATGTGAAATAGCTTCAATCTGTACTTGGTGATGATGCTGTACCAGCTGTTCTATGTGAAATTTATGATGTTCACCTGTGAGCTGTCAAAAATTCAAAATTGCGCCCATTTTAAAACACTTAGGGGAATAATTTATCGTGATTTTCTTTAGGGAGCTCCTACGTGTCACTAGCTAAGCACATGTTGTTCATCAGTGAACAACGACTAAGAAAGTTCCTTACACTATTGGTGGTATCTTGCATCGTTTAAAAGATATCCGCCGCGAAACTGTTTTGGAACCGTTTTTGGACAATAGATTGAATACTTGAGTAGGAGGAAAAACGTTGCATGTATAATTGAAATAACCGACCTAAAGATATTTGTTTTGTTTTATGTAGTCATGTTTAATGGTTTTGATTGCGTGATCTGTCATTCCTGGTATATGGAGGGTCACAAATCCAAGATGTCCGCCGCTGTAGGGTTATTCAGAAAATTTCATGCTAACTTGGTCCAAAAGCGGAGGGGGGGGGGGGGGGGCGGAAAAACTCAAACATGTAAGGTCTACTAACGATAGGTTCAATGCATTTGATTCAAAGCGCAAAACATCTAGAATACAAAAGATCCAAAACGCAAAATATCTAAATTAAGTACAAAAGATCCAAAGTACAAAAATCGACAGTACATAAGAGCTAAAATTTGAAAGATCTATAGCACAAGCCGTACAATGTAGAAAACGTCGAAAATATAAATGGTTTTGAGTTTCCTCCCTTTTCTTCAAATCCACCAGACAAGCAAATTACTTTTTTTGACTTATCAGTTGAGGAGTTGGCTTTTGACTCAAGTTGCCTCCTTTCCAAACCTACCAGAAGGAGTTGGTTTTTGACTCCGATTCCTTCTTTCCAGACCCACCAGATGAAAATTACTTAATGATTCAGGTTCCCTCTATCTTTTGAGGCCCTCTTAATAATGTCTAGACTCTAGAGTCGTCGACTAAGTCTTGCTTAGTAAGTTTGAACAAAAAGACTAAACTCGAGTCAAAAAGCAGTGAGCAGCTCCTTATCTGGTGGACTTAACACAAACGGAGGAAACTCAAGTCAAAAGCATTTTCTGATCCAGTGGATCTGAAAAGAAGGAGGAAACTTGTGACCCTTTCTATGTTTGGTGGTTTGTATTTATATTGTGGACTTTTTGTATATTAGACATAGTACTAGATTCACATCTTAGGTACTGTAACCTTTTGCATTTTAGATATTTTATTAGACTTTTTGTAATTAAATCTTTTTTCCGCCACTCTATTTCCTCCTGTTTTCTGCAACAGTGCAACATTATTGAATAAAACGGTAGCAGAGCGAGAGATTTTTTCATTCGTTTTTATCATGTAGGTGTCATTTTTCAATTAAAATTTCACGTTACATCTACTTTAGGTAGGTAGTTGGTTATATCTCTCAAATTATTAAAGGAATAAAAATGTGAGGAGCTCTTCAGAAATATATAAGTAATGAACAGGTGCGGTAGATATTTATTATTTATCCAAATCCAATAATAAAGTTGGTATGAAATTTTTGAACTTACAGAGGCAGACATCTTTGACTTGACCCTCTATGCATAGACCAGGAATGACAAATCAGGCAAAATACATCATAAGACATGATTGCATCGAACAGACAAAATAAATTTAGGTCGGTTATTTCAAGTTTACATGCAAAGGTTTTCCTCCTATTCAAGTACTCAATCTATTGTCTAAAAACGGTTCCGAAACAGTTTCGCGTCGGATATCTTTTGAACGATGCAAGATACCACCAATAGTGTAAGGAACTTTCTTAATCGTTGTTCACTGATGAACAACATGTGCTTAGCTAGTGACACGTAGGAGCTCCCTAAAGAAAATCACGATAAATTATTCCCGTGAGTGTTTGAAATGGGCGCAATTTTGGATTTTTGACAGCTCACAGGTAAACATCATGAATTTCACATAGAACAGCTGGTACAGCATCATCACCAACTACAGATTGGAGCTATTTCACATTATTATTTTACTTCTATTTTCGAAAATTTGTAGGATTTTTCTCGTTTGCCTGACTTCTGGGCCCATAGGTAGACCATATGGGCGAACGGTGTACCCAATCGTTTTTGTTCCATTTCATACGTTTTCAGCGACCCCAAAAACCTAAGAATCGATACCCAACATATGGGTAATTGACGCTTACTTTGTGATTTTGACCTTCAGCTTTAATTTTCGAAGATGACGACTTCACTCGATTTCCGGTGACCGCACGAGAGTTTTGACATTGTCATTGTATCAAGGAGGTTTGAGTTATATAGTTTTGACACTAAACACGCCTCAGCAGGTTTGGATGAAAAAGTTTGGTATTTTTTTATAGTATTCCCTCCCCCTCCCCAAATCTCGGATCCTAAGGGATGAATTTTCAGGAACTGCGGGTCAAATTTTTCTAATGGGTTTAGACAACAAATACGCAAAGTGGCTTGCTTGTATCATCAAATGCCACTTTTTTTTGCGTACCGCTAGCACTAAAATGGTATACCATTCATTCCAAGCATTCTACTATTGTATTCCAATGCCGGAACTGAGAACAAAAACTCCATGAAACAGGCGTATTTTGGATTTTGCGGCCACTGTAGCTCGTCAAGAACTTACTAGAGGTAGTCTACTAACAGCTCTCAGCATACGGAACATTACTAGAACGGCTGTAGCGTTTTCTGTAAGGAGAACTTTTTAGCGCATTTTCCATCTTGATGAAAATCGCTATTGCAACCGCTTTGTCCGTCCGTCCGTCCGTCCGTCCGTTCCTCGAACTCCTCCCAAACTAGACGACCTAGCTTTTTAATTTTTTCGCTGTTACATAGCTGCCACTCTCAAAGGAGGGCTAGGCTATATTGGATGTCTATATTGCGCCGCCAACATAGAGAAAACCGCCCCCGATAAACTTGAAATAACATAATATTGCACATTCTACCAGACCTGATGCTCTGGTGTTCTCATTTTTTGAATAAGACATAGTTGCCACTTATAAACGTAAGCCAAGAAACATTCCGTCATCAGTATGCGCCGCCGACATGGAAGAACTGCTAAAAACCGCCCCCAATCACTTTAAAATGAAAAATATAAACCCGAAGACATAGCGATCTGATTCTTTCAGTATATCAATAGCTGACTAAAAATGGGAAAAGATAGGCTACTTTTGGTTAGTCGCCGCCCCCAGATTCCGCCCCCAAACGATAAAAAGTGCAACTTTCACAAATGTTACTGATTGAGATGTTCCCTTAAACATTTAGGAACTGCCAACTCAAATTGTGCAACATTTGCTCAGCTGAACGCTGCCGCTCCCACACGCCGCCCCCAAAGTAAGAGATAAATGAAAAACATGAACCCAAAGACATAGCGATCTAAGTTTTTCGCTATATGGATTGCTGACTAAAAATGGAAAAGGATAGGCTACTTTTGATATGGCGCCGCCTCCAGCTTCCGCCCCCCAAAAGAAAAAAGTGCAACTTTCAACAATTTTCACTGATTTAGCTGATACTGAGCGTTTACAGGCAGGTGTTTATTTATTATTTTATACATTATTTGCTTCCTTACCTATAATAATTTCTATTTTTTATTTATATAAAATTTTATTACCTCGAACATTTATAAAATCTTGACTCAGATTGTGCAAGAATTTCTTTGCCAAACTCTGCCGCTCCCTCACGCCGCCCCCAAAGTGAGAGAAAAATGTAAAACATGAACCTGAAGACATAGCGATCTGATTCTTTCACTATATTGATAGCTGACTGAAATTGGAAAAATATAGGCCACTTTTAATTAGCCGCCGCCTCCAGCTGCCGCCTCCAAACAAAAAAAAATGCAACTTTCACAATTTTCACTGATTGTCATATTTCCCTCACATTTAGAAACTCCCAACTCAAACTGTGCAACAGTTACATTGCCGAATGCTGCCGCCCCCACACGCTGCCCTCAAAGTGAGAGATGAATGAAAAACATAAACCCGAAGACATAACGATCTAATTCTTTCGCTATATGGATAGCTAACTAAAAATGGGAAAGAATAGGCTACCTTTGGCATGGCGCCGCCTCCAACTTCCACCCCCAAAAGAAAAAAAGTGCAACTTTCAATAATTTCCACTGAATTACATTTTAATGTTACCTCAAATATTCAGAAACTCCCAAGTCAAACTGTGGAAGAATTTCTTTGCCAAACTCTGCCACTCCCACACGCCGCCCCCAAAGTGAGAGATGAATGTGAAACATAACCCTGAAGACATAGCGATCAAATTGTTCCGCTATATAGATAACTGACTAAAAATGGGAAGAGATAGGCCACTTTTGATTAGTCGCCGCCTCCAGCTCCCGCCCCCAAACAAAAAAATGCAACTTTCACAATTTTCACTGATTATCATGAGATAAATGAAAAACATAAACCCGAGGACATAGCGATCTAACTCTTTCGCTATATGGATAGCCGACTAAAAATGGGAAAGAAAAGACTACCTACTGTTGATTAGTCGCCGCTCCCAGCTCCCGCCCTCAAACAAAAAAATATATTGATGAGTGAAAGAATTTTCATTCAAATCTATTTCATTGGCAAGTACCCCATTCTGATAACACAATATCACAATGAGTTTCGAATGAAGAAAGTGGGCAAGGAATGGTGTTTCTCCTTCAACCATATTTCTTTACGTTCACAATATGCCTCTTCAAGAAAATGCGCTACTGAGACTCACGCACGTGAAGGCATACTCACTTGTTTATTTTACACCCCCACTAATAGATGGACCATGGTGCCTTACCCAGCCACACCCGGCATCTGACCATCAGCGTAAGACGACAGAGAGGGTGGGTTCTTGCCAAAAAGCACGGTACACTTTGTTTTTGGTGCCATCACGCTATAGTTATAGAAGTCTCGAGAGACGACGCTTTTAGTATTCGTGTGATAGTTGGAAAGTGTTGCCAGTAAGTATGGTAAGTTGAGGCACTTGATTTATTCAAAACATCCCCTAAAGTTGCATTACTCAAACTAGGCCTTTCCGTTACGGGCGTCAAAGTCGTCGTGATTACGAGTGGCGTGCCAGTCCTAGCTGAAAGACGCTAGTGCAGGTGAATCCAGGTAAAACCGCGCAGGACTGATTGAGGCCTGCCTACCTGAACGTACCGGTTTGCAGGATATTTACATTCCCCTCCCTCGGGGTATCATCGGTACCTGTCCAGAGCACCTGAGCGGCCCATTTGGCGTGTGGCGTCATCGAGATAGCACCGTGAATGGCGTACCCAAGCCAAGCATCAGCCATTTTGACGCGTGCCTAGCGGATGAGTTGAGGTCAGATCTTCCAATTTTTGTGTGGCCGTATCACACGGAATCCATCGACCATCACGGCGCTTTAGGTTTAGATTAGGTTTTATTTTCCTCATTTGTCAGGGGAGTTGTACAGTTGAAATTCTTAAATTTTGTTTTGCGGTAAGCTCACAGTAGGTTTCTATAAACATTAGCTGACTGCGCATTGCGGTTCTGGCCACGAATAGCCCTTTGGTAACCGCGGCTTCAGGTGATACTGTTTATGAGCTCATAGGTAGATCCCAGGAGGGACCCCTTGCTCATTCAGCCCTTCGCGGTCAATCCCTTCAGGACCCTCCAAGCTGGGTAGGTAAATTACCCAGCCAGTAATTGTACGGCTGCCCAGATAGCAGTGTACTCAAGATTTCTTCAATTTCCCTGTACCTTATTTAATTTGCGTGTTTTGTGTTTTGTTATTCAGTTAGTCAGTCCTATCACCATTCATTTTTTCAACGTTTATTCAGCAATCTTTTTTTTCACTTAGTTTAATATCATTTCATGACTTGTATACTTATATACTTTTTTATAAAATTTTTATATCAGTGAAAATTTTACTTTGAACGTCAGCTTAAATTTTTCTATCGAGTGGGATGTGGACCACTTATCCCTTACCCACATTGGCGCCCAAATAAATATATTGTCAAGTAAAATATAAAATCCACCACCCTGCTTCTCCATTGAAAAATCTAGCTGCCGGCCGGTGCAAATAGTGACAATTCCTCCAAATTTAGCTGAAAGGCGGAGTGAATGAAAGAGAGGTTATACGACCAGGAAACTGGCGCCGCAGTTGAAACATTTTTGGAAGAAAGAGGCCTTCCTATAAGCCAATAAAACACAAATTCATCTTTCTTTTTCACTTACTAAGTGATTCAGTTGTGGAGTTATCAACTATTAGCGCCCAGTTGTGAACAATTATAAAAATATGGATCAAATGAAGTGCTTCTTCTCTAGGCACCCCTTTGCCTTTTGGCGCCTCCGGGCGCAGAGGCGCAGTTGCCTTAGATGGCTTATAATAGCTTAATCCGGCCCTGATTTTCTCACGACGGAAAAGTCCACCGAATGGAATGATGATGCCTTGCCGAAGACTTTTAATTTGGAAGATCTCTCCGTCAGATAGAAAGTACAAACCTGCCCAATAAATTATTAATTAATCAATTTAAAATTGATATGCCCACGCGATTTTTCTGTAAGCTCGGAAATTAATTAACGTCCACAATTTGTCATCAATTATGTCTCTTGCTCCGGTAATGTGAATAACCGTGCGCGCCCAAATGATGTGTGCGTCATATCACCGTGATGTTAAATTTAATATGTAATTAATTAGGCAATATCTGCTGATGCTGGGCTGATGCTGCCGGGTCTGGAGCACTATAGTCTCTAATTGTTGAACTTCTTTATCCCTGTTACAACGGCGACATCGTCGGAATAATTGCATGCCTTCATTAACGCGATAGAGAAAGGCATTTTTGGAACACACACACACACATACACATTTCCGCAACCAGCAACTGGCTGACTGGCTGGGAGAGTTAACTAAATATGTGTGTGCGGGGCGGCTGGGAGGTGGAAGAGGAGAAGAGACGGAGGAATCCGCTAACGAAGCGAAGGGGAGAAGCAGCCCCCTCGCGCAGGAGGTAGAGATAGATATCTTTTGCTGGGCTGGCTTCAACAGTGGCAAGCGTTGATAATAAGCGAGATACTAATTAGGAAAGACGCGGATGCGGATCAGATGCGGTCCATCCAGCGATTATGCAGGCCCGCACCCTTGTTTGATAATTTTTCAACTTGTTCGCTGGGTTTACATGCCGTTGCTGCCAACTTAATTAATGTTCGGTGATACCAGCTTCTTTTTATTCTTTTATCACTTATGATCTTGTGTACGAGTATGTCTTCCGTTATTTTAGAACCTTCTTAAGACAGCCTCCCTTTGTCACAGCTCATAGACTGTCTACAGAAGAAGTTGTCTCGAGCGCTGTCTGATCTACTTTGATTTAACTCTGTCAACTTGATCACTTATAAGAAAGCATGTCTCCTAAGATGCAGAGAAGTCAAAGAAGTAGTTCCACCTTGATTTTGATCGGGTCTACGCACCAAAGTGATCACGCGAAATCTTCTAGTGACGCTACAAAAACCAATCGCGTGTTGATGTGTTCTTGATTGAAAACAGAAACCTTTATGAGAGTGGCTGATTAAAAAGTGTTCATGTAACTACTGCTTACTTGTTTTTCATTGCGAAGTATTCAAAACAGTTCTAGTCTCCTAAGGTAACTTTTGTCACCATGTCAACAACTGTCATCAATAAGTCCTAAGGGCCACAGAATAGGGCCGGAGCCATTAGGAGCTAGGTGTACGATAAAGCTGACTGATTGGAGCACGAAGATCATAAGAGAAATCATAAGAGAAGATTCTGAGTGTCTTTTGTTGGATTATCGGAGTTTTTGCTTTGACTGCCTGGTGGAAGCATTAAAGGATTCCCTTCTGTTCGTTAGACTGACGAGCGCATTCTCCTGCAGAGACGCGGATGATGGATGGAATCAAGGGGCGCCAATTAGAGATCGAATAATTCGCGGTTTAACGAAATTTATCACCGAGCACGGAAGATTAGAGAGATGTTCCACACAGAACGACGGCGATTATAATGGCTCCGGCATAATAACGGTGATTTTGAGCTTTGGAGAACCTCGTGCGCGCCTTTTTCTAGCAATGCCAATTATCGGGACCCACCAGAGAAAAAAAAAGTATATCTCTCGTCTACCACACATATCCTTTCACTAACAAGCTGCGTGGAGGAGCGCTCTTGATTAGCCCGAGCCCTGTTAAAACGGTTTTAATGATTAATTACGGTTTTTGCTACGTTTAATTGTTTTTTGTAGAAAACATACCCAATTAATATTTGAACGGTTTCGAAATACGCACGCTAATTAGCGAGCGGGTTTGCGCCGTTTTGCGCGAAACGCTTTTCAATACGAAATTTATAACCGCAACGTTTGGCTGATGATGGTGGCAGAGCGGGGCATGATGTGTTCCTTTTTTTCGAGCTACACAGCACAGAGTCCGGCAGCAGATATTTCGGGATTTATGGGAGAACGTTGCAGCTAATGACTTATAATACCTACACCGCAACAGTATCACGGTGAAACGTGAGAGAGACAACAGGGCACATTTATTATAATTAATTTTTTGAACCCATACCTACCTACTCCAACAACAAATAGGTACCTACTGTGTATAATGGTCACGATTTAGCCCACATGCTGTTCTGGTACACGAATATTTTGTCTTGTCCATCGTGGGATATATCCGTACGAATTATGAAAAGTAAACACGGGATTGGTTTCGATTGTGCGGCCATACAGGTTATACTGGTGGCTAGGTCTACGATTTTTTTGCCATAAATTCCTGAACACGAAACTATTAAAAGCACAATCAAATAAATATTGAAACCTGGAACTTCTTCGAGCGACGCGACGTTCAGAACAATGAACAAATTCCTAAGAAGCCTGCTTGTCACCAGCATTCTCAACCCTTAAAACTGCTTTGTAGCTCTTTTGATGATAATAGGCTTTGCCAAGTCAATAGGCCAATAGACCAAGCATCTTCTGGCTCTTTAGAAAGTTGAAGTAAATTTAGTTTGTGCACAGAGAAAACTGACGATTTTGCACATAATTATTTTAGCCTCTGAAAAGAGCAATAGCAATCGTTGAAAAAGACCAACAACGTCGTTAAATGCGGGTTCCATTCAATATGAAAGCCTTCGGAATGTCAAAATGACAAATTTGACAGATACATCTCAATTGTCTACTTCAAGTAGGTCAAGGCTTGAAATACCAGTCGGATAAATTGAGAGATGCAAAAGCTTAATATGGCGGCCTCTTGAAACGTTGAGTTCAAAATCCCAATCAGATCAGTTGTAAAATGCGAAAGTTCAATCGATGGCCTTGAAACTACATATTAAAATGACAAATTTGACAGATTATGTATTCAGATTGTCTGTTTCAAGATGGCACAGGTTCAAAATCTCAATCGGATCGGTTGAAATCGGCGACCTCTAGAAACGTCAAAAATCCAAAATTTATTGGCAGATGTCTCAGCAACAATGGACCATAATATGGGAATGTTAATGAGAATAGTTGCACCAGAGAAGAGTCATGATGTGACAGTTCAACAACATGGCGCCATTTTCGCATTCATCAGTATAATAACTGGCGAAAACGTTTATAACTGTCAACATCATTGCAACGTAATCAAGAGCACCCGAGAAAAATTGCTTGAGCACTCGCGAAAAATTGCCTAAGGAGTGCTGTGACAACATTGACAATTGACATTTGCCAATTTCACAAGTGCAACGCCAGCAATGACGCCGCTATTTCAAGTCAAATTTTGAAAAACTGGACAACACAAGGTCCGAAATAAGCATGCAAATCAAAACTCGGGCCCTTTCTGAAAGTGCAGCCAGGTCTCCAGGGGCCTCATTCTTGAAACGAGGAACAAAGTTCTCATGCGGTGTTGCTATGCAAGGAGAGCTATGATTGGCCCTTGCCTAGCAACTACACATGTGAACTGCCTGCCCTGTTTCAAAAATTGGGCCCCTGGAATCAACACGGATTTTCTACAAAACAAGTCGCGGCAAGACAGGTCAGCAGTTCGCCACGATACCTATGTTCTGTAAAAAACGTGGAGGGCTTCTTTCTTGAAATGTGGAGCCTCTAAAAACTGTGATACTGTGAAACCTGTAAGTACCGTCTCCAATCGCCTTCTGGTTTCCCCAACTCGCCTGTATCGGTGAACTTCGCCCGCACACTACCCTGTCGGCCTGCGAAATTTGTTGTGAATAACGTTTAATTTGAAGGGGGCTTCGTGTTTTTGATTTTCGGCAGACGGCCAAGGCTACTCTGCACTACCTCGGTCAAGTTTCGTGCCCCGACACGGTAATTTTTTTCCAAAAACACTGTTCAAATGTCAAAGTGTTGTGTGGCTTCTCAAAATCGAGAGCGTCAGATTGACGGGCCTGTCACTTCGGCCGTGCCGTGGTCGAATTTCTCATTTATGCGGCAAAATTGAAAGAAAACCCCCGCCGCATGGCTCGCACTTGACGACACGGGGTCCCGGAAACCCCCCGGTCGGCATTTCACATGAAATTTTTCCAAATTTTTTACAAAAAACCAACTTTTTGCCTCAAAACGGTATCAAAAAATTGAAATGAATTATTCAAACGTCAATTCCCTTGAAAAATTTGGAATGAAGTATGAAATTTCGAAAAATCCTCTCAAATTCCAGGCAAATTTTAAGAAATTTTCATCCTCAACTGATAATGCTGTCCGTTGACGAATTTTTTTTTTCAAATACCCTGTCATGATCGAGGATTTGGTTTTCGCAAAACTTGGCTGGGTTCGCTCAGGAGTTCTCACCGGTTAGTAATACATACTAGTCAGTAATACTAGTAACACTAGTACTAACTCAGATACGTTTATAAACCCGTATTTGACTTTTTCACATTTTCTAAGTGGGAAGTAATAAAAAATTAGGCGTTCAAAGTTTTTCTCCGTGCTGCAGCTCCACAGCTCTTCTCACGAGCCGCCACTGGTTAGTATAATTGGAAGAATGATAACTTGTTTAATTGCTTCCAATTTCAACGTTGCAATCAAGTCGTAGATACATAATTAGGTATAGGTAATGAACTAATGAAGTTTGTAGGTGCAATTATTGTCCTCGAACGTTAAACTTGATAAGAGTGGCTAGTTGACGTCGGCGTCGAAAGAGGGCTCGCGACTCCAAACTCACCGACCGACATGACAAATGTTGTATATAATACGCAAAGAGAATTCGCGACCCTTATTGTGATTGTTAAACATTCACAATGTGGCTTCAGTGTTGTGCTCTTACCAATAGCATGCTTGTCATATCTTCTATCCGGTCAAAATTTTACAGCTGAGCAAAAAAGTAATTATGTTTCCTATTGAACGTGCTTGTTATGTAGAAATATGTGTATACTTAATAGTTGCTGATGTCTAAAGCGTTGTCTTAACGTTTACCTGCCTCCTCATTTGTCACATGTCATTTATGCATCAAGTGACGTTCGATAGATTTGTATCAGCAGCTGTTGGAAATACAGGCTTGCTGCTAATTCGCTGTGTCAAATTATTGGAAAATAAAACAGGAACTCGCAGAAGGGCCGATAATTTCTGCTCTTTTGTCACTAATGCTTTTGAATTTTCTCTTCCCCGTTGTCGGTTTACACAGCCGCTTTCCCGCGCTTGAATTTTAATTAAGGCATTGAACGTGTGGTGGCGCCATGATCTGATCAACGATTGTGATCGGTGATTTATGTAAAGGTATTGAGATGTTTGTGCGCCAATAGAGCCATGCACACACACACACACACACACACACACACACACACACACACACACACACACACACGTTCACATACACATACAGGTTGTAGCACACACACCCACACAGCCAACCCCGATGTGGATGACGACGATAATAATAAGAGAAGAATTTAATCGGGAATGCGGCGATCCTGTACTGTGTGTGAGTGTGCGAAATTGATAGAATAAATCATCCCCCGCGCGTGTATGGCGGATAGAAGACAGTTTATGAAGCAGCCTCTCCTTAATTATTAATTAAAACGAGAAACTAATTATGAGCCTGCGTAATAGATTATAAATGGAGTATCGGCCTCGTTTACGGAGCCCGTAAATATACATAAAGCGCCTCATTATAACATTTATTGGGCTTGAGCTGTCAGAAAGTTGGATAAACACAAAGTCAGAATTGCCTGCCTTGTACTTTAGTTTTATAAGGATGCTTTGACTTTATTCAGCAGCGAATCCTCTCCCGCCGGTCGGCGGTGCTGCTGCTGCTGGTGGTGGTGGTGGATCCTGGCGCTGTGCTCTGCGGTTAGATATTTAATTAGCTACAGGATAATTAGATACAGGTTTAATTAGAACTTTTGATGAACGAGCATTTTATTATGTCATCCTGCAGGAATTATGTCAGGTTTCATTATGGGGCCCCAAACTTATTTTTAAAGTATTGTCTAATTAGGAAGCGCCCTCCAATTAGCCGGGCCGGGGTCCTCTCTCTTCTCCGTGCCACTACTACCAGCCACCATCACCACCGGCGTCGTTCGAAAGCTCCCTCTGATACGTCACTCAGAGAACTGTTCGAATTGTGATGATGCGAAAGAGCAAAGGCAGTTTTTGAAAGGGGGCGGTTTGTGCGAAAGAACACTGTTCATTTTTACGTTCTTATTTGAATTGTGACTTCTTTCCGGTGGGAGGCGTAGGGCTATTTTGAACTTTGATTACAAAGCTTAAGATTGGGTGTGGGTGTATCCTATTTTATATTTTTGTTAAATACATCATAACGCTTCCTTTGAAAGGTTACCGGCGACAACCGTAATTATTTGGCATCGCAGCAAAGCTGTAATCTGGAATGTCGAACGGGACGGCTTTGCTATCGGTTTATCTCACCATTATTGTTCGCACCTCTGCGAGTGAAATGCTAGCTGGTGTATCGGCTGAGTGCCGGCACTCCTGTTTTTCTGTGTCCACTAAATTTTTTCAACCAAGAAAGATCCAGCAGTCTCAAATATGAAGCTTGAGTCAGTATTTTATGTTATACTGAAAAGGATGGTGAGGTGATGGCCAAGCAATGAATGAATGATCAATTCAAGTTCATAATTTTACATAGCCAAGGACTACCGTAAAATGAAGTGGATAGGGTCATGAGAGTGGATAGGGTTGGAAGTTCAAACGCCATCAAAATCTACGCCAGAAAAACATAAGTTGTCGTAGGCGATTTTTCAATTTACCATTTGAATTGTGACATTTGACACCACTATCATGTTATTCACCGAATGTCACCGGAAATTGCTGGTTGTCTATGTTTTCTGATTTTAATCCTAGCTGACCATACCCCCTTGTTTTTATTGTGGAATAACTACTTATTCTTTTCCTTCTTTTTACAGCAAGATTTATAAAACAGCACTGGGCCGCGAACTGTCAAGTTGACGTTGACAGTTAATGGAGCTGATATAATCGAACTTGTGTAAATTACAATCATCTAACTAGGGTCACTGGCTCGAGTTCGACCGTCCAAAGGCTCCTTGGGAGGCATGGGCGAGCTGGAGAAGACGCCTCAACATGCAACATGTAACAACAATATGCAACATGCAACATGCAACTCGCAGCCAGCTCTTTGTTAAGGCTAAAGGGGACTGAAATTGAGTACCAAGTGTGCGACAGAGAGAAAATACATCAAAAGTAATATAATGTTTTTGGGAAAACCATCAGTCCGATTTTAGATCTGAGAAAAGGATTATACTCAGATTTCAATTCTATTTATTGCACTAGTCAAAAAAAAATCATTTTGCCAATTTTTTTTTCAATTTCACAAACTAATTTCGATTTTTTTTTAAATCGCAGGTAGTCATTTTGAAGTACTGAAAATATCAAACATTAGTCTGTTTTCAGAATTTCTGTAGCACAAATGGTGCCCTCCGAAACACATTTTGAAAATCTCTCTTTGTTATTTGCCGCCCGCTGCAGTTGTTCTCCGCAATGAGTCATTCACAATAAAGGTAGTGATAACTTTCTGAACACCTGGGGCCTTATTCTTGAAACGAGGAACAAAGTTCCCATGCGGTGTTGCTATGCAAGTAGAGCTATGATTGGCCCTTGCCTAGCAACTACACATGTGAACTCTGTTCCCCGTTTCAAGAATAGGGTTCATGGTGTTATGATGTTTTCTGAGAAAAAGGCGATGTAAATAGCAGTAGTAAAGATTTGTGACATCGTGGTATTACGCCGATATATTTCGTTGCTACTATTTTTTTTTTGTAATTTTTTTCAAGCTGATTATTTCTCTCACGTGACCACACGTCCGGAGTTCAAATCCCGCTGGGGCAGGTGGCTTTTCTCTATGCGCTCTCAAGTACTTTGGCGTGTACTAACCGAGCGGTCACGTCAAGGGAAAAATGATGAAACGGAGGGAGTCACCGCAAGGGCGCTAATGAGCTAGTACTCAATGCGCCCATAAACACCCAATGAAGAAGAAAAAAAACTACTACTACTAGTCCTACTCCGTCTGAAGTCTGTTTGTCTGTCTGTCCGTCCGTTTGACTCTTGTGTGGATAATTGGATATCTGTCTGTTTGTGTGCCTGGCTGTCTGTTTGTGTGCCTGGCTGTCTGTGTGGGTATCTTCGTGGATGCCTCAGCTCATTTGATTTTTGTTGAAATCGTTCCATTAGAATGCACTAGTTTCGTAAAAAGTTCGTATTATGTACATATCGTAGTACGATACGCGTTTGAGTCTCGAAAAGTGGCCAGGAAGAACTGTTGATGGGAAAAAAGTCATGGCATTTTAACTTTCTTGAATGGCAATGCTCCTACAAGCCCGCAGATCGATGATCTCAGGCAGTAAAATTTTGATATAGAAGTCAGTCAATTTTGTTTCTATTTTGTCAGTCCAATATGTGCTTGTACTTGAAAATAGTGATTGTGTCCGTTCAAGCTGAGAATTTTTCTCCAAACAAAATTGTTGATGGCTTCCTGTATGATCTTTTGTTTTGCCGACTTGGTACATTTCACCTTGATGACAGTACCATTCTGATGAGGAAGAAGCCCCCGTCTGGCGATTCCGCAAGATATCCATGGGTCAGGACCATAAACAGGCCTCATAGTTCAACTTTATTCCGTTAAGTTCAGTTCAAATCAAACCATCAACTTTTTTCTCATGGTGCGATTCTCTCAAAAAATACGTTCCATAAAGGCTCTGTTACGTTGTTAGTTGTTATTACCCAGGCAACAGCCAATTGCCGACACGAATGTTTACATGACAGAGCGTTTATGGAATGTTATTTTTCACAGAATAGCTCTATTTCATCTTTTTTTCTATCTTGAACGGTAAGGCCGCTATGAGATAATTACGCTAGGATCGACCACCCTGTATCTCCCCATAGCTTCCAGTTACTGGATTCTATGCCTGTTCTGAATTTTCATTAGAATCAAAGATTGAAATTGGCTGCCCCAATGGGCGGCAGACTGCTGAGATAAGGTGCTTGTACTTGCACCAGGATGCACCGTTGGTATAATATGGGTGAACTTATTTATTGAATTTTCGAATGTTTCAAGAATTTGATTTCAACAAAAATTAGTCTGAGTCAATTTGTGAGTTGCAGTTTCCTATAACATTTAAAATTATAAATGTATTTAATATATAGATGTATTTAAAAGTATACATCACTGTGACTGTTATTTTTTTATTTACAGGCCATCTTGACGGATAGCGTTTTCCATCTCTCGTTATGCAGGGTTATTCAAAAGTCCGGAATAAAATTCATATTTTTTTCCATATTTATTTCGGAAAAAACGCTCGAACCGGTCGATTTCTAAAAACGATAAGCCGTTTTTTCATGACACGTGTCATGTTCTACCGTCAACCCCCCAACCCCAAGCCACCATGAAGTTTCTCAAAACTTCATGGTGAAGCGTCCGATCTAATTTTCAATGGTAGATCTGAATAAAGTTTTTGACAAGCTTACCAACGAGCCCCCACAAGCCATAGGGTGCTTTGAAAAAAAATACCAAGGGTAGCTTGGGGTTAGGGGGTTGACGGTAGAACATGACACGTGTCATGAAAAAACGGCTTACCGTTTTTAGAAATCGACCTGTTTGAGCGTTTTTTTCTGGAAGAATATGGTAAGAAATTATAAATTTTGTTCCGGACTGTTAAGTAAAACTGGGGTTCCTCAAAACTTCATGGTGAAGCGTCCGATCTATTTTTCAATGGTTGATCTGAATAGAGTTTTTGATTAGCTTTCCAACGAGCCCCCACAAGCCATAGGGTGCCATTTGAAAAAAAAATACTAAGGGTGGCTTGGGGTTAGGGGGATGACAGTAGAACATGACACGTGTCATGAAAAAACGGCTTACCGTTTTCAGAAATCGACCTGTTCAAGTTTTTTTTTCCGCAATAAATATGGAAAAATATTATGAATTTTATTCTGGTGTATACATTTTGTGCATAAAACAGAAAACAAAATAAAGCCTCCTACTGTACTTTTTTCTTCGTTACAGTAGTTTTTCATTTATGTTACTTATTTATTTCTGGACTATATTCCATTAATATCAAGTGACGAAGCTATTATTAATTAAAATTAGAAAAGTAACCGATTAGGTATTGCCCAGTTGCTTGTTACAATGTTGAGATTTTCTACGGGACTGGAGATATAGTCCAGGCATTAACTCTGCAATTACGACAGAGGTCTTATTTCTCGCGGACTATGAATATTGTATGATGATACTGGACGGGAACCGCTAGCGCTTGCAGGTGGCGGCACGCGGTGAACTTCAAAGGGAAATATTCAAAATTGATTTCGGTCGATACTATTCATGATATCTGAATTTTGAAAAAAGGTTAATATACAATATTCACTACAGAATAAAATGACCTTAGATTTTCAAAAAAAAAAAAATTGAAAATTTGAGAAAATCAAAAAAAAATTTCCGAAAAATACAAAAATTGAAATTTTTCACTACAGCATCAAATAGTTATATGTTCTGAAAATAATGACGTTTGAATTTTTAAAATCGGTCCATTGAGTGAATTTTGAGAATGTTAATAGTTTCCGCGCCATCTCGCGTCTCAGAAACACATTATTTTATCGTCCCCTTTAGCCTTAAGTACCCCCTCATTTCTACCATGTCTATGTGGCCCCGGAACCACGTAAACTATCCAATTTGGAATGCAACAACGGTACTACATTGATTCGCATGTGGTTAATTTCGGCGACATTCTACATTCTACAGACTTGTTGATCGCTGGGCAGTGAAGAGGTTAGTCGCCAACATGGTTCAAAGAAGACGGGCGGCATCTCTATGGCCAAGATGTGCAGAAGATCAACTCCTCAACCAGTCAAATTAAATCTTTTAGAAGAGGATCTAGAGGTCTAACTCGGGAAACACAATGCGAGCAGTTAGACACACCAGCTCGCATGTTACTCGCAGAGGTGAACAAAAGTTTTCAGTTCAGATAAAACATGAGAGCTATTCGTGTATTCCGGAGTTCATTAAAATCGAAAAGTCTGTATAAACCAAATGATGTACTTAGAGTACACCACAGAGACCTGTGGGCGGGGCTTGACAGAAAAACAAAAATCGTTTTGGACGAGTCCAGGTGTTGGAGTAGGGGGAGCAACACCGTCAGCTGGAGTGGTGGACCATTACCAGGTCACAGGTGAACCTAAAATCCCACTGCAAATCTAAGTGCACCACTAAATGAACTCAGTTCGCGCAGTTAGGCTCCGCCCACAGGTCCCTCTGGCATTCCGGGTACTCTACCTGAACCAACTGGGGCGGTTGAATAATCCACGTTTCCCGAAAGGCTTCTGCGCATACCTGTGAAAGTAGGACGTTGCCATATCTGTATCACGACAACAAGTTGACAACACTGTAATACGGTGTGCGTGTGTAATGTCACGCAAATTTCAGCTGACAGCGCTTGACGTCGATTTGACGTTTCGACAGATCTAACCAAATAACACTCTTGTTTCGTCGATCGCCTTGCAGCTCGTTGTGTTTCGTATCACCTGAATCTTTTCTGCGTCTTTCTGCCATACGCCACGTAACATTTCATTCTGAACAATAATAAATGTTGAATGGTTAGGAGGTTATGTTTGTTGTTTGTTTACATTTCGATTATTGATTGACAGTTGCCATTGACAGTGACACTTCGTGCGTCAAAATTGAAATTACCGCGCTCTGCAGGTATGCGTTCTCATGTGTGCGCTGAAGTGATGTACGTGATGGTAAACGTGGATTGAGTCATAACTTTAGCGACATTTTCGATTTTGGAAGCTTGTTGTAGCGAGAAATTGCAAATACACTCTTCAAAAGCTCACGCCCACTTTGCTCTGTAAGTTATTCTAAATTTGCACTATTTGCGCACTAATTACTGCAATTATCGCGCGGCATCAACGCTCTTTAAACAAAGTGTTAAACTTCAAGTCTCCCAGTTTTGTAATTACCCAGTTCAATTTGCATTCGTATTAAATAATTTATTGACAAATTATGTCAGTAGTACTAGTACTCGTAAGTCTATTTGCGTTCGCGTGTGCGTGTGCGTGAATACATGAATATTTTATTGCATAAAACGAGCACTTCGATAATATGAAAATCAAGGTTTATCTTTTCGTTTTTTTTTTGTTTTCGCTTCTTCTACAATCCAATAACAAAAGTGGAGTTGTAGGTCATTTTTCCAGAAGGACGACGCGACGGTGTGCGGTACAAAAGGGGTAACGCGCCGCGGATTTAGCACTAGAGAAAGACGGGGCGAATAGTGCGGTTTAATTAAACTTGAAAATTTGAAGCGGGCGAAATTAAGAAGTACCTGCACCAGCCCTATTTTACGATCTTTTCATACACAACCGAGTCTAATTTAGACAGTAATAAAATTTATTTATGAAGTTATTTTGTTAAAAGTGTGCTTTACTATGTCTTGGAGTGCTTGATGGTGGCAATTGCTTTAAAATGATAGATGCTGCCGGAGCACAAGGAGCTCTAATTAAATCTCGACTGTTGTTCTCTCTCTCATTTTAATTAGCCCTACTTGAATACACCGCAGAACTTTAAGTATTAATGTCTGGTAATATATGGTTATATAATTCCTAATATTATAACGGAAATGCCTCATAAACTGTTCATGAAATGGAGTTCGGATAGAAGCGAAATTGTTCCACTCTCCCATAGAGTGTTAACCAGCATTATCTCCCGAATAAGTTCCGAATTACGCTGTTCTTCGGATCAATGCTGCGCTTTAGTTCTGCGCAGTATACTGATCTGCCGAGTTTCGCTAAGCCCGAAATCAGGTTAGTAATTCACAGTGAAGTACAGACCGTGACATACCATCAGGGAGAGGTCAAGATAGAATTCTTCTCCCACAATTTCGACGCTTATCAATTATGTTCCAAGCACAAAACGGAAGAGAATATTTCTAAAACTGAATTAGGCAGTTCGATGGCTCTTTTTATAATTTTTTACCAAAAATACATGATTTTCTGGGACAATTTTCAGATAAAAAAACAGAAATAGCTATTTGACTAGGCAGTCCAATTTCAGATATCAACGCATCGCTGACAATTGAACTGTGAGAAGAAAAATGTTAAACGACAGCCTTGAGAATATAGAATGCTTTGGGGTCTTGTATGCTTCACAGTTCTCGTGTAAAAAATCTATTTTTGCAGCTGTGCAAAAAAGCCACACAGTTATTTGCTGCCCCACTCTTTTAACTTTCAAAATTCAATAAACTAATTTGCGGAGCATACTCTTCCATCTTCCTCCGTTTTAGAGTCTTTTCCTGTAAATCGTACCCCATTAAAAGCTTTTAAACATTTTGGAAAAAGCATTTAAGTGTATTTGTATAACTACTTAAACTCTTTAGGTCTGGCTCGTTTACAAAAGTTGTTTGGAGATCAAAACACGCGCTAAAAGCTTCTTTAACTCGGGCTCTGCTCCGGCACAGCCCGGTCCGTCATTGATTAGAGCACTAGAGAGGAGCCTCAAACAAAACAGAAAAAATCGTTTTAAATTAACCAGTCTAATTCATTAGCTCCCGACATGTATTTACTTTTAATTAAATTTTATCTACTTTATTGCCGTCAACCTGGGGAAATGCCCGCGTGCTCCTTCCTGGCCTGTATATACAATCCGACGCGGAAAAAAGTCGTAAATTCAGCGACGCGAGGTCTTATCTAATCGGCGAATGCCAGAAATTTTTCGTTTGTTGGTCAAATCCCCGGGCGCCGTTTACATGCAATATCCACAATATACATAATAAAGCTGGACTAATAATTTTAATTGTTAGTAATTGCGTGCCATGGTATTAATTTACATTAATTAAATTAATGGTCTGGTAACCGAAACATTATCGTTAATAATTTTAATTGGTTAAAATCTATAATCCCTGAATCGGCGTGAATTGTAGTAATTTAGGGAGTAATTAGTCAACTGTTACGGTTGCATCACCCACTGGTTGTAATGATGAGTGCTCTCGTTCGCTCATCATGCCGCGGGTGGTATCAATTCAAATGAAGTATGCAAAACAGATAAGTTTTATTGGTGCACTGTATGCTAATTTTTTGGTGAATATCGGCGCAGAGGGCTATTTCGGGCTTGTTTTGGGCCTAGTTTTATGAAAGCACGTAAAATTTATGTATTATCTACCATAATGTGTTGTGATACACTCGACGCCTCGGAGTGGGTGTAAAACTAAAACACTATTCGAAAAATTAAACCATAAAGCCATGGTCGTAGCTAGAGTGCCGGCATCTTTGCGATTTCGGGTCAGCGTTACTGTTAATTTTGAATGTTGTTTAACAAAGGGATGGATAACTGAAGTCAAGGTTGCCCTCAAGGATTTTGTTCGCGCTTCAACAAAAATTACTGGCTTACCTGCAGAAAATTTAATTTGGATCAAGCTTTTCCAGAAAAACTGCAAAAAAAACCGCTGAAATCATAGACATCATCCAGAATAGAGACCGTGTAAAGTTTCGGATTCTGGATTTATTTTTCCTCCTGTTAGAATTTTTGAAAAACCATGTGACAGGTCAAATTGATTCATTAAACTATGTCGTTGGTATCGCCTGTTCGCGAGTGAAACCTCTCAAGGTCAAGACTTCTTGCTGCAGAAAGCCAGGCACCGCTCGTGCGAAGCCTCCAAGTTGAAATTCCCCAGACGCCGATCTTCCACCGCCGCTTGTGCTAAAAATCACCACACCGTTCGTCTCGAGGCCTTGCTAAACGATTTCCTCGTCGTCTCTTGAAGCGCGTATCATATGACATGTAATAATTATCCCTGGGCGTTAAAACCTGACGTAGTTTTGAGCTCAATTGTATACCGTATTTGTGAACCCAATTACATTGTTATAAACTGGAGACAATTCTGTAAACCTTTCGATAATTGTCGTTTGAGGGATCGTTTCTCAGTCACGATATGAGGTTTTAGCTAGCGGCCAGGGGCGTCCCTGAGGCTTCCGCTGCCCTTGTGCGAGGTAAAATTTTGCTGCCCATCTAGATGGCAAATGCGGAACAAAGGAGGGGGGGGGGAGGTTCGAGAGTATGCCAACAGGATATCACGATTTTTCCAAGATTTCAATTATAACTTCTTTAAAATAAAATTATTGAAAAAGACGAACGTGATCGTGATAGGAAAGTAATGGGAGCAGAAAGTGAAAGGTGATTTTTTTACAATTCAGAGAAATCGATAATATAGGGCATTCTCATCTTAACTGAAGAGAGACAATCTCACCAGAAAGATCATATGCAGAGGGGGAATGAAAATTACAAGAGGCAACTCTTGACAATTTTCTTCTTTTTTTTTGCGGTGGGCGGGTATCCGTGTAGTCACTGGCAGTACCTCTTTAGCGCCGTCTCAGTAGGCTAGGAGCAACGCCGGGTGATTCCCACACCACCCACCATTTTATGGACGCATCAACAGCGAGGTTATTAGCACCCTGTTTTCGGTGTCCTTCTCGTTTCACAACTTTTCCCTTGACGTGACTGCACGGTGGTACACGCCAAGGTACTAAAGAGCGCATGAAAATTTTCACCTGGCCCAGGCCGGATTCGAACCCACGATCTCTGGAATTGCTTCCAAAGACGGAGTCCGCCGCGCTACCGGCCGGGTTAATTTTCTTCATAAAGTTCGCAAGTTGAAACAAAAAATCCAGTGCCGTTTTCAAGGCAACCCTGTAATTGGAACGTTTGTCTTGACTTCATCGTCATCCTCGCTTTCTTTTGGCTGAAGTTTCGACTTCAAAATAAGCTATAGACTTTGAAAATCGGTGAAAGAGGATCAAAGGTTGTCATTACAAAACCAGACAGACAGATTTTTGAAGATCGTCCTGTAATTGCGGAGTTACAATAAGACCCAAAGAATATCGGAGATATGATGTCTGTCTTCATGCTCCTGATGTCGAACGGGAGCATCTATGATATTTTTAGAAATTTCGTACTAAACACATCAACAGACGAAGTGGTCCACCCCAAAATTTCGCCTCACATTGAGTGAGAGTGTATCTCGGAGAAAAACGAACCGATTTTGCAAAAATAGATCATGTCTAAAAGGGCATTTATTTGGCTACAGGGCACTATGTTGGGCCGGGTGAATTATGACTGGATACTGTATATACATGGTGACAACGGGAAGTGTGTCAAAGTGGTCACTTTTCAACCGTGATCAACTTTACCAAAAAAAAATCCAGTTTTTTTCAAGGGTCATTTTTGGGAAGCCGGCATCAATATCTCGAAAATCAATCAATCAATCAATCAATACTCTTTATTCGTTCATATAATACTATAAAAGTGTTGAACCCGTCATTCATATGTATAGACAATACAAATAGAGAAGACCATATGTTTATCACCACCGTCGTCACGGATATTGGGGCATCAAAAATCAGCCAACCTTTTTTTGAATGATGGACTTGCCTGGTTCCTACGCAACCGTAAAAATCCGTGACAACATATGGTCTTTTCTATTTGTATTGTCTATATATAGATAATTTAGATAAGTGTATAAATAAAAATATATGTACAAAGTATGTATAAATAAAAGCAATAAATAAATAAATAAATAAATATGATAAAAACATCGAACAAAACAAAACACTTTAAAAACGCACATCGTCATTCAGAAATTCTTCCACCGAATAGTAACCCTTGGCAATTAAAAAAGATTTAAGTTTTGGTCTTTGGTTTCTGGTTTGTTGATCAAAAGGTTTTTGATTTGTACTGATATTTCAATTTTTGAAGAAGTGGTGTTATTTTCGTGAAATGTGAGTTTTTTTGCCGTTTCTCTCTTAGACTATGCAGCTTTCTCAATGATGAAAATGCATAATTTGCAGTAACAAACCGTCACATCAAGGAATTTGACCTCCCCGACCCCTAACGGTGCTACCTTCTGGTTATCGCCTAGACCTCTTTGGGGTTGACCGTAAGGAGGTAGGTGACGGTGATACAAATCACATTTACTAACAGAGAGTGATGTGACTCAAGTAATGCATCAACAACCATCTCTTACATCACAAGTTCCATAGTTGCCATGGCAACAACCCCATTCCCGTTGTTCTTCTACGGGAATAATCAAAAAAATTCACAAGGCGACATCTCGAAAACAAAATGAGGTAGGATCAAACAGTTGTGTTTCCTTGAATATGACACATTTTGCACATATCAGTACAGTGTCAATATTTTTCCACAAAAACCCAGATTGGAAGTTAAGGGTGGGCATGACATTTCATACAGAGTGATTTTTTTTTGAATCGCGGTACCTAATCTCAAGTCTTATTGTGGATGTAAAATGACAATTGTCCACTGATATTGACAGACCAAGATTTCCATAATAATTATTCATTTTGTATAAAACGACATGCCCACCCTCAACTTCTAGAGTTTTTGTGAAAAAATATTGACACTATCTACTGAAATGTGCAAACTGTATCATATTAAAGGGGAACAAAACTGTTTGGTCCTATCTCATTCTGTTCTCGAGATATCGCCTTGTGAATTCTTCGAATAATTCCCGTACAAAGATGATTAGTGATGCCATCACTTGAGTGACCCTGTGTTTTTTGCAAAAGTTGAACATGGTTGAAAAGTGACCACTTTGACACACCTCCCGTTGTCACCACCCTGTATATAAAGTATTCAGTCAATAATCACCCGCCCTGATACAGCGCCTTGTAGCCAAAAAAAAATGCGCTTTCAGACATGATCTTGTTCTTCAAAATCGGTTGATTGTTCTCCGAGATACACCCACTCAAAGTGAGAAGAAATTTTGAACCACTTCATCTGTTGATGTGTTTATATTACTCAACACCCTGTAGTGAGGATATGATGTGAAGCTCGATGTTTCGTGAAGCGACAGACTGATACCTGAGACTGGGCTATCAAACCCGCGACAAATACGCGACAAAGGCCTGTCGCGTATTTAGTAAAGCTGAGCGGAATCGTTTTAGAATCATATTGATTCAAGACTGAGTTTAAGTTAAATTCAACAATGAATTGACCTGAGATCAATTCATGAGAGTAACGTTATGCTCACACCCGTTTTTATCTTTTCAGAACCAGATGACCATGACCAAACCACTTCCACATGCTCTCAAGATTGTCAATTTTGTTTCATTGATTTGTAAAGTTGATTGTTAATGAATGCAGACGTTAATTTTAATCACTGATTCACTTTTCGTTTTGAGTAACGATATGCTCTTCCGGCATTTCCTGACTTACAGTAATTTATCGTCCTACACTATTCAAGTAGTACATGACAAGGATTTAGGATAGACGAAGAAAAATTGGTGCTTTGTGAACAGTTGGTAAACAAGGATTGGGCACTGTTTCAGCAAGGGGAGCATGACACGTTACGGAAAACGTCCGGGCTCCGTCGATGGGACTGATGATGTCTTATTTGAAGCGATAATGCATTAGCGTCGCCCAAAATGCCGCGCATTTAATGTTTTATGCTGGCATTAGCAAAACGGCCATTATAGAAATACATATTTCACGTGTTGTTTCGGAGCCGGGCGGAGAGCGCACCAGCGGCGCGACGCCGTCTGTCGGCGGGGCGGCGCACCGCCGCCGGCGACGGGCCGCGGCCCCCGCCGCCGCCCCTGAAACTCTGAAACGTTTTACCTAATGGGCTTTCATTAAGTCAGGAATGCTTTGTGCATATGTGATGTCCACGCTGATTGTGTACAGTCTGAACAATGTCCGCGCGCCGCCGTGGATAATTTAATGCTCTATAGTGTATTTAATTACTGGGAGCCGCCTTTTGATCTCCGCCGGAACCGGACGTTGTCCGAACTCCGAAGCACCGCCGCCGCCGCCTCCGTTCGCCGCCGCCGACCTTAGAAATTACATTCATCGTCAGATATTTCTCTCCCGGCTAAGGTGCGCGCTCTAATTAAATTTGCTTTGTCACATCGCACAAAACCCGCGTTCCGCCACTGCTTATTAAAATGCCGCCCGTCCGTTGCGTCGTCGCCCCCCCTCCCGTCGTCCTTTGCCTTCTCTCTCCTGTGCGTCACAAGAACGCGATTTGAGACGATTCATTTGCTTAAATCCTCAAAGCAGCCATCCGCAGCGATAATTGAAAGAACAGCCATCGCGGACAACAGAGTCCGCCTCGACAGCCTCCTCGCTAATTTATTTAGGGTCCTTACAAAACCTGCCACAACCTCGTGTAAGTGTTGTACAGTACAAAATCTTTTGCGTTAAAATCTGTTGGATGAATGTACGTGAAGGAATTTACAAGATCATGATCTTATACAATAATTAATATTAAAACAGTTTTGTTCCAGAAACGCGCAGCTGGCAGCGAAAGCCGGAGGTTCTGTGTTCAAATCCCAGTCGGGCCAAGGGTGGCCGGTATGTGAGTATTGCGCCGTAAAATTCGTTGTTCAGAAGATGTAAGCTCTGAGCTACATTCAAAGGCTTACGTGGTTGATATGCAGCCCAGCAAGAAAATTGAGCAGTGGACTCAACTGACCAGACCTCAGTCACTGACCAATTTGAATTATTCCAGCCAATGATTTTATATTATACTCTCAAAATAGCCCAGATGATTTCTTACGACTTTCGGCATCAATAATAAACTCTTTCAGCCCAACATTAACCAACAGATCCACCTATTTTTTCACATTTGAAAATTATTATCGCCTTAACTTCTAGCCCGAAAGGGACATGTGCATTATTCTGAAGTCGGAATTTCATGATCCATCCAAACCTGTCACAAAAATTGAGAACAAAGTGATGATGACGTCACTGCTCAAAAACAGAAAAAGTTGAAAAAATAACAACAATTGGGAAATGTGGATGGCCCCAACATTCCCCCGCGCGTTGAACAAATAAAGAAAATAATAGTAAAGGAGCGAAATTGAAAAACAATATTATTTACCATCATTGAGAAGACAAAGGACACAGCTTCACGATTAGACGCTTGTAACTACCCCTCGAGGTACGTACCAAGGCCACGCGTGCAATGCCATCTTTACCCAGATAAATTTTCTCCGCTTTATCTAGAGGTCACTCCAGCGGCGGTGACACGTCACTCGCCACAACAACGATTGTTCCCGGGATTACTGGATTGGCGTGTTCCATTTTTGTCTCGCCTGCATTGTGTGCAGATATTCGGAGCTCCAGCGCTTCCAAAAGTTCTGCACGATCGAATCCAACATTTGGGAACGGTCCAATCGGTTGACAGGGAGATGTGTGACATCACGCGATGGTAAAATTCTTAGGGGCGTTGATGTTAAAAAATGTGCGGAAATAAGAGCCGTCGGTTCCAAGGGATTCTCACTTGAAATGGTCAGAAAGCGAGATTTTATAAGTGCCTCGATTTAGCCTAAAACTGTGGGAAATTCCTTGTACGTAAGGACCTGACTTCCAACCACCCTGTATAAATGAGCCTTCACGGCCTTGACAGCACTTTCCCACAGTCCACCAAAGCGAGGACTGGAGGGCGAGTTGGATTTCCAAGAAATTCGTTGTCAGACAAGTTCATTGCCAAACTCGGAAGTGAACTCTTTAGACTTGAGAAAAGGGAACAAATCATCAAGCTGAGCGCGAGCACCTGAAAAATTCGCCACGGCGTCAAGAAATATATAAAGGGCCGGCGTAATCCAACTCCTGTCGTAATCAACAGCTTTCGACGGGCGGACACGATAGCTGGGTAAATTTCCCATAAGAGAAGAAGTCGATTGGGGACATACAACAAATCTTGCAGACAAAATCCAGACTTTTTGGCGGAGAAGCGACAATAGAAGACTTGGTCCAGTGTGAAGATTTACTTTGTGGTAATAATTGTCAAGAAGCTCACGAGGGGATCTTTTTAGGAAAATAGGGTGACAATGATCAAAACTGACTTCTGCATGGCACAGACGACCTCCAACGCAAATTTCTCCATCATTTGAAAAAGGATGCAGCTTTCTCACCTCAGAAGAACACGGCTCGTCTTTCTTCAGAAGTTCGAGATCAAAAGCAAAATGGAGACTCTGGCTCACGCCAATCAAAACCATTCCAGCTTTTTCCAAGTCCGGAGCTGCAATGAGAGGACTTTCGATTGGCAAAAGGCAACAAAATCTCAAGACAAAAAGTCAAAAACACAAGAGGGCAACAATTTGTTCCACGAAGAACATTTGTTGATCAGGAACAATAAAGGATGTTCGCTTTGAAAGACAGACAGAGTGGCGGGTATCTCTTCAAGCACCCTTTCAAGACCAGGTGAGGTGAAAGGAACAATCGACCAATTACCTTGTGGGGTGCTAGCGCCCAAGGCGTACCAGAAAACCAAAGAGGGTGTTCCGTAAGCTGAGAGGGTGTTGAACCTCGAGACAGGCAATCGGCAGGATTTTCACCTCCTGGAATGTGATATCAAAAATGCGGAGACATTTTCTTGAATTTTCGTGATTCGATTACTCACGAAAGTATTCCAGCGGTGCGGCGATGAATATATATCCAACTTGAAGCGATAGTTGAATCCGAAAAAGCGAAGATTTGTTTGTAGTGAACCAAATTTTCGAGAGTTTTGAGGAGAAATTGCATCATCTTGGACAAAAGAACATCTGCATAGAGCTCCAATCTAGAAATGGAGACCACTTTCAAAGGTGAGACGCGAGACTTTGCACAAATCAAAGCAATGGATATTTTTCCTGAAGACGAAAAATGAACCACTGCGCCGAAACCCTTTTCTGATGCGTCGCAAAACCCCAGAAGGGAGCTCTCAGATCCCTGGGAAATATTCGAGTGGCGAAGAATCTTCTGCTGCGATAAAGCTGACAACTGTTTCATAAAAGTCTCCCACATGGCCAAGATGAAAGCAGGAGGAATCTCATCCCAGTCGAGACCCTCCTTCCACAGCTCTTCGACAAGTTACTTGGCACCGAGAATTACAAGTAAAATTAATCCCAATGGACGAAAAACACGAGCGATGGTGGACAAAACATTCAAGTTCATCAAAAGCTTCAAGGGGCGCGAAATTGACCTTGTAACCCTTATTCTTCCCAAGCTCTAACAAATTTATTTGATCAACACAATCCGCAAATAATTCTTCAAGTCTTCGCAAACTCATTGAATTTATCTTAATCTTTGACATTTTTTGCCAAATCATACAAATTTTGAATTCTCAAAAAATAAACCTCTTTCTTGGCCGTCAAAACCTTGATTTTAGATTCAATGGGAACAATGATTCCCAATGAAGCAATGAAACCAAAAATGCTAATATAAAAGCGCGATAAGGCAAGAATGAAATTTGCTGAAAACTGACTGTCTAACTTATTGAAATGAGATCCAATTCTGGTCGAAGTGACCAAAAATATGGTGAATAATCGAGAGCAAATCGAGACCGTCACTTTCACTTGCGCAGTAGCTGTTTCAATATCATGACAGGTCATCTTGCCACTTCCAGAAGTATTTTGTGATGGGGCGAAAAACTCGATGCATTATCAAAAAAAAAAGCTCATGATGTTCGGAATTCAGGAACTCAGCTCAGAAGATTACGTCTTCTAAATTTTGTCCAATGTAATTACGCGTATGACCTAAAGTAAATTGATGAAATATGAGAAACAATGACGGAAATGAATCAAAGGAAAATAATACTGAAATCTTTACGAGGCAAGAAGTCCATATTAGATTAGATCGCACAATCGAAAATATCGTCTATAATAAAACTTCTTCATTTTCTGATTGAATTCATTTTTATGGCTCGAGAATATTAAGACTCTGGTGTGTCATAATTGGATAAGAATCGTTTTGTGTTGTGTTGGCAAAGTTTTTTTATCCCTCAAACTCCGCAAGACCTCCTCGCCGTGCGGTATCCCAGCCCCTTTGGATCCTCACATTAATTAGCGATTTATGAATAAGTCATTCTGTTTTTACGGTGCAATTCCGATTTTAATTGCTGATCGTCGCGTTTGAACGAAAACGTGTAAGAATGAATTGGCTGTGTGTAAAAACATTTTATGGACACATAAAATATAGAATTACCAATAAATTCAAGTAAGTAACAAAACAACTGTTGTACAAAATTAGTATCGCTAACAATATATTGTTATGGGCCAATATAACATTGTCAATATATAGCGATGCGTCTATTGATTCCGATTTTTGTGCCATGGCGTAAAGCGCTCTGCCATAGAATTTTGCGTTCCGGAATATAAACGTTAGCAATATTTTTTATTATTCAATCCACTTAGTCCGCTTGGCAAGTGCGGCCGAAATTTAATAATTGATTCTAATTGAATCAAACGTCTTTGCCAAACCTAAGTGGTTTACTTAAATTAAGTGGTTCGCGTCGGTCGGGTCGAAAACAAGCGGAAGATCGAGCCCAGGTCGGTGTTTATGCATCGAACACTAAAATGCAATCACTCTCAGTGTGCGCCTCTATTAATAAATGTGCTAATAAGTGGCCGGCTGTTACGCCCAATACTTTAGAACCCACTCTGTGCCGGGGCTCTCTGCGCGCATATAAGTCATAACGATTATTATTTCTACGAGCTAGAGAGCCTGCACGGTCTCTCTAATGGAGATTTCTGCAATAAAATTTCAACGTAACACGGTAATCCTTTCTAAACGTAATAATATTGAAAATTTCTAATTAATAACCAGCTCTCTGATCTAGTCATAATAAACACATAAAATAGGATTTACGGCGTCTATAAATTTCATACAGTTGATTAAATCAATTAACCGGTACATTAAAAATAATGCCGACCTTGCGGTCTTTCTCTCTCTCTCGGACGTGTACCACCTAATTGTTGCAAGAGCGACTCTGTTGTTGCGACCTTATACACTTTTCGACCAATGATTTCGCCTTGGCAATAACACACAACAGGAATTGCTTCTGTCCACTGGAGCCGGCACGAAACAATAGTGCGGTGCGGAAAAGATGCCACAGCGACAAGGCTGTCTCATTAGCCACCAAACCCTTTGAAGTCAACTTATCCAACGACAAGCATTGGAAACGAATCAGACCTCTGAAAAGCAAGATGCCTATATTTTTTGTTTTTGATCATCAATTAGTTTATTATTAACGACCGATATAAAAAAACTTAAATTTGGTTCAACATTTTTGTAGCACTCAGCTCGAGACATTTTCCCAAACTGCCATGGCCTTTCTTACGGTGAGTTTGGAACACCCTATAGGTACTATTGTCAAAAAATGATAGTTGGACAACGGAACTTGAGAAACGTTTAATCAACGCTGATTATACGAAATAGTATTTTATGTTACTAGCGCCGAAAACCGGGCATAGCATAACGAACGTGAATGCAGCTCGAGGCCCTAGGCCGAGAGCTGCATGTAAGAGAGTTATGCTATGTCGTTGTCAGCGCGAGTAGCATACATCGTTTTTCGTGCTGCTTTTAATGTAATTACAAATAAATAAGATCATATCGCAATAATCATTGGAATGAATTTCAAGTTGGTACTTCTGCCATTTATCACCAAGGCGCGAGACATATACCCACTAGATGCAGATTTTTGTGTGTCAAATGTCGATTTGAAAAATTGCGTCCTATGTTTGAATTTTCTTGCTTAAAACCCCCTCCCCAATTAGAAGGGCCATCCCCAAAAAATCCCGAAATCACTGAGCTCTAGTGTCTTGTGTGACGACGAAACACAGAAAATGGCATAAATTAATCACTTTTAAACCTTGGCGCCACAAAACATCAAAAATTATTGTGCAATTGTACCAACAGCTATTAGAAAAATGACCCTAAAATATGAATTTTAAAAATGAATATTCATAATTTTAACTGATTTAAACCAAAAATTTCAAGCTATAACATTGGAAACGTGGTCTCTCTTGAATTCTGCATGATTTTGCAAGGTTAGTTTATTTTTTACGTGTACTTTTTTACGTTGCCACTCTAGATCTTTTTCTGAATATACAGTGCAGGACACCGAGTGTATAGAGTTTTAGTAAAGAGTTTTATTTCAACTTTGATGGGAACGTTTTCAAGACGTCTGAATTAAAGCGTTATATTATTGTTAAAGAAATACAGTTCAATACAGCTTAAGAAATGTTTTATTGCCGTTGATGATGGTTGAAAAACTGCTCTGGTCAAAAAATGAACGTTATATTTCGATTTTATTGACAACGTTCCCGAGACGTCCAGAGTAAAGCGTTATATTCTTGTTAAAAAATTATCGTTGAATAAACGGAACTCGAAAAATGTTAAAGTACCGTAAGTGTGATTTGAAAAACGTCTCTGGTTAGAAAATGAACGTTTTATTATAGTAATTCTGAAGACAACATTTCCAAGAGACACACAAAGTGAAGCGTTATACCGGGTGTCTATAATAAATTCTATAATCGTAAAAGGCGTGGGTAAAGGCAAAAATCGAAGTTAGTTTGGGTGAGTGATAGAAGATTTCAAAGACGATACCGATAACAGACATTTATGAACAACTCGTATGTGTAATATTGTCAAAAAGTGATCGTTAAAGAAAAATAGAAACGTTAAGTTACCGTTAGTGATGGTGTAAAAACCGTCTCTGTTTATCAAGGAACGTTTCATCTTAATTTTGACGGAAACGTGGGAGTCGGACAACTCGTCGACACCCAACTCATCGACAAGACAACTCACCGACAAGACAGCTCACCGACAAGACAACTCGCCGACAAGACAACTCACCGACAAGACAACTCGTCGACAGGACAACTCGCCGACAAGACAATACATCGGCAGGACGACTCATCGACAGAACAATTCATCAACAAGAGAAATTATACGATAACACTCAACAACTTACGAAAATAATCAAAATACTTTAGCATGGTTTGACAAAACTCTTGCACCTCCAACTTTCAGAGGTAGGTAGCATTCCTCAAACACAAAATGCAAGGTGAATCGCCTCAAAGATAACTTGGACATGTTAAAGCCGTGTACATGGACCTCGTCAGGTCCCAATTTTTGTTTTGTAGACCCGATCAGATCAAGTCAGGCAATTGAGTTTTTTGATTCAAAGACTACTTGGACATGGTAAAGCCGTGTAACATCGGATAGTCGGCACCATCGTTCGTACTATGCGACACACGTGCGTCTTGCAATTATCAAAGATGTTTCAAAGACGTGAAAAATAAAGCATCATATTATCATTTTCGAGGAATGATCGTTAAATAAACGTGCCCGTGTTACCTTAAATATGCGAGTTTTGTCAAAGCAAATCTAAGTAAATGTAAATACCGAAGTATAATCCAATCCCATCAAACTTGAAGCAGTCGAAGCTAGCTACCTCTTAGTTTTTCTGGGCTAGATAATGTCTTTTCCCAATAACTTGATTTGATAACTTGAATAACTGAAGATTTTGACACTTCTTGTTCGGAAGTTTGGACTTCTAAAAATTGTTCTGCTTAACGCTTTAAAAACGTCGAAGATGAGATTTGAAAGACGTTTGACAAGTCGTTTTGGTGATATTCCGTTCAACGCAAAATGTTGAACAATGAACAAGCAGTTGCTCAATAAGGCGTTTTATCAACGTTTGACCACGTGACGTGAATGATAATCAACTGTTTAATCAACGTTATGGTTGAAACAGTGAAGTCCGTATTTGATAGGGCGTCTCTAAAACGTTTGATTTCGCTTTTCAAAGACGTTTTGACTTTTGATGCATAAGAAACGTAAAGGCAACGTCTCATAAACATTTGATGAGCGTTTTGAATACAACTGATTTGACGTTTCAAAGACGTTTTGAAAACGGTAAAGTTGCCATAGCTTAGGCAATTAACCAGTCGTTCTTGAATCAATCCGATCAACACGTTTAGCGAATCGTTTCATGCGGAATTCAGCCGTCTATTTAGCGTTTTTTTTTTCAACGTTTCCGACGTTTTTTATCTGTTCCAAACTTTTCATTAACGCAGTTATGCTCACTAGGTTAACAGTAGTATAAGTACAAGCAGATGCCGATCATTTTCATAACTATGACTCTTTCCTTACCAGCACATTCCTCTTCGTCTAAAACAGGTAGGTAACCCCAACACTTCCCAGGTGGACCCGAAGCGCTGGTACGTACCTGAAACAATAAAAGACAGCCCGTTAAAGTCAGACAAAACAAAGCCCCGATAATTGGTAACGAATGTTGAAATGCATTATCATTGTTGCTACATATATATTCCTTTTGTGGGCCCGTTCGATTTCCTGGAAGCCGCACGCTGATTGAGCTGAGCTGGCGGGAATAGAGCGAACGTTTAATGAACAGTTCGAAATAGAAATAAACACAGACGAATGGTCATTACAATGATTAAGTGCGGTGCTGTAAATCACGTCGTTATTGCTGGATAAGTTGAATGCTGATGTATGCGATGCAAGTAACGTTTTAACATTAGAATGTCTACTTGAAACATTGCCAACATTAAAACATATTGTGTGTGTGTGTGTGTGAGTTTTTCGATGGTTCAAAAACCACGCGCTGTTGTGGAAGGTTTTTTTGGAGGAGGGCGGGTTCAGAAATACCACCACCGTTACCGTGTGCCAAAATCGGCTCACGAATGCCACACGGTGGCCGATAAAATTCCCCATGGACGATGGCGGCGCGCGGTTTTCCGACCCGGGTGCAGACCGTCAGCAGCTAAAGTCGTTTTTAATCTGCAGACCGAATCTGCATAAATAATAAACCGTTAGTTGTCGGGTTTAAAATTAAATGTGTGTCACAACAATTACGCATGCAGACCTGTGGCGATAAAACAATTACTGGTTGAAGGGAAGCCCGCGAGCAGGAGTATTTTCGTACATGTTTTGCGATGTTAATTAACGCAGTTGGATCGGGATCGATTGCAGCGAGTTTTGATCGTTGGTATAACAATAGGTACATAATACAAATTATGCAGAAAACGATGTTGTGCAATATAACTATGATTGTGTTTCATCGGCGTCGTTATGATCATGGAAGCTGGTCAAAAGAGTCTGTAAGCGATTCGCTTGCTCGCTTTGCCTGCGATGCAGATGCTACTTGAGTACTTGATGAGACTTGGAACCCCAAGTCTTCCAATCAAATTCACAGACTATGGAAACGTGCAAACAACCATAAATGACCATGATATTCAATCAGAAATACATTTCAAAATTGGAAGATGTGAAGTGACCCAAGCACGCCGATAAGATGTCCCACACATATCCCGAACGGACATCCGGCGCACCAACTCTCCTGCAGCCGGTCGCCAGTTCAGCGGGTCGCCACGAGGTGGCCGCAGCGCTCTTGCTTACAACTTTGGCCGTGCAAACATATCTCAACTTGAGATACATTTTGAATGCAAACTGCAATGCCAGTGGCCACGGTTCGGTTTCCAATTCTCATCCATAATCCATATCACATACACCTTTTATTCTCAGTAGAATGACCTTTTGGGGCAAAAATAAAGTGACAAGCTGGGGGGCTACGGCCACGGCTGATGGCAACTATCAGCGGCCATTCGCCGTATTATGGCCGTATTCTACCAGGGTTCCAGCTTGTCCACTTTATTTAAGTCATTCTATTGAAAATAGAGAGTGTATGGGATATATACTGTTCCCAATTCCCATCTACACTGGCTGGAATATGCCTTCAAAAAATTGTAACCCGGGTTAACAAAAGAAGGGAAAGGTAAGTGGAGGGTGGGTAGAGTGCGGGGATGGAACTGCCCAGGGATTCATTACTAAACGTACCTGGACAATCTGGGAGATGGGAACAAATCTGACAGTAGCGACAGCTGATAGTGTTGAAGCATGAATTAATAATTCATTATACCTATTACCTGAATAAAAAGAAATAGTAATCCATCCCGAAGGCATATTCTTACATGGTCTAACTACGTATCGAGTATAATAGGTCTGTTCTCGACTTTGACGATCGCGGCTCAACTAGTCCACTGACAAGGCTGACGTAGAAAATCATACCTTGGTTTTGGTCGAGTGGGGCTGAGGAGGCCTTCCTTAAACTAGAGGAGTAACTGATGACAGCTCCAGTGATGTAGTGCCCTGCTTTGATTGAACCGTTTGTTTTGCAAAGAGATGCATCAGCATACAGTGTTAATGTAGTATTATTTCAAACTATCGATGATCAGGATGAGATTATCTGTTATTTATCCCGTTCTCTATCGCGGGCGGAACGTAACTATTCAATCACTGAACGCAAATGTCTCTGTATCATGTAGGCGATGGAGACACTTCGACATTACTTGAGAGGTGTTCACTTCACAACTGGTAGACTAGCGAGTTGGAGTTCACGGATGCAGGTTTTTGACTACACCACTGTACACCGACAGGGTCATGATCGTGATTTTGGTGCCATTTTGCTGATTTTGCTAGTACGAATATGGAACAGTATTCAGCAGGCCAAATTCACAAACTTTCGAATCTTGATCAGCACTTCGTTCACCGTCTCATACTAGGCCTCACTTCTCTCATCAATTTCTCGCACACGACCCTAAATCTTCCAACATAATGTACTTTCAAACAAAAATTCAGAATTAGATTCAGATACGAAGTTTATTGCTTTTAAATAATTTCCCGTCTGAGAGTGTGAAGAAGTACGAAACTTTGTCTCGTCTTGTCCTTCCCCTTCTTCTGCCGAGTAAGTTCAAACATCTTGTACTTATGTCTTCCGCAAGTGAAGGCTGATTATGCGTGGAGGCGAGGGAACAAATTAGAAGCCGTAAACGTCATCGATGATTTATTACCCATTAAGACTGGCAATCGTTGGTCCATCAGCCAATTAAGCTAATACGTGTGGTGCGCTATACCTACCTTCTGGTGGGTATAAGCATACCTTGAAGACTTTTTCCACTTTTGTTGTGTTACTGAAAATTCGAAAATTATTGATTTTTGTGTTACCTTAGAGTCACTGCGACTCTGTTGGTCGCTTTCTGTTTTATGAAGCGGAATATTTGCAGAAATCGATGTCGGTTTCCACCGCCTCCGCCGTCTCCACCGCCGCTGCCGCCACCACCGCCACCACCATCGCCACTGCCTCCACTAATTACAAACGACGTCTAATTAACGATATATAGGAAATTGTTCTGCAATACTTTGAAGTACCCGGGCTCTGGATTACTATACACCGATGATGGATTTAATTAATTAGCAGATTACTAATTAACTTCATTGAGGGATTTTATAATGGAAAATTCTTTAACGCACTCTCTACCATCTTCAAAGGCTCGCTTTCCTTGTGCCTTATGTTTTTAATTTCCTCATCATTTCCCGACACTTAGCTTACTTCGCGTAGCCGGCTCACTTCTCCTCGAAGATATGGGGCGACGGGAAAACACGAATCTGTTTCAGTATTTTGAGCTGTTCCGCAGTTGAGACATACGTATACACATATAATAAAACGGGAAGTAAAACTTTGTCGCGCGCTTCCCCTCACTTCTTCTCCACCACGCAATCTAGAAATAGAAAAGTCACGATTTACCACATCCGACTCTGGATCCTCTCTCCCAGACAGGCCAGACAAACCACGAAGCGTTTTTCTTTCGCTTTTGTGACATCATCTGCGGGTGGAGGTTACTTGAATTGTGCGAATGTGAATGAGCGCCAAGAAAGAAAACAGCAGGAAACGCACGTTATTCTTGCGTCGCAATTAGAGCCAATTTGTTTTAATTATTGTTATGCAGAGGTGAATGATTTATGTTTCATTATACTTACACGCTTACGAAGCTAGCGCACGTCTGCATTTTTTCGCGTTTTGTGTTAAAAAACATTTTGCTCATTGTCTGCTTCGAGTGTTGTCACTTTTTCTTCGAGTTCTTTGTTTAAGATTTGTATACGTTACCCGTTACCTATACATAGATACTTGGCTTGTCTAATGACGCTGATATATGTACAAAGGAGAAGTGTGTGCACTTTTTATGCTTTTATCAGCAGTAGACTCTAGTGAGAGAGCAGTGATAGAACAGCAGCCTGGTTATTGTCATCGTCGCAACAATATCTTCGAGACAACTAAAATTAATATAAAAAATCAACGTAAAATTTGAAACAATTCCTCAAATGAATTCAGGGGGGAGAGCAGATTTGCTAATATAAACATAGCATTCTCTATTTGCTTCTCTAGGCTGATCTTTTGTTTGAAGAATTCAGGTGACCCTTCATAACAAAAATATATACTTGGCACTTGCCTTGGTCTGGTCAGTTGAAATTGATGGAATTACATGAATCTCTTGATGTTGTGGAGGATTTGACTGACAACATGTCGAATGACGGTATTCACAACTGGTGTGTTTTGGGATAAGAGCCTCGACTGTGATGGTTTGATGGTTATGTTGATAACTAATAACTATATGTACGAGGTACAAAGTTTCCGGGGGAAAAAAACCAAGCCAAGTAACCTGATAAAGGTAAAATCAATGATGATAAATTAACCCACGAGTTAAAAAGTGAATGATGAGTTGAAACCATTATAAGTTATGAATAAATAAAAACTATATGCACGATGAGGTCTGGTCAGTTGAATTTGATTGCAAGTCAAAAGCGAAAGCCAAAAGCGAGTATGGGCCTCGCAAAAAATGATCATACTGACTGGACAACTTTTTATTGCTAAAGTAACAAGTTTGGCAACACTGCTTGGTCAGTTACAAGAAGTGAGGAGCGCGGGGAGTCACGTGATGTATCCAGGCGCGAAATCAATGCGCAGAAAGCTAATTTCAACTGGGATACCAATTACTGAATAATAATTCGTGTTCTTAAGAGCCGATTTGAACTGTTAAGTAACATACGCAACAAAAGTCGTGTCACTCCCTGAATTTTCATCCGTTTTCAAAATTGATTATCTCCGGATTCCCTTTGGCGATTTTGGATTCTGTACTGGTAGATAGCACAATTCTTTAGCTATCAGACCTTGCTTTCGCGAAATATGAAAAATGTCAAATACAGTTTGTACATCGTGACACATCAAACAGTGCCAAATTGATGAAAGTTCCGTAATCCCCCATTTTCTCAAAAAACATTTCTTTTCAATTTAGAAACGGAATTAACAAAAAGTGATATCTTACCTCGGGATAGTTTTCGATTTTTACCCTTATTTTGAGTGAAAAAAAGAGTTTTTTTGTCAAATTATTTGTTCTCGAATTATCGATTTTCAAGTTTTTTGAAGCAGACCTTTCCAAAAATTAATCTCAATGGGGACTGATTTATGGTAACTATGATGATTCTGATGTGATATACCTAATGATATATTCTAAAGCCACTCTGATCCAGAAAATAACTACAAGTACAATGGACTGCACCAACACGCTCCAATTCGTCATGATCCAGAGGTGGTGCCACTGGTCAACCAGTCATAACCCTTTTGAATGTGAATCAGTAAAATTTTTATCAGGGGGTAGTTTTTGAAGTGAAATTGTGAGTATCTGCCAAATCTGACTCGATAATAAGACCAATTAGAGAGCCAACAATGAAAAAGTCCATACTTCTGAAAAAAAATCAACATTTCTTTAAAAAATCAAATTAGGGGTGAAAATCAAAAATCATTTCAAGGTAAGACATCATTCTTCGTCAATTCCGTTTATGAATTGAGAAAAAATGTCTTTTGAGAAAATGGGGGATTACGAAACTTCCATCAGTTTAGCACTGTCTGATGGGTCACCCTGTACAAACTTCAATCGACATTTTTCATATTCCGCAAAAACAAGGTCTGATAGCCGAGGAAGTGTGCTATTTACCACTTCAAGGAAATCCAAAATCGCCAGATAGTCCAGGAATTTTAGCTGTTAAAATCGCAAATAGCGAACAAAAATGAAAGCGAGCCGGATTTTTGTATATAAGCTCAGTTAGGCATGTAGTTCAACATAGTAAAAGTCCTCAAGAATCCGGTGTGAGCTTCGGCCGTTGTGGCCTCGAGAAGAACTTGAGGATCAGTTTTTCGCGTATATCTCGTGAACGATGGCACTTAGGAAGAAAGTGCTCGGAAAGAAATTGTTGAAAATTTTATTGTCTATAAGAAAGTCCTTACACATTTCATCGTCAGTTCACTCCTTCTCCGTCAAAACACAAGAAAATTAAAATAATCCAGATGCTCGATGCTGAAGACTGTATGGACCTTGAGTTTTATGATGGCGGAGTGCCACCTCGTAGAGTTGTTGGTTAGTCTACTATTTCTTGATTGAAACTTGAAGCCATCAATACGAACTATGCCGGCGGCATATACAGGGTGAAATAAAAATAAAAAGTTGAACATTTGTTCCTCAAGAACCAAAATAGGTGAAGACATGCAAATCGCCATAAATAATTCTGATTTCATGGTCATGAAGTCATCGTAAACTTGAATCAGATATCTTGAGCCGTTCTTGAAATATCTCCAAAAAACTGAAGTCATTACCGAAAAAAATAATGTTTTCGTCAACTCATCTGAAAAAAAGTTGACTGTGTTTTTCCTAAAAGTTGTTGGCCCAGAGAGTGTTTTTCACTATTATTTGATTTTAAATGTTATTTATCATTGTTTCGATTCGAAACACCAAGTCTCGATTCAATATCTGAAGAATTACTGATATACGGAAAACTAGTTTTTTTTCGTAACGACTTTAGTCTTCTGAAGATATGTCAGAAACGGCTCAACATATTTGATCCAAATTTACGAGGACTTCATGACCATGAAATAAGGAATCTTTTTGTCGATTTATATGTCTTCACCTATTTTGGTTCTTGAGGTACATTTGTTCAACTTCTTATTTTTGATCCACCCTGTATATGCCGCCGGCATAGTTGGTATTGATGGCAAATAGTTTCAGTCAAAACAGAATAGATCGAACAACACCTCCACCAAGTGGGACCCCGCCATCATAAAACTCAAGGTCCATACAGTCTTCAGCATCGAACATCTGGATTATTTAAATTTTCTTGTGTTTTGACGAAGAAGGAGTGGACTGACGATAGAATGTGTAAGGACCTTTCTTGAAGACAATAAAATTTTCAACAATTTTTCTTGAACACTTTCGTTCTAAGTGCCATTGTTCACGAGATATACGCAAAAAACTGATCCTCAAGTTCTTCTCGAGGCCACAACGGCCGAAGCTCACGCCGGATTCTTGAGGACTTTTACTATGTTAAACTACATGCTTAACTGAGCTTATATACAAAAATCCGGCTCGCTTTCATTTTTGTTCGCTATTTTTTCTAAAATTCCTGGACTAAGAGGGATTCTAAGAAATTCAGTTCTGAAAACCGATAAAAATTTAGGGGGTGACACGACTTTTGTTGCTTACTTTATTTAAAATATAAAATACGCCAAAATCTCCTTCGGCCAATTCAGTACTTTCATGAATATGTTCGAAAACTGGTAGACTCGGAAATATGAAAATCCGCAAAAATATCCAGGCCAACAAGACAAATTATTTATTTTTTGTTGAGCTGTGTAATCGTTCAGTTTCTCCAGACCTTCAAGTTCTTCAATCACCAAGATTCTCCACTTCCTCGACGTCCTACAAGCGGTTCAGCTGCCAGTTCCCGAGCCAAGTCCCTTAGCTATGGCAGTCTACCAGCAGGAACGATGGCTTCACCAGTGCTTCACTGACGAGTACAGAGGGACAACATGATTCGAGTTCCACTCACGAATTCTATCATTCCTCTGGATGAGTAGGTATACTTTTTCTATTTTGTTCAAGTACCACGCTGCAAAAAACCGCTACAGTTTGTTTTGTATTCTATTGGTTGTTTTCTTTTTCCCTGATCCTATATAAATGCAGAGAATTCCATATCAGCATACTATAGTCTTGGGTTAATACCGTCCAATGGGTATAGGCTCTATATAGGAGTCAACCCGAAGCCATGAGTGACTTGAACTGGTCACCTAGACCAGACGGTAGTACCATGTAGTTCTATGCTATAGGTACTCGGGGCATATGAATACAAAATAGAAGAACAAGACAAGAGACACGAAAGCGATTGTGAAATTTTTGACTGGTAGATGAAGCGGCTTGGCGGCATTGAAATTCCGAAACTGACTCGACCATGGCCCGGCCAATTTGAGAGCAATCTTTCAGCATTAATGTTTCAACGGCCGAGTTCATTAGGTACAGAGCGTGCGAATCGGCCAGATATTTTCGCGCTTCTTCGCCAGGAAACACAAGAGAGAAGACGGTTGGCAGAGCAAAGGCATCCAAAGTATCCCTGTGCTCGAAATGAATATCTTACTTAATATTAATTAAATAACTCTTTCGCTCTCCGAGGAAACGGTAATTAGCAATGTATTGAATTAATAATAATCCCCGTGGTATTCATTACACTGAATACTCATTTAATAAGCTCATCAGTTGCTTAATTGATGTTACAAACTTCTCGGGAAAGAGCGCTGTAAATAAACTTCTTGGTGAGTTTTGGTCAGGCGGAGTGGGATCACTTTAAATGACAGCAGGAGCAGTGAGCGCGCGAGCATCCGCCAGTGCTTTGTAATTAATTTTCTTAAATGCAGACGAATTTTTCCTCTTCCTCATCCTTTGGCAATGATAAAGTCGCACCGCCACGGATTTTACGTGCGGAGCCGCCCTTTTGATGGTTTTATTATTTAGGGGGCACCACATACCCGACTACCACCAGCACACAACCACGGCTCTAACAAATTATACAAAGCGGAATAATTAGGTTTGATATTCTAATTAAACCGTGATCATACATCTTGTCCGAAACAATGACAGGGAATTAACCCGCGCAGCCGAGTAGCCTCCGACCGAACCCTGGGCGAAAAAAATACACACGGAAAGCGTGCGAAAAATAATTAAAAATACAGGCTGGATTTTATGGGCGCGCTTTATTAAAGTGGGAGAAGAAAAATGAGAAAAACTTTTATCATATCAACTGTTTGTGTGAGAAATTACATTTACAGACGAAGCTAAAAATACGACCTCACGGTCGAGGAGAGAGCCGGGAGGAGGAAGGAGGAGAAAATGCAATACCATTACCGAATTAAATATTTGTTTCTGGCAATTTTAAATTGAATTTCGTATACACTCGGCGCAACAATCCACTATGTGATGTTCATTTACAACACAACACACACACACGTTCACACAAACACACACGGGGCAACTTTCATTTGTAATGCCCGGGTCCGCAGGGTCAATCTCGCTGATGGGACAGAATTGCTCAGGAACTAATAAGATAAGAATTCTATTTACTTCTATATTGGGAGTCGTAAAAATTGCAGCGTCCCTTTACTGTTTCGGGATGATGAAATCTTTATATTCATTCGGGCGGGATTGATGTTCCGCGGCGCAATAATTGGGATTTGATTGAAATTTCGGCCCGAGCAATGTCTACTTTGGACGCTTCTCGGTTTTCGAAAGCTCAACCGGAATCAAAACAAATGCCTCTACTTATAACTTCTTATGCGATGTGATTAACAAAAGCTCAGTTGATACTAACCTTATTCAATGTATAGTGCCAGAGATATGGTATATGGTGCAATGGCACCAGAAAAAATGTCGATTTTGAACCAGCGCATCAGCAAGAAAACTCTGTTACCGCATGTTCATTAAAATTGACGCGAACAGAAAATGGCTGAAAACCACCATTTTATTATTCTGGGTTACCGCTTCGTTTAATCCAACCGCACACGTCATATTTTGTTTTTAATAAAAAAGCTTTCACGTTTTTCATAAAATCATTGACAATTAATTCTTTGTTACATACCTACGTCATAACTATATGAGTATGCCAGAGCAATCAGAGCATGCGAGCTTGCCTACTTGCGCCCCCGTAATGGGAAAGGCTACCACCTCACCCCTTTAAACAGTAGTAGTGTTCTCAAATTTTCCCATAACTAAACTTACTGTTACGGCCAGAAAGTACCGTAGGTTTAATAATCTATCAGACTATCACAGCAAGCAGCATTTAAGGTGTCAAAACTCAAAATATAAATAAGCATCAGCCAACTGGAAAAGAAGAACAGTTTCCTAAGTGACCTGCTCGGTTGACCGGTTGAGATTATTTCGGTTAAGGGTGCCTTAACCGGGGAGTTTAGAACATTTGTCGGAACTAGCATCATGCTTTTTGATAAATTTGACAAAGTTTGACGACAAGTTACGTCCCATACTGCGACAATGCGTTGTGTATAGCAGGTTCACTTGTACCGTGATTCTAGTAGGCTGAGCAAATTTCACAGTTTGGCATTGTAGACTTCACGTCCAACTGCCTAGTGTGCGCCTGAGCGCTGGCTTCGAAAGATAGGTTATGTTGGTGCATTTTTGTCAAGATAGGTTATGTTGATGTGTCGACTGTAGCTGTCAAAAATAAAAAAATTACCGAAATTAACTCTGCAAATTGCAAGTATGGAGTGGATGTAGTTCACCTTTCACAAGTTCCGCAAATTTCTTGTTCCAATACGATGTCCTGAGCAGTAAAATCAAGTATAACCGCCGATGAATCCCATCCACACAAAAATTAGAAGAGTGTAGGTAGCTTCCCAGAGTTCCCAGTTTTCAGAGTGTGGGTGCTTCTTTTAAAAACCAGAAATAGTTCACAATGCTTCCATATTATGTGGATTTTGTAAATAATTCACGTCTTCTCCGCAAAGCTGAACGTTATGGGGTACATGCCCAGCACCTATACTCCGCCAATTTTCTCCCAGAAGCGAGTTCTTGATGGCATCCTCGAAGTCTTCAAAATGGGCACTGGACGTTATTGTTTAAGACACAGGCTGAGGCGCAAACACAGTTTTCACAGTAATGGGCATAATTCCACCACAATTTCCGTGAAACTCGTGATTTTCAGTCTATTTGACATAAACGGTAATGTTGTTGATGTTGTCAAGCTTGAACTTTCAAACATCAATGCAACCAACTGCCAAGCTCTAGGGAGTTTTCAAATATCAGATTTGGAAACTTAAAAACAAAATCTCACAGCCAACTAGAATCACGGTAGGAATGAACCTACTATACATGCGCGTGCGTGCGTGCGTGTGGTGTGTGATATCCCCAGTAGCAAACAATATTCGCGTAATATGTTCTAAATATTGAATAAATATTACAATGATGGCTATATATTACGCATATTGGATGAATCTTTGTCTTACATTTGCTAACAAATATTTATTTCCGGATGTACACTTGATGTTCATTCAATATTTGAAAACTAATAAAGCAATTCAAGATGTGCGCTGAACATTTGATTCATATGTGGCAACAAATGTGCATTTTTAAATGTGCATTGAATATTCGTCTCATATTCAAAGACAAATTTTTATTTCTAAATGTGCACTGAATATTCATCTAATATATGAAAACAGAGATCATCAGTTCGCAATTTATGCTGAAACAAATGCTCAATAAACTTTTGTCACAAGTACAAAAACAAATGTGAGTTTTTGAACCTAGCCCGCCTGCCGCAAATAACCATCAAATGCCATTCAAATTCCCACCAAATTTCCTCCTGGTCTTACATGGTTATACATGGTCCTTGTGAAACTCGATAAAGACTTTGTAATGTGTATAGTAACAGCCATCCCAGTTACAAACTCCGTTGTGACCTAACATGGGGGAGTCCATCACAATTACCATCCCTGTGATGTTTTGTGTTATGGATTTGTCTGTGGAAACTAATGGTTTTTAAATTTCCCGCTCTTGGTTATCGCTTATGGTGTCTGTTTGTTGTAGTGGGTGGTGGCGCCTCTGACTTCTGACAGGACGCCATAGTACTACTCAACAACTTGTACTTGACTTCTTGACGCTGGTTGCCTGTTGTGTATTTTGCATATATTTATTTCGTGAGTTCGTGCCCCATCCCCGTGGTCGTCGTACTTGTGGTTTGTGAAAAAGTGAATAAAGTCTGGTGGCATGTGAGCCTTTGTCAGGGTCAGGTACGTCGAGGACGGCAACACCGCAAGACCTGTGCCTACATAACCTCACAAATTACTTGGTTTTACATTTTTCAGAAACAACACAGGAAGCTATTTTGGAAGGAAATCAATGGATCAAAATCCCCAAACATTTCGTCGATGGAACGACTGACGACTGCCACAGAGACTAGCGAAAGTGATGCAGTTGCAGAATTTAATTTTAATTGAAGAAAGAACAAAATCAAGCTTTCCAAAAAGAACTGGCCGAGAACGATCTAGCGATTGGTGAAAATTGACATTAGTGACACAGACACAATATTAACACTTGCATTTAAAATAGTTCATCAAAAAACTTAGTTTCAACAGATGCTGTTTGAAGACGGTATCAAGATGCAAAGGATACGGAAATCGGCAAGGAAGTTGGGTTGCTCTTAGCGGCAAGCAAGTGCGTTTGACGCCATCAGAAAGAGAAAATGGGTGTTTGTTATATCATTAGCGAGATCAACAGTTAGATTCAAGTAAGCTATGATTTGTTGAAATTATGTATTTTTCAGAAAATTCTTTTCATCGTTCTCCTGAGGGTAAGTTTGCTGCTTCCATATGTTTAACCCTCATAATAAATAAAATACCATATATTTTTCAAGACGCAGAAGAATGAAGATCATGTATTGTAGTGTTATTTAAACAAGGAAGAAATCTCTAAGTTCGATATGGTTACATATTTTTTGTTCTCCTGACGGTAAGTTCGCTGCATTCAGATTCACAACATTCAATATGAATAAAATACCATGTATTTTTCAGGGCGCAGAAGAATTGAGATTATTTATTGTTGATTATATTGTTATTTAAACGAGAACCTTTCAAGTTTAATATTGTTACATACTTATAATGTTTTCTAATAATATAATTTTTAATAAAAATATGAATATATTTCTCCCAATATTGATTTTGAATATTCAACTTTGGACCTGTTTCAAACAATTATTAATATTTGATTTGAATATTCACTAGATGTAAGTAATGCAGCTAATATGGGAGAGATATCCAAATTGAATATTTATAAATATTTATTTTCAATATTTTCTTATATGAATGAATCTGGCACTTTAATATATGAATAGTTTTTTCGAATATTCCTTTCATATTTCTTTGCTATTGGGGATGGTAATGGAGGTAGAGCTCATCTATACCTCGAAGCGTGTAGTAATTAATTTAGATAAATAATATTCATGTCTATAGGTCCATGTTTGAAAGGAAAAACACAGCAAGACGTTACAACGCGATAAAGAACAAGCGCAATACAATGAAGGCTGCATGTCCAATATGTTCAGCAATGTTCAAGCGGGAGCAATTTTGCATTATTGGTGCGTTACTCACATCAAAGAATCATTTTTTTGGTGCTGCTACAGGAATGATATGCATTGCTGAAAAAAACCATATCTTTTTTTTTTTTTCATATTCCTTGAATACAAAAAGAATTTCGTGGTGGTCTGCTTTCATTTCCATTATGTTAGAGCTCAGGAAAAAGATCCTGTTTGACCCTTTGAAGGGAAGTGGTTCCAAGGTGAAACCACATATTCTAAATTTTTTCCCTAGCCGCAAGGTGGTCACAGCACGAAACCATGACAACCATTATGTTGTCTGTGGTGCCATCTTTTTGCTGCCAGCAAAGTTATCTTGCGCGATCGCTTCTAATTAACGCTAGAGGGGAATGAACACTGCAGTTGCTGGTCTTGGACGTCTTCAGGTGCTATTTGTCAAATTTTTGGTAAAAAAAAACAAGTTTTTTCATTAAACTTTCCAGATTTTCTCATGCAATTGACTTCATAGTCACCGGGGAATGACTTGTACAATACCTATTTGCAAATCAACTGTAGTCAAACCCCCAATTTCTAGTGGTGCCAATATGAAACCACTGTGCTTGTAGTGACTCCAGAATTTTCCAAGAATGAGCATATCTTATAAACTCAAGAATTTGACGTCGAACGATGTAACATACGAAATTGTCAACCTTATACCGTCTGATGATGGTTTTGAGGCCGAGGACGACTGGGAGGAAGAAATGAACCCTCAAATGGATAACAACATCCCAATAGCGGACGTTTTGGATCCAGATCCAGATGATGACTATGACGTGAAGCAAGTTGGAACTGAATCCAACGACGAAGATATTACAAAAAGATAGCCATGATTCAGATTACGATATACCTTAGGCGCAAAAAATATGGAATAAAAGGGATGTGACCCCAGCTTCAGCTCCATTTTCCAAGGTCATCGGGTCATCGGCGTGCGCCAAGCCAAATCAAGACAAGTAGTGTGTTGTACTGGCTACGTAGGTACTCTGTAGGTTTGTTGTGCCGCTTCAAGTACTTTTCTATCACGTCTGTTGCGAGATTTGTATCCATTTGTTTGATTGTTGTTTGTCAATGCTTGTATATAATATGCCCCCCGTCGCCCCATTTTAAAACGCAAATGATACGCCACTGGTGAAATGTCACGGTAAAATTTGAATGACTCAATGTGCTCTCTCCAAAGTGGACGCACTATAGATCAAACAGATTCCATAGATCCATGGACGAGTCAATGATGATGGGGTGCGTACTGAGGACGAAAATTCATTGACAACTGACATTGACTGAGGTCAGGTCAGTTGAAACCGTATGCGTTGTGTAAGTTGCGAAGACCCTGCTGAGCACAATTACAAAACATTAATGAAAACCATAGGCATTATGAACACAACTCCAGGTGATGTTCCGGAATAATTGGAGCATGTTTACATTGAAAGCTCCCATCATATCACGCGGCCGCATACCATATCGAGACATTTGACTTTGTCAATGGGGGCCGACCGGTCGGTGATGCGCGACCGGTGTTTGGGCACAAATGCAATTTCATTACTTCACCGGAGCCGAATCAAATATAAACCGTGTTTAATGAACGAATTATCTGGAAAATTAACTACACTATCGATTGATAACATTTACCTTTCGCATTATGTTTGTCGATCAAATATCGCATTATATGGGGGCTTCGGAGCATTATTCCGGGTTTGTTTAGCTTTTGAGGTTGCGGCTACTAATGATCGGCCACGTTAATTCGATTTATCAACACTAATCAATTCCATGTAATTGTAAAGATAAGTGTAATTCACCAATAAATTTCCCGATTGTTTTGTGTGATGTACCAACAAACGAACTAAAAAAAGTGCGTTCAGCTCAGCAGCGCACTAATCACTGTAAACAGGAAGCTTTTTTTGTGGTACAAATTACTGATAATTATGACGGCGGTTTAATGAAGGACGGTACGAGATCGTGAATTAAACAAAAGGAGAGAGGAAGTGCATCGGATGGTGTATTATGCGTTCATCTCATTCGCCACCCTGACTTGCATTTTAACCCGCGGCCAACGTGACATACGTTCAGTATCAGCTGGTGTGTAAAGTCATTCTGTATAACCAGCTCCAGTCGAAACTATAATGTCGGCACACGTTTCGTAATTATGATAAATTGACAGGGGCCATTGTCGATTTTATGCCTCTCATTTCATTTTGGAATTGGTTGGACCAGACGAATTGATTATTAGTTAAGGGGGGGCGTTGCCGGTTGTAACGTTCAGGTGCACCATTGTCCATTCATCATTTTTTTTGTAAGTATATTTGGGATACAAAATACTTGGTAGTGATTTTTCTAAAGCTCTGTAGACTTGATAACTGCAGGCCCATATGATTGGGAACTGTGGACTGTGGATGCAGCAGACTCCCATTCTTTCCATTTATTACCTAATTAAGTTCAACGACTAGCGATCCCAATCTTTTAATTCAAGCATAAAACCCATCCGACATCGTCCCGCAACAAGATAACGATACAACTAGTTTATGATCTTTAATTAACTATAGCAGTCTCATATTCCATTTTTCCTAATGGCATGGGTCTGTGTATATGAGCCTGAGTGGGGTAACCAGATACGGTTGAAATTGCTCATTGTTTCTCGGTATATCGTTCTGTTACGCTGACGCCACATCATGTAAATGAGTCAATGCATAAAGATATTATACCTTATTACTCACATTCACTAAAGTGAATTATAAAACTGAGGATAGATGAACAAAAACCAAACATCGCGTCACAACCCACAAACCGTAGGCCAATGTAGGCCGTATCGAGGAGCTGTTCCAAATGGCTCAAGATTAACGACGTCTTTTAAATCGCAGGCCCGCCTCTAATTTGCTGTCGAGGGGACGCGGGAGCATTTAGCATGGTTCAGAACCACATTTTGGAGAGCTTTTCGAACTAGATGGATGACAAACATTCGAGTTGCTACTACGAGCCCACTATTACACTAAAGAGAAGACCCAGTGTGATGATGCATATTGTACAAAAGCATACACACAGACAAAGGATAAATTTCTAATAACGAACGCTGAAGTATGACACAATTGGGGGTGATTTATCAGCATTTTAATTAATACATAATTAACAACCGCAACAAAGCGATTGCCTCGCGAGCACACCGCACACCGCCCCCGAAACGTGCCCACTCTGCGAGACGCTAATTGCAAAACCGGAGAGAGAGAGAAATAGAGAGAAAGAGAGAGGAGGAGAGAGAGAGAGAGAGAGAGAGAGAGAAGGGAAGGAAGAACTCCCTGTCGTTTGCATGTGGAACTTTAATTGGACTGCCGAAACACTTTTACAAAGAACAATCACCGGGAGCTGCGGCAAGCGAAATCTCCGGCGCTCATTCTTCTGCGAACGGACGCGCCAGTCATATCAAACAACTGGACACACGCGGAACATCCTAGAATCATAATTATTCAAAGCGGAGCTGTCTTGAAGTTGTAATTGGGTCATGATTGGTCATTAAATTACATTACTAACATCCATTTGTCACCTGAAGAGATTCCACTCGACACTCGGCCCAGGAAGCATTACTTACGTCTGGCAGATTTCAACTGCAACTTCATTTGATCAGATTCAACTGACCAACTCTTACGCCCTAACACGGTCGTAACCAGTACCATTCGCAGGTTATTATAATCAATATAACCTTCACACATAAAACCGCGTTCCCCAAACCATAAGAGGCATCCGACTTCAATTATTGTAACTTTTGCAACAGACTCCCCGTTCTTTGATCAAATTGAATTTCTGATCATCCACTACCATGAGCATCGTTAGCAATAAGCCCCAAGACAATAGTCCCAAAACACGATAACACCGCATTGTTTGACAGAGTCTCCAACACTCCAACCGTCCACCATCAATCGTTTCGTGCAATTTCGTCGACTGCACTCATTGGCGCAATGGAGCAATGAAGCCGCCAACGGCCAAGCCATCTACTTGGAGACCAAGGTCACAAAACGCCTGGCCAACGCTAATCTGATTGCTAGTCATTGACAAAATGTCAACGTCGCTGCTGAAATCGAAAATCAGCCGAAGTGCTATAAGAGACCTTTTCTCGGATCAGACTTGGGTAGTATTCGAATACCCAGTAACTTGAATCGTACTCAAGTTACTTTCTACGGTATTCGTATTCGAATACAGTCATGAACTCTGTATTCGTATTCATGCAGCTACTTTTTCTTTGCCGATATTCGGGATTCTGGAATCAAGTTACTATTCTGCGGTATTCTAGTATTCATAGTATTCGAATACCCATGGATTCGAATGATTCTAATTTCGAATCCATGGATTCTTGTTTCGAATCCCTGGATTCTGACTTCAAATCCATGGGTTCTGATGATTTATGAAAAGTAGGTACATACTTACCTACCTACAATAATAATAGTAGGATGGATTCCAAAGTTACAATTTGCCAGAACTGCGCAGTTTTGAAGATTTATATTTGAAACACAATAGCAGGAGTTTCTTTTCTTCTATTGCTCGCTTCCCGTTTGCACCCACACCCATCGACCTTTCGCGCATAAGCAATTGAATGATCAATTCGTCAAAAATGCAAAATGTGAGTTTTTTATTTTGTTCATGTTCAACAGTTTATTAGAATAGATTTTTTTATTCTTTGAAGCCTGAGTTTCTTTTTCTTCAATTTTTATTTTGTTTTTATTCAAATTTTCATTTGGATAAACTTTTTTCCAAATCAGAATTTGGGTCCAGTACAAATAACGGCCACAGACAAATCCAAACGAAAACATAGGCAAATCACTCAGAATGGTGTGTGGAATGATAATCTGAAATAAAATTTGCGGATTATCCATAAATTTTTGCGAAAAAAAAAGAAGAAACAACGCGTTAAAAGAACAGTTTAAAGTTCTGGATGTTGTTGTTTGTATTGTTGGTTGCCTACATCACTTCAGTGGAAAATTGAAGCAGGTACGTCACAGTGTCCGCAAAAAAGAGTGGTACGACGTGAACATCCAACTACAAAGGAAATATAAGTGTGATCGTAATTTCCCCCTCGATGAAGACTTATCATCGTGAGTAGAAGGCAACAGAATTTGTTTCGTGGTTGTAAAAAGTGTTTAAAATGTAGCCGTTAAGAGTACTCGACCCCAGAATTTTTTTAGATTTTTATACCGACCTGTTTCAATGAAATTATGTTTATTGATATTTTTGTTTGCGGAATAAATACTTTCAAGCCAATAGGCCGCGGCAGCAATGATGGCGTCCTAAAGATGGGTATATGGTATAATGTTATTTGCACTAGTGTACTTGTTGATACAATTTTCTTCAGTTGTAACAAATTTTATAAATAATTTATTGAACAATTGTCGCTTTATCAAAAAAATAGCAGTGCTAAACTCAAGATTTAAATGAGTAATGTTAAGAACAAACTAATCTCTACAGCGGTACCTTGGCACCCTACTATGCGGTGGTGCGAGCGTCTTATGTCGAAAAGAATGAGCATTGCGCTGTTGCCATAGCGGGTACCAAGGGTACGTTTTATTCCCGCGACCTATTATACAGCTTAATTAAGTACGTAAACAGATAGATCTACGTGGGTATTCAAAAACGGTATTAATTTTTACGAATACTTTCGAGAGTCAGTATTCGAATCTTCAGGATTCGAATTCTTTTTTTGCATTGGGATTTGGGATTCGTATTCTAATACTTTTTTTCGAGATTCGACCCAAGTCTGTCTCGGATGAAGCAGTCGCCGTGACTTCGCACACAGATGCATGAGCTGAGCTTTTCTTGGTTTTCCAATGAATGGTTTTTTGTATTTCTCGTTCTATACAGTTATTCGCACTTTCAATAATGCGTCTGGATTTTTCTAGGGCCTTATTTTCAGCTGCATAAAATATGCTGTTTTCTTCATAACTCAGTCATTATAGGCTTAGGAGTAGCAAAAATTCTGGAGTAAATTTTATTTCTGATTTCGATTCAGAAATCAATTCTCTACCACATACTGGGAGTCCCAAAGAATCCGTGCCGAGACTTTTTCCTGCGTGAGGTAAAAAATCGACAAAATTATCATGATTTTTTATCGATCTTCATTCTTTGAAGGTCTAGGAACCTAATACAATGGGCTTCAACTACGTCCAATACTTCAGTGGTGTACAATAATCAAAATAGCTCCGATTCACAAGGCAATATTCCCAAAACACACAAAACACACCATTATCTGGTAAAATCCTATTGAAACCTTGTCAGCAGAAGACAAGTTCGTCTTTTAAAAATTGATCTTCAACTAACCAGACCTCACCCATACTGACATGTGCAAAGTTGCCAATTCAACCCAACATTACCGATTGTTTTCCATTGTTTTTGTTTCATGATTTTTGGAATTGAGCGCAGTAATTTAAATGACGCACCATCGGGTGGCGTTTCCTTTCTTCCCATTCCGGACTTTGGTCGTAGAGGACTCGGCCATATTTCTGCATTGGTGGCGTCTATTTTGTCGATAGACCGGCTGCGGAGCTTTTGCAGAAGTTAGGGATTTTGAGGGGAACTCCAAAGAGCTCCGAGGGCCCCCGGGGATCGCGAGAAGAACCCGGCATAATTGTCAAGGAACTTCTCGAATGAACTCGGTCGCAAGATGGACCTCTTCCATTCAATTTTTTTCAAAGGTTTACCACTCGGCTTGTAAGTGTTATAACAAAGAGCTTGTATAGCGGTTGGCCTATGGAAGTGAACCCGCTCTGCTGTACTTCCGGGAGTCCATTTGAGTTCACATTCCGTAGGGTAGTCTCCTTTGTTTTTTTTTTTGGAGTCCTCAACGTTGTTTCAATGCGCTTCTTTGGAAAGAAAGTAGTGGCATCGTATGCATCACAGAAGATTACTGTATTATCGATACCGGCAAGAAACACAGGAGGTATAGAACGCTGAACAGCTGAAACTGGTGGACAGCTCATTGGCAGCCTTTTTAATTTCAAAGTGTTTCAAGAAAGAAGAAGCCAGTTCAAGTTTTATTTTGGGAAAATATTTAATTTTGTATAGGATTTTTATTTTGTGCTGCTCCATGGGATTTTAATGAAATTATTAATTGATCGAGCTTATCTACTCAAATAACTGCAATTCGCCTGGCCACTATTAGTCGTTCCGTTCAAGTTGCTGAACTCCAACTGACCAGACCTCACACACTGACAAATTTAATTGGGTTCCAATTACTGCGCCCCTTGGCGTAACGGGGCGGTGAGGTCGCGAAGCAACCCATGCCAACGTTACGACGATGAACTTTGATAAGTTACAAGACTAACAATAGAAAAAAAGCTACTGTTGGCAATGAAACTGGACAGAACGCATGCAATGTCAAAAAGCTGCTGATCAGCTGACTTTGACGTTACAGTCAAACACGCTGTTTATATGCAGGCAACTGGTAATGCAATCCACGAGTGTTTTACTTGGTGTATCGAAGTTACGAGGACGAGGCCCCACTGCTGCACAGACAAATTAGTCGCAGGCGTGCAATCAACGCCTCCTTGATGAAATGATCCTATCGCGGTCATTTAGGAGATGAGAAACGAAATTACACGAAACGTCTAACGTTAGCCCGGGCCAGATTAGGGTTTATCATATTCGTATAACACTGCGAGACGACGTTCATAAACCGTGACCGCCCGGCTTGTGGAACCCATTGCACACACACATACACAGAGTCACACACGCTCTCTTCCCCACGTATCAATTTATCCCAGTGTGCCGTAAAACGCCCTGGGCGGACGCATACAGCGATCTGCAAATTGCATCGTTAAAACGAGAGACGATCGATCAATGCGTAGGTGAGCCTACGGTAACTTTGACCGGGCACAACCACCACCATCGCCATCATCCATGTGGGCAGTATTGGGGAGGCAAGGGGTGACTCCTCTCGCTCGCAGAACATACATAATAATCATTAACTAGGTGTACGGAACTTGATTGGATGGCGCGGTTCTAATCAAGGGAATGGCCTCCCATCAAATTGTGCTGCGCGATTTCTTGGTTGGCACCCATCAAAATTTGCTGATGCGGTTTGGCTCTCCTTTGCAATTTCCATATATCAAGAGGGAGGGCGATGGAAAACGCTTTTTTTACACCTGCTGCCAAACAACTGGCTTTGTGCAAACATGTATGTGTGTGTGTGTGTATGTGTGTGCAAGATTTAATAAATTCGGTCCCCCTCATCGTCACGGCCCATTATTGCAAAATGTGCGTGTGTATTCTTTCTAGTATTAAAAATAGCTCGGGAGACAGCCGAGAGGGTATGGTATACGCGGCAATAATTCATTATGTTTGTTTCTCCTCTCTCCTCCGGTCTGCCAACACACATTATTCATTATAATAATTCGCGCACACCGCACACCACAATCTGATATAGTGGAGTAGCTGTACACATTGCGGAATACACGTCATAATTTGGGGAAGCTGACTGTCGGAGTCGGAGTCCCCCATCGCGTCAAGAGACATGCTCGCAGCGACAACGGAAAGAATTTCGTATGAGCACGTGTTGGGCTGGATACACATCCACTTCGGAAATAGCTCTGCTGCTCGCTGGTATATACGCGATCAAGGTGAGAGAGAGTGTTCCCGAAAAGCCCCCGCACGATAAGATCGAGTATTATTGTGCGAGTATATCGGGGGGGAGACTGGAGACTATACACATATACGGGACGGGAGAGAGAGAAAAAGCCGGAGCCTCGATATATATCATCGACAATGAGTCCGATGGCAGCTTATGACTTTGGCGAGCGGCCGATGGAAAGCAAAAGCAACGCAGCGCAGAGAGCAAAAGCAGGGTGAAGAGAACAGGGAATCCCGCACCGGGCCGCCGATCAGCCGACCGAACATCCGGCCGCTGGCACTCATTGTTCTCTACGGCTGTGATTGTCGACGTGAACCCCTCCTGCGCCGCCACTGCTACACACACACCGACATCAACACCAGTGAATAACGGCCGTCATTACAACCGAATGTTTGAACGCATTACGCATTTCTAAAGTCATCCGTCACCACCGCATGAACGTCCCCGAGACGCGCAATGATTGCTGGAATTCCGCAGGGACCTGCATCCGGGACCATGCTTCATCAGCTGCTTTCAGCGTTTCCAAAGACGATGCCATAGACGTTGCATTCGTCTGCTCGATAGTCTTATGAGGCTTTACGCGAGTTTTCTCGAGGAAAATTTATTCGAAAGAAAAATGGGACATGCACTTGCCAAAGCCAAAACGTCCGACATTGCACAAGGCATATGGCATATGGCACAAACCGATGCAAAAAGGCAGGTTCCACTTTGAAGGACCAAACTGAGGGGAATAAATTCAATGCAACTAGTGCAAAAATCAGCCGTCTACTTCTGCTGCTCGAATGGGGAAAGTCAGAATTATAACAACACCAGTTGTCAAGAAATTCAAGGAGTGTATCTCAGTGATCGCTTCTGATCACTTCGTTATGTTTTCTGTGGAACTTACAACCGTGGGATAGATCATAAATATGTTACTGTTCATCAAAACCGAAAGTTCGATTTGGATCTGTATGACTGTTGTGTGTGAGACCTTTGAAGGTGTATTATTTGAACGAATCGACTGACTGTGGTCTGGTCAGTTGAACTTTTGATGGCCTTGATAACCGGGCGCACGATTAGTACCTACGTGTCTGTGTGAAACGGTACCAATTTCTTCGATTCGTGACCAGTTGCCTACGCTCGCGCAAATCATCAATCTCGTTCGACTCGTTCATATTAGTATGTCTTACTTCACAAGCAGTGGTGTCGAGGACAACACATTATACGATCAAGACCACACACACCTGACAGCTTGGCACATCATTACAATTAGATTACGCCTCCCCCTCGAGGTCCCCTTTTTTCAGATGGGCTTCGTGTCCCAGTCCCCTCCGCGTGGGCCGAACAGACTGCAGTCAGTAGATTACCGAGACAGCGTAAGGAAAAATGGTTTGTTACCCCATTATCCTTCGATTGGCCGCGCCGCCCATTAGCAAACGCGACTTGTTCATAATGCCCGGTGCAATAACACTTAAACTAGAGGACGTGCATTATGTCACATTTTATTTTCATCTAGGCGGCAGAAACATTTGCATACACCAGGTATATTTTGTTGATGACAACCGCGCGTCGCGTCGGGCTGAGGGGGAGGGCAATCAAGTCTGGGCTCTAATTTAACTCGTGTCGAATCGCTCAAAATAAATCATCCAAGGATAATGATGGTGGTCAATTTAGTCCCCTAACTAATTGCCAATATGTGATTATAACGAACGTAGCGCTAGCGCGCATATATCATCGCTCGCGCTAGCTGCATTCCTCGCTCATTATTACCGGGATTGATTTATGTGCAAAGTCGCTTAATTAGGATATTAAAAATAATAATTGTCTTCAAACTAAAAGCAAAAACGGCTTGGCTCGGCTGCGTTGCGTACTCCATCATCTTGTGCGCGCGCGGGATAACGCGGAAGGTGGGTTTATTTTCGAAAAATTTGCGTCCAGTTTGCTTGTAACTGGTGTAGTTCGGGAATTCCAATCAAAATTCCAAGCGATTTCTATTACGTTAGCTCAGTGATTAAAGGCCGAATTGGTCGGTCGGCAGATCTGTAGCATTTGGCAATAATTATTACTGTGTGTCGCCAGTAGCAGGCCACCGTGCATTCCCCCTCCCCAGTATTGGGGTAGAACTCAACTTTCCTCCATTCACTCTCTTTTGTCCTTTGAATACTTATAAAATATAAAATGACGAATAAATATTTGCCTAGTAGTTTTTCTATGAAAGTTTATTCGTCGAATTGTGCCTGGGCGCCTTTCGACCACTTTATAATTGGTGGTGCTTCTCGGCCCGACAAAAAAGGGCAAAAAACGACAAAAAAGGTGAAAATCACGCCAAAATAGTTGTTCACGCGACAAAGAAGTATTTTGAACGCCAGACATAAAGCGACAGAAAATTTTTGCGACAAATTTGGAAGATCATTATAGATCGGGGGTAGTTCCTGTCATAGATTTTTGTACATACGTCGAAATCAAAGTGTATGGCGGTTTTACAGAACTTCGTATGTCGCCGGCGACAGTCCCCCACTCTCCACTGTAGTTGAATAATTTGAACGACACGACAACAGAAACTCGTGTCGCGGAAATTATGAAGGGAGGTAGGGGAGTACAGGCAGATCGAATCCTATTGGCCAGCGACACTGTCGTGGTCGATACGAAGTTCTGTAAAGCCGCCAGTAGTCACGTTCCAGTCATGCACGTTTTGCAAGACTACGTTGAAAGTAGCAGCTCGGATGAATCCCCGCCTATGAAGAGAAGAAGAGGATGGGAAAGAGTTTTAGATGGAAAAAAGTTCTTTCGCACGAAGAAGTGAAAGCATAATTTTTTTCTGAGAGATGGTGGAGCAAATCGTCTCTAAAAACGACTTTGACGGCGAAAGGGTAGACTACTGCTGCTTTGCCGGGAATTATCGCCAGCAGGATCACTTTTCACAGCTTTTAGACTTCCAGTAAGCCTCTTTTTGCAGTCCTGGGTTATCAAGAGCTCTATATTGCGGCCCCTGCTTACTCTGTCATCAATCTAATTTGAAGCCCTGCTAAGCCTCCTTCCATTTTCCGTGGCTTCCAAAGCAACAAGCAGCATTGTGCCGTCATGTCATGTTCGGAGCCCATGTGTCTTCAAGTGTAGTTGAAAGTTGAAACCTTGTTGAGTCCCCTTCTGTTTTTTCATGGCATTCGGACTAGGTACCAGTCAGCCCCATTTTGCGTTATTTTGTTATGCAGAGCTCCCATTGGGCCCCCTCGTGTCTTAAGTACCGTTTGAAATTCTGTTGAGTCCCCTTGCACTTTTCCGAGGCTCTCGGAGCACTAGTAAGCTCCTGTGCCTTAATTTGATATTTAGCTCCAAATCGAACCCCCTTGTGCCTTCAAGTATAATTTGGAGCCCTAATGAGCCCCCTTATGTGCTTCATGGCTTCCAGAATTCGACTGAGCCCTCTCTTGCCGTCTTGTGTTACCCAGGCATCACTGGTCCCCCTTATTGTGTCTTCAATGTGATTTGAAGCTCTGCTGAGCCCCTTTGCATTTTCAGTTAGTTACATAGCATGGTAATCACTCTTGTGCCGCATGTCAGTCGGAGTCCTTTCGGGCTCCTTGGCGTCCCCAATTGAAGTTGAAGCCCTAATGAGTCCCCTCGAGTTTTTTCGTAGCTTTCTGAATTCCAGAAAGCCATCTTTTGTCTTTTTGCATTGCTATCAGCTCTAGTGTAAGTTCCTTGTGCCTTCATGTGATATACGGAACCCTAGCGGACTTCCTTATTGTGTCCGTAAATGGAGTTTGGAGCCCTAGTTAGCCCCTTTGTGTTTTATTATGTCTACCAAAATTCCAGTAAGCCCTCTGTTGCCTTCTTGTGTAATCCAGAGCCTCATCGGGCCCCCTTATTTCTTCAACGTCTTTTGAAGCCCTGGAGCCCTGCTAAACTTCCTTACATCTTTCCGTAGCTTTCGGAGCATTAGTAAGCACCGTATGCCTTTATGTAATATTAGGAGCCTTATAGGGCCCTCTCGTATTCTCAAGTGTAGTATGAAGCCCCATCAGTTAACCCACTTATGTCTTTATTGGCTTTCTCAATACCAGTAAGCCCCCCTTTCGCTTCCATTTCTTATATGTATAAAATTCCATTGGGCCCCTTTGTATCTTGAATATCGTTTGAAACCCTGCTGAGCCCCCTCGCTTTTTTGCGTGACTTTCGGAGTTCTATTGCACCCCCTTGTATTTGCTTATGGTTTAAAGAACCCCTTATTGAGCCCCCTTCCTTGTCTCTCCATGTATTCAAGCCCCCTTACGTTCCGAAGCCTTCGAGAATTTAGTTTTTTTCTTGTAGTTCCTCTTGCGACCTCACTTGCGACGAATTGTCTGCGGAACGCATTGCCCTAGCACCCTCCAAAGGGCAAAGGTGCGTTAGGGCTTCAAGGTAATAAGATAAAAGTGACGTAGGAGAACTTCGAAAGGGCCCTCTGCAGTTGAAGACAAGAAAGCCAATGTTTGACTGTTAGAATCTACAAGAGACGGGGGGACTAGGACTCGTAAGTAGCAAGATAAGTAACTCGGGAAGACTTCAAGGGGGCTTCTGCAGTTGCAGACAAATTGACCAGTTGGAATTTATGTATGAGAAGTGCGGAGAGCACTAAGGCCTTCTTTAGACCGTCTTTATCAGATTGCCAATTAAACTGTAGAAGCTTGACTGGAGGCACTAGTTTTCAAGGTACACGATTTGATGCTTCATAGGAGTTCCAGGGGGGATAGTGGGTCTCTGAAGTGACAAGATCAAAGAGTCTCTGCAGTTGCAAGAAATAAAATCAAAACTGACGCTTCAAGATTCCAAAATGCAAGGAAACACATGGATCTTCAAACTGTTTTGCATTTAGATTGCCAGTAAACTTTTGAAAGACTTCAAGGAAGCAGTGAGGCTCCTAAGTGACAAGACTAGCTTAAGGTTGACAAACGTCAAGGGTGATTTTCAGGGTGACTTTTTTGTCTATCAAATTTGACGTGCAAACCCTCATTCTGTCGTGAATATACACTTTTTTTGCCGTGTATACTGTATAGTATGTCGTGAAGAATATTATTCAGCCGTTACGTTCACATTTTTTGCCGTTTTTGTTCTGGCGTGACGTCTTTATTTTGTCGTGCAGTAAACATTTCCTCCTTCATAATTCACCAGATGCATAGCATCTGCATATCTGCATATTTGACGAATTCATCTTGGATCGCACTGTTGGCAATACTTCCTTTCAATTAAAAGGTGATAGCTGCACAGCTCATTTATTGTTTCTGTATTTTAATAGGGGGGAGGAGCTAATGGAACATATATAGTTTCATCTGGCATTTGGGCTTGATTTTGGGCCCATTGCACCAACTCCCCGGACCAGCCGGCCTCATCGAGCCGCAATGTGATGCTTGGATACTTGATGATCAATCCAATTTTTTCTCTCCGGAAAATATTCTATAGCATGTTGTGATGGAATTCGTGAACTAATCAAAGAACAAAAAACAAACAAAAAATAATCCACTCATACAAGAGTTATGTCACTTTGAATGCGATTGAAATTTTTGGGTGGCCCATTTCAATTGGTCTGTCCGTTGCACAGGCTGACAGTTGTCCTCTAGACTAGGAGATGGGAAGACATCTGTTGGTACTCACATTAGCCGGATAATATTATTTTTGTAATAAAAAGATAGTCTACTAGTAGATGGAACTGCCGGCCCTCAGTTTCGTCATTATTGTCAAATCGTTTTCTTTTTAAACCTTATCGTGATAGAAAATGAATAATTAATGTCTATGGTCTTCTCTTGGTGGAGAGCCAGAAGAGCTTCTGAGGCATCAGGCGATGGTATTATCAAGCTCTTTAATTAAAGTTGTAACAAAGGCAAGGTAATAATTGTCCAAATTCAAATCAACCTGATGTGCCGCCGGCAATCTAGAGGGAACGCGGAAGACATGTTCGGGTAAATTTTTATTGCTAAGTAAATGTTGGTGGTGGGGCATTGTGCTGCGGAAATTCTAATTAAAATGCCATTGCATCCGCACCTAGTGGACCACTCTCATGCATGTTTAATCACGACCGGCAAAAACTTTAATTTGAGCTGTAATCAATTTGCTCAAGACAACAGAACGCAATCAGGGTGTGCTGATGGCTCTCCGAGCTGGCGGGGCCGAGCCGCCCCCTCGTCAGGGACGGCAACCGGGCGGCGGCTGACTATAATTGTGGACGGCGTGTATGCTGAAACCGGGCGGCTTCCCCAGCCCCGCACACAGCTTAATGCCTCATGGAAAGGATGTGTCTCTTAATTGAAGGCATGCAAAAGCGCCCCCTTTTTTGTTTCGTATTTATACTAAAGATACTAACTACCAGAGACTGAAGACAGTCACAATACTGAAGACGGCAAGCTTTCTTAGAAAGTTTTCTTGAGTGGTGCCGTGACCAGGATATGAGGTATTTATTAAAATGACAATGTGACAGTGTGAATGCGATAAATTCACGGTAGCATTTCCAATATGCTTTTCTGGCCGCCCCCCGTAGCGGTATCTAGAGAGTAATTACGTAGATATTTCGGGATGAGGCCGGTCGGCCATACATCCTGGCCGGGAGAATAGCACTTTTGTTGGACGACCATCAAATATTCAATATCTTGCGGCAAAAATTTAGTGTGGCGCGCGGGCAACGCTATAAATTATATTGAAATTGATTCAACAATATTGGATATTGGCCATATAGCCGGTATACACAGCCAGGTCAGGTTGTATGGTAGTAGTGATGCATCCATCCAATCTAATGCAGGCCCGATGGCGAGTATCAATCTAGTTTTTGACATTCACGTCACGTTACATTCGGAATAACTATTCAATATTTTACAGATGGCCAATATCATCTTCCTGTACATCTAAATTCGCCAAAACAAGTGCAAATTCGCGTTGTCAAACTGACGCATACGCGCGAGCGGTCACAAATAAATTACCTGATGGTCTGCCAGTGGCGTACTGGCCCGTGTGACACAGCTCAAATTTACAACACAAAAGGACAAATCATTACCATTACCTACCGAGACCGGTCGTACCAGCAAGAATCAATGAGTGTGGACATTGACAAGTCTCGCCATTTTATTAACCATGAATCAATATAATTGGGCATAAATTTTCGAGATAATGAGAGACAGTCGGATAAACAGATGGCGTTGTCCATTTTCCCTCATCAATTTCCATAACAAAACATTTCCACGTATAGTCCGAAACATTCATATTGTAATGAGCGTAAACAAACATGCCAATGATATTTACGAGGAAAACCAATAAGTGTTCTCTCGTAAAACTTATGATTTATTCACAATTATCCGGACGATATAACAGCTGAGAGATGCTGTTTACCAGACGCTTTATATGACTTTTGCTGATACAATTCATAATCGTCAAACTGGACGAGTGGGTGGTTTAGGTACCTATTATATCCCACACCTGCATTCGGCCCTGATATAGGTACTCTATGGGAGTGCTCGGAGCGCAAGAGAAGCAAAATCCAATTCCCACTAATGCCCCTCTTCCATAATTTATTTTTTAACGTCTTGATGGATGACGCGATGCCGGCATCTTCTTAATGTCCCTTCCGACAAAAAGAGATCAATAGGCGACAAATTTAACGAGGATGTTAACGAATTGACCCATTTTTTCCAGCCCATTTCCCTGATCAACTGATGGGACATTATGTGGAAATGTCTTGGCCGCGCGCATCATTCATTTCTTTCGCCCGTTGCTGGGGAGCGCGTTTTTTTTTGTAAGCAGACATTTTCGGTCCCGCAGCGTCCTGGAAGGCTAATAAATACATTTGGATTTTGCAAAAAGTGTCGATTTAAGGACAGTCATAAACATGAATGTTCTCTGTGTAGCGAATGTTACGCCATTAAATTTTTTGTTGAGCTGGCTTGATCCATGGATGTCATTCCAGTTATGGCCATGCTAAGTATAGTCATCGATTATGATACGATCAATGAGGTGTCACCCATAATAATGAAATATTACACATGCCATTTTTCAAGAATATTCGTTACTGATGTGATATTGACCAAGTTCTGGTCAGTTGAATTTACATCCAGTTCCACCAGCGAATTCAATTATTCAGCTGATTGAGACATTTTTTCTGATGGATGGTCAGTGCTGGTTGAATGACCACGGAAAATGTATACAAGCTGTTGTGGTCTCAACATTTTTCCATAATCTTTTGTGAAACTTGTGTTTTCGGTGGTCACTAAGCCAATATTTACCGGAGAAAATATCTCAATTAGTTAACAATGATCAAATTCGCTGGTGGAACTGGCTGTTAGTGAGTTAAAAGTTATTTTATTTCATTCAGAATAACAATATCGCAGCCAATGAAATCTTACATTCATAATATAACAAATTAGACGCATTCTTATTGTTGCATTCTCCACAATAATTTATTTGCACCAATGAGACAGACCAATTTGATAATGATTCGTATATTGCGTTTTGAGAACTTCCGAGAAAGCCAGCTGGCGTCAGAATCATCTAGTCAATCAAGTTGCCGTGCACGTTTGAAATCTGCCAGTTCAATCGTTCTTCCGCCAGAGTACATGTGATTAAAAAAAATTAATATAAGATTTGAAGACCTCTTTTTGCCCTTCAATAAAGTTAACTTATTTAGCTCAAATATTCTCAAATCTCACCTCGAGCCAAAATATACCAAGCATCCTCAATCGGATTGAAGTATGGTGAGTGAGCAGGCCAAGGCGAATTTGAGATTGAGTCTTCTTCAAAAAATCTGCCTAAGCCCACAATTTGTGACGCCCGCTTACCACATTCTGGCGAAAATTTGGCTAAAATGCTGGCAATACTTATGGAGATGTATTTCCATCAAATACGTCAGTTTAAAGTTCAAACGCCTTATACTCCTTAAGTTAGAAAAAGTTCAGCTGAAATATGAAGAAATGTAATATCAACACTGCTGTGGTGTGAAACACTGAATTTCTATCTTGCTTCCGCACATGAATCCAAAAAACTGGAATTTGTATAATTGGTTGCTTACCCCTGATAAATGCTCTTAACGGTCTTCAGCACTGAAGCGGCAACCAGTTATACATAATACATTGCTTCTTGAGATTTCTTTGAAAATTGAAGAAAAACAAATATTGGAATCTGTAGCGCCATTATTACCATATTACTCTACATGTATGCATCTACTTCCTGTTACGAACGATTTCAAGAATTTCTCTCGAATTAGGTTTATAAAAATAAGAAGTAGAACAGTAGACAAACACAAATGCAACACAATTTTTTTTTTGTGAGTCTACGAAACAAAATCGACTCGGATATTAAACGTCAAGACGTAGCCCGGTCTTTAAACAGAAGCAACATGTTCTTCAGCCGAATAGGTATCACAAAAATCTAATGCAAATGTAGATTTACCTACATCAGACTAAGCAGGTGACAAAAAAGACTGATATGAAATGGAAAACAAGTTACAACTAGCGGCGGACAAAGTAACACACTACTGTACAAAAAAGTGACACGTCAAGGCATACCTACTAAAAATAATGTATTTATGAAAATTATTGTACTAGTCGCCTGAACAGAACATCTCGTTACGTAGATATAAATAAAAATCGAGATTCGTACATAATAGGAGTGCTAGCGAGCCTATGGAATGAAGCTTCCCTCTTCAGGACAGGAGTTTTTAGCTGAAATCCGGATAGAAACTCCGAGTGACTTTTAGGGTGTATTTCCGGAAGCTGTATCTCGGAAACTATTCATCACAGAGTTACGAATTTAGTGCTGCTCTGTTGGAAATTCAACGGCCTACAATTGGGTTTTGTTATAGCTTCATCCCATAAGCAATAGCCATAACCATAATTATTAGGGTCCTGCATCCAAAAGTTCCGATATTCTGAGTAATTATTCCTACATGCATTATATCTACTTCAGATACAAACTAAGAAGTTCAACAAGTAACTTGTTACGGGTTCCAGGAGGTGCAAAACGATAATGATGATGAGACCGATAACACAACTCACCTGATTTAGAAAACGTTGCTACAAATCCCCTCGACAGTGCGATTGAATCCAAATCCTGCAACCAAAATCATTCATCAGATAAAAGCCCCATGCACACAGTTGTTTGGGATTATCTTGTATCAATGGCATTCTTTTAGGTTGTATCACGGTTCAAAAACAGGAAATACGTGATACTTGACACCTCAATACAACACGCGGTCTCTTTTTGGTCATGTCGTCCCGGTTTTTGCCCGTGTCGGTCGTCGAGTAGTCGAGAGAGTTAGTATAGTGAGTAGAGAATTTTCAATCGAAATTCGTTCATGCGCTAAATTGAATTAGCCATAAAACAATGTCTATATTATTGTATGCCAGAGGATATAAAAAGAGTCAAAGTTCCGCACTTAGCCGAAGGAAAGGGATTAAAAGTTGACGCGGGCGTTAAGGCATCAGCTATATAGCAGTTGAGCTGGGAATGTTTCTATGTCACTATATAGCCCATGTTGGATGTACACGAAACTTCAATTTATGGGGGATACGCCGTATTAGTTCCCTGTCAGCTTAATTAAATGGGCTTGATTAGGTTCGGGATAGTTTCGCGAAGAATTTCGCGCGAATATCAATGAAGATGGCGTGCGCTCTGTTGTAATTATGACATAACCACTTGCGGGAAAGTCGAATGCATAGTTGAACTGAACTAAAATGCAAATTGGACAGAGGAAATTGTATTTTTTACGACTAGTCGTGAAGTACAAAATCATTAGCTTGTTTTTGAATTGTAATGTCGATTTTTACGTAAGCAGTAAGAAGAAATAGTCTATAAACCACGGTTGAAAAAACACTATTGTTCATGTTCTAAATCCTGGACATTGCTGCGCCCTTTGATTAGGCTACCAACAATACACCAACCTTTTTTCGGCTTTGTGGTCCTTTCCCCCTGATCCACTCGGCCTTCATCGGGTGCACAAACAAACTCCGAAACTATCATAACCCAAGCTCATAGACTTCACCATAATGACATTTCATGGGCGCAGCTATCTTGAAATATGAAGTCTGTTTCAACGACAGTCAAAACCAGTTCTAGAATCGTTCAAAGCATACGTCCAAATGAATTATTATTTTGAATTTCAATCATTGCAATATTAATACATTTGGACACATGCTTTGAACGCTTCTAAAACTGGTTTTGACTGTTGTTGGAACAGACCCTATGAAATCCGGTTGTCCGCTTTTAATGTGTCGGCTGCCCAACACAACGCCACTAATCTTCTTATTTTCTTATTTGGGAAAAATCATAGACCCAGAGTCACAAAAAGGAAGAACATAATCTGAATCAAAGGATAACAGTTTTTTGCGTGGCGCCATCTACCAGGCATCCTTAAATGTTTTCATCCGTGTTATTGTCTATACGACGGCAAATTGAGTAGTTTCCTTCCTTTCTTCTGCTTTTTCGTTCAGAATTTCCATATGACGCTCAGCTTTCGTAACGCAGCAGAAGCAATTTTCATATTATTTTCACCGCATCTTTCGGCCCTATTATTTGGACTGAAGTTTCTTAACCTGAATATTTATAATTTAAGTACTAACTAGTAAGAACTCGAGAATTTCCCATCGTAGAGCCTATGACATTATGGCCCTATAGGTGCCAATTAATAAACGAAAAGGTGAGTGGTTGTCAAGTATTTACACCTAGTCAGTTATCATGAGATTTTGTGTCTGCATAGTACCACAATACCTTGCTCGAGTGCCGCTCCGTCTAAGAGCCCATCGCACATTATCGTGAGGTATGCGTTCAACCAGTCTGCGGACAAGTAACTCTGCGATTAGAACTGAAAAAAGCACCTGCATCGTTGCTCTATTTATGGCGAGATTGTAGGCTACCCTTCTTTGACACAGGAAGAAGCGCAGCCGGCCACAGAAAAATGTAATAACTACTTTTATGTGTTTAACTTATTTATCTCCGTAGGTGGCTATGTAACATTATCTACGCTTGTTTATTTTTTGTGCCGGTATGATTATTTTATCAACTTCCGTTCTTTTATTGTTTAGCGACCGCATATACGGTAAGTATCATAATTTATGCCGCGGCGGACAGTTCGTGGCGACACGATGTGCTTTTAATAAACTCTCGAAATGTTTCGGTCGTCGTTCGAAACGCGACTTTATTTCAACCACCAACAACCAAGGTTTTCAGCACGTGATGTTTTTTGGTCGGGCGCGAGATGTGCCAGACCGCACAGTGCTGTGCCATGAGCCAAGAAAGATCATAAGTGGTCTTTCGCTCTTCGTGTCCCTGGGCTGGGTCTGAACCTGCGGTTGACCTGGCGGTCGAGGCGATTAGACGGTCTCGGTTAAACACGTCGAATAATAATTTAAGAACTTACATCATTAACGTAATTATTATTAATCCGAGGAGAGACGTCATTGAGCCTGCGGAGATCAAGGTCGTTGATGGTGGTATGAGCGTTGCAGGCATTTTTTACGGTTAAGTAGTTTTTGATGACAGAGCTGGGCGCGGAAAAAACCGATACTAGGTTTCTACAAAATGCAACCTACACTGGCGATGCATGTCCCTTTGCATACATTGCCTTGCCTGTTAACTTGTAAATGTACATACCAAATGTCTAGCAAATTTCAGTCCAAAACAAATTATATAAGTATTAGCTCAAGAATAGATCAAGTTAATCAATAGTGTTTTTTTGTAGAAAGATCGAAATAACCGACAGTCACATGGTTAAGCCTTGCTTGATGCCTGTTTAACTCACCGTTCACCGCAACCGTGTCGTCATTTCATTTGGTTCAGTGTTTCTTGAGTAGCTTAAAAGCTGATGATCAAGTCGGTCTCCAATACAGAGTACATCTTCAGGATTCATGTTCCTATACAAGGTGTATAAAAAACCGGGGCCTGCAGTCTTCGAAGTGTTTCGTCGGTAGCATCCTGGTCACCGGCACCATTCTAGGCACGGGTATCACTGTAGTATCCTGATCAGGGTGACCAGTGTGATGCTGGTTAATCAGTGGCTATGGAACCTTTTACAAACAGAGATATGTTTTTCTTCTACAGTGCAGTATCGAGTGATTTTCAAAACTGTGAATGGCAGCTAGCTATATGAAAGTAAAAACGTATGTCCGCGACTTGATTTAGATAGCGCTCTTGAGGCGGTCGGCCAGGTAACACCGGAAGATGAATGGGACATGGGTTCCCATTTCTCCAGCACTGATTCAAATTCATAATGTTCAAAAACACCCGGTATTGACCCTAAGGGTGAACCGTTGGGTTTTGTACAAGTTGACGGACCTCAGGTCAGGAGATATTCTCCTGGGGCGACATTTGGGGACTTCCGAGGATTTTTGGAGAATTCCCGAGGGACTCTGGGGAATCAAGGAGCTCTCAAGAAACGCAGGAAGAGAGCTAGAGGCAGTTGCTATGAACTAATAGTTTTTGTTTTCAAATTTGAAAAAAAAATCAAAATGTTGGGAGATTTATTTTTTAATTTAGAAAATGCTTTTATGATCAATCCAAGTACCTCCTTGCAGCTTTCGGGAGAGACTTGAATGATAAATTTCGATCAAGGAATGAGCCCGCTGGACTCGCCGCTGGAATTGAATCCGCAACGCCTTATTTCACCAGTCCACCTAATTTCACCTGTCCAACTTCATCCCTAAAAAAAAAAGTTGACTCCCACATTCAGTATACGGTACAGAAGATGTGAAGTTGTCTGGGTTAAAATACAAGTCGAAGGCGCAAGTTACGACCAACGTGACTTGGGGTATACGGCAATCTGATTCGTCGATGCAGCCTAATTTGCGACGTTTACCCATGGTGATCATATACTTACGCCGGACATTAGACAACTGAGCTTCAGTTCTGTTTGATTTTGATATCAGGGAGCAGCTTTACGAACACTGGATTTTGACGGTCTTGTCCTCGATCGCAGCTCGTTTCCGAGAATTTGCTTGACCTGCGCGTTAAATCACCTCTCGAAAATTCTTCTGTAATTGTAGAAAACCCGACCGAATAAATATTCCCAACAACAGAGTATGCCTCTTAACGGATCTCTAAGACAAAGTCATGCCGCCGCCAGATCGTATCTTCGTGAAAGAAAACTGTTGTACACCTACTTCCAGTTCTCAGAAGTCGTTCAATTTACAACATGCATGCGACAATAACGCCGGATTTTTTGGCGCTGTTCGCGCGGCGGCATTTTAGCGAATCAATTTGACATGCCCAAATTAGTAGAGACGCCGGGGCGATAATTCGCGCGCAATTACCGCCAGAGTGCCACAAACAGGTTATATTATTAATTTTAAACATGCATGCTCGCGCCCGATATGTCTCTGTGTGGTGGTAAATTAGTAGTATTCTGTGAATAATTGATTTCGGTTTATCTGGAGTGAAGCGTATTTTCCGGCGAAGCGACGCAACCGACGCGAGCGGGAAAATTAATTTATTTTTATTGTGCGGCAACAGAGTTGGAACTGTAAATTTTGCAATTAAGTCAGAGATGTGCCTATACGTAATATGTAATCACGGTAATAGAGAGCAGACATTCATTAACTTTACAAGTGCGCCTGCTTGTTACACACGTAGGTATAATGGCGGGCGTTCTAGCCTTACAGCTCGGAATTACCCATTTGAATGCCTAGCTAGCTAGACTTTATAATTTTTCAGTTTTGCCACCGCAGTTTTCAGCGCTTCAAAAGTTCCGGTCCAGAACACGCTGAGGTTGAGGCGGAAGAGCTTCCGGGTCGCATATTTATATGTGACCGTCAATCCGTCCATTCGGCTTACAACAACATTTACGTGAGCAATTTTTTCCTTCCTATTTGTCCGCATGCAATTTTTTCCTCGTTCTGTGTGCTCATAGATGTCGTCAGGTCACTAAGGTTTTTTTTTGACTTACTCAATCTCAAGTCTCTTTAAGCGCATTCACCTGTCAGGATCTCAAGTCTCAGATCACACCCTAGACCCAAATGGACGGATTGACGGTTCACCTTCCGGGTTACCTTACCCCGTTACCGTTCCATGTATCGTTACATTTTGGTTTTCAGATGAAATACAACTTTGACAAGTCGTAGGTACCTACAGATACATGATCTCGAGTTGGAATGTGGTTCGACAAAACGATCAAAATACGCTACCCAAACACCTTAATTTGACTGAGGTCTTTGTCAGGTGAAAACGCGCAATCACTTTTTGCCGTCGTCGCACTCGAGTATCAGAAGTTTTGATGGTAGAGAGAGACGACGACGCATTATATTGAGAGCCCTAATGCTTGTGTACATAATCGAGGAAGAGCTTAATGGCACACAGGGCCTATGCCTATTAATTAGACGTGCTCGAATTAATGAAGGTAAATCTTGGAGGAAATCAATTAAAATAAATTAACGGGAAAACAAACAAGTTTCGGTTGAACGAGTCCCGCTCTCTCTCGCTCGATGGGTAGGAGTGTAGACAAAATAACGAAATCCCAGAAGAGATAATTCCAAAAATCAATAAAACCAAATAGGCATCACCCACCGACATCACTCACATAGTTACAACTTAATTAAACCGCGCAACGGTCTCCGGCTTCTCCTTTATATGTATGTTTAAGTTTTATTAAAGCCAATTAAACTATGGCGTTTTCAATTTCGCCGAGCAATTACATGGCAAATGTGACACTCCGTACATTCTCCACACATGCGGAATTGGCTGGCTCTGGCTGGCTGTAGGATAAAACGAATTTTATCTTCGGCATTCTTCATCAAGTGCTATTTGCCTGGAGGTATGTTTCTAGCTCCCAGCACCGAACAAGTTCTCTCGTACTGGTTTACGTTTACAAAATCAGGCGATTAATCGGAAGCGTGGTTAATCCTAAACCATACAATCTGTAGATCGAAAATTCGATAACGTCATAATTTGAAATTTCACTAAAAGCTTTACGAGTGGCTAATCCTCGGGTAAAAGTGTTTTAATTGCCGTCAAAGTGGGTACCTACACATATCGAGATGAAAAATGCCATTACTAATAATCGCCAATTATCAAACTCAAGGAAATGATAAGTGGTTAATGTGGCGGCGTTCACCTGCGGATGCGCGCCATTCGCTGCACTTTTGAGGTATAATGTGGATCGAATAAGGGAGACTTATAATAAGGAGAGATTACCGATGGGGGCTTTCAATAAAATATATCCATAAACACACATTCTGCATTAGCCGAGAGTCAGGCTACATCGCCGGCCGGCCCGACGCTATCACCGCATCTACAATATGCATTACCGCGAGCCTGGTAGGAAATACACTTGCAGCGAACTTGTTGGGGAGATCACAGATAGGTGGCTACGAAATGACAGTATCATGTCCATTTTTCTAATGTTATGGCCAATTAATTTTGCCCTGCACGTAATTACCGTCCATAAGACACCATAATTGCATACGCACACACATACCCAGACGAATTAAATTCCAGGTGCAGCAGCAAAACACCTCTCGGCAAGCAAACATCACTATCAGTCCCGGTCTTATGCAGTGTTACGGTGTTCGGAATTCACTATAGCTGCATGAACAAATCCCCGATTGACAAAATTATGGTGGTTTACTTTGTCGGATAGGCAGGTGCTGCCAGTATGACATTTAGAACAGCACTGGACTGTCATCATCAGGCTGTTACAGGTATCTCTACGTAACTATCGTCCGTAGACCGACGTAGATTGACAGGAAACTTCCCTTAGCATTAGAGGGCTGAATGAAGAGAACTCGTCCGGGCTTGTGGAAAGGATGGCCAAATCGACATTTCAATCGAGCACGGCGACTCGGAAGATCAGTTATTGTAGTGACGTTGAGAATGGTGGTCGTATATACGGAGCGAATGATCGGAATTAAAAAGCAACATAAGATACTAGTGGTGCCCATGACAAGAATAGTGCCGATGACCAGGATAAGAATGATGCCGATGATCAGGATAAGAATGGTGGCGATGACCAGGATAAGAATGGTGCCGATGACCAAGATGAGAATGGTGCCGATGACCAAGATGGGAATGGTGTCGCTGACCAGGATTAAAGTGGTGACTTGAGCAGGAGATCACAGATGGAAGAGTATGGAGACTCGAGGGTTGATGTTGATGAATATTGGATGCCTTGTTCAGTATCGAACTAGAATTTGATACGTTTGTGCAATCGGGCCCTAGAGCCGATTATTCCAATGCAAAAAAAAATGATGCGAGTACAAAACTGAAACATAAAATCACAACGATTATTTTGGTACCAAAACAAACTTGGGACAACAATAATCACTAGATTCTTATTTGTAATTATCAATCACAACAAAAGTTTCAACAATTCCAATAAAATGAGCTGTTCAAACTAACATTAGATCTATCTCACGCCTCTTAGTTTTAGTGTCAAAATAATCGCTTCAGCCTATACAGGATGTCTCAAAATTAGCGCCCTCGTGGTCCAGGGCAGTTAACGGAAATACCTAAGAAGTAACCGAGAAATGTTGAAAACATTTGGTCTTTTATTTAGTAGATATGGGGAGGTCCTTCAAGTAAATTCAGTTTCACTATATTTCAAATATTCAAGGCAATCTGTCGGTATAGGAACTATGAATTAATGAAAATATCAACCACTGGACGCGTACTTGGTTTGGTTTTACTTCATACCTCCCAGTACTAATCAGTTTGACTAAAAAAAAAAACTCAAGTGAATACATTGGTACAAAACCTTGTCATCTTCTGCTCTTCCAAGTATGGCAGTATTTTTGGAAGAAAAATTGGAGGTTTTGACGCATTCTGTCTCAAAAACAAAAATTTAATATGCCGAGGTTGATACTTTTTACTCAATATTCTGCCTCAGGCAGTTTGTCTAACCTTTTTGAATAACAAAGCTTGAAGAGCTCGAAAGACCTCCTTCAAGACAACCATTTTATCTTCCAAAGAACAGAACCTTTTTTTCGATTCTTCCCTGACACTTTCCAACCACTTCCGTAAACTGCTTTGAGCTCCAAATGCACGATTTTGACACACCCTGTATTTTGTGTTTGCATCATCCCATTTCTTTGAAATAATCGGGGTTGCATCTTATTTCACTATTCAATATTTGATCCCGTGTGTGGTACCAAACTAAAATTTTACATCACGTTGTACAATTGAGCATAAGATTTTAGAATTTACTGTACAGTTTGTATTTACGCTCAGAGAGCCCTGGAGATACACCACTTTCACAAATGACTGCAAACGAAGACGTATATATCCTCAATTATCCTCCAGAGTCATAACAAATAATCAAAGAAAGCAAATTATATCAGGAATTGATTCATTTGAAGCCATCACAATGAAATAGCAGCCGAGATTTTGATTTAATCCTGAGATACGGCTACTGCCGCAAGAAAACTAGTCGATGCAGTGGCCAATTACCTCGGATATGTATAAATACAGAGGTGCTCACCGCGAAATTACACAGCTGTTTGACAGAACGTCACGTATCCACAAATTAAACAGCACCCATCCACCAATCATTGCATACGTCAGGTGATGAGCACCCATATATTTATTTGCCAAAGGTGCTTATGAATCCGCTCTAATGATGTACGAGGCAGAGAGAGAGAGAGAGGCAGAAAAGCGCCGATAGCATCGCCCGGTAGAGAGAAGTTTGGCGAAAACCTGTAATTTATATAGTAATTTAAAAGAATAGTGCGACAAGAAAACAAAGGGAACCGGCGACTGGGTAGACACCGACCGGTATAATTTACTGTAGATATTATTGTAATATATGTCGGCATATTTCTTTTTAATTAAATTATACGTTCAAGGATCCTGAACGTATAATAAAACTGTGGAAATGCCTGCCCATAAACTTAATTAAATTAATGTAAAATGTTATTAAGTGGTTTATAAGCCCGGCGATGCACACGTTCCACAGTGGTGTTTTGTTATTAAAATAAATTAATTCATCCACCACTCTACACAAGAACTGCAAACAATATCGTAAATTTTGTTTTTTACGTTTATACAGCATTGTTTTCCGCTAGATTCCGACAAACTGACAAATTGATTTCGTTCAAAAGCAAAACACGCGGTTGAAGGCTCAATCGCATTTTGTGTTTGAAACCTGGAGGTGGTGGGTTCGAAGCTGGCCCGGGCCAGATGGTCTTCGCGCGGTCTTTAGCACCACACGGCAATTAGTGGAAACATCCATCAATGGAAACGCCAATCAACAATCTAACTGTAGATCCATCCATGCTATTGATGCATTTGCAAGGTTGTATTCTGACTACAGGGGCGACCCAGGAGTACCTTTTATCGTGGCTACAACTTTGAGTTTCACTACAGCAAACTCTAAGTAATCTGCGTATCTGTCCGACTGAATTCATCTAACAAAAACGCAAAAAAATGTCGAAAACACCATAATAACGTCTGCGCTACTGATTTTATCGCCACAAGAAACACTCGCTAATTTCCATCGGTTAGGCGATGTGCAGATAGCTCGCGAGCTATAAATTGCTTTTTATTGCGGGAGGATCTCGAAATTCCTCATATACTTTGCGAATTTAAGGATTCGTTAACACCGCATCCACGCAAGCTTCCATTTTCAAAAGCCGTTTTGGTTCGTTAAACCGCACAGGAAAAAGTTCGATCTGCTTTCAGTGCTTTCACACCGAAGGAGGATACAAAACGGCAATTTCACACATAAACAACCCGGCATTAACATACTCGCAATGAATTGCATCACATACACGTACCTATAATGCTCCCTTGATATAAATTAATGCACAATACCGCGAGCTAATCTTTTGTTGCCTCCACGAACATGTGGCTCGTAAGAGTCGTCTGCTGTCTGCTATGTGAGTGTGAAAAACGCATTAAAATTTAATGAGGGCGCAACTTTGTGGCGACGCGAGACCCTTTTTAATAAATAATTTATAATAATTAACTTGCATTAAGTCTGAAATTATTCCATTATTCGTTAACACCTCTCTTTAACGAACAATTAATGAATCAGCAATTTTTTTTGACGACTTTTTTTAACGAAGCCCACCGCAATGATGGATAAAGCATCCAATAAGCCATGCATGCGGCGTGAGCATCGTGTACAGAATGCGGGCGCGATGAAAAAACTCGGGTTTCAGACACAAGTTAGGGCCGTTCGTTGTTTTAACAGCGGCAATCATAATGAGCCAATGTCAATATTTGGGTAACATGTTAAGATGTTTGAACTCCGTAATAGCTAATATTTTGTGAACTCTTTAGCGCACTTTAGAGATGGCTCTTTACTCGCCGCCTCTGTGTGTACAACGTTTGCGCATTTTTACTGGGAAACGTCTTAATTCAAGTATCAACACGGCCGATTACAGGGTAAATACGGTAATTGCTTTTATCGGTAAACGCGCGGTCGAGAGGAGTTTCGGATATTTTTCGATTGCACAGAAAACGGCGAAGCATTCTCTTTCCATTCGACGGATGTCGATGGAGACGAAGCAGAATCACTGAATGGTTGGTTATCTAGGCGACGGCAAACTGACATCACTTGTGGAGTGTGCAATTGCGTACACTCCATTGTCCACGGCACGCTCTAAGCGAAAAGCTTGTGTGCATACAAAAGAGCACAAGATGAAAATTCTCCGGTTAACTAACGCAGGGAAGGATTTCGCGAGGTTACACATGTACAATCACTTGGTGTATGTCAGTGTATGACCCCCACTACTTTAAAATTCATCCTCACGGGGTCTTGCACGCCTTCTCGCAAAAATGAGTTGGTAACATGAGGGTGTAATCCACTGATGGGTGACACTGACCTTGAATCTTGATCTTGAATTTCTCAATTAGACAATAACCATGAAATAAACTCAAATCGTCCAGGATGGCGGAACTTTCAATACTTGACAGAACAGCCACAAGTCATGTTACGGTTTCAAAAAATCGACTTGGCGATACAGAATAATGAAACCAGGGTAACCAAAAAAACAAAAGGGAGTTGGTTGTTATTTTCGGAGGCTCCGGCTGATTCTGAAAAGAAAGATCCAATAACCATCGGCCGAGTAGCGATTCAGAGTTCCTCTGCTGTTCTTGTTGATGGCAAGCAGTACCACCAGTCTTATGATGTGCCCCGAGAACCAAAATCAACGAAAGCGGCGCTGAACGACACTCCTAGAACGCCGCACCGCCTTTGTTTGACAGCAACTGTCAGTAATCGCCAACTTCGTTGAAGTGACCATCTCGGCCCTATTTCTCTCGTCTGTCCAGATGCCAGAGCGTATGGTGAGCTTCTGGAATGTTCAAAGGTACCAAATCAGTTCACTACCTTACCGTCCAATCGGCGTCTTCACCAACGTTGTCACTTGGTCCAGATTATCAAGATCCTGCTAATCGTTGCGGTTGTCCCGAAGCTCATGCGTTCAAGACTCGTTGATGGGCAAACCAAGTGATGCCTCTTATCTTTTATTTCACTGTTTTAGAATAAGTCACCTATTTGACATTTAGCGTGTTGCTGTTATATGTATTATTATTGTCTCTGCGTGGAGTAGGAGACGTTATTAGGAGGTAACTATACCGGTTTTACTACACCAATTTTCCTTGGGGTAGGACGGCAGTATGTTGTTTTTCGTGTAGGTACTCTGTTTTAGTGCCGTCGCTGGAGCTTCGTTGGGCCCTTCAAGTTCTCGCACCGTCATCGAAAAGGTAGGTACCTACGTTATAGTTTGTACACCAACTCTCGCGGTATTGCTCACCCTTTCTATTGGCGTCCTCTGCGCAACGCCTTTTTATTTTTGTTAACACGCCATGTCAAGTTGAATTGTAAATATTCTTGAACCTTTTCTTCCCGCTCATAAACCTTACTTTTGTAGTTTATTCTGTATTTTTAATTCTTCCAATCCCAACTATCTCCACTTCGGAATCAATCACTTTCAATTACGATTTCAACCCGTAATAGTCAGTAACCTAACACATTCATCGTAACTAATGTAAGCTGGGGTATGTGTTTTGACAGAGGTGTGACGGCGTTAGTGACGTCATTTACTTTTCTAATCACACATTTTCCTCCCCAAAATAGACATACCTACCTATGTAACACCTTACATACATCATGTGTACCTATAAGATTCATCTCACGAAAAGTCCCCCAAGATGTAAGATCAAACCTTCATCGACTAAACGAACTCGTCGCAATAATAATATTTCAAGCAAGTGAATCGGGCTTTATTATTGATCAAAGACACTTTTCTAGGTTCAGTCGAAACGAACACAAGCGAATCCTTACAGCAATCAAAGCAAAGGCAATACTGAAAACAGAACAGAATGTGAATAAACAATAATATCAAAACGAGACAGGAACCGAAAGTACCAGCCGACCTTCTGTGATCTTCCATCCGCGAAATATTAATTGTATTTCGATGTCTAGCGCCACTAAGTCAGGTTTTTGGCGATTTATTGCTCAAGTTCTTCAAGATGTGTGCTTTAATCTTATAACCTTGTCATTTACCGGTTTCCATATTTGAATACCATCAGATAGTACTTAAGCACAGATACTTGAGTATATGAATTTTTATTGATTGAAAACCGCGCGTGCTTTATTGCTAGCGATCTTTACCCTCGCGAAGAGTCGAAAGCCAAATGGTTCGCTGCACCTTGAATGTGTTGCAGGTTGCAACGGAAGCTGCATTTTTTCCGCAACATTTTTCTCACGGTTTCTCTCCCGATAATCACTGCGGAGATGAGAGAGAGCTCGCGAAGCGTACCATACACGTTCTTTTATTATTCTTTTCGTTTTGGCTAATTTGCTTCTTCGCTTCGCCACCACCAACCCACCACCACCACCAAGAAAAATTTCACGCCGCAAAACGACGACGTTCAAAATCCAGGAACTTGTTGATTTTCCGTTCCTAGAGACCGTGAACGTCTCAATTAAACCGAATGAGTGATGATACGGTTGCTGCATGCAGGCATACACAATGCTATTTGTATAGGTATACGCTTTTAACAGCGTCACGTGTGTTGTTCTGGAAGACGTGAAGAGAGAAACAATTTACTGATATTTATGACACCCCAAATATGTTCATAATTCAGCCCCTCTACCCCGGCGAGGACTGAAGGCATCTCGCCGCGAGGGGTGGATGGAATGGAAGGGTTGATTCGTTGGTTGTATGTGTGTGTGTGAGAGAGGCTCAGTTTAATCAATTGTGTGTACAGCCGCACCAAGATTCGAATCGCACCACACACCGCAGGGGCCAATTTACCCCGCCGTAACCGTATTAGATTTTTACTACTTATTACCGCTCTGGCCCTGTATCTACGGAGCTCGAGGGGAGCCCCGCCAAAAATTGTTGCTGCATGCCGCTCTACAAATGTAAAATTGTGTGTTCGTTTATTCTATAAGATGTAAATTCAAACCCCCTCGAAATTTACAATTCAGAGAAGTTAAAGATACACATCTACAACGGGGCCGTCATATATTTTGAGCCGCACATTCCTTTCTGGGTAATTTAAAGGCGACCGTGGTGTTTCGCGCAGTCGGAGATTCTTAAAGATGCACGCGGGCGCTAGGCAAGAGAGGCTTCAAGACTGGCAAGAGAGAAATGCGGGACGACGAAAAAAAGGAGGAGGAAAGAGTACGGACCCACGGAGGCCCAGGGATACCTGTTTTCGGAGATAAGATCTGAAATTCCCCTTTGTAACGCCACAATGACTATCTTAAACATGTCATTACCCATTTGAGATGATATTATCCCTTGTGTTTGAAGATACAAACGACAGGTGTGTGCGTGGTGTCTGAGTGCCGAACTGGGAGTTAGGACAAAACTGCTCGTTTGTAGTCTTTAGCGAATTAATGAAAGTCTCAGGTGATTATAGGCCTAGCTGTAACGCTCCAAGTTTTTACTGGTTCTACCTTTCCAAGGTAAGGTCCAAGATTGGATCATTTGTAAGAAGGTCGGCATTGGGAATTCATAGTGGAATTGATCGCCTTGTTTGAATATTACATGCCGAAAGATCGGTCAGTTTGATGTCACCACCACCCATTCGCGAAATCTGGGATGATCAGTAGGTACTCATTTTGAGCGAATTCAATCGAAAAGATTTTTTGTATTGATCATTTGGCCAATTCTTTCTGAACAATCAAACCAAATAAATCAAGATTTTACTTCAAACAAAAACCAAAGCCTGAAGCACTACCGTGAGCATAAGAATTAGCAAGTAATTTTTTTGTCGACCCATATTCTACTGATCAATGCAGATCAATTCCACAATGATGTACCTACCTTAAACAGACCCCTAAAGCGAAGGAAGTGCTATCAAAAGAGTCGTATAAGAAGCCACAGTTGATCACAATGCAGCTCAATCTTTATCCAAGCTGTAACAACTGTTCAATATTATTCGATGAATTTGTAGCCCTGGGAACTCTCTAAACTACAAACCCAGATTATAATATTCAGCCATGGATCATTCCACTCAAGAAACCCAGTTTTCAACAATAAAATAATGTCCAAAAAAAAAACAAGATCTTTTGATTCTAGATTGTGGATACTAAATTTATAGGGGAAAGTGATAGAATGTAGTTCCACCGGGCACGTAGGCCTCGCTATTGGGTCCAGTTGACCTGGACTCCCGAGCGTAGGTGCAGTTGTGATTCACACACCCAACGCCCTGCGCCGGGACTTTCTGACTTCGTCCGCCTTCCTGACTACGCTGTCGGTTTTCCTCTACACACTGCCGTACTGCCGGCTGACGTGATACTCGGTGGGTTCGCCCAGGGCCACCCGAGGAGTTATCAGCCAGCCGAGAACCAGATGAGACCCGCACGGTGGCACGCCCCCTGATACTACCTCCCGGCAGCGTACAATCTACCTTCTAAACTGGCCTAACGTTGCTGCAGTCGAGATATCACCCGACTGGAGCCGCATACTACACGCTATGCGCTCCTCATCTTGTGATTCTTTTGGCTCATCAAAATTGTATTCAAAATAGAACACTGAGAACTAATGCGGCGAATAAAAAATAATCTTTGGAACCCCTCAAAAGTATTGTGATGGGAGGGGGAGGATTTTTTTCAAATATAGGGGACTGCGTTTTAGCGAGGCCCAGCCACAGTTTTGGAGTGTGAAATATCAAAAAACATACTTGAAAGCCTTCAAGGTTTTCATTCCCGTTTTATTTTATTTTGTATTACACAAAAAATGCCGAAACTTATTCAGCGGCAACTTCAGGCCCGAATCTTGTTTAGATTTTTCTTGTAAAAATAAAATTTTGGAGCCCTTTTTGATGAAAGTCGCGGGCCCTGGTTCCGCAGAAGCCGCTTATAGGCCACTGTCAACTGCAACTGACCAGACCTCACTCAATGACATGTGCATCGTTATTCATCCAATGCTTAATCACAAGCAAACATTTCCAACATCTAAAACATAACCAATACCAAGCCTTGTACAATCCCATGGCCACCCGTCAGTCGTTGCGTCCACTTGTTCTGCTGCCCTACCTTGTCCATTACTTTACTGCGCCCTCGGCGCAACGCACCAAGTGAGACCGCGATGCGGCCAAAACCTCAAGTACATAGGTATTCATCCTGTAGACTGTCTCAATATGACTGTGTATTTAGACATCAGTTTTTTAATGGCGTTGTCAGCCGGTTAGCTAGTTAATCGACTACACCAACCAGAAATATAAAGTAAACGTGCCAGTTTTATGTCGAAAGACCGTGAAATCCAGCGCTGTCAATCTAATCCGGTCGATTCCGTGTGTAAGTAATGCCGTAGCTCGTTGATATTATAATAACTCGATCTGAACTAAATTGCCTTCTCGAACTGATCGTCCGAATAATGGCCGGGAATTACCGCCATCAGCTTAAATATCCAGATCAAACTTTATTAAACGTGAGTATACAGGGTGATTCACAATTCGCGGATACGAAGTCCAGGACAGTTTACGATAATCAAAAGTGCCAGAAAATAATTGAAAAAATTTGGAATTTTTTTTTTTAGTGATATGGATGGGTTCAAGTGGAGGGAACTTGAGACCCCTGTATCTCCATTGTTCCGAACGATCTTAGTTAACCGTTTGAGTGAGACCGAAAAGAATTTTTTCAACCATTAAGTTTGTTTTATTTTGATTCATGTACCGGGTAAGTGAATCTGTCAACTGCTTTGGAGTGCGTGTCCGCGAATTATGAATCACCCTGTATACGGCGTGGGTTAATCCTAACCAAAACGGTTTAATAAAAATTGACAACCGCATATTGTACTGGTATAGGGCTCCAGCAGCGTGGAGGGTTTCGCTCTCGAACTCGTATTGTTATTGCGACGATCAATTTTCTAGTTAATCAGAAGTGTTTGGATTGATTTCAGAATTGGAAAAGTGAACCCGCCGTCCGTATTACAGTAACAGTTTCAATTGGCAGCCGTAGCGCAGTGTCCCCACCGCCGCCTCGTTTTAAAACTTCTTGTTCGCCGGGTTCGAATTTAATTCCAAAGAATATTATGTCTGTTTTATGCCACTACTTATTACTTACACTAAATTTCTTTACGTTATTAATTTAGTCCAACTTGGTTTTACGAGTGTGTTCGTTCACTTATAAATTTTATATCACCATACCGTCTGGCTTTCATTAAACGACTTCCTATTAGGGATATTACATGCTCTCGCCAGCATATCGATTGTTTCGTCCTTCGCGTATATACATGTACACCACCACACACACCTGACCACCATCCACCCTGAGTTTATTTTAGCAAGGGGCCAGCATACATACAAAAATTCTCGTACGTATTGTTACATGTATAAAGGAATTATTGAAGGTTTTCCGGGAATAGTTGGATGCGGAGCGCGCGCGCGGATGAGCAAAGTATGAAATTTGTTGGTGAAAGTTGGACGCGATGTTGAAATTCCATACGCATGCATTTATTCAGAGGAGCTTTTATACCAAGTAAGTTAGTTCCTGTGAAAATTTCATTAATTATAGCGACAGACAAGGACAGAGTTAATCGGAAGGGGTTGGTAAAGGGGACTGCGGAAGTAGGGTTAAATATCCCCCCTCCCGCGCGCCGCTTCCCATGCCCGCGGGGTATACACCATTCGCGTTTCATTTCATCTCCACCCATCCACTACGGTTTTGCATTAGTTTATTAAATCGGGCATTGTTTCGAAGAGATGCCATTATGGGTCCTGCATTTCACTACAATGTATCGTGCCGACGGACACACCGGACACACACATACTCCCCCCAATACCATCAGCGCCAAAAAAAACGCTCCCGATTTCGTTTACCGAAAAAAAGATACGCGTCAATGTAGCATGCAGAACCGCATTTTGAAAGCAAATTAAGTCGTTTAGGGCATGCTTCCATTAGCGAAAAAAGTCAAATTGGCATTGTGTTTGCTGGATGCTGAATCCTTTTTAATGGAGCTTTCAGTTTGTTTGGGTAATTGCGTCTTGCAAATGCACATTGGAACAATTAGTGATCACATATGTAATTCTAGCATAGTGTGGAGGTCTGGTATCACCTGTAATATTTAGTCAAAGTCGAGCTGCGTCTAAAATGTATAAGGGAAGAAGAGAAGAAGGTCAAGGTGAAGCAGGGGATGCATACATAAGCGTTCGAATAGGCGGATGGCTTGAGAGCATCAGTAACTTTCGAAAGAAACAAGATCGGTGGGCTCCGTCTCTGGCTTCAAAGCCAGAGGTCCGGAGTTCAAATCCCGCTGAGGGCGCTTATAAGCTAGTACTTGATGCGCCCCTAAACACCCAATAAAAAAATCTTGATTGTCATCGATTGTTTATTGTTGATTCTTAGTGTGTTGTGTTCATCTTGCCAGAAGTAACAAGGCACCCACGTACAATTTCGAATTCGGTGGGTATTTTCATCATTTGTTTATTATATAAAGTTACATTCTTCCAGAAGGAAAGTTAAAGAAAAGTCCAAAGGAAGAAGTCAGTGGCTCCAGAAATCGAGTGAAGATGCTGGAGTGGCTGTTGATAAAGACAGTAACTGAAAATATATTGAGAGAGAAAGATATGAAACGACGGACTTGAAGCAGACTAGAGAGGCACAACATGCTCTTCCAACGTCTTCCAAAGGTGAGGAATACATAACTCGAAGACGAGTTTGTAGAAAGTATAAAAAGGGAAGGAACCTTGTAAATTCCCAGGTGAAGAAGAAGTTGGGCAAATGCGGGAATGGCATTTCAGGTAGTTGCTCAATGGAGCGATGGAGAACCAAGACCGAGCAGATATGGAGGTGAATCGTAACCACCAAATTATATTGTGCCTGGTTGAAAATACAAGTGACCAGACCTCAGTCTCTAGACGAGACCTCTGAAGCAAGATAGTTTAAATTAATAATAAAACTCAAGAGCAAAAACCACAAAAGTGGCGCTCTTAAAATACCGACATGGGCACGAGAGATTGCAATTTAAATACGGCCGTAAACTGGATGGAAAAATAAAAATTAATAATCGAGCTTTATACAGAACGTGCTGGGTAACTAGTTCCCGGTGTGATCAATAATAATTGTTATTAGTTTTTTAATGCAATTCTCCAGACTGACCACCATTTCAATATACTTAGCGGAAATTGAGATTTTATCTGGTAAAAATTAGTTTCAAAAAGCAATTCTCTGTTGTTTGATAAACCATATCCAGAACACAGAGTGCTCTGTTATTATGTATATGCCTATATCTGTTGCATTTTTTGCGTTATATTTATAGACTGGTGCGCGATATAGATTTCTTTCGCAATCGTATTCTTTATTCATCGTCTAGTCGCATCTTCTAACGCAATTCCTCGGGTTATTATGCAAACGAAGTTTACTAAAATAGAAGCACAAGTTTTTCGATTAGTTGATCTGCTTTTGTGCCTGTACGTACTCCGGCGATATAGAGCAGATTAATTATTGAGAAGGTTAGTAAAGGAGGTTTGATTCAAAATTAATTGCTCAATGAATAAACCACAGTAATTTCCTAATGATAGCATCGTTGAAAAGTCGATTATTGTTATTTAATAGATGAACGTTGAGTTCTGTATTTTTTAATTCAAATGTTCCCATTGAACAGAAGTCGATGCACAAAAGAAGATAAATAATACGTTGGTAGTAAGGAAGGAGGAGCAGCGGTAATTGGCATGATGATGATAACCTATTTGCAAATTTATTCTTCAAAACTGTAATTTGTAAAGGACGGCATGATGATTGTGTATGATCATACACTTTCAAACAACGACTCTCGCATAACGAATCTACCCAACTTTTGCATAATTCGCGAGGCAGCAATCTTTGAAAGTTTTCCAATAGAGTTATAAAAAACATCCCACAAAAAATCGACAAGATGTCAGGTCCAGACTGGTGACATTTGTAAATAGCAATAGCAATTTCCAATTCCCATGAAAGTGAAATTTTCATGTCTTTTCGTCTATCAGAATGTTGTACAAATCAATATCTTGTTTCATTTTCAGGTTTACATCGCCAGTTACATTCTACAGCTTATCACATTTATATAAATTTCTGTCCACGTTGGAATTTCTGCAAACTGGACAAGGTAATGAATGTGCACTATAAATTTTTGCGCTGAGACACCTTTTTGAGAGAAAGTCTTCATATGTTACGGCACAATATCACTAGAACTGCGTCTTTTACTCATTTTACTCAATTAGTTTTGTGGCATTGGCAAACAGTCCACTACTGCAAATAAGGTCAACACTGCGCGATGCCGAAAAAAAACGCCAGCCAGTCTTGCTCCGTATACTTGGCGGAAACGTAGCCGTGTGGCCCGGCGAGCAGTTTATCATTATTCGTCGCGTTTTAACTCGCACTTGATTTGAATAATAAATAGAATACAGGCACGAGAATGCGCACGCCATTCGTTTCAGTATCAATCAATTGAATTAAGTCCACGTCCAAAGCCGTGGTGTCCATTCAGGACTAACGTCAGAGACCCTCATTGTCAATGACAGCCAGTTCTGAAAGACACAATGCCATAGAAACGAACCATGCAACGTATGGTTAATTGTTACTAAACGCTGTTATGGGAACTTTCGTTATTGTTGGAGGAGCCGTTGTTTCTCCTTCTTCTCGCGCACACGGCGAGGAAGATCAACGCACGAAGGACCATAACCGAGAGGCATCGGGCAGACGAAAACCTGTTTTGAACCGTCACACACATACACGTACACAAGGCCTGGCTCTTTGATTCCAAACCACGATACTTGCACCACCTCGGTACGTACTCCGGTGTGCGAGAAATTAATAACTTTCTCGTCATTCGATAGAGAAAAAATAATGTCGTCGCAAAGCAAAACCAGGAAGCTCTCGCACGGAGAGAATGACGATTATTTTTAGAAAATAATGATGCTCGATCGCTCAAGGTTCCGCCAACCTCGCGAGGTGTTACTTAAGTATAGCCTCTATTCGCTACAATAAACAGCCGCTACTGCCTATCATCATAAAGATATATCTGGTTGGGTATGTCATCAAACATCATCGGCGATTTGAATTCAAGGATTTAAAGTAAGGATTAAATGTTTGTCTACATTGTATCGTGAGAATTTCTAGGAATGGTCTGTTTGTTTACGAATTTTATCAAAAATTTCATATACGGAGCAGAAAACAAACAGTTCTTGAGCGTATTATCGCTATGCATTGACAAATATTTAAGTACCAGAGATATTGGAAGGTGGCATTTCGAGGTGATGATGAGCGTCAAAATTTATTGGCATTTAGGTACAAGTGGAAAGAGGTGAACACTTCGACAATAATTTCGACGATTTGAGCAACATCTTATACTTTAGCTAATCAATGTAATTAAATGTAGAATGTAGCACCATATTGTAGAACTAATCAACAAGCAGTCAATCGCATTATCATTAAACGATCAATAATTGGATGGGTTGCAATCAGTCAGGTAGACAAGACTTAATCGTGGATATGATTTTGGGTTGTCATTTGTAAAAATGTCAGATTAGGCTATATTGTCAAGAGTTTGTTAGTTTTATATAGCATTATATAGCTAAAAGCAAAAAGAGAGCTCTATAGTGAGAAATGTAAAACCTAAAAAACCAAATCGCATTAAGGGGTTTCTGATGTGTCCAAAAAACCTGTTGGCGGGAATTGGTTGTTGTTCATTTTCTCTATAAGCAGAAACTCCTTCAAAGATGGAAAATTTTTGAAAATTTTAAAAAAATTTAAAATTTTTGATTTTGTCTTTGGCAAATTTGGTAACTAAACTACGCAACATTGAATACGACACACCGAAAAATTTGCCCCTTTTCAGATTGGGGTAACTCCTCATTGTTGGAATCTGTTTGTGCCGTTGCTCAGCCCAATCTTTTGATAATCTATAACTGTAAGTAAGAAACTCAATGCAACTTGAGTGAAGTTTATACAGGGTGACATGTGTAGCGGTGCAAAACTGCCCGGCGTTCAATATGCTCCAATTCGAGCAAATTTTCTTTTTTCTGGCTTCTAACATTAGAGGCATAAAAGATAACTTTATACCTCGCCACGTTACTCGATTTATTCCTCTCCCCTAGCCTCTTTATTTACAGGGGGTTATCAAAATAACAATTTCTTGATTTTTCGGTGATATCATTTTTTATTCTTGACCGATTTTCAGAATCCAGGGCTCAAATTGAGGCTGAAACTTCAAGTTAGAAGATCCCATATTCAGAATCGACTGGAAACAAACATTAAAAATGTATGGTTCCCTCAAGAGTGACCCGACGTTTCACCGGTCCCGGAGTCTAGTTTGTGATGAGAATAGCCTGATAATGAACCTTGGCCTTGAGCGAAGCATTTATTCTGAACATCTACCGATGTTTAGAGCTTGAATGAGACAAGAACTGTAGATGAAGAAACAAAAGTACAACTGTATGTTATCTAGGCAACATCATCTTCTTGCTCGTATGAAATAGCCTGTAACTAACGTTACGAGAATGCATCGCTCACCTACAGCTCTCACAACTAACGTTACGGAAATTACAACAAACAGAATTTTTTATGCCGAACGTTCTAATTTCCGTAACGTTAGTTACAAGCGATTTCATACAAGCAAGAAAGATTATTCTGCCTTGATAACATGCGGTTGTAATTTTGTCCCTCTATCAGCTTTTGTCTCATTCAAGCCTTACTAAACATCGAGAGATGTTCAGAATGAATGCTCCGCTCAAGGGCCAAGGTTGATTATCAGTTCATTCTTATCCCAATCCAGATTCCGGGACCCATGAAACGTCGGGTCACTCTTGAGAGAACAGTACATTTTCAATGTTTGTTTCCAGTCGATTCTGATCATGGGATCTTCTTACTTCAGGTTTAAGCTTCAGTTTTAGCCCTAGATTTTGAAAATTAGTCAAGAATAAAAAATGACATCGACCCACCCTTTTGGTGGTGATTTCTTTGTTTGGCTCAAGTGCTAATTCAGCTGCTTCCGACCTAGAGCTCACTCGAGCGTCTCTGTCTATGTGCAGTTTATTTTGGCACTTTTGGAAACCCCTTGTCATAATTATGCCGTGTTTATGACAATATTCACAGCTGGATGTCAACGGGCAATTATTTAGAGTCGCACAGACTGAGAAGGTTCAACTTGAGCCTAAATTAAGGGTTATTTAAGGTAACAAAACGTGTTCAGGCTTGTCTACGGCTAGCTTAGGGCTATTATTATTGAGGCTCGATACGGCGAAAAGAAACTGATCAGAGATTCTTTGGGATTCTGGAATTGTGGCGCAGGCGCAAGTGAGAAGCCTAACTGAGGGCGGTTAACGCCGGTTAAAGTGAAATAACGCTCGCCAAAGGCTCGTTGGAAATCTGGAATTGTGATTAACGTATACTTGTCGTGCTTTAGCATCCGCTGTAAATACATAATTGGGGTATTGTTGCGCCAAACAATAACTTTAACTTGGATAGGTTTTGCCTTGCTAAATCGCACGGAAGTCACCCTGTTGTAAATGTGCCATTGAACACCCATTCAAACTGCTAGGGTCCCCTATCGGTATCTGTGGTGTATCTGTGGGGTTTACTGGGATGTATAGGCACAAGGAAAGATATGTATCGGTCCCTATAGGTCGTTTCAAAGTAATTCTATATTGCCCATTCATCCCTGTACGTTAGAAATATTTTGTACCGATATACTACCTATAGAAAACTAAATAACAGAGGAGCCAGTATGACCTATGGGATTCTATGGTGGACATTTCAGTATTATTATTTCTTTATATATGGCTCGATGTGGTCATTCCAGCTAGCAGCTTACACTCCATACCTATAGAAGCCCTGTTGTAAATGTGCCATATTGAACACCCATTCAAACTGCTAGGGTCCCCTGCTATCGGTATCTAAGGTGTATCTGTGGGGTTTAGAGGTGAATATCCCGCTTGGGTTATAGTGGCGCCACCGCCACGCCAGGGACGCCGGGGTACTAGTTTTCTTCTGTCATTAATTTGGTTTGGCGTTGGCGTTCGCGTGCTCCAGAGACCACAGTAGGTACATGTGATGTGATATGTGATGTGATGTGCCGTGCATGTCTGTGATAACCTGGAATTGTTGGTTGTGCTGTGCCTGTTCAAGTGTTTGTGAAAGAGTTCTAGTTGGACACTGTAAAATTGAAGATGCCCTTTATGACACAATCATCTCAGTTCTGTTATAAGTAAGAGTTTTTTCACTGTTCTAATGGAGCTGTATTTATTGTAAATAATTTTGTTTCAGGCAAAAAATGGCATCTACGTCGCATGCTTATGCTTACGTTATATTTGTAAAGGACAAGATCAGAAAGGTATAGTGCCCGACCCATCATACCAATCGAAAACGTTCGAAAGTTTGATTTTACCAAATTAAATCCAACTAAAAAGTACCTCGTCAGGTACGGCGACGAGGAAAATTGGAGGGAAGCAACAATTGTGCATGTGAGAGGTAATTATTTCACATGATATACCAAGATTGTTATTGTTTTATCAGGTATTGATGTATATAAAGCTGTATGGGGGCCAGCGCAGACTTAAATTTGCCACCATATAGCCCCATAGAAACTGTAACGGTTTGTATAGGGTCAATACAACGTGATGGACATGCCACTATACAGCCCTATAGAAAGTGTACAGGGCTGTATGGGTGTCACTATAGAACACTATAGAAAGTCTATAGAGGTGGATGGGGTCAGCGCAAATGTGAATATTTCACCATATAGCCCCATAGAAACTGTAAAAGGCTGTATAGGGTCAATACAACGTGATAGATATGCCACTATACAGTCTCATAAGAAGTGTACCGGGATAAATAGTGCCACTACAGACATATGAATATACCACCATACATCCTATCCTATTAGGAGGTGTACAGGGGCAATACACGTGAAATCCTATCGGGGTAAATGGAGAAAATCTAGGTGCAAATACACATATAGGGGCCTATAGGGCCCATATAGCTTTTTTTATGGTGGCTCTATGGCGGATTTGCAACAGGGCAAGAATGATTCTAATGGAGATCTTTCAGTTTCTACAGTATAACTGTCTAGACAGACAGTAGTATGTAGGTTGCTTGAAATTGGACAAACCTTTTTTTGCGAGTGTGCCACACTTAGAACGTCCCATTCTTACGTTCTGAAACGACGACGTTAACGTCAGACACATTTCTATCGCGTAAACTTTTTTTTATCTCTCGGACCCGCCATCAGACGTTCTTACTCTGCCCAAAAGTTCTACGCACTTTATTTAGGAAATTTCAAGTGTTTTGCCCCGTGCAAGTTTGAAGGGGGTAATTATTGCCCCTATGCACGTTAACGAGTTTGGGTGGCGTGCGTGCGTGTGTATGTGTGTGAGTGTGTAGGAGTTGGATGGCGCCCGAAATTTATGGACGGGGAGGCGTGCGGGGCGGCCTCATTGAAATATATGTCTATATCAAAACGGGATCGATTTGGGAACACCGCTTCCTCCACCGAGCATGAATCTCGGCTGTGCCGGCAAAATGATGCACGAAATAATTCAATAGAGAAGATAATGTTCCATACATATTCATGCGGCAATTACATGTGTCGGTGGTGGTGCACTGGGTGGAAGAGAGCGCCTCTCTTTTCTTATATGTGTACACCGTGGGCCACATGTGCGGACCAGATAAAGTGTCGTTAAATAAATAAATTGTCTAGATAACCGGCGCATTTTGTAAACAAATTTATGAAGACACCGTGCCGTGGCCCCTCTCCCCAGCACGCGTACAGGGGTGCGCAACTTTCCCCTAACCCAGTGGCGTAGCCCAAAAATTATGCCTCTTGTCAAATCCGCTTACACATACCCAGTCTCATTTTGACAGCCAAAGTGACAAACTTTTGTCGTCAAGTTGGCAATTGATTTGTGCTTTATGCCTGCTGGCTACGACCTTGTTTTCGCAAGTGATAAATAAGGATGCAGTCAGATCACCAGAGGTCACTTTAGGTGAGGAACCACAGGCACTCCTAGAACTTCACGTGATTACGTCCATACGTCTGAAAATTTGGAATATTTCGCGTTTTACTGCAAAAAGTTGGTAGTGTCAATTCAGTCGTGCTGCCGGAATCTTATCCTTTGGTTCTATTTCTTTTGCAGTAGATCGATGATGACGATGTCCCATTCAATATAGAAGGTATGCCGAGGTCCCTCCTAGAGCTCACATCGTATACTCAAGAACTCAAGAAATTAAGACGACAAATCTGGACGAATTCCAAGTAACTTAAGAGGTAAGATCATGATTGGTAGATAGCTCAACTTGATGATTCAACCAATACATTCTGGAGGTTCAACAGCCCCAAATCGAAATAACATAACAAGCTTGGATCATTTCTTTGCAGTAGTTGACGTTGAAGGTCCTCATCAGAAGACAGCAGACGACGGAATGATTCCGTCAGAATCCGAAGCTATTCCTGATCCTGATCAAGGAACAGAAAGCGAAAACAATTTGTTGGAATCGGTAGAAATTTGCAGAAAGCACAATTGACCTGTCAAAATTAGAAGACCAGAGCTTTATGAACAAACAGTACTTACGTGCCTGACTGATAATTCTTTTTGTTGGATTTTTGGAGTTGAAAAAAAAACGAGATGGAACAATGCAGAACCGGAGGCATGAGCGAGAACTGTGGCTAAACGAAAGACGAAGCCAATACCTCGAATACGTTACGAAGAACGGCGTTCAAGCTCCTGGGCATCCAACAACTATTGATATCAGAAAATGCAAGTTCAAAATGTTCTGAAAACAATACTGGGGATGATTAGTCCCCAAGAAAGAACAGAGCTTCTAGCCCAGGAATTTTAGTTCAAAAATCACCCAAACTTCAAACAAATCCGTATAAGCGATTTCATGGCTGTTTTGCGCTCAGAATTTGATGCCCTACAACATATCTTGGATTCCCAGAAATCCCCTATTAGGCCTTTTTTTACATGAGGTCAAAAACCGAAGAAGTTACCATTTACCAATTGTGTTATTTTTTGGCTGTCTGGCAGAAAGTTGCACCTCTGATTTTTTGTAGGCTATTAATTGGTGAACGATTTGATGTATGAACAGTCTCTCTACAACATATGATTCTCAAAATAGAGCGACTGGAAGTAAGAGCATTTTTCGTAATAGCGTCGTGCCGTTTGACTCAGAAAACTTCAGTTTAGTCCGGTGGACTAGCGCCAAATATTGCCCAAACTATGCATTTTATGACTACGGACAATTTTTTGCGGGCATGTTCAGAAAGCCTTCCTCTATCATTTGAGAAGTGCTGCCAAGCAATTTTTCAATGTTGGGGAGCCAGAGGGGGGGGCTTTTTGACAACTTGAATCGTTTTTTGTCGATAAAATCCGTGATAAAAATGCTGAAGAAAAACTTCAACGGATTATTAAAGAGCAACTCAAAATGTCACTTATGTGTGATAAGACTTATTACAGGGTGAACAGGTTCCGAGAAAAATGACTTTCCGTCAACATGCAATATAATGAAGAAAAAACTGCGCCAAAGACCTTTAGTTCCGTATTAAAAGATGCCGATTGGCATATTTGTTGATCATACCCACCTGAACTAGTTGAGAACCGTACCCAGCTGCGTCAATAGTGCCGGAGCTACATACAGGGTGGAGGAGAAAGATATTTTTGTTCTTATTAATTTCAAAAACCAAGATAGATAAAGTGGACAAAATTTAGGAATTGGTGCCTTATCCAATGTGTGTGAAGACACAACAAACCGTTTTGAAATATCTTGAAGCGTTTCTGAAATATTAAAAAAAAAACTGAAGAATATCATCAAAATTTTACTTTCTAATTTGATTTCGTATTTTCCATTATAGAGAGGTATATACTATAGTTTAACAACAAATTACGGTGAAAACTGAACAGCACCATCACCCACCGGTATCAATCATGTATGCATCAGTGCGTCACATACAGGGTGTAAGAAAAAATGTTTTCTTTGCTGTAATAAAAAAACCAAGACATAAAAAGTGAAAAATAAGTGAGGCACGAAGTTTACGGGAAAACAGACCAAGCCAAGACACTTGATAAAGTAAATTACTGACGTGAATGTGTAATCCACGCGTTTTTTTGCTTGTTTTTTTCATATACAGCAAAGAAAACAATCATTTTTTCTTACACCCTGTATACAACGCATACATGATTGATGCCAGTGATGGTGCTGTTCAGTTTTCACCATAATTGATATTTGATATTTGAATTGTATATTTGTGTATATTGTGAAATTTGTTGCATAACTTGAGGGTATACCTCTGTATAATGGAAAATACGAAATCAAAGTAGAAAATAAAATTTAGATGATATTCTTCAGTTTTTTCAAAATATTTCAGGAACGCTTTAACGTATTTCAAAAAAGTTTATTGTGTCTACACATGCATTGAATGGAACATCAATTCCCCAATTTTGTCTACTCTATCTATCTCGGTTTTTGAAATAGATGAAAACAAAAATATTTTTCTCTTCCACCCTGTATATAGCTCCGGCACTATTGACGCAGTTGGGTGCCATTCTCAATCAGTTCAGGTGGATATGATCAACAAATATGCCAATCGGCATTTCCCAATGACGAAGCTGAAGGTCTTTGGCACAATTTTTTCCTAATTTTATTGCATGTTGACGGTCATTTTTTTCGGAACCTGTTCACCCTGTAACAATTTTTATCACACATAAGTGACCTTTCGAGTTGCTCTTCAATAATCTGTTGGAAGTTTTTTATTCAGCATTTTTATTACGGATTTTATTGACAAAAACGATTTAGGTTGTCAAAAAAGGGCCCCCCTGACCCCCCACATTGAAAAATTGCTTGGCAGCACTTCTCAAATGATAGATAAAAACTTTCTGAACATGCTTGCAAAAAATTTTCCGTAGTCATAAAATACATAGTTGTGACCCTAGTCCACCGGACTAGTTACCATAGCGAGAAAAAAATTTAAATTGAAGATATACATCGACTGCTTTGAGGCAGAACTGTACAGATAGTTTCAAACTCTCCATTTTTTTCTACAGATTTTAAAGTATAGTTAGTGACAACTCCTTTCTAGTGCATATACAGGGTAGTCCAGGTTATAGTAGCAACAATTGACCATTCTACATAAATCATTATTCTATCTACATTCTTTTGCAGCATTACGTTCTTCAACTACATAAGTATAAGTTCCAAAAACGTAGTAAATAGCAATTATTTTGAAACATGGTGGTGTGTTACCTACAAAGTTTTGGCAGTAACTCGACAATTAATTTTAGATAAGAAGCACAGATTATTTCATGGATAAAGAAGTACTTATACCATGGAATGCCATACGGACTCAAAAACTCTCCTGCCACGCAAGCGCATCAACAGTCTTCACACCACCATTCAAGTTACACCTGTAGTCCTGTAGACTAAACAACTGCCAAACAAACCCTAATTTAGGTCAACCCAAAGCACCTATACGAACATAAACTGATTTCAACCGATTATGTTCACTCTGCTGAGAAAAAAGGCGAGCAAACGTCAAAAGTCGAAGTTAAATCCTCATCGGGTCCAGGGCGGTCTATCATTAAAAGCGAATATTTCCAGAAACAAAGCTCCGACTCTCGTTCTCGTACAAAAATACAACTTTTAATTACACTCGAAGAATTTAATTAATTCAGTTATTGTATTAATTATAAAATCCTGTTGTTCCGCAGCTTTCGCCGTATATATGCGATGGGCTGGTGGTGCGACAGAGCAGGAAGACGAGCTCTCGCCCCGGGATGGAGAACGGGAGCGAGAGCATACGACGCGTGGATGAGAGAAACAAAAACAAATTCATACATTTGCTAATAAACGAAAAAGAGCACGGGAGAAAAAAAAGGTAATAAAACATTGTATATCGCCGGGTCCCAATTAATTTCGAGATGAGAGTGAGTTATTACGAAACCTAATATAAAACAGACATACGAGCATTTAATAAAACTCTTCCCAATTTAATCTATTTTAATGGCCGCCCATTGTCTGAGTAAGGAATTACAAGTTTAATTAACAAACTGGGTGAAGAATTCAGCTCGCACACACATTGTGCTATAATTCAATTAAAATTTCTAATTCGTTCGACGGGCGATATCTTTTACGTTCCGGGGGTAATTGCGCGACACCGGGAGTGCGGGGACACCGTTGGCGTATAGTGCGCAGGGGGGTTGGGGGGTCCACCCCTCGCTTTCATAAAGCCCAACACAATCACATTTGAATTCGCTTCTTATTAGCGGATCGGGATTAGTTAGTTAACATCCAAACGATTTTCCGCCGAGCGTTCAGACTCTGATCTTACTCCGCCCGTTTCGATCTCCGAGCATCAGGCCGAATCTTTTTATTGGGATTGTAAACAGTTAGTTTTCGCCAGATCGCGCGGTAATTTTCGGAAGTATTTTGATAGGATTTTGGGGGGTGGCCGGCCGGGCCAAATCGTGGTAACTGGCAAATGTAAACAAACCAACGTGCAATCAGCATCAGTGTCAGTCGGGCCGATAGCTCGCGCTGGTCCCATGTGGTCCAAGTCCCATTCAATCAGGGACGATATCGATCCGGTCGCACTCAATGAAACGGACACTCCACAAATAAATACCACAAACGCACGACTAGAACAGCGCTAGAAGACGCCTCGAAGGCAGACGACGATTCATCACCCACACGATTTAGAATTTTTTCACAAACTTCTCTCGCACGCTAATTGACCAACCTTATCGACAAGCTTCAAAAGGGGTTCTACACAATCCCTGTTGTATCAATATAGAAGAAAACAATGAGTAATTGCTATTTATGCATTAAGCAAGAAAACGAATGTCATTGTTTCACTGATGTAAAGTTTGCAACACGAGCAAAGCGAGTTGTAACCACATTGGTGGAATAATCACCCGTTTTCCTTACGTTTTGCATACTTGCGTTCCGCATAAGCACAGAAAGTGCATTTGAACTGATGACTTTTTGTCAAAAGAAATAAACATCAAAATCAAATTATCAGAAAATTGCGAAATTTTCCCACAAATTTTGTACGTTACCATGCCACCGAAAAACTTGCTTCCCCATATTTTCAACAGTAATATCACGAGTGCTTAGATTTTCACAATAATTTTGGACAGGCCATCGCGAGTGCAGGTTGTAGCGATAAATGCCCGACTCCGTAGGAGGAGGGCATTTATCTAGGGACAACCAGCCCGAGGGAAACGCCTGGCCAAAATTATCTGGGAAAATCTTGAGCACGAGTGATTTTTTGGTGATTGTTACAAAAAAGAAGTCCGAAGTGACAGCTGTCAGATTTTGTTGTTTACATCCATTTTATTCCGTTGCTATTGACAGTGGGATTTAGATAAGTGAATATTATCCTTGTAGGTCTATTAATCAAGGGCGTTGTATGTAATAATCAACAGTAATATCACAAGTGCTTAGATTTTCACGATAATTTTGGTCAGGCGATCGCGAGTGCTGATTGTAGCGATAAATGCCCGACTCCGTAGGAGGAGGGCATTTATCCAGGGACAATCAGCCCGAGGGAAACGCCTGGCCAAAATTATCTGGGAAAATCTCGAGCACGTGTGATATTTTGAAGATTATTACATAAAAGAAGTCCGAAGTGACAGCTGTCAGATTTTGTTGTTTACATGAATTTTATTCCGTTGCTATTGACAGTGGGATTTAGATAAGTGAATATTATCCTTGTAGGTCTAATAATCAAGGGCGTTGTATGTAATAATCAATAAAAACACCCGCTAATTTGACGGATATTATGAAAAACTGTATAATAATGAATTCGCATGCGGTAACGGAAGTCGTTAGTTAACGCAAATGAGTGAAATGAAGTAGACGTTACCAGTACTGCAAGTAGAAAAAGCTTTTTATACTAATGCCAAAAACAAGACGTTTAATAAAGTTCCTGAAATAGACAATGCCCGTTCCCGGCATCCGTAACTCTGCTAATGAACTCGATCGCTCGAGAAGTTATTAGGACGCCCACTGCGCACCCCCATAGAACGTCCCTCTATCATTACCAGTGTGTCTATAAGGTCCCATCTGATTGCGGTCCCCAACCTGTGGCGCACACATGACGTCGTTTTCTCGCAGCACACTTTTCTTATTCTCGGTCGTCTTTCTTTCTACACTGCCAGCACTGGCGCGTAATACTCGAAGGTACAGGAATGTCTGTCTCTTCGCTTCGGCCACGCTTTTTCTACTCCTCCCGACGTTATTTATAATCTTGTCTTACGCCATTCGGCCGTCTCGGTGGCCACAGTCGCTAGACGGCTGCACCGTGACGTCACCACATCCGAAAACTTCTCTCTCGCGATATATTATCTGCGCGGAGCCATATACGTCCGAATGGTCAATGGACGGCGAAGTTTTGCCACTCTGACCAGTTGATCCCAAGAATTTGCATTTATGAGTAGTAGGTCTATCAAATACAGGTGAAAAGCGATAAACAAAACCAATCCTACATTTTTGACAGATCGTTCTTAGTTCTAGAATAGCACCAGGGGGTTGCCGGTGACCCTAATGGTGATACTTTCAAAGTATACAATCCACATGAAGTCAGCAGGTTGTATTATCTAGCCTTAGCTACCCTCCTGAAACCCCAACATCTTTGATAAGACTTTATTGGTAACTTTGTTCTAGTTCGCGGAAATTTTCAGTTACAATCATTTGGTTTGTTTGACTCTACGTTTTTATGCGTTTTAGGCTCAATTTGTGATCAATGTACAAAAACATCTTACAAATACAGACTTAAGTAAAGCTTCAAAAAATGCAGATACTTTGTCAATAAAAATGAGTTAAAAAAGAGTTATTTCTTGTAATGGCTGCGATTGTGCAAAAACAAACGTCAATCCGAAAAATGAAAAAAATTAAAGGAACATAATCGACCCCACGTTATTGTTAGTGATTCTAGGACTAAGGCGTCTACAGGCGACCCTATCACTTCCTGTATCAGTTCATCAAGCGAAAACAAGGCAAGTGTATGAAGTCTTTTTGATGGAAATGACAAGACAAGTGATGGCAGCGTCTATAGACAGCGGGCATGTTTAGAAATTAGACCACACTGTCACCGAATGGGACGACCACACAGATGGAACACTAAAGTGATTTCGAGTTTCCACACTTTCGACAGTTGCCTGTAGGTATAGAACATGTAGAGGCACGTGAAAAGGACTGTTAAGTGGATCCGAAGATCACTGATTTATTGAGCACGTTTTCTTCAAACCACAGCACATCAATATGTCATTTGTCTTGTGCTTCAAGTCAAGTACTTCTAAATGAGTCATCCATGGCTCAGGCATTCGTACATGTGCAAACATTTCATCAAACATTGGGTCTTCTTCTTGGTCTTCTTACACTTGTTACACCACAAATGCAGAAGTACCTACACCTACTATAGCTCATTTTGAACCTCCCAGCTATATGATGCCGTTCACGTTATAGGCTACGTTTACACCGTGGCTTTGGTCCGCGACCTAAGCACTAAATTCGACCCAAATAAATCTAGTCCACGTGGTGTAAACGATCGTGAACAAGGACTAAATTAGGACCAAGTAGCCTGGGTCAGGTCTCCGGTTAGCCGTGGACTGAAGTAAATGTAGTTTTTATATTTATTTAGTTTGAGTTCATATTTTAAAATAGGTCGGCCGCGTTAGTCTGCCGGTGAAAACGCTGGAAGAGAAGAATTACTTTAGGTGGGATTTGGGTCAGTGCTTGGGTCAGTCCAGTTTTAGTCCACCGGTGTAAACGTAGCCATAAATTCAGTATAATGACTTTTTGAAGCAAAAATAAAATGACAAGCTGGGGGACTACGATTACGGCTGATGGCACTAGCAAAGTTTTGGAGCCAAACTATCAGCGGCCATCAGCGGTATCCTCCCCAGCGCTCCAGCTTTGTCACTTTATTTTTGCCCCGAAAAGTTAACTGAAAATGAAAAGTGAATGAGATATACTTAGGTCTATGCACGGATCTTAATCTTGGACATTAGGTACTAGGCCGGTTCGCCGGTTGCTAACAATTTGTTTTAAGGACGGCGTCACCCTGTTAAACAGACTTATACGTCAAGTGGTGGCGTGAGAGAAACGGAAACAACGTTTTGTACTCGCTAAGTGGGCTTATTATTGAGTCAAGAAATGTTGAAAAAAAATACAGATACTTTAATGTGGCTGGCTGGCTAGCGCGTGATACAGTTGTTTTGGACGTAGTGCAGAAACTCTATTTTTGTTTTTTAACATCTTGAGAAATCCAAAATTTTACACGTATCGATCGTATCATACTCTCCCTGATGGTATTTCAGAAATCTATGACTGTTTTCATAACTTTCCACTCAATGGTTTCCGTGAGAGGGGGGTACAAAGTTTTCGCTTATTTGTAGGTTACAAAACTACAACCTCAAACAACGCTGCAGTTATGCGGCTATGTGCTATGTCAATATGGAAACTTCACTCAGGAGAGTTTTGTTCTGAGCCTGAGTTTCAGGCGACAACATAATACAAATTCACTGTAGCAATCCGAAGTTGCATCAAATTGAAAAAGGGCAAAGATTTTTGGAACGACGTATTGACTGTTGCGTAGTTTAGAATTAAAACTCGCCGTCAATGAGTAGAGCCATCTTTTCTCTTTTCAAATTTACCTCAACGATAACTTTCTGTTGAAAAATAAGGTTGTTTCGCAGGAAGGCGTGAGCGCATTTTAAAGCAAACGACCGGCGCCCTCAAGTGGTTCCATGGCCACCTGAAAAATTGATGTCAGCTATGTGGCCAAGTTTCAAGCTGGCTCGTTTTCCAAAATATCGAATTTCTCTGGAGCTACGACCCACATATTGATTTTCTATAAAAGCAAATTCAGCCCCAAACTGAACAAGGACTCCGATAAATAATTGATGAATATCTGAAAATGATAATCTAGATAATAATGGAGTACTTTTTTCATTCAAATGTGACCGCATACTGCACGCTACTAATGGGCCTCCTGCAATCGAAAGTATCATGAAGAATAAGTAGCCCTTCATAACAAAGGTCTGTTTTCCAAACTCGAAACCAAACATCGTTTAGTCTGCTCAACCTCAGATAATTATGGTGGAGAAATTCATTTCTTCCTGTACAGTTTGAGTGAGATGCATGTTTTTTTTTTTTTTTTTTTTTTTTTTTTGGTATGCCCCTATCCGCTATGTGCATTCGCCAGAAAAGTGGGAGGAGTCGACATCAGCGCTCAAGGTGACTATTTATGGAACTAAATAATGCCTGTTTGTTTTGTTTTCGGTCGCTGGATGTCGCTACTCGACTGAATGCACATGGCGATTCCGCTATGTGCGTTCGCCGCGAGGAGTCGACATCAGGGCTCAAGGTAGCCATTTACGAAACTGAATGATGCCTATTTGTTTCGTTTTCGGCTGCGAGATGTCGCTACTCGACTGAATGCACATTGCACATAGAGCGGTCTCAGGCAATGATGATTGCCTAGAAAAAATCAATCAACCAGGAGTGAAATTCGGTCAGACGTCTGACTGAAAATCACTCTGCTAGGTGTAGTTACGTGTAGTTACCTAAAATCAGATGCAATATGTATTTTTTGTTTCTGAAGAATGTAATGATTTTTTTTGTTACAAATGGTATATTTAATTTTGGTATTTACCCTTGTTGTTCGTTGTCCCGTTTAAAATAAGAGCTATGCGGATTACTGAAAACAGAATCAAGTATCAAGTTGAGTTATACAAAATAGTCAAAACACTTGATTTTTCAAGTACTTGACATAGGAACTACTTGACTTGAAATTTGATTTTCACTACTTGACTTGAGCTTATGAGCTTGACTTGATACTTGACTCAAGTCAAGTCAAGTAGCTTGAAAATCGAGTCAAGCCGTGAAACCCTACTGAAACTATAGAAGTTGTATCTCTTAAACAAATTTGGTCGACGGCAAGGGCACTTACCACCTAACCAACGACTTATACAGTTGGAATATATCAACAGCTTGATATCTTGAATGAGAACTTGAGCAAATAATGGTCTCCAGCACTAGAGCGGCAACCATTCATACTTATAGTACATTGCTTTTTGTGGTTTCCCAAAAAATAAAAATAAAAATCAATATTCGGATCTGTAGCATCAATAATAACATTTCTTTCAATTTGTGTGCATCCTCTTTTCCATAATGTAAGTATCAATTATAAACTAAATTCAAAAGAAATCCTTACTTGGTTATGTCGCTTTAGTACTGGCGACAATTTTTCTTCAATTTGCTGAGAAAATTGTAACAAAAATTGTCCATGACCATGACATATACCCTTCGAGGTATGTAGCATAACAGAATTAGATGTAAACTTCCTGTTTTTGGTCGAGTTGTTAGTCGACGGAACTTATTAAGGAAATAATAACAAAGACAGATTCTATATCTGTATGACTGTATGTATGTATGTATGTATGTATGTATGTATGTATGGCTGTATGAAGATGTGTTTTTCAATAATGTTACTTAACCCGAGCTAAAACCTGATGAATGTCGACTTAGATTTTTGACAGAAGTACCTATATGTAGTCCCCCTTATTATGTATATGAAAAAAGGAACTTATCACTTTTATTATGATCAAAAATCAGGTCAGGAATCTTTGATCGTAACCAATGTGCTTTGGTCATTTGACTATGTGTTTGAGGTATGTGGAAGATTTCGGGCAGCACTAAGAACCGTCGGGAACTGAGGTGTCGGTATTCAGTTCAACAACTGGGAAATAAATAGTTGCAACATGGGTCGTAGGCGAAGGGAATTTGATTTCAAATTTTGAGGGATCGTATACTTTTGCTGGGTTCATAGACCAAAATAAGGCGTAAGGAATAACGCCCGGTAAATGCCTGGGTATGGCAACTGAATGCTAGGGTAATAACCCAGTCAAGAAAGCATAATTTAGGAGAATAGCGAAAATAAATAGTGTTAGTTCTGAAAAGTGGTGGAGATGTTCTTGAAAGCTTGCTGATGCTGATTACTGTGTAGAAAGTCCCCATCGATAGGGGGTGTGGAATCGCCGCCATCTTGGACTATTGGCACATTTGAAGTATTTTTTCAATTATCTCGAATGAAGGCGATCCCATCAAAGAACGGCTTGGTTCAAATGAAAGGCCATCAAATTGTCCAGAAAAAAGTTGCATATCACTTTCATGTATCTGTCATAACTTTGGACAAATTGGCCTGTGAGCATCAGGTGTGAGTATAGTGGAAGAGATATTCCATTTCTCACGGTGTTTTTGAAGAATCACGAAAAACTACAATGTGTTCAGTAATTCGTCGTTAATGAATAATGAAATGGAAAAAAATTGCCTTCACTTCAAAAAATATGGGAGGGGGGTCAAAGGGAAAAAATTGAACCTCTAATATTTCGGTTATTAAAAAAAAAATTGAAAACATTTTTGAGAGGAATTATGAGTGATCTATTTATGATACAAGATGCAAAAAACAGACCAATTATTGTACAGGGTGAGTCCGTACCCCGGATTTTTTCTGACCGCGCAAAAATCCGCAAAGCCGCATTCTAAACATCTGAAAATAATCGTAACCAACACTACCAAAATCAGAACAATGAGTGACAGACAAACCAGTTTAGGTTACCTATTGTTCTGATTCTCGTAGTGTTGGTTACGGACATTTTCAGGTGTTGAGATGCGCTTTGCAGGTTTAGGCGCGGTCTGAAAAAATCCGGGGTACAGACTCACCCTGTACAATGATTGGTCTGTCTTTTGCACCTTGTAGCATAAAAGAATCACTCATCATTTCCTCCCAAACCTTCTTATTAATTGAATAAGAATAACTCAAATATGAGAGGTTAAATTTTTTCCCTTTGACGCCCCCATATTTTTTGAAATGAAGGGCAAATTTTTTTATTTTATTATTCTAGACAAAGATTAACTAAACAGCATTGCATGGTAGTCTTGCGTGATTCTCCAAAAACACCGTGAGAAACGGAATATCTCCTCCACGACTCACACCTGACGCTCACAAGCCAATTTCTCTGAAGTTATGACAGATACGTGAAAGTGATACGCAACTTTTTTGCAGGCAATTTGATGGCCTTTAATTTGAACCAAGCGGTTTTTTGATGGGATCGCAATTTATCGAGATAACTGCAAAAAAAGCTTGAAATGTACCAATAATCCAAGATGGCGGCGATTCCACACCACCTATCGATGGGGACTTTTTACACGGTAATCAGCAAGCTTTCGAAAACATCTCTACCAATTTTCAAAACTACACTATTCATTTTCGCAATTTTTTCTTCGTTGACTGGGCTATAACTGGCTTAGTTTTTAGGCATTACTCCTTAATCCTCGAGCTTGGTGGGGAACTTGGTGTATGAACCCAGCATTTCTCTTCCAGTCTCGTCTACGGATTAAAACGGTAGCCACAGTTTGCAGGCGGCAGAAGCTGGGCTCTATTTCTTCAACGTAAATCACCCTGAAGTACCATTGAGTGGAAGATTTTGGTATAGGTACCGCTAAGAACCGTCGGGAACTGAGATGCTTGTATTCAGTTCAGGGACTAGGAAATTGTGAGAAAAAATGAATGTTCAAAATTGTTTGTTCTTGTCGCTTGCTGGTACAGTGTTGAGTTTGATCTTGACTGAACGATATTTTTCTTGACTAGTATATGATGTTTGCAACATGAGCCGTGGGCGAGGGGGAATTTGTGGAAATTACTTTTTTTCCAATTCAAACCGCGTCTACGGGTAAAAAGTGTTGCACAGTTTGCAAGCTGCACTTTTCAACGTACATTACCTTGTCCAGATAACCTCTGAATCAACAAAATATTATTATTACGGGGTAGGTATTTATAAGTAGGTACTTGAACTAGCCACACCCGATTTTTCGAGCGATTTTTCCTCAGATTTTTCTCCTTATCAACTTTATCATCTTCTTCATCTTCAGAACCAAACCGTTTTAGCCCGGTTTTAGATATAAACATTAGATTCGACCGAGGATTCGACCGTTTGATTCCACCGTTTCAAGAACCCTTAGGTTTTCGGTACCTAACATACCTATATTTTTTAACCTTGGTCCAATTCCAAACATTCATACATCAATAATTCAGGAAATCTGTTGAATAAAACATTATAAAATAAAAACAAATTGTGTTTATGTTTATTTTTAGGCTTTAGGCAGTCGTAATATAAATATTGTGCATAATGAAAAGATAAGAAGTGAACCAGAGCTGGGAGTATCTTGAAGAAATAAGATTTTTGTAACTAGTTACTTGAAAGTAACTTAGATACTTTACCTAAGATACTTTTCAGATCAGAAGAAAAGTATCTAGTAACTTGTACAAAAAACAAGTATGTATACCTATCTTCAGATACTTTTTAGTAACTTAGATACTTTGGCGGTATCTAGTTATTTTTGAAGTAACTAAGTTACTTTCAATGTAACTAAGTTACCTTTAAAGTAACTAAAAGTGCTGTTCTGTAAAAAATAACTTTCCATAAACGCTCTGTTATGTAAAAATTCGTGTCGGCCATTGGCTGTTGCCTAGGTAATAACAGGCAAGAGTCTTTATGGAACGTAATTTTTTAGAGAATCGCACCATAAGTTACTTTTCAAGTAACTATAACTAGGTATATATCGCAAAAGTATCTAGTGATTTCAAAGTAGGTATCTTACTCGTAGTCAACAGCTGAATAAGAAAGGTTTTTTGATTTCGAAGAAGATGTGTAGGTACCTACACTCATACTTCTACTGACGCTGATGGAAACAGAAAAAAGCAAATAGAGCTTCAGCTACTACAATACCTTCAGGATCCAAGTACGGATCTAGCTATGCTGAATAAATATAGCCTCGAATATAGCCGTATAAAGCAAGTTTTCCAAAAATTCAATACACCGCTGCCATCCTCTGCTCCGGTGGAACGATTGTTTTCATACGCCACTTTTATAAATACCCCCAGAAGACATGCTCTGACGGACAATAACTTTGAAAATCTTGTTATTCTAAAAGCAAACGGTTTTTGAGTTTATTCAATAAGTATTGACTGATGATTGTTATTGTTAAGAGTTAATTATATTTTTTGTAACATAGTTCAGTATTTTTTTATTATTTCCTCACAGTTCATTCGTTACTCCATGATTATTCTATATATTATATTACTCTCCTGTTATTTTATGTGTTCAAATGTTCATCATGAAATAAATATATCTAATTTTTGTGCATTTAAAATGTCTGATGGACAAATTATTTCTTTCAAAGTTTTTTCAATACTCGAGTAGCTTGGTTATCTAATAGTATCTTCAGATACTTTGAGAAACTAAGTTCTTTTTCAAGTAACTAAGTTACTAAAAAGTATCTTAGATACTCATAATAAGTAACTTAGTTACTTGAAAAAGTAACTTAGTTGCGAAAAGTATCTTAAATGCTTGAAGTAACTTCAGATAGGTACTTTTGAAAATATCTAAGATACTTTTGAAGAGAAACTTAGATACTTTAGAAGTAACTAGTAACTTCAGTTACTTTTGAAAAAAAGTATCTAAATATTGAAGTATCTAAGATATTTTATCAAAAGTAACTTGGAAAAGTATCTAAATAGATCTAAAAAGATACTTTTCGGAAGTAACTATCCCAGCTCTGAAGTGAACGAAACATGGAAATCAAAGCCGCGAGAGCATCAAAGAAAAGGATCGATGGTTTGATCGATTTTTAGTTCGATGCAGTTGGAGTTTCAGCGAAAAATCAAAATGCCCTCAGAATCTTTTGACACCTTTGGGATATGATTAAATTAGGCACACGGCACACGTACCATATTACCAAGCCAAAGGGACTTTTCAATCAGTTTTGAGTCATTGAAACAGCTGAGACTTCCGGACTTTCAAGCCAACCCTCGTATCTATAGCTTTATATTGCTACGTTTCGTCAAAATTTCAGCACAGCATCTTCAGGGGTGATAATTTAATTACTGTAGACAGCATAATTATTGACAGACAGACGAAAATAAAAATGTCACCTTTTGGTAAGTACCTTTCCGAAACAGTTCTGACGAAGGATAGATGGACCCATAAATCGCATATAAATAGTAACCTAAACCTATAGATTCCGATTAATTTGGGTCACGTAAGTACCTACCTAACATAGGTAGGTATAGGGTATAGGTAGGTACTAGTGACTCACTTGAAAGTCTGATATCAGCTTGATCGCGCTGTAAATGAACAAAATAAAGACAAAACCTCGCATAAATTGCAATCAATAGCGTTTCTTTAACGAATCTCAAACGTTCCAGACGTCCTTCACTCCTTGCCTGGACTAACAACAACACACTGAAGTTGGTACACAACAAAAATAAAGAACGCGCGCTTCCAGGGGGGAGACAATTACTATTCAATTTAATCCGGAAACCCGACGCAGGTGTCTATCCATCACGCCGCACATTTTTACGCCGACATTAATCAAATAAGAGGGAGCAAACTTTACACACACATAGGTAGGTACTCAATTTTTTTTGGGGTATCTTCAAGCAAAGAGGTTAGTTAATTTATTTAAAATATAGCCAAGTAAGAGACGTGCGCGGAATAATGAGACGATAGCGCAGTTTTTAAGCCCCATCACATGGACGCCAACACCACGTGCGCAACTGTCATTTCGAAAACAAACAAAACGGAGTTTTACAATTTTTCGTGAGCGACTTTCTAGCTTGGTTTTGTTCTTTCGCTTTGTTTGTTTCGCAGACCATGTTTCGGGGATCTCGCGCCTGAGAATTATTATTGTTTCGATGGTATCTTTGTATAGTAAATGCGTATTGAAACAGGTATTATATGACTAGACATGGAGCGGTAGATGAGAGAAATTTCACTTACGTGCTGTCTGAAATTTGAGTGGCACACTGGTAGTTCAGGTTTGTTGGAGAAAGAGTGAAAATCCGAGCGGCACTGAAATGCAACCGGCAGATACACAAAACTTTTTAGGGATGTGGCGACTACGGAGCCAAGGCGCTCTTAAGGGTAGTCCCCAAAATCCAATTTGTTTATATTCGAGAACACGCGGTCGATAGATGGCGACGGTATCTCGAGTCACAAGCAGCAAACGCCCTCTGCGCTAGACGGCATCTGATCAACTGGAGATCGGCTCCGGACGGAGCGCGTACTCGGGAAATCGTACCGCTTCGGCGCGACTTCGTGTCTCGACGATCGCGCCCGAACGCCACCTGGTGCCGGCTTTGGCCGTGTGGGGTCCGCCGCGAAGCCGTCAGGACAGCTGCAGCTCCTCGAATGTCCCGCGGATGGAATTTATCGCGAGAGGCGGCGCTCGCGAGGCGGTTGCGCGCACACATTGCCAGTAGAATTCCAATTCCGAACGTGGAATCCGAGTAGGCCGGGCCAGGTGACAAATCGTCGGGGTTTGATTGGGCTCTCGCGGAGGTACCGGTGCCGGCCTTCTTCGTGGTCACCTGCAGGTGCCTGGTCATCATCAATGCGTAATCGGCCTGCCAGTCCGCCGAAGGCGCATGAATGATGAATTCGGGCCCAACTGAGACGCATTCATCACTTATGGATCCGGCACTCATCCATTATTATGGCGCGGCCCGAAACTTCTACCCAAACACACAGTCAGTCCTCCAAACGCACTAACTGATGCCATGAATTTTGGATAAAACACAACACGCGGAGCGCACACATGGAACGGGCAGTGATTATTAGCTGGTGTGGGGTGTGGGTGTCCCGAGGATTCTAGCGGAGAGGAGTTGGCCAAGACTTCATGCCGGATGACTCACATGGAGGCGATCCATCATTCGGCTCGGTGGTGGTGCACTAAAAGGCGCCGTGGCGCTAAATGTGTAATTAGCGTTACGATAAGAGCTGATCTGCCGCTGGGAATGGCTGGGTTTATATTTCAGAGTTCACATCCCCTTTTGGATGAAACAAAACAAATTTAACGCGAACCATCTATTCTCATTGTACATGCTTGAAACAAATAAACATTTTTTTAACTACTTCTTGAGTTTCATAAGGTAGACTCAGTTCCCAGTATCAGCATCTTTACCTGACTATATGACTAGACCAGGACACCTACCCTTAATCCAATTTTTCCAACATCAGATTGCTCCGTCCTTTGATAAAATTTAACTGACCAGACATCAGTCGCTAACAAATGTACCTACAGGGTGATTCATGAGTGACCTTACATAGGCTGATGGGAGATAAAGGACTTCGAGGCGAGTCAGGATCCACTGAAGAAATTTTATTTTCTCCAATGGTTACGAAGATACAGGGTGTTTTGTGTGTTTCGTATGAAACTTTGATAAGCGATATTTCTGAAACGGCCAGAGGTATTTTGTTGAAATTCACCAGTAATATTTCTCTATTGTAACTCATCCCGAAGCCATACCGGGTGAGTCAAAATCCAGGGCCGGGCTAGAAAAACGGTGCCCTTTTTTTGTTTCATCAAAAAGTACATTTTCTGACCGTTTTTCTAAAAAACTGCTATCGGATTCAAAAAGCTAAGGAGAAATGCTTTAAGAATCACTCTTCAATTTAGATGGCACACCTAAACCGTTTCGACAATAAAATTAAAAGTAAAATTTGTGGGTGAGCTCCCATTTTCGACCGGACATAATCGACTCGTTGTTTGATTGAATTCATTCAAATTAATTTTTTAGCTTGTCTCTGTGGAACAGAAGGGCTTGGCAGGAAAAAAAAGTCCATAGCCGAAGATTTTTTTTTGACGACCGAGTCTAGATCGAGTCGAGTCGATTCGAAATCGAGTCTAATTTTACTTTCACTCTCGATTTTGTCATGAAGAAAAAAAGATCGGCTCTGGAATTTTTCTTCCAACCAAGCTCTTCTATTCAACAGAGACAAGCCAAAAAATGAATTTTGATAAATTCAATCAAACAATGAGTCGATTATGTCCGGTCGAAAATGGGAACTCACTCACAAATTTTACTTTTAATTTTATTGCCGAAACGGTTTAGGTGTGCCATCTAAATTGAAGAGTGATTCTCAAAGCATTTTTCCTTAGCTTTTTGAATCCTATAGCAGTTTTTCAGAAAAACGGTCAGAAAATAAACTTCTTGATGAAACAAAAAAAGGGCACCTTTTTTCTAGCCCGGCCCTGGATTTTGACTTACCCGGTATGGCTTCGGGATGAGTTCCAATAGAGAAATATTACTGGTGAATTTCAACAAAATACCTCTGGCCGTTTCAGAAATATCGCTTATCAAAGTTTCATACGAAACACACAAAGCATACCCTGTATCTTCGTAACCATTGGAGAAAATAAAATTTCTTTAGTGGATCCTGACTCGCCTCGAAGTCCTCTATCTCCCATTAGCCTATGTAGGGTCACTCATGAATCACCCTGTATTTCTCATAACAATTAAGCTGAGATTGATCAAAAAGCAGAAGAAAGCTCATCTCATGCCATTTATAAGGATATATTCAACTCTCAAAGATTACATCGGTCAAGTGCGTACCGCGGGATTCATTGCATCATTGTACTCTCAAGTAAAAACTCCGGTCTCGCCCCCGCTCCTATAAACAACCAGGATTGACCTCTCTAATTTTTGCTCGAAAATTGGTCTTCAGTTCTTCCATCAGTATGCGGGGCTTGTCAGCATAGACTCGCGCTGTCAAGAAGCCTCACATGTAGAAATCTGGTGGCGTGAAATCTGGTGATCTCACCGGTCCATGAATGTCACCATTTCTCAAGATTGAACACCCAAGAAAAAAGTGAAAAAAATTTGGCATGTGAAATCAGTCGAAAATAGCCGAAAGCGAAGCTCACCGCAATGAGCTGAAAAAAAACTTGCAAGACTTTTGTATTGCGTCGTGGTGTGTATTTTGTCTTAGCGTTACTACTGTTACTTTAAGTGAATTTGAATTCATAATTTCAATATTTTGACAATCGATACGAGGTGGCGTTCACTGGTGAATCAATTTTGGTCGAAAAGCTAGTAACAAATCAAAAAGGTCCAGACGTATTGCATACATACCAAATTCCAGTTCAATTGGATGCACCTTCCAAAAGTTGTCAATAAAGATTATAGACAGACAGACAGATGGACTGATTTTATTGATAGAATCACATTTAGCGAGCCAACATATCAAGAAATGATACCAAACATGTCTGTGTTTTGAAATTCAAGGAAAAAATACAAAATGGCGGAAATGTGGTCAATCCAATTCTAATGACGTAGCCTAATGCTGCTGACTGAAGTTAAAAAAACTTTCTTTCAATGCTGAAAACCCGATATAGGGCAGTACCAAAACGAACGCTGCCAATAGGAATAGGGCTTTGCTTTTTCCCCACAATAGACAATAGAAACGTGTTCAAGTCAAATTGCTCACAATTGTTCAGTGAGCAAGTCCACCAAGTGACGTAATTTTGATGTGAAGAGTTCTAAAGTTTTTGCGTTGCCACAGGAATAAAATACAGTATTCACAATAAATAGGGTTGCATTTTGACCGGTCAAATAAGATTTGGTCAATTGACCGGTCAATTGACAGTCAATTGACGGTCAAATCGGTCAAATATTAAAAAAATAAGCTAAAAACAGGTGTTACTATCATTCAACATTATTTATTGAAATTAGACAACAATTTGAATATTTCGTTGAGTACCTAAGTACTATATTTCAGGTACTCGATTTTTTATTTCATTTCAAAACAAATAAATTTGAATAAAAATAATTTCAATTTTAATTTTTTTAACGCGAACACCTGTAACTAACTTAGTTCAGGTACTCATACAAATATGGTACGGTATAACATGTTCCAAAAATAAACTGATATTTGGTTTTATCTTTAAACTTTATTGGATTCATGTTATTATAATATAAACTGCTCAACAACTGAAATGACAGTACCTATCAAAAATTTTGCCCTTTTTCAAAATTACGTAACTCTGAACTGGATTGACACAACCGATTTTGAATTTGTTTTCACAGTTTTTTTAGATCCATTTTTCAGCAATCCATCCCATTGACGAGATTTTGTCTTAATTTCAATTACTTTTTTCACATGGTGGAATGTGAAACATTGCATAATTGTGCTGAGTTCTACCGATCCCCGTTTCTGTGATTTTTTTTTCGATTTCTAATGAATTATTCATGAAGCCTGATGTCTAATCTCGGAATGATTTTTGAATTTTCCAGATCAGAAGTCCAACAATGACGATAAGATTTTTGTTACTCTCCCGACCCACCAAAAACTGTTCACGGGATCAAAAATTGGAAAATTTGCAGGTTTTCCAGAGAGGAAAACTCGAGAATCGTGTGTCCGATCTCGGAAATTTTTACTCTAAAAACTCATTCAATCTTGTCTCCAACTTTTATTCCCAGCACGTCTGCACCTAAAATGAATATTTGGTGTGGCTCATCGCATGTCAAAGTTTGCACTGCAGTTTTATCAAATTGACGGAATGTGCAAATTCCATTTTGAAAAAATTATCGTCGGGAAACCTGAACTGTGTCGATTTTGAAAATAGATCTACACTTTGGAAATGGTCTTAATTGTCACTGGGGATTTCAAAACGGATATATCCGTCGAAATCTGGGGAACAGTTTTTAGCAAGTTCACAATACTTCCCCTCCTCGTTGGGTGGTGGGTCGGGAAAGTGAAAAAAGTCATATCGTCATTGTTGGACTTCTGATCTGATCTGATCTGAAAAGTCAAAAACCGTTTCGAGATTACACATCAGGCTTCATAAATAATTCATTAGAATTCAAAAAAAAATTTTTTTTACAGAAACGGGGATCGATGAAACTCAGCTCAATTTTGCAACGTTTTACAATCCACCCTGTAAAAAACGTAATTGAAATTAAAAAGAGAATCTCGTCAATGGGATGGATTGCTGAAAGATGGATCTTAAAATCTGTGATAACAAATTCAAAATCGGTTGTGTCAATCCCAAGTTACGTCATTTTGGAAAAAGGCAAAATTTTTGATACCGTCATTTCATAGTTGTTGAGCCGTTTAGTCTACCTCAGGTTACTTTATTTTTTGGATTTATTTTGTCTTTGTCAAGAGCATCAGCAGTTCCACTGAGATTGAGTTGACTACTTAACTCTGTCTTGAAGCAGGAAAGAGCTTTCTTAAAGTAAGTTACTTTTCGCCATCTACACAAATCGTGCCAAACGAGGCCCGGAGGATCGTATTTGACCGGTCAATTGACCAGAGTATTTGACACGGTCGAATGACCGGTCAATTGACGGCTCATTTGACCGGTCAATTGACATCGTGCAACCCTAACAATAAACAATCACATTTTGGCTGTTTCGGCTGGAATCTCAAAAATTCAAAAACCGTTTGGAGGGAACACATCATTCTTCATAAATTTGGTGTTGATACTCAAAAAAAAAAACGAAAACGGGGGTATGTTGAACTTTCATCAATTTTGCCCTGGTCTGTTCATCACCCTGTAGAAATTTTATGCACGGCTCTATGGGTTTTATATTGACAAGGAGGATGGCCAAAAGATTGGGGAATCCAGTACTTGCAACAGAATCAGAAGCGCTTGTGACAATCAAAAGGTACAACTGTTTAAAATTGGGTGAATTTTTGCTTTGTAACACTTCCATTATTGAGCAGTTCAGTTCATTTAGTTCCCGCAAAAGAATCCTTCATTTGAGCAGTTCGATCGCAAACTAACCATCTCTAACCTGAGCAAAATTACATCATTTGAGCAATAATATATTTCAATATACCAATGAAAGTAATGAAACTATGCATAGGTCCAATCGCCGCGGAACCGAAATCGGTAGCAAAGATGGAGCTGTTTTTTAGCAAACTCGGTAGAGGGCAGTTAAATATGTCAACTGCGACGGCAACCGTTCGAAAGTATAAGATTATGATACTGGTCTTTCAGCGGTACTAGGCATTTCCATTGACGTCACAGCAGTGTCGCCAACTGTCCAGAATTGCCCGCCAAATTTGAATTAAATAATGTTCGGGGGACAACCGTACTACAGGGCGCTTATGGAGTTCCAGTTTCTGCATTTTTTTCCTCGGCTACCTCTTTGAGTTTGAGTTTGAAACTTTAGTATTAAGTTCAAAGTAATGTCTTTGATGCGCCTGTGAAATAAGTTCTCGTGGGAAAGTGTGTTTTTTGTGAAAAAGCAAGCCAAACATACTAGGTTACCTGCACAGGGTATTGGTGAAAACTCATATTTTCCGACAGAATTGGGCATGGACTGTGCCAGCAAACTTCACCTGAATGTTGGGGGTTTACATTACCGGCATTGCTGGAGTGATATGTCTTGTGAGGGGCTAGGTATATGCCGATCAGCTTTTAAATTCAGCACTAGAACGGTAATTTTCTTACGCCAAGTTGGCAATTCTGCGATAATTGGGGATGCTCAAATTTGTAATGTTGGATCACTTTTTCCGTAGATGACCTTGAATTTTTATTGTCAATCGAGTACAGCGCTGTTGCAAGATTGTATAAACGTTCAAGGCGTCTTGATTTTGGTAGATTTTCGCCAGTTTAAATGGGCGACTGGTGGAATGTTTTTTCCAAGGTTTTTTCAAATAAAATAATAAATTACGTTGAGGAAACTGTTCTAATTTTTGGTCAAAAATAAAGGTCAATAGCTGATATCTAAAATTAATCTGTGCCTTTTAAATTTAACACTAGGTGATAGATTTTACAAGCTCTCGAAGGTAATAATCGAAAATTTCACAATTTTTCTGAATTAATTGCTATGCCTGTACTAAGGATACAATATTAGTGACAACGTAAATCAACTTATACAGTGCAATAGTACCTAGTATCACTATATGTAGATACTTAAGATACATTGATACTATAACTAAATATATACAACAATTCTTGAAAACCTGTGAGATGAATTAACTTCAGCTACAGCATTCGCTCGAAGATCTATAGGCAAACCACAGAAAAACTGCTCGACGTAGCTTTAATGAAAAAAAAAGGAAAAGATGTCAGCGAGGCTGATATCAGTGGCCATCTTAGGAAACAGAGGGTAGAGTAGATGCAGCAAGTGGGCGAGTGCGAAGTTGACGATGGAGATGTTGAGGAACTACAGGTCTAGCTCAGATGCAGTTTTTGATAGCCATTGTCCGCGGACACCTACTCCGCGACGATGTGGTTCATGGTCTGGTTCTCAGTTCCACACTCAGAACTCGGATCTTCTACATATCCTCACTGATAGAACTGAAATCTGCATTTTCCCTGCCCTGTTCGTATCCTATTGAATCCATACTTTCCTTGGAAGGGAGAAGCTCTTCGGATCCTCTACAATCGCTCTGTTCTTGACGGCGGCTTCAGTATCCCATATTTCCTTCCAGTGTCTTTTCATCTTGAAATCTGCAGCATGGATTTTTGGCTGCGATGTTCAAAATTGGCAGCCAGAAAGTCTGGGTAGATTCACTCAACCAAAAAGGTACGTAACAATAATAAAAATATTGATTGAGACAACAAACGTGATGATTAAAATTTGTCCAGTAACCAGTTTCATTGAGCCAGCGAAGCATTGTTCATCGATCAATGTAGTCTGTTCATCAACATTATGGAAAGAATATTCATCAATGTCAATATTCCAATTGTCAATCTAATAATGACAGTTCATTGATATCAGTAACACGGTTCAACTGATCAACAAATGCAATTCTTTCATATTATTAACATCATTCATGGCGTCAACGGGTGGGTTACTTTATTCCAATGATTGAATTTAATGTATCCAATGAATGTCGTTCATTCTCACAATGAATATCGTTAATTCTCACAATTAATATCGTTAATTCTCACAATAAATATCGTTCATTCTCACGACGAATGTCGTTCATTTTCACAACAGATATTGTTCATTCTAACAACGGGCATTGCTATCAAATTTTGGAAATTTGCAATAAATTTAGAAAATTTTTGATTTTGATTTTTGAAAATTCAAAAACCAGATAGCATTGACAATGTATCTTTCTTCAAGGAAGTCGCATGTCAAATTTGAATTTTTTATTTTCAAAAAAGGTACCAAAAATGATTTCTACCAATTCATTTTTTCATGTCTACGAGAAATCATCTTTGGTACCTTTTTTTGAAAATAAAAAGTTCAAATTTGACATGCGACTTCCTTGAGAAAAGATGCATTGTCAATGCTATCTGGTTTTTGAATTTTCAAAAATTGAAATGAAAAATTTTCAAAAATCTTTGTAAATTTTCAAAATTTGATAGCAATGCCCCTACATTTTTTTTGGAAAAGTTTCTACTTGACGAAAAAAATAAAATAGAACCGATTCCCGTCAACACCTTTTTTAGTCGCATCAGAAACCCCTTAAATGGTAATGGCTTTATTCACGCGAAGCTTAGCAGTGATGCTAACAACAATGTTACGTTTGTTGAAATTGTCATCTACTTTCAATCAAATGACAAATTCATTCTTGACAAATTGTTGTTAGCATCAGTGCTGAGCCTCGTGAAATGTGGCCAATAATTAGGAAGCGTAATATTGTATCGGCTCCAAAGTTGAACCTCCTTATTTTGAACCGAGTTTTGAACCGTGTAAAAGCAACTCAATGTTCTATGGTTTTCGACTACTTACTTTCATCGGTGCTTAATATTGAATCGGTAAATTATTAGTAGCTGGCTGAGAGTCATAATGCTAGTGTGAGCGGCTTCCGCAGACAAAAAATCGGCCCCGTGGCGCAGGCTGCGACGCAGAAGTTCCGGGTTCGATTCCCGGTAAGAAGTCTGGGTGCTGTGCTGTCCAAAATTTTCACTTTTCTGAGTTTGTATAACTGATAAATAAACGGGCAAACTCCTATGGCGAGAAAAAGCCGATAAGTAGAAAATTTTTTTTATTCATTTATTATTATTTATTTATTCATACATTCCATTTATAAATAGATGCAGTATATTATTGAAGTAAAAAAGAGGTAGATAGCTACATAATATAAACATTGTTGAAATAGGGTTTTTGCAAATATGCCGCTAGTGTATTTTTTGATAGATCACAATAGTTTGCAGTGATTGTTAGACATACTAAAGGATCAGACAAATTAACAGAAGAAAAATTGTGCTCTGAAGCCAAGAAAGTTGAAGTTACACTTTAATTATCTTTCACTTTCTTTCAGATACACATATTTTGAAAAAATAAAAGAAATACATTTGGAGATATAGAAGAATGTCTTTGAAAAATGATTACGAGGGTAATTTATTACCTTTTTAAATGAGACAATATCATTCAATTTTATGATAAAAGTTCAACATAATAAAATTGTAACTTATTATTTTTTATATCAATAATGATTTTCAACTACATACTTACCAAAATCCTTTTTACGCCGGGTTTTCTTCTCTCCGGTCTTGCTCTTTGCTGGTGCAACATGGCCAGATACTGCCGATTTGAACGACGATTTCATGTTAGAGTATTCATTATAAATTTTTCATTGTTTAGCGACACGGTAAAATTCCTGTAGCAAAATATTATTTGTTGAAAATAAAGTAGAATGAATAACGTCATGGTCAAAACTTACCAACTTTTCAGTTGGAAAACGCTCTAAGATCTCTTGTTCGAGACGATGACTTGATGCTGAGCTGAGCTGCACCGACCTTTCTTCATAAATACTTGCAATCAACGCTCATCTGGAGTAGATGGTCTTCGGTGAGGCATAAAACGTGAAGGTGTAGGCCTTGGAGGTGTATTCTCTCGCGAATTATCCAAAAGGGATTAACCAGGTGGTGAGGAAGGGTTACTGAGTGCAGAGCTTTCTAAAGCCCTGTTTCTGTTCTCTGCATCTTGATTTGCCAATGGTAGGCCTATCAAACTTGATCAAACATAATTTGAGTGCCCATCTCGAAGTGATGGGAGCTGTTCAACATGGTGCCGGTTGATCACTTTTAGCACTGGTATCTCGACTGGTATGAAAACCTTCTGATCTACATAAAATGAACAAAGACAACATGGATAAAAAAAATTCTGCTGTATTGACAAATATTCATGTTTCATACCTATCAAATGTTTCGCAACATTTTCTTGATCCACGACTTCAGTAAATCTTGCAACTGAATCGACTCGACACAGCCAAATTTTTCTCCAAAATGGGTGTTAGGGTGAGAATAAGAGATGTCCGTTAAGTTGATTGACTGGGCATCACGGTTCACGGATTCGTCTTGCTCTTGTTGTTGTTGTTGTTGTTGTTGTGGTTGTTGTGAGAATAGAACTTTTGAACAATAGAATATTTTTTTGCATCAAAAGCATATTATTTTCAAACCCTTACACTACACTTATTTCAATAATTATGAATAATTTCTATTCAACAATACAATTTGCCAAGAAACTGTAAAAAAGGCTTCAAATAGTGATTATTCCCTCATAAAATACTCAACCTTACCTTCTTCTACAGCTCGATGACGTTGTTGCGTTGTTCTCCCCGTGAAATCGAAATCAAAAAGGAAGAAATTGCCACAGATTGCGCAACTGCATCGTGTCCGCCGACAATTCGAAGTAATTATTCGTAATATCAACGAACGCGTTAATTGTTCTAACTACCGCTGTTCCGGCTACTACAATCCTATTCAACTATTGCTATGAACGCATTTATTGATTGATGAATTCATTCGCTAGCATGATAATCACTGTTCATCAAGTTGAAGTAAAGTATTTTCATTATGTTGATTAATTTTGTTCATTATTTCAATAAACGTATTACTATGATTATAAACACGTTCGTTAGAACAACAAAATAAGTCATTGTTTGACTTGCCTGGATTTAAGAAAAATTCATTCATTGCGAGAATGAATATGTTTATGACACATACGAAACGAATCGTTGTCCTGGCGAATTTTCTGTCACTAGTCAATATAGGCCATTTCTTTCTCACAATAAATGCTCAGTTATTATGACAATAAACAGAGCTATCAAACAAGTACAGAAAGTTCATTACCACAATAATCTTCATCATTGTCGCAACGAATTCATAATCAATAATCACTGTTAATCAATATCATGATCAACATTTTTTTGAGTGTTTGATAACTCCAGCAATGATTCTCAATGCTTGGTTAAGAATGACGTCAATGATGTTGTGTGTGTGTGTGCTATTCATCCAAACAGGAGCGTAGTATTCCGCTGTCGACTAGACCAAGACAATGGTGGATATCTGAAGAGTAGTGGCGTCGACACTCCATGTAGTTCTCGCAAGTCTCTGAACCAGGTTCATTCGTGTCTTCGTCTTGGCAGTGAGTCTCTCCAAGTTGATCTTGAAGGATAATGTTTGGTCGAAGGTCCCACCGAGGTACTTGGAGTGGGACTGTGCTGCAGATGAAGTCCGGCCATCAAAGCTGACATTGAGGTGACGAACTGCTTCTGTCGTTCAGATGAATGGCTCTAGTCTCTATCTCCAGAGAGTTCGGATTCAATCCTCATTTCTGAAAGGTGACAAAATTCTGTTGGAAAATCGTAATACATATTTATTATGTGCAGAAATATCATAGTGAAAAATCACAGAATCGGCGGGTTTTTATTTTGCACATCTGTGTTATTTGTCCAAAAAGTTCGTTTTCAGTTTTGACAAAAAAATACAAGATAAAACTTTGGATCAAGTTTTCATTTTTGGCTGATCATAATCTACTAACTGTTCGACTGAATTGGTTCAAATTCATTTCATGGCTTGTCTCTGTTGACAGAAGGGCTGGCCTAAAAAGCTAAAATTACAGAAACCAACTTTTTTCAATCGAGTCACATCGCAGGTCAACCATTAAATTTGCCTCAATATGGCTCGAACTCGATAACAGTATTCCCAAAAATGTAAATTTGACCAAATAACACAGGGATACATTTTTCCGAATCTGCGGCCCTAGACTTTGATTTACCCAGTAATTCTTGACAAGTTTTAACAGAGGAATATTGCTGGTAAATCTAAACAAAATTGAAATCCCCTATCTGCCATTGGTCTATGTAACGTTAATGAATAACCTTATAGCGTGGAGACCTCAGGTGATAATAAGCGCCGCAAAGCAAGAGCGCCTTTCTCTGGTGGTGAATCATGCGTGGCCCCAAGCCGTTGGTAATTTGTGGAAATTCCCTGGAATCCCGTGGCTATCCATTTAATTTGAAGAAATCGTATCCGGTGGAAATCCCGTGGTAATCCCGTGGCAATCCATCACAATCCGTTGAACGTTCTGATGTCCCAGTAATTCACCCGAGGATTCACCCCATGATCATTTGCATCTGAAGTCAACTTTGAATGAAAGAAAAAATTTACATGAACTTAAGTACTCAGACAAGAGTGTTACTCGTACTTACCTTATAAATATACAGGCAGAACCATGAATATAGCAATAGCAGAACCGAGGGCAGAACACTTAATGAAATTTTCCCAGGAATGTAAACAACTATGACACTCACCTGACATCATGACAAACAACGGCCAAGGCAACAGGGCAGCGGATATGATGCAAGGAGACGCCAGAACTGGCATTTCTTGTCAACATTTTCTAACCTCTTTGAGCTCAGCCCGTTTTCGCGCAACTTGGTCTATGAGCGTCCGTTACACTCTAGGCAACATGGCCAACCGCGTTTTATTTTCTGCTGAATTTAAAACGTGATCGGCATATATGTACTTCTTCGGTTTGTGCTTTCCAATCACCCAAATAATTGAGGCTCAGCTTTTACTGCCGTATTAAAGAAACAAACAATAGTTTTTGTTTATATTTTATATTTTAAAAGTGCAAGAATGTCTTGACTTCGGTTGTAGCATATGGACAGAGGCAAAACATGGAAGTTAACACGAACAGCTGTTCGGCCACCGAAGATGTCTTCGGTCACCGGAGCCCCCATTGACTGAGATTTTACACCTGATTTAACGATGTTGAATTTTCAACTACAACTTGATTGTGTCAGGATACATTTCTTAAAAATACAAGTATTTATTATTCTATTGAGTATTCTAGGCTCCAAACTGTGGTCAACGTAGCAATTCCTCAGTCCGTAGATTTTCCCAGTTTTAAATTGCCGAAGGCCACAATTTTTGACACAGGTACTTCCTGAAACTAAATAGGCAACAGATGATTTTGTGCAAACATCATAACTGTATTACAGCAATTTAGTTACCCATCCTAATCGTTATCGGTACAACCTTCGTATATTTTTTCAAGTGTATTCCTTCCTTCCTCTTTTCCATTTCTTGGCGCTTTGAGATACATTCTGTGATGCCTTGTACTTCCACGAGCCCAGCGTTCCGAGAAAACCATGAATTTCTCATTTTTTCCTCAAAAAAAAGATTCAACCACTCCAAACTCCAACCCAACTTCCACGTTCATTGAGCCCTCTACATCTCTAGCCATGCTTCCTCCATTGCTTTTGACAAGCCTAGATGTTTGAATTGACAATAGTTTCCATTTTCTACTTCACTGTAGTTGTAATATTCGCTGAGATATAAGCACATGTGAACCAGATGGGATCGGATCCGAGTATCTTCTGATGACCAAAATCGTACACCTGACTTGACAATCTTGAATTTTCAGTTGATGGCTTCATCGCGTCAAGACACATTGCTTGAAAAATCCTGAAATTTCTTCTTGTAAGCAGGATTTGGGGTAAAACTGTGGTCAACTTAGAAATTCCTTGGTCGCTGGATTTTCCCATTTCGAGATCGCCACAGGTCAAAGTTTTTGCCACAGCCATACTCTTTGAAATCAGAAGGGCGCTTAGTAATGGATAATTTGTGAAATCATCTCACATTTATTTTGTATTTCAACAATTTAGTCAGCTTTTTACCTTATCGGCAGGATAATAAACTGGCATATTTTCTCCTTTCCAGATGTTTTTAAGTCGCATTTCTTGGCACTTTGATATACTTCCTGAGATGCTCTTTTCTTCCAGGAATCTAGTTTTCCGAAAAAGCCACGGATTTCTTTTTTTTTCGACGAAAATGATTTAAGCACTCCACCAAACTTTCTTGTTTATTAAGCTATTTGGGGCAGCACATCTCCAACTATCAGTATTGATCGAAGCGCCAGAGTTTCGTGAACAATTATCACGCACAAATTTGCTTCCTACTGTATCCAAAATCTCAAAAAAGTACTTTTTTCCCAATCATAACAACGCGGGTTGTTCCCGAACACTTTTTTGAGGTTATAAATTCAACTAGGTTGGCAACACTGACGAGCTCGTGACGTTATGTGGAGATGTCTAGTCCCCCCAGATATCTTCACTTCATCAACATTATCGTCAAAAGATGGCAGTCTCGATGGCAGTGGAATTTCGAATAAGTTCAATGTTTTAAAAAATATCAGTAGTACCTATATGCGTTGGTAGGTAGTGGTGGAATATTTAAGCGATGCCGCAGGAGATAAGCGGTGATAGATGCGACTTAATCGTTGGAAAATCAACGAGTGCTGTGTCGAGTGTAGGGCAAGAGGGGCGAAATAATAAGCACCTGCTATGCTTGATTCATACGTTCAAATGGAGAGTGTCTAGGCCTCCCTCGCCGCCCGCCAACGACCGGGTATATGAAAAGGTCATATATCTTGCAGAGGTAGACAAGGCTTCATATTGTTATTATTGTTGTCATGTGACAAATGACATTACCAAGCGGATAGTTAAAAGGTAGGTAAAGCCTAAAGCGTTAAGAACTTATGTTACTCGTAGTACATGGTTATTTTTCCTCATTTGCGAATTTCAACTTTCTATTAGGCACCTATAAATCTTAAATCTTATTACAATCTGAAAATAGGTAGGTACAGCATTACCACGATTTGCGATCCGGACACTTCGTCCAGTCAAATTAGGTTTTCACGAGGGTTTTCATGACGCATAAAATCATAGGGTTCCAATTTTTCCAGGAATGTGTAGAGGGTGGTCCCCTGAACAACACCTGATAAGGTCCCTTCGATTTTAGGCGTCGCACAGTGAGGCAAATCACTAAAAAATTGGAATAAATTCAGAACAGTAGATTTTTGGTTCGAGGGTGTAGAATGTGTGTTAAAAACATCAACACTGAAAATCTTCTTCCCTCAAGTTGTGTTGATCAAGTTTTGTGATTTTTACTTTGAAAATTGAATTGAAAAGACAAAATAAAATTTTTCAAAAAATCAAATTGGCTGACCAGCTTGATTATAATCCATGATAACGATGGTGATAATAAAGAAACGTCAACGTCATTTTCAAAGACCACTCAATCCTGTTTTAGGGCAACTGATTTTTTTTCTCCAAAAAACTAAGTTTTCTTAAAAAACTAAATAGATCCGCCAGCTTTTTACGCCCTGACTCTTCCATTGAATCATACAAATCTATTCGAAATAAAACCAGATCATTCGAAGCCGATTCTATTGAAATAAAAATAGAAACACTGGAAAAATTCTTTGAGAGGGTTGATTACAAAAAAAAATATATAAAAAAAAGAGCAAACTTGAGCAAGATTTTTTTCTTCGACTCAATCCACAAAGAGTCTCTTTGTAATGCTAATGATATATAAAAATCTCAGTGCGGAGAGATGTGGAAAGATACTTTATCCCCAGTAATTTATCAACAAATAATAAGTCTTGGTGGTTGGTAGTAAGTCTTGGTTGGTGGTCTTGGTGGTGTCATTTTTGCATTGGATACTTTGACGAACTATAGCTGAAGCATTGTGCCTGAATTTCAATAGAAACTATACTCTATACACTGATAGAAAGGACCACCAGATTCCTCCGCTTGAAAAGTAGTCCCCGAGCGTTATCCGCGAAATTTCAAATTCCAGTTAGAAAGAGGTGCTTGTTTCCGCTTATCACAGCTAAGTGCTATGGTGATTTTAAATGACACCAGTTAAATACCAATTTCAATAAATGAGAAAATAAATTTTTTGAATAAAGCTGATTTTATTACACAACACTCACAACAGCCGAGCCGACTAAAAATAACAAACATCATAGAGAAATGGAGGTCAGAAATCGTACGTAAGTGTCAAACTCGCTAAATGTAATGCCATTGGCTTGGCGTAGGAATAATTTGCCCGGGTAAGACTACCAACCGAAAAAAACTAATATTACGGTGCTATTCTGTAAAAAATAATATTCCATAAACGCTCTGTTATGTAAAAATTCGTGCCAGCCATTGGCTGTTGCCTAGGTAATAACAACGTAACAGAGCCTTTATGGAATGTATTTTTTTAGAGAATCGCACCATTAGTTTCAAACGCGCCCATGTTGTTACAGTCTTTGGTGCTTTTGTTTGCCATAGGTTACATCACTAAAATTCAAAAAAGTCCGTTCTATCGGTGAACAGACTATATCAAAAGTATATAGTGCTTACTTTGAGGTATAACGGCTCGATACCAAGTTGAGGCTGATACCGCCGTAAGTGCGGTTACCATAGCAACGGCGGATACCAACCAATCAGACCGCTGTATTTGGCGAGTTACGCCATCCCAAACTTTGCGCCTGCAACTTGGTATCGAGCCCTAAGATTCATGATGAAACCAAATTATATCTTCACAACTTGACGGAATACAGGGGACGATAGCACCTTAATTTTTTGACGCGCAAAAAGTCAATATCCAGATGCAGTGGAATACAACTTTTTCAAAAGTTTGCCAATGGAAACGGATATAAAATTCTGAATTGATTTATATGGGAGATTGTGCTCTAGTATTTGATCTTGAGAAATAATCAAGAATAATACGTAAATCTGAAATTTCATTATTTATTTTGATTCCACATTTCACCCTCCTTGCCTCACTGTGCGCCGCCGGGCGGGGGAGAGGGTGACAAATGTCACTTTGGTCAGTTTTCACCGTTAATCTTGAAAACGGTGCTTCGCACAGAAATTTTACACCAATCTAAATTAAAGCTGTGTATCCACGTTTTACCTAAGTGTTACAGATTTTGGGATATGAGCCGTTGAATATAAAAATGGAGTTATGAATAAAGACAACTGTCTGGTGCCAAAGGGGCCCTGGTCTTGATTGGGCTAAGGTAAAACTTATTTGGAGTTATCTCGGAAGTTATTGAGTAGTGAGTTAGAAGAGGAAGCTTGACGAAATACTTGAACGGCTCTACCACTTTTTTGAAAAAATTTCATATTATTCAACGGCTAATATTCCAAAATCAGCTTAATTTTGATTCGTATGAAATTCCCATGCGACGCGACGCACGGTTTTCGAAATAAACGGCAAAAACTGACAAAACTGACATTTGTCACCCCTTCCCCCGCCCCACGGCGCCTAAAATCGAAGGGACTTTATAAGGCGTTGTTCAGGAAACCACCCTCTACACATTTCTGAGAAAATTGGAACCCTATGATTTAATGCACGATTGACCGCCATTTTGGGCTAATTTGACTGGACTAACTGAACAGTCCTTCTTGAGGTTCCGGCAATGCCATGATGGCGCCACTATAGTAGCTAGCTGCTTAAATAACACCAAGGAATCCGTGCACCAACGATAACACTCATCTTTCGCTCGCGAGATTTCAGTCGCGGTCGAGCTGTCAATAAATACCCAATCAATAAATTATCGCATTTACGTCAACATGGAATTCTTTGTCATAATATGCAATCAGTATAAAAGTTAAGCTAGGAGGTGGTCATAAACGAGTTTTCTTCAATTTTCGTTTTCTAACCGTGCCCGAGGCAGCGCCCTAAGGCATTCTCAAGACAAAGTAGAGTGATCCCGTTGAGGACATTTTGACGTGGATCGTGGATACGTCTATGTTTTCGATCTGTAAGAGAAGGGTCTTTTGTGAACAGGATTATATGCACGAACGCTATCTGTTGGTGCATGAGTGAACGAAGCCGGTAAATATGAGATCTACTAAAATATAGTGGTGTCAAATTGGTTGTATACCTGCGTACGTACCTTCCTGTCTGTTCCCGTCAGTCCCGTGTATGTGAATGTGCTATGTAACGAAAGGTAACCTCGTCTATAGTAACCTATCTATCGACAATAATCAATATGTATCAATAAACTAACTTCAGGTTGCACCAAAAAAATAATACGCAATTAACGCTAATACGAGATTAAATGGATTTCATTGAGCGTTGGTGCAACCTAGGGTAAGTGGTAAGTGTACAATGTGCGTGCCGCTAAAGCTCAGAAACGAGTCCCGTCACGATCAAAGGAGTTATATGGTGTGGTAGCCCTTTAGCCCCCATCGCCCCATCCATGAAGAAGGTTTCCGGTTTCACCTTCAGGGGTTTCTGATGCGACTAAAAAAGTTGTTGACGGGAATCGGTTTTATTTAATTTTTTTCGTCAAGTAGAAACTTTTCTAAGAGGAAAATGTATGGGCATTGCTGTCAAATTTTGAAAATTTTCAAAAAAATTTGAAAATTTTTGATTTTGATTTTTGAAAATTCAAAAACCAGATAGCATCGACAATGCATCTTTCCTCAAGGAAGTCGCATGCCAAGTTCCAATTTTTTATTTGAAAAAAAGGTACCAAAAATGATTTCTCGTAGACATGAAAAAGTCTGTAAGTGAATTAGTAGAGCATCTAGCATATTTTCGAAATGCTAGGGGTGGTTCTAAAAATAGGGGTCTATAGGGCCAATTCTGTATCAAACCCGTTAAAATTTAAAGGCCGTTAAAAGAAAATCAGCCAATCGTGAAGCCCATTTCTTATCGTTCCTAGGTGACCGACGCCTTTAAAAATTTTAAGGGGCCTTTTAATTTTACAGAATTGCCACTTATGAGATATTTTGACCAGCTCAAAGTTATGGCAAGTACCCCTAGAACCACCTCGTGGCTCAAAATAGATCCACCTTTTGCTCATTGGAGCCCATAATTGCAATAAATTAGTTCTGTGACTACCGGCATCTTCCACTCCCTCTAGAGGGTGAACCGTGTTGAGTTTAGAGGATTTGCGCAACGATAAAGTTTGATCACCCCAGATTTTTCCTTCTCCTTTGCACTTTTTTTTTTCAGGAAAACGCCGAAGCAGGTCGATTTTTATTTTGAAGGGGCATCTAGGACATACATTGTCAAATTTTCATCTTCAACCCTTTCGCCGCCACCCTACCCTATTTTAGAATTTCAAGTAGCACTATGCCTATGTTGTGGTTCATCAAATTGAAGGTAATAAAATTCTCTTTCTGTCAAATATATTTTGAATTCTTTGAACAACCCCAAACCCTTCTAAACATTTTTTCATTGTCAAATAAAGGGAAAGAAAATTGTACGTGGAGAGACAGATTATTTATACAACTTTATTTCTACAAGATGCCTCCATCAAGAGAATCCCTCGACCCTCAAGTTTTACGATAAATAAAGGGAAGTTTACCTACTTATCACCGCCGATCTGCCGAATTTTATCACCTTCAGTCTGATGTATCACAAGGTAGATGTTGTTATTTGAAATTTTCAAGTAGGGTAGGGTAGGGGCGAAGGGATTGAAGATACGGATTTGGCAATACGTGTCTAAGACTCTCACCACGGGTTCCACCAAAAAAATTTAAGAGCGGTTTAAGCTAAACCGAGTTCAAACGGATTTCTTTCTGGTCAATGCTGGTAGATTCATTATGGAAAATACGTTAAATCGCAAGTATACCACCCTTTCGTGATTTACTTAGCATGAAACTTGAATTTACATTGATCATTTGACAAAAATTCATCAAAAGAAATCTCGAGTTAGCTATCAGCTGGTTAAATATTTTGGTGGAACCCACGGTCAGATGCCTCGATCCTTCAAAATAAAAATCGACCTGTTTTCGCTGGAAAATCTACACTCCAAGAGTCGGAGTTAATAGGGGAGAAGCTTTCTTTTAATTAATGATGAGAGAATTTTGAGAAGGGTTGAGGGGTGATTTGAAAAAAATTGAAATATGTCTGACAGAAAGAGGATTTTATTATACCTTCAATATGATGTGTCACAACATAGGTGGTGCTATTTGAAATTCTTAAGTAGGTTAGGGGCGAAGAGGTTGAAGATGAAAATTTCGCAATGTGTGTCCTAGATGTCCCCTCAAAATAAAAATCGACCAGTTTCGGCCTCTTTCTGCAAAGAACTTTGGCGGCGAGAAATCTGGGGTGGGTCCTTTTCAAAAAATCATCTGTATACTGTCGGTACTGAATATTTGGATGACGTTCAATGCCTATTTTTTCGAATCATCCGTTTGCTTGCGATGTAATGTTACGTAAGTATAAGTAATAAGTATACACAGGGTGTTTTGGCGATGCTAGCAAAAAATTTAACTGTGAGTAGATCTCGCCCAAATAGGACGAAAACCCATACCATTTTGCAAAGTTCGGCCTACTGACGAAGATACAGCCCTTGAAAGTTCACTTTCTTCGGATTTCAATAATTTATAGCTTAGGAACGTTTCAACAAAATCAGCTTAAATTCAGCACAAGCTGGTTTATCAACATTATCTATCAACCTGCCAAATTTCGAAAGAATCCAATCGGTAGCGTAGAAATGATGGGGGGGGGGGTCACCTTACGTCAATTTTTCTTCGGATGCTTCTGAATTATTGGCCCTCGTAACTCCTACGCCACTGGCTGGATCCTTCCAAAATTTGGCAAGTCGGTAGATAGTTCCGACAAACTAGTCTGTGCTAAATTTTGGTTAATTTTGTTAGAACGTTCCTGAGTCACAAATTTTTGAAATCTGAAAAAAAGTGAACTTTGAAGGGCTGTATCTTCGTCATTAGGTCGAACTTTGCAAAATGGTATGTAAGTTTTCGTCATATTTTGACGAGATCTACCCACAGTTGAATTTTTTGCTATCATCGCTGGAACACCTGTATACCACCTAACAAGCCATGAACACGTAAAACTGAAATCGTCCAGAAGTGCGAGATTCCACTAAAATGAAGTAGGTACAACTGTACAAAGATTGGCGCAAAGCAAAATTTCGCATTCGTCTAAGTAAATCGTTCCATAACAAGATCAATACGTGTGCGTCAGAAACCAGCACAAACCAAACAATCAAGTTTGTTTTTAATTAGGGATCATTATTGGATTGTTTAAAATACAGTGTTTGTCTTGATCACTATTTATTTTCTGTTCATACGGCCATTATTCGTAGATGGGCAAACACAGATGACTCGATCTGGACCGCTCGCGTCGGTGTCTATGTGTGTGATTGTGATGAAGAGAAATCGGGAGGATTTGCGAGACCTGGGGGGAGGGGCTGAATACAGATAGGTGGGCCGTCATTGCATTAGATCTCATTAAACCTCTCTATATATTCTATATTAACATAATAATGAGGATAATGCTGTCACTCGAGTGACATATGGCTTGCCGGTGGTGGTGGGTGCATGCATGTGTGCAATGGAGAATTCCCTACAATGCCGCAGGTTATTCCAATTGGCGCAGACTTCGTTCGTCACTATTTGTTTTAGAACATCCATATCCAGGAGCGGTGAGCAAACTCTTTGTGTAAAATAATGATTGTCTTGTTGCCACAAACGGCTCATTAAAAGAAATGGAAGTTTAGATTGATTGCTTCATATAGGCGTACGCGGTATTGTTAATCTGACGTCAAAGCGGAGACAGAATTTTCAAATAAAAAGATTGGACAGCTATGCCCGTGGTTGGAAGTTGGAATTGAGCATTCCACCGAGATATGTATCCTATTTCACTGCCGTTTTCAATATTCTTCACTGTGTTTGTTATAATGGTAATGATTTCGGATAGGAAACTGCATGCGGACCAACTGAAGTGGGTCTCTAAAAAAATTAACAAATTTCGAGAACTCATAAATCTTGACCTATAGCGCCGATTTTAGAAATCTCAAATATATTGGATACTTGTTTGTTCCACCAATGTTTATGTTCTAATCACCTTATGATGTAGCTATTGAATGATTCTTAGACAGGTTGATTTAGTAGTGCTTGTTTTATTTTGCTGAGAGTTGAACTGTTTTTTACTTTTGTGTTCACCCCCATCAATGATTTTTCCTACGACCACATCACGTTTCCTACATGTTCTTGATTCTTCGAAAGCATGAAATATTGCACAAGTAGTAAAAAAACTGACTATGGTGTTACGAGTTGCAAGGCTACCGGCTACCGTGCGTTGAGCTGCGAAGCTTTTGCGCAATCTTAGTGCATTTGAGAGCATACACGTAGGCTCTAGACCGTTCGAAATAACATTACCAACGTGCGAATAGAATACATCTACCCAATTGGCGAAGGTTCCGCTTCCAGAACACGCTGGTAATTATACGCGAATGTGTTGGACTGTTCAGGAGCCACCGCGAAGCCATAATATGCCGTGATCAATGTGGAATTTGTGAGTGACCTGGTGAAAAGTTCCAGAATAACAGTCGGAGTATATAAACACCGATGGGCCGACCGACATACCAGTATTGAATTCAGAGCGACAACCGTGAGTGTTCGAAGTTTGTTACGTCGTTTTCTGCTTCTGTTTGTTTTTGGTACTTGGACCTATTGGGCGAGTCCAGTTCTGCCCTGCCGTTTATTTTCTAGTAGTTTGGGGGATTTCATTATCTTGCGGTGTACGTTCCGGCAAGCGAGTTCAGCGTGCCTTTGCCCAATTGGCTATAGATAAGAACTAGCACAGCGCGCTGTTGGGCAGAATCTGATAAAACGAAGTGACGTAGCTACTTCTTCCTTTTTGATTTGAAACTCGCATAGGAGCTGTCGCCTAGTTGTGTGCTGTACATCCACGTTTTTGCCTGTCGAGTAGTCTTCGAAATTGTGTTAGTTCGAAACCAGAAACCGCCTGTTCTGCGGGTTCATTTGGCGAAAGTTGAATCATTAGGGTATTGGACCCGAAGTAGGCATGTTTCGCCGTCTAAAGAAGTACAACCACACTTGGCGCATCAAACTCAAACATCAAACATCAAACCTGGAGGCAAAGTGAAGACTGATTTGGTTCCTCTTTTTTTGTCATATTTTCGAGTTGGAGTCGACACTGAGTTGAGTGAATTGTTGTAGGTTTCTTCTTTTATCCACCACTCAGTTTTTCTGCTACATAACGAGTTCTCTACGATCAAGTTCCCGACATCTCTATTTTCCTGTCATCCCGTTTCAAAGTCTAGAGATTTTGCCAGCAAGCCGTCAACGTCACCGTTATCGACATCCTCGCGTTTACGCAACAGGGAATTCCCCGAGCGACTCTTTCCTTGGAGAAGGGACGATCCAACGAGAAGCCCGTTTTAGTTTGAGTGCAAGATTTTCCAAACCGCCCGGTGAATCCTGTCGCACTAGTGTGGGCCTCCATTTACTACGACACCGAGTCTAGCCATCGCCCACACTCTGAGAGTCTCAGCGTGCGACAAATTTTCAATCGCGGCCGTCAGGAAGCCGTCACCGTGTGTACAGCTTTGCGTTTTAGTCAAGTAAACGGCTAAATTTCGCCTATTGTGTTGCTTTATTTTCTCTCTATCACTTGTGTTTCATTAAAAAGGCGTAAACGATAATCATTTCTCACGTTGATATTTGGCTGAACACTACTCGAGTATCGTTTTAGAAAAAGACGGAAGAAAAATAGATTGACTGTTCTCAGGAGACAATAAAGGGTAAAATTTGAAATTCAGTCTGCTCGCAATTAAATTGTTGCGATTTTCGACCATTCTCCAAGTAGTCCAGTCAAATCAAGCAAAAATCGAGTCAAGCCGGAAATAAATTCGGAAGTTAACGGAATTTGGTGGATCGATGCAGAATTTAACGTAGAATAACATACTGCAATTCCCGGAAATTTCCAAGGCTTGGATTCTTTTTTAGGACCAATAAAAGAGCGCCATCCTTGAAAATTTTCGATTTTTTTTTAATAACTTGTAAACTATTACCTTTAGAAGACAACTACCAGCGAGGCGAATGTAGCCTGTTAATCTCTCAAGAGATCAGTGCAAAATTCATTACTTTGTGGTCAATAGTCTCTGAGATACAGCGGCTGCAAAAACGCAGTGAAAATTACTCAAAATTTATTTCCGGATTTTACATAACAATTTGCATAGTGTCAGTGCAGGAGCTGTAACATGGACAGCAATGGGCGGATTTCAATGTGTTTTACATGTCTCAAAAGTCAATTCAACATTTGGTATCACATTTCTGTATAGAAGTCGCTAACTTCAAAATGGTACTTTCCCTCGACGTTTGAAATCGATGCTTGATGTCCCAAAGAATCCCCAAAAATCAATTTTTTTCTAACCATGCCATTTGCTTCATTTTGCAAGTAAGGTAAAATCATCCAAGGAATATATGGAGAATTGAATACCAAAAAAACAACATGTTTCGAAATCTTGTTCCTAGTGATGGTTCCTGAGTTATATGGGTTGAAAGACCAAAACGACCTTTTGAGAAAAAAAATAGGTAGTCCAGACACTAACTGCTGATTACTGTAAGGACCTTGCATTTGAGGTGTAAAATGTCACCTGGCAGACGTGGAAAATACATCAATATATTCAATACGTCTGCGAAGTGGCATTTTGTATCATCAGATGCAAGGTCCGTACAGTATTCAGCAGTTGGTGTCCGGACCACCTATCTTTTTTTCCAAATAGGTCGTTTTAGTCTTTCAACACATAGTAATGTATAACTCAGGAACCATCACTAGGAAAAAGATTCCAAAACATGTTATTTTCTGGTATTCAATTCTTCATATATTCCCTGAATGGTTTTGCCCTAAGTGAAAAATTGAGCAAATGGCATGGTATAAAAGAAATCGATTTTTGGGGATTCTTTGGGACATCAAGTATCGATTTCAAAGGTCAAGGAAAAGTACCATTTTGAAGTTGGCGACTTAGGTATAGACAAAAATACAGGTCCATGACAAAAATGTGATACCAAAATGTTGAATCGGCTTCCCAAACATGTAAAACACATTGAAATCCGCACATTTCTTTCCACGCTACAGCCCCTGAACTGACACTATGCAAATTTTAATGTAGAAGGGCTCCATAATCTTGAAGTGGAATAGGTAGTTGTATAAATTTGATTCAAGCTTGAAGTCTTTCCACAAGGCTTTTTAATCTTTAATTTTTCTTGAGGGTTGCCGTCCGGTTTCGCCAAACTGGTTGGCATCAACAGGGCTTGTACAAGGATAGAGCTACAATACAATTAATACAAAAATGAATTCTGAATAGTTAAAAGGGAGGAAAACTTACTATAAAAATTGTAAAGACTGGATGTCAAAATTGACAGAATCAGCAACAAAGGTATAAGGTAACAATTCAGAACTTTTACAGGTTTTCTTAGGTAATAATAGTGGTTTCTAGATATTGTGTTTTTCGGAAAAAATTCTTTTGCTTTCGAGGATAATTTTGAGAGTCTGTGTTCCTAATAAGTCGTCTGTCTGTTCGTTTAAGCAAATTAAGTTTGGATTTGATTTCAATTTCAAAATTTCAAGAGTTTCGAAAAGTATTCTTTTATGGTAGAAATTTTCAAAATGTAGAAAACTTGTATCAATATCAGGATCAAAATTGTGTTTTGAAACACAAAATGGACTACACAAACTGGCACTAAAAGGACCAGTTCTTTGTGATCAAAATAAAATAAATAAATAATAAATCTCTTACATTGGACCTCCATCAAACAAAATTGCTAAAATTCTTCGTAAAGCCAATCCAAACTTGATCATTTCCTATACCACAAATTCAAACTTGAAAAATACTTTATCTCATCCTAAGGACTTCCTACCAAATTCCGAAAAATCAGGTGTATAGACAATACAAATAGAAAAGACCATATGTTGTCACGGATTTTTACGGTTGCGTAGGAACCAGGCAAGTCCATCATTCAAAAAAAGGTTGGCTGATTTTTGATGCCCCAATATCCGTGACGACGGTGGTGATAAACATATGGTCTTCTCTATTTGTATTGTCTATATACATGCTTACATGTAGAACTTGTAATGCAAAATACGTTGGCCAATCAGGAATAAAGTTCTGTACTAGAATCCATGAACATTATCGAGAAATTTTGAGATCACAAAAAATTGGCCCTTTTAGTGCAAAATCTCATTTTTCAGGCCACATAATTTTTTCAAAACACAATTTTGATCCTGATATTGATACAAGTTTCCTACATTTTGAAAATTCCTACCATAAAAGAATACTTTTCGGAACTCTTGAAATTTTGAAATTGAAATCAAATCCAAACTTAATTTGCTTAAACGAACAGACAGACGACTTATTAGGTACACAGACTCTCAAAATTATCCTCGAAAGCAAAAGAATTTTTTCCGAAAAACACAATATCTAGAAACCACTATTAGGTATTACCCAAGAAAACCTGTAAAAGTTCTGAATTGTTACCTTATACCTTTGTTGCTGATTTTGTCAATTTTGACATCCAGTTTTTACAATTTTTATAGTAAGTTTTTCCCCCTTTTAACTATTCAGAATTTATTTATGTATTAATTTTATTGTAGCTCTATCCTTGTACAAGCCCCGTTGATGCCAACCAGTTTGGCGAAACCGGTCGGCAACCCTCAAGAAAAATAAAAGATTCAAAAACCTTGTGGAAAGACTTCAAGCTCAAATCAAATTTATACTGTGCAAATTGTTATATGAATAAATCTGGAAATAGATTTTGAGTAATTTTTAACGCGTTTTTTGCGTTTTTGTATCTCAAAGACTATTGACCACAAAGTGATGAGTTTAGTACTGATCTCTTGGGAATTCAACGGGCTACATTTTCTACCACGGTTTTTGTGTCCTAAAGATAATAGTTTACAAGTTATTCAGAAAAAATCGAAAATTTTCAAGGATGGCGCCCTTTTATAGGTCCTAGAAAAAAAGCCAAGGCTTGGAATTTTCGGAAATTTCAGTATGTTATTCTACGTTAAATTCTGCATCGATTCATCAAATTTCGTCAACTTCCGAACTTATTTCCGGTTGAAACCTATTTTGACTGGGCTAAAGAGTATATCGTCCCTTGCCAGGCAAAGTAACGTGAGCGACATTTCAGCAACTTTGCAGGAGAGACAAAAAATCGTGTTGATTGCAAATTGCTCTCGAAAGAATATCATTTTGCATGTTTCATGTTATGCAATGATTAATTAAGTATATTGTAGTGTTTGTGATGGTTCACTTATTCGAGGCAAGGGACGATATGCGCTTTGCTTAAATTAACATCACTCTTATCTTTTGAAATCCGTACACAAATTCTGTAGTTTTGCCATCGACAGTCTCGTGGTACCTTGTTGTTGGTGACTTTGAAATTAACGTAGATGTTATAGGGCGAAAGGTCCTAGTTTGACTTGAAAATCAGTAATCAATATTTCGATGGGAAAATCTCAGAATTAAATTCACAAGGTTTCATATATAAAATTATTATAGTTTTTGTACATTGTTAACGTGTGAAAAAGAAGCCGATAACACTCTCTGGGGTGGCTTATCAACTTAGGTGCCTACCGTGCCGCTTCAGGTTCACCTCGACTTGAATTGTTATCTGGTATTGTTGAAAACCGGACGACAGGTACCTACGCTTTGGAACAGATGACGTTCACTTCAATTCCGGTTTGTGCTGAAGCCGAGCTTCTTTTTCGAACGTAACATAAACTTTGTTGGGGCATTATTCGACAGTATTATTCGACAGCATTATTCGATAATATTATTTGACATACTAATCTCTTTTATTATCTTTATTGTAAAATTAGCCAACCGGCACCTGTTCATCTTCATTACCTTTTGTAAATAAACTTTGTATCATGACAAAGTGTGTTCTAAACGTTTGTTTCTCTATTACAAAAAAATCCAAACGCGAAATCCGCAACAATATGTGCTTCTAGTCCAAGTGTTTAACATTTTGGGAATTGAAAATCTGCAATTTTTGATACCCACTTTGTACTAAAAAATCTTGAAACAGAAAAAAATTAGTTCTTCCAACAACTTCTATAGTTTTGTTTTTTTTCTTTCCTAAATTTTATTATTTTTCAGGGGCTTACGTTTTTATCGGAAAGACATTATAATGGAGAAACAGGCTCTCAAACTCACACAACTTACTTACACATAGCAAGTTGATCCATAACTAACCTACAAGCACAAGCTGGTCATATTGACTTTTGTCACATTCATACAGTGGCGTACATAGATGGGGGTCTCCTTTTTTACTCCCTGCCCGCCAATCCGCCATATGCTCATTTCTCAACCGATTTTCCCAAGTTTGGTATCAATGGCTAGTCAATTAGACAGGCTACTTTTTTCATATGACAAAATGACCGACTTGTCAAAAATCCAAGATGGTGGAAGCAATTAAATATAGAATTTCTTTCGTCCTCATTGCTTTTTAATAAGAATTAGCAGAAAGTCAAAATCAATAATTATTATGAAGGAATAGACCTTCATCGACAATTCAAGATCCCAACGAGTCAAATCGGGTCATCTGCTGAAGAGCCACGGCCAGTTGAAGCGAAGCCTACTTTCCGTTTTTCTATTCCAACAAGGACGAATAAGGCCCATTTTCAATAGTTTCTGCCATCTTGAATTTTGACATGTTGGCCATTTTCTTATATGAGAATGGCAGCATATCCAATTGGCTAGCCATTGATACCAAATTTGAAAAAAAAACAGTTGGAAAATAAGGATAATGGCGGGCAGGATTCCTAAATTTGAATCATTTATGCGGGAATAAGGAACCGGTAGGTAGGCTTCGCTTCAACTCACCGTAGTTCCTCAGCAGATGACCCGATTTGATTGGTTGTGGTCTTGAATTGTCAAATAAGGTCTATTATATAGGTCCTTTGTAATAATTATTGGCTTTGACTTTCTGCTAACTTTTATTAAAAAGCAATGAGGACAAAAAAAATTCTATTTTCAATTGCTTCCGCCATCTTGGATTTTGACATGTACGTCATTTTCTCATGATATGAAAAAGATAGCCTGTCCAATTGGCTAGCCGTTGATACCAAATTTGAGAAAATGTTGAGAAATGAGCAAATGGTGGATTGGCGGGCAGGATACCTAAATTTGGATCAATTATGCCGTAATGAAAAAACCAAAAGTAAGCTTCGCTTCCACTCGCAATAGCTCCTAAGCAGATGACCCGATTTTACTGGTTGTGGTCTTGAATTGACAAGAAAAGTCTATTTTTCCATAATACATTATTGGTTTTGACTTTCTAGTAACTTTCAATTAAACGCAACGAGAACAAAAGAAGGCCTATTTTCAATTGTTTCTGCCATCTTGAATTTTGATATGTCGGCCAATATGAAATATAAAGGTGATAGCCTATTCAATTGTCTAGCCAATGCTGGAAAGTTCGATAAAATCGGTGGCGAAATAAAAATTTTAGAAGGAAAAATTTCGAGCACGGTTTCTTATGGCCCACCCGGTAGGTACACAGCAGCAATATACAGGAAGACTTTATTATATCTGAATGTATCAAACACAAAAGATATTTTCTTAGGCTTATTGACCAGCACAAAAATTCGCAACTTTTTTTAATCACAACCCCTTTTATCCTCTAATATAAGTGAGATTCTATGCTTACCAGTGGCGCCGAACTCATAAAAAGTTACTATGGCGAAGAAAATTTTAGACCCCCCCCTTATTGCCACGATACGGTCGGGCCATGGGACCAAAGAGCCCCTCATGCAGTTAGCGCCGTAGGCAAAAAAAATTCCGAATAATAATAATAATAATATTAACAATAGTGAGCGGGAAAAAGGAAGCCACTGTCCAAATTATCCATAGATTCCATCATCTTTTCAAATTCATAAATTTTCGAAAATTCTCAAAAATACCCATTTAGGCACCTACATAGATGACATGGGCTAAATTTCAAGTTTAGGAACTCTGGGAGAAAATATTGCTGCGCAGTTTGCAGGTTAAAGTAGGTAAGACCCCCTTTTTCAAATTGGGCCCCAGTTTTATCAAGAGTTATAAAACTAACTCACCTGATATTCCATATTAATAGTGTGTAGTCCGGGCAGTGCAGCGCAATGTACGTAGCTATAGGCACAAAAATCGAAAGTTTTTTGTGAGATCGTAAGATCGTAAGATTTTCCTAGTCCAAGTCCTAGTTTAGTTGGCTGTTGAAGTCCGTATGATTAAAACCTTTTTGCTTCTAGTCTAGACTAGAGTGCTATGAAATTATCATTTTATATATCAAAGGTTGGCCAAAATCGCGACCATAATGACTGAATAAACAGTTGAATGCCAATGTCGGTCTCTGAAAATGTTTAAAACTGAATAAAAAGCTTTCATTATCGAAAGTTATTTTTGAAATGGCACAAAATTGAGGAACGGGGAGTGGTCGTATTCTTTACCGACATGCATTGAAGATTTCCAAACAACATGCAGATGTCACTCTGAAGTAAATTGCAGGACCCAACAATCCACGTTTACCATCACGTACATCACTTCAGCGCATACATGAGAACGCATACCTGCAGAGCGCGGTAATTTCAATTTTGACACACGAAGTTTCACTGTCAATATGGCAACTGTCAATCAATAATCGAAATGTAAACAAACATAAGGAACCTCCTAACCATTCAACATTCAACATTTAATATTGTTCAGAATGAAATGTTACGTAGGTATGGCAAAAAGACGCAGAAAAGATTCAGGTGATACAAAACACAACGAGCTGCAAGGCGATCACCGAAACAAGAGCGTTATTAGGTTAGGTCTGTCGAAACGTCAAATTGACGTCAAGGGCTGTCAGCTACCATTTGCGTGACATTTACACACGCACACCGTATTACAGTGTTGTCAACTTGTTGTCGTGAATCGTGATATGAGATTTGGTAACGTCCTACTTTCACAGGTATGCGCAGAAGCCTTTCGGGAAACGTGGATTGAAAAAGACAAAAAGGTCATAGCACTCTTGAGGTAAAATGGTTTTGATCATACGGTACCAATACCTAGGTACCATTGCGGTCAAAATTAAGTAGACGACAGTTGACAGATTTTGTGGGACTCTGGCCTAAACGTCGCAAGCCAACTCGTTGACATTGGGCCCTTTTCATTTACCGACACAAGTCGACTTGTGTCGACACAAATGCGTTCCATTTGGTTTGTGTTGCTGCGTGTGTCATCGACACAACACAAACCGACTTCTCTTGACACAAACCGACACAAAGTGTTGTAAATAGCAAGCACTCATTGTCATCCACTTTACAATGTCCGCAACCGTACCTACATCGAGAATAAGTGTCATTCAGATTCGATATACCTAATAATAATCCTAATATTCAATGATTTGCTGGGTGATACTCTTCCTCTTCTTTTCCTCCCTTCTTCTCCTTTTTTCTTTCCTTTTTTTACTATTTTCATCCTCCAGACCCCCCCCCCCCTCTTTTGAGGTATGGCGAACGCCACAAAAAAAGGTCTATTCGGCGCCACTGATGCTTACCCCCGAAAAACTAAAACAAGCACCATGCATAGGTGCTTAGAAATTAATTAAGGAAGATAAGGCAAGGATTCAAAGAAATGCCAATAGCTGAAGCCTCGGCTAAAACTATTCAGTACGCCAAATTAAGTTGGCAAACATCAAAACAGAGTGACCACGGAAATCAACAGATCAAAGAGTGAAGTGGTCCACCCCCAGAACTCGCTCAGTTTCAAATGAGGATATCGAGACGAAAAATGAACCGATTTGAAAAAATTTAACAAATTGAATATAACTGTTACGTATTTCGTGAACCTAAAGTTGTTACGATACCGCTACCGCAATACCGCTACTTGGGAATACCGCTGATATACAACTCGCTCCTTATACGCTCGCTATCGCTTTGAATTGAATACTGCTCAGTGGGCCGAGGATCGGCGCTTTATATAGCTTCAACTACTGTTCTGGAATCTTCCATCGCTTGTCCAGCAAATTCCACAATGACCTGAGATACGGTTTCTGGACGACTCCCGAAAAATCATACGCCTTTCGCGTGCATGCATATTACAAGTTCTGGAGACGCAGCGTCTCTGTCAATTCGGCTGATCTTTTCTACTCGGCTATTGAAATCTCCCCAATGTAATTCAAATCCCCAAACCATCACGTATTACTGCAGTAAAGATAGTCAAAAAAGACCCCAAACCTTGAAAAAATTAATTCATGAAATTTTATAGCAGATATCGATTCAGAATTTCATTCTCTACCACATACTCAAAATCCCCGAAAATCCCAGTTGAGCATTTTTCTTGCGGCGCTGTCAAAGTATATCATGTTTGCTGCAACTAGCCCGAAAATGGTATTCTTGTTTTTGTCACACTAGAACTACATTGTTGGCTTAGGACTGTTGGTATATACTGCAGGGCATGACCAGACCTTCGTTTGAACCTCTAACTCGTATTTCACGAAAAAAAAAACACGGAAGTCACTTTAATTCCCAATTAACAGTGTTGATTAAAGATAATCCGAGGGTTAGTAACCAAGTTTATTAAAATCTGTTTGATTTGCGACAGAGGCATGAAGTCTGGTATGAGTGGTCTTCATGGTCTTCTTTCCAAATGTAAGCATGACGCCTCGCCATATATTGGTTAGGGGGGCCTGAGGACCCCCATAAAAATTTGAAGTCTCAGGAACTCTCACAAACCACCGGTAAATATCGTCACTCATTTCAAAAAGTAATCATTTGACTCTACACCAAACATTGACAAGAGACACAACAGTTGTCGTCATGTACGCATTGTTCTTCGTGTTAAAAAAAATTTTCTTTGTAGTGTCAGAAAAAAAACACAGTTTTTGATAATGTTTTAATCTAAGAAACGGCAAGCTGATCTGCTGTGTATTATTATTCACTAATTTGTATTTGTCGAAGCTATTCATTGAGTTTGTTTTCTGATACTGTCATTTTAGGGATGACAGCTCCCTAAGAAATGAGCCAATTCAAGTGTGAAGTTCAACAGCGTTTTTCAATTGTTCCCAATCAATATGATCGACAATTTATAGATGGATGGATAGCTGGAACTGTTCTGCAACCTAATTTTATATGACTAGACGCGGAACCAAGCGCGAAAGCATAGGAAAAAATTTTTTCGCATCGCTCACCATCATAAAATTTTGTGCTCCTAGGGTGTGTTGAAAATATTTCTATACCGTGTATTCACTCGAACTGAGTGCTTTGAAGTATTCCACGCCTCAATCCTCATTCTTTGTGCCTTTTACTTGACAACTGCAGATCGTATTGACGTTTGTCTGTACTCTTTAGTCTGTATTTGCTGTTGTTTCGCCAAAGTAGCATGACATTTGGTGCAATTCTAACAGTGATAGATGGCAGTTGAAAAAAAAAATTGGGGCTTTCGCGCGTCACTCCTCATCTAGTTATACTCAATAAAATTATAAAACAGTCGAAGCTATCCACCCAATTATAAATTTCATTCATATCAATTGGTAACATTGAAAAAAACGCTGCTGAACTAAGCACTTGAATTGGCTGGTTTCATCTGGAATTGTTGCTTCTAGATGTCAATATGAAGGAATGGACTTCATCAATGGCTTCGGCGAATACGAATTGGTGGATAATGATATGCGGAAGATAAATTTATTCCTCTATTGCATGAAAAAATTATAAATACCCGATTTTTTTTTGACATTCCAAAGAATTTTTTTTTCATTCTGAAGAACGTGATACATGGTGACAACTGGTGTGTCTCTTGTTGAGATTCAACGTAGAGTCGAATGATTACTTTTTGAGATGCGTGACAATTATTTTAATGGTGGTTTGCATGAGTTTCTGCAACTTCAATTTTCAAGGGGGTCCCTAAGCCCCCCTAATCAAAATATGGCAAGACGCCATGTCTACATTTGAAAAGGGGACCATGAAGACCACTCATACTAAATTTCATGCCTTTATCACAAAAAAAAAACAGATTTTATTGAATTTGGTCACTTATCCCCGAACTACACTTGATTACCACTGGTAATTGCAGATTAAAGCGAGTTACGTGTTTCCTTTTGCGGGAAATAGGATTTCAGCGGTTTAGATGACGTTTTAGTCATGCCCTGAAGTATATACCAACAGCTCTGAACTAACAATATAGCTCTAATGTGACAAAAGCGAGGATACAATTTTCGGACTTGTTGCAGCAAACATGATATACTTTGACAGCGCCGCAAGAAAAATGCTCCAATGGGATTTTCGGGGATTTTGAGTACATGGTAGAGGATGAAATTCTGAATCGATAACAGCTTTAAAATTTCATGAAATAATTTTTTCAACCCCAAAACCTATCTTTACTGCACTATATGTTCTGGAATGTCCAGAGCTTCTCACTTGTACACTGCAAACAGTCTAGAAAGATCAGGTGTGCTCTAGAATGCACGAGAATCGCCACTCGTAACATTACTTTGAGACATAAATGAAATAGCCTTCAATCATTTCAATCCCAACTTAAAAAATTTCCCTTGAGCAGCCGATCATGATGTTACTTTCTTGATGTGATATATTCGTGATTTATGTTGTTCTGTTTGTTATTATAGTTTTTTGTTATATGTTTATTGTTATATTGTTGTGATTATATGGAAGAGCACAAGAGCAGCTTTGCTGAATTCCGCCAATAAAGACATTTTATTATTATTAAATAAATAAGCAATAAGTAACACCTATTAGTTTGACAGAACCAATACTTGTGATTTGGATATTTGTTCCAGCCATCTCACTACAAACTTAGGCGAAGATGAATACACATTCGGAGTATAATTTATCTATAACTTCTGAACGGTTCAAGATAGAAAGAACTGTATAAGAACAATTATATTCAGAAGAAATTAGCTATATCGATTACCGTTCTAAATCATTTTATCTCACATCATTAATTTAATTTAGTAGATTATGTAGATCAGATTAACACCTAGCCAAAGAAAAAACTTCCAAGGAGTAGCCCTTTCCCTTTGTGAATTACAGGCTCAAGGCGCGAGTTTGAATCGCCCTGTACATATACAGGGTGGTCCATCCTAGCGTAATTATCCCATAGCGGTCTTACCCTTCAAGATAGAGAAAAAGCTGTAAGGAAAAAGTTATATGGTTTGATGAGACCTATAACCCAAAATTATTTTCAGCTATACAGAGTGTCCCATTTTGACGGGATCAACAAAACGTCAATTTTTTGAAATAGAACACCCTATATTTTTTTGTATTTTTGGATTCAGCTTTTTCAACTCTCTGATGCCTGTATTTTTTGTTTTTGAATTGTGTGGCAGTGCTACCAACTAAAAATTGAAAACTGAAAAAAATCGCATTTCCACAGTTATTTTGAAAAAATTGTAGCAGTCTTGCCTTTCAAAACTGAGAGATGAAACTTGACATGGTGATAGTCAAGTCACAGACCAATATCCCAATGTCAAAAAATTGCGAATTCTTGATACACAAAAAAAAATCAAACTTTATAATTTTCAAAGTCTCATAACTCATTTTTTTCAAATAGCATGCCCCTAATTTTATAACGTTATCTGATAGATTTTCCTATCCTCTTTCATTTTTTACTAGGGGTACCCTACCCTTCAACTTCATTTTTTTCGAGATAATCGGAAATTTTCACAAAATTTGTGATTTTTTATTTTTTTTCACAAATTGAGTTGGCCGTGATGAATGACAGACAAGCCGAATAGTACGCAACTCTCAGTTAGTCAGTCTGAATATTGTCGAACAAAAAAAAATGGCTTCAACGCAGAAAAAACAAAGTGGGATCCTGGATATCTGGATCATTACCAGAATATCATATCAATCATTTCCTCTCGCGTAAAGTCATTTTTCTTTGTTCGACAATATTCAGACTGACTAACTGAGAGTTGCGTACTATTTGGCTTGTCTGTCATTCATCACGGCCACCTCAATTTGTGAAAAAAAAATCACAAATTTTGTGAAAATTTCCGATTATCTCGAAAAAAATGAAGTTAAGGGTAGGGCACCCCTTGTAAAAATGAAAGAGGATAAAAAAAGCTATCAGATAACGTTATAAAATTAGGGGCATGCTATTTGAAAAAAATCAGTTATGAGACTTTGAAAATTGTAAAGTTTGATTTTTTTTGTGAACGCCCTGTACAAGAAATCGCAATTGTTTGACATTGGGATATTGGTCTTTGACTTGACTATCACCATGTCAAGTTTCATCTCTTAGTTTTGAAAAGCAAGGCCGCTACGATTTTTTCAAGATAACTGTGGAAATGCGATTTTTTTCAGTTTTTAATTTTTAGTTGATAGCACTGTCACACAATTGGAAAACAAAAATACAGGCATAAGACAGTTGAAAAAGCTAAATCCGAAAATGCAAAAAAATATAGGGTTGGTAGGGGTACAGGGTCAATTTGAAAAAATTGACGTTTTGTTGATCCCGTCAAAATGGGACACCTGTATAGCTGAAAATAAATTTAGGTTATAGGTCTCATCAAACCATATAACTTCTTTCTTACATCTTTTTCTCTATCTTGAACGGTAAGACCGCTATGGGATAATTACGCTAGTAAGGACCAGCCTGTATTTATGCAATAAGTTATATTAGACACCATCAGTTCTACTGCCCGAATCGTTATACATTTTATGGAATTCCCCAAAGACACAAGCAGCAAAGCAAGAGCATAAGAATCCGATGTGTGATAGTGATTACAAACCCATCAAGGAACGACACATTTCTGACGCATTACATTTTTCAGAGAATATCACTTCCTTCACTCTTCTGCGCTGGTAAAGACTGATGTCAGACGTCAACTTTGAAAAAACTCCCGCTGTTCGGATCGTTTGGGAATTTAAAGAAATAAAAGTGCATTAAATTTTCATTGCCACATCACGTTTATACCACCGTCCCTTTCCTTTGGATTTTTTCCGTATCTACGCGGACGACGGAGGAGTGACGTGAAGCGAACCGCTATTCCGATAATTGGTTGGCACCACGCTGAGCATTGTGCGAGTATCTCATGGTAAGCGGTCACTTAAAGAGCTCAATCTGTGTTTTTATTTGTTACATTTCCGATGATACAGATTCATTCTGATAAAACAAACCAAGCGGAAAATAAGGTTACGGCCCCGCGCGCCTCGCGCGTTTCAATTTCAAACGGCGGGAAAACATAAAGGGAAAAATTACGGAATTTCCGGTCGCATGGTTTTCTTTTCTTAATCAAGAAGATTACGTACCATGTCCGGCACACTGGCGTGATTTTTTTTATTTCAAACATTATGGCGTAAACACTATCAGTCCTGTATTTCCATCCCGGGTCAACTCTACCCTGAAGTAACTGCCATAAATATTACTGTTCCAAAAATCGTGGCTATAGAATTAACTTTTTGGGTGAAGTTATGCAGAGATGGAAATAGTGGGCCTTGGACAAACGCTCAATATATTATTATACGAGTTTCAAAAGACATAGTATTGTCACACGACTGGTTTTGGGGCACAACGAGCGAGCGAGGAGTGTTCCAAAGGAAGGAGTGCGACAATACGTCTTATTAAACAAGTGTAATATTAGCTATTTACGATACAAGTGTTAAAAGTGACAGGTATTATTTTGTGAGCGGGGACGCTAGCTAAACGAGCGTCAGTGAGTAGAGCAACCCCGCGAACAAAATAAGACACTTTTAACGCGTGTATCGTACAAGATTTCATCTACAATGGTCTTTGAAATGTTTGGTAAATGTCAAAATTTATTGAAAATATGATAGGAACGCGCAGAATCATTATTTTTTCACGTCACCCATGACGGCGTGTTAAAAGTGACGGGTAATATTTAACGCTTGTAGATAAACTATTTTATCTACTTCACTCTGATAATCGCCAAGAAATTGTAAATTCTGGCTGCTAAAGATAGAAACATTTGACAGGTGACAGGCGACACCTCCACACTGACGTTCGCCTACCTTCTATTTACAATTAATTGTTGCTATTGGTTGGAAAGTATCAATGCTACTGGTAACTTATGATTCACAATCAAATATCTCACTTGATCGTTTTTGATTTGGCGATCTCTCGCAGTGTTTCGCACATTACTCGTCGCTCTCGACAGATTACCTGGGCCCGAACCCGTTCTTTTTATACCCGAAACTGATTCTAGAATGGTCTCCTACATCCTTCCGGGAATGTCCTGGAAGGTTCTCGTCGCAATGATGACATTTTAGCATATCAGTATTTCAGGTATCTGTTACTTACCTAATCGCGAGAACTCTAGAAAAATGCAGAAGTTTCATAGGGAATCTGACAAACTCTCTACGGCTCCTCCGCCAACTGCACAAGTTTGTAGCTTATTCCTGAATCAGAGTTTTCAGTGAATTGCATTTATAGTGATCGCAAAAATAAATTAAATCGCTTGATATTGAAACGACCTAAGTCACTTTTACTAGTTTTTCAGAAAATGGATGAAACGAGTTTGACAACTTGATTAAATTGATTACTGACATTTTTTTTCTAAAATCTTAAAACTGAAGAAGTTACCCAAATCGATACATGTTGAAACTTATAACAGAAATTTAACTGTTAGAGACCAATACAAAAAACCGGCCTCCGACCATTTCGGTAAAAAATTAAATACAGCATCTCTTTTGTTCAAGTGAAGTACAGGTGATCCACCGAGATTCCCCCCCCTCTATTAATATTTTTCCGTTGGAATGAATTGGTGGTAAAAGAAATTTTTCTCAATCATTCTTCCCGTAGAATTCAAATTTGGACACCAAATTTTTTTTATATCTCAAGTATAGTATACAGGGTGTCTCAAAAAGCTTCCCATTTTTTTTGACACCTTGTATCTAAATATGTATCGGAAATGATACGTCTTTTTCTTCTGAGTCTAGATATAAATTTGATTTTTGAATAAAATCATATACAGGGTGTTCATTTCTCACACTTCACACCTCGCTTCACACCCTAAATTCCTCATTCCCCATTCCCTCGTTAAATTTTTTTCATGAAAAACGCCGGAACAGGTCGTTTTTCATTTTGAGGGGGACATGTACGTATCGCCAAATTCTCATCGATAATAATCCACCTGTTCCGGGTGTTTTTCTTGAAAAAAATTTGACGCGGAGAAATCTGGGGTGAGAAGTGTAAAAGTGGACACCCTGTATATGATATTTGTCAGATATCATATTACATATCTGGATTTAGAAGAAAAAGACGCATAATTTCTAATATTCTTATATGTACCTATTCAGATACAAGGTGTGGGAAAAAATTGGAAGTTTTTTTGAAACACCCTGTCTACTATAATAGGATACAAAAAATTTTGGTGTCCAAATTTGAATCTACGGGGAAAATGGTTGAGAAAAAAAAATTTCTCTCCAATTTATTCCAACGGGGAAACTCCTAACAGGGAAAAGAATCTCGGTGGATCACCCAGTACATCTTTTCATTTCCCCTGGTATTTATCACTCATGTCCTGATTTAGTTGGCCAGCAGTTGGTGTTATTTGCACAAAAAAGGCCCAATGACAAAATCGGCCATCATTTATGACCGACCGCGTACTACTTGACTATGCATCTTGTAGATTTACAAAAACATCGTGTACTTTTACGTATATTGGAAATGTAGATTTACAAGTATATTTGGGCAATCACCAAATTACACTGGTCTGTAAAAACTTTTTTTTTCTCCCCATATATTTATCATGCATGATTTTCATAGACCTGATACTTCTGAATAGATATACAGGGTGTGAGTGTCCCACAAAGTAACGACATGGCTTGAGGGTAAATGTACTTTTTCGAAGCAAACCAGAATCTGCATTCGAAATTTCTCAGAATTTTTCCGTTTCCGATAATACGATTTATGTGTTCAACCGAAAAGTTTGATTGGCCTCATCTCACGAATAGATTAATAGAATCAATTGAAATTTTGCAGATATATTCTAAGACCAAGGGCCTTTGTAGCACCTCATTCCTCAATGGAAAGAATACAGGACTATACTCAAAATTTTGTTTTTCGAGTTTCTGTTGAAAAAGTCATCCTGTTTTTTTTTTGAAATCTGATGTCATATTCGGAAACTACATGTAAAATGCTGCAAAATGCGGCTCTTCAATTGTTTGGCACTATTTATAGGTAGAGCTATTCTGTGAAAAATGACATTCCATAAACGCTCTGTTATGTAAAAATTAGTGTCAGTCATTGGCTTTTGCCTAGGTAATAACAACGTAACAGAGCTTTTATGGAATGTCATCTTTCAGAGAATTAGCTGATTTGAAAAAAAAATACCAGAAGTTTTTCGGGAATATTTTTAAAAATTCCATTAAACCACTTAAATACTATTTGATATGGCCAAACAACTGTTTCAGATTTTGATGTTCTAACAAACTGAGAATAATCCCAGGAGACTTTTCTAGAAACATGAGTTTGGTACGCCAATACCTACCCTAATATTCATGTTTCCAGAAAATTCTCCTGAAATTATTCTTGGTTAGTTAGAACACCAATTGAAATGATGATTTTGTTTGACCATGTGAAATAGCGTTTGACTGATTTGAATTGAAATTTCCAAAAATATTTCTGAAAAATTTCTGTAAGTAGGTATACAGGGTGGTCCTCGTTTTATGTCATTAAATTCAAGGATCAATAGAAAATGAAAAATGAAGGGGACTTTCTCCAGAAAACATATTTGAGAAATGCCTAATAACAGAGATACAGCCCTTCAAAGTTGGAAATAAATAATCGTCTTTTCCGCATAACTTTTGAACCGTTCAACCGATTTAATTCAAAATAAAACCAAAGGTTTACTGAAGTTATCCCCTGTCGAACAATCATAACATGTTCCATAAAAAAGTTTCAGGAGCGTAGATATCAGGGGGTGTTCTTACTCCCCCGCCTTATTTCTCACCCACCAGTTTTTTTTGAAAACTGTTCATAAATTCTACGTTCAATTTAGAAGAAAAAGTCACTCTTGCAAAATTTTGATTAGAGGCTTGGTTTAGGAGATATTCGAGTTTGAAACTTTGGTAAACATCCCGAAATCGCCACTTTCCAGAACCCAAATTGTTTTTTTCCTGTTTTTTGGAAAAAATGGTGGTTTATCAACTTAGAAATCCTAGAAAACCTATTTCAGCTGAGAAGTCATGAGTTTCTTTGGATTTTAATTTTTAGACCTTTGAAAGTGGTGATTTCGGGCTGTTTCCCAAAGTTTCAAACCCAAATATCTCCTAAACGAAGTCTCTAATAAAAATTTTGCACCAGTGATTTTTTCTTTAAAATTGAACGTAAAATTCAAAATTATGAACAGTTTCCAAAAATAACTAGGGGGGTGACAAATAAAGGGGGGTGAAAAGTCACCCCCTAATGTCCAAGCCCCTGAAACTTTTTTATGGAACATGTTATGATTGTTCGACAGAGGATAATTTCAGTGAACCTTTGGTTCTATTTATAATCGAATCGGTTGAACGGTTCAAAAGTTATGCGAAAAAAACGATTATTTATCTCCAACTTTGAAGGGCTGTAGCTCTGTTATTAGGCATTTCTCAAATATGTTTTCTGGAGAAAGTCCCCTTCATTTTTCATTCTCTATCGATCTTTAAATTTAATGACATAAAAGTCGGACCACCTTGTATAATTTTTTTGTCAAATAAGCTAAATAGTGCCAAACAATTTAAAAATCGCATTTTGTGGCATTTTTCATGTAGTTTCCGAATATGACTTCAAATTTGAAAGAAAATCTATACAGGATGACTTTTCAACAGAGACTCGAAAAACAAAATTTTGAGTACGGTCCTGTATTCTCTTCATAAATAGATAAGGCGCTACAAAGGCCCTTGTGGTTATGATATGCAAAAATATCCTAAAAAAAAAACCTGCAAAATTTTCATCGATTATACAGGGTGGCCCAACGAACACCAAAACAGACAGATCCTCGGGCACGTAATCTCATTTGTTTTTATACTGTAATATATTTACTAGAGGGACATAAGTCCCGTCGTGGGTTCGGCAACTTCGAGCCAGCCTCCTGGAAGGGGCTGTAGCCCTCCAAAAACACTGAAATTAGCATAATCTTGGAAAATTTGCATCGAATCGAGGAAAAACGATAACACCGCTGTAAAGACAATTGAACCAGCTTCAAAATGATGTATTACTCAAACCCAAGTGCCATTTGAAATTTTTGAAGGGGTTGCCACCCTGATAACGGAGGTGAAACTTCACAGTTCAATTAACAGCAGTTGAACGTCCCCCCTGAAAACAAAGTTGACCTATCCGGGGTTATTTCGAAAAAATGAGGGCAAATGTCCGAATATCTGTCTGTTTCGTTTTCGTTGGACCATCCTGTATAAATCTATTCGTGAGGTATGGCCAATCAGACTTATTGACTGAATACATTAATCACCCTGTATATTGGAAACTGAGGAAGTCAGGAGAATTTTGAATGCAGAAATTTTGGTTTGCATCGGAAAAGTACGTACATCTACTCTCAAGTCATGTCAGTTACTTCGTGGGACAGCTGTATAGCATTAAAAACTGTGTACCACGTATACTTTTTTTGTAATGGATTTTTTAATAAAACGCGTTTTCTGTTTTAATTTTGAATTAGAAATTCAACAACTAAGTCAGTAGTAGACACAGTTTCTTCTAAAACAAAAAAATTATTAAAAGAATCTTATAGCTAGTGAATAATAGCCTTTTACTTTGTAGTTTTCTTCTTTTTCATATTTTCTGTTCATGTTTCACGGCAAATCGGCCAACAAAAAATTTGCAAGCATTGCTTCTGACCATTTTCTGTTGTATCGTTTCTCTACAGGGCATTTCACTTATTCTGTCGATATTTAAGGAGATAAGTGTAAAAATAAGTGGGCTTTCTGAAAAAAAAAATCGGAAACTCATTATAACGGAGATAGAGGCTGTCAAATTTGAGTTTTGAAAACTGTTTTTTTGTTCAACTCAAAACTTAATAACTGGACTTTGAATTTTGACCAAATTTGATACACGAAGTTAGTTTGATGTATACCTACAAGCTGGTCACTTTTGACACATTTGTAAAATTTGCAATTTTTCATCTATTTTTTGAATTTTTCAATTTTTGTTTGTTTTTGGCGAAAATACTAATTTTCTGATGCTCTACCATCTCCTGAAATATTGACTAAAACAGTGAAATATCCTGTAGCCTGTAGATATATGTAAGTAATCTGTTTTGATGAAACCTTTAACCACGTTCATCTGACACTGCGCCAACGCCAAGATTGGCGGGGACGAAATCCAAGTAAGAGTCCAAAAAATGAATTTAAAAGGAATGTTACATTTTAGAGCTTTGTAAGAAGAAATCATATTATTATTCTGTGATTTTATTCCACTCTATATGTATAAGAGAATACGCATAAATTTTCGGTACATGTAAAAATATGACGCAAAACTTATCAAGAAAACAGCTTCAAAATAGAAACAATCATTGCACAACTTTTTTGCCTATACTGGAGCGCCACAGAATCACAGTGAGAACTGCGCAAGCGCCTGCATTGGTGAAAAAACAACGCCAGTCGATATCGTTCCCTCTCTTTCTATCAAATCGAACCGTTTCGTACCTATAAGTACGATCTAAATGAAATAAATCAGCGTTAATGAGAGAACAAATCACAAAGAATACTGAATTTTGGACAATTGTAAAAATTAATTTAAAAAAACATGGTATGATAGCAAAAAACTGAAAGCCACAAGTTAAACTCTTCATATCAATCATATTTTTATTTGAAGGAGGATTTTGTTGCAGACTAGTGTTATCACAGAATCACAGTAGCAAAACATGACAGTCCACAAATGCTTGTATTTTTACTTGCAAAAAGCATCATTACATCAAATTAACGTGACGTTACTAAGAATTTCATAAAACTTACCTGTAAATACACATCTGTTCCTATCAGTTTGTTGGTCAGTTGCGACATTGGTACCTATTTAATACTTATTCGAAAAGTAAAACATAAAACATCCTCTACAAAAAATAGCCTATGTTTAGAGTTATGCCTGCGCCTGGAGCCTGGAGCAATACTTCAACGCATACGTATTGCAAAACTTCATAGAATGATTCAACACAGGAGACAGAAAGCCAAACATCAGCATACGAAAATTAACAATGATGAAATGATTAAGTGATGTGGCAAATTATCATTCCGCATAGGTACCTATTCATTGAATTGAGCCACCCGAAAATGTTTTTGTTTGCTGCCTCACTACCGCACTACAGGTTCCAGTCAAAAGTGAACAATGGAGTATGTTTTGAATTTTTTCGTCGGTTTTGTGTAGTGTACAGGGTAGTGTGCGACTAAATAAACGTAAATTTTTAATTATTGGCCATCGATGCCTTCGGGGAATGAAAACAGAATTAAATTTCAAGCTATTGTTTAATGCCCGACGTATTGCAAATGTCTGTGCATGTGTGTGCATGTTGCTCTGCGATCTCTAATTAAAAAATGTCCGGTGCAGCCATGCCAACCCTGTTCCCCCTGTATGCACCACCAACGCACACACCACCACGCACACTAACACACAAACACAAGACCTGCCAATTTGATTTTTGCCACGGCCACATTTTGATTATTACAAATAACTAGGTTGGCATAATGTTTTACACACTATATTAATTCTATTCAGGCTATTGACTGAATCTACTTCTGCATGCATGTAGGTAGGTTTTTAATATTATAATTAAAGTTTCATTGATTTGAAAATTTTGTGTTATTGTAAAACATTTTACTATATGCGATATTATTGGACACTTTTCATTATGCATGACGTATAATTTATTTATGGTTTGCTTCAAGCTGAATAAACACAAAATTTACAGGTAGAAAAGCGTACGCATGCAACAAATGTTGAATTTCAATAAACACTGTAATCAATACTCTTGATTGGCCAAAATTAAAAGTAAAAAGGTTTTACTGAAGGTGTTCTACTGAAGAAATTGTAGGTATGATTTTTGAATGTGTTTTCTTATAGTTTCTGATATAAATATAATATACAGGGTGTTTCAGTGACCTTGCATAATACTTCGGGAGGTGATTAGGTTCGGGAAACACCCCTGTATTTGATTTTTTTTGAAAAACTTTTTTTTTCTGTGCTCTTGGCCTTGTAATTTTGTTGAAAACGCACATCGTTTTTTGAATTGACCTTTCCAATTTCAAGAAATAGAAAACACGTTGGTTTTTCAGGGTCATCTTTTGACGTTTTGACGTTAATGACGTTTTGTTCTGAGAACGTGGTGGAATTTTGCCGGAAGAGTATAGCAGCAGCAATTTTAAAATCACTCATTTATCATGTTGGGGAAGTCACTGCAGCCACCAACGGAAAAGCATTTTTTATGTATGGAAGTTAATTTCATTATACGTAGGCTCAGCTACCACCGCATATGGCGTGCCCTTAGGCACCACTGTGACAGAACTGACAGATTTGTCGTCTAGTTGTCAGTGAAAAGGTGAAAACACACTTGAACTTGGTTTTCCACCGCATTAAACACAGTGAAGTGAAACCAGAAACGCATCAGTAACACCTACAAAATAGGTTAATGATGGTCCTTCTTCTTTCTTTGGGTAGTGTTGTTATCGGTCAGAAAGGAAACGTCGTGTGTCAGTACCATGACCTCGATGAACTAACGATGTGCATGACGTCACGGTAAAAAAAGTCAACGAAAATTTGGAAACCCTAATGGTTCCCTCTGAAACAAATACCTAACTTCTTTCAATCCGGTGAGTGATGATATAGAACGTGATTGCATGAGATTTTTGCACCTTGTCGCTGACAAGTTTGAAGTTATGCATTCTAGTGGCTTACATCGCTGTGAAGATCAGCGTGGTATCTCGGTTTCGGCGTTAAGTGACATATCGTAAGAAAAAGTTGGAAGGCTTTATTAGAAACAGAAGGCGGCTGTTATGCGCCTCCTGATGTGGTTATACGAATGTAATGTTTGGACTAAGAAAATTTTATTTAGCAGAAATGAAATGGCATACTGACGCTATAGACAACTGACAGACCTTCCCGCTTCACTATTGACATTATTGACAGTTAAACCATAGAATAAGTTAAACCTCGCCCTGTTGCCAGTTCGTTTGATACAGGACAATATTTATACGGGGTGTTTATAAGAAACTGTGATCGCGGCAGGCATGGGTTAGGCCGAAAAACGCAGTAACAGGCGCAATCATAGTGATCGAAAGCGGATTCTAAAGGCGATGCGATCACAATCATTTATAAACACCCGGTATAATATGATGTCACACAATGACTTTTTGCGCACGTACAACGTATACTTCAACTTTTTGAATTCCATTTTAAATGCAGGAAGAGAAGTCCTACTTAAATTTTCATCTCTACATTCGGAACGTTTTTAGTTTTCCGCTAACACCCAACCCGGCACAACAATAATCCGATGATCTGAACAAAATCTGCGTATCGTCGAGGAGGTTCGGCCGAACAATTCAACAATGCACCCGGGGATTTATAATCATATTTACGAACACACTTGACTGGATTTTGAGCGAACAATGCCCGGATTTAGAATATACACACAACATATTTGGAATTACTTCAGTAGTGACCTCCCAATGTACATTTTGGAGAGTGCTCGTGAAAGTATTATATGTAGGTATGTCCAAAAACTTTGGCGAAATACCCACGACCGCATCCAGAATTTCATTCGAACAGACCGTGCACGTATACCTCTAAGCCACTACACCTGAATTCCAACAATTCATTTCATAAATACACGGCCCATTCTTGGTAGCATTACCTAGTAAATCGACGGAAATGCGGTTGTTATACCTAACAATTGCGGTCTCGAAATTACGAATTATTTATGTAAATAATGAAATTTCATTTTCTGATTTATATTTAGGTATAAAAAAGCTTTTCGATCTTTTCCGATGCGATGATGATGATGATGGTGTATAGGAGTACAGGCACGGTGTCCCATGACTAACTGATTTCGTGAAGCTTTAAAAATGTCAATACGTACCTGGAAAAATCAAGACGATTTCTAGGTACATCATCGCCGTTTTCTTTATTAAATTAAAGCTCGGTGCTGGAAAAAACACGAGAAACAATGACGATTCGTATAATGAAAACTGTAATGCGGTCTGAAACCACAACAAAGGTGTTCAACAAAAATAAGCAACGTGCTTCCGCGAAACCGTAAACAACTGTAACAACTCCGGTTGCATATTAAAACAATTGAGTATTTATACAGCTCTGAATCATATTTTTAAGACAATGGCATGTAAAACGCTCGACCAATTTTATATACCTTTACCTAGGCACTTGTGCGGTTATTTTTCCAAAATATTAAACCAGTTAATTGTCTGCATAAACTTTATGAAGTGCTGAAACAATATTTTCTCTTCCGGAACATCAACAACATGGGTAGTAAATTATTATTGTTCGATTCTTAGGTACCTACACTTAACTATATGAAGGAAAAATGTATCCGATTTATACTTCTCTAAAACATATTTATCAACAAAAGGTGCTCGAATCCTTCATGGAAAGGAGCTTACAAGCACGCACCTGTCGCTTCCCCGAGTCCTTACGGCACTCTGAATTCGAGGGTTCCGATTCCTTCCCAGTATAATCCTGTTTGTAACATATCTTTGCTTTAAGAAGATGTTATACATCGTTCTTTCTGAATGAACAAATCTGTGTGCGGTCTCTTGCTAGTGCATCAAAGCAACCATGTGTAATCAATCAGTTTCCAAGGAAATATAGGCCTATATCAACAGTTGCACCCTTTATTGTTGCTAATGCTATAGTTGCTACCCAATTACTGAATCTTGATTCATTATAGCAATATAACAAGTGGTATGACAATAATTGATGACAATAATTTCGAATGGAATCGTGTCTGCAGATTGAATGTGCAGCATCGATTCCATGAGAAAATCAATTAATAATCATACCACGAGTTAAATTTAGCAAGACTATACATATAACAAATTAAAAAAAAAACTGAATTGAATACTTTCATCAGACATTCAAAGGAAAATCTAAGGTTCACCTATTTAGTGTCTATATGCATTACAAAATAGCAATTAAAAGAACGTCCATCGTTAGTAGAGCGTATTGTACCTATGGACATAATTTTCCATGTTACGAGCAGATCCCGTGTAATGACATTTCTCTGATCTCAATGCTTCTGTGTCTACATCAACACCACAGACGAATGCTGTATCTGTATATTTTGTACAAGACACCCGTTATAGACTAGGATCATTTTTGAAAAAGTGGCCTGGAAAGTGGTTCTAGAGGCAAGTCATGTTAAAGTTTGGCAACATATGTTTTAAGGGTATTTGGACCTCGCTAAATACAAAAACCATTGTTGCCAAGCCGAATTTTGCACCGGAAGCCCGCAATGGGGGGGTAAAGGGAGAAGACAAAAAATCACAATTTTCCAGCATTTTTGATACCGGGACTGAGACCTGTCATCAATGTGGAGTAAATTACATCGTATCTTGATTAACTAAGGTCTTATACTACCATCTTGATATGATTACTGCCAAAATTTCCATAGGGGGGCGACTGGTGGGGGGAATGTTGACTGTGAAGATGATTCTTCTTTTCTCTTGATTTTGAGTGAATATATACATGTTTGGTATCTTTTCCTATCAAGTTTCATAATCTCAGTTTAATTATGGTGTCAAAATTGCAATAGGAGCAAGTTTGAACAAGTTTTAGATGATGCAACATGTTTTTTTGTCAATATTTTTTTACCACTTTGAACTGTGTTATTTATTGCAAATCGGCATTTTTTACTCAAAATTCTTGCGTAGTTCGTTAGTCTGATGTATTTCACACAATATAGTCATATAACTGATGTGCCTTCAACTTTTAAAATATGAAAAAAATTTTTTTTTGTGAAAACTGTTTGGCGCTGCTTTTCAACTTTATTGTTTGCTATTATTTTATTGTATGATGAAAAACTGTGGTCTTCCACCTCATGACTATAAAGAAAACCTTAGCTGAGATATTCTAGAATGTACTTTTTTCAAAAAAAGAGTTTTTCATGTCAGCACCTGATGCCCAGTTGGCAAGAGTCCTCTCAGAGAAGCCTGAGATGTTTTACTGAGCTCGAGAAACGGTTACCTCTTCCAAACGGCTTTGATATACCCTATTAAGATACAGAGAGGTTACTTTATTCCAACTTTTTCGTGATTTTCTCTTGAGCTCAAAAAATGTTACCACTTTTGCACTTCTTTGAGATGTTCTATTAAGCTCCAAAGAGGTTACTTTTTTCCAACTTCTCTATGATGTTCTCTCAAGCTCCAAAGAAGGTTACCTTTTGAGAACTTATTCAAAATGTTTTATAAAATTATAAAGCTCCAGAGGTTACCCTTGAGGTTACCTTTCTCCAACTTCTCTAAGAAGTTCTATTTCAGCTCCAAAAAAAAAAAGAAAAATTTCTTTGGTATGTTTGATTATGCACTAAAAAAGGTTATCTTTTTTTGATTTCCGTGAGATGATCTGTCAAACCTCCAAGAAAAGTTACCTTTTTCGAACGTCTTGGGCAGGTGTTCTTTACCATCGACCACTAAAAAAGAACAACTCCTCAAAATTAACGTTCATGAGATGCGTACCTATATTCGAGAAAGCCGCATTCCTCTAATGATACCCAGGGAAGAGGTTGTTAAAGAGATTTTGGAATCGAACGTAATAAAAATGTGAATGATAAAACCTATAATTGTATTATTCAACTTAACGTTTAGGGTAATGTACGTATCTGCCTTCGGTTGCACCAAGTTCTCTTCAGTTTCATTAGCGTATTTTTTTTAATTCTATAAATTATGATATTTCCATGCAAATCGGAGTTTTTCTTGACAATTCTTGCATAATTCGTCAGTCTGGTGTATTTTACACAATACATTCACATACTAAGTAGGTCTTCACTTTTTAAAATATGAAAAACTTGAGTTTTGATCATACATACATCATACAGCAAAAAACAAAGTTGAAAAGTAGGGCCAAATAATTTCCACAAATTTTTTTTTTCTTCATATTTAAAAAAAGTAGAGGCAAATCAATTGGATGCCTATATCATGGTAAATACATGAGACTAACGAACTACGCAAGAATTTTGAGAAAAAATGCCGATTTGCAGTAAAATAACACAGTTGAAAGACGTAAAAAAATATTGACAAAAAACATGTTTTATCATGTAAAACTTGTTCAAACTCGCTTCTATTGCAATTTGAACACCATAGTTGGATAGGGAATATGGAGTTTAGTGGGAAACGATACTAAACATGTTTATATTTACTCAAAATCGAGAGAAAAGAAGAATCATCTACACAGTCAACATTCCCCCCACCAGTCTTCCCCCTCTAGGAATTTTGACAGTAATTATGTCAATATGGTAGTATAAGACCTCAGTGAATCAAGATATGATGTAATTCACTTCACGTTAATGACAGGTCGCAGTCCCGACATCAAAAATGGTGAAAAATAGTGATTTTTGGTATTCCCTCCCCTTTACCCCCCCATTGCGGGCTTCCGGTGCAAAATTTAGCTTGGCAACAATGGTTTTCGTATTCAGCGGGGTCCAAATACCCATAAAACGTATGTTGCCAAACTTTAACATGACTTGCCTCTAGCATTGCTTTTTATCCAAAAAGATCCTAGACTATTATGGTATATGAAACACAGTCACCAGCTTTTCAACTCATTCAATTATATCCTATCAGTATTTTCCATGTTTTTTCAACAGTTTACATACAAAATAAAAGTTAACCTCAAATTGAAATCAATCTGACAGGAGGTTAACAAGCCAAAACCGGTGATTCAATTCCATTCAATTATTTTTTATTATCGCTGTGATATCTTCTTGGTACCCCCAATCCGAGCATCTCATTGGCTGAAACACAGTCTAGTTACCAGTGGCGCCGAATAGACCTTTTTTTGTGGCGTTCGCCATACCTCAAAAGAGGGGGGGGGGGTCTGGAGGATGAAAATAGTAAAAAAAGGAAAGAAAAAAGGAGAAGAAGGGAGGAAAAGAAGAGGAAGAGTATCACCCAGCAAATCATTGAATATTAGGATTATTATTAGGTATATCGAATCTGAATGACACTTATTCTCGATGTAGGTACGGTTGCGGACATTGTAAAGTGGATGACAATGAGTGCTTGCTATTTACAACACTTTGTGTCGGTTTGTGTCAAGAGAAGTCGGTTTGTGTTGTGTCGATGACACACGCAGCAACACAAACCAAATGGAACGCATTTGTGTCGACACAAGTCGACTTGTGTCGGTAAATGAAAAGGGCCCAATGTCAACGAGTTGGCTTGCGACGTTTAGGCCAGAGTCCCACAAAATCTGTCAACTGTCGTCTACTTAATTTTGACCGCAATGGTACCTAGGTATTGGTACCGTATGATCAAAACCATTTTACCTCAAGAGTGCTATGACCTTTTTGTCTTTTTCAATCCACGTTTCCCGAAAGGCTTCTGCGCATACCTGTGAAAGTAGGACGTTACCAAATCTCATATCACGATTCACGACAACAAGTTGACAACACTGTAATACGGTGTGCGTGTGTAAATGTCACGCAAATGGTAGCTGACAGCCCTTGACGTCAATTTGACGTTTCGACAGACCTAACCTAATAACGCTCTTGTTTCGGTGATCGCCTTGCAGCTCGTTGTGTTTTGTATCACCTGAATCTTTTCTGCGTCTTTTTGCCATACCTACGTAACATTTCATTCTGAACAATATTAAATGTTGAATGTTGAATGGTTAGGAGGTTCCTTATGTTTGTTTACATTTCGATTATTGATTGACAGTTGCCATATTGACAGTGAAACTTCGTGTGTCAAAATTGAAATTACCGCGCTCTGCAGGTATGCGTTCTCATGTATGCGCTGAAGTGATGTACGTGATGGTAAACGTGGATTGTTGGGTCCTGCAATTTACTTCAGAGTGACATCTGCATGTTGTTTGGAAATCTTCAATGCATGTCGGTAAAGAATACGACCACTCCCCGTTCCTCAATTTTGTGCCATTTCAAAAATAACTTTCGATAATGAAAGCTTTTTATTCAGTTTTAAACATTTTCAGAGACCGACATTGGCATTCAACTGTTTATTCAGTCATTATGGTCGCGATTTTGGCCAACCTTTGATATATAAAATGATAATTTCATAGCACTCTAGTCTAGACTAGAAGCAAAAAGGTTTTAATCATACGGACTTCAACAGCCAACTAAACTAGGACTTGGACTAGGAAAATCTTACGATCTTACGATCTCACAAAAAACTTTCGATTTTTGTGCCTATAGCTACGTACATTGCGCTGCACTGCCCGGACTACACACTATTAATATGGAATATCAGGTGAGTTAGTTTTATAACTCTTGATAAAACTGGGGCCCAATTTGAAAAAGGGGGTCTTACCTACTTTAACCTGCAAACTGCGCAGCAATATTTTCTCCCAGAGTTCCTAAACTTGAAATTTAGCCCATGTCATCTATGTAGGTGCCTAAATGGGTATTTTTGAGAATTTTCGAAAATTTATGAATTTGAAAAGATGATGGAATCTATGGATAATTTGGACAGTGGCTTCCTTTTTCCCGCTCACTATTGTTAATATTATTATTATTATTATTCGGAATTTTTTTTGCCTACGGCGCTAACTGCATGAGGGGCTCTTTGGTCCCATGGCCCGACCGTATCGTGGCAATAAGGGGGGGGTCTAAAATTTTCTTCGCCATAGTAACTTTTTATGAGTTCGGCGCCACTGCTAGTTACCTATGCGTTTGCGTTATATAGTGAAAGTTTTATCGTATCATCAGAGAATTAGGTTCAAATTGTATTTCATTTTAGTCAAAAGTTGCATTATCATCATGCGTGACGAATGGTGATGCAAAAAGAAATCAACAATCATATAGGTATTCAATATTTCCTGTCATAACAAAAATTCGACAGTTTTCAGGGAGAAAAGTCAGTTCGTGCATTTTTGGGAATTATCATGGAAAATTGTGATTTTTCTGCAAATATTTTGGAGGTAGCAGATAGTGCTAGGTTGGATTTGCTGCCAAACAAGTCAAGAGTATATTATAAAAAAGAATATCGGCTGTGTTGCGAGTGGCGAGTGCAAGAACAAGCGTGCAAGGTGCAGGGGAAAACTATTGTATCTAACGTATTATGAGTAACTAAGGTATTATGAGTTACTGAAATATTATGTTCCTAATAATTATTGATAAAGGTTCAACGTAAAGCGATCATACTAAGTGATGATGCGATAAAATTAATAATACACGCATTATAATATATTAGTATATGTATATTGTAATAAGTATAACTCAATAATTGTGCACATTTTACAATACTTTACCAGCTGAATAAAGCAGAAGAATATTAAGAATTATACGGGGTGTTTATAAGAAACTGTGATCGCGGCAGGCATGGGTCGGGCCGAAAAACGCAGTAACAGGCGTAATTGTAGTGATCGAAAGCGGATTCCAAAGGTGATGCGATCACAAACGTTTATAAACACCCGGTACTATCTCGTGAAGGTCATTTGCTAAATCGGATGCTTTAAGACACTCGCCAAGACTCGTGTCAGCAAACTGCGTCTTTTTGAGTAATCACAATAATTACTATTACACGCTTGAAATCATGATATGCTCTCATGCAACAGGTATAAAGATACAAAGGTGATTATTTGCTAGTTAACTGCCGTTGAGCAGGTTGAGCTCTAGAACAGAATTAATCATTTCAGCAGAATAACTTGATGTCGAAATAAATAGATAAGATTCGATTGCGAATAAACGAACTCCAGATACCCACGGTGAATCGTTTGGAAGATATGTGATTTTATAGAAACTGTAACGATATTTGTTGGAGACTTCAATTCGAGCATAAGCCACAAACCAGGAGACTCCGACAAGGGTAAGCCACCAAGCGCGTACAGTTGGCGGAGGAGCTGTTCAAGAGCTTGCCTGATTGATTCATATAAGTGAAGCTGGTGAAGGAGTTTCAGAGATCTCCCACATACCTACATATTTACAATGTACAGTAGAGACCCTTTAATCCGAACTGCTAAGTAAGTCTATAAGTGCTTACTGTGCTAAGGAGTAAAGGAGTTCACTTGTAGATAACGTCAATCTCTGAAGTTTTCAATATTTCTTATTGCAGGAAATTCAAATAACCAGAACAAATAAATATACCCTGAAATCGAGAGAGTAGTGGATATGAAAAATAAAACCCAAAAATCCCACATCATAATGCGAAAAATTTTAGTATTCCGAGTTATTCAACCAATAGTTTTATAGTTACTCAAGCGATAAGCCTTTGACTGCAATAATTTTAAAAAGTATATTTTGGAAATAGCTGTAGTATATGTATGATTATGTTGGTAATGATGCCAATTCCAATTATTGATAAGGTCCGGTCAATCGAAGTTAAGCAGAGTATGGAGCAGTCTGGTAGTGTAGAAGTAATAACTATACGTACTTCATTGCAATAATTAAAACCTAAGTAGGTATACCACATATCATGCTGTTTTTCGACTTTTTCGTGTGTAACGATAATGTTGTCTTGCTTCTCGACTTTGTATCTAAGAAATTTTATCTCTTTATGAAAAATCTGCTTTTTGGCTAAGTATTTTGAGCTTGGTCTGTCGTGGCGTGGCAGATTCATTATTTTGAAAATGTGGCTACTCTACCGTTCCATAATACTTGACTACGTGTCCACGTCGACGACCTTGTAATCAGAACAACTCGCTTTTTCTACCGTCATCCACAATATTGCTATTTCTGTACATATTATTGTTTCATATTGTGCATGTATAGAAGCTACCTTTACTTTGAAATCTTTGTTCATCTTCTACCTTACACAGAATTTAGAATAAAGATTTTTTTAATAAAATTTTGGTTCCAAATTGGGATATAAGTCTGGCCACTCGATGCGAATGAGGTTTTAATTTGAAAAAAAAAGTTGATCACAACTACGCTGCGGAGCCTGGCTACGTTATTAGTGGTTAAAATTGATTTCTTCAAAATCAGTTTCATTTTACAATTTTGAAAATTGCATCACTGAACTCTTGGATCTCAGAACATACAGGGTGATTCATGAGTGACCTTATATAGGCTAATGGGAGATAGAGGTCTTTGAGGCGAGTCAGGATCCACTAAAGAAATTCTGTTTTCTCCATTGGTTACAAAGATACAGGGTGTTTTGTGTGTCTCGTATGAAAATTTGATGAGCTATATTTCTGAAACGGCCAGAGATATTTTCTTGAAATTCACCACTAATATTTCTCTATTGGAACTCACCCTAAAGCCATACTGGTTAAGTCAAAATCCAGGGCCGGGATTGAAAACATGTGCCCCCTTTTTTTTTTGATCAAAAAGTATATTTGCTGACCGCTTTTCTAAAAAACTGCTATCGGATTCGAAAAGCTAAGGAAAAACGCTTCAAGAATCACTCTTCAATTTAGATGGCACACCTAAACCGTTTCGACATAAAAATTGAAAGTGAAATTTATGGGTAAGTTTCCATTTTCGACCAGACATAATTTGCTCATTGTTTGATTCAATTTATTCAAATAAATTTTTTAGCTTGTCTCTGTGGAACAGAAGGGCTTGGTAGGAAGAAAAATTCCATAGCCGAAGATTTTTTTGACGACCAAATCGAGTCTTAATTTGGTTTCACTCTCGATTTTGTCATAGAAAAAAAAAGTCGGCTCTGGAATTTTTCTTTCAACCAAGCTCTTCTATTCAACAGAGACAAGCCAAAAAATGAATTTTGATGAATTCAATCAAACAATGAGTCGATTATGTCCGGTCGAAAATGGGAACTCACCCACAAATTTTACTTTTAATTTTATTGTCGAAACGGTTTAGGTTCGCCATCTAAATTAAAGAGTGATTCTTGAAGCATTTTTCCTTAGTTTTTTGAATCCGATAGCAGTTTTTCAGAAAAGCGGTCAGAAAATGTACTTTTTGATTAAACAAAAAAGGGGCACCTTTTTCTAGCCCGACCTTGGATTTGGATTTACCCGGTAAGCTTCGGAATGAGTTCCAACCGAGGAATATTACTGGTGAATTTCAACAAAATACCTTTGGCCGTTTCAGAAATATCGCTTATCAAAGTTTCATACGAAACACACAGAACACCCTGTATCTTCGTAACCATTGGAGAAAATAAAATTTCTTCAGTGGGTTCTGACTCGCCTCAAAATCCTCTATCTCCCATAAGCCTATGTAAGGTCACTCATGAATCACCCTGCATAGGTACAATCATGTGTTTGGCATTTTATTGGGAACTGATCAGCGCTGTCCAACAATATTGTTATAAATTTCGCGTACGGGTTCGATTATAATTGAGACGATCGTTTTAAAACACACACTGTTTATTACCGCGTACTACAATAAATACACGCCAACAATTATTTACTTGGAAATATCGCAGGTACTTCGCGTTTATCCGCTCGCTACCAATTCGCATTCCAATTCGATATAGTTAATATAGTATATATTAACCGCAACGTTTTAGCAAGAAATGTCAGATGTCCAAAAAATTACAGTATCTGTCAATCTTATGTTAACCGCTAATAGCCAACCGGTTACAAAAAGTGACTCGCTCAAAAAAGACTTATGACTTCAACACTCTGTACTTATTGTGACTCTATCTCTCTCATATCTCTTACCGCTACCGTTCTGTTCGAATCCGATGGAATCAGAGTAGAGTTAGTGAATTGCAACTGCAGATCAGACTGGTGAATTCGAATTGTGGTTCTGTCTTCGAGATATCATCTTTCGATATTCTTATACCTATTTAGAAATTTGGAATTCCGTGTTGTCTTGTTACCAGTTCGATTCTCCAAACGATTTAGTTATTTCTTTATACGATTTCCTTCATTTCAATCATTGCGATTCGTGGCAAATCCGCACTAAGTAAAAGGCACTCCAGCCATAACTAATCGTTAATGTTAATGAGACATTATTTAATCCGAAATGATGATCGCGTCGATGAGTACCTATATACATGGCGCGTTTAGTGCCGGTTTTATCCGCATGCAGAATCAGCGCGCTCTTCCACCATTACTCATTCCTTATCTGACACGCACTTAAATTTAATGTACAATTACATTAATTTGTATTTATTTTTTGCGGTTGTTGTCGGCGTCTATAAATTTCTCGTTCCACTGCACTTGGTCGTTTTTTCCGTCTCTAATTTGAATATAGTAAAATAAAGTATACAGAGAGTGGTGCGATGTTATACCAACCGCTCTCGCTTCACAGACCTACCTGTTCTGAAAGGAATTCGCCACAGAAATTGCATACAAAGTGAATTATGGCGACATTAATCTTACCAGTGTCCGAGGGGAAACAAGGCCGAAACAAGGCAAATTCCATCCCGGCGGCGATTTAAACCAACGGAAAAACTCGCATAGTAAATCCGCATTATATGTATAATTGTATGATTAAAAATTAATGCTGAATTATATGCCTGTGTTAATTGAATCATTCGGAAAAATTTCAGAGTGTGGTGTGCTTTTTTCGGAAGAAAACTTCACGAAAGATTCCAAAAAATATTACAAACAAAATCAAAACATTAAAACTTGATAACTGCATCAAGAACAAAAACAACAAGAAGAATAACAATACCTATTTTTCGAATGCTTTACATTCAGTTGATTATCAATACATCAAGAACTGAACTGTATCTAGAATCGAGAATAGACGGATGTCAAAGAAGTGTGCGTAGTGAGGATGAAGCTCAGCTTGACAGAAATTCACCACTTAGGTATTTCTCGAATGCTATATATACAGGGATGAGGTGCTATGAAATAAAGATGTGGTTTTTTAAATCAGAAAAAGTACATTTAGAGAAAAATATTTTTCAATTTTCTTACACCCCATTCCATTCCAATCGAACTCCATCCTTGAGAGTCTTCTAATGGACATTTTCAGAAAAACTATTGCACTCTCCATATAAACAGGTTAAAAGCAGAAAATCCAGAAAAGAAGACGATCACAAACGATGCAGATCCTCAGATTTCACGCGCGTCATCCTGTTCAACACGCCAAAAAATATTTTTTGTTAGGGTTGACTCTCCACAGTATTCCACATGATTGGTCCCTGTGAACTGAATTGTGAGGCTGCAAATTTTCAATCGATTTTTTTTGCATTCAATTTTCACAAAAAAATAATTTCGGCTTTGAATGTTTGATTAAAACTTACTCGGATTTATCCAGCAGAATACTGTGGGAACTAGGAAGTCTACATCAAAATAAGGATTTTGTGACAAATAAAGGCTCAAGGATGACGTTCCTAAAACACAAAAATCTTCGTCAGTGATCCACTTTCTTAGGGTTTTTTGCTTTGCATTAGTTTAAAGTATGCAATAATATCTCTGGGGCAGAGGCGGACTGGACAGGGGGGCTAGGGGCGATCGCCCCTGGGGCCACTTACATCGACGGGGCCAAATTTGTTTCCCTTTTTTTTTTGTAAAATAATGATTGTTGGCCCCGTTTCTTTTGTGCATTTGAGTCGAAAAAGTGAACATTCCTAAAGCCTCTTGTTCCAATTTCAATCATTTGGCGTTGGCCCCGTGTCTTTTCAATTTTCGCTTTCATTACATTGAAGTTTAAAAAACTGCAAAACATTTCTGCGTCGCATTATCTTTGAAAATTGTACCCTCTATCTTCTTATGCATGCTTAGTCCTAACAAGCACTAAGCACCAAATTTCCATTATTTGAGCTTTTATTTTGAATGTTTTACGGGATCACTTGGGGACCAAAAGCTCAAATGATAGGAATGTGTTCATTATTGAATCATTATTTCATTTTGCAATATCTAATGATTATGGAATGTGAATGTTATATTTAGTTGTTTTTTGTTATTGATTTGTGCCTTAAAAAATTCTTGGTTGGCCCCGTCCATTTCTTCTTGCATTGATTCAAAAGAGAGAAGATTCCTGCTGCATCTTGTACCGAACCTATATGGGACCAATTCCGCCGGCTCCAACAGTTTAAATGTATTATTTTTTTGACGTACACGCATAGAAGTCGAACAGTTGTGTAAACAGTTTAACACTTCACTTAACATGACTCCAAAACTCCTACTCCGCCCCCAAATTCAATTTTTTTGCGCCTGCTGCGCCTTGTCCCCCCCCCCCGAAACCCCGCGTCCCATATTATCAACAAAAAATATAAAAATCGACGAGCCTCTCTTCCTATACGGGGGTGTTTAATAATAAACTATCCAAAATTTAAAATTCACATGAATTCGATTATTTAATTTTTTTCCATTATGGAAAATATGGTTATTATCACTATCATCATTATAATTATTTTTGAATGATTTCCGCCTGCGGCGCAGCCCCTGGAGCCAATTACATGCTGCTCTGGGGGGTACAGGACGTGCTCTTGAAAAAAAAACGACTCAAGTCAAGTTGTGCTGAGGTACAGAGTACAGAAAGAAGTAAGACGAATCCAGGATGAATTTCAACTTGGTACACCCGAATCTGACGGATGTTCTACTCTTGGGAAAATGCGTAGGTTGGCTCAGGACAAAGAAGGCTGAAAGTAGATACGCGTCTAGTCAATCTGCGGGCTGATCCTTAGAACGATGGCGTGAAAGACAGATGCATAATCCTGCGGCATCTCATGTTTAACAACTCTTTTATACGTCTACGTAACTTTGGACAAAGTTTATGAGATCCGGTTGTTTAATTTCACCGCCCTTGTGAAATAGCTGGCTGCTAAATCTACCATCAGCACACTGGTGAAGAACAACACGAATCGAAAAATTACATCAAGTTTGCGCGCGCGAGCTTCCTGTGTATAATTAATGAATAGGGGAAGAAGGGTGGAAGAGGGGCGGGGTGGTTCTTAAAGTAAGGTCGTAATTAAAGCATTATTGAATACCAATGTACTGAGAAGTATTAATTAGAAGTTTTGTAAATATTAAAACTTCGCTAATGAACTGTAATTGTGTTTGTGCTCTTAATTAATATATTGATTACACAGCCCTTTCCGAACTCCTCCAGTTAAACAATTTACTTAAGCCTTTTTTATGCTCTGGTGTATAAGCCCTCCAGTCGTTATTAATGAAAACATCTTAGGTGGATGCCATGGATACAACAAGTCAAGAGCGAGTCGGTTCCGTGCCAATTGACAAGTGTATAGTGACCGTTATGTTATTATTTCAGAGGGGGTTATCTTATGCAAACCTACCAGTTTTGTAGTTGTATTCCATAGTAATTGTTTACTTTCCATTACGTTATATCTTTACCTATAGGTATACTATGTGTGACTATGTCTATTTGCTGTGTCCTATGGATCTGTTCAAACAATATCACATCTGACCGCTATTTGCATTAGTCTTGACCCTGCACGTCGCGTCGTTATATTTAAAATTATCAATCAAATCTTCTGTGCTAATACCGAACCTACCCACCGCAGAGTCATCCTGAATTATTTGTTTGTTAAACACACGGTAACATCAATAATAGAAACACAAATCCCTCTAGGAAGTGGATCTGCGTTGAAAGAATTGGACGGGAGGGTCGAGAGTCGGCGCTTTAAGCTTTGCATGCATAGGTAGGTGATATTCACAATAATTTAGTTTGAAAGAAATTAGTGAATAAAATGTACAATTAATAAAAATGATGGACAACACAAACAGCCAGACATTGTCGGGAATCGAACCTGGAGCTCCCATGGCCGCAGGCAGCCACTCAACCACCTGCGTCACGGGACTGTCAAGCAAAAGAAAGAAAGGCGAAAGAAATTAGTATATTATTACGAAACCGCGACTTGGAAAGCGTCTTGTTACAGCCAAGGGATTAGGGATTCAATATATTACCGAGGCGCGCCGAGGAGAGATAGAATCCCGTAGGCTCTGGTGACGCTTCACTCTGTGGTATGTATAGAACTTCGTCACTGGAGGGCACCTTGGGGTGAACAAGACGTTGGCCAAGGTGCGCGAGCGGTTCTACTGGGTGAACTGCCAGAACGACGTGAAAACATGGTGTCGCCAGTACGAGGTTTGTGCGGCCAGCAAAGGACCAAGAACTCGCAGCCGAGGGGAGCTGAAGACTTACAATGTTGGAGTGCCTTTTGAACGCATCGCGATCGATGTGGCTGGTCCGTTCCCCACGACAGAGGATGGCAACAAATACATCCTGGTTGCCATGGACTACTTCAGCAAGTGGCCGGAAGCGTACGCCATACCCTTCTACAGTGGCGAGGGTGCTGGTGTACAATCTGATTAGTCGTTTCGGAGTACCTCTGGAATTACACTCAGACCAGGGACGAAACTTTGAATCCAACGTGTCCAAAGGTATCTGTATACCCTACTCGGGATCAAGAAGACCAGGACGACGCCTCTCCACCAACGGTCCGACAGAATGGTTGAACGGTTCAACAGGACGATGGAGCAGCACCTGTCGAAGGTCGTTGACGAGCATCAGCGAGACTGGGATCGTCATCTGCTGATATTCTTAATGGCGTATCGCGCTGCCATTCACGACACCACGGGGGAAACACTGGCACGTGTTCTTTTTGGCCGAGAGATCTGCCTTCTCTACGATTTATTATTTGGCACACCGGAGAATAATCCAAAGGACATCCCCGATTACGTCGACGACCTAAGGCAGATAATGTGCGACGTCCACGAGTTAGTTCGGAAACGGATTCGAATCGCCACCGACCGAATGAATTCCCGTTACGGCTTGAAGGCTAACTCCACGGGATATCAAACGGGTGACCTGATCTGGCTTCACAACCCTCAACTCAAGAAAGGAAGGTTTCTGAAGCTGCATCCGTCGTGGGAAGGACCGTACACGGTAGTCAAGAGGATTGATGACGTCGTATACAGAATCCAGCAAGCCCCGAGAGCCAAAAATGCCAAAATTAAAAGTTGTCCACCTTGATCGCCTTGCACGTTACTCGGGGAGTAACAATAAGTCTATTCGGGACAAACAGGCTTGAGAGGGGGGCAGTGCTACGAGTGGCGATTCCCGTGCATTCTAGAGCACACCTGATCAAATGAGTTTTTCCTTGGTGATCTTGTTCAGCGTAACTGATGGATCACACAATTAGAAATTCAGCGCGATGGTATTTTTCAACTTTATTGCCTATTTGAGGGCTGGGACAAGTTTTTTGGCGAAAATTCTCAATTCGACACAATAGAAACATCTGCATGACTTTCCAACGTAATTCCGAATTCGATGTCAACAAGTAAGGGTAGGGGGTTGGGGGTGAGGAAGAGAAATGACTTTTTTACAAGAAAAAAAAAAAAGGAACTCTCTTGAGCCATATATGTTGAAGAGGACATTGAAATTGTGTTACATACTTACGTGGGAACTGGGAACATATTTTTTCACTCGAAAAATACCCATCTTCAACCCCTCATAGAAAAAACACTCGCCATTTTTTTGGGTCACGGATGATGAATTTTGTCTAGTAGCAAATTTAATTGGGCTACAACATAATAAAAAAAATAGGAAAGACCGAGACCCATTTTCCATAAGAATCGTGCATGGTCCTTTCATCTCGAAGTGTTTTAGGAAATTTTGGCCTACCTATCTCCTACTTACACGTCTTCTTACAGGTGATCTCAATCTCAAAGCAGATGTCTGGTCTTCAACTGATAACTTTTTCATGTCGATCGATTGTGAAAATTTTTGGGGTTTATGTTATTAAAGGCATAGGCGGTTGAGGGTTGAGTGCCTGCCTATGGTGCCGCGGTTCAAGTTTCAATTCCCGGTTATGTCTGGGTGTTGTCAAAAGCTACTGTTCATGTACTGCAAAAATTACTAATAAAGGCAGCTAAACCTCGGTTCGCACGGGCGGCATATTCGCAGAAATCGGGCGATATACCGCTAAAATGCAATGGGGTGGGGTGTTTCGCCGCTGAAGAAGACGATAGATGGCAGCAGGGGCCAACCTGGGTTTATCACTAGGTTCTAGGTTACTGTTGGTTGATAAGCCTACCTACTCCATGTTGATATCTCGTATCTCTTTAGGCGGTTTTATAGAACTTCGTCGTGTCGCCGGCAACAGTCTAGTGTACCAAACCAATAAAAAAGTTCAAGATGACTACCTTTGACCAGAGCTCTCCGACTACCACTACACCGGATCGTAGATCACCAGACCAAAACTCCACAGACATGTCTTTCGCCCCTATTGGGGGCTCATCAGTGCAGGGGCATCCAAGTCCGACGATCCGGTGCGATGATCAGAGAGATGAAATCTCTAATGTACACGTTTTGGGGGATTCATAATAACATGTCAATCTCCCATGCGCATGCGGCGCCATCTATCCAAGGCATTTCGCGATGCCATGAATCCAAAGCATCAGGCAGGCAGGAAATGGGGTGTTACATAAAAAAAATGTAGTGATTTTTATTGAGTATTCCGATTGTTTCTGATCTAATTAACCATTGCATGTAATATGAACGTTAATTTCTCCTCTAATTTTGTAGAAAAAAAAAAATTCTTATAAATTCATGACGTTACACGGTGAACCTCGCGCGCAAACCTATCGTGACCCACTTTGCCGACATTTGAGCGTCTTCAAATCTAAATCACGTTTATTTGTCAATTTTGACGTGCAATTCGAAACCTCGAATCACATGACAGTTATTGTCTGAATTAGAAACGACTGCACTAGCGAGAACAATTTTGAAAAAACGTCCTTGTAGTGGCTTTGAGGAAGGCAACCATGACGGTCACCAAGCTAGGTTAGCGCCGCAGATCAGTGAGAGAGCTTCTGGTAGCATTCCTGAGTTTTTCTGTGGACATCCCAGCAGGGTTTGTGTCTTGATAAATTGGTTTTCTTGGATCAAATCACGTTGATATTGGCCTAAGGGAACTTCATCCGGTGTAAATAAATAATAAGTAGGTAGTTATATCTTACAATACATTACTAACCCGGTCGGTAGCACGGTGAGCTCGGCCCCACTTTCAAAGGTGGAGGTCCCGGGTTCAAATCCGCACCGGGCCAGATAGACTTTTTAATGCGTTCCTTAGTACTGGGGCATCTACTATCGTGTGGTGATGCTCCGAGAAAATGGATGAAACGGAAAAGCCATCGAAAACAAAACCATACTGGAAATCCCCCACAGTTCCAAAAACTGTTATCTACACGTTGTGCCGTCGTTCGTTGTTATCGTTACAGAAAAACTTACCAATTACCAAAAAAGCCTGCTAATAACCCAGTAGTTGACGCAGGGAAAAAAAAATAAAAAAAGTACATTACTCATTTATTGTTAGAACAGCGAAGTCGGCCAGGCCACTGCAAAACGGTCTTTAGCGGTAAACTCTCGGGTGAAATGAATTTGTTTTTGACTTATGCAAACACTTCAGTCTTTCTAACTCCACCTCCTGTTCCACGATAGGGGGGTATTGGGAATATTCGAATGCTTTTCAAGCAATTTTAACACGTGATTGTAATCAGAAAATTGCACTCACATTCCAACACAAAACACTCTAAAATTGACACAGAAGTTCCCTTATTTTCGCAAATTTTATTTTTATCATCACCATCTGTGACGGACTAACTCTGGCCCCAGCGTGGCTGGTGTTGCTGAATGCTGATGATGCTTGCTTGCAGTAACACTTCACTTTTTTCTTGGGATCAGCTGTTTGTCAGGTTGACAGGCTGACACGCTAGGATGTTCGGAGTTCACCGCGTTTCCGATTCCGTACGATATCTAGCGAGAAATTGTACCGCGTCATTTGGCGCCATCTGACGCACTCTGGTACCAGTAAGCGCGTGACGTCACGCGAAATTTCCTTTTTTTTTCGGGGCCTAAATGAACGCAAGAAATCAAATAAAAAACAAGTGAGCTCTACGAAGGCTCTAGTATTTGAATTCATTTTTCCCCAAATCCGTGGAAAACCCCATTTCAGGGACTGGCCTAAAAATGAGCGTCAGCTACACCAACCCATAATAATCAGTGTATTATGCAAACGAGAAATACATGCTTCGGAATGTTTGGAAAGTATAGTACGTTTGTTTGTGGGCGAGTTGTTTTTTTGTCAAAATGATTATTTTCTTAACCAGATCTCGAGGGCGGATAACTTTTGGGACACTTGTGATTAAAATATATTGTTACGGTCGAAATTCGGCCGCTTCCTTGTGTCCGCGCGTGAGGTATGCCACTGGCAGTGCTTTTTTGGGGGCCCCCAAGGCCCCCTTCAATTTTCAAAAGTGAAGACTATTTTTGAAAAAAATGTTGTTCTTATATCCCGTTTACGACGTTTATTCGAATATGTCACTTTCTGAGCTGATTGTGCGCCTCCTCTTACCTCCCAAGAGTCCACGATGCTCCATCCCATTAAACCAATCAAGAAAAGACCGGTTTTCTGTCGATAATTTTGAAAAAGCGCGAAATTTTTATGAAGAAAAGTTTGTTAAATAATAAACCTGCGGCGGTGGTGCTCGCCTCACTACTCGCGTGCTTTTTTCACACACCTTCATAAGGGGGCCCCTCACTGCCTTGTGCCCGGGGCCCCATTTGTTTAAAATGCGGCACTGGCACTGGCACACTTGAACTTGACCGGCCTGCGCTGAATTTGCTTGAATTCCCCAGAATACTGTTACGGATTTTGCCTTTGGGTTCTTTTATAACTGAGACGATTGTTTGAAACACACTCTGTTCATAACTGTGTACTACTATCAATACACGTCAAGTATTATTCGTGGTTGGGTAATTCGTCGATTACTTCATGCTATTTCCAACGTGCGGCTCCTCCACCAATTGAGCTGATCTATCTTACCCGCCTGTTGATATCTCCCATGTTCTTTCTAACGGAACAGAGATCCTACGCATTTAGCTCTCCTCTCGAATGCACTAAAGCTGTAATTCGTGACGCTGCGATCGAACGGTCAAGAAGGACCACGTGTGCTCTCAAATGCACGCGAGACTCGCCACTCGTAACAAAACAAACGACTCGCGTCTTGAGAAAAAATTGAAAACATTCTTTCTGTGATATCTGTCATCTAGAGACCGGATTCTATAGGCAAAATGCCTTTTTGTTTCCGTTTCAGGCATGGGCATGAGACCTTGAAATAAAGATTAGTGTTGGAAAAACATTGCTTTTGACACCCCTTTGTTTTCGCCTAAATGCCTAAAACTGGCAAAATCGGATTCACTGTCCTAAAATAGTTATTTATGTACCATGGGTATAAAGTGCCACTTTTTTCCCCCGCTGTGCGAGATTGCGACCGAGGCCGTAGGCCGAGGGAAGCAAGCACAAGGGGAAAAAACGCACTTTAGGCCCAAGGTGCATACAATGTTTTTTGCACTGGCTAGTGCAAGACTGGAAATTTCGAGTTATTCAGTCGTTGAAAAATTGTCATGACAGCGCTGATTACTTGGTTGTACGTCGCACGATCTACCATGCGATCAACAAAATTCGGAATTGGGGTAGGCTGTGCCCCAAGAAAGCAGCTTGACATCCTGAAATTTAACCAGGTCATAGCCTACCAGATCGCATGGACGAGTGGCAGGTTATTACTTATCACCTATCTTCAATACGTAGCTGCCGGGGCCCCATCGCTTACTAGCATAAAACAGGTATTTATTGGTTTTGGAGTCTGTGGTTTTGGTATGTAAACGTGTCGATGGTCGGATCGAATGGTGCTGTCAGATTTTGAGTACTTACGTTATACCGGGTGAAAAAAAATGAAACGAGTTTTATAATTTTTTTCCAACTTTTTAGTTTCTTGGCCGATTTTCACAAACTTTATGTCAAAAGCTCGCTGACTAAATCGTCTACTAAAATCAATTGTCAATATAGCCAAATTATCAAAAATCAAGATGGCGGCGGCGAACCCAAATAAAAATGTGTCGTATTTCCAGAATTTTTTTTTTATTTCTTAACTTCGTAAAGAACGACACTGATGGTGGATTCTGGAAGATTCAGCTTTCTTTTGCAATTTGGGACTAGATTTACTTGATTCGCACATTCCACTGTGAAAATATAGTGAATTGAAAGAAGGTCCACGTGTAATTTTTTCCAATTTCACAATAAAACAGCAGTTGTAAAACCTCCCGCGAATCCTTATTTCTGAAGCAATTTCTACACACTTGGTAGTGATCGTAAGCTGTGTGCATAGGCTACAAGTATCGTGTTGGTGCATGGCCGAAGTTTCGAAATTTTAGATGATATATGACGTAAATGGTGGAGGTGCGCATGTCAAATATCGAATATTCTACTTTTTGTTCTCACATGTTCTGAACGAAATTTCTATTAATGGTTGGCTTAATGGTCAGCTGAATAAACACACAACGAGAGTCAAATGTTAGAAGAGTCGAAATGTTGAATTTTCAAATAGACTACTTTACTTCTGAGGAGAAAATAAAACGGTTCTATCCGTTGGTCCAGGAATTTTAGCTGTTAAAATCGCAAATAGCGAACAAAAATGAAGGCCAGCCGGAGTTTTGTATATAAGCTCAGTTAAGCATGTAGTTTAACATAGTAAAAGTCCTCAAGAATCCGGTGTGAGCTTCGGCCGTTGTGGCCTCGAGAAGAACTTGAGGATCAGTTTTTCGCGTATATCTCGTGAACAATGGCACTTGGTAAGAACGTGCTTGGGAAGAAATTGTTGAAAATTCAATTGTCTATAAGAAACGTCCTTACACATTCCATCGTCAGTCTACTCCTTCTTCGTCAAAACACAAGAAAATTAAAAAAATCCAGATGCTCGATGCTGAAGACTGTATGGACCTTGAGTTTTATGACGGCGGGGTGCCACCTCGTAGAGGTGTTGATTGGTCCACTATTTCTTGATTGAAACTTGAAGCCATCAATACGAACTATGCTGGCGGCATATACAGGGTGAAATAAAAAAAAAAGTTGAACATTTGTTCCTCAAGAACCAAAATAGGTGAAGACATGTAAATCGCCATAAATAATTCTGATTTCATGGTCATGAAGTCGTCGTAATCTTGAATCAGATATCTTGAGCCGTTCTTGAAATATCTTCAAAAGACTGAAGTTGTTACCGAAAAAAATAATTTTTTCGTCTACTCATCAGAAAAAAAGTTGACTGTGTTTTTTCTGAAAGTAGTTGGCTTAGAAAGTGTTTTCCACTATCATTTCATTTTAAATGTGATTTATCATTGTTTCGATTCAAAACACCAAGTCTCGATTCAATATCTGAAGAGTTACTGATATACGGAAAACTAGTTTTTTTTCGTAACGACTTCAGTCTTCTGAATATATGTCAGAAACGGCTCAACATATTTGATCCAAGTTTACGACGACTTCATAACCATGAAATAAGAAATATTTTTAGCGGTTTATATGTCTTCACCTACTTTGGTTCTTGAGGTACATTTCTTCAACTTCTTATTTTTATTTCACCCTGTAAATGCCGCCGGCATAGTTGGTATTGATGGCAAATAGTTTCAGTCAAAACAGAATAGATCGAACAACACCTCTACCAAGTGGCGTCCCGCCATCATAAAACTCAAGGTCCATACAGTCTTCAGCATCGAGCATCTGGATTATTTTAATTCTCTTGTGCTTTGACGAAGAAGGAGTGGACTGACGATGGAATGTGTAAAGACCTTTCTTATAGACAATTGAATTTTCAACAATTTCTTCCCGAGCACGTTCTTCCCAAGTGCCATTGTTCACGAGATATACGCGAAAAACTGATCCTCAAGTTCTTCTCGAGGCCACAACGGCCGAAGCTCACACCGGATCCTTGAGAACTTTTACTATGTTGAACTACATGCTTAACTGAGCTTATATACAAAACTCCGGCTGGCCTTCATTTTTGTTCGCTATTTGCGATTTTAACAGCTAAAATTCCTGGACCAACGGATAGAACCGTTTTATTTTCTCCTAAGAAGTAAAGTAGTCTATTTGAAAATTTTACATTTCGACTCTTCCAACATTTGACTCTCGTTGCGTGTTTATTCAGCTGACCATTAAGCCAACCATTTATATAAATTTCGTTCAGAACATGTGAGAGCAAAAAGTAGAATATTCGATATTTGACATGCGCACCTCCACCATTTACGTCATCTATCATCTAAAATTTCGAAACTTCGGCCATGCACCAACACGGTATTTGTAGCTTATGCACACAGCTTACGATCACTACCAAGTGTGTAGAAATTGCTTGAGAAATAAGGATTCGCGGAAGGTTTTTAAACTGCTGATTTATCGTGAATTTGGAAAAAGTTACAAGTGGACCCTCCTTTAATTCACTATATTTTCACAGTGGAATGTGCGAATCAAGTAAATCTAGTCCCAAATTGCAAGAGAAAGCTGAATCTTCCAGAATCCATCATCAGTGTCGTTCTTTACGAAGTTTAGAAATGAAAAAAAAATTCTCGAAATACGACACATTTTTTTGGGTTCGCCGCCGCTATCTTGATTTTTGATAATTTGGCTATATTGACAATTGATTTTAGTAGACGATTTAGTCAGCGAGCTTTTGACTTAAAGTTTGTGAAAATCGGCCAAGAAACCAAAAAGATGGAAAAAAACTATGAAACTCGTTTTATTTAATTTTTACCCGGTATAACGTAAGTACTCAACATCTGACAGCACCATTCGATCCAGAATTGTTTTTTGGGTAGATTAGTACTTTTATTTGAAAAAAATCGCAAAAACTCCAAGAAATATCAGCGAACTGAAGAATTGACCAGCCGCCAACTTTGATGCGATATTGCTGGAAAATGTACCAGAAATCGCGAAAGCACCCGAGTGAATATTTGTCCTGGGATGATCCTCTAACGATTCCAAAAAAAAAATTTGATTACATCGTTTTTTCTACAGAAGTACTGCTAGGGCCTGGATCACAATGTTGAGCAAAACATCCATTTTCTAATTTGTTCCATCCAAACTGTGGGAGTAAATTGATTTCAACACTAATATTTATTTATTCACATCATTGAGGCTGTTGCGGTTGCGTAAATTACAGCTTCTATTCACCTGAGCAATGTGGTGAACATAACGTGTCAATGTCCACTTTTCAACGGCTCGATATCTAGTCTTGACACAGGGTTCACGATTCACGATTCTAGGCAAAATGACTTCCGGTTTTTGTTTTGGTCATTCTTTGAAATATATAGATGTGCTAAAAGATATAGCGTTCCACATCTCTTTGTTTCAAGTCTGCTTTGCCTGAATGTAGCAAAACTAGGATTTTCTGTTCTAAAACTGCCATGCCTTTTTAACGGCCTACAATAGGTTTTTTCTATGTTACGGTTGAAATGATTTATAATATCGTGGAAAACATCTGTTGCCTAATTTTTTTCCTTACGAATATGTCACTTTTATTTGACACCGAATGGTAACTTATGTAACAAGACTAACAAGTACGCAAAATAAATCCTTAGCGGATAAATCCGCCCGTTTAGGGACGAGGCAGTAGCCGAGGGATCTTAAATGCGGATGAGCCGCTGAAGAATTTTGCGCACTTGTTGCTAACAATGTTTTTTAGCATGAGCTCTCCAAACACCAATTGTGTACTCTATATCGGCCATAGTGACGTTGCCTATGCAATACCGTGACAAAATATTGTGACGTAGGTGGCGATCGAGCGCGCGCTAATTAAGTGGGGAGAGACAGAGGTACGAACGATGATGGATTGAATGGATTAAGGAAGAAGGTGATAGGTAATGAATGAGTGCGGAAGGTGAAATGCAGAGTGTGCTGATATAGGTAAGCTAGTATTGTACGGTATAGGGAAATATATAATAATTATGACACTCATGTGAATTATTAAGGGAAGAAGAGCTAACCCCCTGCACCCCTATTAAGACCCTGAAGGGCATAAGGCCCAAAAGGTGCGACATGGTGGGGCGTTCTCCTCGCTGTTTTTTAGGCTAGATTCGCCCGCGAAAGACCGATCTATTGGGGTGTTGGGGGGTGAATGTTCGATTTTATTACTCCTGTCGAATACTGTCGTTGAAGATGCGACGTCCGCATTTAAGTCGCCTGAAAAATTAATTGTGCCGTAGGCATCGATTGTCTCCTTAATGTGCCGTATTTCCGAATTTAACTCGTTAATTAACGTAATAGCTTCGGCCTTAAGTGGCTTTTTTGCGGCGCTGGCCTTAATTTCACCCGCGAGAAGTTTGACGTCCAGAAAAATTTTGTCGGACTCCGCGAATTTTTCTACTACCGCTGGCTTCCTACCATCGCGTCTTTCTGGGCCGATTTTACTTAAGTACGTCCGAATTTCCAATATCTCGGCTCGTGCGTCCCTCAACTTATCCACGAATTTTTGACCCCGTGTGCCTAGCGCCATATGACTTACCCCGTTTTATTCTTTGACCCCGCGCGTCACTCCCCTTATGCCGAAGACCTTAGCTCGTCGCACGACCGGCGTGTTTCCTGTCGAATCTTCCTCTCCAACGCGGCTTTGCATCTTTTGTAAATATAGACTGCAAGGGCAAGGCAAACAATAATTATCACGACTACCTCGGCAATCTCTTTCGCATTAAGGGAGCCCGTCTCTCCTTTCGCCGTCGTTCCGCTATTACCGGCTTGGGCAATCACGATTTTTTCGTCCTTTGACGTTGTTCCGCCCATTATAATAACCTCACGAACTTAGAATTAAATGCGCCAACACCATCCGAAAATTATCACTTATTTACAGAAAATGGTCGAAGACTCGCACATTTTCTATGAGCGCCATAAAATGTTGCCCGAGGAACCAAAGTAGCGCCGCACAGACTACCACCATCAGCGCCAAAAATAAAATGGACAATACCTGGTACGCTTGGGCCATTTTTTTTCCAGAAAATTTACCGCGGAAAGCTTAAAAAAAACATTGTTACAGGGGAATATATATTTCAACTATGACACCCTTCACTTTGACCGTATACTCGCTTGGCATTTAGGAGGTCGGGTTCTTATTTCTCGGTTAAAAGCACTGAGAAATTCGGCGCAAGCCCACCATGTCGCACCTTTTGGGCCTTATGCCCTTCAGGGTCTTAATAGGGGTGCAGGGGGTTAGCTCTTCTTCCCTTAATAATTCACATGAGTGTCATAATTATTATATATTTCCCTATACCGTACAATACTAGCTTACCTATATCAGCACACTCTGCATTTCACCTTCCGCACTCATTCATTACCTATCACCTTCTTCCTTAATCCATTCAATCCATCATCGTTCGTACCTCTGTCTCTCCCCACTTAATTAGCGCGCGCTCGATCGCCACCTACGTCACAATATTTCAGATACAGTTCGCAAAATTTGTGTTTTGTGGACTCAAAACATTCGGCAAAATAACTATTTCAGGGAGGCAATCTTAAAAAATCAATGATTTGTTAAAACAATACTAAAAAGTTAATGATTTGTTTAATTACATATGAAAAATGTTTTCGGCCTATTTGGCCTATTTTAAATCGTTACGGCCTAAAGCGTCCTAAAATAGAGGTTTTATTTGCCTAAACTTGTGTCCTAATTTCCACTTTTTAACGGCCTGAAATCCGGTCTCTAGATCTATCGCTCAGTTTTTTTGTGTCGTAAATAGTACCTGGCGTCTGTTTCCAGTTTTGGCCTCCGCATCCTCTGATGTCTGCCGTCCTGCCGCTCGTTCATCCAAATCACCCTCGTCGATGCATCCTTCTGGTCATGACGCCTTTTGGAGCGTGGTGGCGCTTTAGCTTGCTCATTGTCAAACGGCCCCTAGGATAAATACCCACCACGTGGTGACAGCGAGATTTTCAGAGAAGCGATCATCTCAGATCACTGATTTATAGGGCTCAGGAATTGGTCTATCATCGAAGATCCTGCAGGAAGATTTAGAAACAGGGAAAAATGTCCAAAATGCAACAACTGTTGGTCCAGACACATCATTTTTACCACGGATAAACAATAGGTATTTCACCGTAGCGGACGATAGTGTAAACTGATAAACTCTGACACGATCTTTGTCAAATTTGAGTTGACATTCACGCAACTTGAAGGTTCATACCTATGAAGAGTATGAACCAAAATATACGACGATCCTGAATCATACTCTTTCCAGTGTGAAACGAAAAGAGCATGCCCTCAGTTACAAGCCAGATTTCACATAAAATTTAACTTCATACGTTTTGAACCTACATCCTGTAAGACTGCAAACTGCTTAATACACTTCCAAAGCTAAGACGAGTTTCTGACTTTCTGTCGTAACTTACGACGGTATTTCCAACTACAGTAACTTTAGACGGACATTGGCTTCATTTTTTGCGTTGCTCTTTTTGGTGCTGTTGGAATAGGGCCTGACAGTACTTTCATACTTCATCCATATGCAGCAAAATGTTACACTGGTAGAACTTTCAACTCCACAACCGCTGGCGGCTCCAGCATTTTCGAACAGGGGGTACGGTTCACCGACCAGGCGCTCTTAAGATGAGGGCAACGATCAAAATAAGCCCAATACTCCTCTCCAGTGGCGTACCCAGACTCATAGACAGCCCCCCCCCCCCAAGCAATTAATCAAATGATGATGTAAAGCCGCCTTGGAGCCTTAGCTCAGCCAGCTCTTCAAAAATTTTGCCAGGGGATATTAGTCGAAGCTTTAGGGGGGATTTAACCCCTTCATCCCCCCCCCTTCGTGGGTACGCCCCTACTTCTCTCTATGACTTCACTCGAACTCCCTGTATGCAGTTGATTCAGAAGCAGTTTTCAAAGAGAAACGATCATGACAACAACTTGGTTTTAATAATATAAGTGAACTCTTTTCTACGTAGGTATCTATTCTACAAAACTAAACTTCGCGGTGCAATCTTCGCTGTCTCTTCTGCAATTACCAACAGGGTATTTAGTCACTCTTCAGTCATCGTAGACTAACTTTTGGTTCTGGCTGGAGGCTATAGCCCTTAGCAAATTAAAAAATATTTTTTTCTCATAACTTCCAGATCGGCGAATCAATTTTTCTGAAACTTGGCTCATACCGTACCCACTCATTGTTTGGTTGGATGCATTATTCTGGAATATATCTTCCGAAATATCTTCTGAAGCTACCACTTCTTTTTTTTTCCTGCGGAGTAGGTAATGAGTCACTTCCCGCCCTCCTACATAGTATGTAATGAATCAATTACCATAATGGCTGTGATAATAGTACATTACATACCGAGACGGAAAGAGGTTCACAACAAACAAGAGCCAAGGTAGCCGCAGAGCGCGCCGCGAGCCGATAGTTCGTAATGGTTCATTTTCCAACTTTTTCAAAAGTCAGTAATGAACAATTATTATGGTGGTCGTGAGTAGAAGTTCTTTCCACCTCCACAGATTTTATGAGAATAGTTCCAAGATTTTATCGCGCGACGCCCTCAGCGAATTTCCACAGGTCACATTATCCATTTCATTGGCGAGTTTTTATCACGTTAATAATTTTTTGCAAAGAGTAATCAATCGGTACTACTTGTGGATTTTTTTTTAATTATAAGCTTGACGTCTGGCGCCCCTGATTTGCGACAGGGGGTACGGCCGTACCGTCGTACCCCCCGTGGAGCCGCCAGTGTCCACAACTCCTCTAGAGATGATTTCTTCAGCACTCCCTGCATTGCCCTCAGGAGGTTTGGAACTCGTCACCGTAATAAATAGCATTATGCTTCAAATTAGTGAAGATGCGTAGAAACGGCTGCTTCATACGTTATCTTAAAAAAAAAATCATAGTATTCGTAGGTAGTGATTGAAAGTCGTAACGAGAGATTGCACCCCGTGGCAGTTGATAAAAAAATTAGATACACACACTAATTGAACCCTTCCTTCCTAATGAAATTAAAGACATTTCCGTCGCACACATTTTTTCATCGTATACCTACCTATTTTAATAGGTGTACAAATATGGCGTCTCCTTTCCCACTGTGGGTGTTTTCTTCGAACTATAAAATTTTACAACATCTAATAACATAATTGGCCACCTGGCCAAAGAGCTAATTATTACCGATAATAAAATAATAAAGCGGAATGGAAAATCGTAAATTTAGACGAGCTCTGGAACACATGTAGCCTCTACCTGTGCGTATACTAAAATTCCGGAAATGAGCGGTCAAGACACATGCCCCAACTCATTTTATCATGTCAGAGCGGCCCAGTTTCCTGTTGTGGAGTGTGTGTGCGTGTGTGTGTGTTTGTGGAAATGGAGTGCCAATTAAAAAGCCCAATTTGGCTCCGCGGTTGAATTTTGGGGGCGTTCGGCGGTGTGCTTTTAATGACCCGTTTTCGTTTTCACATTGCATCGGGAAGAATATGATAAACGTGCGCTTAATTTTAATTACCTGTATGATTTTTTATTGATGACCCTCGCTCTGTAAAATTCACTGTTGATGACGAAATCCATGTTATGGCTCCTTGAAATGTCTATACGGTTACGGGGAAAAAACATAGGTATTATGCACCAGCACATGTCAAAGACACCTTTATCAATGGGTGGGTGGTGCGGGTAAATTAAAAATTACGCAACTCATCGCAAGATTTGATTGTTTTGTCCGTGGGAAATCGATCGTGGTCGGTAGCTGTGAGCACTTCCGGTCTGCTGGGCCGCCGCCGCACCAGAGTATGAAAATTTCTTTGGTGTTCTGCCGCGTGCGGCTAATGAAATTATGCTATGTGAGAATGAGTCCGTTTAGGTGGTGAAGTTGCATGTACTTCATCAGCGGGGGCTGTTATTATTGCATTGTCTGCAAATTGACAATGGTAAACTCAAGGAGAGTACATATTCACAGAAGAACTGGAAGACAAAACGGACCTCTGGGCGTTCTGCACCTTACAAGAAGTGCACTACACCTACACCTTATCTTCAACTCCAAAAATATCGACCAATGTTCCCAATTTGCCTACTGAATCGCTTGATCTGCGTCCTGTCTAGATCGAATTTATTTGCGCGTCTCCCCTACTATAAAATCTGCATCGAAATTACTAAGAAAACACTTCAAACTTCTCATATCTAGGGAAATTAACAGTCTTATCTAGCAGGAACATTGAAAAAATGCTGTTGAAAAAGGTGTACTGAAGAGGTCACAGTAGGTACCTACTTCTTTGAAAAATACCATTGCAAAAAAAAATTCTCCACAATTGGGCTTACGGAATGCGATTTGGTTGGGAACAAAGCAAAACATTGGAATTTATCGTTTCCTTGCGTAGATGAATCCACAGCGGCATCTTTTACAACGATTCAACATGCAGTCACTGCTCTCCAGACGTAACATGCATTCCGTTCTGTTTCTCTTCAGGTTGATCAGCGGCGACATTGACTGTCCAGAGTTGCTTTGTCGTCTTGATTTGCGTGTACCCGTGCATTGTTCGCGTAGCCCCCGATTATTCCACCTCCCTTTCGCAAGGACGAACGTCTTATGGTCTTCTCCCGTCCATCGAATGATCCGAAGCTATTCCTGCATCGAGGAGGCATGTGACATCCTTCACTGTAATTGTCATCTCATCAAGACTATTTTTTCGAATATTGACAATGAGATCTGAGCTTTTTCTAGTAACATGATAGATGATACAATATTCGTTCTCTCTCATCGTATAAATGGCTTTCGACCTGTACGGTGATGTATTAAATAATAATAATAATAAAAATAATAATTGCTTACAAAAGAGTATGACCAACTTCAACTTCTCTACTTACTCATCTATCACCTGTTTCTTGTTTATTTATCTGCCTATTTATCCCGCATTTGTTTCTTGTTGATTTATCTACCTATTTATGTCTGATTTGTTTCTTGTTTATTTACCTACACTATTACTCATCATTTCTGTCTTGTTTATTTATCTACTTGTTTATCTATTACTTGTTTCTTGCTGATTCATGAACTTTTTTACTGATCGTTTCTTTATTGTTTACTTTTCTATCAATTTGACTTCTTCTGTTTGTGGAATGAAAAAATTAATTGCTCAGCCTCCAAAGCGTAAGCAAGCGAGTTCCCTTTTGTTTTTACGTAAATAACTTGTGAACGAAGCAAACGTTTCGAAGAGGTTCAAGCACCGCTTCACGCTGACTTGATCAATGCATCACTGGAGTGACTTTTCTGTCATTTCATCATGACTCATTCACACTTGACTTTTGTTCAGATCATTTGGGAAGGGATTTTCCAGCAACCAACCAGGCTATACGCAGGGGTTTCCTTGACATGTTCTTCCCATGTGTGCCTGTCAGCGAATACGTCACTTTTCCTTTGCGATTGAACTGACAGTTTGACATGTTTCATGATTTCTTGTTTTGTTTTGTTAATCTGATTTTGTGTTCATCTCATTCCCAGTGGGCAAGGATAACTTTGGGAGGTTTTGCGATGTTCTGTTTAGCTCTCAAAAAGGATATCCTAAAAAAATATCCCTGCCATGTTTCATAGTTGTCCTAATAAGAAGTTCCTAAAAAGGATGTCCCATCCACTTCCTGCATGGCCTGTCCGGAAGACATCCTACGAAGTTTGCCTGGAGATGATTTTTTCAAGTCTCATCATAACCTATAACTGCGCTGGGGCAGAGGGCGCTGGGGTGCGCTCTGTCAACCACAAGTCAACGTCAAAAATCTCGCGTCATTTGATTTGAACGTGCTCTGTGATTTGAACGTCAACCGTTGTTTGTGTTTCGTGCATGGATGTTTCGTGTTTGTGTCTTCAAGTGTTTTCCTTTTTTTTTCCAAATTTTCACGTCGAGTTTTACCAAGCGAAAATGTTGTCTCGTCTAGCGATATGCCACGTTTGTGGTTATTCGGAGGCCGCAGTTGAAAATATGCATTATTTTCCATCAGCGGTGGCAAAGTAAGTTGATTAACTTATTTTCAATTTTGATTTCGAATAGTTTTGCATTGCATCTTTGCATGCATGTCGTCTTTCTGCCAGAGTGAAACGTTATGAAATCAATATTTTACAGATCAAAATTGTGGCAAGAAAACATGGGCATCAAGTTAACCGGAGCGTCGCTTCGACACTATAGAATTTGCAGCCGTCATTTTACTGTTGAAAGCTACAAGGACCCTGGTTCAAAGAAATTACGCCCTGATGCTATCCCGACTCTGTTTCCGATGTACCATCCTCAGCCGCCGGAGATCTCATCGGTTACTACGAAAAGTAGAAAGTAGAACGGTAGCGGACACTGGTGTCGGTAGTGGCTTGGTCGGTGAAATTGAACAGCCGGTGATGGGAATAGGTAACTAATTTTAATATTTTCACGCTTTGAGCTTAATCACAAAATTGCATTCAATTTCTCTTATAAATAGGTAATTGCTTTCAAATGTTGATTGTTGCTCGTGTTTTTTTCTGTAGATGTAAATCCCTCTGAGGTTCCACGTTACGGAGCTGTTCCCAGTACATCTAAGGCAAGGCCCAGTTCCATGAAGCACCCATAGCGGTTCCACACTCTGATTTGTGAGAGACATCGAGAGACATTCCTGCCGCTTTTTATTGAAGGGGTGTATCCTCGGGTGTATTGAATTGGGATTCCATGGTGGTGTAAAAGAAAGAACGTTGAATTCAAGCGTTAGAAAGTGATGAAAAATATTAAAATGTTGGAGAATTTGAAGTGAAAGTCTGCTGAGTTCTGGTCCAAGACACAGAATAACTCCAAAGAAGAACTCCAGGATCATTTTTTTGTAAGTATTTTGGTGAATTTATATTGGTATAAGCTATATTGAACCATTTTTTAGAGAAAGATGATTGACAGCATTGGATGAGGAACAGATATTCAAAGAATTTCGTGAAGAGGGTCCTAGCTAAATGTTTTACCAAAATGACTTAGCTCAAAAGGTGTTCTTGGACAGGGCAGAAAAATAATTTTGCGCCGAAGAACTTGAGGTTTTTCAAGTTTCACTGAGTAAGTTTAAAGTTTTTGAGTATAGGTATACCTGCCGACATACAAGCAACTTTTTATTTCAAAATTTTGCTGTGTATTGCCGGTTCAGGTACTGTGGCTCGAAAGTTTGCCACATAAGTACTTGTCACTTTAGCTCCAAATTTGTAAAATATCAAAAACAATATACCAATATCGTATCTGAACCGCAGTAGATGGCAAGTTTTCTCAAAACGTTTTCAAATTAATTCAAGTTTCAAGCAGTACCTACTCGTTAAGTTATAACCCTGGGTTGCACCAAAAAAATGATACGCAATTAACGCTAATACGAGATTAAATGGATTTCAATTTGGTCAATCCCAGAAGGTTGACCATGGGAAACGCATAAAATCTTCAGCTAATCAATCATTGGATCATTCTCTTTTGAGAAACCAGAGTTTCTATTATTCACCAACGAGTACTGACCAAAATAAATTTCACTTATCTCGTATTATATTAATTTAGCGTTGGTGCAACCCAGGGTAACTTGATTAAAAAATGGAAAATAACAAGGCACTGTGAGGTATAACCTAACGTGGAGTATTTTTCCAGGTGCAGTGTGCAGTGAAAAATATTTCTACATAACTACTGAAAGCGAATTTGAACACTTCAAGGAGCGGCTCCGCCACGCTTCTCAAAGGTACAGAAGGCAGAAGGGAGTCTGTGTAATGAATGAAGTTTGGTGCTGAGTAATGCTCGATTGCTCCCTACCGAAGACAGGGGAACCTTTTTTTCTATTCTTTATAATTGTTCAGGTTGTACCTACATAATGGGTATATATATATTTTAAAACAAGTCAGCGGTGGATAAAAATTCTGTTGCAATTATTTTATATCACTACCTTTTACACCAAGATATTATATTTGTATTCATTCCCACAGATGTTTCATAAAAGTTCTTGTAATAAAAATTTTGTACCATACCATATTATTATGCCATGGCTACTTTAGAAATTTTTTAATAACTCAACTAATCATCAATAACGGATATCCATGGTGGATTGGTTAGTTCACAGAGACTCCATTGTCAATGTCGTTTCCATCAAACTGAGCTGCGTTATTGAGATCTTCATGAAACATTTTTGAATGACCATAACCCAATATCAATATTCTTCGGTTTGAGATAAAACTATTCCATGTTCAGAATATCGAAAACGGAGCTAATGTCTCTAATTCATGTGAGCGTAGTTGTTTTACATAGATTAGGGACATGATACACTCATTTTCAAATAGGATTTTGAACATGGATAGTCATAGGTACTCCCACAACAACTATCGGATCGAGATTCACTGGATATCTAATAGTGCGATTCTGTGAAAAGTAATTGTGCGATTCTCTGAAAAATTGCATTCCATAAAGGCTCTGTTACGTTGTTACTTAGGCAACAGCCAATGGCCGACATGGATTTTTACATAAGTGCTATTCTGTAAGAAATAACATCCCATAAACGCTCTGTTATGTAAAAAATCCTGTCGGCCATTATCTGTTACCTAGTCAATAACAGCGTAACAGAGCCTTTATGGAATGTTATTTTTCGGAGAATCGCACCATTATTCAGGAAAACTATACGACTTTTAATCGGACGGCCTAGAAACCTCGTGCCGCGAACATTTAAGAGATGTCCTAAAACCAACTTCCCTGTGAAATCTTAATTGAACTTCTGACAAACCTCCCAGTTCAACATTGCTGGGATGTACTAAACTGGACACAAAATGACTGACATAAGAGGTACCTGTAACATATTGCAGAGGTTTCTGGGCTTTTATTTAGGACATCACATCATCCTTTCGTGACTACTATGCGACATCACTGGGACCAGTTCGTGCCCACTGGGTTGTAAATTCCTGCATTGTCAAATAATTTGTAATGATTTCTCTTGTTCCATTTGTTTGTGTTTTGTTGTTTTTTATTCATGTTGTGTCATTTTATCACTGTCAATTCCTTGTTGTTAGGTGTTTTGAGAAAAGAAACAAATTAATTCAAAAACTTTGCCATTGATTTTCAATAAACATTCATTTTGCTTGCATATCATTCGCGTTTCATTCAAGAATCAAACCTCATCCCCAACGACACATTCTCATCTCGAGTAAGAACTCAACACAACGTAGGAAAAATGTAAACGACGTGGGGAAGGGAAGAAACAACGACGATCGCAGCCAAACATCGAAAAAAGGGTTACACTACAAAATAGTGCCGTGACCAGTATACACTACACCATGAACAAGAAAACAAACAGGATTTCATAGAAATTGTATGTATGATGTGATCACGATACACGTGTGATCCACGAAATTCGTAATCAAGGCCCTGATTGGGGCCCACCCAGGTGACTTTGGAAACGAGGTGTTCATCGATTCAGGTTACTGGGGATTGGCTGAATGACTTTGAATTTTTCACCTTCAAAGCTATCCTAGATTACGAATGGTTTAAGTACACGGTATGTAGCAGAGACAAGTACAAGTACATAACTATTTGAAGCTATCAGTTCCTCTTTTCCCGACAAATGATGCTGCTAACCAAAGTAACAACCGCAACGTTTTAGCGAGAAATGTCATATGTCAAAAAAATGACAGTATATGTCAATCTAATGTCAACCGCTAATAACCAACCGGTTACAAAAAGTTACTCGATCGAAAAAGACTAATATGTTCCAATGTCTCAAGAGACCTAGTGTTACAGAGCAAGCAGACTTGATCGGAATAAATAAGGTAGGCTGAACCATCGGACGTGAATTTCAATAGTTTTTTGCTGCATACTCTTAGTTGAGCTACAAGTCGTATGAAACACAAGTTCAAAGATTGCTTCAAGTAAAATGGGGGCTCCTCGCCAACTAGTGTTGCCGTCTAGACAAGACAAGACAAGAGTTGCCCTACTCTTGTCTTGTCTTAAAATATCAAGATTTTTTTGAAAATTTCAAGACAAGACTCTAACTCTTGATGGAAATTTTTCAAGAGTCTATATAGATTGGTCGGTAGTAGCCATACTTCTGAAACCAACTTTGAAGCGGATCGTTTTCTGATGCTTATGAATAGTCGAGTGAATAGTGAAGTACTGAAAGGACTTTGTTCTACTGTCAGTTTGCCCTCTATTTCTGAAATATTCTTCCGGATTAATTCGCAGTTCTAGTTCTCACCTCACCATATGGATTATAGCAGTGGCGTACCAAGGGGGGGGAGGTTGTGTGGTCCGCATCGGGTACCAGCAGTAAGGGGGTGTCAGTGTCGGATTATTCGGAGTGCAGAAAGGATCTACAGTTCTGGGGCGTAAGGCCTTGGAGGGTGCAAAGTAAGCTGGTGAAGCCCCGTCTTCCTAAAAAATTCGTCTGCGGCGCGTTTTCCTTCACGTCAGTCACTATGTGCAGTGTTTTCAGATTTGTCAAGTCAACGAATCGTTTCTCTGCGTCTAAAAAACCATACCATCAATTAGCTGGGGTGCGATTTTTCGATCCCAGAATTGCCAAGGCGCGAAATTGCCTAATCCGGTGTCACTAGAACCTGCAGCTTTTTCTCTAGGTAGGTTGTGGAGGGCCACAGGATAGTCAAATACGCTAGGTACGCCACTGGATTACAGCAAGCGAATGTCTTGTCAAAACCATCATCAGTGTCAGAAATGTCACCAATCAAATGGCGGGTCTACTTACTTAATTTTTCACTCAACGTTTGTACTGCTGTATCTACGTTTGGTGGTGTGGAATTTTTAGATCTTTAGTCTTTGTTTTTAGTTTTGAGTAGAGTCTTTGATGTAATTGTTATTGTGTGCAGACGGTGCATCCTTTCCTTTCTATATAAGACCCGATTTGAGACCACCAAAAATTCTTGATTTTTCGGCTATACCGGGAAAGGGTCTGAGAAGTATACCTATCGCACCTAGCTCTCCCAGTATTAGGCTTTCACAGTTCATGCAAAAATAGTTTTCAAAAAATCATTAGTCTTTGACAGGAGACCAGGATGGCAGATGGAAGTGTCTACGTCCTCCTTCCTACACCAGGTGTCTTATTATATCCGTTTTCCCGTATCCTCTCCTTTACACATTTAGATAACAAACTTGATATTATTTAGTCGACTCGTTGCAGACAAACCAAATTTGCAACTTGTGCAGCCCGAATAGGATGCGGAGGTTGTTTCTTGGTTACGAGCAAAACGCACAATGCCCGGACGCGGTGGTGGTGGCGGCGTGGCGGTGGCGGTGGTGTCGAAGAACCGCTTTGGGGAGAGTCGCGCGCTTCCCCGCGCATTATATACGAGTGAGGAGTATATTCCTCCCCCTAAGTAAGAACAGTAAATTGTTTAGTGAGTTTCCTGGCTTTTGTTCGGCGAGCTCGACCAATTAGTCGCTGTGAAAGGCTCGTTAGCTCATTATTCACTACCTGACTACTATTCAATCACTTGTTTGAGCTTCTTTGGGGCCCCGTCTCCTCTCTCGTCGTTTCGACGAACGACTCGAAACGTCATGAATGTGTATAGAAATGGAAAGATATTAATGCCATTTAGCGCTCCTATATTATAGGTATGTGTGTGTGGATTCATGGCTTTTCTTTATAACATGCCGAATATCAAATTGCCCATTAAATTTCCATAAAGCATTTGCGCGGAGCTTTTCACCGATGCGCTCTGCAGGGCGCACACAGAGACATGGAACACATACATACATACATACAGATGATGATGATGGAAATAAAAATAATGAACGCTCAATTTTAACGGGGCAAAAAAACATGTTTTCTATGAGCGCGACTGATGATGCCCTAAATGTATGCTGTCTGTTGGTGTACGCAATTATTAGCGACATAGAAAATGGGGTCCTTTACTATGGGAGGATATGGTGATATTTTCGTGCCAGGTTTAATCATCCTGGAATTGAAATAGGTGATACCAAGCATCAGTCAGTATACATTATACATTAGGGCGTAGACCAACAGATACTAGTGGGATTTTTCTTTGTATTCTAAGCATTTGTCTATAGTAGTCCGGGTACTGAAAGCTGTATTACACCACCCAATGTCTTGTACAATTTCTTGAACCATCTGCCAAAATAGTGTCAAAAAAAATGAACTTGATTGTTGATTTGACAGATTGTTCAAGAAATTGTGTAGTGTAATACAACTGTACGGGAAAAAACTCTGCACTTCCCAGGCAACACACGTTAGTTTAATAAACGTTTATTCAACGTATAATCGGTATATTTTTGGTTTAAGTCTGGTAAAGGTATATCGCATAAACGTTTATATTAAACGAATTTATAACTAAACGTTTGAAAATCGTTTTATAAACGTATGCAAAAACCCATTTTTGTGAATGTAATTTATTATCTATTGAATTTAAACGAATAATATCATAGTTTATTCAACGATTTTAACAAATCAAACGTGAACCATTCTTGTCCATGATTTAAATAGGTTTATTTCACGAACTGCAAAAACGTTTTTTTTAGGTAGAATAAAAATGTATATTCCACATTTAAAATAAATGTTCGAACTATTTTCTTGAAAAATAATTTAATTTATATGGATTTTGAACGAATGACATCCCAGCCATCCGGGCCGGTTTAGCAAAGCCGCTCGCTCGCTTTTTCCTCCTGCATCAGCCTCTGCATCCAATACGCGCGGGTTAGTTCCGCAAGCCACCGAGCGGCCGCGGTAGTATCCCTCTCACTAGCGCGGAGTACGCCGCTTTAGTATAGACAATTTGACGGCCACCGTCTACAGCAACAGATACCAAGCCTGTTCATACGCACTAAACGTGTAAAGTGCAGTCATTGTACATGTCACGTCTATACGGCATTTACAATCTGCTAGTCGTATAGAGATGATCAATATTGATACTCTTGAGTATCGAATTGAATTGATATCGATACTTTTCAACGAGTATTTGATACTGAGTATCCGTTACTGTACTGATACTTTCACCAATATCACAATAACGGGTTGTACTCGTTACTTGTACCTATGAGTAATAATAGAGTAATCAAATATGATGTACCGAAGTAATCAATATCGATATCGAAACAGAATAAGGGATAGTTACAATGGTATGATTATGATTCATCTTGTGCAAAATTGTTACCTAATCTTAATGCAGAACGAAATCAGACCAAAAAGCGCAAATTATTCAATGATAGGTACCTACTCAAAATAATAAACTGAGAGGTATCTCTACCTGCTCTCAGTGCTCTTGTTCAATGCGTGCCCAACCCCAAACCCAATAAAACTCAAGTTCTGCATCACATTGTGGGTATGTTCTAAGACGCGTAGGGGTAAATAAATTCCTAAATTGCAGCACCCACCTCGGGTTTCACCAAACTTTCATCAACGCAATAACTTTATCACTCTGATAGTAACTAAGCAACTGGCCATCCCATTGGCTGGTGCATAGCAACTATCAGCGTGATAGATTTAATCTGCTCTTAAAATTTTGGTGGAACCCGAGGATAGGTCAACAATAATAACTATCATAACTACTTACACCTGTTGATGTTTCGTAAAAGTAGCTAACAGAAACAGAATCAAAATCAAGTCAAATTGTTAAGTAAATTAAATGTAGTAGGTATAGACCAAGACTATATGTAAGTAAGTACCTATATCCTATATGCTTCATGCTATCCACTCCATCTCCAGTAATCCAGTATCGAAATTCGAAATCAAGATCGAAATTGGTTTTATCTTATTATTCAGTTCACAAATCACCAATCACCAATCAAGTACTAATACTGATTACTGATGATACTGATTACTGATCCGATCCGATACCGAATACTTACCGCCGCTACTTGATTGGTAAGGATACAAAAATTATACTCGAGACTATCGATAGATACATCGATATTGATTATTGATGATTACTGATCCGATCCGATACCGAATACTTACCGCCGCTACTTGGTTATGGTAAGGATACAACATTATACTCGAGAATATCGATAGGTACATCAAGTATCGATATCGAGTATCGAGAATATCAATTCGATATCGATACTCATCGATATAAAGTATCGATATTGAGTATCAGTTGATTACTTTCTATCAATTGAAAAAAGTATCGAATTGATACTTGGTATCGAATACTTTTCCAAATGAATATCTGATACGTAAAATCCGAGCAAGTAACGAATACTTTAGTAACGAATTGATACTTTCTGCACATTTCTATAAGACGTATGTCAAATGGTAGCGTAGAAGCCAGAGACAAATGCTTCGCTGCACCCATTCAAACTGTCTTTCTCAAGGCAAAGAGGTCCTAAGTAAACACCTACTTCTAATCATTCGTGGATACCTTCTGGTGTCTTGGTGGTATCCTCTACCTCCTCCTCCTCTAATAAATTACACAAATAATTTTGGTATAAGTTGGCAACGTTCTGACATTGAATAAAGGTTGAATTTATACGTTTATTGTTTGTAGTTTACATAGATGATAAAAACGTATAAATTATACTGAACAATTGGCCAATATATTGGTTTAAGTCGCGGACATTCTGACATTGATTATACGTTTACCATCTACCGTATATATCTTCAGTTTCTGACAAAAAAAAAACGTTTATTAAACGAAAGTGTGTTGCCTGGGTTAGTGATAAAGTTTTGAAACTTGGCACCATGTTCCTTGAACTATTCTCAACAAACCTGGATGTGGGGCAGACTTGACAAGTGGCGTATACAGAGTAAAAAGTAAAGTTGAAAAATTAAAAATTCTATCTGAAGAGCCAAAAAAGCTGGAGTCTTGTAAATTACTATATATACGTGTAATTTAATGTTTATGAAGCTCTCCAAAACAGTTTTGGAATATCTTATTTCTTCCCTGAGACCTAAGATATTTTGAAAAACGTAAAAATGCTTGAAAAACGACTTTTTGCCTATGAATCAGCAAATTTTGAAGATTTTGAGGTGAAACTTGGTATTTCTACAATGTGTGACGCATTCATGGTGTGACGTTAGAAATGGAATAAGATCAGGAGCCAATTTCTACGCCTCCTATTTTCAGAAATACGATAGTCAACTTTTTGTTGTCTTCACGGCGACCATTTTTTTGTTTTGTGATTGAATATTCCAAAACGTGGTCGGTAATTGTAGAGGAGACTATATACTAGACCATTACATACGGAAAAAGACATTCTGCAAGAGAAAGTAGTACTTAGTGATCTTTACGTAAATTAAAATCTGTAAATCTAGTTTCCCTTGGTTTTACACATTTTCAGTGCGCATGATGGATGATGTGCAGTGGCGGCTCGTGAGTTTTTTGCAAGGAGGGCTCAAGTTAACAACAAATTCGCGAGGTGAGAACTATATTGTTCTATCTGCACTTCTTGTAGAAAATGTTTTTCGAACTTCGAACCAGCAAAACATGGACAAAATGTTTCCTGATATAAACAATATTAGATCAGAAACTAGAGAAAGAGGCTTTTATTCCTTTCCCGTTTCTGATCTAATTGTTTAAATCATGAAACATTTCGTCCATGTCTTGTTGGTTTGAAGTTCGAAAAACATTTTATACAAAGAGTGCATATATAGAACAGTTCTCAGTTCGCGAAATGACGAAACTCGAGATAAAAACTTTTTTGTCGTATTCGCATCACAACCATAATTATGGAGTTTTAGCATTTAGGTACTGTTTTGTCAAAATTACGTGTGAGTTAATGCACCACGAATTTATTCTTGCGGGCTCGATTTGCTTTATATTCAGTAAATCAATGCTGTAATCGGACGTCCGTTGTTTTTTTTGCATTTATTTCTCTTGTAGGCTTGATGACCTAAATGTAACTTTTTTAGGTCAGCTATCTTCATGTTTGCAAACTGTTGACTAATCGAAGAGTACATAAATAATTATATCGAATATTTCAATCGGCTGGGGGCTCGAGAAACGGAGCCCATATTTGCAGTATAAAGCGGGAGCCGCGTCTCGCGTTGCCATGGTTACGGCACATGTTTTGCGCGGGTGCACCCCGGCATCACCGCATCGGCGGTGGGCGCCGAATGCGGAGCCCAAGACGAACTTCTTCGACCGTGCGATCGCTGAGAATTACTTTGTTAAAATATTAATTGACCAATGACTGAACGTTTTTGCACTAAACCAAATCTTTGAAATAAGTATAATTAATAAAATGCATTCCATGTCTTCCTACCGATAAAAATCTCTTGCCGCCTTTAGCGTTGGGGGGGCGCCGCCCTTGAGCCCTCCCTCACCAGCCGCCACTGGTGATGTGGTTCTTACAGGAGTGAAATACAACCAGAAATCCAAACCTTCATATTTTCCGAAATTCACCATTATCAGTTGAAAAATTTCTTGTTAGCGACGGTCTAAATAAAAAATTGCACTTTTTTAACAAAAATGAAAATCTCATAGTCCTCTCATAATATACCTACTCCATTGAAAAAAGGGTTTCTGTTTCAAGGCGATACGAATCAATGAATAGTAGATAGATTAAGAGGTGACAAAAATGCTACGTAAGAATGTATAATGCAATATTACACATCCTTAAGATTTCAACTGCGTCTGACGTACCTATCCAATCGATGTACAGCTGTGATATAATATATTGGGACGGCTGGAATTGTCAAATCGGCGATGTCAAGTCATCGATACATGACCTATACCTATACCTATACCTATACTATACCAACTGTACTTATAGCCAGTTCCACCACCGAATTTGATCATTGTTAACTAGTTGAGATATTTTCTCTGGTGAATATTGGCTTAGTGACCACAGAAAACACAAGTTTCACGAAAGATTATGGAAAAATGCTTAGACCATAACAGCTTGTATGCATTTTCTGTGGTCATTCAACCAGCACTGACCTAGAATCCATCAGAGAAAATGTCTCAGTACGCTCAATCAGTGTGACGTCAAAACGTGGGTTTTGTATGAAAACAACGCGCACGTAATGTGACAACACTTCTTGACAAAGTGGCAGCCAATGGAATATTTGCGGATCACTAGATACAACGACCTTCCTGTAGGGTGTTCCCGAGGGTGTTCCGTAACCAAAAAGGCCTTCGAGGGTGGGATAATGCTGGTTAAATACATTTTACATTTTATTTGACAGCTGCAGTGGAGGATGGGGGAAGGGGAGAGGGTGAAAATCAGGAGTGACAGTGAGTGCTGCTAACCTAGCAGAGTTTGTTTTCATACAAAACACAACTTTTGACGTCATCACTAATTGAGCGTAAACAAACTCATTCTTCGTTCTCCACTGTATTTCGATAACTAGGTTTCCTTGTATGTTGCAAAAATCATATGAATCAGAAAAGTTCAAATCCTTTCTTGTTATTGAAACTGTGATTGAAATAAAGATGAAGGTGCAAGGCGGTACTTACGGTTCGCAAATCATAGACTGCGGTGTGGGACTGACTGACTAGTGACTACGCAGTCACTTTTACATATTTTCTAGTTGTAATTCAGACAGCGTCAATTATTGTGATTCAGATTAGTCAATTCAATTTCAGAAAGCGTCAGTAGTTGGTTCCCAGAAAATCTCAATTGCAATTCGGAAAATGTTAATTGAAATTCGGACCGTGCCCGTGCCAATTGTAATTCGGAAAGTACCATTTGTAATTTGGAACGAGAGCTGTTGAATTCAGATGGCACCCTGTTACAAATGAATTTGAGAAAGCGTCAATTGTAATCTACGTTTCCCGGAAGACTTCTGCGCATACCTGTGAAAGTAGGACGTTGCCATATCTATATCACGACAACAAGTTGACAACACTGTAATGCGGTGTGCGTGTGAGCGTGTGTAATGTCACGCAAATTTCAGCTGACAGCGCTTGACGTCGATTTGACGTTTCGACAGATCTAACCAAATAACACTCTTGTTTCGTCGATCGCCTTGCAGCTCGTTGTGTTTCGTTATACCTGAATCTTTTCTGCGTCTTTCTGCCATACGGCACGTAACATTTTATTCTGAACAATATTTAACGTTGAATGGTTAGGAGGTTATGTTTGTTGTTTGTTTACATTTCGATTATTGATTGACAGTTCGTGCGTCAAAATTGAAATTACCGCGCTCTGCAGGTATGCGTTCTCATGTATGCGCTGAAGTGATGTACGTGATGGTAAACGTGGATTCAGATTAGTCAATTGAATTTTAGAAAGCGTCCGTTGTGATTCATATTTGTCGAATGAATTTCAAAGAGCGTTATTTTCGATTCCGATTTTTCAAGTGCAATTCAGAAAATACCAGTTGTATTCCAGAAAGCGTCAAATGAAATTCCGAACAATACATTGCACACACGGATCACATGCAAGCAGAGTTTCAACACGGTTTCCAAGTTTTCATCTCTGGAAAAACTGCAAATTTTCCAACTTTTCATCCCGTGTCAAGATTTTCGCCATTTTTTCTTAAACAAAAGGTAACTGGCTCTTGAACATTTTCCAAAAATTTTCTTTTCAATTTCCCTGGTGAAAATGTAAAACAGACCTAGGTTATCGAAACCGGACTTCAACGATGGAGCTTAAAGTGAAACAACTGATGATCTTTACAATAAGATGATTTGGAAAATTTGAGAAAGGTTCCTAATAGAAAACTGCAAATTTCTAACTTTTTAGCTTGTGAACAGATTTATACTAAGCAACGTTTTTTAAACAAAAGGTAATTGATTATTAAACATTTTCAAGCAATTTCTCCTAAAATATAAAATTCTGCAAGTTTTACACTTTAAAATGAGTAACCGGCCTATAGCTCATCGAGACCAAACTCAATTGATGGAGCTCTCAATGAATCTCTTATTAGAGAAAATATTTCAATTCTTCAACCTTTTTCTCAAATTCCAACTTCCCATCCGAAGAGACGTCTCATAATAAAATTTCCATCCATTCCTTGCTACTCGTCGGGGAAGTTTTGGGGTGACGCAACCGTTTTTTTTTTTTTGTTAATTTGGTGCTCTCACGCATGCGCACCTGCTCAAACGAAATAGCCTTTTGCCCATCTCTACCCAACAGGTATCTATTCATTATCCCTATTATCTATTACAATCATGCTGATTGTTTGAAACTTGCTAATATTATTCCAGTTCACAAAAATGGCGATAAAACTGAACTTAGCAATTACAGATCGATAGCTTTGATATCAGTTTTTTTCCAAAGTATTTGAAAAAAAATTTATAGTCACCTACTTGGTCATCTTGGAAGTAACAATTTTTTTGTAAAGCATCAGTTTGGTTTTCGCAAAGGCCGATCAACTGTGGATGCTATCTTATCTCTTTACAATCACATTCGTGAAAATTGGAAGACAAAAAGGAAACGGCCTGCGTGTTTTTTTGATTTGACTAAAGCGTTTGATGTAATTCCTCATAAGACGCTGTTGCAAAAGCTACACAAATATGGAATTAGAGGCCAGGCTTTTGACTGGATGCGGAGCTACCTCACGAATCGAATGCAGCGTGTCTCTTTATCTGGTGGCGGTGAGTCCCACAAGTCAGGATTCAGGCTTGTCACGGCGGGCGTACCCCAGGGCAGCATTCTGGGTCCACTCCTATTTTTAACTTTCATTAATGACTTGCGGATCGACTCTTCCCTCCTGACCCTCTTTGGAGATGATACCTCAGTGGCGGTCGATGGCACGGGTCTGGATGAGCTAAGTGAAAGATCGGACAGAGCTGTTTCTGCAATGGTGCAGTATTGTCAGGATAATGGCCTACATCTCAATGCTGGCAAAACTAGTATGATACTGTTTTCAAACCGCAGTCGAGGCTCTAGTTTGCTGGTAAGGGCTGCTGGGCTGAGCATACCCCAGGTCGACTCTGTAAAGTTTCTTGGTGTCCACATTAATGCCCGTCTGTCCTGGCGGACACACATCGATCACGTGCTTGCCAGGATGGCCTCGTCTTGTTTTGTTTTATCGCAGCTGCGGGACAGGGTTGACTTGGGGATGCTCAAGTTGTATTACCATGCGCACGTCCATTCAGTGTTGAGTTACGGCATTTTGTTGTAGTAGTTGTAGTAGTAAAAACATGTCGATTTTTATTTCGAAGGGGACACCTAGAACACGTATTGTCAAATTTTTATCTTAAACCTTTTCGCCCCCACCCTACCATACTTTCAAATTTCAAATGGCATTATCTATCTTGTGATTCTTGTGATAAGGATAATAAAATTTTCATCCTGCGAAAAATTATTTCAAATATTCTAAACCACCCCCTACTCCTCTACACTTTGTTGGAGATAAAAATTTGGCAAAACGTGTCCCGAATGTCCTATCCGAAATAGAATTCAAGAATTGGAGGTTGATAAGAGAAAAAAACTTTCCTTTAATTTATAAACAACGATAATTTTGGGAAGGGTTGAAAGTGACTTATATAATTTTTTCAGACTTGTTTGACAGAAATACTATTTTATTACCTTCATTTTGATGTATTGCATAATTATAGGTAAGCTATTTGAAATTTCGAAGTGGGGCGGAGTCTAGGCAAGGAGGTTGAAGATAAAAATCTGACACTACGTGTTGTAGGTGTCCCCTTCGAAATGAAAATCGACCTGTTTTTACTGGAAAATCTGATAGTAAGAATCGGGAGTTACGTAATGATGAGGGAGAAACTTTCCTGCATTACAATGAGAGAATTTTGAAAGGGGTTGGAGGGGTGATTCGAGAAAATTTAAAATATATTTGACAGAAGGGGAATTTTATTAGCTTCAATTTGATGTATCACAAGGTAGGTGATGCCGTTTGAAATTCCAAAATGGGATGGGGTGGAAGCGAAGGATTAAAGATAAAAATTAGTCATCACGTGTCTTAGATGTCCCTCTCGAAATAAAACTTGACCTGTTCCGGTTTTTTCCCAGGAAAAATTTGTGCAGCAAAATATTGGGGATGGGTCCTTTTCAAAAAAGTCACCCTGTACAAAGGTTTTGTTATTCATCAATTATTAGTAAAGTTAGTACGAACATAAATGAGAATTTGACCTTTAGATCCCCACACGCTGGAGTTGGAATCGATGCCCCCTACACCTGGAAATATTTTCCAAATGAGGTGGACTTTAGCGCCCTCTGGGGCGGGTAATTTTCGCGGCACAAAAAAAAATCGGTTGAAACTTGTAGGGACTTACAGGAGCTACAACTTTTGTTGGGAATTTTTTCCATAACTATCATAGAAAAGCAGATAGGAAATTGTAAAAAAAACCACCCCCTAAACAACGACGGTTTCCGGCTTCTGGCACTTCTCCTTGACAAGTTATTGAAAAGCTCTGAACACAGCTTGTTCCAAATATTTTTCCGGACATTAAAAAAAAAAAATCGAAATTCAACCAATAGCAACCGAGATATAGAAAAACACCCTTATCTCGGAAAGCTCAAGGAAATTTTGGTGGATTTTCGCGGTTCGGGGCTCTGTGGGGGATTCCTTAGGTGTATGCAAAAATTCAGCCAGAGTATACGTTTTGTATACCGGGTGATCATTTGAAAACTATCCACCTGCAATAACTCCCGATTCCCAGTGAATATTTTTTTGAGCAAAAACAGGTCGATTTTTATATCGAGGGGGATATCTAAAACATACATTGGCAAATTTCTATATTCATCCCCCTCACCCCCACTCACCCCAACTTTGAAATTTCAAATGACACTACCTACCTTGCGATACATCAAATTGAAGGAAATTGAATTGCCTTTTTGAAAAAATTATTTTCTAAAATTTTTAACCCTACCCCCTTTTTCCTAAAAATTCTCTGACTGTCCCATTTTATATTCTGGACCCCTAATTTTTCTCAATTTAGTCGGCGTCATCCTAGATAGCATCAAAGAAGAAAATTTTTGGTGGAAAAAGTGCTACCCAAATTCACCCCTTTGCTCTCCCCCACCTCAACTCCCAAATTTAACAAAACACCACCTACTTTGTGATACATCAAATTGAAAGGAATTGAATTCTCTTCTCGAAAAGAATTTTTTTGAAATTTTTTACCCCTCCCCCAATAAATAGGCCATTTGGAGTATTCTAGGGGAGAAATGGGGGCTTTAAAAATTGTGAAAAAATCTTTTTCTGGAAGAGAATTCAATTTCCTTCAATTTGATGTATTACAAAGTGGGTATTGACATTTTAAATTTTTGAGGTCAGGTGGGGGGAGCGAAGGGGTGAATTGGGGTGGCATGCTGTGCAGGATGACGTTTACTGTATTAAAGAGAAATGGAGGTCAAGAATATCAACTTGGACACTCAGAGAATTTTAGGAAGAACGGGGGGTGGGGTTGAAGAGTTTCAAAATATTTTTTTTAGGAAGAGAATTTCATTCTCTTTTTTTTTATGTATCGCAAGGTAGGTGGTGTCATTTGAAATTTCAAAGTTGGGGTGAGTGGGGGCGAGGGGGCTTAGGACATAAATTCTCCAATGTATGTTTTAGATGTCCCTCTTAATATAAAAATCGACCTGTTTTTGCTCAAAGACATTTGCACTAGGAATCGGGAGATATTGCAGGTGGGTAGTTTTCAAATGATCACCCGGTATATAAGACACTTTTTGAGCCAGGTTGACTGGCCTACTGTTCACTTTGTGAATGCAGGAGCAGAACTGGGAATTATTATTATTGAATCAAAAATAATAAAATGACAAGCTGAAGAGCTGGAGGGCTACGGCTGATGGCCGATGACGTTTGGTTGCTGCTGCAGAGGTGTCATCTTGCCATCAACCGTAGCTATAGCCGCCCAGCTTGTCACTTATTTTATTCTTGATCAGAAAAAGCAAAAAAGTCATTACTCACCAGTGACGTAGCAAGGATTTTTATTGGGGGGGGGGTTACAAACCAAGGGGTTGCAAAGGAAGTCGAGTGAGGCGATCAAAATGGTGCCGTAGTCGACAAATTTTTCGGAAAAAGGGCGTGGTGCGTGGTTATTGGATTTCAAGGGGGTCCTTAACCCCTGGACTCTTCCCCCTAGGCTACGTCACTGTACTTACTATATAGCTCTAAACTTGCAACGCGAGTTGCAACGTGAATGGATAGGTAATATTAAACTTTTGATGCTCCAGAAAAAAATTGTGACAGCAGCCGAAATGGTAGGCCGGCCGATCTCCAATAATTTGGCCTCGAATTTGGCATACTGTTTCAAACAGCAACTGTTTGGGGGACCTGGTACGCCTAGAGCACCTCGATTGTGGCGTGAAGATACTCCAATTAAGTGACAACAGATGAAAATGACAGACCTGACCTGATCTGTACATTGAGTCGATAGCTGCATTCCTTTGCACAAAATCTCAGATAATCTCACCTCAGTTAGATAGAGAAAAAGCAACAATTACATGAGAGGGAGAGAGACACAACTAGCAAATGAAGTGAGAATTCTCAGTTCAGATGATTGAAGGAACGCAGCTATTAGCTGTACTCCTTTTACACAAAATCTCAGATAATCTCACCTCAGTTAGAGAGAGAAAGAGCGACAATTGCATGAGAGGGAGAGAGACACAACTAGCAAATGAAGTGAGAATTCTCAGTTCAGGTGATAAAAGGAACGCAGCTATTAGCTGTACTCCTTTTACACGAAATCTCAGATAATCTCACCTCATTTAGAGAGAGAAAGAGCGACGATTGCATGAGAGGGAGAGACACAACTAGTAATTGAAGTGAGATTTCTCAGTTCAGATGATAAAAGGAACGCAGCTATCGACTGGCCTGCTACTGTCAGTTATATTCTCCGTGGAAGGGCAGAATTGGCTAAATGATTATTTTGATATCAAAAGCCAACTCCCACTGGAGACCCAACGCGCGAATAACACACATCTGCACAATTGGCGGATGCGCTGTTACTTTGCTCGTGCTGCTATACATCAAATTTGCTCCAAAAACTCCCACCTCCCTACCTACTTTGAAAGTCAAGTGCACGATTTTTCTGCCAAGAGCCTGAAGGCTGTGGGCTGTGGGTGCAGTTTACTTCTGCCAACAGCCATGCCCTAGGCTGGCGGACCAGCAGGGCTCAAATTCATTTTAACTAAAGTTTTGCAGTACCGACTTGCGCTGTGAACAGTCGTAATAAGGTTTCACGAATGAAAAATGGCGAGAGCAATGCAATCCAAAGTCCTTGTATACGGCTTCATCCATCGCTCCAATCTGTAAAATCGCAGAAGGGTCCGGAATCTTGTAGGGGTGTGTGTAAAGCTCTAACATTAGTTGTTAACCATTCGTTCTTCTTGTTCCCTTCAGAACTTGATGCTGACGTAATGTTTCTGAAATGCTCCATTTAATTTGAAGCCTCGTTTGAAGCCTTACGTAGATATAGGCTGTGAGCTGTGATACAGGTAATACTCAGGTATATAGTGTACTTACCTACCTAGGATATATTTAGGTAGGCAATACCAAGCTAAGCCTAGCCCTTCGGCCTAGCCAAGATAAAAGTTAGCAGGTAGGTAGGTATATAAAAATAAAACGAACACTACAATTTGCGAATAATTTCCGTATTCCGGGACGCATTGAAATGTCTCCCACGTATCTTAATGTTGAAATTGTGTAAAATTTTAACCGTTTGTGTTGGACCGACGACGTCATCGACGACTCTTCCATGTCGCATCCACGGCTCTGTGCGGATTTCTCTAGCAGGGCAGATCCTCTCGCCGCAGTCAATGTGACTCATTAGGGCTCGATTTGGCTTGTCGGAAACTGAGAAAACGCGTTCATAATAAATTCCAGAATCAAGTGATCACGATGTGTTTAGTATGGAAACCACGGAGCGGCACCGGGAATTGTTACAAATGCACAGGAATTACTCTGCGTTAGCAAGGCGCAACTACAAATTGAGCGGGCCCGCATTTGCATATCGCGCGGAGACACTTTTTAAACTAGTGTTAATTAAATCTACTTTATTGACAATATCTAAACGGTTAATTTTATATGCTGCATGAATGTTAAACGTGCGCATCTCATTATAATGTACTTGTATCTTCCACATACACACACACCTATAGCGAACCAACCACCGCATCGGTGTTATCACACGGTTATCACATGAAAGTTGGTGTTTCATGCACGCGACTTCCCTGCGATATTGCCGTCGTCGTCGGTGAGAACGTCAAAGTTGGAGAGTCTGAGTGCATTTTGCAGTGTGAATATCCTAGCCCAGGTGCAGATTGAGAGTTGCTACAGGGACGACTTGCTTCCTTATAATTTCGTATAATCATTCTGCTTTTCGACATTCGACATTCTGCTTCAAATTTGATCAGCTGGAACAGAAGTAACATTATTAAAAAGTCGCAAAAATACAAATACCTCGTGTAGGTAGTTTACAGTTGACTACCAAAATCACCTGTACCTACCTACTAATAGCCCAGGCATTTTAGGTTTTGACCTGGGAAAAAAATGTATGTCTGAAAATTGGTGGAACGCTTCCACTTCAACCCCTTAACCACATACTGAAAGTCCTAAAAAATTCTATGTCCGCTTCATCGGTTTTTGGCGGCGAAAAGGTGTAAGTGACATTATTTTAGAAACTATTCATTAAAATCGCGTTGAAGTTTCAATACAGCTGAAACTTTCCGAAAATGATCTCGGTCAGTTGAACAGCATATTGAAAGTCCTGAAAAATCCTCTCTCCGCTTCATTGGTTTTTGGCGGCAAAAAGGTTCAAATGACATTATTTTGGAAACTATTTATTAAAATACGAGTTGAAGTTTCAGTACAGCTGAAAGTTGCTAAAACTGGTCTTCTTTGTCAGTTGAATAACATACTAGAAATCGTCAAAAATCCTATGTCCGTTTCATTGTTTTTTGGCGGCAGAAAGGTATAAGTGACTTTTTTTTTTGTTGCTAGGTATTGATTCAAATACGGGTTGAAGTTTTGATACAGGTAAAAATATTAAGTCTCTTCGGTCAGTTGAGCAGCATACTGGAAGTACTGAGAAATCCTATGTCCGCTTCATTGTTTTTTTGGCGGCAAAAAGGTGTAAGTGACATTGTTTTGGAAACTGTTCAATCAAACAGGCGGTCAAGTTTCGATACAGCTGGAAATTGCTGAAAATGGTCTTCTTGATCAGTTGAGCAACATATCAAAAGTCCTAAAAAATCTTCTCTCCGCTTCATCAGTTTCTGGCGGCAGAAAGGTATGAGTGAAATTTTCTTTTGTTACTATTGTTACGATATCTCGCGTACGGGTTCGAATATAATTGAGACGATCTTTCAAAACACACACTGCTTATTTTTGCGTACTACCATGAATACACGCCAACAATTATCTACTTGGAATATCGCTGTGATTATCGCTCGCTTTCAATCCGCTCGCTGTCTCTTCTAATTCAATACTGCTCTGAGCTGCCGGCTGATGCCTTATATAAGACCTCCGAATAGTGTTCCCGAACTTTCTGTCTGCTTCCAGCAAATTCCATAGTGGCACGGCATATGCGGTTTCTAGACCATTCCTGAATAATCACACACGTTACCCGTATAATTCTGCCGGGTTCTGAAGCGGCGCCTCCGCCAAAATGGACAGATCTGTCTTCAGATCTGAAGGGAGCATTGAAGTCTCCCTTCAGTTTCACATACACGAACGCTCTGGAATGCATCAGATCGCTCCAGACTTCTACACTGCGATCTAATGGATGGAAGGATCAAGAAAGATCGAGTGTTTACCAATATGTACGGGATCGCCGCTCGTAACACTATTTATTAAAATACTGGTTGAAGTTTCGATGAATACAGCTAAAAATTGCTGAAAATGGTCTACTTGGTCAGCCGAACAAAACACTAGAAATACTAGAAGAATCCCTGCTTGCTTCATTGTTTTTTTTTTGCGGAAAAAAAGTATAAGTGACATTGTTTTGGAAACTTTATTTATTGAAATAGGCGTTGAAGTTCCAATTCATCTAGAAATTGCTGAAACTGGTTTCCTTGATCATGTGAACAACATACTGAAAGTCCCAAGAAATCCTATGTCCGCTTCATTGTCTTTTGGCGGCAAAAATGTATAATAAATTGGATTTGAGCCTCAAGTCTAGCGTGCGTGCGTGCGTGCGGTGCGTGCGTGTGTGTGTCTGTAATCTTCCACGATAATTGCCGAAACGTTGATCCAATAGACTTGTAATTTGGTATGCAGACATGATTTTGCTCTGGAATGACCGGATTAGTTTTTGGCTGTCATCTGTCAAACAAAACTGTCACTATCAGCAAATGACAGAAGCTATATCTCATGAAACTTACTTGCAATATGTCATTTGAAAGCCCTTGAAAACCTGTATTCAGTACAGTTAAAAGTATTTCCCTACCTGCTATTTGTCAAACTATAAAAAATGACAAAGTCTGGAACTTTGCCATTCAATTATTCAAAATCTATACGACAGATTAAAACCAAGCTCGGCAGGAAGCAACACTACCAAAGAATCATATTAATGCTGAAGTTACCGTCAGTTCCACAAAAAAAATGATCGGCGATCAAGGCTGATTGCAGATTAACTGAACTTTTTTCTGCTGAATGCTAGACGATTACCCACAAAAAAATGCTTGAAATCTGTACTAGACCCATCATCTTTTCTATATTGAGGGATAAACCAGCATTTCCATTGAACAGTCAGCTACAAATTGACAAACAAAAATCGCCAATCAACTAATCTCGTATTATCTGTTTTGTGGAACCCACGGTTACACTGAGAGAAATGTATCATGAACAATATAAAAATTTCACTGACCTGTATAAGATTGCGTTATAAATATAACGACTGCAACACAGTTTATACCTGGTATAAGACACAAATTGCTAAACTGATATAATATCCATGATAACGCAGGTTTTATTACATGTAAAATGTTATTGTCTTATACCAAGCATAAAATTATTGTACAGTTAGAGGTATAAGACTGTTTTAATACGATATCTAACACCTTTTTATTGGCTTTATTGACTAAGTTTTTGTTACAATTAAAACGCCGTCATTTTTACAAACATATTTACTGACACAAAATTAGTAAATTCCACTGTAACACCGTATTTCACCATGCACCAGGAACCAAACCAATCGTCTCTCTCCACCTCGCTGCTATGCCGCGCCGTCAGGGATGCCACCTGCCTCCTGTGTCGCCATTGGCGACCGCGCACGCTCAATGTGGTTATCATTTGGCTTTCCTGAAACACAATTATGCCCAAATTAATTTCACACCAACAAAATGTGGGAAAGGTGATGCAAGACCTTCACCGGACTTGACATCAGTTTCTTACTCGGTTTCTTACTGGTACATGCAAAATTTTGTTTAGCTCATCAACTTCTCGCAATCTTATTCGCCAATTCCAGCTTATTACTGATCAAACACGAACCGAAAACACCACGCCTATAAGCTTGACTTACCTCTTGCCGTTGTCACCGTTTCCACCAAAGAGCAGCCCCTAGCTCTCTAGCATGTCAATCAAGTCCTGTCGTTTCTCCCCGCTGTTTGAACCCTGTGAAGTATTTCCATTGCCTCGAGTTTTGCCACCTGGTCATTCGCCACCTCGTGATTCGCCATTACGTAATTCGCCCATCTGTAATTCGCCACTTCCGGAAGCTTCTTCCACCACGCCGGAATCCTCAACCACCTCAGAGCTCTGTAAAATGCTCTTATATTACCTCAAAGGGTCCACAACTACAATGAATCTGTTATTAAGTACCTAGGTTGAAGCTTATTCTAAACATCCATCTTCATAAATAATCACTTCACCTACCTGAAACTCACTGTCACAGGATGCACTTTGCACAAGTCATATTCACGTTCACGTGTCTGGTCGCTTGCCTTGTTTGAGCAGGAAAAACCGCGATGGATGCTGCACGACGGCAATGGACCCATATATTACTCGGTATAAGATGTATTATAAAGAGTAATAACTACGATTTAGTCCGTATTAGTCAGATCTTATTTCTGTGAGAATTATAATACTTCTTATGATTCCAACTAACTTCCGTTGTGTAATCTCAAATTTATATTCTTTATAAGATAGATTGGTAACAAGTGAAATACTTTTTATCACTGCTATTATTAATAATTTTATAATACTGTCTTATTGGAAGATTTCTCTCTGTGTAGAGTTCCTCATCATTCACCAGACAGGCGCTATGAATTTTCAAAGTCTGGCCGGGCCAAATTCAGCCGGGCTTGCCTGATCCTCGACTTTCGACCTATTTATTTTCCTCAGCAACCAAACCGGTACGTTTTTGTTTCAATGACGTATCTATGTCAAAGTGACAAAATGGTTTTGGATGCAGGCAGATCTCGGTGTGTTTTCTTGTATCGTTTAAGACAACAGTGCGTCCCGATCCTTTGTGTCTTCAAGTATCGTTTTGGTTTCGTGTTTTCTGCAGCTTTAGGAACTTCAGGAAGCCCATTTTCTTGATATATACGTGCAAGCCCTAATGTGTGAAGTTCCCTTGTATGATTCGGTACCAGGGCCCCATGTGTCTTCCTGCTGTTCAAGGCCCTGATGCGGCGAGCCCCCATCTTTGACTATCGAATTTTGCCGTTTCAGGCCAAAACGGCACCCTTGTCTCCTTGGGTTGGTTGCAGCCCCGTAGGCTCCCTGGTGTCTACGGGTGTCTCTTGGAGCCCTATTGAGCCCCCCTCTCGCTTTTTTACTTCTCATAACTATTGTGCCGTTAGGTGTGGTTCGAGCCTCACCTCCTGAAGCATGGGCTCGAAGTCTTATTTCACAGGTCACTTAGGGATCCTGAATTGCAGTTAATTAGAACTCTGCCCCATGTTTCCAATCGGTGAACTGATTTTTAACAGTTAATTTTCAAACAATATGTAATTGGTTCTTGAATATTTTCCAACCATTTTTCGTTCAATTCCCCGAATTTTTGTTGTTGAAAAACAACCTTCTCTCTATGAAACTGAATGTTCTTACGGTGGAGGTTCTACAGCGCCTGGAAACTCCTTGAATCGCAGTGGTTCATTGTGATGTGTGTATGCAAGTTAGTTTTCCTGGATGGTCGCTCGACTTGATCGATTTTTACTTTAATTTCACAAAAGTTCGATATGTGATCATGCAGACTGAACTGTTCTGCCTCGTGTTCTGCCAACAATGCATGGTTACAGAATGCCTTCGCACGGCTTGTCTGCTCAAGCTCTAAATTAAAGATATAGGGTTGTAATTTGACACACCAGATACCAGATGCAGTAAAAGTTCTCAATCAAGTAAGTATGTGTAATTTCATCATCATGTCCAAAACAGAAACAAAAATTTTAATAAAAAGGAACTAGCATTGCATTCTTGAGATATCATAACAGTTAGCTCCCTAGTTCTACCGTTTGAATTTATTTCATCTCCGTGGAAAACTAACCAAACCTGTGACTTGTTCTATAGGCCCAACAATGAATGCAGGATGCTCGCTAAACGTTCAACTCACTAGAATTTTTTTTATCGATTTCGAAACCAAATCCTTCCCTTCCCGAAGGGACAATTCGATCAAAATCATTACTGACGTCTCTGGATACCACCGGGAAAGTTTTGTGTCGCCCCACATTTATAGTAAGTTTTTCGGTCGGCAACATTCAAGAAAAATAAAATATAAAAAACCTTGTGAAAGACTTCAAGCTCAAATCCAATTTATACAACAACTATTTCACTTCAAGTTTATAGAGACCTTCTACATCAAAAAAAAAAGTTTAAGATCATTTCTTGAAACTATTGTTCAAAATATGTGTTGAAGCTGCAATACAGTTGAAAATTGCTGAAAATAGTCTACTCGGACTAGTACAGTCAACTAACAAAGTAGACCATTTTTAGGAATTTTCAGCTGTACTGAAACTTTAACCCGTATTTCAAAAAAATAGTTCACAATATAATGTCACTTATACATTTTTGCCGCCAAAAAATATCAAGCGGGCATGGGATTTCTCAGGACTTTTAGTATGTAACTAACAAAGGATACTATTTTTCAGCAACTTTCAGCTGTGCTGAAACTTCAACTCATGTTTAAATAAATAGTTTCTAAAATAATGTCACTTGAACCTTTTTGCTGCCAAAAACCGATGAAGTGGACATAGTATTTTTTAGGACTTTCAATATGTTGTTAAACTGACCGAGAAGACCATTTTCGGCAATTTTCAGCTGTATGAAAACTTGACCGCGTGTTTAATTGAATAGTTTTTGAAACAACGTCACTTATATCTTTTTGACGCTGAAAAAAAAGTATGAAGCGGACAAAGGATTACTAAGGACTTTCAACATGTTGTTCAACTGGCCGAGGAGACCATTTGCAGCAATTTTCAGCTGTACCTATCGAAGCTTTATCGCGTATTCTAATAAATAGTTTCTAAATTTATTGTCACTTACACCTTTTTGCCGCCAAAAACCGATGAAGCGGACATAGGATTTTTCAGGACTTTCAGTATGTGGTTAAGAGGTTAAAGTAGAAGCGTTCTACCAATTTTCAGACTTACGTTATTTTTTTCCAGGTTTTGGTCAATTTTGATCCAAAATGCCTGGGCTATAACTTCTCAATTGAGTAACTATTATTGCTGGTCGTTGTTCAGCAAAACTGCACCAAAGATCAGCCCTTGAATGCATTTTCAATTCCATCAGGTCATTATAATTGAACAGACTGGTCTTGATATAGCGAAAATAAATAAAGTTGCGGGCGTATCCCATTTGGAGCGTATCAAAGGAAGATGAAAGGAGCCAGCAAGGCCGTATTTAACTAGAGATTGTTGGGTTTACATATCCGTCAAGCTCTGCAAATATAAACATTGGCGCTAGCAGGCCCTTGACCATCCGCACTAGATCATCCATCAGTCAAGAATAAACGGTTTACATTAATAACACACGGCTCCTAACTAGATACCTCTACCTACCCTCCAAGCTAGTCTCTAAACGGAATAGATAATTTGTGTTTGTGCAGCGATAGAGAATTGGGGAGGGATGGCTCTTTCTACACAAAGTCAATTGAAAGAGGTTTTGGAAAACTCTGTTACTTCAGCTTTTAGTATAAAATTTAAATATCTTTATTATTCGTCTAAAAACAGTTTTTCTTAAATATTTAACGCAGTAACAAAAACCTTGTACTAATAGGTAATAGGTATTTATGAAGTATATTCAGTGGTTTCACTACGCTCGTCATCCGCCAGTTCCTGTAAAAAGAAGATATAATATATAAGAAGTAGTGAAAGTCATATAAAAGCCTTTAATAATAATTGGTTATATTTTACCACAACATACGTATTATGAAAGTAATTAATTGATAATTATCGTAGCCATTAACTGTTTTACATAATATAAAGAACTTGTTATTAATTATCTAGTAGCGAGATCAAGAGATAAGTAACATATTTTTATTAACTATGTAAATTTCAAATCCGCCAGGTGCTTTCTTACCACCCAACTAAGAATAATCAAATTAAATTACGTATTCATTACGTTTATCAAAAAGTTTCATCACCTACTACTATACAGGGTGTAACAGAACAGATATCTAGATAACTTTATCATAAACGTTTCTGTTTTTGAAAAGTATATGTAAGATAAGTCAGTACGAAAGTTGTCATCATAGCGAAATTCCAGATCCTGATCTGCACTCTAGCGAGTAGCGACTGATACGAGGACTGATACTGTTTTTATTTTTCTGACAATCAACAACTTAGTAACTGATTTATTTCAAACTTCTCAGAAGTAGGTAACGTATGTGTTCCATCTTTTGGACAGAAAAACCTAGCCTTCTATGATCGCTGGTCTTTGACGCGATTGCGTGCAAAAATTTCATCCACATGACACTTGACAGATCGCTGTTTGTTTCGTTCCGGGTTATGTTTTGGCGTGATTCAAAAAAAAAATTCTATTAGCCTTTTTAGGTACATCGGCATGTGATTATTGAGAGGGAAGTGGAGTGGATGACTCACATTTTGAGAAATGCTTGGAGTCTGGGATTGCGAGATGTCAGTTTTGACACTTATTTTCACCAAGAATTTCAGCATGGAATAGGTAGCCCGTGGCCTCGACATGTGCTGGGCTTCTATTTCCTTAAAGAGAAATCCTTTCTTGTACCGATCGCGACTGTTTTTGGGTAGCTATTTGATTTGCCGTAGCTTTTTCGGCCGCTTGCCGAGATTCAGGAGGCGTGAGATCGAACATTTTTAAGTCTAGTTCATACATGATCGGTTATTTTCAAAAGAAAAATTTGCTATGATTTGTTTTTATGTCAGATTGTCAATACGTCAAAGTGAGAGCCACTTAATTTGTCATAATGCGCTCACTTGATAAAGACGATTTTCAACACAATAATAATTAGCGTAGCTTATATGCATTGCTAATAATAATATGTATTGAATAATTGTCAGTAAAATAGCATACATACCTCGGCGAAAACGGGTATCACTGCGTCGGGCTATTGTTGCCGAGGCACTAAGCGCCCCGGCAGCAATCTTTGTCCTCCGCAGTAATAAGTCGTTTCCCGCCTCGGTATGTAATATACTATTACTTATATCACGTAATATAATCGCCAATTGATGATAACAACGTTTATTAGGACATAGGTACATACTTTTACCATGCGATCAACAAAATTCGGAATTGGGGTAGGCTGTGCTCTGGCCGAAAGCAGCTTGACATCCTGAAATTTGACCAGGTTACAGCCTACCTCAATTCCGAATTTTGTTGATCGCATGGTATGAATTTTGGCCTTAGAGGCCAAGGAATCCTTCTTTGAAATACAGGTTCTCCAAGAAGAACCTAGTAGATGTAGATAGTGTTAATGGGTCTTATGGGAATTTTTCGCCAAATGAATAGCCTGTCGCTAGTGCCGCTCCAACAATTCGCTTTTTATATGCAGGCATTTTACGAACACAGCCTTATTTTGCACGATTTTTCAAGCCGTTTTTGGTCTGCATTACAATTTGCACAACCCGAATCAAACTTCTTCGCAGCGTAAGTACCTAGAGATGAAAGCATTGGGTCGACAAGTTTGAGACAGGGTGCAACGATGACAAGCACACAAAAAAGACTAAAATAAGACCTCAAATTTGCACAAATTCTTTCAAACCTCGGCTCCGGGTCACACATTGCCATTCGGATAACTTCTGCTGCTTCTAGATCATCCAGTGTGCTTTTTTTGCATCGTTGTAGCCACTACTGCCTCGAACTTGTTGAACCAATCCCAATATCCTTCTCTAACGGTACGCTGAGAAGCAGTTTGATTCATGTCGAACAAATTGTAATGCAGACGAAAAATGACTAACTAAAAAAAGTAAACGAAAGGTTGTGTTCGTAAAATTCCTGTCTACAAAAAGCGCGTTGTTACAGAGAAACTGTCCATTGGCATTGCGGAAGAAGAAGTTGTAGCTACAAAACATGACAAGTGCGAATGTGACAACTACATATTAACATTTTCATGCACTTGAGTCTTCAAATCCAGCGCAACTTTTCCGACACCCTGTATATGCATCTATTTTTGTCTCACCCTATAGTCATAGATAATTAAAATTAATTTGATTCCGAGGCATACTCACATTCAAATTTACTCGTGTGACCGTCATTAGGGCCTTATTGCTCTCCACGATGTGTTTATGTCGAGCCCTTCTCATGGCCGATCCTGCAAACCTTTGCGCTTCACCTGGCAGGATCCACTGGGACACGGGCGATATTAATTCAGGATCCAGATATTTCAGATTAGTTTTCCCAGTCAACAAACTAACTATGACACCCACTATTAATACTGTCGAGGCCCCCACCGGTGTTATCCACAGATAAGAAAGCCTGAAGAGGGGGAAAATGCCGGATTCGTCGGGGTAGTCCTGGAACGATAAGATACTATTAGTGTTAATAATTATGATTTTCCAAAGACCCTGTTCAAACTTTGGGTCCACAGATAGAGCGAAAACTGGGGTACAAGCAGTCTGTTTGGATGGAATCATATTACTTCGATGTGTGACACACTCTCGTGTAACTATGCATCTTGACCTTGTTGTTATATCAAAAATAAGTACGATCTCAGCTTATTGCACATAAAAAATTGAATTCCGAAGTCCTAAAAATAATGCAACAAAAGTTGGAACGCAACCAGAAAGACATAATAAATCAACGCATGGAATAAAGAAAAAACCGTGTAGCTTAGTAGTGTACAGGTTTTCAGGGATAAAATAGTTACGGTAAATAAATAGATGTAAAATATAGAAAAAGTCCGTGGTGAAAGGCAGGGTGTTTATGATGATGAATAAGCAATTTTGACTATTAATTTTCTGATAACGACACCTAGTTTTTGCTTTGTGCGGAATAAATTCTAATGAGCAAAATGGGATTACGTCGTTTGAGCCAAAATCGTATTTTGAAGATATCCTCTTTATAGGTTTACTTCTTAATACACAGGCCAAGTCAAAAAAAAAACTGATTACCTAGGTCTTATCCAGATTTTCGAGACAACTCGATTTAGTCAATTTTGAAAGAATTGTTCACTTTTAAGACAATTGAATTTAGTAGTTGGAGACTATCATAGCCCTGCACTCCTGCAGGTTCACGTCAAAGTTGATAGACTTACTAAACATTATAATTACAAAATAAGTTGGAGCAACGCATTCCCTATTCGGAGTTCAGAATCTTACTTTGGATTTCAGAATCGAATTCTGATGTCTCCTATCTCACAGATTAGTCACAGATCAAAGTGCATTGAACGTTATAGACGGGGAGCTAGCGACGTATTTTTCATATCGATTCAACAAAGCTACAATGTTGATTTAAACATCCCCCTACACCTCCTGATGACCAGAACGATCATTTCCCGGCTTGTAGCCGGGGCCTTTGGACGTTATAGCTCTTTAATTAAAAAAATAAATTGTATGTGTCCTTTATAACTGGCTATTTTGAGACGTCAAACGATTACCCTGATAGCTCGATTGAAAAATTGCGAGCAGAATATTTGCGGCAGCTAGAATGGGCGCGAGGTCCAACGAGCCATATCCCAAACGGGCCCGGGTTCGAGACCCACCAAGTCCGATTTTTTTTTGAGAGAGAAAATCGTTGCTCCTAATTTTTAAAGCAATCTAACTGGCAATCTAGCAATCTAGCAATTCCTCACTGGATTTTTTACTTTTTTCTGATAATTCATTATAGCGTTCGCGTGTTGAGTACCTAGTCCGTGTGGAAATTAACAAGAGAAATTCGACAAGGCGTTACTGAATTATAGGAAAAAAGTCAAGAATCCAGTAAGGAATCAGTATTTTAAATTAAGATTGCTTTAAAAATTAAAAAGAACGATTTTCTTCCAAAAAAAATCGGACTTGGTGGGTCTTGAACCCGGGCCCGTTTGGGATATGGCTCGTTGGACCTCGCGCTCATTCTAGCTGCAACGAACATTCTGCTCGCAATTTTTCAATCGAGCTATCAGGCCCCGGCTACCAGCCGGGAAAGGTCCGTTCTGATCATCAGGAGATGTAGGGGGATGTCAAAATCAACATTGTAGCTTTGTTGAAATGATATGAAAAATCCGTCGCTAGCTCCTAGACTAAACTGCGCACGAAATGAAGTGACAATTCTATTTTTGGAGGTTTTTTCAAATGTCCGTAACTTTTTGAAAAATGATCGGAATCTGAGGCAGCTTTCACTGTTGTGAGGATACATTCTTCTATTTTGTGAACCCTACATATCCAAGCCATTCATAGTTAAGGTATGTCTTATACAGGGTGATACAAAAAAGCGTGCAACTTTCTGCTCTTTTCATCTTGGCACCGGAAATTTTTACGGCATCCTGTATATACGAATGTGACTTCGTCTTGTAGCCTGTAGTATCTGTAACTAATACCTGTTCAGTTTTTCACTCTATGTTGTTAACTTGGGGAGATATGATTTTTCTTGTATAAAAGTACCAATTATTTCATCGAGGAGTATTAATGGTACGGAAAAGTTTCTTAATTCAACGATAATCATCTTAAGATGGGATGATGTGTTCCCTCTCCAGGAACCACAAATTTTAATGTCCATAATAGCAAAGAAATGAAACATACAAGGTGATGAGAAAAGACGGCGTTTTTTTGGCGCAGGCAGGGATGGTTCCATTATTACTCGGTACAGGTACTTGGATTGACTGTATCTTGTAGCTTGTAGTATCTGTAACTCTAACAGGTTGCCTTTCTGCTCTGCATTACGTAAGTACCTCCATTGTACTTAGCCAATAAAAGAAAGGCTAGTCAATTACATTGAAAAAAATAAAATTTTGAGCTGTAAACAGTTTGGATATCAAAGTAAAAAAACTACGATACACGCTTTAATAAGTCTGGTAGAAACTGTACTAGATTGTTTCAATGAGAGAGTTAGTGTCGGCGCGACAATGCTGGATCTGTCTAAAGCATTCGATTGTGTGAACCACGACGTCCTGTTGGAGAAGCTTTGGCATTATGGAATAAGGGGTGGTCCACACCAGATGACGAGTTCATATTTGAAAAACAGAAAACAGATAGTTATGTTTGGAGAAAAAAAATCTAGTCAAAGCACAGTCATAGCGGGAGTACCTCAGGGGTCAATTCTTGGCCCTATCTTGTTTTTACTGTTCATTAATGATTTACCATCAAATTTTGGTGCGCTATCGAAATTCACGTTGTTTGCGGACGATACAGCTTTTCTAAATACGGCTCAAACGCAACAAGATCTAGAGGAACAACGGCAGATAACACTGGCACGTGCTGAGGATTGGTTCAGTGCAAATTTCCTTAAGCTCAACAAAGAAAAAACTCAAACTATTACGTTTAATACAGGCGCTTCGACCGGCGACTCCGTCAAATTCTTGGGTGTGCACCTTGACCCAGTTTTAAATTGGCGAGGGCATATAGATGAACTTTGTAAAAGCCTAGTCAAGGTAAACTACCAATTAAAAAAAATATCCCATGTGGCTGATCTGGGCGCTGCCCTGTTGCTTTACTTCGGACGCTTCCAGGGCGCGCTGAGTTACGGCATCTTGTTGTGGGGAGCGTCGTCGGGCTCTGATAGGGTGTTCAGACTTCAGAAACGGGCGGTCAGGGTTCTGGCAGGGGCGGACTATACGGCGCATTGCGGACCGCTGTTCATCCGGCTGGGGATACTGACCGTGCCGTCGCTTTTTATATTTCATTGCCTGTTATTCATTAAGTCCACAGAGAGTGATCAAAAGAAAAATTCAGCATACCATCAATACGACACCCGAAGACAGCATAATATTGCCATCCCTTACCATAGGGTCGGGCGGTCTCAGCAGGGTTTTAATTATTGGGCAATTAAATTTTATAATTATCTTCCGGAGGGCATCAAGAGTTTGACTTCGGCTCAGTTTAAGAAAGAAATAAAGAAATTCCTTTTAAAAAATCCTTTTTACAGCTGGGATGAGTACCTTAAGCACCAATTTTAGCGAAAGGTTGTAACAAATTATGTAATAAATTCTGTGATCTCCCCGTATTTTATGTAAAATGTGTGTATGTATTGTTTTCAAGTTGATTGACCATTTACGTGTTTATACCTATACTTACTGCACTTACTTGACGTGTACAACCAGTTTCTGGCTACGTACAAATAAAGAATTATTATTATAAAGAATTATTATTATTATTATTATTATTGGTCAACCGTCCGAGTCGCATGCTGCATGTCCATATCCACCTGTCACCCCGATGAACCTGCCGTCACAGGATTAATCCAGGGCACTTGGAATATCTCCGGGTCCGTAGTCAACTTTGCTGCAGTGATTTTTTTATGGTACAGGTCAAAATCTAAATTACTGTTCTGTGCCTTAATTTTCTTGGGCTTTGATCCGATTGCCAACAATTGCCAAAAATCCATTGCCTAGATACAGAGATACGACTTTTTATTGTTAGCTCTTTGTTGGTGACAGTTTAATGTGACGCTATTGTTGCCGTTGAAAAGATTGCAAATTGGCATTTTTTTCACAAGAAAAATCATATATCCGTCAATACATAACGCAGAGTGGAAAACTGAACTGTTCTGAGTTAAAGATACTACAGGCTACAAGATACGGTCACATTGGTACATACAGGATGACGGAAAAATTTCCTGTGCCAGGATGAAAAGAGCAGGACTTTGCACGACCCTTTGTATCACCCTGTGTGAGGCATTTCTCTACTTTAGATGACCTGGATAGGTGTGGTTCACAAAAATAGAACAATGTATCTTCAAAATAGTGCAAACTGTTTCAGATTCCGATCATTTTTCAAGAAGTTATGTATATCTGAAAAAAACTCCCAAACTAAAATTGTCACTTCATTTTGTGCGCAGTTTATTACGCTTATAGGCATTCTGGTTTGAATGTATCGGGACTCCGGTACAAACTATCCGTTGGCACAACTGCTAGCCAGGTTTTCCCGATTCTGCTCAATAACTGGGTAACTTACAACAATAGTTACGTTGGCAGAGATTCCGTACTTGTCGAAACATTGATCGACCGACACGGGTAGCTTATGTGGCACCACAAGTTTGGCAGCACTAACGAACTGACCGCCGAAAGAGACCAGTCCAGACGTCAGCGATCCAGCGATGGCACCCGATAGGGCACCTTTAGAATTGGCTTGAGGCACCAACATTCCGAGCGAAAACACTCCAAAAGTGGTACCGGCAGCGATGGCTGACAGCGAAGACGCTAGCTGTAAAAATTTATATCGAAGTTGAAGAAAATCCAAATTATCTATATTGGTTATTTTGGCAACTTACAGCAAGAACTCCGCCCAAATGCTCGACTATAAACAAGAACGCAACTGCTGCGATTCCCAGCACGACGACTGAAGTTTTTACAATAATTTTCGACCACTTCTCTGAAGGGTTCATGCGAAAACAGCCTTTGAGAAAGTCTTCTAGTAAGACTGCTGATGTAGAGTTCAGTACTACGGATAGCGAGCTGTAATACGAAACGTTTAGTTTTAGTCACATGTGTCTGGAGTTTTGGCCTAACATTTTGAATTCAGATTATAATTTGTTGTGTCCAGTAATCGAGTGAGAATTGAATTCATATTCGTGAAATTAATTTAAGTGATGATAAATTACATTGTTTTTTTCAACTTTCAAGCATTCACTATTGGAACAGGGTGCCTCAAAACTTACGTCATAAGGTACATGATTTTAACCCTGTAGGTCTAATGTGCGTTCATGAGATTGTTAAAAATTGCTTTGTCTTACATGGTGACCGGGGGCTTTAGGCTGGTATGAGCTTGTCAATTTAAAAAAAAATAGCCAAAAATTTACGTCATAAGGTACATGAATGAAACCAAATTAACCCCATTAGAACCCAATTACTCCAATCACTGGGTCACAGAGAGTATTTTGGTGAAGAATTAGGTCTCTAATCGAGAAGCCCTTCTCCTGAATGCTATTTTAAAACTTTTGGCAAACACAGTTGAAGATCAAATTGTTTCGATTTACTTGTATAACTTCATTGAATAGAAAGAGCCATACGAACCTCAATGCCGCTCCGAAAACGCCGGCGATGAAGAGGCCGGGGACTCCCCTTAAGTGTCCTACAGTTTCCATTACGAACAGGGGGAGCAGCTGATCGTCGGCCTTAATTCGCCCCGACGTCAGGGGATCGCAATTGTAATAAGTGGCGTACACCAGTATGCCGGAAAAACAACAGATCGCCACGAAAAGGGAGACTCCCACCGTAAAAATGGCCACGGACCTGTGCGAAGAAAAAGTTGATGAAAAACGAACACGTGAGATCCTGTTAGTTATATTAGATTTACATTCTAGACGACCGCTCGTTGGGTAACGAGAGGTAACGCTGGACCATGGTTTGGTTGACTGAATTGAACGAAGTCCAGTAAGTAAAACCGCCGATTACGACGCCCCAGACGGTGTACCTGTCGTACATGCTGGGGTTGAAACTGCAAAGGGGAGAAATTTGACTGTAAAATACTGATATGGATAAAAGTTATGTGCCATTCACGATCTTTCAAACCAAACTTGTTTTTACAGCCAGGTTAACTGTGATTTATCGTATCTTATAGTGCTGGCAAGAGTCGGAAAAAATAAAAACGGTGTACCGGATGCCTATTTGTTCATAGCAAACCAAAAACTAAACCGTTTCGATAACGCAAAAAGTTTTGTCTACTTTTTTAATTGATACAAATATTGTATGTGCGTTTCTGATTATTTATTGTTATTTATTACTCAAGGGCAAATTCTCGCCCCGTGAGTTTTAACTGAAAAATCACTAGCTGTAACCAATCACAAAATAGCAAATTTTCATGCGGATCAAGTACCTATCCTATTATATGACCCTATACTTGATTTTGCGCCATTTTGTCAAATTAATTTTGTTGAATTTTTTTAGTAAAATTGAAGTGCGAATTGTTTCTTGCGCCAGTACAATAAATAATACCCACGCCTTGTGATGAAAAGTATCTTTCTGGCTAAATGAAATCGACCAATATTTTCAATTTAATTTAAAATTGAAAATTTTTTGTAGGTACATACGTACATATATCGTTAACTTAGTTCAGGACAAGCGATTTATCACTGCGAAACTGTGTTGAGCGGAGGGGAGCGATTTTTTTGCCTGAGCCAATCAAACTTTGTGAGGCTTGACATAGGTAGCTGGTAGATGAATTGAATACCCACCACTTATGTAGCTTAGGACCAGTATTATAATGTCCGGTTGACCGCCTTTGGATTTCATCAGTTATAATACTGGTAGTCCGGAGGCATGGGGTCAAAAAAGGTTTGGCCGTGTGCAACTTCGTGAAGATATATGGAGCTATACCTCACTCGATTCTTAGACCGTCAAGGATCGTGAAAAATTATGGTGGAACGTTGATATCTGCTGCAAGCAAATATGGTGGAGGCGCCAATATGGGCTCCCTCTGGTAGCAAGAAATTGGCTGTACCTCGTTTGTTTTTCAAGAGATGTCAGCACTTGAACCGTTATTTTGTAGAAAAGTGAATTCTCTTATTATTTCATATCTAAATTTACATATAAATTGAAATCTTTTCAATATAGCGGCCAAAATGGCAAAGATACGAAGTGGAAAAGTAGAAATTCGGAAAGGGCACCTCAAGATTTATAATACTGCCAGGTTTTAGTAATATCAAAAAAAAACGCCGGAATTTAGCATCATTTCATGTATACTTATTATTCAACAAGCGGGTAATGATTGCTTCTTACTCATGAGGATGCAGTTTGCCGACACGAGCCTTGTCGAGTGTCGTAAAGCATCTGAATGAGTAATAGCCATTACCGAGTTGAATACTATGCTTTATCCAGTCTTATTGAAAAATGCAGGCATGTATGCGCGTTATAATGCGTGCATTATTCAATAGAATTGGATAAAGACAATTTGAATATGGATTTGACAATCGAAATGACGTTTGTAATTTTAGACATGAAGAGAATTCTTTTATCTACAAAATGATGTTCCAGATGTTGAAATCCGTTGAAAAAACAAACGAGCTACAACCAGTTCCTTATTACCAGATGAAGCCCATTTTGGCGCCTCCACCATATTTGCCTGCAGCAGATGTCAATAATCCACCATAATGTTTCATGGTCCTTGATGATTCAGGCATTCTAGAACGATTAAGACACAAGTCTATTATCTTCAGGAAGCTGCACACGGCACGACCTAGCTACTATGGGCCCTAATGACATTTTGTAATTTGCATGAAGATCGTGAGTGGATTGTAGGTAGATAGTATACAGGATGTCGCAGAATTAGCCGGAAAAATATTTAAAAAAATTGTTTTTTATTCAGTTGTGTAGGTATCAACAGAAACCTCATCCTCAAACCTTTACGAGTGTGTTGAAGAAAAAACGACTTTATTAGTCTCTATAATTCCAATAAAGTTTATTTTCTGACACGTTTGCAAAAAATCTAAATTGCCCCTGGCTTCTTTTTCACTACTTCTGCTACACCCTGTACAACAGAACTGACTTACTTCAAGGGTTGAATCCTATCACCTCGATAGCTATATTCGAATATCACTTTTGGTCCTCCAATTGCGACCGAACCTAAAACTACTATCACGACTACAGAAATAAACATCACTATTATCTGCCAGGTATCCGTGTAAACGACTGCTTTGATGCCGCCCTGAAAAAAGAAAAATATTTTTTCAAATTCTACGTATCTACCAAGTGTTTACGCGAGAATACTAAGCACCCCCATCCCACTTAGAGACTCATTTTGAATATTTCAAATAGAAATTTGTGTAGGGACGAGGGAGGAGCACCCTCACGCGAACACCCGATACGATTTTTCTTTTAGAACCATTGAGAGATGCGCATCAGAGTGAAACTTACAAAAATGTTCAAATTTTGTCTTAATTTGTCCGATAGAAAAATCAAATAAAATAGACTATACCTAACACCAATTTATGATATCCATTTATCAGAATTCCAGTTATTTGACCAATTTTTAGTTTTTACAAATAAAATAACAATTCAGTGACAATAACCAGGATAGTTTTCGAAGTCGTTGTGGTTAAAGTAAACAGTTGTTAAATGAGAAGGACTGGATCATTCACGTTATTCGCGTGAGCTTTTGGGTTACCATGGCAATGATTCGCAATTTTTCCATTCTCAAGCGAAACGCACCTTTAAGCTAGAATTCAGGTATAGTAAATTCTCTAAACCTGAAATATGGAAGATCCCAAAACTTTGCGGTTGGACACATAGTGTCGCCACTGTCGCCCGAGCCATTTTTGAAACACATTTTTCGCGCATTTCCGCTATAGATGAACAGAAGATTTTTGCGGGACATGATATCTGACGCTGTTTTCTGTTTTATTTGAAAATGGCCTAGTTTTACGACCTGTTAGTTTTCGCCAATGAACAAATATAAATCAAAGCATACATTGCTTTGACATTTGGGAAAAATTAATTTATTCTCTTGGCGCGAGTTCGATTTTTCAACGCTTCAAACTGAAGGATTCGAAAAATTCACTCCAAAAAAAGCGGCCCCACGGAAGCAGCGACCCTGTGGCCTGCTCCAGCCAAGAAGACGCGCCAAGTCCATTGCTCCAGAATTATTGGCAAAACAAAGAACTTCCCTGTGATCTGCCATGGGCAGCAGGATTCACGTGTAAAAACGGCCTGTGCGGTTTTGGTGTTTGAACGACGGTCAATTTTTCAAGACTGAAAGCAAGCAAGCTTACAATGCCAAACCAGAAGAGTCCAGCCAACTCATGTGGATCTACTATACCCGTAGTAATGATCACTTTTTTAGTCCAGGTATTTCTCCCCTTGATACTACGAGCAATACTGATCTCTTCTCCCTGCTTCAGAATGTTCTACTCTACGAATCAAATAGTTAACAATAATTCTAATAGTTGAAAAAACAAACACAAGGAAATTGAAATTATACAACTAGAGCTTTCTCTCGATGGCTTAAAAAATGTCAAAACTCACAAGTACTGTGTAGAAAATGCAAACGGCACAAACGACTGTCCCCACCAGATGAAGATCCATTCCAGTCACTATAAATAGACTTTTAATGGCACTTTGATGTATTATCTTTGTGCTACTAACCTTGATTAAAAGCCAGAGACGGCACGTAAATTAGGATGGGCAAGAACATAATCTGCAGAAAACCTGGCATATTAAGCACAATCAATAATTTTCTCTACCGAATACCAAATCTTACCTCATCCATGACAAAAAACACCGAAGCAATAGTCCGAACGGTCCGGTTAAATCTCAGTTCCAAGTACTGCAAAGATACGTTTTCTATAGACAAACCGAAATAATAAAGAAATTTAACAATTGAATATAACATCATATGGTGACAGCCACCATGGTTATTAGCCCCAATCCTGCTGTATTCATCTAGGGGCGCTTTTGGCGTTGAAAGTTCATGTTGATGTTGTAGATCATTTGAATAGAGAAGATGCCTTCAGTTTTGTTCGCGTTAATGTACAGGGTGTTCACGATAAAATTCACCCTCCCCTCTAGGAGATTCGCCTTTGAGATATTATGAAAAACTAAAAACTTTTTTCAACGATTTTTCCCAGGGATCTTGAATCCAACGTCTAAAAGTTTTCACTTGATACCGTATACAGGGTGTGACATGTAACTTTTTTATTTCAAATGCAACACCCTATATTTTAATACTTCATTTGATGAAGCCTTTCTTTCTGATTACAAAGATATATAACATTTATGATTTATTTTGACAAGGAAGCTGTCAAAAAAATAATAAAATAGGTAGTCAAATAAATTAAAAATTAAAAATTACGCGACACCCTGTATCAGAAATGAAAAAAACCATTTATCCATGCAGAGTTTAATTCTGCAGACAAAATGCTGCGAGAATAATTTTTTTCCAAGTGAACTGTAGAAACCAAAGCCATCTTGCCGCAAAACAAAATTATTTGACTACCTGTTTTATTATTTTCCCGACAACTTACTAGTCAAAATAAATCTTAAGTGTCATATATATTTGTAATTAGAAAAAAAGGCTTCACCAAATAACGGAATAATATATAGGTTGTTGTATTTAAAATAAAAAAGTTACATATCAATCACACCCTGTATACGGTACCAATTAGAAAATTTTAGAGGATCGATTTAAGGTCCCTGGGAAAAATCGTGAAGAAAAAGTTTTTAGTTCTTAGAAATATCTTGAAGGAGAATCTACTGGAGGGGGGTGAATTTTATCGTGAACACCCTGTACATCACTTATTGGCCTACATTTGTACGGAACAATGCGGATAACTGTTCTAATTCTCTGATTGGTCCAGCAGAACCTTGATCTTCACTGGGTATGCATTATTACATACCCTACATCTATCTAACGGTCAATGTCCTCTTCTCTCTCCAGATGAACTACATACCTATACAGGGTGTTTAACTTTTTTTTTGTCAATATTTTGGGAGACGGTAGAGCACTGAAAATGTCCGAGTCCAAAACAAAAACCAAAAATGATTTTATTCACAAATGTGACAAAGGTCAATATGACCGACTTGTAGGCATGCATTAACTTGATTTATGTAACAAATTTGGTCAAAATCCACCGATTAAATTTGGACTTAGTTATAACAAAAAAGACCATTTTCAAAACTCAACTTTGAAAGCCTCTCTCCGTTATAAAGCGTTTTCGATATAAATTTTGACGAGAAAGTCCACTTTTTTATGCTCTACCATCTTCTGAAATATTGACAAAAAAGTGTAACACCCTTTGCATTATATAGGCAGGGGTATAAAACCACTTGTTATCTTGATTAGGTATGTAGAAGACCCTCCGATAGACTTATCGTCAGTTTTGAAACTTAACAATCATGGTGGCCTTCAATCAATAGTTTGTGTATGAATGTTATCAAGAATAGCTGCAAAGGTTACCTCATAAGAAGAACAAACTTGCAGTTTAACAAAAACTGGTAAGTACACAGTTGCCACAGTCAGTCCGCTCAGCCAAATGGCGATCACAATTAAAAAGTACTGTGATCCGAAATTGTATATTTCAGCCGGAGTGCCCAGGATGGTAACGCCGGAAATGTAACTGAAACAAATTATTACTCATTCAATCACCAGACGTGATGGAAAAAAAAAGAAAATACCTAGCAACCAGTGACATGGCGACTGGAAAAGGTTTCATATTTCCGCTACCCGTCAAGTAATCCCTGAGCGTCTGGACGTCCTGGCTCTTGCAATATCTGCTCCTGCATCCATAATAGAGTCCCGTAAGGGCCGACAGGAACAGCATAGACCCGAACACCGCATAATCCACAACGTCGAAATAAAAATGATTCTTATTCATCTCGTTATCAGTTGCGTTCCGGCCTTCATCCGTATAACTAAAACAATTAGATGACCATAATGCGAGTGATCGAGCAGCGTCTCGTCGTTTTATTATTTGTTGTGAAAATTATGAATTCCGTTACATCATCACCACAGACTTTGTTTATTAATGGGTGAATGCGAAAAAACGAGTTTTCAGTACGGAAACATATCTCAGACAAAGACTGCAACTCAAAGGTGTTACACTTACACACGGGACACAATAACGTTGTTATAGTGATTTCAAGATTAATATAGAAAACTATAATAATGGGATTTCAATTGATGTTAATTTATGAGAGAGTCTAAAAGTCAAGCGTTGACCCTTGGAATTGTGCACACAGTGTTATTGCTGACATTTTTCTTCAGTTAGTCCTGCAGGCATAGTACATCACAAGGCTCGCGTGATCAAAGTTCTCTTACTTGAAAATTTGCGTGACATTCTCATCAATTTAGAAATATTCTAACCATTCCTCCAATGACTTAGCAGCACCGTCCATTCCTTATCTGAGTCTGAGTTCATCCAAATTGCATTTTGACTGAAGAATGGCCTCATCGGCCTATAAGGACATGGGCATAAATTTCCATTGCGCGAATGCTGTGTACCTACCTAATACTAATTACTATTATCATTTAAACAAATAACTTGATCCATAAACGCATTAGAATTATCAATGACCTGAATCATAAGTTTTCCAGAAAGCTTCATTGGCATTTCGCAGTGTACAATAACGTGCTCCCTTAGTATTAAAATAAGGGCCTAATGTTTGAGTTAAATCTTACGTGCTTATATTGTTATACTTGGTATTCAAACAAGCAATGAAAAAACTAATTATTATTATTATTTTATTTTATTTCCCGTATTCCTTCTTACATATTTCATTTGCTGGAAGTATGCATTTTATATCTGCGATTATGTGAAGAAATTATCCTGGTTTCAAATTACTCACTGTATAATTATTATTTTAAACCCGGAGTCGCAACAGACGAACGGATATGATATCGCCGATAATATTAGCGTATTATCCTAGGAGAAAATTCTCTAAAAACGCATGTTTAGCTTCGAAATTTTTTAAATCCTGCCTATCTATTTATTTGAGGTAGGCGATTTATAGTGAAGGACCGATCGTGGCATACCATGAGTGTGAGAGAGAGATATATAGATAGAATTTTTCTTCTGTAGTATCGGTGTTGCCAGTGCTCTAACATAAATACAAAAAGGAAAAAACAGTGTTTCTAAAATTAAACTGGTTATTTCAATGACTTCCAAAATTTAGAATTTGTTGGGGGAATTTCCAGCAACAGAAAACAAAAATTGCTATACGACTAGTCAGTTCAATTTCAGAGTCCCGTTTTCTTTAGTTTTTCTCCCGAAGCATTAATAGCAATGGAACCGTAGGAAGAAGACCAACATTTTAAAAAGACAATCTCAAGAAAATCAAGAAATTATTCCTGAGAGGGAGTAAAAACTGGTGACGGTAGATGGTGGGCGATAAAAAAGTTGGAACTTCAAGCTTAAAAGAAACAGAAGAATACTTACGAGTAATTATTTCCAGTATATTTTTGATTTACGCCCGCACTAATCACTAATTATGTGTTTCTCGACTCCCTAAACCATTATAATTTGTTGTAACGAATTGCTTGCAAGATCATATTGTTCTGCTGCCGTTAATTAAAGCTTTCCGCGGCTTTAAGAATTTATGAAATTATACGTGCAGTGTCCTTGACCAGATTAATTGTCAGGATAAAAGGGAATATGTGGTAGTGGTAGAGCAGAGAGGTGAAATTTTTATTATAATTTAACGGCAATCACAATAAAAGAGCATAATTAAAGTGATAGACACACGCTGTTAAAGTTAACATTATAAATTGTTAGGCGCTATTGTTAATTTATGTTGTGTCAAATATGTAAGAGGCTATTTCACATCGTTAATAAAAACTTGATCGGAAAGGTGAAAAAAAAAGAAGAATAATAACAAATAATAATAGTTTTTGGTGTAACAAGTATCATCAGCTGCATTTTTCGCACGAATGTGCTGGAGAAACACAATAATAGTGATCCATCAGAAGTAGCAGGAATTGAAAAAGTTTATACAGGGTGTTCCAGCGATGGTAGTAAAAAGTTCAATGGTGGGTAGATCTCGTCCATTTTGCAAAGTTGGGCCTAATGCCCAACAGCCCTACAAATTTCACTTCTTTCGAAATTTCAGTTTTTTTTTTCAACTCGGGAAACTTTAAACGAAATTAGCCTAAATTTAACATAAGGCATAAGGTTTGTCCAAATTATCTACCTACCTGCCAAATTTTGATGGAATCCAATCCGTGGTGTAGTTATGAGGGTCATTAATCTACACACATCAAAAGAATCTAGGGGACAAGCAAATTCAGACTATTTCTAAAATCATCATAACTTTTGATTTCCGCAAGCGATTTCATATCGGTTTTCAGTGTTCGATTGCCCAGTCTTTCGTTTTCATGCCTTGATCACGTCAAATACGTACAGTGTTTCATAAGGTTGCTACAGGGTGATCAATGGAGCAGTGTAAAATAGCCGAAAGTTCAGTACGAGCGCGATTTCCCAAAAAAAAAATTTCATGCATTCCAATAGCACAGTTATGAAGATCGGTGTTTCAGCTTCAGTAACGTTTTTGAATTTTGAAAATCGAAGGTGAATTGCCAAAGATATTGATCGTTTTGTGCCGCCGTGTTGAATTTCCAAGAAAAAACAAAGTGGTCCAATTTCATTGAAACTTGGAACACACTCTTGTCTGGTTCAAGAAATTGGAATTTCAAGGTCAAATGTCACTTTCGATCACTTTCGAGCCGCTATATTGAACTTTCTACATAAATGATTCAATTTGAATAAAACCTGAAACAAACTGAAATCGAATCATTCACGTAAAAGTTTAGTATGGCGGCTTGGAAGTGACCGAGAAAAACATTTGACCTTGAAATTCCTAATGCTGAAACCAGACATGAATGTGATCTAAGTTTCAATGAGATCGGATCACTTCTTGGGAGTTCAACATGGCGGCACAAAATGATCAATATCTTTGACAATTTACCTTCGATTTTCAAAATTCAAAAACGTTACAGAAGCTGAAATACCAGTCTTCATAACTGTGCTATTGAAATGCATAAAAATTTGTTTTTGGGAAATCGCGCTCGTACTGAACTTTCGGCAATTTTACACTGTTCCATTGATCACCCTGTAGAAACTTTATAAAACATTGTTCGTATTTGACGTGATCAAGACATGAAAACAAAGGATTGAGCTATCGAACACTGAAAACAGACATAAAATCGCTGACGGCAATCAAAAGTAATGATGATTTTAGAAATCGTCTGAATTTGCTTGTCCCCTAGATTCTTTTGATGTGTGTAGAAGCATCTGTAGAAAAGTTGACCAAAGACGACCCTTTATAACTCCGACGTCGCTGTCGGATTCTGTCAAAATTTGGCAGGCTGATTGATAATTTCAAAAAGTCAACCTTACTTTTGAGTAAATTTCATCAAAATGTTCAGGAATCACTTCAAGATTTTGAAATCCACAAAAAAGTGAACTTTGAATGGTTGTATCTTCATCGTTAGGCCGAACTTTGCAAAACAATACCGTCATAGTTTTTCACGAGATCTACCAAAATTAATTTTTTTGCTACCATCGCTGAAATACCCTGTATAAAACAAAAATACTACATATTTAATACATACAGGTTGAAGATTTAGGCAGCAGTCTGCTTTTAGTCACGCCTCGGCCTCGCAGAGGTTCAAAAGACTGAACAGTTCATTCAGTGGAACAAACAATGCCCTTCACATATCTGAAACGTTCCACCCTGTGGCAGAGGTTCATAATTTCCACTTTTTTTTTGCCTTATCAGAGAGTATAAGTCATAAATGGTACTGATGGAACCTTTTGAACTTGAGAAGTAAATAGTGGAAGAAAAAACAAACCAAGAAAAATACATGAAAAAAAATTAAGAGCATCAGTCTTTTACTTGATACTGTTACATATTTCGCGTACGGGTTCGATTATAATTAAGACGATCGTTTTAAAACACACACTGTTTATCACTGCGTACTACAATAAATACACGCCAATAATTATTTACGCTTGGAAATATCGCTGAGACTATAGCTTCTTATCCGCTCGCTGTCTTTTCAAATCAATACTACTTATGAGCTGAAGGTTGATGCCTTATATAAATGCCTTATTATAATAGGCCCGGCTAATTCATCTCGAATGTTACATGCGTTCTCCAGCAGTTTCCTCAGTGACCCGGCATACGATTCTCTAGGCGACTCCCGAATAATCCCATACATTTCACGTATATCTGCCGTGCTGTAGAGCCAGCGCCGCCGCCAAATGAACAGATGTGTCTTCATCAGGCGTTGGAGTCTCCATGTCCAGAAATGTCCAGAGCTACGCGCATTTGTACACTGCGGCCGTGGAAGAGCCTAAAAATATCGCGTGTTTCCGGATTGCACGGGCATCGCCGCTCGTAACAATACATTAGTTCACTATTTTGTTCCAATTATTGATCACTTTGTGCCTATTTATTTGAGACAAAAGTCATTAGGGTAGATCCTTCTCAAATGATAGCCTGTAGATAGGTACGTATAATGAAAACGAAACATTTTTCACATGAACAATAAAATCTCAATGAAAAAAAAAGTCCGCCTTTCTCTATTTTGTCGTACCTTGACGCACATCACCTAGGTGTAATCAACTGGTGAATTTCAACCAATATTAAACCATTGGACAAAAATTGAAGTGGACCAGCCCGAAATTTTGCCTCGGTAAAAATGAGGATATCTAGAGAAAAAATTGCCCGATTTTGGAAATTTTTATGATGCTCGATAGAGTAGTTTTTTGACTACAATACACTATCTTATAGATCGCTTGATTGTCGACCTTATATAAATTATGCAGGGTGGCAATGGAAGAAGTGCAAAAATGACCTAACTTCAGCAAGGTGCGATTCCAAGAAAGTCGCAGAATTTCTGTCGTCAGAAATATTTTTGGACTTTTGATAGTATTTAGTTTTCCCAAAGAGTTATTATGTTATTGATTTTCTGCGATTTTTAGCGCATTTTCCATCTTGATGAAAATCGCTATTGCAACCGCTTTGTCCGTCCGTCCGTCCGTCCGTCCGTCCGTCCGTTCCTCGAACTCCTCCCAAACTAGACGACCTAGCTTTCTAATTTTTTCGCTGTTACATAGCTGCCACTCTCAAAGGAGGGCTAGGCTATGTTGGATGTCCATATTGCGCCGCCAACATAGAGAAAACCGCCCCCGATAAACTTGAAATAACATAATATTGCACTTTCTACCAGACCTGATGCTCTAGTGTTCTCATTTTTTGAATAATACATAGTTGCCACTTATAAACGTAAGCCAAGAAACATTCCGTCTTCAATATGCGCCGCCGACATGAAAAAACTGCTAAAAACCGCCCCCAATCACTTTAAAATGAAAAACATGAACCCGAAGACATAGCGATCTGATTCTTTCGATATATAAATAGCTGACAAAAAATGGGAAAGGATAGGCTACTTTTGGTTAGTCGCCGCCCCCAGATTCCGCCCCCAAACGATAAAAAGTGCAACTTTCACAAATGTTACTGATTGAGATGTCCCCTTTAACATTTAGGAACTGTCAACTCAAATTGTGCAACATTTGCTCAGCCGAACGCTGCCGCCCCCACATGCCGCCCCCAAAGTAAGAGATAAATGAAAAACATGAACCCGAAGACATAGCGATCTGATTCTTTCGGTATATAACTAAATAGCTGACTAAAAATGGGAAAGGATAGGCTACTTTTGGTTAGTCGCCGCCCCCAGATTCCGCCCCCAAACGATAAAAAGTGCAACTTTCACAAGTGTTACTGATTAAGATGTTCCCTTTAACATTTAGGAACTGCCAACTCAGATTGTGCAACATTTGCTCAGCCGAACGCTGCCGCCCCCACACGCCGCCCCCAAAGTAAGAGATAAATGAAAAACATGAACCCGAAGACATAGCGATCTGATTCTTTTGGTATATAACTAAATAGCTGACTGAAAATGGGAGAGGATAGGCTACTTTTGGTTAGTCGCCGCCCCCAGATTCCGCCCCCAAACGATAAAAAGTGCAACTTTCACAAATGTTACTGATTGAGATGTTCTCTTTAACATTTAGGAACTGCCAACTCAAATTGTGCAACATTTGCTCAGCCGAACGCTGCTGCCCCAACACGCCGCCCCCAAAGTAAGAGATAAATGAAAAACATGAACCCGAAGACATAGCGATCTAAGTTTTTCGCTATATGGATAGCTGACTAAAAATGGAGAAGGATAGGCTACTTTTGATATGGCGCCGCCTCCAGCTTCCGCCCCCAATAGAAAAAAAGTGCAACTCTCAACAATTTTCACTGATTTAGCTGATAATGTTACCTCGAACATTTAGAAACTCTTGACTCAAACTGTGCAAAAATTTCTTTGCTAAACTCTGCCGCTCCCACACGCCGCCCCCAAAGTGAGAGATAAACGTAAAACATAACCCTGAAGACATAGCGATCTAATTGTTCCGCTATATAGATAGCTGACTGAAAATGGGAAGAGATAGGCCACTTTTGATTAGTCGCCGCCTCCAGCTCCCGCCCCCAAACAAAAATGCAACTTTCACAATTTTCACTGATTGTCATATTTCCTTACACATTTAGAAACTCCTAACTCAAACTGTGCAACAGTTACTTTGCCGAATGCTCCCACCCCCACACGCTGCCCTCAAAGTAGGAGATAAATGGAAAACTTAAACCCGAAGCCCGAAGACATAGCGATCTAATTCTTTCGCTATATGGATAGCCGACTAAAAATGGGAAAGAATAGACTACTGTTGATTAGTCGCCGCTACCAGCTCCCGCCCTCAAACAAAAAAATATTGATGAGTGAAAGAATTTTCATTCAAATCTATTTCATTGGCAAGTACCCCATTCTGATAACAAAATACCACAATGAGTTCCGAATGAAGCAAGTGGGCAAGGAATGGTGTTTCTCCTTCAACCAAATCTCTTTACGTTCACAATATGCCTCTTTGAGAAAATGCGCTACTGAGACTCACGCACGTGAAGGCATACTCACTTGTTTGTTTTTTTTATAGTCTATGCCAGGGCTGTTGCTCATCCTTGAAATTTGACAGAAACGTACATAGTCTGTATAAAAAATGTACCATCATGAAACAATTTTATACCACCGGTCCTCAAAAGTGGACTTCCTCACTGCGTTCGTCGTGCCCCAAAAACAGTCGTGTGACAAACTTTGTCTTGTTAAACTCGTATAATAATATACTATTATGAAATTGCAAATGCACAATTTTATCTGTTTTGCCCCTCTCATTGCTCGGGGAATTCGAAATTCTAGCTGCTAAACATAGAAATGTTTGACAAGTGAAATTGGTTGTATTACATAGTTGAAAAGCGGTTCAACAATATGCTTTTTTTTTGGCACCGCTTTCATAATCTAAAAGTGTCCATTGATAAACCAAAGTAGGTAGATAAAAGAACAAAACTTAGGTATCAAGAGGAAACAAATAAATTCTTACCCAGGGGCCCTATTCCTACGTCCGAAGCGATGCGGACCGGATCGGATGCAACCCGATCGCTTCGCCTGCTTTCAAAATTTGGTATTCCTACGCTCGTTCACCCGTGTGTTTTCGCATGGATTCGGAAGAATTCGCTGAGCGAAATGTCAACGCTGCCAGTCGCATACGTCAAAAGCGTCGAACCATAATCCCGGCCTCAAGAGCCTCAAGAGTTCAAATTGTGGTTTGAGAGCAACTCTTGTCTAGATATAGCTAGATAGTGAAAATGGAGAGTGTTACTTGAAAGAAAAAGCGGCTATGGCTCCCTCCCGCAGGTCTCAGGCGGAGCGAAATGCTCTTTGATTTTTGGGTCCAAATCCGAATTCGGTGCAGGGCACGGTTACGGCCGATTTCACGAGCTAAAATGCTGTGGAAGTAGAATGCCGGCCGACGAATTAACTTGAAGGAGGTACAAGCAAAGCACAGTTCGAGTGTATCACTGAAATCTGTGGATGCATCTTCTTATCAGCGCCATCCGGAAACCGTCTCTTAACATTGTCAACGTCAGCATCGCTTTTGGCTTCCTTCAAGTCTTCGATTGGGTATCCGTTGTTGTGTCCGTGGCACACGTAAGGCGTTTATTATTGGTTCACTATGAGTCAAATTATTCGGAATCAAACACACACTGACAGATGATAACTATTTATAATCACTGTGACATTCATTTGAAATTTTGTTACTGACATTTTTGTCACTTGCGACAGTTTTCAGTAATTTCTGGTGGAATTGTCTTTTTAATTGGAGCTTTTCATCACGGAACCTTGGGAACACTGCAAAGGTTGCACGGGGGTTGCACGCACCGCTCTTCGCATGAGTCGTGGCATGCGAAAGCCAGGCGGACGCCGCGTCACGTAGCAACGGCGGGATCTCAGGCGAAGCGAACAACCGCTTCGCCCGTAGGAATAGGGCCCCAGAGGTAATAACTAATAATTGATAGATCATGAACAGTAGGTGGGTACACCACACCTACTGTTGTAGGTACTGTGCACTAGCACCTGTACATAACTAATTAGAATGAGACATCTTTACTGCAAGCGTTCTACAAGGTATTCAAAAAGCCAATTAGGCAAAAGGTTAAGTTCAAGGTATCGCTGAATTCCAGTGATTGATAAGATGCACTTTACGATATAGATACTATCGGAATTCGGGAGTAGTAGGTACTACTCGTATATCGTGTGTTGTTACATTATACCGGTAACTGGTTCACTGGTTGGCAAGTAGTGCCTACTCAAGTACCTACACAAACTTCCGTTTCATATTTTCGCAAGAAAAAAAAGAACCAGTTCAGCTCTAAAATCAGGCGATTCGATTATTGGTTCTCGAAAAAATCCCTGGTCAGTCAGCGATAGCAATTTTCGAGCTGAACTAGTCCGGTTCTAGTAACTTGAAAACGCTGTTAGATTCCTTAACTCATTCGAAGACAAAATTCGTTGTAAAAGAATTGTTCAAGTTTCAGTTTTTTTATTGGAGGTTTTACTTTTCCAACCCACCCCACCATCCAACGCGCCAAATTTTTTTTTCGAGATTTCGACGGATATGCTTATCCGTTTTGAGGTCCCCTATGACGATCAAGACCATTTCCAGAATGATCTCTGTCTGTATGTATGTATGCATGTTGTAGGTACCATGCGATCAACAAAATTCGGAATTGGGGTAGGCTGTGACCTGGTCAAATTCCAGGATGTCAAGCTGCTTTCGGCCAGGGCACAGCCTACCCCAATTCCGAATTTTGTTGATCGCATGGTATGTATGTACCTATGTTTGTGTGTAACTTTCCACGATAACAGCCGCAACGTCTATCCGATCGACTTGAAATTTGGTACACAGACACGGTTTCACCGTCGAATGAGCCCATTAGTTTTTGCCTGTCATCTGTCAAATAGAAGTGTCACTTTAAAAAAATTACAGAAGCTATATATCTCACAAAACTTGACTTGCGATATGCTGTTTGAAAGCCCATCATAAAAAAATTGTATTCAGGAGAACTGTAAGCAACGAAACAAAAGAGTCAAATTAAGTCTGCAGTTGCAATCTTCCACATTTTCCAGTCGAGCGTTATGAATTTTCAAAATTTCTCCTAGCCGTTGCCACCCGAGAGGGCCTCTCGCTCGTATTTTGACCAGGACGACTCGCTTCTGATGAAGGACTCCACTCAAAAATTCATTCCTGCTCAGGGATCGGCTTTTTTCGGAAAAGTCAAACTGTAATCGAAAGTAGAGATTGGACGTCGTGTAGACCCATTTTCAAAATCGGCACGGCTTCGGTTTTTCGACGGTAATTTTTTTAAATGAAATTAGCACATTTTAAATTAGTAAATTCGGATGAAATTTGATATTTCCGCCAAGTGTGACGTCAGATCAGAAATGCAATATGATGTGGTGCCACCGTCTCCGCTTACTATTTTCGAAAATAAGACGAGCGTTGTAATTTTATTTATGACCGCCATTTTGAACTCACCCAGTTTTCACTAAGTGGAAAATCGATTGGTACTAGTAAAATTGGTCATATTATGCAATAATCTAAAGGCAAACAACGAGGGCAAACATATAACCATTCCCTGCTAGTCACTTTTATTTTATTGGCCATAAGGTAAAGTTGAACCCATTTCCAATTCAAATTTTTTTTTTTTATTTTTACATTTTTTAAATGCCAATGGGCTCAAACCAAAATACATCCTTTTAGCTTTCGAAATAAACCTAAATGGTGAGATTCTGTTAAGGAATAAACCCACAGGGATTGATTCCGCTCCGCAACGCTTATTTTACCAATTCAACTCTGTCCTAAACCGCACAACTGCTATAGTAGGTTCACTTATACCGTGATTCTAGTGGGCTGGACAAATTTCACAGTTTGGCATTGTAGACTTCACGTCCAACTGCTTAGTGTGCGCGGGTGCACCTGAGCGTCTGGCTTCGAAAAATAGTAAGTTCCGCAAAGGACCCCGCACGATTCTTATGGAAAATGGGTCTCGGTCAAATTCCCTGATTTTCTTATATGTTGTAGCCCAATTTGACACAAGCCAAAAACCATCGTCCGTTACCCAAAAAAATGGACAGTTTTTTTTCTATAAGGGGTTGAAAATGGGTTATTTCAAGGTAAAAAAATATGTTCCAACGTAAGCGAGAACATTTCAACGTCCTTTTTAACACATCCCACTAAACATGAAACATCATATGAACGTTTGTGAACGTTATATTTGTTGTTCAGAAAATAACGTTCTTGAAAACCGTTCAAGACACGTTAATGTGACGTGATTTGCCAAACGTTCTATTTATGAACATAAATGTAATAAGGTTAATAAGGAGACGGTATTCTTCAGTTCTTAATGTAACGTTTCCAGGACGATTTTCGGCAAACGTTCGCAAGAAAACGTTATTTGAACGTTCCTTTTTATAAGTAAATATGATGTTATATTTTGAACAGTTAAATAACGAGTTTGAACAAACGTTCGCTAGAAAACGTTATTTGAACGTTTCTTTTTATAAATGAATATGATGTTGTATTTTGAACGGTTGAATAACGAGTTGGAGCAAACGTTCGAAAGTCAACGTTTTTAAATTGTTTTTGTTTCAAAGGTTTTTTGATGTTCAAAACTTGCACGTTAAAAATTCATAACTTGAAGGAGTGTTTTCAGCAAGACGTACATGTGTTTTTCATTGTTTAAAATCAACATGACGTTTCGAAGAGAACGTTTCAGTAATTGTTTTTAAGAAACTTTTTTCAAAATTGTGTTGAAAACACTGTTTCCTATCTATCTCGCATTGTGTAAGTGTAAGTATACAACGCTTTCTATTCATATAAAGTACCTACAAATGAATTCTTTATTATTCAAGTTATTATTCCTACATTTTGTGCGTTTGTGGTTTGTGCGTTGTGCATTGATGAAAGACAATAAGAATGTACCTACCTACCTACTAAAAATTTTGGGTTGAATAATCCTGCCTACATAAATTACCAGCATTCAGCAAAATCCATCGTGTATTTATAAATGTCCTGATGACGTTTGAACGAGAACGTTCAAAAAACGATTTGCCAAAATCGTTTATAAAACGTAAAAAGTATGAACAACGCTTAACGGCGTCTTTGAGCAAGCGTAGTATGAATCCTCTCGCGAAAAATCTTGCGGCATTAGGCGACGGCAAGCACCACAGCTCGACCGCCATCGTTGTTGTCCACTAAGTACGTGCAAAAGTTTATTGTGCTTCGAAGAAGTTACGATTTTCAATTAGCTACCCCGACTGACGGTAAAGAGTGAAGAAGAACGAACACTGCAAGTGCGATGTCGTCCGTCGTCGCCATATTCTGTAAGTATGGAATTTACAATTTTCTATAGTTGAAATTAATTTTGAGTCCACTCTGACTGACTAAAGTAGGGCTGAAGGTCATTTCTCAATGTGTTTCAGGTAGCTTCAGGGAGAAAGCCATTATTGAAGCGGTGCAAAACTTGAAGGAAAAAACTGCACCTGCGTCTTCTACACCAAATCACCCAGTGATATTTCCTTTTCCCTCTGACTTGCTGGACAGAGGTAGAGTACAGATAAATAATTGGAAAACATCGTCAAGCAATGGTTCCGTAGCAGGAACCAACGCTGAAATACTCTATGAAAACCCTTTAGTAACACGTGACTTAAGACTTAAGTTACCTGAATCTATCTTATCTTAAGTTTTGTTTGGAAAATAATTATATGTAGTTTTATTCATTTAGAAGTTTTTTTGTCCAAAAATGTTCCATTCAATCATTTTTTAGTTAGTATCTTTTGTAATAAAATCAGTATACATATGTAGCATTATTGTTACTATTATTCAACAAAAGGTATCTGGTTCTGAAATAGACTAATATTATTAAATTAACAAGTCTTTTACTTTAGAGTTTAGACACATTTCCAATTTCTATCATAGTGATATGTAGCTCCGGCTTGCATGGTTCACGATAATGATAATAATAATAATCGTTGAGGTTTAGGTTCACGCTACGAAAAAAAAAATCACTCAGGTACAATTAGGTAAGGAACTAAGGACTGAAATTAGGTAGCAGAAATCAACAATAGACTTTCATTTTCATTATGATGCATCCATCTGATTTGTTGCTACTTCATTGATGGCAACCAATTCCATGGTATTATCTCATAATGAAAATTGAGTCAATTGTTTATTTTTGCAACATTATTCCAGTTAGATACCTATTATTCGAACGTTTCATTGTTGAATAATTAAAAACATCTATTTAACATGAGGAAACATACATTAATAGAACGTTCATTCCATAACATTAAAAAGTAGTAAGAGTACAAAACGTTCACTGAACGTGATGCAATCAATGTCCAAACGTTGTTCATTTTTCAACGTTTAAAAACCATTCCAACGAAAACGTTCTTGTGAGAACGTTTTTGTGAGAACGTTCAATAAGGCGAATATAGGACTTGTATAAAACGTTAATTTGACATCAAATGAACGTCAAATCCGAACGTTCTTGTTCAAGAGTGAACGTTATTTGAACAATAGTATGACGTTATTTTGTTTAGTGGGATATGGCTCATGACAATTCCCTTTTTCTTTTGTGGAAAAATCAACCCCCTCCCTCACCCCCAACTCTTACTTGTGAGTATCAAATTCGAAATTACGTTTGAAAGTCATGCAGATAGTTCTATTTTGTCGAATTATCAATTTTGGCACAAATTTTTTTTCCAACCCCCAAATAGGGGGTGGGGTTGAAAAAAAAAACATCGGTCAATTCGACTGAATTTCTAATATTGTGCTTTACCAGTTACGCTAAACAAGATTACCAAGGGAAAACTCATTCGTATGACCAGTTTCCACTCCACAGAGGGTTGAAGTTGACTATAATGACGCATAAAACATTCTTCCATGTCATAAACCAAATGAATGGAAATAGTGGACTTTCATATCATCTTGTTTCGTAAAAATGTCTATTCTCCAAAAATACTTTCAATCCCGTCCTTCATCCCCTATCCCTGTTTCTGAACATAATATAATCGAAACAAATATTGGAATTTATATCAATTTTTATTTCATCCTTCAAATAGTCGCAGTAGCTAGAATAAGAGTGTGACATAATATTTTGCTTTGATTGAACAGCTTTCGCTCCAAATGACATAAAATTCTTCAATCTAAACTATAAGTAGAGGTGTATCCGTACAAAAGAGAAAAGTTAGGAACTATGTAGGTACAGGTAAACATAATTAACCTGCTGTAAAGTTGAGACTTGATAGGAGCACCAATATTTTTAACAATAATCCAGGCAAAAAATCATTCAATCAAATGTATGTCTCACCCTGCTGTAAGGGTGCTAACATAAGCATAATAGTGAAAGTGAATTTTGAGAGGGGATTCACAATCAGATGCAGAAAATCCGACCGTAGACCTTCTCCTTCATTTTCAAGATTTATTTCGAATATGATGTTCAGAAACAAGGATAGGGGATGAGAGACGGGGTTGAAATAATTTTTGAAGGATAGACATTTTTACAAAACAAGATGATATGAAAGTCCACTATTTTCATTCATTTTGTTGATGACATGGAAGAATGTTTTGAGTCATTATAGTCAACTTCAACCCTCTGTGGGGTGGAAACTGGTCATACGAATGAGTTTTCCCTTGGTAATCTTGTTTAGCGTAACTGGTAAAGCACAATATCAGAAATTCAGCCGAATTGACCGATGGTTTTATTTTCAACCCCACCCCCTATTTGGGGGTTGAAAAAAAAAATTGTGCCAAAATTAGTAATTCGACAAAATAGAACTATCTGCATGACTTTCGAACGTAATTTCGAATTTGATACTCACAAGTAGGGGTTGGGGGTGAGGGAGGGGGTTGATTTTTTCACAAAAGAAAAAGGGAATTGTCATGAGCCATATGTGTTAAAAAGGACGTTAAAATGTTCTCACTTACGTTGGAACATATTTTTTTACCTTGGAATAACCCATTTCCAACCCCTTATAGAAAAAAAACTGTCCATTTTTTTGGGTAACGGACGATGGTTTTTGGCTCGTGTCAAATTGGGCTACAACATATAAAAAAATTAGGGAATTTGACCGAGACCCATTTCCCATAAGAACCGTGCGGGGTCCTTTCTTGTTCTAGTTCGATGTTCTGAACAGTGAAATCAAGTAAACGCCGATGAATCCCACCACACAAAAATTAGAAGGGTGTAGCTTCCCAGAGTTCCCAGTCTTCCAGAGTGTGGGTACTTCTTTTAAAAACTAGTAATAGTTCACAATGCTTCCATATTCGGCCTTATTCTCTATGCCATTGAAAATTTTCAATATTGAAAATGGGATTTTGAAGAGCTGAAATTGATCTTAAGACTGGGTAAACAAGTACGTACTATGCCAGTTCAGGCAGGGATTCAGGTCTAATTTCCATCCATATTTGGGATCCCAGCCTAATATGCTTACTTACCGAAATAAACCAGAGTGAAAAACGAAACATTTTCAATTTTCAATTTCAATGGCCAATTGCCAATTTGGCCTTATTCTCTATGCCATTGAAATTGAAAATTGAAAATGTTTCGTTTTTCACTCTGGTTTATTATGTGGTTTTTGGGAATAAATTCACGTCTTCTCCGCAAAGCTGAACGTCATGGGGTGCATAGATGCCCAGCACCTACTCCGCCCATTTTCTCCCAAAAGCGATGTTCTTAATGGCACCCTCGAAGGCTTCAAAATGGGCACTGGACGTTATTGTTCAAGACACAAGCTGAGCCGCAAACACAGTTTTCACAGTAATGGGCAGGATTCCACCACAATTTTCGTGAAACTCGTGAATTTCAGTCTATTTGACATAAACGGTAATGTTGTTAATGTCGTCAAGCTTGAACTTTCAAACATCAATAATGCAACCAACTGACAAGTTCTAGGGAGTTTCCAAATATCAGATTTGGAAACTTAGAAACAAAATCTCACAGCCAACTAGAATCACGGTAGAAGTGCACTTACTATACAATATAAGATGATGATTTGGAAAATGATTTGAAGTTTTCCCAGCCATTTTATTATGAGACATTCCCACCCGAAGGGACGTCTCATAATAAAATCTACTCCATTCCTTGCTACTCGTCGGGGAAGTTTTGAGGTGACACAACCGATTTTTTTTCCTAGCGATAACAAAAGTTGTACCATAATGTTTCAGCCTATAAGTATACGCCTGTGCATATCGCTGTGGGTTTATTCCTCGGCAGAAATTCACCATTCAGGTCTCTTTCGAAAGCTACAAGGGTCTGCTTTGGTTTGAGCTAATTGGCATTCTCAAAATTAAAAAAAAAAAAATTTAATTTCGAAGTTTTCGATTTTTCTTTATTTTGGGAATGCCAATGGGCTCAAACCAAAGTACACCGCTTGTAGCTTTCGAAAGAGATCTGAATGGTAAATTTCTGTCAAGAAATAAACCCACAGCGATTAATTCCGCAACGCCTTATTTTGCCAATATGTCGTAACTCCATCCTTAAAATAATTGAGGGAAAAAGAATCGAAATTTTTATTTACTTATTATAATCAATAATAATTCCTCTAATGGATAACCCAAGAGTTGAAGAACTCTTGAAAAAGCGCCTATCGTATTTCCACAATCATATCTTGCAAATATTGTGAGTTGCAAATATACTGGCGCTCCCTCGTACACACATTTTGAGAAAATCCGCACCAGTCGCGTCGGTAAAGCAGCGACCTGGACTGTCATTGTCATCCCTACGTCACCCGAAACGTCAAACTCTCAGCATTTTTGAACAAACTGTCAAATAGGCTAGTTTTGCACGTCCATTTATCTAATCAACCGTGATTGCTGTGAAATCTCCGGATTAATAGGATGATTACAACTTACCGACGTGAAATGTGGACACTTACGCTTATCTAGACAGTGCTCCAAGATGGCAGACCCGACCCCATCGCCTCATGGACTGCAAGAAAGCACCTCGTCAACTGTCACCGTCGTCGAAACCGCAAAGACTGATGAGCAGGTAACTATCAGGATCGGCATTCCGTTGCGTAACTGATAAGGGGGGTTCAGTAGTTTAGTACACTTTCGTGCATCTGAATGACGACAATGTTTATGCCATCGATTCTTTCTCGTGTTTGTGGGACGTTTAAAATAGCAGCACGGCAGAAATCGATACTGCGCCACCACCTCCACCACTACCACACCAACAACGTCGATGTTTCACCGCTGGAAGGCGTCAGAGTGCTCGATTTGACCAGGATCGTGGCAGGGCCGTACTGCACGATGATTCTAGGCGACCTGGGGGCCGACGTGCTCAAAGTGGAGCGTCCCGGCGGCGGAGACGAGGCCCGGAAGTGGGGACCGCCCTTCCTGAACGACACCCAAGAGTCGTGCTATTTCGTCACGTTCAACAGGAACAAGCGCTCCGTTTGCATCGACTTGAAGAAGGGCCGGAGGATAATCTACGATTTGGCCAAGAGATCTGACGTGCTGGTCGAAAACTACGTGCCCGGCAAGCTGGACGAGCTTCGCTTGGGGTACGAACACATCCAGGCAGTGGCGCCTCACATAATTTACTGCTCGATCACTGGGTACGGTGCCACAGGACCCTATCGAAACAAACCCGGATATGATGTGATCGCAGCCTCTATTGGAGGCCTCATCCACAGCACCGGGCCTCAAAACGGAGAACCTTGTAAAGTAGGCGTGGCAGCCACGGACCTCGCCACAGGCCTTTACGCACACGGTGCCATAATGGCAGCGCTAATCAAGCGAGCGAGGACTGGAAAAGGGCAAAAAATCGATTGTGATCTTCTCTCAACGCAACTATCAACTCTGATCAATCTCGGTTCGAATTACTTGAACGCCGGCAAAGAGGCCGTGCGTTGGGGCACAGCACACGAAAGCATCGTACCTTACCAAGCATTTCCCACTAAAACTGGCTACTTTACTGTCGGTACCGGGTCGGAGCCACAGTTTATAGATCTTTGTCAGAAAATCGGCCGGCCTGATTTGGTTTCGGATCCTAAATTCGCGACCAATCAAATGCGTGTTAAAAACAGAGAGGAACTTGTCAAGTTGTTGTCGGATATTTTTGTAAAAAAATCTAACAAAGAATGGGTTGAAACATTCGAAGGTAGCTCGTTTCCTTGTGGGCCGGTGAACTCAATCAAAGAGGCTTTCGATGATCCACACGTGAAAGAAATCGGAATAGTTAGGGAGGTGGAGCATAAGCTAGCTGGGAAGATGAAGGTGGTTGGACCGCCTGTGAAATACAGTGATGGGGGTAATTATGTCAGAGGCCCACCTCCTGTGTTGGGTCAGCATACAGATGAGGTTTTGAAAGAGGTTCTGGGATACGATCAAAAAGTACTGCAGGAGTTGAGGCGGGATAAAGTCATTCAATAATCAGCTCTCAGTGGTCGCAATATAGCTTTTGAAAAATTCTTGCCATTTTTTTCATACTGGGTGTCAACAACAACAAGCGTAACCCTGCGTAATTCCATACAGATGTCTCAAATGTATCGCATTTCGACAGCACTACAGAATATGAAATTTTTATGAAGCCCCCCCCCCGCAAAAAAAAGACAAAAATCTTTAATTTTGTTTTTGAAGTTATGAAGTATTGTTATTGAAAAGCTAATAGAGAATCTGAATCTGAATCAAAGGACTTCGGAAAGATTTCTAGTGATCTGGTTGTGGTAGAATTTTGAGTAAAAAATATTAACCACTGGGTGTATTTCATTTCACTATTAAATTTCTGTTTTCAGTTGAACTTTGTTCTGTTTACAGGGTGAGTCACAAACCTCGAAACTATTCTTGCAGTCTCTTAGTCTTAACCGATGTAGAAAAGATAGTACAATTTTCTTGCAAAGATTTTTTAGGCATTTTTCAGGAAAATTTTATTTTTCAGTTTATGATTCACCCTGTATGATGAACCCACATTTAGTATAATTAGGCTGTCTGATTTCTACATGATTCGAGAGGGCTGTGTTTCTGGTCGCCATCGGCCGATCGCGGCCTGAATCGTAGCCCACTGGAATCATGTAGAAATCAGACAGCCTATACACATTATTTGGTCATAATGCTGTCACAACCAGTTTCCTAAACTTTTTCGAAATTACGAAACTAAAGGGGGTCGAAGGACCATACTACGTTTTGACCCTCAAGGTCAATTTCGGTGGTTTATTGAAAAAAAGAATTTTCAAATCCATCTTGGGGAGATTCTTCATCAAAAATGGACCAGGAAAAAATATAACTTCGATGTCCTGAAATGCTCCGTTAAAAAGTTACAGGGTGTTCAAGTTGACTTTTTAAAGTCGATTTTTTGACATAACTTTTGAACCATTGAACCGATTTTGTTCAAATTTGGAACAAAGTTAACTGAAATAGGTCTGCATCGAATAATAGCCACGTGTTTCAGAAAAAAATTCAGGGGCGTAGATAATGGGGGGCGGTCTTTAATAAAATAATAGATATTTTTGTCATTATCAATTTTTTAACCGTAGTATCAGGACTCAGTTGAAATCAAGCGAAAAACAATTCCAAGATCGACGTTTTGCAGGCGAAGCAAGATCCTGGTCAACCAAAACGAATATCGGAGCATATCTCTATATCTGTGCAAATGTTCCAGTGCAGCTGTGTGAAATTTTCATGAATTGCATGCTATGCCAGTTCCTCTTCAACCCTTCGACAGAATTTTTCACCTGTCAGTTGTTTTTAGTGACATCACAGATCAATAATTAAGAAATAAATAAAACTTCAAATTGAGTAATGAAGGCAACTTTTAAAAGTTTTTTCAAATTGTGCCTCGAGTCAAGCTCCGTATAATTATTCAGAATCGATCCCAATTTCCGCAGAAACTGAAAACGTGTACAGAGTGTACCATAAGTATGAAAAAATTAGGTAGGTACTTGTGAAGTTAATGGAACAATCTCTTCTGCTGTGTCAAAAAGCTCTAATTATAAACCGATTTACATACCTTCACTCTAATTACAAATGTCTACAGGTATTCATGGGGGTTCAAATCTTGATAGTGTCGAAAATCGCTGTGAAATATCCAACTGAGAAACTCATAACTTCTCAATGCCCGTCGGTTCAAGTTTTATGAATTTTGTAGTGGATATTTCAAAATCGACACGCTATACGTTCGTTCAACTGACCAGACCTCAATCGCTGTCGAGTTATTGTTTTAAAATATTACTGAGACTGGACCAAGGCTGCTCCTGTTTTATTAATTTTTGATTGATCAATTTTTATGAAGACTGCGCAATATTGCTTGTAGTTGTCAACACATTTTATTTTTATAATTTTATATTACCAATTTTAAGTGTGCTAGAAGTAACTGCCAAGCCAGATTTATTATTCATATAATAAGTAGTAATATCATAATATCATGCGATAAGACATGTTGAACAAAAAGGAAAATAGGAACTGGACTGTTAGTTCATCAAGATCTCCATTGATAAGTCGCATTTTTTTCAGCCACTTCGAATTCGTTGCTTCACGTTACAACTCACAAGAATCTTGTATACTAATTTATTTATGTAGATATTCATAATACACGAAGGAATTTGAAAACTAATATTCACTTTTAACGGAACAATTAATCTTCCCAACGAAAAGTACTAAATGGTAGTTCATCTGCAGAAATTGGAGCTGTAGATACGTGTTTCGCTGTATCATTTTAGCTCGCCAGTACAGTACCTCGCAGAGTTTCACATCCCTTCGTGCATCATGAAGTTGATGAACCCTTAGTTCAATATTACATATTTTTTATACTGTTATTCAGGGTGATATACTATAAAACCATGCATTCATAGTCGCATAGATATTGCATACATATTTTCTTATTTCTATACCTAAATGTATCCTTATAAACATTGCCTCTACAATACACATTGTTTCACAATGGTGATGGTTTTTTATAAATTTTAAACTTATATTATTAAAAATGTTGGATGGAAAGTTTCTTTTATTTCACTGTGAATAGGTAATTTTATTTCTGATGTTCAATTTCGGCTCTGGAGAATATGAATTTGATGATAAAAAATCAATTTGAACCAAAATTGCGGCTGCATTATCCAATCCTTTTATTGAACTATTAAATCGTTCAAATAGAAAAGAATATACATTATTATTGACATTGTTTTACATTTGAAGGCTGTGAAGGTCAAACTGAACAGCGCTTGAGCCCAAAGGAAGCTAAATTTAGTGACGTGGTAATTGAAATTTATTTAGTACCTAAAAAAACACTGACTTTCATCCGAAAGACAATGCAGGTGTTATAAAAACTTTCCCTCTTTATAGTTCGTTTTCTACATAGCAGCCAATAGCAAAAAGACTTCCATAAAATACCCCAAATGGTCAAGAAATTGTATTTTTTTGCTTGAGCAGAAAGTTCAATGAAAATAAAAATCTACGTATTTTTTCTTTTGTGAAATTTTGAACATTTCAGGGAGAAAAAAAAGTAAACTTTGAGAATTTCACTCGCATTTTCAAACGCATTGTATACCCATCCAATCGTATGGGTCGGAGGGTGTGGCAAGCTGCGTTTAGAGCGCAGAAATCCACAATGGCGTAGAGATTTTCTCCAATTGGGAAACTTGCGTATAAATGGCAAAAGAAAAGCCTGAAGATTAAAATGACTTTTTTTTGGCTTCTGGATTTCTCCCATTAGCCACTACTTGTCTTTTCACTTCCGTTCATCTAAGCTTACACCATCTTGTAAAACAAAACAAAATCAGCTCAACTGACTTCAATGCTATTTCTGTACATTGTTTCTCTGAACAGAGTCGGTCAGTCGTACTGTTGCGGCGGTTCATGTTTGGTCGATCCAGAGTGTGTAGGAATTGAAATGATTTAAATGGTTGGACAAATAGTTGTGGATGTAACAAAGCAATGAACTTCAGTTTGAATAAACTCATTCATGGGAGCCGTTGAATTCCTCACCCATACTGCATTACATTGGCATGATGGTACGCCACTGATCCAACCCACTCTTGCTCGTTTCATGCCTGGCAACTGCAAACTGGTTGAGCTGTCACAATACCACTCCAACCACCCGGCTGGCGCGCCGCCAACTTGCGTTATTGGTCGGGGATTAGTGACGTCACAAATGCCGCTCGATCATGGCGTTTTAAATTTATTGGCTGATCGTAGCACTTTCCATTATTTTTTTTTCAATTTTGTAGAGCAATACAGGTTGATTAATAAATATGGCATAAGCTAGGGGAGATAAGTCCTTACTGAAGTCAACATGTTGGTTGCAGGGTACACATAAATTCGAATGGCTTCAAATGTTTCGATTTTTTTTGCAGGACCAACCTGAGCTACCGACGTTGAAGCTACGTCTGAAGAAGAAGCCGCAAAGCGATAGGAAAGTCATGTGGACCACTGAAACTGTAGATAATGAGCATATGAATAAGAAAAAATCAAAGTGTGAGTATAATACCTCAATAAGTTTGAATAAAACATAACTAATTTTTATTGTAGGCTGTTGCATTTACGAAAAGCCTAGAAAGTTTGGCGAGAGTAGCTCAGATGAAGAAGACTCCGACGACGAATGTGATCACTGTAAAGGCCACGTGGAGAAGAAAAAAGATAAACACAAAGCTGAAGAGCAACCGTCAACGTCATCGACGCCCGATGATCAAGCCATCATGAGTGAATCTTAAACTTTTTACTATCATCTCGTCTATTCCCAGTTAACTAATTTTAGCGTAAAAAAAATTCCTGTTGTTATAAGGTGTGTGCGAATGCAAAGGTGATTGATGAAAAAATCTCAAGTGTGTATTATTTAGTTCAGAAGCGTGCAAGTACAATAGTTTATTTATCATTATGTTGTGTTTGCATCATTTCTCCCGCCATTTACGTTTCTAGTTTAATTGATGTTTTTTCCAACTTGGACGTATCAGTCTTAAGACCCGTTAGAGTTCTGCCAAGTTGTGCACACACATAAAAAAATGTCTACATGTTTTTTCCATTTTGTTAAAATGAGCGATATGCGAAAATAAATTACTACTACTACTACTACACAAAGGTATTTTATTTGTCGTCTTGAACAAGTCTGACGCATTACTTCCATTCAAGGAATGAAGGTCAAATTAAGCAAAGGTTGGATAAATACAATAAAATAAACATTTTATTTTGTTTTTCAGTCATAAGTGCACAAAATTACAAAATGTTAGTCAATATACTCTACATTAGAAAACATTCCGTTTTTTTTTTCAAGATGGACGGACGCCCTAATAATAAATAATAATCTCGGGTTAAATAAATAAAAATGAACAATTATTAAAACAAAGTTAGAGTAAGGCTTGAGAAAAAACAATTATTTAAATTATTTACATTTTTTCATTATTACTTAATTTTGTTTCTAAGAGAGAACCTTGTGTTTCCAGTAATTTCGTTTTGCAGCACCTTTCCTGAGTTCGACTCCCCTCTGGAGTTGCTTCTCGTCCAGGCCCAGTTCTTTGACTTTGGAACGGGACCTCCACACTTTGATCATGTTGTCGTCGGAAGTGGTTACGAGCATTTCCGGATCTTTCGGGTTGAACGCAACCGAATTTACAACGTCGCCGTGAGGGTACTTCATTAGGCACACTCCGTAGTGCCTGTCCCATAAGTACCCGTGCTTGTCTTCGGCTCCACTGAAAATTAAGTGAAACTGTCATAGGTTTCCAGTTGACGATGTTCTATGTTTGCTTTATTCAAGTTCGTGTTTTTAATTTCAATCTAGAGAAAAGCAGCTTCTGTATCAGCACCAGAGAGCAGGTACTTTTAGAGAAACCACGAAGGTACATTTTTAATCTAGACAGGCATTTTTGTCAGCGAATAGTAAGCTAATGACTAAACAAATACGACTGTCTAGTCGCACCTAATTACACTGCAAGATAATTCCACTAATCTAAGTAACATTGCTGTTTAAAATCAAATGTTTGTCATACGGTCACGTTTCATAATCTGACTTTCACGAGGCCCCGCCACTAATAGCGACTGTACGTACGTAGCGTGTTCTCAAACTGGCCTCTTTCAACCCTACAATCACTTTATGCCTGTGTAAGCTCCCACTAAAAAAATATCTGTCAGCACTACACTGATCCTTGTATTTCTGAATAAGAAGCAGATTATGTAACTATTTACCTAAGAAGCGTCTTACCTTGCAACGTACTCGTTGCAAACGTCCAAAAAGATGAAGAAACATTCACTGTTGGACGTGTACGCCTTATGCGCCCTGAGCATGGTCCCGACCTGCTTAAGCGTCACCAAATCGATGACATGGATGTCGATTTCTTGAGCTATGGGCGGAGGATCCAGGGGGTTGGATATGGTGTAACCTTCCGGCCACGACCTGCTGTTCACGTAGAGGTATCTGTGATCCGGACTCAGTCCCATACCGACTATGTGGCCGTGCAGGTCGATCAGATGGTCAATTTTGTCGAACTTGTCGGCCACCGAATCAAAATCCAGCCAGTTCGGTTCCGGAGGCGGAGAACCGGATCGCAACATTTCCTTTTTGCGCTCGTGCAAAATCAGGCGTTCTTTGAGAGAAGGTCCCGGATCCAGGCGTTCGGGAAAAGTGAAAGGCTTTATCCTCTTGAAACCTTGAATGAAAAAAATAAATGTTCAAGTATATACCTCCCTTCGTGAGTAAGAGAAAAAAATTGATCACCTAGGACCTAGGAGTCTAACCAAGCAAAGTTACATAATGGCACACTCAGTGATAACAGAATGAAATTTGTTAATTTGATCAATGGTTCAGAACTTTCAGACCTACTGATGGACCTCGAAATTTCTTTCAAGCCTGAAAAGGTCGTTTTTTTTTTGGACAAGTTTGTCCAAATCCGACTTCCCAGCTTACCGAAATAAACAACAACAAAAACTGGACTTTGATAGGCTGGAACCGCGGTGGGCAATAGTCGGCATGCTTCAAAAGGCGATATACGATTTCGATTATATCACAGCGAATGATTAAATAATTAAGCTAGATGATGACGTAACATACGGGGAGGAAGGTAGTAGCACCATCATAATAAGCGTTCTGGGTGACCTCGTATCACGGCGAAAAGTCGATTATTGTTAGCTGAGTATTAGAGGCTTAACGTTTGTCTACAGCTTAACGAAGCATACAGTGAAGTTCCTTAAATCTGTGCAGTGACTCATCCCTGATGCGAATACACACGAATGGGTCACGAGCACAACCCGACTCCTACCTCAACTGCCGTCCCGGTATTATTTCCTGCAGACTTTACTGGTGGCGATCCGGTCGTTTTTGTCCGACTCCCCAGTTGCTACGGATCGCCAACAGAAGTCTGCAAGAAATAATACAGGAACGGAAGTTTAGGCAGGGGTCAGGCCGTTTGTATTCGCATCGAAGATGAGTCGCTGCACCGGTTCAACGAACTCCACTATAATTAGTGTGAACGACCATCAATTATTGGTCATTACGATTCTTTATCAACTCATTCAGCCTTGACGTATGTACGGAATAAAAACGCGTACAGCCTCTGACACGGGAGTGTACTGATTTTCGAAATTTTGACTTGGTGTAACAGGCCGATTTCTAAAAACAGTAAGCCGTTTTTTCCAGTATACATTTTATGATCTGCTGTTGATCCCTTCACCCCAGCCACTTTTATTTTTATTTTTTTCAAAAACACGCTATGTCTTGCGAAGCGCGTAGGAAAGCTTGTCAACAACTGTATTCAGATCTACCACTAGAAATTAGATTGAATGAAAATTGAAATAATAATATACTATGGCTTGGGTTTTCAAGGGGTGACAATAGATCATGAAAAACGGCTTACCATTTTTAGAAATCGACCTGTCCAAACATTTTATTCGATTTTTTTTGTAAAAAAAATAATTTTATGCAGGACTTTTAGTCAGGGGGCATAGGGTCAAAAAAAGGTTGGCCGTGTGCAGCTTCGTGAAGATATATAGAGATATGTCCTAATCGATTCCTGGGCGATCAAGGACCATGAAAAATTATAGTGGAATATTGACATCTGCTGCAGGCAAATATGGTGGAGGCGCCAAAATGGGCTTCATTTGATGATAAGAAACTGGCTGTAGCTCGTTTGGTTTTTAACGGATTTCAACATCTGAAACATCATTTTGTAGACAAAAAATTCTCTTCTTACTTTATGCCTAAGTTTACAAACGTCATTCCGGGAAACTGTTAAAATTGTCTTCATAAGATATGCTAAATTCCGGCCTTTTTTCAAGGTTATCTGATATTTTTGAAACTTGGCAGTATTATAGATCTTGAGGTGCCCTTTCCAAATTTTCACTTTTCCACTTCGTATATTTGCCGTTTTGGCCGCCATATTGGAAAGATGGCGCCCAAAAAACAGTTTTTTGTCAATATCTTCATTTCAGTCAATGTGAGGTGGAAGCGTTTGTATGCGAATGAGAGCTTATTCAATTATCTACAATTTGACACCTTACTCGTGTACGTGCTATTTCCGGTTCTTGGGTTATGGCTTCCAGAGCTCCCTGAAGCATCAACTTTTGTCATCCAATCAGCATGTCAAGTTGAGCTTAGCTCCACGTGGCAGTCAAATTAACCATAAATAATGATAAATTGTCAACCACAGACCATTAATATCCAGAAAATCAAGCATGGTAACGGTTGCTATGCAACTACAGGGTGAACTCTAAGGGAAAATCAACTTTGAGAAGGTATAGCTTGAGAACTGTAAGTCGCACATGAGTGATTCAGACGTCAAATTATAGACAATTTAATAGACCTTCACTTTTGATATGAATTCTCAAGTTTTATGACAAATTTTCGAAAAAAAATCGAAAATATGTTTTTTTGGGCGCCATTTTTTCAAAATTATCGCCAGAACAGCAAAGATACGAAGTGGAAAAGTGGATATTCTGAATGATGACCCCAAATCTCATCATAATAATGAGTTTCGAATGTATCTGATATCCTTCAAATGCTATATTACCTTTATTTCTTTCTAAAGTCAGTTTGCTTCCACAGTTCACCCTGTAATTGCACAAATAACATCACCATGATCGATTTTCTAAATTTTTGTTATCTATGGTTAATGGCCAAGAGCTATTGATGGGTTATTTGCCTACTACATGACGATGGTATCAATTTAACATGCTGATTGAATGCCGAAAGTTGATGCTTCCGGAAGTTCTGAAAGCTCTAACTCAAGAACCGTAAATCGCACATTAATGACTGATATGTCAAATTGTAGAGATTGGAATGGGCTTTCCTCCGCATACACACATTTCAATCTTGAGTCAGTTGAATTCAAGATATTGACAAAAAACTGTTTTTTGGGCGCCATCTTTTCAATATGGCGGCCAAAACGGCAAAGATACGAAGTGGAAAAGTAAAAATTCTAAAAGAGCACTTCAAGATCTATGATACTGCCAGGTTTCAAAAATATCGGATAACCTTCAAAAAAGGGCGGAATTTAGCATGACTTATAAATACAGATTTGACAGTTTCACGGAATGACGTTTGTAAATTCAGGTATGAAATTAGAAGAGAATTTTTTTGTCTACAAAATGACGTCCCAGATGTTGAAATCCGTTGGAAAACAAACGAGCTAGAGCCAGTTTCTTATTACCAGATGAAGCCCATTTTGGCGCCTCCACCATATTTGCCTGCAGTAGATACGAATATTCCACCATCATTTTTCATCGTCCTTGACCCCCCAGGAATCGACTAAGACATATCCCTATATATCTTCACGAAGCTGCACACGGCACGACCTATGCCCCCATACTATTTCACAAAACCCTCTATTTTAAACCATTGTTTACCCCTTAATCAAAATTTTACATGAGTAACTTTTATCTCTAAACATAAAATTTGAAATGTGGCCAATTTTCAAAATATCCAATGATGTACATTGTACAAAATACCGTAGGGAAAGGAGCAGCTTCCCAATACACAACTGGAAAGTTATCGTCACCGAGTTACGGGTGTACATAATATGATGATCTAGGTACAACATGTGCAAAATTTGAACGAAATCGGCCAAGCGTTATGTTAAAAAGAGGAATAAAAAAATCCTCTAAAATACCAGAGCTCTAATTTAAAAAACAGCATAGATGGCACTTCATCACTTCCTAATGGAGATCTTCAGTATAACGGTGACCACTTTATTCTGGGACAATTTTTACGACAAAGTAGGCGGGTTGTTGAAGAGTAGGACTTGAAACTTGAAACGAAAAAGTATTATCCATTCCAAACTTGGACAAGAGAATATGCCCCATGGGCATGAGGCCCAGTAGCGCACTTCCTTCTTGAAGGATTAGTGAACGCAAGACGTTAATTAGGGTTCTACCGTTATTTGGGCAAAAGATTTCAAGATGGCGGCCAAAATAGCGGCAAAATCATGAAAATAGGCTTGAAAATCAAAATGATCGTACTTGACAAGGGTAAGTTCCAAGTTTCATGAACATCGTTCCACTAATAAGATATTTCAATATGGCGGCCAAGATGGCGGCAAAACATCATGTGTCCAAAATCGGAAGGATCATAATGCAAGTTCACATTGCCTGCAAATTTCACTCAAATCGGACCACTTCCAGAAATGTTCAAAATGGCGGATCAAAGATGGCGGCAAAGTAAGGAAAAGCCAAAATTCAACTTCACATCCTGGACATTTATGTACTATTGATCAGCGTTTACACCACATCGATATCTCTTTTTCCTGAGGAGTTATACCGGATACAGACTTAGGAGGTACAGACAGACAGACGGACGGACAAAATGAAGCTGAAAGCGTCTTTTTCCGTTTTTTTTTTGGGGAAAGTGCGTTAAAAAGCCACAGTCGCCTATGATATTTTTTCTTCAAGTTGGAGAATCTTATGAGTTGATGGATTCAAAAAGTCAAGATGATGTAAATAAAATTTGTCCAAGTGTTGTTTGCTCTGCTGGACTGTCATTTTAATTAAATTGTTAGGTCAGATTTTGACACTGACGCAGTATTTTATTCTTTTTTGTTTTGAAAACGCCGTTAAGCACGTTATTTCAATAGTGAAATAGTGAAAGTGTTGAGAGGTGCAATAATAAGAATCTACAGTTTAAAAATGAAGACGACCCAGTTCTAACGCCAGAGTGTGATTTCGTCGCAGGTGATCTCATGACTTGAAGTCGTCGCGCCCTGTGTAAGAACTAGTTACGTTAATTCACTCTCCTGTTCCAGGAGAGCAGGAGCAGGAGCAGGAGATCATGACCTGTGATCCTGGTCGAAAAAAAGAGGCAAGATATTTGGCAAAAATTGTGCGCTAAAGTCGATGCACACCGGTAGATTTGGTCAAATGGTCACTGGAGCTTCGCCGGAAAGAACTGTACAACGATGTTAATAGAGCCACAAATGTCTAATCGAGTGTCTAATAGAAAAATAACTAATGCGACACAAACATCCACACACCCAACGTAATGCTATCAACAAATTGGTGACGCTGGCGCTAGCGCGCCCGCTCGAGAGTTGTTTGGAATGAATTATTATAGTGACTATTAACGGTGAATAATCGATTTAAGAACCAATCTGAGTCCAACGTTTACGTATTTCACCCCGTTCTCACGTCGTTTATAAATCCATAGAGCTCAATAGATCAAAAGCAAGTCAAAAGAGCTCTTACCATAGAGTGTCCACTTTGCCCCACCTTTCCCTACAACTTCTTGTGACTTTAATTTATTGTGTAATTACATATTATGTAATTTCAGGTAGAAGACGACGACTGTGAGACCTCAAAACGTCGCAAGGATAACTTGATGTTTATTTTGCCATGTCCTAAAACTCTTACCCCCAGTTGCATCAAATAATTTAATCATGAAATAGCTGATCAAGGATTTTCTCTGGTGAATTCTAGGTCAATGTCAGTTGAGTGACCACATGAAATGCATTCAAGCTGTTGCAGATGAACATGTTCCCATATGTTTCTGTAAAACTGCGTTTTTAATTGGGCACAGCGCTATCCACAAAGGAATAGTTCAGAATAGAATAGAATAGAGAAAATGCTCAAATAACTATTTCATGATCAAATTTTTCGGGGAAACCAGGGGTCAACTGTCCAAAAATGATTACGTTATTTGATAAATAAGAAGTTATACAGGTGTCCCACGAAGTAACCGACATAGTTCAAGGGTAGATGTACGTTCTCGAGGCAAATCAGAATCTGCTTTCGAAATTTTCCTGACGTCCCCCGTTTCCGATATACAGGTGATTTAAACTGCTCAACAACTGGAATGACGGTATCGAAACTGTTTTCACAGTTTTTTAGATCCATCTTTTGGCAATCCATCCCATTGACGAGATAAGGTTTTTAATCCCAGTTACTTTTTTTACAGGGTGGAATGTAAAACATTGCAAAATTGTGCTAAATTCGACCTATCCCCGTTTCTCTGATTTTTTTTTTTTCGATTTCTAATGAATTATTCATGAAGCCTGATGTCTTGTCTCGAAACGATTTTTGAATTTTCCAGATCAGAAGTCCAACAATGACGATATGAATTTTTTACTTTCCCGACCCACAACCCAACGAGAAGAGGAAGTATTGTGAACGCGCTAAAAATTGATCTCGAGATTTCGACGGATACATCCGTTTTGAGGTCCCCTATGCCGATTAAGACCATTTCCAACGTGTAGATCCATCTTCAAAATCGACACGGTTTAGGCTTCCCGACGGTAGTTTTTCAAAATGGAATTTGGACAGACTGCAGTGTAAACTTCGACATGCGATGAGCCCCACGAAATATCCATTTCAGGTGCAGACATGCTGGGAATGAAAGTTTGAGAAAATATTGAATTAATTTTTAAAGGAAAAATTTTCGAAATCGGACCCACGGTTTTCGCGTTTTCCTTTCTGGAAAAACTACAAATTTTCCAATTTTTTATCCCGTGAACAGATTTTGGTCACGGGATTTCGGGAAAGTAAGAAAAATCATATCGTCATTGTTGGACATCTGATCTGGAAAAATGAAAAACTGTTCCAAGACTAGACATCAGGCTTCATGAATAATTCATTAAAATTCAAAAAAAAAAAAAATTACAGAAACGGGGATTGGTGGAACTCAGGACAATTTTGCAATGTTTCACATTCCACCCTGTAAAAAAAGTATTTGAAATTGAAAACAAAATCTCGTCAATGGGATGAATTGCTGAAAAATGGATCTAAAAAACTGTGAAAACTACTTCAAAATCGGTTGTGTCAATCCAAAGTTACGTCATTTTGAAAAACGGCAAAATTTTCGATACCGTCATTCCAGTTGTTGAGCAGTTTGTGTTCAACCGAAAAGTTCGATCGGCCATATCTCAGGAATACATCAATAGAATCTATTGAAATTTTGCAGGTATATTCTAGAACCAAGAGCCTTCGTATCGCCCTATTCACTAATAAAATAAATACAGGACCGTACCCAAAATTTTGTGTTTCGAGCTTCTGTTGAAAAAGTCACCCTGTATAGATTTTTTTTCCACAAACTGATGTCATATTCGGAAACTACATGAAAAATGCTACAAAATGCGATTCCTAAATTGTTTGGCACTAATTTAGCTGATCCGAAAAAAATTATCAACAGAGATTTTTCATGAATATTTTTGAAAATGTGTTTCAAATCACTCAAACGCTATTCCAGGTGGTCAAACAAAGTCACAATATCAATTTTGACGTTCTACCAAACTTAGGATAATTTCAGAAGATTTTCTGGAAACATGAATTTGGGTAGGAATCTGAGGTACCAAATTCATGTTCCCAGAAAATTCTCCTAAAATTATTTTTGGTCGGTTAGAGCAGCACAGTTGAAATAGTGACTTTATTTGACCATCTGGAATAGCGTTTCACTAATTTAAATTGAAATTTTTGAAAATATTCCTGAAAAACTTCTGGTAATAATTTTTCTTTGGATCAGCTAAATTAGTGCCAAAGAATTTAGGAATTGCATTTTGTAGCATTTTTTATGTAGTTTCCAAATATGACATCAGATTTTGAAAAAAAATCTATACAGGATGACTTTTTCAACAGAAACTCGAAAAACAAAATTTTGGGTACGGTCCTGTATTTATTTCATAAGTGAATAGGGCGCTACAAAGGCTCTTGGTTCTAGAATATACCTGCAAAATTTTAATACATTCTTTTGATGTATTCCTGAGATATGGCCAATCAAACTTTTCGGTTGAACACATAAATCACCTGTATATCGGAAACGGGGGAAGTCAGAAAAATTTCGAAGGCAGATGCTGATTTGCCTCGAGAAAGTACATCTACCCTTGAACTATGTCGGTTACTTCGTGGGACACCCTGTATAAAAGAGCATAACTGAACCACAAACTTATTGTTATAATATAAATACGTCAAAGGTACAAATAAAGTGAATGATAGTTAATTATGTTAATTCTGTCTGGAAATTAACATTTTGATTACGCTCTTAATTCACATCAGTTGATGTAATAGAATATACATAAAGATAATTTTCACATGTTTGCTTGTGTCATTGTTTCTGATGCCCAGTTCATTTTTCTTACCAATTTGATGAGGAGTATAAGTTTTGAACCCTGTGGTAAAAATCAAATATTTGTCATTTTCCATGCCCTGCTCTAGATAGTCATCGTCAGAACCGTCTTCATCTTCATCCCTACTGGCCTCTTCAAAATCATTTTCATCTTCAGCTTCATCTTCTTCGTCTTCGCGTAGCTCAGATTCGACCTGACGATATTCAGAGTTGTACCAAATTGGGTAACCGCATTCGGAATTCGGTGCCAACCTTGTAGACGAATTAGTTGAATAAAACACTGCAACAAAAATTGAATTAACAAATGAAGAAAAATATTTTCCAAAAAATATGGGAGTGGTGCCAACCTGAGGAACTGTGGGTGCGCGGAACTGCGTTGATATCCCGATGGCTCACCGGATTGCCATGCTCGACCTTGTTTTGACTATGGCTGCCTTCGGGCTCGTCGGGCTTGGATTCGCTGGCAATTTCAGAATTCGGAAGACAATTTGCTATCATTATGGCTCGAATCGAGCTGGCGTTTCGGTTGTAGAACCGAAACATGTTGTGTGTGATCGGTACATGCTCCGAATCAACTTCTTGTGAAGCTTTATTGAGCGACAGATATGAAGAACTGACTAAATGTGCTAACCAATGCAAATCCCCAGAGAGTAAATGTTGATCATTATACCAAGTTCCGTAAATATCATACGGTTTATTGACTACGCGACATTGTAATTGAAATCCAGCTGGAACATGACCGGATTACAAAATGTTCAATGCGATTTAAAAAATGCATACCAAGTAGACTGAACACTGCGATTTCTCCGGAAGTGCTGTGTGGAGTACCGAAATGCACCCCAGAGACGAGCAAAAGCGTGTCCGTTTCATTGAACTGCGAGTATTGCGTGTATTTCCATGAGAAACTCTTCATATCTTTTGAATATTCGATTGTCACTGGGTACGATGAATTCCACAACTTGAAACAAAGGAGGTGTAACGTCCAGGATGGATGAGTAATTCAGATATTTACCAAGACGTATCCGTCCTTTGAACAGGTGGCGAAGTATTTGCCATTGTGTGAAAAGCTGACATGCAACACCTGATGCATGTGCTCCTGCAGAGTTTCTGTCTGGACCGAGGGGACGTTGTAGCATAGCCGTTTGAATTCCTCGTGCCATGATTTACCTGCGAGAATTACACTGTTACCACTTTGTAATTTGGCAACACGTGCGTTTTGCAATACCTTTTAAAATTGGGACAGACCTGTCTACCAGATAAGTCTTGAAGAAAAGGGATTTCCAGAGGAATTCGTCGCGACTAACCTCATACCAGGACTGGCAAACCTCGCCGACGGCCACGAGATCTTTGTAGTTTAAATGCTGGAATATTTTGAACAGCGCAGGATAAGGCAGAAACGACCACAAACTGTTTGGCTCGTTCATTGCTATTCCACTTTTACTTTTGTTATTAATATTGCCATCTGTCAACCTTTAAAATGTCAACAAAGAAATGTCAATGTCAAGTTTGACGTTCGTGACGTCATGCGATGCGCGCTAAAATTTTGAAAAGGTGGGAGAATGCCAAAATTGGAAGCTTGATTACCTGAATTATTTAAAATAAAATTAGCATTAAGTATACAAACATCGTGGTATACAATCATAATGTGGAAAAAAGGTACGTTCTACATGAAGATATTACAAATATCACATCACATAGCCGAGTGTGCTCCCGCAGACTCGGACAATAGAAGAAAATTTTCAATTCTTTTTACATTCCAGACTCAGACCCAGACCATCCTGCAACTGCCTGCAACGAAGGAAAGTATTGCAGACGCGCCAAAAAAAAAACTAAATGAAGACGGATATATCCATTTTGTTGAGGTACCCCAAGATGATTAAGAGCAGGATAGATAAGCTCACAGGACAGAAAATTCAAAATGACATCTCTTGTCTTGCCGCCGAACCCAACATATTAGTCGTAGCGGTACACCAAATTATTCTGCACTTCTAACGATTTCGATTATTTTCGGCACAGATGATCATTGGACCTATTCAAGCGTTTTGACCCGCAGCGCCACCAAATTTGCAACTCAGGAATGGAGGGGTGGGGATATCTTCAGAATTTGAAGCTCCAGGTCTGGTATGGTCCAATGAAGACCCACAAAGGCAAGTGAGTAGTCATTTTCGAATGATGTTCATCCGCTGTTGTCGATTCTGACGTGAAAAATGAGTTGCGCAGTCATTTGACAAAGATAATTGGTAATAATAAGAGATAAAGATGAAATCAAGTGGTCATTTACTGAACTCTGTAGAAACTTGTTTTTTTTTGTGATAAATACATGAAACTTGGTCTGACTGTTCATTATTACTTACTTTTCAAATATGGAGGGAGCACCACGCCTTCCGACGGATGACGTCGCGACGGAATATCAAAAAACAGTTGTCGCCATTTCCAGAACAGTCGATAGGAATATTATAATTTCTTTGATTTCTTCCATCAAGCCATATGCTTTCAAGATTCAACAACATATTTCTGTCGATTTGAGGAAACGGTGGACTACCAGTGGTAAACCAGGTGCCTGTAAGGGGAACTGTGAGGTTTCTTCACCCCTAAATATCCGCGGTCAACATCTTCGGATAAAACCGAGGATAAAACTAACTATTTTGAAGTCTGTGCATACGAATATGTTATCTGATCAGCATTTCTCGTGTTTCGTCCTTCTAGGGACTCCTCAGTATGTTTATACAGATCTAGCGATCAAATGGAAGGCACTCAGAAAGGTACTTTTGATTACTGGAAAAAAGTGATCTTTAATGTTGTACGATATTAGGTACATACTCGGTTACAGAACTCTTACAAACTCAACTATAAATTATTATAACGATTAATCGCCTGGTGATATCGATGCCACCGTACTGAAAAAAAGAAATCGCTGTGTATAAGACCGTATCAAATGATTGAACCATTATTGTTTGTTCATTTGTTGTTTTTATCCTTATCGGCATTTCTTATGTCATAGGAGTTTGCTGAATTTGATTCCCAAATATCACAAGCTGAGAAACTTTGTTTCTATAGCACAAAGCACTGTGCCGGGAATCGAATTCAAGAATTCAAGTTTTGGATATTGGTGCTTTTTTCAGACGTATTTACTTCATTCATCTTTGAGACTTTTATTCATACCCTAACACTAGAATCACAGAAATTGCATTTACTCTTTTACCCATTTCAAATAAAACGGTATTCCAGAATCGGTTACTTTACTAGGTAGTCTGAATGATCTCGCGCGGTTGCGAAATCTGTATAAACCGTACTGAGGAGTCCTTAGAAGGACGAAACATATAGAATGTTGACCAGATGACATAATTATTCGGATGGACAAACTTAAAAATAATTTTATCCGAAGATGTTGACCGTGGAAATTTGGGGGTAAAGAAACCTCACAGCTCCCTCTAGCAGACACCTGACTTACCACTGGTAGCCCACCGTTTCCCCAAGTCGACAGAAATATGTTATTGAATCTCGAAAGCATATGATTTGATGAAAGAAATCAAATAAACTATGATAATATATCGACTATTTTGGAAATGATGACCACTATGTTTTTTGATATTCCGTCGCGACGCCATCCGTCGGAAGGCGTGGTGCTCCCTCCATATTTGAAAAGTAAGTAATAATGAACAGTCAGACCAAGTTTCATGTATTTATCACAAAAAAACAAGTTTCTACAGAGTTCAGTAAATGACCACTTGATTTCATCTTTATCTCTTATTATTACCAATTATCTTTGTCAAATGACTGCGCAACTCATTTTTCACGTGAGAATCGACATCAGCGGATAAAAATCATTCGGAAATGACTACTCACTTGCCTTTGTGGGTCTTCATTGGACCATACCAGACCTGGAGCTTCAAATTCTGAAGATACCCCCACCCCTCCGTTCCTGAAGGGCAAATTTGGTGGTGCTGCGGGTCAAAACGCTTGAATAGGTCCAGTGATCATCTGTGCCGAAAATAATCGAAATCGTTAGAAGTGCAGAACTTGGACGATTTTAGGCCCGTACCGCGACGACTATATGGCAAGGAGTGACATTAGGCAAGGAAGTGTAGTGCTGCCACCTATATTTCAAGGTGCCGCCATCTATGATTCAATAGATTGTTGACAAAATAAAGGGTGTTGTCGATAAAAAGAAAACTGTTATTCCGCCATATACGTGCCACGTGCCCGGTGAATGCGTGAATAAAACTGAAATGAACCGTTTTTGTTTTGCTAGCGGAGCTGCTCGGGGTGGTTCACTAGATGGAAAAATAGAGATATGTAGGTGTACAGGTGATCACGCGAGAATATCCCCCATACTGAAGGTTTCCCCTTTGAGATACCGAAAAAAGTTTGTAATGCAAAAAATGACCTACCGACAAAAAAAAACGGCGAGTCAAAATCGAAAAACTTATCAAATAAACGTACCTATTTCCAAAACTTGGCCCATTTTTTTTCAGGATATTCTCAGTATAATTCGGGAATGACTGATGAAGAATCAAAATGGTTCCGTAATCCAACTCAAAGAAGATATTGGATTGTTTTAATACCCCATAGTCATCTTCATTCTTCACAATGGTCATTAAGGTCGTGGAAAGCGCTGAAGTGCTAAAAAACTCGTGAAAATAGGTTAATATTTCCTTATGGTCAATTACAAAGAGTTACTCACTGAGAACGGTTTTTTTTGCATTAAGATTATTGACTATGACCATTACCTACTACTAGTTTCAATCCACGTTTCCCATGAGAACATCACGCATACCTGTGTGGGCGGCACAACTGGCGGTCTGTGGGTCTGTAGTAGCCGAATGAACTAGCGGGAACCTGCGCTCACAGGTATGCGCTCAAATAATTTCTCGCATGGGAAAGCTGGATTGATTTCTCACTTATTCCATAATGGGCGAATTCAAAAAGGCGGCCATAAGAAAAAAAGCAGTCGACTGTCATATTTTCAAAAATAGCAATCGGGGACGATGGCAACACACCACATTCACTCATAAGGTCATTCTTGGAAATACAAATATTTATCCTAATATCTTGGAAAATCACTGAATTATTGGAAAATGTCCATTTCCATGAAACCGACTATATAGGTACTAAATTCAAAATATCTCAGAAACGGCTGAAAATATTTGAACGCGGCTTGTTTTAACTTGATGAGCATTGAATTGTGAATCTACTTGGTGATTTCCATGACTCCAATTTTTTTGGTTCATGAGTATAAGTGTTCGGTACCGATCGTACCTAGTTTAAAGTTTATTGTTTGATTTATATTTTTTGTATATAGTTTTCGTATGGTAATTGCATATATATATTCGCGTTAGATTCTAGTAGATATAAATAGTTTAATTTGTAACTTTGCCTTCACAATGTGTGTATTTCGTTTGGACCTATCCCTTCGTACGATGGTCACTCACAAAACACATGTGGAATTTAACTACCCTTGGCTCTCGTCTGAAAAGGAACGAGAGAAGACTTACCACTTGCCACCCAGTCGTGAAAGACCAAACAACTCGTGTCCTAATAGAAAGTGCAAGGTGCATCCATCGGTACCTAATCGTAATCATGTAATCAAAGAACTTTAAAAGTGACCTTACGGCTGAAACAACATCTCATCGGTAAGTCCTCGTTTGCACTAATTGTGGAGGTCACTTTGTTCTTTTTTTGTCGTATTTTTTCGTATTTATTTTCGATCGTTTTAATCGGTCCTTTGGAGGTTTAATTATTGAAAATTAAACCAGCTGGACAAAGTCAACTGTCAGTTGGCGGAAACATGGTCCTTCGATAGCCGGATAGTCGTTGTTTGACAAGAGTAATTAGATAAATGTATGCAATTACCACTTCGATAAAATTTGTGTCGAATTAACGAAATATTCGATTTCGCTAATTCAACTTCGTCGCATTTTTAGGCAAGTCGTGCCTTTTCGTCTCGAGGAAAAATTAATTAGAAACAATCGGTTTCCAAATTAATAATTCCAAACCCTTTCGTCGTCGTCGTCGTCAAAAGTGTAGCTTGCATTTTGTTACTTGTTCGATAGTTTAATTTAATTAGCGCATTCGGTTCTAATTAATTAAATTTGTATTGTCGTTGTAAATTATTTAAAACAATCGGTTTTTAAATAATTCATTGTCGTTTCGTTATTAGTTCATAGAGCAATCGGCTCTGATTCTTGTATATGCGGATCTTTCTTCCAAAGGTCTCTTTGTTGCACGAAGAAACGGGAAGTCGTAAATCTTCGACATCTGTGGGTCAGTCTTGAGGAAAATCTGGCCGGTCAGCCGCTGGGACTTACAGCCCCAGTATAATATCGGTTTCGCTTTATTGTTGCGCCTCATCGTCGTGAAGACACCATTTAGTCTCGTAATTATCGAAAATTTAGCCGCACAATGGCTACAAAATATAAGGAAAATCGCGCCATTAGGGAGAGTTTGATAAATCAATTGAACGAAGCACTTGACCTGGCTCAAAGTGCTAAGGAAGAAATATCATTGCGTGCTTTGTTTAAGCGGAGATTCGTTCGCGCCCAAACGGCATTTGAGAAATTTGAGATCGTACACGGTGCAATTGTCACCTACATAGCAGGTACGCCAGACCCGGATTTCCAGGCCGAAGAAGAAATACGAATAGCTTTCGATAAATGCTTTTCGGATATCGAGCATTGCTTTACCCTTTGGTTCCCAGAACCAGCTGGCGAAGCTTTGTCGGATACGCCTACATCATCATTGACGTCTATGTCAAATTTGAAATTGCCGAAACTTTCACTTAGGCCATTTGATGGCAATTTCGCGGAATGGACGGCCTTCAAGCAGTTTTTTGACAACGCCGTTCACGAACAAGCACACCTCGCTAACATAGAAAAATATCAATATTTGATCAGTTCGTTGAAGGGTGAACCGTTGAACCTTCTAAACTCTTTAACCCTTTCGGACGCTAATTACCCCATAGCTTACAAAACGCTCACGGAACGGTATGAGAATAAACGAAAATTGGCCTCGTACTTTTGGACGAATATCCAAAATATACCGCCCAACAATTTCGAATCCGCAAAAACGCTGCGAGATACTTTGGATAAATTTCGGGAGAATCGCTCCGCTTTAAAGGCTTTACAAATAAAGGACGTCGAGGACTTCCTTTGGGTTAATAGCTTACTCGATAAATTAGACCACGAAACTAGACGTGCTTTCGAATCCCACTTCCGAACCCCAGATCCTACAAAAATTCCTAGCTTTGAGGAACTATCGTCGTTTATCGAGAGCCAGTGTCAGGTACTAGATTCGATTAGTTCAAGTGACACTGGTTCAAATTATCGTAATCATCCCATGGCAACAGAGCCGTGTAGTTTCAAATCGAATTTGAACCCTACGCGAGCGGCCTTTATGGTCAAAACGTCGACATCCCATGGTGATGATGAATGCATTGTGTGTGAGGCCTCGCATTTCGTAGCACAGTGTCCTAAGTTTTTAGATATAACGCCATATGAGCGCTTCGAAATCGCGAAGAAAAACAAATTATGTATAAATTGTCTAAAGCCCTGGCACCAGCTTCGCGAATGTAATGTCGGGCAATCTTGTGACACGTGTGTTGGAAAACACCACACCTTGCTGCATTTCGTTAAAACTTCAAAACAGGCAAAAAACGCGGATTCTACCCAAAGAACGGTGATGACCACATTAGCACGGTGTAACGACCTGCCAATAGTTTTGTTGCCAACAGCCCTGATCCAAATTAGGGACATAAATGGAACATACCACCAAATTCGGGCCCTCTTGGATACCTGTGCCGAAGGTAGTTTCATTACAAAAAATTGCCTACTTCGTTTGGGTATTAGATATAACCCTTCCGAAATAACGGTACACGGGATAGATTCCAGCTCCTCAGGTGTGAGTTCACCTGGGGTAGCTTTGTGCACTATACGTGCGGACAATGACGAGAATACCGAAAAAAGTATACACTGTCATGTTTTACCAAAAATCGTAAATGGTACGCCAGCTATTGGCGTGGATCACGCAAATTGGAAACATCTCTCTGGATTGAAACTGGCAGACGACAGTTTCTTTGAGTCGAGTCCAGTTCAGATGTTATTAGGCGGTGATATATATGTTAGTTTGTTGCTACCTGGGTTGTTACAGGGCAATTCGAAAAACCAGCCTGCCGCGTTTAATACCATTTTTGGGTGGGTAGTTAGTGGACCCGCTGGAAGTCGGCCTACTGAGAAAATTACCACATGCTTCACACGTGTGGAAGCTGAAGACAAAATTGAATTTTCGGGAAATCGAAGAGGTGCCCTCTCTCCCTATCGAGTAAGAAAAAAAATGCATCGCATTTTTGGCGGCCGGGATGTTCGGTACCGATCGTACCTAGTTTAAAGTTTATTGTTTGATTTATATTTTTTGTATATAGTTTTCGTATGGTAATTGCATATATATATTCGCGTTAGATTCTAGTAGATATAAATAGTTTAATTTGTAACTTTGCCTTCACAATGTGTGTATTTCGTTTGGACCTATCCCTTCGTACGATGGTCACTCACAAAACACATGTGGAATTTAACTACCCTTGGCTCTCGTCTGAAAAGGAACGAGAGAAGACTTACCACTTGCCACCCAGTCGTGAAAGACCAAACAACTCGTGTCCTAATAGAAAGTGCAAGGTGCATCCATCGGTACCTAATCGTAATCATGTAATCAAAGAACTTTAAAAGTGACCTTACGGCTGAAACAACATCTCATCGGTAAGTCCTCGTTTGCACTAATTGTGGAGGTCACTTTGTTCTTTTTTTGTCGTATTTTTTCGTATTTATTTTCGATCGTTTTAATCGGTCCTTTGGAGGTTTAATTATTGAAAATTAAACCAGCTGGACAAAGTCAACTGTCAGTTGGCGGAAACAATAAGAAAGATAATAAAACATTGTACATAATAAAGGTAGGTATATAACAATCCACTTTTCCCATGATGGAAATCACTTGCGCGCATACCTGTGAGCGCATACTCCCACTAGTACAAACGGCTACTACAGACCTCTAGTTCTGGGTTCACAGGTATACGCGAAACTCCCGTGGGAAAGGTGGATTATATAAAAATAAACTATAGAATGTAAAAAATTTCTTCCATCGAATGGGTGTGGGGGAAGGTTTCCATAACACTGGCAGCGTTGCTGCGCTGGATCGCTATGCGATACGGATCGCCTTCAGGTACAATTTAGATCTGGTTTCGTAAGTTACCGTCTTTATAGCGTTTCCCAATTCGTTCATGAACTTGAGGGCCTCTTCACACCACGGTCCCAGCGTCTCCACTGCAAAGGGCACGAATATAAAGTTCTGGTCGACGATATATGCTCCTGTATTTGTGTCGTTTCTTTGTTGCTCCAATTGTAGCAGCTCCGCCGCCTTTCGTGGAAGATATATGCAAATAAGACGAGGCCAAAGTGTCAATACAGGTCGCATCCCAAACCAACATTTGGCCTTGGGACCCATAGACAAGGTTGGGACCAAGGTGTGAGGGTCATTCCGTCAGCACGCTTTCCGTCTTCGCGGTTTAAACCTGTCGGTTCCAATACTGACGGGATTTTCGCCGACTGTAATGCCCGAAGGATGATGTGGTTCAGTTCTTGATGCCGCGAATACCGACCTGGAGCGCGATTCTGTACTTGCCTACCGACAACTATCGGATCGGTAGCTAGGGTGAGAACCAATCAAATTCGCTCCTGCCTAGCTACCGACACCGACAAGTGTCGGTAGGAGAGTACAGAATCGCGGCCCAGCACTTCTTACAAAACTCAACCCGTGGGTTCCATCATTTCATGAGTTGGAATTTTTGCATTTTTGATCACTCTATATACGGCGTCTGCACGGACCGACATCTTGGCAACACCTCTTGAAATTAAAGCATATGTATGTACAACATTCGAACTAAACGGCACTGCTTAATCATTAGGGGAAGTATGCCTTTGTTGGACCCCTGCCGATGATGGCCCCCTGCCTGTATTTTAAAAAACGCGCGCTTTTCGTCCTATCCACCCACTAGGCTTGTCCTTCAAGTCATTTTACCTGGCACCACCAATTGTGATAAATATGTGAGCGATTGGAGGTGAACAGAGAATTAAAATCAAAATCGACAAGTTTGATCTGATATAACGGCTTGGATATGTGATACCCCATGTCTGTCAGAAGCTCAGCTAACGACTGCCCCTAGTTTGTGAAATGGAATCACTTATTGTGCGTCAACCCTTGCAATCATTTTCACGTCAGAATAAACAACAAAAAAAGCTCGGAATTTTTGGCCTCAACTATGCGTGGGCGCCTATGATGGACCCACCAGTGGCGTCCTATGATGGACCCTGCGCCATCAAAGGAACATAACATGCTTTGTAGGTAGATGACCTCCTCATTACATGAGTATACCTAGTTTGGTATAACTCATCGATACCATGGACAGGATAACTTTTTAACACCCAACTCATCTACAAGATAGCTCACCGACAAGAAAACTTAACGACAAGACAACTCGCCAACAGGACAATTAATCGACAAGACAGTTCATCGACAAGAAAACTCCCACAATAACCCTAAACAACTAACGATAATACTGAAAAAAAATAACAAAAAAATACTGGGGCCTGACGAGGTTCATATACACGGCTTAGACGTGTCCAGTGGCGGACTAAGGGAATTGGGGGCCCTGGGCGGAATTGTGAGATGGGGCCCCTAAGGAGTGAAAGTTAAGAATACGAAGGGGAGGGGGGTGACAGACTTTTTGGCCCGCCCTGCCCCGCCGTAATTGAGCAAAAGCCTAAGAGACAAAAAATGAATTGTCAACTTGACTATTATAAAACACACAGTGGCGCAGTGAGAATTTCAGGGCGGAGAGGGCTAAGGCAACGACGATAATCGGTATATTTCATGTGTTTCGCGATTTCTGTTTCTGACGCTTCCACCAAAATTACTTTATAAATCAAACTTCTTTTCAGAAAATTTTTGCGCTTCTTGAAAATTTTCGCCAGAAATTTTTTCTGTATCGGTTTAGTGTGGGATGGAGTGCCGTGGGCGCTTGGGAGGTAGGGGGTGGGGTCATTCGCCCACTTTTGCCCCCCTTGGCCATGCCACTGACCACCAGTACCTACCTACAAGAAGTTTTTTGGTTCCCGCTTTGGATGTTGAATTCGATTTGGACTGTTGACTTAATGCTAAAACCTACTCGTTTATACAAAATTAGGAATAATATGAATTTCTACTATCTGCAGCGCGCAGACAAGATAATTTTGTTGTTTTGTCTTTTCCCTCTTTTGAAAAGAAATAATAAAATACAAAATTCCAAAAGTCTTGAGGCCCCTGGCACTCTGATATCTGAGGCCGGGGCTCCTAAAGCCTGAAGTGGAATAATTCTTAGAGATTTCGTGATACAAACACACCTCTATTGCCTGTGTGTAGGCCTCCAAACCTGTTGTCATGGGGCCTGCCAAGATAACTTTAAAATGGAAAAAATAGGAAAACAATGTTTCTCACCTAATATAAGTAATATGTGAAAAAAATGACCATTGATGAAAAAAATTGAAATTTTTGGATTTTATCCAAATTTTTTTTTCAGTATATTTTACAAACAAGGGAAATTGGAGGCCCCATCAGATGATTGAGTCCCCGAGGCCCGGGGCGGACCGCCCCCTCCGCCCCCCCCCCCTTAGTCCGCCACTGGACGTGTCTAAGCTGTTTTCGAATCAAAGAACTTAATTGTCTGACTTGACCTGACCGGGTCTTCAAAAAAATACTGGGACCTGACGAGGTCCATGAATACAGTTTTACCATGTTCAAGTTTTTTTGAATCAAAGAACTTAATTGCCTGACTTGATCTGACCGGGTCTTTAAAAAAAAAACTGGGACCTGACTTTTGTACTTGAAGTTCTCTTATCGATGATTTATCCTGTCGATGAGTTGTCCTGATGGTGAGTTGCCCTGTCGGCGAGTTGGCTTTGTCAACGAGTTGTCCTGTTGTCGAGTTGTCTTTTCGGTGAGTTGTCTTGTCGATGAGTTGGGTGTCGGCAAGTTATCCTGTCGATGAGTTTGGTGTCGATGAGTAATACCAAACCCCAGGGCCGGATTAAGCTCGCCGGCGCTCCCAGGCAAAAATTGTACCTACAGCGCCCCTTGACTGACGTTTGGGCAGCGCAGCCCCCCGGAATAAATTTTGGGGGCGGGCCTGTTGTGACAAAGCCTTCTTCAATCCTCAAAAAATTTCTAACAAACGTGATTTTTTTTGGTAGTGCATTTTTTCTGCTTTTCAAATTATTGTCAGCTTCGAAAAAAAAAAATAATTTTTAACATAATAGTACTCACTTCAGCGGTACATGGTACATACCTCTACTAAGTTTTACAACAATGAATTTTAGCAAAAGTAAGCAGCGTAACTGTTTGATCTTGCCAACTTTTAAATTTCGCGCCAGTCGCCGTGTTTAAAATACCAACATTTTTCCTTCCCACTCCAAAAGTGCGAACAAGGGATTTTTGGGGTTATGATGGCGTCCTGCGAGTAGCGCGAAAGTACTGTCAAAAATGGTCGGAACAACTTTTTCCGTGTTCAAATCGCGAAACGACGGCCGTCCGCAAAAAGTGTAATAAAATTCGCAAAAGTCGTCGCAAATCATCCGCGACCCACACGGGTTGCTGGAAAGTCATCGTCGCCTCGTGAACTGCTGGACTGCTGCACTGGTGCATTAGTTCGATCAACAAGTGGTAAGTTCGCACATTTTTCCTTGTTTCCATTCGTTCATTTTGGTCCTTCCAGCGGATTTTGATCCTTTCGTTGTTGTTTTACTTGTTTTCATCCTTTAACCTGGCGATTGGTTGCGCAGGTCGGATTCAACAAGTTTTCCGTGTCATTATATACCTAGTTAATGATCATTTTCGTTCCCCCTTTTGTTGTAGTTCGTAGATTTGCGTTCACATAGCATTGTTGTGAATCATGGCTAAACTTCGGGAACTTCGTGCATTGCGCAACATGATTTGCAATCAAATAAAAGAAACGTACGAAATTGGTCAAAAGGCAAGTGCAGATTCGTCACTGCGTTTGCTTTTCGAATGTCGCTTTCAAGCTGTGAAAAGTTTAGATCAGGAGTTTCAACAGTGTCACTCGCAAATTATTGCATTATTGGCAGAGGCAAAGCAAGCTGATTTTGAGTCCGAAGAAGCTTTTAGAAAGACTTATTCGGATATGTATTTCAGCATACAAGTAACATTTCGCGAATTATTTCCCCCGCCTGCGCCCGTCGTTACAGCGGCTGGGGGATCTGCGCCTGTAATAGCGTCGTCATCGCAAAATAGGGTAAGGTTGCCCAAACTGGATTTGGTAAAATTTGACGGTGATTTGAAGGTTTGGCCAACTTTTGTTGATACGTTTTCAACTCTGATTCATTCTAATCGGGAATTGTCGAATGTTGAAAAATTCCATTATTTGCTATCCGCTTTACAGGGTGAACCGCTCGCTCTGGTAAAATCCATATCGCTTACGGCAGCGAATTATGAAATTGCCTATGACACTTTGGGTAAAAGGTATCAAAATACCAGAAGGCTCGCTAATTGTTATTACTCGGAAATGGTTAATTTGCGCCCTGCAGTTCCAGATTGTTCGAAATATTTGCAAAATGTGGTGGATACATTTTCGCAAAATTTGGCAGCTTTAAAAAAGCTACAATTTCCAGTTGATGAATGGGATTTCCCAATTTTCAATTTGTTGCTTAGTAAACTCGACGAAAAAACAAGGTCGGCGTTTGAATTGGAAGTTAGTAATGTCGATCTTCCAACTTTTGGCGAGTTAAAGGCATTCGTTGAGGGTCGAGCCAACGCTCTGCAGTTTTCTGCTCCGTCGGGAAAACCGGTTCGTGATTCACGTTCTGCAAACGTTTCAAAACCTCGATCGTTGGTCACAGCCAAATCGGAAGGTTGTGTTTTGTGCAGCGGCACTCACAAAATTTACGATTGTGCAATTTTTGTGCCTAAATCTCCGCGAGAACGCTATCAGCTTGCAAAAGATAAAGGTCTTTGCATCAACTGTTTGAGTGTTGGGCATTCAATGGTGAAATGCACTTCAAAGTCGACATGTCGGCATTGTGCCGCCAATCATCACTCAATGCTTCATTTTTCGGACTCTGCTAAACCCAAACCACCTTCTCCGGCCAAGGAAGTTGCTCCGGACAAGGTCACGCCACCAAAGACTGATGGAGGCGTCTCTCTCAGTGCTTCGACAAACGGCACAGCGGTGTTGTTGAGTACAGCACAGATCAGTTTGATTAATCAGGCAGGTGAAGTCACAATTGTTCGTGCACTGTTAGACAGTGCTTCGCAAGTTAGTTGCATAACTGAAAAGTGTTCAATTCGTGCAAGGCTACCCCGTAGCAAAGCTTCGATTTCAGTTTCTGGACTTGGAAATTCGACAACTGCTTCGCGCGGTTCTGCAGTTTGTTCAGTCAAGAGTTGCTCTGGTTCGGGGCCGGGTTTGAAAGTAAATTTCGTTGTGTTGAAAGAGATATGCTCTTCAATGCCAAGTTCGTTCATAAATACTTCAGATTGGGAGTATCTGAACAATGCTTCTCTTGCTGATCCGTCATTTAATGTACCGGGACAAGTTGATGTTCTATTGGGAGCTGATGTTTTTCCTTTGGTATTGAAAAATGGTCAAATTCGAGGTAGTTCTGGACAACCTGTTGCTTTGAATACTGTTTTTGGATGGGTCCTCATGGGCCAAATTCAGCTTCCTGCTCCGGTTGTTGCTCATTCGTTGTGTGCAACTGCTGACGTGTCATTGGACGGTGCACTACGCAGTTTTTGGGAACTTGAGGAGCCTCCTAATTCTAAATCTCAATATCCTGAAGATATCGAGTGTGAAGAGTTGTACCGCTCAACTGTGTCACGAAGTGATGGTCGATAGGAGCGGTGGTAGCCGAGTGGTACAGGTGATTGCAAGCCAAACCATTCGCGCTGCCCTGTGTGGGTTCGAATCCTACTTCATCCATGGATATTTTGTGCTGTCCCCGAGGTTGCATGGTAGAGCAGCTTATAGCTGAATGCCGCCTCGTAAAATAAGACAATTAAATAAATAAATAAATAAAATACGTGGTTTCTTTGCCCTTCGTCAAGGACAAAGTTGTTGAATTTGAAGAATCGCAAGCTGTGGCCGAACGCAGGTTTTTGATGTTAGAGAAACGGTTAGCTCGAGACCCTTCTCTCAAAAAGGCATATTCTGAATTCATGAATGATTACTTGAAACAAGGTCATATGAGTCTTTGCGATTTCAATTCTGAAAATTCTTCGGAGGAATATTTTCTTCCTCATCATTGTGTACTCAAACCAGACAGTACAACAACCAAGATTCGGGTTGTTTTTGATGGTTCCACGAAGTCCAAGAATGGGCTTAGCTTGAATGACACTTTGTATTCAGGTGCAAAATTACAACCGAACGTAGTTGATGTCTTACTTGGTGTTAGACAACATGAAATTGTTCTTGTCGCCGATATACAGCAGATGTATCGGCAGATATTGATCACTCAAGATCATCGAAAATATCAAAAAATTCTTTGGCGATTTTCACCGGAAGATCCGATTCAACAGTACACTCTGAATACGGTCACTTATGGGGTCTCGTCTGCTCCATATCTTGCTATCCGTACGATCAAACAGCTTGCTCAGGATGAAGGCAAAGCTTTTCCGCTGGCGGCTGAGGTTTTGGAAAAGGAAGTGTATGTTGATGATGTGGTCACCGGAGCTAACACTATTGCTGAGGCTTTTGAGAAGCAATCGCAACTCATAAAGATTTTTGCAGCTGGTGGATTCATTTTGCGGAAATGGGTTAGTAATGCGCCGGAATTGATTGAACATTTACCGCCTGAACTTCAGGAAAGTACTTTGTCTTTTGACGACGAGACTAACATGGTGAAAATTCTGGGACTTCAGTGGTCCCCTTCTTCGGATGTATTTACTTACAAGATCGGTCACGTTGATCGTTCTTGTACAAAAAGACAAATTTTATCGGCAATTGCTCGAACTTTTGATCCCTTGGGATTTCTTGCACCTTTATTGTTTTTTGCAAAAAGGTTGATTCAAGATTTGTGGTGTTCAGGACTTGACTGGGATGACGTCCCTTCTGATCACATTTTGGAAAAATGGAAACTTTACTGTGACGAGATCCACATGATCGAAGGTGTCAGGATTGGACGAAGCCTTTCAGTGGTGAACAATAGATTGACCTTGCACGGGTTTTGTGATGCATCGGAGGCTGGTTTTGCTGCAGTCGTTTACTTGCGCTCTGAAGATAGTTCTGGAAACATTCGGGTCAATTTGTTGTTGGCAAAATCCAAGGTTGCGCCTTTGAAACGTCGCTCATTGCCGCAGCTCGAGTTGTGCGCTGCTCATCTGTTGGCCAAGTTGATCTCTTATCTCGTGGCAGTGTATTCTGAGACAATCAAATTCGAGCAAATTGTTGCTTGGACTGACTCTACAATTGTGCTTGCTTGGTTGAGTTCGCCTTCCTATCGTTGGAAGACATTTGTCGCTAACAGAGTCAGCTACATCCAAGATAAATTGTCTACGGATTGTTGGAGACATGTACGGTCTGAGGACAATGCAGCTGATTGCGCATCACGTGGTCTTTTGCCGTCAGCTCTTGTTGAACATCCACTTTGGTGGAAGGGGCCCACGTGGTTGTCAATGGGCTCAGATCACTGGCCTCAGAGTAAAATTGATTTTTCGCAGGTTAACACAGGCGACGAGCAGAGACAGAGACCTGTGGCAATCGCTGCAACTGTTGAGTTAAATGTGCTCGAGGGTCAGATCAAGAGGTTTTCATCTTTGACGAAATTGCAGCGAGTTATCGCATATTGTCTGCGTTTTATAGCGAAATGTCGCAGGAAACAAATTAATTGTTCTCACCTAACAAAGGGCGAGTTACATCAGGCTTTACTGGTGTTGGTAAAGCGCGTGCAGGATTCGGCTTTTTCGGAAGAGATTCTCAAGCTAAGGGGAGGTGATCTGCCTTCGAAGTCGTTCAGAAAGTTGTCACACTTTATTGATGAAGACGGGTTTCTCAGGGTCGGCGGCCGACTGGCCAACTCTAGTCTTCAATTTGAAGCCAAGCACCCGTTGCTTTTACCGAGCAACCACCATTTGACAATTTTGATTATTGAGCATTTTCATAAAAAATACCTAAACCCTGGTCTTCGTACATTGCATGCACTTCTTATCCAACATTTTTGGATCTTGTCGGCCAAGCGCACGATCAGATCAGTCGTTTCATCATGCAACCGGTGTTTTCGTTGTCGACCTGTTGGTGTAGAACCAACGATGGGTCAATTACCATCCAGTCGTATATCACAAATCAAACCATTTCAGTCAACTGGTGTTGATTACGCTGGACCGTTTATGATTACAATGGCGAAAGTTAGAGGAAGGAAACGTTTGAAGGCTTATCTCTGTTTGTTCGTGTGTTTCTCGACAAAAGCGATCCACTTGGAACTTGCATCTGATTTAACGACCGACGCTTTTTTGGCAGCACTCCGGCGATTTGTCGCTCGAAGAGGGAGTTGTACTAAGTTGTACAGTGACTGTGGAACAAATTTTGTCGGGGCTTCCCGTCAACTGCAAACTTTCATGAGGCAAGCTGCGGAAGCAGAAAACATTGAATGGTCATTCAATCCTCCATCCGCTCCTCATTTTGGAGGCTTGTGGGAGGCTGGCGTCAAGTCCGTAAAAACTCACTTGACTCGCGTCGTTGGCGATCAAGTAATGACCTACGAAGAACTTTATACCCTGATGGTTCAGGTGGAAGCTGTGTTAAATTCACGCCCATTGTGCTCTGTAAGTAGCGATCCAAATGATCCAACCGCACTGACCCCAGGGCATTTTCTGTTTGCATCTCCACCAAGTGCCATACCAGACCCTGATTTGTCACATTTAAAATTATCGCGTTTGTCCAGATGGCAACTTATACAGCGTATGTTGCAAGATTTATGGAAACGTTGGCACATGGAATATCTCCATACATTGCAACAAAAATCAAAGTGGACTGTCACCAAATCATCTGTGGCATTGGGTACGTTGGTACTAATAAAAGACGATAATGTCCCGCCATTACATTGGCGGTTAGGACGAATTACTCAATTGTTTCCAGGGCGAGATGGAATATCTCGTGTCGCAGAATTAAAAACCTTACATGGGAAAGTGTTACGCCCGTTGGTGAAACTCTGTCCCCTCCCTAATCAATAGAGAAATATCTGTTGATTATTGCTCTTTTTTGTTGTTTTTTTGTTCGAGTTTGTGAGGTGAATGCATTGATTCACATCATGCAAAAAAATTTTGTGAACTTGTTTTTTTGTTCATTTTGTTTTATTTCCTTTTACATTTATGATCATTGGCTAAAAATGACATAGGCATTTTTGGTCGGCGGCATGTTTGATCTTGCCAACTTTTAAATTTCGCGCCAGTCGCCGTGTTTAAAATACCAACATTTTCCCTTCCCACTCCAAAAGTGCGAACAAGGGATTTTTGGGGTTATGATGGCCTGCTGCGAGCAGATATTTTTTTCTTAAGCATCCGCCCGAGTTCCACCGCCTTACTGAGTGCTCGCTATACCAAGTCCTCCGCCTTACCAAGTCCTCATTGGGGACGCGCTGTGCGCCAGGCTGCGCGCGCCGGCATCATGCAATTTCATTCTTCGCAAATTTGCGCGCCAAACAGTGTTGTCATCAATAGAGATAGTAGATACGCGGCTGTGTCTTTTTATACAAGGTGGAAACCTTAACTGGATTACAACCCTCAGTTACACGGAAGTTCTGTGAAAACTCCAGAAGTTGATTTCTGTTTTTAATTGCGCACATTTCAGCGGTCAATCGGTCATGTTTTTGCTTTACGCCCCACCTCTAGCAGCGCAACCACCCTTAAGGCTGTATTCTCAGTAGGTAAAAACTATTTGAAGGATTTCTTCCTCAAAAATGGAGATAAAGACACATTTTTTTATACGGTGTACTGAGTGTATTACAAAATTGAGTACAAAGCGTTTTCGTAATTATGTGGAAAAAAAAATATTTTTCTTCTTTGTTAACGTTTTTCAAAAAACGGCTCTGTACTCAATTTTATACGTCTCTCAAAATTATGAAACAGTTGAAAATTTTTTTGTTTGTCAAAAAATTCCCAGTAATACTTCAGAAACTTTTCCAATGTTTTAGGGCTATTGGCCTCCCAAAAAAATGTGGGGTAATCCAAACGGAAACAAAGTGGACAAACATTTAATGGAATCCCATCAAAATCTCTATATCTCTTTATCTTCATTTTTGAGGGAGAAATATTGATACCCTGCATATACAGCCTCAACTTTCTTTCATAAAATGCAAAGGCAGATCGGGTATCGGGTGACACATCGTTGAAAAGAACTTATTAAGAGGAATACAGTGCCGTTTTTTTTCTCCAAAATTCCGAAAAACTAAAAAAATCAAACACATGCCACACACATGCCACCAGTTATATTATGCGCAAGTGGAATCGAGGTTGACGTATGGGGTGGGCTTATGGGGGTCCTCCTCATGGGCCCGAGACGTTTTTATCGCGCAAAAGAAAATAATTCGTGTCATTGCAGGCGTTGGCCCCACTTATTCTTGCAGGGAGCTCTTCAAGCATTTTGGATTTTTAACATTGCCTAGTATCTTGGTCCTTGATTTGTGTCTGTATGTTTTCGAGAACAGAGGCTCCATGTCTGTCGGTGGCGATCTCCACGGTTACGGCTCTAGATTCGGTGGGCAGTTACGGGCTCCATACCGGAGGCTTGGGCTCGGAATGATGGCACCCAACACTCTGGGTGTCAGACTTTTCAATAAGTTGCCTGAAAGCATCACTAAGCTCACTTCAAAAAAACAGTTCAAAAGAAAAATTAAAGACCTTCTACTTAAAGAATCTCTATATAGCCTGGAGGACTTCTTCTCGCAAACGTTTTAATGTGTATAATGTTTTTAAAGATATCTTATTTCCTTATTTATTTATTTATTTATGTATATATTTTGGTTTGACGTTTCTGATGTATACATATTTTTACACAGAATAAAAGATACTTACTTACTTACATATTTCAGGTCAACTTTGAGAATGAGAAATGCTACAGAATGTCACAGATAAATTTCACACCGCTTAACCTTCTGCCAGGAATGAAATGAACATTTTGAACACCTTTTTATGATAAATAAAAAAGTTGACTTAAAATGTTCGTTGTAAGTTTTTTCCACCCGCGTTGTAATTTTGTTTCCTTTATTTTTAGGAATATAAAAAAATTGAAAACTGCGCTGTATTCCTCTCGATAAGCCCTTTCTAAGAATGTACCACTTGCACTATGGTTATGTACAATGCAGGTTAAATATGATTTCTTTGAAAAAAATATAAATATCAACATATACTGTAGTTCGTTTTGGAGAGAAATTCAAAATCGTCCTTCCATTTTTCGAAATCTGCTGCTTCGCATTCGACTGTTAATTTGAAATATATTATTTCAGTATCTTTTCCTTTTGTTTCCGTGTAAGGAAAACCTTTTGTAATGAACTGAGTATGGGGAAGAAATTAGTCTATCTACTATCTCTGGTGATGACAACACTGTTTGGCGCGCAAATTTGCGATGAATGAAATTGCATGGTGCCGGCGCGCGCAGCCTGGCGCACAGCGCGTCCCCAATGAGAACTTGGTAAGGCGGAGGACTTGGTATAGCGAGCACTCGGTAAGGCGGGAGAACTCGGGCGGATGCTTAAGGAAAAAATATCTGCGTCCTGCGAGTAGCGCGAAAGTACTGTCAAAAATGGTCGGAACAACTTTTTCCGTGTTCAAATCGCGAAACGACGGCCGTCCGCGAAAAGTGTAATAAAATTCGCAAAAGTCGTCGCAAATCATCCGCGACCCACACGGGTTGCTGGAAAGTCATCGTCGCCTCGTGAACTGCTGCACTGGTGCATTAGTTCGATCAACAAGTGGTAAGTTCGCACATTTTTCCTTGTTTCCATTCGTTCAGTAACATAATATTATAGTAATTATAGAAAACCCTAAATTCTTCAATCTTCTTTCTTGACTGCGTGGTGGCGAATTCTTCAATTATCTCATTGAAATCAAGTGTGCTGGTGATGTCACTGTTAATCGAAAGAATAGCAAGATTCGCCAGTCCTTCTTGACTAATGGCATTTTAGAGATAAGTCTTCGTCCTCTTCCAAGTAGAAAACGACCTCTCACCACTTGCGTTGGTGATGTAAGGAATATTCTAGCAGCCATTTCCAAGTTGGGAAACAGAAACAATTTTTTTAAAGCTGAATAGTACCCAAAGCGCCCCCTTTGCCTCTTGGTGCGGTGGCGCCCCTAGGCAGTTGCCTATTTTGCCTATTGGTTAATCCGGCCCTGCCAAACCCATTCTTCAAAAATAAGAGGGAGTCCACCATTGGCACATGAAGGGTGCCATCATGGACGCATATAGGCCTATGATGGCCCACTTTCCAGTTTAAAGAAAAAACTGCATAATTTCAGCATATCTGTTTTTTGTTGAAAAAACAATCATTAGTTGAAAACTACAACTAATAAGGAACATACACATACCAAGCAGGGTTCAAAAAGTGGTCAATCGAAAAAGCTATGGAACAACTTCCTCAGGGGGTCCAACATAGGCACACTTCCCCTAAATGCAAGGTGGTTGGCGCCTAACATCCGGACTGTTTTAACATCCTAACATACGATTTCAGCAGTGCTCATCACTGCCATTTTGATGAATTTATAAAATTTTTGGAAAATTATGGAGGGAGGTAGGGGAGTACAGGCAGATCGAATCTTATTGGCCAGCGAGACTATCGCCGGCGACATACGAAACTCGGTAAAGCCGTCATAATTCTAACTTCCCACCCGGAAGGACGTTTCTCACAAAAATTTCCATAGGTTCCTGGATACTATAGTCGGGAAAGTTTTGAGGTGACACAACCGATTTTTTTGTATGCATATTGCATATGACAGCCTGATGCTCTGATTCATTTTCTTCTATTTTACTCGGCTTTATTGCTCTCCTGTAAAATTTACTCAAAGTCAGATAGGTACCTAAGTGTATTTGCCGAATCGCCCAACGATATGTTCGAATTGCAATCGATGTAGTTTTTTATTTCCCACGACACGAGTTTCTGTCGCCGTGTCGTTCAAATCATTCAACAACAGTGGAATGGGGGATTGTCGCCGGCGACAAACGAAGCTTTGTAAAGCCGCCATTAGAAAAAAAGATTGAAAATAATTTGCAGCAAATTGAATTCTGTCAGGAAAATTTGGATTTTCCGGGATAACCTCAAATCTTATTCCAAATCATCTTATTGTGAAAATCGTCTATTAAGGCTTCACTTTAAGCTCCATCATTTAAGTCCGGTCTCAAAAACCCAAGCTGGTGTTACATTTTCAACCGGAAAATTCCCGGGAAATAAGAAAAAAAGTTGGAAAATGTTCAAGAACAAGTTTCCTCTTGTTAAAAAAAAAGGTAAAAATCTGTTCACAGGATGAAAAGTTGGAAACGAGGTTGGAAAATTTGCAGGTTTTCCAGAGAGGAAAACTCTGAGGCCGTCGTGAGTCCGATTTCAAAAGTTTCCTCCAAAAATTAATTCAGTCTTTTCTTCAGCTTTCATATCATTCCTAGCATGTCTGATGCACTTTGGATAAATATTTCGTGGGGCTCACCGCATACCGAAGTTTGCACTGCACTTTTTTCAAATTCACGGAATGTGCAAATTTCATTTTGAAAAAATTACCGTCGGAAAACCAAAGCCATGTGGATTTCGAGAATGAATCCACACGACGCCCAAATCAATTTACTTTCGATATCAGTTGGAACTATTCAAAAAAAGTCGATCCCCGAGCAGGAATGAATTTTAAGTGGAGTCCTGCATCAAAAGCGAGTCGTCCTAGTCAAAATCCGGGTGAGAAGCCCTCTCAGGTGGCAACGGCTAGGGAACATTTTTGAAAATTCATAACGTCCGAGTGGAAAATGGCAAAAAACTGCAACTGCAGACTTGATTTAAGTCTTTCGTTGATGTGTTGCTTCCTGCCAAATTTGGTTCCAATCCATAGGATAGATTTTGAATAATTAACTGGTAAAGTTTTGAACTATAATAACATTTTTCAATATTTGACAGATGGACAAAAAAATATATAACAAAAAACACAAAAAATATAACAGCTTTGATTACCTATAGTTTTTTAAGGGCTTTCAGATTACATATTGCAAGTCCAAGATCCGTGATACACAACTTATGTCATTTTTTGATAGTGACATTTTCGTCTGACAGAAGACAGCCAAAAACTAATGAGTTTATCCGACAGCAAAACCATGTATGAATACCAAATTTCAAGTCGATGAGATCAACGTTGCGGCTGTTATCGTAGAGCAAATTACAGCACACAAACAGACACACAGACGGACATCACTTCAAAAATTCTCTCAATCATCTTGGGGGACCTCAAAATGAATATACCCGTGCTCATCTCAAAAAAAAATTTCAGCGCATTCACAATACTTTCCCTTCCTCGTTGGGTGGTGGGTCGTAGAAATGGAAGTGAATTAGGAACAGAATAAGGTATACAGAATCCGATTGATTGAGTAACTGCTTCAGTCTTCAATACAGTAGGCGACCATAGCGTGACATAATCCACCCTGTAAGAGCGTTTATTTGTCAGTGGAATTCCAGTGCTTATTAGGTTATGCGCTCTAGTCGAGGCTTTAGTTGATAACGGTGTGTTGCAATAAGTTAATTCTTGACTACTGAATGTCCGCCATCCAGTTCCACCAAAGTTTTACGAGCAGATTAATTTTATCACGCTGATAGTCGCTATGCATGAGCCAATAGCATAGGCCAGTTGCTCAGTTACCTACTATGACTATGAGAGTGATGAAGTTAATTCGTTGATAAAAGTTTGGTGGAACTGGAAGCGAATGACATAATGTTATCTGAACCGCTGTTAATGTTTCCCACTTGGAGGCTCTTTAAGGATTTTATAAACGAAACAAGACATTGTTGGAAGCTGCCTTCTCAGCAGGTAGATATAGTTTGGTAGCTTTTATGATCACCGGAGGTGAAAGTGTGAGTCACAGATTTGGGACAGGGGACTTCGGAGAGCTGTGAAAACGTCCAGCAGCTTCGCTTTGAATTCTAAATGTTCTCGAGCGGCTCTTCCGCCAATTGTACGGGTTAGTGGCTTTATTTCTAGATCGGAGTCTCCAGGTTTATAGCTCATCCTTGAGTCGGAGTCTCCAGCGGAAATCTTAACAATCTTCCATTTCTTACAAAAAGGTGCTTTCCTTTTACAACCTAAACTAAGTATTCTGACCTAAGTAAGTTGTTATTAGTGGTAGGTATCTCACTATCGCGCATGTGATTTCTCGCTTTTTCTCTCTCTAACTTAGATCAGATCAGTGAGTTTTGTGGTAAAAGAAAATCACCTAATGATTCAGGTAGAATATATCGAGTTCGTTTCTCTGTCTGTTTTGTCTCGACAGCTGAGCATTTGAGGACGATCAGTTGACTTTAAACAAATGTACATCTTCAAGTTGGTACTTACCATTACCGGACAGCGAAAACTTATCCCAGTGAGAGTTTCCATGAACTCTCGTCCACTTCGACGTCCAATTCATTTGTGCGCCTATTGTTTCGATTTAAAATTGTACCTACCTATCAATATTTCCATAGTAGGTACTTTTATAGGATTATGGATTACTTCCAAGATAAAATTCAAGAAGATATTTTTCGTACTTCCGTTGAGAAATTGTAGGAGAAGCATTATCATACATATTTGCATACGAAACAATAAACGTGGAATGGCACTCGATTGTTACTTATTTTCTATTATAATAAAAAACTTTGGTAATTATTGACGACCACTACTTCTTGACTAGCATTTTCTAAGAATTAGGCAACCACTTAAGGTGGGAGTTTTTTCAAAGTGAATATTTGGGCATTTTGGGCTGATAATATCTACAAAATAGAAGCAAAACAAGCAATGTAGTTGACCTTCACTGAAAGAATGATGCTTCATCTCAAAAATGACGAGGAGATATTCAGCCTTTTTTCGTTCTTTGCTTGGAAAACTTCGATATTTGAAGGCCATGTTGCGAAACTTCGGCTGATGATCTCGAAAGAACCAGAGGGTTTTCTGATCCCGTTTCAAGTTGGACATGAAGCGAAAATAGATGTTTGATAAATGACGAGGCTTTTTTTACAGTTCACTGGAATTGGAGGCTTTTTTTCACAAGAAAAGAAAAAACATCGTATTTTGGCGGGCCTCTCATTATTATCAAAGCGCTCTGAAATTTCAACACGTTGTCAAATTGTCTTGCGTTTTCCTTTTCATTTTCCTTCCTTTATTAATTCTCCCATTTGTTCGTTACTTGCTTGGTTACATCTGACTCATGTCTTATCAGACTGTTCACGTCAAGTTTGAAAGGTGCACACATGGGTGCACATTTCGTTGTGTGATTTGAGGTACAAATCTGATTTTCTTTCCGGTCCGAACTGTACGAAGTGAACTAAATAGTGTCATCGTTATTTGTTCACTGTTTTGCGTTCGTTACTTGCTCTATCTTGCGTTATCTGCGTGTTTTGTGTTCTGTTTGACTGCGCACGTTAATTTTGAAAGGGGCGAATTTTGTTGTGCTACATCAAGGCGGGAATCCTGATTTCGCGAGCATATAACTGTGCAAAGTCAATATTGGAAGTCATGGGTAAATTCAGAGAAAATGAGGTGCGAAATCCAGATCGTTGAGAAGCCTCAAAATAACTACTGGTTGTTGGAGGGAGAGAAGCCGCGTCAGGAAAGTTTCTTACCCAAGCCCTCACTCTCGCCTCAAGAGGAAAACATGGGACATCCAGATGCAGTGGATGATAGGTAAGGACCTTCAAGAATTTATTCAAAAACCATTTTTTCTTCAATAAATCACTTATCACAAACATTTTCTAGTTTTGGCTTCACCGTTCTTTCTTGGGCAGTCTCACATCAACACGAGCATTCGAAGAAGTGCCAAGGACAGCTCTACCCGAAAAATGAACATTCGCGTGGTCTGGGGTTCGTCAGGCGGATTCAATTCATTTGCACCGTTTGCTCAGACCAAGTGGAACATCAGACAGAAAGACCCGAGCATAAAGTATCCCTAATCAATTATGGAGCAGTCTGGGGCACTCTGTCTATTGGGGCACCTATGAGAAATTAGAAGAACTCATGTGCAGCATGGACATCCCCCCCATGTAGAAATCCATGTTTTCGTCGATTGAGCTGGACCTGGGAGAAGTACTCATCTGAATCTCTATGAAATGAAGATGATCCTAGTTAACTGTACTCAATTGATTTTGAAGATTTGGCACGATCAACTGGAAATAGATTTGGAGAACAATATTGAATAGGAGAAGAGTTTGACCTGGCAGAAGGGAAATATCGATCCAGATGGAGTCACATTTAGTACAGCCTATTCGGACTGCGGATGGAGCAAGCGATCTTGGATCTACAGCTATAATTCTGCTTCCGGGGTGGTAAATACCTACCTATCAATTTGCAATAAATCTGTCAATCAAATCATATACCTAAACTTGTTTACAGGCTGTCATAATTGGAAATCTTACCAAGAAAATCCTCTTTCTGGGCATGAGGAACAAATATTGTTTCATTCACAAGAGCTATAAAACAAAATGAAACTGCACCACAACATGTCTGCTATAAGAACTGGATGGCAAGCTCAGGGGCGATGGAAACTGATATTATCACAGAAGGCTTCTGTTTCTTGGAAAAACAATATTCTTCGTGGCTTGAAACATTTTTTGGGGATGGCGATAGTATAGTGTATATGCCAAGTTGATCGAGAAAGTTCCCTATGATAGAAAAATCAAGAAAGTCGAATGAACAAATCACTGTATAAAAAATTACGGCAAAAAGGCCCCACAGCCTAATTCTTTGCCTGATGGAATGTGAAAGTAAAAACACGAAAATTCGTCCTATTTCAAGTAATCATTACCTATTTTATTCTATTTTTTCCATATTGGGTGGGTACACTTGTTTTTTATTCTTAGGTCACACAAGAAGAGAAAAGTACATTTTATACGAGGGGTAAACCATTGACGGCATTTTTGTACACCGATTTCCAATGATTTTTCTAAAGATTTCCATTGATTTTCAAATGATTTCCATGGAAGTGTACACCAGATTTCCAATGTGGTTTACCACTCGATTTTATAGAGACAAACACTAAAATCAGGTAAATTCCGATCTATTTATCTCAGAGAGACTTGATCAAATCACTAGTAGCTGTAGACTTACTGCTCCTATTTCGGTCGAGTGGTGAAAGAGCGACAGACGACTCCTTGTCATAACCTTATCAAAGATATCCTCTTTACCAAAACCCATTTTACATAGTCGCCATTGACTACTTGAAATCAGAAGAATGCGTCGCCATAAAAAAAAAATAGAGGAAAAACTGGGCGTAATAGTGGAAAAATCGGGATTTTTTATTCATCCCAAAAATGATTGCTTGGGTGCGTCTCTGGATATTAAGACTCACCTCTTTTGCTACTGAAGGATAAAACATTCACGCACTCAACTGCATTTTATTGACTTTCAAGGTCTCGTCGGAAGCACACATGGCGTGGAGGCGACGTGTCTTTTTGGAGTCAAAAAACTTGGGATTAGTTTGTATGAGGCAAGGAGTATGAGGCGACAAAGAAAAAGAAGACTTGTCTGGAGATTTCTAACAACTAACTTCGGCTTAATCGTCATCATAACTGATCCGCTTTAAAATCATTTTACAATAATTGCATCCTGGAAGAAATTGCACGGAAAAATATTCCACGGGTCAAAAAATGTTCCGATTCTCAACAATAGGCAATTGAGGCATGGAAATCGAAGAAAAATTGAAGTCCTCGGATCTGTAAGAAAATCTTCAAAGAAAAAACTTCACTCTTTAGAGTGAGTACAATTTTTTTGGTTTCGTAATTTGAGTTGTGATTTCAGGTGGCGAATCATGTAATTTTCGACGAGTTGGAAATAACCGTGAAGGACATCCGATTGATGACTGATTTAGAACAACCTGAATAAAACGTTACAATGACTATCCATCGTCTTTATATCTGTTATATTTAAGTATCTACCTACGTATTAGTATTAAGATACCTAATCAGTAAACAGAAGACAAAAATGCCTTCAACAAAAAATATTAACGTCTCACGATTTCCCAACCTTTACAAATAGGTACCTACTGAGTTAGTATTACTCGTCTATAGTGGCAATTCTGTAAAATTTAAAGCCCCCTTAAAATTTTTAAAGGAGTCTGTAACCTAGTAACGATCAGAAATGGGCTTCACGATTGGCTGATTTTCTTTTAACGGCCTTTAAATTTAAACGGGTTTGATACAGAATTGGCCCTTATAGCTTAAAAATCACTGATCAAAATAGGCGCACAATGTGGCATCACTGCATTGGTTTTATAGGCAACCCATAACACACAGCAGTATTCTAGTTGTCTATGTCAAATAAAAAAATCTCCCACCTTAAACAGCTATGTAGGACGCTTCCTTCTTGCCTGTACTTACGTCGTAGGATATTGGTGGATAAGTAATGGAAAGAAGGAACATTTTACAGTGGAAATAGTGGTTTCCCCAGGAAACTACGGTCGACGAACGTGATGTTGTGGTGGTGTCTACCTACCGTGAAAAGTTGGTGGCTGAAGTCGAGAAGTAGTGGTCGTCAATAATTACCAAAACTTGTTATGATGAAAATAAATGATAATTGTATTCCGCAAGCCAAAATCAGGATTACCTCATCTGCGCCTTGGTATCCAAATAATGGCTTTGGAGCTATATTTTCTATGTCCTTTGTATTTTTTCTTGGAGTGATCGAATTTGTATTTTAATTCACTTTCAATATCTGTGGTGGGAGCACGCCGTCAATCGGTTACGAAATTCGTGTTCGTATACAGCACAATAATATATCTGCATCTCCACGAAATTTCAACAATATGACGGCCTTCATCCACGGGCACGATTTCTTACGATCGTTTCCGATTGCAAAAACGAATGACAATACGCAAGTTCATACAATAGAAATACGCAAGCTTCGTATACGAAATTCGTAAACAAACCGCGTGCTCCCACACTGATTATAGCTACTACACTGATCCCATATTTACTCGTAGTACGGAACTGGAATTTGATCCCACGTTTTGTGCATTCGGGCATCAGATATCTGTGCAAGGGGCTTAGCTTGTTAGCAGGCACAAGCAGCTTGATTTATAGATAGGTATTTGGAGGTAAAAAGCAATCAGTTACTTTACATACATTTATTCAATAATTATTGTCTTCAAGTTATTGAAAATGCACTTTTAACAAATAGTTAATTACAAACAATGCGTTGTATCAGAAGGCATTTATTATGATAGAGATTCAGTAGCACAAAAAAGAAGAATAAATGCCCTCTAATATTTGCTAAACGGTATAATTTCTTAAAATGTAAGCTTTTTTATACAATTGATTTAAGTAGTATCTACTATGATGTAACTTCCGTAAAACTGTTTTCTTATCCAATTTTTTGTTTTGTTATAACACTATAAGAAAGAGAATTTAAAGCACTTACAAAACATTACATTTTTTCCATAAGCCTAGAGATATATCTAGATATATTATTTTATTGTTAATCACCATTGCTGATACGTTTTTGTTTCGTTTTATAAAATCACATTGTATACATTTTCATACAGTTCAAAATAATTACAAAAAGGAGGACTTAACACTAAGTTTTTTAATGTGTACGAAAATGTAAGCAATATACTTACAAACAAAAAAGCACAAAAATATGTAAACTTACTGAGTCAACAAAGCCATTATTAATTTGTTAATAGCACCATTAAAATTAACTAAGCTAAAACAGAAAAGTAAATTTTTTGATATAAATTATTACACATTGGACCTTATAGTTTTTTATGTACCCTTTTAAGTATACACTGCTCTTTTGCGATTCCCTTAGGTATTAAGATCTATTCCTAAAATGGCACAATTTCTTCATATAAGTAGAAGGTAAAACAATATATTTATAAAAAGATTACATATTATATAAAAAGAATCGACCAGAAAAAATGGCAGTTAATAAAAAAGAACAATACAAGCGTATATTCCAAGAAAAGTTATTGGAATATTTGAATATTTTGTTATGTAGTAGGATACGCCAAAGATTGACGTTTGTTATATCAAACAAAAACAAACAAAAAATGTATGAACACAAGGTAGAGTGAACACTAAAATTGGACAAACGCAAAATGACTGCCCTAAACTTGATAATCTAGGATTCCGTTTTTCAATTTATCAGGTCATTTTCGTCCCATAAATTGTTTTCTCGTATGTCATTGTTAAAGCTGAAACAAGAAAAAATAAACAATTAGGTACTGAAAAAAAATTGCTTTAGGCTATGAAAAAGTGTCTTACCTAGATTTATAAAATCCACAAAGTTTAGCAATATTTATATTTGAATAAAAAGCATCAGTCTATATCATGTACTTATTAGTAATAAAATATTCACCCTAATATAATTTATTTATGTACAATATTGGACATTTTTTATACAACATCCTGACTAGACAATAAGGTTGAAATGATAAATTTTGTTTTTTATTGGACAAAGTTTTTGATATGTAATAATTTAGAACAGATCTTTCTATAGTTTTTTCGACTATTGTCTAGCACATTTGTGAATAATTCAACAAGTTCACGCAATAACAAAATACATTTTATTGTTTAGTCAAATTTTTGACATCAACATTTGAATGCAACTAAGGTAGATGATGTGATAGAAATTGATGCAGGGACGTTGATGTGACAAGTTGGATGGTTTTGGATGGATTATATTCACGGGAGGGGGTTCGACGATCTCGTCAAACTGATCTGAATCAGCGAAGATCAGCGAGGACGGAATCCAACGCAGTCTTTTGTTAGTAAAGGTTGCATGGAAAAGAGTTTTGTTAGTATCATATTTTGTTGTATCGAAAAAATAACCGTAGAGTCCTTAGTTGACTCAAAAGTCAAACTTCAAAGAGTTCTATCTCCTTTAGGTACCGAGCCGATTTCACAGGTCAACACCAATTTTGTGCCTGAGATAAGTATACCAAATTTATGTAGCTTAAGTCAAATCAACCTGAAAAAAAAATAATATCCCATGAGAAAGTTTGCTTTTGACATATTTAAAAATTTATGAAAATGTCAATTTTGATTAATTCACTTGTTGAAAAAAATTGAGAAAATTTTTTTTTTCTTCTTTTTATCAACTTTAACAAATAATTAATACAAAATAATCAAAAAAAAAAATCAGAAATGAAGTCCTTGACTCTTCCTATTATGATCATGAGAGAACATTTTTTTCGGAATTTTTAATTTCCTACAAATTTCAATTAAAACACTTGACTATCATTTTTGCGACTCCAGAGCACTCTAGGCTCCAATGTAGATGACACATGAACGTCAGAATTTCCCTCCGTCTCTCTATAAACTGATTTTCTGATTTTATTAATAATATGAAATCTGTTCCATTAGTACCTACCACTATTACAAAAGCAAACTTTAATGAGAATGTGGGTACTTTTCCATTATTTTGACTCATGACATTTAGTAATAGTAGTTTACAATACGAGTTGGCTGTTACATAAGTGGTTTTCAGACACGAAGCCGAAATTTGCAGAACGAGGGCGCAGCCCGAGTTCTGTAAGAGGCTGAGTGTCGGAAAATATCTTGTGTGACAAGCCACGAGTGTTGTACAACATTTTACGTGTTTGTTTTAGTGCAAATTGTGAAAATGTTGTAGTTTTTGAGGTTATTTTGACAAGTGTCAAATTAAGTACATAAACTGTAAAATCCATATACAGCTTATATAAAAGTCTTTATATCTTATGTATCAACACAACAAACACGTAAAATCATAAAACAAACCTAGGCACAAATTTTTTTTCCACTTTGTTGACCTGTGTTTTCTTTAAAGCCAACGTAACAATAGTCCCGTGAACTTAGGTATCTACGATTACTTTTTCCTATATCAGTTCAGTAGAGGTACCTATATAATTTCAATAAGAATGGGCAAATGGCAGATAAAAACCTATAAATTCACTAACCTTGAGCAAGGCTTTGCATTGATGCCCGAAATAGCTTTGCTCAGATCTATTCCGTTCGAATTTTGCAGCTCGAATTGGTGGATGCAGCCGCTGAAGCCCTGGAGGAACCTTCCGCCGCTCATCAGATCGATGTTCGGTGCTCCGCCCAAGTAGATGTTGCCGTTGCAGTTCAATGAAGTCGTTAAACCTTGAGCTGTTCCCCTTTCGTCGTACAAGCGGTCAATTTCGATTGAACCCTCTGCACCCGTTCTTTTCAGTATCACGCTGTGCCTCTGGCCGTCGTTCACGCGAATGTAATTGTTTCGGATTAACACCGGACCTGAGCCGAGATCGTAGCTGAACTCCACGTATCCATTTACGACTGCAAATGAAGAACAATCAGATCAACACAAAGCAGTGATGAATTGCGCTACTTACTTCCTAACGATACGAAGTCTTGACCGGTGCCGTCTTCATTAGGAGACTGTCCGTGCCAGAAAATGAGGCCGTTGCTCGAGTTCGTCGATAACTCTAAAGCAATCGTTTCTTCTACGTCGTCTTTGCTGTGGTTCAGGTACGAACGGTCGAATTCCAAATAGCCTCTTCCGTCGAACTGGACGTCGTTCCTCAACTGAATTCCTGTGAAAAAAGCGCATAGTAAATATACTTGAGTGACAGTCAAAAAACTATCAGTTGAATATACTTAGTTCGCAGTTTTGTCCGGAGTAACCCAAAGGACAGCTGCATTCGTAGCTGGATGTGTTGCTAATGCAACTTCCTCCATTTTGACACGGGATTAGTTGCTCACAGATATTTATTTCGATATCGCAATCTTGACCACTGCAAAGAGACAAAAGGTGCAGAAAAGTGAAGAATTGTATGATATACAATTTGTATAAAAAAAACCGTTAGACAGCTTCCGGCGTTAGCTACGCTGGGGAGACATGCAATGTCGAAACACTGGTGTCCGTAAACTCAGATCGTCTTATTTAGTAGCGAATTGCCAAGAATGTCGTGATTACTGATTACATCAATTAGCATCAATGAATTGACTTGGAGAACATCGACTGGATGAGGATGAAGAAAAAAAGAACTTACGTGAAGCCTGGCTGGCAAGAACACTTGTAGTCAACTGGCGATAGAGGATAACATTGCCCGTTGTTTTTGCAAGGGCTGTTTGAACATCCCGTTCTTTTCCTGTCGTACGGTGAAGGTTGCGAAGGGCTCGGCTGATTTTCGTGGGCGTACTGTGGCGAGTCGATGTTGTTGTCGACGTCGTTGCTTGAAGCGCTGCAGTCTTCAACGTTTGCAGAGTCCGTGACTGACTGGACGATATGCAGGTCTAGGCCGGAAACGTTGATCTGCAAAACATCCATTAGTTCTTGAGTAGAGGGCGCATTCTTCATGTTTTAGTATGACTAGATTTTTCAGCGTGGCCCTCTTGCTCAAGCGAGCTCGGAAGCTTCGACCATGTATGTCAGTGAGTGAGGTTTGGTCAGTCGGAGTTAATAAGAAGGACGTAAGCGTCTGATGTGTGAAGGTTTCAATGGGAATCTGTCATGGGAATAGGTACTACCTTGGTGTTGTTCGTTTCACATCATTTGATCGTCAATTGGCTAGACTAACTAATTCACATGTGCCTCTTTCCTCATCTAACCCTTAGGCGAGTGGTCACAAATATTTCCTGAACACACAAAAGAACAGAACCACGGCGTTCTTGCTTAAGCCACCCTGCAGACTGCGCTATCACTGGCCCTTTATGCCAGAGGCGCAGTCAAGTTGATCCATCTAACGGAACGACTGATGGCGGGCGAATCAGGTGGCTATGGAACGGTAGGTACTTGGTGGGTGTGTTTTTTTTTTCAATGTTTGGAAATGCTTGTTTGTAACGGAAGAGTCAAACTAGTGAAGATAAACAGATGAACGCATGCCAGTGAGATCTGGCAAGAAAGTGTTTTTCGTGTTTTAAAAATACTACCTTGACTGTGGAGGCCTACGTCTTTCAATTCATAAGGGGCACGTTCGCAATTGCACAATCTCACTGCAACTTTTGCATAAGACGTTTATGATCAACTTCAACTGACCTGATTTCACTCTCTGATATGAACATCTCAACTCATCTTACTCTTCAGTTACAAGCTTTCCCTGAACATGAAAAACACAATCACCAAATATAAATTCATCACCACTTGTCTACCATAAGTTCCATGCCTCGTGGTGTGTAGTGGAGTGAAGTATCCATCACACAAAATTGTTTTCCGGGTTTATGGAAGGTTTCTTTGTAACTGAAGGGTAGGACGGGTGAAGATGCGCATGTCAGTGAGTAAGATCTGGTCAGCTGAAGTTGATCAAAAGACGTATAGTCGTATACATCTGACGTTGTAAAAGTTGCAGCTAATGTTGTAAAAATTGCAGTGAGAATTGATTATGGGACTCACATCTGAGATGCATCCATTGAATCCGGAATTCACGCCCACGCCCTCGTTGATTTTGATGTTTTGTTTGTCGAATCCTCCGATGTACAGCGGCGTCAGCAGATTGAGGGCCTTGTGATTTCCGGGCGATCGTCCCACTACTAGATCTCCGTTGACGACCAGACGGCCTTCGCTCAGACTCCTGGTGGCGGTCAGAACGTACCATTCGCCTTGCTGCACCTCCTTGTTGCTTCTAATGACCGTGGGGCCGTTGCCGACGTCGAAGCGGAACTCTAGATGACGATCCTTGATGGCCAGACTGGCGAAATCTCCGTGTCCTTCGTCCGTTTCTCCACAATAGAGCAGCACGCCGTCGTTCAGATCGTTTGGTTTCACCTTGAGCGAGACCTTCAGTCGTCGCTGAGGCTTCGGCGTTTCGTAGGCGATGTAGGCGTCGTTGCTGAATGCCGGCTCCATGATGGAGACTTGTCTCTCGCATCGTCGACCCGAAGTGCCCAGCGGACACATGCATTGGAAGCTGTTCTCGGTGTCGACGCATCGACCAGTGTTGCATGCATCTGAAAAAAAACACACGAGTTATTCAGGTACCTTCTACTTTTCTTCTATAACAAATGTAAGGCTCAAGGCCTACCTAGTACAAATTTTAAACGTCTTTGACTGTTGACTCTGAGTCAACTCAAAGAGGTATGCGAAAGAATGGGCCATTCTTTGGACACGCTTTAAATTTGAAATGAAGCATGAGAAGAAACAGGTGAAAGTTTATTGGATCAAGAATACTTACAAGGCGAGCAGGCTTCTCCCTTGAGCTTGTTGCAAGTGGTGCCGCTGTATCCCGCCGGGCAAATGCACGTGTAGCCTTCAGTCGAAAGGGCTTCTTGGCAAACACCCTTATGCTCACACCGATTTTCGGAGCAAGTTTCGCAGGTGGTGATGCTCTGCTTTCTGATGGCCTCCTTCATGACATCGTGGAAAGTATGTCCGATCTTGAGACGGCTTATGCAACCGACGAATCCCATGGAGTAGTTTGCTTCGGGGGAGGTGTCCCTGACGTTGGGAACACCGCCAAGGTACAAAGGCTCTGACAGATCCAGCCCGATGAATTTGCCTTCCGCGTTTCCAATATACGGTCCTTCACCATCCACGTACATTGTTACTGGAAACGATCAGGTTATAACATTGTCCGTGAAAGAACTGCGTGATTACCCTTCTTCCTGTTCCTGATCACTTTAACTGTGTGCCACTGATCAAGAGAAATCGGCCTGTCGGCTTTGATGACCGTCACGCTATGTCCGAGGTAGAATCGGAATTCGGGAACAGCATTAACCAGAGACAAGGATATGAAGTCGCCGGTTCTGTCTCCACCTTTGTTGCCGTTGTACAAAATCAAACCTGAGGAATATTCACAAAGTTTACAAAGTTCACAAAGTATTTTGCGAGGTATTTTGTATTTGTTCAACATTTTTTGTGAATTAGTAAGTACTCAATCTTATATTTACCTTCGCTGTTTTGAGGTTTGAATGACACTTCAAAGTTGAAGTGGATGTAGGCATCGCTGAGAGTTGGCAGTTCTATGTAGCTGGTAGGCGCTTGAGAGAAATACGGCACTATTCCAGTCACGATCAGGACGGTGGGGATGTCATTGGTCTTTCGGCCATTGCTGGCTGAGCAGATGTAGGTGCCGGCATCGGAGCTGCTGACGTCATTCAAGAGAATTGTGCGCTGAAAATAGCAACAAGAAGTAGTAGGGAGAATCAAATGAGAGTTTCGTGTAACCTCAACTTACACTGAACATGTCCACGTTGTTTGGTAAGTTGCCACCCTGCTTCTTCCATGTGTACGTGACAGGTGGTGGCAGGTCAGTTGAGCAGTTCATGACGACAGTGGAGCCCTGCGGAGCTGTTTTGATGTCCATCGGGGGTTCGTCTTGAGCATTGTCTTCGTCTAAAATCACAGCAGTTGGAGCAAAATCGGTGAATTTGGAGTAAACGCAGTACAAAAAATACCGGATCAATTATTGGCTAATACTATACTTCATTAATAAGGATGTGTTTGGATGCTCTCTATCGCGAATAATGCGGCATTGTGAACAAGGCAAAGGAATTATTAATTGATAACTGTAGAAGACTTGCAAGTAATGATGAAGAATTGAAGAAGAACAATGTTATGATAGTTGCTGGAGACTCCAACTTAGAGATACGCCAAAGACCCGTATAATTGGCGGAGGAGCTGTGCTAGAGAATTCCGGATTCATCGCAAGCTGATGAACTCTTCTACAGCTTTCGCGATTAGATTAGCGACAGATTTCGGATGCCGGAATGAAGTGATCGCAACAAGAACCTTCGAAGGATTATCAGAAGGAATGGCAGGATCTATGAGAACATTATTATGAACATTGTTTGCGGCTAGGAGCATTTCGGACCGAAGCACAGTTCAGAGACGAGTAAGGAGCGCGAACACTGCGAGAGATCGAACGCGAAGTTAAGGCCGATCGAGTGAGATATTTGAATGGATTATAAATTGAATAGTAGGTAGTAAATAGTGTGATTGTGCATTTTGTCGTCTCAATTATTAAAGAATCCAAAGCAAATTTGTAACAATAATTATTAGAAACATGAAATATATCCCATACACTTTGTTTTTTCAGTAAAATGTTTTTTTGGAGCTAAAATTGAGTGATAAGCTGAAGCGCCGGGAGAATACGGCCGATGGCCGCTGATAGTTTCGCTCTCAAACTTTGCAGGTGCCATCATCAGCCGTAGTCGTAGCCCTCCAGCTTGTCACTTAATTTTTGCTTCAAAAAGTCATTCTACTGAAAATAGAACGTGTATGGGATATAGTACACAACGAGGTACCCAATGACATGGTAGAGAAATGTTAGGAAAGCGACGTACCAATGACGTTTAAGGTGTAGTCTTTATGGTAAACCCCTTGGTGACCGTTGGCTTCGCATCTGTAGACTCCGGAGTTTTCTGGTCGTACGGATGTGATCTTCAAGTTACCACCAGAAACTCGGACGTTATCAGCCGACCATCCAGACAATTTGGTCCAAGTAGCGATCACACCAGGTTCACTGGACTGACAATTCACTTCGATGTTTTCTCCACTTCTGTGAGTGCCGTCGGAAGGTGTCACGTAAAGGGTCGGAGCCGATGGTGCGGTTACCGTGCTAGGCCCTATAACATCATCATTGCTGAACGACAGACAAAGACTTGAGCTTCAGGAAAATTGGGCCTATTTTTGCACCTACACCATATACTTACTTAATTTTGTGAAATTCAAACATAACTCTGGAATATTGCCAATCGTACCAGAGCCATCAACAATAATTAAAAATAATGCCCAATATTCCACCAATCGGAAACAACGACAAGAGTTGTTATTATAGCTCAAGACTAGTCATAGAAGTACACTGAGTTTGTAAATATAAATAAGACGTATCACAAATTAGTTTTGTACGAAAAATACACACAGAAAGCAAAGATTGTTTGAAAGATTCACAACAATTATAAAAAAAATATATTGCGTGAATCTTCAAACAGCGCATAAGACCCCAAACAAAAAACAAAACAAAAATAAACGCATAACACCGAGAATATAGCACCCTCTACATAATTTTGGTGACTGACGACACGAAGAGCTAGAAACAGAGAAAGCGTCTTTGTGTTTTAACAAACCCCGTCGTGTCCTGGGATTATTGCAGTCCTCTTCGTCACTGTTATCACCACAGTTATCGATTCCGTCACAGTGTTGTGACTGTGGGATGCAATGGTGGTTCACACAGTGCCACTGATCTGGTGAACAATACCATCGTTGATCTGGCCAATCATGCAATTATTAAAACCAACAAAATCTCTAACACATACACATTAAAGAAAAACAAATCAATCCAGAAGATTTCGTGAACGGTTTTCGTTTTTAAAAACCTTCTTTCTATCAAATAATAATTATAGAAAAAGACTGGCTAAGTAGCGAAGGCTGTGAAGACAACTTACATGAAACTTGCAGGTCGATGTAGTCGCTGGATGACCCGCTGGCGGTGGGAATTTCGCAGTAGTAGCGTCCTTCGTCGTTTTGTTGCAAATTGAAGATGTGGAGGTACTCTCCGTTGACGCGCGAGTTTTGGGGGAGGGGCAAGCGCTCGCGGAACCAACGAATGTTGTTCTGGACGTTGGCGTCTTGCGCTCTGCACCTCAAAGTGACCGAGGATCCGACGGGAGCTTTTTGCTGGCGATTCTCGGCAGTCAGAACTGGCTTGTGGATGTTTTCTGAAATCCCAAAACATATACTTATCAATCATTTGTGATCACTGTTAAGTTTTCACTTGAACGACGTACTCAACAATAACCTGTACAAATCGAGAATGACGGTGGACAACCAACGATACTCGCGCTCCCCCACTGGAAGATTACGTGACGACGGTTGTTTTGAAAGGGTGATTAGGCAACTCGATTTTCTTAATTTTTTCAACTTGTGTTGGAGCAATATTTCAAAAATATTATATGAATGTATCTAGAGGCTATTCATTACAAAGTGTTGCTAGGAAGAGCGGTAGGTACAAACCTTCAACGATAACATCGGCTACGGCGTCGGCTTCGCCAGCGCTGTTCACGGCTGTACATCTGTATCGGCCAGCATCGCTGAGTTGGATATTGTTGAACTGGATGAATCCTTCTACGGTATTAACAGAGGCAGGCATGGTACGTCCCATTGGTGACCAGCTTATTCTGATGGGCTGCTGCCCAGTGGCACTGCACTGGATGTAAGCGTTGTCTCCTGGATGAACGACTTGACGTTGCGGGGTGAGCGTGATTCTGGGTGGTGCTAGAACGACCAAAATATACTCGGCTTAGACGAAAGTCTACCGGCAATTTATAAAAACTATAAGCATGTAGCTGCATTCTTTTGCCATCAATCTCGGATATTCTCACCTCAGTATTGAGGCGGAGTGAGGTTGTGGTGAGAGAAAAACGCCTATTGTCTCTTCTCTAGAGATGAATTCAAAAGCAACAAATACAAGAGTTGAGAACAGCAACTTTGCTGGTTTTATTTCATAAATCAGCACATTATGAACGTCGTGATTGAATAATAATGATTTCGTAGGAAATAGCTGGAGATTGTCACGAAGCAGTGAGGCCAAATGCCAAATTTTCTTGCGCCAGACGGTGCTGAAGTGACTGGAGTATTTCAAAATTGGAAGCATTATCTAGCGGTTGGAATTTCTTGTGGTTTGTGCTACGGGCACCATCGGGCACAGGCGCGTGTTATATTGTTGTGATATCAATGTGAAAATTTTCCCTGCAAAATGTCAGGCAAAGCAAAATATTGTCGATGGGCATTTGTTGACTTTTTAGCTCTGACCTTGTTCCAACCTTGCTCAGTGACATGAAGCTGTAGCTCGAGCCAGAAGATGACTCTTCCTTGATCCGAACCGTATCGTTCAAGTCGGTGGCATAAGGCCAAAAAAGTCTTATTGTGTGCAACTTTGCGAATATAATATAAACCTAGGTACAACATAGCTCGAATATAGCAAAGTTCGGAATTTGTTTATTGCATATTGGTATGAAGGCAAGAGATAAAAGTAAAAGAGCACTGGAGCAGAGTAGTTATTGGAGACAAACAAGTGACTACTGTGACAAATCTCAACTGCTCAACAATGAAAGTGTTACAAAGCTAAAATTCACCCAAATTTGAACCGCTGTAACTTTTGATTGGCACAAATGATTCTAATTTTGTTGCAAGTACTGAATAGCCCAATCTTTTGGACATCTTTTTTGTCAATATGAAATGCATAGAGCCTTTCATAGAATTTCTACAGGGTGATGAACAGAGCAGTGCCAAATTGATGAAAGTTCAACACACCCCCGCTTTCGTAAAAAAAAATTCGGGAGTAGGTATTAACACCAAATTTATGAAGAATGTTGTGTTTTCTCGGAACGGTTTTTGAATTTTCGGGATTCCAGTCGAAACAGCCAAAATGTGATTTTCTATTGTGAATACTGTACCGGGTGATCATTTGCAAACTATCCACCTGCAATAACTCCCGATTCCTAGTGAATATTTCTTCGAGCAAAAACAGGTCGATTTTTATGTCAAAGGGAACATCTAAAACATACATTGGCAAATTTCTATCTTCAGCCCCCTCGCCCCCCCTCACCCCAACTTTGAAATTTGGAATGACACGACCTACCTTGCGATACATCAAATTGAAGAGAATTAGAAAAATTTCTGAAAAAAATATTTTCAAAATTTTCAACCCCCCCTTCCTTCTCCCTAAAAATTCTCTGACTGTTTTATTTTTAATTCTGGACCCCTCAATTCTTTTTAATTCAGTCAGTGTCACCATGGAAAACATCGAAGAAAAGAATTTTCGGTGGAAAAAGTGCTACCCAAATTGACTCCTTTGCTCTCCCCCACCTCTACTTCAAAATTGAACAAAACACCACCTATTTTGTGATACATCAAATTAAAGGGAATTGAATTCTCTTTCTAAAAACAATTTTTTTGTAATTTTCAACCCCTCTCCAAATAAATTAGACATTTGGAGTATTTTGTGAGGAAAATAAGGGGTTTTAAAAATTTTAAAAAATTATATTCGTGGGGAGAATTCAATTTCCTTCAATTTGATGTATCACAAAGTAGGTATTGCCATTCTAAATTTTTGAGATGAGGTGGGGGGAGTGAAAGGGTGAAATTTGGGTGGCATTTTTTCCACAGAAAATTATCTATACCGATGCTATACAGGATGACGTTGACTGCATTGAAAATAATTGAGAGGTCAGTAATATTAAATTGGACACTCAGAGAATTGCAGGAAGAAGAGGGGTGGAGTTGAAATTTCTATAAATATTTTTTCGGAAAGAGATAGATAGATAAACAAACAGATAGACAGTTCTCATTGAGAGAATCCCATTTAGGGGACCAAAATTTCAAGAAATGATACCAAACATGCCTATGTTTTGACATTTAAGGTAAAGGCAAGAAATTCCAAAATGGCGGAAATGTGGTTGATCCAATTCTAATGACGTAGTCCCATGTTGACTAAAGAGAGTAAAAATTCTCCTTTTTTCAATGCTAAAAACCCAAATTGCAGGAGTAGTACCAGAAAGTACGCTGCCAATTGGGCTTTTCTTTACCCCTATACTAGACAATAGGAACGTGTTGCAAGTCAAATTGCTCAAAATTGTTCAGTGAACAAGCCTACCAAGTGGCGTTATCTTGATATGAAAAGTTCTAACGTTTTTGCGTTGCTACAGGAATTACATACAGTATTCACAAAAAAAAATCATATTTTGGCTGTTTCGACTGAAATCCCGAAAATTAAAAAACCGTTTCGAGGAAATACATCATTCTCCAGTGTTGGTACTCCTGAATTTTTTTTTACGAAAACAAGGGTATGTTATACTTTCATCAATTTTGCACTGCTTTGTTCATCACCCTGTAGAAATCTTGTGAGGGGCTTTAGGGATTTCATATTCACAAGAGAGATGGCCAAAAGATTAAGCAATTCAGTACTTGAAACACAATTAGAATAGTTTGTGCCAATCAAAAGTTACAGCGGTTCAAAATTGGGTGAATTTTTGCTTTGTAACACTTTCATTGTTGAGCAGTTTATTTGGGTTGAAAATAATAAGAATGACTGACTACGGGTTTAGGCTGTCACCCGGATTTTTGAGAGAAAACTTAAGGCACTCTGCGGATTTGCTTCAGCGCCAAAAGTTGCGGGTTTTTTGTACTTTTCATGCAGGAAGTTATCAATTTCCATAACAACAATACCATTTAAATAATCATACCACCTGCAAATGTCAATTTCAACAATTCATAAACTTCAATATTGACAATCTTCCTCACACATATGTTCGCGACTGCCGCATGAGGGTGCTGAAACAGGCGGGATATTCAAAATGTGCAGAGCGCCTATTATCATACAAACAGATCATATAGTCGAATGTAATTTCGACTACGACGTTCATAATTTTTGAGCTGTTTAGCTACATGATTTTTATACCTCAAGTTCATATGAAAAATGACGCAGGACTATTAGCACAATCCATGCACTGCATGACGAACTAAAATGTGGAAGATGAAATAAGATGTGACTGATGAACAAAAACTATGCTTTTTCTACAGACTATTATACTGCATCTAACGAAGCAAATATGGAGAATAAAAAACACCGGTGAAAACACAGTACCTAGAATTGCACATATGTCTTCCTCGGCTGAATGTAACAAAGAAATATAGTTACACAAACTACCACATAAAAAAAAGAAAAAGCGCAAAAGAAGCTATCGAGAAGCTCGAAGTACGACACGCCAAAGGAAACTTACATATGACCTCCAGATGAGTCGTGAGGCTGAAAACGATTTGTCCCGTGGACTGGCTGGAACCCAAGCAACGGTAGTCTCCTGCTGCAGACGGCTGCACGTTGTCTATGTACAGCGTTCCGCTTCTCACGAAAGCTTCGCTTGGCAAAGAGGAGTTGTCGGCACGCGCCCAGTTGACGAAAAGCGGTTCTGGATCTGTAGAAAAAATTAAGACAAGTTTCGATTAATGTTATCAAAACATCCCTTATTTTGGTCAATTTGGGATCCGAGAGGCCAAATCATGACGTCGCCTTGCGCTGTGGCTTGAACCGCAGCTTAAACCACACAAATGTAGGTTTAAACCTGATCAGCAATAGATACTTGTAGTAAGACGTCATAATATTGTTGTACTGAGTGGTACAGAAAACGTGGCAAGATCTTCATATTTTATGATGCATTTAAAATATTCCAAAAGATTTTTACTAGAAATAATCACCAAAATAACATAAAAACTACTACAGTTTCTTGAATAAAAACATGTTCTTGGCGGCTGATGCGTACTTTCAAATGAGCATGATTTTTTACCATAATTATTGTTGATCTGACAGCGTAGCTCAGCCCGAGTTCCTACAGGGGCCGTGAACGTTTCGTCGTAGCTGTGAACTGGGGGTGTGGGACCCGGTGGGTATGGCGGTCTGGGTCGTTCGTTGTCCTTGAAATCAGGATTGACCTCATTGTCACCATTTGTAGAATCATCACCTACAATTTCGATCAATCAATCAAAAACGTATTTGTACAAGTGATTGTTAGTTATTAGTCTGTGTGAAGCTGACTAAAGGACGTTAATGTGACTTACCTCCAGGCGTTCGGATACCTTTGTCCGGGATTAGTAGTAAGCAAAAATGGAACAAAAAAGTCAATTATTTAGAAAAAATGTGTCTGTATACCATCGCAACTTAAAAACTACTAACTAGTGTTCGACTGTAGAGACTATATACATTCCCCACTACACACACCGTGTTTAAAAAAGAGTGGTGTTGTATAAAATGACATGTAAGCAATGTAAACGTAAGCAATAACCACTATAAAGCTTTTGTGTGTCCCTTATACTTTACATTTCGCTACTTATATACATCACGAAAACCATCACCCACTGTACAAAATTGTAGATTTGCGCGTAAAATTAGTTGATAATAGCAAATCAGTTATTACCTCCATCACCTCGCGTTGGCAAACTTTCAATAACGAGCTGCACGCGTTTTTCAACGACACCAGCTTCGTTGCTGGCGCGGCAAATGTACAATCCTTCGTCCTGTTGTGATAACCTTGCGATTTCGTGAACTGCAACGTTCTTGACCAAAGCAGCGCCATACGGAACACCAATGCTGCAAGTTCAACACTAGAGAGCGAAACCATTTGTTATAAATCTGTGCTTACTCTTCAGTTCTGAGCGGTTGATATTTGGACCACTCCACAGACGGTTGAGGAATTCCAGTTCCATGACACTCGAGCTTGACGAAGTCCCCTATCCTGTGAGTTATGACATCTTCACCGGGAATCGTATACACTTGAGGTGGCGTTTGGACGACTATGTTGGCGATAGCAGTCGACCTGCCGGCTTCGTTCACGGCAACGCAATGGTATTCGCCGCCTTCATTCGGGGTGATCTGAGTGAACCGCAGGGTACCACCGGACATTGTTTCAACATTTGCACCCAAGGGAAGTCCGTTGGGCCTGGTCCATGTTAATGCGGGCGATGGAATGCCGGCATCGACGCGGCATTGCAAAATGGCGCTGTTTCCGGCAGTCACTGTTTGGGACGGTTGAGGATGGATTGACAAAATCGGAACTTCCAATCTGTTGACTTCGACCATGGTCGAGGCTTGGGCGAGACCGTGACTGTTGGAGGAAACGCAGATGTAAACGCCGCGATCTGAAACTTGAGCGTTCCTTATGTGCAGAACCGGGCCGATTTGTTCGGAATTTGGCGACAATTCCGATCCCAGTTTCGTCCATTTGATGGCCGGAGCGGGAACGCCTGAAGCTTCGCAACGCAGCTCGGTGGTGGAACCTTGAGAGATGGTGATGCGTTCGGGAACTACTGTCGCAGTCGGATATACCCCTTCATCAGATCCCGTTATCCTGACTTCTGCTGTTTCGCTTCCGCTGATCCCACTGAACGTTGTAACGGTGCACACGTAAACTCCGGAATCTTCTTGTCTGGCTTGGTAGATGGTGAGGTCGCCGTTGTCTTCTCTGGAGCTGTAAGGAAGCGGGCCGCCTTGCTTCGACCATTTGATGCTGCTAGCCGTGCCGCTGGTTTTACACCTCAACATGACCGTTTCTCCAGTTCGCCCGTTGAAGTACGCCGGTGAAATTTCCACTCTTACATTAGAAGCGACATCGCGTTCCCGTACGAAAATCTCAACGTTTGACGTGTGAGTTCCAGCGGGGTTCGTTGCGATACACTGGTACGAACCTTCGTCGGACTTTTGGGCTTGCTGAATTCTGAAGAGACCATTCTCGAAGTAGTGCTATAAAAATGCTCGTCAAACACCCTGTATTGGACAATGTCACTGTCAAGTTACCGAAGGATTCAACTGTTGACCGTCGAGTCTGATAAGGCGCAGAGTCGGTTGCGGGTTACCACTAGCAGCACAGTGGATCTCAATAGGCTGACCTTCTTGCACGTCCACGTAAGGTGGCGAAATCGCGACTCGTGGCGGTTGTGGTAGTGACGCTACAATCAAGAGAAATGTTAAGAAACCTAAAACGTATGACCTCCACCACGCACAGCAGAAGTGAAACTTCTCAAATATGAGTTATGTGAATCGTTTGCTTTCGCCCGGGCTATAAAGAAGTCTCACTTCAGAAACACATAAGAATGACTCGGCAGTATTCAAAATGAGGACTGATTTACCTGTTTGATTTATTGATTTTGGCAACAATTCTGCGCAAGCATGAAAATAACAATTGGACACAAGTTACGATTACCGTTTGATATTTGAAAGAGTGTACTCACTTCCAACATTTACGCTTATATCTTTGGTAACGATGGAGTATCCATCGTAAGCTTCGCAAATGTATCTTCCAGAATCGGAAACTTTCAAGTTGGTGATGACCAAAATACCCCTTCCATCGTCAATGGCATGGGACGGTAAGTTTCCTCCATCCTTGCTCCAGTGGATTTGGACTGGTGTCGGTGCGCGGAGTGGTCTGGCAGAGCAATTGAACCGGAGCGTGCTGCCAACTTCGTAGATTTCAATCTTGGGAGCAATGATCACTACTTCTATCGTCGGTGGAGCGGCAGTGGTTGTTCTTGGGCCAGGTGTGGTCACTTGACTGCTGCCGTCATCTAGAAAATCAGACGTGTAAATTTGTACGTTGTCACGAGTGTGAAGACAAGAAGTATGAATCATGGAAGCTCTAATACGTAACTTTTGAAAAAGGTCATTGTCAGAGGATCTTCTTTTATTCAAATCAACAATGACGGCATTGGTTCTAATATGTGTTCATTTAGTTTTTAGTTTGATTGATAATGATGCAAAAATTGCATTATCAGGTGGGTGAAGTCCGGTCAGTTGAAGTTGAAAGGGCATGGCAGTCTAATTGTGGAAAGATGACAATCATTGAAATCTGACAGATTTACCGATGGCTTTTACGTGTAGATTTGTGGGTTAAAATATAGGATTTTCCGAATCTACCGTAAAAAAGTCCAGGGTAGTCTAGACAAACGCTTCAAGAGTGCCAGAGAAATACTGAAGAATAGTAGGTTTTCTATTGAATGAGGAATGGTGGATGCTCGTCTGGTGCTCGTCGCTCGATGATGGTGCTAGGTTGGTCTGTCGTGTAGGGTTCCTCATTCATTATTAAGTGATAACTTTGCTTCAATGGAAACGTAAACCTTTGCATTTATAGGTTTTTTATTTTTGTAGCTGAATATTCAAAAGGGCAGGACTTGAGACCCTTTTTTTCCGTTATCTTAATCAATTCTTGTAAACTGTTCCAAACAAACGAAAACGCATCTTTTTTCAACTCTTGAATGTGTTTTTGAACTTTTATATACTATACAGGGCGAGCCATAAATTTTGAAAATCCAGTTCTCTACAAAAATACATACAAAAAGTTTTCTATGGAGACGAATCGTGTTATTTCTTTGCTCTACGTCATGCAGTTTAGGTAGGTACTGGAACTTTTTGATTTGCAAAAATACAAAACCTAAATTTTTCTGGCACTCTTGGGGCTTTGAGTATTTTTCCAAACTGCCCCGGTTTAGGTACTGGAACTTTTTGATTTGCAAAAATACAAAACCTAAATTTTTCTGGCACTCTTGGGGCTTTGAGTATTTTTCCAAACTGCCCCGGACATTTTTTACGGTCGGTTCGGAACACCCCGTATAATGCACCTGTGAGTGAACGAGGTTTGATTAGTTGAAACTATGAAAGAAAAAACTGATAATAGTTGGAATGAAAATCTGCCAGATGATGGTGTTTTTCGTGCGTTTTGAGAATGCTGTCTTGTACGTGTAGTTTTTCTGCAATACAAACAATACAACTGGGAGTGTTTGTGGTCTGGTCAGTTGACGACTTTGAACCTTTTCAAAAGTTGAAACGACTACATTCTAGGAATATTTCGCCCTTCTACCTACACGAACTTAGTTTTGTTTCCACAACCGGGTTTATTTCGTCTATACTATACAAAATCACAAAAACCTAGATCTATGGTAGAAAATTCATATTAATTTGCAGTGGACGATCACAATGTTAATTATGTTATCATAAACATCACTATAGACAAAAACTGTTCCTTGGACGTAACTAAAAAATATTGACAAAAGCCAGAGTAATGGAGACGTGTCTCAAACCTGGAAGGACCTTCGACGTCACCAAGCCTACAATCGTGTTCTCCACATTTTTAATCACGCACTGTACAATTCTCGGAAAACACCCAACTCTCGAACGCCACGACACCATGGCGCCACCGTCGTACCTTTCGAAAAACTCCGTCTTGCGGTAGATCCCATGCTCGATAACGAAAATTTGCAAAGTCTCCTCGCTCTCGTACTTACAAGTGAACTCAATATTAGTACCGGTCGGCGCTATCACTTGCGACGGCATTATTTCCAATTTAATACCAACTGTGTTTTGGAAATCATCATTAATAAACCACTCAAAACAAAAACATGCTCGTAAGCGCATCCTTGAGACTTACCGGTGAATTCGCAATTTCTTCCGGTATATCCGGGCAAACAGCTGCAGGCGACTCTGTTGTCGGGGCCCAAACTGCAGCTCTGTTGGTTATTGTTGCAAGGACATCTGGAACAGGAACCGAGAGGACCGGTTCTGAAATCGTTCACGTCTCTGTAGAATCCAGTGTCGCAGGATTCGCAAGAAGTGCCTCTGTATCCCGGAGGACATCTGCATGCTTCAACGTCGACAGCTTTCGGTTGACCGGTGTACTGTACGACCGCCGTATCCAAAGTCAAATCGCTCAAGTATGCACTGGACGTGTCACTTGAAGGTTGGGCTCGAATCAAGATTGACTGAATATTCGCCAACGCTGTGATGATGTCTTCTCGCGACGCCGGTCTCGGGCCTTGGTTCTGATCCAGGCGTTGCCAATTCGAACCTGTACCAAGCGTAACAGTGACTTTGTTTTCAATATCAGGAATTTGCGGTTCGGGATTCGTCCAGTAGATCGTAACTCCGTTACCGGTGATGATCACGTCTTGATCTGGGATGTATCTTGCTTGAGGTCTCTGCGTGTATCTCTGAGTGAACTCCAATTTGCCTCCGTACGATTTGATTTGGTTTCCGGTGAAATCTCTCGGTAAAGACCAGTACCATCTTTCTGCTGAACTGGGTCTAAACGTGTATCCAATTTCATTCATGGCGATGTTGAGTTGGAAGCCATTGGTGATGCGCCCTCTTTGGTACTGATCGGTCAAAGTGAAACCGTGTCTTTCCGGATCGATTATCTGGCTTGGAATTTGTTCGATATATAAGTTGCTTTCGCTGCATTCCGTTGCGACACCGGAACAGAAACACACTTGGCAACCGTCGATGCTGGAAGAGTTCAAACCAAAAGTGCCACCTCTACACCGGTTGCAACTGTATCCTTCCACGTTCGGCTTGCATTGACACTGGCCGTTGTAGCATTCAGAGGAAATGGAACCGCGAGGATCACATTCGCACGGGACTGGGCTCGGACCGCCGATAAATCTGCATGGAACTCTGTTCATTGGATCGCCTTCGTAGCCTGGAAGACATCGTTCGCAGTTCTCTCCAATTGTATGATTGTCGCAATTCTGAAAAACGGCATTGATAAAAAAATGAAGTGACAGTTACAGTAGATATTTACAAAGCATGTTCCGGTTTCTGGATCACACTCGTTGGAATTTCCATTGCATTGGCAAGCTTCGCACAAGCCCAAGTACAATCCCCCATCACCTCTAGCGTAACCAACGTCGCAGTCTTCACAAGACAACCCTTTGTATCCAACGGGACACGAACATTGTTCCACAGCCAAAGCTCGTTCGGTTGATCCAGTGTTACGTTCATCGGCAATGTCCAAGGATACCGAAATCAATGCCGTTTCCCTGGTATTTGTATTGTAGGTGGCTTTGATGTAAATCGCTTCTAAATCAGCCAAAGCCATCAGGAGATGTTCACGATCGGCTCTTTGCCCATCACTTCTCTGCCAGTGCTGCTCGAGAAGCGGCACAGAGAAAGTCTGCGGTGTTCCAGTGGGTTGAGCTTGTTCTCGTGCGAAGTACAGCAAATTAATTTGGTTCGCCTAGAATGGTCATTTTGAAACATCGATCTCATCCTCAAATCATTTATTCATAACTTACGCTAACTAGTTCGACATCAGCAGCAGAATTTCTGGAGCTCTGTCCGCCGGGAAGCGGCACGTATCTCAGAGTGTACCTAAGATAACCGCCATATGAAGAGATTTTGTTGCCCAAGTACCGCGAAGGAAGCGACCAGTAGTGCACGTTGGACGAGGCGAAGTTGCTGTAAACGATTTCACGTTGGTTCTGGTTCAGTGTGATGCCTTGTTCAATCGGTCGTTCTCTTTGCAAAGTGTCGATGAGTTTGAACTCGTTCCGCGAGCTCGTAAAAGCGGTGGTGACCTGAATTCGTACAAAGTTAGATGGGTATTTCTTAAGAGTTCCGGATCAACGAACCTGATCTCTGTACCAATTGGAGCTGGTACATTGCCTCGTGATGCCCATGCAGAAGCAAGCGATGCAGCCGAATTGATTTTCAGAGCTCAAATGGAATGTGTTGGGCTTGCAAGTGTTACAAGTTTGTCCATCAACATAATCCTAAATGAAAAAAAATTTGTTTTCAACACGTTGCATGTTTTATTAGTAGAAACTGGAACTATCCCAGAGAAGCTTCATAGGTTTGTTCAATACCCTGAGCATTAGGTGCTTTCCTTTTACAACCTGAACTAAATATTCTGACCTGAGTTGTTAGTGGTGTCGCTGTGACTTCTTTCGTGTCTGACTTTCGCGCATGTGACTTCTCGCTCTTTCTCTCTCTAACTTAGATCAGATCAGTGAGTTTTGTGGTAAAAGGACAGCAGCTATTGCCTGGTACAGTTTAAAAAGTAAGTGACTTACCAACAAGGATAACAGGTAGCACAGGAAAAATTTAGCTATAGGTTAGTTTGAGTGATCAAATAGAAGACCAAAGACTTACCTTGCACTGGCATCTGCCTTGATCGTCACCGACTGCTGAGATGGCACCGTCAGAGTGGCAGTATTCCGAAATTCGGCAGTAATCTCCAGGAATCAACGGGTTTCCAGAGTAGCCCTGAGCGCACTGTTCGCAACGCCTACCGACGTAACCCGGTGGGCAGTCGCAAGTTACTTCGCCGTCTTGTTCCAAAGAGCATGTTCTTCCGAATTGATTGCTCGGATTGGTCAGGGGGCACGGGCAGATTTCGCAAGGTATTCCCCTGTTCGGGTCGCCGTAAGTTCCCGGCGGACACGTTTCTGGCAGCTCTTTGAAACACCTTCCCAGCCATTGACCACCTGACTTGTGGCGGACGTATCCATCAGCACAGCGCTTTAATAAACAAATGCAGCCTTTTAGTATTTTTAAAGTTCTCAACGACTCGGAAACAACTGGTTTACTATTTTAGTAGTGGTCGCTCTCGAGAAGGAACAAGAAACGCAACGTATATTCCAGTGCAATTCCATTTCTCCTACTGCTATTCATTCAAAAAAAAAATTGACGCATTCTGTCTAGGTGATGTTGACAGTAGGCGTCAAATTTTAAACTTGATAAAAGAAGACAGGTACACATACCTCGCATGAGGTTCCAGTGTAACCAACTGGACATTCGCACTCCTCAACGTACGACGCAGGTCCAAGTCCACTGTTGGGTGCAGCAGCGGATTCCATCTCGATGTTGGAGATAGTAGTGTTCAATATGCCTTCATTATACTGCAGTTTGATCAAAATATTACTGACATCGGCCAAAGTCATCATGATTTCTTCGCGAGTGGCCAGCTGTTCCGGATACGCATCCGTCTTCTTTACCCACTCGCCAACGAAGAATCGCACCGAAATCGTTTCTTCCCTGTTGGGTTGCACAGGACGCGTGCTCTGATGCATTAAAGTGTAACCATTTCCAGTGAGAATCACCGCTGGTCCCAGGGAAGGATATCCTCGATTGTGATGCAGGACGTTGTATTTCAGATGACCTCCGTAACTCTTCAGTTGGTTTCCGTGATAGTTTTCGGGCATGGCGAAATAGGGAACCAAGTTGTTCTGGTTGAGCTCGGCATACGGAGGCAGTTGACTGTGCACTCCGCTTCGCCCAACTGGGGAGTTCTGTGGCAAAGCGTTTCTGTAAATCGGCTCATCTCGTATTTCCACAACTCCAGTAATTGGGTCGACACGAACGCCCAGGACTTTGAGGGTATCGAAAGGCGGTTGGAATTGGTAGATGAAAAGATCCGCGGAACGGCACTTGGTCGATTGGCCAAAGCAGAAGCACTTGATGCAATCGGTTTCAGTTCGCGCTTCTTCGTTGAAAAAGCCTGGAGGACATACTGCATTCTTCGACACGACCAAAATGGTATCAGGTATCGCGAAAGTTGATCCTTTGATGTTTATCGCTTCGCAAGAGTACGCGCCTTGATCTTCTGTTTGGATATTCGGGCAACTGAGAGATCCAAAACCGTTTGAGCTGGTCGTCCTGCATTTGGGTGGAATGTGTCCCCAGTTCAACCGCCAACTGATCTCGGGCGTGGGCACGCCTACTGCGGTGCAAGTAATTTCGAAAACACTTCCATAATCCAAAGTCACCATCGGTGGAGGAGAAACAGAAATCACGGGTTTGGCTACAAATGAATGGTTTTTAGTGAAAAAACTTGTGCGTTCAAAAACGACTTACAGCAACCAATTTCATCACTACCATCGACGCAATCACGTTCTAGATCACAGTGATAGCTACGCGGAATGCATTGGTTATTGGAATGACAGGCGAACTGGTGGTACTGGCAAAGCGAGCCAGGAGGATTCGTGGCGCAGCTCTCTTCGTCTGAGTTGTCACCGCAATCGTCGTCAGCGTCACACCTCCAAGTCTTCAGAACGCACTTCTTGTTGGCGCAACGGAATTCATTGGGTTCACATCCGTTGGGGTCTAAACAAATTAAATGTCGCGGTGAAAAATGATCCGAAAAAGGTTCAACAATTAACTTACTGCAACGGCTTTCGTCGGAACCATCTGTGCAGTCGTACTTTCCATCGCAAACTAGATGTTTGGAAATGCAATCGCCATTTGAACACGTGGCTTGTTGGAGACCGCATGCTGTCGGTGGACGAGTTGGTGGAGGAATCCCTGTTATTCAATAGATTTTTGTTGAGCATACGTGTAGTTCAAATGGACAATCAAGATACTGCTTCTCGTTCTCACTCACTTGATGACTGAATATTGATCATATCGTGCAGATTAATGATCGCTTGAATTATTTGAAACATATGATATTGCGAGGTCACGAAACGCGCCCTGAAGGTTACGAACGGGAGGAAAAGATGGGAATAGCGATGGGTAGCAGTGAAGGTGACCTATTTATTGTTTCTCGAATCTCGATTCAAATAAGTGTAATGAGTTATGGAATGAGTTACTTCTCAAGTCGCCAATGATCTCTGAAAATCTGGCGGAAAAACAAAAACATAGCTACCAAGGAGACTGAGACCTATACGTTGTTTCAGAAATATTGCTATCCCAGTAGGTCATGAAAATCTAAATGCAGCTTTAGATTTAGTTACAAAAAACGTCAAATTAAAAGTGTAAATCTCGTGGAAACTTCATTATTTATTTTCAGGTTATAAGTCAGATCTTTCACTCCTTTCAGTCAGAAAGTATTTCTACATTTTTTATCGAGTATCACGTGCGCCACCCCATTCAAGGTGCACTTGAAGAAAGATACATGCAGTTTTGATTTCGAACCGTCTCTGTTTTCGATCTCAGGACTAAAAAAAATAGGCACCTGGGGAGTCAGCAGATTTCGTTCTTGCCACAGTCTCAATCAACATTGTCCACATATCACACAGGTATAGATAGTAAAGCAGTAAAGCAAACTCCATGGCCTTGAGAGGGATCAGATATCAAGGAAGATCTGTTTCGAAAGCCGAGTTACGCTGTTCTACTTCAACTGAGCCTTTTAGTGAAGACAGAAGCACGAAATCTGGTAGGATATGGCACAACAGACTGTACTGTACCTACTCTTTTGATTGAGAACGGGCGCCTGGCTGATTTTTTTCTCGACTGGGCCCAGGGATCCACGGCTACTTTTTGGTTGTAAGTAGTGACAAACCTTGGCTTCTTTTTTGCCAGTATGCGTTTGACCGTGCTGTACGTTACTAAAGATCAAAGCAACGCGCTGAATGCTGGCAGCTGCATTGTTGGAATCTCTGATGAGTTCTTCGTAACAGCGTCAAAGTATTTCACGTTCTCTCGCAGATAAACGAACTGGATCCCCACACATGGCGTGAAAATTATCAGGTAATCAAAACCAATTAAAGAACAACACAACAGTAACAGTAGGTATAAGGTAACAGGAACAACAGTAACTGTATAAGTAACACGTACAGATTTTTAAAACTTGCGTTGATAGGTGCTTATTACGATTTTCTTTCCAAAAGCTATCTAGGTGAACAGAAACATGACAGTTTGGACGACAGTAAAAAACTTTGCGGTTGATTTTGATTGACATGTCACACTGACTTGGGACTAAAACAATAAACGTTTTAGAACTAGACAAAGCTAAAGCGACTTTTACCATATACTTCCAATGCCTACTGAGATAGCAATCAATCTGAAACAACGTATACTTTGAGGAGAAATTTATTCGACCGCTTCTTACAACGAATGCGGACATCAGTATCATAAGGTTAGGCTGAGTTTCCTTCACAATTGATTCAAATCAGGTTGGGTAGGTATGTCAGCGATTTTATTTGTTCAAAAATGGGAAAACAGTGTACTTGAGTTGAAACCGAGAAGCATCCGAAATTGACGACAATTACTTACCACAATATAATAGGAACGCATAGAAAGTACAAAATTATATTACGAGGCGGAGTTACAAGTTATCAACAATAATACCTGCTCCGTGGTATTCAGTATCGATTGGAGGCAAAACTCCATACTTTAGCAGAGACGATTTATATTTACTCCCTTTACCGACTGCGTGCAACAAGAAAACTTGTTTTTTCTGTGACTTTTGAAACATGACAAGGTACTTACAACGATCGACTTGGAGATTAACGTTGACTTGAGCTCCAGGAGTGTTGGGTGGGTATCCCACGGCCTCGCAGACGTACGTTCCGCTGTGTTCGACCTTGATGTTGGGCATCTCCAGACGTCCGTTCAGATCTCGCGAACCAGGCGGTAGGGGTTCCCCATTTGGCCGCGTCCAGCGTACCCTGGCGCGGAACGGTCCTTCGTCTCTGCATTGGAACACCACTTCTCGATCTAGATACGTTTCAATGAAAAATTAGTTGATGGACCGAATAATTAGGATCCCAGTCCATGCACTATGTACACCTGGACTTAGTAAAGAGTAAGTTGTATTACGTGTGTAATTTTAAAGCTGTATATTTACATTTTTTATTTTATGTGTTTTGATGTTTGTAGGTAGGTGTCAGTGGATGCAGTATGCATATTTTTACGGGTAAACTGTTTTATTTATTAATGATTTAAGTGTTATTTGTTTAGTGTTTTGTTTAAGATACCTATTTTGACTGATAAAAATTAAAAACGTGGGCGTCAAAATTTTCGTTGGACTTCTTCTATTATATTTTTGAAGATTAACTTTCAAATCGGTACATGCCCACCAATACAAGCAAATCTTTGATACTGTTTAATCTAAAAACATCTAGCCCATTCAGATATTCCTTGCTATTGTGTGATTAAAAGTCAGGAAAAACTTTGAATGAAATGCTCTTTTTAGCTCTACATTAAGTTGAAGTGACTTCAGAAGGTATATTGAACATTTGGAGAAATCACAATACCTAATAATACTAATAATAATGATAAGATTAAGTTAATTTTTCAAACGGAACACTCCGAGAAATAAAATAACATATGATAATTTTCCTAAGGGACAACAAGTCTGACTGCGAAAAGTCACTAAGACGGTCAATAGATGGTTTGAGAAAATGTGGAATGGAAGAGTTTTTATGAGGATCCGTGAGGGTTAACTGAAACAAAAAGAGACTTTGGAAGATAAAATTTGAATGGGAAAATAATGATTATGAGGAACAAAAAACCGTTCTGACCGTCTGATCAAAGGGTAAAAACACAAACGAAAATTTGCCTTGCAGAAGAAAGAAGACTTTTTCAACGTCAGTCTATTTCCAACGGTGGTGAATGTTTCCTCCACTATACCGGAAATTTTGCCGAACCCTTACGTGTTCCAACACAGGGTAGGGATTTTTAACGACAACCAACCGATGGGGTCGGCACCATCGTTCTGATTTTACGTGCTATGCGACACACGCGCGTTTGCATTCAACCAGCACTCAATCAAGGAACTTGTTGAGGAAAACAAGTTAGAAAGTTCTCTTTGGACCGAAACTTAAGAACAGGAATCTTGACACAGGAACAACTTTTAAGGGATCAAAAGACTTAATTTGAGGGATGAATATTTGGGGCACAACGGGGCGACAGCCATGGTTGTTCAAAATCCCTTCACAAGAACCAGTTTGATCTCTTTCTAAGAGCAAGTCTCAAGGATCAGAAAAAACATTAAGTATAGTGAACTTCAGTTACCTACTTAACGTGTATTTTCTTTTGAAATCCAACGAAAATTCCGCCTAACACGTTTATATTAGGTTTAGCAGTTTATTATTATAAAAGGTGATATTTCAGTGATTTTTGTCGTAGTCACTTCTTTCTTAGACTATAAAAAGAGTAGTATAAAAAAAAACAATAAAAGCTGTAAAATGGTTTCCCAATTGATCATGTGTTTCACTGTGAAATCACACGATCAATGTGCAGCAAGAAGAAAAACTGGAAATCTGAAACGATAGACGACAAAAAGAAGAAAGATACATTTGTTAAGGCACCTCTGGAAAAACCAACCGACGACAGCCAACAGTAGAGTTAAAATGACACTTTTCGTATTGAATGTCAGAATTTATTGTTAAACTAAGAGTAGGTACATGGTGGAGCTTTATCAAAGAAGTGTTAAGTATTCTGCTGTACCGACCGTACCTACATTTTGTCCTTTCTCACTCCTAACTTATCATTCTGCTAGTGTGCTGTGGCGTTATGACTTTGACTTCTCAGTCATGGTAGACTCCGGTTCAAATTTCGTCAAAGCAAAAGTTACCCAATTGTTTTTACTCACAATGAGTTAGCAATCGATACATTTCTAACTTTGAAAAAGTTGAAAAGTGAATAATTCCTTACAGGTTGGAAAATAATGTCACTTTCGGACTACGGGCGAAAAGTGACGTATGAAATAGAGGCAACCTGATCTAAACAGCTGTCGCGGAGCGTGAAGTGTTGATGGATGCGTTGTCTGGAAAGGTTGCCTATGCCTACCCGATAAAAACGTCTGACGCGAAAAACTTTAAATAAAGCCAATTATTTGCATTTAAACTGGATCATTGTGAATAATTAGTATATTACATACCGACACGGGAAATGCGTTATTACTGCTACATACCACGGCGTAAAGCGTCGTTCACCTCGGCACGCCTTGGCAACATATTGAAGCCATTGGCTGTAATGAGCCGCTTTCCACCTTGGTATCTAATATACTATTACTTTGTTTCCAAGTTAGGAAATATTTTCATTTTCAATCTCGTCAAGTTAGGTCGAGTAAAATCTCAGGTCAGCCAATCCAAGAGGTCAATATAATGTTAAGTGAAAGAGTGAGGTCGGAGTTCGGAATCTCTGGGTGGTCGGTGCAGCAGAAACACTGAAATAGATCATATTGATCTAATTTTTCAACTTTATGAACATCATACTCTTAATAATTTAACTATAAATAGCTGACCACCTATAAGAAATACAAGCAACAAGCATTACTGGTTCACAATAACCCTCAAAACTTCAAGCAAATTATCTCCCATTTTTATGCATTTGTAATTATTTACAATTATCGGGTCAGAAGTTGCATAAATTCAATTTCTACGCTTCTATAATGTAACCAAACATTATAAAGAAGCATGGAAAAATAAATTTACTATTTTTTTAATGGAGATGGCATGAGATGATAATCATTCCTGCGGAAGTGGACCAGTTTTACTCACCGGGCTTATAAATGTCTGCTCCGAAATAGACATAAGACAGAACAAAAAACATTAGTTACATGTTGACAACAATAAAGACTCAACTACTACAAGTTAAAATGTGCTTTCTATTTACAAAAAAAAAATAGGTGTGTGTGACATATAGGTAGTGTGAAGAACCATGTATAGAATGACAATGCCGAAAAGGAAACATATACTCACTTTCTTTGATCTCTTGGGCGTTGGGGTAAGTCCTCAAGTTGAGGCCTTCGCTGGATCCGGCTGTGGAAAAAAAATCAAATTAGAAACAAGAAGTTTCCAAAGATTAGCTAATGAGGATTAATTTGGTTACTTTTAGTTTTGTGTTCTCAATTCAGTGGCAGTGGATTATTCAGACCGGCGCGGTGTTTCCCAACTTATGAAGAAACCTGCAAGGGCGAGTAAACCTTTCGCCATCAGAACTTGGCGGTAGAGTTTATAGTCGGTTCTCAGTACCTACCTGTAGAATGTATCTTTTTTTTTGGCAAGTGTATCGGACAGGAATGCAACAATATTAAAGGAGATGGAGTTGGAATAAAATTACAGATGATCCTGGACACAACGATTGATGCTTAAACTGAGTGATTGAATTTGGAAATTATTGTGTACAAGACCGAAGTGGTAGTCTTCAATGGATTAGAAAAAATCAACAGGATGACTGCAAAATCCAAGTGGTGTTTTTTTTTTCTTTTTTTTTTTTTTGGGTGGAATATCAATGATGAGCAGTTTTTTGGTAAGATTGGAATGGGACGAATGCCTAAAGAAAGTTAACAGAATCCCTGATCGCCTGTGGCATAAGAATCAATGGGAGGAAAAATAGACGTGATGTAGAAGTGTGTTGTTGCCGACTCTACTGTACGGAGACGAGTTATGTTTGCAAGCAAAGGCTTGAAGGCGGCTGAATGCCGAAGCATGGACTTCCATAAGCGACAGTTGGAAGTGAACTAATTCTTAAGAGAACCCCAATGGAATATTTTGGGACAAACTTGAGATTTTTTTGTCGCAGAATGCACCGTATTTTCATATCTTGCGCAATCAAGGATACACGAGGTGAAACGTACTGATAGTAGATGAAAACAAATTGCAAATGATGACAAAGGCAAAACACTTTGAAGGATCATAACTAGACCTAAATTGAATAAACGATTTGATCCGCAGTGCCGTTTTCATCTCTTAGGATTTAAACAGCGTCCCTTTTTCAAAATGGCAGATATTTTTGGGGGCAGAAAGTATCAAATAAACTTGCGATGTCCAGCTTCGTAAAGATATATGAAGCTATGTCTCAATTGGTTTCTGGGACATCCAAGACCATGGAGAAAATGGTGAAACATTGACAGGCGCATGCTAATATGGTAACAATGAATTTGGTAAGGTCATAAGAAAATTTCTGGATCATTTTTATTTTTCAAGGGATTTCAAAACAAGACGTATTATTTGATAGGAAAATGAGTTTTTTTTCATCTTATACCTATCATTGATAAAAGACATTGAGGAATGTTGAAAAGAAATAAAAAACTAATTCGGAAGAATATATTCAAATGTTTTTGGATTTCCATGAAATGGGCGCTATTTGCAGATTTTTTTTTATGATTTTGCATCAACCACAACCTTCATGCGACTCGGGCTTCTTGAGCTAGAGCTTCCTGGAAATATCAATTTTCGGTGTTGAATAATTACAATTGACCATCAATAACGCGCCATAACTTATCACAGATCACAAATATTGATGAACCTGGCACAACCCAAAAAGGTGATTTTTATTTTTATTTGTTAATTTTTTAGCACCGAAGATTGACACTTCCATAAGCTCTAGCTCGAGAACCGCGAGTCGCAAAGAAGTGATTCAGGTCTCAAATTGTGAAGAATTGAATGTGCTTTTATAAACATTTCATCTCACATAGACTGAAACTGAAATATTGTCAGAAACTTCTTCTCAGACTCATCATTTTTCAGATATGACAGCAGGGATAATATCCGCCATTTTAATTTTGAAGGACGACAAAAAAGCACTTCCGGTCAAATCGTTTATTTGATTCAGTTATGATCCTACAATGTGGTTTGCCTTTATCATCATTAACAATTACAACTCATATTTCCCATTTGGGTTGCACCACGTCCACTATGGCGCTCCGTGAATTTTTCAAGGCATGTAAAACGGCTTCCATAGACAAATTTGATTGGGAAACTCTGATTTAGACAGTATAGTGCGGTGGTTTTTGGCGAGGACCTCTACTTTTTGTTTGAAATTCGATTATAATAGCGGCGGCCGGGCGTAAATCAAATTAGTTGTTTTTGTTACCAGATCCAGCGTGTCCAATGTACATTTTGCTTGTATTAATTCGATTTAGTGTGAGTATGTGTAGGTTGTAGGTAGGGTGTTGAAATTCCGCCATTCCATAAATTACTTTTTAAAGTTTTAGTTTTTAGTCTGTTTCAATATAGGGTACACCTTCTTCCAGTGTGAGTCGGTTGTTGCTTCTGTTAAGGTTTTTAGAAGGAGTTGCTTTTTTTGTGTTTAATAATAGTAGATTTAGAGCTCTCTACTGGGTCAGTCGCTTTATACCCATCGTGCGACCGACTTACGAAAACGTGATGGTCTTTCCGGACAGTCCAGCTCGTCGCTAGAGTCTCTGGGACAGTCCACTTTGCCGTTGCAACGCAGCTCTTCGCTGATACAGGGACCGTTTTCGCACCGGAACTGGCCGACCGAGCAACCCCTATCCGTTGTAGTTGCTTAACATTGAGGACGGAGTTACAACACATAGGTTAAACATCAACAAGCACACGACATCTATGCTTCGAAGGGGAGGGAAGCGCACACACGGAGTTTCATACACGTTGAGGTCGTCACAAGTTTACCTGGTCTCTAAATTCGGTTGTTATTGCCGGCTTCGCATCCTTGCTAGTCTTGCCACAATTTTCTTATCAAGGATTCTACCGCACGGAATGCTGAGCCACACAATCTTATTTCGAATATTTTTGGTTCTGTTTATCTCAAAATCAAGATAGAAAAATGTTGAAAAATCGAATAGAATAGAGACATGAGAATATTACAAACTGGTCGACTCTGATTGGTTGCTCCAAGAAAATATATAAAAACCCTTGTGAATAAGTTAGGTAGAGTAGCCATTGGCTCACTGTTACTTCAAGCTTTGTCAGTGATAATTATCATCTTCAGGATATACAGGGTGGCCCAACGAAAACAAAACAGAGGGGTTTTCGGACATTTCACCTCATTTTCTTGAAAAAACCTCAGATAGGTCGATTTTTATATCGAGGGGGACATCTGAAACATAAATTGGCGAATTTCTATCTTCAGCCCCCTCACCCCTACCCACCTCATCTTCAGAATTTCGAATAACACCATCTACTTTGCGATACATCAAATCAAAGAGAATCAAATTATCTTTCTGAAAAAAAAAATTTTAACCCCACCCCCCATTTTCCTAAATTTCTCTGACTGTCCCATTTTCTATTCTCGATCGTTCAATTTTCTTCAATTTAATCAGCGTTATCCTAAATAGCATCTGAAGGGAAAATTTTCGGGGGAGAAAAGTGCTACCCAAATTCACCCCTTTCCTCTCCCCCACCCCAACTTCAAAATTTAACAGACACCACCTACTTTGTGATACATCGAATTAAAGGAAATTGATTACTCTTTCTGGAAACAGCTTTTTTTCAAATTTTCAACCCCTTCCATAATAAATTGAACATTCTGAGTATTTTAGGGGGGAAATGGCTTTTTGAAAATTGTGAAAATATTTTATTCAGGAAGAGAATTCAATTCTCTTCAATTTGATGTATCACAAAGTAGGAAGTGTCATTTTAGATTTTGAAGTTGGGGTGGGGGAGTGAAGAGACGAATTTGGGTGGCACTTTCTACACAGAATTTTTTTCCCTCGATGCTGTGCAGGATGACGTTGACTGTACTGAAGAGAATCAAGAGGTCAAGAATATTACATTGGAAACTCAGACAATTTTAGGAAGAAGGGGGGTGGGGTTGGAAGCTATAGAAATATTTTATTCAGAAAGAGAATTCAATTCTCTTTAATTTGATGTATCGCAAGGTGGGTGGTGTCATTTGAAACTTCGAAGTTGGGGTGGGTGGGGTTGAGGAGGCTAAGGATAGAAATTCGCCAATATAAATATATCGGTATAAAAATCGACGTGTCCGAGCTTTTTATTTTTCAAAAAAATAAGGTTAAATGCTCAAAAACCCCTCTGATCTGTTTTCGTTGGGCCACCCTGTATAATTTTGCCACTATATTCCGTTCACTTTTTATTCTCAGTAGAATATGACTTTTTGAAGCAAAATTAAAGTGACAAGCTGGAGCGCTGGGAGGATAGATATGCTTTAAAATGACTGAAGGAAGAACGAGTGAAATTGTATAACTGGTTGCAATCCATTTTTTTCCTGCATCAACTACTAGGATATTAGCAGGTTTTTTAGTAGTGGTTTTTCAGTAACGATTGATAACAGTGATGATGACGATAGCACAACGAAGACATGTTTGGATCAGCGGGGGATTATCAGTGGGGTTTTGTTCTGATGGCTTTCCCGTTTCATCCCTTTTCCCGGGACATTACCGCACGATAGTCTCAGTACTGAGAAACACGTGCAAAAGTTCATCTGGCCCAGTGCGGATTTGAACCCGGGACTTTCGCCTTAGAAACCGGGACTTGCGCCTTCGAAACCGGGGCCGAGCTCACCGTGCTACCGACTGGGTTCATTCCATTTCATAACATCCTGAAGAGCGTTCATACTAACTCAAAAACAAGAAGCAAGGATTAAACCATTATATCGACTGTCTCGTATCCGACGATATGGGTAAGTGCCTACTTAAGTGTTTATTCACCACCATAATACCAGCATAACGATGAGAAAATGGGCATATAGGTATAACAAGTGATTTTGTGACGACCCCGTGCGGTATGCGTGCGTGATGCAGGGATCTATTATACTTACGGCAATTGGTCTCGTCGGACATGTCGTTGCAATCGACTCGGCCATCGCACAGTTGGGCTCGCAGGATGCACTTATTGCCCGTGTAGCAGGGCTGGTAGCCCTCTGGACAGCTGATGGGCAGCGGTGGCGGCGGTCTGGTGGGCGAGGTCGGCTCTGGTACAATAGGCGGCAATTCAGTCGGGCAATTATGCTCATCAGAACCATCGCTACAGTCATTCCTTCTGTTACAACGTAAATTACCAGCTATGCATTGTCCATTCAAACACGGGAACTGATCGGCACGACAAGCTGTACGGAAACAGAAAAGAAGATAACGAAATAAATCATAAAATCATAAAAACAATGATCGGGAAACGAAAAAGTGCAGTCAGGAAAATTAATAATAGAGGACAACACATGCTCAAATAAATTCAGAACTGGAATAGAAATTGCAAAATGTTGATGTCGCACGGCGTCGTATGATAGGTGTTGTTGAGACTTGAAGAAATTAAATTCAATAATAAAAAGTGGTGGTCAAAAAACAAAGTCAAAAGTGAATTGTATTTTTTTTAACAGACGATTGTTCATCATATCTGAACCTAACATCTGAGCTTGTTCTGAGCTTCTTACTTTGTTACTTAGTGAAATCGTTACTTTACTATGAATGAGCTCTTACGAGGTAATTGAAGTGGGCAAAATATGGAGAAAATAGCGATTATTTCTTAGCGTTATTTTTTAGGATCGAAATTTGTCAAATATGGTATGCGGCTTTCTTATAGGTATATTCAGAGCTATGATTGGGTGCTCACTTGAAAATTTCGAAATGTTGTTTTTTTTTTTAGAATATCGAAAAAGCTCAATCGAGAATCGTAACTCTTCTTGATGTATCTAACAGGAAGCCGCATGCTAAATTTGAAATTTCTATTGTGAAAAATAACGCGAGGAAATGATCTTTATCGCCGATTACTACTCGCTGTTATCGCTCTGGATTTGATACTGGTCTGTTGGGCGATCCATGGTGCTTATACCGAGTGTTTCAGCGATGATAGCAAAAAAAAATAATTTTGGGTAATCTCGTTGAAATATGTCGGAAACCTATACAGGGTGTTCCGTGATCCATGTGACAAACTTCAACACTTGATTACAAGGTGAGTTGAGACCAACAAGAGACATTTTTTTTCGGTGTTTTGTACTTTTAGTCACAATTTTCAAAGTGCATATTTCTGCAACGGTTTGTTTTGTATAATCGATAGAAATTTTTATGTTACATACCCTCACTGATACTTCATGAAAAGCCATAGCTAGTAGAAAAAAATTCCAGGACCGGACTAAAAAAAAATTTAATTAGGTTTTCATGTCCAAAATTCTCCTTTTTGAGCAAAGTTCGAAAGCTGAGAAAAACTCTACACGAATGATTCTTCAGGTCCGACGGCACACTTGAGGTTTTCGGGCAAAAAAATTTGAAAACAGCTTATGCACTAGAGGTAAAACTTTCACCGGGCATAAAAATTGAAGAAGTTTGATATGAGCTACATGAATACTCCAGTTCCATTAAATTTTCTACTTAGACAACAAAGCGACTAGCGAAAAGCATAGTTGAGAGGAAACAGGGTTGTACTAATTGAATTTCCGATCAATTGTTTTTGCTCCTTGATCAATAAGCTATTAGCTAGAGTTTTTGTATTATTCTTCCTAAATTTTTGTGAGTAAGATACTTTTCAACTGATTCATAACATTTGCACATGAGTTTCTGAGGTTTGTAATAATTAACAAATAATAAAAATCGGCAATAATTTGTAAAGGGGTCCTATGGGGTGGTCCTATCAAGGAATCTTCCACTATTCTACACTACATGTGAGAAAAGGCATTTGGAGTTTGTTGCACAATGGCGTAGTCAAAATTTTCACGAAGATGAAGTGTTATTTTTTTTTTAATTGGTCACTTTTTTTGTTCCGCGTTTTTGGAAAGAAAGATCGATTTTCCAATCAATTACAATCCACCGGCAGATGATAAAAGAATATATCTACACACGTTTCCGCTTTCATATTATCCAATTTGAATTTTTACTTAGACTGTTCTATTTTTTATTTAAATTAATTTTTCCCGCCACAAGATGGCTCCCAAATCCAAATTGAGATAAGCAGTGAATAATGGGCTTATTCATGAGAATAGTTAATGTGAGCGTTTTATGAATTCAATAAAATGTTATCATATTTCATTAACTTTTTAGTCAATTTTTTTAACACTCCCTACTAGCTTAATTCTGATTTTTTATGAAGTGTGAAATGGTGCCGAAGGAATACACTGACGATTCTTTTAGTATTTTTTCTGAATTCTCCCAATCCGACAATAATTTTCCTCCAAGTTCAAGAAATAATAGTTTTCAGTGAAAGGGAAACAAGAAAATCAAAATTTCACTGATTCCGACTCTGAATTTTTTCCTACGTCATTCAATATGAGCTACACGTACAGCAGTCTACAAAAATGATGGAACTGGAGTATTAATATGGATCATATCGAACCACTTTGACTTTTATGTCCGGTAAAAGTTTTACCTTCAGTGCATAAGCAGTTTACCAATTTTTTTGCCCGAAAACCTTGAGTGTGCCGTCAGAATTGAAAAGCCATTTGTGCAGAGTTTTTCTCAGCTTTATGAATATGGTAACTGTTTTTTTGAATTCCGCTCAGAAAAGGTACTTTTGGACACGAAAACTTAAATAATTTTTTTTTTCAGTCCGGTCCTGAAATTTTTCTCTACTTGCTATGGTTTTTTACGGAGTATCAGTGAGGGAATGTAACATGAAAATTCCAATCGATCATACGAAACCGTTGCAGAAATATTGCACTTTGAAAATTGTGACTGAAAGTACAAAACACCCTGTATCTTCGTAACCAATAGTCAAAAAAAATTTTCTCTTGTTGGTTGGTCAACTCACCTTGAAGTCCTCTATCAAGTGTTGAAGTTTGTCACATAAATCACGGAACACCCTGTATACCATTTTGCAAAGTTCGGTCTAATAACAAAGATACACTCCTTCGAAGGTGACTTTTTTCGGATATCAAAAAGTTGTAACTCAGTGATATATTGACGTAGATAACTTAAATTCAGCATAGGCTGATTTGTCGAAACTACGTCAGTGGTCGAAACTATCTACCGATCTGAAGTTTTGAAAGAATCCAACCAGTGGTGTAGGAGTTACAACGGTCAATAATTTGAAACATATCCGAAGAAAAGTTGACTCAAGGTGACCCCTCATAACTTCCACGCGACTGATTGGAATCTTTCAAAATTTAGCAGGTTGATAGAGAATTATGACGAATCAGCTTATGCTGAATTGAAGCTGAATGTTGTCGAAACGTTTCTAGTTACATAGTTACAATAACCATTTATAGGCCGAACTTTGCAATATGCATGGTATATAGCTTCTCGTCATATTTTGACGAGATCTACTTACAATTGAGTTTTTTGCTATCATCGCTGAAACACCCTGTTTAGCTCGAACTGGTATTCTGGGAGTCTCCACCGATCCTCTAACAAATTTCACATTGAGCCGCGGCATGTGGCTTAGGACGTCTCTCGAACAGTCCAGCACTTTTGCCGGAGTGTATTGATCAGCGTGTTATGGAGCCGCCAATTGGGCAGATGTTTCTTACTTGATCATTGAGATCTCCACGTAAATTAAATGGTCTGAACTGTGCATTATAATAACAACGCGCAAATCAAAAAAAAAATCTAGAAAGTCGATGATGAAGAAACATAATCAAGAGGGTTCATATTCACTTTTGACTTGAACAGAAACTAGAAAAAAAACATAAAGTAAAACAGCGCCAGTATCATATAGGAAACAAACATGCTTCTCAGCCTAGTTTCGTAACTCTGGTATCCAATGATATACTGTCTAATAAATATTGCTAAAAATGGGTCTAAACTGCCGTTACCACATAAAAATCCAAAACAATATGTTAACACACCGATCTAGGGATACCTAATTAATACAGTTACTGCTAAATAATGGAGACACTGTTACCTACGCCACATACAGTATTCCTACAAATTACTCTAAGTAGTATACTCTGCATGATACTGCTCTACCGAAACCGCTATCAATAATAATAATTATAGACATAGAATACACCTAAAAAAGAAAATCCAAAAAAACACAATGAAAACAAACATGGACTTTTGTCTCTAACCGATGAGGCAGTTCTGTTCGTCGGAAAAGTCCTTGCAGTCGTAGTAGTTGTCGCAGCGAAAAACGACCGCGATACACGTTCCATCCGTGCACTGGAACCAGTCGGGCTCGTGGCACGTCCCTGGCCAAAAGGCCAGAAAACAAAATAATTGGTTTGAAGCACAGTGATGGACGTTTGATTAACAATTAGTCGAATAGTGCGTGAATTACGTAAATATTGTTATGTGAAAACATGTTTTTTACCCGCCACACTTCCAGCTTTATGAATCAAGTTCAGCGCGCAAGTAAAGCGTCCCATTACCCACTGGTCGTTTACAGCGGCAGTTGCTAGAGTAACATCTGAGTCAGAACGCTGTCAGCTGTCGTTGCTATGAGCAACAGCAAGTTAGCGAAGAAGTGTTCTAGCGCGGTGAATTCGAATTCGGAGCAGAGCAGGAAGTGTGCTGAGTGGCAAGCTCAACGGTAAAACACCCGAGTCGCTTTAGTTTATTTACCTTATTTACGAATTCACTCAAGATAAAACAATTCGATTATAATTCACGTGGCGTCAGTTATGCGCCCATCTCTGGTGGGTATGGGTGCATCGATAAAGGAGGCAAAGAAGTTCCTATTTCCGGAAAAATGCACTTTGTAGGCGGAAAACAAAAATTAACTTACGACATTCCCGTTCGTCGGAACCGTCCGAGCATTCCGCCCTGCCGCTGCATCGCAGGTAACTGGGTATGCAGGAGCCGTCGTCGCACCTGAACTCGTTCGAGGTGCACTCGTTGGCCAACGGAGGGCAGTCTATTTCGTCGCTGCCGTCGTTGCAGTCGTCGTTGCCGTCGCAAGTCAGGCTGCTGGAGATGCACGATTTGTCGTTGATGCACTCGAATTGGTCGGCGGAACAAAGGTTGGCTGATGGGCATTTGAAACGAAAACAACACAATAAGTAAAGTGCATCACTGAAAGTAGGTACCTACTGCTATTTAATAGCAAGAAGGATGCTCAAGGGCGCTGGCTATAAAATACGTCCGCGTCTATCGCTTTCACGCGCTACGGCCCTATAAGGGTTCAATTTCAAGTCAGGTGACGCAAAAGTGCGGCGCTGTAAATTGCCATATACAGCGGCTACTACAAGTTGTTTTGCCCAATTGTCATGATAATCCAAAGTAATTCCCGAGTTCCAGATGTAAGTATATAGGGTGTTTCAGATTTGAATCACGTCCTTCCAGGAAGTGATAAGAAACGTTAAAAGAAGTAGACTATCTCAAAAAAATATATGTCAGAAACGAATAATAACGGAGATATAGGCGTACAAAGTTGAACTCCAAAAATCGATTTTTCGTCATAACTTTGAATGCCTTTGCTTTTTTACCCCTATTTTTTACCCCTTGAAATAATTTTGTAGATTGGTCACATTTTTGAATTTTGAGTTCAATTTCAAAGGTAAAATTACCCTGGCAAAATTTTGATCAAAGGCTTCGTTTTCATGATTTTTGCGTTTGAAACTCCGGAAAACACATCAAACTATCCACTATCGAGAGCCAAAAAAATATTTTTCCTGAAAACTTCTCGTTTCTTACAAAAACTCATGATTTAGCAACTTGAAACGCCTAGAAAACCTATCCCAATTAAGGAATCATTAGTTATCTTGGATTTTAATTTGTAGGGCTTTGAGAGTGGTGTTTTCGAGGTGTTTTCCGAAGTTTCAACCTTGAATATCTTGAGAACGAAGCCTCTAATCAAAATTTTGCAACAGTAACTTTTTCTTTAGAATTGAGCGTAACATCCAAAAATATGATCACATCACCAAATTACTTGGGGATTGAAAAAATAGGGGTAAAAAAGTTGAGGCACCCTCAATTATCCACGCTCCTGGAATTTTTTGATGGAACGCGTTATTATTGTTTGATACAGACTTATCTCAGTGAGCTTTAATTCAAATTGGAACAAAATCGGTTGGGAAGTTCCAAACCTATGACGAAAAATCGATTTTTAAGGTTCAACTTTGAACGCCCATATCTCCGTTATTATTCGTTTCTGACATATATTTTTTCCAGAAAGTCTACTTCTTTTGACGTTTTCCATCACTTCCTGAAAGGACACGATTTAAATCTGAAACACCCTGTATAGGGTGTTTGCAAACTTGTGGTGGAAAATTTAACCGCAGTTAGGAAAATGATTCAAAAGTATCAGAAAAATGTTGGAAAAATTTAGGGCTTTTATTCTTGAGAATATGGAGCGTCAAAAGGTGGTTCTTCGACCCCCTCTATTTTCGTTATTTTGAAAGATTTCAGTGTACACTTTTCAACAGATCAAAAAGCAATGTTTTTGAACCTTTGATTGTGTTTTGTAACTTTATTTACTGAGCCTACAGGGTGTATCGTAAATTCTGAAAATCCAGTTCTCTTCAAAAATGCATGCAGAAAATTTCCCTTATATTTTTCCTGTTCAAAGCTCTGCTGAGCTTCCTTACATTTTTCCGGGCTTTCGGAGCACTAGTAAGCCCCTTGTATCTTCTTGTGATATTCGGAGCCCTGTCGGGCCCCTTAAGTCCTCAAGTGTAATTTTGAGCCCTGATCACATGAGACTCATTATATTTTCATGGCTTTCAGAGTTCCAGTAAGCCCCATTTTGCAAACTTCAAGAGCCCCACTGCCCCCCCCCCCATTCTGTTTTCATGTGTGATTTGAAGCACTGCTAAGCCCCCTTGCATTTCCTGTGACTTCCGGAGCAGCAAGCAGCGTTGTGCTATCATGCCATCTTCGGAGCTCTATCGGCCCTCTTGTGTCCTAATGAGTCCGCTTTTTTCTTAGCTTTCAGAATTTCAGCAAGTCCCCTTGTGCCTCCTCGCCCTCTAAGGATACCCTTGTTTCTTCAACGTCTTTTGAAGCCCTGCTGAGCATCCTAGCATTTTTTCGTAGCTTACGGAGTTTTATCGGGCCCCCTTGTGCCCTCATATAGTATCGTTTGGAGCCCTGATGGGCCCCCTTATCTTTTCCAACTTCAAAGTTCTAGTGAGCCTCCTTGTGTCTTCTTGCTTTGTTCGAGGCCCTTAGTGGCCCTTCAAGGCCCCTCTTGTTTCTTCAATGTCTTTTGGAGCCCTGCTGAGCCCTCTAGCATTTTTCCGTGGCTTACGGAGTTCTATCGGGCTCCCCTGTAGCCCTCATGTATCGTTTGGGGCCCTGATGAGCCGCCTTATTTTCATGTAGCTTTCACAGTTCCGTGAGTCCCCTCGTGCTTTTCTTGCGTTATTAGAGGCCCTAGTGCCCCTCCGAGGGCCCCCTTGTTTCTTCAACGTCATTTGAGGCCCCGCTGAGCCCCCTCACCTTTCTCTGTGTCTTTTGGAGCATTAGTAAGTTCCTTGTGTTTTCATGTGATATTCGAAGCCCTATCGGCTCTCTCAAGTCCGAAAGTTGTTTGGAGCCCCAATTAGCCTCCTTATGTTTTTTCACAGCCAGGGATCAGAATTCAAACAAATCCATTCTGCCATTTTATGTTATTCAGAGCTTCATTAGATCCCCCTTGTTTCTTCAAGGTGTTTTGAAGCCCCCTCACATCCTCCCCGACTTTTGGTGCTATAATAGGCACCTTGTGTCTTTATGTGGTGTTCGGAGCCCTATCAAGCCCCCTTGTGTTCTCAAGTGCAGTTTAGGACCCTAATTAGCTCACTTATGTTTTCTCTTGACTTCCAGAGTATCACACCAAACCCACTATTGCCTTCTCTTGTTATACAGGGTGTTCGGGTCTGGTTATTACAAACTTCAAGGGATGATTCCCCATCAAAAATAAAGCCGAAAGAACAAAAAACTGAAGTTGAAGTTGACTTTTTGAAATGTTTTTTTCACCGTAACTTTTGAACCGTTGGACCGATTTTTATCAAATTTGAACCAAAGTTGAGTCAATAAAGTCTCCATCGAATAATAATACCACAATCCATCAAAAAAATTTTAAGGCGTAGATAATAGGGGACTGCTTCCTATTTTGGTCGCTATTTTTATCTCCCCTGATTATTCATCAAAATTGTTAATGTTTTCAAATTCTACGTTCAATTTAGAAGAAAAAGTTACTCTCGCAAAATTTTATTAAGAGGCTTTATTTCCGAGATATTTGGGTTTGAAACTTTGGAAAACACCTCGAAATCGCGACTTTCAAAGGCCTAAAAATTGAAATCCAAGACAACTCATGATTCCTCAACTGGAATAAGTTTTCTAGGTCGCTTAAGTTGATTTCCTGACATTTTTTTGCTAATAAACAAGGCGTTTTCAGGGAAAAACAATTTGGGCCCTGGAAAGTGGCAATTTCGAGATGTTTTCCAAAGTTTAGAAACAAAATATCTCGGAAATGGAGCCTCTAATCAAAATTTTGCATGAGTAACTTTTCCTTTTAAATTGAACGCAGAATCCGAAACTATTAACAATTTGAAAAATTATCAGGGGAGATAAAAATAGGGGCGAAAATAGGAGACAGTCTTCTATCATCTACACCCCCAAGTTTTTTTGATAAATTGTGGTATTATTTTTTGATGGAGACTCGGTTGACTGAACTTTGGTTTGAATTTGATTGAAATCCAATAGTTCAATGGTCCAATGGTTCAAAAGTTACAGTGAAAAAAACACCCTGTATCTTTTTGAGGGAGCATTTTGGGACCATGAGTTTTTTGTTCTTTTGGCTTTATTTTTGATGAGGAATCATCCCTCAAAGTTTGTAAGAGCCAGACCCGAACATCCTGTATGTATGGAGCTCTATTAGACGCCCTTGTGTCCTCAATATCGTTTGAAACTCTGCTGAGCCCCCTTACATTTTTCCGTGGCCTTCGGAGCTCTGTTGGCTCTCTTTTGTCCTTATGTGTCATTTGGAGCCCTGATGAGCCCCTTTTGTGTTTTTTTTTGTAGCTTTAAGAATTCCACTAAGTCCCCTTGTGAGACTCTTGTGCCTTCATGTAATATTTGAAGCCCCTTCTTTTTATGTTTTTTTTTTTCGGAATCCTTTCGAGCCCCCTTATTGTGTCTTCATGCGTAATAAGTCCCCTTACATTCCGAAGCCTTAGTGGGATCTTCATGCTCATTTTTCGGTTCTCTTGCTAATGTTCCGTGCGACAAATTATTGTCCGCGCGATGAATTGTCCGTGGGACGAATTGTCCGCAACAAATTGTCCATGCGACGAATAATAATTGTCCTAGAACCCCCACCCTATACACTAAACCAAATTACAAAACATTGAATGTTCAAAACAATCGCTTTTTGGTCGATGAAAAGAATTCACTGAATTCTTTCAAAATAACGAAAATGGAAGGGGTCTAAACCTAGAAACCTTTTGACCCTCCATACAGGGTGTCTCAGAAGTAACGCATTCCGAGTCCAGAGCCGTAGATGGAATCCACTCAAGAACATGAAAAAATATTTGAAAAATTGACGACGTTTATTTTATAAGATACAGGGGGGCCAAAGGGTGGGACTTCGCGTCCTCTATTTTCGTTGTTCGGAGTGATTTTGGGCAACCGTTTGTCATAGACTAATCAATAAAATGATCAACCACTGGGTGTGCAATGAATTTTTATTCAAAATACAGGGTGATTCATAAGTCTCAAAACTCCATTTTCCTTCAAAAACGCTAGTAAAAATTCTTTTATGGAAACGAACAGTGTCGTATCTTGTTTTAAACTGTTTCGGAAGAGAATATTTTACAGGGAATAATGAAGGAAACAGATTTTTTTTTTGATTTTGAGTCCTGATCTGTATCGTTAGCAAAAATCCAGTGAACACCCACTAGTTGATAACTTTTACTAATTAGTCTGGTCCAAACATTTTCCCATAATCACTTTAAATAACGGAAAAAGTGAGGAACGAAGTCCCTTGGATCACTTCCGTTTCCCTTATCGTCAAAAACTTACAGCATCCTCGTTCGTCCCTTCCATCAATACAATCTTCGTATTTATCGCAGCGGTACGTGATATCAATGCAATTGTCGCCGCAATCGAACTGTTCGGCGGTGCAAGCTAAACATACAAAAACATAATTAATGAACACAATCAAAATCGCATTAACATGTTAATTTAATGTTAATGAATATACAACAAATTATTATTAACAACGCCATCATTAACTTTGATGGGGCTAATAACCATCAATAGGTATTTATACCCAAACGTAATTATACCGTTGCTATACATATATAAATACACTTAAAATGTTAGTGAGGAAAGCGCTTACATTAGCATGCACTATGGCAAAAAAGCTCAGGATTTGAGTGTACAGTGGGCACCCATATTATAATTATTGCTTAGTGGATATTTTACATTAAATCAATATCTTAGGAGGTTAGTTGAGAAAAACCTATGGAAGAGAAAACTATACAGAGAAGCCTTTTTGTCCCAAATGACATGACATACTGCGGTTCTGAGCGCCAGAGCCTGGACAGCCGTCTTCGTCTGAAGCATCTGGACAATCTGGATAACCATCGCAGCGGCGCACGTCTTGCAGACAAACTCCATTTGAACAACGGAACTGATCGGACGGGCAATGTTGGACTGAACATTCAACACAGGTTACAGTTTTGGAATTTCAAATAAGAGAAGATAGAAAACGTCACACTAGGAAGTTTGTTTATATAAAACTATGTAGGAGAAAGTTACGTTGAACACAAGGAAAATTGTTAGTTGAATACCAGTCTGATGTACAACAGATTAAGACGAAAAGTGAAGAAAACCACAACCAAGGGGAATCAAAAATCGGCATACCGCAGTTCTGCTCGTCAGAACTGTCTGAGCAATGTGGTACGCCATCGCAACGTAAATGTTCGGGGACGCAACGCCCATCGTTGCAAGAAAACTCGTCCAGGCGACACGTCGGACAGTTATGTTCGTCGCTTCCGTCTACGCAGTCGAATATTCCATCGCACTTTTTGCCCCTGAGGCACCTCCCGTCATCACATCTAACTTCATCAAGGGCACATGCTATTGGTAAACATAAAAATTAGAATAAAACACCACACAGCAACCCAAGTTGTGTTCACCAGCACCAAAAAGTTTCTGTTATAGTCTTGGGTTCCACCAAAGGACCTCCATGATTGTGCTATCACGTGAAATTTCAAATGAGAAATTTTATTCAAACTGCCTTGGAACCATTCTGTACATTAACTGCAGAGTTACATTTTGATATTTTTGTCCAGCGGCAGTCATATTTATTACGCAGAAGCCTATTATTGCCCCAATTTTTCGAGTTACAAGTAAGTGAACTTTGAAGACCCCCTCAATAGAGCTCAGCTTAAGCTTTGTTAAACTTAAGCTCTCTCTATAGTCTCTTTTCTATAGTTCATAGCTCTATAGTTCATAGTTGTTATCCAGTTTCTTCAAGTTGACTTTGATTATGTAAGATTACTTGTTCAAGAGGCTGCTGGTTATTGGTACATAGGAACATATTCCAGGTATCAGTATTGAAATCTCCATTGAAAACCTCACGCTCCAGAGACGTCAGCTCAACTGAAGCCAACTTTTTGGAACTGTGAATAATGTGTAGTAGGAGTCAACAAATAAATTGAAATACAGTAAAAATAAAACAGAAGAGGATACAGGGCGATCACATTATTCTAACACTACAAAGCAAATGATGAATTCGAATTATTAAAATTTATTTGTTTCTATAATAATTTCTAGACCTTCTACGAATTTATATGATACCCACCACCATAAATACCACAGTTACTTTCGTCGGATTTGTCGCTACAGTCTGGTATGCGGTCGCATCGGTACGAAAAATCTATGCAACTACCATCGGTGCATTGGAACTCATTAGAAGCACATGATGGCTCTGTCACATTGAAAGCATTATGCGTTTAAGCTCAACACTCGTCATTAGACATTGTAATATTATTACTAGGTGAGTAGTCTCTTTCAAGAGAGCTCAAAGGTGCTCTATCGCAAAAAATATTTTTAACATAAAACAAAGGCTTAGCAATGTTTCAATTTTTGCAATCTCTTCTGGTTTTTGCAATAGTGTACCTTTGGAGTAGTTATGTTAAACTGATGCAGCAAGCAAGCATTCCAAGTACTTATCGTTCCAGAATCTACCAAAGTGTGTAAGACATACCAGGTGGCAATGTTGGTGGTAGTGTTTGACAATTTTCTTCGTCATTGCCGCTGGGGCAATCCCTAATACCGTTACATCTTTTGTAATCCATGATACAGAATCCAGCAGCGCACTGAAATTCCGTTTCGGCGCAAGGTTGTGTAACACCTGGATCAACGACTCAGAAATAAGTTTTTCCATAAAGAAAAAAAACCAGTGTTGGTATCCGTGCTGTTAGTTTAACCACGAGGCCGATTCACCCAAGATCAAGATTTCAGAAGAAATTCGTGGTGGCATTCAATAACCGCGATCCATAATGATGTAGATGATGGAGGTTAGTATGCACAACAACACATTCTGTTAGAGCACAGTTTTTAGAAGATCATTTTTTCAGAGAACACACGGATTGAGACGACCTTGTGTCTAACTGGCAGTGGTGGTGTATGTGTGTGCCCTCTGTGGTAGTGTATCTTCTGGATAGTTGTGTTAGATTTGTTAAGACACTTAAGTAACAGAAGTTTCTTGAAGGAACACAAAATAGGATTTTTTGCAGTTCCGCTCCGTATTTCCTGGGTAGCTAGGAGAAGATCAGAAAGAAGGTATAGTTTGACTTGAAAGGTCCAAACATAAGTGAGGTTTGATCTATCGAATATGTTGATCAAATGACACTGTTACTGAGCAAAACTACAAATTGCTATTCTATGCTTTCTTTCCGTTCATCCCTAGCCCCCTGGTATTTCCAGAGCGCAACTACTGTCGATGATGACTGATTCTCGTTTTTACCTTTCTGTTTGTATTCTGTCGGTGGCGAGCAATATCTTTCGTCACTATAGTCGTCGCAATCTTGTATTCCATTACAAACCAATCTGTTACTAATGCATCTAAGGTTGTCATGGCAACTCCAAGTGTGTGGTTGACAATGTATCTGTATTTTTCCTGCATGCCATCCAAACACCAAAAAATAAAAAACATGCATGTGTGTTAGATTATGTGTTTTCGGTTGAAGTGTCAATAATGGTCTAGATCTGAGAATCTTCGGACCAAGAAGAGTTGTTGTTGAAAAGAAGATGAGAATAATCGAAACAGAAGCGAATTTCGTGAAGAGCAGAAGTCAAAAAACATCAAGGAGAAACGAATACACGTCGAAAAAAGATTTGCAACACATTTTGACGGTATGTTGCGGACACGGATTTACACGAAGCTGTCAACTGTCATTTTGAGACGCATGTTTGATCTTTGATTAGACCCTGGTCAAGTCTTCAGAATATGCAGACTCAGGAAACTGCTCTGGAATAAGTGCTAGCTCTTATTAGTCACTCATGGGTCGGACTACACTGTAGGTCCCCTATTTGATAAGAACAGGCAGAGAAGTCAGCCAAACGCTCAAATGGCCTGTGAAGCTAAAGATTAGATCAATTGTCAACTTGGGAATTTTAGTAACAAAATTGATAGGATTGTGATTATGATCAACTTGTTCTAGCTTTGAATTTTAGGTTTCTTCAAACTCTTTTACAGTGACAGGTGACAGAGCTGCCTGTGCCGTGTCTGCAACTACTGTACATTCTGACAATACCAAACCGTCTCTACTACAATCATAACCATTATTCATAGGTCCACTCTGAATAAAGCTCTATACAGAGCCTTTGGAGACAAATCTCTTTATTTGTATTTGCTTTTTCCATTTCCATGAGAAAACTACGGGAAAAGCTAGTCGATTAAATGTTCAACTTATTTCATGATGTTAGAAACTTGGACAATTCAATTTGACCAAGTTCAATCCAAAGCACAGTTTCAAGCCCGATTGCTATCTTGAACAAATTTCGAGCAAATCTTCGGAAAAGCATCATGGCAACCCGTCAAGACTGCATCGATGTATAATAGCTGTTCAATTTTATTTAGTTAATGTTGAGAAAGGAGGAGATGCAGGCATGTCAATGTTCCTATATGATTTACCAGGGGACCGTTTTATACAAGCTACCTACAAGTTCATTTTACGAGTATGCAGCCTTGGTAACCCACTGTTGCGACAATGGTAACCAACAAGACACACTTGTAGAGTCAGACTTGTCGCTTTTAATGAACAGAGCCCTGGTGTACCTACGCACTATTTATGTCGGCAAGTATTATAGTAGATGCTTTTTTATTGTCAGAATATTCGGTGATGCAATCCCTTTTCAACATTTTTGTAGAAGAAGACGATCACACAGAGAAGGTCGAGAAACTAGAAGATCCTTACCGTTACAATCTCTCTCGTCACTACCGTCACGGCAGTCTCTATATCTGTTGCAGCGCTTCCTCTCATCAATACAATCGCCATTTTCGCACTTGAATTCGTGTGGTTTGCATAAAGCTATGGTGTGAACAAGCATTAGCATGATAAAGCCCATGAGGGTACCATTTCGTCCGGACGTGGTGTTGAAATCAAAGACTCCAGAGTTCTCCTCACCACAGGGGTACCGGAGTTTTGAATTGAACACCACACCAGCGGAAAAACTAACCGCAAGACTCCTCGTCTTCCGAATGACCGCAGTCCGCTATGCCGTCGCACCGTCTCGTAATGCTAACGCACGATCCGTTATTGCATCTGAACTCCGAGTCAGGCTTGCACATGTTGCATCCAATCTCGTCCGAACGATCAGGGCAATCGATTCGATAATTGCAACGGAGGATCTGGTCGATGCACGTGCCATCGGAACATTGCCACTGATAATAATCGCAAGTGCCTGATGCTGAATTACAATCAATCAATTACGAGCCCTCGAAGAACAAGTTCTTTCTGATGGTTCTAGACTCAGAAAGAACTTGTTCTTGGCGTGGACCGACCAAGCTGACTTGCTCGATCCACACCAGTCGAGCAGAATTAGTCGTCTATTAGCAAGACACAGCTAGTCATGCTGCCAAATCCGAATTAACCTTCACCAATATGTTTAAAAAACCCGCTACCCTCGCCCCATTCTGGTAATGAGCTTTATCAACTGCTACTACTTCAGATAAATACTTCGCTAAATAAGAAAATATTAATATCACAGCGTACTAGGGCATCCAACTTCATCGGATTCGTCCTGACAATTGTGAATTCCATCGCATCTTTGATGGGAGGGGATACAGAAGCCATTGTTACAATGGAAATCCGTCGGTTTGCATGCTGGAAATAAACACATCTCTTTCGTGTCTGCATTTAAAAACCATCTATGGATTAGTCGGAGAAGGAGAATGAAGAAAAGTGTTATTTACGACACTTATTACGGATTTCGGGGTAAGAAAATCATGAAGACGATATTACAAAATGTGATGTTGCTCACAGTCAATGATGATGGCGAACATCGATTAAAAAGTATTGTGGGGTGGTAGATTATTACTGATACATAAAAAATGTATAAAGACGAGAAGAAAATGGAATAAGAGGTGGTAATAAAGAAGACGATATCGTTTTCGGGTTTGTTTCTACGTAAAAACTTACGACAATTTCGTTCGTCGGATTGGTCTTCGCAATCGTAGTTTCGATTGCACTTGGCTGAGATTGGAATGCAACGTCCATTCCCGCAAGTGAACTCGTCAGCTCTACATCTCTCTGTGTTGGTGTAGTGAACATGCAAATTGATGTGTTAATTGTTGCAAAATTTATATGTGTTTCGGCTTAAGCAGAACATCGAAGGGACAGTATACGTAGTGTAGTTTCTTCAGTGTGTTCGATACAGTTAAATCGGTTATTGTCAGGTTTGGATGCTCTACACGGGCTTTGGTCACCTTCCGGTACGTTGGCTGTTGGCTTTCGCCAGGCCGTTACGCGGCGGCTTTGAGCTGACCACATATGTCGGTGAGTGAGGTCTGGTCAGTTAAAGTTTATGTGTGACGTAAATGTGTGAAGTTGGAAAGGTTTCAGCTGGAATCAGCTAGATATTGGCGTTTTTGTGTGTGTGTTTTGGAATTGCTGTTTTGTATGTGAGAATGACCTTGATAGGAATGCACTTGTTGGTGAGTGAGGTCTGGTCAGTTGATTTTTGTTTACATTCGATAGACATTGGGTCGTATGATTCAAAGAAGCTCTTGCTATAACTTCAGATTTCACTAGGACTTGTTTGTTGTTACTTCTTCAAATCATATGACTTATTCAGCAGAAAGATATTTCTCTCTATAGAATGTATTTGGAACGAATCGTGACTATCGGATTCGAAAAGAAACAAGGGTGCTTTAGGAACTGTGGAGTCATTAACGACTCTGAAAATTTCCTTGATGGCCAAGGTATCAATGACGTCACAATGAACTTGAATGTCGGAATAGGAATGAATGACTTGGTAAAGAGACAGAAGAAAATAATTTGAATAAATGACGTAACGCAATGATCTAGGGTGTAATATGTAGTCATTAGAATCAGCCAGATCTTTTTTGTATATTTCGGAATAAAAATTTTGCATGTGGAGGTTATGAGGTGACGATGCACATGTCAGTGAGTGGGGTCTGGTCACTTGATCAAAGGACCAGGATGTTTAAAAGGTCACAACTGGATTCTGCTAGTGTTTGTCAGGAAACTGGGCAGGCATCTAAGCCAGACAATAACCATCGGTGTTTCCAACAGACAGGAAACAATAACTGGTTCGACAAGACGTAACAAATAAGCTGAAAATCGTTCAGTTTGTTTTAAAAGCTTTGTAGACGGAACGTGAGACAAGCCGAAGCACATAAGTGGCACACCGGATGCAATTAATTAACATACGATTGTTTTATCATACGTTTCTTCTTATTCATGTCAAAGCACAGAACTGCAAACATTGCAAATTTCATGCCTGTAAAAAGCACATAATTCATTCAAAAGCAAAATTTTGCAGCCAAATAGAAGAAAACAAAGCTTCATGCTCACAAAAACATTGTCGCTGTTGAGGGAAAAATGGACATACCGGTGCAGTTCGATTCGTCTCTTCCATTTCGACAGTCTTGTCTTCCGTCGCAGCGTTGTGCCGGGTGTATGCACTGACCGTCCCCGCATTCGAATTCTCCTTGTCGACATTGAGATTCTGCAATCAAACGAACATTGTATGACAATTTGAAACTTGAATAAAAAAACATTAAAACAGCAAAAAAAAGAAATGTCTGAGATGAGTGAGATGTGATGCTACAGACGCACGACCAAGGTGAAGGTGGTAAAGTAATTGGCAGCAAAGAAACTGTGGATGAGTACGACTGCACTTTTGAGAATGCGTGAAACAATTCTGGATAAAAAAAAGCTGGAGGTTACGTTTCGAGTGATTATGGTGATGATAAACTTGTAAGAATTGAAGCAGTGAACCGCCGGTGGAGGGGAATCGTGGGGCGATGTATTTTTTGCGTCACCCCATTCGGCCGAGTCGTGCCTAGCACGGTTTCCATCTTGGGGGCTATTTATTAGCGCAATATATACATAAAGTATTTTTGATGAATTATTGAATTCATAATAGGTACGTGCTTCCTTGGAACGGAATGCTTGGCGTGAAAAGCGGCGATTAAAGGCCGTAATTGAAATTTATAGTTTGTAACGATTTCGTCTATAGTAACGCGCTTCTGATTTCCGATCGCTTCTTGGATTACAAACAGTGGCGTAACAAAAGTTGGTTTTTGGATAGAAGTTTCTCATCATGTGCTGGTTAGATCATTTTTACGAAATCATGCTTTGCTTTTCAAATTTTCCTTCAATTCAGTTTACTACTACTTACATTGCTAATTTGTGACATAAAAATGCGCTATTAGAGGAATCACACCCGTAAAGACTTCGCACTTGCTCAACTCATGTTCCCAACCAACCCTACATTTGATATTCAAAATAGTCATACTCATAACGCCTGCTTTTTCCCATTTCACATAATCACCATCACGCAGTTTTAATTAAACTGTTTCTCTCTCACACTCCTCCACCTCGCGGGGTAAAACTGAGCAGCGAAATACCGATGTCGGAAATCCGAAACCATTGCTGATTTTCCTCAACCCTTATTGTGTGTGGAGGCTTGCCGCGGCACCTGCCCCATCGAATTCCCTCCAATATTAAACCTCTTCACCTGTGGGTGTCTAGTATCACAAAGCCGTATACTCGGCAGAATTTCCCGGCATATTGCATCTGGTAACGCGATATAGCTGTTTGCCTTGGTTCTGGAGCAGTTGTAGTCAACTTACTACCTACCAACCTACCCCCAAATTATATATAAAGCTTCCGCCCCCGACATTAGCCCACGAAAGCGGGGCGGCTAATTCACACTCTGAAAATTTTCAAAGTTTCCACTCACGAAGACAGATCCCGAGAGTTTCCCATTTTCTGATTTAATAACCCGTACAGTAGCACCTTTCCGATAAAAGTGCACACGTGTGTTGTCGTTAAACTTAATTTTAGAGGCCAGACTGGAATTAATGCAAGATTTTTCTGATCTGTGGAGGAACTATTATTGGTGTAGAAATGTAGGTGTAGCAATAATTTGTACGCACGGATATAAAGATATTAATAACTAGTCAGTTTTTTTTCGTGTGCATGATTTTAGTACCCTTTTTTCCGTACCTAATTAAGTTTTTTATTACCGTTCGGTGTGTCATAAATCCAACACCTGGTAATTTTTGAACGTTTGCACTTTGCAGTCAGTGGTGCAACTGAGGAGTGTTATAGATAGTAGACAGAGAATATTATCCATTCCAAGCTTAAAAAAACCACAGTCGCCTATGATATTTTTTCTTCAAGTTGGACATTCTGATAAGTTGATGGCTTATTGAAAAAGTCAAATGATTCAATCAAATTTGTCAAAGTGATGTTTGCTCTGCTGGATTGCCGTTCCAATTTAATTTTTAGGTCAGATTTTGACACTGACACGGTAATTTCATTCTTTTTTGTCTTGAAAACGCCGTTATTCACGTTATTTCAGTAGTGACGTGTTGAGAATTGCAAAAGTAAGAAAATACAGTTTAAAAAATAACCGACGATCTGCCGACGACGACCCAGTTCTAGCGAGCGCCCTAGTGTGATTTCGTCGCAAGTGATCTCCTGACCTGGGCTTGTAGAGCCCTGTAAGAACTGAGGCATATTCACTCTCTGTTCTAGGATCATGATCTGTGATCCTGGCCGAAAAAAAAAACGGCTGAAGTCAGTGAGCAAACCTGCAACCTGCCGGCGACGCAGTCCCCAGAATGACAATTTGACAACACATCAGCGTAGTTCAAGTGAAGGTTTCATGTCACACGGACACAAATTTGAACGGTAAACATCAAAAATCAGGGACACCAACAGAATCCGGATTTTTTTTATGGCAAGCTGTGGTTTTTTAAGCTTGGAATGGATTATACAGTATTTTCTATCTTTGGTTTACTCTAAATATCACTTACAAAGCAAATTCACTTCATGGTCAGTGGTGAGTGTTTTTGAGAAAAAAACGAAAAATAAAACATCAAGGACAAGAAGAGCATAATAAATATCTTAGATATACACATACAAAGAGCACTTCAACACGTTATCAATTTTTTTTTTGTAATAAAGTAGTTTACTTTTGGAAAAATGTTTTTTTTCGATGGAATCAGAAACTATGTTGATGAATCACTGACCCGTATTTTTTCATTCAGCTGAAAATCGTATCATTTGGCCGCAATAAATAAACGAAATTCCTATATTCTGCCTATTTCTGACGTCATTTAGACAGGCAGTATAGGCGGTGACTCGCTGTGACGTCAGAACTAAATAGTTGATGTTATTTATTTAATGCGCCCAAACGATACGGCTTTTGACTGAATAAAAAAACACGGGTCAATTATTTTCCAATATAGTTTCCATTTCAATGAAAATTTTTTTTTAGTATAATACTCCATACTCAAGCAACAGAACTTATTCTGGGTATAATAGCCTGCCAGAGCAACCACCTGCCCCTGCAAATTTTTGAAGAAACTGCGGCCCGGCTAATTTTAAGGAAGAAAATTGTCTCGTGTAGCTGTAAAAATCCTGTTCATTGTCAAGAATTCAATTTCAATTTGCCTTTCTGTTTTCACCAACGGCTTCCTAAGGTGCTGAGGACTTTCCGAAGGAAAGTATCTTGTATACAGGTGTTTCAGGGATAATAGCAAAAAATTCAACTGTGGGTAGATCTCGTCAAAATATGACGAAAACCTATATACCATTTTCCAAAGTTCGGCCTAATGACGAAGATACAGCCGTCCAAAGTTCACTTTTTTCGGATTTCAAAAATTTTTAGCTCAGAAACGTTTTGGCAAATTTAGCTTTAATTCAGCAAAAACTGTTTTCTCATGGTTATCTATCAACCTGCCAAATTTGGAAAGAATCCAACCAGTGGTGTAGGAGTTATGAGGGTCAATAATTTAGAAGCATCCGAAGAAAAGTTGACTTAAAGTGACCCCTCATAACTTCTACGCCACTGATTGAATTCTCTCCGTTCCTGAGTTACAAATTTTTGAAATCCTAAAAAAGTGAACTTTGGAGGGTTGTATCTTCGTTATTAAGCCGAACTTTGCAAAATGGTATATAGGTTTTCGTCACATTTTGATGAGATCACCCTGTATACAGGGTGGTCCAGGTTATAATAGCAATAATTCACCATTCGATAGTCCATCAAAAACTAAGTCGACATGCATAATTTTTTTCTAAAACGCTTCCTAATAGAGATACAGCCCTTCAAAGTTGTTTTTAAAAACTTCTTTTTGCAATAACTCTCAAGTCATCAAAGCGATTTTGACCAAATTTGATACAAATACTTACGAATTAAATACTCATCACTTGACGTAGATAACTTTTGATTAGTGTCGATGCCTTTATGAAAGAAAGGCGTTGCTCTAAACCTCTGAGCTGGATATGTGATTAATGTCAGGAGAAGTCTCAGACCATCGAACCGACCGAGCAACCACCACCGAAATCCAGCAGACACGTGTTTCGACCTGTTTGGGTACCTCGACATACACATTGCGGAGAGCCGCTAGTAGATGGCGCCGCACGGGTATCTCACCTGTGAGTACCCTCGAAGAGCACACATAGGAAAGTCTTGGACCGTTAGACCATCGAGCTTCTGCCCTTGAATGCTTCAGCACTGATGAGACCCAAACAGGTCGAAACACGTGTCTGCTGGATTTCGGTGGTGGTTGCTCGGTCGGTTCGATGGTCTGAGACTTCTCCTGACATTAATCAGTAGATAACTTTTGCCAAAATTGTCCAGTGGCGTAGATACGGGGGAGTTGTTTTACTTTTTCACGCCCTATTCTCTACGCCACTAAATATTTTTGGAAAACTATGTTTTTTTCAAATTCCTTGTTCAATTAAAAAAAAAATACCCTTGTAAAATTTTGATTAGAGGCTTGATTTTCGAGATATTTGGGTTTTAAACTTTGGAAAACATCTCAAAATCGCCCCTTTCCAGAGCCCAAATAGTTTTTTTCTGGAAACACCTCGTTTCTCGGCAAAAATGGCAAGACATCAACTTAAACGACCTAGGAAACTTATTCCAGCCAAGAAATCATGAGTTTTCTTGGATTTTGATTTTTAGGCCCTTAAAAGTCGCGATTTCGAGGCGTTTTCCAAAGTTTCAAACCCAAATATCTCGGAAATGAAGCCTCTAATCAAAATTTTACAAGAGTAGCTTTTTTTTCTGAATTGAACAAGGAATTCAAAAAAAGTATAATTTTTGAAAAATATCCAGTGGCGCAGAAAATAGGGTGGGAGAAGTTGAACAATCCCCCGATATCTACGCCACTGGACAATTTTGACAAAAGTTATCCACGTCAAGTGATGGGTATTCATTCCATAAGTATTCGTACTAAACTTGGTGAAAATCGCTTTGATGACTTGAGAGTTATTGCAAAAAGATGATTTAAAAAACTGAACTTTGAAGGGCTCTATCTCCCTTAGGAAGCGTTTTGGAGAAAATTATGCATGTCGACCTAGTTTTCGATGGACCATCGAATGGTGAGTTATTGCTACTATAACCTGGATCACCCTGTATTTGTCACGTGAGTCTAATCAAAACTAGTGGCATGTTGCCGTGGTTGAACTGAGCGATACAACATTTTTCTGTGTATCACCCCAAACTTGCTCAATGGGATTGAGATCTGGAAAGTTGACCGGCCGCGGCCAATCCAATAGTCTGATGTTTTCCGTTTCGGAAATTTACTGACAATATTTGCCCGATGCCCAACTTCCCTACATGAAGGACCAGCTGATACCATGCCAGTTATTCTTTCTCAGAAACCATCCCGCAGCCAAGGCAACTCGACAACGAATAATTTAATAACACCTGTCAAAGCTTCATTTGTTTTCAAAGGAACCTTTGATTATTTATCCAGATCCAGAAGTGGCGTGATACAGAAAATCAATATGTCAAAAACAATGACGTAGTACGATGTCGCCTGAGTGCGTGCATAGATTTGTTGGTGATCGGTCGAGATAAAAAACGCAGTTTACCTACACGAGCCATGGTGAGTGTCATAAAGCATTCGAATGAGTATTAGTCATTACAGTCATCACACGAGAGTCAAATATTGTGCTATATTTGAATAATGAAGCCACTTGAAAATGTCAGGATTGAATATAGATCGAATCTTTCTCAAATGCAATATAGTCCGGGGGTAATAGTGACCAAAAATCCCTGACGGACCCTACACTTGAAAAGCACGAAAATTAGTAAGATGGCACAAAAGACTGTGCTCTTAATATTGAGAAGGGGCAACACCGCTTGCTGCGAAAACTTTGACCACCTACTTCATTTCAATCGGAACGCGTGCAACTGAAAGCAAAAAACCCTCTTACCGTTCTTGATCAAAATTCTTCTGCAGAATTTTCACGTGCTGGTTTCGATTAGCGAAAGAACGAGCTCGATATGTTGAACCTTTGTTTGGAAAATATTATGGAAATTATTAAAGGTTTAGCTATCAAGAAAGAAAGATGTGCATGCATCTCAGTTGTTGAAAATTGATTGAAGTTGACCGACTGTCTTCAAATGCAACAGATGTCGAGGCAAAATACGACGACGAAATTATATGCAGGCTGGTCCAATGAAAACACAACAGAGGGGTTTTCAGCCATTTCACCTTATTTTTTCAAAAAAGCTCGGACAGGTCGACTTATATATCAAAGGCGACATCTAAAACATACATTGCCGAATTTATATCTTTGGCCCCCCACCCTTACCCACCCCAGCTTTAGAATTCCAAGTGACACCATCTACTTTGCTATACATCAAATCAAAGAGAATAAAATTCTCTTTCTGGAATATTATTTTTAAAATTTCAAATTCCACCACTCATTTTCTTAAAATTCTCTGAATATTCATTTTAATATTCTTGACCTCTGAATTTTCTTCATTGCAATCAACGTCATTTTGCAAAGCATCAAGGAAAAAAATTTCTGTGGAAAAAATGCCACCCAAATTCACCCCTCGCTCCCCTCTACCTAAACTCCTAAATCAAAAATGATATAATCTACTTTGTGATACATCAAATGAGGAGGCTAGAGATGGAAATTCGCCAATGTACGTTCCAGATGTCCCCCTTGATATAAAAATCGACCTGTCCGAGCTTTTTCTGAGAAAATAAGGTGAAATGTCCAAAAGTCCTCTGTTGTGTTCTCGTTGGGCCACCCTGTATTCATGTTGAGTCATTTGAAAGATATGGAGAAATCCGCTGATTAGAGGAGATGTACAAAAATGTTTTTGCACTATAGGTAAGATTTTACTATCGAGAAAACGAGCACGATTGATTATATTGAACCATTCGGAAGATATGGAAAGCTGTGAGTCAAGGATAAGACGCAAACCTGGGAAACACCAGTTTAATGGTAAGCCAAAAACCCGTACAATCGGCGGAGGATCCGTTCGTGATTTTGCCATATTCAATGCTATACTGGTCTTTTCGGGAGCTCTCCCAATATGGATGAAACTTGAAGATGTGCATTTTTGTTATAAACCGTTCAAAGTTGACCGATCGTCCCTCTAAATGCTATAAATAGATGTCGAGCTGAGGTAAATAAGATTCGATTGGAGGAAAAACGACCTCAATACCGTTTGCAAGATCTGGGAAATTTTAGCTACGGAGAAAAAGCTGATGAGAAGAAAATAACGAAAAATCACGAAACAGAACAAGAACAAGCGGCCACAAAATGCCTTGTGAAAATTTTGCATGTTTTAACGATAGCACAGGAACGATAGGCTTCACCGGTTTTTTCCGGTAAGTTTTTCTAGATATCAATTTTTTTAAACAATGGCCTAAGGTAGCGATTTGTTCAGAGAAACATCCATAGTAGTTATTACAAAAGCAGAATATGATACTATGAAGTCCTCCATGTATGGAGTTTCTCAGCTAGTGTGTAAATTCAATAGGTGTACGGCACAACGGCACGGCAATAAATTATCGCAACGCCGCGTATAATTTCTGTTCATTAATCATTGGGATGTACAAGGTTTCTGAATTATCCTCTCTTATGTACCTCTAATGCCTGGGCCTTTGAAAATTGATCAAAATGCAAATTTTATCCGGTTGGCATTTTCACCGGTCGTCGGTGAAATCATAGAAAAACGACACCGTGCCCATTATCATCACCATCATCGAACCGCTGTTGTTTTTGCTCATCCGCGCGCGCGGAAAACACATGCATCATTCGAGAGTGAAAATCTGGAATTTTCCGCGTTGATGCTGACCGGCAGCGTAATGATTGGAAAACGACTCTGCGAACCGATTTGTGTGAACTTTTGTGTTACTTTTTCCAGAAAATTCACCCTTCGATATGCGTGCGTGTGTGTATGTTTGTATATCCCATTACAACGGTTTTTCCGGGGCCTGCCGCCGCCGGTTTCGGCAATAACGCAAGCGCGGGGGGCTCAACAGGTGTCAGTTTATTATGATATTGTGGATGCGGTGGTTAGGGACCTCACGTAAAATGGAAATGCCAATTATACGACAATTTCCTCTTTTCGTCTCCGGCACATCAAAAAGTCTTGGGGGACGGAAACGGCAGCCGGGCCGGGGGCAAAATTACGATTTTAATTCGCAGAGGGCAATTAATCTCTGTGGAAATTGTCATTTGAACGTTTTTTTTTTGTTTTGGTGGCCCCGTTGGAAATTTTACCTCCGGCTGTATGACACTGAACCGAACCGATTTTGTACACCTCGCACATTGTATGCCGCACGGTAGAAATAGATTTGGCCGAGGCCTCGACCCAAATTATTTCTGTGAATTCAAGACTAGTTTTTGTGAAAAATCATCGTTGATTGATACATTTGCACTATCGAAAAGTATCAAATCGTTGAGGCATCATCAAACATCCGATTGACAACAAAATGCTCTGAAACTTCAATGGCGAAATAGTGAAACATACTTGCCATAAAATGTCACCTTTGAGATGAAATAGCCATTTAAGCAAAAAGTAAGAGAACGAGATTAGAAGAAAAATTGTGTGCAACAAGTGAGGGTACCGGGTAATTATAATGATATAGGGTGTCTAATTCGAAACTTACAATTGCATGGAAGTCCGAAACAAAAGCAGATATCGAAAATCGTCTAAAACCGTTTTGACAGAATAGAGGGGGAACCATGATAGTAAAGTCAATGACTCACCCCCGCACTCGGTCAGCCCCCTCAACAAATTTTTTCAAATGACAAGCCCCCCCCACTTGTGATACATCATTGAAAAGCCCTTGAAAAATGCCTTCCATTATTGGTACCAATTAATCCATATTTTGTTGAGGTACTTTTTGAAGAAAAAAAAACTGTCTAATGGGTTCACAATGATTTTAATGGTGGAACAGACTGCGGATTAGCTGCAGAGCGGAAGAGAAACAGATAGATTCTTGTGGCGTGAGTTTCTGTCAAATCTGTGCAGCTAAAAATGTAAGAAAAGAATGAGTTATTCAAATCTGGGCTGGCAAGAGAATAAGGGTCTTTTTTCAAGAAAAAAAAAATTCAAGTTTTTTAATTTTGGAACGTTTTCATATTTCATTTTAGAATCCCCTTCTCTTTACTTTTCCGAACCACCCTCCAACGAGAAGGGGAAGTATTGTGAACCAGTGGCGCCGAACTCTTAAAAAGTTACTATGGCGACGAAAATTTTAGACCCCCCCCCCTATTGCTACGCTACGGTCGGGCCTGGGAGCCTGAGAGCCCCTCGTGCAGTTGGCGCCGCAGGCGAAATTTTTTCAGAATAACAATAATAATATTAACAATGATAAGCAAAGAAAGGAAGCCGCTGACCAAATTGGCCATAGATTTCATTATCTTTAGCACAAAAATCGAAAGTTTTTTGTGAGATCGTAAGATCGTGAGGTTTTCCTAGTCCATTTAGTTGGCTGTTCCAATACCGTATGATCAAAACCTTTTTGACTCTAGTCTAGAGTGCTATGAAATTATTATTTCATATGTGTATCAAAGGTTGGCCGTAATCGAGGCCATAATGACTGAATCAACTGTTGAATGCCAATGTCGGTCTCTGATAATGTTACAAACTGAATAAGAAGTTTTTCATTATCAAAAGTTATTTTCGAAATGGGACAAAATTGGAAAACGGAGAGTGGTCGTATTTCCTACCGACATGCATTGGAGATTGCCAAACAACATGCAGTTGTCACTTTGAGGTGAATTGCAGGACATACTACTACCAACAATTGGAAAAGGCTAAAATATAAGTCATAGCACTCTTGAAGTAAAATGGTTTTGATCATACGGTACCTATACCTAGGTACATCGTAAATAACTGTCATTTAGATTAAAAGTGCCTAATAATCCTAATATCCATGGATTTGCTAAATGAATCTCTCTTCCTCTTCTTTTCCTCCTTTCTACTCCTTTTTTCTTTTCTTTGCCTTTTTCCCTTTTTCCCTTTTTTTCCTCCAGACCCCCCCCTCATTTTGAGGTATGGCGAGCGCCACAAAATAAGGTCTATTCGGCGCCACTGTTGTGAACGCGCTAAAATTTTTTTTCGAGATTTCGACAGATATATCCGTTTTGAGTTCCGCTATGACGATTAAGACCATTTCCAGAATGATCTATGTCTGTGTGTGCGTGTACGTATGTCTGTAACCTTCCACGATAACAGCCGCAACGATCAACTTGAAATTTAGTACACAGACATGGTATATTCCGTGAATTTGAAAAAACTGAAATGCCAACTTTGACATGCGGTGAGCCCTACGAAATATTCATTCTAGGTACAGACATGCTGGGTTTGAAAATTGGAGAAAAGATAAAATTTATTTTTGGAAAGAAATTTTTGAAATCGGACTCACGGTTTCCGAATTTTTATTTCTAGAAAAAACGCAAATTTTCCAACTTTTTATCCCGTGAACAGATTTCCACCATTTTTTTCCATTCAACAAGAAGTACTGGCTCTTGAACATTCTCCAATAATTTTTTTCTCAATTTCCCGGGAATTTCCTTGTTGAAAATGTAAAACAGGCTATCAAAACCGTATTTGAATGATAAAGCTTAAAGTGTAGTCGTAATTGACGATCATCATGATAAAGATGATTTGGAAAAAGATTTGAGGTTTTCCCGGAAAATTCAAATTTCCGCAATTTTCAATTTCCTGCAAATTATTTTCAATCTTTCTGTGGTGCCAGTTTCAGATCGTTCACCTCTATCCATGTACTTATGCGTCTGATTGCCTCACTCGCTCTTCTTTCTACATAATTTGGTTAATAATGAAAGCCTGCAAATTTCTAACTTTTTAGCTTGTGAACAGATTTATACTAACGTTCTTCAAACAAAGAGTAATTGATTCTTGAACATTTCCAGGCAATTTTTTTTTCAATTCTCAAAGTTTCCCAAGAGTTTTCCGCTTTGAAATCCACCGGCCTAGCTTATCGAGACCAGACTCAAATGATGGAGCTCTAAATGAATTCCTTATTAGAGAAAATATCTCAATTCTTTAATCTTTAATCATTTCATGATAAAATTTCCATCCGTTCCTTGCTACTCGTCGGGAAAGTTTTGGGTGACACAACCGATTTGTTCAAGTCTCCTACTCCACTGGTTTTCATGAAACTTACGTTTAAAGAATGAATAGCAGGAAATGCCGTCCTTAAAGGAGACCACAACACAAAATACAAGTTGGTCTCAGATGAAAGAGTTGAAAAAACTAGAACGATTGCATAGGGTCTTGTAAATTAACTTATCTCGTGGTGGGCGCTGAGGCTATAATTAGGACGTCATGAGGGCAAATTTTCACGGGCTACCTATAGCTACTCACGGGCATACCTGTACCGTTGCCGATGAGATGACGACGGTTTCAAGCCTGCCATTATTATTATCACTGATTGTTTGCAGACAATAACGTTTGTCAGAATGACAATAACAGCAATAACAAGACCATGGGAACGTGATAGATGAAAATCGGAGGTGAAAATCTAGGTGAAAACATCTTTCCAAGTGACGTCACGATAATATTTTTAAAACTTTATATCGGCTGATCGGACTCGTACAGAAAACTAAGAAATTATTTATTTTTCTTATTTTCGGAAATTATTTTCCAAAATCCAAAAATAAAAATATATATTTTTGGGTTTTGGAAATGCCAATGGGCTTAAACCAAAGTACATCCTTGTAGCTTTCGAAAGAGACCAAAGTGATAAAAATCCGTCAAGGAATAAACCCAGACGGATTGATTTCGCAACGCTTATTTTACCAATTGAACTCCGTCCTTAAGGACAATTTTTTTTTGTGCTGTGATAATCTTTGCAAAGCGTCTTGCTTGCATCATAATTTGCAGTAGGTATATTTCCGATATATCTTATTTAAATGAAAGATTTGTGAATGGTTCGCGAAAAATCAGTCCAGATTTATGACAACAAGGTGGATGAGTTGGTTGGTGCATTATTTTGTGTTTTCTGCATATTCCAAAGATTCACTTTTCAGTTTTTATTACCGGTAAAAATCCCAATGAGAGTGGCAGAGGAACTCTTGAAATTACTGCAAAGAAACCCGTTTTGGCAGACCTTTTAGGGCTGCGGTCTCATTGTGACAAAAAGCAAACAGTGATACTCTTTTATTTACAATCAGCGTCAATCGCTACAGTAATGGTCACTTTACTGACTTGACAGCGCGGCATCAGCTGTTCTATCGTTGCCTTTCGCTATAATGAAGCATTCCCAGTCTGATTTATAAGTAACTATATGTATTATGTAATACACATTAAATTTTTATTACTAACTTATAACTAGAAAGTCACTGAATCCCCGCTAGAGAGCGGATTTATATACGGTGAAAAAGCTCAATTATGCAGTCTATACAGGCTGGTCCGACTTTTATGTCATTGATTCAAGGATCTACAGAGAATGAAAAATGAAGGGGACTTTCTCCAGAAAACATATTTGAGAAATGCCTAATAACAGAGATACAGCCCTTCAAAGTTGGAAATAAATAATCGTTTTTTTCGCATAACTTTTGAACCGTTCAACCGATTTGATTATAAATAGAACCAAAGGTTCACTGAAATTATCCACTGTCGAACAATCATAACATATTCCATAAAAAAGTTTCAGGGGTTTCAGTTTTAGACATTAGGGGGGGACCCTACTTCCCCCCCCCCCTATTTTTTACCCTCCAGTTATTTTTGGAAACTGTTCATAATTTTGAGTTCTACGTTCAATTTTGAAGAAAAAATCACAGTTGCAAAATTTTGATTAGGGGCTTCGTTAAGGAGATATTTGGGTTTGAAACTTTGGGAATCATCCCAAAATCACCACTTTCAAAAGTCTAAAAATTAAAATTCAAAGAAACTCATGATTTCTCAGCTGAAATAGGTTTTCTAGGATTTCTAAGTTGATGAACCACCATTTTTTCCAAAACACCGGAAATTGTCAGGAAAAAGAAAATTTGGGTTCTGTAAAATGGCGATTTCGAGATGTTTTCCAAAGTTTCAAACTCGAATATCTCCTAAACGAAGACTCTAATCAAAATTTTGCAAGAGTGACTTTTCCTTCTTAATTGAACATAGAATTCAAAATTATGAACAGTTTTCAAAAATAACTGGTGGGTGAGAAAAAGGGGGGAGGAGTAGGAACACCCCCTGATATCTACGCTCCTGAAACTCTTTTATGGAACATGTTATGATTGTTCGACAGAAGATAACTTCAGTGAACCTTCGGTTCTAAACTGCGCAACAAATATGTTGTCGCGAGGGAAAAATTGGTCCGAGTTTGGACCCCAATAACTTTTGAATGACAAGAACCATTTTGATCCTGTTTTGACGGTTAGCGAGCTCAGTCTTTCCGTTATTCACCTTCAGAAGGTGAAGATCTGGAAGCTCCATGCAAAATATCTACAGGGTGAAATGTAGAACAGTACAAGATTTTAGCAAAATAAACGGACCCCCATTTTCGGAATAATTTTTTTTCTCAAATGCAAATGGAAGGATTATAAAGCGTTATCTTTTAGCTTGCGCCCAGTTTTGAAATTTTTGAAATCGGAAGTTAGGTTCTGACTTTATGATTTTTTTCTCTTGTAAGATGCTGATTTATCCTATCGGTACAAAGAAGACTATGTTATTCTGATGATGGGAGGTTGCAATTCACAAATATTGTTGTTTAAACGGTTCTCAGAAACTTGACTTACAGACCATCTGAATAACCTTGATCAAGACTTCAAAAAAGGGGCCCATTCGAAATGGGCGACACAGCTGTTTTTCTTAAAAATTGAATTTAATCAGATTTTCACAACTTAAACAAACTTTCTTTAATATTTTGACCTCCTGAACATGATGCTGATGGTCAATTTTAGTTTTTGATGATGACAGGCTCCCTGGGCTAACATAGTCTTTTTTGTAGCGATAGGAGCAGGGGTGGATTTGGCAATAAGCAAAGTAGGCATGTGCCTAGGGCGGCAGATCCAAGGAGGCGGCATCGACATCGTCTTCTTGGAAAAAAATGCGTGGTTTTATTTTTATTCCACGAAAATCGCGTTCGCACATTTTTTTTTCTGTTCAATTTTTGTTAATTTGTGTCAACTATTGATGAAAAACCACTTATTATCATCAACAGCAGTTAGTGCTCTAAAAATATAGACACGAACTAGTTCTCTGAAACACACCTCTCTGAAGGGAAGGGGCGGCCAATTCAGTCATGCCTAGGGCGCCAAGAAACCCAAGTCCGCCCCTGGATAGGATAACTCAGCATCCTCCAAGAGAAAAAAAATCATAAAGTCAGAACCACAGTTCCGACTCCAAAAATTTTACGCTTTATCACGCTTATGATTATCACGCTTTATGATCCTTTCATTTGCATTTGTGAAAAAAAATTATTCTGAAAATGGGGGTCCGTTTAATTTGCTAAAATTTTGCACTGTTTTACATTTCACCCTGTAAATATCTTACATGAAGCTTCCTGATCTTCACGTCTTGAAGGTGAATAACGGAAAGACCGATCTCACTAACCGTGAAAACGAAATTGAAAAAGTTGTGTTATTCAAAAGTTATTGTGGTCCAAAGTCGGACCAATTTTTCCCTCGCAACAACATATTTGTTGCGCAGTTTATTTTGAATGAAATCGGTTGAGCGGTTCAAAAGTTATGCGGAAAAAACGATTATTTATTTCCAACTTTGAAGGGCTGTATCTCTGTTACTAGGCATTTTTCAAATATGTTTTCTGAAAAAAGTCCCATTAATTTTTCATTTTCTATTGATCCTTGAATTTAATGACATTAAACGAGGACCACCCTGTATGCGCTTAAAAAGTATCAAAATATGCGGTAAAAATGTTCAAATTAAGCAATATCTGCGAGTAAATACTTATGTGATAATGATGCAAAAATATCGAAAATTTGAATATTGAACAACAACCAACTTTGACCATCGACAAAAAAAAATTTTTTTTTCTTTGAAACTTTTTAAAATTTTTCTTCAAGAGAAAATCGTGATTTTCTATCTAGCAGATATAAATAAAATGGGGAAAATATTGACTGAATATGCAGTTACATGCAATAATATGGGCCAAACATGCGGCTATATGATGCGATTATATGGACTATCAATTTTTATTCGGTAAAAACTTAAAATAGTAAATTATATGAGAAATAAAACTTGGTATTAGGTTCCTTTTGGATGAAAACGTCAAGCTGCAAGTCGACAGTTGCATCCAACTTAGCGAACAAAACATGTAAAAAGTTATAAATCCGCTCTCTACTTATAACGTACAGGGATACCTACCTAGATCACATTTCAAAAATGTATCATATAAAAGATCACAAACACGAAAAACTTTTTGTAAGTCGCACACAGTGACCAAAAATAATAATTTAATGGAAATGTTCGCGTCTAACGAACGTAATTCCCGAATTATTCTCTTTTGATGTCAACGAGATTATGCACGGTTTCATTAGCGCCAGATTTTACCAGATTTTGTCATCAACCATATCGTCAGTAAGTACCCAGGTATGGTTTGTTATGTGTTTATTATTAATTTGTTAATTTAACTAATGATATGCCGTTTCCAAAGTCGGTCATTACATTAAGTATTTCATTGCATTAAATATGCATTAAATATTCACACAAACACAAACACCTGCTAATGGTCCCGGCGATGACAACCTATGCCGTGTGCGTTATTATTATTGGTCATCAGTCAGTCAGTGTAGTGTTGTGGAAACGCATTCTGTGATTCATGAACGATTTATTAACGATGATGAAAAGTCTGCTGGGATTAATCTGATCTTACGCCACCAGTTGATGCGCTTGCTGTATGGAAGCTGGCTATGCGTTTAAATTTAGTCAGATATGCATTCAGTTTATGACCGGGACGGCAATAACAATTAATAAACAGAAAATGTCCGGGAGTTACTGACCCAAAAGAATTATTATCGAATGTGCAATTGCAAGAATTTGGAATTCGGCATCTCCAATACTAAGTGCATTACTATGTTCGTTGAACGAGAGCAGTTCAATGCTTTATACCAGCACCTGTTGGTCCTGGCTAAGCGTTTTGATATAAATTATTTTGACTATACAGTTTTGAAAGATGTATTATTAAATACATGATCTAAAAATATACATGATCTAAAAATAAGTTCAGATAGGTACGTTAATCCTAAAAGGATTTAAAATAGCACAATGGACATGGTGCTTTGAAAACTTAATAAAATGGGCTGTAATTTCTGCAGAAAATGATGGCAAAAGATAATTAAATGATTGCTCAAGCACTCTGATGTGTAATTATACAAAGAGCTTGCGCGAGGTGCTCACACATCATCTGTCATTAATTCGCTAATAGTGCATCTGTTATCCATTGTAGGTGCACCTATTAGAATAATGGAGAGTGACATCACTAACCAAGAGCTTACAGGTACTTTTCATTAAATAGGTTCTTTTTGTTCATTTTAGGTAATCCTCATGACTAAACTGTTTTATATTTATTTCACAACCGTGTTGTTTTTTTTTTAATAATAGGATTCATTACACTATAATTTGACGACCACAGGCAAATGACTCTCGACGAAATTGTCAAACAACCTGGAATGGCGTATAGAATGATGGTGCTGATGGAATGATGATGTATGGTGTATGGTGTATACATGCTTAACTGAGCTTTAGGTGTACAAAAATCCGGCTGGGTTTCATTTTTGTTCACTATTTGCGATTTTAACAGCTAAAATTCCTGTACAATAGCCCATTTTGTTTTCGTTGACCGATATAGCGTCTTGAAATTCAACTGCGTGTCACAGCTTTAGTATTATTATATTGCAACTTCCATAAACTCCGAGCCACGACAAGAAAACGTTCCCACATTTTTATAATGTGAACAGTTTGAGATCCACTGATTCAAAACAACCACCACCTGCGGTTCCCTTGCGCCTTTACTTACTTTAAACCGTTTTATTTTGTACAAATAGCGGCGGATTGATTTCAATCTCGAAGGAGGCGAGTCTAGAATTCCTTTAATTCGTGTTATTTTCTCTATTCAATCACCTCTCGCATGAATAAAACATGCCGTGAAAAAATAATCTTGACATTTTGCCGCGTCCCTGCTTCGACTGTAAAGGCTTGGCTACCGAAATGAAGAAGACATGTTGCTAAACATATTTTTATTTCTTTTAAAAGTCACATTCACAATAATTCAATTTGCGAAAAAAAAAGTTGAATTTGTAGAATGATGAATGAATTAGCCGTAGTATAGCGAGGTGGGTGTTATCTTGGGTGACCTTGCACATTTCATTCATCACAATTTGTTTTGTTCATGTATCCTTATCGATTCAAAGTTTATAACAGCAACACGTTCAACTTGACGTTTACTGTATTTTTATGAAACTTTCAAACACTATTCCACCTAAGCCGGTAATGGTGGGTTTCTGGAGAGAATTTATGCTACCAGGTAAAGTTATGTATGCGATACGGGTGCGTTCTCATTGAAATTCGTGTCGATCTGGAACTGCGCCAAACGCAAAGTTCAATGAGAACGCACCCTGTATGTTGCATGGGATGCATAAACTATCGGTTGGATAAATTCTAGGTAGAGTATAGGCCTTCACATGAATCGAGTAGCTATAGTTTAAGCCCCTAGTTTCAAAGTTTAGTTGCTACTTTTACTAAGAGATGGCCATAGATTCCAGGCTTGAGAAGCTTATATTACGCAGTTTCTCTACAAGTACTTACTCTTTAATAATATATATCATCGTCATATTATACAGGAGATGACTGTTTGTAAAGGGACAGTTAAATTATAAACTGCTTGACAATTGAACTGCAACACCTAAAAATGTGGCGCGTTTTCAAATTGAGATAGCTCGAAAAATATTTGACGGATTCCAGAAATTCAGGCATGTGAGGAAAGATTATTTCTTTGACTGTAGAGTGCTGGTATTGATAATAAGTTTGATTGCACAATTTGACATAATACAGGGTGCCAACGGAGAGCGTGCAGATATGGGCAATCTTTCACCTTGTACAACTTAAAAAAAAAGTCCAAGATTTTTTCTATCACCTGATTTTGAAAGGTTGTATCATTATGCCAAAACGTTTTTGGAATTTTGACCCTAACTTTTTTTTCAAAAAAATGTGCTCGATTTTCTGAAATATGCACTTTCTGATCAAGAAAAAGAAATAGAGACATTGTTTGTTTTCAAACGGCGTCCATATTGAATTTCCTTACGAAGATTTTCATTTGAGCCTCCACATCTCCTAGAAACTACCCCTTTTGGGACACCGTTTCACAACAAGATATGCAATGCTTCATTTAAAAGGCCTAAGAAAAGTACTCATCAATAATTGGATTGAAATGAGGATACTACGATGACCCCACACGTACAGTTCCCTAGAAACCACCCCTTGACTTCAAGGGACTTTTCAAGAGGGTAGCTGTTGGGATGGATGACCTACGCAAAGGGTCATCATCGTGGAGCAAGTTAGTGTGAAGCTATTACAAATCCGGCAAGCTCTCGAACGGCTCCTCCGCCAATTGTCCGGGTTTGTGGCTTATCCTGGATTCGGAGTCTCCAGCGAATTTAATACAATCTTGATTTTATCAATTCATTCATCAACTCCTCCGCCATCTTGACCGCCATATTGAAATTCCCTTATGAACTGATTTTCATTGAACTCGGAATCCACTCTTGTATATGTACAGACTTTCTTACTTCAAGCTGGATTCCATGATTCGGCCTCTATCTTGGGCGCCATACTGATATATCCTATCAGTTGAACGTTTCAGAATATCGAACATAAAATCGACATGTCGACAGACAAACACCGAGCTACAAATTTTCTGTTTCAGCGCCTCAGCATCGCCCTGGACCGGATAATTTTGCCCCAATTCTGGAAACATTGCCGCATCTAAAAAGAGTTTTCAGAAATATTATTTCATCTTCAATAATAATTTTAACTTTTGCTCGTATTTTTAATAATAGGTTTGTAAAGGGTATCTTGATTTGTATGCAATCAAAACCATTTTTCTTCCATAAGTTGAGACCATTATTGAACATGCTTGAATATTCAAACGAAGAAAAAACCGCGTTGCATAAATGTGATTCATGACAGTCATGGTATATATTTGGGCGTGATACTGATCATGAAGGAGTTATGTCATTATTTTTAATCAGATAGGTAGTATTGAAAAACGTATCTACATTCTATTAACATGCATAAGTATGAATAAAATTAGCCTTAATTTATTATATCAACTGCTCAGCTATCTTTCATCAGTGTCAAATCACTTAATAGCATTAAATTTATGTCACTTACGATAACTGAACGACGGGACATTTTAAGTTTGCTATTAGGAATGCCCTGTCTATTCTAGTGATGGGTCCTTTCCACAAATTTACACTGGGAATGGCTCAAACTCGAAAAAGCAATTGTTTACCCGCTTGTAATGGACAGAACAATCATTATTTCAAATTGTATGGATATGAAACAGCATATTTAGTAATTTATAAAGGGTGGGTGAAATAAAACTTAAATGAAACATGTGCGGGTATAACACAGCAACATGGTTCTAAAATGTCTATTAATCTGAATTAAGATCTTTGATGGTCCAGAAAATTTTAATCGTGAATTTGACGTTTTCTAGTCGATCGTTATTATAATTATATAGCTAGAAGCGGCATGTTGGCTCTGTGAATGTTAATTGAAATTATATTCATAATTACTACATCTGTATGGAACATACTACGGAATCTGCACGTTTCACAACAAATCTGCAGTAGCACTTGGCATTCAACTTGTTGTGAAAGATATAATTATATGTGCCCATAATAAATCATCATCACAAAGCTACTAAAACTCAGCGATCATTTTTCCTATATCCTGAACTAACCTACGCATTTTCCACAAAATAGCGTGAAAGCAAACTAGCAGTAGCAAATTCAGAGCAAAATGAGTGAGTCAGTGTGAAGGGCTATCTGATGTGATTGCACGGCCGGAGGGTCTTGCATCATGTTGAACATATTTGTAGAATGTATACATATAATAACATGAACATGAATGACAAACTGATTCTACGACGCGTACGCTCGGGGCGTACAAAAAAAAAAGGAAAGCTATCAGACTCCCAATAGTTTTATCAAGTTTTTCAATATCCCTATAATTCACAGATTGCAATAATTATGGTTTCACGCGCAAGTGTTGGATTTACATGCATATATAGTTGGATCTGAGTGCGGTTTCGTTCAAATGGTGTCTCCTTAGTATTGAGCTTTATACAGCGATTCCGTCCCATTTGTATGCCACTTACACTTCGTGTTGCAATTTAAATATATGAGAAGTTCCGGGAAATCAAGCACGTTTCTCGGAGATTTCCAGAGTACAAGTAATTCCATTGACGAAAAAAGCAGCAGCGGTGATCAAATCTGCAAGCTAAAAATGAAGAGCTACAATGATCCGGGAATGTTGAGTCTCGCGAAAAAAACGGTCAATTTTCACGTACGTACTGACGTTGACGAGGGTCTCTCTCGCGGACCTTGCGGCCATGTCATCAAAAAATGCGGTCGTTCGGGAGTGCAAGGTCGAATTTTTAGCAGACGCCGTTTGTCATAATTTGAAATTTATTCAAATATAATGCATTTGTTGTGGGTGCGCGCCGCGCCGCGTTGTTTATTGCAAACATCTGGAAAATTTGCTTGAATAATTTCCGCGCGCCTATTTCGATTATTTAACCTTTTTTTTTCTGGTATGTAGGACTTCTCGTTTATACATTTATTCCAATCTAAATATACACTTGACGTGCACTTGCATTAATCATTCATACTTTATATACACTAATTGAATGCCATTATTTTGAATTGGTATTATTATGTGGATTGCTGAGATACGTTTCAAGTGCAAGGTGGGACAGGACAATGTGTGTTTGAATAATATTGTTGCAGCAAAGATTGATTAAGGAGAGCTGTAGACGAAGCGAATGTTTGCAAACACTGCAATATAGTGCAATTTATCAAGTGAGTGGGTATGTACAGGTGATCTACAATTAAATTAAAAAATGAAGCACAACATGGCAAGGCATGATTGTGGTGTGAGTACACTACTGCATTTTTCGATGGTTTTAATAATTGTAATAGAAGTGTCCCGAAATCAGCCTGTCCAAACTTCACTAATACCATTGATTACCAACGGATTCTATGATCAAAAATAAGAGAAAAATCCTATAAAAATGGGTTGTGGAATGCTTCTCAAGGGAGCTACAACTCCCTTAGGGTATAGATCCTTAAAAAGTATTTTTACTTCTTATCTAAGGAACTGGTTAAGATAATATTAATAGCGTAGCTCTACATCCCATGGAGCTTCCGGAAGGCAAGAGCTTCAGTACTTTGTCTTCGCTATCAGGCTTTCCAAAAGCACAACTCTACAGCAGCTAGTGAGCGATCTGACAAACTCGACTTTTTCATAGCACACAACTTGAAACTGATGGCCAACTGAGTTTTCGTTAGGAACTGATGGCATCAGTCAAGTACTTTGAAAGAAAAATGCCCACGGTATCAGATTCATGAGAAAATTCGCATTTTTTTCTCGGGAAATTCCTCGATTGGGCCGATTTTGTTTTCCAATTCCGCACATTTTGACGTAAAATTTTCATTTTTGCTGCCATTTCTGTGGAAGCGGTGACGTCATCAGCCATTTTTTTTCAATTGACCTCCCTTCCCTCTTGTTTTGCAGATTCGATTAGATTATGAAATTCTGATTTCAGTAATATGAACATTGTACACCTTTTGAACTGATAGTTTACGAGATATTAATTGTTATCAAATGTGGTAGATTCCTAGTTTTTTATTGGGTTATGATGTCTTGACAAAATAAAAACGTTTTTATCGCGGAAATGTTCATAAAATGTCTCAAAATGTTTCACTTCAAGGTCAAACTTTTTCAGTCGTCCTTAAGTTTTTTCTTTGTAGAGTGGAGTGGTTCAAAGGGGATAGCTCGAATCAAAAGTCTACATCAGCAGACCACCAAATTTGGAAGACTTGATAGATCAAATTCGTGAGGAATGTCTGGCTGATGACGTCACCGCTTCCACAAAAATGACAGCAGATATGGAAATTTCACATCAAAATGTGCGGAATTGGAAAACGAAATCGACCTGTTCGAGGAGTTTGTCGGGAAAAATGTGAACTTTTTAATGTTTGTTCCATACTTTTGTCCCTCACTGTATAGTGTATATGGCGGACCCTGTAGATAATACAATATTGGAAAATATTTTTCTTTAATTAATTAAATTTAAAAACAGGTTCTCCAGAGTGCATTTTGGGAGGGCCTGCATTGAATTGCTGAGTACAATTTTACTCAAAGACGGCGCACCCTATGAATGTTCAAGAAGAGCACCTTTTTCCCTTGGAAAACTCTGAAAAATCTATTCGGTAGCACGGTGGGCTCGGCCCCGCTTTTAAAGGCGAGGGTACCGGGTTCAAATCCACACTGGGCCAGGTGGACTTTTTAACGCGTCCCTTAGTACTGGGGCATCTACTATCGTGCGGTGATGCCCCGGGAAAAGGGATGAAACGAGAAAGCCACAGCCACTTCGTTGTTATCGGCATCATTGTTATCGTTACAGAAAAACCACCACGAAAAAAGCCTGCTAATAACCTAGTAGTTGATGCGGGCAAAAAAAAATCATCCACGTCAAAATGTAGAAAAAAAGGATCGAAAAAATGGATCCATTTTATCCCGATTTTCATCCACGCCCGGTGAAAATTCAGACTTTATTTTCGCATCATCTTATTGACCGAAAAATGGTTAGTTCAATGAAAACCACCTTCTGGGGCCCACCTCCAGGGGACTGCCGCTTGTCTATGAAAGTTCTTTTGAATTTTCTAGTCAGAAAAAATAGAAATTTATGTGCGTGACTGCAGAGATGCCAGGGTGTCTGTTCTTGTTTTTCGCATTACTCAAGGACGCGGAAAGATCTTGTATAGGTCAGTTTTTACGTTCCGGATTATAATTAGTTTAACAGTTGTCGCAAACAATTTGCAACAACAGCGCTGCACTCCACGAGTTCCTTGGAATAGAGAAAAACGGCAACCTCTAAGACATTTTCGTTTTCAAGAATGCAAAGACGGCAGAATTTATCTTTGTGCTGAAATGAATGGCAAACATAGAAAAAATCTTATACGTTACAAAAGTGTGTTTGGAGTTTGTGAACTTTGGAGGGTTTTAACAGAGATGTAATTTCATAATGGCTCCAAAAATACGTAAAAAAATTATTCCAGCGAAATCTTCAATGTTTTGTGGTGATTTCTATTCGAATAGAATTTGATTCAAACATACAGGGAGGGCTATCACGAGGAACTGCGGAAGCGTGTTTTGGCGTTCTTCAACTTCAATTTTACGCCGTCTGCGTTTTTGTCCTTGAGCGGGCTTTGGGCGGCTTTCTGGCTGCAGCAGGAGAAAAAGTAGGTGCTTTTATTGCGATACTTTTTTTAAAGCGACGAATCAAGTTGCTGAGATAGGAGTGTCGAAAAGTCAGAGGCACTTGAGAGGTTAGATTTATTTTTCTTTGTTGCGTTCGTATATTGAGGTTGAATAGTTGTGCAAATTTTATACCACTTTTCAAAGTTATTTTGTTGAGGTTTTTTCAGGTAAAAATAATAAAAATAAAAAATGAAAATTTTGCACTTCCATTTTCCAAAATTACAGTGAGAAATCTATGGAAATATTTCTTGTTATTCTCTTTTTTTCAATTGATTCAAGTTCGAACTTTGTTTGTTCTTAGTTTACAAATGAAATATTATATTCTCGTACCTCGGTTCATTTTGCACTGAATTTCCCGTAGGTATCTAAAAGAGTTGAAGAGCTAGAACATGATATACATAGCACTGAAATCGAGAAAGAGCGAGATAAAAAACCCAAAAATCATACATAAGTAATTTGTTGCGTTCACAGATTTACCAAGTAATAGTTTTCTTAGGATACCTAAATGAATGTTTGTTCGAATCATGGAATGTCTATTAGGCCAGTCAAAAAAAGAAAGCTGGAGGGTAACAACTTTTGGAGTTTTGGAAATTTGACAGTGATGTCCGGTGAGGTGTACTGATAAACATACTAAAGGTCCCAAACTCTACTTATTGAGCTCGAGCCGCTATCTTGGGAAAATTGTCCTTCGATTCAGTTTTCTGCTTATATTGCGCTAATCATCAAAGATATTCAATTGAGTTTCATAAAAAATCGAGGCTCCAATTGTCTCCAAAAATTGTTTAACACCGATTTTTTTCTCGTATCTGTTGATAATAATGAAATTAACTTGACACAAAAAAAAAATTAGCGATTTTTTGCCTATGGCTAGAGATATTGTCTTCAAAATTTGTAAAGATGTTGGCAGTCTATATCAAAGCTAAAGGTGACAGTTGAGATAGAAGAAAAAATTGAGAAAATATTTTTTAATTTTTTTTACATCAAGCAAAAATTTGGTTTTCGAGTTTGACATTTCCAACAGGGCGGAGTAAAGGTTTCAATTGAACATCAATCAGTTTTGATATTTACATATTGTAAGACATCTTGTCTTAGCACAATGCATCAGTATGTCTTAGCAAATCTTTTCATCAGTATTGTGCCTTCACGAGCTTCTGGAATGCTCGATATGAATTAAACTGAAAGAATAATTGCTGAGTCCAAAAAGTGTTGTCGATTGGTTCTGAAGGGAACATTTTGAAACAAAAGACATCAGCAAAGGATATACAGGAGGTACAAAGGTTTTTCCACTGTATATGAGCCCGATATCGATGTGCCTTATCCAAAATATGTAGTACAAAAGAATCAATCAAAATGTTAAAATCCACCCTGTATAAGAAAAAGAACGATACAAAATGGGAGTAGTAGAGCATACCTGGTGCCAAAAATACAGCCTTCACATTGCTGAAAAAAAAAACAAAATCATTGATTTATTTGAAAGTTATCAGTCCTCAAACTTGACTTTACAAATTTCAGCCAGTCAAATAGGGAAAAGTAGAGAGAAGTAACTGTCAGAGTTTCAGAAATTTGACAGGGATGTTTGCCAAGGTATACTAATAAACATACTAAAAGTCCCCGCCTTTACCTGTTGCGCTTGAGCCGCCATCTTGGAAAAATGGTCCTTCGATCAAGTTTATTACCATTTTTCCAAGATGGCGGCTCTAGCACAACAGGTAGAGGCGGGGACTTTTAGTATGTTTATAAGTACACCTAAGCGAACATCCCTGTTAATATTCTGAAACTCCGACAGTTACTTCTTTCTACTTTTACCCATTTGACTGGCTAAAATTTGCAAAGTCAAGTTTGAGGACTAATAACTTTCAAATGAATCAATTAATCTTGTTCTTTTTTTCAGAAATGTAAAAACCGTCTTTTTGACATCAGGTATGCTTCACTAGTTCTATTTTGTATCGTTATTTTTTGTTATACAGGGTATATTTCAACATTTTAGTTGATTCTTTTCATGGATGTAGGAATGGCTGGATAGAGCATAAAGCCAAAAACAATTGAATTTTTGGTACCCGATTTTGAGCTGAGGGGCGGGGCTTAAAGCGGAAGCGAGGCCTCCAAGGTGAACTTGATTTTTAAAATATAATCAACACGCTGTTCGAAACCGTCAACTGGCTGTCACAGAAATCGCGTCAGTCCAAATAAGTGGAATTGAGTGCATCAAAATTTGTAATTCTGAGTAAGTAATGTCTGATCTATCATAACAGCAACGAGAATAATGTTTTTTTCTACCAGTTCCAGTACAGTTCGTTTGTAATCCGATTCATTTTGCAGAGTTGTCCACGATGGTGTCCTGTAAATTGTGCGGGCTGTTGCGGACCACAACCTCAAGTTCAGAGGGCATTGCGCTTCATCGGTAAGTCAAGTTTGATGAATTACTGGCCGTAATATTCATGTTAATTCATTTTTTCCCCGAAAAACGCTCCATTCCACCACCTTACATAACCTCACTTATGCGATTTGACAGCACCTTCAGTGTCGTTACATCCATCAGGCATCTTAGAAAAAAGGGCTAAATCGCCCAACAAATTGCAATCTTTATTAAACCTACCCTCGGTTGCAGCATAAGAATTTAATCATGAAATAGCTAATTGAGGATTTTCTTTGGTCTGCCAGTTGACTGACCACAGGCGATGCATCTAAGCTGTTGAGAAATGAACATTTTCCCATATTTTTTTTTGTAAAACTGCATTTTTCATCAGGTACTACGCTAAAATTCAGTAAAAAAAGCTCGATTTACTATTTCATGACCAAATTTTTGGTGCAAACGGGGGCTACATGATTATTTTTTAATGAGGTTCTGATTTCTTGCAGAAAATAGTGAAAACTCGGCACCTCCCAAGTCAACACTTCAAATAAAATTAGAAGTTTGAATGCTCGTTTGAATGATGGAGATGAAAATGAAGATGAAGATGCTCGGGGATATACGTTGAATGGATTGGTTTTAGATGAAGAATTCCGTTCTTCGGCTTCGTTTTCGGACATATTTCCAAGCTAATAATACTTGCCTGAAAGAAAATTTGCTGACTGATACAAGACTTCACCAAGTGCAATGTGGAATGGCAAAAACTCTCGAAAAAAACTAGTTAGGATACTGCGTTTTGGCTGCTATCTACTGCCGTTCTCAAATGGAGAAAGACTTGGCTCACTTGTGCTGTCATCGAAGCTGCCATGCTGCCGAAACATCTTGTCCTGTTGGAAGTTTTATAATGCAACAAAAGCTTATGCTTTCACAAACGCTTTACCTTTTCTAGTAACTGTGTTGGAATTTGTTGCAAAAACAGTTGTAAAAATAAGTACCTTAGGTACAACAATGCTATAACCTACCTAACTTTGAAAAACTTTGGCCAAGTTCTTTCAAAATGTTTTCCACTCAGTTCACTAGTTTGAATGTTAGCACTTGAAGTTCCTTTTGAATTGGTACCAGTGTGGACAAAAAAGGAGGACACAGTCATTCAGTACTCAACCGGTTTTTTTCAACAATTTGGCCCAAACGACCTCCAATTTGGACATGTCGGTTGCAACTAACAGCCAAGATATGGACATATCCTAATTGAAGAGCATTTGGAGTCCAAATTGTTGCAAAAACCGTGAAATAATGAATGACAGTGGTCTGTCTTTTTGTTGTCACTGGTACTACAATTATGTATGTTGAAGTTGAGATATCAGTGATTGAGTCCTCGGTTATCAATATACCAAGTACTCAATACTCAGTAGTTATATCTTGCAAGTATTAACCTTTTGCATTAAGCTCAGACTGAGATTCTCACACTTTATTGTAGGTAATCATGATTCTTAAGGTCAAGAAATTCCTGTGAAATTGTTGCTCACTTTGGTGTCGACACCACTGTCTACTGTTCCAGAAGTCAGAAGTGATTTCTTCATTATGATTGATATTAAAAACATGTTCGTAGATAGCAGTTATAATTATTTGTCTTTTACTAACTATAGTATAAGCGCCTATGTACGTGATATTTGAAATAAATTGCCTGTTTCATCCAGATATCCAATCAAACCTTACACTACACTTGTACGAGTAAACACAATTTTATTCGGTACTGAAACAAGCTCAAAATTGGAAAATTTTGATTTGGAGTTTTGAGGAGTTTGAAGTGGAGGCCAGTCACATTTGCAGGTTAAATAGATCAGTTCTTGTAGGTTAGCCCATATAAGCAGACTCCTTTAATTTTCTACGAGCAGCTTCAGGCCACAATTACAAGTTGCTCCACTCCAAGTCCTTTCAATGGCTGCTTCAACGACATTGCTAAACTAGTCCAGGGTGGTTTTTCAGTCAGAGAGGTTCAATTTCGGATTTTCACCTCCTTGGTGTATGAATAAAAGGTCACATTTATAAGCACCAAGTTCCCAAAGCGTTGCTACTGGCGGCGACAGGGCACAAAATTCTTGCAGCCTTGCCTGGCCGGATAACTGTATAAGGTCTCTTGCTGATCTGCTATAATATTGGCTGACCTGCATTTTCGTAAGACCCAACTGAACAACAACGCGATTTAGTCACTACCTCGGCCGCATTTTTCTTTATTATCTTCAAATTTTCTCAATGTACGTGATGGCATTGGCGATTTACGTTTTGTGACAGCTTAAATGCCAAACCCTTGAAAAAAATAATTGTGCGCCACTGTTACCCGACTAAATCAAGTTCACTTTGGAGGCCTTTTCTGACATTTCCGGTTTGGGAACCGCATTTTTGACGTAATGCTCCATCCAGCCATTCCTACATCCATGATTCTTTTGTACTACTTTGGATAAGGCACATAAATATGGGGCTCATATACAGTTGAATAACCTTTGGGCCTTCTGTATATCGTTTGCTGATGTCTTTTGTTTCGGAATAATTCCTTCAGAACCAATCGACAACACTTTTTGGACTCAGCTATTATTCTATCAGTTTAATTCATATAGAGCATTCCAGAAGCTCGTGAAGGCACAATACTGATGAAATCTTGTCTTACAATATGTAAATATCAAAACTGATTGAGGTTTGATTGAAACCTTTACTCCGCCGTGTTGGAAATGTCAACCTCGAAAACCAAATTTTTGTTTCAATTAACAATTAATCAAATTGAAAAAAAAAATTCCCTCAATTTTTCTTTCTATCTCAACTGTCACGTTCAGCTTTGATGTAGATTGCCAACATCTTCACAAATTTTGGAAACAATATCTCTAGCCATAGGCAAAAAAATCGCTTATTTTTTGATTTTTTTTTTGTTAAGGGCATTTTAATAATATCAACAGATACGAGAAAAAATCGGTATGAAACAATTTTTGTAGACAATTTCATAGCCTTGATTTTTTTTTTAAACTTAATTGAATATCTTTGATGATCGGCGGAATATAAACAGATAACTGGATCGAAGGAACATTTTTCCAAGATGGCGGCTCGAGCTCAATAGGTAGAGTGAGGACTTTTAGTATGTTCATCAGTACACCTTACCGGACATCACTGTCAAATTTCCAAAACTCCAATAACAGTTTTTCCCTCGAACGGAAAAATTTGTTCTAATTTGACTGGTCTATATCCGAATACCCAATGTTCGGATTACCGTGGGTTCGAATTAAAGGGTTTCTACTGTCTATGCATCTCACTCGCTTCCTAAAAAAGGTACAGGGTGTCAAAGTTCACAAAAAAAAGTTTATTTTTTGGAATTTTTTCAAGTGATTGGAACAAAGTTTCGTGTTCATGCCTTATTATTACCTATAGGGTGTTTTATTCTTTTTTTGGAAATAGTACTTCCAATTTTGAAGAACCCATCAATGGTCTGCAATACAGTCACATCGCAATTTTGTTTTTTACGATGACACCCTGTATTGCACTTAGCAAGTGAGAATTATATGTTATAATTTTCGTGATCAGGACTAGGAGAATGATTCCATGAATCTTGAAGGATTAAAACTGGGACACCTTGATGTATAGTTTAGATTTGGAAACTTGTAAATAAAATCTCTCAGATCACTCAAAGTACAGTTCTGCTGAACGTATCGCAATACCTATGCAGTAGGAGTAATAAATAATAGTAAGTGTGTACAGTTGACGTCTCAATTATAATAGTACAAAGCACAAATTGTCAACACTAATCGTTGATCCGTGTTGCCAATACGGGGCCGTAAGCGATGTAGAAGAAGAAATCAAAAACCATGATTCTACAAATGACAATGTAGGTACAAATTCACCTCAACTATTTAAGCAGATTTTCTATGAAACATCGAAAAAGAGCTACAAGTGCTCGTGAATGAAGTACACATAACATAACTGAACTATCATGGCTCCTCGATTTGATAAGATCCCACTTCTGATGAAAGAATACTCGACGCAGCGATGCTACTCTCATGCTCATGAAAAACAGCTTGCAACAACCAAAGACCTACTTTGTATGAAGTCTTTCCCAGAAATCAAGCAGTGCTTACTTTTTAACACCAACAAGATCCCACAATATGATCGGGTATCTATCCGGTAACCCTAAAAAGCCGTCGTGACAGTACCAAATCTCTCAGCGCCGTCGTCGCAAAATTACTGCCGGAGCGATCTCCCACAATTTACGAGTGACGAATAGATATTTTATTGCAAATTCGTGATTCTTTTGTTCGATATATAAATGCGATATAAACTGGGTGGGGGAGTATCATGTGGATTCACGAGGTGAAGAGACCGAGACCACCCAGATCAGAGCGGGCTTTGCGTACACATAAAATTTCTGCTCGTGTGACTCGCTATTTACGTCTGTCGTTGTCTGATTTATAGACAAGAAGCAGAAGTAAAACGCTAGCGCTGTACTAAATATGCCGACCCAGGCAGTATAATAATGAATTTGTTTCGAAAATATCAAAACCATTCCCATAACAGGCGCGTCTCGTTTTTCAATATTGTATAAATTGTTGAATAAATTAATGAACTCATTATTATTATAAATGTGCCACTTTTTTCGATTTTTGCTTTCGACTATTCCCAGCTTCGGCATTCTAGCACCAGCAGACACCTGGTGCAAAGAACAATTCCATAGAGATTCAAACCTAAAAGTAAATGAAATTTTTTCCACATTTCATTTTATTCAAATCTCATGAGCTACAGCTACCAACTCGTAGGTATTATCCGCCAGGAGATGTTCATTTAAGTTTATGTTGCGACAGATATTGAACAATTTCCATGAAATTCCAGGCAAGCATCAGGTGTGAATGTGCCACTTGAGCTCGCATCGCAGGTCGCTCTAGTGTTGAAATATTGGAAATGGAAAAGACTGATGATGGGCAACAATCGGTAGGTACAAAACATCGTCACGAAACTCGCTGAAGACCACAACGCGCGAATTAGACACCCACCTGCACAATTGGCGGAGGAGCCGTGCATAGAGAGCTTGCCAGGATGTTTGCGAAGCCAATCGATTTTTCTAGAGTTTTCCCGAATAGAGTTGCTGGAATGCTAGAATATACCAGAATGAGTACCAGAATAATAATAATGGAAACGATAAGAAGCTTCGAGCCATAGCAATCTTTCTGGAAGATGTTTGGAATATTCTGGAATGCAAGAAGCGGGTATACAGGGTGTTTCGGTGACCTTACATTATACTTCGGGGGGTGAATTCTCTCAAGAAAATAAGTTGAAAAATGGCAGTAATATTTTTACTGCAAGTGCTTCCTAAGGAAGTTACAGCCCTTCAAAAGTAAGAAGTAAAACAAAGTTTATAATTATTTGCCGAAAAACAGTCTAAGGTAGGAACTTCATATTTAGTGTAGAGAAGTTTCTCAACAGTGCAAATGTACATACATGGAAAGTTTTAAACAAATCGAATCAGTGGCAGCGAAATTAGAGGGGGTTGGGTTTATGTTGGAAATTATTCATGGAACGTCCGTGTTTTTTCACTTTTTTTTCCAGAACGGTGGTGCATTTTACGGAAAAAATGCAGGAGGAATAAAAGTTTTGAGTTAAACAAATCTATCGAAAACATCAAACTTGACGCTCTTACCTTCAACACTTCTTGAGCAAACAATTAAAAACTTTGTTACACTTTGCACCTTCGCCTTTGAGAGGCTGTAACTCCCTCAGAGAGCACTTGAAGAAAGAAATGTACCTACTCTTACTTTTCGACTTATTTTTTTGAGAGGAATCATCTTCCGAAGTATTATGCAATGTCACTGAAACACCATGTGCACATATGGGAAATGGCTCAGCACTGAGTAGGTAGACATGAATTTAGGGCGACAGTTCAAAACAGCGAAGGTAAGTAGAGCGATATATAAGTGCGACAATTGTTGTGACTTGTGAATTAGTAGTAGAAGTACGCAGGGATAGATTGTATGTGTTTAAACGTTTAAGCCTCAAATATTGAAGTACCCACAGCATATCCTTGAATGTTGAAGTACCGAGAACAAATTCTGAACGATATACTGTGAAAGGCTTACAGCAAAAGCTGCTTATACAGCTAGCCTGAAAGAGCTCCACTATTGTTTTCTATGTTCTGTTCCTCGCTCCTTGCACCGTAATAATATGGCAAGGTTCATGGACACCATTATTCCAAACCGATGGAAGCGGACTTCAAAGACGTTTCTATTATTAGAATTAAAATAAACCTTCATATTATTAATTTAGATTAGGTCGACGAGACCGGAGAGGAGAAGAGAACGAGACAGAAGATATGCGATATGGAACTGCATTAGTGGGCACTTTTCGAAAATAACGACCATTGTAATCCGCTCGGGAGATTCCAACGTGTTGATAACGCGCGCGACCAAGAAAAGAGCTTGAGCTTATTCCATTGTAAAAACGTAATTGGTCACTGAACGGACGGGGCTTAAGCCGTACCTCACGAAAAATGCAACGAAAATGTCTCTCCGCCGGAAACGACATCAAAAGATCGAGTGTCTTAATTACGATTTTAATGGACATCAAATGGCGCGGGGTTGCGGAGGACGGATGCCCGATGTGAAAAATGCGAAGCAATAATTGGGGGCTCGGCAAAAAATAATTAATGCA